>OY756227.1:15961666-18937500 GCA_963576875.1 Acrobasis repandana
GTAATCGGAAAAAAGATTTTTCTGACATGGTTGCGTTGACAGGCGAAATGCAAAAATATTTGAGAGTGTGCTATAGGAGGATACAACATTTTTTTATCTATTGTCTTTGTTATTTTCGTGATATGTATCATTAAGGAGTAAATGGACATAAAACATTGAATTTATTTATTAGAATTTTGTGTGTTGACATTCATTTTTTATTTATTTACATTGAACATTTAAATAATTAGTTATTAGTAAAATTAACGAATATTAAATCATTGATGGAAAAATTTATATACCTAATTACAAATTTATAATATAATTTGTATACCTATTGTAAGTGTATAATAATACATATTGTTAAAATTTGCATGCCTGCATGTATGTTACGTAAATCATGCAAATAAATGATTCCATTGTATTCAACCCCTCAAATATTTGTGCATTTCCTTCCACGGCCCGACGCTATGAGTAGACGCATTATTTTAGAAATACTCTGAAAATAATGTAAAAAAATTTAATTTCCAAATTTTGCTAACTAATCCAGAAGGGATAAATTTGAAAACTGATACCAATATTTCACGTCTTTATCTTTTACGGGGTAGACAGCGCAACGGCTGCAACATGGTGGTGGTCGTATAGATGGCAAAACAGAAATCTACACTTCTTATAATTTGATGTCTCCTGCCAAGTATACGAATATCTATACTCTATCTATCTACTCATATTCTCTCATCATCATCAATCATCATCGATAGGTCTTTTTTAGTATCCACTGCAGGAGCACAACCATATCTGTACTACCAGAGCCATACTTGGCCAGAGCAGCCAGAGGATTTGGCCTACACTCTCCACGCTGGCCAGACGGGTTGGAGAGGTCTCACTGATGTTTAAGCTTTGTTCAGCTTGTGTTTCCTAAGTCGCCTTCTACGACATCCACGGGAAGACTTGGAGTGGTCCTATTCTACTCTGCCGGGAACCACCGGCACACGAGTTTGTATACTCTATAAAGTCAGAAACTACTGGGCTGATTTCACTACCATGAGTATTTTATCTGAAAGGTTTACGTGTGGAAATCCAGAGCGGGCCGTCAAAAATAAAGACAGAGAAAAGTGAAAATGGTTTTGCAGTCCATACATAAATGACGTTGATTTTAAAGGAATACGTGATTATTTTCTAACATAATTTTCTATTGTCAGCAGGCGGAGTCAGACCGTGAGAGCGGCGCGAGTTCGCCGGAAGGGGGTGCGCGCGCGCAGATAGCCGAGCCTCGGACCCCTTCACCCCGCCGCTCCCCCCAGCAGCAGCACCTGAATGGCTCCAGTGAGTTCGTACTGACAGCCTCATTATATTTATAGTATAAGTCTTAACATAAACCCCTAATTTATCTCTTCTGGGTAAAGCCCTTATTATCTGTTCTTCTGCTGGGTAAAGCCCCCATCTATTTTATTAAATTTCTTAATAGTTCATTTCCGTTCTTGCACGAATAGCACCCTATCAAGTCAAAATATCTTGGAAGTCAGATAGTGTTCTTATATCACTTGTCTTTATAATTCTAAAATCACGCTAATAAAAAAATACGAACGAGTGACAATCCAATTCATTTTTGACGCAGGAAACAATCCAAAGAAAGAAGCATTAGTCCTTTTTACCCGACTACGGCAAAGTTAAAAAGAAGTGTGATATTTTAACAGTCTATATGTATATGTATGTACATAATGTCTGTGCCACCGTAGCCACCGAACTGATTACCTATCCGATTTTCAGAAATGAGATGTCAATCGATTCGTTTTTTAAGGGTTCCGTACCCAAAGGGTGCAAACGGGACCCTATTACTCTCTGTCTGTCCGTCTGTCTGTCCGTCTGTCACAGGGCTCTATCTCTTGAACCGTAATAGCTAGACACTTGAAATTTTCACCGATTATGTGTTACTATGGCCGCTATAACAACAAATACTAAAAATAAGCTTGCATTTAATTGGATAATCCATACTTTTCAATAAGAATTATCCCTTAGCCGGGTTTTAGTTTTTTAAATGCATATCTTGTTCCATATAGCTATTTTCGCTGATACTACTAAATCTCCCTAGCTTCAATATATGAAAAGATTTATTTATAAGAATTAGTCTCAACATATTTATTAAGGCGCCAATGAGTCGATTCTAACTTTACAGTCAAGTAACACGAAATTATAAGCCTAAATTGCGAAAGGAGCGATTTTGTAGAAAATTATGTATATCTTTTATTTAAAATTACGTTACGATTCCCTTAATATTATGAGATCATCGCTCAGTTAATCTTTTTTAGGACTAGTCCTAAATAGTAAAGTAAATTCTCAACAAAAAATCTAAGTAATACGCCTGAATAAAGTACCTATTATTTTGTCCCCCACCGACACTTCCTTAAAACTAAACTGACCCAAGTGTTTTGTCCGCAGTGGCGTCGATGTTCCAAAACCTACAGAACCTGGCGAACATGCAACAAAACATGCCGCCAATGTCGCAACAGTTGCAGCAACAGATGTCGCAACAAATGTCGCAGCTAGCAGCCAACCTGCAGGGCCTGACGTCGATGCCTTCAAACCCCGTCATCAACTCGCCTTTGAATTTGAGCGTCAGTGCGCCAGGTATTAAAATGATTATTTAAATACTTCCAAAACGTGACGGAACAGTTACTCGAATAGTAATAGAAGTCGCAACTAGCAGCCAATTTGCAGGGCCTGACGTCGATGCCTTCAAACCTCGTCATCAACTCGCCTTTGAATTTTAGCGTCAGTGCGCCAGGTAAAAAAACTATATTCTATAAAATATTTCCAAACATATAGTAGTAGTTACAGTGATATATACAGCAACAAATGTCGCAGCTAGGAGTCAACTTGAAGGATTTGACGTCAATGCTTTCGAACCCAGTCATCGACTCGCCTTTGAAACTTAGCGTCAGTGGATCATGTAAAAAAAAATATAAGTGTCCATAAAATATCCATTCTAAACGTATTGTTAATAAGTGATTCTCATTCAGGACCCACCGAGTATAGAATCCGACTAAACAGACGTTAGTTAGTCAACGGTTAAGCAAATATCAATACGTAAAAAAGAAAATAAACTGATTCATACTTGTATGAACAGAATTATAAATTAATTGAAGTTCATATTGAACTTTAAAATTTATTTTCTAAATTTAAAAACAGTAATTAAATGCAAGCTCACGCACGTTCTCTTAAAGTATGATAAACGCACAGGAAAAGACTTACTCCTAATTTTAATTGTACCTTTCCCGCGTTGGTTTTATACTTAGCCCAAATAAGCAATCTAATTTTGAAGTTTTACATTTAGCGGTTTAGACCCATTGTCTGTTACATTAGGATTCATTACCCAAACTTACCAATTCAAAGTATTAAAATACCCCGATTTAAATTTAAAATCATTGACAGGAAATCCATTTTAGCGGATGCAAATCTAACTGTAAAAGCCATCAAACGTTCGAAACCTATTACAGAAAATAAAATCGGAGTTGCAGTTCGCGTTCACATTAATATTTTTAGCACAATAGAGTTCCAGACTGCTCTGGCTAGAGGCCGCTAATAAGTGGGAATTAGACAGATTGGGATAATCAGAAAGACACGGTTCGCGCATTAAAACTCTTAACTTTGGAATCACGTGATCGGTAATTAGGTGATTACCGAAACCAATCGATTTAATGAATTCAAGATAGCGGCTTCGTAGCCCGCCCATTAAAGCAACGCCGTAATGGACGAAAAAACCTATTTAAATAATGAGTATAATTACATATTTTTTCACGAACGCACGGATATTACGACTGTTGCGGTATCATTAAGAGTTTTATTGTCTTAATAGAGCTAATTATCCATTTTTTTCGGCTCTTAATTGATGCGCCGTAGGAAAGAGCATTTGTTACAAAATGTGAAATGTCATGGTTTAAATGAATACGTTATGTTAATGTCGAGTTTAACGGGCTTGTACGGCATGCAGATAATGTTTTAGATTTTTGTTGGAGCCGTTTTGTTCGCGGCAAATTAGTCTTGCTCGGTTGAGGATGGATTTTGTGTAATTTTCCATCTTAGCTTTATTAACCGAAGACAGCCGAGGTGTAATTACAATATAATTTTATTGTTTAATTACTAAAGTAGAAAGTTGATCGTATGCACGTCTTGCGCTATTGTTTCGTCAATGGTTAACTAACACCATGACTGATGCGTCAACGCAATCTTTGGAACAAACCCGCAAAGTAAACATTCATATGCCAACAACAGTGATACAACACTTAATTACTCTTTGATATTTATTGTCTCTTTAATGACTCATTTTATGATAACCATAAAAATTTATCATATGAACATGTAAAATACTTAATGGTCATCAATTATTCATCTTAACCTCAAAAATGGATATAGTGTATTTTTTCAGCAAATATATTTGCAAAGTGGATGATAGCAGTGAGATAATGGGTTAAATTAAATATAGCAACAATGTGACACTGACAATAAAATCTGAATCAGATATCAATGATAGTGAAAAACTAGAAGTTTGAAGTTCAAAAATTTTGAGTGAAAACCAGAAAAATATAGAGCCCATATAAACAGGAAAGAATAACGAAGAAGATATTCTTATCTTATCTTGCGTTTGGGGTCCACATTGGAAAGCACGTCGAACCTTTGGGTTATATTGTGCTTACCCCCTTGCCTTATTCACCCGCCTTGGGATTTCTGAAGAAGGACTGTATAAGCTTCAGAATATCACCTGGCGTGTAGTGCCTGTAGTCATCTAGCTCAGGAGATGCTCATCCGAGAATGTCCATGCGCTTACCAGCCATCGAGTCGCAGCTACACATGATGTGTCTCGTTGTCTCCTCTGATTCCTTACATGCCCGACATTTTGAGCTATCAACAAGTCTGTGATGACTACGATTGTGAAAGTCCAGTCAATACTTCCAATAGAGTTCTTGTCTGTTTGTCAAGAAGATATTACTGAGATTAGTCCTCTTTAGGTTTTTACATCACTTTAGCGTAACTATTAAAAAGTTGAATAGTTCTTTAGGGCGTTGGTGAACGTGCTAACTTATTGTGAGCTCTTCCGTGCTTCGGAAGTTACGTAAACCAAGTTTGTCTTAGTTGTTAGCGTTGTTACTATATAATTGTTAGGCTAAATCAGCTTTAAACACATTATACACTATCGTTTGCCGTTAGCACATTCTAGAGACTTGTCACGAAATGACGTCTGAGTAGAATACTATTTGTCACCACCCCTTTCCTTCCATGAGTTTATTTATTTATTTATTAAATATTTATTAAACACAAAGGTAAAAAAGGTGAACTTAACGCTAGTGCATTCTCTACCAGTCAACCTTTAGGAAAAACAGAAAAATCAATTTTATTGCGAAAGGCACTACAAAAAGAACCTATAAATACTACAATACATAAACATATACATAACTAATATATAATACTATTTATACATATAATATATATTAACATTTACACAAATACATACTTATTCATAAATACCTACATAAACTACAAATGTAAAGATAATGAATAGTTCTGCTGTAACAAATTACCAAAAAGGTGCGTGTGGACCTTTTTCTTAAATAGATATCTATTTGAGATATCTTTGATGTACTCGGGTAAGGCATTCCAGAGTGTGTGTCGTAAGAGGCACTAAGGGAGGCATAGTTAACAGAGAACGGGCAGCAGCGTCCTCTGTGCAATGACTTCATAACATCTCCTGCGATCACCAACCCGTCTGCCCAGCGTGGTGATTATGGGCGAATCCTCTCTTTATTTGAAGAGGTACGAAAGAAATAAAGAAACATAAAAAGAAAAGGCAGGGATCATGTGGTATTAAGTATTAAAGCACAACGTGGATGATCGAGAAGACTGACCAGTGACCACCGATAAGAGCGATAAGCTCATAAATGAATAAAAGAAGAGAGAAAGAGTTACCACTAACTATGTAGGTCTCTATTATGAACACTTGTGACAAAAATCAAACGTGATGATATTTTATACCTGGCTACTCCTTTTGGGTATTATTATTGGGTATACCTTGCAGTACTGGTGTACTCACTGCAAGGTGTTAACAAAAGAATCTTTTGTCCAGGCATGGGATCCCCAAACCCGGTGGGCAACAGCAACATGCTCCCTCCAGCGATGCCGTCTCCGATGCCGCAGTTTATCCTGGCATCAGGACAGTTAGTGCAGGGTATACAGGGAGCGCAGCTTCTAATACCTACATCGCAAGGTAATTTCGTCATTATCATCATCATTTCAGCCACATAATGTCCACTGCTGGACATAGGCCTCTCCGAAGGATTTCCAAAATGACTAATCTAGAGACCTGCATCCAGCAAGATAACTTGATTTCTTTAAATATCATTTTAGTATAATTAAACGAAGTTATCAGCAAAATACTTACTGAATCTAAGAGTGTAAATTTCTATCTTGATCAAAATCTTTGTAAAGATAACTATTAGATGACGTAAACACCATAGCAACTATACATTTTGAAATAAAATTCAGTATTTCTACAATGTCTGCCCGCAAATTTGTAACAAATCATAGTATGATCTGCCATGACCATTTTACACTAAAGATATTCAAATTAATTACTAATCAATACTCTTGTCATAAAAAGATCATTATGATATTTTACGACAATTACAACACTCTATTTAATCAGTAGACCTACTAATTTGTAAATTATCTTTTCTCTTACACAGGAATAGCAACACAGACCATCTTAACGATACCAGTAAACCACGTGAATTCCAACGACCAAATGGTGAATCTAGCCTTGAACAACGGGCAAGTGGTATCGACGTCTCTCGCCAACCTACAAGCGATGGCGCAGCCCCACCAGCTCCTAAACTCGAACCCCCAACAACCCGCCAACATTCGGCCAAACATGCTAAACCCAACGCTATCGAATGCTTTACTCAATCCTGGTTTGCCAAACTTTTTGTCAAATGGAGCTGCCAATGCTCAAGAACTATTACAAGCTTTACAACAACAGCAGCAGCAACAACAACAGCCTCAAGCGAATCACAACCTTCTGCAAACGGTGCAACAGAACAATATGCCTCAGCAGATGCAGGGTAGACGGTCGTCGTCGCCGAGGCCCGAAAGGCATTATAAGGAAAGAGAGAACTTCGAAAGATACGCTGGGGGCTCGAGAGAAAGGAACGATAGGGATAACTCTGGACCTGTAGGGATGAACAATATTAACAGGTACGTGAATTTTTAGTCTTTTAACACTTATTCTTTTAAAACTTTTGTAACACTATTATGCATTACGAGTACTACTAATTAAACTGATTTAGCTTTATATTGGCACAGAATTAATAAAACTACCTACGTTACTACTAAAACGGAAATTCTTAAACATCAAAGGATTTACGTCATGCAATGTTTTTTTCCTCAATCTTATGCAACACTCTTGGTAACCTTAAAATAGGGTTTTTGTATAAAAATAGCAACAATCAGAAAAAGAAATTTAACCTGGTAATTTGACCTAATAAACTGCCCAGTGAAATGTTATATTCATAAAAACTGTTGTACGAGCGCAAAGCATACTTTTTCCAGTGGGCTAAATATATTGTTTTAATATCCCGACTTAGACTTACACTAAATCAAAAAATACTTAAGTATATTTTAGCAATTATACCTCGTTCATTACATTATTCACTCTAAGACAGCTTTCCTAATTTGTTCTATACAAAAATATTATTGAGGTTCTGAACTCTCGGTTTTTTAATCCAATGAAAAGCTAAGAAAAAAAAGTTTCTTGGTTTTGATAGGGTTGATATAAACTTCCTCTATAATACAAATAGCGTAGGGTCGTTAAAGAAACAAGAATTAATAATCTTGAAATGTAAACGTCCTCAACTACACTATGTAATAGCCGTCATGAAATTTTTAATCGCATAGCTGTTTGCGTTACCTAACCTTTAATTTACGAGAAGTGGCTTCGACGGGATGTTTAATTGATTACGACCCTATGGCGATAACAATTAGGTTCTTATCAAAAGATAAGGCTACAACGAGCGTGGGTGCAATGACAAATGTTGGTGGTAATTATGTGACAATGAGTGTAATTATAGCCACACATGCATCTTGCGTTAGCTGTGTGCGTGAATTAGTAATAGGTTTGTTAATATGAGCTGCATTGTTAGGAATTAAGTTTGAGCGACCCCGGTTTGATTTTATTGCATAGGTATTTTTTAATTTTTTTTAAATATCATGAGCAAACAAAAATCGTAGAATGTAACTGTTGTTTTTCAACCCGTAGATCGTAAATGCTGATCAAGCTAATTGGGTAGATGACTGGGTCAAAAATAAATTATTTGATACTGTTAAGAAAATAAAACGTCACAAAATAGTGTCACTTATCATTGATCATATCTATTTTCCACATGATTTTTGATTTTTTAATGCAGAAAAGCTGATATTAAGTGCGCTATTTGACTCCAAATGACTCCTATGACGTCACGGTTTTGTATTTCATACAAATCCCATAGAAAATGTTTGTTTTGACATTTAGAAAAAGTGTCTGATTTGACTTATTGTCATCTAGCGAATCTGCTAGTTTCCAACAAATCAAATCAGACACTTTTTTCTTAACGTCAAAAAAAAATATTTTCATGAGATTTGTATGAAATATCGGACTGTGACGTCATAGTTTTTTGGAGTCAAAAAGCGTTCTTAATATCCGTTTTTCCGCGTGAATAAATCTAAAATCCAGTTCAGAAACATTATTTTGTGACGTTTTATTCCCTTAACAGTACAAAATAATTTATTCACTGTTTCCACTTACCAGTGGCACCGAACATCATACAAACTGTTCGTGAGCCCGTAAACAGTAAACTTGTAGACAAATTACTAGTACCAGCTGCTCACTGATATGGCAGCTCACAAATTACTAGCAAACCTGCGAAAGGTAGGTAATAAAAGTTCGCGAACCAGGTAAGTAAGTATTAAAATTATTTTGCTCCTAATTTGGTCTCACTTGTCTTTGCACCATATTTCGGTTGATCGTTTACATTTTTAGGGTTCCGTACAGAAAATGAAAAAACGGAACCCTTCTAGGATCACTCGTGCGTCTGTCTGTCCATCTGTCTCTCACAGCCAATTTGCTCCGAATCTACTGGACCGAATTAGGTGAAATTTGGTAGGATGGTGTAATCCTATGACCCAAACACATATGTGCAAAGTAAATAAATATTTTTTTTTAAATAAGGGTGGGTCATTTTCGAGGGACGAATTAGGAAATTGAAAAAAAAGTTATACAAAACTTAGTGTCATATACAAAGTGGAAGGGACGTACCCGTAATAAATTGAACCACGGGCTATACTAGATCACTAAAGTATAATTAAGTTAAATTAAGAGTCAAAAAACCAAAAAAAAATCGACATTCCCATACAAATCGCCAGGGAGGCCGCGCACTTTTGTATGGGAATGCCGAATTTTTTTTTGGTTCTTTAGCTGTTATTTTAATTTCATTATAGGTATAATGATCTGATGAGTATAGACCGTGGTTCGATTTATTACGGGTATGTCCCTTCCACGTTGTATAAAATGAAAGGGCTCGTTATGAGGATCTTAAATATATTTTTGTAATAATTATAAAATAAATAGTTTTGATTTTATTGATGAAAGAAGACGAAAATTGACCATCCCCCCTGATCTCCGAAACTACTGAGCCTAAAATTTTGAAAAAAATACGAAATATACCTCATTGCTTGTAGATTACAGGAAAACCTATAAGGATTCAATCAATTGTACGGAACCCACTCCACGCGAGTTTAACTCGCACTTGGCCGATTTTATTTGTAATAAAGTTGAATAAATAAAATAAGTAAACAACGCCATTAGTGACCTATATTAAGAAAGACATTTAGAGAAAGCCAAATCTCTTCTCTAGATATTATTTAAATAGGTTCATACCTGGTCTTGCGTAATCTATATAACTCGTAGATAAAGGTGCATCACATACGTTTACATTAAAAACGGTTTCTCCATTCTCCTCAGCTTTACCACTTCCTTGACCATAAAACTATTATATGATCATTTAAATAAAATAATTTTATTACTCGTATCATTTACGCGATGACGTGAATCAGTCTGGAAATCAGATGATTTGTTTGCAAATACCAAATAAACATAGACGTGTATTTAAATCGATATCTGTATATTCCTTTTTTCGAACAAAATATTTTAAGTTTCACCAAAAATACTGAATTGCACACTAATTATGCACACTAAATAAATCAAATTTAGTATACTGTTTAATGGTATTTGCAGAACTGTTTTACTGAACGAATAAGGGTAGTATTTAAACGCAAATCAAAATTACTGATTGCACAGCAAAATACTTAACTGAAAATATTACTAAACAAACTGCAATTTATATTTGCGCGGCGTAGTAAAATGGATAGAACTTTCCTAGCATCCGCCGGCCGCTGCCGCGGCACGCTCGCTTCGCTCACTCGATTCGTGCGTGTGTTGGTCGCAGTTCTAACATAACCTAACCTTAGGTTTGCAACCTAGTAAATTTTATGTGCAGCCAGTATTTATGATGAGATTGTTGATTTATTTGATGCTAAGAAGTATATAAATGATAAGATTAAATTGATGGTATGATTATTTATTTGATGTGCAATTAATAATATCCCATTAACATAGGTACCTACCTAGAGGAAGATAAGTCAGTTCATTCAAGGATGAGGTAAAATATACAGGATCTAACGTAAAGATATAAGTACCCACTGAAACAATTTTAAGGGTGGATTCAGTCCATGATACTGGACAACTTTCATACAAGTTGACCGATCAGCTGATCTGAGTTTGTATGGAAAACCAACAATTCTTTTTTATAAATCGATATACATATATGTTGCTTGGAGAAAGTTGTTCGTTCATTGACTAGTTTCAGTGTATATTATAGACGTTATAAATAAACTTGTGATAACTCAAGCAATGCAAACAATAATTTATTAATTAAAGATAACTTATAATAATGCTTATAAAATTTACTACTGAACAATTTCCATTTATATTATAAATACATTTACAAAAACGTACAATCATTAGCTGATCTTGAATTTGTAAGTAATTTTGTTAAAAGTGTAAAAGAATATGGCGCTTTGTAATAAGGGTGAGGTGGTAGCATAAGTGAAACCTTTGAAAGTAATATTGGTAGTCTGTCTAGTTTTAAAACGGGTTTTCGCCTAAAGTGGCCACTTTTCGCGATAACCCGTTTTAAAACTAGACGGACTATTTGTAATAATTTCAAAGGTTATTCATAAAATAGTTTGAAGGTCTTTTTAGACATTGATACAAATCAAATTTTTAAATATCACCATATTTATTTTTAA
The DNA here is from genome assembly GCA_963576875.1 of Acrobasis repandana. Lineage (NCBI taxonomy): Eukaryota > Metazoa > Arthropoda > Insecta > Lepidoptera > Pyralidae > Acrobasis > Acrobasis repandana. The sequence goes on from OY756227.1 coordinate 15,973,037, forward strand.
ACAATGTATTTCAAATGAGGGCGCCACTTATGCTACCATTTCACCTTAAGGGCCTACATACAGTAATGGACTGAATAACCAGCTCTTAAAATATATGTACTTTATTACAAAACACGATAGTGGATGTATTTTTTATCTTAATATAAATATTAAGAAGATTGTGAAACGGAAACTACTTATTAGAAATAATGTCAACTTGAATTATTTTTTCTTGTATTTCACAATATTTTTAAAAGTGGAAAGAAATATTATTTTTATTACATTGTACATTCAGTGGAAGCGAGGTACACTTGAAGTACTCGTAACAACCACTAACACAGATAATTAATAGAATGGGTAATGCATTCGTCATACTGCATTATCATTTTTAATTCATTAGCAATAAAAACTAGATGGTATCGCGGGTAATGTCCCCTGATTATATAGTTAATTACGTAGTCATAACTGTATGTAATGACAATTGTGTAGGTAGTTACAATGCATATGTCATGCTTGTTTAAACAGTACAGCCGACAGAACATCAAGCTACCCAAAGTTAATGCAATTTCTCTTCTTAGTACGTTCCCGATTTCTTCATTAGTCTTCACAATGCCGCTAGAGTCGCAAGAGTGTGTTAATTTTCGTAATCTTTTATTAGATTTTAGTGAAAGTATAATGTTTACTGTAAAAAAGCTTTTTAAAAAATAGGACATTGGGAAAAATTGGCCAAAGAAGTTTTAACCATGTGGGTGTAAAGTGAAAATTAAACCTAGTATTTTTGGCACTTCATCCTTTAAATTTTACCCACCACTGTAGCGCCACCATAATTTAACGCCTTTTAACGGATATATTTGAATACCACAAGAAGGTTCTTCTTACATCTACCCTACATAGTTGTATGTATTAGTAATAAGTCCAAATAGCTATAATATAAATGCTATTTGGTGCTCACATCAGCTTTTTCTTATCATCCAAAGATGCTGAAGACCACGTGAAGTAAAAAAGGAAATATGGCTAAAATACACGCACTACCTAATACTAAACAAATAATCAAAAGGATTTCCTTCAAATGCAAAAGTTCTCCCGAAAGATTATCAGATACTTACAGTTCTTCAAAAAATACATAAAAATATTTTCTAAAGACTTTAACGCGAAAAAAACGTTGAAGATACTTCTACTTCAGACGATGATCACAAAAATAAAAATAAAAGTACAATATTAAAATTTCGCACAACTAAATGCAAATTAAAAACAAAAACAATCTTCATCTTGTTGCACGCTAATATTTGTTTTTTTTAACTGTTTAAACTAGATAGTCCTAAAATGAAAACGACCTTAAACGTAATAAGTAATTTGTGTTTATGCTCAAACGTCCGAAGGAAGTGACGTCATACGACTTTTTTGTTATCATTTTCCGCACTGTCAACACCAGAAAATTGTATATAAGATGCGTGAATGCTATTTATGTAATTATATCAGGGAGGCGCGTCATTAACATAATATATCATTAAAAATAATGATATAATGAGCCTTTGTCATTATCTTGTCACTGGCTAGTTTCATTTCTTTAATCGGGGTTTTTGTAAAAACTCTTAAATTTTTACTTGACTACCTTACGTACCGTAAGTTAATTTGGAAATAAATATCAAGCCAAGGGGGATAAAGGTACTAATCATCATCATCAGGTCTTTTTTGTCGCCACTGCAGGAGCACGACCCTCTCTGTACTACTAGAGCCATATATGAGCCAGAGCAGTCACAGGATCTGGCTTACACTCTTCACGCTGGCCAGACGGGTTGGAAAAGTCTCATTGATGTTTATCAGCTTTGTTTCTTGTGTTTCCTAAGTCGCCTTCTATGACATCTACTGGGAGACTTGGAGTGGTCCTATTCTACTCTGCCGAGAAATGATTTCAAATACATGAATGAATAGATAGGTACGTATTTTTTGACCTGACTAATATTAATGCTAATGAGATTAAATTAATTAGGTGAAATTTTGTAATTTATACAACATCTATTCTGTGTAGGTAACCTTTTCAAACGCAAATCATTTTGGTTATAACTAGTAGTTCGCCGCGAACTTTATTAATATTTCAAAAACTACTGAACTGATTTTGATGCCCAACGAAATTGAAAATTCTATTGATATTTCCTACATGCCTACCAAATTTTATCAAAATCGGACCATCGGTTAGGCAGTTATCGCGGAACAAACATACATACATACAAACAATGTGCTTTCGCCCCAACTTGAATTATAGCCGTCGCTCGCTCCGCTCGCTCGGTCTACTAACGTGAGGCACAGACATTACTAATTAAGGTAAGTGGGTCACTTACGTAAAAAATCAGCTACTGGCCGACATGTTTCGACCTCATCCGGAGGTCGACATCAGGGCGAATGTGATGCGCGACGTCACACGACGACGTCCCGAAACACACGGCCAGTATCTGATTTTTTACTTGAGTGACCCGCTTATCTTAATTAGCGAATCAACCTATCTAAAAACTTAAGTTATTTCCAATCCTACTTTAGCAACGTACTAGATCGTGCTACAATCAAGGCGATTGTATCAAAGGAGCCGGCTGCAGACAAATCAAACATTAGCGGAATCTAGAATAGAACTGAGGTGCAACCCACACGTGAAGTTTTCCATCTTATTTATACGGAAAGTGGCTAAGAATAAAATTTACAATAAGTCTGACAGAAAATTGCCAGTATTTATTAAACGCATTTGAATCAATCTGTCTTCTACTTCTAATTTACCTGCTGTATTCATATGCATATAGAGTAAGAATGCAGTAATTAAGCAACCAACTTAAATGCAGACTTTTTTATGCAATAGGGATGAGTTTAAAATAAATTATTTGTACTGGTTATAAAAAAAAAGTCACAAAATAATTCCACTTGTCGTTGATCACATCCAATTTGAACGTGATATAAGATTATGAATGCAGAAAAAAATTATATTAAGAGCTCTATTTGATTCTAAGAAACTATGACGTCACAGTTCGATATTTCATACAAATCCCATAGAAAAAGTTTGAAGTATCTGATTTGTTGGAAACCAGCGGATTGTCAGAAAAAGCATAACGCCTCAAATCAATAGCGTTATAACTGAGCACTGTTTTTCTGTCAATGGCATAAAAAGTCTTCGCTGCAAGACAGACGGCCATGGCAAAACTATAAAGGTTCCTTAACTAGACTTTGGAATCCTAAAAATGAATAAGTTAATATATCATTTACCAAACTAAATATGAGCAAACAATAAAGTAAATTTTGGTAGTTTTAATTCCAAATCAATAATGAGGAAAATGTGACGTCTGAGTTGGGTTTAAACTAGTACTTGTTTTGATACGGTAATGTAAGGCAATTACGCATTATGACTGCTTACCATTATCTCGTTTGTATGTGTGTTTATATGTGTCTGTTTGTATGTTGATGTTTGTATGTATGTGTGTAAAGTTGTTCTACTTGTTTTAATCAATACACACTCTGTGCGGTGATTAGGGTTCGGAAAATTGCTGGAATTCCCTATATTTAAAAATATTCACGGAAAAGATAAAATTATATCCTATATGTATATAATAATGTAAATAAACATGAGCAGTTTTTAATGTATGTTACTGGTTATGATTTATGTTTATTTAATGAATTTTGTATTTAATATCATCATCATCATCCGAGCGTATTCCCGATTGCATCTTCAGCGGTTATGCTCCAGAACCTGGGGTCCGATATCTAAACCTAGGTGACTTAACGAGGTTACTGGTTTTTACACAGAGCGACTGCCGTCTAAACTCCGCAACCCAAAGGGTAGACCAGAACCAATCCTAGGATAGGTTTAAACAAACGCTAGATGGCGTACGGGAGGCTGTCGAATTTTACATTTACCTAATATATGTCGTATTTTATCAATTCATTATTTTCAATGACAGAAGATATTGTATTTTTAAAAGATTAACCAAGTGTTACTTTCATTTTTCTAACCTCTTAAATACTGAGACATATCCACAATACATACATGCGTGCTAATCACAGCTTTATACTTGAGTAAGAGAAACAAGGGAATAAAAAAAAACGACGATTTTCTAGCCGAATTGCCTATTGCCGTGAATTATAGAGATTTTCGCGTATTTTGATTAGGCTTTGCCATTTGTGGTAGAGAATGTCATATGGCATTAGGTCCACCACTTCTGCAATAAAGCACGGGAAGAAAATGATTTTCCTTTTTTTACAGGAACAGCAACCGTATAATTTAATAAGATAACGTGAGACACCTCTAATCATTATCCAAACTAATTAAAATAATCATCAGCTTTACCCGTTTCCTGTTTCTTCGAGCCCGGGGTTCGCCTTCCCGCCAAATGTAATATGCATGTCAACGATCACCCAAAGATGCGCGAAAACCATGCGAAAAATTGAAAATAAAAGCCGGAAAAGTTTAAACGATTTGGCTAAAGTTTTACGACCGGCCGCCTACTTAACGTCAACCCTATTTGGGAATGAATTAGTGCAAAACATTTTACAACCGACCGCCGCCCGACGTCAACCCTCCTTGGAAATGCAGTTGTAGCACAAGATCTTTGTGCTTAGTCCTTAAGTCGCCTCTTACGATACAAGAGATGAAGTGGTCCTATTCTAGGCCGGAAAGCACACGGCAAAGCTAATCAAATTTATACTGAGTCAATAAACGGCAGTTTTACGATGTAGATTGTACTAGTTTTCTCACAATACACACTAGTTCGGAAACCGGAAAACTAAATCTACAATCGTAACCTTATTCAAATACAGCACACTAATGTTCCGAGACAGTCGGCTAAATCGCCCATATAATTAGATGAGTCATTGGCAATACTGCTCGTAGATGTCGAATACCACATTGATACCGCGCCATTACATCGCGTCTATTTTCAAAGTTGAATCAACTTTAATGGGAGGTCAAAAATATTTTTCATATTTCGATATATGTTTCATTACGAAAATTGTTCAGTATCATGGACTAAATCCACCATTGAAATAGTTTCAGTATATTTTGTTAGACACTGTATACTTATGATGAGCGAAGAATTAGGAATATGTGGAATGAGAAGCTGTGGGATGAATACAATACAACCCGTAATGTTCTTCATCTTAGCGGGTTCAGGCTGCATCCTCAGCTGTAGTGCTACGGAGCCCGGGGTGCAAATATACCTCTAATATGCATGTCAATGGTCACCCAAGGATAAGGATTGAACTAGCCCCAAACTAAGTTTAAACTTGTATTATGAGATACTAACTCAACGATACTATAATAATAAATACATAGAGGGTCTAACTAAAAATACTGAAACTATTAAAAGTGTGAATTTAGTCCAATATACTGAATAACTTTCACCAAGGAACATATATGTCGAAATATGAAATATTTTTTTTTAACTCCCATACAAGTTAACCGATCAGCTGATCCGTTTCTATGGAAAACAAAATATATTTTTTCATATTTTAACAATTAAGACCCAGGACAATTTGAAAAGGCCATTTTCCAACTTGCCTGGCTGGGGATCGTACCCAGATCCTCCAGAGCAGACTGGCGTGTTAACCACTACGCCATGGTCATCAATGCCGAAGACAAACTAAATCGAGAAGAAGTAGCCTGAATAGTAAAAACTATTTGGCTAACCCGGAATCTATTAAATTATTGCTAGCACGTTGCCCCGTTTGTCTCGTCTACAGCATAAGCGGTCCACGTTCCCCCAGCATTAAGTATTCTAACGTCTATAATTACCTTTGCACCCGCGACGCGTCTAATCCGCCAAGTAATGGTGATAAATAGATACGCGATATCGCTTTGGAATATCTGCTGGGTTGGCTCTTATGCATTTTGTGTTTATGCTTTTTGCACGTGTTTAAGTTTAACTTACTAAGGTTTACAGTGGTCAAAGATTGATTAAGTGGAAAAGATTCCACGTATACGCCGCTATCACGCTGAAAGTATCCTTTTGGTTCTTAAGCATTACTTCGCCAAGTAATGGTGATAAATAGATACGCGATATCGCCTTGATATACCTGCTGGCTTTTCCAAGCCAACAGATGTATCATTATGCATTTTTTGTTTATGCTTTTTGCACGTGTTTTTGTGCAAACGAGTTGAAAGAGTCACATATTTCCTTTTTACCTAAATGCCAAGGACAGGTTTGTTTGTAAGTTTCTTTATTACCTCGTATCTTCCAAACGGCTGGATGGATTTAGACAGTTAAGGTTTCGTTAGATACATCGTAATTTTGAGAGTGACACTGGCTTTATTAAAAATAAAAGACAAATAATGGCGGATTCATGGCCCCAAAATTATATGTCTTAATTGTTTTTTATATATTCCTTTTAGAGTGGAGTATCAAAATGAAGAATAATAATTTCCACCAAATTTTCTGTAAAACAAATTTTAGTTAAAAAGCTTAAAACATCCAGAACAATTGTGTAAAAACATCACTATAACAATTTCTTTTTTCACAGCTAAAGAAATAATAAATGATTGTCTCGTAAAAATTAGAAATACAAAACAAACATACCTGCTCTATTTTAGTAAAAACTAAGAAGTCAATTTTAAGTAATGACTAACATAATAATTTACATAAATTCATATCTAATATTTCCACAAATGTTAATTACAATAGTAACATATTTCCAACAAAGAACGTGATTCATTTTAATTCGAGATCAAAACTTGTGATGCCGTCTGTACGTACACAAAATAAAAAAGGTAGAGATATTAATGTTCATTATCATACATATTATCATTATATATTATATAATGATAATATGTTGGCTTTCGACGTTTGTAAACGTTGAAAGTAGCTTACGTCTTCCTTACTATAATTAAAACAATAGAGGATAGAGGTCAAACGCACTCAAATTTCTAAATCCAAATTTCAAAATATGACCGAAACAAACGGTTTTAATGTGTTCGAGAATTTCTAGCTCATGTAGTTCTCTTATTGTAAAATATGTAAGGCGTAAGACTGCGAGCAATGGGTGATAGACAATTTAGCCTAGCATTCCCTCTTGGTAGGGTCTGTGAGCCCGAGCCTGGCATGCTCACTAAAATGTCCAGACCGGTGGTGGCGTCGTGGATTAGGTCACTGAATTCCTTCTAATATGGTTGAGTTCAGCGATGGCTGATCCACGCGTCAACTCGTGAACGGGTGCTGCCAGTAGGGCCTGGTCAGCCTGGACTACTCAGTGTTACTTATTGCTGTAAATTGGATTTAGCACTCGTTCGCAAGCTTTACATGTTATATTGTGATAACATTGTATTAGGCATAATATTTATGTCAACTGACAAAGCCCTTCCGGCGCGTAGGCGACTAGAACTGTGTAAATGAGTTTCTTCCGGCGTTTCTTCTCAGCAGTGGTCGTTGCGAAACGCTAGTATCGGTAGCATTTGCACTAAAAATAATGACCTTCAATAAGTGATATATTTATCCTACATTGCATAAAAAAAATTGACTTCTTTTGACTTTTTGTACGACGAACAACGACACAATGTTTCTTTTGTGTTGTTGTTCGTTCGAAAAATAGGGGGGAAAATAACTTGCAGATTTGGTTGCCAATTTAATTTTTTTGCTAACTTTGGAGAGTTGATAGAATAGAATTCAAAGTACAACGGTACAGTGGCACAGCGCGCTACAAACTGTCACATCTGTTATTCTGCACTCTCTTTATTTTTGGTACATCTATTACGCATGTGTGTGTGTGTACATGTACATCAAAGACATTAACTTAATGCGACCTTATAATTACTAGGCTGGAGCATTAATTCTCGCCATCCATTATTTAGTTTATACCTCATTTCTGGCCTTCAATCTAGATAAATATTGTATATCATTGTGTCTATTATAGTAACATTAAAATTGTAAATCGTGAAATTATGAGGTAAAGCCAAATGGAAGATAGTGATCTAACTCATTACTAAAATTGCTTGCCTGCGATAAGTAAGGGGTTTGAATTAACGGTCGTATTCTTTATGAAACTTTACTATTGTGACGACTTTATTTTTTGTGTAATTACTGGACACGTAATAGAGAAATGATGTCCGTTTGTTACTTAGTAAATAATACTTTTGATGACATAAACTTAACTATTATTAAAGTAACATGTGGCCATATAGTTGTGGAAATGTATGATATGATATCATCATCCAGGTCTTTTTTAGACTCCACTGCAGGAGCGCGCTCTCTCTGTACTGCACAGCCATACTTAGTCAGAGTAGCCAAAGGATTTGGCCTACTCTTTCCACACTAGCCAGACGGCTTGGAGAGGTCTCATGTTTCTGAAGTAGCCTTCTACGACATCCACGGGAAGACTTGGAGTGGTCCTATTCTACTCTGGCGGGAACCACACGGCTGATATGATATGATCGATAAGAAATTTTTTTTTTTATTTTTTCATTAGCCGTTTGTGTCCCAATCCTGGACAAAATCCTTCCCCCCCCCCTGCTTCCACAGTTCTCTATTCTGGGTCTTTTCCATCCAATCCGTGTCATAACTTTTGAAGTCGTCTAAATCAATATTTAGGATAGGTAAAATTCCTTCCATGCTGGTCTGGAAGTAACGAAAAAACTTAGAATGTACCAGCTGCTTCTCTTTCCGCGCACTAATGAAGCTGATCAACGGACGGGCGAAAGTGCAAATCGTGTTATTAGGGGATGGCATTAATTAACTACAAATAGTCTATCACAAAATATCTGCCATGTGGCTTCCGGCCTTAGAATAGGACCACTTCATCTAAAGGACTAAACACAAACATCTCGTGCTACAATTGCATTCCCAAGGAGAGTTGACGTCAGGCAGGCGGCCGGTCGTAAAACTATAACCAAATCGTTTAAACTGTTCCGCCTAATTTTTCTTTACTTCGCATGGTCTTAGGCATCCTTGGGTGAGCATTGACATATATATATATTTGGAGAGAAAAATGCGGGAAAACGCACCCCGGGCTCCGAAGCAGCTAAGGATGCAACCGGGAACGCTCTAAGATGAAATGAAAAAAGTCTATCATATATAATATATATATAATACCTATATGTTAATTAAATTATTCAACAAAAAGGGCACTCTTTGATAGCCCTAATTGCTCTGCTTTTTATGAAAGGACCAAACCATAGGCTGTCAAGCCACCTTGAAAAATTCTTTACGATGTTGTCTTAAGTTTATTAAAAACCAATTAATGACTTCAATAAAAGAAGGCTCATTTATTTTAATCATACCTCACGGCGTATTATACTTCATTCGTAATAATTTACTACATACGAACTTTATGTGCATACAATTATTATGTTAAATTCAGACTAAAATAATTACTGAACTCGGACTAATATAAATCCTTGATCATCAGCTGTACATGTAAAGTTATGTTGACATTAAACTTTTATTATATGAAATCATAAAAATAATTACTTATAATCACAACTCACATGTGCTTTTTTATTAACAAAAACAAATTAAAGTATAGTTATAAAATGAATGATATTTTTCAGTTTTTTTTTTTAAATATATTTTTCATCTTTTTACTAAATATGAATACATTCCGGTCTGTCCGTCGCTTTTGAATGGAGAAACAGACATAAATGGAAGCGAGAGATAGAAGCCTTTGCCCAGCTTGGGACAGAAACGGCTCGTTATAATAAATAAATAAAATAAATATATTGGGACAAATCACACTGATTAAGCTAGCCCCAAAGTAAGTTTTAAACTTGTGTTATGGGATACTTACATAACCATACTTTATTTTTATGATAAATACATATATAGATAAACACTCAATAATATAATATAATAATAAATATAATAAGCGTTGTCGATATAATATAATACCGTTAAGTTCGCCTATTGTTCTATACAATTCGTATTTAATGGACAATAAAGATTAAATAAATAAATAAACAAATGCAAAAAATAAAATAATAAAAAATGCTATAGGTATTGTATTTTTTATTAATTAAAACCTACCACCGTTACGTAATTTTTTTTTATTTAAGTAAGCCCTTTAACTATATATAGTTCGTACAAAAGTGACAGCTCTTAAGGACATAAGGTAGTAATTATTTTGCAAACTAGTACCTTCAATCCATAAATAATTACCCAGCTCTGGTCGAAACGCGAATAAACTGAATATGTTTTTTGTCAACGAATTAGTCAAAAGAGTTATAAAGCACTTATGGTTCCGACCGTACCTGTATAAAAAACAGGCCAAGTGTGAGTCGATCTCTTTGAGAAGGGTTCCATATCAGTGTTTATTGTATAATACAATGTTTTAAATATTGCACGGTGATATCAAACATAGGACCTATGTAAATCAATTTGTGTTTATTTTATTTCTATGACCCATTTTCTGTTTTTATTTTATTTTTTATTTATTTTTTGCGTTTCGAGCGTTTTTTTCACCTTATCACCCCAGACTCTGTCTATCCCGTAAAGAAAAAACATAATAATGTATTATATCTAAAATGATTTATTTTTCAAATGCTAGACTGATTGTCTATAATTTTTAACATTTTTTATTTTTATTACATTATCTATTAAAAACTCAATTGCTTACTAGTGTATGTAATACATCCCATGACAGACATCAGATCCTTAGTTATTGTAGCCCGTTGGCACCCTTTGTGTACGGAACCCTGACAATAATTATTATTTTTTATTAGTGTGCGTGTGCATTATGTTCTTGTTTGTATGCGTGTCACTGCTCGTTCGCTAAATAACTGTGCATTATAATGCGGGTACTTAATATTGCATAATTTAAATTAACATGTAAATTAATCGTTGCATTTTGCATTTATTTATTGGTGTGATATCCAGTTCCTAACTTTATTCTTATAATTAATTCTTATTAATGTTTTACTTTGTAGTAATAGGTCGGGGAAAAAGTCTTTTCGCATTTTATATGAAAATTCAAAACATTTTTTAATATAGTTTATTTACATTTAGCTAAAGTATGTAGGTACCATTTTGTTCGATAACTTTTTGCCATTATAAGTAGGGACATGATCCCATTGCTATAGAAATTTTGGGGCTTCTGATCAAAAAACTGCGTCAAATAGTTTTGGCAGTCCTCTCGTGATGTTAACCTGACACTGCCTAAAGAATTCTGAAGAGACCGAAACAGGTGGAAATCTGAAGGTGCCAGGTCAGGACTATACGGTGGATGCATTATCACCTCCCAGCGAAACTCTCTTAATTTTTGCTGAGTGGTTAAATACGTGTGAGGTCTAGCGTTATCATGATGAAAAACCACACCCCTTCTGTTGATTAATTCCGGCCGCTTTCTCTCAACTTCTTGCTTTAATCCTATCAGTTGTTCGCAGTACATTTCTGAATCGATGGTCCTGCCTGGTGGTAACAGCTCATAATGAATAATGCCCTTCCAATCCCACCACACACACAGCATCACCTTGTTGCGAGTTAACCCGGGTTTCGCCACAGTCTGTGAAGCCTGACCGGCCTTTGACCATGACCTTTTTCGCACGTTCTTGTCGTACGTGATCCACTTTTCATCACCAATTATCAATTTCTTCAAAAATGGTTCGGTTAGGTTAGGTTACGTCTTAATAAAGAATCACAAATGAGTACACGATTTATTAGGTTTCTTTCAGAGAGCTCGTGAGGTACCCAAATATCAAGTGTAATTTTTTGTGTACCCATTTTTTTCAAATGCGCCAAAACTGTTTTGTGGTCAATTCCCAGTTCTTCAGCTACGTCGTAACTACTGATATGCCGATCTTACTCCACTTTTTCAAATTGCATCCATTACTAAATGCGAAAAGACTTTTTCCCCAATCTAATAGTTACTTAGGTAAGTAATGAAGTTATGCATCAAAATAACCGTTTAATAAGATCTTATTTCTTATTGTTTAATTAGATTTGGTATGTTCCGCAGATATAACATTTGTTTTTTGACTTATAGATTTTAACACAAAAATATTATGTTAAAGTCTACTTCACAATTTAAAAAAATATATAATTGTCAATTACATCTTCTTCTTATGGATTCAAAAATGGCTAATATTTGTACATAATTATAATTTAAACATTTCTATGTTGATTATTTTATTTCATATTTACATGAAGGTTTTAGTGAAATTATTCATAGAAATATTATTTAGTTCACTTTATTACTCACAAGAAATAGTTTAAAAAATTAAAACCCCTCTACGAGAAGTTCTTGCTCAAAAGTACGTTAATGCAACAACTGGGAGAAACAGCTAAGAAGGTATATTTTTGAAAGCTAATTAAGCCCTTTCATTTATTACCCTACACTGTATGATGTGATTCATTTCACTTTTAGTTCATTATGTACAAAACCCCTCTACGAGAAGTTCTTGCTCAAAAGTACGTTAATGCAACAACTGGGAGAAACAGCTAAGAAGGTATATTTTTGAAAGCTAATTAAGCCCTTCCATTTATTACCCTATGTACTTTAACATCTATAGAGGGCGTTATATTAAATTCACTGTGACATCATATAGCCTATTATAAGCGGATATAGACAGCGGCATAGAGTAAATACCTCATTTGTCAAGGTATCATGAATATCCTATTACATACATAGCGGTGAAACTTATATATAACCTTCTTTTTGAGGAAATGTGTCTAAAAAGTATTTAAATTGATTCAATGAATGCAAAAAAATATGTTATGTAAAAATCATGTGCAGAAGAAACGAAAAATAGTTAACTCATTGCCGAAATCAGTTACGTATGTATGAGATAACATACACAACCTTGTAATCGTAATATGTCCGAGTACTCTTCCTTTTAAACCAACGTCGCAGCATCTCTAACCGTGTACCGTGTAATAAAACGGTGTGTGTGCGTTTGTTGCAACGGATGAGCCCTAATTAGCTGCAATTACACTAATGCCGGCGGTAAATGAAGCGCGCACCTCATTTGGTCGTGCGGGCCACTTGTAGGCGCAACACTATTGTCACGTGATGCTATGAGGAATTTTTAAATGCAACGGTTTTAGTAGTATTTACAGTAAATACATGTCATGAGGAGTTTCGTATTAAGTTTTTTGATCGTAATAGGGCTTTTTGGTTAAGTTTTTAATAAAATTTGTTGAACATAACTTTTTAAACTGAAAGAAAGTTTTGTGGAAATTTCAAATCAAATGTACAAAATATACTGTCGTATTTCTATGTGTATTGATATATCGAATAAAGAATCAACAAAAAAAAATTTGCTGATATGAACTCATGTAAAACATTAAATCCACTAAAACAAAAATATCACCCATTTCTTCGCCTTAGCACAATGAAATGTATTTTTAATACTTGTATACCTATCAACTAAATCAACTCAAAAATTGTCCACGGCAATGGCATGGTATGATTTCTCATATTATTTCCCTTCACCGCGACAGACTTACGAAGATAGCCAATAAATGCCCGCTTCCTTTGCCCCCAGGCTTGCGTCTTCAAATGGCGAGATCACCATCACCACGTCGCATGGCAACGCGAATGTTGGTCCTGCGAGCAGCGCAGGCAGCGCCAGCTCAGGCCCCATGGCGTCACCCCACCCTCCCATCAAGATGTCGCCAGGCTCTGTCAAGTCCCCTTCGCAAGAAGACGGGGACTTACTCGCTGATTCGCCAAGTATGTATCTTAATATTCTTACATTCTAATTGTTTATTGTTGCTGTAAGGAAGATCAATGAGGTCGTCACCGTAAAATTAAAAAACTAAAATGGCAGTTCGGTAATAATTTTTTTGTATTTCATTTAACTAAGTTTAACTTTGACGACCTCCGTGGCGTAATGGTTAACACTCTAGACAGCTAATCCAAAGGTTCTGGGTTCGATCCCCAGCCAGGGCAAGTTGGAAAATAGCCTTTTTCAAATTGTCCTGGGTCTTGGGTGTTTATCTATATATGTATTTATCATAAAATATAGTATCGTTGAGTTAGAGTCCCATAACACAGTGTGATTGTCATTATATATTTATTTATTTAAGTATCACGAATCAATAATTTTAAGACAATAAATTTTAATAAGTTTTCGAGAAAAACAAATTTTTTCATACAATCTTTTATTGTGGGGCGTAAGTAATTATCAAGACAAATGTAAGAAGTCCAAACTCGATGGGGTTCTTACATTTGTTTAATTACAGGGTTCCTATAGCCACCTTCCGGCTCCATCATCAGATCAGTTTCTTTCCATAATAGTATTGCATTGTCATCTGATTTACATTAGCATACAAAATTTCATCTCAATAGGAAACAGGGAAGTGCAAGGTTTGACCCAAACCAATAAACGAATAGCTAAATAAAAGTTTGTAAAATGGAACACAAAGAATATAAAGATGGCGCCATATGTCTTGACTTTTTAGGACAAAGGAGTTAAGTTACCCTGAAGAGTAACCATGCAGGTCTATTTTGCACGTCAAAAGGTAGATTCCGCACGTTTTCAAATTAAAATATTACAATTTCAATCCGTATTCTCTTTATTTCCGTAGTTGTCATTAAATAAAACCGGTGCCAAAAAACAAAATAATCGGCAGACTGCCTCTTTCGCCGCGCTGAACTAACATTTTAACTCTATTTATTCCTTGTTTTCCTTTAAATTCCTAAGTTAAATATATTTAACGGTGACAAATTAACCTCGTTCGCTATTGTCCCGTAACAAAAGCAAAACTAACGGCCAACTTAAGCGCTATTTTGGAGTCGACGCTAACTCGATTCTACTTATCCATAAAAGTTGTTCGTTCTAAGCATAGAGGCGATCCATTAGAAGTCCAACACTGTCCTAGGAGTTATCAACTAATACTATAAAGAGTTGTAGGAGTTGGTAGGATGCGCTGTTTGGAAGTTGAAGTTGAAAGTGCGTTCACTAACGAACTCTAAAGTTTATTAGACCAAAGTAGGCTTGCGGCGGACATTCGACGTAGGTGAGCGGCACGTTGATCTTCCCAGCATACAAATTGGTTTGTTGTTTGCCTAATGCTTTTGTCATGTCGTTCTTCCGACTAGTTATTACTTAGATTATTGCTTTAAGGACTTAACTTTTACTTATCTCTGTAACATCTAAACTTTTAGTTAGTAATACTTTTTACTTTTTGCTATAATATTATTTTAGATTGTTGAGTTATATTGACGACCTCGGTGGCGTAGTGGTTTGGATAACACGCCAGTGCTTGACTACGGAGGTTCTGGATTTGATCCCCAGCTAGGGCAAGTCGGAAAATTACCTTTTTCAAATTGTCCTGGATCTTGGGTGTTTATCTATGTATTTATTATTAAATTAGTATTGTTGAGTTAGTTTTCCATAACACAAGTTTAAACTTACTCTGGCGCTAGCTCAATGAGTGTAATTTGTCCGTATATATGGATTATAATTTGTTATATGTACATTCATTACAAATTGTATTTACTGACTTAAATATGTATAATAATAAAATACGGGTATAAGCAAAAATGATATCGAGTTAATGCGATTCCAATACATTCATTGCTAAATTAAGGTGCAAAGTGCTGGCAAAAATGTCTCGTCTCGCGTCGAAACAAGCAGATAGAGAGACAACGTCTGATTAGCAGTAATTAGAGCTGTACCTGGTGAATTTCCATAAAATATTGGCTAGACTAGTCACTCCAGGCAGACATAAGTATCCTATCCTTCTTATCCGCCAACCCAGGAAACTTCGGTTACTGTGTACTCTTTTTTCGATTCTTACGAATCCTGATTACCCTCAATATTTGAAATTTTAATTCAACTACCTTTCAGACACTAATGATCGACAACTTCGTTCTAATGAGACACGTCAGCTTTTTATCCCCCTTTTTCTGACTACTTTCAAGCCTTACTCGTTTCCTCTTCAAGCTTCAAGACTCTGGAATGCTTTACCCGTTGACATTAGATAAATTTCTACCAAATTCTCTTTTAAGAGGAAACTCCACGCCCACCTTTCAAATTCCCTTTCTTTATAAAGTCATCATCATTCAGTTCTTCTGCTATTTCTTTGTTAGTGTATGTATTTTGTAAGTAGGTATTTACTCTGATATATTTATATATAATGTAGTTAGTTTGTATGAAGTACTTAGTATCTTTGATGTAAGTATATTTGTATTTAGGCGCAAAAGCTATAAAGCTTTTGCGCCTTTTGCTTTAGGATATTAACTTAACGACGACTATATTTAATAGTAAATATAAGTACACATATAGATTATTAGTACCTAATTGATATGCAATTATTTGTATGACAATAACGATCCTATTCTAGTAATTGTTCTTTTTAAACGAATTATTTTAAGTCCCTAGATACGAGTCCTTTATAGCCTATCTTTTGTTTTTCATTTCTTTATACCTAACAAGTTTCAATAAAAGGTTGGTGTAGGTCCTTTGATTGCTTCAGGGAGCTTTTGGCGACAAATCTATACGTTATCAGTTTACTAATGGCGAAAATATCGGTATCGATACCCAATGTTAAGATCTTTTAAAGTTCAAGTTATTTTAATCGGCCCACTTCCACAATTTTAGTCCGTCTGGAATTTAAAAGCTGGCCTACTTTTAATGCCTCGAATTTTTAAGCTCATGTGATGTAACAGGGTCTGGATAGGAATAAACTGTTTGTTTATTGATACGATTAAATATTTTTGGCTTCACTTGGTACACGTCACCCTAACGGCGGTTCGAATTGTGTTAACATCTAAATTATCAATTCATGGATATATGTTAGATGCAAATAAATGTCTATACCAACCAGGTAAGATAGATATATGCAATTTCTTTGAAATTACAAAATCTGACATGCTATTTCGAAATAAAAGCTAGATACGTTACGTTTCTGTGCATGCCGTGTGGTTCCCGGCAGAGTAGACTCCATCTTTTCCTGTGGATATCGTAAGAGGCGGCTAAAGGACTTAGCACAAACATCTCGTGCTACAATTGCATTCCCAAGGAGAGTTAACGTCGGGCGGCGGCCGGTTGTCAAACTTTTCGCACATTCCCAAAGTGGGTTGACGTCAGGCAGTCGGCAGGTCGTAAAACTATAGCCAAATCATTTAAACTGTTCCGGCTATTTCTTCTCCATTTTGCAAGGTCTTAAGCATCCTTGGGTGACCATTGACATGCATGTTATATTTGGAGAAGAAAAAGCAGGTAAACGCACCCCGGGCTCCGAAGCAGCACAGCTGATGATGCAACCGGGAACGCGCTTAGACGAAGAAGACTACGTTTCTGTGCAAAAGTCTAGGGTAAGGGGACTCTTAAGTACATTCAAATACGAAATTAATGTGTTATCGTTAATTTTTATGCACAAACGAGTTATAAATACAAGCACTACATTATTGATCTATTATTATATGCATCACATTACTCCACTTTCCATCAGGAAACGCTAATTACCCAGTAATGGATCGTTTCAATGCAAAAGAATCGATGGACTCATTATTGACAATTAACTTAGGTCGCACCTATAGATATGACCACGTGTTTGATTCTTTTATTTAACGAGTAAGCCAAGTGAGCGAAGTTCTCCACGTCTACTTGGAGAATTTCAGAAAAGCTTTTAAAAGTACGAAGTCTACTGCTGCACGGGTCCGATATCCGAGTCCGATTTACATGTATTCGAATTATTTCGAATGGATTTTGTTTGAGAGATTTTTTTTAACCACTTTTATCCGAACTGATGTAATATAATTAAACTTTTTAACTGAAAACAACAACCGACTTCATTTTTTTAGGAGTTTCTTCCATATCTCCAAAGTTCTTTATCATATCTTCACTATATTATTATGGGACCAACTTAATAGTAATGGCTTTCAAATAAAATAAGAAAGCATAAAAAAACACATAAGGTCGAATTAATAACCTCCTCCTTTTTAAAGTCGGTTAAAAACAGAGCTCCCTTACCCGAGACAGAATCAGACTTTTCCATAAAAACCTAGTCTACGTTTTATTTTGAAACGACATGTCAGATTTTGGCAATATTTTGTAATTTCAAAAAAATCGCATATATCTAAAGGCATATAATTGGTTTTCACAGATAAAATATGAACTTGAAAGAAGAAATTATATCATTTTTGACTTCTATATTTTCTTTCAAGTTCATATTTTAACTATAAAACCCAATTATAAGCATATATTCGCATATATTTGATTTCTTTGAAATTACAAAATTTTGCAGAAATCTGACATGTTGTTTCAAAATAAAACGTAGACTACGTTTGTATGGGAAAGTCTAGGGTAAGTGGACTTTAAGCCTCTTAATCAGGTAAAGTAAGGAGGTACCGTATCGTGACGTAAGCAACTCAGTTCATTGTAGAAGACAAACATAAACCGAAACACGCGAAATTAGGGCCGAACTTCAGTAAGTACCATTTAAAATAATAGCCCCGCAAATCCATCGATGATGTTTACAGTATACGATTTATTGGACAAATAAATAAGCATCTTCAAATAATTTCTAGCTATATTGGGTGATTTTGAACCTTGCAGCTATTCAAGAAAAGCACTTTAAAAAAAAAGTAATGTTAAAATATTTGTAATAAGTTTTTTTTTTAATTAATTAATAAATTATTTATAAATTAATTTAAAAATCTTCAATACTGGCCAACTAGTAAAGTAAAAAGAAAGAAGATAATGTTATAAATGACTGAAATTATTAAGTACCATTTTAGAATTGGATTTTGCGTTCAAAATAATGGATGCCGCAGGCTACATTGTAGCAGCTACGATTAAATACGACTAGATACAGCATAGCACGCATAAACAGGGTGACTTTTTTAACCACCAGCCAAATGTTTGGAGCAAGTTCAGGCCATTAAAATGAGCTTTTTATAAAAACACTAGCTTTTGCCCGCGGCTTCGCCCGCGTAGATTCGGGGTATGAAAAATATATGTTGGCCGATTCGCAGACCTACTCAATATGCTCACAAAATTTCATGAGAATCGGTCAAGCCGTTTCGGAGGAGTACGGGAACGAACATTGTGACACGAGAATTTTATATATAAGATAACTATTGGTAAACGATAAAAAAATTAGTCCTCCCATATGAAAGCAGTTTGGCTAAACTCTGATTTTGTATGGGAAGGTGAAATGTTTATTTCATCATCGTCATCATTGATATTTTTATTTCGTTATTTGTTTTTATGGAAAGTAGCTCAGTCTGAACTAAGAACATATTGCGACGTACCTATGGCCGATGAGGCAGAGAGATTTCTGAATGATGACCACGTAGGACACCTATATTCTCCCGGGTCGTCAAACAACCTGAGTAAGGTTACAGGTAATAAATAGATACAGGAAGCTTGTAATCTTTCTGCGGCTAAGATAATGGGTATATATTTGTTACTATCGGAGACTATTTTACATTACGGATCTAGAGTTCTTTCTTTATATTTATAGTCAAACCGGCAGTTACGTGGGAAACAAATGTAAGGGCCCAACAGCCGTGGTAGACCCAATAAATGCTGGATTGACGTTGTCAAGGATGACATGCAACTTTTCTTACAACGAAGTGGAGAAAGAAAAACCGAAAAGCGGACCCCGGGCTTTGCAGCATTACAGCTGAGGATGCAACTGGGAATTTGCTGAGATGAGAGAGAGATTTATGATCGAATCGCAGTCGTGTCTTAACATCTAAGACCGCTCCAACCGTGCCTCGCGGCCCCTGTTCTATTGATTACTATTTAATTCGTTGTTAGTGGATACAATTACTAAATTACCCAGTTCCTCTCGCGCCAGCCAATTGTCTAAATAAATCGATAGCGTATTTTTGGCGCTATACTAGGAGACTCTGAGGAGTTTCGCGTTTCGTTAGTGTCCAGCTTACAGGCTGTTGGGGAATTCAATTGGCTTTCCCATTCGGATTTCAGTTAAAACATTTTATGTGCCATTGCTCTTATTTCAGAAACTGAAACAAAAATTAATTATGGTACGAGCCTTAATACTACGGCTCTTATTACTAAGATCCAAAAGCCACGTTTAGTGTGTGTAAAGATGGAAAAAGGGAATTAAAATAGTGATGGGTTGCTAAACTTCATTAAGGCGACGTGGGTTCACAATTTGCAAGTGCTGTGCGTGTTTTTGAAAAATCATTGTTATTAAACTACTACAGTTTATTCCTCAAAAAAATTACATAAAAATCTCAGTATTGCAAATTGTGAACCCACGTCACCTTAAGTATTCGTGTAAATCATTGAATATTTTGAGTCTCTTAGACGATTGGTACGAGTAGGTACTTGAAGTTCTATTTTTGCAAGAGGTTTAAAGTTCAACACAGCATAGGCAATAACAAACCAGAGCATAGTCAGTCTAGTCTAGTAATTTTGCAATGACGTAAATTATTAGTATTGAGAACTTTTATGAAACGTCAATTTTAAACATTACAAGAAGTACTTACCCAAAACATTTAAAAATAAACTGGCAAGTGCGAGTCGGACTCGTACATGAAGGGTTCCGTACCACCGTACAATGTTTTAAAAACGCTGAAGAAACACGTTTCTTGTATGACAACCCCCTTTAATTATTAACTTTATCTTATTTTTAGTATTTGTTATTATAGTGGTCATAGTAATACATAATCGGTGAAAATTTCAGGTGTCTAGCTATTACGGTTCAAGAGATAGAGCCCTGTGACAGATCGAGTTAAAAACGCTGAAAAAACACCTTTTTTGTATGTATGACGACCCCCTTTAATTTTCAACTTTTTTTTATTTTTAGTATTTGTTGTTATAGCGGCCACAGTAATACATAATCGGTGAAAATATAACAGGCAAGGCAATTGGTCACTATTGCTTATATCCGTTTTAAGTAAAGTAAATAAGTAAATACTTTACTGTACATAATAAGACACAATTAAAAAATACAACAAAAGTACAAAGGACTTATTCCTATCAGGAATCTCTTCCTATCTACCCTACAACCGTTTTGTATAATTTTACTAAGCTAACCTTTAAGTTTTGCAACCCTTGAATACATCTACACCAAAGTGATGAAAGCTAATCAAATCAAATTTAATTTATTTGCAAATAAATGGTTTATATATTGAGCTAGCCCCAAAGTAAGTTTTTAAGCTTTATTCTTGTTCTTCATTTAAGCGCATTCCCTGTTGCATCTTTAACTGTACTGCTTCGGAGTCCGGAGTGCGCTTTCCCACTTTTTAGGGTTCCTTACCCAATGGGTGCAAACGGGACCCTATTACTGAGACTCCGCTGTCTGTCCGTCTGTATGTCTGTCCGTCTGTCACAGGGCTCAATCTTGTGAACCGTAATATCTAGACACTTGAAATTTTTACCGATTATGTATAACTGTGGCCGCTATAACAACAAATACTGAAAATAAAAAAAGTTAAAAATTAAAGGGGGTCGCCATACAAAAAACATGTTTTTTCAGCGTTTTTAACTAGATCTTTATAATGGCATTAACTAGATACTTGAAATTTTTTACAGATTGTGTACTATGGCCGCTATAACAACAAATGCTAAAAATAAAAAAGTTACAAATTAAAGGGGGTCGTCATAACAAAAAACGTGTTTTTTTAGCGTTTTAAAACATTGTACGGAGGTACGGAACCCTTCATGTACGAGTCTGACTCGCACTTGCCCGATTATTCTTGTGTAAATAAGTATAATATGCATGTCAATGGTCACCCAAGAATGCCAATAACCTTGCGAAGTGGAGAAGAAATATCCAAAACAGTTAAACGATTTGGCTATAGTTTTACGACCGGCCGCCTGCCTGACATCAACTCTCATTGGGAATGCACATGTTGCTCAAGATGTTTCTCCTTTAGTCGCCTCTTACGATATCCACAGAAAGAGATCATCATCTTGATCATTTCAGCCGCATAACGTCCACTGCTGGACATAGGTCTCTCCCAAGGTTTTCCAAAATGACTGATCTAGAGCGGCCTGCATCCAGCGCTTTCTACCGACCTTGGTCAGGTCATCTGAGGGTGGGTGTCATCCACTTCCTACAGAAAGAGATGGAGTGGTCTTATTCTATATAGGCCGGAAACCACACGGTACAAGTGAAGCTTAACTTTATTATGGGATACTAACTCAACGATACAATATATTATAATAAATACATATATAGACAGTGTGGTTCCCGGCAGAGAAGAACAAGAAGAAGACTCCAAGTCTTCCCGTGAATGTCGTAGAAGGCGACTTAGGAAATACAAACTAAAGAAAGCTTATAAACATCAATGAAAACTCTCCAACCCGTCTGGCCAGCGTGGAGAGTGTAGGCCAAATCCTGTGGCTGCTCTGGCCAAGTATAGCTCTGGTAGTACAGAGAGGGTCGTGCTCCTGCAGTGGAGACAAAAAAAGAGATGATGATGACGTCTTATATAGATAAACACCCTAGGCCCAAGATTTTACAGCTAAAAAATATGAAAAAATGTGAGAATAGAGAGTATGCATGCATTTTTTTTATATTTTTAATCGATAGTCCTCGTCGAGAAATAGCCGCAAAAAATAAATTAGTGCCGAAAAACTGGTATAAGGTGTAGAAAATATATATTAAAAGTAGCAAGTAGATTATAACAACTAAAACACGCCATTTTAAAATATGACGTCAAAGTCTGCAATATCCGCTAGAGACAGAAGCTCTCAACGCATGTTTTTCTTTTTTGGGTACCTTCGATATTATCAGCCAGGGATGTTTGTTAAACCTCTATATAAAAGTACATACATTTCGAATGTCATCGATGGTCAAACTACATGGACGGACAGTCATACCGAACGCACCCGAACTTGTCATTTCCCTTTTGTGAACTTTGTCGTCATTTCCTTCTTGTTTGTCAAAAGTTCCCGCGCAATATTTGCATATTTTCAATAATGTATTTCTAATTTAAATAAGAGTCAGTAAGAAAAATAATTAACTAGGCGTGGTAACGTATTAATAGAAATTGTAAAATAAAAATATGAGCCGGATTGGTATTACATGCATATTCCTTATTACCCAAAAAGAATAGAGAATCATTTACCAACATTAGAATCCACGAAACTCGCCTTTTTTAACTGCTTTCGACGTCCAATTAGCCATCGCGTGATGGCAACGCACCCATTAATTACCTTTCAAAGATAAGTCAATTGGCCAAGTAACGTCCCAAATTCAATAACAATAATGCATCAAGATACCGACCAGTTAATTGTTTAATACATGTAATAAATTAATTAGACACAATTAAGTTCGCGTGTCGGTCTGTATGCACGTTTATTGACCTCTCGTGTAAGACGATCGTTTTCGGTATAGTTTTCTAATTCGTAATGCCAATTTTTCGATCTAATGTTATGTTTTATGAGTATGGTGAATTGAGATGTTTCAGTTTTTAAATAATCGCTGGTTGATGTGCATTTTAGCAATTTTCGTTATGTCGAATGGATAATTTTTATAACTTTTCTTATATTTAATAATGGGAAGCATTAGATTGAAAAGAGTTACATGTTCCTTACTTTCGCAAAAGATTACTTAATACATATTGGTAATGGAAGACGTGTGGTTCCCGGCAGAGTAGAATAGAACCACTATAAGTCTTCCTGTGGATATCGTAGGAGGCGACTTAGGAAACACAAGCTAAACAAAGCTTATAAACATCAATGAGACCTCCCATCTAGCCAACGTGGAGAGTGTAGGTAGGCTAAATCCTCTGACTGCTCTGGCTATTATATGGCTCTGGCAGTACAGAGAGGGTCGTGCTCCTGCAGTGTAGACTAAAAAAGATTTTATGTATATAGTATGTATGTATGTATTACCGAATACGTTTTTAATAACAACAATATCACAATTAATAATTGATAAACTATAATAATTAAAACTAAACTAAGACTAAAAAAAAGAACAAAATGCACTTACTTAATTATTTATTAAAAACACTATTGTTCCACAATAAAAAAAAATAACAATTAGCGGATTTAACGCAGTAAGTATGTTTAAATACAATAATACATAATAAGGGATTTAATTTGCCTTTTAATAATTGGCAGTAGATCTATTTTATTTATATTTTGGAAGGACCTTACCTCTCCAACCTATCTGGCCAGCGTGGAGAGTGTAGGTCAAATCCTCTGGCTGCTCTGGCTAAGTATGGCTTTGGTAGTACAAAGAGGGTCGTGCTCCTGCAGTGAAGAAAAATACCTGATGATGATTATATTGGAAGGAAATGGGAGAGACCTTTGCCCAGCAATGGGACAAAAATGGTTAATAAAAAAATAAATAAAAATACTTCACAACAGACTAACTAAAAAACAATATTTTGTAAAATAATACCGTCTACTAATACATTTCTAATTCCACCGGTGGTTCATTATCCAATTGGACTTGAGTTTTCTCTCCAAAATGATTCACTAATATCACTTTTGCGTTTACCAAACGGTGGTCTAATGCCAAATTCACATGCCACAGCAGTGCACATTTAAAACCGAAAAAATCGACATTAGCTACATTATCCAGAGCTATTCCGACATGTATTCAACAGTTCATTATTCTTAATTAAGGCTGTCGTGATTAGGTGAATCATATATAGGCCGACGAAAAAATAGATACTCGTTAAATTTTATATTTTTTTATTAAATAGTCTTTATTAACAATCAAATAAAGAATAGAATACAACGAATTCTCAATTTTCGACACGCATACCTATTACAAATTTGTGAGCAGTTGTATAATGGGTGAATTACACGTGCCGAATCGACTCGATTCATGTTACGATTACAATAAACTCGATACGTTATCGATTATCATTAACGCGTTATTAACAATAACGGTTATAAGTACTTTTGAAGAAGTTTCTTCAAGAATCGAAGAACTTGGGTAAAAGTTGTGCCTTTTCTCTAATATTATCGAGGGCTTTTCATTTGCTTCACTGTAATTAAAAACCTATTATGAAAGGTTATTCAATAAAAATCGGTTAGGTATATAACGGGGGGCAACTGTAAACAATTACAAAGTTACAGAGAATTAAATACGTTTGTTGAAGTTAAATTATGGGCGGTGAAATTGTAAGAAGTTTTGTAATTTTCTAATTACTTGAAATATAATTTTCTTGATTTAAAATTTCCAATATTTAACGGGATTCTAAAACAAATTTAAATGCATACCTATTATGTCATTATTAATCAAGTTCTAACTATTCAGGTCGATTTTGCACTCGCTAGCTGTTTTGAAATCAGAAAAGAGCAGCTGTGACCCTGATAGTACTTAGAGCGATCTTTATATTATCAATTTGATATTAACAAAATACTCTCTTTGAAATAAAAACATATCAAAGCTCACTACTATCTCTATACCTACATTAAATGTTTCAAAAACACGATTGCTTAAAATTTTCTCGATAGAAAGATAAAAAAAATTGCGAAGTTGCCTCCAAATCACCTCAGAATTAAACTAAAACGAAAAGTATTCAAATACAATAAATTAGCCCTTGTAACTTTGGATTATAATTGTATTAAACATAAGGCAGCCATCATATGTCTTATTTTTTTAATAACTTTTAAATATTCTTTTGTAAACGAAATAACAATATATATTACCAGCCTCATTTTCCCGCCGCGATCTTCCTACCCCGCATGGCTCGCTGCCTCGCTTCGGCTAGAGTACATTTATGTGCGTGGAAGCGGAAGCAAAATTTAGATTCTCAGGAGCATTAGACGCAGCGCAGCCTTAAGACACAAATGCTTGAAACTACGTCAAGCGGACGTCCGCGACGGGTTCAGTTCGTCTCTGTCATAAAGTCTACGTGTGATAGGGATAGCTGCAACCGTCGCGGGTCACGTGTCTCTGTTGCACGTAGACTTTGTGACAGAGACGGACTGAACCCGTCGCGGGTCTCCGCTTAACGCAAATTCAAGTCTAAGAAATAAACGGGCAAGTGCTAGTCGGACTCATACATGAAGGGTTCCGTACCTCCGTACAATATTTTAAAACGCTAAAAAAACACTTTATTTGTATGACGACCCCCTTTAATTTTTAACTTTTTTTTATTTTTAGTATTTGTTGTTATAGCGGCCATAGTAATACATAATCTGTGAAAATTTCAAGTATCTAGTTAATGCCTGAGCAAGCTATGCTGTAGTAGTCTATGTATGTTTATTTATTTTAAATATTTGTGTATGTATATATTTGGAGATATTAAGTATATTATATCTATGTTTTTATATATAACTTATTATATGTTATTTAATTTAATATGTAGGCGTAGTTTATGTATCTTAGCTAGTAAGTAGTTTTTTTTTTCTCATTCCTGTTTTGTTTACGCTTGCACCCCATTTATCGCCTTCTCTTATACGTCCCAAAGGTATTTTCTGGTAGACAGCGCTTAGCGTTAAGATTATACCTATTGTACATTAATTTTATAGTGCAATAAATTAAATAAATAATAGTCTATAAGAAGAGCTCCCAGTCGTTTGGCTTTTAAGCGAGCGGTACATAAATTTTTCCTCCAGCAGTCCTAGTCCCAGTCATCCTGATTATATTTATTAGTATTTATATTTATGTATTTATCTATTGTATTTTATGCATGTTAGTATATATGTATAGTTATTATATGTTTAAAAGTATATTTGTGTATAAGTATACCTGTGTTTTTGATTATATATCTATATTTTATTTGGAGATATTAAGTATATTATATCTATGTTTTTATATATAACTTATTATATGTTATTTAATTTAATATGTAGGCGTAGTTTATGTATCTTAGCTAGTAAGTAGTTTTTTTTTTCTCATTCCTGTTTTGTTTACGCTTGCACCCCATTTATCGCCTTCTCTTATACGTCCCAAAGGTATTTTCTGGTAGACAGCGCTTAGCGTTAAGATTATACCTATTGTACATTAATTTTGCTTATTTTTGTGAATTTTATTACGCCAGCCACACATATTTTCTGCTTGGTCTAATGGTTGACCGGGAGAGAATGCCATATGGCATTAGGTCCGCCACTTTTACTTTTATTTTATTGTGCAATAAAGATTAAATAAATAAATAAATAAAAACACGTTTTTTGTATGGCGATACCCCTTTAATTTTTTATTTTCAGTATTTGTTGTTATACTCGTAGCGGCCACAGTAATACATGATCGGTGAAAATTTCAAGTGTCTAGCTATTACGGTTCAAGAGATAGAGCCCTGTGACAGACGGACAGACAGAGTTAATAGGGTTCCGCTTGCACCCTTTGGGTACGGAATCCTAAAAAGGACTTAATTTTGTAAAAATATCTTGTAAATTTCCTTACTTTACTATACATACGCGTGACCGCTGACCTCCTCGCTCGCCGGCTGCCGCCCGCTAAGAGCCCGCTAGTAAGCGAGCGGTGACATTGAAATGGGAGATATTTGGTATGCATATGTCGGCTGATATCTTTGGTTTTTATTATGAAACAAGATACATATAACAGAATTGTATTTTTTATTTCGCTTAAAGAGTACTTTCCTTAAATATAGCTACTCGTAAGAAGTTTAAAATCACCCTGTATAACTAACTGTTCTATTTGACCATTGCTCGATATTTAGGTCTCATTTAAACGTTAACTTTTAATTGCACTTAATCGACTTAATACGTAAATTGGCACTGCCGACCATTTGTTACCCACTTTCTCAGCAATGGTCGAATCACCGTCTATTGAATTCCTTATAAGCGTTTATAGACTAACTGTTAAGAAGTTTTATGAAACGAGAAACAATTTGGCTGTGTGGGTGTTGCAAGTTGCATAGATGAAAGGAAAAGTTAGTTATATTGTTTGCTATGCTTCCATGCAGGTCTGGTACAAAAGAAAAGCATAGAATGTACCAGCTGCTTTTCTTCTTTTTAGGGTTCCGTACAAAAAATTAAAAAACGGAACCCTTATAGGATCACTCGTGCGTCTGTCTGTCCGTCCGTCTGTCACAGCCAATTTACTCCGAATGTACTGGACCGAATCAGGTGAATTTTGGTAGAATGTTGTAATCGTATGACCCAAACACATATTTGCAAAGTAAATAAATATTTTTGTTAAAATTTTCATTCTCGGGGGCAAATTAGGAAATTAAAAAAAAAAGTTTTGCAAACCTTACTGTGTCATATATCAAATAAAAGGGCTCGTTATGAGGATTTCAATTATATTTTTGTTATTATTGTAAAAGGAATAGATTTTATTTTATTCATGAAAGAAGACGAAAATTGACCATTCCCTCCCCTGATCTCCGAAACTACGGCGACTAAAATTTTGAAAAAAATACAAAATATAGTTGATTGCTTGTAGATTACAGGATAACCTATAAGAATTCAATCAATTGTACGGGACCCTCTCCACGCGAGTTTAACTCGCACTTGGCCGGTTTTGACAAATCACACATATATTGAGCCAGCCCCAAAGTGTGTTCAAGACTTGTGTTGGGATACCAACTCAACGATACTATATTTTATTATAAATGCATATTTAACGTCTAACAAAATATACTTAAACTATTTTAGGGGGAGAATTCAGTCCATGATACTGAACAATTTTCACCAAGAAACATATATCGAGATATGAAAAATAATTTTTGGCTTTCCATACAAACTCGGATCAGATGATTAGTCAACTTGCAGGTAAGGGAGGGAAAAAAATTTTTTAAATAGTGATATATGTTCATTGGGGAGAGTTGTTTAGTATCATAGACTGAATTCACCATTAAACTAGTTTCAGTATATTTTGTTAGACCCTGTAAAGATAAATATCCACAACCCAGTTCAATCTGAAAAAGATCATTTTCCATCATGACCTGACCGAGAATCGAACCCGGAACTCCGGTGTAAAAGTCTGGTATGATGACCACTAGGCCACAGAGGTCGTCTTTTCTTCCCGCACAGTTCGTAAAAGCCGATCGAGAGACTGATGCGGCTAGCAACTCATCACTATTTTGATTACTTTTTTCCACCTTCTCACCCATCATCACGGTAAAAGTGGCCTTTGGTTGTACGTTGAGTTTTAACCAAACCAAATAATTCTCACGTACAGAAGTCTCACTCAGCAAAGAAATTCAGAGAAATATCTACTCAATGTGGCTAGCGATATGGTTTAATTTAGCTCACGTCAGAACTCACTTTTTCGTATAGATACCTAGACATCCATTGCAAGCCAATTTCATTCTTATTACACTAGACAAACGATTCGTATAACTAAATTTACCACTCCGAGTGGCCGCTGCGCGCATAGCAATAATGTAGGTACATTTTCTATACCTAAACGGGGAGTGACACAGGCCTGGTACAATACAATAATAAAACCGGAGCGGGCCGCTAGTTTTATAAAAAAAACTTATGAAAGTACCACTTGATATCTTAAGAGTTTACCCTAGACTTTTCCATACGTAGTCAAGCTTTTATTTTGAAATTATATGTCAGATT
This sequence comes from Acrobasis repandana, assembly GCA_963576875.1. Taxonomy (NCBI): domain Eukaryota; kingdom Metazoa; phylum Arthropoda; class Insecta; order Lepidoptera; family Pyralidae; genus Acrobasis; species Acrobasis repandana. The sequence continues at coordinate 16,002,348 of OY756227.1, forward strand.
TTAGTAGTATTTTATAATTTCAAAGAAATTGCATATATCTAGGCATATATAACTACTTTTCGACGTCAAAATATGTACTTCGTCCAAGTAGTAATAAGTTTTCCGTAATGGTGCTTCAAATATGATATGATACACATATTCTCGTTTAAGTTCATATTTTAACTGAGAACAGTAGTTATATGCCTAGATATACAAAGTGGAAGGGACATCCCGTAATAAATCGAACCACGGGCTATACTAGATCACTAAAGTATAATGAAATTAAAATAACAGTCAAAAAACCGAAAAAATTCGACGTTCCCATATAAATCGCCCGAGCCGCACACTTTTGTATGGAAATGCCGAAAATTATTTTTGTTTTTTGGCTGTTATTTTAATTTTATTATACTATAATGATCTAGTATAGACCGTGGTTTGATTTATTACGGGTATGCCCCGTCCACTTTGTATACAATTTCTTTGAAATTACAAAATTTTTCTAAATCTGACATGCCGTTTCAAAATAAACGCTAGACTACGTTTGTATGTGAAAGTCTGATTCTGTCTAGGGCAAAGGGACTCTTAATTCTAATACCTAACCCCTATTTGAGGTCAGAGGTTAAATAGCAACAACTCTTTGATCTATAATAGTTTAAAACGAAGACATAGAGCCGCGGCCTCTCTGTTCGTTTTTATCGATTGAGCCCAATTTTATCGATCACGTTAATTATTTGTAATGGATTTTAATTAGTTAATTAATTAATGAAGAACACCGGCTGCGAGGCGGTGTCTTTGATAAAGTGGTATCTTTTAGAATAATATAAATTATTTATTGTGATAATTACTCGTAATTAAGCAATTTGGACATATTATTGATTGGAAACTCATTTTTGCTCTCAATTTGTAATTTTAGTAGGCATTTATTTTTTTATTTAAACATTTCATGATTTTGTACGTAACGAATCACACCTTGGTAATGCCAACTAAATATTACGCTAAAAATGGCTTTTGGGTATTAAGGCCCTGGGCTCTGTCTGTCCCGTTAGGGGTAGGACGTGATACTGTTACGAAGAGAGGTCGAGATATAAAAACCTACATATATTTAAAGAACATGTGAAAATAAATATATATACGGTTGAACATTGACCGATATTATATTTTCACTAAAACTATAATAACTCATACATATCTTATATAAAAATTCGTGGAAGTTCCATGTCAAGAAATTAATAAAAATATTAAACTAGAAATATTTTCTTATATTTTTTTATAATACTATCGGAAAGCCATTTTTGAAACGTACTTACTTCCAATAAATTTGGTTAATTTCGATAAGAACAAAATAAAATTCGTAAAAACGTAAATAAGCATATACGCTTATTTATGTTTTCACGAAAACATGTTTTTTCTTTTTATAATAATTACATTGAATATCCATCATGTGTTTAAATGTCCTTCCAACCAATATTCATCTATAATAATAAGACCAACACACGCACAGATCAAAGAAAAGCTACAATCAACGGATACGAATTACATTAAATTACCTCCCCTCGAAATCACCCCTAAACTAATTACAGCAAACACAAAATTTCCAAACACTAACTTATAGATAACAAACGAAATTAGAAATCGACTGGCATTCGAACAGCGGTAAATGGAGAAACGATTGCCAATTTAGCAACCCTACTCTGTCTTAATTGATGTAGACTACTGCTTAAACTAACGGAGGTGGATGCGAAAGTAATTTGTCATCGGTTAGCTGAGCAAGAGGGGGGGGGGATGCAGTCGCGAGCCAACCGCCGCGGCGGCAGCACGTCTCTACACTAATGACATCCCGCATAATTAGGAACCGCCGCGATCCACTAATTACATAAATTGCCCACTAAACTTGGCTATAATTTTGCTTCACGTCTAAACGGTGTAATGGTAAGATAAGCTTAGACAGATATTGTCATTGGTGAAGCTCGTGCGTTAATCTATTAATACGTCTGCTTACATAGTAGTATTTTAAATTTGTATGTAATAGACAAATTAAAAGATATACTTGTCAATACAAAAGCAATATAATATGATTAACCAAGCAATACAACATTTTTAGCAATACTCTTCAAAATACAATTAAAAATTCGTTGACTTCAGTTTATTTTTCTTGAAGCAGTAAAATTCATGTCAGTAGTATAGGTTTGGTCAATGAATTTGCTACTCCTTCGTTAAAAAGTGCTGTGGAACAAAATTAGTATTTTTAGGACAATAATAGTTATGTACGAAGTGGCGAAGGAAAAGTCGGAAAGCGGACCCCGGGCGGAAGCATTACAGCTGAGAAATACTAAGAATGCAACTGGGAATACGCTGAGATGAAAGTGAATAAAAGTTACGTACAGTTACTTATAGTTGGATTGCTAAACTGAAATAAGCAGTAGCTACACAGCTATCGGGTCGGCACCAAAAAATACAGCTCACCAAATAACAGCGCACTCCCGGCGCCGGTGAGCTCTTATTATGTTGAGTTCAGTCTGGGAAAAACAATTTATACTCGTACATAATGTAATAAGGTTGACTTCACAGTGAATGTTATTTGAAATTCAAGCGAACAAAAGCTTTGATTTTGTAGGTAACACGTATCTCGTTGTATTGTTGATCGAATAGTACACTCTATGGTTATTTTTTCTTATAGTATAGTCCAGTACATTACCTTAGATCTCTATGTATCAACTCACCAAAACATACTTTTTTTCCTTTTATAAACCAGATCAACCTACAATCAGCCAATCATCGAGCAACGTGGTGGATGGCATAAATCTGGAAGACATCAAGGAGTTCGCTAAGGCCTTCAAACTTCGTCGTCTGGGTCTTGGCCTCACGCAGACCCAAGTGGGCCAGGCCCTGTCGGTTACTGAGGGGCCCGCGTATAGCCAAAGCGCAATATGCAGGTATTTGGATATTTTGAACATTGTATTTATACTACCTATTTGTCCTAACCTATTTTTTTTTCTGTTTTGTAATATAAGATTCAGAGCCTGCGTCATTCTTTATTTTTTTCTGCATTGTAAGATTAAGAATGTTTTTCGTAAACCAACGTTTTACAGTAAATTCGGGATTTTAACAAAGTAATTATTTCTAGAGTAGACAATGAATGTTTCAAACTATATGCTGTTGCTGGCAAAAACCTCCTCAAACTCATGAAGATCAGCTCGGGTGACACCTCGATGCTATCTTTTTCTGTAACGTCCGATATAATACTATAAGTTGCAACGCAGAAGAAATGTTCCGAATGCTAATGGAAACTTTAAAAATATTAAAAGTGATTAAACATGACAAGGGCTCCGAATCTTATCGCGCACACATCTGAAAGTTTAACCTGTAAATTACTATCAACAAGAATATGAATGTGTTGAAACGATTAATTAAAAGGATGTGTGAACGCTCATAGCAATAAAACCATTCCTAGATTGGAGATAAAGTCGCACGCTTGACTGCAAATACCGTATTTTTCAAGAAACGCGGCTCAGTTATCGCACCAACTTTTTAATATCGTTAATTGAAGTGATTTGTAAAACAGCATGACTCCTTTCATTGCTCACAATTCGTTTAATTAATTACCATTTGGGCTTCTGTTCCGCTGTGGTAACCATTTTTTATAGGCGCGTGCTTTCTAATGATTTTAGTATCTAATTCGGTAGAACTGAATTCGCTAGCTCAAGGTTTAGAATAGATAGGTAGTTGTCATGAGCTTTTTGTGTTATTTTGTTTGAATAAAAATGTGTTCACAAATACATAAACTAAAATTTCTAATATGACAATAAAAAAAAGCTTAAAACTTTGGGCATACAAACATAACTTTTTGTTAAGAGGATAGAACAAAGAGGTTAATATTGATATAAAAACATCTGAAATTCCAACGTATTTTAGGTGTAAATATTTGAGAGAAATGGGATATACTCGTACGTACTTGTTTAATGGAAATTCATAAATCTTTTTTAATAATTTCAACGTGATACAATTATACATAGAAAGATAATATTTACCGTCCCAAATCGAGCTTAATTACTTCATTTCAATTTAATAAAATAATACTTATTTTACGAACAATAGAACATGTCCTTTATAAACGGATTCATTTATGAACATGTTTAACATCTGTATAATGTTTAAAGGAGCTTTATAACTGTAAAATTTATTAGGGATCCTCGCTGCTTACGTCCATAATGTCGATCGGATCGGCCGAAATCGCTCGCAACGTTTTCCAACAAATCGTATTTCGATGCAAAACGGAACATTAGGCCAAAGGAAATTTCAATTGGAACCCCGACCTCCTTCGTATAATAAAATCATTAATCGTTACTTCTGTTCCAGTTAATTAATTATCTTGCCGTAATTACTTTTTTCGTGTAATTAAAAGAGTAGAATGCCCCTGTCTTTGTCCCGTCCTGATTTCATTTTCCATTAATTTTTCTTTCGACTCCCTCCAATTTGGTGGCGCGACGTCGCTACATGGTAGTTACCCCTTTGATTATACTGGACTTAATTAATTTGCATTTTAATTAAAACATATTATTTCAGAAAGAATTAATTTAACATTCCCTGTTCATGAGCGGAAGTCAATCTTTTGTTTCACTTTCGGATATTTTTCTTGAAATTTCCGTTGGTAATTGAACATTGTTAAATTTTATTACAGCATTTATATAGACAATGCTTTCTAACAACTTATTTTGGTTACTGTTCAGTGTACGCCTCAACACTTAGACGATGTTTAGTTGTCAAAACTGTTAATTCTGCCAGCTTAGATCAAATAAGTTAACTTTTTCGTTTTCTTTGTCATAACATCATGTTTTCTCATCTTCCAGTAAAGCACAAATTTTAAAAATTCGTGCGTTACTGTAGATAAGAAGGAATCAAAAAAGCCCAAATTCATGACAATAATAAAGTTTAAAGACATTCATCGGTTTTCACCTTTTTCGACTTCGGATTCGCTTAAATTTCAATGCATTTGATTCAAAAACGTGACACAATGAAAGCCCATGGTCATTGTCATCTTGAGATAAACATTGAATAATCCATGTCTCTCTTGGGTTGCGCTCTATTATAAATTTATATGAGTTACGATGTGTCAACATATCAAATTAAAGTTTCATATAGCTTTGTATGGGTGTCAAGCTATAACCGACCAAATTTACTAACTAATAATCCGAAAATCTAGGTTTTGGGAAACTGCATTATGAGTGGTTTACCTAAGTTTTTACCGACAAGAGCTTGGCTCTTAAATGTAGATCTGTTCTAAGAATTTTGCGTTTGTGAAAATATTTTATATATGTGAGTCAGCAATCTTATTGAAAGTCTTTACTTATATTCTTCAATAGTAAAAAAAGTATTTTGTTTGTTATTTATCTACTCACATTTTTTAATTTGATTGAATCAAGAATATAAAATTACAAAAAGCGTGCGACTATACCTCTACATTTATGATTTTATAATTTGTGGCGTCTCTAGATTCTGAGAGACAGCTTACCACTGGATAAAACAAATCTAACAATCTATTTGTTGCCCTCCCCAGTGCCCTGGCTTCGCAGATGCTAGCAGCTCAGCTGTCGTCACAACAACAAAACATGTATGTGTTTTGTTTTTTATCCCTACACAAAGTACCTTCAAATATATCTTCAACTTCATTCTCAATTCTTTTACCAACTATAAATCTTTCATATACATGAAACAAAACTCAAATGGCCCCTATATTACCAACAAAGATGGTATTACGAGCGATAAATTTGAAGGTACTTAACTTACATGCATTAAGTACACGCTTTGACTCACTTTCGACGGCCCAGTCCACATGTAGATTGTCTTTAAATCAAAATGTTTCAACGCTATTTAATGTAATCTTATCGCGATCGGGGATCCGGGCATTCCTTTCGAATGTATGCCGCATATAATTATTTGTAATTACTGGTTTTGACGTTCTTTCTTTTCCTTTTCACACGTACGTATTTGCATATGCATAATGACCGGGCGCCATGCATCATACCGCCAGTTACATTTTGATGTAAAAGACAAACGTGTTACATTACTGATCGACCACAGACCATGTCTATTCGACACCATGAGTAATCGTTGTGAGAATTTTATCACTTTTATTGTAGTAACATCTCGATGAATAATTTCTTGCTTTCCATCTAATCTAGCATGATGTATTATTTCATTACTCTTATTTTTATTAATATTCATTTTGCGCAATTCAAAAGCCAGGGCATTGGCATACGTTACCTTTCGTTTCTAATTGAATTCGTTGTTTTATTGTTACCTTGTTCGGTATTAATCAAACTGATTACTCCGGCAGCCTAAATTGCCTATTGTTTTTCTCTCTCTATATTATCGTTAGCGTCAATGTCAATGTCCTGTTTTTACGCTATGTTCATTTGGATTGGGTAAAGATCGTCGCGTTCGTGCTTTCCACCGCGCTAGACTTTTGTTTGACCGGTGCGTGCCTAGTAAGACTCTAACATTAAATTTGTGTTCGATACAGATTTGAGAAATTGGATATAACACCAAAAAGTGCGCAGAAAATCAAACCGGTGCTCGAACGTTGGATGAAGGAGGCGGAAGAGAGGTAACTATTTGTTTGAGTGAGTTTGTTCGTGGTTGTGCTACATCGTGACACATTTGGCCTATAACGCTTAGCAACGTTGTGAAAATATTTCTCAAATCTGGACTAACTATCGCTTGTACGGGCTAGGCATTATGTTTATTTGTACCCGCTGACACAACACTAATATTTTATGTATTTACGTTATAGACATCGCCAAGATTTGGTAATCTGCTTATATTTACCAAATCTTGGTGATTACCATAACCGTATACTGCATATATAACATAGAAAATGTAGTAATGCTTATTTTGTAAAGCCTTTTTCACTTGTATGTAACGTTCATAACAACTTTTTATTTTATTTTTGTATCAAATTTGTTAAACTGATAAATCGTGAAGAAGGATTTAAACACCCATAATAATATTTATTTTATTACTAACACTCAATGTAAACTTTTCATGTTATGTACTAGCACCATAAAACTTTTTAATTTGAATGCATCCATAAGGTTGCAACAAAAATCTTTAAAATTCAAAACAACAAAAATAAGTGCACCAAACGCGGCGCTCTTTAAATTTCATAAGAAAAACCAGGTGTCACTTGATTCTCCAACAAACCTTAAACAACAGTGTAGAGGTCCAAGATCTATCGATTTTACATTTTGCGTCATTAAAATGCATTATCTGAATGCAACGGGACGGTTTAACATTGCAAATGGTGCATTGAATTTGCAATCGCCTATCCTCTTCGTGGTAATTTTTAACGAGCGAACCCGTTAACGATACTCCTTGAATTAATACTGGAAGATGTTGCTGAGTTTTACACGGTTTTATTGGCTAGGTTTATTACAGATTTCGGTGATCGGTCTCAAATGATACGTGGTGAAGGATCATCGTGAGGAAACCTGCACACTAGATGTCTAGTGTCTATTAATAACTGTTGTCAATAAATGTCACGTCCAGCTAGAAAAAGCTGACACCACTGTTAGAGATATTATCACACTTGAAGTTTTTGGCGGGAACTCAAAGGGTTCAGTTGAGGTTTGTTTTAATTTATTTTGCAAATTGATTCTAATGGACTTTATAATGTGAAATTAATATAGTTTGGTGTTATAAATGCTCATGCATAAACAATATGTGAAATAGTTAAAGCGGACAGTCATAGTACGGCTGTAGTGATATTTGTTAAGCGGAGTTTAGGCGCCGTCCGTCACTCAATCGGTTATAGGTTATGAAAACGAGTGGACTCATATTTGTCGCCAGAAGCACCCTTGAAGAAATCAAAGGACTACACCAACCTTTGATTGTAACTTGTAAGGAATAAAGAAGCAACAAAACTTAAGATTAGCTCTTAACCCATGTAATTAAATTCTCAAAAAAAAACTCACACTAAATAAGACAGATAGAGAGAGAGTGACGCGCGGCGCCTTATCAAGAAATTAACTCATTTAAAATATTTTTTCTCGAAAATTAAAATATTTATTTATTCAAAAACTTTATTGCACAAAAATGTTGTACAAGTGGTGGACCTAATGCCATATGGCATTCTCTACCGGTCAACCATAAGACCAAGCAGAAAATATGTGTGGCTGGCGTGATTAAAATATGTATAAAATTACATAATTTAAAAAAAAAACTGATATAAAATATGACCTACTTATAATATATAGTATAGATAAAAATAAATAGACAAAACATTAAACAAATATATACCTAAACATATAAACTAATAAATATACATATACAATAAATACGAAATAATTAAATATATTAGGATGATTGTGCTAGGCTAGGACTGCTGGAGAAACAATTTATGTACCGCCCGCTTGAATGCCATGCGACTGGGAGCCCTTCTGATAGACTCTGGCAGGGCATTCCAAAGCCGGATAGCCTTGATCTGGAAAGAGTTGTCCATGAAGATAGAGTGGTGAGGAGGAATAGCAAGGATAAGAGTGCTAGAGGAGCGAAGTGAAATATCCTATAGGTAAATGTAGATTATTTTTATTTACATTAAAAACTAGCAATTTAACATTGAGTTGTTATTCTACGAACACTGGGATTTATCTACAAGGGTGTAGTTGGTTACGTAAAAAGATTTACCTAAGCTTCGTAAAAAATTTATTCATAATATTTTATGAAATGTTCTATCAACGTAACTAGATACATGAAAGTATAGCTTTGAATAATGTTTTTTTTTGCTTATTCTTTTCAAAGGTAGGTACTACACATGTAAACTGTAAATCATTTTTTTATACTTTGATAGGTATTCATTTTCGTTTTCGAGAAAATATTATTAGGTATCATTTTAGTCCGGTCTACTCCGTGCTTCTAAAGACCTTTTAGACGCATTTGGAGGCTCCTTCACAATACTTTCGAAGCATGTCATAATTAAACTATTACATGTCTATTGATGAGTACGTGTTTCCGATTTCGAAAAAAAAATACATCCTCCTCCTGCAGAGGTCTTCTTCTTATATTTAAGAGCTGGGCTCTTGTCAGTGGAGTGCTTTCCATGTCTCTCTTTCTTCCGCCAAGTTCTTAACCTCCTTATATATTTTCACGTTTATTTTTTTCTTTGTTTGATCGAAAAGTTTTCTTCTCGGTCTTCCTTCTCTTTTCCCTTCTATTTTTCCTTCCATTATTATTTTAAAAAACTCATCGTGACGCAGTAGATGGCCGAACATCTGCAAAGGTCACAGAGAAAATATTCATCAGTGATCTAGAATGCGTACCGAGCCACCGAGCTCCGAGTGTGTTTTGCGAAAACGAAAACACACTCTGTGTGTTTTTTGGCTGTCAACGTGCAGGCAGAACTAAATTTTTTTATATGAAAATCACATACAGCCTAAGATCAAAGACTAAGTTACTACACCATGTCATATATTGCAGACCTGGAGTGCTATTTTTCATTCCGGGACTCACATTACGAATGATTTGGGCGAGTGTTTCCAAACGGGCGCATTTTGAATCGTATACGAACGATTTGCAACGAGTGGTCTGAACCACTCGTAATTTTGACATTTGTAGCGTACAAATGTCAAAGAAACGTTCCATGGAGAATCAGTTCCGTTTCACGTTGTTTTTTTATTTTTGTTGAAAAGTTTAGAAAACCATTGACTAATTTATGATATTTTCTGCGTAACACAATACTACTTATCGCTCACACGATGGTTTCAAAAATACGATGCAATGCGTCGGAACGCGAGCGGTGAGTTGAAAAACTACACGTTTTGTGTTTCACCGAGTCCCTAAATGAAAAATAGCACTCCTGGTATTTTTTGTATTTTTTTATATTTTATTATGGCACTGGCATTCATCATCATTATCATTAGGTCTTTTTATTAGTCTCCATTGCAGGAGCACGACACACTGTACTACAGAGCCATAAAGTAGCCAGAGCAGTTAGAGGATTTAGCCACTCTCCACGCTGGGGTTGGAGAGGTCTCACTCATGTTTATAAGCTTTGTTTAGCTTGTAATTCCTAAGTCGCCTGCTACGACATCACGGGAAGACTTCAAGTGGTCATCTCTGCCGAGAACCACACGGCACTCTCATAAGACTGGTTGGAAAATATTCGGTTGAGCCATCATACCAGGTGTACTAACTTTAATTGTCTATCTCTACATTCCATAGGTCTCTGCAAAGTCTGTCCTTTTATTACTCGTATGTCTCAGGTTCTTATATTTTTTTTATTTTTTTTATTTTATTTTATGTGTATAATATGTACCATTTATACCTGGTAGGTACTTTTGCTATATTTCATTCACAGCGCTATCATTTCCCAAGTTCTGCCGGAGACCCAGTTTTCATTCTCTAGATTCGGCTTCTTCTCATTAGCTGTTTAGAAAATCCGAAAAACATACTCGTGGTTCTGCCCAGGTTTTTGCTGGTACATATTTACAAAAATAAATGCCAAGGTATCTCTTCTTCCTCAAACTTATTCTTTAATTTGCATTGGATAGGAGGCTGGTTTTTTTTGAGCTTTAGTTAATTTTATTACTCTACTTTTTTAAGTTTTGTTTTATTTTTTACTTATATATACAGGGTCTAACAAAATATACTGAAACTATTTTAAAGGTTGATTCAGTCCATGATACTGAACAACTTCCCCTAAGGAACATATACCGAAATATGAAAAATAATTTTTGACCTCCAGTACAAGTTTACCGATCAGCTGATCCGAGTTTGTAGGCTTCGGTATATGTTTCTTGGGGAAAATTGTTCAGTATCATGGACTGAATCCACCCTTAACATAGTTTCAGTATATTTTGTTAGACGTTATATACATATCGTACAAAATCGAAATTATCGTACTTATATAATATACGAGTACAATACACTACGCATAAGCTGGAGTATATTTAAGTGATATCGGCCATCAATGCATTTATGCTATAACTGTTTACGTGGGACATGACGCCAGATTAGTAAAGATTCATTTATGGATGCATTCAAATAACGTCGGCATTATGGAACCAGACCAAGGTTTATTATTTACATCTGCTTAATTTGTTTTTCAATGTAAAGAGGAAATGTGTAGCCGTTCCGATTTTATTACTGACTTGGGAATAAAATCGGAAAATGTAAATTTTTCAGTCGGTTAAAATATTTTTTGTCAAACTTTGCGATGGAATTGGAAGATTCAATTAGGTAATCGGAGAAAATAAACGAGAAACTAATTGCAACATATATTTAGTTTTTTTATTTTTATTTCTCCGTCTATATTTTGATCAAGCCAACCACACATATATTCTGCTTGGTCTTATGGTTGACCGGTAGAGAATTCCACATGGCATTAGGTCCACCACTTGTACAATATTTTTGTGCAATAAAGTTTTGAATAAATACTTTAATTGTCTATCTCTACATTCCATAGGTCTCTGCAAAGTCTGTCCTTTTATTACTCGTATGTCTCAGGTTCTTATATTTTTTTTATTTTTTTTATTTTTTTTATTTTATTTTATGTGTATAATATGTACCATTTATACCTGGTAGGTACTTTTGCTATATTTCATTCACAGCGCTATCATTTCCCAAGTTCTGCCGGAGACCCAGTTTTCATTCTCTAGATTCGGCTTCTTCTCATTAGCTGTTTAGAAAATCCGAAAAACATACTCGTGGTTCTGCCCAGGTTTTTGCTGGTACATATTTACAAAAATAAATGCCAAGGTATCTCTTCTTCCTCAAACTTATTCTTTAATTTGCATTGGATAGGAGGCTGGTTTTTTTTGAGCTTTAGTTAATTTTTTTACTCTACTTTTTTAAGTTTTGTTTTATTTTTTACTTATATATACAGGGTCTAACAAAATATACTGAAACTATTTTAAAGGTTGATTCAGTCCATGATACTGAACAACTTCCCCTAAGGAACATATACCGAAATATGAAAAATAATTTTTGACCTCCAGTACAAGTTTACCGATCAGCTGATCCGAGTTTGTAGGCTTCGGTATATGTTTCTTGGGGAAAATTGTTCAGTATCATGGACTGAATCCACCCTTAACATAGTTTCAGTATATTTTGTTAGACGTTATATACATATCGTACAAAATCGAAATTATCGTACTTATATAATATACGAGTACAATACACTACGCATAAGCTGGAGTATATTTAAGTGATATCGGCCATCAATGCATTTATGCTATAACTGTTTACGTGGGACATGACGCCAGATTAGTAAAGATTCATTTATGGATGCATTCAAATAACGTCGGCATTATGGAACCAGACCAAGGTTTATTATTTACATCTGCTTAATTTGTTTTTCAATGTAAAGAGGAAATGTGTAGCCGTTCCGATTTTATTACTGACTTGGGAATAAAATCGGAAAATGTAAATTTTTCAGTCGGTTAAAATATTTTTTGTCAAACTTTGCGATGGAATTGGAAGATTCAATTAGGTAATCGGAGAAAATAAACGAGAAACTAATTGCAACATATATTTAGTTTTTTTATTTTTATTTCTCCGTCTATATTTTGATCAAGCCAACCACACATATATTCTGCTTGGTCTTATGGTTGACCGGTAGAGAATTCCACATGGCATTAGGTCCACCACTTGTACAATATTTTTGTGCAATAAAGTTTTGAATAAATAAATAAATATATTTCTCCCTAGACATAAATAGCTAAAAATAATAATCTTACCTGACCTGATCGGATTGAATGTTAGAGTTGAGGCAACTCTACCTAGCGTAGAGTCCTACATTTCATTAAAGTGCAAAAACAAGTGTAGCTTTTAGTGAAACAGAAAAAAAAAACTACTACTACAAAATACGTCTAAAAAATCTGCAATATTGTACGTCGCTTTTACAGGCTTTTACTTCTAAATTACAATTAAATTTTAAATGTTTATTAAGTATTTATGTATAATATTATTTACTACTTACTAAAATGTTTAACAACTGCATGCTACATTTAATATTCGTAAATTGTCTTATTACATAAAACTTGAGCGTTTTAGTAATTGTCGTTTCTTTACCAATTTTATATTTACTTGCTTGTACTTGTACGATAAATAAATACATCTACTTCTAAGTACTACTTACATATACACCACACTAATCTAATCAATAATTTAAAACAAAATTATTTTGCATGCAAATTTTTTGGTGGAAAGTTCCATAAAAGTATTACAAAATATTCTCGTTCTTTACCGGTTAATAGCTGCTTAAATATATCGGTATCGGGTCAATATTTTTAGTAATATTTTTGGAATAGTTATAGGCACAACACAGGTACATAGACCATCACTCGTAGAGCCTCTCTCTAAGGGTTCCTATATACATAAGTGGGCCGGTATTCATCGGCACAGCAGCGCGTATAATCGAATATATACAGATGAATGTTTGGGTAAAAAGCCGATATAATTGCTTCGGGTCGACTTTATTGATCGACAAATGCTGCCGAAACGGCAATTCCGGACCGCTTATGTGCGTAGCGACCCTATTACAACTCACAGCTCCTGCGACATGGCTTTACCTATATATATATATATATATACCGTAGAGACAAAGCTTATATCGCCAGGGTCTACCACCATCTCGCTGCTAAGTGAAATGATGGTATTTTCCGATAAGGCTGGGTTCCTTCGATCACTTGCCGCCAGGGCTGACTTATCAGGAGATATTTAAGATTTTTATTTGATTAAAATGTCAATGTTTCCAGGTATGCATCAGGGCAGAATCACCTGACAGACTTCATAGGTATGGAGCCCAGTAAGAAACGCAAGCGAAGGACCTCGTTCACACCGCAGGCTTTAGAGCTGCTAAACGCGCATTTTGAGAGGAACACGCACCCTTCTGGTAAGTTCCATCAACAATAATTTATTTATATATATAAATAGGCTATTTTTTCTCCACTTCGCAAGGTCTTTGACATGCCTATTATATTTGGAGAAAAAAAAGCGGGAAAGCACACCCCGGGCTCCGAAGTAGCACAGCTGAGGATGCAACCGGGAACGCTCTAATATGAAGGTTCTATGAACACGCCTTTATGCTTTTATTACATCATCATCTCTCACGAGATACATAGTGCCTTTGTACAACTTATTTTATTTTATGTTATCTCTCTATACTTACTTGCATTTTCCGTGTACATAACTTGGTAAATAAATATAACACTTTGGCTTAAGGCCGTACCTGAAGTTTCGAGTGCATCAAAGAAAACTTACTGCGAATTTTTACATTAAGGAATCTACTAACTTACAATCAAAAATGTTTAACGGAGACATCATTTAAAATTTTGCTACTACCAAGTCCTAGATAACCCTTCAAAGTATTTTATGAACTACTATTTGGTAGTAGCAAAATTTTAAATTATGTCTCCGTTTTCTTTAAAATGGTTTATTTTAAATGGGGGCAGCATTGGACCCGGAAAATTTAGGGACGGCCTTAATGTAAAAATTCGCAGTAAGTTTTCTTTGATGCACTCAACTGTAAAAAGTTCTACACATGTAGAGCATGTTCGCCTATTTGGTTTCCGTCAAATACCATTGGAGCCCTGGCACTCCTATAGAGATTAATATCGCGCGAGGCTACAGGACACCTCGACATCGTGCAGTGCGTCACAGGCTATACGTACAAAGTAGTGCTAGTTTTCAGTTTTAATATTATATGTATGTTAGTCTATAAGGTATATATTGATATGGGCCAATGGATGTTTATTGTATGTACACATTTATAGCCTGAAATAAAATGATTTGAATTGAATTGAATTGAATATTATGAGGAATAGTATACCTTCTTCTCGTAATAAAGGAAATAGTACTAATTGTAATTTTTTTCTAAATTTTCAGGCACTGAAATAACAGGACTGGCACATCAACTTGGCTATGAACGCGAGGTCATCAGAATATGGTTCTGCAATAAACGCCAAGCACTCAAAAACACCGTCAGAATGATGTCCAAAGGAATGGTCTAAACTTCAAACAGACAACCCTAAAATATTTTTTAATCAATTTAGTGACGAGATGAGATGTGTGACTATTAAATCGATGTCGATGGTTTCGCTTTACGATCTGCACGTAGACGTCTCGACATTCACTTATTATTTGCATCGATAGTGTCTTATTTAAAATTAAATAATGTTCGGTGGTTCGTTTTCAAAAACATTTTAAATAAATTAAATCAGGCCTTAAAGCAAATCTTTGGGATTCCAGCCAACGTAAGAATGGGATTTACATATTAATAAGTGTATAATGTAATGTTAAATAACAAATTTCGACTGAATATTCGTCTCGACGTAGTAAACAATGGTAATTAATCGGAATGTCATTGACTAATATAGGTGTTTTAGTACAAAGTAATAAATTGACGAATTGTGTGAAACTCCGTAGAGACCGATACAAGATATCCTCTAAACATTTTAAAATATGCCCATTTTCACTACTCATTATTCATCGTGTAGCATTTCATAGTTCCATAAATAAGGTGTAATACAGTATTAACTGCTGGACATTGTCATCAAAAAAGTATGTTTAAAGCAAGTACCTACACAAGTGCACAATGAATGTAAGAAAGAATGATTTGATTGATTTATTACTCGGCGAAATGTGGGTATTCCTAGTAAGTATTAGCAGTTTTTTTGTAAAAATATTGCATTTTGTAAATAAGTACAATACTTTTAAACTCTCAGCGATAATTTGTAATGTAGATGATACATTAATTTATTGAAATACTCTGATTTGTTTCGTTCTATTTAGCGAATGTTGCACTTTATAGTTTTAGGATAATATGGATATTATGGTAGTAGTTAATGTGTCGTCAGTCTTAGTGGCCTACTGAGAATTTTTTAATCTTTAGTAGGTTTTTGTTAATAGATAGGCATAAAACGATATGTATAGAATAATAATAAAATAAATTCGTCATAAATTGTAAATATTGTTTCCGTAATTTTATTTCAATAAATTGTATTATTAGTTATATTTTAATTAAAGAAAATATTTTCTAAGCTTTTTAAAAACTATGTAGATTCAAGTTGGATTTTGTGGCGTAATTAACAATATTTTGAAGTTTCATACGAATATTTCGTTCGAGTAAACTACTAAACTTTACAATAGAATATTATACATGTAACAGATGGTCTTAAAGTTATAGCATCGGTTAAAATATATTGAATGTGCATATTGTTTTGGGCATGAATATTGAACTATAAAAATTGCCTCGCATTTGGAAATGTAGATTTTGAATATTATACATATTATATAGATTTTCCAAAAGAACTAAAATTTGACATTATACAATTATGTTTTAAGTATTTTCCTAAAAAATATGCACATAAATATATTTGTCAAATAGATTTATTTCATATAAACTGTAAACAAATTAAGTAGGTAAGTACTTAACTCACTGCGTACTTTTATAGGCTTGCCTTTTAAAAAATGAATTCCTTAATTTCATAATTTAAGAAGAAAGATATTTATTAACTAATATGAACTATATATATTTAAGTTTTTTTTTATTTGAAGCAATTGTAATTAGTTTTGTTTATAACTGTTATATTACTGGATACCTTTCCAGATTTTATCCATACACAACAGATTGTTTTAGTTAGATTTTAAAATTTAAGACCTCCTGTTAACTGTATGACCTATAGTGCATAAGACTATAATATAATGTATGTTAATGACCAATGAAAACCAACTTGTGATCATTAATATTTGTACTGTTACCTACTACTTAACAAGAGTCGTTAAAAAATAATATTATAAAAATTGAACATATTTTTCGGCTGTTGAAAAATTGTAAATACAATATTAAGGATAATAAAACTATTTGGATTAATATTTAGGAACAAATGGAAAAAATATTATCAAAATTTATATTTTCAAAAATTATTACAAGTGCAAAAAAGTGTATTTAAAAGGGACGTTTGGCCATAAAAAGCAAAATTATTCATGGAATTTTTTATCGACTTCAACACATCACTACACCCACAAGAGCAGTATGGTATACAGTGACTTAAAATCGTGCGATGCGATGTTGCGCGTAATCAGTACTTATTATTTAAAGAATCAGGTTTTTTCTTAACACTATATTGGACCTAGGTTCAAATTTTTGTGATCTCATTTATATCACTTTAAAAACAGGTGTTATAATGGAATTATTAGCTATAGTAAAAACCTGATTCCCAGCAAACATTAGTGTAATAGAAGACGCGTAGAATGCTAAGTACAAATGATATAATTTAACTATAACTGCTAGTCCCGTATCAATTAATGTATTACACGGCAAAATCGCGTTGCACCCTGGTTTTCATGATCCGTACGTAACTGTAATAATAGTATACAATTAATAAAATCTACTTACACATAAATTCAGCTGTAACACATATTCAAACCAAACTGTAACAGTATGTAATAGTGTATTAATTTTTTCTTCCTATAATGGTACCGAACGAATGACTATGGCTGCTGGTTTAAGAAGAGATGCAGAATAAAGACAGATAACTGTTTGAACGATTCGTTTTATTTCTAATCGTGCCAACTATTTTGACCTCTATCAAATTCATCATCATCATCATCAACAGGTCCAATTTATTTTTAGTCTCCTCTGCAGGAGCTCACCCTCTCTGTACTACCAGAGCCATACTTGGCCAGAGCAGTCAGAGGATTCCTACACTCTCCACGCTGGCCAGACACCCGTCTGGCCAGCGTGGAGAGAGGTCTCATTGATGTTTATGAGCTTTGTTTAGCTTGTGTATCGCCTTCTACGACATCCACGGGAAGACTGAGTGGTGCTATTCTTATCAGCCGGGAACCACATGGCTATAAAATTTTATCAAATAAGTAAGACTAACAGCAGCAGTATAAAAATAATTGCTCATTATACCTGTTATAACACAGTTTACTCAAGTAGTTGTAGTCCGAAACGGCCGACTATTTTCGATCGGTTTAGTCGATGATCATCAGTCAGTCGGCCGTTTCCGACTACACTTCGTGAGTACCTATACCGTGTTATATTAGTTATTAAAGGTGAAAATATACACACTGCTGCTGCTCGCCAAATCCTTTCTTTGAACTTGGCAGGACAAAAATATTGTTAAAGTAGGTAATTACCTAATCCATTCCATAATAACTAAAAAAATAGGTAAGAAAGTTTTCTTTTAAAAAACAGTAAGTATTAAAAACCATCACGCCAATGGAAGATAAGTAGGTACTTATATAAGTATATATATATATATATATATATATATATATATATATATATATATATAAGGTGCATTGGGGTAATTACAAAAACGGGTATATTCCGAAATTTTAATATATATATTATTGTAACTGATATATATATTTTACAAGATAAGTACCTACCTATAATTACCATTATTATGACTACAAACATACCTACCTAGGTACTTAGATGTAAGTAGTTACTGTCACTGATGAATTTTTATTACCATGATCAAGTAAATTTGCTCTATCGACTTTTTTTAGTAGGAACTTACATCCTTTTTCTTAAAACTAACAACCTTAAGGCGAAGATATAGGCAAATGGCCTTGAAGTGTGAAATAAATTTTTAACTCGTAAATATGGTGATAATTTCCATATTGCTCTACGTCATGCACTAGATAGCCCTTTAAATTATTTTATGAACTGCCGTTAAAACTATTATTGGTGATCCGTCTAGCTTTAAAACTTGCCGTGGCCACTTTTGGCGGAGGCAAGTTTTAAAGCTAGACGGACTAATGTAAATACTTTCAACGGTGGTTTATAAAATAATTTAAAGGGCTATCTAGTGCATGACGAAGAGTAATATGGAAATTATCTCCATATTTACGAGTTAACAATTTATTTCAAATGAGGGCGCCACTTCAAGGTCATTTGCCTATATCTTCACCTTAACACGTTCACTGCGTAAGAAAAAAATTACTACTTGTCTCTATGGCATTCCGAGACCGATAAGTACTCGTAGTGTTTTTTTCGTCATTTATGACGCAACGAGACGGTTTTGATCTCGTACGACTCGTTTACTTTAATTCTAAATATTTTTATGAACATAACTCAAATATGCTTTTTTTTTTGACGGACAAGTCAAGTATTAATGTAGCTTTTACGATGTCAATTCGCCCGAATTTAGCATAAAAAACCACAAAGATATTTCCATATGAAAATGACGTCATCTGATTTATCGCGTAATGCACCAGATGGGAAAAAAATGCGAGTTCGCTTAGATTTCGTGACGTACAGACTGATAAATATCTATAAATGAATAGTGATGGGAGCAAATGAAAAATAGAATAATATCGAGCGAGAATCATTAATTTTAAGAAAAATTAATGTCTTTCATTAAAACACTCTTTTAGGGAGGACTTTCAGACTCAATGTTATTATTGCTTGTACCAGCCACGGGCGAGTAATTAGCAGCACTAAGCACTGAGCTATGACCTTTTTGGATTGCTGTAGCACACAGATACAAATATATTGTTATATGTTTCCGTCTTTCTTGTGTTTTTTATTATGTTCTTATGTTGTGTATTTTCTGTATGTGTGTGACTAAAGCTACAAATAAACATCTTATCTATCTATCTATTAGGTCCTTACATATGAAATTTCCGATTTTCAATACTGGCAACTTTAAAATCAAATATCTTGCGTTTCATTAGGAATTCCAAATTCAAATTTATTTCGAAATAAAGCCAGAAAACTATTGTTTTAAAATTCGTATTTCATTGGTTTTAACATCATTTGTTTGAGTTTCAACATTGCTATAACAACAACTATGGACAAATTGAAAATTCGCGGTATTTACGAATACGAGTTCCACCGTGGCACCAGTGCTGCAGAAACGACTCGAAGAATTAACGACGTGTATGGACCAGACACCGCTAACGAACGAACGGTGCGTTTTTGGTTTCAACGTTTCCGTTCTGGAAATTTCGATTTACACAATGAGCCTCGTGGACGACCTGATACTCAAGTGAATAACGAAGAATTGAAGGCGATAGTGGAAGCGGATCCATCTCAAACCACTTCTAAATTAGCAGCAGCCTTCGGCGTAAGTGACAAAACGATACTTATCCACTTGCGCCAAATCGGAAAAATTAAAAAACTCGAAAAGTGGGTACCGCACGAATTGACTGAAGCAAACCAACAAACACGCGTTGCTTGCTGCGTTTCTTTGCTTAATCGCCACAATAATGAGGGGATTTTGAACCGTATCGTGACTTGTGATGAGAAATGGATCCTGTACGACAATCGGAAGCGATCATCACAATGGCTTGACCCTGGAGAACCGGCAAAACCTTGCCCTAATCGAAAACTGACCAAAAAGAAGATTCTGGTTAGTGTTTGGTGGACCAGTGCTGGTGTTATCCACTACAGCTTCTTGAGATCAGGCCAGACGATTACTGCAGACTTGTATTGCCAACAATTGGAAACAATGATGGAAAAGCTTGCCATTAAACAACCGAGACTGATGAATTGCTCTAGCCCACTGCTCCTTCAGGATAACGCTAGACCACACACTGCACATCAAACGATCGCCAAGTTAGAGGAGCTGCGACTGGAACCTCTGCGTCACCCACCATACTCTCCAGATCTTGCCCCAACCGATTACCACTTTTTTCAAAATTTCGATAACTTTTTACAAGGAAAAAATTTCAAATCTGATGAGGCAGTCAAAACCGCCTTCAAACAGTTCATAGACTCTCGCTCCCAGGATTTTTTTTTCCAAAGGTATCAATGATCTATAAATGGCGGAAGTGTATCGATAACAACGGCGCATACTTCGATTGATTAAATAATAATTTCATTAAAAAAAACTTGCTTCACTTTTTTGATACTGAACGGCAATTTCATATGTAAGGACCTAATATCTATCTTATACAACTCCACCTCCGCGACGAACGAAACGCTCGTACGAGATCTAATAGGTAGGTACATATTGTAACGCAGTGAGCGTGTTAAGGGTATGATGAGTTTATGTGAAAAACCGTGCGCATTTTTTCATAACAAGTACTATGAATGAGCCAAAATGGCGAAATACTGTTAAAAAGTACCAAATATTTATTAAGTAAATAGGCCTTCGCAGGCACTTTTACACTTCAATAATTTTAATGAACATTAGGTACGTGTAATGTTTAATTATATTTAAATTATTATTTATCTTTTAAAAAAGCTGCCGATCTAGCGTTTCACAACGACATCTGCTGAGAAGAAACGCCAAAAGAAACTCATTTACACAATATTGGTCGCCTACGCGCCAGAAATGCTTTGTCATTACAAAAATATTATGCCTACGAGTAATACAATAATATCACAAATAGAACATGTAAAGTTTGCGAACGAGTGCCAAATCCAATTTACAGAAATAAGTAACACTGAGTAGTCTTAAAATAAGGAGCCGAGCTGACCAGCCCTTACTGGCGGCACCTGTTTACGAGTTGACGCGTGGATCAGCCATCGCTTAACTCAAACATATTAGAGGGAATCCAACAACCGACCCACAAAAAAATTATCCTCCCGTACTTTACATCAGCTGATCATGCTTTTGTATGAGCGTCGATTTTTATTCCTATATGCAATTATAACGTCAATGGATTTGATAAGAGTTACCTACGCAAGTAAAAAGTCAAAAACTTTTTCAAATTCCGCGCCGAATGAATGGCGGAAAAAGAAATTTGCATTTTATTTTATTAGGCACACAAATTATTTTTGTACAGCCATTTCCTAATTTCTTTCGCTGACAGTTGGCAGTGTTGACACTTGACTTGACACGCCTACAATAAAGCTAAACGCACATTGACCAACGCCCACACACGCCCTAAACCGCCCGGCCACGAAGTTTGAGCGACCGCAACGCGCGGCGGCGTGCGCAACGACGACGACGCGTGGTCTCGTGATCTCGTCAGTACAGAGTACAGCAGCCTGGCTACGAGCCTACAAAATTTTGGGCCTATTCGACGATGACTATATTCACCATACTACGAAGTACGCGGTACGCGGTATTTAGATTTATAATTTATTTAATTATGACGATACAGTGTCCAGTGCTGCCCCCATTTGAAATAAATTATTTGTAATTTGTAAACACGGCCACTTTTGGCAAAATTGCAAACTAAAGCTTAACTTTAAACTGTAAACAGTGGTTAATAAAATAGTTTGAAGGGTTATCTAGATTTTACTAGCTTAAAATTTTAAATGATATCTCCGTTTCCTTACAAATAATTTATTTCAAATGGGGGCAGCACTGGACTCCGTGTATCGTTATACTTACGAGTTCGACATATTTACCGGGAGATTTGCGTACACTATGACGTAAAAAATATTCTGTTACATAATATCACTTCACATATATTTTTGTGTATTCTCCCGCCAATGTGAAAGAGTGAGAAGGGTAATATATATATATATCAATCTGTGTTCAAGATGATTGCTGGCTGGGTAATAACGTGAAATTATTTGTTGCTTTGCTTACCTGTTTTCATCACTCAGAAATCTATGAAATATACGTTCTTTGTTGTATTCGGTGGATAAACAATTATTATATGCGCATCTTCTCACCATGATGGTTAGGAACTATTGGTTGACAGTTCTCAAGACAAGACGAGACACGTCGCAAATTGCGTACGGCTAGTAACGAAACGAACCCTGGTTTAGAGCGCAATAAGGGGCACATAGTGCGGGGGAGAGGTGCAGGGACGCCAATTTGCGGAAGACGCTGTGAGAATCCATTCTGTTTGTACTCTTATGTATTCTGTGACGTAGTGCAACAATGAGGGCCCAAAATGTATGAAGCGATCTAACTCCTTTTAACGCGATGGGGACAACGGGAAGTAAGTAATTTAAATTATTTTATTTATTTCCCGTTGTCCTCATTAATGGGGACAACGACGATGGGGACAATGTAAATGGGAACGGTAATTAACGTGACGGTAAATAATTTTCCTGTCAGGTCGTGTCGGTCGGGTACAATACAGTACACCGCTTGAGAACAAAAGCGAGTGAGGCACGATTGGTGTGCATCCGTCTTTATAAAACAGAAATGGCGGCGTAGTTCTTATCAGCTTGTTAGACGTCATTTTCTGCGCTGTGTAAAATTAATTTATCGACCTAAAATAGTGATTTTATAAATAGAAGTTCTAAAAACCAAATCCTATTTTAGTTTTAAGCCATGCTTAATTAGCGCGCCGCGTTACGCAATTGGTTAAGTTAAAAATAGCTGTAGCTCCATTATAATGCAACAACAAAACCATCAATAAACATGGATTGTTTTCATTGATATTAAAGTTTGCGTAAATTATTACGTCACGGTGATCCTCAGTAGGGTTTACCATGCGAGACATGAGTGTTTAAGTGCCTGAGGTCGTGATGATTCATGTAGGTTAACTTGTGAATTTGTGGTATTAATCTAAAGGGGCTCGTCGCCGTCGCCGGGCGTTGACTTATCTGATAGGAATCCGGTATTAGTAATAGATGAGATGATCGAGAGTGTTTCGCGTCGTGCGTTTAGCAGTACAAGTGGTACATACAACGTACGGGCTTCGGAGCTCGCCAGGGAGAGAAAACTGAACATATTTAATGTTACTGTGCTGTTTTTGGATGACACCCAGCAGACCTTCCAAATTGAGGTGAGCGCCAAAGAAATGTTACCTTTTTCAAATTAATTCTTACACCTGCAGCCAACTCAGTCAGGCCATTAGTGTTTGTAAATATGATTGTTTTATCTTCATTTTTACTGTAATACCTACAAACAAGTAATTTTGGAATTTTTTTTTGTCTTCCTTAACCTGAATCAAGTTGATGGTAGGGTATGATGTCACAGGTACAGGTTGCGTCATGTAAAAAGAACGCTGGCGTCAAGCTGCGCATTAGGCGATTTATCGATCTATTTAATCAATATTATAACTAATATATTTTTCAATGTACCTACCAATAAACAATTATACCATACCGCGTGCAAAAATAATACAATAGGCAATGGATACACTCGCACACGAAGGTACTAGACCTTCGTGTGCGAGTGTATCCATGCTCAAACACACAAAAAAGTTTTCTTTTTCTCGGCATCACCAGTGGGTTGAACCAGACTGGTAGATAAAAGCCTATGGCTTTAAGTCATATACATATACGTCACATATTTTACGTCACAGAATTTTAACTTTTTGAACAAATTTCATTATGAATTAGCTTTGTAAATTATTAATATTACCAGGGCGAACAAGCTATAATATTATGCTTGATGTAAAACAGAAAAAGAGGTTCTTTAAAATTTTAACCTAGAGGTAAATTGATTTTTGTCAAAATCATTGAAACCATTCCTGAGATCCTCATTATAATGATATACCTCCATTAACACACTCCAGAACACCTATTGAACTAACTTCAAATTTTAAATCCTTTTATATTTCAGAAAAAAGCGAAAGGCAGTGTTTTATTAGAACAAGTTTACCAACACATAGAGCTTGTTGAGAAGGACTACTTCGGGCTTCAGTTTACTGAAAATGGATCTCCGCCCTGTGCTACCAACACTGAAATAACAGTAAGTATTAGTTCATATACAGTGCAGAGAGGATCGTGCTCCTGCAGTGGAGACCAGAAATACCTGATAGTGATGATTAGCTCATATACAAATACACTATCATATAGGTCACCTGGTGAAGGTAGAATAGAATGTATATTGTTACCACCTCTTTTCTCTCCCATAGGTATTGTTTAAAGCCACTAAGGAAGTATATGTCATGGTATGATTTGATAATTCTAATTCAGCGAAAACCCTAGGAATATTGCAAAGACAGGGATAGTTTGACAATAGTGAAAACATTTCTTAATAATACTTCAAAAAGTAAGGGCTTTTTCAACACGAGATGCTCTAGAAACATTGAATATGGCTCTTGCATAAACACGAGTCGCTCTAGTAACATTGAATATGGCTTTTCCATAAACACAAGTCGTTCTAGTAACATTGAATATCCTTTGATTGGCTAGATTTTTCTTACTGACTAATCAAAATCAAATATTTATTAAGTAATTAGGCCTTTGCAGGCACTTTTACACGTCAATAATTTAAGTCTGCATTTTGTGTAATGTTTATTTATATTTAAATAATTTTTTGTTGTAAAAGCTACCGATAATACCATTTCGCATAGACCACCAAGAAACGTGTGGTTCCAGGTTAGAAGAGGACCACTTCATCTCTTCCTGTGGATGTCGTAAGAGGCGACTAAAAGACTAAGCACAAACATCTCGTGCTACAATTTCCTAAAGAGGGTTGACGTAAGCAGGCGTCCGGTCATAAAACTACCTAGCCAAATCATTTAAATTTTTCTGGCTATTTCTTATCCACTTCACAAGGTCTTTGGCATCCTTGGGCTTGAATGAACATTGTCGTGCATGTTATGTTTGGGGAGGGAAAAGCGGGAAAGCGCACTCCGGGCTCCGTATCTGTGTTTTCGTAATATAAAATTCGAATTATCATATCCTGCGACATACTATATAAAGTAACCAAGTAGGTAAATAAAATAGCTAGGTAGACATGTTATTTTTAAAATCTAACTGGATGAGATGTCCCATTTAGTCTTATCTTTATTATCTGACCGACTAACCTATTCGAACTCTGACACTATTAAACCTAACACACGTAGTTTAGTAGTCCTTTGATTAGATTACTCAACTAAATTGCATAATTTGATGTATCTAAGTATTTGTATAGGAAGATTTTTTTCATTTAAAAAACTTGAGAGCAATGAAAAATAAACATTGGTTCCTGAAAATCTAATTTATTACTGATTGCAAGCCTCAAAAAACTTTGGCGAAATATAAAAAATCTACCTCACATATATGTATAATGTACGTACAATCACAGAAAAAGCCAACAGTCTTACAACCAAGGAGCATCCTTCCAAGACCGTGCCAAGTGAAGAAGAAAAACTGGTCAAGTGCGAGTCAAACTCGCCTGAAGAGGGTTCCGTACTTCTCATAGGTTTTCGTGTAATTTACAAGCAATGAACTATATTTTGTATTTTTTTTTAATTTTAGGCTCAGTTTTAGTTTCGGCGATCAGGAGGGTTGCGGAAAACGGTTACTTTTGGCAAAAATGCAAACTAAAGCTTAACGTTCTAACTTTAAACTGTAAACAGTGGTTCATAAAATAGTTTGAAGGGTTATCTAGGTTCTGCTAGACAAAATTGTAAATGATATCTCCGTTTTCTTTCGTATGGGGGCAGCACTGGACTCAATGCATCGTCTTAAATATTATAAAATGAAACTTATGAATAAATTAATAATGTCTGTTATTGTATGTTATATTTAGAAATCTTGTCTTAGTAAATAAATAAGCATACTACACTTGCACCTCGAGAAGATGGTAGAACCGTCTTCTCGACATGTCCAATAAGTAAACTGGTAGATCATAATGCATTAGCGTTAAGTTTGACCCACTATCAATCAATTTTAAGATTGTGAAAATATAATATGAAAATAATGTAATGAAAATAATAATATGTGAAATAAGCAGTACCTATGTACTCTATTTTCCTACCTTGTTTGTGTTCCTTTGTTTGTATTTTGTGTACATAAATTTTGTAAATAAATAAAAATAAATAAATTGTGTGCTTGCGTAACTTAAATAAATAAAATAGGAAAATCTAATTTACATCTCCCATACGATGTGATACATATCTCAGACATGTGATAGATATCTCAGACTTATTGTGTACAAAAAAAAACAATGGCTCTCCGGGAGTGCCGACAGAAGTGAAAACTTGAACTATTACCACCTATTACTCGAGGTGTCGGTTACGGTAACAGTGTCGCAAGTTCAATGGTTTTTCCCATCTCAAGAAATGCCCAACGCACCTAAATTTTCACTTCAATAACCCAACCAAATATATAATTTAATTCCCCCTGCACCATTCCACCATCGGACAACACGACATGGACGGGGATTCCACCCATTTGTGGTTGATATTCCTCCTCATCGTACCTCTCGATTCGCCTCCTCCTTCATTGTGCGAACCGCTAAGGTGTGGAATTCCCTCCCTGCGTCGATGTTTCCCCATACATATGATTTAGGGATTTTCAAGGCAAGAGTGAATAGGCATTTTTTGAGTCTGCATGTTACACCTTAGACCTCATCTTAGCTTCCCATCAGGCTAGATGGACGTCAAACGCACTCAAATCTATAGCAAAAAAAAAAAAATTAAAGAAAAAATTGTTTACAGCGCTGGCTGGATAGCAGTAAATCGGTAAAGAAACAAGTTGGAGTTAATGCCCAGTTCTGGCTCGCTGTACGCTTCTATCCTCCAGAGCCGTCCCGATTGTCTGAGGAATACACAAGATATCTGCTATGTCTTCAACTGAGGAAATTATTGCTTGACGGACGGATGACAGCACCTAAAAATACGGCATTACTATTAGCGTCGTTTACTGTACAAGGTAAGAGAGCTTAAAGTTATTTATACATCGTGTTAATGAAAGAACGCAAAACCTCTCAGATGGTACCTCAGCCCATGTAACTGAACAACTTTTGTTTAAAAACTTTCACGAAACTTAAAAAAATAATTAGAATTTTCATACAAACTGATCAGCTGATCGAGTCAATTTGTATGAAAATCCGATTTTTTTTTGGATTTTATGAAAGTCGTTGAACAAAAGTTGTTCAGTTACATGGGCTGAGGTACCATCTGAGAGGTTTTGCGTTCTTTCATTAACACGATGTTTAACCAGTGTGATTCTACCATGTAGATTTTAAAACCTTGAAGAGTACATGAGTCACCTATTATAAGATTGAAGATCTAAAAAAGACTTATGTTGCAGTTTTAATGCATTTGTTGTATGTAATGCATAGTATGACGACCTCCGTGGCGTAGCTAGTCCGCCAATCCGCAGGTTCTGAGTTCAATCCCCGCAGCCAGGGCAAGTTGGGAAATAACCTTTTTCAAATTGTCCTGGGTCTTGGGTGTTTATCTTATGTATTAATTAATCATAAAATATATCGTTGAGTTAGTATTCCATAATAACAAATGTTTAACACATTGAAGGACAGTAGGACGTCTATAGACGTAATCAATTGTTATTTCTATTGTGTCTGGCTTAGTGTCCATCAATGATTTAATAAGTATTAATAACTTTGGGGCTAGCTCAATCTAAAACGATAGCTTTATAACATCTCTTGCCTCAGGTGAAGGAAAACAATGAGGAAACAGGCAGACATTAGCATACGAGTATATAATATATGCCGTGCCGTGTGGTTCCCGGCAGAGTAGAATAGGACCACTCCAAGTCTTTCCGTGGATTTCGTAGAAGGCGACTTAGAAAACACAAGCTAAACAAAGCTTATAAACATTAATGAGACCTCTCCAACCCATCTGGTCAGCGCGGAGAGTGTAGGCCAAATCCTCTTACTACTCTGGCTAATATATGGCTCTGTAGTACAGAGAGGTTCGTGCTCCTGCAGTGGAGACTAAAAAAGACCTGGATGATGATGATATAATATATATACATATATATTCTGTATCAGACTCATCTAATCTAATACAGACAAAGCAATGACAAACCAGTCAAACATTTCTGCAAAAAAAACGTTGTATTGTGCGTTTTTTTTTGTCACAAAATGACACCAAAATTAGCCTGGCTCAAGATTGGTTTCTTATAAGTACTACAATATTTGCTCGAAAAGTAGGGTTATGTTTTTGTACGAGTGTGAGATATGTAAATGTATATTTCTTTGGAACGCTCTGCAGCCTGGTCGGCTTGACGGATTTTTGCTTGAGAGGTGTCGGTAGATTCCTCTTAATTATCAGTGACACTGGGTATATCACAAAAAAAAAAACCTTAAAGGTGGATTTTTGGCGCCAAATTATGTAATTTTTGAAGTGAAAACTTCTTAAGTTGCGTTGGGCATTTTTTGAAAGGTGAAAAAACGATTGAACTCATTACACTGTTACCGACTCCACCTTGTTCAAGTTTTCACTTCTGTCGACACTCCCGGAGTGCCACTGTTTTTGTTTCTTTTTTTTTGTATCTCTATATTTTAATTCAAACATCAAATAATTATTAATACATTCAATAAAAAATTAAAATTATAAATAGAATACCTCTTCCAACGCACCGCATTGAGGCAACGTACCTAGAATACTTGAAACGTTTCCCCGCTGTATCGCTATACTTACACGCTGAGCGAAAAAGCTGCCAGCTCTACGGTCACCAGTTGCCTCAATGAGGCGCGTTGTGATGTCCTTTAGAAATTGTTTAGCATCAGGGCCCCAAGGGCCCATTGTCTCTACTGCGAATGGTAAAATTAAGTAGCTATCACCAAGACCCACGTATTTTCGTTTTTTGCTTGTCTCTGCTGAAGTCAGTCAGTCAGACTGTCAGTCTGACTGACTGACAGTCTGTTTTTGTTTAACTAGTTTGATGTTATTTTTAGCTGAACTCGGCGACTATAACGTCTCAGAGCACCCACCGAACTACCTATCGGAATTCTATTTGCTTCCGAAGCAAAGTGCGGAAGACGAACGTCGTATAAGGGAGCTACACAAGCTGCATAAGGGTCAAGCCCCTGCAGATGCCGAAGCGAACTTTCTAGAACACGCGAAACGACTAGACTGCTACGGTGTCGAGTCTCACCCGGCTAAGGTAAGAACGTTATTTTATTTATATTTAGTTATGGTTGCTTTCAAAGCAATGTGCGGCGTGTCGTAGTCCTGACAATCAAGGCTCAAAATTTGATTCTGATCGATTTGATTCGATTTGAGATCTAACTCTTTTACAGAAAATCCGCAAACTGAATCATTCTTAAAAAGTCCATGCATTATCAAACTTGCTCACAAAAATGGGTTCAGGAATCCGTCCTGTAGAAGAGAACAGCTGGACAGACGTCGGTCATTCTCTATTTTTTCGCTAGTTACCTAATTAGGCGTCACTTTTTTCCACTTTTTGACAAAATTAACACCAAATGTCGAAAAGTATCGACTGTACAGTGTCTTATTTTGTTCTCCGCCTAATGAATGCATCGCTCTTTTTTAAGTGGAAAACGGTGACGCGTTATTTAGGTAGCGAAAAGGAGAATGACCGACATACGAAAGCATTTTTGTCCAAGCTGATACGTGACGCTTCGCTCGGGCTTCGCGCTCACTCGTCAAACTGTAAGTTACTAGGAACACCATGGCCATGTGGTTCCCTGCAGAGTGGAATAAGACTCCAAGTCTTGGATGTCGTAGAAGGCGACTTAGGTAACACAAGCTAAACAAAGCTTATCAACATAAACGAGACCTCTCCAACCCGTCTGGCCAGCTTGGAGAGCGTATGCTAAATCCTCTGACTATTATATGGCTCTGGTAGTAAAAAGAGGGTTGTGCTCTAGCAGAGGAGTGAACACCAAAACTCTGACCAAAATAAATATTGGCCGATTATAATATGAAGTTCACAAGTCATGAATATGGTCATACTATCAATACTTCTAAGATAAATGAAATCAGATCCAAATATGATCATCATCCGAGCGTATTCCCGGTTGCGTCGTCAGCGGTTACGCTTTAGAGCCCGGGGTCCGCTACCTAACCTAGGTGATTCGACGAGGTTACTGGTTTTTACACAGAGCGACTGCCGTCTGACCTCCGCAACCCAAAGGGTAGACCAGAACCAATCATGGGATGGGTACAAACGCTAGTTGGCGCTCGGGACCAACGGCTTACGTGCCTTCCGAAGCACGGGATCATCTTTCTTTTCGGATAATCAGGTGATTCAAGCCTGCAATATCCCAACCAGACTGGAAACAACTTTTCACAAAGTGTGCTTCCCAGTGGGATTTGAACCCACGACCTCCGGATCACAAGGCAGACGCCTTGACCACTGGACCACGGAGGCATTCAATCAGATCAGATCAGATCCAAATATGATGAATTGTAATAAATCTAACCGCGCTATATTTGTTATAATACTCGTATGTATATGGAATTTGTTTTAGTTTGTCCCTGTTTTTCCTTTTGGTCTTCCCTGGTGTATTTTAATTTTGTGGTTGGAGTTATTACGTCATATGAAAATGTCTATGTACAATTTATTTATGTAAACTTTACAGGATAATCAGATAATCACACACATATATATTTTTAAATACAATCAGAACTAAGTAGATATAGGACCACAAAGTGTCTTTATTTCGGGGCGGGGGTGGGAGGGTTTAAACCCCTACATCCCCCTCTCGGTAAGCCTATGCCTCCCTCAGTCTCAAATATTTTCACCCTTCCTACCAAAAGTGTAGCGATGGTGGCCTCCGGTTCAGGCACTGGCTTTGTGTCTGTGAGGCGCGAGTTCGATCTTCTAGGCGCAACGTCTAACCTCGTGGGTTTGTTCTCATGTGTGGTCATTTTCAACTACCACTACTACCTTCCGGTGAAGAAAAACATTAAAACCTAGTTCACTAGTGTGTAATCACCATCATCATCAACAGAACCTTTTTAGTCTCCACTGCAGGGGGACGACTCTCTGTACTACCATATAATACATATTAGTACAAATACTACCTACCAGAGCCACACTTGGCCAGAGAATTGGGCCTACACTCTCCACGCTGGCCAGACGGGTTGGAGAGGTCTCATTGATGTTTATAAGCTTTGTTTAGCTTGTGTTACCTAAGTGCCTTCTACGACATCCACGGGAAGACACGCCAAAAAAAGAAACTAGTGTGTAAAGTGGCCCAAAATAATCTACTCTATAAAGATATTTTGTATATGTTGCAGGACACCAACGGCAAAGACATATTTATTGGCGTGACGTCAATAGGTATAGTTGTCTTCCAGAACAACATCCGCGTGAACACGTTCTCTTGGAGCAAGATCGTCAAGATCTCATTCAAGAAGAAGCAGTTCTTTATCCAGATCAAGAGAGAGCCGGTGAGTTTTTAAACAATAGGGATGATGACAGAGTTAGAAACAATATAACTCTCCCAATCAACCCAAAGGTTTGACTGTTAGAGAATGCTTTAAGCATTAAGTCCGCCTGTTGTATGTGTGTAATTACATTTGTATGTGTGTACAATAAAGTGTGAATAAATAAATAAATCAAAAAAATGTCTAACAAAATATAGGTACTGAAACTATTCTGTCCATGATACTGAACAACTCCCTAAAGAACATGTATAGGAATATGAAGAATATTTTTTTGCTTTTCATACAAACTCGGATCAGCTGATCGGTCATCCTGAATGGGAGGCCAAAAAATATTTTTCTCATTTCGATATATGTTCCTTGAGGAAAGTTGTTCAGTCGGTTTTGGTAGGCCAAATAGCTTTTAAGATACGGCTATTTACAAGTTTAGCCAAATTAGCGAAATTTCAAAAAAGAGATAGTTTTATTAATCTGATGTGTTACGACATTGATGAACCATTCATTGATGACCCACCATCAAAGGACGATTGAGACCTTCCTGAGCAGATCGATGAAGAAATTCTACCTCAGCAAGCTGCCTGGTGTGCTGTGGATTCAAAGGCCGACCTGGTCCATCAAAAATATACAAAAAATGCGAGTAATAACTGTTTCCCTAACTGTGCTGTACATACAACACAATAAGGCGTTTCATTACATTTTTCATATTATGATGATGATGAATAAATTGGCTTATTTTATTTAACTCTTCTTGTATATAATTGTTTTCTTACCTCGAACAACTTTGAACAGCTGTGTCTCAGGAACTATCAGGTGTAAGTTGACAAAATTGGTCTTATTTTGTTGGGAATTAAGTGGACTTAGTAACCTTTCCCATAAACCCACTCCTTAGGGCTCACAATTGTCGAAAACTTTAAAAAAACTGTACTACATCCTCTTTTTTATAATTTTGCAAACTTTTAATAGAAAACTAACTACTTAAAAGTGTCTACAGCGACTTTTGCCGTAACGTGAGTCCTTGGTGTTAAAAATTGACAAAAACGTCAAAAACTCCTAAAATTTAATGGATTTTTAGGTATTTAACAATGATCCGAAGAGCTTTCGAGGTGGAAAACTTGGATTTGTTATAACCATCTCATCACTACCAACATATAAAAAAATCCGAACTACCTCATTTGATGTAAGGTAAAAAGTACCAATTCCATGGACTATCCAGGACAATTAAAAAAAGGCCATTTTCAACTGGCCCTGGCTGGGGATCGAACCCAAAACTTCCTGAGTGGCGGACTGGCGTGTTAATCACTACTACGCTACGGAGGCCGTCGCCCGTCATACAATCATCATCAGATCTTTTTAAGACTCCACTGCAGGAGCACGACCCTCTCTGTACTACCAGATAACGATATATAACAGATATTAGCCAGAGCAGGCAGAGGATTTGGCCTACACTCTCCACGCTGGCCAGACGGGTTGGAGAGGTCTCATTGATGTTTATAAGCGTTATTCAGCTTGTGCTTCCTATGTCGCCTTCTACAACACCCATGGGAAGACTTGGAGTGGTTCTTCTCTGCCGGGAACCACACTGTCTATATATGTATTTATTATAATATCTTGTATCGTTGAGTTAGTATCCCATAATAAAGTTAAGCTTAACTTGTGTAAATTCCTAAACTACTGTAAGCAGATAGTCAAAATTGTTAATAGGAATAAATAGTAAATAAAAATGTGGATAAGTTCGAAATGTATGTAAGTTTTTGTAAAATACACAGAATAAGAAAGAATAGAAAGAGTATAATAGAAGATGAATGACAGGCAAATAGAATGAGTAAGAAAGTACGAGAAGGATACCAGCGAGAACTAGTATGAAACAGGCTCAAGATAGTTAGATATACAAAGTCCCCGATAATGTTGGAGGTACTAGAATAATAAAAAAAAAACATCCACGGGAAGACTTAGAGTGGTCCTATTCTACTCTGCCGGAAACCACACGGCTATACCACACTAAACCTATACTATAACCAAACTATACCACACGGCTACGTCAAATGGTAATATAATCATTTTCAATAATATCCAAACTTGAAATTAATAAAGCTTGTAAAACTTTTCAGTGCGAAACTTACGACACAGTCCTCGGCTTCAACATGCGTTCGGGGCGTGCTGCTAAGGCCCTCTGGCGGTGCAGCGTCGAACGCCATGGCTTCTTCAGACTGCGGGCCCCGAGACGAAGGCCCTTGTTGGGGGCCTTAGGGGCTTTGGCGGGCATAACAGCTCCTACCGTACCGCGAACAGAAACGCAAGCGTTGGAAGATGCTAGAAGATCGAGGTCATCTAATAGAAGCTTTGTACGGTAAGTCAATAGATATAAAGAAACAAGATGCACATAAGCATAATGAAAAATGTGACCAGAAATGAAAGTTTTTGTGTGACTTTAAAGAATCAAAGAATCAAGAATCAAATTTTTATACAGTAATTAGGCCTTCGCAGGCACTTTTAAACGTCTGTAATTTTAGTGTACATTATGTGTAATGTTTATTTATAACATTAAAATTACTTTTAAAAAAAAGTGGAGTGAAAGAGGACGTAGTGACAAAAGTAGAACAAGGGATGTTAAGATGGTTTGGGCATTTAGAAAGGATGGATGAAAATAGATTAATAAAAAATATTTATAAGGTAAGTGTGAAAGGAAGAGCGGGACAGGGTCGACCTCGGCGAACGTTCTGCGATCAGATTGCAGACGTTCTGAAAAAGGGAGAGGTAAGAAGTACACGTAACCGAAGGGCATGTATGAAGAGGTTGATGAGTGTAGATGAAGCGAAAGAGGTCTGTCAAGATCGTAGCAAGTGGAGGTCCATAGTCTCTGCCTACCCCTGTGGGAAACAGGCGTGATAGTATGTATGTATGTATGTATGTAAAAAAAAAGCTACTGTTACTAGCGTTTCGCAACGACCACTGCTAAGAAGAAACGCCGAAATAAATTTGCACCGTATTGGTCGAGTAGTAACAAGTAAAGAGTTGTATTTGTACGTACTACGCGAACAATCTGTAATGCAACACGATATAATCTTTCCAAGGTAAGATAACTAAATTACACAGTTTACGATTTGAAAAATCCAATGTTCGTGTGACGATGTTCGTGCCCGGTTAGACAACAACGCGTCTTGTACCAAGACTTGTCACATGTCACTTCGGTCGCAATCACTTTCGCTTTTGTGAGGTTGACAGTTATCGTATTGTTTGTCGCATTCGGCTGTGGTAAAAAAAAATTAGGTTTATGAACTAGAATTTTATTTCGAGAAGAAAAAGTTTTTCAACACTAAAGCAAAGATCTCTTTTCTGGTTTATTTTATTCTATTTTACTAGACTCGATTTTCAAAGGCCCTGTAGTCGTGCAGCGTGGAATGCTATTTCATTAGAGTTCCATCAATCTGGCAGAATCTCGATGCTCCGAACTTCATTTGGCATAATATACTTGGCAGAATCTTATTTGAAAGAACATTTCAAACGCATAAAAAATATTTAATATAATTTTTTGTTTGGCCGAATATTTATATGTCCGAATGTTCAATAGCATACTTTTAAGATGTCAGAATTTCATTTAGTACAATTACCTTTTACATACTTACATTAAGTATCGCAGAATTTGTTTTAGAATAATGTTTAATTAGTGTTACTTTTATTTGGTATAATTTCTTTTGACCTTCTAAGAAAACCATAATCGTTAAAATCTATACTATTGTTGGTCAACATAAAAAATAGCAATCCTGGTTAGGCTAACTTACTGTAAAAGGGGGACCCATTTCATTATTACATAAACTCTACTTAACGGAAAAACTACCAACCACTTCAGAGAATGTTGGCTCCAACATTCAGGAATATGACTAACTAAATGAACTAACTGTTGTATTGTAAATTTAGTCCAGTGACAAAAAAGGAAAAGTTGTATGTTATATATATCCTTTCAGATTTTCCTTACATTACCTGCAGCAATTCTATATTATTCTTTCCTTGCTGTGTTGTTTGACCTCACAAATAATTATGAAACCAATAACAAAATTGACAATTTTTTATCAAGTGATGAAAATATCCAAAGATAAATTATTTTGACTTTGAATTGTGTAGAACAATTAAACTAGGACAGGCCGGTAGCACAGAAGACAGTAATAGTATACAGAACGGAATCTCCTGCGGTCCCTTGCAATATGCGCCCCCGTTCCCCGTCCGCGCCTCTCCCCCGTTCTTGTGCCGCCGCGTGCGCCGTGCGGTGTGTGTTCGCCCGCTCTCGCCTGAGACAAGGCGAGGGTGGGGGAGAGGTGCGGGGACGGGGAACGGGGGACGCATATTGCAAGGGACCGCAGGAGATTCCGTTCTGTATACTCTTACTGTCTTCTGTGCCTGTAGTCCAACAGTGGACTGATTAGGCTGGTAAAGATTGATTGACTGAAAAAGGCTGATTATAGACCGAAAACGCTGTAAAACATCCCAGTCGCGAAATTCATGTTATGGATCTTATGGAAACGGTCACTACGCGTTTTAGCAATCACAAAAAGATCACATCGCGAAATTCGTGTCCTGGCTATCATGACCACACGCGTTGTGGTCATGGAGAAAGCCATGACACGTATTGGTACCATATCGAATATAATGAATATCGCGGGTCGCACCTGGATGAGAGCAGTACAGAATCGAAAAAGGTGGCATCAACGAAGAGAGGCATAGGCCTTAGCATAGGCTAAGCAGTGGGTGGAAGCAGGGCTGAGATGATTATTGATATTCCGCTCATTGACTTGCTATATAGGTTTCTCCTAATCTTGAAATTTGTTATTTTTTCAGTCGCAGCAGCTCACGTAACCGTGAGCGCTCAGCGGGCGCCATCGCTGCCAGCACTGCTTCTCCGGGCGGTCCGAGCGCTTTAAGCGCTAGAAGCGCTCGCGTCACCACCCATACTGAGCCTGCACCAAGAGCTGCTTGGAGCGACGAACGGGAACCTCCAAGAGAAGAAGAGTGAGTATCAGTTTTATTAAAAATAACTTTGAAGCGGTCAATTGCTGCCAGCCCTATGATTTACTCGGTCATCCGATTGCTTTAAGCGCTAGAAGCGTTTGCGTCATTACCCATACTGAGCCTGCACCAAAAGCTGCTTGGAGTGACAACCGGGATCCTCCCAATGAAAAAAAGTGATAAGTAAAAAAGTAGCTTAGCTTCTTTTAAAACAAGTCTTCATACTTGTCAAGCTCGGCAAGCGCTCCTAAAACCGCTTCCTCACATCAAAGGTCATCAAAGATTGTGTTCACTTTTGATTGTTACCTAGGTGGTAGGTACCTACGATTATAATTTTATTCCATTACTCCTTAATTAAAGCCGTGTGGTTCCCGGCAGAGTAGAATAGGACCACTCCAAGTCTTCTCGTGGATGTCGTATAAGGCGACTTAGGAAGCACAAGCAAAACAAAGCATTTGAACCTCTAACCCGTCTGGCCAGCGTGGAGAGTGTTGGCCAAATCCTCTAGCTGCTCTGGCCGAGTATGGCTCTTGTAATACAGAGAGAGTCGTGCTCCTGCAGTGACCTGATGACGACTTTCCTCAAATCAGTGAATCGCTTGAACATAAAATTCTGATACTACATTTACACTTTCGTCTCGTTCTTCGTAATACCGTATGTGTCTATTTAGTTAAATTTTTGAATGAAGCGAGAGCGCGAATGTAAACACCACCCTTTGACCTTGGTCCTTGGTCCTTTGACTCTTGACCAAAAAACCGCTACGGACGCGAGCGTTGCGAGTCACGAGACGAGGCGCGAGGCAAGCCGCGAGCGTCTATTCACACTTCTGTCTCGTGGCTATGACTACGAGGCGAGGGATATATGATTACAAGAACGCAAAATGAAGTATCAATATGCTAGGCTATCACACCGGAGGTCCCGGATTCGATCCCCGGTCAGGTCAAGATGGAAAATGATCTTTTTCAGATTGACCTGCGGTCTTGAATGTTTATCTATACATATATTTATCTATATAACATTACGTTCCGACAACCACGCGAACGATGTCGCGGGCACAGCTAGTATGTTATAAAATATAGTATCGTTGAGTTAGTATCTCGTAACACAAGCCTCGAATTTACTTTGGGGCTAGTTCAGTCTGTGTGATTTGTCCGTTGATATTTATTATTACTTATCTCTTCTAGCGACGGTGGCTTCCTCGAGCGAGTTCTCCGCGTGCCCCTCTCGTACGTAGACGAGTCTTCCTCCGCTTCCGAAGCGGGCGTGGAGGAGTCAGTCTGCGTGCGGCTGTCGTCGGGCGCGGACGGGCGCTTCGGGTTCAACGTGCGCGGCGGCGGCGGCGCGCCCGTGCTGGTGTCGCGCGTGGCGCCGCGCACGCGGCCGCAGCTGCAGGAGGGGGACCAGGTCAGGGCGGAGCTTTTTAGGGTTCCATAGTCCACAAGGAACCCTTATAGTTTCGTCATGTCCGTCCGTCAGTCTGTCCGTCCGGGCTCGTACTCCGCCGCTACTGCACCGACTGTCACGAAAATTGGTGGAGAGACAGATATTGAAGTTCCAAAAGTTGGTTCTTAAAATTAGGAAAAAATGTTTTTTTTTCAGCCCATCCCATCCCATACAACGAAAAGTGAATTTAAAAAATTATATTGGACTAGCACCAACGTGTCGGGTATCGTTGAAAAGGTCTTATAAAATGCAACAAAAACTGCTTTGAAACTATGTAGATCAAATCCCCCAGTCTTGAAATAATCTAATACAAAGTTAAAATTTGAGGTGTCCCCCCCACCGTAACTTTTGAAATATTAATAAAATAATTCTGAAAAAAATTTAGTATATACCTCAACGTATGTACTTTCAATTAAAACTATAGCGGTCTCGGTGTCATAGATAGTTATTTTTTAATACATCATAAATCGTAAGCCGCAATTTACCTTTAGAACTTTTATATTATGTTACTTGCTGCTACGGAACCTTTCATGGGCGAGCGACTCGCACTTGGCCGCTTTTTAATGTTATAAGACGGCAAACGAACAAGCGGGTCACCTGATAGTAAGGCGGTGAAGTTGAGTGAGTTGAGTTCAACACACTGACGCTTCCGCGCGTTGACGTGTTGTCAGTGTGTTGGACTAGGCGTGTTTTCTATACAAACTAAGATACTTGCATACAATGCTAAAATCGCTCCGCGATGGTGCGCGGTGCAATGGGATCACCGCTGCCCAAGGACAACTGCTACACCATGGGTGTACAAGAGCTGTTACCGGCCTTTTAGGGCCCTCTCCGGGCCCTGGGGGAGGGGGGGACGACTCCGGCTCTCTCACTCACCAAACGAAGCATAGAAGTATGCTACTAGCAAAACTGTGTTTTGCCGGTAGCGTAGCTCTACCACAACAAAAAGGTAGCTGGCATTGTCTTATACCGTATGAATTTTTAAGCAGCAGCACAGGTATGGCACTTCATAGAAGCAGGGTATCATTTATGCCTACCACTACAAACTAAACTATACATCCATGCACACGTCAATGCGTGTGTGTTCGCCCGCTCTCGCCCTGAGACAAGCCGAGAACGGGGGAGAGGTGCGGGGACGGGGAACGGGGACGCATATTGCGCGGGACCTTAAGAGATACCGTTCTGTATGAAATACTCTTATTAATTTCTGTGGAATTAGATTATAGAAATGATTTATTAACCAATGTAAAACATTTGTCACAGGTTATATCAATAAACGGCACGGACGTAGAGGAACTAACGCACGAACAAGTTGTTCAAATCATACGCAATACGCGAGGGATACTCACCCTTATTGTCAAACCAAATGGTAAGTGTTATTTTTTACTAATGAGACATACAATCATGGTTCATTGTTAATAATTAGCTAGTAATTTTTGGTTAATGGGTAAATAAGACATAGTTCGTTCGTTACGTTTGTTTTTTTTTGTGTGTGTGTAAGTGGCGTAATTTTTTTTTGACTGCCTCCGTCGTCCATTGGTCAAGGCGTTTGCCTTGTGATCCGGAGGTTGTGGGTTCAAATTCCACTGGGAAGCATACTTTGTGAAAAGTCTTTTCCAGTCTGGTTAGGATATTGCAGGCTTGAATCACCAGATTATCCGAAAATAAAGATGATTCCGTGCTTCGGAAGGTACATAAAGCTGTTGGTCCCGAACGCCATATAGCGTTTGTACCTATCCTAGGATTGGTTCTGGTCTACCCTTTGGGTAGCGGAGGTCAGACGGCAGTAGCTCTGTGTAAAAACCAGTAACCTCGTCAAATCACCTAGGTAAGGTAGCGGACCCCGGGCTCTGAAGCGTTACCGCTGACGATGCAACCGGGAATACGTTTGGATGATGATGACTGATGTCAAATTTTTCAAGCTGCCTAGTGGGGTCTGTTATGCAGTGATGACAGCCAAGACCAACATGCTTCCGAAGCCTTTTCCTGCCCTGAAAAAGATAGATAGATAGATAGATAAATCGTTTATTTGTGAAAACTGCACATACACAATCACACACAAAAAATAAATTAATAATATTACGTTATTTACATACAGGTTTTATAGCGATGCGATGTGTTTATGTATGCTGCAGCAGCACAAAAAGGTCGTAGGCTCAGCGAAAATATTGCTCAAAGAGCAATGCGCTGATTTTCAGCTATAACCTTAGGTAGGTGCAAGTGCGATCATTTGAGAAAATTGTAAGGTATACGTGTTAAATACAATAAAAGAAAACAACTACTGGACATTTAGACACACAATAGGTACATATAACTACTTAATACAAAATAAAGGAATTATAAATGTGCCGCTGACAGATTCGTGTCCGGGTAAGTTTTTAAATTATTAAATAAAAACATTATAATGTTTATAATGATGATTTATAAAGATGTCTATAAGACATAGAATGCTCACATATTTATCCCCTTAATTTCGGCTCTGGCTTCTAATTCCTTCAATCTATAATATTCTTAATATCACGACTAACTCATGCATGATGAACTAGGTTGGGTATATTTTTGATTTGCACTAATAGAAATGGAGAGGCACATTTGGTAGAAAATAAACGTGCAAGTGCGAGTCGGACTCGTACATGAAGGGTTCCGTACCACCGTTCAATGTTTTAAAACGCTGAAGAAACACGATTCTTGTATGACGACCCCCTTTAATTTTTAACTTTATTTAATTTTTTGTATTTGTTGTTATTGTGGTCATAGTAATACATAATTGGTGAAAATTTCAAGTGTTTAGCTATTACGGTTCAAGAGATAGAGCCCTGTGGCAGACGGACAGACAGCGGAGTCTCAGTAATAGGGTCCCGTTTGCACCCTTTGGATACGGAACCCTAAAAACAGGCGCCAATGTTCACGCTGAAAGTGACAATTGTAGCCCTATTGTGAGGTTTATTGCATGGCCACAATAAGTTGTCATTATTTATTATACAGGCTGACTTTTTATCCACCTGCTAAAGTTTTGGAGCAAGTTCAGTCCATGATACTGAACTACTTTCTATAAAAAAACGTTATTAATATAGAACGTAAATCTAGCGATGGGCGATAGGTGTAAATTACCAACACTGAAACAATGCGAGTGTTACAGACAGCTGGTCTAGGTACATATTACACCATCATCATCCAGATCTTTTTTAGTCTCCATTGCAGGAGCACGACCCTCTCTGTACTACCAGAGCCTTATCTTAGCCAGAGCAGTCAGTGGATTTTATAAGCTTTGTTTAGCTTGTGTTTCCTAAGTCGCCTTCTATGACATCCACGGGAAGACTTGGAGTGGTCCTATTCTACTCTGCCGGGAACCACACGGCTTACATATTACATATATCGATACTACAATGCCGCCCGATCTAAACAGCTGCGGCCTGCGTCGTGTGCAAATTATTGACGTTATTATTTTACAATACTTGCTCCAAATTCTTAGTTGCAGAGCCAGTAGTATTATTTCGCAAAGCATCAGGCCGAATTCGGAAAATGCGTGAACGCACGCGTAGTCTAATGACCTCCATCTACGAAAAATGCTCCTTTAAACAGTTGTTTGGGCAAGACCAAGGTGCACTGCACTCCTCTATTAAATGTGATTAACGCGCGCTTAATGTGTCATTGTGACTAACAAATAATTCCTGTCAAATTGTACTCAAAAGTACGTAGGGCCAGTCCGCGTCGTATGTGAAATATTAACTATGTGTTACACATAAAATAGTGCATACGGCGGTGTATTTAGACTTTCTAATCTATTAGAACCAATCCTAACAGCCGAACACCCATGTTCCGAGAGATGGCACGAATTTTTAGGTAGGTATTTGAGGCAAGTTGAAAACTTGTCACATACATCTCCTATTATACCCCAACACGGAACTGCAGACCTGGCTGGTGAGTAGCGGGGCTAAAGCAACCTATAAATTTTTAAAAGGTTTTTTTTCTTCAAAAAGGGTATTTAAAGCAATATGCATTTTTTATATTTTGTAGTTTGATGTTTAAAGAATAAAAAAATCAATAAGCCAGACGATTTAATAAAGACGATATAACTAAAAAATAAGATTCTCTAAAAGACAGGTCATTTTGATGGGACTTTCTACCTGCCAGGTCAAACTAAATAAATCAAAATGGTTTAGCCCCGCTACTCACCAGCCAGGTCTGCAGTTCCGTGTTGGGGTATAATAGGAGAGTAGGAGAGGTGTGTGACAAATTTTCAACTAGCCTCAAATACCTACCCAAAAATTCGTGCCAGCTCTAAGTCTACAATTCATTATTTAAAATGTGTTTGAGTATTTACGCTGTTGAGTGCATAGACCTAGATTTTTTTTTACTGTGTAAACAAGCACCATAGCCGAATGCGACATAATACGATAACGATCACCCTGACAAGAGCAAACGAGATAGCGAACAAATTGACATGTGACGAGTCTTGTCGCAAGACGTGTCTGTCCTTGTCGGCCCGGCACGAACATCATAACACGAAAATTGGATGTTTCAAATTGTAAACTAGGTACCTATATTTTTTAAGTTGGTGTTATGGTGACATGCTGCACTACCGATTGTTTATGTAGTAGGTACAAATACAACCCTTTTATTGTCACACACAAACATTTGATTTCTGGTCACATTTTTCATTATCCTAGGAAGGTACACTACGCATAGAACCATTGGAAACCAGGCTTACACTCAACCTTAGATATAATAGTACAAGATACATAATCTTGTACTTTTATATCTAAGGATGCAACCTACCTAGTTTCTCAAATAGCTGTTGCATGTCATAATTGAAACTACGTAAGATGACCGTTTCATATTGTTATTTTTATTTTACTGAACATTGTATATTCAAAAAAATTATATATTTTGCCGACAACGCCGAAAAAAAATATACTTGGTACCTATCTATTTTCAGTTTCACATCACATTGGTAATCACTGAACAGTAATATTCAGTTACAGAAATTTTCAAATAAATGCTTCAGCAACCGCGCTTTATATTTATGTACATCATTTAACACGACGTATCAAAACTAACTGATTCTCTTTCTCCAGCTGTGTACGAACCCGAAGACGGCGGCACCGAAGAGCCAGCAGTATGTTTTGTCCCGCTCGGTTCCGGGGCGTTCGAGGGAGATGCACTAGAGCAATCCATGTTACTGTTAGGTGATGGACTTGCGAACGGCGCCGCTTTGACTCAGTATGAAACACTACTAAGGCGGTTGCCTGAAGAACCGGCTGCTGTCTCGAAATTGCCGCACAATTTGAATAAGAATCGATACAGGGATATTGCGCCTTGTGAGTAAGAAAATAACCTTTCACGATTTATCTTTTTTTAATTCTATAACCTATTACCTAAAACCCTATTAGGGAATTTATTACAAGGCAAAGATTCCCCTAATCCTTTTTTGGTTTATAGCATTATTTTGTGGTTGTAGATGACTCTACTCGGGTGATATTGAAAAACGGACCAACTGGTGACTACATAAATGCGTCGTACATCAATATGGAGATACCGAATTCAGATTTGGTTCTTACGTATATTGCTACACAAGGTTAGTATTATCACAGAATAAGAACCAGTACAGAAATCTCACTCAGCAAAGAAATTCAAAGAAATGTCTACTCAATGTGGTTAGCGATATGGTTTAAGTTAGCTCACGTCAGAACTCAGCACCTTTTCGTTTATATACCTAGACATCCATTTCAAGCCAATTTCATCATTATGGCTCTGGACAAACGATTCGTATAACTGAATTTACCACCCCGAGGGGCCGGCTGCGCGCATGGTAATAATGTACATTACACGTACATTTTCGATACCTAAACAGGGAGTGACACAGACCTGGTATTATTATCATTATATTGTGCAATGAATACTAGACTATAAATATTAACCCGGTTTAAGCTATGCTTTTCCTTCAGACTACAAATATCAGTGTGAGACCACGTATCTGATAATGTTGTTGTTTATCGTGTGTGTAAGTGGCCAACACTGGTGTCAGATTTTTCAAGCTGCCTAAAGGCATACATACTGTGAAGTTAATGTTAATCTACTCTTCTACGTCATTTTAGTCTTAATATTTCTTTATTTTTATTTAAGGTCCATTATCAACAACGGTGGGAGATTTCTGGCAAATGGTGTGGGAATGCGAGAGCAGTCTCGTTGTCATGCTGACCGTGCTCGCCGAGAGAGGGCGCGCCAAATGTCACCAATATTGGCCAAAAGTTGGCTCTACGCCGCTAAAAGCTACTAATGATCTGACGGTGTTCACCAACAGTGAACAGAATCATGGACATTTTATGCGAAGAGAGATGTCGCTAAAGGTAATTGTTTTTTTGATTATTTCTGAACACTGACACTATTAGCCACAGACATTCTTCTTCATCTACGAGTAAGCACGTTTCTGGTTGCATCCTCAGCTGTGTTGCTTCGGAGCCCGGGGTGCGCTCTCCCGCTTTTTGTGCTCCAAATATAACATGCACGTCAATAGTCACCCAAAGATGCCAAAGGCATTGCGAAGTGG
This sequence comes from Acrobasis repandana, assembly GCA_963576875.1. Taxonomy (NCBI): domain Eukaryota; kingdom Metazoa; phylum Arthropoda; class Insecta; order Lepidoptera; family Pyralidae; genus Acrobasis; species Acrobasis repandana. The sequence goes on from OY756227.1 coordinate 16,047,229, forward strand.
TGAAGTAATTGCCGGAACAGTTAAAATAATTCGGCTGTAATTTTACGACCGGCCGCCTGCCTGACGTCAACCCTGTTTGGGAATGTATTTGTGCGGAAAGTTTTACAACCGGTCGCCGCCCGACGTTAACCCTCCTTGGGAATGCAATTGTAGCATAAGATGTTTGTGCTTTAGTCCTTTAGTCGCCTCTTACGACATCCAAAGGAAGAGATGGAGTGTTCCTATTCTGACCCGGAACCACACGGGGATAATTATTAGCCACTGACATTATTAGCCACAATTTTACCAATAAAATGCCTGTTTCGATCCAAGGGTTTCTTTAGGCTATGGACTTTACTTACTAACCTTTTGTAGATATATAAATTATGTAAGAAGGTAGCATATTTATTTATTTAAACTTTATTGTACATCAGCAATATTTACACATACATAATAACAAACTAACAAAATAACGGTGGACTAATCCCAGAAGTGATCTCATCCAGTCGACCAGTAGGACAGAGGACAATTACATATTTAATTGAAAGGCAGAAGTACGCAAAGAACTAATATAATTTTTTTTGTCATTTGATACGTACTTTTGTTACAAACGACCCCAAAAACTTGAAGCGATATTTTTTCTATATTCAGAAGATCTTTTTTTACTTATAACTAAAAATTTGGCCAGTCTTACATATTTATCTATTGCAGGAAAGTGGCGGAGGTTCTCGTAATATAACACAGCTGCAATACACGGCTTGGCCCGACCACGGCGTGCCCGAGGATTCAGCTGCTTTTATATCGTTTACGAAGCTCTGTTCCCAGCTTAGAAATCATCGAGCAGGTTCGTATAAATACTGATGATGATGATCATAAGAAAAAAAGAAATTTAAATAAGAAAAGTTACGGAATAAAAACTTGTTCAATGTTAAATGTGATAAATAAATTATATACTCCATCGAGCATTCACAAGACAAGTATCAAAATAATTGTCATAACGGTTAGTGCTGTAAAGATGAGGTTAATCTTACTTTTTGATGTGTAACATCTTTCCTCTCGCTTTCCTGCAATCTGTGGGAGTGGTTCCGTGAAATGCAACGGAAGTGTGTAACAAGAAGCCGGGGAAGCGCGCGGTATTTGATATAAGGTAAATACCAAGCAGAAGGGGCACCCTCATTTGAAAAAAAATGTTAACTCGGTAATATGGTGATAATTTCCATATTGCTAAATGTTAGGCACCAGATTTCCCTTTAAATTATATTATGAACTACCGTTGAAACTATTATTGGTGATACGTCTAACTTTAAAACCCGCTTCCGCCAAAAGTGGCCACTGTTTTTTTTACAGGTAGACGGACTAATGTAACTTAACAGTGGTTCGAAAAATATATATATATAATTATAGGGCTATCTAGTGCATTACATTTAGCAATATGGAAATTATCACCATATTTACGAGTAATTAATTTTTTTCAAACGAGGGTGCCTCTACTGCTTGATATTCACCATATACACCATATTTGCATTTTTGCGAAAAACGGCCACTTTTGGCAAAAACGCAAACTAAAGCTTAACGTTCTCACTTTAAACTGTAAACAGTGGTTCATATAATAGTTTAAAGGGTTATCTAGGTTTTAGTAGCTTAAAATTTTAAATGATATCTCCGTTTCCTTACAAATAATTTATTTCAAATGGGGGCAGCACTGGACTCCGTGTATCGTCTTAAATCAAATAGCGCGGTTGCTTATTACTAAGGCGAGATGTCAGATATTACACATCATATGCGACTACTGTAAGGCTTGCTCTTTTTTCTTGCACTACGCCCGTGATTCGCAAAGCGTAACTGTACAGGACTCTAAAACGGTGACGTGAAGTTTTATCACAACATAACATTAAATCTTTATTAGGGTCACTGAATTGCATGTTTTACAGGACAATCAGTGAATCTTCTGTCGATGGAATATTAATTCTTTCAACTTTCAGTCATAAAATTTGGTTTTTGAAAAAAAAAAAAATCCTGTGAGGCCGCGTCCACGGACACGCGGCGCGGCGGGTGACGCGGGCCGCCGCAAAATTCCATAGTTGCGATCGCACGCCGCGCCGCGTGTCCGTGGACCCGGCCTAATTGTTTATATGGACTCTTATTGTCTGAAAATATATTTTATTATTATTTCTTAGGCTTCATTTTTGTTACAGTGATACCAACCGTTGTACAAGAATCGACGGCTGAAGAGGAACGGGTGTTGGATCCGCCCATGATCGTACATTGCTCGGCGGGCGTTGGCCGGACGGGAGCTCTCATATTAGCAGAAACTGCTATAGAACTACTTACAAGACGACAACCTTTATACCCACTGGATTTGGTGCGGGCGATGCGTACGCAACGACCTATGTGTATACAGAACGCTGTGAGTACATACTGCTATTGTATCTTGGCAAAATTATAAATAAATAAACGGGCAAGTGCGAGTCGGACTCGTACATGAAGGGTTCCGTACGTACATTAAAGCGCTAAAAAAAAACACGTTTCTTGTATGACGACCTTCCTTAATTTTTAACTTTATCTTATTTTTAGTATTTGTTGTTATAGCGGCCACAGTAATACATAATCGGTAAAAAATTCAAGTATCTAGTTAATGCCATTATAAAGATCTAGTTTAAAAGCTGAAAAAAAACACGTTTCTTGTATGACGAGCCCCCTTAATTTTTAACTTTTTTATATTTTTAGTATTTATTGTTATAACGGCCACAGTAATACACAAACAGTGAAAATTTCAAGTGTCTAGCTATTACGGTTGAAGAGATAGAGCCCTGTGACAGACGGACAGACAGCGGAATCTCAGTAATAGGGTCCCGTTTGCACCCTTTGGGTACGGAACCCTAATATATAAGGATAAATCGCACTGATTGAGCAAGCCCCAAAGTAAATTTAAACTTGTAGTAGGGTATACTAACTTTATAATTCACGATCCTGAGTTTTATCCCTCCAATCCTTGTTACTTTTGAAATCGTCTGACCTTCTATTTTACCCGACTACGGCGAAGCAAAAGGAGGGTTATGTGTTTCGCCACTACGTATGGATGTATGTCCATCGGTTCCCTTGTATCTTGAATGATATCATGATAAATGAGGTATCCTTGGAAACCTAGCTGTCTGCTGGTTATAGGCTATGTGACCTATATTGCCTGCTGTGTTTAAGGTGAAGATATAGGCAAATGGCCTTGAAGTGTGAAATAAATTGTTAACTCGTAAATATGGTGATAATTTCCATATTGCTAATCGTCATGCACTAGATAGCCCTTTAAATTATTTTATGAACCACCGTTGAAAGTATTTACATTAGTCCGTCTAGCTTTAAAACTTGCCTCCGCCAAAAGTGGCCACGGCAAGTTTTAAAGCTAGACGGATCACCAATAATAGTTTCAACGGCAGTTCATAAAATAATTTAAAGGGTGCTATCTCTATCTAGTGCATGACGAAGAGCAATATGGAAATTATCACCATATCTACGAGTTAACAATTTATTTCACACTTCAAGGCCATTTGTCTATATCTTCACCTTAAATTAACTGGATAAACGTAATTTTCTGTGTTTTCTTGATACAAGATTAAGTGGGTGTATGAAATAACGCAAAACCTCTCAGGTTGTAAGTCAGTCCATGAAACTGAAGTCCAACAAAATGCCAAAAATAAAATTCGTATTTTCATACAAATTAACTCGATCTGATCAGTTTGTATGAAAATTCAATATTTTTTTGGTTTTCGTGGGAGTTTCAGTACAAAAGTTGTTTAGTTTCATGGGCTGAGGTACCATCTGAGAGGTTTTGCGTTATTTCATTAACACGTTGTATTTAAAGCCGGGTCTCCAGCGAAAATTTAATGAAAACATTCAACTAAAACACATGTAAGAGTTTTCTTTATTGTTTGTTTATGTAAACGACCTCCGTTGCGCAACGGTTTACACGCTAGACCGCTAATCCTAAGGTTCTGGGTTCAATCCCCAGCCAAGGCAACTTGGAAAATGGCCTTTTTCAAATTGTTCTGGGTGTTTATCTATATATGTATTTATCATAAAATATAGTATCGTTGAGTTAGTATCCCATAACACAAGTTTAAAAAACTTACTTTGGGGCTAGCTTAATCAGTGTGATTTGTCCCTATACATATATAAATAAAAGTAAACATGTTTCTTGACATACGCCATGTACTGCTCGCGTGTCTTGTGTAGACAGAACTGAATGTCTCTAGCAAACAAAGAGATGTGTGTTTTTCTGGTACCACTAATAAAGTTACTACAAATAAACACACTCGTCTTGTAGTAGTCAACTAAACACACGTCGTTTTTTCTTTCACAGAGCCAGTACAAATTCGTATGCGAAAGCATACAAGCAGCATATTCGCAGGGACTCATCAAGCCGCCCTCAGAAAACGGAGCTAACTGATAATGCCTGCACTCGCTTGCCATTTAGTTTTAACATCATCATCTATTGGTAACATTGTAACTTGATATTTTTGTTTGTTTTGCGTGTCAGTGGACACTGGTTTCAGATTTTTCAAGCTGCCTAAAGGCATCTGCTGCCATATAATGATGACAGCCGGGACCAACGGCTTAACGTGCCTTCTGAAGCATGAAGGAGCTCGAGAAATTTGTACGCCACTGGTGGTCACCCATCCAAGAGCGGACCACGCGCGTTGTCGTTTAACTTGCGCATGTAACAAGCCTTTAACCCACTCACCGCGAGACTTTATATCAGTTGTCGTGCTCCCAGCGCGAGGAATTGTGAACATCCATAGTTTTTGGTCGGATAAATCCGACACTCGAAATGGGTACGAAAATGTTTTTTGGATTGATCCGACGTTCGCGGTTAAAGGGCTAATAAATTTTTAACACTTTTTGCAATTTGAGTTTTAAAGTTAATGAATAGAGTGGATTTTAGATTGTTCTTACACGTAGACAGTAAATTGACGGATCGTTCGTTAAATCAAGTTAAAATGATGCCAAAAGATGGTGTAAATTGTCGTAAAGTTCTCATTGCACACACATATCGGTGACCACAGTGACCAATGTAGAACTGTAAATCACCAGTGATTATGTTGTAAAATTGCCAAGTGCATTTTCTATATCGCATTATTTTTATATATATAGTGACTCGAATATAATTGACCCCAAACACATATCATTGTCAAATTGTGCTTTATTACACTGTGTATAATCACATACAGAAAAGTGTAATCTAACCAATGTTAGAAATTGTTTTATTTGATTTTTTCATACAAAAATTTTTCGAGTAGAAACAAACTTTTTAATAAGATGGGAGAGATAAGAAAAGAATGGAGGCATTTTTAACTCCACCAACTAGAGAAAGCTCTTATATGACATAAGAAACATTAAATCTTACAAAATATCGGAAAACAAAATTTACCTTTTTTTGTCTATCTAGTTAACCTATCTTTGCTTGTTTTTTTAACGAAAATTGATGAGGCCTGTCAGGATGGTAGTAAGTGGAGGTCTATAGTCTCTGCCAACCCCTGTGGGAAACAGGCGTGATAGTATATATGTATGTTTTCGCACATATAACTTTCTTTACTTGATCTGTACACAGTGTAAATATTTGCGAAGCACAAACTGCTCTTTTTATTAATTTATTTTAGATGTAGTTTTTCTAATACTTCTGTGATTAATTTTTATACTTCGAAGATCTTTGAATAGGTGATGTTTTAGAGAAATCTTGCCTTTCTAACGAATTTAATACGTCATTAATGCAATTAAAATAGTATTAGTTTAGTTTTTACTGTGTTAATTTCATGTTGCTTTTTTGTGCCATTTATAGGTAAGGGTATGTTCACATCAAACTTTTTAGTCAGCCGCCCGCTGTAAAGGTTTGTTTCGATTGAAACAGAGCTTGCCGGCGCATGGACTGACCAATCACAATGTTGAAATTTTCCGTCAATCATGCGCCGCTATGCCCCGTTCAGCTCTGCTTAAATTGAAACGCAACCTTAACTATTACTAACACTTGTCACTTTTTCAATCACAACGTTAAACATCATTTTATTAACACTTTCTCTCTGTGGCTTGCACGTTTGGTGTGAACACCCACTAAAGTTATTTTAGGAACAAATTTTCAGTTTTATAAAAACGAATAATTTTATTTTCTTATCCACGATTTCCTAAGAACAACAGTATTTTACTATGTTTTAAATGTGTACGTAATATTATATTGAAAATAAGATTTTGCGTTGAATTAATATATTCCTAGTAATTATTAAAAGCAAGTGTTCTTGGTCGTTTTAAGCATATGGGACCTATATTAATAAAGGCACGGTTAAGTAGGCATTAGAATTTTAGAAAAAAGAAAACATTTTATCTGTACATTTTTCATTTATAAAAAGGACCGTGCCTATTTTGAAAATAAAAAACGAATATCACTAAGTGTAAATAAACATTTTAAAGTAAAGTTTGTTTTTACCGCTTTTTCATTTGTTTACATTAAAATTAACATAACATATTTTTATATTTTATTTTATTTATTTTAACTACGTCTATTGTCTCATTTTAGTTTATGAACAATAATTAAAATATGTTTGTTATTTCTGTGAAAATAATTATTCTATTCAAAAATTATCGCTCTAGTGGAACTTTCGTAATGGGATTTTAGAATCTCATCTTAGGGCCACGCAGTTCAGAGCCAAGAATACTGTGCGTGGTTTTGAAAAATCACTAATTAAACTACTACAGTTTATTTTTTTTTAAATTACATAAGAATCTTAAGGCTTCTACAGACACCCACAATACCCAAAACACGATTATTCGTCAAGGGCAAACAAAAGCTCGGACCCGTGCTCTACGATATTTCGCTGTTTTACTTATTATTATTTTTTTATTATATTTATAACTTTTTGTGTAGCGAAATTAACTAGTAATTTAGATTATACATTTTTTGGTATAATTTTCATATAAAAAGGTGATTGTATAAAGTAGTAATATCTTTTTTCAGACGATACACGGTGTCCAGTGCTGCCCCCATTTGAAATAAATTATTTGTAAGAAAACGGAGATATCATTTAAAATTTTAAGCTACTAAAACCTAGATAACCCTTCAAACTATTTTATGAACCATTGTTTACAGTTTAAAGTGAGAACATTGAGCTTTAGTTTGCCACAAGTAGCTGTTTTTCGCAAAAATGCAAACTAAAGCTTAACGTTCTCACTTTAAACTGTAAACAGTAGTTCATAAAATAGTTTGAAGGGTTATCTAGGTTTTACTACCTTAAAATTTTAAATGAATTCTACGTTTCCTTACAAATAATTTATTTAAAATGGGGGGCAGCACTGGACTTCGTGTAAATTTAGGCAAATTTAGAGTTATATTTGTGATTTTTTTCTAAAGAGCCAAAAATGCTCAATCGTGTTTTGGATATTGTGGGTGTCTGTAGAAAAGCCACGGTATTGCGGGCTGTGAACCCACCTCGCCTTAACCAAGTTTAGTAATTTTTATTTAGTTTTTATTTAAAGTTCCACTTTTTATAATGCGACTGGACTTCCTAGAAATAAGGAACATTATCATGTTTATAATACATTTGTTATTCAAAGTAATCTTATAATACTAACTAGCTACTACCCAACCATACAAGTTTGTATGTAAAGGTTGACAAGTAAGTTACTGGACCTCGCTATATTGTGAAAAATCTAAACTAAATTTAATATGGCACCGCTCATAAGCATGGGTACCGGCAAAATATATAGATTGGTTTTTTTTATTAAGTTACTATTTGAAACTTTCGTCTAGGTTGCTTTCCTTCGTGCATTACATTGATAATAAATTCAGTGTCCCCTACTCTTTTTCCTGTGAACACGACCAATAATGCGGACGAATCGACTACTTACAGTGACTACATAATATACATACATGTATATTTGATATTAGTAATATAATGTGTGAATGCACCTCCCTGAAAGTAATCCTGGCGGCGGCAATGCTCATAAGACGCATTAAAACGTTCGGTGGCGCCACCCGTTGGCCGTATAGAGACAGCAGTGTTGTAACTACCCCTTAGCTATTTCAAGGGTGTCGTAAGGCTTGAAACTACGTCAAGCGGACGCCCCGGACGAGTTCAGTCCGTCTGAAAGCTGCAACCGTCGCGGGTCACGTGTCTCTGTTGGAGTGTGTGACAGAGACGGACTGAACTCATCCGGGGCGTCCGCTGGACATAGTTTTAAGCCTAAGAGATGACTAAGGGAGGTATACTTACCAAGCATTGATAGTATTATTTTTTCATTCGTTATGAACTTAATGTCAAAGGAATAAGGTTTAATTTAATGTGGTAACTATTCTACCATTGCCCTATAAAGGGTTAACAGAGAATGGGCAGTTGTGCCCACTGCAAAGATATTTTTCTTCCAACTACGCTGCAATTCTATCATAACCGGAACTTTGCTGCTAGAGCAGAAAAAATGTATGAATATCCTTAAATATCCGTAAAATTGATGCCACCAGACGCAGGATAGCGATGGTGCAGGTCTAATAACTTTGTTGTTGACATTTGCTAGTTAGTGTATTATGATTATGACGTACTTCGTAAGTGTGAATGACTGACCTAGTCTAAGTGTTTGAAGTTCAATTACTAGAGTGTTCGTAGTTGGTATCCAAGTGTATATTTTTTACCTTGTGATGTCTGGTTGTGCTGTGCATTTTATGTGAAGATTAAAGGTTTATTGATTGATATTTTGTTTAATTTTATGCCATGCTTATGAATTACTGGGGTTCGAATTTGGAGGAAAACGCCAAACTTCGTATGAATTTATTCACCACTTAACCCAAAAATGACACGTGAAGATGGTCTTCCAAATGTTCTTAGGCCACGTCCACGGACACGCGGCGCGGAGTGCGTCGCGGGACTCGCGGGCCGCCGTAAAATTTCCATAGTTTGTTTTGAGCGGCCGCCGTAACTACAGCAAAAATCCTAAGAAAAGCTGAACGTTTTCATTCTCACTTTAAACTGTAAACAGTAGTTCATAAAATAGTTTGAAGGGTAATCTAGGGCTTCACGGACAACATTTTAAATTATATATCCGTTTTCTATAAATTATTTATTTCTAAAGGGGGCAGCACTGGACCCCGATAAATTCAAGGGTCAGTAAGCAGCACAGCTGAGGATGCAACCGGGAAGCCGCTAAAATGAAAAAGAAGTCAAGGAAAAACAACATTCCTTATACTTATCCAAATAAAGAGAGCTATGAACTTAGTACAGAGGAAAGATCAGACACCTGTGCCACCGCGCGCGTCGCGCACTACGTGAGGTGGCACAGGTATCTCATCCTACCTACGTCATTATAACTTTGTATCCTTCTAGTCATGTCACATGGCTAATTTATAATGATTTAGGATAAAAAAAAGGCACCATCTAATATATCGCTTTGAAATTTGGGGTAATTTATCATAGAATAACAAAATATATCTATATATTTTAAATCAAGTAGATACTAAAGAATTTTGTAATTTTGGTCGGTATAATTTTCAATTAAGATAAAATTCGTAGAACATACTTTTCAAATGTATACATTCGTTTAATAGGTTTATCAATCATTCAATCCAACAAACCTTTAGTATACTTACATTTAAACTGTGTCATAGATAATACTCATACATAAGAGTACAAAACTGTGTCACTGGTAGGACTCTCCATTGATTCAGAGTAACATATATACCTACTACTACTACAAACGAAACAATTTATCTGTACACACGTCGATGTGTGAGTTTTATACTTAGGGTCGCACCGCAGAATTAATTTAATACTTACCTACTAACGAGTTCGACATATTTACGATTATATTTTTCCATACCTGAAGATTTGCGAACACTATGACGTAAAAAATATTCTGTTTTATATGTATCAAATGTTACAGAAAAGTCGGAAACAGCTACATAATATCACTTCACAAATATTTTTCATTATGTCCATTGTCCATTTCACCATTAGTTCACTTTACTGATTATTATTGAGTCATTTATAATGTAACGCACTAATTCACTATTGTAATATAGTAATTTGCATATTCGGCGCAAAACTATACGGTAATTATATGAATAAATTCAATAAAAATAAACAAATGTTTATCACATTTTCACGCACAGCATGTCAAGTTGTCATTGTTAACAATGGCATTTACACTATAACCCGCGGAAATCTATTTGGCATTTGCGTGTATGTGATTACCTGTGAGCGAGGAGCCAATGTAACATTACCGTATTGCTAATACCCCTCTCGCTCTTGTGTATCTCCCGCCAATGCGAGAGAGCGAGAAGGGTATATATATCAAAATGGTTGCTGGGTAATAACGTGAAATTATATTGTTGCTTTGCTTACCTGTTTTTATCATTTGGAAATGTATGAAATATACGTTCTTTAGAGTATTGGGTGGATAAACAATTATAATACGCGCACCTTCTCACCATGATGGTTACTATTGGTTGACAGTTCTCAAGACAACACACGTCGCGAATTGCGTGCGGCTAGTAATTAAACCCTGGTTTGGAGCCGTCAAAGCTCACAAAGTGCGGGGGAGAGGTGCTGGGACGCCACTTTTTGGGGGAGACGCTGTGAGAGACCATTCTGTTTGACTCTTATGTATTCTGTGACTGTGTTTAAAATGGTATAAAATTAACGAATTTAAATTGGTCGTTAAGTATAATAAACTTTCTATAAATATATTATTAGGCATACTTAATACCATTGCGTATACATATGAATCTAGTAGAAGATTCTCAATATGGACTTTTTATTAGATTCTTATTTAAGAGCTTAGTGGCTCTTGTCGGTGGAGTATGCGCCAAACTTTTATCAGATAAGTATTACAAATTTTTGATATAGGTACTTAACGCTATTGATATCGGCAAAATCAGATGCTACAATAGAACATATTTAGGTACCTAAGTAAATACATACATAGACTGCTAAAATCATAACCCTTTTTTTTGGTTTTCCCGCAGTGTATTAAGAAATGTCTAAAAGTAAAGTTAACAACGAATAGAGATATTTATTTAACAGAAACTAACAAATAAACTCAAGTAAAATTTTGTATTGTACTTAAATTAATTAAAGTATTGTACTTAGGTAAGTTTACAAATTGAAAAAAGTATTTAATCGCATCACTGTACATTTTAATGTTCTAACTGGCTTCTAATAATAAATCAATCTAATTAAAAAGGTTTGAGTTACGTTCTATAAAAATAATTTAAAAAAAACCTCGAAAACAATATTACGTTTCCGTGTTAAAACTTACGCAATTTCTAAATTACCTAGGTACTTACTTTGAAGGGCGTGACTAGCAACCAATTTACATTTAATCCCTGCTGCTGTCTAAAACAAACTTACTTTCAGGTTTGTCGTTTATTTAGCACTTAAGGCCATTCATTTTTAATTTCCCTCGCATTTATCCTCATTCCTTTTTCATTAAAGAATTAGCGAGGATCGATCCAGTTTCACTAGTAGGGTCTACCGAGCAGTGCCGGATTCTAGTAGCGCTAATAAACTAATGTGACGGGTCCCACACCTATAAGGGTCGCTTTCAGGTTCATCCGCATCATAAAAGTATAAGTACTTTAAAAGAAAGGGGAGGCCGTTGCCCAGCAGTGGGACACAATAACAGGCTTATTAAAAAAACGTTCTTGTAGATAGACACTTTATTCAGTATGGGATAGAGCAGATGACTTGCAATTTCCGAAAACGATGATTTTCTTATTATCAACACTACGAATAAGTTACAAAATTATCTACGCACAAAAGCTTTTGAGGATTCTTCGCTTAAAGGTCAGTTCACAATGAGACGCGACGCGACGTAGCGCGCACGTGAAAAAAATATAGAACTTGTTTACTAGACAAAAAGAGTGAGAGCCCGCTGCGCCTCGCTACGCAGCGCCAGCAGCGCGGCAAAGCAGGCTGTCGCTGAAATTAGTATATTTTTGCCTAGTAAACAAGTTCTATATTTCTTCCAAAGTGCGCGCTACGTTGCGTCGCGTCGCGTCTCAGTGTGAACTGACCCTAAAAGAAAAAAAAATCTTTTCTTCCTCAACTTGTTGACACAGAAATAGCTGCTATCATAAAAATACCTATTTTATAGATTACCTAAGTGTATTAACCCAAGTAGAAATCTGTAATTGACTTCTACTCATTGATGTTGCTAGGCGCATTTGTCGCTAACAAAATCAGAGAATAATTATACCTAACAGTAGTTTACAAGAATTTTGTTTCGTCTAGAATTCGGTATCTGAAACCAAATTTGTTTATATTTTCAACCGGCTTCAAAAAAAGGAGTTATCAATTCGACGTGTATGTACTTTTAACTAGCTGTTCGTACCGCGAATGCTTCGTCCATGTTGACTTAGATCTGGGTTTTATTTATTTTGCGCGGAACACTAATTCTTTTTTGTTTCATAAAAGAAGTTTAAATATTTTAGATATACTCTTACTCGAATCCTATGATACTCATAATAACATTAGCTATCTGCCAGTGTCTCTCAAAATCGCTCCAACCGTTTTGGAGATTAACCAAAGCAAACAGACAGACAAAAATGTTATGTACCTAACTGTAAATGTAATAAATTGTATTTTTGGTTATTAGTACATACCTACCATATAAACATTCATATATATTTAGAAAAACAACTGTTATTTGATTTTACAAACAGACACTTCAATTTTATTTATTTGTATTGATATAAACTGACCCCACAAGACCCCTTTGTTATACTCGCATCGGGCAACGGGCTGTACTAATTCGTCACTGTTGCCGGGTTTGCCGGTGGCATGCCCGGCAGTGTTGGCCCAGACGTCGCTTGGGCGGCCGTTCCGCCCAAGACAAATGCGAATTAGAATTTCCGCCCAACTAGTCGAATGCAAACTAAAATAGTGCTGTGTAGTGACACGTACTTAATAACCCGTTTTAATCAACGAAAATGTTACCTAAAAGTAAATTGAATTGTGGCATTCAGTGACTATGTTTTAAAGTTTTTATTGCAGTATTTGACCGCGAGTATGGCACTACGAAATATAACTTCATCAAGTAGTTATATAAATATTTAAAGCTATATTGACATTTAATTATGTCGCAAACATGAAAAGTAAAATAGTTAATAATAATAAAACCTTTGACCTTAATTATTAGTGACTTGCGAAAATGACGCTATGAAATAAAATTTTATCATTAAGTACATTTATTTTAAAGCCTTATGGAATTTATTTATAATCAGCAATAAATTTATTGACGTTTTATTTTTATTTAGGTATTATTATATTTATTACAAGAAATGTAACAGGTGGACTTGAGGCCCAGGGCCTTCTCTACCATTCAACCTACAGGTGGTGCTGATAAAAGCAAATTTTGGACGATACATTTTTTAAAGATACAATACAATAGACAATGTATTAAATTTGCACATTCAAATGAACAAAAAACAGTTATATATATTTAAAATGTACCTAAAACATACCAAAATACCAAACATAAAACCAAAAATATTTTTCTTATACTTATAATAGGTACATTATATAAGTACATTCATCAACCTACATACAAAATACTTACCTACACAAATATATTACAAAATAAATAAACATTTGTATAAATCTAAATAATTGCTTGCCTCTTTTAGGGAAAACAATTTTTTTAATTACATTCTTGAGGACTCAACTTATATTTAAAACGTTTTATAGTATGATTTTATATTTTAAGAAAAATATAAATTTAAGTGATCCGGTTGTCCCTTATAGATAGATATTATACGTAGTATTAATATCTTTAATTTATAGAAACAGATACCTAAACGTTTTTCTTCTATTTATTACACAAAAGATAATATGACAGCATCTTAATAATCGTACGTGATGTACACTAGACTATGTACTTAATTTACAAGCCGATTTTATTGTTCAATTTGGCACACCATGTATTAAAAACAAACGTGTTGTTTATTTTAACGCTCAAAATATTAAGAAATATAAACACTACATAACTATTTGAACAAATAATTTTATCTATTCTCTCCCGTGGCCTCACCTATGATAGCAACCAGATCCGCTGACTGGCATTAGCTCGTCACTAAATGTTTACTGTATACTGTATGTGATATCTGCAGATGCGTAAATAATTGTTAAGACCAAATTGAAGGTAAGTAATATAGAGCAGTATCTTTAGAGAAATAAAGACACATGTGTTTTTATGAGGAATGAGTATAGACTTTTGTAAAATCATATTATCTCTGTTCTTATAATATTGTTCGTGACAATTTAAAAGACAGAGTAGAATAATGAATTTTAAGTTTAAGACCCTTTTGAATTAGCTCGTTTCAATTCATAATGAGATTTACAGACCTGATTACATTTTGACGTCAAACTCGTTACATCTAATTACTTCCGTTCGTAATTACCTAAATGGAAAATTTGGTCCAAAGGCCACCGAAACATTTATTTCCAATAAATGGCTTCTTTATGTTTTAGACGGAAATTGAAGAAATTAACATTTTCAATACCATTTGCTCCTGAAAGAAAACATTCCCATTCCATTTCATTTTACTAAATAAATTTTAACGCCTCGGAACGTGAAGACATCACGTTCTGAGACTTTTGTATAAAAAAATTTACTAATTAATCGCTGAAATACCAAATTCGAAAGATCTCCTCGGTATGTATAGAAAAAAGGAAAAAATCTACATTCTCAATTCATAATACTCCAGTCATACGATAGTGACGTCCTATTTATATGTCAAACCAAATTAATCTTTATCCGTATTAAGACGAAACAGATGGGCCGTTTTTCCATACAAACGTAGTCCCCTGTTTCCTCCCTGGATAATTTCAGTACAGTTATATTTTTTCCCTGATCTATAGCCGCTATGAGCATGTCCCTATGTTTTCTTTTTTTTCATAAATTATTTATTAAAAGAGATAAACGTTCAAAATCCTAAAAAAATAGCCAGATTTTCCGCTGTGTTCAAACATCCAGAAAACAAATTTGACTATATTATATAAAAAAATTAAAACAGGAACACCGCTCAAGTCTTTGTTAATTCGTAATGAAAAAAGCACTTATATTGGTTAAGTTTTGGAGAAGAAATCAGGGGACTACGAATCGTTGATTTTCTGTTCTTTTAATAGGTATTTTCAGTCCAAGCTACAGTATGACTCTATCGCACTTAGCTCGGGCACAGCACGACATCAATAGATTTTACAAATACCTATTTTTCATATCTCTAGCCCTTGAAATTTCCTCTTAACGCTCAATTATGCTTGACACTGAAACGCGTTTACGCAGTAACCACATAGGCAGTAACGTACGTCTTGCGTACCGATTTTGGAGTAACCCTACATGTGTTACTTACGTAGGTACGTCAAAGCTTGCTCTTTGATAATTACTACAATTTAAATCAAAGGTATCACAAATAGGTACCTATTGAAGAAAAAAGTTCAAACGCACCTTTGTGCTAATTTATAAATATAAATTGTTTGTAAAGAACTGGATCGCTAGGCTAGAAATAAAATTAAGTGGCGCAGACAAAAAGAGGCTTATGCCCAGCAGTGGGTCGTTGCGAGCTGACGATGATGATGATGATGAAATTGTTTGTATTTTATTTTCATATTATATATATGTGTATGTAGGTATGTGTAATTTATATAATGTAGGTAGGTATGTAGTTACAGGTTTATCTTTAAGCACCTAACGCAGATTAATTAATTTCTGTTTTTCCTAAAGGCTGATTGGTAGAGTATAATGCATAAGCATTAAGTCCACCTTTTGTGCCATGGTGGTCAATAAAGATTTGAATAAATAAATATACCAAAGACGGTGAAAGAAAATCTCAGAGTACAGTGATCGGCTATCTCAATAAGTCCAAACAAATAAGTGGGACATTTGAAATTAGAATTGAATATCGGGTATTAAATTACCATCATACGACGATGTAATCGTATATCATGAACACTGATTGATTTTAATATACCTACAACTTTAGCGCCAATATTTGACAAAGCTTTGTATGTTGAATATTACATACTACTGAGTCTACTTATTTTGATCTACGTGGCTACAAGATATAGTTTTCAAAACTAAAATCATTTATCCAGTAAATTCAAGCATAGCATGGAAAAACAGCTAATAATGTATATATTTTTGGAATGTGCTAATTAAGCCCTTACACTCAATACCCTACACGTTATGATTCTCCTTTTTTTGAAGTAGCTTTAAAATGTTGGCTAGGTACCTAAATAAGTAGTTAAACCTACTTACTCTTATTTTACCTACTTTTTATATTTTTTAACAGCTTGCCAGCATTGCAGACACAATTAAAAATCAAACGAACTTATCAAGTGAAGTTCGCTGATAATTGTGTGAATCATTCGAAGCAATTTTATGGTCTACAATTCTACATGCAATGAATGAATCTGTGAAACCCAATAGATTTTTTTAATTGTTTGTTGGTCACCAGGTGACCGCCATGGCGTTTATACTCGTGGTACTAGTACCTACATTTCCTTGCGTGATTTCCTTGTTTGCCGTGTGGTGACGACAGAGTACAGTTTGTCACCACCCCTTTTCCTTCCCACTGGTGTCGTAAGAGGCGACTAAGGGAGCTATAGGTAACAGAGAATGGGCAGTAGCGCATCACTATCACTACATAGTATAAAAAAGGCACTTCCCGCTGTCTGTCTGTCCCTTTGTATGCTTAGATCTTAAAAACTACGCAATGGATTTTGATGCAATTTTTTTAAATATAATGTTTCATGAGGAAGGTTTACATGTATAATACATACCCGTGCGAAGTCGGGCGGGCCGCTAGTTATTTATAAACGTCGAAAAAAAAGTGGTTGACGAAATTAATTTCATTAGTATTTTTTGTCACCACCTTTCTCTCAGAAGTATGTCACCACGTTGATCTTTAAAAACGATGTCTACGAAAAAATTACGACTTTCCTTGTGTTACGTGTAATGGTTACTAAAGGTGTGTGGTGACTAATGTGTGTCGCCTCGCTAAAAATACCAAACCATAGCCTAGACACGAATTTAATAAATACATACATAATACAAAAGTAACATTTTCTTTAATTCTATTTCATTTAGTTCAGGTCACAAATAAAACTACCCAGGCAAAAGATATATAATTATCTTCTATGTGTTAACAATTAAAAACTATCAAAAAGTGCATAAATGTGAGCATGTGAAACATGAAGAAATGGCAAGGGACATTATGCTACGTGGCTGTGTTGATATGGTCGGGTGAAAACAGTATTCCCGGGCAGAGGTCGCTTTTGCCCGGGAAACACGTGCTGAATATCATCCCGGAGTTCCTGGGGCAGGTTGTGACAACTGGGAAGACTACTGAAATTACGGATGGGACCAATTTGGATATGGAGTCGATAACTACAATGATGGAGGTTTTGGAGTCGGACCAAATAATTAATAATGTAAGTATCTTTCTGCAATTAAGGCGGTCTCAGTTTAGAGCCCACAATACTGTTAGTGTTTTTGAAAAGTTTCTGTAATTAAACTACTACAGTTTATTTCTCAAAAATTTTACATTTCTACAGACACCCAAAACACGATTGAGCATTTATGGCTCGATAGAAAAAAAACCACAAACATACCTCTAAATTTACCTTTAAAATACTTATAATTATTTTATACAATCACCTTTTTAGACGAAAATTATACCAAAAAATTTATAATCTAAATGACTAGTCTTTGAGCATACTTTGTTCGCTCTCGACGACATTTCGCTGTGTTTTATTTATTATTATTTTTATCTTTTTTTGTAGCAAATTTGACTAGTAATGTAGATTATACATTTTTTTGTACAATTTTCATAAAAAGGGTGTCTGTAGAAAAGCCTAAGATTCCTATGTAAAATTTTTGAGAAATAAACTGTAGTAGTTTAATTAAAAGGTATAGTAATTTTTCAAAAACACTCACAGTATTGCGAGTTGTGACCTCACATCGCCTTAACTTTAATACCCGGTTTAGATTTAGAAATCGATATTACAATCCATTTAGTCTTCAGGTTTATTCCAACAACACCTGATATATTAATCCCATTGTTAGAATGAAATCCTTGCCTTGTAGTGACGGCAGTGTAGAATACAATTTGTCACCACCCCTACCCTTTTCCCACGGGTGTCGTAAGAGGCGACTAAGGAAAGTATAGATAACAGGAGATGGGCAGCAGCGTCCTCTGTGCAATGACTTTATACCATCTACTGCGATCACCAACCCGTATGCCCAGCGTGGTAGTTACGGGGAAATCCTCCTTTTATTAGGAGAGGCCTATAGTCTAGCAGTAGACTGTATAAGCTAATGGAGATAATCCTGGTCTCCAAAATACAGACATAGACATTTACCACTACTCAATACAGAATTTCTAGTGGCAAATAATCATTCACTTAAAATACTTTCTTTTTCTTTATCTCATCTAATATTTTTTCCTTTTAACAAAAAATTGACAGACTCTAGCGCATTAGGTACCTTATTATTAGATTTGTATTTAGACTTTTTAGGCCATACATATCTAAGGAAAACAATCTAGACCAACATGAATTTTTTGGGATCCAGTGCTGCCCCATTTGAAATAAACAATTGGAAAGGAAACGGAGATATGATTTAAAATTTTGTACCATACGGCTCTAGATAACCCTTCAAACTATTTTATGAACTACTAAGTGGGAACGTTAAGCTTTGATATTTTGTGTGAATCAGATGACAATGCAATATTATTATGACAAGAAGCAGATCTGATGATGGAGCTGAATGGTGGCTATAGGAACCCCGTAATAAAACGCGCAACCCCATTGGATTCGGGCTTATAACATTTGCTTTGATAGTACTTAGGCCTCACAATAAAAGCATATAAGAATTTTTTTTTTTTTTTTAAACTTACTATATTTGCCCGCATGTTTACTACATGTTGTAATCTATTTAAGGATTCCAATAATAGCCAAATAACGTTGAAACTCAATTTAGGCGAGGATACATAAACTGACGGCTGACATATTACTCCAATGCGAAATTCGTGAGCCTTGTATTCAGTGCCGGTTTTAGCTCTACCAGCGCCCCGGGCGAGATTTCCCCCCCCCCCCCCCCCCCCCCAAATGCAATTCAGACTCTGACTTAGGCTTCAATCTTATAGGATTTATTTCTGCCGACGGGGGGGGGGGGGGGGGGGGGGAAGCAAGTACGATATAGGATTCTAATTTGCCGGCCCATTGTAAACGGAGGGAGGGAGGGGTGCATACAAATAAGAGTAGAAGTTGCCGCCAATAACCAGACCCCCCCCTTGCCCAAAAACGCCCCCCCCCCCCCCTTTGTATCTGGCGCCCTGGGCGGTCGCCCAACCGCGCCCTACCCTAACGCCGCTACTGCTTGTATTAGCAAATACTAATACCTTTGTCTAATCTGGGGTATACGTCACGTCTATTATCAGCCGGGACCGATACTGATAATAACAACTTAATCTGTAAACAATTTGAAATCGCTACAAAGGTGTATTTATAAAAGATATTTTTATATTTATTTTCGCGAAACAGTGACAAATATGTCAACTTGCCTTTTTGTAGTGTTGAAGTAGTGAGTAACTAACTATCAGTAATAGATAAGTGCAAATCGATTGATCGATGAATCAATAGTTTTCATTTTTTAGTTATTTTTAAACGTGTGTACGCGATGGATGTTAAACGGAAGTATGTGTGTTCAGTGTTAATAATTCTGATTGATGTGAAATGGATTTGTGTTGCTCTGCAAATGGATTATCGTTTTGAAGAGGCCCCAGGGTTCAAAAGGCCTCCGCGCCCAGGCCCTTATATGCATGCTCACCCGCCGCAATGGTTCGGTCCGGTAAGTTTTTCTTTTATAAAAGCAGTAAGATGAGCTCGATGGCACACGGTAAGATCTTCATGTTTCCTGCATTCGTGTAAGCAAGCACCTACCGATTAATAAAAAAGTTATTTTTTATGTATTACCCCTTAAAACAATAAAAAAACACAGCTTTCCTTCGAACATTTGCCAGAAGTGGCCGTTTTCCGCAAAAATGCTAAGAAAAGCTTAGCGTTCTCACTTTAAACTGTAAACAGTAGTTCATAAAATAGTTTGAAGGGCTAGGGCTTTACGAAGACAAAATTATAAATGATGTCTCCGTTTCCCTTTAAATAATTCATTTCAAATGGGGGCAGCACTGGACCTACCAATGACAAAGTACAACACAAGTAGAAAATAAATTAATATATAATATTATCTATACCTACCTATATATCTACCGAATATCGATACGCTTGAACGGTATTTATTTCCCACAATAATTTATTAAATGAAATATTAAACGCTCTTATCGGCTCGATATAACAAGATAACCATAGATAAAACAATATTAGTTTATTTATGACTACTATACTCCAAGCGATAGGTAACCGATATAGGTACGAGTAATATAACAAGTTGATATCTTTTTTGCGTGGTTCTTGGTGTGGTTCGTATTGTTTATTTAGATCGTATGTTTCCTTTAATGTTTTTACTTCTCAACTCGTTAAAATAATATTGCATACATTTTAACTTTCTCGTTTAGCCAGAATCCATGAGAATGGAGAAAATAAGCTGTATGGATAGAGTAAGCAATTAAGAGGGATTAAGAACTTTTGAAAATTAAAGAGGGAAGATGATTGATTGTACATCTAATAAGACACGACAATTTCTTCAGAATAATAGTAGAAGGAAAATAAAAGGGAGACGAGGAAAAAGAAGACCGAATGAAGAAGAATTAGTTTTTCCAACAAATTAAAGAAAAGTTAGGTCTAAGGTCCTACCAGGCAGGACATTAAAAATATGGCAGAGAGAAGAGGTATGGATCATCACCAAAATCCACCGACATGAGCAAGCTCTTAAATTACAAGCTACAGCTTGTTTATCTAAACAAGCTATACATATCTTGTACAACCATCAAAACAAGCTGTATCATTCATAATATACGAGAAGCTACTTTCCATGATTTATTTATTTTTAGATTACATGTTGTTTCTCAAATGAAAACGTAGATATTATAAAACTATTTTACTTACTACCTCTATTCTATCGAATGGTGCTATAAAATTCCTACTAGATCGAAAGCTGGCACGAATTTTTGGGTAGGTATTTGAGGCAAGTTGAAAACTTGTCACATTCCTCTCCTAAGCAAGCTATAAATTTTTAAGCTTTTTCCTTTTCTTTTTCAAAGAAGGTTTTTGAGGCAATATGCATTTTTGCATTTTTATATGTTGTAGTTTAACAGTTCCGTGTTGGAGTATAATAACTTAGTCCAATTTAACCCCAATAAAACACAAGTTTGTGCGTTCACCGCAAAAAAAAGTTCCTTTGTCGTATCTCCCTCGTTTCAGGGCGCTTCCCTCGATATACAACCGAGGATCGGAATTCTCGGCGTCGAGATTTCAAGCGACATTCAATTTCGCGGTCATCTAAATGACAAGGCTAAGTTAGCTTCTAAAAAAATTGGTATCCTTGGCACCGGCACATCGCTTTCAGCTGTATAAGGCACAAGTTAGGCCGCATATGGAATATTGTTCCCATCTCTGGGCCGGGGCACCTAAATACCAACTTCTTCCTTTTGACCGTATTCAAAATCGCGCAACACGTATAATCGATGATGAGACTCTCGTCAGCCGTCTCGATCCTCTGGCTCTACGTAGGGATGTTGCATCCTTGTGCATTTTTTATCGCATTTATCATGGGGAATGTTCTGAAGAATTGTTCGACCTAATACCTGCTGCAAAATTTCACCACTGCACCACCCGCCTGAAATTAAAATACCATCCACACCACCTGGATAGTTGGCAATCAACCACCGTACGTTTTAAAAGGAACTTCCTGCCACGAACGACCGAACTGTGGAATCAACTTCCTGCAGCGGTGTTCCCGAACCGATACGACATTAAAACCTTCAAAAAACGAGTCTATATCTTCCTGAAAGGCCGGTAACGCTCTTGTTACACCCCTGGTGTTGCAGTTGTCCATGGACAGTGGTGATCACTTACCATCAGGTGACCCGCTTGTTCGTTTGCCGCCCTATATCATGAAAAAAAAAAATATTGGAGAGAACTTGCCTCAAATACCAACCCAAAAATTCGTGCCAGCTCTCAGACCATACGGATACTTTAGAGTTTCAGTTTTTAACCGCCCCGGTATAAGCATACTCGCAGGAAGATTTCAAAAAGTATTTTTAAGCGACTTCAAAAAAGGAGAAGCTTCCCACATTTTTCAATTTTTTATGTATGTTCACCAATCATCATATCAGCCACAGGAAGTCCACTGCTGAACATAGGAACGCACCTCTCCTCCGTTTTCGCCTCGATGACGCACGTTGGCTCACAAGAACCGGGGGAGAGGAGCGGGTGCGGGGAACGGGGACGCATATTGCGCGTACCTTAGGAGATTCCGTTCTGTTTACTCTTACTGTATTCTGTGACATAGGTCTCCGTCAAGGATTTCCAAACCGACCAATAACCAAAAACATCTCCGTTTTTGAACCGATTTAATTTTTTTTATTTTTATTTAGGGGTATACATGCAAGTCTTGACTTTGTGACAATGGGACCACTCATTGTCACCAAGTCAAGATCTGATTGTGGAATCCTCGAGAAACCGAGGGTACTCCTCGAATATTCTATATTATGTCATAGGCACAGATGTAGTGTTTTTGATGTTTTTGTTCGTAAATCAAGCATTCGCAATTTTGCATTCAGAAACTGTGATTTGGTGAACTGGAAATGCTGTAGAACTGATGAAGAACACCAGAAACAGAAGTCACTTTTTTTGTTTAGAATTATAGGTACCTACTAGGTATAAATCGCGCTAGTTATTTTCGTCTAAAAACATTTTGTTTATATAGTTTGGACGTGTTTTGTTTTGTCTGGCTTACATACGAATAATTAATTGGCCATTTCACGTTTTACGGGGCTTACTCATTCTTAAAATATCAGGATTTATAGTTTCTGATATTTATCACGCATTAAATGTAAATACTTACAAATTGTAAAAAAAATAACGTGCCTACCTTGAAAAAATAATGTTTTATGACAACTTATTCCATTCTAAAGGCAAATCTAGGCCAACGCCGTGGCCAAAGAGCAGCACGAGCTTTCCAAATTCTTTCGAAGGCCGACCTCGGTCCTCAATTTATTAGGCTTTACTGATTAATTTAAGAATCTACTCTGATTTTCTATAAGGAAATTCTTTGTTATTTTTTTTTGTTATAGGCGACAAACTAACAAGCGGGTCTCCTAACAAACTTCTTTTATCTAATTATTTTTTCTATAGTAACTTATATAAATAGATAAAAAAAAACTGATGTAGCTGATAACACACATATCGATGAAAAGATCAAATTTTCTTCCTGTATTATTACTTTATAATTTATCTTGAGTATCTCTTTGAGGAATGCAATCATACCTTTTTAAAATCTGAACACATCAAGATCCTTGAACTTTTTTATAGCTGCATTGATTGATGAATGATGTACCTACTGACAATAAAAATATACAGCCTTCCGTCCAAATAAAGTAGTTTTCATCAGAGCATCATCGAGAACATACACAATACACATACCATTCTGATTTTCCTACGCCACATTTAATGAATATATATATATAATAATAATAATAAATAATATATAATAATAATAAATGTTTATTTATTTTTCTCCACAATTTATCTTAAAACTAAGTTAAGAACTAAGACAATGTATAAAAAGGTAAAAAGTCATATGTTAAAAGGTATCGAAAATAAGTAAAAGTGGAGTGCTGGTGCCTGTGCTAGGTTTCCGAAGAACCTGTATTACAGGTCACCAGGACTCGTCATTGGCAAATATAGTAAATGCAGACATTACATAAAGTGAAAAAAAGCAACTGTATGTATCTTACAAAACATCTATATTATTTATAACTTATATAATTTTATTTATTTTATTTAATTTAATATTTTTATTTAATAGGTTTATTTAATTTTATAGGTAATTTTATTTTATTTAATAGGTTTTAATGTAGCCGATCTGCACGGGAATAAAAGCAGCTGGTGCATTATATGTCTTTTTAGCTTACAGGCCATTGAGTATCACATATAAAAGTCAAGATTAGAATGTAAGGAAAGTTGGTACTGTTTGAACCTACCTTTGTCCCCATGTACCGCAGTAAATTGGCCCTGTACGTATACTCGCTTTGAAAAAGCGAGTATACGTATACTGAAAGTTTATATTAACTTTCAGTATGGTATTTCAGTTTATAGGTCTGACACCTTAGGGCTCTCAGACCATTAATAGTTTATTATATAGGTAGCTATTGATACCTTTTCTCGGCCTTCCCCCATTTACGAGTAGGTACATATTTCAACCGTCAGGTCTTTTTTTGTCTCCACTGCGGGAGCACGACCCTCTCTGTACTACCAGAGCCATATATTAGCCAGAGCAGTCGGAGGATTTGGCCTACACTCTTCACGCTGGCCAGACGGATTGGAGAGGTCTCATTGATGTGTATATGCTTTGTTTAGCTTGTCACCTTCTATGAAATCCACGAGAAAAGATGGAATTGTTATATTCTACTCTGCCAGCGGGAACTACTGGGCTTATGTTTATTTTAACAATCGTATTATTGTGTTATGCATTTTAACAATATTCTAATGTAATGTCTTTATCAGGACAGACACCCCGAGCCCCCGGACTTGTACCCGGCACAATACGCGGGAAGGCCGCAAGAGATGGCGGTATACCCGCTACCACTTGAAGATTCTGACCACGAATTGAAGTTCAACGTTTCTTGGAGGCCATCTGTAGGTAAGTGGAGTTTGGATGTTGCTTAAGGTGAATATATAAGCAAATGGCCTTGAAGTGTGAAATAAATTGTTAACTCGTAAATATTGTGATAATTTCCATATTGCTCTTCGTCATGCACTAGATAGCCCTTTAAATTATTTTATGAACTGCCGTTGAAACTATTATTGGTGATCCGTCTAGCTTTAAAACTTGCCGTGGCCACTTTTGGCGGAGGCAAGTTTTAAAGCTAGAACGTTAGTAATTATATTATCTTTGGCTAGACGAACTAATGTAAATACTTTCAACGGTGGTTCATAAAATAATTTAAAGGGCTATCTAGTGCATGACGAAGAGCAATATGGAAATATATATTTCACCATATTTACGAGTTAACAATTTATTTTACACTTCAAGGCCATTTGCTTATATATTCACCTTAACGATTAGAAACTACACAATCTCCCATAATAGGGGAGCCCATGATGCTAAATTGGGATTTACTCGAGCGTCGTGGGGACCTATTGGATTTTGATAATTGGATGATAAAAAGAATAACAGGATAATATGTATATTTTCACCTGTAGGGGAATCATCTACTCTTTAGGTTGAAAGACATGGAAATACTCAAGCGCGCATGTCAGTTTATACAGACGATTCAGTTCGATGTCCTAGCCGTGCTTGCCCAAAATCTGATGATTATTTGGAGGAATATTTTTAATCTACTACATACTCTGAAATAAAAACTTTTCAAACCATCAAAATAACAGAAAAATGTTTTTGCAAAATGTTTTATTGCGAGACCAAAGCAAGACAAACATGATAGGTTTCGACGTTTCATTTCTGAGTTCCTAGGGCTCCTTCAAGCTCCATCATCAGACTAACTTTGTAATATCATTCAATAAATCCCCTCTTGTGCTGCCCACTACTACAGGATGACTTTTTAAACACTGTCCAAATTTATGGAGCAAGTTCTGTCCATAATACTGAACTACTTTCTACAAAAAAAGTTATTAAAAATCGTCAAAAATTTTTCGTCCTCCCTTAAAAAATCCGTCTGTCTGAGCGCTGATTTGTATAGTAGGACGAAAAATTTTTATTGATTTTTAATAACTTTTTTTATAGAAAGTAGTTCAGTATCATGGACTGAACTTGCTCCAAAAATTTGGACAGTGTTTAAAAATTCAGCCTGTATATCTCATCTTAGTGTGTTCCTAGTTGCCTCTTCAGACGTGTAAACCGACATATCTACTTGTTTGTTAGACCATATGACACACATATCATTCTTGACGACGTCAAGCCACCACAAGTAGGAAGCAGACGTGCTTGTAAGCGTGTTACTCTGTATTAATCCAATTTCCTTGGTTGTGCAGCATAAACTTTTAGTAAAGCTTTAAAAAATTGCTGTCTTGGTGTTCAATGTAAAATAAATGATAGATACCATGTTCTGGGATCTGAGTTGGGACTGCTTCCATGGTCCAGTGGTCGTATGCCTTGTGATTCAGAGGTCGTGGGTTCAAATCTCACTGGGAAGCATACTTTGTGAAAAGTTGTTTCCAGTATGGTTAGGGATATTGCAGGCTTGACTCACTTGATTATCCGAAACGAAAGAGGATTCCGTGCTTTGGAAGGCAGGCAAAGCTGTGGGTCTCGAACGCCATCTAGCGTTTGTTTAAACCTGTCCTAGGATTGGTTCTGGTCTACCCTTTGGGTTGCAAAGGTCAGACGGCAGTCACTCTGTGTAAAAACTAGTAACCTCGTCAAATCACCTAGGATAGGTAGCGGACCCCGGGTTCTGAAGCGTTACCGCTGAGGACGCAACCGGGATACGCACGGATGATGGTGACCATGTGGGTCTATCACCGCAGAGGATATCCCGCACTCGCATCGCACCTCACAGGAACGCCTATTAAATTTACATGTTATGTCAAAATATAATAAACTTTAATCTACAACACGCTTCGTCAAAAATAACAATTTGTTTAGACAAACGTGTAGATATAAATAATAAACAGCTACCAGTAGAACCTGGCATAATGATTTAAATCAAAAGAAATAGTCTCTATCTAAACACAAGTTATTTTTAGATTCTTATGTTAAATGCTCAAAGATTCCGATACACAAATATATGATTAAGAAGCCAACGCAATGAATGTGCTGATATTGAACGTTATATTTACAACAAACGTGTAAAGGTTTTTTGGAAGCAATTGAAGTTTGTTTTCTTTACTCGTATGAATTGTATTTATTAGGTATTTTGACGCCAACTCGAGAAATCTCGTTCAGGATAATAATACCATTAAATTTATTCTATAAGGTAAATAAAATAAATTGAGAAGAGTGATTGATATTTGAGATACATCTAAAAATAACTGCGCATATCGTGAAAGCCGATCGGGGGAATAGGCGGGAATCTGTGTCATGTCAATAGGTGATTTGATTAGGCTTGCACCCGTCAATATTTCTTTTTTTTTCATCTAGTCGACCACCATAATACTGAACGTGGCATTTTTAATCTTATGGTCCTAGGCACTGTCTACCCCGCAGCGTGTAGCGTTATAAGTACCTACAGGTTGATCTTGAACCTCCTAGCTATATTTAAAAAAAAAATTATGTATGTTCCCCGATTACTCGAAGACGCCTAGGCTGGACCGATTTGAATAATTATTTTTCCAGGTGGTCCCATTGAAATTTTAAATTATTTTAAATCGGTTGTTTGGTTTGTTTTTTAAACGAAAATAACTAGAAAAAATATGTCGTACAGGTATACAATTGTTTGAATATTTAGCTTTTTCCGGTATTGAAGTCGATTTTTGTAATTGAGAAGGTCCTCTTTTTTGAAGTCACGTAAAAAGAGAAGGTTATCAATTCGGTTGATTTTTATGCTTGTTACCCAATTATTTGAAGTAAATATATAAGTCAATGTTGTTACCCAACTCCGTCATTTATAGACCGATTTAAAAAAATATTTTTTTGTTTCAAGTAGATATGTAACATTCGTTGCGTAACTGAATTTGCCAAAAATCGTCTAAAAAAAATATACTAAGTATTATTAAAGACAACCCAAAAAATTATAATATACCTTCTTTTAGACACGCAAATAGTTGTTCGAGGGCGTCAAGAATTAAAAACTCTTCCATTAAAATAGACATCTCAGGCGAAAGCAATGGTGATAAATAGGTAGGTATATGATCTGACGCCTTCTTTAACACCCCCGCGGTGTGCCAATAGGCATGACGACTGGAAGAATATTTTTGAACCATCGGTTAGATTATTAAAAAATATTGTACGCGTATTTTATCTTTGAGAAACAAAAGTTGACAAAGATACAGCTCAATTAAATTTCGCATGACGTCACGGTTAGGTACGATTTTTACATAGCGGTGACGTCAGAAGCCCCCACTCTGGAACTTAGATGCTCTGTATCTTTGTGAATTTTTACTTTTTTGACAAACTGTAAATATGGATCCATTATTATTGGATAATCTACAAGCCTAAAGCTCTAATTAGGTAATACTTTTCTGAACCCGTCGCCGCTCCTATTGTGGTAGCACATAAAAACCGCAAGGTCGAATAAGTCAAAATATGAAGACTGTCAAAACTCATTTTAGTTGGCACAGTGACCGTGAATCGAACTGAACATACAAATGGTAAACAAAACACCTTCATAATCGATGGGTGATCCGCGGTATCTAAGATATATTTATATGCATATCGTTGCATTGTGTTATTGCTTGTTTATGTTGGCTAAACGATGCGTAGAGTTTACGTTCAGAAATAGTATCACGGGTAAAAGAGTACACATTACGTCGTCGCGGCAGCATAGTACACACGGCAAAATAGTTTGGTTGCCAGGTCCCACAACTACATTTCCCTCTGTGCTGTGCTGAGTTGTAATTGTTGTCTAATCGGAATACATAGTGCATCATAGTTAGATATTATATATTATATATAAGTTGCTTAGGCGTCACGTTCACATATAAATAGGGTGGGAACCAAATTATTTTGCTGTGTGTACAATGTGAAAAGCAATAAAGAAATTGAATTGAATTGAATAGTCGCTTGTGTTCGCTATACTCGTACATAATAGGTAATATACGGCGATTGGTGATCAAGAGATTTCCTTTGGCTGAGTTGATCCTTACGACCCAAATATGAATTTAAGAAGGAGACATCTTGATTTCTGGACCAAATCAGGCGAAATTTGGTAGGATGGTGTAATATTATCACCCAAACACAGATGTGCAAAGTAATTAAATATTTTTTTTCAAACAAGTAATTATTAAAAGAAATCAAAAATAAAAAAATACGACTGCCAACATACTGGGTGGCGCAAAAGTAAAGACCCTATTTGGTTCAGCTATAACATTTTTTCTAAATTAGAAAACTAGATTTAGGTTTTTTTTAATGTATATTTGTGCCATTAAATTTCGTACCATTAGGATTTAAAGATGATGTCTTTTAAATGGTGACCTCCAGAGTTGATACACATTTGAGCCCTATTTATGACATTTTGCATAACTTGCCGTAACACTTCCTGCGATATGTTCGTTATTTCTTGACGAATGTTTTCTTTTAGAGCTGCGAGAGTCTGTGGCTTGTTCACATACACCCGAGATTTCAAAAAACCCCAAAGAAAGAAGTCTGAAAAAAATAAAAGTATTTTCTTTAGTGCCAGTACTTTTGCGCCACCCAGTATAAGTTGTATATATTTTTGTAATCCTTGTAAAAATCCTTTAATTTGATACCCCGTCTCGATAGCTATTAAATAAAAAGTTTTTTCGAAGACACATAATTCGGCGCGATATTCCGCCATTTTGGATTATTTAAATTTTTGATACACCTAGTCACTGGTATGACTCTCCATTGATTCAGAGTAACATATATACCTACTACTACTACAAACGAAACAATTTATCTGTACACACGTCGATGTGTGAGTTTTATACTTAGGGTCGCACCGCAGAATTATTTTAATACTTACCTACTAACGAGTTCGACATATTTACGATTATATTTTTCCATACCGGAAGATTTGCGAACACTATGACGTAAAAAATATTCTGTTTTATATGTATTAAATGTTACAGGAAAGTCGGAAACAGCTACATAATATCACTTCACAAATATTTTTCATTATGTCCATTGTCCATTTCACCATTAGTTCACTTTACTGATTATTATTGAGTCATTTATAATGTAACGCACTTATTTCACTAATTCACTATTGTAATATAGTAATTTGCATATTCGGCGCAAAACTATACGGTAATTATATGAATAAATTCAATAAAAATGTTTATCACGCTTATACGAACAGCATGTCAAGTTGTCATTGTCAACAATGGCATTTAGCACTATAACCCGCGGAAATCTAATTGGCATCTGCGTGTACCTATGTGATTACCTGTGAGTGAGGAGCCTATGTAACATTACCAGATTGCTTATTAGCAATCCGGTAATGTTACAATCTCGCTCTTGTGCATCTCCCGCCAATGCGAGAGAGCGAGAAGGGTATATATATCAAGATGGTTGCTGGGTAATAACGTGAAATTATATTGTTGCTTTGCTTACCTGTTTTCATCATTTGGAAATGTATGAAATATACGTTCTTTAGAGTATTGGGTGGATAAACAATTATTATACGCGCACCTTCTCACCATGATGGTTACTATTGGTTGACAGTTCTCAAGACAACACACGTCGCGTATTGCGTGCGGCTAGTAATTAAACCCTGGTTTGGAGCCGTCAAAGCTCACAAAGTGCGGGGGAGAGGTGCGGGGACGCCAATTTGCGGGAGACGCTGTGAGAGACCATTCTGTTTGACTCTTATGTATTCTGTGACCTAGTGTCACTCTCAGAGTGAGGACAAATCTAACGACACCTCTCAAGGTAAAGTCTATCAAGCCATTTAGGCTGTAGAGCGTGTCAAAGAAATTTACATACAGACATACATACATACACTCGAAAAACATAACTCTCCTTTCGCAGTCAAATTTCTCAACCATATCCTATTTCTAAAACACTTGCGACACCTAACTCTACAATTCTAATTTCTAAAATTGTTTTCTTGTTTATCCAGATGCGCCTGCGCAAGACTATTCCGTGGAAGTGCGCAGTGTGAAAGACACTGTAGACTGCAGGTCTCCGATGTGCTACGAGTACAACATTCCAGGGGTAAGTCCGTCACAACTCCGAAATGATAGTTTGACAAACACAGTTGATTGCAAGTATCCAATATGCTGTGAGTTTCTTATCCTTTCTGATGTAAGTACATCATAGAGTCGCCACAATTGAACGTTAATTATTATTCCTTACATACAAGTTCCCTATGACAAACAAAAAAAAAACTCTGGGGTAAGTCAGTCACAACTTCGAAATGATAGTTTGACAAACACAAGTGGATTGCAAGTATTCTAAATGCTGTGGGTTTCTCAACCTTTCTGATTTAGGTAAGTAAGTACATCATAAAGTCGCCATGGTTTGGCGTAAATTATTATTCCTTACATGGCAGAGAGAAGAGAGAAATGGAGGAATCTCCACTTAAGTCCACCGACAAGAACAAGCACTTAAGTTAAAGAGTCCATACAAGTGCGCTATGACATACCCAAAAATATCGCTGGGGTATGTCCGTCACAACTCTGTAATGATAGTTTCACACACGGTGGACTGCAAGTACCCCATAAGCTGTGAGTTTCTCAACTTTTCAGATATAGAGGTACATCATAAAGCCGCCATGGCTTGGCGTAAATTATTATTCCTTACATAAAAGTGCGCTAATTTTATGGAAATAATCTACTCTTAATATCGTTTTATTTTAAGAGCGTCATATTCGTTTCGAGGTTTTTATTTTTACGAACGAAGCGAAGTAAACTAAGGTAAACAATTTAGGTGTAAAAATAAATAATCTATCCGTTCCTGTTGTTAATCTGTCTTCGCTATGTTTACATACTATAAACTTGAAATACATTACGCACTGCAATGAAAAAGTAACGGTTAACTATTCAATCAACTAGGTAAGTATTTAATATATTCCATCGTATATATATATATATACGATATATACGATATCACCAAAGGGATTAATCTTGGATGGCTTAAGTGAAAACAAGTTACTGAAACAACATGCGATAAGCGGCTTCCATTAGACATGGGTAACTCCGGATTCGAATATTTAAATGAGCCGATTCATCAACAGGAGCCGATACCCGTTCTGAATCCCGGTAATCGTTTTCGGCTCCCGCGAGTTATTGAGTCCGCATCGATCTTGGCCCCGCCGGGAACCGGCGGCGCCTGTCGGGTCGCGACTGGCGCGAGCCGTGAGCCGCGTTTCGGCTCCACCGCGTCTCGGGAGGAATTGGGAGTCGGGAGTCAATATTATTCTGTATTGAAACCAGTATCAGAAAGGACATCTGTATTCTGTAGATTCAATAGCGAAACTTAGCGGACCTCGGAGCTGGAGCCGATAAGGGAGTAGGAATCATTAAGATGAGCCTGTACCGGATGCGGAGTAAGATTCAGTGAGCCGAAACTGTCCTCGGAGTCGAGATTACCCATGTCTAGCTTCCATTGAAAATGAAGGGAAATATATACAAGACAGTAATTAGACCTGCTTTGCTGTATGGGAAATGTTGGGCTGTGAAGAAGAAAAAAAAACATAACTTACATGATAAAGGTGGATGTGTAGGGTGACGAAGATGAATAAGATCAAGAATGTAAGAGTTTAAAGGTAGCACCAATTATAGAGAAGTTAAAAAGCCATCGTTTAACATGGTACGGTCATGTCAAGAGGCAGGATGCCGAACATCTGGCTAATAAAATAGTAAACTTGCAGGTAGATGACCACAGAGATAGAGGAAGACTTAGAAAGAAGTGGAGGGAATGTATGAAGCGGGACATGATGAAGAGGGGAGTTAGTACAGATAATGTAAATGATAGAAAATGATGGAGGGAGTTGATATACAGAGCCGACCCCAAATAAATAAATATATAAGGACAAATCACACTGATTAAGCTAGCCCCAAAGTAAGCTTTTTTAAAACTTGTGTTATGGGATACTAACTCAACGATACTATATTTTATGATAAATACATATATAGATAAACACCCAAGACCCAGTACAATTTGAAAAAGGCTATTTTCCAACTTGCCCTGGCTGGGGATCGAACCCAGAACCTCCAGATCAGCGGTCTAGCGTGTTAACCATTACGCCACGAAGGTCGTCAAATAGGTAAAAGGCAAGGAAGATGATGATGATATTCGATCGTATAGAACGTAGAAAGGACATACCCGTAATAAATCGACTAGAACTGGCTATACTAGATCACTTAAATATAATGAAAATAAAATAACAGACAAAAAAATCGACATTCCCATACAAATCGCCCGGGCTCACTTTTGTATTGAAAATGCCGATTTTTTTTGTTTTCTTAGGTGTTATTTTAATTTCATTATACTCTTACTAGCTGTGCCCGCGACTTCTTTCGCGTGGTTGTCGGAACGTAATGTTATATAGCCTAAAGCCTTCCTCTATAAATGGACTACCCAACAAAAAAAGAATTTTTCAAATCGGACCATTAGTTCCTGAGATTAGCGCGTTTAAACAAACAAACAAACAAACTCTTCCGCTTTATAATATTAGTATAGATGATCTAGTATTAACCGTGGCTAGATTTATTACAGGTATGTCCATTCCGCGTTGTATAAT
Organism: Acrobasis repandana; assembly: GCA_963576875.1. Lineage (NCBI taxonomy): Eukaryota > Metazoa > Arthropoda > Insecta > Lepidoptera > Pyralidae > Acrobasis > Acrobasis repandana. The sequence continues at coordinate 16,080,740 of OY756227.1, forward strand.
CAAAGTTTAATATGATGATAAGTTCTACTGTACTAGTATTCAAAACCAGTACTTAGGTACTAATAATAATACAGTTCAGTTCTGAATTTAACCAACTGCATTTTTTATCAGGACGCTCAGTGGTGGATCGTTCCTGCTTTCACGAACCACGTAGCAGAGACCTGCGCGGTGAGGCCGGGCTGCTCGTACTTGGTGGTGCTGCGTGCCCACCCGTGGGATGGGCACACGGTCGTCGAGAGATTGGTCGAGTTGGATGGTATGTATGTTTGTATATTTTTTTGCTTTCACCTCAATTTCGAAGCTTATCCATACATAATTAAATACTTACACGCCAAAATGAATGGATATTTTTTGAAGTGTCAACTTCTAAAGGCGCGTTGGGCATTTATTGAGATAAAAAAAACCGAGTCGCGATGGATCGGAGCGTACCTGTATCCGTACCGAGACGCCGTACCACCGAACCGTACCGAACATGCGTCCAAACTAGCGTTTTGGATCGCAAATGCGATACGATTCGAAGGTACGATACGGACAAAAGAACATGTCTGGACCCAGCTTAAGACGCTTTCAACGACACCTCATTTGTCAAGGTATTTTGGATATCACTGAAGTTACGAGATAACAGATTACCCGTGTGGTTCCGGGTTACAATAGGACCACTCTATCTCTTCCTGTGGATGTCGTAAGAGGCGATTAAAGGACTAAGCACAAACATCTCGTGCTACAATTGCATTCCCAAGGAGGGTTAGCGTCGGGCGGCGGCCAGTTGTAAAACTTTTCGCACAAATACATTCCCAAAGAGGGTTGACGAGAGGCAGGCGGCCGGTTGTAAAACTATAGCCAAATCATTGTAAGTGTTCCGGCTATTTCTTCTCCATTTTACAAGGTCTTCGGCATCCTTGGGTGACCATTGACATGCATATTATATTTGGAGAAGAAAAAACCGGCCAAGTGCGAGTCGGACTCGCGCACCGAGGGTTCCGTACAAACCTGCAAGGTTTAGTATTTGGTATGAATTTCAATTTAATACCTCTACGCGTTTATGAGGAAATGGGTAGTAAGTTTAAAATTATTAAAAAAAAAAATATTATGTGATGTAACTAAAAATTTATGGTTTTCGTAATTTTTCCTTTATCTATGCTATAAGACGTTGCTTCGTACCAAATTTCAAGATTCTGAGTTCACGGGAAGCACCCTGTAGGTTTTGATTCCCTTGCAAGTGTCGAAAATTTGCGGCATAAACGGCTGTATCTTTTGATTGCGTTGGCTTAGAAGTTTGATTTTTTCACAGCTTCAAGGGACAGTAGACCTGAGTAATTGATATAAATTTCAGCTTCATACCTCCACGCGTTCCTGAGAAAAAGGGTCTTGACAGACGGACGGACGGACGGACAGACGGACAACAAAGTGATCCTATAAGGGTTCCGTTTTTTCCTTTTGAGGTACGGAACCCTAAAAAGCGGGAAAGCGCACCCCGGGCTCCAAAGCAGCATAGCTGAGGATGCAACTGGGAACGCGCTTAGACGAAGAAGAAGATACGAGATAACAGATGAACATACAAAGCGGTGAAAACATAACCCTCCCTTTGATTTCACTATAGTCGGGTAAAAGCAATCAATTTCCCGCTACCTACTTACGCGTACTAATCGACATTGGGACGTCGACGAAAACATTTGTTCAACCGAAAATTATATTTGTTCTGCCAGCGATTACGTCCACACTGCGGTAATTCGATAAAGCCTACTCAATTGACGGCTTTTGTTTGTATTATCTATATAGGTAAGCCGTGTGGTTTCCGGCAGAATAGAATAGGACCACTCAAAATCTTCCAGTGGATGTCGTAGAAGACGACATAGGAAACACAAGCTAAACAAAGCTTAATCAATATGATCTAGGTATCCAACCGCTCTGACCAGCGTGAAGAATGTAGGCCAAATCCCCTGACTGCTCTGGCTAATACTCGTATATGGCCCTGGTAGTACAGAAAGGATCGTGCTCCGTCAATGAGACCCGTCTGGCCAGCGTGGAGAGTGTAGGCCAAATCTTCTGAATGCTCTGGCCAATATATGGCTCTAGTAGTACAGAGTACAGAGTTTTTTTTCGTTTTTCTATAATGGTTTTTATGGAAAGTAGTTCAGTATCATGGACTGAACTTGCACCAAAAAGGTTATGCGTTAGATACCAGTAACCCTGTATATGTTGTACCATTTACTTCTTTGTAGGTTTGGTGAAATAAAAGCTTGTGTGGCTCTGTAAATAGAGATTTTTTTATGATACCTAAAAATATATTTTTGCTTTACTACAAAAAAGATAAACATCTGTTGAACAAAAATGATACCTAATAAACACACTCGTTTTAGCAAGAAAAGTGCTAAAGTTATTTAGTAGTAGTTTAGTTATTTTTGGTATCAGTTTTGCTCAACAGATGTTTATCTTTGTTGTAGTAATATAACATATTAGATACAACTTACCTGTAAATAGAGAAACAACATTTAATGAAAGAAACAAAGGATACCTATCCATCGCTATACAAAGAGGAAACGCGGCCAGTATAATGAGTACTTTTGAGCCGCATACAATCCGGAGTGGCATTTTGAATTAGTTTTTTATTTCATTTTATTTAATTCCAGATTGTTGACAGATGTACATAAATGAAGTTGAACATTTAATTCTATTTATTCCATAGGTATCTTAAAATAAAATAAATTACTTATAACATCTTTCTTATTAAATAAATAAATAAATATATACGGACAAATCACACTGATTAAGCTAGCCCCAAAGTAAGTTTTTTTTTTTTTAAACTTGTGTTATGAGATACTAACATAACGATATTTTATGATAAATACATATATAGATAAACACCCAAGACCCAGGACAATTTGAAAAAGGCCATTTTCCAACTTGCCCTGGCTGGGGATCGAACCCAGAACCTCCGGATTAGCGGTCTAGCGTGTTAACCATTACGCCACGGAGGTCGTCTTATTACATCTTGTACGTACATCTGACACTGTTGCTGGCCATTTACACCCATCAAACAAAAGATAAACTATTCCTTGTTCTTACAAGGACTATGGAGGTCTGATTCCAAAATTAATGTATGTAAATAATATGCATCTATTTAAAATATCATTTACCAGTATCGGAAATATTTCATAAAAAATACATTAAATTGGAGATACTATCACTATCACGTCTTTATAACGATACTACATTTTATGATAAATACATAAATAGATAAAAATAAAAATTAAAGAAAATTAGGTGGCATAATTGGTCTTGCGACTCATGGCTTTGTCTACCCCGACTACTAATGCTAGGGCCACACTAACGACGACCTCCGTGGCGTAATGGTTAACACTTTAGACCGCTAATCCGGAGGTTCTGAATTCGATCGGGCCAGGGCAAGTTGGAAAATGGCCTTTTTCAAATTGTCCTGGGTTTCGGGTGTTTATCTATTTATTATTTTAACTTACTTTGGGGGATTTGTCCCTATATATATATTATATATATAACGAGGCACGTCAATGCCCATCACGGCGTTTCTCGTTAGTGTGGCTCTAACTTTAGCGTGACGGTCGGCGAGAAGGTGGATAAAGGGAATCAAAATAGTGACGGGTTGCTAGCCGCATTGCCTAGTGAAATGATTTAGATCCATGCCAATTCCCTTGATCAGCGTGAGAAGAGAAGCAGCTGGTACATTCACGTTTTAAGTCTTTACTCAGACAAGCACAGAAAATTAGAGTAAATACTATAATTATATTTTTAAGAAAAATTTAAACGATAAAACTAGACAATAAATTTAACTAAATTATGAAACTGGACTGTAAATCAAGCCTGTTTCCTTTCAAGATTAAAAATAGATTTACCAGAGGCAGCACACGGAACGGACGGGGTTTGAAGTTGGGAAAAGTTCAAGTCAAGACTATCCTGTTGGGAGTTTTAGGCAGGAAGTCAGGGGGTCCAGTTAGGATTTGCTTTAATTTGTATTGCAAACTGATTTTTTTTCTTACAAAAAGAATTTATTACAATGTTTCATAAACCAGGTTTTGTTTTACGGAATTATTTAGTAGACTTTCTAATGTGAAATTGGTTTGGTGTGATAAATACTCAATGCACTTTTGTGTTTTTGGACAGCCTCTAGTTAGAATCTACTAATAAAGTAATATGATATTAAACCTAAGATCAATTTCAGAATGCGTGGCTGGAGTGTGTTCGTGCGCTCACTCCCCTCGTCTCCCCTCACCTTCCGTCTCCGCTTACGTGGTCTCCATCAAGGGAGAACTCTTCGCCAATGTCAGCTGGAGCCTACCCCCTCCCCGCTTTCCACAGCGGTTACCCAGGGGGTTGACAAAGCAGGGATACTTTGTCAGGTTAGTAGTCTAACTAATTAAGTACTTACCTCATCATCATCATCAGGTCTTTTGTAGCCTCTACTGTAAAAGCACGACCCTCTCTGTCTCTACCAGAGCTTTACTTGGCCAGAGTAGCCAGATGATTTAGCCTACACTCTCCACGCTGGCCAGACGGGTTGGAGAGGTTTTATTGATGTTTATTAGCTTTGTTTAGCTTGTGTTTCTTAAATCGCCTTCTACGCCATCCACGGGAAGACTTGAAGTGGTCCTATTCTACACTGCCGGGAACCACACGGCTAAGTACCTATCTACTTCACTTAAGTTAACTTACTATTGAACTGGTTTTCTTTCGGCTTATCTTCCCAGCTGCAGTGGTCGTTCCGAAAAGCTAGTAGTTATCTTTTCGTAATAATATAGATTAAATTATAGCTTCTGCACTGAAAAAATTTAAAAAATAATGATCATTAATAAGTGATATACAGGGTTACTTTTTCAACACCGCCAATGTTTTTGGAACAAGTTCAGTCCGTGATTCTGAACTGCTGTCCAAAAATATAATTATCGAAAATCGATATAAAATTTCGTCCTCACATACGAAACTTTTTTTCGTTTAGTACATTTCGACACATCGTATTGTCGATGTTTTTTGGTTTTTTGACTGTTATTTATACTTGAGTGATCTAGTATAGCCCGGTGTTCGATTTATTACGGGTATGTCCCTTCCACATTGTATAAAATGGGACAAAACTGTCAATATTCGTACCTACATTTCATTCAATTATAATATCCTTTACGTTAAGTCTGAAACTTTCCCTGTCTGAAATTGTTCGGGAAACAAGCTGTCAATAGCTGCCAATAACATTTTCCGAAAATCGAATCGGAGCGGAGAATAGTATTCTGAATATTTGTACAATTCTTTTATATTGAAGGACTTCAAGTTAAGTTAATTCGGATATCAAATATACTCTTATTTCACTACAACGGGCAAAATGTTCTTAAATGGCGACCACGTACTGGCAAACGAAGCGTAAGGGGTCAGACGACCTGACAAAGGTCCCTGGAAAGCCCTGGATGCAGGCCGAGTCAGTATTTTCCTGAAAGGCCGGTAACTCTCTTGTTACTCCCTGGTGTTGCAGTTGTCCATGGGCAGCGGTGATCACTTGAACACAACACTTACTATCAGGTGACCCGCTTGTTTGTTTGCCGTCCTCATTGGAGAATATTCACTAATTTTGAATTTTAGCTTAATGTATTCACTGTTAAAATTAAAAATACATGTTAAAGAATTATTTTGATACATTAATTAATAGAATTTAAGGCGATACACGGTGTCCAGTGCTGCCCCCATTTGAAAAAAAATATTTGTAAGGAAACGGAGATATCATTTAAAATGTTAAGCTAGTAAAACCTAGATAACCCTTCAAACTATTTTATGAACCACTGTTTACAGTTTTAAAGTGAGAACGTTAAGCTTTAGTTTGTATTTTTTGCAAAAAACGGCCACTTTTGGCACCGCAACGTCGTTTTCCAACATTCTCTCAGTCCGTTCGCGCTCTTCCGTACCGCTGCCTTACGTTTCCCTAAAAATCATTGGATACGTCCAATCCTAGTTCTCGAAAATCCTGTGTTGTGCCAAAATGTACAAGTTCTACTACCCATCTACTACCAAGACGCCGGAAAAGCGTTGGAAAATGACATCATCCGGGGTTTTGTGACTTTTAGCGGGGCAACAAATCTACGCGAATTTTGAATGCTTGTAAAATCAAAACTACTTGGTATTTTTAAATAAAACGAAAACTAGTGTATTTGTATATAAAAAAGCTTTACTGTAACGATTGATGTTATTTTAGAAGTGATTTCACATACCTATGAACATTTCTCAAGGCAGCTAGTAAAAAATTGTCAAATTCAACTGACCAATTCTACTACTTCGCGACAACCATAAAATGTCCCAGAGACTTTTAGGGAAATGCCAAAAATCAACATCACTAGTGTCCATTTAAATCTATGTTTTTCCCATGGACAGTTGTACGTTGCCTGCTCGCGGGTAAAGAAGTAATGCTGTAATCTATACAGGTATGGGATCAAGCAAAAATAGAACTACATATATTATTTCCATTTGATTTTTGATGTCGTGTATAAAGACTTATACTAGTAATGTATGTGCTCAATCGCAAAAAAAAATCGGACTGTAAATTAAAAACTAAGCAAAGTACAATTTGCTAACCAATGTGCACAATACTTTCGCGACTTTGCGTGAAATTCAGTTTGAATTTACATGATTTTGCGGACACCAGCTAGTTTGCTTAATAAGTTGAGCAGTATTAACTAGAGTTCCCGAGGGCTTTTAGCCCAAAATTTAAGTCTGTCGGTCCTTTTTTAGGGCTATGTCATTTTAAAAAGCATTTGGGCCTAAAAAGCCTTTTTTGCGCCACTGTACGTTTTTTCAAGTAATAGGCTTAGGCTTAAGCCATTTTTGAGATTCAGCCTAAGTAAGTTGTCATAATTATGAATAAAACAAATATTTTATTTTGCATTTATTTTGAAAAAATAAAATAAAACAACATCCAACCAAAAGCCTATAAAGGACTAAAAGCCTTCACAGGCTGTTAGCCTGTCAAGCCTCTTAGTTAAGAGTCTAGCCTTCAAAACTACTAATATTAACAGTATTATCAAACTGATATAGGCTGTTGAAGATCAGAAAACAATGAAATGGAATGAATATATACTTATATAAAGCAATTTACAGAATAGGTATATTTTATGACCGTTTCCTTAACCGAGCCCGTGGAGGACATATGCCTTGATCATGAAGATGAATCGATGTATCCATCACTCACTCACATAACTCGGCGGATCTGTCTTTCTATTTTATTATACCAAAATTATACAATCTAAAAATGCTCAAATTATAATAGGTTGGGGAAAAAGTCTTTTCGCATTTTATACGAAAAATCAAAACATTTTTTAATATAGTTTATTTGCATTGAACTAAAGTATGTAGGTACCATTTTGTTCGATAACTTTTTGGTATCAATTATATATAATTATAATCCATCTTATAGGTAGGGACATGATCCCATTGCTATAGAAATTTTGGGGCTTCTGATCAAAAAACTGCGTCAAGTAGTTTTGGCAGTCCTCTCGTGATGTTAACCTGACACTGCCTAAAGAATTCTGAAGAGACCGAAACAGGTGGAAATCTGAAGGTGCCAGGTCAGGACTATACGGCGGATGCATTAACACCTCCCAGCCAAACTCTCTTAATTTTTGCTGTGTGAGGTCTAGCGTTCTCATGATGAAAAAGCACAGCCCTTCTGTTGATTAATTCCGGCCGCTTTCTCTCAACTTCTTGCTTTAATCTTATCATATATATATTTTTTTTCAAATGCGCCAAAACTGTTTTGTGGTCAATTCCCAGTTCTTCAGCTACGTCGTAACTACTGATATGCCGATCTTGCTCCACTTTTTCAAAAATAGCATCCATTTTATCCGTAACAGGGCGAGCAGAGCGACGTGCATCTTTGACATCAAAATTTCCGGATTGAAAACGCTTAAACCAAATTTGTGCTACTCTCACAGACACTGCACTAGGTCCATAAACATCGCAAATTTTTTTCGCGGCTTGCGTTGCGTTTTTACCTTTTTGGTAGTAAAATTTTAAAATGTATCTAATTTCTTCATTAGATTCACTCATCTTGACAGTAAGGAAACAAATGAAAATCACGCATTTTCCTAATTTGAATTTGGAATTATCTTCTTTAAAATTTAAACTTTTAAATGATACCAAAACCAGCCAGGTACGAATAGTATAGCCAAAGTGGTTTTATAACAAGCACATACATACTATATGCGAAAAGACTTTTTCCCCAACCTAATACTAAGGGCAGACTTATTTTAAGGGTGTTTTTTTATCTATATATGTATTTGTTATAAAATATAATATAGAATCGTTGTGTTAGTATCCCATAACACAAGCCTTGAACTTACTTTGGGGCTAGCTCAATCCGTGTGATTTGTCCCTATGTATTTTTGTTTATTTATTTATTTCATGATAATAAACAACCTTCCCCAGAGAACATTATATCAAAGAAGAAGTGTTTCTGCGCTTTCGATAGGAACTCACTAATTGCTCTATACTTGTATGGGAGGTCAAAAGTTTTCTTGCTTGCTTGTCTGTCTTCAGCATCAAAGTCTAGTTTGGTAGTTTTGGCCAGGAGCCGTCCTGGCCGAGAACTGTACTGAACTAGTCAGGGTGGTTAGAAGATAGGAATTTGGACTAGTACACTTTTCAAAACTGTCACTATAGACCTAAGAACAATAAGAGGAATGAAGGAGTGCTAAATTAGCACGCGATAAATATAACCATCGTTCATTTTCTTATGGCATATGTAATGCGTTAGAACGAGATCTCAATAGATATTTTATTTCTCATTTCTGTAGGTTGTCACAAGCTTTTTTGCTTGCTGGTGTTGTTCATTATCGATATTTTTGTATCGACAATTTCTTTTTATATCGATAATTTCAATACACATAATAATTACCCGACTTCGCCTTTTTATTATACTTTTAGTTTACTACACTCCGCGTTCAAATCCCATTAACTACCTTTAAAACAATAACACCGACAAGATCTTAAGTGAATGAATGAAATGAGAGGAATAAGGAGAAGAAATAAAATAAAATCATTTTATTTATATGTATTCATTTATTTAATTCTTAATAAAGAAAATTTTATTAGTCACACAGATTAGATTATTAGATTATTTTATTATAAACACATCGTTTATGTGATGAAACGTATTTATCTCAGTCGAATGGCGACAAAACTAGAGTTTTTTTTAGTACAGAATTTAAATAAACGGGCAAGTGCGAGTCGGACTCGTACATGAAGGGTTCTGTACCTCCGTACATTGTTTTAAAACGCTGAAAAAAACATGTTTCTTGTATGACGACCCCCTTTAATTTTTAACTTTATCTTATTTTTAGTATTTGTTGCTATAGCGGCCACAGTAATACATAAACAGTGAAAATTTCAAGTGTCTAGCTATTACGGTTCAAGAGATAGAGCCCTGTGACAGACGGACAGACGGACAGACAGCGGAGTCTCAGTAATAGGGTCCCGTTTGCACCCTTTGGGTACGGAACCCTAAAAAAAAGGTGTACACACATTACATTATCTATCTCTCAAAGCATACTACTCGTATTAGATCAATATGACAAATCGCTCCCTCATTTAAAGACCATTTCAAAGTGATACAAGAAGTTAATGCAAACCAGGTTTCCAAAAAAAATAGTTAATAATTTATCGGCAACAGCCTTACTGACTGTTTTCAGCCTGTTATGCAACTAAGCCATTTAAATTACATAAGTTATTGTCTGTACAATCACTTACTTTATTAAATGAAAAAATATTTTTACGTACATTAATGCTAAGTTATTACTTATAATGACAAAATAATACGATATCTACATATATCTCTAATCTCAGCTATAGACATACAGTCCATAGTGACAGTTTTGAAATATTTCGTTTTTTTTTAAATTATTTTATGGCTCTGGATAAAAGTCCTTTCGAGCCTATCTTTAATTTTGTTCTTTATTCCTAATCCTAACCTAACCTAATTCTAACAAGTTACAATCAAAGGGTGGTGTAGGCCTTTGACTGCTTCAAGGGAGCTTCTGGTACCAAATCTATACGAGTCCACTGGTTGACATAGACGATTGTGTGGCGGACGACGACGCCCGAAGACACAGTCCGCAAAACTAATATCATTACAGCCTGACTCTCCACTTTAACTATTTCACACATTGTTCATGAGGTTGAGCATTTATAACACCAAACAACACCAATTTCATATTATAAAGTCCACTAAAATCAATTTGCAAAATAATTTAAAGCAAACCCCAACCGAACGCAAAAATAAAGGTTTTTTTTTTAATAGCATTGGCAAGCAAATGGTGACAGATGCTCATCCCTCGCCGTGGTTTGCTAACACAGTCTCTAGAAGAGTCGACGCAGACGGCCAAGTCGCTACGGGAGACAGTATAAGGTGGCTGCTACTGCCTATAAATGAGCGTATGGACAGAGGCGACGAGCGGCGCGAGTCGCGGCTAAAATTGGATGTGAAACTGCTAGCAAGAGTAAATTTGGTTGATGATAGAGGGTGCGTTGGACCTGCCGGCAACGCTACGGCGTATGGTAAGTTAAAATTAGAGATGTGCCGTTCCCGAGAACATTCCCAAATTCCCCGGGAATGTTCCCAAATTCCCGGGATTTGGGAGTTCCCGGGGAATTTGGCAATTTGGGAACGTTCCCGTATTTCTAGGGAATGTTACTGAATATTTGAAATATGTATTTATATTATAACCATATCAAGTGATGCATTTACGTTAGTAAAATATATTTACAGTGATAAAAAATATGTCTGATAAAATTACAACTTTCCCTGACATTTCCATTTTTTGGGAACATTCCCAGGAACGTTCCCGGAAATCTGGGGGACGGGAACGGCACATCACTAGCTTAAAATACATCTACTTTTTACATACATATATACATACTATCACGTCTTTATCTAACCAGACAGACCCAAAAACCACTGGTGGGCGAGAAGGTGGAAAAAGAAATCAAAATAGTGATGGGTTGCTAGCTGCATCGCCTATTAACATAACCATTTCACCAATTAACTCGATTGGCTTTTATGATCTGCGTGGGAAACAGAAGCAGCTGGTACATTTTAAGTTATTTAATTTATCCCAGGCTAGCAGGGAAGAAATTTGCATATAAAATTATAATGTTATTTAAATGAGATGGCTGCTACTGCTTATAAACAAGAGAATAGAGAAATGCAACGATTTCATTACTGTGTCAAACTTGGCAAGAGGCAACCTGGTTGATGGGAGAGGTTGTATGTACCCTGCTGGAAATGCTACGGCGTATTTTAAGTGTCGATAGTCAAATAGTTACAGTTTTATGTAATAGTTACTCGTCTGTCTGTCTACTACATTTAAGAGCCCATACTACCCTAAAGTTCTTAGAGCGATTTTAAATATTATCAATATTAACGAAATACTCACTTTGAAATAGAAACACAGCAAAGTTTAGGACTAACTCTATACATATATGTTTCGAAAACATGGTTGCTTATATTTTCTCTATAGAAAAAAATTGCGAAGTTGCCTCTGAATCACCTCAGAATTATACTAAAACGGTTAGTATTCCAGAAATACAATAAATTAGCCCTTGTAACTTTGGATTATAATTGTATTAAACATAAGGCAGAGATCATGTCTTATTTTTTAAATAACTCTTAAGTATTCTTTGTGAAACGAAAATAACCTCAAAATCAAATCCAGCCTCATTGACCTACCATGATCTTTTCATGTGGAATCGGGAGCAAAACTGATTATCCAAATCAGGCCCAGCCTTAAGCCAAGCTCTTGTCGGTGACATTGTGTGGAAAGAGGCGCAAATATTTAGTTACTGCCTATAAACCTGCAGGTGGAAACTTGGAAAAAGACTACGAGCGACGCAGTTCGCTTCTAAAGTTGGATTCCAAATAAAACTGCTTGCGAGAGCGTCAACTCATTTCATTGTATAGCATTAAACTAATTACTACGCGTTCTTAAAAATATTTTTTACAGATCCTGATGCAGGAGAAAAAGTTATGTACAAAATTTATGTAAGTAGTATTCTTAATATATGTTAGTTATTTTCAAAACAATATTACTTAATTGGTAGTGTTATGGGTTAAGGGTTAAAAATGTTTTAGTCCATGATACTGAACAAGCCAAAAATGATTTTTCATAGTTAGTTTTTTTAATGTTAGATACAATATGTTCCTTAGGGAAAGTTGTTCAGTATTATTAACTGAATCCACCCTTAAAATAGTGTATATTGTTAAACCCTGTATATACTTCCTGAAAACCATCAAACTTAAAGGGTGTAAATGTAGGTCTCTACTATTCTTTGGGAAACAAAAGTTGATCTCTTCTTCATCTAAGCGCGTTCCCTGTTGCATCCTCAGGTGTGCTGCTTCGGAGCCCGGGGTGCGCTTCCCGCTTTTTCTTCTTCAAATATAACATGCACGTCAATGGCCACCCAAGGAATCCAAAGATCTTGCAAAGTAAAGAAGAAATTGCCGGAAAAGTTAAAATGATTCCGCTGTAATTTTACGACCGGCTTCCTGCCTGACGTCAACCCTCTTTGGAAAGGCAATCGTAGCACGAGATGTTAGTCTTAAGTCCTTTAGTCGCCTCTTACGACATCTACAGAAAGAGATGAAGTGGTCCTATTCTGACCCTGAACCACACGGGTAGGAAACAAAAGTTAATGTTTATGTGGAATGTTCCTGTGGGCTTCTATCAACATGTTCACCTGCAGGTACTGTGGGCGATCCTCGGAGGGGTCTGCGTGCTGGGCACGGTGGGCCTCCTAGCATTCAGCGCGAGAGTTGTGAAGCGGATCCTGCGCGCCTTCCGGCCGCCGCCCGTTTCGGACCCTGCACAGCTGCACCGACGGCTGGCGTGGCATCCACTTCAGATCCGGTCGTGAGTACTAAACTTAAGTTTTTTTTAGAACTAAATCGTTAGAAGGCGTTTCAATTGCACCTTCAAGTTGAATTATCTACTACTGCTACTACTAAACTTAAGTTTTTTTAGAACTAAATCGTTAGAAGGCTTTTCAATTGCACCTTCAAGTTAAATTATTCACTACTACTACTACTAAACTTAAGTTTTTTTTCTTATAACTATATCGTTTAAAGGCGTGTCAATTGCACCTTCAAGTTGAATTATCTACTACTACTACTGCTACTAAACATAAGTTTTTTTTCTTAAAAATATATCGTTGGTAGGCGTTTCAATTGCACCTTCAAGTTGAATTATTTACTACTACTAAACTTAAGATTCTTTTTTCTTAGAACTATATCGTTAGTAGGCGTTTCAATTGCAGCTTCAAGTTGAATTATCTACTACTACTAAACTTAAGATTTTTTTTCTTACAACTATATCGTAAGAAGGCCTTTCAATTGCAGCTTCAAGTTGAATTATCTACTACTAATAAACTTAAGATTCTTTTTTCTTACAACTATATCGTTAGAAGGCCTTTCAATTGCAGCTTCAAGTTGAATTATCTACTACTACTAAACTTAAGATTCTTTTTTCTTACAACTATATCGTTAGAAGGCCTATCAATTGCAGCTTCAAGTTGAATTATCTACTGCTACTAAACTTAAGATTATTTTTTCTTACAACTATATCGTTAGAAGGCCTTTCAATTGCAGCTTCAAGTTGAATTATCTACTACTACTAAACTTAAGATTCTTTTTTCTTACAACTATATCGTTAGAAGGCCTTTCAATTGCAGCTTCAAGTTGAATTATTTACTGCTACTAAACATAAGTTTTTTTTTCCTAAAACTATATCGTTAGAAGGCGTTTCAATTGCACCTTCAAGTTGAATTATGTATTTTGATATTAAATAAATAATAAATAAATATATAGGGACAAATCACACTGATTAAGCTAGTCCCAAAGTAAGTTTTAAACATGTGTTATGGGATACTAACTCAACGATACTATATTTTATAATAAATACATATATAGATAAACACCCAAGACTCAGGACAATTTGAAAAAGGCCATTTTCCTACTTGCCCTGGCTGGGGATCGAACCCAGAACCTCCGGATTAGCGGTCTAGCGTGTTAACCATTACGCCACGGAGGTCGTCATATTGAAGGAGTAGCATAACTTTTCTGGGTTTCACGCATTTTTATAGAGAAGTAAAACTACCACAACACAAGATTGTGAACTATGAATGTATAAGAAAGTATATATATGAATATGTGTCTTAGGTAAATGTTTAATAATGGTCAAATAGCTAATTTGAATGTACTAATCGTCCAAAGTTTGCTTTTATCCGCACCACCTGTAGGTTGACTGTTAGAAAAGGCCCTAGGCCTTAAGTCCGCCTGTTAAATTTATTGTAATAAAGTTAAATAAATAAATAAATAAGATTAATTTTGAGCTCCAACGTAACCTTGAAACCAACCACCATACCATATCTTCTGCAATAAGTATTTAATCATATCTTTCGCATGGATTTCCATGTTTTCAATAGATAACGTTGAAGCAATCGATAACGATATCCTAGAAATATAACCTTCATTTATCGAACCGTCACCCCATTGTGGACCCCGGGGGTGGGCGGAGAGAGGAGAGGGTGAAAATATTCGACGATTTTGGCGCCCCTTGAAATTGGCTCCCGGGGCAAGTGCCCCGGTTCGCCACATTCCACAGCCAAGTCTATCACAAGCTATAGATACAATAATTATAACTTTTCATATTATCACTCTTTTTAACTTCGTATTAAAACTAGTCGTTAAGGCCGTACATGAATTTTCCGGGGTCCAGTGCTGCCCCCATTTGAAATAATTATTTCAAAGAAAACAGAGATATCATTTAAAATTTTGTCTTTGTGAAGCCCTAGATAACAATTCAAACTATTTTATAAACTACTGTTTACAGTTTAAAGTAAGAACATTAAACTAAATAGTAGTTCATAAAATAGTTGGAAGGGTTATCTAGGGCTTACTAGAACAAAATTTTAAATGATATTTCCGTTTCCTTTTAAATAATTTATTTTAAATGGGGATTGGACTCTGGAAAATTCATGTAGCCCCTTTAAAACGCTTACCCAAGACTTTTCCATACAAACATAATTTTGTTTTTATTTTGATTGACCTATCACCATTCGTCCCTATTTATTTATTTACTTTTTTTTCTGTGTACAATATAACAGATATTTATTTAACTCACATAAGAAACACACATTATTATTACATAAATAAATTTCAATGAACTAAAAACCATTTTTTATTAAATCTTTTAACTATTTTTTTATTTACTTTAAAAAATATCGACAAATATTTGTAATTAAGTATAAAGAACTACATAGAATCTACGATTTTAACTAATTTTCCGCAAAATATGAAATTGGAAGAAAATAAAAGTGTGTAGAAGTTTTCAATGTTGATAGTGACTCACTATATTTTCTTTTAAGTTTATTTAAACGTGTAACTAAATGTACTGAAGCTATTTCAGTCCATTATACAAAACAACTTTCCCCAAAAATACAAACTTACAAACATGGATCACCTGATCGGTTAACCTATGGGAGGCCAACAAATAGGTATTTATCATTTTCTATATATGTTCCTGAGGGAAAGTTGATCAGTATCATGGACTGAATTCAGCATTAAAATAGTTTCAGCATATGACACATAGCAGTTAAAAACCAGTTACAATCCTTGATATATGCAATTTTTTTAAATATACAACATTTTGCCGAAGTCTGGCATGTCGTTTCAATATAAAAGCTGCATAGACTGTATGAAAAAGTCTAGGGTAAGGGCGCAATCCCTCAATCAAATCCCTCAAGAGTAAACGGGGGACTTACGAGGATAAAGTGGATTTAGCGGAAAATTTTGCGTTCTGGGACATGAACACAAAATCCACAAAATAACAAACATTTAAGTATGTTTGCTTTGCTTATATTTTTGGCTCATATTTTTTAACCCCCGATGAAAACAGACACACAGACATGTCAAACTTATAACTTCCCTCGTGTTGATGATGTTTTGTTTTTTGTTGATGATACTAGCAAGATATTATCATATAAATTATAGCCTGAGGCTATATAATAAAGAGGCTGAAAATAATTAAGTTTACTCACGCTATGCCGTAGATATTCAATTCAATTAAGACAATAGGGAAGGGATGAAAATTTTGAATACGCTTGAATATTTTTCTGTAGTTAGGAATAACATTCCTGGTTACCTTAAAACAAATAACAGATTTTTCTGTCCAGTCAATTAATTATAAATAACAAAAATATTTTAAATTCCAATTTTAAACCCATAGTCAGCCTTACGCCACCATTTCTTTTGTCCGGACCGTCTGATGTATTAAAAAAAATAATGTCATATGACACTTGACTACTTAACTGCTACCTTGGTAAAATAGAAATACTGTCATATGACAGATGACATTTAACTACCTGTCATTCACATATTACTGTCATTTAACTGTCATAGTTGTCAAAATAGTGTCAAGTGTCATATGACATTATTTTTTTTTATACGTCAGTTGGTCTGGGCAAAAGAAATGGCAGCGTAAGGCTGACTACGGGTTTAAATTTGGGATTTAAAATATTTTTATTATTAATTGATTGGACAAAAAATCTGATATTATTTGATGGTAACGAGGAATGTTATTCCTAACCACAGAAAAATATTCAAAATTTTCATCCCTTCCCTATTATGGTCCATCATGTGTTAGTAACAAAATTAATTCTTAAGAGCCCGTACTACCCTAAAGTTCTAAGAGCTATCTTAAATATTATAAATATTAACGAAATACTCACTTTTAAATAAAAACACAGCAAAGTTCAGGACTAACTCTATACATAATATATTTTGAAAACACGATTGCTTAACTTTTTCTCGATAGAAAAAAATTGCGAAGTTGCCTCTAAATTACCTCAGAATTATACTAAAACGGAAAGTATTCGAGAAATACAATAAATTAGCCCTTGTAACTTTGGGTTATAATTGTATTATATATAAATTAATTATTGATGACCTCCGTGGCGCAATGGTTAACACGCTAGACCGCTAATCCAGAGGTTCTGGGTTCGATCCCCAGCCAGGGCAAGTTGGGAAATGGCCTTTTTCAAATTGTCCTGGGTTTTGGGTGTTTATCTATATATTTATTTATCATAAAATATAGTATCGTTGAGTTAGTACCCCTAAACACAAGTTTTAAAAACTTACTTTGGGACTAGCTTAATCAGTGTGATTTTTCCCTATATATTTATTTATATAAGGCAGGGATCATGTCTTATTTATTTAATAACTCTTAAATATACTTTGTGAAACGAAAAAAACCTAAAAACCAAATCCAGCCTCATTGACCTACCGTGATCTTTTGACCCCGCATGCTCTCGCTGTCTCGTTTCGACTAGAGTAAATTTGTGTGCGTGGAAGCGGGAGCAAAACTTAGATGATCCACATCAGGCCCAGCCTTAAAACTAAAATATAGTACTTAACTAAACTAAATTTTAGTACTTAAATTTGAAAATTTATAAAAAATAATATTTTCTTGCCTCACGGCTTACTGGGACATGCAAGGGGGATCCAACTAGATATAAAAGGTCCGTCCATGCGATCCCCAACAACTACCAGGAGGCTGTTGCCGCTGTCACGAGTGCGCCGCATCATGGAGGCTGCGCGATTGCGCATGGTAGCGTGAAAGCCATCCACGTGTGCTTCGGCAAACATGCTTGATGCACTGCAGAAACGAGGCAGCCGCAGCAACGTCCTAAACGCGTTGTTGTATTGAACGCCAAGGGAGTTAAGCGAACGTTGGGAGTACCTAACCCACAGGATATAAGTAATACATATGCGCAAATTATATATAACGTCTTACAAAATATACTGAAACTGTTTTAAGGGTAAATCCAGTCTATGATACTGAACAACTTTTCCCAAGGAACATATATCGAAATAGGCAGCATATTAGGTATATTGCTGATATAATCCGACTTTATATTTCTGAAGAAAGAACGAAGTGCCTTTTATTTTTAACCCTTGACGAATAAGAGGGTTGTTGTATTAGTTTGACGAGTCTGTGTGTCTAACTGTAGCTTCGTAGCTCCTAAACGAATATACCAAAATAATAATACCGAATATAAAAAAATATTTGAATTTTCATACAAACTGATCAGCTGATCGAGTCACTTTGTATGAAAATCTGAATATTTTTTTTTGGATTAAGTTGTTGAACAAAAGTTGTTCAGTTACATGGGCTGAAGTACCATCTGAGAGGTTTTGCGTTCTTTCATTAACACGATGTATAAAAATTCCGAAAAGTAGATTAATGATTTTGGGGTAGGTATTTATCAGAAGCATAGACAAACAAATTTGATAGGAACTCCACGGAGAGCCAATGATAAATACCACATTACGACAATATTCCTAAAATATATGGAATGGAAAACTTCCCAATAAGTAGCAACATTCTCAACCCGACAGTCATTCCCAAGCGACATTCCCAACAAAAATATTCAAAGATCTTGGCAATTATTTTATTTCTTCATCTGGAGAATTCCTAGCAGGTTCAAAAGAGTTTTCTTGACAAAAAGGTCGGTTTTAGTGGACGAACAAGTTGTTTCAATGGTATCTCATGAATGTCTTTATGTATTTATGAGACATCGCGTACATTGTGTTTGAGGAAGCTGAACAACAATTCTCTTATTTTTTTTTTGTAGTGGGTTCATTCAAAAATGGTGGAGGTTATCAATTTGTCGGAATCGTTTTTTTTGTGTCTGTTTCCCGATTACTCGAAGAGCTGGACTGATTTGGAAAAATGTTTTTTGTTTTAAAGGGTACTTTCCAGGTGATCCCATAGATAATATACTCACTCCTTTTCCGTGCAGGCAGTTAGGCTATGGAATCAGCTACCACCGAACATTCGAGAGTCTAAAACCTTAACGACGTTCAAGAAACGAGTAAAAGATCTCTATCTGTATTTATCATCCTAATATATTAAGAAATATTAACATATGTATTTATTATATATGTCGCAGTTGAATGGTATAATCCGCTAATTCACGAAACCTCTAGCTGTTTGGCATTACAGCTCGGTTTTGTAAAACAGCGAACCCTAATACGCGGAATGGAATAAACGACTTGTATTCATCCATGCGGCTAGAGAAGTTGTTGAACAATTCTATCTAAAGAAATTATATACAATTTAGAATGCCTACAAAGTGGCAATGTGGCGAGCGAGTGTTCTATCCATTTTATTAGGTTAAGTTAGGTTAGAACTGCGACCAACACACGCACGAGCCGAGCGAGCGAGGCGAGCGTGCCGCGGCAGCGGCCGGCGAGTGCTAGAAAAGTTCTATCCATTTTACTAGGTTAGGTCAAGCCTATAGCTACACAAATACAGACGATACAGATTTTTTCGACATAAAATTAAATTTGATGTCGAAAAAATCTGTATTCTAATAGACACCCAATTATATTTCATTATGGTAACCCTACACCAAATCTTTATCATGCATGTGTCGCAGTTGGATTGTATAACGGTTTCGTAAAACAGCGGATTATCGCTACTGTTTCACAAAATCGCTAGCCGTTTGGAAACGTGGTTAGCAGTTTTAATGAACGTAACACGTTGCGCAATATTAGACAATCCAGCTGAACGATATTCGGCTGTTTAACAAAACGGAGCTGTAATGCCAAACAACTAGAGGTTTCGTGAATTAGCGGTTTATACTATCCAACTGCGACATATATGTGCTTTATGAATATATATTTATTTATGTATTTACGTAAGTATATTTATGTATGTTTATGTAGGTATGTATCTTGTCTATTTATTTATTTAGTTTTGTATTGTAGGTACACGCCAATTACCTCTTTTTTCCCATTTCCTCTCGCGGGTCTACTGGAAGAAATTTCTTTAGAAATAAGTAGCACCTAAGTACTATGTTTTCCTAGTATTTTTATGTGTATGTTTGTAAATTTCCAAGTGTACTTGAATAAATAAAATAAAAATAAATAATTTTACTATAATTGGTTGTGTGGTTTGTTTTTTAAACGAAAATAACTAGAAAAAATATGTTTCCTAAGTATACAATTGTATGATTTATACCAGTTTTTTTGTTTTTAAAACATATCATGGTTATATACATGGTTTCAAAATAGTAGTGGGTTTAAAAAGTTGTTTCAACGATATCTCATGAATGCCTTTATGTCGTGGCCAGATCGTAGGATTGATCATTTCATGATATGGCTGTCCATTTCATGAAATGGTTATTTTTCATGATATGTAAATACTAGCTGATCACATCGGGATTTGGTATTTGGCAATATTATATATGGCTCTGGTAGTAGAGAGGGTCGTGCTCCTGCCGTGGAGACTAAAAGAGACCTGATGATGATCTTTTTCTTCGTCTAAGCGCGTTCCCGGTTGCATCCTCAGCTATGCTGCTTCGGAGCCCGGGGTGCACTTTCCCGCTTTTTCTTCTCTCAATATAACATGCATGTCAATGGTCACCCAAGGTGCGGTGCACCCAAAAGACCTTGCAAAATGGAGAAGAAATAGCCGGAACAGTTATGATTAGTTTTATGACCGGCCGCCTGCCTGACGTCAACCCTCTTTGGGAATGCATTTGTGCGAAAAGTTTTACAGACGGCCGCCGCCCGACGTTAACCCTCCTTGGGAATGCAATTGTAGCACGAGATCTTTGTGCATAGTCCTTTAGTCGCCTCTTACGACATCCACAGGAAGAGATAAGTGGTCCTATTCTAACCAGGAACCACATGGGGAGAAGAGACCTGATGATGATGTAATGTACGAGTATTAATTCTATTGTCTGTAAATAAATAAATAAAATGAATATTTAACTCGCCTTAGATAAATGTGATTGCAAAAGTGGTAATGCATGTAACTGCTCTTTTAACGTTGAAAGTAAAAAGTTACATGTAGAGTTGGTAGAGCCTTTTTAACCTTTGACGAAAAGGAGGGGTAGAATAGAATTTACTTTATTGCCAAAAAATACCACAACAAATAAACAGAAATTATATACACAAATGACGTGTAGATAATGCCTTATAGGCTTTAAGTCCGCCAGTACACTTGTCTTCTTCATCTCAGCGCGTTCCTGGTTGGATCCTCAGCTGTGCTTCTATGGAGCCCGTGGTGCGCTTTTCCGCTTTTTTTTCTCCAAATATAATATGCCTTGCCGACCTTGCTTAGTGGAGAAGGTCGGGACAGTTTAAACGTATTGGCTATAGTTTTATGACCGGCCGCCTGCCAGACATTAACCCTCTTTGGGAATTTGTGCGAACAATTTTACAACCAGCCGCCGCCTGAAGTCAACCCTCCTTGGGAATGCAGCTCTTTTAACTACGCAACAGATTTTACAGTTTTCATTAATATATTATAATGATTCAATAGGAAGGTTTATATGAATAAACAATCCGTGCAGGGCGGGTTGACATGATAAATGATGTCCTATCATTTGTCAAAAAACTAATCAAAAGTTTTCATTTTAAAGATAATGTGACTTAAATGTATATTATATAAAGTGAACACCTTATAAACTACTTGTTGTATAATAAATCATCTGAAAAATTAATTAAAAGAAATGAAATGTTGTCATTACATCAAAACATAATTTCACAAACTAATCTTTTATACTAATCATGTTTATTGGTAAAAAACGCAAATACTACCCAGGCCTTATGGTTCGTGGTGGCCTTGCAGTATAGGGCGTGGCCTACTAGCCGCCAACAGTGTTCATGCAGAGCCATGTCGATCACTTAGTATGGTGCGACGGGGGTGGCCCTTGACGAAACTTGAAACGAAGTACTTGGTCAAATGAATATTTTCGGAATTATAGTTTAACATTTGAAATATTTGCAAAGAAAAACATTTGTAAGATCTGTATTTTGTCAAATGATTACTTAAAGTAATAATTTTGAGAAATTAGATGTTTGTCAAATGATTAGTTTTTGTAATGTTATTTTTAAAATTATTGTTTTTCATTAGTTTTTTGTCAATCATTGTTAAACCCATATTAATATATTAAACAGCGGGAAGCCGCTTGTTAATCATTAAAATATCTAACACTTTCCCTGTTTGAATATTGAATACAAACAAAACAAGAGCGCAAAACCTATCTCTGAAAGCCCCAAAAGTTATCCAATGTTGTACATAGAATTCGCGTTGTTGTGAATAAATTAGTAAGCCAGTTATTATAACCATCCAATCTTCTTCTTTGCGTGTCGATGGTCTTTTTTTGTCTATATTTTGAGAGCTCAGTAGAGAGCCACTTTTACGGCGTTATTATTAGCCGCAAGTAAATCTTCCAGGGTAGGTGGTAGGGCATCCGGGACAGGAAAGCAGGTTCGCTATAGTCTGTGGGGAGGAACCACACTCGCACACGTTCCGTGAGCTATCGATCATATTCCACCTGGACAAAAGCTCCCCACAACGACCTAATTGGGTTCGCAGTCTGTTGAGCGACTTCCAAGCAAGCCATAGCAAATCCCATCCAGGCGGCAACCCTTCTTTTGGTCTAACAAAATTGGGCAAAGTGTTGTCCCTTTCCCAGAGTTTTATTCTGGCCTCTTTGATGTTACATTCCAGCGCCTTTGTGTTCCTTAGAAAACTATGACGGCTTATAAGTCTTTGAGGCGTTGGATCATACTGGTAGAGTCATACGGCAGGCCATACGGCGGTGTAGCTATTCTATGGCGGAACAGTGTTTATCGTTCTGCGAATGTTATTTATTGAGTGTGATAACTGTTAACGTATGCCTTACTGATCGACAGTTTTAAGTTTTCTCTATTTATATTGATTCTGCCTATATATTGGGTGATTATAATGCCGATCCCAAGTCCAATTGTTTTGGTACTGAGTTGAGTAACTTTTGGTAATGAACAAAGTTGGAAGTTTATGGATGTTACAATATTATGCTAAAACTCGAATACTTTTACGTTTGTTAGCGATGCGCATGGTACAAAATCATGGCTGGATCATGTGGTAACCACAGAAGCAGCTCAGCGCTCGGTTACGGACGTGAAAGTTAATTATAACGTCTCATGGTCTGACCATTATCCTTTAGAAGTTACCTGTGATATTAACATTTTTAGACCTAAGTTTATTCAAACTAATAATGTAAGAAACAAAGTTATTTGGAGATTCAGTACAAATAAGAAAATATAATAAATTATGTAATGATAAGTTAAGAGAGATAGATTTTCCGACTGAATTCAGAAACTGTAGTGATGTAAAGTGCAATATTAGTTCTCATAAGTTGGTCATAGATACCATGTATAAAAATATAATTAACATTTTAAGTAATTCTGCAAGTGATAGTTATAGAAAAGATACTTACAGTTTGAAGAAAAATAAGTCAAGGCACATAATAGGTATTTAAGAGATAATATACATATGTAAGAGATGCTCATAGGGAAGCTCAGCGCTGTTTCAATGAATAGGTGTTAGTTGATAGACCTAGAATTGGACCTGAATATGATGAGATGCGCCTTTCACGTACTAATTTCAAACTTAAGCTAAAACAGTTTCAAAACAACAAAACCAGATTAAAATGGAGAAACTTGCAACACAACATTCTTCGAAAGAGTTTAGTAAATTTTGGAAAGAGACCAGGTAAATTTAATCCGAAGCCGAGCTTACCTGTAAGCGTTGAAGGATTCATTGTACCTACACAAATTGCCAACCTTTTTAAAGATCATTTTATAGTAGATACACCAATAGATAATAGTACGGAAACTGACATTACCAGTAGTCATAAATACGGAGAGAAGATTTTAAAGTGTCGGGCAGTAAACAACATGAATCGAGGTAAATCTCCCGGCCATGATGCTTTAAGCATTGAACATCTGTTACGTGCAGGTATTCACCTACCTAGGGTTCTCGCCATGTTGTTTACTTTCTGTTTAGGGCATTCATATATACCTGAGGAAATGACGAGAAAGCCGTGTGGTTCCGGACCACTCCATCTCTTCCTGTGGATGTCGTAAGGCGACTACTTAAGCACAAACATCTTGTGCTGCAATTGCATTCCCAAGGAGGGTTAACGTCGGGCGGTAGCCGGTTGTAAACTTTTCGCACAAATACATTCCCAAAGAGGGTTGACGTCAGGCAGGCGGCCGGTCGTAAAACTATAGCCAAATCATTTAAGCTGTTTCGGCTATTTCTTCTCCATTTCGCAAGGTCTTTGGCATCCTTGGGTGACCATTGACATGCATGTTGTATTTGGAGAAGAAAAAGCGGGAAAGCGCACCCCGGGCTCCGAAGCAGCACAGCTGAAGATGCAACCGGGAACGCGCTGAGACGAAGAAAAAATAAACTTAAAAATACAACGGGAGATCCCTCTATATTAAACAACAGCCGATATCTCTGGCTACAATTGTGGCTAAGGTGCTGGATAGTGAAAAAAAGCTTCAACGTACCAACCATTTTCTTTAAAATTTTGGTATTTTGGGGGTTTCGGGGCAGATAAATCGATATAGTTACGGTTCGCTTTTAGAGAACCTCGTTTTCGGTATGTGTTTTCTTCGAGCGAAGGTCAGTCCCTAAGTAGGTACTAAGTGAGTATTTACGCCTAACATTATTGGTTTACTCAAACTATTTTCCCGTTTATTAAACTATCTATCTTTCGTGTGTGTAAGTGGCCAATACTGGTGTCAGATTTTTTAAGCACCTAAGTTGCTTTATAAGGCATGTGACATCAGTTTTTACGTTTTACGAAGAGATATAAGAGATTTGCTTACTTTTGCTGACAAGGGGGACGTGGGCGTTAAAAATGGCTTAAATTCTGCTTACGTAATACTTGAACGATCCTGCAGAAAATTTTGTCTTTTAGCTTATGCCACATGGAAGTTGGGTGGGTGTCAAAAGTGCTTCAAATAGTTTCGGGAAAAGTATGGTACTACTAAGCCATTGTTTGCTCGACTAGCGGGGGCACGCGTGCCCCAGATTTACCACAAACGTCTAAATAATGCAGTTAGTAAAGAAACTGTTTCTTATTGCACTATTAAGTAGGTATTATGACGGCCCATATGACATAATACGCGATTACGCCAATTTCGGTGACTCATTGGAAATTTCACTTTCTTTCCGCGATCATGAGACTATATCGGCATTCAGCTGAGTAAATAGTGACTCACAAATACACAATTACATAAACTGATGACGCTTCTAAATTTATAGAACACGTTTGCCTTAAGGGTTCGCCCCTTAGGTAAGGGGCGAAGTTCAGTATCATGGACAACTTGCTCCAAAAATTTGGCTTGTGTTTAAAAAGTCACCCTGTATATAGGTATATACAGGTTGACTTTTTAAACACCAGCCAATTTTTTTGGAGCAAGTTGTCCATGATACTGAACTACTTTCTATAAAAAAGTTATTAGAGATCGGAAGGCGAATTTTTATTTTAGTTTTTCGTTAATTCATTTTATGGAAAGTTGTTCAGTATCATGGATTGAACTTGCTCCAAAAATTTGGCTGGTGGTTAAAAAGTCAGTCTGTATAACGTCTAAAAAAATATACCGAAACTATTTTAAGGGTAGATACAGACCACGATACAGAACCACTTTCTCCAAGGATAATGGAATGAAATGAACTCCAAGGAATTTTGAAAAATTTTTTTTGCTTTTCATACAAACTCGGCTCAGCTGATCGGTGAACTTGTATGGGAAGATTGGGAAGTAAAAATGTTTTTTTTTCGTATTTCGTTATACGTTCCTTGGGAAAAGTTGTTTAGTACCAAAGACGAAATAGGTATACCATTAAAATAGTTTCAGTATATATACTAGTAGATCGCCGCGAACTTAGACCTCGCGATTTTTTTATTAATATTTCAAAAACTACCGTTTTGGCTACAAAAAAATATATAAATATAATACAAAAATAATAATTAATAAAACACTGCGAAATATCCTCAAGCACTGGTCCGGGCCTTTCTTTGCTCTTGACGAATTTATAATATTTATATTATATAAATATTTTCAAAAACACGCACAGTATTGCAAATTGTGCACCCACCTCGCCCTAAACTCTGTATCCTTTAAATTTCGCTTTCTTTCTCACGTCTTTATACCTAACGGGCCAGACAGAACCTATAATAGAATATTTTTATAAAGTCGCTTATTTTTTTCTAATTCATGCTTTTAGGCAATAAAGTGCAAATACAGAGAGACGAAAGGGTCCGAGACTTCTAAATGTTTTAACTATTTTATGCTTTTCTGAATTCCAAATGCGTGCATTTGCAATAAGGAAAGCCGTGACACTGTGCATGTATTATCTAAGTGTTACTTATTCCCGTATAAGGAAAGCCATTCTTTGTGGGTCAAACTGTTAGTAAGTGGAACAGTTTGCATAAATTTGGTTCTGATGTTTTAGATTTTTATTTAGCAAGAGAAATTTAAATTTGCCGTGTGTTTTCCGCAGAGTAGAATAGAACCACTCCAAGTCTTCCTGCGGATGTCATAGGAGGCGACTAAGGAAACACAAGCTAAAAAAGCTTATAAACATCAATGAAACCTCTCCAACTCATCTGGTCAGCGTGGAGAGTGTAGGCCAAATCCTCTGACTGCTCTGGGAGGGTCGAGGCTCCTGCAGTGGAGACTAAAAGACCTAATTATGATTATGATGAAGAGAAATTTAGAGCAAATAAAATATTTACCGACAATAAAATAGAATGGATAATCAGCATTGTTACTACCCATCATTATACGCTATTTAAACCGAATGTGAACTTGCTATTCACCTTTTTATAGGGTTTTTAGGCATTCATGATGCAGTATTAATGCAGCATTATTTAATTTGCTATTTACCGTTCCTAAAAAATCCTAATATGGCAATCCCATAACCGGTTTGACCCATGTTCGAACTAAATAAAATCTACTGGAGTGCTATTTTAGATTGAGGTAGTCAGCGAAAGACAACATATAGATCTGTACATGAAGCTTATGTACAGATCTGTATAGAAACCGTGCTCGTAGATACAGGCCCTTTGGTTGGATTGCAAAAAAATATTCACAAGCCGTTGAACTTACCACAATCGTAACAATACTGCACTTAGCATGCAATGTGCAATAGTAAAAAATGCAATAAGTGTGGTGATCTACCTAAGTCGACTCCATATTTTCAAAAAGATAGTCATCATATCAGCCACAGGAAGTCCAATGCTGGACATAGGCCTCCCCCAAGAATTTCCAAAACGACCGATCGGAAGCGGCCTGCATCCAGCGTTTTCCTGCAACCTTGCTCAGGTCGTCCTACCACCTAGCAGGTGGGTGTCGTACGCTGCGCTTGCTGATTCGTGACCGTTTTTCAAGAACCTTTCTGCCCCATAGGCCATCGGTTCTTCGCGCTATGTACACTGCGCTATACAAAAAGACGGTAATTTATATCAATGATTGCAATGACCTTTAGAAATCACTGATGAAACCAAAACCGCAATTTTATAAATGTCTGGCTGCAGTGAATAATAGATTTTATATCTATGTCCAATAACCATGATATATGACGACCATGATATATATTAATATATAATAAAGAATCGTTAATATTCAATAGAAAAATTAGAGTCAGAAAAGTGTTATTCTATTTAGTCCGTCAGTTAGAATATTAAAAATAAATCGACCCATATTTTCCGGTGCATCAAATTAGTTAAAATTCACAATGATACAGCACATACTAGTTCCAGAGTGGGTTAACCGCCCTGTAAATATCGTACAAGACCCTCATGGGAAATTTAAATGCGTTGTCTTTGTCAAGTTTGTTTATCAGAGATAAGAAAAATATGTGTACATTTTTTTTTTTAATATTTTTGCAATCCTAATAATGACTAATATATCCTAATAATGACTAATAAAAAATAATAACATACACTACATGACCAAGGTGGTCTACATGAGTATGTATGAACGTTGTTGGTGGCTAAGGGGTGGCCTAAGGCTTAAGGGCCACCCCCGCCGCACCTTACTGTGTTTGAAATACATTTTTATCGCTATTTAGAAAATGTATAAATTTAAATTATCAATCCCAAAATTTAACACATTTCCGGTAACTGCATGTCCAGTAAAAAATCAGAATATCATTTTATTTTACTTTTTTAGTCTGATTTAGATATTTTTATAAAATCTTATTTGTATTACAAAGTTAAAAAATAAATCATTGTCATTGATCTTAATTATCCACTCTCAAGATGATTTTAGATTTTTTTAATGCATAAAAACTGATATTAAGAACGCTATTTGACGCGAAAAATTAGGACGTCACGGTTCTGATTTTCATACAAATCCCATAGAAAATGTTTGTTTCGACGTTTAGAATTTATTACATTATATTTTACACAAAAGTCTTCCAAAAGTCGCAAGAACGTCACCATTATTATTCGAAGCCCATCGTCTCAAAGTTCACGTTTCTTTCGAACTTTTGTCAAAGTTCTGTTAGGAGTAATACGACGCTAGCTCAAATGAGCTTTCGGCTTCTGAATACAAATTTTAGCTATTATTATAACGACAATATTATTACTTAGTATTGTACGTAGGTACGTATAGGTATTATTACTCTGTGGTAGTACTAACCTATGTTACTTATCCTTAGGTCACCTTCCTTACGAACATCTGCGATTTGGTCGCAGAACCTCAGACGAGGACGGCCCGGTTCGGTTCTACGAGTACCATCCAGATCCGCACCATAAATATGTTATTACAAGCTTTTATTTAGGTCACCCTGATTTTTTTTTTGCTTTTTGTCCAATTGCAAGTTAAATTTGAGCCACTTCCCAGTTTTTGATTGTGATGAAAGGCCAATAAATAAATAAATATATAAGGACAAATAACACTGATTAAGCTAGCCCCAAAGTAAGTTTTAAACTTGTGTTATGGGATACTAACTCAACGACACTATATTTTATGATAAATACATATATAGATAAACACCAATGCAACCTCTTGGCGTCTTTGTATTTTTAGTTTTCGCCAGAAATGAAACTAGGTACGAGAGGACCATGTGAGTAGTCAATGTCAGAAAAAAACAGGTCTGGAGACCGCAAACAAAGCAAGATAAAGAGGGTTAAGCAGATTGCATTTTTTTATAGGCATTATTTTCATTAGAATCTCATTATTATTTATATATTATATTATTTATTATTTATTTACTGACATTTTGTACGCGTCCACTAAATGTAAATTGGTAACTTCTCATTATAAGTGAATTTTGTAGATTCTTTTATGAGAATAAATGTCTTTGACCAGAAATAATCTTTCATCTATTATACATACATACATATAATCATGTCTTTATGATAGAAGAGGATTGTGTAGTGCCGATACGCATTACGAGTAGGTATTTGCAAAAATTCTATCTATTTCATGCCGCTCTGCCTCCGACCCGTGTCGTGCGATAGAAAGTTGCAATTCTAGAGGCGATTGCCTACTTTTTCCTTCTGACATATTGTTTCGGGCGAAAACGTTTCCACCCCCCAAAATCTTTACAAAATGAGGCAGTTTCGGTATCATTCAACTCAGTACATCTTAATCTAGGGCTGTACGGTTTCTTATTTTAGTAATTCGGTTTAGTTTAACTTAAATAAATTAAAACGCTCGAGGTAGTTTTTTAGTAAAAAATATGGATATTGAGATGCTAATAACTTTTGATATAAGCAATATTTCTTTTTAATAAAGAGGTACGGCCCTACTTATCCAATATATCAACAACATATAAAAAAAATATCAAAATTGGACTATGTTTAAGGGGTGAGAAACTTTATCGCTTTTTGTATGAAAATTTCCAGCTACCAATCCTCTTAAGAAGACTCTCGGCCGGTAACAAAAAAGCAATTATTTAAGCCTGCCAAAAAAATGCCAAAAAATAGTCATGTGTGCGTCTCTTTCCTCACAGTAACACCGATCAGAGCTTGGCTCTTAAATCTAGGCAGCCAAACCTGGCTTAGGATCGAACCCAAGACCCCGAAGTTCTAAGGCCCTAACCACTAACATCCTCAGAAGTGGTAGTAGGTAAATACATCTTGCGAAATTAAATTATCGGCAAACAAAGTAATAATAATTTGTTAACTAACTAACAAAGAAAACTTTTCACGTCAAAAATGTATAAAAGCAGTAATTAATTATACCCAAAGGGCAAATGTCGAAATTCTTTGGAAAAACGCCAATATTGTATAAAAGTTACGCTCGCTGATTTCATAGTTTAGTTATTATATTAGCAAGCTATTGTTCTTAGTCAAGGCCTAACTTTGAATGGAAAAGTAATTTGCCACATTTCGGGGTTTTGAGAAATATTTGGCATATCAATTAATGGATGTTTTAAACTTGAGACTGGTGGTTACTATATGTTGCAACTTTGTTGATTCATCATTTTACCTAACTGGACCAGAAAGAAGGTTTATTTTTTTCGTGTGTATGTATGAATATTTCTAATTGGTGTATGTGATACGCGACGTCTTCGTGTGGCGTTGCGTATCACATTCGCCCTGATGGCGACCTCCGGATGAGGTCGAAGCATGTCGGTCGTTGCTGACTTTTGACGTGGGTTCCCCACTTAAATTAATTAGTAATGTCTGTGACTCACGTTAGTTATAACCAAAAAATTTCTAAACGGCTTGATGGATTGACACTGGGTATATATTAAAAAATAAACGGGCATGTGCGAGTCGAACTCGTACAAGAAGGGTTCCGTACCTCCGTACAATGTTTTAAAACGCTAAAGAAACACGTTTCTTGTATGACAACCCCCTTTAATTTTTAACTTTACCTTATTTTTATTATTTGCGGTTATAGTGGTCATAGTAATACATAATCGGTAATAATTTTAAGTATCTAGCTATTACGGTTCAAGAGATAGAGCCCTATGACAGACGGACAGACAGACGGACAGGCTGTTTATTTTACCAAATGTTTAGTAGTCGAGTAGTCTGGCCTTGTGCTACTTGGCAAATATGCCAGCCCTATATGGGCTCGCTCCTAAGTCTGCGCACACTAAAGAGGTTGATATTGCTTTCAACGACTCATGCCGAACCATCAGAGGCACTTCAAAGCCCACACTCCGGTCCTACCCATATACCGTGACTGATATTACGCCGTCAAGTGTAAAGCATGATATAGCATGTAGGTGAGGTAAAAATTCAAACAGTCAAACGACAAATAGAGAGAAAGAGAAAAGAAAAAATCTTTACTTGGTACTCACAAACAGTTACAAATTATGTACTACAATACAACATTATATAATATACCACCGTCCGCTCAGCGAATGTTTGGTATTTATACCACAACGCTGGTCTTCCACGAATGCCACGTTCAAATGAAATGAAATGATGGAGATATTATTTAAAATTTAGTCGTTGTCAAGCCTTAGATAACCCTTCAAACTATTTTATGAATATTTTATGAGCATTTTTGCGGAAAACGGCCACTTTTGGCAAAAATTCCAAGAAAAGCTTAACGTTCTCACTTTAAACTGTAAACAGTTCTAAAATAGTTTGAAGGGTTATCTGGGTTAGACAAAGACAACATTTTAAATGATACCTATATCCGTTTCCTTTCAAATAATTTATTACAAATGGGGGCAGCACAAGAACCCTGAAAAATTCATGATCCCCCTTAATATCCTTCTCTATAGACAGACTCTGTCACCCTCCGTCACCTGCTCGTCTCAAAATTCGTAACAGCTTCTTCAGGCAGCTGAGCATTCCACCTGCAGAAGCTCCTGAAGCAAGAGTTGCGCGGTGGATTGACAAATATCCACCTTTCAAGTCAGTACTGCCACCTGTAGAGAAACTCCCACCGTGTAGTGACATCCTCTGGTCAGTTTGAAGGTCTCTTTACAGACTCCGGGCTGGTGTTGGGAGGTGTCGAGAAAACCAAGTTAGGTGGCGTTACTTTGTCCACTCTACGGTATAAATGCATGCACGAGGTTACCAGCAGGGTAGAATAGGACTAGTCCAAGTCTTCCTGTGGATGTCGTAGAAGACAATAGAGCTAAACAAAACTTATAAACATCAATGAGACCTCTCTAACCCAGACGGGTTAGAGGGCAAACGCATAGGCCAAATCCTCTAGCTGCTCTGGCCAAAAATGACTCTGGTAGTACAGAGAGGGTCGTGCTCCTGATTATGATGATGATGACGACAGTGGTTCAAAAAACACGTGATGATAACTCTGTCTAGTTGATGGACCACCTTTTGTCGTGTCCGAACTGCCAAAAAAAGTACAAAAACCAAAGAATAAAAAAATAGAATCACCCTGTGAACTCAATGACCAATGACCCAACCTCATCTAGATATATCATCGCTAACGAAATCACAACATAACCCGAGTAATGTTACATCGCCTTACATAATACTGATAGAATCTGAGATGAACGTCTATGGATCAGTGACGGAAACGATCGGCCGCCGCTGCATTGTTTCAGTTCGCTTCCTGGGTTGCTTTCTAAGTTCACATACCTTGGTTTTTATCTTTATTATTGCTCGTGTCATGATCATTGGGTGTTGTCT
Source organism: Acrobasis repandana (assembly GCA_963576875.1). Lineage (NCBI taxonomy): Eukaryota > Metazoa > Arthropoda > Insecta > Lepidoptera > Pyralidae > Acrobasis > Acrobasis repandana. The sequence goes on from OY756227.1 coordinate 16,113,224, forward strand.
TCATATCGACGCAGATCTTGTTTAATTTCATATTATTATCATTTATTGCATTCTTGTCATTGCGATCAGGTAGGTACTTAGTCCTTCTAATTACAACTATTTATTATATTACGTGTAACACTAGGTTAATAGGCGATGCGGCTAGCAACCCATCACTATTTTGATTCCTTTTTCCACCTTCTCGCCCTCCATCACGCTAAAGGTGGCCTTTGAGTCTTGCTGCCTATGGTTCTGTCTGTTTAGGCTTAGAGCAACGAGACCCAAAATGCTCTGTTACTAATGATGGGCTACTCGGGATGTCCCCACCACGCTCCCACTTCTCATCATTGCGAGTATTCATTTAATTTTCTTGCTGTTTTCAGAAAAAAGATTTATTTTTAGTATTATTTGCTATTTCGTAAAAAATATTGTACAAAATCGAACAGTCAAGTAAGTACACAATTATTGTGTAAGGTGAAGAATAAGACTAGATCGAACAAGATCATATAACTAACGTCTCCTAATTCAATACGTCGAACCCAAATGATGATATAAGGTGAGGATAAGGAATAATATTATAGTGTAGACATCAAATACGATCACATAACTAACGTATCCTAATTCAATAATGCCCGAGGCATTCTCTTAGTTATTTTGCGCTACATGTTTTATTACATAATAACAAAATATCGACCTCCAAATAATGTCAATACAGAAGTGAAACTATTTTTATTTATATTATATATATTTTTTTCTATAGGAATGTGGTGTTACTCGCAATAGACACAAGAAGGAGCATAAAATATTAGATACTTTATATCTAACGGTAAAAACCAGTAACCTCGTCAAATCACTTAGGTTAGATAGCAGCCCCCGGACTCTGAAGCGTTACTACTGAGGATGCAACCGGGAATACGCTCGGATGATGATGGTGATGATGACTTTATATTATATCTAACGGGTACGGCTAGACAAAGCCAAGGTTGGGGATAACCGTAGCAAAATAGACAAAATAGAATCCAAACATATTTTAATTTGCGTAAATACAATCCTATCCTAATCCTAACTAATATTATAGATGCGAAAGTGAGTTTGTATATTTGTTTGTTTGTTGGTTTGTTTGTTTGTTTCTTTGTTACCTCTTCACGCTTTATCTACTGAACCAATCGACTTGAAAATTCGCATACTCATTGTAAGTAGTACTGAGAAGGATATAGGGTACTTTCATCCCGAAGAAAGTAATGTTCCCGTGGAGATTTGGTATACGCGAGCGAAGCCGCGGGCAAAAGCTAGTAATTAATAATATCGAGTGTAACGTAATAAAACTTAGAGATGAAACGGACATTTGGTACGGCACGACAAATTTAAACGGATTATAATATGATTAAGACAAGTCCTACTATAAAGAAAACAGTGGCACTCCGGCCACGACGACGAGTGCCGACAGAAGTAAAAACTTGTACAAGGTGGTTGTACGGTCCTCCTGGACCGTAGAACCACCATACACCTTAGATTTTAAGTTGATTTAAGATGTTAAATAATAGATAAACTTTACACTGATTAGATTTATTTATTACTTTCCGATATAAAAATGTTAAATGGGTGATATGAATGAATGTTGTAAGCTGACTGAGTGAAAAGTACGAAATACGTAATAACTATGTAATCCGAGTAGAATACCTAAGTGTACGTGCCTCGTACAGTGGTATCGGTTACGGTAACAGTGTTGCGAGTTCAATGGTTGTTTTTCCCATCTCAAAAAATGCCCAACGCGCCTAAAGAAATTTTCACTTAAAAAAATATGAATCATAATTATTTTTATTTCCGATAGACTTTTCTGTTGCTTCTTTATTTTACATTGTGGCCATCAAACAAAGCGGAGCTGCGAGAAAATCTGTTTTATGGCCCAAGCAATTATTACTTGTACAAATTGTAGAAATTTCTGCTCTGATTGTGTTTCATTAAACTTTTACGAGATGTGTTTGACAGGTTAATAATATTCGTTATATATTGTATGCCGGAATTACTTCTCTGCCCGATAAGTTAAATTAAATTTTACAAAAATTCTGTACTATCCCAATTTAGAGCGTTTTTACTCTATATTTTTTGCCTTAGTTACCTTAGCCATATCGATCCACTGTTTCTTTTGGATTTGCCTATATTCACCATGATGAGCGGGCGAGTTGGTAATAAAGTCGTTGCATTGTAGTTGCTGCCGGTTCTCGATTATTCATATTATTATCTCACTTAATCGCCTCTTACGACACTCCGTGAGAGGAAATGGGTGATGACAAATTGTATTTTACTCTGTGTGGTGATGACCACGCGGCTTACTTACCTAAATTCTCGTTTACATCCATTTTGTTCCATATGGGATTATCAAACTAAATAGTGCTAGTGCCCAAGTAGTATTTCAGTGCCCTAATGCATTGGCGGATCTACCATGATAGCATGATAGCATATTTAATTTTAGGGGGGTGACAATGACAATGGGGGGAATGCTTTGTCCGTTGACATTAAGAAAAGAATACACTCTCAACTCCTTAAGTAGTTGTTCTTTTTCTTTAATAGATTCTTTCTCCATCATCATCTTTGTATATAAGTGTATGTATATTATAGGTATATAATGTATGTATATGTAAGTATATATGTTTACGGTTACGGGTATATTATATTGTTTCTTAAGTATATATTAGATATGTATTGATTGTAGGTATATTATTTATGTTATAACGTATAAGTATATTCATAAATTAATTGTAATACTTTATAATATTTATTTTTGCGCCGCAACTGATTATCACTGTTTATCCCTATGGTTGACTGGGAGAGAAGGCTATTAGCGTTAAGTCCGCCAATTGTAAACAATTATTATTTTAGTGGATCAATAAAGTTTTAGTAAATAAGTAAAAAATAATAAACATGTCCGTCGTGTAGGGACGCGGGGGCCGCAAATTGTGGATTAATAGGTGGCAAAGTCAAGCAATGAACTCTTCAGTTGACTCACTAATGGCAAATATGCAAACCGCTACTTATGTCTATAACAAAACAACAGACTACTACCAAAACTGGCAGATTAGTTTAAGATAAATACCTACTATGTTCGCAATAAACAAGAAGTAATTTGCTGATGTTTCTGATATCGTTACGGTTTCTGGAAACTATTTCAGACGTTTCAAACTTAGTTTGGTGTGCGTAGGCGTTACGTACGTATGTTGTTATATAAATGTTATATTACGCGCTATTGAAGGATCTATCATTGATGAATAAAATATTATTTAAGTGCAGATCTCACTGAAATTATTAAATTCAAAAGAAAAATTTACATGAACTTCCTTTAAGTAATAAGTTAAGTAAATACTTATATATAAACATCTCTGTCTCAATGGTATTAGAATTATATTTAGAAAATTTGAGGTAAAATTTTCCGACATTAATTTTCACCGAAATTGACGAAGGTTATATGGAAAAATAGAAAAGCGTAGCATAAATGGGAAATCATAGAAATAGAGTGTACATCATTTTAGATTTCTGAAAATATCACATACTTACTAGGTGTTGCCCGTATTCTTCATTTGACAATCCCACGGAACAAACATCAACTTTCATCTTTATTTTTTATATATTTTTTATGACCTCCGTGGCGTAATGGTTAACACGCTAGACCGCTAATCCGAAGGTTCTGGGTTCGATTCCCAGCCAGAGCAAGTTGGAAAATGGCCTTTTTCAAATTGTCCTGGGTCTTGGGTGTTTATCTATACATGTATTTATCATAAAATATAGTATCGTTGAGTTAGTATCCCATAACACAAGTTTAAAAAACTTACTTTGGGGCTAGCTCAATCAGTGTAATTTGTCCTTATATATTTTTTATTTATTTATTTATAATATTAGTAGTTTTTTTAGCTGTGTCCCACTGCTGGGCAAAAGTCTCCCTCTTCGCTTTCAATCATCTCTGTTTTTCGCTTTCTCATTCCATCCCCTTTCGAAATTTTTAAATTCGTCGGACCACCTCGTTCTAAGTCTACCTCTTTTCTTCTTGCCATATGTCATAGTCCAGAAAGTGGTGATGTAAGCCCATCTTTCCTGTGGCATACAGCAGATATGACCAGTCCAATCCCACTTTAATCTATCCGTCTTTTTATTATACAAAATATATTTTCATAATATAAGAACGTAAAACGAAATTCTCTTGTTAATGGAATCAGGTAACATTTTCCATAACTTAGTTTTTTTTAAAACGGTGGCACAGACATATACAGCATCTCATTTGACATTATTTATTCTAATAAATTCATATTTAGTTCTACAACTATTAGGAAACAACAATTAATATTTAGCAAAGTCTAATTCGATTAACAAACATCTGACCGCAACTTTACCGCCATTTTTCGTCACTGCAATATTAATAGCTTACCGATAAGCCACATTCACTTTGGCCCCGTGACCTCAGACGTTACATCTTGTCGGACAGTATGACATTTTGTGTAGCAATTTTGTAATATAAAGAATGAACTAATAGGTTTTTGAAGACGGATGAAAGCTCTGGACAAGATTTTTGTGATAAAATTATCTAGAGCAGATAGATAAACTCATTTATTTGCTGCTGTCGTACATACAAATAAACGGGCAAGTGTGAGCCGGACTCGTACATGAAGGGTTGCGTACCACCGTATAATGTTTTAAAACGCTGAAGAAACACGTTTCTTGTTTGCCCCCCCTTTCATTTTTAACTTTATTATATTTTTAGTATTTGTTGTTATAGTGGCCATAATAATACATAATCGGTGACAATTTCAAGTATCTAGTTAATGCTATTATAAAGATCTAGTTAAAAACGCTGAAAAACACGTTTCTTATATAACTACCCCTTTAATTTTGAACTTTTTCTTATTTTTAGTATTTGTTGTTAAAGCGGCCACAGTAAAACATAATTGGTGAAAGTTTCAAGTGGTTCTAGTCTATTGCGGTTCAAGAGATAGAGCCCTGTGACAGACGGACAGACAGACAGACAGCGGAGTCTCACATAGGGTCCCGTTTGGACCCTTTGGGTACGAAACCCTAAAAATAGGAAAAGCAGACACTATAAAAAACACATACCCACCTGCACAATTTTAAATGTGTGTGCTACAGCAATACAAAAAGGACACGGCTCAGTGGTAATATTGTTCGGGTGCAATACACTGACTTTCAGCTATGACCTGAAGAGATGCGTTGTGCGGATCCAATGCTTAATAGTGTAACGAGATATATCTCGTATAAACTATAAATATAAACTATAGTTTAAAAACTAAAATCCGACTACGGAACAATTTGATACTTTAGTGGTTAAGACGAATCTAACCACGTATAATTTAGTGAAATCGGTTTAGCCAATTAGTAGTTACGAGGGAACATTTAAAGAGTCAAGCTAAACAAAGCTTATAAACACTGTGCGTGTTTTTAAAAAATATAATAAATTTACTGTATTGCAAATTGTGAACCCATCTCGCCCTAATTTAGAGATATTATAAATATCCTATGATAATAAAGATATTTTGAATTGAATCTAGACTTTTTTAAGGTACAAAATATAAATATGCTACCCCATTTCTAGTTATTTATCTCAATGGGGAGTTTAAAATAGTAAACTAAGTTAGACTCCTCTAACCAACCGCCCCATTGTGGACCGCGGGGGTAGGCGAAAGAATGGGGTGCAAATATTTGACGATTTTGGTACCTCCTTAAAGTGCCACCCAGGACGGGTACCCCAGTTCCCCCCCCCCCTCCTCACCTCCCTAGCTCCAGGCCTGTCTATGAGATAGAAAAATGTGACTTCTATAATTTTGGAGAATACAATTTTTAATAACTTATTTTTTAATCACCTTTAAATCTTAACTGTTTTTAAAAGCTATCACCAACTTCACGCTTAGTAGATTTTGCACTTTGGAGGTTCACATAACCTCATTACCTGGCCAAATCGAGATGACACAGAAACTCGAATCTCCGGGAAGATCTCGCACGATTTTCACATTAGTGCGTAAATATCGCGAAGTATGGAGTTTAGCAAGATAACAAATTCATTTTAACTCGAGAACAACATATTTAAGTAACTGTCGTCCCTTTAGAGCCTGTATTTGGTAAAAGATAATATAATTTGGTTTTGGTGTATTTGAGTCACGTAGAAATTTCAAACTAAGTTATGGAACAACTCATAGTTCATATCATCCTTATTACAGAAAACTTGGTGTTATGTGAAAATGTCTCTGTAAATTAATTATTACAGGAACAACAGAAAAATCAATTTTAAGGCTTTCACTGTTGAGGTTAATATCATTTTCTCATTTTCAGCCCACATCAACCCACTGTTTGGCATAGGCCTCCTTTTTTGCGCCATTTTCTACGGTCCTTTGCCAGTTATTGTATCGATCAATTCAAATCGAGTTATTGTAAATAGCTATGCTAAAATTACCGAAAATGTCTTGCCTTAACAAGACAGTAGAGAACATTAAAATAACCAAGGATCAAAAAGGTATCCTTCTTATAGAGATAATCTGGTTAAAACCCATCTTTTGTCTCTTTCTATCTTACTGGCATCTACTGTTGCTAGAATGAGACTTCACTAAATGTCAAAAGTAAAAAGTAGCTTGTTTTCTGCTTAATACGACAAAATTTAAATAACATTGATTTCTGTTTAGTTAACTTTTTATAACGTTATATATCCTGGCGTACCGCATTAAAATTACAGCACTACGTTTCAACACAGTTATCACTTTTGACACTTCTTCGTGGAATCTATATAGGTATAGGTACCTCCAATATTTCTGAAATAACATTCGTTATTTGGCATGACAGTTACAAATGGATTTCTGGTGTTATTATATATATAGGCTTTGACGTCATTGTTTTCTTTAAGGATACCTTGAATTGATTTTAAGTCGGTAAAGGCAAGCGTTTTCTTTTTTTAACCGACTTCAAAAAAAGGAGGAGGTTATTAATTCGTCAGAATCTTTTTTATGTATGTTCATCGATTACTCGAAGACGCCTAAACTGATTTGGAAAATTTCTTTTTTTTTTGAAAGGGTATACTTTCCAGGTGGTAACCATATTAATCTTATCAAAATCGGCTGAGTGGTTTATTGTTAAACGAAAATGACTGGAAAAAATATGTAGTCTAAGTATACAATTGTTTAAATAAATATTTAGCTTTTCTGGTATTGAAGTCGGTATTTGGTTTTGAAATAAACGGGCAAGTGCGAATCGGACTCGTACATGAAGGGTTCCGTACCTCCGTACAATAAAAACACGTTTCTTGTATCACGACCCCCTTAAATTTTTAACTTTATCTTATTATTAGTATTTGTTCTTATAGTGACCATAGTTTTACATAATTTGTGAAAATTTCAAGTATCTAGTTAATGCCATTATAAAAATCTAGTTAAAACGCTGAAAAAACACGTTTTTTGTATGACGGCACCCTTTAATTTATAACTTTTTTTTATTTACTTCAATTTATTATATTTGTTGTTATAGCGGCCAGAGTAATACATAATCGGTGAAAATTTTAAGGGTCTAGCTATAACGGTTCAAGAGATAGAGCCCTGTGACAGACGGACAGACAGCGGAGTCTCAGTAATGGGTCCCGTTTGCACCCTTCGGGTACGGAACCCTAAAAACATCAATAATTATATACAGGGTGACTTTTTAAACACCAGCCAAATTTTTTTAGCAAGTTCAGTCCATGATATTGAACTAATTTCTATAAAAAAAGTTATTAAAAATCGATAAAAAATTTTCGTCCTCCCATACAAAATCCGTTTGGCTAAGCGCTGATCTGTATGGGAAGGCGAATTGTTAATTGTATTTATGGAGTAGTTCAATATCATGGACTGAACTTGCTTCATAAATTTGGCTGGTGGATAAAATGAAATGAAACATTTCGTTCGACACGTCTGCTCGTTCATTTACGTGTTAGAGTAGAATCCCACTGCACTACAAACCTACACAACTGATTAGACATGCCAGTAGCAATGCCAGTATTTCACAAAGTAGTAAAATCATCGCATTAAATCGCACATTTCGTCACTGGCCGTGCGCTGATCATCTCCACGCGATTAGTTAGGAAACTCAACTTTATAGCATCATCATTTGAGATTCAGATCAAATCTAAACACCTCATTTGTATTGACAGTATACTATGTATTTGATATTTACCACACACATTACTATGTAGTCGATATTTAGTACTAGTTATTAGGAAACTCTATCGACCTAATTGTTTTTGCCGTGTGGTTTCCGAATTAAAAATTGCTAGCATGATCTTTGGAGCCGATACATTATAGTATTTTTAACCAGATTGATTGGATCTAGTTATCGAAAATAAATTATATCGTAAGAATAATAGACTTACGATTTTATAATGCGTTAAAAATAAACACTTATACAACGTGTTATGAACATTTACGTAACAAATTGAACCACGGACTATACTAAATCATTATAGTACCTACAATGATAATAAAATAACTGTCAAAAACAACAAAAAATCGTCATTACTATACAAAAAATACTATATATATTTATGTATAGTTAGGTATTTATATGTAAATATATTTAAGTATAATATTTGTGTATGTTTATTGATGTATTGTATATGTATGTTAAACATTTTAGATAAGAACTTATATTTATTTGTAACTATAGTCTATTTTGTACACGCCTACTACCTGTTTTCTTCAATTTTCCTCTCCTGGGTCTGCTGGAAGAGATGTCTTATGAAATAAGCAGTACCTATGTAATCTATTTTCTTACTTTGTACGTTCCTTTGCTTGTATGTTGTGTACATGAATTTTGTAAATAAATAAATAAAGAAGTGTGCAGCCGCGCCCAACTACACTGCTCTCCGTTCTCTGTTACCTATATTTTCCTTAGTCGCTTCTTACGACTCCCGTGGGAGCGGAAATATTTTACCTACTCTGCCGTCATCACACGGCACACGACACTTTCGTCAATGGAGGAAAAACCATTATTATTTTTATTGCCTCTGGTTGAGTGTACCTAAATTTCTACCATAGTTGTGAACTGTGAAGCTTGATACATTTTGAGTCAAATTGTTAAACAACCCTATGATTGTATATATATATTGATATATTACATATCTATATACTATTTTCGTACACACGCGTCATCATGTGAGTAAAACATAGGGCTATAGTCTTCTATCGTACTACATTTGACCCAACTGTCTCTACTGTCTGTTATTATTGTATGGCAGTTCTCAAGCTATGTCAGATTCGGAGCGACAAACCTTATTTCATATCTGTTCATGGGACATTAAGGAACGTCATCACGCGGGAGAGGATGAACTTCCATTCTGTACGTTAGTACCCTATATTGTGTGACTATACCTACATTTTGAGCGCCATTGGTTAAATGCAATGTAACGCAACGTGTTTACAGTTCCCATGTAAACTTATACTTACACCCACATTTTGTATGCAAAGCACTTGTTTATTATATGTATGTAACTTCAATTCACTTGTGTAAAGGTTAAAACTCTTATATATATCAAGTTGTCAAGTGACAGTTAAAGGTGCCTGATTACTCTGATATTTTAAATAGAGTGTAAAAAATAGTAAATACGAGTAGATTGTAACGATGCTGCATACCTCATTTCTTCATCTCATCCTGTTCGCTTTTTAAAACTTCATTTTATTTTAAAATTTAATCCCTGATTCTATTTTCGAATCATTCACACATCCCTTTTCAATTTTTCTTTTGACTCATTCCACTTCAACCTCTCATCCTGAATAGAAATTCAGAATCACCTATGATAATATTAATAATATAATATAATTATACCTACCTACTGAACTATATCAAGTAAAATACAGTTTATATTAGTATCTAACTAATCTCCACTATATCTGCCTACACCTACTCTGTACCTACTTCTCATGAGGGAACTCACCTGACGGGACAGGTCAACAGGTCAGGTCAAGTCGGGACAGGTCAAGGTCCCACAAGATAATTTATAAATAGCAAAGAATATGCTTCTGCTAGCTAGGAGACTCTTTCGGCACAGGCTGGAATCTTCTAAGGTACGCGCAATATGCGTCCCCGTTCCCCGTCTCCGCACCTCTCCCCCGTTTTCACCTCGATGACTCACATTGGCCGTCAAGAACCGGGGAAGAGGTGCGGGTGCGGGGAACGGGGACGCATATTGCGCGTACCTTAGGAGATTCCGTTCTGTTTACTCTTACTGTATTCTGTGTTTTCGGTTTCGGTTTAAAGAACTTTATTCTCATTAAGACATAAAGCCACTTACATGAGAAATAATAAATATACAATTAATTTAATGTATGCATGTATGGGAGACTATTTGTGAGTTTGTGCTTCACATCAAAACGGATCAAAGGCTCGATGTAATTTTGCATGAAAGCACTTGAGATGCCGCGGACTTATAGTATATTATATGTATAGAATAAAAGCTAATAATTACCGTGCTAATCACGGTAATGTTTTCTAACAGTATTGCAACTCGGCCATTTCCTTGAAGTAAATACCGACATCCACGCGTACACTAGGGCTGTCCACCTACAGTATTTTAATTTCATCTATATACCTGCTTAAGTTTCATTCTTGTTTTTCTTATTACTACTACCTATAATCGTTTCATACTGATATTTCGTCTATTGGTTTATTGTTTATTTGATATACCTATGTAAGTAGCTAAGTACATTAATAAGTAGATATGTACCTAGAGCACTACTACTAGATTTTTATCGCAAGCGTAGGTTAGATAGGTTACTCGTGTGTCTCGTGTTTAATGTAAGTAGGTAATTGTACTTATTTCAAACAAAATAATATTATCAAATCGCACACTTATTGCTAACAAAACCATCATACGTTCGTTCGTCACTGCAGTGCATCCCTACTGTTGTATACCGAGTCACGGACCGAGTGTGTACCGAACTCCGAGGTGCGTAGGTATGATTCTAGTTCCGACCGTTTACTTGTATGGAGACAGAATACTGCTAAATAACTTTACCGTGCTAATACTGTGTAAATAAAACATTACTTTGACTTTCAAGATCTCATCCGTCTTAGCCGGCGACTGCGAAGGCGTCACAACATTATTGTTAGATTTGTTTTGTTGTTTATTTGCGTATTTTCGCGACCTTCAACTTTTCTCGTCTCGTCTTTCTTGTTGAGTTATTCTATGCTAGAAAAGAAAACCTGTTAATTGGGATAGATATATAAGTACTATTAGACTATTACTTATTTAGATATTAGAATGTGTAAGTTTTCCAAATACAATAAAAATAAAAATATATCAGCTGCTTTACAGTCGTATATAGCCCGTTAAAGTTGATCAAGAAATGGTGTTGCTTCAAAAGCTGAGCAGGCTTGATCAGATTTACGAATCGAAATATGTAGGTATATAGAGTTATTTTAAACCTCGTAGCTATATTAAAGAAATAAAAAATACATATTCTGTCATGTATCTTGTTTCATAATAAAAACCAAAGATATCAGCCGATAACGCATACCAAAAATCTCCCATAACAAATCACACGGATTGAGCTAGCCCCAAAGTAAGTTTAAACTTGTCTTATGGGATACTAACTCAACGATACTATATTTTGTAATAAATAAATATATAGATAAACATCCAAGAACCAGGACAATTTGAAAAAAGGCCATTTTCCAACTTGCCCTGGCTGGGGATTGAACCTAGAACCTCCGGAGTGGCGGACTGGCGTGTTAACCACTACGCCACGAAGGTCGTCGAATATAGCTAGGGGATGCAAACTCAACCTGAATATATATATTATCTACGAGTATATAACGTCTAACAAAATATAATGAAACTATTTTAAGGGTGAATTCCGTCCATGATACTGAACAACTTTCACCAAGGAACATATATCGAAATATGAAAAATAATTGCACGCCTCATAAGCGAAGCGCATGAGGTAGTGCTCTACTCTCGCCTTACAAAAATCAAGTGATTTTTTTAACTAAATGTGTCTCTATTTATTTTCTATCGCACTTGTACAATAATATTTACACATAAATGTCAAGGAAAAACACTAGTTTCAACACTTATGACTTTTTAAAATACATTTTGCCTTTTAAATAAATAAAAACAATGTTTAATAAAATCATTTTGTGGACGTCCGTGTGTCTGTATGTATGGAAACTGGCGTGGTCACGATAACTCCCGAAAAACTTATCTGATCAAGTCCATTTTCTTTTATACGCTTATTATTATTATTATTATCCAAAACTAAGTCCTTTCGAAGATCACGGTCTAATTCAATGTAGTTTAATCGTAATTATTATTATAAAAATACAGGTGACATATTAAAAATAATTTTTGATTGTGAGGTTTGTTGAAAGAGTTAATACCTATGTATGATGAGTACAAATGTGTAACTGGCAAGTAAGAAAAGAAGTAAAAAGAAATTTCAATAAAGAATGTTGTGATTTTGTTTGTTTTATTAAATATGAAAGACGAATAAATGTAAAAGAAGCGATAAGTTAGTTAATATTTTATTTAATTTGCATTAACTAATTGAGAATGAAAAGAGCAATCAGTGGTAACACTTTTCTTGACATTCGTGACGTAGTCTTGAGTCTTTTTCTTGTACTTGTTTAGTTTTTTTAAGATTTCTCAAAATCTACCGGTCTGAATCGGTTTAAATTCACAGGAAATCTAAGTTGTATAGAACTCTTTGGAAAGCTACTTGTTTGGTTCCGATCGGTTTAGTTGTTCAAGAGTTATAAGCGAGTCACATACACACCCACACATACATACGGATAGGGTGCATGACACTTGCTCGTGAGTGGTCAGGGAAGATTCCTGAGACCTTTAAACGTCGAGATCTGATGAAAACTCGACTTTTCAAAAAGGGGGTGAAACTAATAACGTCCCGAATTTTGAAAATTTTCAATTTTCTCAGCGGAAAGTTAAAAATAATCTCCAGTCGTGCGTTAAAGCCGACACATACTTTTCTTCGTTTTAAGTTAGCAATAAAACAATCAAAATCAATTTAATTGTGAAAAATGAGATTATGAGGCGTGCACTTTTGGATTTTCCAAACTATTTTTGACTTTCCATACAAACGCGGATCAGCTGATTGGTCAACATGTATGGGAGGCCAAAAATTATTTATTGGGGAAAGTTGTTCAGTATCATGAACTGAATTCACCCTTAAAATAGTTTCAGTATATTTTGTTAGACCCTGTATAAAACAAATGCAGTTTCGCCCGAGGGCGCGTTATTTCTTGCTAAGCGTGGTTTATTGACACTTGTCTATAGCCCTGAATGGATAAAGAAGTGACCAAACAGTGTATCAAAAGTACATTTTCAACCTTTGGCATTTTTATTCATCCATTGAATAAATTCCCACAAGGCCATTATCAGTCGACAAGCTGATTGAGCATTTCAGTAATCATCTTCATCCAAGTAGACACATGTACAATTACTATAGTAAATCCGTAGTGATGGCGAAATGTGTAATACTGATTGACATGTCGCGACCTTCATGTTTGGCAAGTTTATTGGTGTTTGAAAACGTTGTTTACAAAGTATACGGAGCACTGAGCTTTTATACAAGGTGTTACAAAATATGGTGAAAGTATTTTAGGGCTGAATTCAGTCCATGATACTGAACAACTTTCCCCAAGGAACATACAGGCTTACTTTTTATCCACCAGTTAAATTTTTAGAGCCAGTTCAGTCCATGATACTGAACTACTTTCTTAAAAAAAAGTTATTAACAATCGATAAAAATGTTTTGTCCTCCCATACAAAATCCGTTTGGCTGAGCGCTGATTTGTATGGGAGGACGTAAAATTTTGATCGATTTTTAATAATTAGAAATAGTATCTATTGTTAAATACTATTTCTAAAATGTGGACATAAATATATTTTTGCCTCATCAGGTACAATATTAAGAAATATCGTATCGTAATTTTTCTTTTATCTGATTAGCAAATATTAATAAGAAGATATAGCGCATTAGAATTTCGCCTAAGAAATTAATAAATTAAAAAAAGACTAAAAACTACACAGATGACATTTTCTTGTCATCATAATCTAATGCACATATCTCAAAACAATATTTACGCAGTTGGATTTGCACATTAAATATGAAAGTTAATACACACACTGTTATAGCTGAGCAATGACAAAGATTGATCATCGTCCAAATGTTGAAAACAAAATTTTATAGTCATTTTAAAAAATATGTAGCTTGAAGTGAACATAATATGAATAAATGTAATTTGTTATGATCTTAACACAAGCCGAGCGGTGGCCGTTTCTTAGTTTCTCTTACAAGGGGGTGAAAAGGTCCTGATAGTTTTTACGTACGAGTAAGATCGCAAAAATGCGCAGTTTAAGCACAGAATACAGCAAGAGTAAACAGAAAGGAATCTCCTAAGGTACGCGCAATATGCATCCCCGTTCCCCGCATCCGCACCTCTCCCCCGGTTCTTGACGGCCAACGTGAGTCATCGAGGCGAAAACGGGGGAGAGGTGCGGGGACGGGGAACGGGGACGCATATTGCGCGTACCTTAGGAGATTCCGGCCTGTGGTTTAAGATTATATTTTGAAAAAGCGCGACTGATGAATGGAAATTATACAAAAAACATTACTTAGTTGATTATAACCAAAAAAATTAAATTTGTAGTAGATACCTACAAAACAAATGTTGCCAAACAACGTGTAGAAAAACGAGCAAGTGCGAGTCGGAATCGTACATGAAGGGTTCCGTACCTCCGTACAATGTTTAAAAACGCTGATGAAAACACGTTTCTTGTATGACGACCCCTTTAATTTTAAACTTATTCTTATTTTTAGAATTGACTGATTTATTATTTATTATTTATTGATTACTGATTTCTGTCATATAGTCTCTATTAGCAGGCCTGTGTCATTCCCCGTTTAGGTATCGAAAATGTACCTACATTATTACTATGCGCGCAGGCGGCCCCTCCGGGTGGTAAATTCAGTTATACGAATCGTTTGTCCAGAGTAATAAGAATGAAATTGGCTTGCAATGGATGTCCAGGTATCTATACGAAAAGGTGCTGAGTTCTGACGTGAGCGAAATTAAACCATATCGCTAGCCACATAAAGTAAATATTTCTTTGAATTTTTTTGCTGAGTGAGACTTCTGTACGTTAGTATTATTTATTCTGTGCTATTAGTAAATTCCTACCGCTTACGAATTTAAATTAATAGAAATCTAACATCTTGATTAAAACAATAAAGTGGCTAGTTTCCGCGATCGCATCTCGAATTTAGAAAGAAATAATTCACGTAGCGCAATACACGATTGCATTTAGTCTCGATTATCTGGTTGGGCCATCCGTTGTGAGAAAAAATGTGCGAGCAGTGTCGAAAGTGCGCTAGGTAGATGATACGTCAGTTTTTTTGGCTTCGAGAGTTACGCTAGTAATAGCTACTGTTGGTATTATCAACAAAGAATCAAATATTTATTTAGTAATTAGGCCTTTGCTGTACATTAAGTGTAATGTTTATTTATATTTAAATTACTACATGCTATAAACGGGTAACTCACGTCAAAGTTCAGCTACTGGCCGACATGTTTCGTCCTCATCCGGAGGCCTTCCTCAGGGCGAATGTGATTTGCGACGCCCACACGATATAATAATTATTTTTTGTTTTTTAATTTCGCAACGACCACTGCTGGGAAGAAAAGCCGAGACATTTTAGTGTTTAATATTTTTATTTATTTTACTATTTATCAATCATCATCATCAAATCAGCCAAAGGAAGTCCACTGCTGGACATAGGCCTCCCCCAAGGATTTCCAAAACGACCGATCGGAAGCGGCCTGCATCTGCACTTCAATGAGCTAATCAGCTGAGCTATGTCTGTGACCACTCATTATCAATATAATTTTTATTATAAAAAAGAAATAAAACCAATTGAAATTAAACTTACTACAAACTAAACCCAAAAATAAAACCTAGTCTTAATTATTAATTTAGAAATCTAAAAGATTATGACCGTGCGGGATGGTGGAAAGAACGCTGACGGCGTTTCCTCTCTGAATAGCTATGCTAATTCGTTGAGAAAAGAAGTCACCAGTGGCGGTGGTCAGGCGCGGAGCTGTTTGAGGTAAGCCCTCGCGCTGGGCCCTATGGTCCAAAGTCCACACCAAATGGTACATATATGTAGTCCTTACTGAACCTACTTACCGTGTGTATATTCTGTTCATGGCAGAATACACAGGTGCAAAGTGGAGAAGGAGAAGCCGGAACGGACCCCGGGCTTCACAACATTGCAGCTGTGGATGCAATTTGGAACACGCTGAGATGAAAGAGAGAGAGAGAGGTAGAATACACACACACATATCAAGTTAACAACCTACAGACGTTTTAATTATCACCCGCCCCTATAATAATAACATACACTCTATTTATAACTCTTAACAGCTACCTAGTAGGCAGGCGTGACTTGAGGAAGGGGGGGGGGGGGGATGGGATTTATGAGCCCAGTTTTAGTTCTAGGGATTGGCTGAGGAAATAAATTGAAAATATTTTAACGTTGTCCCTTTATAATTAAACCCCTTTCTACTTGTCGTTTAATGTATTTTGAAAGTATATTCATTGAACACAGATTCTTTGTGTCTTTACGCGTAAATTGTATTTGTCGACTAAGGGTATGAGAAACCAGGTAAAGCGACTAGCATCATCATCATCCTCCACTGCATGTTCACGTCTCTCTCTGTACTACCAGAGCCATAGTATATTAGCCAGAGCAGTCAAAGAATTTAAGCTCAATCCACATTGCAGCAGAGTCGCAGCGATTCGCCGAAATCGTACATAGCATAATGAACTTTATGTCAACCGTATAATGTTCAAACTAAACTTCCGGCGTCTTCCAGCGACTTCGCTAGAATTCGCCGCTTGACACGCGATGACTTTTTGAGCTCAAATTTAGTTTGAAACGATTGACAAAAAGGTTAATATGCTACTCGTATGTACGTTAACAGCGAATCACTGCGTCTCTGCCACAATGTAAATTAAGCCTCTACTTACTACTAGAGTGTAGAGACACTCACCTCTCCACGCTGGCCAGACAGGTTGGAGAGGTCTAATTGATTTTTATAAGCTTTGTTTAACTTGTGTTTCCTAAGTCGCCTTCTACGACATCCACGGGAAGACTTGGAGTGGTCCTATTCTACTCTGCCGGGAACCACACGGCACAGACTAGACTAGCAATCTGTCACTATTTGATTCTCTTTTTCCACTTTATACGAGTATATCCGCGTGTTGGTAAGCGTGGCCACAGAATAAATAATACTAACGTACAGAAGTCTCACTTAGCAAAGAAATTCAAAGAAATATCTACTCAATGTGGCTAGCGATATGGTTTAATTTAGCTCACGTCAGAACTCAGCACCTTTTCGTATAGATACCTAGACATCCATTGCAAGCCAATTTCATTCTTATTACTCGGGACAAACGATTCGTATAACTGAATTTACCACCCGGAGGGGCCGCCTGCGCGCATAGTAATAATGTAGGTAAATTTTCGATACCTAACCGGGGTGTGACACAGGCCTGGCGTGGCCTTACGGGGTTAAATGAACGTTAAATTGAATCCTTGATCAACCATTACCGCAACCTTTACAGTTAGCAACTTCTGACTAATTTAATTAGCTATTGTTTGAAAACAGCAGTCAACATGAATTGCGACAGTTTTATACTTTTGAATGCGCTATAAAACTTGGTGACGAGGATCTACAAGATCCCTTTTATTGACGCACAAATGCACTATGGAAAAATTAAAAAAAAAACTTGCGATCTACAGATGCTGATGGGACTAAAGATAAAACAAAGACATAATAAGACCAGTAATGATCTAGTGCTCAAAATATTTTATTTTAAATAATATTGGGCAACATAAGCAGCAGATGAAAACCTCCCTGCGGCAGAAATGAGGATGCTACGTTGGATGTGTGGTGTGACCCTGATGGGTAAAGTTTGGAATGAATAGTTAGGGAAAGTATCAAAGTAGCTCCGATAACAGATAAGCTGAGAGGTCAAGAATTAGCATGGTTTAGGCACGTTATGAGAAGAGATGAAGCTCATGTAACGAAAACAGATGCTAAACATGACTGTAAGTGGATATACGCAAAGAGGAAAACCAAAAAAAGCAATTGGAAGGTAAATGAAAAGATGAAAAATAAATGATATATAAATCCTGGAAATAAATGAAGGTGTGACTCGAAATAGAGAAAATTAGAATGAAAAGACATTTTTGGCCGACAACATAATTAAATGGGAACTGGTAGAAAGAAGAAGAAATTTTATGGGACAGTTCAATCCATCAACCACATAAAGCTTCACTGAGTGTGGGATAAACGTGTTTTGGAATGCAAGTTTAGCTGATGGCAGTCGTTGACTTTTAAAATCTGAAGTGTGGGAAGAAAAAGAAAGGAAGAAGAAAAAGAATACAAAAGAAATAAAAGAAAATAGACATCCTCTTTCTAAAAGATGCATGATAGGTAATTTCAATGAAATGAAAAAACGAAATATATATTTATACTTTTTTTAAATTTTAACATAGGTACAAGAGTGTACTACTTATTAAATGTTCCTTCCATGCTGGTCTGGGAGAAAAGGGAAACTTAGAAAGTACCAGCTGATTTTCTTCCCGCGCAGATCGAGCCGATCGAGGTGTAACGATGCTGTATGCATTATGTTCAAACCTTCTTTCTTCATCTCATCCTGTCCGTTTTTCATTCTTCATTTAATTTCAAATTCCCTTTCATTCCATTTTCAAATCATTTACTCATCCCTTTTCACTCATTCCACCATCCGCTCTGAAGCTGATCGCTATCTCTCTATCTGTTGTAACTTATTTAATATTATTCTTTTATAACAGTCTCTTATACTCAGTACTCTTATGTAACAGTCAGTATGAGATAATAAATTATAATAATCTGTGTTATTGTCGAGTCTCTATTCCCTGCCTCTTCTACTATCTTCTATGTGGGAACTCGCCTAGAGCGTCGGGACAGGTCGAGGTCCCACAGAGGGATTGGGCGAAAATGCAAAATCATGTTAATAGACGATACGGCTAGCAACCCATCACTATTTTGATTTCTTTTTCCACCTTCTCGCCTACCATTACGCTAAAAGTGACGACAGACCCAAAATGCTCTGTATGCCCCATTGGGGATAAAGACGTGATAGTATGTAGGTATGAATATATGTAAATATTCTAACTAACTACCTATGTAAGCACCTATTTATAAGCCACGTCTACAACGTGGAAGGGACAACATTCCCATACAAATCGAATCGACGGCTGCACATTTTTGTATGGAAATGCCGAATTTATTTTTGTTCTTTGGTTCTATTCATTTAATTTCATTATACTTTAATGATCTAGTATAGACCGTGGTTCGATGTATTACGGGTATGTCCCATCCACGTTGTAGACGTGGCTTAAAAATAGGTACTTACATAGCTAGTTAGAATATTTACATATTCACCTTGTATATTATGGAGAATTTGCGAAGTTGAATTCTAAAATTGCAAAAGTTATCGTTTACGGAAACCCATTGTAGCTTGCAGCATCAGTGAAAGTCATTTAACGATTCTATACAAAGTGGAAGATACATTTCCGTAATAAATCGAACCACGGGCTATACTAGATCATTATAGTATAATAAAAATTAAAATAATAGTCGAAAAACTAAAAAAAATTTCGACATTCCCATACAAATTGCCCGAGCGGCTGCACACTTTTCTAAGGAAATGCAAAAAAATTTTTTTTGTTCCTTGGCTGTTATTTTAATTTTATTATACTATAATGATCTAGTATAGACCATGGTTTGATTTATTACGGTTATGTCCCTTCCACATTGTATATTATGCAAATATATCGTATCGTATAATAATATATATAGTTTCAACTGTAGACACTCTTAGTCTGTATAGATTTTCAGGAACGAAACTGTTTATTAACTCCTCGCTTCAAGTAAAAGCCCTTGATTAAGCTTTAAAGAGGTTTTCGACGACGAAAGTTTGGCCGTGATCGATATTTTTTCATAGACGAATGACCCCGCCTAACAACCGCCCGACGAAACGAGAAGACGAATTCCACTTTTGAATAGCAAGAACGTAAAATACTGCGTTTAGTATAATTACACTTTACTTTATATTACATTTCAAAGAAAACGGCGACATTATTTAAAATTTGGCTACTACGAAGTCGTTTGCCAAACGCGGCCGTTTTTCGCAAAGGTAGTAAAGCTTAACGTTCTCTCTTTAAACTGTAAACAGTAGTTCATAAAATACTTTGAAGGGTAATCTAGGAATTGGTAGTAGCAAAATTATAAATGATGTCTCCGTTTTCTTTGAAATGATTTATTTTAAATGGGGGCAGCACTGGACCCCGGAAAATTCAGGTACGGCCTTAATTATCGAGCGAGCGCGAAATGCTGGCGAAGCGTCTTACAGCATTGGCAAAACTGTTTTTGTACTGTGCTTTCGTAGGCTGTCTGGCTTTTCAATTTGAATGTATACATGGTCTAACAAAATATACTGAAACTATTTTAAGGCTGAAATCAGTCCATAATACTGAACAACTTTCCCCAAGAAATATATATCGAAACATGAAAAATATTTTTGACCGCCCATAGAAATTGACCTATCGCTGATTTGAGCTTATATGGAAAGCAAAAAATAATTTCATATTTCAATATTGTTCCTTGAGAAAAGTTGTTTAGTATCATGGACTGAATCTATCCTTAAAATAGTTTCAGTATATTTTGTTAGACGTTATATACCTATGTTTATTAGGGTTCCGTACCCGAAGGGTGCAAACGGGATCCTATTACTGAGACTCCGCTGTCTGTCCGTCTCTCTGTCCGTCAGTCAGTCACAGGGCTCTATCTCTTGAACCGTAATAGCTAGACACTTGAAATTTTCACCGATTATGCATTACTGTGGCGGATATAACAACAAATACTAAAAATAAAAAATAGTTAAAAATTATAGGGTTTCGTCATACAAGAAACATGTTTTTTTCAGCGTTTTTAACTTGATCTTCATAATGGCATTAACTAGATACTTGAAATTTTTACCAATTATGTATTACTATAGGGGGTCGTGATACAAGAAACTTGTTTCTTCAGCGTTTTAAAACATTGTACGGTGGTACGGAACCCTTCATGTACGAGTCCGACTCGCACTTGCCCGTTTATTTGTGTATGTTACCCGATAACTGATTCGTTTTTGAACCGATATAAAAAAATATTTTTTTGTTTGACAGCGTAAACATGCAAATTGGTCCCATCGTCACCAGATGAGGATCTGATGATGGGATCCTTGAGAAATCGAGGAAATTCCTCAAATATTGTATGCACACAAATAGTGATTTCACTGTACTGTATTGTACGTCAATAAATCAAGCACTGCATTCAGTAAGTGAGTTTTGGTGAAGTGGAACTGACATAGAAGACCAGAAATTAAAGTCGCTTTTTTTTAATTAGCGCAGGTTTGATAATTAAGTATCTATTACACATCTGTATATACTCGTACTACTTACTACTAGATGAAGAAGGTCCTTGGCGTGCTAATTTTCAATACAATATTTAATAGCAAATTCATTTACAAACGCAAGGAATCTTTTTTATTACTTCCTCCAACGTTTTTCGACTAGTTTTTACGGCTTAAAACGGCAGATTTAGGTATTATACAGTAGAGAGCTCAATGTCCGATCTAATGAATTGACATACCTGACAAGTAACGATCCTAAATAAAGTGAATTTGAAGTCAGATTGACACGCAAATTTATACAAAGGCTGTCTATCTTGATCAATGGTCTGTGAATGATATGTAGATGATTACAGATCTATTTTTCATATGCTAAGTACCGATGTAAAATATAAATAACATAAGTACAAACCTGCGCGGTATATACATCGTGTTAATGAAAGAACGCGAAACCTCTCAGGTACCTCAGCCCATATAACTGAACAACTTTTGTTCAACAACTTTCACGAAATCCAAGAAAAAAAACACGGATTTTCATATAAAGTCGATCAGCTGATCAGTTTGTATGAAAATTCAAATATTTTTTTTGGATTTCCTGAAAGTTGTTGAACAAAAGTTGTTCAGTTACATGGGCTGAGGTATCATCTGAGAGGGTTTGCGTTCTTTCATTTGTTGTTTGTTATTTTAAGTATTGTTTTGAGATGTAATTCTTTACATGGTAAATACTTACATTTAAAAAAAAATTGTGGCACTTCGGGAGTGCCGACAGAAGTGAAAACATAAGCAAGGTGGTGTCGGTAACAGTGTCGCGAGTTCAATGGTTTTTTTCCATCTCAAAAATGCCCAACGCGCCTTAAAAAGTTTTTTTTAGCCTATATTGGTGTCCCATTGCTGGGTAAAGGCTTTCCCTTTTTCCTTCCACTCATTTCTATTCAGAGCTACAGCCCGCCAGTCTGACATATATGTATCTGAGTTATCCCGTGGGATAACTTAGAAGTTTTTACTTAAGACGGTATAAAAAGAATATTTAACGTGACAAGCATTCGTTGCTAAGTCGGAATGTGGGACCGATTTATTTTTATATTTATGGCTCATTGATCCCAAAGGCTGCTGGGAAAATTCTTGCGACTGAGCGAAGCTGCCATGTGTTACCCAATAACTTTATTGAACATTTTATATTTACTGTTCCTAAGTGCCTGGGAATGCTTGGATTTAATATGATAGAATGGATAGCGGACTGATTTTTTTTTGAACGGAGACGATACCCTGTATGCTAAAAGTATTATATATTAATAATGCAGCTCACGGGGAAAAATCCACAACTGAAATTATTTACAAGACATTCAGGCATGATTCTTTTTCTATTAATTTGTTTAATAAATAATATTGCATAAGGAATAAAGACCAGAAGTAATGATGGAATGAATCACCTTTTAGAATATTTGTACTTACTTAAAAGCACAATGTGTTAAGATAATTTTTTCCTAATGTGTGGTTCCCGGCAGAGTAGAATAGGACCACTCCAAGTTTTCCCGTGGATGTCGTAGAAGGCGACTTAGGAAAACAATCTAAACAAAGCTTATAAACATTAATGAGACCTCTGACTGCTCTGGCTAATATATGGCTCTGGAAGAACTAACTATGACGAGATTCCTCCTCTCTGCTTTGCAGTGCCCAACAGGGTCCTTAAATGAGTGTGGGATCATACAACACTGTATATGTATATGTTATCTGCATGTAATTTAAGGAGCAATAAAGTATTAAGTATTGAGTATTGAAGTACAGAGCGGTTTGTGCTCCTGGATCATGATGATGAATCAAAATGTATTTACAGGGTAAGGTTTTCTTTAACAATCACTCATCAAACGCACTCTTTATAGATACTGCCTTTTTGTCACACCAACATAAGTTCCATTCTATTTTAAGTTGATCTATTTTAATACAATATTTAATTTAAAAATTCTTTAGTTATTGGAATAATAGAAAATGTTGTTTGCTTACTTTTCAATTTTCCTCATTGAACATTTATTTTCTGAGAAGATGCTTTGACGTTACTTGTTTAATATTAAGTTTTGTAAGCCTCCTGAGCCTAAATATTAGACGGTGTACATTGCCTGTTTTGTTATCATGAAATTGATTGATTCTTACAATGTATGAAATCCGTCACTTAATTTAATGCAAAATGGACGTAGCGGCCGCCTGAAAAAGGAGCGGGCAGCTAAGATAGAATATAAACTATGTGTTATAAACATGTGCTATCGCTTGTTTAAAAAGTATTAATTAGTAAAGACATTGAAAAATGTGGTCAACACTGTCTACGTATGGGTTGAGCAGCCATCTGATTCAGGCACTGAAATCTCTTTATAAGGATTCTAGTGCTTGTGTCAGAATTGACGGCGAATACACAGACTGGTTTAACATCAAAAAAGGTGTTAGACAGGGATGTGTAGCGTCGCCTTGGCTGTTCAACTTATTCATGGACAGTTGTTTGACAGATTTGAAAGAAGATGAATGTGGTGTTAGAATGGATGAGTTATTTATCAAATGCCTTCTCTATGCCGATGACCAAGTGATACTTGCGGACTCAGAGGAGGAATTACAGAAGATGATAACTGTTATGAATAATGCATTAGAAAAAAAGGGTATGAAAGTTAATGTAAGTAAGACTAAAGTTATGGTTTTTGAAAGGGATGATAGTTCAACAGAATGCAATATTTTAATAAATGGGGTGAGAGTGGAGCAAGTGAAAGAGTTTGTATATTTAGGATGTAAGTTTACAAAAGATGGCAAGCACGAGGGTGATGTGGAAAGAAGAGTGAATGCGGGTAACCAAGTGAATGGAGCGTTGCATTCCTTTATGACCAGCAGGAAGGTATCAGATAAGGCACGTCTTGCTGTTCATAAAGGAGTACTAATACCTACTTTAATGTACGGTAGTGAGAGTTGGGTATGGCAGAGAAAGCATGAAAGCAGAATAAATGCAGTTGAAATGCGAGCGCTGAGGAGTATGTGTGGTGTTACCTTGAAAGACCGAATAAGAAATGATGTTATAAGAGATCGGTGTGGAGTGAAAGAGGACGTAGTGACAAAAGTAGAACAAGGGATGTTAAGATGGTTTGGGCATTTAGAAAGGATGGATGAAAATAGATTAATAAAAAATATTTATAAGGTAAGTGTGAAAGGAAGAGCGGTACAGGGTCGACCTCGGCGAACGTTCTGCGATCAGATTGCAGACGTTCTGAAAAAGGGAGAGGTAAGAAGTACACGTAACCGAAGGGCATGTATGAAGAGGTTGATGAGTGTAGATGAAGCGAAAGAGGTCTGTCAAGATCGTAGCAAGTGGAGGTCCATAGTCTCTGCCTACCCCTGTGGGAAACAGGCGTGATAGTATGTATGTATGTATGTATGTATTGAAAAATATCTAAAAAAAATATATTAATAATTATTGAATAAAACTGATTCTCCGAAACCCCTTTGCAGAATTTAATCATTGCATTTCAAGTAGAAATTTGCGGAATAAGAGGTAACTTTCAGATTATTTTCTAACTAAGCAATGTCTATGAATCGTTTGGCTTCCGCCAGAGTACAGAATAAAGTTTAGTAGTCGCTTAAAAATACGAAATACTATCGAATGGTCTATACTCCACTAACAAGAACCTAGTTCTTGAATTTACATGGTAATGTGTTTTTTGTGTATGTAAGTGGCGTATAGCGTGATGTAAGGCAGATTTTATAATAAATAAATAAATATATACGGATAAATTATATTGATTGAGCCAGCCCCAAAGTTTAAACTTGTGGTATGGGATACTTACTCAAACTACATTTTATAACAAAGACATATAGATAAACATCCAAGACCCATGTCAATCTGAAAAAGATATTTATCATTTAGATTTTCTATCTTTATCTGTCCAGGGATCGAACCTGGGACCTCTAGGGTGACAGCCTGGCATGATGGCCACTAGGCCACAAAATAATAATGATACTTTAATGTAAGTTACTAAACGAGCCCCATAAAGTATTTTCCAATTGTTTTAGATTGCGTAGAAAAGTCAAATAGGTAATAATGAAAGGCTTTACGTAATACTCGTAATGTACCTACGTAATATTAGGGACTTTCGTTTTCACTTAATAGCACTGTAGAAATTGCATAAACGATAGGCCACACACGCTTGCAAAATCGTGTTCATATTGAAGAGGTAAAATTCAATAAAAAGTATTTTAAAAAACCTTATAGGCTTTCCGTACAAATCAGCGCTCGGCTAAACGGATTTGTATGGGAGGACAATTTTTTTTTATTGATTTTCAATATTTTTTTATAGAATAGTTCAGTATCAAGAACTGAACTTGCTCCATAAATTTGGCTGGAGGTTTGAAAGTCACCCTGTATTTAAAGTTACGTACACAAAGGGTACCAACGGGACCCTATTACTGAGACTCCACTGTCTGTCCGTCTGTCTGAATGTCAGTCTATTTGAGAATCTTGAAATTTTTACCGATTATGTATCACTGTGGTCGCCATAACAACAACAAATACTAAAAATAAGTTTAAGTTAAAAATTAAAGGACCCCTTTTAATTTTTAACTTAAACTTATTTTCATACAAGAAACGTGTTTCTTTCAGCGTTTTTAACTCGATCTTTATGTTATGTTTATGGGATTAGCCAGATACTTGAAATTTTCACTTTTTACAATTTATTTGTTGTTTCGACGATAGCTCATAGCTTCATGAAATTTGCTGGGCATGTAGATGTAGCTACTGACAAGTGACATGATGTTGTGATGTTTGATACTACCCTATTTTTAAATTCAAGAAGAGTGCCTATACAGGCTGACTTTTAAACCACCAACCAAATTTCTGGAGCAAGTTCAGTCCATGATACTGAACTACTCTGTGGTCGAGCGGTCAAGGCGTTTGCCTTGTGACCCGGAGGTTGCGGGTTCGATCCCCGCGGGGAGCATACTTTGTAAAGTTGTTCCCAGTTTGGCTAGGACATTGCAGGCCTAAATCACCTGATTGTCCGAAAAGTAAGATGATTCCGTGCTTCGGAAGGCACGTAAGCCGGTGGTCCCGGTCGCCCCAAGGCGGTCGTCAAATAAACCCCGTCAGAGGCCCTTGTGGCGGTTTAGAAACTTTGACACCAGGGTATGTGGGGTCATGACCTTACTGCCTACTCGAAAAGAAGACTGAACTACTTTCCATAAAAACAATTAACGAAAAACTAAAATAAAAATTCGCCTTTTCATACAAATCAGCGCTCAGTCAAACGGATTTTCTATGGGAGGACAAAAAATTTTCATCGATTTTTAATAACTTTTTTTATAGAAAGTAGTTCAGTATCATAGACTGAACTTGCTCCAAAAATTTGGCTGGTGGTTTAAAAGTCAGCCTGTATGTATGGGGTTCCCGAGATCTTAATAGGCAAACTACTAGTTTATTTTTAAGTTATTGAAAAGCATATTTTATTTACGTAAGTCTTTATTTTTTCAGAAATAAAAAATAGGATTTCTGATTTTTTTTTATCGTTGAATATCAGCAATATCTTAACCTAATATGCTGCATATTGTACATGCCCATATGTATAAATTATATCTACGACATAGCGTGAGTAAACTTTATAAACGTTGTTGATATTACGGCGTTCCTAATATAGCCTCAGGCTATAACTTATACGATAATGTCTTACTAGTATCATCAACTTTATAGAAATGCAACATGTGGCGTGATATACCTACATAATATTACTATGTGTAGGTATATAATATATAAGGGTTGCTACACACGTATTCGGGCCGTCACTGTCAGTATTTAGGTAGTATGAAGTAAAACGGGATATTTACCGTGATTATTATTATTTGTGCAAAATGATTATGTGCAAAAAGCATCAAAAACAAACTGTTTCAAAGACATTGACTGATACCGTGAGCATAGTGTGTCGTGGTGTCGTGATCGAGTTTATAGTGAGAGTGAAGTGCGTAGTACCACAGAATAACTAATACTTACGTACCACCCCACGTAGTACCACCCCAGCCACAAGCACGAAACGCACGAGAAAGAGGGTAGATAGATATATCTGCCTTTGACAGCTGCCTGCACCCGCCCGCAAATCTTCAGTTCTTTCGTGAAAATAGCTCATGTAACTGGGCCGAAATATCGAAAACTCAAAAATCATAATAATCACGGTAAATACCCCGTTTTATTTCATACTAATAATGTAGACAACCGTGAAAGTTTAAAAAGCTACATCGGCAATATTTGTCGAACAACAAAGCTGACCTGAATTAATTATATCGCTTTGTCCCCGAACACTCATCTACATGTATGCGACTTTACCGCCCATTTGTGCCGATTAATGCTGGCCCGAATAAGTGTAGTAGCGACCATAATAAATAACCTATAATTTATTACAATTACTTATGTAAATTATAGGTTAAAACCAGTCTGTGAGTAAAACACAGACACAGTTGTGGTAGAGCCACGCTACCGGCAAAACTCTGTTTTGATAGTAGCATGAATGGGCCGGCTCGTTCGGGGAAGTCACAAAACCACACTCTCACAGAAAATCGACGTCTAAGTAGTAGCTTCACTGCTTCTATGCTTCGTTCGGTGAGTGAGAGAGCCGGAGCCGCCTCCTCTCCCTCCCCCCTCTGGGGAGGGCCCTGAAAGGTCGGTAAAAATCTCGCCCGGGGCGCTGGTACAGGTAAAACCGGCACTGCCAAATAGAAAATATTGGTGATAAAATATATATAACTATTTTAAGGGTGAACTCAGTCCGTGATACTGTACAACTTTCCCCAAGGAACATAATATATTGAAATATTAATGATTATTTTTGGCCTCCATACTAGATAACCGATCAGTTGATCCGAGTTTTTAAAGAAAGCCAAAAATAATTTTTCATTTTTCGATATAAAGTTATTCAAGGGGAAAGTTATTCAGTATTATGGACTGAATCTACCCCTGTATTAGTTTTATTGGGAGGAGTTTGGGGGAGGCCTATGTCCAGCAGTGGACTTCCTGTGGCTGATATGATGATGATGATGATGATTAGATTTAGTATATTTTGTTAGACGTTATTTAAGTACTAATATATTCAGAATACCTACAATAAAACACGTAGGTATATTATTGTGTATATGTTATCCTCGTCTGTCTGTCTCGTAAAAGATATCGACGTAAAAGTGTATACACATAATATAAATGTATCGTCATCATCATTTCAGCCGCATAACGTCCACTGTTGGACATAGGCCAACATATACAGGCTGACTTTTAAACCACCAGCCAAATTTTTGGAGCAAGTTCAGTCCATGATACTGAACTACTTTCCATAAAAACAATTAACGAAAAACTAAAATAAAAATTCGCCTTTTCATACAAATCAGCGCTCAGTCAAACGGATTTTCTATGGGAAGACGAAAAATTTTCATCGATTTTTAATAACTTTTTTTATAGAAATTAGTTCAGTATCATGGACTGAACTTGCTCCAAAAATTTGGCTGGTGGTTTAAAAGTCAGCCTGTATAAATGTATCACGAAAGTCTAAATCATCCAAAATCGGTGAAAGCGATAGAACATTTATCAATCATCTTTCAAACAATACAGTATCAGAGCAGAGATCGACAATTATTACATGTATCAAGGCATAGTCCTGATGGTATCTAACGGTATACCTAAAACAACCACATGCATAATCTTCATTGTTTGAATTATGTCATTATAATGTACCATTGATGATAAAAGTGTTTTTTAGAGTCATAGTCTACAAAACACTTTTTCGGCCTAGAATAGGAACACTTTAAAAAAAAACATTAATCAATCACATTATTTAAAAATAAAACATAAAATCTTCAATTTATATTCTGTCATTTCAAAAATTTGTACCGTCACTGGAAAAAAAAATATAAATGAAATTGAACCGTCTTTTTTCGTAAACTAATGTTACACTAATACTATGTTGAATGTTACGTGTTATGTGTAATGATGTGCCGTTCCCGTTCCCCAGATTTCCGGGAACGTTCCCGGGAATGTTCCCAAAATATGGAAATGTTAGGGAAATTTGTAATTTTATTATCAGAAATATTTTTTAACACTGTAAATATATTATTATACTAACGTAAATGCATTGGACGTACTGGATATGGTTATAATACAAATACATATATCCAATATTCCGTAATATTCCCTAGAAATACGGGAACGTTCCCGGGAAACATACAGACGAATTGATAACCTATCCTCCTTTTTTGAAGTTGGTTAAAAACTCAATATATGTTCACCTTGAAACCACTATTTCCAAAAACTGAATCGCCAAAAAAATCCAAATAATCGAACCGGTTCACAAAATTTCATGACAATCGGTTGAGAAATGCAACCTGTAAAGAACACCCGGCGACCGACAGAAATCATTTTTGTCCAATGAATCGAAGACGCTTCGCGCGCGCTTTTCGCTCCCTTGGTCAATATTAAAAAAACCGGTTAAGTGCGAGTTGAACTTGTACATGAAGGGTTCCGTACCTCCTTACAATGTTTTAGAACGCTGAAAAAACACGTTTCTTGTATGACGACCCCTTTAATTTTTAACTTTTTCTTATTTTTAGTATTTGTTGTTATATCCGCCACAGTAATACATAATCAATTAAAATTTTAAGTATTTGTCTATTAGGGTTCAAGAGATAGAGCTCTGTGACGGACGGATAGAAAGACAGACAGCGGAGTTTCAGTAATAGGGTCCCGTTGGCACACTTTGGGTACCGAACCCTAAATAAAGAATAAATTATTTTAACAGCACAAACGTATTACAAAAATATTGCTTAATTGCAAAATAAACCACACGTTTAAATTTTACGATGAATGTTGGGTTATCAAAAATTACATAACAATCGCTGAATTTAAATCTTTTTCGTTTTAATTTGCATATATATCCTTAATTTCACGGCGATTTAATTATATAAACAAGCAAAATACGACATATTATTATAGAGCTCATTTGCAATTTAAATATTCTTTTTAATTTATTTCATAAAATGATGTAAATTTGTAATTATGTTTTCAAGCATTTGTATAATTTGGCGATAAATGTATTATCGGATGTAGAATTTTATATTGTGCCATTTTCAGATGATTTGCATACGAAGTTTGTTAAAACTTTGTAGCTTCAATTTCAAATCATCTTTGATCAGTATGTGGCCACGGCGATCCCTCTGTCGTTAGCCTCATTAAGGTCCTCTATGGTACATGACGTAGGGCAGCTCGGACATGACAGAAAGTGGTCCATTGACTGAATGGCACCGCAGTCACAAAGGTCATTATCAGCGTGACGCCACCTAACTCGGTTTTCTCGACACCTCCCAACACCAGCCCGGAGTCTATTTGGAGACTTTCAGACTGACTACTTGTATTAAAAGGTTTTGACGAAAGCCTTTGGCGTGACCCAAAATCTAATGTAACATGACGAACGCCCTAAAGTCATTTCTGAGTTAGTAGTATACAGTTTGATTTTTTACCCCTTAGCTATTGTAATCTAGAAATCAGAATCACTAGGTATATATCGAGAGCTGGCACGAATTTTTGGGTAGGTATTTGAGGCAAGCTGTAAACTTGTCACATCCTATTATACCCCAACACGGAACTGCAGACCTGGCTGGTGAGTAGCGGGGCTAAACCATTTTGATTTATTTAAATTGACTTGGCAGGTAGAAAGTCCCATCAAAATTAACTGTCTTTTTGAGAATCTTATTTTTTTGTTATACCTAAGTAATACCCTATTAAAATTTCAAGTTGCCTCAAATACCTTTTTTATATATTTTTTGAAAAATACTTTTGCACGCGCCTGGAAATATCAAAGCCCCGACTAAATCGTCTGGCTTATTGATTTTTTTTATTCTTTTTACATTAAACTACAACATATAAAAATGCATATTGCCTCAACACGTTTATTGAAAGAAAAAAAATATATATATATAGGTTGCTTTAGCCCCGGTACTCACCAGCCAGGTCTGCAGTTCCATGTTGGGGTATAATAGGAGAGGTATGTGACAAGTGTTCAACTTGCCTTAAATACCTACCCAAAAATTCGTGCCAGCTCTCGGACAGTAGTAGAACACAAAACCGTAAGAAAAAAGAATTTTTTTTTTTTTCCCTAAATATCTTGTAAACGGTTACCGACGGTTGTTGCCCTCCCCGCTTGCCAGCCGCCACTGCCACAAGGACATAGCGGGCGGTGACATTCTTATGGGAGATTAATGGTATGCATTTGTCGACAGATATCTTAGGTTTTTATTTGATCACCCGTTTGATTCCGGGTTAGAATAGGACCACTCCATCTCTTCCTGTGGATGTCGTAAGAGGCGACTAAAGAACTAAGCACAAACATCTAGTGCTGCAATTACATTCCCAAGGAGGCTTAACGTCGGGCGGTAGACGGTTGTAAAACTTTTTGCACAAATACATTCCCAAAGAAGGTTGACGTCAGTCAGGCGGCCAGTTGTAAAACTATAGCCAAATCATTGAAAGTGTTCCGGCTATTTCTTCTCCATTTTGCAAGGTCTTTGGCATCCTTGGGTGACCATTGACATGCATGTTATATTTGGAGAAGAAAAAGCGAAAAAGCGCACCCCGGGCTCCAAAGCAGCACAGCTGAGGATGCAACCGGGAATGCGCTTAGACGAAGAAGATCTTAAGTTTTTATTACGAAAAGGCACATATGACAGAATATGTATTTTTTATTTCGCATAAACTGTACTTTCATTTAATAAAGCTAGGAAACACCATTGTTTTTCTTTATTGAGACGCCTGAGTATTCCTCTTTTCTTTTGAACTTAAGAATTTCCTCTTGTCGGTGGAGTTAAGTGGAGATGCCTCCATTCCTCTCTACTGTCTGTCATGTTTTTAATGTCTTGGCAAGACCTTCCTCCTAACCCTTCCTTAATTTGTTGGAAAAACTTCATCCTTGGTCTTCCCCTTCCTCGTCTCCCTTTTATTTATTTTTAAACATTTTAAAGTAAATTTTTAAATATTGAAATAAATATTGTCATACAACGTACATATGTTTACCAGTCGTACGCGACTGTACTGGCAATGGCATACAATCTCCTTACACTGTATCTGACGTTCTTCTATCTCTCTCTAATAAAGAGGTGTGTGATTGTACTTGGCGATATGTTACATTATCCTTATCATTGCATCATTGGGTGAAATAGGGGTTACAGGTTTGTATGAATCTTCGTAATTTTTGAAGCGAGACACATGACATTTTTGAATTAGTGGTTAGTTTAAAATAATAATCCATTAATTCAATTTTGATAAATTCTAACCCCAGTTAAAAAAAAAAAACATCTAATTTGTGTAGTCTACGCGGGCGAAGCCGCGGGCAAAAGCTAGTGTCATATAAGAATATAATCAGTATCATGGATCCACTATTTCTTCCATGCTAGTCTGATGGGGAAGAAAAAACTTCATTAATCCACAGCTGATCCTTCTCACCCACCATCACGCTAAAAGTGGCTATATCAGCTTAGAGCCGCAAGACCCCAGAATCACCCAGAATGCTCTATCTGCCCTAAGTATAACAGGTGTGATAGTACATAAATGGAATATTTAAAAATAAAATGGGCACTGACAAAAATCTTCCTTTATAACTTCAAAGGATGGCAATTTTTAACCGACTTCAAAAAAGGAGGAGATTATCAATTCGACTGTATGTTTTTTTTCATTTTTATGTATGTTTGTTACGCGATATCTTCGCCAATTGTGAACCGATTTTGATGGTTTTTTTTATTTAAAAGCCTTTACTACCAAGTTGGTTCCATTTTAATTTGGTGAAGATATGATGAAGAACTTTGGAGATATGGAAGAAACTCCTAAAAAAAAATGAAGTCGGTTGTTTTTTTGTTAAAAATTTAATTATTTTATTATGATTTTCGCTCCGGCTGTCATCGCAACTAAGTTTGTTGTTTTGGGATGGAAGAATTTATATTCTTTATACGCTACTGGTTGTGGTAAATTTATAGACAAGCTAAATTCGCAAAACCACGGAACCCGTTGAGAACAATTGTAATGTCTTAATTGTTGAAATTATGAAATTTCCGTAGTATGCATAATTGTCTGATGTAAGAACAAGTAGCAACTCCCACGGCTCTAACAGCTGACCTACTAGAACACTTCAACCCTAACCTATACCTACCGTGTTTTATGTACTCCTGGTACCTACTACAAATACTTGTACCTACTATAAACAAGTCATAATAATAATTTTGTTACCTACAATCATTATAATTTTGTAAGTGGCCGAATAAAGTTTTCAAATATTACTTTTTGCTGGACATGGTATTTTTTTGAAATATACAAAGATACAAAAACTTTATTACGTCTCATCTTTAACGGGGTAAACAGAGCCCTGAGCAGTAAGACACAAAGGCCACTTTTAGCGTGATTATGGGCGTTAAGATGGAAAAGGTGAATTAAAATAGTGATGGGTTGCTATCCACATTGCCTATTAACATGGTTCAGATTCACGCCCGTTCCCTCGATTGGATTTTACTATTTTCATGGAAAAAGAAGCAGCTGGTAGATTCTAAGTTTTTTCTTTTCCCCCAGACTAGCATGTAATTCTGAAATAGATGTATTATATACGAAAGAACTAAATTATTTAAATTCAGTTTTAGCCGTATTACGAGTAGGTACTTTACAACTATAAAGTCATAGACGAATAAATCATTAAAATCAAAATGCAGAGCATGATTATAATAAACTTATTTTATGCCTATTTCATTATTTCTATGTGAAATAAATACGTAAGTATAAAATAAATACAATCGAAATTAAATTAATTACAAACTATACCTACTTAGTTAGATTTTTTTATATATTTTCTTATTTATTTATTATTTTTAATCTTTTTTTTATTATTACTTGATGAAAAAAGCACTACAAACTAAACCTAAAAATAATAATATTTTTTCTTTTTTATATTTTTTGCTCCTACCAGAATATTTTGCAAACACACTGCTAAAATATATATTTTTTCTTTTTCGAATATATGTGTAAAAAACTCAGATGTAAAGCGACTAGCACTATCCGGCAATCTCATCTAATGAGAAAATCTGGCCAAGCCTTTTATTTATATAACACAACCTTCCACTGTCTCAAGTGGCTTCATCGCCGCAGCTTGCCGAATATTTTGATACATTAACACTTAATAAACTTGACAAGTTCAATTGAGTAAGGTCGATAAAATTGACTTTAAGAAAACAAGTTTTAAAAATATACAGAATTATATTGTTAAAGAATTGTTTTACGGCCTTGGATACGGGTCCTTTAAAGCCAATATTAATTTTTGTTTCTTTTTCCTAACAAGTTTCAATCAAAGATTGGTGTAGGTCCTTTAATTACTTCAGCTTTTAACTAAAAAGTCAGTTTATAAAAAGTAGTACAGTCAATTTCCGTGGTAGGCTTATTACATGTATATATTGAAAATTAGAAAATGTAACTACAAAAAAGAAAATAGCTTTACAGCTCTATATAGTTCACATAGAAATCAAAAACAAAAGAACAATAAAATAGTTCCTTCCGAATTCAAATTATTATTCACGATTAATCTAATAATTGTTGAACATCGTATATAGCATTCGTTTGTATTCGGAAATACGATGATTGCCGAGGGACATTAAGAAAATAGATGTACTGTCTATGTTACATATTTCTATTGTTTTTAGCCATACCATACCAGTCTACTGAAGGGCTAAGTTCTAGCAAACGTCTAACAAAATATACTGAAACTACCAAAAAGGTAAATTTAGTCCATGATGCTAAACAGCTGACCCCACCAAATAAACATAATTTTATAAGGAATTATGAAAAAAAAGTCAGTTTATTGCAAAATTTGAATTTTGAACTATCAACTGAATCAAGTTTCTGTGGAAAATTTCGAAATCATAGCTGTATTTAAATGAATGTATATTATAAATAATTATATATAATAATCAATGTGTGTTACCAGTCTTTAGTTTGTGTGTGTTACTATGGGTCTCATAAGAAGGCTCAAGGTCGTTCAACGTGCTATGGAGAGGGCTATGATAGGTGTTTCTTTTCGTGATCGAATCAGAAATGAGGAAATTCGTAGGAGAAAATAAGTCACTAACCAGGTCGCTGAGAAGCGCTGGATGCAGCCGCTCTAGATCGGTCATTTTGAAAATCCTTGAGAGACCTATGTCCAGTAGTGGACGAGATGCGGCTGAAATCCCAACTAATATAACTAATAATATAATACTAATATTATTAAGGCGAAAGTGAGTTTTTATATTTGTTTGTTTGTTACCTCTTCACGCTTTATTTACTGAACCAATCTTCTTGAAAATTCGCATACACATAGTTAGGAGTACTGAAAAGGACATAGGGTACCTTTCATCCCGGAAAAACATAATGGTCCCGTGGGATACGCGAGCGAAGCCGCAGGCAAAAGCTAGTGATAAATAACACAAATACAATATTAAATTCCATCCAATGACATAAAATGTAATACTGTCTAGACCTCAGTCCCATATCTCTGGTCTAGACAATTCACTAACGTAACCGCTCATATTTTGCCTCAAAATTAACGCATATGTATACCATCCATAAAGCACTGCACTTAATACTGGTACAGTTTATATAACTTCTGATCTAAGAATTGCTACACCGCCTTTTGTATAGTTAGAAAGCACGAAAACCGATCAGAGGCAGATTATTTCATAATGGCAGATCCCACAGCGAAAAGCGCTTCCTTCATTCGCTCAATCACTGACCAATCACTGAAATAGGCGACGCAGGGCCGGAATGAGACTAAATGTTTGCTTTTATTTGATTTAATTTATTTTTTATTTATTTATCACACTTTATTGTTCCAAAGTAAAAATATACTTTAATTATTTATTGTAAAATATAGTATTGTTGAGTTAGTATCTTAATATAACACAAGTTTGAACTTACTTTGGGGCTAGCTTAATCAGTGTGATGTGGGCTTATGTATTTTTTTTTTGATATACCTAATTACAGTCAAAAGACAAAACCTAAATTATTATTTAGAAATTGATTAACTACTTTCATCATTTTCTGTAATAACACAAACCACTAACAGTCATTGTTTCAATTGACGACTGACATTAACATATTGATGCCAGTTTTACCATATTTATCATGTATTTTGTACCAAATGGTATATTTTAAATATTTTTTCTGGATGCGTTATGTTTACAGAAACTTTAATAACCAATAAAACGGGCTGGTTGGCGCAGAACTTGGGACGAAATTCGGGGCATTAAAAGTGATTTTTCCACTTCACCGTTAAGAGAGATTACATAATTTAGGGTACACTTATATTATATATAATATTCACATAAAATATCATGAGTAATACATATAAAAAAAAACAATATTTGCGGTGAATTTCAAAAGACACAAGACTAACATTGAACAAGTAATTATCAAGATGAGGGCTTTTCACATGTTGTACAATGAAGTAGGTACCAAAGTTGACACCGGTCACTTTTGAAACATTGGCCGTTTCAATTAACTTCAAGTCGTGAACCAACACAGCGTAGGTGAAATCAGCTGACTCTAATTTCATGTTTTACAAGACTTTACAAATATTCGCTTCTCACATTCCTCATCAGGAGCTCGGTGTCCCGATGAGAATACGCATTGCTAGCGCTTTCGTAAGTTAAGCAACCCCGGGCGGGATCCGTACTTGGATGGGTGACCACAAGTGGCATAAACAATTCTCGAGCTCCTTGCTTCGGACGGCATGCTTAGCCGTTGGTCCCGGCTATCATTGTTGCATGACAGTCCTCAAAGCTCAAGCTATGTCAGATGCTTTACTTTCTTTCTACTTACACCACAGAATAAATAATACTAACGTACAGTACGTAAGTCTCATTCAGCAAAGAAATTTAAAAAAATATCTACTCAATTTGGCTAGCGATATGGTTTAATTTAGCTCACGTCAGAACTCAGCACCTTTTCGTATAAATACCTAGACATCCATTGCAAGCCAATTTAATTCTTATTATTCTGGACAAACGATTCGTATAACTGAATTTACAACCCGAAGGGGCTGCCTGCGCGCATGGTAATAATGTAGGTACATTTTCGATACCTAAACGGGGAGTGACACAGGCCTGCTTACACGTACGATAAACAAACAAAAACCTCTGGAGCGTAAGTGACGTATGTCTTATGCCCTCTACGCACCTTATTCCGGTAATCTGAGACATTATTTCACCACTCTATCAACTAATTGAGGCGCGGTGTTTTTGCTTTATTACCTACATAATATTTATGTCTGATATCGTATCTGGAATATATTCTGTCATGGCTGACCAACCATATTATGTTCGATTGCCAGGGAAAAGGTTATAAATATAGATTTCTCGAATAGAGAATGTTTTGTCCTTTTCTATTTATTCATTTTAAACAATTACTGTCTTCAATAGATACATTTTTTTAAATAAAGGTGAACTTTTATGGAGTTTCTTTCGCCAAACGACTGAAACAGAAACCAATATACCTAACTATGTAAACAGAGTAAATAATACTAAACACAAATATTTTTAATAGCCTATTTCAGTGTCCCACTGCTGGGCAAAGGCCTCCCTCTTTCTGCTTTCAATCTGCTCCAAAACTCAAATAAAGGATGTAGGCCTTCAGTCAGCACAGCTAAAGTGGGACTGGGCGGGGCACGTCTACCGCATGCGAGAAGATAAGTGGGCCAAGATGGCCACTAAGTGGATCTCAGATGGTCGCTGAAAGCAAGGCAGACCTTGAAAAAAATGGCGTGATGACTTGGACCAGTACATGTGTGGGACCTCGACCTGTCCTGGCGCAGTCAGGGGAGTTTCCACTTAGAAGATAGGAGTTAGAGTGGAGAACAGAGACTCAACAACACAGATTATATTAAATTTATTATCTCACACACAACTTTGTATCAAAAGATATAATTTACTCTTTAAATAATATCTATTTATACGGGGTCTAACAAAATATACTGAAACTATTTTAAGGGTGAATTCAGCCCATGATACTGAACAACTTTCCGCAAGGAACACATATCGAAATATGAAAAATATTTTTGGACCTCCCATACAAGTTGAACGATTAGCTGATCCGAGTATGTATGAAAAGCTAAAAATTATAAGTAAGTAGGTAGTTCTGGACATCTTTCCAGGATAAGAGATAGAAGTGTAATGAGTCAAAATGAAGATGGGTGTATAAATGATTTGAAAATGGAATGAAATGAAATGAAGAATGAAAAGCACACAGGATGAGATGAAGAAATGACATATGAATCATGATGCAACATGCAGATTCGTTACACATGGGCGAACGGCAAACTGTTGCCCTCCACAGAATTGATGAGAAGCAAATAAAATTATATTTCAAATTATCTACCTCCTACTTACGACCTCCGTGGCGTAATGGTTAACACGCTAGACCGCTAATCCGGAAGTTATGGGTTCGATCCCCAGCCAGGGCAAGTTAGAAAATGGCCTTTTTCAAATTGTCCTGGGTCTTGGATGTTTATCTATATATGTATTTATCATAAAAATATCGTATCGTTGAGTTAGTACTCGTATCCCATAAGACAAGTTTGAAAAACTTACTTTGGGGCTAGCTTAATCGGTGTGATTTGTCCCTATATATTTATTTATATTTTTATATTTGTAAACAACAGAACATCAAATGTAAACCTTGCTTTCCATTCACAGCCGTGTTTGCCTGTCATCGATGATTAATTTACAAGTTTTCTTTTGTCTCTGAAATTGCTTCGACAACTGATCCAACCTCAGTAATTGAAAGTCACACGGTACCCACGACCCTGTTACAATGTTCCCATTTCATTACCGAGAATTCAATTGTAATTATTGTGATTCAGTTACAATACGAGCTCAAACTGGATCGAATGTTCATAGCAGTCTACTTCTTCTTTGTTTCCTAACACTTGTCACTTTGCGCATTTAAACATTATCAAATAGAATAATAATATATATTTTTTTTAAATCTTTATTTATTATAGAGGGTTTTATCTACAAAGACTATGCCACCCTCATAGATGCATCGAAAGAAAATAAAAATATCATCTCCGGCTAATTAATTTTTTAATGATTTTATAAATTACCCTTGCTGCCTCTGACGAGGGACTGGCAAGTATGCTATTAAAAACTCCTACATCTATAAGGTTTACATTAAATTCAGTAATAAAATCTTTTCTTTCATTTTCTTTCGATTCGGACGCACTCATTCAAGGCGTGGTACACATCTTCTATTTGACCACATTCTTCACAGTAAGGGGTTTCGGTTTTACCCAACAGATAGGCAAAACTGTTAAATGGTATGTGTCCGGAACGAATTTTTAAGGCCATACAGATTTCAGACCTACTCATATCAGCCCCAACGAACCATGGGCCCCGAGAGAGGCTGGGCCGAATAGTCTTGAACCATATGCCCCTAGTGCGGGATCTCTCATCAAAAAAATCTTTCCATATTTTAATGCAACGATCTTTAACAATATAAAATAATAATATATAATAATAATAATAAAGCCCTTTATTCAGACCTTCTTAACCTAATAACAATATGTAGCTATAATTACATTACATATATGAAGACTTAAAAACTAAAATTAATTATTCCAGTATATCGTGTTTGCTTATTTTCTGAAGATCTGTTTGCCAATTGGCAAAGGCCTCCTCCAACCTTTTCCATTCTGGTCTATCTTGGGCCGTTCTATTCCACATTACTTCAGCAACTTGACTTATGTCATCATCCCACCTTTTCTGCGGTCTACCTCTCTTCCTTTTGCCTTCTCTGGGACACCATCTTGCCACCCTTTTACTCCATTTTTCGTGACCACTCATCATGTGACCTGCCCATCTCCATTTGAGTTTTCTAATTTTCACTGCTACATTTACAGTTTTTGTTTTGCTCCTGATGACATAATTTCTTACTCTATCTGATTTCTTTATATTAAGCATACTTCTTTCCATTGCATACTGGCAGGATGCAAGTTTGCCAGTCGTTTATTTTGTTACTGACCAAGTTTGGCAGCCATACAGTACAGGAAGTATGCAGGTGTTGAATAGTTTACTTTTGAAATTCATAATCTTTCATAGCCTCTCTTAAAGCCCAGTATCTCCTCCAGCCATTTGTAATTCTTCTGTCTACTTCTTTGCACCCAGGTTCTTTTTGAGTGATAATCTGTCCCAAGTATATATACTCATCGGTGTATTCGATTTTAGTGTTTCCTAACTCTATATTGTTTTTGTTACCATTTGTCATCACTCTAGTTTTATCCGGATTCAGTTTTAACCCTACTTTCTCACTTTTTGTCGCAAGCTCTTTTATCATTCTGCTCAAGTCTTCTGATGTTTTGGCGAATAGAACTATGTCATCGGCGAATCTCAAATGCGTCAGTAATACGCCGTCTACATTTATCCCAAAGTAATCCCAATTAATTCTTCTGAAAATTAATTCTAGCACCGCCGAGAACAGTTTTGGGGATAAAGGGTCTCCCTGCCTGACGCCTCTCTCTATTTTAAACGGTTCGCCTTTCTTTTCTAGTTGGATTCTTGCTGTACTATGTTTGTATACGTTTTTTATTAATCGTATGTATTTGTGTTCAATTCCTTGTCAAATAGAATAGACTATATTTATTTATTATTCACTGTACACATATAAAAAAGTAACAAGTACAACAAGCGGACTTTGCTTAAATAATTCTCTTGTATCTTCTTCTTGAGAAAGAAATAGTGACTCGCGCCCTGGCTCATTTCTGACACAAAGGTTGGCCATTGCCATTCTGCGTGGTAATGCGGCTAATGTATTGGGCACCTTTGCAGCAGAGATGTCAAGGGACGGGTTAGAAATATAGTGATTATAATTATATTTGTTTTAGTTTTTTGTTTTTCTTTTTTTATAAGGTTCAAATGTATGTTATATATATTAAATATATTGTATTATATAAAATATGTTTTGTAAATTATAGTTATCTATTACATTTTGTTCATCAATTTTTTTATTATACTTTTTTATTTGCTATCCATAAAAATAATATTAAAGTCGGTATATTCTGAGTTCATCCCTGACCAGTTAATCTCAGTCTAACTACTCTACATTACCTAGAGTTCTAAGTTCCAATCCAATCTATATTTATCGTTGTTTGCAAACCAAATCATCTTCGATGTCAAATAAATCGTTTACTTGACAATTTTAAAGAATCGTTCGGGTGATTTATCGATCAGTTTAAACCAACTTAAAAAATAGTTTCAGTATGTTTATAATCCTAAGAAATGTACAATCAATTGTACCTACCTACAGTTTGAAACGAAATAAAGTTATTCTCATAGATTTCGTCACACAAGGTCTATGCCAAAATTCACAGGTTGTTGAAAAAACATTTTTAATGATGTTAATATTATTTGTTCAATTTAAAGGTATGACATTGCCTTCACGTTTTGTAACATCTCTTCAAATTGTTCTTAAGTATTTGAAAACATCTTTCACGGTCGTCATCTATTACATTTTAAGATGTTACTGGTTTATGTACGTACATAACGTAAACTTAAAAATGTTATGTACGTACGAGTACAAGAAAATATACAGGGTCTATAAATATATACTGAAACTATTTTAAGGCCGTACTTAAATTTTCCGGGATCCGCTGCTGTCCCCATTATAAATAAATAATTTCAAAGAAAACGGAGACATCATTTAAAATTTTGCTACTACCAAGTCCTAGATAACCCTTCAAAGTATTTTATGAACTACTGTTTACAGTTTTAATGAGTAATAATGAGAACGTTAAGCTTTACTACGCACATTAGCTAAAAGTGGCCGTTTTTCGCAAATGTGCGTAGTAAAGCTTAACGTTCTCACTTT
The DNA here is from genome assembly GCA_963576875.1 of Acrobasis repandana. Classification (NCBI taxonomy): domain Eukaryota; kingdom Metazoa; phylum Arthropoda; class Insecta; order Lepidoptera; family Pyralidae; genus Acrobasis; species Acrobasis repandana. The sequence continues at coordinate 16,155,652 of OY756227.1, forward strand.
AAACTGTAAACAGTAGTTTATAAAATACTTTGAAGGGTTATCTAGGACTTGGTAGTAGCAAAATTTTAAATGATGTCTCCGTTTTCTTTGAAATTATTTATTTAAAATGGGGGCAGCACTGGACCCCGGAAAATTTAGGTACGGCCTTAAGGGTGAATTCAGTCCATAATTTTGAACAATTTTCCCCAAGAAACATACATAGAAATATGAAAAAAAAAATTTTTTTCGGCCTCCCATACAACTTGACCAAGCAGTCTGGTCCGAGTTTCTATGGAAAGCAAAAAAATTATATTTCATATTTCGATTTATAATTATGTTACTTGGGGAAAGATGTTCAGCATCATGGACTGATTTCTCCCTTTAAATACTTTTAGCATATTTTCTTACACCTTATATACGTAGTACTATAATAACATGGCATGGGTGGTACTTATTTCTAAACAAATGTCAAGATTTTCAATCTACATTTTGTTTTTAACAAAGAAAAAACAAAATATAATCCGGCATGTAAGAAATAAAAGAACATTTATACACTACAATATGATATACTAGCTATATTAAAATATAATAGCTATATAACTAGCTGTATTATAATATTACTAAGTATAACTGAAAAAGTCCGTGAGAATGGAAAGGTCAGACATTGCACAATCGGTTAATTGAATTACTTACTTCGCACCTGGTAACTAGAAGCCAAAAACATTTGTACGGCTCTTACGAAATAATATACATTTGCAGAATGACATCTGCCGGTAAGGTTTGTGCCGCTTTGGTCTGACCCTATTTTTTTTAGTTATGTTTCCAACATTTTAGTGTCATATTGAAGTAGTTGATTTTTTGTGTTAACGAAGAGCCCGTACTGCCCTAAAGTTCTTAGAGCGATCTTAAATATTATCAATATTAACGAAATACTCACTTTGAAATAAAAACACAGCAATGTTCAGGACTAACTCACATAATAAGTTTCGAAAACACGATTGCTTAAAATTTTCTCGATAGAAAAAATTGCGAATTTGCTTCTAAATCACCTCAGAATTATACTAAAACAGAAAGTATTTAAGAAATACATTAAATTAGCACTTGTAACTTTGAATTATAATTGTGTTAAACATAAGGCAGTCATCATATGTCTTACTTTTTAAATAACTCTTAAATATTCTTTGTAAAACGAAAAAAACCTCAAAACCAGAACCAGCCTCATTGACCCACCGCGATTCCCGATGCCCCGCATGGCTTGCTGTCTCGCTTCAGCTAGAGCAAATTTGTGTGGGTGAAAGCGGGAGCAAAATTTAGATTATTGACATCAGGTGACATCAGGTGTCTTAAGGCTCACGCAAAAATATATTATGAAAGTAGATATGTCTGGATGATTATTTGACTTTTATGTGTTTTATAAAAACAAGCAAGTCAGATACAACATTTTCAATAATCCCCAAGCCCTTGAATATCTCAAATTATATTTCCAACTTTTAAGTTTTACCTACTAACAAAATATCCCTGCGTTCTTCAGAAACTCTTATCCTAGTCACTCCTTCTCACCGTAAAGGTTTTTCGATAACTCTTTCTCTGTGACCGCTGTACGACTCTGGAATGCTCTCCCTAACTTCATTAGAAGAGCTCCTAGCCGGATTCCTTTAAAATTAGAGTTTAGGCCCCCTTCACTCTCAGTTAAATATGAGATAGACTTGATAGGGTAATATGGATTGCATACGTCCCACAGCAAGGCAAAGGGCGCCCTCTTTCCTTCCACAGTTCTCTATTTTTAGTCTTCACTTTCTATTCTGTACTAAAGTTAAATTAATTTATTTTAATTAAACCTCCCCGCCGTGCTTCGCCGCAGTCAAAATGGTAGAATGGCACTTGAACATATTAATATATTATTTATGATACTTCAGTGAACGTAGATTAGGGGAGGCAAATATAAATTACTTCTCCTATTGGCGGCAAATGGGTATCCACCCTGTGGCGGATCAGCTTTGTTAACTCTTCTTCTCTGTAGAAGAAAAAGTAAACAAAGCTAATTCAAGGACAAAGGGGAACTCACCAGCATCAAGGGCGCGCCAGTGACAGGGCGTCGTTACTGTTTGAAGTGCATTCAGAATGTCATTATCGAGATAGTTTGACCTCTGCCATATTTGGAGTTGCCCCTGACATGGGTTTTACCGCTCTTTGACAAAAATCTAAATTGCTTATATTTTTATTATTTTTTTCCTTTTTTGCCTGAGATGCTTTTTCCGATGTCGACAGAACCTACGACTAAAAGCTATTCTTCTTCTATATTTACGAGCCAGGCTCTTGTTAGTGTTATTCTATGAAACGAGACGCACACAATTACGATATTTGGCAGAAAATGGAGTGGCTTGCCATTGCCTTCTATACAAAGTGTTAATGAAATAACGCAAAACCTCTTAGATGGTACCTCAGGCCATGAAACTGAACAACATTTGTTTTAAAACTTAACGAAACCCAAAAAAATTGAATTTTCATAGAACCTGATCAGCTGATCAATTTGTATGAAAAACTGAATTTTATTTTTGGCGTTTTGAGAATGTTGTAGAACAAAAGTTGTTCAGTTTCATTGACTGAGTTATAATATCATGGAATAAGATATTACAAATGCAGATTCGTGTATATTGGTGGTCTTCTGTATTTGTTAGGCTGTTCGATGTAACGTTATACGGGTGGCAAAAATTAATAGCTAGGCCATACCATAGAGCATTTCGCATCAAGGATTAGTTTTTTCGTCATCGCCATCAGCCTGTGAGGCACGAGATTGATTCCAGTGAAAGAACACAACGTAAGAATTTTTTTGTAATGATATTTTTTTTTTCTCGACTATACAAAGAAGAAGGGACATACCCGTAATAAATCACACCACGAGCTATAATAGATTACTAAAGTATAATGAAATTAAAATAACTGTCAAAATCCAAAAAAAAATCGACATTCCCCTACAAATCGCCCGGGCGGCTGCACACTGTTGAATGGAAGTGCCGAAAAATTTTTTTTTTGTTCTTTGACTGTTATTTTAATTTAATTATACTTCAATGATCTAGTATAGATCGTGGTTTGATTTATTACGGGCATGTCCCTTCCACGTTGTATATTGACTCTATGTATATTTCTTTAGTTTATCTAAATCAGTTTAACAAGTATGCAAAAATAAACACGAGTAGCAAGCAAGTAAAGGTCAAATCTAACACTATCTTTGCCCCAAATCTCAGTTTCGGCATACTTTACCCTAACTAATAAGAAAATGGCCATCCTTAAGGTGAAGATATAGGCAAATGGCCTTAAAGTGTGAAATAAATTGTTAACTCGTAAATATGGTGATAATTTCCATATTGCTCTTCGTCATGCACTAGATATCCTTTTAAATTATTTTATGAACTGCCGTTGAAACTATTATTGGTGATCCGTCTATCTTTAAAACTTGCCGTGGCCACTTTTGGCGGAGGCAAGTTTTAAAGCTAGACGGACTCATGTAAATACTTTTAACGGTGGTTCATAAAATAATTTAAAGGACTATCTAGTGCGCGACGAAGAGCAATATGGAAATTATCTCCATATTTACGAGTTATCAATTTATTTCAAATGAGGGCGCCACTTCAAGGTCATTTGCCTAACCCTTCACCTCAAACAAAAAACTCTTTGTTTAGCAGATGTTAATGCAGATTTATTGAAAGTAACAAATTGTGAGATGGTTTTAATGCGCGTGACAACATTGCCCTACTTTTGCCTTACCCACATTTGCCACATTTGCCGTAATGCCTTGTTTAGATACTTAGAGCACTTTTAGTGGGATTTGTCTTGTCACTACTCTATATGTATCCCACTGGTGGACAAAGACCGTAGGCTTGTTTTTAGACTTCCGATCACATCAAAAGTTCGCTTTTTCTTTCTCTTTTAAAATTTCTCAACTCCTTTGACTAAGAAAAGAAAAAGAAAAAGAAAAAGCGAGGTAGTCACCTCACTCTTAATCGGCCTCTCTTTGTTTTGCAATAAAAAAAATCTAAATCATTTATTTTCGGATTTTCTACATTCTGGATTGCGATCGAGGAATTCTTTTAAGTAATGTATCGTAATTCAGACAATGGCGATACTAAAATCCTATCTTTCCTGGGGCATACGACCGCCGTGGCTTGCTTTGTTTGCCAACTCATACGAGTACATAAGACTATAGTGACTCTATGAGCTACAGATCTGTGCAACTGTAGATCTTGCGAGTATGAGATGTGTGCATAGTCGTAGGTGCATAGTCATAACGGTGACCCCTTGAAGTTTATCAGATCAAACAGTTGTTCGGACAAAAAAGTTGCATCTTCATAAAGGTAACAAAGTGGCTTGGGAAGCCACTTTGAAAAATTTCCAAATATTGAAGAAATCGAAAAAGAAATTAATATAATTGTCGACCCTGCTAACAAAAGTTCACAAGAATCGGATGAGAAATAATGTACCGGGTATTCTCTTCTACAGGGATAATTAAAATATAACGGATTCACTAGGGTATCAGATTTTGGGGATCTAGCCGGAACAACTCGAACGGACATACGAACGCATTTTTGACAACCACCACTTGCTTCCGATGAAGAAAAACATCGTGAGAAAACCTGCACACTAGTTCACTAATATCACAGAAGACAGTAAAAGTATACAGAACGGAATCTCCTAAGGTGCGTACCTTAGGAGATTCCGTTCTGTATACTTTCTTTCCCCGTTCTTGTGCGGCCGCGTGCGCCGTGCAGTGTGTGTTCGCCCGCTCTCGCCCCTCGACAAGGCGTGAACGGGGGAGAGGTGCGGGGACGGGGAACGGGAACGCATATTGCGCGGGACCTTAGGAGATTCCTTTATGTCTACTCTTACTGTCTTCTGTCATTGAACTACATCTGAGGCAGTTCGACAAATCTGACGCCAATATTAGTAATAACACACTTGATAAAAAGAAGAATTAATAATCAATATGTATTTTGCACACTTCTACCGTTTCTAAACAATTTTGCTTCGCGCCGTGGGACCCGCGTTATGTAACACGATGTATCAACACTACAAGCGTCGTATTCTAAGAGTTAGTACACATTTTTGGGTAGGTATTTGAGGCAAGCTGAATACTTATTTTATACTTCTATAATACCCTAACTCAGAACTGCAGACCAGGTTCCAGCCAGGTCTGCAGTTCTGAGTTACTCCCCAGAGTAGCGGGGCTAAATAAAAAAAAACATCAAAGATAATTTTTTGTTACCTATCAAATAAATATCCTTGAGGATCCTTTCCTATACTCAAAGATGAAAAAAAAATTATAAGACAGATCTTTAACTTCGCCAGTTGCGAAATTCAGAATTAATAAATAATACCGGGAAAAAAATTTCAACTTGCCACCAATAAATTTTATGACGTTTTTTTTTTATTCAGCCCCGCTAGTCCCCAGCCAGATCTGCAGTTATGAGTTAGGGTATTTATTATAAGAAAAGTATAAGCACAGGTATGGCACTTCATCGAAGCGGAGTATCAGTTATGCCTACACTACTACAAACGAAACTATACATTCGTGCACACGTCAATGCGTGTGTGTTCGCCCGCTCTCGCTCGCCTCTCGACAAAGCGAGAACGGGGAGAGGTGCGGAGACGGGGAACGAGGATGCATATTGCGCGGGACCTTAGAAGATTCCGTTCTGTATGAAATACTCTTGTAATTCTGTGGTATAAGACAAGTTTTCAGCTAGCCTCAAATATCTACTTAAAAATGTCTACAAGCTCTCGGACTATCGCGTCGGTTGCCAAAAAGCCCTGGGTGAATTTGCATTCATCATGTATAACATGTTCTTGTTTGCTATGGCAACACGTCTCGCCTAACTTTGCATACAGTTTTTTTTTATTCTATACGAGTAGTAACGGTGCACGTGTCGTGGAATTGGCGTTGCGCTTAGAAATAACTATACTTAGTTTACAATAGGTATCAAATTATTTGGGAATTTCAGTTCTGGTTGCTTCTAAAACTTATATTAAAATAAATAGATAGAAACAAATCACACTGATCGAGCTAGCCCCAAAGTAAGTTCAAACTTGTGTTATGGGATACTAACTCAATGCTACTATATTTTATAATAAATAATACATACTCGTAGATAGACAGTAGACACTCAAGTCCCAATACAATTTCAAGGCATTTTCCAACTTTCCCTGGCTGGGGATCAAACGCAGGATCTCTGAGTGACAGACTAGCGTGTTAACCAATATTGAAGTCGTGACTGGCATATGACATATTATCACTCGTAACAGACTTTAAAAAGTAATTTTTATTTTAAAAACAAAACAAACTATGTTTCTCGTGATTATGTAAGTTTTAACGATAGCATACATCTATTTCAGGCTTTTCGGAGTTATAGCAGAATAAAGAAACTCGGGAAATCTGAGAGCATAATTTCGCGTAATGGACCTGTGAGCTGGCCTCCACGATCGTGTGATCTCACACCTATGGATTACTTTCTTTGTCGATATGTGAAGTCACACGTCTACGCAGATAAATCACAGACGTTGGACAACTTGGAAACCAACATTTGCCGCGTTATTGCCAATATACTCGTATACGGCCCCAGTTGCTCCAAAAAGTGGTCGAAAATTGAACTTCCCGATTACGTTTCATTCGAGCCAGCCGTGGCGCCCATATGCCCAAAATAACTTTTAAGCACTAATGCCATAAAAATATATTTTAAATAAAACCAAAACCATGATAATGAAATTTATTTTTACGTGTTTTATTTCATTTTGAATTTGTATACCTCTAAAAACACCCGTTACCTACATACTTACATACGACTACAATGCAATGGGCCACAAAAAAAAAGTATAATATAATAGTACCAAAACTATATAGGTCTACCTTTTATGTAGCCCATACATATTTTTTATGTGTACATACGTGATCCCTGAAAAAATGTGAATTAACGTTCATTGGCCATAATTTAAGATCTACGAGAATTTAGCTGTAAACCTTTATACTGAACCACTTGAGCACATATATCAAATATGTAATATGTAAGATTTATTCTATCATTCAAACAGGTACCTACATACAAACAGACATAATGACTGTCTGGCCATTATTCATGCCGTCTAGCCGCGGTCTGTGCCACGTTTGCGGTTATTTACGGCTTTCCTATCAAGATATAACTTTAGATTGTTCTCTATCTGTTACAAAATGTTACAATCATCGAACATATTACCACAGAATAAATAATAGTAACGTACAGAAGTCTCACTCAGCAAAGAAATTCAAAGAAATATCTACTCAATATGGCTAGAGATATGGTTTAATTTAGCTCACGTCAGAACTCAGCAACCTTTTGTATAAATACCTAGACATCCATTGCTAGCCAATTTCATTCTTATTAGTCTGGACAAACGATTCGTATAACTGAATTTACCACCCTGCGGGGCCGCCTACGCGCATAGTAATAATGTAGGTACATTTTCGATACCTAAACGGGGAGTGACACAGGCCTGGTATAACTTTAGATTGTTTGACTCTGATCTGTTACAAAATGTTACAATCATCGTACATATTACTGATCACGTCTTTATCTCTATTACGGTTAATTTCTATGAAGTCTTTATTTATATGTCATAGAGTCAAGTTATCGTCGAACATACATAGGTGTACATACATAGAGGGTGATTTTATATACTGACTGCTTACGTGGTCCAGTGGTCAAGGCGTTTGCCTCGAGATCCAGAGGTGGTGGGTTCAAATTCCACTGGGAAGCATACTTTGTAAAAAGTTGTTTCCAGTCTGGTTAGGATATTGCAGGCTTGAATCACCTGGTTATCTGGAAAGAAAGGTGATTTAATGCTTCGGAAGGCACGCAAAGCTGTGGGTCCGGAACGCCATCTAGCATTTGTTTAAACCTATCCTAGAATAAGTTCTGGTCTATCCTTTGGGTTGCGGAGGTCAGACGACAGTCGCTCTGTGTAAAACCAGTGATCATCATCATCCGAGCGTATCACAGTAACCTCGTCAAATCACCTAGGTAAGGTAGCGGACCCCAGGCACAGAAGACAGTAAGAGTATACCTACAGAACGAAATCTCCGAAGGTACGCCCAATATGTGTCCCCGTTTCCTGTCCCCGCACCTCTCCCCCGTTCTTGTGCAGCCGCGTGCGCCGTGCAGTGTGTGTTCGCCTGCTCTCGCCCTGAGACATGGCGAGAACGGGGGAGAGGTGCGGGGATGGAGAATGGGGACGCATATTGCGCGGGACCTTAGGAGATTCCGTTCTGTATACTCTTACTCTTCTGTGCCCCGGGCTCTGAAGCGTTACCGCTGAGGATGCAACCGGGGATACGCTCGGATGATGATGATGAGACTCAAAATCACCCTGTATATGTAGAGACACTGCAGTGACAAACACGTACTGTGCTGCCCATTTAAGAGGCAATTCTAAATCATTTTAAAATAATAATTGTTAATTTTTTTTGACATTTAAAATTGTATGTGTGTTTTGTGTATTTTACTGTATTATTTTCGAGCGACTGGCATTTTTATTATTTAAATTGTATTATGGGTCAAATAGTTACCTGAAATAAATGTATTTTATTTTATTTATATTTATTTATATAAGTACAATAAATAAAATCTTAAAAAAAATATCATCATTGATGACATACAGGATGATTTTGAACCCCGTAACTATATTCAAGGAAAGTACTCTATAAGCGAAATAAAAAATATATATTCGGTCGTATCTTGTTTCGTAATAGAAACCAAAGATATTTTTACACACTCTTTTAGAGTGATGGTGGGCGAGGAGGTGGAAAAAGCAATCAAAATATTGTGATGGCTTGCTAGCCGTATGGCCTACATGATTCGCGTTTTCGTCCATTCCGGAAATGAAACCGGGAAACTAACCAACATACAACGTGTAACAAAAAGGAGGTATCAACCCGAAAGGGAGATTACGTACTAACCAATGTGAACAACTTTGACTATGGGACCATCCCAGAAATCGCGAAAAACAATCTGCAGCTCCATACATTTTGGTGCGGTAGGTATTTAAATACTTATGTATGGAGCTGCAGATTTTCTTTACCTACTTTCACATGACGGAATATGGTAAGATTAGACTGCTGGTAAACTAGACATAACAATTTACGAATATAACTTATGGCAACGATTGGTAATGACAGTAATAGGCCCATGTTTTATAGCGGGAGATTTATTATAGTAAACGGTTCGTGCGGTCCGCGGTAGTCAATGCGAATTGCATTCACGTTATAGACGAATAAACAAACAACTACTTTAAACATCTTTAGTATAAGAAAGGATTAGTTACCTGGTATTCTCTTCCTGTGACAGCTGGGTCACGGAATTGGCCCAAGAATACGTTATGAGTTCGGAGTGTTGCGTGTGATTGAATTATTCGAGCAAAATGTATTTTTCAACTTAATAAACCAATTATGAACTAATAAATCTTAAGTATTAGTAAGGATTATACTCTACATATATTTTTTAACAACGTTCCTATCCTACATACTTACATAAATACTTAAAAAAAAGATTTGAACAAATATGTAAAACAAATTTTTAAATAAATATGCATGTCTATAAATAAGATTTTGAACCTCGTAGCTTATTCAAGGAAAGTAGGTACTCTTCTTCTCGTCGTGTCCCTGCGCGGTAATTAGTAGTCATCCATATATGTATTTATCTATCCGCATACATATATAATTAGTTCTTTATGCATTATATTTACATAATTATCTTATATATAAAATTCTCGTGTCACAATGTTCGTTCCCGTACTCCTCCGAAACGGCTTGACCGATTCTCATGAAATTTTGTGAGCATATTGAGTAGGTCTGAGAATCGGCCAACATCTATTTTTCATACCCCGAATCTACGCGGGCGAAGCCGCGGGCAAAAGCTAGTATATTTATTTTATCTATAGTTATTGTATTGGTATATATTTCTTTAAAATTAATATTTATTTATATTCTTGATTTATTCTTGTATGTATTTATAGGTACTTTTAAATTTTGTTTACACACTCTGTCGCACCACCCAAATTATTTCTCTACTTGGTCCAATGGTTGACTGGCAGAGAACGCCATAAGGCGTTAAGTCCGCCATTTGTACACTTTTTTATGTGCAATAAAGTTTAAATAAATAAATAAGTGAATTAAAAAAATACATAGGTATTCTGTCATATGTATCATCATTATCCGCAAGCGTATATTCCCGGTTGCATCGTCAGCGGTTACGCTTTAGAGCCCGGGGTCCGCTACCTTACCTAGGTGATTTGACGAGGTTACTGGTTTTTACACAGAGCGACTGCCGTTTGACCTCCGCGACCCAAAGGGTAGACCAGAACCGATCCTAGGGATAGGTACAAACGCTAGAATTGCGTTAGGAACCAACAGCTTTACGTGCCTTCCGAAGCTGGGAATCGTCTTTCTTTTCAGATAATCAGTTGATTAAAGCCTGCAATATCCTAACCAGACTGAAAACAACTTTTCAAAAGTATGCTTCCCAGTGGGATTTGAACCGACAACCTTTGGATCACAAGGCGAACGCCTTGACCACTGGACCACGGAGGCAGTCTTTACATTATATTCTGTCATGGGTGCCCCTTGTTTCACAGACTGAAATTTCATAGAATTTCGATTCACAGAAAATTTTTCATAGAATATTTAATTCTTATATTTTTATTTCAAATATTTTTGTTTTAAAGACTATTTACTTGAATGAAACACAATTTATAGAAACATAGTTCAATGAATTTTAGAATCTCGTATTTTCATTTAACAAACTAATCAAACAGTAGAATATTTCTTTAAAGAATATTGTTTGTTCGGTATAATCTTTCATGGAATTTTATTTTAATGAAAATTATTATTTAAGGAAGTATTTTGTGAAAACATTGTATAAACAAATTAAATACCATACAAAAGGTTAGAATATATTATAAATCGCTACCACAATATAGGTTAGGGCAAACTTATAGGTTAGGTTAGGTTAGAACTGCGACCAACTGCTGGGAAAGTTTTATCCATTTAACTAGAATAGGGCAAACTTATAGGTTATAAATATTATATTAACTAAACTTATTAAAAATAATAATATTTAATTTGATATTCTGATATTAAAAACATCGCAAAAGTAAATGTTATTTGTAATAAAATTCTATGATTTCAAATTATTCATAACAAACATTCTAATTATTGATTTTCTGTGCAACGAAAATCTATTATTAAAAATTCTTTATACTGAGTATCCTACATATTGATTATTCTATGACATGATAATCTTTAAAAGTAAGAAAAAAGAAAAAAAAATCTAAATAACGAAAATCTGTTAAACTTTTGCCTGTTAAAGAAAGTACACCCATTCTGTCATATGTATCTTGGTTGATAATAAAAACCTTACCTTCTCGTAATATAATACCCCTCATTATGTGACAGTACCTATTATTAACTACTGTTACAATAATTAGAATAGTACTACTGACGTTACAATGACCCCCTTAACGTTTTCACAACACACTCCCTACTAACATACCCGTGTAGTTCCGGGTTAGAATAGACGACTCCATCTCTTCCTGTGGATGTCGTAAGAGGCGACTAAGCACAAACATCTGGTGCTACAATTGCATTCTCAAGAAGGGTTAACGTCAGGCGGCGGCTGGTTGTACAACTTTTCGTACAAATACATTCCCAAAGAGGGTCGACGTCAGGCAGGCGGCTGGTCGGAAAGCGCACCCCGGGCTCCGAAGCAGCACAGCTGAGGATGCAACCCGGAACGCGCTTAGACGAAGAAGAAGACTCCCTACTAACATAGTCTCGTCAGCCGTCTCGATCCCCTGGCTCTACGTAGGGATGTTGCATCCTTGTGCATTTTTTATCGCATTTATCGCGAAATTTCACCATTATTGAAATTAAAATATCATCCATACCACCTGGATAGTTGGCAATCAACCACCGTACGTTTTAAAAGGAACTTCCGGCCATACGTGGCAGGAAGTTCCTTCGACCGAACTGTGGAATCAACTTCCTGCAGCGGTGGTCCCGAACCGATACGACATTGAAACCTTCAAAAAACGAGTCTATATCTTCCTGAAAGGCCGGTAACGCTTTTGTTACACCCCTGGTGTTGCAGTTGTCCATGGACAGTGGTGATCACTTACCATCAGGTGACCCGCTTGTTCGTTTGCCGCCCTATAACATAAAAAATAAAATAAAAAAAATAGAGCCATTAATTTTATTTACAACATCACACACTTCGTACATTCATTAGCCTTCATATCTATGAATTAATATCTATTAATTCGAGATTATATTGCTTTTAATATTTGTAAGCCCACGTAAGCTGCTTATATAGAGTTACGTAATTCCTTTCGCGGCAATATGCGACTTTTGAAATAAAACAAGCATTTTATACGAAAATAAAGAGATGAAATCGATTAATTTATTAAATTAAAGTGCAAATTTTGCCGTCAACGCGATTAAAACGTAAAACAAGTTGTATATGTAACTTAGTGCACATGGAATTGATAGCGCTTTCACTACTTCGATATAACACAAGAATTTCACAAAAAAAAAAATCTAAATTCTGATTAAAGTAGGCATTTGAAGGGCAACAAGAACGCTAAGAATTTCTTGGAAAATAAACTCTAAATTCTTGTGGACATTTGAGAGGCTACAAGTACGTACTGCCCTCACTTGAATTTCTTTTTTCGAGAACAAATATAAAAGTCTAAACTTTCTGTGAATTATTGTTAAAACTTGTTGAATTTGTTTATATTTCGATTGATCCTTTTTAAATTCCTCAATTAATTATGTCTTAGGGGTTTATAAAAAAATTGTACCTTAGTATTTAAAAGTTGATTTTCAGCTCAAAGATCGTAAAAAAACTGGTCAAGTGCAAGGCGTTCTCATACATGATTGGTTCCGTACCTCCGTTAATGTTTTAAAACGATGTATGTGGACCCCTTTTATTTTTAACATTATTTTCTTTTTAGTACTTGTTGTTTTATTTTTATTATTAGCGACCATAGCAATACATAATTTATTACGATTCAAGAGGTAGAGCCCTGAGACAGATAAATGGACAGACGGACAGTCAGCGAAGTCTCGGTAATCCCGTTGGCCCCGTTGGTTTGGGTAAGGAACCCTAAAAAAAATAGAAGTTGAATATCGGCTCAAAGATAAGGATCGTAAAAAGCAAAGGTTACAATGTATGGCATAACGGCCAATTCGGAACCAGAAGCCCTCCCAAGCGCTTTCTCTTGTTATCGATGTCATAACATCACATAATATATCGATTCGAGTAATAAAGGTGTCCAAAACCGGTTATTGAGTCCAAATATTGTCACCAAGCATGTTCTTACCCATTTGCGGCATCTTAAGCTTTTAATTAATTTCAAAAACTTTATAAAGGATAATGGCTTCTATAATCTATATATAATAAAATACAAATAAGCAAAGAAAAAACTTTTCAGGAATTCCCGCGCATTCCACAGAATTCCGCGGAAGATTTTTTTGTTGACACAATTTTATTTATTACTTCTTTGATAAAGTTCAATTTACTTTGAAACGGTTAAAAAATTAACTGCCATTCCACAGCAATGTAAATTGAGCCTTAGGCACAAACTACAGGCTCAAAAAAACAATGCCTCTGAACCTCTAAATTTCAGCCTCCCAATGAAAATAATAATAATATATCAAAGAGTAAAAACCAAAGAGCTTGGACCTTCTCTCTCAGTAAAAACAAAAATATTTTGTAAACACTAGAATAGTAATGTAAAATTAAAAGAAAATGTGATTTACCATTGGTGATTTTATGTAGAACAAAACTATTTTTCTAAGTGCTTATAATTTATTAATGAAAAGTTCTCAATTTCTTCATTAAAAATACATGAATTTTCTCTTACATTATTTACAACAACATCCAGCGGTTCCGAAAGGGTAAAGTAATTTTGTTCATTAGCCCTATGAAACCCAACATGAATCTAATCTTGATAAAATATTAAATATTAAAATTGTAGGTGAGCACACAACCTTTACACATGGTAAAACGCAATTACTCAAAACCTTCTATAAAATATTATAAAGATGGTAATAAAATATATAATGAGCATTAGGTATATACAACGTGGAAGGGACATACCCGTAATAAATCGAACCACGGTCTATACTAGATCATTTTAGTATAACAAAACTTAAATAACAGCCAAAAAACAAAAAAAAAATTTGCCATTTCCATACAAAAGTGTGCAGCCGCCCCTTGTATGGGAATACTGATTTTATTATACTGTAGTGATCTAGCATAGCCGGTGGTTCGATTTATTACGAGTACGAGTATGTCCCTTCCACTTTGTATAAAAACAAATAACCGGGGGATCAATGTTGAGGTTGAGATTCAATGGAATACGGTCTTTGCCTCTTTTTCTTATTCATATAAAAAAATTACGTAATCCGGAACCGAAACAAAAAGATTTTTTTAATCCGCTCACAAATAAAAATGTGGTGGAAAGGGAAACTGTTAATAACAGAAAAAGGCGACGGCACTGCCATTAGGTTTCGCGCGTACGAAAGAGGTAGCAGGATATCCCCATCACGCTCCTACTTTTTAGGGTTCCGTACCCAAAGGGTGCAAATGGGACCCTATTACTGAGACTCCGCTGTCTGTCCGTCTGTCACAGGGCTGTATCCCTTGAACCGTAATAGCTGGACACTTGAAATTTTCACTGATTATATATTACTGTTTTTACTATATTAACAAACACTAAAAATAAAAAAAATAAAAAATTAAAGGGGTCGTCATACAAAAAACGTGTTTTTTCAGCCTTTTTAACTAGATCTTTATAATGAAATTAACTAGAAACTTAAAATTTTCACAGATTATGTATTATTATGGCCGCTATAACAACAAATACTAAAAATAAAATAAAGTTAAAAATTAAAGGGGGTCGTCATACAAAAAACGCGGTTTTTCTTCAGCATTTTAAAACATTGTACGGAGGTATGGAACCTTTAATGTACGAGTTCGACTCGCACTTGCCCGTTTATCTTTATACCAATATTTTTCTTCAGCGTTTTAAAACATTGTACGGAGGTACGAAACCTTTTTTTAATGTACGAGTTCGACTCGCACTTGCCCGTTTATCTTTATACCAATATTTGAAATGCTAATTGCTGCTTCATTTAATAAGCAATTTTCCTGGTGCTTTTAGAAAAAGATTTCTTTTCGAGTTATTTGTTGATTCATATAAAACATTGTCCAAAAACAAACACAGTCAAATACCCTACTGAATCTTATACGGAAATTACAAATTGATACCTAATCACATTGCTTTGTAATTTTCATTTAAAAAATTTCGCAGAATATTACTGGCCAGTGTCAAAACATTTCGAATGGCTCAGGCCATGGGCCGGCACAGGAGTGCTATTTTTCATTCAGGGACTCACATTACGAATGATTTGCGCGAGTGTTTCCAAACGGGCGCATTTTTGAATCGATCGAATGCGAAGGATTTGCAACGAGTGGTCTGAACCACTCGTAATTATGACATTTGTAGCGTATAAATGTCAAAGAAACGTTCCATGGAGTATCGTTCCGTTTCACGCTGCTTTTTTATTTTTATTGAAATGTTTAGAAAACCATTGACAAATTTATGATATTTTCTGCGTAACACAATATTACTTATCGCTTACACGATGTTTCAAAAATACGATGCGATGCGCCGGAACGCGAGTGGTGAGTTGGAAAACTACACGTTTTATGTTTCGCTGAGTCCCTAAATGAAAAATAGCACTCCAGGGTGAGAATTCGATTGCCGACGTGTACCACTTGCCCTTTACAATTTGCGGTCAATATGTGCAGTCCAGGGTTTTAATTTAGGTTGCAACTCTTTACCATGAAAAAAAAAAAACATTTTTAATTTTTCGTTATAAACATTTAATGAATGTGACGACAGCGATTTGGCCTCAATTTTTTATATAATTTAATTTATGTAAGTTCTATTTTCAAATAGTTTTAGTTTAGTTTTAATTAATCTTTAAATATAATTTAGTATTATAGAATTTAATGTAAAAATATAACATAGGTATAAAAATGTAATTTGTACTTGCTTTCATATGTGCTACAGAAAGAGGTTTTCCTATAAATAGCACTGGCCGCACAGAAATACGTAGGTTCGCAATGTAATGAAAAAATTACAAAACCAAGCGCTACCTAAAATTTTATTTGACACAAAAATGTGATATAGATATGAATATATGCACCATTATGTAAATAAATAGTCAAATGTTGTAAATAAAACATTTGAATATTATCTGCAGAGATTATTTAAATCGGTCGTCCAAATTAAAATCAAAATAAATATTGCATTAACTGTGTAATGGATTTAATTTGCAAAACGAAATTCCATTTTCAAAATATAAAATCGCCGGAACGATGTTTTTTTTAACCGATTCCAAAAAAAAAGGAGGCTATCCATTCGACCCGTTTGTTTCTTTTAATTGTTTTTGTACGTATGTTATGTTACATGATATCTTTGCCAATTGTAAACCGGTTTTGATGATTGTTTTTTTTTATTTGGACGTATTTACTACCTAGTTGGTTCCATATTAATTTGGTGAATATGGTGAAGAATTTTGGAGATATGGAACAAACTCCTCAGAGAAAATGAAGTCGGTTTTTTTTTTGGTCAAGTAGTTTAAGCGCTGGCTATCCATTTTTGAGGCACCAGTTCGATCTTCACTAGACGCGACTTGTACCTCTGAATTTGTACCCAAGAACGGATTAGCGGATTAGCTCGTTGAAGTGGCAGTGGGCGGGCCACATAGCGCGAAGAACCGATGGCAGAAAGGTTCTCGAATGGCGGCCACGTACCGACAAGCGCAGCGTAGGACACCCACCTGCTAGGTGGTCAGATGACCTGAGCAAGGTGGCAGGGAAACGCTAGATGCAGGCCGCTTCCGATCGGTCGTTTTAGAAATCCTTGGGGGAGGCCTATGTCCAGCAGTGGACTACCTGTGGCTGATATCATTCGTCATCGTCATAACTATCACCACTTGCTTCCAGTGAAGGAAAACACACACTACGTAAGTGAATATATTAAGGGCGTACCTGAATTTTCCGGGGTCCAGTGCTCCCCCATTTAAAATAAATAATTTCAAAGAAAACGGAGACATCATTTGAAAATTGCTACTACCAAGCCCTAGAAAACCCTTCAAGGTATTTTATGAACTACTGTTAAAGTGAGAACGTTAATCTTTACTACGAACGTTAATCTTTACTATGCGAAAAACGGCCACTTTTGGCAAATGTGCGTAGTAAACCTCTAAACGTTCAACCGACTGTCAAAAGTGGTGGTACTGTTTTTGTAATGTTCACGACTTTCGTTGTTTTAGCAATATACTTATTTAAATAATTTTGTTGTCTTTATTCTTGAAACCAAATAACATATGTTATCCTTTCAGAACAGGCATAATAGTTTTATTTGCAGCTATTGTGTATGTTACAAGAATTTTTTATCGTGAGAATAATAAGATTTTTTTTTAGTTTCATTTTTTCGTACATGCTTTTACTGTGAGGCCTAAGTACTATATTACCTATCATCCGTACTACGGTCGTTTTATGACAATATTCCTACAGCCACCTTCTGGCTCCATCATCAGAGCAGCTTCTTGTCATTATTGCATAGTCATCTGATTTACATTATCATAAAAAAAAAATCTCAAACAGAATCCGCGAAGTGGCTCTAACTTGACCCAAAAAACCCAAAAAGAAACAGGGCAAGCTAAATAAAAAGCTTGTAAATAGAAAAATTAAATAAAAAGAATAGTATGTAATTTTATATTTACATGCTATTAATTTCTTTGGCATCATTTTGTAATTGTACTTATTTTTTACACACTTTAACCACACTTCAAGATGTTTCTATCATTATATTCCTTTAATTTTCTTCCTCAGCTATAAGTAGGTACTTATATAACGTCTAACAAAATATACTGAAACTATTTTAAGGGTGGATTCAGTCCATGATACTGAACAACTTTTCCCAAGGAACATATGTCGAAATATGAAAAATATTTTTTGGCTTTCCCTACAAACTCGGATCAGCTGATCGGTCAACTTGTATGGGAGGTCAAAAATTATTTTTCATATTTCGGTATATGTTCCTTGGGGAAAGTTGTTCAGTATCATGGACTGAATCCACCCTTAAAATAGTTTCAGTATATTTTGTTAGACCCTGTATTATATAAAATTTTTGAAACGTTTGAATAAATACCAGATCTTCTCTCTAGAACTGAGTATGAAATTGCATATTTAGTTTCGAGATATAAGTTTTGAGAGCATCAGCCGGAATCGTCTGGGAGAAATCACGTTACACCCAAAGCTAATATTTAGTATCCGCGAGACGCGAGAAATGCATCTCACAGTTCATTGTATCGCCTTTCTCTGATGTCAAAAAGTTAAAAAGAATGCTTTTTCATTCGTTTCAAATATAAAAAAACGCAAAAAAAATAGTTTAAGTTTAAGGTATAACAGTTAAAGTTTAAGGTATAACAATTTACTATATAAAGGTACAACATGAACCCTGATAGAGCATGGCAACATAAAACAATAGAACGACATGCGGATTTTGTTATTATAGTATTATGTCACTGTTTCAATTATTTACATAAGTACTATTATTTACATGTAAATTTTATTGTTATTAACAATTTTAAATGTCAATGTACCTATGTTATTCGTCATTCATTTTTTTATTTATTATTGGACGAGTTTTTTAATGATAAAGATTCATATCATTAAAAACTCGTCCAATAATTTAATATTTTATTAAGAAATAAATCCTTAGCTGGTCTGGTCCAGAGTTAAACATTTCTTAATAACGAGTAGAGTCGGCCTAGCATACATATTCTTCTTCCTTGTAGGAATTCTTTTCCATGTCATTAATTCTGTCCGTAATTTTTATGCAACTTTTACTAGAATTGAGTCAAACGTTATACTTCCGGCAGATGACTCAATGTTTTCGACGTTAATTTGACTTGAAGATATACTAGACGGTCAGATCTGGTTTATTGTCCCAGTTTAGACCAGATCAGACTAGGACCGTGTTTTGTAAGAATCCTAATCTAATCTTAGATCTCAAGATGTCAACTCAGACAGACAAGTGTCTCACCCGTATTGCTGCGTAGTGAGCGGCGAGCGGTGCAGTGCATGTAAAGCGGCAAGGCGGCAAGTGGTAAAAAATTAAGACGCAGGGACACTACTAACAGAATTTATTGTATTTACGTATAATTTAACACCTTGCGACATACATAACCAGATGACAATTAAAAACCCATTATTTTACATCTATCAATAGCCATAAAAGTCTTTATTTAACCTCGAAATTTTATAACAGCGATTGCACCAAAAAAAATGAGTGACCTACATATACGAGTATAGGACGGACATTTTAGAAATTTTACTAAATAAGTGGTGGTTTAGCTATTTGTATGTGATTCCTGTTTCGGCTTTGGTTTCTGCGGCTTAATAGATCTAACTACCTACAGGCGATGAATGTGCATCATTGTATTTGTGTATTATATTATATACATTAATTTAATTAGGTAAGTAATAATTAAGATTTAGCTTAGCAACTTTACAGCATGCTATCCATTCCATTGCTCAAAGTAGAACAAGAACTAGTTTTAATGATTATTAGTATAATTATAGAAAAATTTGCGTTTAATTATTGTAACGAATTTGTGTGACGTAAGCATTCAGAGGTTTTAAAGACACCTAACCAAGTTTATGATTAACAACTAGTTAACTCTAACTCCGATGACATGATTTCAGCACAGTAGTTTACGCCAGTTTGTAGTCTCAAATACTTGAATACCAATCATTATTTAACGCGTTTACTAAGTTATTTACTTAGTTATATATTGTTTGGGAGAAAAGAAAAAACATAAAATGTACCAGCTGATTCTTTTCCCGCGTGAGGCGAGAATCTGGATCATATCAATAGGCGATGCGATTAGCAACCCATCACTACAATAATTTCCTTTTCCATCTTTATGCCCACCATTACGCTCAAAGTGGCTTGGACCTTACTGCTAAAATTGTATCTGTATTTAATAAATAAAAAGTATTACTTAATAAAAACAAAAGATTTATTCACAGAGCGGCGGCGTCTTAATTTTTAGTGGACGGAATAACAATTATGGAAATGACCGACACGTTATACAACCAGCTCGTATCGCGTACAAACAAAGCCGGGTGACATAATACTCTATAAAGATCGTGTCTATTCATATTAGATTACTTTACTTACCTCAAACGGTGGAGTTATGGTGCATGGATGTGTTAGATCACTTTTAATTCTTGCACTTGGGAATAATGAGTTTTGAACTATTTATACAGTGCATGGTTTTCAAATAATGCTCTTGGGTGACCTTCGATTCGTTTAAAATTTTTGTTTCTAATTTCACTTTGCCGAAACTTATTGGCCTAAACTTGTAATGCAAAGTTATTGTTTAGTATAATTGATGTTTTTGCACAATAATAGTAAAGCCTAAACTACTAAGAACGTTAAGCTTTACTACGCACATTTGCCAAAAGTGGCCGTTTTTCCCAAATGTGCGTAGTAAAGCTTAACGTTTTCACTTTAAACTGTAAACAAGAGTTCATAAAATACTTTGAAGGGTTATCTAGGACTTGGTAGTAACAAAATTTTAAATGATGTCTCTGTTTTCTTTGAAATGATTTATTTTAAATGGGGGCAACACTAGACCCCGGAAAATTCAGGTACGGCCTTAACAACCTCACACAGTGAAAATGAATCACTATAATTTTACATAAGTACACATACACCAGACAAAACACATTACGTATTCAAATATTTCCCACGTCGCCGGGTTTGAACCCGGAACCTTGTGCATTCTGCTTGGACCATTGATATTAAAATGTATCTGTCAATAGGAAGGGGCCGTCTTAAAAAGTCATAGGATTCTTAAGGCACAGTTAAATATGCACCCTTCCGATTTTCTTACGTTTAGAAGGCCAAGGCAGGATCGGAATTACCTCCGATTTTGAAGAGGCCTGAGGTTTGATCGTCGTGAGTCCCTTCATAGTCTCTCCTGCACTCCGTAGGCACAGATACATAATAGATACAGAGTCCATTGTTTAATTTCACTTACGAGTAGGTATGTTCCCGATATTTATCTGTTTGGGCCTAATTCTTAAGGCCTGAATTTTCCGGGGTCCAGTGCTGCCCCCATTTAAAACAAATCATTTCAAAGAAAACGGAGACATCATTTTAAATTTTGCTACTACCAAGTCCTATATAACCCTTCAAAGTATTTTATGAACTAAGTAAGTGGCCGTTTTTCGCAAATGTGCGTAGTAAAGCTTAACGTTCCCACTTTAAACTGTAAACAGTAGTTAATAAAATAGTAATAAATAGTTTGTAGGGTTATCTAGGACTTGGTAGTAGCAAAATTTAAAATGATGACTCCGTTTTCTTTGAAATGATTTATTTTGAATGGGGGCAGCATAGCGCGTAGATGTATTAAATTGAAATTCATATCAAATACTCAAGTCTATAATACCTTTGAGCTGTAACAAAATTAAACTTCTATGTCAACGCAATCAATGGAAACAGCAATTTAAGCCGCATATTTTGAAACTTGCAACTGCTCGCAAGGGAATTAAAACCTAAAGGATACTTCCAGTTGACCTAGAATCTTGAAACTTGGCATGAAGCAATAGCTTTAAGGTGAAGATATAGGCAAATGGCCTTGAAGTGTGAAATAAATAGTTAACTCGTAAATATGGTGATAATTTCCATATTGCTCTTCGTCATGCACTAGATAGCCCTTTAGATTATTTTATGAACTGCCGTTGAAACTATTATTGATGATCCGTCTAGCTTTAAAACTTGCCGTGGCCACTATTGGCGGAGGCAAGTTTTAAAGCTAGACGGAGTAATGTAAATACTTTCAACGGTGGTCGTGCATGACGAAGAGCAATATGTAAATTATCTCCATATATACGAGTTAACAATTTATTTCAAATGAGGGCGCCACTTCAAGGCCATTTGGCTATACCTTCACCTTAAAGGATTACTGAAACGATAAAGATACCTTTTTCTTAAATTAACGCTCCTCCAGCATTCCACATTGTAATGTTATGGATTTCATTTAGCAATAAAAATACCATAACTAATTTTACTTATATACCTTTAGGTTTGTACAGAACCCTCGGTGCACGAGTCCGACTCGATTCGAAAATATCCTATTATTATGTAACTTCCATTAAGTAGATACTATGTACATAATACATTTAATAAAGTATTAAAACTTAGTCTTTAAAGGTAGGTTATATGAATTCTGGCTCGTCGTGTATTGAAGAAGACTCGAATGACATTCAAAGCAATCTTAAATATGGGCATGTCTTTTAAATTCAGAACATAACCTAACATTTCATTAATAAAGATGATGATAACATTTCTCTACAGTTGCGTAAGATTGCATCTCAAAATGGCCGTCGTAACCACTAATTTGTAACTATTGCGTTTGAATGCATTTCGGCTGCACTCTATCAACATTATGGATCATAATTAAGTAATTTTAGTTATATTGCGCGTAGTATGTGCACTTACTTGTTACAAATATTAAAAAAAACATCACTGCCGTAACAAAAGAGTGAGATAGCTGTAATTTTAGTAGTACAGTAAACTGAACAAAGGAGCTCGTTGGCCCGGTGTTAGCATTGCTAGCGCTTTCGCAAGTTAAGCAACCCCGGGCCTGATCCACGTTTAGACGGGTGACCAAAAATGGCATAGAATACTCTAGAGCTCCTCCGTGCTTCGGAAAGCACGTAAAGTCATTAGTCTCGGCTGTCAACATTGTAGGGCAGTCGTCAAGCTTTGGCAGATGTCTTTAGGCTGCTTGAAAAATCTGACACCAGTGTTGGTCCCTTACACACACGAAAAACAAACAAACAAGTGAACTGAACATCAGATATACTTCACCTTCGTTGCTAGCTTTATTGTAATTGTTAAGAGATTATCTGCATAATATCTACTATTAAGAAATCTGGAATGAAACCCTCCTCCTTGGTCTATCTTGGCTATAGATGCTAGCCTTGCCGCTTCTCCAAGGACGATGATGGATGTCAATAATTTCGTCACAACCAAGGTTCCAAAGACCAAACGAATGCGGAGTGAATGACATGATTCAGATTCCCGCGCATTCACTAAATTTCGAAGTACAACTCGCCTAGGTTTTAAGGGTTCCGTAGTAAACAAGAAACCTCTTTAGTTTCGCCATGTCTATCGGTCTGTGAAGTGGGAATCATTTGTTTTTTGTCGACTAAGGGTCAGTTCACACCGAACCGAGACGCGACGCTACGTAGCGCGCACGTGAAAGAAATATAGAACTTGTTTACTAGAAAAAAAGAGTGCGAGCCCGCTGCGCCTCGCTATGCATCGCTGCGCAGCGCGGCAAAGCGGGCTGTCGCTGAAATCAGTATCTTTTTGCCTAGTAAACAAGTGCTATATTTCTTCCAAGTGCGCGCTACGTCGCGTCGCGTCGCCTCACGGTGAGAACTGTCCCTAACACATTGTGTGTAGTGTCGTTAAATAGGTATTTCAAAAATATTTAAGTTTGTAAATACTTACCATTTTTTGATTTAGGGATCCGTTTGTAAAATATTTATTAAAGTCAAGTGTAACAAAATAACTTTTGGATATGAACAATTTTGACTAAGGCTCTAAGACCGTATTTTTTCGCGGCGACGACGCGCAGATGATGCGCGTAAACGCGTGGCTACAGCGCGGCTGTAAACGCAATTACAGACGCACTTTGAACGCACTTCTCATTCTCACGCGCGTTTGTATCGATAAGTGCGTTCGTAAAAGGTGCGTCGTCGGCGCATAAAAAATATAATGTCTGCATAGGACCTAAGACCTTAGCGGACCCACGATGCTAAAGCAGCATAAGTAAACACAGTGAAGAAGCTTTCGATCCTACTATCTCAAATAACCATATCGATGTCATTGTGTGCAATAATAGTAGATTACCGAGTGCACCGAGTGCTTATTTGGAGCTCGAGCGCTAGAAGGACTCTAAAAAGCACGAGTACTATAATTTAAATTAAGTACTTAATGCGAGGTACATTTCTGCTTTGCTTATTATTAAAATTAAATTAATACACACATTATTACAATTATTAAAAGTAAAAGCACACGAAGTAACAGGGTCACTAAAATACCTAAGCCAATAACACGCTTTCCGAGAATCATTTCGCTTTATGATTATTTTTCCATTTAATAAAGTTATGTTTTTTATGCGGGACTTCTGCGGTAATAGGATTTCTATAACGTTTTTAGATTCACTTTGAATTGCTTCCGGAGTAAGAGAAATTTCCGTATCACTCGAAGACTAAATTTTTATAATAATACTACTTATTTTTAAAATTAACGTTAAATTATTATTATAATATTTTTCACGCTTATATTTTTCAATAAAAATTTGCTGTTTACATTCCCGCTTTTTTTTAAGCCAAGACTTTACTTCACAAGCAATCTGTATAACTCCATACGGCTGTCGGGTTTGACAACTGAACGCATCGTAAATCCAGGCTAATTTTCTACTTAATCACAAATGATCGGAAGATTTAAAAAAAATTAAACATTGCAGTAAAGGATTTACTAAAATATGTATAAAAATACGTTTAATAATATTTTTTAGTAATCTACTTTATGGGATTAAACATTTTTAGGGTTCCGTACCTCAAAAGGAAAAAACGGAACCCTTATAGGATCACTTTGTTGTCCGTCTGTCCGTCCGTCCGTCCGTCTGTCAAGACCCTTTTTCTCAGGAACGCGTCGAGGTATGAAGCTGAAATTTATATCAATTACTCAGGTCTACTGTCCCTTGAAGCTGTGAAAAAATCAAACTTCTAAGCCAACGCAATCAAAAGATACAGCCGTTTATGCCGCAAATTTTCGACACTTGCAAGGGAATCAAAACCTACAGGGTGCTTCCCGTGAACTCAGAATCTTGAAATTTGGTACGAAGCAACGTCTTATAGCATAGATAAAGGAAAAATTACGAAAACCATAAATTTTTAGTTACATCACATAATATATATTTTTTTAATAATTTTAAACTTACTACCCATTTCCTCATAAACGCGTAGAGGTATTAAATTGAAATTCATACCAAATACTAAACCTTGCAGGTTTGTACGGAACCCTCGGTGCGCGAGTCCGACTCGCACTTGGCCGGTTTTTTTTAGTACTCATGCCTATTTTTTATTTATTTTTTTAATTTAATTCATCATCATCATCATCCGAACGTATTCCCGGTTGCGTCGTCAGCGGTTACGCTTCAGAGCCCGGGGTTCGCTAACTAACCCAGGTGATTCGACGAGGTTACTGGTTTTAACACAGAGCGACTGCCGTCTGACCTCCGCAACCCAAAGGGTAGACTAGAACCAATCCTAGGATAGGTACAAACGCTAAATGGCGTTAGGGACCAACAGCTTTACGTGCCTTTCCAAGCACGGAATCATTTTCGTGTGATTCAAGCCTGCAATATCCTAACCAGACTAGAAACAACTTTTCACAAAGTATGCTTCCCATTGGGTATGAACCCATAACCTCCGGATCACAAGGCAAACGCCTTGACCACTGGACCACGGAGGCAGTCAATATTTTTTATTTAATTAATTATTACAAAAAAAATGCAGTCATGTAGACCACCCAGGTCATAGGTATATAAGTAGTATAGTCTAAGGTGCGGCGGGGGTGGCCCTCGCGCCACCCCCTAGCCGCCAACAATGTTTATGCAGAGTCATGTAGACCACCCAGGTCATTAACTACTATTGGATTAAACAATCACAATTTGGTATTCATTTACTATTTTTGGCAATAAAAAGTGATTTTTGCTGTTATATTTTACTAGATCTGGTAGTTAAACATAAGCCGTTAAATAAGTTACCAATTATAACTTTAATTACGATGTTTGATATGTCCACCCACAACCCAGTCAATAATTACAGAAACGTTCAAAACAGGGCTCGGAACCGGTTTTGATTTACCACATAATATTGTTCATATTGGTTAACCGGTTAAACAAAAAAACAGTTTAAAATTAACCAAAATATTTTCGGTAACCACTTAATTTAATAAAGAGTATTTTATGTATCGTTTTAGTTATCCAGTTAATCTTAGGTGCACGCGGTCACGCCGCAACCGCTGCCCCGCACCCGCCGCCCCCCATTCGCTTGTACCGAAAAACAACAAATGGCGTAGCTCTCTTATGTTGTTAAATTAATTTGAACCGGTTATTTTCCTTCAAAGTAACCGAAATTAGCAAAAAAAAACGGCCATCTGAATAAACTGTTTAAATACCGGTAACGAAAACATAACCGAAATCCTTTCCGGTTCGAGAAAAATTATCAAAACCGGTTTGAACAATTTACCGGTTTCCGAGCCCTGGTTCAAAAGCCAACGAATCAAACGAAACTTTGACATTTCTGTCGTCCTTATTGCGTAGAAGTAAAGTCCCTTTTGTAATCGTGTTTCACTTAAGACCCATCCATCGTACATCAAAAAAACTAAATTACGATCTGAAACATCTTAATTATACATGGACTCGATGGTTATAAATTACGTTAATATCAATTCGATGAAAACTTGTTGTGTAATTATTGGCAATTATGAATTTATAAACCTTAGTGCCTACAACATACAAACATTTATGTATTCACTGGAATCAGCTTATTTAGCCATTCAGGTCCCATAAACAATCTCCGTGGCTTAGTGGTTAACACGCTACACCGCCAATCCGGAGGTCCGTGGTTCAATCTCCAGCCAGGGTGAATTGGAAAATAGCCTTTTTCAAATTTTCCTAAGTCTTGAGTATTTATCTTTATATTTATTCGTCATAAAATGTAATATATTTGAGTTATTATCCCATAACCGAAATTTAAAACTTACTTTTGAGCTAGCTCAATCAGTGTAAGTTGTCCCTATATATATATATTAGTTTGGCAAAAGATAGGTTTTTGATGAACAAAAAGTTCAATTATTTTACAAAACAGACGCGATATATATATGTGTTACTACTATGTTACTGTGTTAACTTTTGCTAAAAAAACGATTTATGCTTAAGCTTTTCTAAATAATTTTAACGAAATACGACGCAAAAAATCACTTACATATCATCGAAATTACGCAATATCGAATGGTTACAACATTGAAAACTGAAATAAAGTAGGGAGAAAAAGAAATATAAATAATTGTATATATTTTTAAAAAAAACTTTAATAGGTACTAGCATCTGGCTTTATTTATTTATTACGGAACAACAAACAGTTCTTAATTACAGCGTTACCATTCTTACAGTCTAAATAGGCTTTTTTAAATATGTATATGTACATAATTTGGTAACCAACCACAGATTAGTTATTAAAAATTTGGCTTGTTAATTTCCAGAAAACCGAAGAGATTTAGATAACTCACAAGTACTTACAAATTGCATTTGAATTCACCTTGAGGTAGATTGTAGCTTGTGGGAAAAGGTTTAGAAATAAAAATGTATTGCCCAAATACCCAGGCTCTGTGGAGTATGGATATTAAAGATTCTTATCTGGAGTATTAAGGTGTCAAGATTCAAATCCTAGAAATAAATGGTGTATCGTGTTTTAAATTTGCAACCAAGGGAATAATTTATATATTTACAGTTATAAAAATATGCGTATGAGTGTCTTTTCAAACGTTTAACAATTAGATGAATTCATAACTTCTTATTATTTTCCACATTTATGTAAATACCATATCATATATTATTTATTTATATATTATATTTTTGTATATGGTATTTATTTAAAATACCCTTAAAGTATTTTAAGTGGAGTAGATATCATACCAATAAGTAAACAGCCAAGTCGGCGTCTAAATAAATATCAGATTACATATATCTATGTAATCTGAAGACGTAGTGACAAAAATAGAGAAAGGGATGTTTGGGCGTGTAGAAAGGATGGATGAAAAGAGATTATCAAAAAATATTTATAAGGCAATTGTGAAAGGAAGAGCGGGACAGGTTCGACCTCGGCGAACATTCTGCGATCAGATTGCAGACGTTCTAAAAAAAAGGAGAGATAAGAAGTACCCGTAACCGAAGGGCATGTATGATGAGGTTGATGAGTGTAGGTGAAGCGAAAGAGTCTGTTTGGATCGTAGCAAGTGGAGGTCCATAGTCTCTGCCTACCCCTGTGATAAACAGGCGTGATAGTATGTATGTAATCTGATATTTAGACGCCGACTTTGCTGTCTGTTTAATTTTCCAGAAGGTTGACAGGGTGTAAAGAATGCTTTAGAATTAAGTCTACATATTGTAGCTTAAGCCATTTTAGGGCTTAATACATTTTAAATAAATAAACTACTCATAATACCTAAGCAAAAGTTACTTTAACGTGCTTTAACTACCTTTCAGTATAGCCATGTCAACTATTAGCGTCTACTTAAATCTTCTTCGTCTTAGCGCATTCCCGGCTGCATCCTCAGCTGTGCTGCTTTGGAGCCTGGGGTGCGCTTTCCCGCTTTTTCTTCTCCAAATATAATATGCATGTAAATAGCATGTCAGTGGTCATCCAAGGATGCCAAAGACCTTTTAAAATGGAGAAGAAATAGCCGGAACACTTTCAATGATTTGGCTATAGTTTTATAACCGGCCAGCTGCCTGACGTCAACCCTCTTTGGAAATGTATTTGTGCGAAAAGTTTTACAACTGGCCGCTGCCCGACGTTTACCGTTAAAATTAATTTCTTTCGGCGTTTCCTCTCATCAGTGGTCGTTGGGAAACGTAGGTATCAGTAGCTTTTTTTGAAATAAATAAATAATAATTTAAATATAAATAAACATTACACGTAATGCACACTAAAATTATTGACTTTGAAAAGTGCCTGTTAATAAATATTTTATTCTTTGATTGATTTTTTGATTGGCACCTAAGTTCAAATGTCCCTCACTCTTCGTGACTTACGTATCAATCTTTGTATTACGATTTACGATACACTTTATTTTAGAAAGCGCAAATTACAAGAATATTCGCAAAAGGTTACAATAAATTAACGTCAAACTTTTAATTTATCTAAAGGTTGCAGGAGTCATGCACCCATCCGTCAATCAATTCCAACATTATAAAAATTAACTTTTTAACTTAGTAAATAAAACTTTGTTTATCTTAATATACTGAAACTATTTTAAGGGTGAATTCAGTCCATGATACTGAACAACTTTCCCCAAGGAACATATTTTTTTTATACAAACTCGGATCAGCTGATCGGTCAAGTTGTATGGGAGGAAAACATTTTTTTTTCATATTTGGATATATTTTCCTTGGGGAAAGTTGTTCAAGATCATGGACTGAATTGAGCCTTAAAATAGTTACAGTATATTTTGTTGCACCCTGTAGGGTCTAACAAAATATACTGAAACTATTTTAAGCTGAATCGTCCTTGATTTTAAGGGTGAATTCAGTCCATGATACTGAACAACTTTTTCCAAGGAACATATATCAATGTGAAAAATTATTTTTGGTTTCCCATACAAGTTGACCGAACATCTGATCCAAGTTTATTTGTCAGTATCATGAACTGAATTCACCCTTAAAATAGCTCCAGTATATTTTGTTAGAGACTCGTATGTGCGAACCCTGTCGGGGTATAATACAGTGACTTTTAGTAGTTAGAACTGATGTACATTATTGAAATGCAATAAATAAATTGAATTAAACGTTGACAGTGACTAAAGAGAAGTGGAGATATTTCAAAAGGTTTTCTTATTTTGAGCGTATAATGATTTAAACCAAATATTAAAGTTAGACCACATTTTATAATATTACGTATAAAGTTTATTGCAATAGGCGTTTAAAGTCATATCTCATTTCAATTATAATTTCTGAATACGCTTTGCAAGCCTTTATTTAAGTAGACGCTACCGCACCCGTGTGGTTCCGGGTTAGAATAGGACCACTCCATCTTTTCCTGTGGATGTCGTAAGAGGCGACTAAAGGACTTAGCACAAACTAGAACGATAGTAACGTGCATGACAACGATCACCGTAATCTTAATACGATCAGCATCATCATCAGCTTTTAACACACCCACTGCTGGGCATAAGCCTCCCTTCGTCTGCGGCATCCTATTCTGTCCCAGGCTCCTGCGATCCAGTTATTTCCAGTAACTTGATAGATATCGGCGACCCACCTTAATACGATGCTAAGGCCTGCCACAGACGTACGCTTTCTTTTTTAGGTTTTCTGATTAGGAATTCAGATTCGGTAACCTAAATGCTTTGCTTACATATAAAATGTTCAAGAAATCGCACACGTCCTTATTTATTCTGACCGAAAATAAACCTCAGTTCCTGTCGTCCCACACTCTAGGGGGATGAGGTGCGGGGCAAACCGCAAAGCACCCTGCATGCTTTTACATATTTCGTCTGTCTGACTTGACTGTGAAGCGGCAGGCGGGGAATGAATTTTTTTTTAAAGGGATAAAGGTGATATAAGGGAACTCAGCTAATTTGTCTGTAAATATTTAGTGGCTTTAATTGAACACAACATTTAATTGTAATATATTAGTAAGTAGATTAGTTATGATCTTAAAAAAAATTTACAAAAAGGAGTATCTTTGGGATTGTTTTTTATTAGAAATTAGAATTTGATGAGATTCTTTTTTACAGATTTTTAAACACTATTTTCTATGTCTCAGATGGTTTTAAAAACTCGGCCTACTGAGCTCAAAAACCGGACGCTTCTCACGGAAATCTAAATCTGATTTCCTAATCAGGAAAATAAATTCTGAAACCGTACATGTGTGGCAGGCCTTATTCTATTGGCGATGCGGCAACCCATCATTAGTTTGATTCCCGTTTCCACCTATGCGCCCACTATTACGCCGAAAGTGACCTTTGGACTTATGACCTCTGGCTCTATCTACATAAGCAATAAAGACGTCATTAGTATTGATGTATCTATTTCGCTTTAAATTAAAGGCTCTGTGAGCTGTAGACCTCGCTTGTCACCCGCAACCCGTTAAAGTTTATCGGATTAAAAAGTTGTTCAGACAAAAAAGATGCGACTTAATAAGGGTAACAAAGTATACCAACAACCATGTATATGTAAAGTTTTATGACATTGTTGAACATTTTTCAGCCATTTAAAAAAAAAATCGAAAAGAATAATGGAATAAATTTTTTATAGAATTTATCGAACTTGCTCACAAAATTTCACGACAAAAGCATTTTTTGGCCAATCTTGAAACTGAGACGCTTCGCTCGCTTGGGCAATTAACTGTCACAATGTCACAACAATTAAACCGACATATTTTTAAGACGATACACGGTGTCCAGTGCTGCCCCCATTTAAAATAAATTATTTGTAAGGAAACGGAGAATATTAAAGTTTAAAGTTTAAGCTTTAGTTTGCCTTTAGCCAAAAGTGGCCAATGCAAACTAAAGCTTAACGTTCTCACTTAAAATTGTAAACAGTGTTACATAAAATAGTTTCAAGGGTTATCTAGGTTTTAGTAGCTTAAAATTTTAAATGATATCTCTGTTTTCTTACTATAAAAATAATTTATTTCAAATGGGGGCAGCACTGGACTCCATGTATCGTCTTAACAACTTCTTGGCAAATTATATTTTTCTTTTGATCGATACTTATTCAAATCTTCTAAGGTCATCAACATAGGTCGACAAAAAGAATGATTAGGTTAGTAGGGTTATGAGATTAGTGTTTAACTTTTTAATCCGAACTTGAAAAATATGATAAAACTAATACACATATGTAAATAAAAAGTGATTTATTTATTCACGAATTAAGGCCCCGCCAGTTCAGAGTCAAGAAAACTGTGAGTGTTTTTAAAAAATCACTGTAATTAAACTACTACAGTTTATTCCTCAAACATTTTACATAAAAATTTTAAAGCTTTTCTACAGACACCCATAATATCCAAAACACGATTGAGCATTTTTGGCTCGATAGAAAAAAATCACAAACATACCTTTAAATTTGCCGGAATTTGCCTTTTATTATACATATACTTATTTCTATTTTATACAATCACCTTTTTATATAAAAAGTATACCAAAAAATGTATTATCTAAATACCTATCCGTTTTGGCTACAAAAAAAAATTATAAATAAAATACAGTGAAATATTCGTCAAGAGCGAAGAAAGGCCCAGAGCCGTGCTCGACGATAGGATAGATATTTAGATAATACATTTTTTGGTATAATTTTCATATAAAAAGGTATTAAAATAGTAATATGTATTATAAAGGCAAATTTAGAGGTATCTGTTTGTCATTTTTTTCTATCGAGCCAAAAATGCTCAATTGTGTTTTGGCTATTATGGATTGTGGGTGTCTGTAGAAAATCCTTAAGATTTTTATGTAAATTTTTTGTGGAATAAACTGTAGTACGAGTAGTTTAATAACAGTGATTTTTCAAAAACACGCACAGTATTGCAAACTGTGAACCCACCTCGCCTTAAAATCTCCTTACCCTAGACTTTCCCATACAAACGTAGTCTACGTTTTATTTTGAAACGACAAACGACGAAAATTTGTAAATTTAAAAAAATTGCATATATCTAGGGTTATAATTGATTTTCACAGTCAAAATATGAACATATAAGAAAATATAAGGGTATAAAATTTTTCCATACTAATGGTCAAAAATTATATAATGCACTTTATTCTCTTTCAAGGTCATATTTTGACTGTGAAAATCAATTTTAACCCTAGATATGTGCAATTCCTTTAAAGTTACAAATTTTTACCTAAATCTGACATGTCGTTTCAAAATAAAACGTAGACTACGTTTGTATGGAAAACTCTGATTCTGTCTTGGCCTCTTGGGTAAGGGAAGAGTACTTATTCACGAATTCTATCGCGCCAGTCACACATATTTTCTGCTTGGTATAATAGTTGACCGGTAGAGAATGCCATATGGCATTTGTACATTGTTGTGGTCCGCCACTTGTACATTGTTTTTAACTGTGCAATAAAGTTTAAATAAATAAATAAAATAGATTTTTTAAGAATTTCAAAGCTATTTAGAAGTATTTACTAAAACGACTTCCTTACTAAAACAGCGACGTCATCCGAGCGTTTTCCATGTTGCATCCTTAGCGGTTACGCTTCAGAGCATGGGGTCCGCTACCTAACCTAGATGGCTTGACGATGTTACTGGTTTTTACACAGAGCGACTGCCGTCTGACCTCCGCAACTCAAAGGGTAGACCAGAACCCATCCTAGGATTGGTTTAAACAAACTTAAACAGCCTTATATATAAATATATTTGTAGATACGTATATATATAATAATGACGATACTGAGAGCTCATTATGTTTCTGCCATTCTCCTTACACAAACACTAACATAACGTAAAGTTACGTTCTTTAGTCGTTTGTAATAAACTCATTTTCACATTATAACATACCTTGAAGGTTAATACGTGTAATCATTTCTAAAGTCAACATCTCATGCAGTTCGATAATGACGGAGTTTACATCCTTGCGAAATTATCGTAACTATTACCTTTTACTACGAAGCTCGGCCGTAGGTTATGGCAAGTTACGTATACTACAGAAGATATTGTAGTTAATAATCACGCATTATATTGTTGTAGTTGTAGTAACTGAAATATTATATAATAATAGATGTAATTTGATGAGAAGACAATGTATAACCTTAAATACTACAAATATTTAGCTATACATATACCCGTGTGGTTCCGGGTTAGAATAGGACCACTCCATCTCTTCCTGTGGATGTCGTAAGATGTGACTAAAGGACTAAGCACAAACATCTCGTGCTACAATTGCATTCCCAAGGAGGGATAACGACAGGCGGCGGTTGTAAAACT
The DNA here is from genome assembly GCA_963576875.1 of Acrobasis repandana. Lineage (NCBI taxonomy): Eukaryota > Metazoa > Arthropoda > Insecta > Lepidoptera > Pyralidae > Acrobasis > Acrobasis repandana. The sequence goes on from OY756227.1 coordinate 16,189,592, forward strand.
TTTCGCACAAATACATTCCCAAAGAGGGTTGACGTCAGGCAGGCGGCTGGTTGTAAAACTACAGCCAAATCATTTAATGTGTACCGGCTATTTCTTCTCCACTTTGCAAGGTCTTTGGCATCCTTGGATGACCATTGACATGCATATTATATTTAGAGAGGAAAAAGCGGAAAAGCGCACCCCGGGCTCCGTAGCAGCACAGCTGCGGATGCAACTGGGAATGCGTTTAGACTAAGAAGAAGAAGAAGACTACAAATATTTAGCTCAGTTGGTAGCGTCTCTCTCAGTCTAACATTTAAGAGCCAGGCTCTTGTCGGTGTCATTTCATGGAAAGAGTACACAATGACATTTTTTTGCAGAGATAATGGAGCCTTAGCCTTCTCCTTAATAATCACTAGTGTAAAGGTTTTCCTTCGCCGGAACCATAAATTAATGGAAGTATCGTCTCCAAATCCAAAATTGAGTTTGAGACGTTTGAGTCTCGGTAGGTCGATTCAGTTCTTGGTTTTTTTTTATTTAATAAGTAGCGTTTACGGTCCAATTTTAATATTATTTGATGTTTTTAAGTTAAGATTAAGTTAATATTCATATTCATAGTTATACCACAGAATAAATAATACTAACGTACAGAAGTCTCACTCAGCAAAGAAATTCAAAAAAATATCTACTCAATGTGGCTAGCGATATTTTGTAATTTAGCTCACGTCAGAACTCAGCACCTTTTCGTAAAGATACCTAGACATCCATTGCAAGCCAATTTCATTCTTATTACTCTAGACAAACGATTCGTATAACTGAATTTATCACCCGGAGGGGCCGCTTACGCGCATAGTAATAATGCAGGTACATTTTCGATACCTGAACGGGAAGTGACACAGGCCTGGTTATACTTAGTTTAATTATCATCATCAGGTCTTTTTTAGTCTTTACTGCAAGAGCACGACCCTCTCTGTACTACCGGAGCCATATATTAGCCTGAGCAGTAAGAGGATTTGGCCAGACAGGTTGGAGAGATTTATAATAATTTATATTTCAAATTGTACCCACTTCAATATGTTTATGAGTAAAGAATATCAGTCATTACTTTAGTTTAAACGTTATCTTTGCACCTTACAGACACATAGTTACGAAATATTAGGAGCTCGGTGAGGTGGCCCGGTGGGAAAACGCATTACTAGCGATTTCGCAAGTTAAGTGACCCCTGCCAATGTCCACACTTGGATGGGTGACCACAAGTGGCATAAAAATTTCTCGATCTCTTCCAAACCACGTTAAGCCATCCTGGCTGTCTTCAAGCTAAGTCTTATGCCTTAAGGCAGTTTGAAAAATCTAACACCAGTGTTGGCCACTTACACGGAAAACAAACGAAACATCAAACATATTATCATAGATATTACTATCGGAACTAAGCTTTTACTACGAAGCTCGAGCAAGGAGGTTACAGCAAATTACGTTTGAATACAATATTTATCACGAGTGGTACGTGACTTGTTTATTTCTTGTTATTATCACGTTGGGATTGTAATCCACTGTTTTCATTTTATATTTTATAATTTCCCTTACCTTCTTTGAGGCGGAAATGCAAATCTTGTTAAAGGGCGATGCGGCTGGCAACCCATCACTATTCTGATTCCTTTTCCCACCTTCTCACCCACCATCACGCTATATTATATGCTCTGTCTGCATGGAGCCGCATAACCCAAAATGCTATGTTTGCGTCATTAGGGATAAAGACATGATATTATGTATGTATGTATTAAGGAAGGGAGGAAAAAAAACGATTGACATCCATATAATATTTGAAGAAGAGAAAGCGGGAAAGCGCTCCCTGGGCTCCGAAGCAGCACAGCTGAAAGGTCTTCAAAGAGAAAAATTCTGCGCTTGTAATTTCATAGTCTCCATTTCAGAAACAGTTTGCTCACTGTGGCTCCAGGCTGTAGCTTTATGTGCCCTGTTCTCTGCCACTTCATTGGGCTATGTTTGTTCATTTAGACCCTAGTTTCTGATTCAATCAATCAATCTTGTACGCGATAATAAAAAACAACAGTGGCAGACTTTTGATCATTCCTCTTATTATAAAGTGAGTCAGTTAATAAGTATACAACGTGGAAGGGACATACCCGTAATAAATCGAACCACGGGCTATACTAGATCATTAAAGTATAATGAAATTAAATAATAGCCAAAAATCAAAAAAAGAATTGACATGACACACAAAATGTATCTCCATACAAAAGTGTGCAGCCGCCCGGGCGATTTGTATGGGAATGTTAATTTTTTTTTTGTTTTTAACTAAAGTGATCTTGTATAGCCCGAGGTTCGATTTACGAGTATGAATATGTCCCTTCCACGTTGTATAGTTATTAAGTACTTATTAAAAAAATCTTCTGTTTCCAAATCTCCTTTAGAATTGCCTCCTGTATTTATTTAGACCTTGACATCTAAAATTCTCTTTACTCTACAAAGAATCCGCTAGATTCCAACAAGTCAATTCAGATACTTATTTCTAAACGTCAGAACAAACATTTCCCATGTGACTTGTATGAAATACCACGTCGTGACGTCATGGTTTCTTGGAGACAAATAGCGCTCCTAATTGATTTAAAAAACTTTTTTTTCTGCACGAATAAATCTAAAATCTCTTTCAAAATGAATATGATCATTGGGCAAGTGTGTGACGATTTGAACCTGGATTTGAAACGAATAAGGATTTGGAGATTTTTCAATTTTTGAATTGTCAATGGAACACAAACTTAATCCAAGTAATAGTTATTACACAAAAACTATTTGAAACGAATAAGGAAGTAGTACGAATGTATGCCACTGCATAATACAGGATATGTATGGTTACATGGAGCATTCATACAGTATACAGATATGGTCTATCCCATCCATATTACTGTGCGATTTCACTATCACTATTTGATTGCACCTGTCAAATTACTAAATTCAACAATATATCCTCGTATTTCGTGTCAAGCGTTGTAATAATAATGAATTGTTTTAATACTTTGATGATTCAATTTTAATGATTTCCTTTTTTTTATAATAAGAAAGTATCAATTTGTCTAGCTCATTTTTAATATTACCATCTAATTATTTTACAAATTTACAGGAAGTGTCATTATATGGTTTTCAAATGGTTTATCAATCAAAAATCAAAATCAATTATTTTTTCAGTAATTATGAATTTCACAATTGTCATTGCACTACAACTGTCAAATACAAACAATAAATTCGACAATATCTGCCTATATATAAATGTCAGAGCGTCGAAAACTTTTATTTTTTATAAAAAAAAACATATGAATAAATTATAATGATTTTCTTTTATTTCTTTGTTATTTATTTAAAAGTAGGTAAGTATATCAGTTTGTCTGAGGCATTTTAATTATGTATCTCATATGATTAGGTCACTGTAATATGAATTTAGATTTTATTGCGCAATTAATGCTAATAAATTAATGAAGCCTTCAATTTATTTGCGTTGTTAAAAATATGAATTGTTTATATAGTTTGATCGTTCCATTTACATGTGACCCTTTGTTTTTTGGCAATTAGAATGTGTATATTTTTCCGACATATTTTTAAGACGATACACGGAGTCCAGTGCTGCCCCCATTTGAAATAAATTATTTGTAAGGAAACGGAGATATCATTTAAAATTTTAAGCTACTAAAACCTAGATAACCCTTCAAACCATTTTATGAACTATTGTTTACAGTTTGAAGTGAGAACGTTAAGCTTTAGTTTGCATTTTTGCAAAAAACGGCCACGTTTGACAAAAATGCAAACTAAAAGTCCAGTGCTGCCCCCCTATATCGAAATAAGTATATGTCCAGAGATTTATAAAACTACAGGGTCTAACAAAATAACTATACTAAATACTAAAATGAAACTTAACAACTTTCCGCAAGAAACATATATCGTAATATGAAAAATAATTTTTGGCCTCCCATACAAGTTGATCAGCTGATCCGAGTTTGTATGGAAAGTCAAAAATTATTTTTTATATTTCGATATATGTTTTTTTTTGGGGAAAGTTGTTCAGTAAGTATCATGGACTGAGGCTACCCTTAAAATAGTTTCAGTAAGTATATGTTGTTAGACGTTATATACATTTTGTCCGGTATATTTTTAGTATCAAAATCTGACCAGTTAATTGTCTTATAGTGAATTATTTGTTTCTGATGCACTATCACGTCTTTATCCCTAATGGGGTAGACAGAGCCTACGGCGGCAAGGCCCAGGCCACTTTTAGCGTGATGGTGGGTATGAAGGTGGAAAAAGGAAATCATAATATTGATGGGTTGCTAACCATATCGCCTATTGATATGATTCAGATTCTTGCCCATTGCCCTCGATCGGCTTTTACAATCCGCGCGGGAAGAGAAGCAGCTGGTATTCTATGTTTTTTTCTTTTCTCCAGATCAGCATGAAAAATCTGACCAGTTAATTGTCTCATAGTGAATGTTTCTGATAGTATATTATATGAATTTCATTATTCTTACGTAATTAATTAATTCAACAGTATTAGTGGTATGCATAAGCTTACGTGTCAAATGTCAAAGTGTTGGTAAAATAATGAATAGGTTACAATGTTTTAAATATTTTAATGATGAAGATATTATTTTATTGACAATTTGAAAGTATCTTTTTGACTGGCGCGTCATTATTATCATTGGACTAACTTGAAGATTTAAACACGGACTATCTAGACTAGAGGACAAGTATGATTTTAAGATTTTTAATAGATGGAACTAAAGATTTATGGAACTAAGGACTTTTTAATACATGGAACTAAGGATTTTTTAAAGATGGAACTATGGATTTTTAATAGATGAATAGATTGGGCAAATGTTACCCCGTGTGGTTCCGGGTTCCTACTACATCTCTTCCTGTGGATGTGTGTGGGTGGATGTGGACTTAAGGACTTAAGCATAAACATCTAGTGCTACAATAATAAGGAGGGTTAACGTCGGTCAGCGGCCGGTTGTAAAACTTTGCGCACAAATACATTACCAAAAAGGGTTGACGTCAGGCAGGCGGCCGGTCGTAAACTTACTCCCGATTCATTTTAACTGTTCGGGCAATTTCTTTTCCACTTCGCAAGGTCTTTAGCATCCTTGGGTGACTATTGACGTGCATGTTATATTTGGAGAAGAAAAAGCGGGAAAGCGCACCCCGGGCCCTGAAGCAGCACAGCTGAGGATGCGACCCGGAATCGCGCTTAGATGAAGAAGAAGAGAACGGGCAATTGTTATCGTCGCCTTTCGATACGTCAGTACGATTGTACAGATGTTATCAATGCGTTGCGGGCCTTTTTATAATTTCATATTATTTATTTCAGATATATTTACTGTCGCTTAAGTAAGTTTTCACTCAATAATATGCCGCGGGCTATATGCCAAGCTTTAGCAATAGAGCGCTGTGATTAAATAATACGTACTTTCTTTGGTTGATTTTGAATGAAATGTCAAACATATTATTTTGTTCAATTTATCTTTTTTCACCCCCGAAGAAAAATGGGGGTTTTATAAATTTTACGTGTCTGTGTGTCTGTCTGTGCCATCGTAGTCTAAAAACGAATAGATCGATTTAGTCGCAGTTTTTTAAATCGAAAGCCTTGTCTGTCGAGATGGTTTTTAGATATGTTTGATGGAAATCGGTTCAGCCGTTCAAAAGTTATTGGGGGTGAACGCTTGGGAGTCGGGGATTTTTTTAATTTACCTGGCAAATAAACTTGTACACTGCTAAAACAATTAACCTAACAAATAACAATTTTATTATATTTAAGTAAAAGCCTCTTCAACCCGTCTGGCCAGCGTGAAGAGTGAAGGCCAAATCCTCTGACTGCTCTGGCCAACTATGGCTCTGGTTGTACAGAGAGGGTCGTGCTCCTGCAGTCGAGACTTAAAAAGGCCTGATGATGATTAGTACAAATATAAAGGTGTTTTTCTGCAAAACTAACATGGCGTTGTCTTTTGACCCATATTTTCAAGAATCGCATCATCAGTCATAAATAACATAATGACGTGAACCCAAGTAAAAAAAACGTATTCGTACTTTTGCATTTTGACGTTTCAAGTTTCAGCTATAGCTGAGTTCTATTTGGGTGTAAAGTTACAGGATGATTACGGAAGAATTTATAATAAGATCAATATTTTTTTTATTAGACAAAATATATATGTAGTTACCTATAGCCTATACCTTCTAAAAAAATTGCAATAGGCTTTTTTACGAAACACATTAGTAAAACTGCAACTTTTGAATTTTAATATGTTGCGACCCCGCATGTATCTTGTAAAAGCAACCAGTGTTCTCAATTTCTAAAAAAGTGAGTTTTCGTTATTGTATTTTAACCATCTAATAATCAATAGCGGACTATGAGTAAGTACCTAATACTTTAGACTTTTTACAGCCTATTTTCGTATTTAAGTATGGCACTTCTAACTTCTGCACACTTATGATTTTCTAACAATAAAATTACGACAATGAAATAACAATAATGAAGATTTACGGGCATTGTTACCATATTACTGTAGAACAGATGAAATTATTTATTTGTGCGAATGTGTGAAAGTGTCCACTGTCCAAGATCCACATTGTTTTCACCGAAGACGAATTGAACGGGTGTCATTAAATTCATAATTCTCTTCTGGCCGAAGGCCGAGTGTTAGGAAGATTCAGGGAGAGAGGTACGGACGGTCCGGAGTATAAAAGGCATTGGTCGTCGGAGTCAGGCATCACACAACCTCGAGACCTCCGTGAGTCAACATGAAAGCGTTCGTGGTGGGTATCGCGCAGTGAAAGTGATGTGACCCGTGTGACCCGCCCCTGTGACCGGGCTTCCGCGCAGTGCTCGGTTTTATTCATCTAGTGTTTGTGAATACGCATCCAGTCCTCGCGTTCCTTTTTTAATTTGACTGTTTGTGACCATCAATCCTTTTCTATTTCGAAGTTCTAGTCTTGTTAGATTTTGAAGTGTTTGTGCATGAATCAAACCGAGTACCGATTGGACTGTAATAGTGGCAATTTACTCGAGTGCTCAACGAGACACCCTGAGGGGTAGTGAAAGACTGTCTTCCTACTGTTGGATGTAAAATATTGGATCCTGAGATGTAATTGAATGTTCTGATTGAAAAGACCGATAATTTGATGCATTTTATTATTATCTGCGGTAGATTCAATCTTTGGATAAAATATTTTTTTGTCCTAGTTAAAAGTTTGCAAAAACTTTGCTTAAAGTTTCAATCTCAGGATAAAATATTTTGTTACTTGCAAAGTCTTTTTTGTTTATTTTTAATGCTAATTTCTTTATATATAAAAAAAATTACATTCAACAAACAACTTCGGGATGTCTCGTCTTCGCTCTCCTCATCTCCTGTCCTGTGAAGCATACTTTCCTGGACAGTCTGGACTGGATGAGACTACAGCGGCTAAAAGTAAATTCTTTTCCGTAGGTATTAGCAGCCGTTGCGGCACTCGGCTCGGCCAGACCCGAGGCGGGATACAGTTACAACGCGCCCAGTGGAGGCGGCGGTCACGGAGGACTTGGTGGCCTCGGCGGGGGCCTGGGTGGAGGCCACGGTGGTGGACTCGGCGGTGGACTAGGTGGAGGCCACGGTGGCTTCTCCTCTGGTGGACTCAGCTCCAGCAGCTTCGGAGGTGGCAGCGGAGGATTCTCATCTGGAGGCGGCGGCTTCTCGTCCGGCGGTGGCTTCTCTTCTGGCGGCGGCTTCGGCGGCGGCTTCGGCGGCGGCTTCAGCGGCGGCTTCGGTGGCGGCGCTCCCATCGTCCAGAAACACATCTACGTCCACGTTCCCCCACCAGAACCTGAAGAACAGCGCCCACAAGTGATCGGAGGCGGCGGTGTGCCCCAGAAGCACTACAAGATCATCTTCATCAAGGCCCCAGCTCCCCCCGCGCCCGTTGCCCCTATCATCCCCGCCCAGGCTCAGAACGAAGAGAAGACTCTCGTCTACGTGTTGGTCAAGAAGCCCGACGAACAGCCCGACATCACCATCCCCACTGCTGCCCCTACCCAGCCCTCAAAGCCCGAGGTTTACTTCATCAAATACAAGACCCAGAAGGAGTCTGGTGGCGCTATTGGCGGCGGTATTGGCGGTGGCTCTCTGGGTGGTGGCTCCCTGGGTGGTGGCTCTCTTGGCGGCATTGGCGGTGGCATCTCCGGCGGTAGCATCGGCGGCGGCATCGGCGGCGGCATCGGCGGTGGTCACGGAAGCGGCATCGGAGGCGGCATCGGCGGAGGTCACGGAGGCTCATCTGGTGGAGTCAGCTCCTCGTACGGACCCCCCGGACAGTCCGGCCCTTATTAAACAGCGCAAGAAGCGCACCAACTTGTGATACCTGCTTTGCCGGCGAAACCTAGTTTTAAGTAGAGAAAAAATTACGGTGCCTAAATGTATTTATGTAAATAGTAATTTTAATTCTTAATTTTAGTTGTATTATAAAGTTCTTTTTGCATAAAAACCGATAAACCAACTTCTGTGCTTTCATTGACCCAAACACACACACACATATCAACAAAACAATCCATTTAATTACAATAATTTTATGTTAAATAATTCAAACTCATTAAAGATTTATCAACACAGACCACACATAATTTAAAAGAAAGAATTTAAATTCGAAACACAAAAATTTAAATTACTTTAAAAGCAATTTGTTGTTTTAAATTTAGATTTCTGAGAACAAGGTCTTTTTTCATGTCCTCACAATTTCATTAACACGTAGAAGCAAAACGGCTAGGTTTGGTAGAAAGCGCCGTTTTCTCCTCGTGGGCGACACATTGCGCAATCGGGACAGTGTGACCCCAGTTGCATAATGTCACAAATAAGCATCTTGCCACATCTATACAGAAAATAAGAGAGATTCGCTAAATATTTATTATGCAATACACACCTATTGCGGCTCAAAATTGCTTGCGTAAACCTTGACATTTCAGGTTTTCTCTCACAAAAAACGGTTGCTATAATATCTATCATGTGTGAAGCAAAAAAGGTTTGACCTAATGAGAGGTTTGGTAAGGTCAAAAACCTGAGATAAAAAGAACAAAAAGTGGTTTTGCAAGATTGGTGGTATTATGCAACGCGGCGATGAGACGAGACAAAACCAGTTTACTGAATATTTATGACATGTGGAGAAATTGAGTGTACTTCCGCGTCGCTTGTCCGGTGGGTACCGATATTCGGTAATCGTGAATTATCGTATTTACTAATTATGTTTACAAAAGTTGTAGCTTCGTATCTTTGCGTAATGTGGGCAAGGAAATAAGTTATCGACGCGCAACGTTATGGACCGGTGTATTGACGTTTAAATGGCGATGTTCCGAGATGCAGCAAAATACTTTTAAGATGATTTAAGAATTAGTAAGTAGCTCTTCTCAGTTCTCCTAATGCAACACCAGTCAAATAAAATAAATTTATTTTATTTCTTAACTTAAACCTTTATATCTTACCATTTCATAAAATTTTTATTGAACACAATGGTATAAATAGCATTTACTTCCAGCCAGATTAAACTATTTGGTCCTCGGAACTATGTTAGTATTTATATAACGTCTAACAAAATATACTGAAACTATTTTAAGGGTGGATTCAGTCCATGATACTGAACTACTTTCTCCAAGGAACATATGTCGAAATATGAAAAATATTTTTTGGCTTTCCCTACAAACTCGGATTAGCTGACCGGTCAACTTGTATAGGAGGTCAAAAATTATTTTTCATATTTCGGTATATGTTCCTTGGGGAAAGTAGTTCAGTATCATGGACTGAATCCACCCTTAAAATAGTTTCAGTATATTTGGTTAGACCCTGTATAAAGAAAAATATTTTTTGGCCTCCGATACAAGTTGACCGATCAGTTTGTATACAATTTTTTTTTCATATTTCGATATATGTTTCTTGGGGAAAGTTGTTTAGTATCATAGAGTCATTCAGTATATTCATTTAGGGATGAATTCATCACCCCTAAAATAGTTTCAGTATATTTTGTTACACGTTATACAACGTGGAAGGGACATACCTTTAATAAATCAATCCACGTCTATACTTGATTATTATAGTATAATGAAATTAAAATAACAGCAAAAAAAACAAAAAAAAATTGGCATTACCATACAAAAGTGTGCAGCCGCCCGGGCGATTTGTATGGGAATGTCGAAATATTTTTAAGTTTTTTGACTGTTATTTCAATTCCATCATACTTTAGTGATCTAGTATAGCCTGTGGTTCGATTTATTTTGGGTAAATCCCTTCCACTTTGAATAACTTGGCGTACAAATCTCTGAATTTGTTTTATTAATATCATCTTGAGGAAAATCAAAGACCTGTAAACATATGTAATTACGAAAGCAATTAATGATTCAGTATTGGGTTATAAGCCTAATATAACATAGCTCTATAATATTAGGCTTATTACTTAATACTCAGTTACTAATTAAGTCGTCTCTATCGACATCAGGACCTAAACCTGAAGCCATTAATTAACTCCTCCACATATGTGGAGAAAAATACATATGTATATAACGTCTAACAAAATATACTGAAACTATTTTAAGGGTGAATTCAGTCCATGATCCTGAACAACTTTCCCCAAGAAACATGTATCGAAATATGAAAAATATTTTTTGCTTTCCATACAGTCTCGAATTAGCTGATCGGACAATTTGTATGGGAGGCCAAATTATTTTTCATATTTCGATATAGATTCCTTGGGGAAAGTTGTTCAGTATCATGGACTGAATCCATCCTTAAAATAGTTTCAGTATATTTTGTTAGATCCTGTATAGGCAATACATACTAATTTATTATTCTTTATAGAACATTATTACTATTTTTATTGGGTTTTTTAGACATCCAAGATGCAATACTAAAGTACTATTTGTTTATCTATTTAAAAAAATGTTGTATAATAATTTTTCATGGTCTCATTAAGGCCGTACCTGAATTTTCCGAGGTCCAGTGCTGCCCCCATTTAAAATAAATCATTTCAAAGAAAACGGAGACATCATTTAAAAATTTTCAACTATCAAGTCCTAGATAACCCTTCAAAGTTTTTTATGAACTACTGTTTACAGTTAAAAGTGAGAACGTTGAGCTTTACTACGCACATTTGCGAAAAACGGCCACTTTTGGCAAATGTGCGTAGTAAAGCTTAACGTTCTCATTATAAACTGTAAACAGTAGTTCATAAAATACAGGGCAGCACTGGACCCCGGAAAATTTAGGTACGGCCTTAATACATTTTTTCATGCTGGTGTGGAAAGAAATGAAAAACTTAGATTGGGCTTCTCTTTCCGCGTAGATCGTTATAGCCGAGCGAGGGAATGGGCGAAAATGCGAATCATGTTAAGAGGCGATGAGGCCAGCAACCTATTACTATTTTAATTCCCGCCCACCATCACGCTCAAAGTGATCTTGGGGTCTTGCTACCCTGGGCTCTGTCTGCTTAGAGCCGCAAGACCCAAAATGTTCTTAAGGTGAAGGTATAGGCAAATGGCCTTGAAGTGTGAAATAAATTGTTAACTCGTAAATATGGTGATAATTTCCATATTGCTCTTCGTCATGCACCAGATAGCCCTTTAAATTATTTTATGAACTGCCGTTGAAACTATTATTGGTGATCCATCTAGCTTTAAAACTTGCCGTGGCCACTTTTGGCGGAGGCAAGTTTTAAAGCTAGACGGACTAATGTAAATACTTTCAACGGTGGTTCATAAAATAATTTAAAGGGCTATCTAGTGCATGACGAAGAGCAATATGGAAATTATCTCCATATTTATGAGTTAACAATTTATTTCAAATGAGGGCGCCACTTCAAGGCCATTTGCCTATATCTTCACCTTAATGCCCCATTAGAATTAAAACGTGACAGTGTCTATTACAGGCAAATTAAATGGTTATCTGGCAGAAAACAATATAAGGCAAATATTGTTATTTTATATAACGCCATATAGTACAAATGGCGGTATAAACATACCGCCATTTGTACTTCAGTTTTATACGAAATAAAATTTAAATAAAAATTTAATAATTTTATTAGAAACTAGCTGTACCTGCGACTTCGTTCGCGTGGTTGTCGGAACGTTATGTTATATAGCCTAAAGCCTTCCTCTATAAATGGACTACCCAACAAAAATTTTTCAAATGGTCCCATTAGTTCCTGAGATTAGCGCGTTTAAACAAACTCTTCCGCTTTATAATATTGGTATAGATGTATTATATATATTGCTGATTTTATTAGAAATGTATTGACCGAGCGAGCAAAGCGAGCAAGTTGGGGCGAAGACACATTGTTTGTATGTTTGTGTGTATGTATGTATGTATGTTTGTTCCGCGATAACTGCTGAACCGATGGTCCGATTTTGATGAAATTTGGTAGGCATGTAGGAAATATCAATAGAATTTTTAAGTTCGTTGGGCATCAAAATCGGTTCAGTACTTTTTGAAATATTAATAAAAATTGCGAGGTCTAAGTTCGCGGTGAACTACTAGTTATATATATTTCTGATTTTATTAGAAATTTATTATTGCATATTTACGATTACTTAACATCACATTAACGTCTTAAACATGCAGGTTTAGAATGGTAATAACTAGTCATACAAGTACAGTCATTAAATTATAGTATGTATATGAATTACATCCGACATAGATCAAAGTTGAAATAGACATAATTTATTTAAGAGCCAATAATTTATTACCGTGTATAGTGTGTCGAGTCGACTCTACATTTACACACTCTACATTACATTACGTTTAACATAATTTCATAGTAAACAAAGCGACTTCAATTTATGCAGGTCTTCTTTATCAGTTCCAACTGACCACTTTCTGATTGCAAATGCTTGATTTATCCGAACTAAGTGTGGAATCTAATATTACACGCTTCTACGATACGACTACACACAGAAAGCACGGCTAACAGAAATCTCTATTCCTAGACATCGTTTCGCCGAAAACTTTGTTGATAGAAAACATCCTTCGAAGATATCTCGGTTCATAGGAAGCACTGTTGACAGAAATCTCAACATCACGACCTTTACATTGGTAATGTACAATAAATATAAATATATAAGGACAAATCACACTGATTAAGCTAGCCCCAAAGTAAGTTTTTAAACTTGTGTTATGGGATACTAACTCAACGATACCATATTTTATGATAAATACATATATAGATAAACACCCAAGACCCAGAACAATTTGAAAAAGGCCATTTTCCAACTTGCCCTGGCTGGGAATCGAACCCAGAACCTCCGGATTAGCGGTCTAGCGTGTTAACCATTACGCCACGGAGGTCGTCATATGTACAGATGTGACACACATGAAATGTGAGGGGCGTGAGTTCGAATCTCACTCGTGGCAAAATTTTTCATCACATATTTTTAATTAAGTAGACATCAAGTAAAATGACACTATCTCATCTGTCAATGTCGACTGGATTTAGGCGGGTAATAGATTAAAGTAACCTAGGTGCATTGTGGCTTCCGGCCTAGAACAGGACCACTCGAATCCATCTCTTTCTGTGGATGTCGTAAGAGGCTACTAAAGGACTAAGCACAAACATCTAGTGCTACAATTGCATTCCAAAGGAGAGTTAACGTCGGCCGGTTGTAAAACTTTTCGCACAAATGCATCCCCAAAGACGGTTGACGTCAGGCCGGTCGTAAAACTAAACTATTTGCCTATTTCTTGTCTACTTCGCAAGGTCTTTGGCATCCTTGGGTGACTATTAAAATTCTTGGTATATTTGGAGAAGAAAATGCGGGCAAGCGCAAAGCGCACCCCGGGCTCCGAAACAGCACAGCTGAGGATGTAACCGGGAACGCAATAAGATTAAGAAGAGAATGGTTTAAATCTAGTTACAAAGTTAGACTACCTACCTATGTGTTATATATAATACGTCGTTATATGTTTATACTATCGATGATCTACATTCTACATAAGTGATCGATCAAGAACAGCGAGTCATGTTGATTAACGACTCACATCCGGTGTCGATCGAACACAGAGGATGCTGTGCAACGGTTGCAAAACCGAGCGTATTAAATTATTTTAGTACAATTGCTACAGACTGCTTGCTAACTGGTCTGGCTTCCGATTCATTTCTTATTGACATATTTGCAGCCTGATATTGTTACAAACATGCCGATCACATCTCTATCCCTTACGGATCAGACAGGGCTCAGGGTCTAATATTTAGCATAAGAAAAAACAGTCAGATACAGTTAGTGCAGTGTGTACCGGGAATACCGGCATTAATACATAAATATTTTTGACAACATCCGTGGTGTAATGGTCAACACGCTAGTCCGCAAATCCGGAGGTTCTGGGTTCGATCCCCAGCCAGGGCAAGATGGAAAATGGCCTTTTTCAATGTGTTTATCTATTTTTGTATTTATTATAAAATATAGTTTCGTTGAGTTAGTATCCCCTTACACAAGTTTAAACTTACTTGGGGCTAGCTCAATCAGTGTGATTTGTTCTAAAAATTATATAATAAAGACAATTTGGGTAGTGACATTATGAAATGTGGGTAGTGCCATTATCAAAGAAAATTTGCGTTCAACATTCTGTACGTTCAGTAAAAACTGAGTTAACTCGAGTAATATCGGTTTTAATATTCTTACATATTCTGAATCATAAAAAAAATGCTATTTTTCTATCTTATTTTCATAGCCGTAGGGCTTAAAATGCCAAAGTTAGGATTCGTGCAAAGTTATGTAAGTATGGGTTTTTTCAAGTTCCCATGGCTTTTTTTAGTGTTTTTCAATACAATTGCATTTAAAACTATCTGAACTAAACTTTATTTTTGATTTTGTTAGTTTAAATTGACATAAACAGAATCATAACTATTGCCATATAAATTAAATATTATCTGAATGCTCTGAAATTAAATTAATATTTTTTGTACCCATTTTGAGTTTTCTAACAACCCAAAGGTTGGCTGTCAGATAATGCTTTTAGCATTAAGTCCACCTATTGTGCTATACAAATTGTATTTTGTACAATAAAGTTTAAATAAAATAAAAATAAAATAACACTTAGAAAGGACGGTTACTCAGATTTGTGTATAGTGATATAACTCCTTTTTTTCGACATTATCAAAATAAAACCAGCATATTTCAAATGCTGTCACTGAAATCAGCATGTTTAATTTTGTGTCGCTATATTATTAGAGCTCTCATTTGCCTATGAAAACAGTAAATGTATATCATTTAGCACTAAAGCAAAACAGAATGTGTAAAATGTTATAATGTGACTTATATTAATTGGCACAAATAAAATTTTGTTTTTTTTGTGTCAAATGACATAACTCAATGTTTTTAAATTTTTTATATTAAAAAAGAAGGCATAACGTAAGATTTGTTTCAGTAGTTTATTAAAATGGGTATTATCTATCAATAATAGAAACCAAAAATTATAAAACTTCCATAGAAAATGAGTTTTTTAAAACTTTAAACTCGATTATCTCAAAACTATGATTTTTTACTTAACCCCGTTTTCACTGAACATACAGCATTAACAAGAAGAC
Source organism: Acrobasis repandana (assembly GCA_963576875.1). Classification (NCBI taxonomy): domain Eukaryota; kingdom Metazoa; phylum Arthropoda; class Insecta; order Lepidoptera; family Pyralidae; genus Acrobasis; species Acrobasis repandana. Next base: position 16,205,156 of record OY756227.1, read on the forward strand.
TGCGACCACGAAAAATGTTGAATGTAATTTAATAAAAATTAAATTCGACGTTTTTTGAAGTTGAACAAAAAACTTAGAATGAACATTTAACACGTAAAAGAAACATCAAACGTATTTTATTACAAGTACGTTCAAAAAGAAACTCATTATTAACATTTAGCTGAACACTCAACCAGACGTAATTAATATATCAATTATTTTTTTACGTCTAAAGTTAATGCAGCTGTACGTTGTTCTGAAAAGTTACAGTTGAACTTGATGAAAACTTATTACAAAATTAACTTCTTTTAACAATAATTCGCTCCACTTATTTTGCAATTACGTTTTACATAACGATCAGCAGTCATTTTTTTCATCATTAACAGGTATTTTTAAGTATCCACTGCAGGAGCATAACCCTCTCTGTACTTTCAGAGCCATATATTAGCCAGAGCAGTCAGAGGATTGAGGCCTACACTCTCTACGCTGGCCAGACGGGTTGGAGAGGTCTCATTGATGTTTATACTTAAGCTTTGTTGAGCTTATGTTTCTAAGTCACCTTCTACGACATCCACGGGAAGGCTTGGAGTGGACCTATTCCACTCTGCCGGGAACGATATTATTGGAAATTATATTATTTAATTTATCTTACACTTCTGTAATCACCAATATACACATGTACAACGAGATTTATAAATCAAGAGATCGCTAGTTATCCAATGCCTACCCAATAATAAGGATAAAAACGAAAATAACCATATATAGCAATAAATAATTAAAATAGCTATAAACTTACTTATTTCTACATTGCTTTACTTTTTTCGCAATAACATCTCACACAACGATCCATACTATGAGATTATTCAATTTATCATTCACTTCTGCAATCGCAATTACAATAAGTACAAAGTGATCTATCTATCAAAGGAGATCATTGGTTATCCAATGCCATAATGTAACATTTCAACAGTCTAAAAATAACACTTACATTAGTCAGTTCAAATCAGACTTTACGCTATTGCGTTAAAGATAAGAGAAGTAAAAATATAATTGAGACATTTTGAAACGTCTGATTGTTTTACATGTAGTAATGGCATATTGGATAATATGACCATGATAATATAACAAGAAGAAAATGATAATCAGATGGAAACTGCTACCGTTACGTCATATTATATTATACTAGCTGTGCCCGCGACTTCGTTCGCGTGGTTGTCGGAACGTAATGTTATATAGCCTAAAGCCTTCCTCTATAAATGGACTACCCAACAAAAAAAGAATTTTTCAAATCGGACCATTAGTTCCTGAGATTAGCGCGTTTAAACAAACAAACAAACAAACTCTTCCGCTTTATAATATTAGTATAGATTTTCTGTTAACTAAAGCTATGTTAAGGGGCTTACATGAGCTAGAAATGCACACACACAGACCTAGACCGGTACAATTTTTTATTGTTTTAATGTAGTGGATCTTATATTTTTATACAAAATAAAACTATCGTCTTTTTTTTAAAACTCGTTTATGTCCACTAATCCTTAAAATGCTGAATGGTATAAAACTAAGAAAAAATGTTTCAATCGAACTATATGTTTTAATTATATTAAAACGACTAAAAGCTGATAGATCTACATTTAAATTATAGTAATGACAATGATTTAATTGTTTTAATATGATTTGAAGGTGATAGAAAACAAGATTTTCTCACAATATGTGACATTATCTTCTCCACTTCGTTAGGTCTTTGTCATCTTTAGAACACCTTTGAAGAACAATAAATATACAATTAATTTTAAAAAATATTTTTAAGACAATCTTTTATCTAAAACAATGAAATAAAAAGTTTTAAGTACTCATCAAGACGAATCCATTAATCCCAAACTTGTTATGTTGTTTTTATCATAGATACGGCTATGCGTCATGATAATGTCAGGCCATTGGTACCATAATACTGCATTGTCACCAAACTCACATAAGTATGTGAAGTTTCAACTCAATCAAATAATAGGAAGTAAGTCTAATTTAGCTTGCAAGATTGAGACACAGCCAAGGGGATAGGTGAAACTAAATAAAAACTTGTAAGAAGCCGGGTGCAACCGATAGCGTACTCAAAAAAGAAGAGATGTAATCCAGTAGCTAAGTACTAGGTATTGGGATTGAAAAAACACAAACAATCTGATATAGCACATAGGTGCTAATGACAGGAACCTCACACTGTACTAAGCTAACTATGTACTTAGAGTCAATATTAGAAGTACGCGATCAAACATCGCTACCAACTACAACTTTCACTGGTAACTAAAATAATATCAGACTTTTTAGGAAAAATCGTTGGGCACTAAAACGTTTACCGTCTTATTGTAATGCGCGGATTCAATTCAATTCAAAATATCTTTATTATCATAGGATATTAATTATTAGTCACTTTGTTTTGTTTTGCAGAAATGTTGACGTCAAATTGTTATTTACAGCTAAGTTTAGTGCCGCTTCCTAGGCGCTAGTGCAGAAGAAGCGGCAACAAACTGCACTTCAGCAAATGTGGAGTAAATACTCCACTACTTTAATTGGTCATCGTCATCCGAGCGTATTCCCGGTTGCATCTTCAGCGGTTACATACAAGTATGCTTCAGAGCCCGGGGTCCGCTACCTAAACCCATATAGGTGATTTGACGAGGTTACTGGTTTTAGGGTTCCGTAGCCAAATGGCAAAAAACGGAACCCTTATGGATTCGTCATATCTGTCTGTCTGTCCGTCCGTATGTCACAGCCACTTTTTTCCGAAACTATAAGAACTATACTGTTGAAACTTGGTAAGTAAATGTATTCTGTGAACCGCATTAAGATTTTCACGCAAAAATAGAAAAGAAAAAAAAATTGGGGATTCCCCATACTTAGAACTGAAATTAATTTTTTTTTTTCATCAATCCCGTAAGTGTATGGTATCTATGGATAGGTGTTCAAAAATTATATTGAGGTTTCTAATATATTTTTTTTCTAAACTGAATAGTTTGCGCGAGAGACACTTCCAAAGTGGTAAAATGTGTCCCCCCCCCCCCTGTAACTTCTAAAATAAGAGAATGCAAACTTCTACTTTTTTAATTCATCATAAATCGTAAACCGCAATTTACCTTTAGAACTTTTATATTATGTTACTTGCTGCTACAGAATCCCTTATGGGGCGAGTCTGACTCGCATTTGACCGCTTTTACACAGAGCGATCACTGTCGTCTGAATCAAAAGCAAAAAATATTTTTCTTATTTCGATATACATATGTATTCGTTGGAGAAAGTTTTTCAGTATCTCGGACTAAATTCACATAAAAATTGTTTCAGTAAATTTTTTAAGACCCTATATACAGGCTGACTTTTTATCCACCAGCCAAATTTATAGAGCAAGTTCAGTCCATGATACAGAACTACTTTTCATAAAAACAACTAACGAAAAACTTAAATAAAAATTGACCTTCCCATACAAATCAGCGCTCAGCCAAACGGATTTTGTATTATGTGTTTATCGTTTTTTTTTTTTATAGAAAGTAGTTCAATATCATGGACTAAACTTGCTCCAAAAATTTGGCTGGTGTTTAAAAAGTCACCCTGTATTATGAAGAAAATATTGACAAAAGGTTAGAGTTAAAAGAGTCTGGAGTTTAAATAGGTAGTGAATAAAGAAATTTAGCAAAACTACGTCCCATAATATTCTATGAAGAGTGAGTGCTATTACCGCGACAAAACGCGCTCATTACTGACACAATGAGAACATCTATTACCGCATATTTACCAGACAATGAATACACCAAATATAGGGTATTTGTTCTGTGTTATGTATTTGATTTGTCACAGATTTACACTCGTATAGTAGACTAGCTGTGCCCGCGACTTCGTTCGCGTGGTTGTCGGAACGTAATGTTATATAGCCTAAAGCCTTCCTCTATAAATGGACTACCCAACAAAAAAAGAATTTTTCAAATCGGACCATTAGTTCCTGAGATTAGCGCGTTCAAACAAACAAACAAACAAACAAACAAACAAACAAACAAACAAACAAACAAACAAACAAACAAACAAACAAACAAACAAACAAACAAACAAACAAACAAACAAACAAACAAACAAACAAACAAACAAACAAACAAACAAACAAACAAACAAACAAACAAACAAACAAACAAACAAACAAACAAACAAACAAACAAACAAACAAACAAACAAACAAACAAACAAACAAACAAACAAACAAACAAACAAACAAACAAACAAACAAACAAACAAACAAACAAACAAACAAACAAACAAACAAACAAACAAACAAACAAACAAACAAACAAACAAACAAACAAACAAACAAACAAACAAACAAACAAACAAACAAACAAACAAACAAACAAACAAACAAACAAACAAACAAACAAACAAACAAACAAACAAACAAACAAACAAACAAACAAACAAACAAACAAACAAACAAACAAACAAACAAACAAACAAACAAACAAACAAACAAACAAACAAACAAACAAACAAACAAACAAACAAACAAACAAACAAACAAACAAACAAACAAACAAACAAACAAACAAACAAACAAACAAACAAACAAACAAACAAACAAACAAACAAACAAACAAACAAACAAACAAACAAACAAACAAACAAACAAACAAACAAACAAACAAACAAACAAACAAACAAACAAACAAACAAACAAACAAACAAACAAACAAACAAACAAACAAACAAACAAACAAACAAACAAACAAACAAACAAACAAACAAACAAACAAACAAACAAACAAACAAACAAACAAACAAACAAACAAACAAACAAACAAACAAACAAACAAACAAACAAACAAACAAACAAACAAACAAACAAACAAACAAACAAACAAACAAACAAACAAACAAACAAACAAACAAACAAACAAACAAACAAACAAACAAACAAACAAACAAACAAACAAACAAACAAACAAACAAACAAACAAACAAACAAACAAACAAACAAACAAACAAACAAACAAACAAACAAACAAACAAACAAACAAACAAACAAACAAACAAACAAACAAACAAACAAACAAACAAACAAACAAACAAACAAACAAACAAACAAACAAACAAACAAACAAACAAACAAACAAACAAACAAACAAACAAACAAACAAACAAACAAACAAACAAACAAACAAACAAACAAACAAACAAACAAACAAACAAACAAACAAACAAACAAACAAACAAACAAACAAACAAACAAACAAACAAACAAACAAACAAACAAACAAACAAACAAACAAACAAACAAACAAACAAACAAACAAACAAACAAACTCTTCCGCTTTATAATATTAGTATAGATTTGGACAATTTATAGCTATATAATTATGTAAGATTTGGAAAATATCTATGTATGTACTTACTTTATTAAAAAAAAATATTTTGATTTATTTATTACATATAGTACTAATAATGTGTCGCTTAAAGTCCAAGTTTTGAAAATAAAGGTAAATACCAAAACAGAAGTGGCGCCCTCATTTAAGAAAAAAATTTTAACTCGTAAATATGGTGAAAAATTCCATATTGCTAAATGTAAGGCACTAGATAGCCCTTTAAATTATTTTAAGAACTGCCGTTGAAACTATTATTGGTGATCCGTCTAGCTTTAAAACCCGCCCCCGTCAAAAGTGGCCACATTCGGCGGAAGCGGGTTTTACAGCTAGACGGACTAATGTTATACTTTTAACGTTTGTTTGTTTTCGTTTGTTGCCGCTCCTTCTGCACTTGCGCCTAGGAAGCAGCGTAAACTTGGCTGTAAGAAACGATTTGACGTCAACATTTAATTTTGTGCAAAACAAAACAAAGTGACTATTATTAAGAGATATTATAAATCATTATCATCCGAGCGTATTCCCGGTTGCATCGTCAGCGGTTATGCTTCAGAGCCCGGGGTCCGCTACCTTACCTAGGTGATTTGACGAGGTTACTGGTTTTTACACAGAGCGACTGCCGTCTGACCTTCACAACCCAAAGGGTAGACCAGAACCAATCCTAGGATAGGTACAAACGCTAGATGGCGTTCGGGACCAACAGCTTTACGTGCCTTCCGAAGCACGGAATCATGTTTTTTTTCGGATAATTAGGTGATTCAAGCCAAAAGGCTAAAGTTACTCGAAAGTAGTGAATAAATAAATATAAATATATAGGGACAAATCACACATTAAGCTAGCCCCTAAGAAAGTTCTAAACTTGTGGTAAGGGAACTTAACGATACTATATTTTATGATAAATACATACATAGATAAACACCCAAGACCCAGGACAATTTGAAAAAGGCCATTTCCCAACTTGCCCAATAGAGCTATTAAGCAAACCAACGCCTCGCCTCGGATCTGGAGTGCCAGTTTTCAACGAAGGAGTCAGCGAGTTCAGCGTAACACCAAATGCGAAGTTTTCCAACTCACCGCTCGCGTTCCGACGCATTGCATCGTATTTTTGAAACCGTCGTGTCAGCGATAAGTAATAATAATAAATATATATATTAATAAATATTTAATAATAAATATTGTTTTACGCAGAAAATATAATTTTGTCAATGGTTTCCTAAACATTTCAACATAAATAAAAAAGCAACGTAAAACGGAACGAATTCTATGACGTACGCTCAGAAATGTCAAAACACGAGTGGGCAAATCCGTCGCATACGATCGATAGCACTCCAGGGGGGTGCTATTAACGAGACAAAATGCACTCATTACGGAATTTACGGACACAGTGAGAATACCTATTACCGCTTCATTAAGAGACAATGAACACACTAGTATGTGTTGACTAAATAAACATATAGTTGCGATGTACGTATATGTGAATAGTATTTTGAATTGTATCGTGTACATATGTTGTTGTAACGAAATTCTGAATCTCGAATACGAAGTTATAATTTAATTCCTGACCAAGATGGACAATGATTTTATATATGCTTATCTTCTAATATACGTATCTATTCTTATATTTAAGAGCTGGGCTCTTTGTCAGTGGAGTGCTTTCTATGTTTCTCTTTCTTCCGCCAAGTTCTTAATCTTCTTATATGTTTTCACGTGTAATTATTCCTTTTATACGTATATACAGAATAAATTGTTTTGCTTAGTTAAAACCTTTTTAACATGGCGTAGTCATTGATTTTAATGTTTTTGTTAGTCAAGGGTTGCCATAGCGTAGTAAATAAGCAATGTTTTTTTATGTATATCCGGGAGTGCTAGAGTTCGTCATTCATCTTCGTATGAAAATGAAACTAAACTGTTTTAATTCCGAATTTTCCTAAATGATTGATTCCAGATAAAACCGACATTTGCATCTCCTACACAACCTTTTTTTTACACAAAGAACAAAACACATTTACCTCAATGTGAACCCGCGAATTACGGTTATCGAGAGCAAGAGTAATGGCGTGACGTCATTGCGTTTCGCAGTTCATTGTGCCCATTTGTATGTGTTTTTTTTATAGTAAATGCAGAGGCAACTATGGTTTTAGTCTTGAAATAAGTAGGTCGCGGAAGACAGGTATGTGTATGTAATATGAATAAATTTTTGAGGTGTTTTAGGGTTCCGCACCCAAAGGGTGCCAACGGGAACCTATAACTGAGACTCCGCTGACTGTCCGTCAGTCACAGGGCTCTATGACAGGGCTCTATCTCTAGAACCGTAATAGCGAGATACTTACTACTGTGGCTGCTATAATAACAAATTCTAAGATAGAGTTAAAAATTGAAGGAGTTCGTCATACAAGAAAATGTTTTTCGTCTCCTACTCTTTCTAGTACCTCCTCATTGCTTTCTCTATCTATCCAGCTTATTTTCTCCATTCTCCTCCAGCACCACTTCTCGAATGCTTCTATTTATTCTCTATCTTTTTCCTCATTGTCCACGTTTCACATCCAAATAAAACTATACTCCCAAAGTGACATTTATATTTCTCCAAAAAAAACCAAGTCAATATAAAGCCAAAACTTATGAGCCATCCCAAAAAAGTCCTGCACGACATTGCTGGCCGCTCGTGAGATAACAAAGGTTATATTACATCAACATGAGTTGAACCGCGAGTCACGGAGAGTGAGAGTAATGACGTCACAGTACACACAGTGCTTTCGCCAGTTATTGCACATCTGACATAAGATCGCTTTACAGTAAAAGATATACTTTATATTTTGCAATATTAACTTGTCACAGACTCACAGATGATTAAGGTTTAAGGCTGGGCCTGATGTGAATAATCTAAGTTTTGCTCCTGCTTCTAGGCACACAAATTTACTCTAGCCGAAGCGAGACAGCGAGACGATGCGGAGTGAAAAATCATGGCAGGTCAATGAGACTGGTTTTGGTTTTGAGGTTTTTTTCGTTTACGAAAGAATATTAAAAAGGAAGACATATTATGACTGCCTTATGTTTAATACAATTATAATCCATAGTAACAAGGGCAAATTTATTGTATTTCTTGAATACTTTCCGTTTTAGTATAATTCTGAGGTGATTTAGAGGCAACTTCGCAATTTTTTTCAATCGAGAATATTTTAAGCAATCATGTTTTCGAAACATATTATGTATAGTATAGAGTTAGTCCTGAACTTTGCTGTGTTTTTATTTCAAAGTGAGTTAATAAAGATAATATTAAATTATCATTAAATATTTCGTTAATATTGATAATATTTAAGATCACTCTTAGAACTTTAGGGTAGTACGGGCGCTTAAGTATTTTTACGGTAAAATATCTTATAGATTACCATACACAAGTACGCGTATACTACAAATACAGATACAATAATACCTTTATTTCTGAAGATTATTCAAGGGTAGAGTGACAGGGTCTGCCTCCGTGATCCAGTGGTCAAGGAGTTTGCCTTATGATCCGGCGGTCGGGGATTCAAATCCATCTAGGAAGCATACTTTGTGAAAAGTTGTTTTCAGTCTGGTTAGGATATTGCAGGCTTGAAACACCTGAACATACGAAAGGAAAGATGATTCCGTGCAGAAGGCACGTAAAGCTGTAGGTCCTGAACGCTATCTAGTGTTTGTTTAAACCTATCCTAGGATTGGTTCTGGTCTACCCTTTGGGTTGCGAAGGTCAGACGGCAGTCGCTCTGTGTAAAAACCAGTAACCTCGTTAAATCACCTAGGTTAGGTAGAGGACCCCGGGCTCTGAAGTATTACCGCTTATGATGCAACCGGGAATACGCTCGGATGATGATGATGACAGAAAAAACAGTGCTTCTTAAATCAGTAGCGTTATACTTTTATTTAGAGCCATTATGTGTCCCACTCTGGGCAAAGGCCTCCCTCTACTACGTATGCACCTATGAACGTATCTTTCCATACCATGCCGACAAGAACCTTGAGAAGAAGATATCATTACACAGTTTTATCATGGTCGTTGGCTATATCTTACGTATATATATCTTCATTTTATGGGTGAATACCTATGTGCTTTATGGCTTTTTCTTTTCCTGTTCGAACTGCATCGGTTTGTACACGTCGCACACCTGTCTGGTTTTTGCATTACTCATGAATATTCGATGGTTTTCGATAATGATGTTGAATTTTAATCAGTCGATTGTATGCCGTGCTTGTTAAGAGTGTGAATGAGAACTTAACAATTTTGTTGCGTAAATTGTAAGTGTACTTGATTGGTCCATCAAGCAGGGTAGGGACCCATTATTAACTAGGTTTCTTTCGCCGTATGGTCCAGTCCAGGCAACCGTTTTGGTGCGATCTTTCAGCGTATTTTCCGAGTCTATTTTCCACCTTATCGCGTACCATCAAACCCTATCACGTCTTTAATGAATCCCCTAATGGGGCACACAGAGCATTTTGGTTTTTGCGGCTCTAAGCAGACAGAGCCCAGAGCCTCAAGACTTAGCGTGAGGGCGTGTGACCAAGAAGGTGGAACAAGGAATCAAAATGTGATTAGTTTCTAGCTGCATCGCCTATTGACATGATTAGCATTTTCGTCTATACCTTCCGGCTTTAACAATTTAAACGGGAATAGAAAGCCTCCATTTTAAGTTTCTTCTTCAGACCAGCATAGAAGTAGTAATCATTATTAGGTCTCTAAAATAAAATAAAATAGCCTCAAAAGATCGTCAAAACAAAACCTCAATAATCACAGCCAGCCGCCATTATTTCACTTTTCAGAATAGAGTTACGTACTCAGCTTGTTCCCCGAATTTTCTTGGCTCGTTAAGTAATTACTTCCTGTTAATTTTATTTTGTTCTTACGCCTACATAGAATATTTTCTGACAATGGACATCTCCATTTTCATCCATCTCTATTGCCATCGCAAAAAATAGGATCGCAGAATGACACATATTCGATACCAAAAGATTTTGTCAGCACATTTTACCTATTGAAAAGAGAAATCCGGTTTTCATACAAGCTTGGGCCTGACGTTACATGTCTGAAAATTTGACATTAATTAGAACATATAAAGAGATATCATTGGGTCAATTTTTATGTCTGTCTTTACAATGGCTAATCTGTTAATACGAAATACTTGAAGTTGTGTCAATTATTTACGTTTTTAGTTTGAAAAGTATTGAATAGGTATTATATATGAAGGTTTAATAAGGTTATATGCATTATTGGCGGCCACTACGGATGTACGCATTGTGTTCAAGATTTAAATAATGTAATCTGGCGAAATAGACAAGTTGTTTAGGATATGTTTCATTTTTGTAACATTGGGCCCAAAATCGGGTATTCTTCTTTGGTAATAAGTTAGGTCAAAAGTTATCTCGTGAGAAAGCCTGAAAACTATTATCGTTTTATTATAAAACCCAGACTAACTTTGTTACTAGGTTTAAGCCATAATCCGCCCAAATCAATTTAACATCTAGAAATTTCACACTATCTCACTTGTCAATGTCAACTTGATATGGGTGGATAATGTAACCTAGTAACAAAGTTAGTCCTGTTTTTATAATAAGACAATTAAAGTCTAAAGTTTAAAAAATATTTTTCAATTAAGGTGTTACTTGAATGCTTAATAGGTTTTTTGAGTTGTATGTGAACATAATTCGTTTACAATCATTTTGTTAGTTGAAAAAACACAAAACCTAAGGTCGTCATGCATAAAGGTGCATTCATTAGGTCCATTGTCGAACTCAATTGTCCAAACTTCCAACGGTCTGGATTATGCAAGATGGTGGGCGGAGAAGCTTTATATATTTTGACTAGCCCTTAATTTGGGTTGTTGAGAAATCATTTGCTAGATGACTGTTATTAACTATCATTGTCGATAAACATGGTGGATACAAATCACATTAGATTATTTTGATTGGCAATTGAAGTCACTGCTGGTTTTCATACTATTTAAATAATGAAATTGATTATGAAATACTTTTAAGACTTTAGTAATGCATCTTGAATGTCTAAAAAAACCTATAAAAAATGTCATACTATTTATTGTATAAAATGCATTTGTAATATTATATCAAAACTAATGTTAATTATACTTTAAAATATGCGATTTATAAACGTTTGATTTCTTTTAAGTTTTACTGCCGTATTTAATAAAAAATCTGACCTCATACGTCAGTCAAATATAGAAAAGTCTTGCAGACTTAATGAATTGAACAGAAGAATCAGCGCACCTCAAATCAGTAGTATTTGTACCATATAACTGATTTAAAAGGAGTGCAGATTGTTTAATAAATAAAGTGGTTAGACAGAGAGGGTATCTTAGAATAGTTACGTCGCAATTCAACATTTCCATAATATTTCCATATGCACGTGTAGATTCATTTTCTAAAAGGGACACACTTAATGTTAGCTTCAAAGTCAAAGCTTATTAACACATCAATAGTCCGTCTATCACGTGTGGGTTCACAAACAATTGCTTTTCTATTGTGTATGGTAACCGGACTGTAAATGTGTTATCACCTCCTTGTCTATTTAAAATACCAATTTTGTTTTTGTTTCCATATCTTCTAATAATATTACTACGAGTATAGTAATATTACCTAGCTAGATCGATTTTACTCAGCCAAATCCTCTTCTCTCTTTCCCAGCTTAGCTCTTTTTATTAAAGAGCTAAGCTGGAAGAGATTGCAGTTGTGATAAGGCCGCCTTTTGTCATCTGTTTACTATATACTAATAATGTGTATCACAATGTTTTGGTGCAATAAAAATTTTAACTAACTAAGCTCTTAAATTGTTTGTGAAGCAACTAATCCTTTCAATCTCACTAAAGCCAACTTCTTTACATCTTTGTAGGTTGAAAAATAGATTTGATCTTTCACTTGATTTTTAAAACTATCATCTTGACCTAAACCCTCTCCATATCCATTTTAATCGAAATCGTTGAAGACGTTTCTGAGATCCTAATCACATATACAAGAATTGCTCTTTTAAAGTAATAAGCCATGCTGGAAAATACATTTTAACTTTAACAATAAAATACCCAAATACAACAATATTCATTATTTAGTTACATTAAACACTTCAAATTACACAAACAAACAGACAATTAAATAAAAGCTTGTCATACCGTAATGCCAAGCTTCGGGCGGTCACAATCCAATTTTCCATTTCTTGGAGGCTTATGACGGTATTGCGTCACACAATATGGGATACCATACTTGTTCCGAGTGATTTCATGACTGGTTTGACTTCCTTTTTAAGCAGCAACCAGGTACCTACTCGAAGTGGTGTCGATATCGTGATCTGTTTATATTTGTCATAAAAAGAGAATACTTCAGGTAAAGTAGCACGCAGTACTTACGCAATGCTAGTTGTTACCCGACTACGTCAAATAAAGGAAAGTTATGTATGTAAGAATATGAGTGTATTTATGTGTGGTCCACCGTAGCACCCAAACTGCTAATCCAATTTTCGTAAATGAGACGTCAATCGATTAGTCATTATTGTCCGGACGTCATAGACAATTTGTATGCAAAAATATATACAACGCTACATACAAAAAAGTTCAAGGCAATTTTGTTTATTTCGATGACGAATGGGATATCAAATGAAACTTACTACTTTATTTAAGGCTTTACTTTTAAACTTACACGAATAAAAAATATCAACGCGTTTAAAATTACAAAGTTGACGAATATACAAAAATCATCAAATAAACAAAAGGATGAGTTACATAATACACGCAATAATCATTATGTTTATGAGTACTCAAATTCCGAACATACAGTGTTGCCTCCCGCATGTTGTTTTAGGAGAATAGCACGAAGAATATATAGGGTCTAACAAAATATACTGAAACTATTTTAAGGGTGGATTCAGTCCATGATACTGAACAACTTTCCCCAAGGAACATATGTCGAAATATGAAAAATAATTTTTGGCTTTCCATATAAAGTCGGATCAGCTGATCGGTCAAATGAATGTATATGTATATGTATGTATATGTATATAAGGACAAATCACACTAATTGAGCTAGCCCCAAAGTAAGCTTTTTAAACTTGTGTTATGGGATACTAACTCAACGATACTATATTTTATGATAAATACATATATAGATAAACACCCAAGTCCCAGGACAATTTGAAAAAGGTCATTTTCCAACTTGCCCTGGCTGGGGATCGAACCCAGAAACTCCGGATTAGCGGTCTAGCCATTTAACCATTGTATTTTAACCTTGTTAACCATTACGCCACGGAGGTCGTCATCTGATGGGAGGCCAAAAATTATTTTTCATATTTCCATATATGTTCCTTGGGGAAAGTTGTTCAGTATCATGGACTGAATTCACCCTTAAAATAGTTTCAGTATATTTTGTTAGACCCTGTATATCTAGCTGTTTTTCTAACTGAGCAGATCTTAAAGATGATTGACCAAGTGGCTACAAGCTACATATCTATATACGAGTAAGAAATATTTTTATAAAGTGACTTTGCTAGCAACCCATCACTATTTTGATTATCTTTTCCACCTACATGCCCACCACCATCACGCTGAAAGCGGCGTTTCGGTCTTGTGTTACTAGGTTCTATCTATCCCGCAAGGGATAAAGAAGTGATTGTGTTTTAAAACATTTTATTTTTACGCTGAGAGAAAGTCGTTAAGCTCATAAAGTAAAGCTCTTATTTTGCTTGTCTTTCGGGAATTATATCCGATGATCATGCAACGACAATGCTTTAAGCTCGCCAGACCGGTTGAAATTATTAAAAGCAAATAGAAATAAACCGGTCAAGTCAAAGTTAAACTCACGTAAAGAGAGTTCCGTACTTCGAGAGTTCATTTCTCAGCGCTAAGCCAAACGGATTTTGTACGAAATTTTTTTATTGGTTTTTTAATAACATATTTTATAGAAAGTAGTTCAGTATCATGAACTAAACTTACTCCAAAAATGTTGCCAGTTAATTAAAAGTTACCCTGTATATGTGTACCACAATTACAATTTCAACTCAATCGGTCCATTAGGTAGTGTGTGTGGTGGCAAATTAGCTGTGACAGAAGGACAGACAGCCAAGTGAATAGGGATGATAACTGGGTACGAAAAGTATTATTCTAATTAGTCCGTTAGTTAGATTATCCAAAAATAATGTACCCATATTTTTCAGTTTATCAAAAAAGTAAAAACTCACAAAGATACAGAGTATCGAAGTTCCAGAGTGGGGGCTTGTGACGTCACCGATGTGTAAAAATCGTACAAAAGCGTGACGTCATGCGCAATTTAAATGCGCTGTATTTTCGTTATTTATTGTTTCTCAGAGAAAAGAAAAAAAATGTGTAGGTACAATATTTTTTTATAATCTAACCGATGGGCCAAAAATATTTTTTCAGTCATCATGCGTATTATCCTTAATCCTATAAGGGTTCCGTTCTTACCTTTTAAGTAACCCTAAAAAGGGCTTCCTCTTTCCATAGGTTTTGTTATTTTAGGTACTTTATTACATTATAGAAAATTATGATTCGTAATATCTTTCAGTACTTTGTCTCTATACTTTATGGTTTCATCTGCTTCTCGCGATCCCGGTTGCATTCTTAGCGGTGCTGCTTCAGAGCCCGAGGTGCACTTTCCCGATTTTTCTTCTTTAAATTTGATATATGTTTCTTGGGGAAAGTTATTCAGTATCATGGACTGAATTCAGCCTTAACATAGTTTCAGTATATTTTATTAGATAGACCTTGTATATCAAGTTTTTTATATAAATATAAAAACATAGCACGTATTTATCCTGAATGAATTGAACCGAATTTTATAAACTACTGTTTACAGTTTGAAGTGAGAACGTTAAGCTTTACTACGCACATTTGCGTAAAACGGCCACTTTTGGCAAATGTGCGTAGTAAAGCTTAACGTTCTCATTATAAACTTTAAACAGTAGTTCATAAATAACTTTCAAGGGTTATCTAGGACTTGGTAGTAGCAAAACTTTAAATGATGTCTCCGTTTTCTTTGAAATGATTTATTTAAAATGGGGGCAGCACTGGACCCCGGAAAATTCAAGTATGCCCTTAAGATTTGGCTTTATTTTACGACCGGCCGCCTGCCTGACGTCAACGGGGAACATTTTTCCTTAAGTCGCCTTGTACGACATCCACAGGAAGAGATGGAGTGGTCCTATTCTAACCCGAAGCCAATTTTAATTCAATTAAAACTAATAAAATTCACGTAATTATTTCAATAGATTATTTTGTTTAATGTTAAATAACTAGTGTTAAGCAACTCAATCCCTTCAAGGAAGCGACTACAGCGCAAAGGTTGCAAGTCGCAACTTAACCCGTAAAACCTACTATGTAACTAATTGCGTTACCCCTTTCTCTTTTGAACTCCTACAGTCATAAAGCACATGCTTGTTTACGGTGAAAAAGTTAAGCTCTGGCTTGCTTGTTCATGTGATGAGAAAATTCGTTATATTATCTTTTGTCGGGGTGATTCGAAGTCACGATAGCACAATTGGTAGTGCACTCACGGCGTTAACGTGAGGGTCGTGGGTTCGAGTCCTACTCGTGGCGGATTTATTCATCACATATTTTTAATTTGGATAAGTATTACCCTTGAAGCTCCCGTCAAAGACATGAGTAATCATGGAACAAACAAATACCAACTCCCATCTTAGAAAGTTTTCTTAATTTAGCGTGTTCCCGGTTCCCGAAGCAGCTATGTTGGGGATGTCCTCAACAGAGCTGCTTCGGAGCCCGGGGTGCGCTTTCCCGCATTTTCTTCTCCAAATATAATATGCATATCAATTGTCACACAAGGATGCTGAAGACCTTGTGAAATCGAAAAGGAATAGCCAGAACAGTTTCAACGATTTGGCTATCGTTTTACGGCCCCGGCCAACCTGACGTCAACCCTCTTTGGGAACGCATTTGTGAGAAAAGATTTACAACCGCCCGCCTGCCTGACATCAACCCTCCTTAGGAATGTAGTTATAGCAGATGATGCTTAGTTTTTCAGTCTTGCGACATCCACAGGAAGCGATGGAATGGTCACATTGTAAGCCGGAAGCCACACAGCTGTAGGTGATTTATTGATCTTTTAGTTAAATGCAATTAATCTTTTCCATCATTATTACGAGTATATGCGTACTTACTAATGCTTACAACTGGTACGTGTTAAGATGAGAAAGACATTATGATTGTTAAACATAGCGTCGAACATTTTTTATAACAGATTAATATAAGTGTTATGGTGTACTTGACTCTTTCATAGAGATAATGTGAGAAACAATGCTTCTGTAAGAGACATCGCACATAGCAACATTATCAAGGTACGTAGGCACAAATAACTAGGACTCGCTCGCTAGCTCGGACTCTTATCACAATAT
The DNA here is from genome assembly GCA_963576875.1 of Acrobasis repandana. Taxonomy (NCBI): domain Eukaryota; kingdom Metazoa; phylum Arthropoda; class Insecta; order Lepidoptera; family Pyralidae; genus Acrobasis; species Acrobasis repandana. The sequence goes on from OY756227.1 coordinate 16,221,917, forward strand.
ACTCGACTCGTAAGGACACATGCGCTTGCTAAATCCTTTTATACTCGATTTTAACTAAAGCGACTGGCATCATCATCATCCGAGCGTATTCCCGGTTGCATCGTCAGCAGTTACGCTTCAGAGCCCGGGGTCCGCTACCTAAACCTAGGTGATTCAACGAGGTCACTGGTTTTTACACAGAGCGACTGCCGTCTGTCCTCCGCAACCCAAAGGGTAGACTAGAACCAATCCTAGGATAGGTACAAACGCTAGATGGCGTTCGGGACGTTGGTCCCGTAAACAAAAAGCTGTTGAGCTTTACGTGCCTTCCGAAGCACGGAATCACCTTTCTTTTCGAATTATCAGGTGATTCAAGCCTGCAATATCCTAACCAGACTAGAAACAACTTTTCTTAAACTATGCTTCCCAGTGGGATTTGAACCCACGACCTCCGGATCACAAGGCAAACTCCTTGACCACTGGACCACGGAGGCAGTCTTTATATTATATTCTGTCATATGTATCTTGGTTCATAATAAAAACCTTACCTACTCGTAATATAATACCCCTAAGCTTCGGGTCGATTACCTACGAAACCTGCTCATAACATAGATTTAACAAATATATATTATTAAAACTGATTTAATTAAGTTCTTTTTTACAAAAACAAAAAAATTTAAGATATTAAGTCCATTTCTAAATGAATCTGTTTAAATACGAGTAAAATGTAAATTCGAGCTGTCATATTAATCACTGTGTTTTAATGCTACGTGTAATGAAAACAGAATTAACCAACTGTCTGTCAAATCTGAATTTATGAATAAAAATGTGAATAAAACAAAATGTTAACGTATTTGGAATGAAGTCCAATTTTAATTATTTCAGGATTTATGTTTTAACATTTAAACAAAAACCTGATTTAGCCTGTTAGGTCCTTCCTGGATTATGATTTTCTTACTATTTTTTTCGTCATTTCCTTTTATTTACTTATTCCAAGGAATACCGGTGGATTGGCTATTAAAATAATAGCAACAATTCTTAATTTATAAAAAATATTGTTTGATAAATAAACTGAAATCATCTCCCTGTAACCAACGGGTTTGCCAATCACATTTATATAACGAAGTTAATTGATCGATTGAATTATTTCTAGGATAATTTGTTAATTTTTCATAGACTGAACTTTCCTTAAATAGTTTCGAACACCTTCAGTAAATACTGTTAAGTATATAAAAATGGTTAAAACCTGAGGTTAAAACAAACAAACAAAGAGGTTACAAACCAAGAGGTTTTCAGAATAAGTCAAATATAGAGACGACATCGGGCAAAAATAGTTTCCACCGGGTCACCAGCAAAAAAATTAAAGGAAAAATATGCCGATTTTGACTTGTTTTGCAGATAATGTAAAAAAATTTGCTATCGAGACATGGCGAAAATGCGAAAAATGTTAATAGCGAAACGACTAGCAACGCATTTTGATTCCTTTTTCCACCTTCTCGCCTACTGTCACACACTGGCCTTTGGGTCTGTGGCCCTGGGCTCTGTCTGCTTAGAGCTAGAGATCTAAAATGCTCTATCTGCCCCATTAGGGATAAAAAGGTGATAATATACAACGTGGAAGGGACATACCCGTAATAAATCGAACCACGGTCTATACTAGATCAATATCTATACTAATATTATAAAGCGGAAGAGTTTGTTTGTTTTTTTGTTTAAACGCGCTAATCTCAGGAACTAATGTTCCGATTTGAAAAAAACTTTTTTTGTTGGGTAGTCCATTTATAGAGGAAGGCTTTAGGCTATATAACATTACGTTCCGACAACCACGCGAACGAAGTCGCGGGCACAGCTAGTTGTATAATAAAAATAAAATAATAGCCAAAGAAAAAAAAAATTCTGCATTTCCATACAAAAATGTGCGGCCGCCCGGGCGATTTGTATGGGAATGTCGAATTTTTTTTTGTTTTTTGACTGTTATTTTAATTTCATTATACCTACTTTAGTGATCTAGTATAGCCCGTGGTTCAATTTATTACGGGTATGTCCCTTCCACTTTGTATATAGTCTAACAAAATAACTGATACAATGTTAAGGGTAAATGCATTCCATGATACTGAACAACTTTCCAGCAAGGAACATATATATCGAAATATGTAAATATTTATTTGCTTTCCCTACAAACTCGGATCTACTCACCTACTGAGTAAAATGAGAGGTTGGGAGGCCAATAATTATTTTTCATATTTCGATATAATGTTCTTTGGGGAAAGTTGTTCAGTATCATAGACTGAATTCACCCGTAAAATAGTTTCGGTATATTTTGTTAGTCCATGTATATTTGTTTTTTTAGCCTTTTAGATCCCATAGTTGGGCAAAAGTTTTTGTTTCCAATTACTTCTATCTTTGGCCGTTTCCCTCCATTCTTTATTAAAAGTGGACAACTCGTCTCTCCATCTCATCCTAGGTTTTCCTCTGGACTTCTTTCCGTCTGTAGGAACCCATGTTGTTGCAGTGTCTTTCGGGCATCATCCGCATCATGCGGCATTGTATTGTATTTTTTGGCATTTGTTGAATAAGTATTCTGTTATATTGTACAAAAAATTTAGTACCTAGTAGCCGTTTCCAGCATGCATAAAATAGGTTTTTTTTATTATGGAAACGGCTAAGTGTACGATCCTGTTTAATGTATTACACAAAGAAATTGTATACAAATCTAGAATGCTTACGAAATGGCAAAGCCGTTCCCAAAAAATATACCTACAGTTATAGCCCTCCCCTTCTTCTTTATTGCACTGACAGTTTGCGGGAAAGGGACGCCTATAACTTTAGGTACATTTTTTGGGAACGTTAGGTATTTAAATATAAGCATTATGAAAATATGAGCTTTATGTACGTGGCATTAAGTTTAATTTTCAATGTCGTTTTTGTAAGATTATTATTCGTAGTTATTCTAAATAGTATTATAAATTCTTTGGTATTACATCTATTAGGAGATTCTCACAATGCCCTGCACTACGCAGCGTAGCGCGTGAATGCGTGTTGTAATCTAACGTTGCTTGTAAGTATCTCCGTTTGTATAGAAAACACGCACAGTCCAACACACACAAAATGCATCCAGAAAACGCAACATGCAGCGTGATACGTGGCAGTGTGATAATCGCCTTATACGACACTTATGCAAAATAAAATTCATTTCATTTCAAACGTGACTCGCCTAGACCCACTTTAATCTAGCAGACTTCTTACCAACGTCATATATTTGTTTATCAACGATATATGAAGAGTGACACATCATCTAGATAAGCCGAGTCGCGTGCGAATGCTATTGTCTCAACCGGATTTCCACAGCTGGTTTCCTCATAACTCTTAGATATCAAGGTTTTGTATGCAATTTTATTACACGCAATAATTACTATTACGTAGGCATTACGACGGTCGGTGAGACACTTGTCTGGGTGGTGAGAAAGTGCGATGGACTCAAAGAAGTAAAATGTTCTAGCTACCACAAATTCAAAACCGTATTTATTTTTTAATCCGCTGTTTTTTCAATGAAATTATTAAATGTAGTGAATCTATCTATAATTTAGGAACTACGTTCTTGTCGGTGGAGTATAGTTTCCATGTCTCCCTCTCTTAACGGCGTCAACTTTCTCCTTTACTCGATCTATAAATGCTCTTCATGGTCTTCCCTTTCCTTTCTTCTTCTAAAAATTCATAATTTTGTATTATAAATAAAATGAATAAATAGATAAGGACAAATCACATTGATTGAGACTCAAAGTAAGTTAAAACTTGTATTATGGGATACTAACTTAACGATACTATATTTTATAATAGATACTTGCATATATAGTTAAACATCAAAGACCCAGAAAAGTTTGAAAAAGACCATTTTCCATCTTACCCTGGCTGGAGATCGAACCCAGAACCTCCGGAGAGGTAGACTAGCGAGTTACCATTACATTAAACTGTGTGTTATTTTTTAATCCGCTCTTTCTTCAATTAAATTATTTAATGTAGTGGAAATATGTTCGTAATTATGTCTAGCTATTCAAAGGGGGAACGCTGCCAGTATCTTCGGAACCTTGCCTAAAGGGACTCCTTTTAATAATATATTTTAGTTATTATATTTTATTTTTTAAGGTTTTTAGTTTTAGGTTCTTTCTAGTTTTAGCTAACTTTAGGTATTTATATATTATGAGATTTTCTATGACATATTTTAGTTTGTTTAGTTTTAATTTAGTTTCTTGTTAGTTTTACGTCGTATTTTTAGTTTATATATTTATATATCTCCGTTTCAGCTTTCACAACATTTTTTATTATGTCTTTATGTAGTCATCTTCTCCGTTTGTAAGACAAATCTGTTCTTTTCCTACTAACTAGTTATCCGATGCCGACGGAAAAGACATTAATGACGTATTTTCCGTCGGCGTTGGATGTCGAGTCCTTGTAAAAAATATTGCAGAAAACAAGTAATTTTTATTTAAGAAATAAATATTTTATCTAAAGCACCACATCGAGGCAACGTGCTTAAAATGCTGGCAACATTCCCCCGCTGTATAGCTATCAAACTTATCAGTTGGGTGAAAAAACTGCAAGCTCTTGGGTCTATTATGACCGATTCCTGGGCGACCGAGCTTCGCTTGATGAAAAACACAGAGAATAAGTGGTTCTATAAAAATGACTCGAAGCTTGATCGATTTTTCACCCCCAAAACTCCCTAAATACCAAATTTCATCGAAATCGTTGGAGCAGTTTCCGAGATCCTAATAATTATATAATATAGGTAATTATAAATATTATATATAACGTGGAAGGGACATACCCATAATAAATCGAACCACGGGCTATACTAGATCATTATAGTGTAATGAAATTAAAATAACAGCCTAAAAAACAAAAAAAACAGCATTTCCATACAAAAGTGTGCAGCCGCTCGGGCAATTTGTATAGGAATGTCAATTTTTTTGGTTTCTCGAATGTTATTTTAATTTCATTGTACTATAATGATTTAGTAGGTATAGCCCATGGTTCGATTTATTAAGTGTATGTCCCTTCCACTTTGTATAGTGTAATTATAATATTATATAATATAATCAGGATCTGCTCGATCAAAGTAATATGTAAATACCCGTACTTACGTACCGAAAGGTTTATATTGCATTAGCAATGATCTAAACCCAGATAAACAAACTTAACGAGGTCAATTTGGTGAGATAACCAGTGAAGGTCCAGATGACACATTCGCAGCCATACTTGGTAAATGTTTCGCCATATTGACTTAAATCTAGACCAAGATGGTGATGTGATGACTAATATCCACACATGGATGTGACCTAGGTAATTTTTAGAGCAATCTCAGATTTTTTTATTATTATAGCTAGCTATATCTAGAGGAGGGACTTTAATTTATTTTTACTTAAAAGGTTACGTCTCGGGGTCGTCATACAAGAAACGTGATTTTTCAGCGTTTTAAAACATTGTACGCAGGTACGGAACCCTTCATGTAAGTGTCTGACTCGCACTTGAGCGCTTTTTCTGTTATTTGACCCCCCTTTGTATGAGGACCCCCTTTAATTTTTAACTTTATCTTATTTTTAGTATTTGTTGTTATAGTGGCCATAGTAATACATAATCGGTGAAAATTTCAAGCATCTAGTTAATGCCATTATAAAGATCTAGTTAAAAACGCTGAAAAAACACGTTCTTTGTATGAGGACCCCCTTTAATTTTTAACTTTTTTTATTTTTAGTATTTGTTGTTATAGCGGCCACAGTAATACATAATCGGTGAAAATTTCAAGGGTCTTGCTATTACGGTTCAAGAGATAGAGCCCTGTGACAGACGGACAGACAGACAGACAGCGGAGTCTCAGTAATAGGGTTCCGTTTGTACCCTTTGGGTACGGAATCCTAAAAAATAAGGCCAGTACCGAATTACCACTCGCATTTCTTTTATTTAAGATTTAAGACTTTATTTGTACATAATGGACACAACTTTTTACGAGTATAGTGAACTGATTACATGACATAAATTCATAGACTTTTATGCTTTAACAAATGTTTTCAGCGTAGATTAACATACTTGTACATTATCATAATGGCAACGCATCATTGGTTAAACGGTGTAGAAAGTAGAGCAAATAATTTTGAACGATTTTTTGCTGTGAGAAAATTTGTTTCATTACGTGGTCGTAGGTAACTTCAAAATGTTAAACTGTGAAACTAAAAGAAAGTGAGACAGGCAATTACTAAAAAAAAAACATATTATATGCATTCGAATTCAGAAGCTCCTCCTTTTTTGAAGTCGCTTAATAATATGTATACTTCCATGCTGGTTTTTTTTATTGAAAGGGGTGTTGTTTGTTGTTCTTTTTTTAAAATTAGATTATTTATAAAGAAATTTAGTAGATACAACATTATCTCACGCATTTGGATGGTATTATGGTTACTATTACACTGGTTGTTATAATGTTGGCAATAACCTAACTGTTTCAGAAACTTTTATAGAGGATTTATAGCATAGGTTTAGATAAAACACATTATACGTCCACCATACATTCACAATAAAGCTGAATATAGTTGTAAATGCCAATTTTGTTTTTTTTTTTTCATTTTCATGCCCACCATCACGCTAAACGTGGCCTTTAGATCTTACGGCCCTAGACTCTGTCTACCCCGTTAGGCATAAACTCGTGATAATATCGTATCGTAGTATTAAAACTTTATACACAAATGTTTATCGAATTATCTCGAGAACCATCCATCTAGACTTAAATACCTTCTAATATAAATTGGATAAATTCTCAGAAATTATCTCGGTTGGCCCTAAATGTAGTAATAATTGAATAACGATGCGTTTGGGCAAAGGGCAAGTGAATGGGCACTGATAGTAATCTAGAATGAGTGAGAAATGCCCTTCCATTTTAAGGATTATTCCCAACTAGCTTTTCCTGCGAGTTCGTTCGCAAGCTTCCTTTGATATATATTCGAGATGTTAACTACATAGCCAAAATAAGATCAAAGTGGGCAAGGATTTCACGTATGCCTGCGAAACTTAACATCACTCACCATCATCGTTTCGACCAGCCTTAAAGGCCTGTCCAAAGCATTCACGAAACTCTATAGGCTCAGTCTATAGGTTAATATTATGGTTAAATATAATGTCTAATAAAATATAGGTACCTACTGAAACTATTTGAAGGGTGAATTCAGTCCATGATACTGAACAACTTTCCCCATGGAACATATATCGAAATATGAGAAATATTTTTTTTTGCATTCCATACAAATTCGGATCGGCTGATCGGTCAACTCTTGTATAGGAAACCGAAAATTATTTTTAATATTTTGACATATGTTCCTTGGAGAAAGTTGTTCAGTATTAAGAACTGAATTTTGCACTAAAATAGTTTCAGTATATTTTGTGGGACTCTATTTATCATTCATTTATACAACACTAGCAGTCCACCCCGGCTTCGCCCGTGGTACACACATAGCCTATGTCACTCGGGAATAGTGTAGCTTTCCAACGGTGAAAGAATTTTTTAAATCGGCCCTGTACTTTTTGAGCCTATTCATTACAAACATACAAACATACAAAAATAGGTACAAATCTTTCCTCTTTATAATATTAGTATAGAAGTATAGATTACAATGAACGGAACATAGCTAAATTAAGAGCCCGTACTACCCTAAAGTTCTTAGAGTGATCTTAAATATTATCAATATTAACGAAATACTCACTTTAAAATAAAAACACGGCAAAGTTCATGACTAAATCTATACATAATATGTTTCGAAAACACGATTGCTTGAAATTTTCTCAATAGAAAAAAAAATGCCAAGTAGCCTCTAAATCACCCTAGAATAAATACTAAAACGGAAAGTTTTTATGAAATACAATAAATTAGTCCTTGTAACTTTGGATTATAATTGTATTAAACATAAGCAGTCATAATATGTCTTACTTTTTAAATAACTCTTAAATATTCTCTGTAAAACGAAAAAAACATCAAAACCAAACCCAGCCTCATTGACCTACCATGATCTTTTCACCCCGCATGTTCTCGCTTCGTAAGAGTATTTGTGTGCGTGGAGCGGGAGCGGGAGCAAAACTTAGATTATCCACATCAGGCCCAGCCTTAAAAATATGTGATGAAATATTTCGCCAAGAGTGAGATTCGAACTCCGTACTGTGATGTGAGTGCACTTCTAATAGAGAGTATGCATGATTTTTTTTTATATTTTTAATCGATAGTCCTCGTCGAGAAATAGCCGCAAAAAATAAATCAGTGCCGAAAAACATGTATATCGTGTAGAAAATAAATATTAAAAATAGCAAGTAGATTATAACAACTAAAACACGCCATTTTAAAATATGACGTCAACGTCTACAATATCCTCTAGAGACAGAAGCTGTCAACGCATGTTTTTCTTTTTTGGGTACTTTCGATGTTATCAGCCAGTGATATTTGTTAAACTTATATATAAAAGTACATACATTTCGAATGTCATCGATAGTCAAACTACATGGACGGACAGTTCTACCGAACGCACCCAAACTTGTCATTTCCTTTTTATGAACTTTGTCGTCATTTCCCTTTTGTTTATCAAAAGTTCCCGCGCAATATTTGCATATTTTCAATAATTTATTTCTAATCCAAATAAGAGTCAGTAAGAAAAATAATTAACTAGGCGTGGTAACGTATTAAAAGAAATTGTAAAATAAAAATATGAGCCGGATTGGTATTACATGCATATTCCTTATTGTGCTACTGTGATTACGAATCACCTGACGAATTTCCTTATCTCATTACTCACGCATTTAATTTAGTTTAATTATTTTTAGTTTTGTTAAAAATATTATTTTAGAGACCAACTTTTTCCAAATTTTGTACTACTTCGAACCTTCACTCCGAATCGAAAACTACTTCGAAGTCTTCGAACAAAGAAACCAAAAACAGTGAAATTACTAAAAACAGTATATACACACTATACAACATATAAATACAACAGTATATACGAGATATTTTAACAGTAAAACATCTCGAATATATTTTCCAGTCGATTTGGAAAATATATTTTAATGTTAGAACTAAGTATGTACTTAGTTGACGTAAAGGTAAATAAAACATTCCTGAAAAAGTAATAGTCTCAGTTAATAACCCTCTGTTAACTAAGTAAGTATATCTCCCATTAGTCGCCTCTAACAACAAGGGAGAGAAAAGGAGTAGTGACAAAGTGTACGCGGCAAGTTTCTCTTACTTAAACGTGCGTATAGGGTTGTCTGCTATTGACTGTAGATGGTAGTTAATGTGTCGGCCTGAACAAGCGCGGGTAAATCACGTTTGCGTAAAAGTTACGTCACCGCGGCGCAGTTAGAACATCCAACCTGCAACGACGACTCCTGACCCATGACCTTAGAGATGCGATCCACTTGGATTTTTATCGATGATTCTCTTAGGTCGATATATTATAAAAAAATGGTTTGTTTGCTTATAAGCTTTATTGTACATAAGAGAGAAAGTATTTACAGATACAGATACCAAAACAGAAAAGTAAACATACAACGGCGGAACCGTATAAGGTATCTTTTCCAGACAACCGGTCAGTAATTGTAGGTATTTATAGATACTTTTCAATTTTGTTTACACACTCTGTTGCACCACCCAAATTATTTCTCTACTTGGTCCAATGGTTGACTGGCAGAGAACGCCATAAGGCGTTAAGTCCGCCATTTGTACACTTTTTTATATGCAATAAAGTTTAAATAAATAAATAATTGAGGAATGTTTACATAATATGGGATTGGGGCTACCACTTCTGCCTGTACAATAGGAAAAATTACATAACTAGTATAAGTTTAACTGACTACCTTGTAAGTTTTAATCACGAAAAATATATTTTCATACAAGATGGCATTCCTACATTTCTAGAATTACCTATAGAAAAGATATATACTTAATAACTTTTCAATCAACCTCATAGTTTCTATGTTACGTCACTACTGATAGAATATTCAAACTGTTACTTGCCTGCCCTTTGACTTTAGATATGTAATTTTCGTAAAGATAATTCCATCTATACGATAGTGTGAATTTTATTAAATCTTTTGAAAAGGTCAGTGATTACGGAGACTTAATTGATTAGAGTAAAAAGTGTGTAAGAAATGATTTATTAAGTTTCGCAATTTTTAATTTACTACTTGTGTTTATTTAATTATTATAATAGTCGGCGACAAGAGTAAAGAAGAAGAAGATAGGTAAAATAAGAAAAGTATATTTTCATTTATACTTTATAATATTTTTTTTGTAACTGACTGGTAGAGTGGCGACGCGAACGAAGGTTTCCGTTTTAGCTTCGACAAGAATTCTTTCGTGTGTCAGAATTCCAGTTTTCCGGTTGTTCTCGCTTACAGTTCGTTCTCAATCGATTCTCGTGAAATTTTGTAAGCAGTCTCGATAATTGTGTAGATTTTTTTTGTCGTACCATTTTTTGGTTAAAACTAACATAAGACACAGACATTAACGTAAAATGTCTGTGTCTTATGTTAGTTTTAACGGCTAGAGACATCTTTGTGTAGGCGTCGCGAGTCACATTTGCCCTGAGGAAGGCCCTCGGATGAGGTCGAAACATGTCTGCCAGTAGCTGACTTTTTACGTAAGTTACGTTTACAGCGTATATAGTTATGAAGAAAAGCTATCGATATTTTTGTTTCCCATCCCTAACCAAGCGTTGCGTACGTCAGATAGGATACAGCCCAGTGGAGCAACATTATCTCAATCCCGATGAGAATTTTTAATGATTGCTGTCGAAATGATGCGTGTCTCGACTTTTCACGGTATGAGGTAATGAATCTAATTGTATAGTTTCCGTGACTACGGAATTTTGTACAATAAAATAATTTCGGAAATTACTCTGTCATCATTTTATTTTTTTCGTCATCAAACAGCTGTTGGGCAACTTTGGGAACATTAAACGTGGTGATAAATATTATAAGCTGTAAAATTGCATGCTTTAATGTAAAAAATTTTATGGACTTTACAGTATTGCGGGAAAGTTGTAGTATATTAGCTCCTGTACACGATGGGCGATCGATGCACAGATTTTTTGATCCATTGCTGCGTTGGATGGAAAACTCTCAAAAGCTTTTGAGAGTTAAACAGCAATGTACAGTGAATTGGCGGAATGATAGCTCAACGTGTGGAGGAGCCATGGGCATACCATCAACCCTATGGGTAGCGTTGCCAGACGTCTGGTTAAAACCAACACATTCAGGCTTTTTGGTTGAGACCAAATTAAACGTGGTCAAGCCTGTCCAGCTTTTGTTACGCTTTTTTAATTTGGCCATTTTTTTTTTACATATGTCATATGTTCTTTCACGCTGATCTGGGAGAAAGAAAAAACTTAGAATGTACCCAGCAACTTATTATTCTAAAAACAAAACTGGTCAAGTGCGAATTTCACTCGCGTGAAGTGGGTTCCGTACTTTCATAGGTTTTCCTGTAAGCTACAAGCAATGAACTATATTTTGTATTTTTTTTCAAAATTTCATGCTTAGTAGTTTCGGAGATCAGAGCATGGTATATTTTCGTCTTCTTTCATGAATAAAATCAAAACTATTTATTTTACAATAATATCAAAAATATATTTGAGATCCCCATACCGAGCCCTTTCATTTAATATATAAACTCAGTAAGGTTTGTAAAACTTTTTTTTTAATTTCCTAATTTGTCCTCCGGAAATGACCCTTTTTTAATATTTATTAACTTTCACATCTGCGTTTGGTTCATAGGATTTGACCATCCTACCAAATTTAACCTGATTTGGTCCAGTAGATTCGGACAAATTGGCTGTGACATACGGACGAACAGACAGACAGACGACAGACGCACGAGTGATCCTATAAGGGTTCTGTTTTTTAATTTTTTGCACGAAACCCTAAAAAGCGGGAGATCGCTCCCAGGCTCAGAAGCCTCCGAAGCACTACAGCTGAGGATGCAACTGGGAACGCGCTAAGATGAAGAAGGTACCTATTTGCTGCAAGTACAGAACGTATTTCAATGTAAATGTGTTTTTAAAATGCTGTCTAAAAGGGGCATACTCGTACAATCCAGTCTCAATTGGCTCATTATACATTATACGTTACTTTGACGATGGTACCTAGTTGGTGATCCGACTAACCTAATAAGGTATCTATCAGAAATTTAAAAAATCGAATAATTCCAACTAATCTAAAAGGTCACTGAAGTAAGCTTCCAAAGATGGCGGCATGCCAGAGCCGGTCTGTAAAACCGTGACTTAAAAATTTAATTTCTAAAATATTCGTATTGGATAAACATGAATTACTCGTGACACGGGTTATGTTTATACAGGGTACCTTTAAAACACTGGCAACATTTTTGGAGCAAGTTCAGTCCATGATACTGAACATTTCATAAAAAGAATTATCGAAAAACAAAATATAAAATTCGGCTTCCCATACAAATCAGCGCTCAGCCAAATGGATTATAAATATATACATAGAGGACGAATTTTTTTATAGATTAAGTATATATTTATACGAGTAGATTATATATTATGATGGATGTTTAGGGTTATGTTTATAAACATAGGACACTTTATTTGTCCTTATATATTTACTAGCTTTTCGGCCGCTGCGCGGGCTGCAAGCAGCCCGCGGTTTTTCGTGCAGCTGTTGAAGTTGGTTGGAATCTTATTTCCAGTTGCGAGAATAGGTAAGGTGCTAAAGACAGTATAAAAAAAAAACGTATACGGGCCGCCATCTTGGAATCAAATTTTGTTTGCAGGTTTGAGTTCCGCGGGGCGCTTTACCCCAGCATACAAAATTTCAGACCCCTTCGATGTTCCAGTAGGACGTTTTGAACGAATAAAGTTAAATTTCTAAAATCTAGGCGCCATCTTGGATTCCAAAAAAAATGTCAGATTTGGATTCCGCGATTCAAAAAACCCTTGCATACTGAATTTCTCTCAAATCGGACGCAGTCGAGTATTGGCGGCCATCTTGGAAAATTAAAAAAAAAACGCTCAGCGCTTGGTGGGAGTGGCTCGGCCTACGGCCTCGCCACGCAGCTCGGCCTGCGGCCTCGCGGGACAGCTCAGCCTTCGGCCTTCGGCCTCAAGCTTCGCTTAGTGACTTGGGGGGGGGGGGAGGTCAGGAGGGGCTCGGGCTTCGCCCTCTCCACGCAGCTCGGCCTGCGGCCTCGCGGGGAGCTTAGTTTTCGGCCTTTGGTCTCTGGCTTCGTTTAGAAACTTGAGGGGGGGGGGGGGGTTCTGGGGGAAGGGGGGAGGTCAAGAGGGGCCCGGGCGTCACCTTTGCCACGCAGCTCGGCCTGCGGCCTCGCTTTCCGCTCGACCTAAGGTCTCGCGGTACACACTCGGAAATTGTCCTTGTATGGCGGCCATCTTGGATTTTGAAAAAAATCAAAAAACAAATGACAGTCGTCAAATTGCTTACAACCCCCTATATTTCGGAAAAAAAATCACACCCCTAACCCTAACCGTTTTTGCAGGCTGTACCCCTTCCACATTAGGATCTGATGATCTTCAACATTTCTGATTTTTCTGGTACTCACTGGAGCACCCTCTACACGACCATACATCAATCATTACCCCACCCACCCGGGAACAGGTCAAACAACTATGTCAATCAGTGAGTCAGTCAGTGGTAATGTAGGTTTATATATATATTTATTTATTATTTATTTATAGGTACTTACATACACATTCAGATTTAGGAAAAAGGGCCCTGAAAGGCTGGTAACGCTCATGTTACACCCCTGGTGTTGCAGTTGTCCATAGGCAGCGGTGATCACTTACCATCTGGTGACCTTCTTGTTCGTTTGCTGTCCTGACAAAAAAAAAATGGGCAAAGCTTCGCGAGAAGGTTCAAATTGCTGACTTGCTATTGGATGCGACGTGTAATCAGAATTATAACCACAGAATAAATAATACTAACGTAGTATAACGATTCCTTTTCTTTGTTCACAGAGACAACGAAGTCCCTCCGAGAGGCCAATTTGAACAGAGTCCACTGTATGTGCACAAAGGTTTTGAGGTAAAAAACCTGTATATCATCGTCATCATCATCCCAGCCCTTCTTCCGCCCACTGCTGGTCATAGGCCTCTCTTTGTCGACCCAACCCATCTCGGTCCTGTTCTGTAGATGTAACGTCTAACAAAATATACTGAAACTATTTTAAGAGTGAATTCAGTCCATGATACTCGTCCTGAACAACTTTCTCCAAGTAAAATAATAACGAAATATGAAAAATAATTTTTGGCTTTCTATACAAACTCGGATCAGCTGATTTCATATTTCGATATGTTTCTTGGGGAAAGTTGTTCAGTATCATAGACTGAATCTAGCCTAGTACAAGGTGCTTTTTAATTAATTACAAACATTTTAAGGGGTGATTCAGTCCATCATTGTGGACAACTTTTCTCAATAAAAGTACAGTGAAAACACAATTCAAAAGATACTAATTAACTTTATTGCACCATAGTAAACACATAAAAATAACAATACATAGGAACCATACTATATCGAAATACGGAAAAAAATCACTTCCCATAGAAAGTAGATCAAGTTACTACTGCGATTTGTATGAGAACCAAAACAATTTTTTTTTCGTATTTCGATATAAATTCATTGGAAAAAGTTGTTTAAAATTATGGACTTAATCACCCCTTTAATTTAATTAAGAAGCGCCTTGTATATAGTTGCTGAATGTAAAAATCAACAAACGCCTTTTCTATTTTCGTTTACTAGCGGAAAATGTTAAAAATGTGAAACAGGTTGACTTTTTTACAAGTTTAATTATAATAGTGAACTGTGTACTTTTATTTTTTTATATAAAAACGAAGAAACTTCCTCCCATATAAATGAGCACTCAGCCTTACAAATTTTCTAGTAAAGGGAGACCATGTTTTCATGAACATGTCTATTTCCAGCGTTCCAGCGTCTACGTGCAGAGTCGTTATATCAATATTTGCTTTTGAGCTTTTTAAACAAGTGGATCAAACGACGAGTCAATTGACGCCAACAGTTGTTTTTAAATCAATCAAAGTGAATATTATTATCATATCTATTATATCCTTAAATAATAAAGATATATTTGAAGTGAATCGAAAAAATATTGTTCTAACAAACCTACTTAAGGTTTGTTTTTCTTGTACAAAAAGTAAAGAAAATGAATATAGGTCTTATTTCCGTTTTCCTTTTCTATTCGTTTTCCGTTTTTCCTTTCCTTCAATTTTTGATTTGCAATTTTTTTTTTCTTAAATTTTGAATTCTTCAATTACTAATGGTCTAACAATTAAGTTAATATAAAGTATAGGTTAGTAAGTTTTTACTTTTGTGTTTAGTGCACTACACATTTTCCATAAGATAAATACTGCTATGTCGAAAAATTTCTTTACACTCTTATAACAAGAAATATGCAACAAGACCTTCATGTATTTTTTTAGACTGATGAAGAAGGAGGTGACGAGTGGGAAGTGAGCCGGGGTAGAGTGCACCTTGGCGCTCTGATTGGCAGTGGCGCGTTTGGCAGGGTGCATGTGACGCAACTGGACATGCCGAGCGGAGAAACCATGACGGTGGCTGCCAAGATGCTGTCAGGTACCTAACTAACTGATATCCAAGATCGTAGGCGGAGGGGATTCCCGAATAGGAGATATTACTGCAATGTTCTGCCGCCAGAGTGCAGCATTAGCGCAGATCGTAAACAAATGTTTGACAATGACAAGTACATCAAAGTTGCAATAAATTTGTAAAATTATATAAGTAAATTCAATAATAATAATAATAATGTCAGATAATGCTTTTAGCATTAAGTCCGCCTATTGTGCTATATAAATTGTATTTTGTACAATAAAGTTTAAATAAATAAAAAATAGAAAGCCATAGCACCACAGCACTATAATAATGAAACTTAAGAGCCCGTACTACCCTAAAGTTCTTAGAGCGATCTTAAATATTATCAATATTAACGAAATGAAACACTTTGAAATTAAAACACAGCAAAGTTCAGGACTAACTCTAAACATAATAAGTTTCGGAAACACGATTGCTTAAAATTTTCTCGATAGAAAAACATTGCGAAGTTGCCTCCAAATCACCTCAGAATTATACTAAAACAGAAAGTATTTAAGAAATACAATAAATTAGCACTTGTAACTTTGGATTATAATTGTATTAAATATAAGGCAGTTATTATATGTCTTACTTTTTAAATAACTCTTAAATATTCTTTGTAAAACGAAAAAAACCTCAAAACCAGAACCAGCCTCATTGATCCATCGCGATTCCCGACGCCCCGCATGGCTTGCTGTCTCGCTTCGGCTAGAGTAAATTTGTGTGCGTGGAAGCGGAAGCAAAATTTAGATTATTGACATCAGGCGCCCTCTTAAATTAAAATACTTTTATGATAATTATTTGTTGCGAAAAAATATGACATGTAAAATGACAGCAGATTATTTACTCTATGTGTGCAAGAGCCGCCATCTGAGCCGAGTTTTGCGTCATATGTCCTATTCCTTTCACGCCGTCAACGATACCGGAGTTTCAAAAGAAAGAACCAAGGAGACTTTTTTATTATGTCATCATCATCATCATCATATCAGCCACAGGAAGTCCACTGCTGGACATAGGCCTCCCCCAAGGATTTCCAAAACGACCGATCGGAAGCGGCCTGCATCCAGCGTTTTCCTGCAACCTTGCTCAGGTCGTCTGACCACCTAGCAGGTGGGTGTCCTACGCTGCGCTTGCCGGTACGTGGCCGCCATTCGAGAACCTTTCTGCCCCATCGGCCATCGGTTCTTCGCGCTATGTGCCCCGCCCACTGCCACTTCAATGAGCTAATCCGCTGGGCTATGTCTGTGACCTTTGTTCTATTACGAATCTCCTCATTTCTGATTCGATCACGTAAAGAAACACCTAGAATAGCCCTCTCCATAGCCCGTTGAGCGACCTTGAGCCTTCTTATGAGACCCATAGTAAGGGGCCACGTTTCAGAGCCATAAGTCATCACCGTCGTTATTTTTATTATGTACTAAAACGTTTTTCAGAAAACGCAACAGATGAAGAACTGCATGACTTCCTCCGAGAGATAAATATGCTGAAGCATGTGGGCTCCCACAAACACGTCATCAGACTCATTGGCTGCTGCACGAGAAAAGTCCCCCTAATAGCCCTCTTAGAGCACGCCCCTAGGGGGGACCTGCTTTCGTTATTGAGGGCTGCTAGGGGAAGAAAGAAAGTGGATCAGGGATCCGCTGTGACGAGACGAATAGACAGTGATATGAACACGCCAAGACAATCAGAAGCCGATTGTAAGTATAACAACTAGTTTTAAGTTATGCTTACTTAAACAGATACTATAGAGGTATTAACTATATACTATATATATATTGATATATATATAAGTATATACATGTTTCTATATACTCTATACACATGTATACTATATATATGCAGAGGTCAAACGCACTCAAATCTCTAATAATAAAAAATAATAAAAATACTAAGAAAAAGTCTTTACTTAATTTAAAATTATCTTTTATCACTTGACGTCGTCGCGTAAAGAGCTTTCCGTAAAAATAGTTAAGTAAATATATACTACCTAGCTACGTACCTACACCCAACCTAGAGTGGACATTGCTAAAGTAACAAGCGGAATAATAAGTAGGTATAAACGCAATTTTTCTATGGACTATAACTTTAGATGTACCGTTTGGAGAAAAAAATTCAAAAATAGTGGCACTCCGGGAGTGCCGACAGAAATGAAAAGTTGAACAAGGTGGTGTCGGTAACAGTGTCGCGAGTTTAATGGTTTTTTCCAACATATGAAAAACAAAAAGAACAATTTCCAAAAAATTCCAAACGCGCTAAAGTTTTCACTTCAAAAATAAAATTTAATTACAACGTTACGTACAAAACGACAGCGAACAATATCAAAACCCATAAGTATGATAGAGACGAAAACCTACAAAATATTTTTGATTTCGACGTTTTTCCACTAAGTCTTTCACTGACTTTGGTTGTTACTCGTATAAAATCTACAGCAATCTTTGCGTTGCTGCGTGTAGTGTCTACAAGAAAATGTGAATTGCCTGATAGATATGTTTGAGCAAATAAGTAGGTAAGTTTAACATGTACAAAAAATTACAAGGTACTTAGATACAATAATTATTTTAATTGAGAATTTAAAAACTTTAAGAAGAAAAGGTACAGTCGACATATACTTAGGCGAGGCGAATTATTTTTATTTTTCCTAATCCGAGCAAAAACCCAATTAGGAATAAGGGGTTTATTTTGATTTACTGAGTCGCCCCTTAAAATATCTAAATGTCGACACTGTCGACCCAATCATACATTTTCAAACTTAATTATAATAGGCATGATGACTGAAAAAATAATTTAAGTACTTAGGAAGCATATTAACAGAAGACTCTAGATGTACTGCAGATATTAAAACCAGAATTGCCATGACCAAAGGAGCATACAATAGTAGAAATAAACTTTTCAAAGCAAATATATCCAGAAAAATACGCAAACGCCTTATAAAAACGTAAATCTGGAGCATAGCACTTTACGGATGCGAAACATGGATATTGAATAAAAAAAGATAGTGACAGCCTGGCAGCTTTCGAGATGTGGTGCTGGAGGAGAATGGAAAAGATCAGTTGGACGGAAAGGAAAACCAATGAGGAAGTATTAGAAATAGTAGGAGACAAAAGAAGACTGCTGGGCGAAATAGAAAATAGGACAGAGAAAATGATTCTTTTCTCTGAGAAACAATAAATGACGAAGATACATCGCATTTAAACTTTACATGATGTCACGCTTTCGTACGATTTTTACACATAGGTGACGTCACAACTCCCCCTCTCTGGAACTTAGATACTCTGTATCTTTGTGAGTTTTTACTTTTTTGATATACTGAAAAATATGTGTACGAGTACATTCGTTTTGGATAATCTAACTAACGGACTGATTAGAATAATACTTTTCTAACCCAGTCATCATCCCTAAGTTGTTCAATTTAAAACCATTCGCGCTAGCGCTATATTGACCAAGCAGAAGCACAGTGCGAGTGTGGTCACGACGACCAGAACTTGCAGCACCTCCTCTCATGCCCTTTGTGCACCACCGGCTGTAGCATGCACGCCAGATTGTGCTTACATCGACCTACCTCAGTTCGGAGGCGAGTGTTACTAAAGAGGATATTAATCGGGAACAAAAGGTTTCAGTAAGCTGTACCTCAAGCTTCATGTCTATAAAGGTTAACTTTTCCCGTTATGTAACTGTTCAAAGACAATTACTTTTCAGCGGAATACACGAACATAAGCGACTGTGACCCGGAGCTCAGCGACGACAAGCCTTGCTTCCTGGACCTACCGAAGGTCCAACACTACGTTGCCGAACCAGCCCTCCATTTAGATGGAGGGACCATGAGGGACTACGCGTTGCAAGTGGCACTAGGGATGAGCCATTTGGAAGAGCGAGGCATAACACATAGGTAAGTTACTTATTATTTATAGGGTTTTTTGGCATTGAAGATGCAGTACTACTCAAATTAAATAATGAAATAAGAAATGGTGTAAAAATTCCACGTTAGCAAGAATTGAACCCGATCCCGTGACCCGTGATGGCTCAGTTGGTTAGAGCATGGTCGTATTGAGACCAAGGTCGCGGGTTCAAGTCCTGCTCACGTGGATTTTTTTAATCATTTCTTATTTCATGATTTAATAGGTAAGTTAGTTGCCATTGCCATCCTTATTTCCCATCACTTTTTCTATTCGAGCGAGGTTGCCTGGAAGCCCACCATCAGGAAATCATTTATGGTGATGGGTTGCTAACCGCATCGCCTATTAATATAATTTAAATTCTTGCCCATTCCCTTGATCGGCTTTTACGATCTGCACGGGAAGAGAAGCAGCTGGTACATTCTTTTCTCGCAGTACAGCATGGAAGATTCTTTTTGCCTGATAGATATGTGTGAGCAAATAAGTTCGTAAGTTTAACATGGACAAAATTTTTCCAGTTACTTAGGTTTGTTGTTTCTTTGTTTGTTTTTCGTGTGTGTAAGTGACCAACCACTAACACCAGGCCTGTGTCACTCCCCGTTTAGGTATCGAAAATATACCTACATTATTATTTTGCGCGCAGCGCCCCCCCCCCCCCCCTCTCGGAGTGGTAAATTCAGTTATACGAATCGTTTGTCCAGAGTATAATAATAATGAAATTGGCTTGCAATGGATGTCTAGGTATTTAAACGAAAAGGTGCTGAGTTCTGATGTGAGCAAAGTTAAACTTATCGCTAACCACTTAGTAGATATTTCTTTGAATTTCTTTGCTGAGTGAGACTTCTGTACGTGAGTACTGGTTCTTATTCTGTGCTAACACACACAAAACAAACAAACACCAATTGGCGTGTGTATGGGTGAGCACGGATGTATAGTTTCGTTTGTAGTAGTAGCACATAACAAATAATACTAACGTACAGAAGTCTCACTCAGCAAAGAAATTCAAAGAAATATCTACTCAATGTGACTAGCGATATGATTTAATTTAGCTCACGTCATAAATAAGCAAGTCTGCGCGCATAGTAATAATGTAGGTCCATTTTCGATACTTAAACGGGAGTGACACAGGCCTGGTAGTAGTAGTACTCCGCTGGTAAAGCACCATAAATTGCTGCCCGGGGCGCCGCTAACATATTTTTTTTTCGGGATAAAAAGTATCCTTTGAGAGCATTTTGGGTCTTGCGGCTCTAAGCAGACCAGCAAGACCCAAAGGCCACTTTAAGCGTGATGGTCGGCGAGAAGATGAAAAAAGGATGAAAAATAGTGATGGGTTGCTACCGCATCTCCTATTAATTTCGCCCAGTCCCTCGATCGGTTTTTACGATTTGCGTGGGAAGGCCTACAGCTGGTATATTCTAAGTTTGCCGTGTGGTTCCCGGCAGAGTAGAATAGAACCACTCCAAGTCTTTCCGTGGATGTCGTAGAAGGCGACTTAGGAAACACAAGCTAAACAAAGCGTGACAAAGCTTATAAACATCAATGAGACCTCTCCAACCCGTCTGGCCAGCGTGGAGAGTGTAGGCCAAATCCTGTGACTGCTCTGGCTAATATATGGCTCTGGTAGTACAGAAAGGATCGTGCTCCTGCAGTGGAGACTAAAATAGGCCTGATCATGAAGCTATCTACATGCCATCATTCCAGACTGTTCAGTCGTTCTTGCGCTAAAGCAGAACAACTGACCACCTTGAGGGTGGGTGTCCAATTTAACGCTTCGCTTGCCAGTACGTGGTCGCCATTCGAGAACCTTTCTGCCCCACCGGCCATCGGTTCGTCGCGCTATGTGTCCCGCCGTTCAACGAGCTAATCCGCTGGGCTATATCAGTGGCCTTCGTTCTCCTACGAATTTCCTCATTTCTGATTCGATCACGTAGAGAAACACCGAGCATAGCCCTCTCCATAGCGCGTTGTCTGAGAAAAAGTAGCGGGTCGCACCTGGATGCGAGCAGCACAGGACCGCGATGGGTGGCGTCGACGAAGAGAGGCCTATTCTCAGCAGTGGGCGGAAGAAGGGCTGGGATGATGATGATCCTTTCAAGTGCCTCCACGAAACTTATGAACGACTCTGGCGGTGTTATCAGACCTACCGTCGGCCTTAAGGCGTTATTATTATTATATTCTTTATAATATGTAAACAAAGTGGGCATTAATTTTAAATCGTCAACACTATCCTTCTCGTGAGCTTGTCCGATGTGCTTCCACTTGGCAATTTTATTACCAAAGTGATAATCGTAGGTCATTAAATTGTTTTTGATACATTTAAATAAATGTGGAGCGTCAAAAATGTAGTATATCTTTTTGCCATCAATTTCAAACCAGGTTTTTTCTGTAGAGATATCTCTTGCTTTCGATGCTCTTAAAAAATCTGAACCTAAATCTGATACTATATCCCGTACATCTAATCCAATTTCTAATAAAGTCTTATTGACTTTATCTAACAACTAGCAGTCCACCCCGGCTTTGCCCGTGGTACACACATAGCCTATGTCACTCAGGAATAGTGTGGCTTTACAACGGTGAAAGAATTTTTTAAATCGGCCCAGTACTTTTTGAGCCTATTCATTACAAACATACAAACATACAAAAATAGGTACAAATCTTTCCTCTTTATAATATTAGTGTAGATGAAAATAAGATAAAATAAAATAAGAGAAAAAATAGAAGTAATTCTGGATATTTTTTACCTCAGAGCATATCCCATATCTCTGTTTTTTACACTCCGCTGTCAAAGCATAACCTATTGGTTGTTTCTATTTTACAAACATGCCATGAGCCATAACCACAACAGCGATTTTAGCGGGGATAGATGTCACCACATTGTCTAATTCATGTAAGCCGTGTATTTTATCTTTACTGGCTTCGTAACAAAGATTGATTTTTAACGACATAGCATCAACACATACGGTACATATTTTTTCTTTTTCATTCATTTGTGAAGTTTTTTGTTTTAAAGCATTTAAGAAATGATTATTAAGATTGCAGTCTTCGAACGTGGGAATTTTTAATTGATCACCCGAATCTATATTTTCTATCTACACATACGCATTGCGCTGTATTGTACATGCACTCTGGAGACTAATTTAGACGAATTCAGAAGCGCAGCGAGCGATCTGCCTTATCAGCGTTCTCGTCCCCATATTAATATGAGAATTTCGGAGAACTTTAAATTTTTCTATCTTTTTACAAAAGACAAATTATTTTTATTTATTTATTGTACGTGTTTAAGCATGAATCAATCTTCATATATGTGTATTTTTTATTTTTTAACTCAGTCGTATGCGCAAGAAATCCGACGACGTATTCGCTTATATTTTCTTCAAAGTTTAACCTTTTTAACTAAGTTTTTGAATGAATTAAAAAAAAAATACTAAAATTATTTTCACTCACTTTTTAGGATTTTCCTTTGTCTTTATTTCTCTGCATTTTATACACAACTTCATGTTTTAAATTTCGTGTAAACAACAAAGACATGAACGTCGCGCACCGCAAAAAATTAAAACACGTCTCAGGTTATTTGGAATTAAAAAAAAAAACTATTACAATGAAAATCAATAAATTGTCTCGTTCACTTTTTAATACTTAAAAAAAACTTCAATTTAACATATCTTAACATATTATTACTAAGATAGTTTGGCTCCAATCAGCTCCGAAAAAGCAGTCAAAATCACTAAAATTAAGGACTGGGCCCTTAATACTCGTACCTGTAGAAATTGGGATCTGCATCCTCTGAAGTGTGCTTATTGACAGTAAATGAAGAAACTGCTGTAGAAATCGGTATGCGTGGGGGCTACAAAAGTATATATACAGTGCAAATAATTTAAATTCCATAGTGTACCTATTACCTTTGAACTTATCAATAAATGAAATATGGCATTTCACAAATGTCATTTTTCATCCAGAAATTGGTCACACAATTTAAAAAATGTTTCCTTTGTGACAGGTGCCTCAGCAGCTATAACGTCGTTCTGTTCTAATATTTTTAATTTCTTCTTTGATGCCTTTCAACTTATCAATCAATGAAATGTGGCGTTTCACAATATTTGTCATTTTTTCATCCAGAAATTGGTCACACAATTTAAAAAATGTTTCCTTTGTGACAGGTGCCTCAGCAGCTATAACGTCGTTCTGTTCTAATATTTTTAATTTCTTCTTTGAATTTTTTAATTCCATTTTTAGTTTTCTTTTTCTTGGCGTAGTTAAAGAAAGTGGTGTTTGGGTTGTTGAATTGAACAGAAGTTCACTGAATTTGGTCTGATTTGATGAGTTCCTCACTTCGCATATTAATGTTTGTGTTGAAACGTCTTTCTTCGTTTGAGTTGAATAGTCTTGTAAGTCTAATAGTGAATCATGTTTTGATGTTGATGGACCAGGTTCTGGTTCTTTATGGATGGAAAATGGTAACTTCAAAAGTGGAACAACATTTTGTTTTAACTTTTTAGTTAATTTAAATTGTTTTTTACTGAAGTGATCACAACAGACGCGCTGCTTTAATTTTTTACTTTTGGATGTATCCAGTAGGTCCTCCCGCCGAATCAAAGACAGCCATACTGCTAATCTACAATCAAACATAAAATATGGTGAGCAAAAAAATACTTAATGAGCGACAAAAATACTGAGTGAGCGAAAAAAATACTGAGTGAGTGAATACGAATGGTGAACAAAAGCTAGATAGGTTAGGGTGCGAGGAACGAAGCGACGAGCCAACATAAATCAAAGCAGGCTACGATGATATTGATGACCGTCCGCCATCTTGGATTCAAAAATAAATATCATTTTTGCCCTCAGTCTTTCGCGCACTTAGTATTTCTTGGGGGTCACTCCATAGAATAATACGATAGTCGTCCTATTTCTATGCAAACCAAATAAGACTTTATCATTATGTATTACCGATCAATGTTTCTTGACACTGAAACGCGGATACGCAGTTACGTACGTTTTGCGTACCACTGTTAGAGTATCCCTACTGTACGCAATAATTAGTATTTTTGACACCCAAAATCTATTCATTGTTGGTCGCTTGTTCAAATATATATACACTATCACGTCTTTATCCCTAAATGGGCAGACAGAGCCTAGGGCGGCAAGCAGGGGCGTAGCTACCACCGTATCTGCCTTATCACATTTTCTTTTCTTTTGTGAGAAATCTTTACCCCCCAAACAAATTTTTATACGGGGTCCCGCCAAGGCACGCTACGCCACTGGCGGCAACGTCCAGGCCACTTTTTAACGTGATGGTGGCCATGAAAGTACCCGTTGGCCTGTGCAATGAATGATTGTGGTTGGAAAAGTCAAAAGCAGAAAATTTAACTTATGAACTTTGTTTGGACTAGTTAGGAGATAAACATACTAAAAGGACCCCTCGGAGGTGAGCCCGAGGGGGGGCTTTTTTGCTTACATCTCGAAAAAGGTGCGTCGTACGAAAATTTGTCGTAGTACATAATGAAACCTGATAAAATTCTCTACAACTTCATATTTCAAACTTTTTGTCTATCTCCAATCGTTGCATTGCTATGAGCTACGAAAAACGAACGATTTTCAAAAATGTGTCCAATGTGTCCTCTGTCTCGTTCGTAATTTTTTTGCTTACATCTCGAAAACGGTGCGTCGCACAAAATTTTGTTGTCATACATAATGAAACCTGATAAAATTCTCTACAACTTTGCCCTTGACTTTTTTTATCTATCTCCAATCGTAGCATAGCTATGAGCTCCAAAAAAAAATATTTCTCAAAAATGTGTTCAATTCTCTGTCCCGTTCTTTGTGTTTTTGCTTACATCTCAAAAACGGTGCGTTGCACGAGATAATGTTGAACACATAATGAAACCTGATAACATTTTCTACAACTTTGTTTTGCACACTTTTTATCTATCTTCAGTCGTTGCATAGCTATGAGCTCGGAAAAACGAGCGATTTTTAAAAATGTGTTCATTCTCTGTAGCACATTGTAACCATACGAATGCCAAAATTATTTCTTATTCCTCACCCACGCTATTAAAAAATAACATAAGCTGGGAGAACCTCCACGCGGTGAAGGCGGAAACAGTTTTAAACTGGCTAAAACTCCAAACAATATACATATATCAAGATGCCTTGGGGCTTATGTTGCTATTTCGTTCGTGACCTATTGAGTATTGTGACTGTGCACCCGGTAACGCAGGGAAGCAGTCACAAGCAAGTTTTCAAGAGTACAGACATGTGTTTTATTTGTGATGAAGTGCTGGAAGAAGGTGGAGAAAATATTTCCAAGGTCGGTGAAAAGGGCATAAATTCTCTGATTTCTGCCAGTAAACTCAGAAATAATCAAAAGAGCTCACAACTTAAAGATTTGAAGTCGCTGAGAGTTCATACATCTTGTCGGAAAGAATACACGAGACCCGACAGCATTAAAGCTGATCTGAAGAAACGTGTTCCTTGACCGCTGGACCCTCCGCGATTCATACTTTGAGGTCATCAAAACCAAAATTTGACGTCAAAGCTCGATGCCTTTTTTGTGCATGCACCGGAAGAAATACTGAAGCTAATATTTTGAAGGCTTTAGGAAGGCTTCCATGCTAAGCTCTACTATTTGCCACAACAGCAATGGAAGTTGCACAAATAGCATTAATTTGTTGCAAGATGACGACGACGGCGGGGATGATGAAGTAGAAGTAGGAGCCTGCGTTCCATCATCTGATAACGATTCGACAGATGAGGAGAAAGAAGAAGAGGCAAACGCTGAGGAACCACAACCAGGCCCGTCACGCCCAAGGAGGCGACGAGTGTTAATGTTAAATAATTCGTAATATTAATTGTTTATTGTAAATCAGGGGTCTGGGAACAAAACAGGTTACGTCCATAATTTTTCGAAATTAATTTTTTGATGGCAACATTTCCATTTTGTCACTACCATTCATAATCAAAAACAGTTCGGTATTTAAGTTGGTTACGTCCCGAGTAATTTCGATTTAAAACCCGAGCTTGGGAACAAACATGGTTACGTCCACTAAGTTTCACTATCAAAACTGGCTATACTCCCGTCAGCCAATGAGAGCGCTCTATTGCGAGCCAAATTGTAATGGCCGCCGTTACTTTTCAGTGTGAAGATATCGTCAGTTTTTAGTTGTTTTAAATAACTATTTCTGTAGTTTCGTGTAAAAGCAATATTTTTTTGCAAGATGGATGTTTTTCCGTCGCCTGTGAATAAAAACCAGGCACGGAAACGGACTGCGCAACCACAAAAATGGAAAGCAAATGTGGCGAAAAAAATGCGGTAAGTTTGAGTTTTTACCAGGGCCGGCTCCCATATGAGTATATTTTCAAATGAACTGCACTACAGTTCGAGTGCGGCAGGGGCATTGTTAAAAGTAATTCATGACACATTCTGTTTGGAAAATCTTTGCATTTGTTTTATTAATGATAATTTATTGGTACAACTGCCCAAAAAATGAGTTATGTGTTTAGAGTTCATCCATGTAAATAATTATTGTGAGTTTTTTTATTCCATCATAACTTTTAAGTTTTATTTTCAAGATTTTTACTTCTTATACATTTATTTACTATATTTTATTATTGTTTTAGGTATTCTGCAAAAAGTTTACCCAAACTTCCAAAATGTATACACAAAAACAAAATGTTTGAGTGCCATAAAGTCACGGGCAATATTTTACGAAAGTTTCACACTGCTTTTTACAAAAATCCTGTGAAATCCAGTCAGGATGCTCTTATATTAAAATGTTGTGAGGCAGTACCTATTTCAAGAAAAAGACCTAGAAACCTAATCCTGGATCCTGCATCAGGACATCAACGTACTGCAAAAGCCACCAAGCAATTTACAATTAAATATCATGTCAAAGTTGACAAAAAATGTCTTCTAGTTTGCCAAAAGGCATTTTTAGCGGGTCTTTGCTTGAAGAAAGGGCGTGTTACAAATCTGGTACAAAAGTCTTTTGTAAGCGGCGAGTTTCCAGTAGAAAGAAGAGGAGGAGACCGTAAAACCGAGCGGTTCAGAAGTATAAAGGAATCGGTGCATGAATTTATTCGCAAACTTAAGTGTTCGGAACCGCACTATTGTAGAAGTCAAACTTCATGCCGCAAATATCTGCCAAGTGAACTCAATATTCGGAAACTTTATAAACTATACAAATCTGAATGTCTATCCCCAGCGAAAGAGTCCTACTTTAGGCATATTTTTAATACAGAATACAATTTAGGTTTCGGTAGTCCTTATACAGATATGTGCTCTACATGCATTCAGCTGCTAGAGAAAATAAAATCTGAAAAAGATGAAGAAAAGAAGGGCCAGTACATAGTAGAAAAGAGGGTTCATAGCTTGAGGGCAAAAGCCTTCTATTCACTGCTAAAGACGGAAGAAGAAAATGTGAAAATACTTTCTTACGACTGCCAAAAAAATATGAACCTCCCTAAAGTGCCTGACCAGTCGTGCTATTATAGCAGACAATTGTATCTCTTTAATTTTACGATCGTAGAAGGTACTTCAAAAGCGCCACTCAATTCTAATAACGTGTTTGCAAATGTGTGGACAGAAAACACTTACTCGAAAAATTCGAATACAATAGCATCTGCTGTGTATAACCATCTTAACAAAACTGATCTCTCAAACATAACTACCATTAGATTGATTTCCGATGGCTGTGGAGGTCAAAATAAAAACTCTACGATAATAACAATGTGTTGCAAATGGCTGTTGGAACATCCCTCGATAAAAAAAATTGAACTCGTTTTTCCTGTTACTGGGCATTCTTATCTTCCGGCTGATAGAGTTTTTGGTAATAGTGAAAAAATGTTTCGTAAAATGGACACAGTATTAAGTCCAAATGAGTATATGGACATAATTTCTCAACAGGCCACTATAGTGAAAGTAGGCGAAGATTTTACTGTGTACGATTTCAAAAAGGAAGCCGAAAAGGTATTGAAACCTCCAGGTCAATGGAAAGTACAGTTTTCCCAGTGCAAAAGATTTTATTTAAAACGATCGAAGCGTATTGGAAACGTTTTGGTTCAATCGGAGAGATTTTATAAAACTCAAACAGGTAAATATGAAAACGTTTGCCGGAAAAATAAAATTATGAGTATGATAACTCCTGACGAGGTTAGACCAAACGTTCCTGTAAAGGCATTAAAAATAAGGGATGTGAAAAACCTGCTAACGAAACATTTTGGTGAAGACTGGCAAACTAAAGAAGAATTAAGTTTCTATGCAAATGTGATAGAAAACTCTGAAATTCTACCTGAAGATGAAAATGATAATAGGGAGGAATTGGAATGTGAACCCAGAGTAGAGCCACCGACTTTAATTGTGTAGTCCTTTTTTAAATTTTCGCTCTTTAAACAAATAATTAAATTATAAACAGGACTTAGCACTCACCTTTTCATTTTATTTTGTGTTGACGTTTCGGTGGAGTTGCCTGGTGAAATCCACCGAAACGTCAACAAAATAAAATGAAAAAGTGCGTGCTAAGTCCTGTTTATATATTTAATTTAATTGTATAATTAAGATTTTTAGTGATGAAAAATGACAATAAACAATACTTGATTAAAACATTTTTAATTTACCTTTTTCATTCCTGTCTATACTCTGAGTAAGTTACGCATTATCGCCTCTATTATTATAATATAAATTTATATTTTCACTATAATTTGGTACTAGTTTTCCGAATTCGACCCTGGAGGGTCTTGCTGTGTTGGACGTAGCACCTTGGCATCAAACTTGGCCAAGTCACATGAAGTTGGAATCAAACATGGTTATATCCACAGTTTAGCGTCAAAACTGGTTATGTCCAATCGTTTTTATCAAATTATCGTAATTTTTTGTTCCGTGGGTATGTAGAAGGTATTGTCAGTAGAAAACAAATATTTTTATTCATTTTTCTAGAGTAAATGTCTTCAAGTTTAACTATTCATATAAAAAATATAAAGGTTTATCACTTCCTGTAAAATTTCACTTGAAGGACGTAGCATGTTTTGATTCTACACCTCTGAAATATACCTATATGGGCAGGACTTTTCGCACAAATACATTCCCAAAGACCCCTCTTTCACCTCTCTGACATCGGGCAGGCGGCCGGTCGTAAAACTATAGCCAAATCATTTAAACTGTTCCGGCTATTTCTTCTCCATTTTGCAAGGTCTTTGGCATCCTTTGGGTGACCATTTGTCAATGGTGCATGTTATATTTGGAGAAGAAAAAGCGGGAAAGGGCACCCCGGGCTCCGAAGCACCACAGCTGAGGATGCAACCAGTAACGCGCTTAGACGAAAAAGAAGGTGGGCATGAAGGTGGAAAAAGAAAATCATAATAGTGATGGGTTGCTAACCGCATCGTCTATTGATATAATTCAGATTCTTGCATATAATTCACATTCCCTTAATCGGCTTTTACGATCTAAGTACGGAAAGAGAAGCAGCTGGTCCATTCTGTTTTCTTTTCTCCCAGGCCAGCATGGTCCGAAATTATTTCGTTTATCTTTTTAATTCGAACATGCACCGGTGAATGTTAACATACACCAAGACGATTAGGTGATTCTTAGATAGGTACAGCAATTTACAAATTACGTAAATTTTAACACACGCTAGTTTTTATGACACGACAGAGTGATTTATTTACTACGTGTAATACAGACGGTATCTACCTACTACTAGGTAATAGGATATTAATATAAGTAGGCACTTACTTTTCTGGGTCGCTAGGCAATGCGAAGAAGCTTTTATCATTATTCTGTTTTTGGTGATTGCCACAACCATAAACACAACAATAAATCCCGCCGCCGGTCATGATTATCTTAATTAACGAAGCGCAGTCAGTCCGAGTCTGCGTGCGGCGCGCGAGAGAGATGAGACACGAACTAGGTACTTGCCCTCGGACAAAGAATTCAGCGACGGGTCGTTCTCCGCCGCCCCGCGCGCCTCTCAAGGCCCCCGCGCACATCCAGGCACCCACACATAGCCGCAAGCGATTTTACGTGCACATATGCTTAAGTGTCGTTTCTTTTGGCGTAGTGTATATGTCGCAGTTGGATGGTATAAACCGCTAATTCACGAAACCTCTAGTTGTTTGGCATTACAGCTCGGTTTTGTTAAACAGCTGAATATCGTTCAGCCAACGAGATCTATGTACTTACGTACTAGAGAAGACGCCTCATACCACAGTTGTGTTCTGTTCATCATATGCTATCACTGTTAACCTCACATTAGTCACTCGCTAGCAATACGCGCATAAAACACTCCACAATTCATTAAAGAAAACACTGTCAACTTAGTCAAAAATACCTTGGTGTGTGTTGAGATACTGCACTAGTAATTCAAAGAACAAAGCAAAATATGAAGGAATAACTTTCCATCGGTAAGTAACTAGATTTAATTGATTGAAAATTAAATACGGATTGCAAAATTTCGGCTGCCATAATGAATGAAATGAGTGAATGATCTGTCAACCGATGGAATGATTCGTCATAGACTAACAAAACAGAAGTGAAATGTAGACATCATAAATATGCCTACATTTCACTTTCTTCATGGAAGCATCGAAAAACTATTTGTTTGCTACTCAGTTATTAATGTTTGTAAAACGTTTAAAAATGTTTAAGTTTTATAATTTTATAAATATGTATGCTATAAATGCTTTAAAAAAGTTTCCTAAAACCCTACAAATCCCTTATAAAATTAAGTCATATCTCGAAACGTCTCACTAGGACCTCCGAGGGCTCAAAAATTTTGTATGTGAGGGCTGTACTGTACCCCTACAAGTGCCCCGCGCAACTTGAAACTGCTATCAGATTTTGGATCCAAGATGGCCGCTTACACATTTTTGATGATTTATTATGTTTGTCTCTATAATTCTGTTTCCTCGTAACTAACTACTAAGCGGCTAAATCGAATTTGATAAATTATTATATAACGATAAGCCAATTACAAATCTTCATATATGTAATCCAAATTAACATATGTAATTTAGACCCAATACCTACGTATATGATTACATAATACATTATATACAGATAAGCTAATAAAGAAAAAAAAACAAAAAAGGTATACAAGTACAAGAAATCACTTTCTTTTAGTGCAAAACATTATATAAAGAAATTAAGTAAGAATAATAAAAGGTTACCAAAGAAACAGATATGTGTAGTTTAACTTTTACCTTTATAAATATGATAGTCGTGGGTCTACAATCTAAAAATCTATACAACCATACAACCATCCATACACCCATCCGTACATCCAGCCATACTTACCAACAATCGCATTTATTAAAATATATGTAGGATTTAATTTGAACCACGTACTCGTAGGTATGTAAAAATATATTGACCTTTCTGTACTACTCTCGTGTTTAGTCTATATTACCACAAAAGACATGGCCGTGTTTGAAGACGCTGAGTCTATATATTCATGTCAATGCGTTCAGCTGGGTTGTCTAAGATTGCGCAACGTGTTACGTTCATTGAAACCGCTAACCACGTTTCCAAACCGCTAGCGGTTTTGTGAAACAGTAGCGGTAATCCACTGTTTGACGGTTAACTGCGACACATGCATGATAAGGATTTGGTGTAGGGTTACTATAATGAAATATGGTGTCTATTAGAATAAAGGTTTTTTCGACATCGAATTTCATTTCCCAGAAAACTATTCCACGATTTTTATTGCTATAGGTTTGCCCTAACCTAATAAAATGGATAGAACTTTTCTAGCACTCGCCGCCCGCTGCCACAGCACGCTCGCTTCGCTCGCTGGCCATTGCCACTTCGTAGGCATTCTAAATTAGATAGATTTGTTCAACAACTTCTCTAGCCGCATGGATGAATACAAGTCGTTCATTCCATTCCGCGAACCCTAATAGTTCGCTGTTTTACAAAACCGAGCTGTAATGCCAAACAGCTAGAGGTTTAGTGAATTAGCGGATTATACCATTCAACTGCGACATATATATTCTTTGAAGAGCGGGAGGTAGACATACTCGTATTTTATTTTTTATCTTGCAGGTATTCGGCGACTGAATAATACGATTTTTTTATCAAATGGTTTTTTAATAATTTTAAAAAGGATTTGTAATATTTTTCGTCTTTTATGTACTTACATACAAAACATAAAAAGAGCGAGCGTTTAAAAAAAATTGCTTCCCTATCGAGTGGGGTATCAAAAGGAAGGTCTTAATAAGCGTCATGTGCTAGTATAGTGAAGAACGACTAATTTCTTACTAGTCTTACCAGTTCATCCGACTCCTATTTGCTTGCACCAACCCCAGCTTTCTCAAACTCCTTCGTGCTTCGGAAGACATGTTTGCCGTTGGTCCCGTCCCTCATTACGGAATGGCAGTCTTCAAGCTGTGTCAGATGCTCTTACGCAACAAAATCGGACACCAGTGTTGGCCACTTACACGAAACACAATAAAGCGAAAAAAAAAACAACGTCCCATACGGTTTAACGACCAGCTGATAGGAGTTTTTATAAGGGTCAAATATTTTTAATCAAGTATTTTTAAGCAAGGCAAGTTGGAAAATGGCCTTTTTCAAATTGTCCTGGGTCTTGGGTGTTTATCTATACGAGTATATGTATTTATCATAATCCCATATCACACAAGTTTAAAAAAACCTACTTTGGGGTTAGCTTAATCAGTGACCAGTGTGATTTGTCCCTATATATTTATTTATTTATTTATTTATTTAGTTTCTGTACCAATGTATATTTTGTAACATCATGAAAAATAACAACGATACAGACAGGTTTAAAATTAAATGCGGCATGAACTATGCAGGCCGCTTCCGATCGGTCGTTTTGGAAATCCTTGGGGGAGGCCTATGTCCAGCAGTGGACTTCCTGTGGCGGATATGATGATGACGATGATGATGATAAACTACGGGATAACTGGAATACAGTTAATTTTTATAATACGAATACACTCAGAAAAACCTCGTCAAACTTCGTGTCCCAAGTTACTTTTGTGTGGCATAAATGTAACAACGTAAAAGATCGAACATACACCGCCTGAGTACCTGGAAATTCCCGGGATTTTCCAGGAACCGACGTCCCTGCTCCGGATATATTTAATTCGAGCCCCGGGGCCCGGACCGAAGGTAAATAAACTGAGGCAACTTTCCTGCCATTAAAATTGGGAAATTAAATTAATTTTCAGTCTTCAGACGTTTCAGGTTTGCTTAGTTTTAATTTAATATTGAAATTCGATCGTTTTATGAGTTGTATTGTAATACTTTTTTTGCCAAGATTCGATGGTACGTAGAGGGGCCTATCTAGTGGGCGGCAAGCAACACCTGCCTATAAAAGGTGCTGAGTTCTGACGTGAGCTAAATTAAACCATAGCGCTAGCCACATTAAGTAGATATTTCTTTGAATTACTTTGCTGAGTGAGACTTCTGTACGTTAGTATTATTTATTCTGTGCCTATACTCAGTAATCATGATTATGGTAGGTGCCGTTGTTTCGCCTTGCCCAGCGTCAATCCATCCCACCCTCGTTCCATAACCAGTAAACCTTTCCTTTTTCTTGCAATAGATCCTACTCCTGCCGTAACCTATTCAAGGCTACCTTTCAATGGTATTCCAAGAATGTGTTTTGATGGGAGTGCCACATAATATCAACTTCTCCAAAGAGCCTTTACGTGTTGGATCTGAATCCCTATGCAAACCTTTCAAAGGAACGGGGTGAAAAGACGCGAAATTCCCAAAGGAGATAAAAATAACAACTAATAGTAATACAAAAAAAATACTACTTATTTTAAATTTTCTCTCCAGGGTATCCTGTTTTATATCACGAACAGAACATACCTACCAATAAAGGATTAAGTATTTCGCGACGTAAATACCTGGAAACGTAAGTACTTAATTATGTATTCCCTTTGCATCAGCTGTTTTTCGTCGGCTGACAAGCTCAGCTAGACACTTATTTCAAAGAATGTGACAATAGCCTAGCCTCAAACTAGCATCAAATCGTTTTTGCTTCGATCACGTGTGAGTGAGGCTGGGAAATCCCACAGAAATTTTATGTGAAATCCGAGCATGGCACTTTATTCCCATTATAATCTGTGAGAACAGGTAGACCTCGCGAGCCCTTATGAGTGACTTATAACCATGCGATAACCGATACTTTTCCGTTTAACCCTGGCAAAGCCTTATAATGCTTTATTTATAATAATGCAAATACAAGTCAAAAAAAATAATTTGCGCATCTACCAGGTCTTGCTAATTTTCTTAAGGCCGTACCTAAATTTTCCGGGGTCCAGTGCTGCCCCCATTTAAAATAAATCATTTCAAAGAAAACGGAGACATTATTTAAAATTTTGTCCTAGATAACCCTTCAAAGTATTTTATGAACTACTGTTTACAGTTTAAAGTGAGAACGTTCAGCTTTACTACGCACATTTGCGAAAAACGGCCACTTTTGGCTAATGTGCGTAGTAAAGCTTAACGTTCTCATTATAAACTGTAAACAGTAGTTCATAATATACTTTGAAGGGCTATCTAGGACTTAATAGTTGCAAAATTTTAAATGATGTCTCCGTTTTCTTTGAAATGATTTATTTTAAATGGGGGCAGCACTGGACCCCGGAAAATTCAGGTACGGCCTTAACAATTTATTTCACACTTCAAGGCCATTTGCTTCTATATTCACCAAACGACTTGCAATACTGTCTTAACTCATAACCTTGCTGGCTTGATTAGGCTCTAACAAAACATACTGAAACTATTTTAAAGGTGAAATCAGTCCGTGGTACTGAACAATTTTCCCCAAAACAATATAGTTACCTACTTACTGAAATACGAAAAAGATTTTGGCAAATGTACGTAGTAAGGCTCGGAAAATTAAGGTACGGCCTTAATATGCTCGATTAAATTAATAAGAATTCACAAAGAAAGTCCAATTTTCAATCGAATTTCAGGAGCTCGAAATTTCCAATACGCTTTAATACTCGCATTCCCTTGGTCCTAGGACGTCGAATTTAGTGTCTGCGGGTTCGGGGCATTTTTAGTAATTGTTACGAGAATCATCGTCATCCGAGAGTATTCCCGGCTGCATCCTTAGCGGTAACGCTTCAAAGCCCGGGGTGCGCTACCTAACCTACGAATATGACGAGCTTACTTGTTTTTTGGGTTCCGTACCCGAAGGGTGCAAACGGGACCCTATTACTGAGACTCCGCTGTCTGTCCGTCTGTTACAGAGATAATGACATGAAATAAATTGCAATAATCGTTTTCATCCGCAGCTAAAAAGTAAATTAATTTTATAAAGCTGTTTTCACTTTAAGATCACGCTTGGATTATCACAAATACGTTCTAGCCCTATAATTTACATTTCCGTGGTTTTCTCCGGGAAAGAAAAAATATTTTTACTAAGGTCTGACTACTCTGGCTAAAATATGGCTCTAGTAGTACAGAGAGGGTCGTACTCCTGCAGTGGAGACTACAAAAGACCTGATGATGATGCTGAATACATTACAGAACGGAAACTCAGCGTCCCTCGAAATATGGCGTCCTCGCACCTCTCCCCGTTCTCGGGGTTTGAAGTTTAAGCCCATCAAATGCAACGCATCACTGTTCAAACTTGGAACACTGAAACTCACACATTGACGTGTGTACGGATTTATAGTTACGTTTGTAGTAGTAGTCGATATAAATGTTACTGCGCTTGTATAAAGCGCTATACCTTTATTCTTTAAAAATACTCCGTGCACTTACAGTTTCCAACGCGTGCACGTGACGTAGGTACTTACCTGTGCCAGACCTGTATCGAATCACGTTTCGAAAATGTACCATAATTATTACTATGCGCGCAGGCGGCCCCTCCGGGTGGTAAATTCAGTTATACAAATCGTTTTTCCAGAGTAATAAGAATGAAATTGGCTTGCAATGGATATCTAGGTATCTATACGAAAAGGTGCTAAGTTCTGACGTGAGCTAAATTAAACCATATCGCTAGCCACATTGAGTAGATCATTCTTTGAATTTCTTTGCTGAGTGAGACATCTGTACGTTAGTATTATTTATTATGTGCCTTTGCTTAGGTTTAAGGTGTTTATTTTTAAGAGAATTTTAAGTCTGGATTTTACCTGCAAAGCTTCCTTTTTAGGTTATTGCTTAGCAACCGTCGCCAGGCGCTCTTGAAAGTAGGTTGAATTGAGTTCAATCCGTAATGAGTTTTATCCCTTAGTCGATATGAATCAAATTTCGCCGAAGGGTGTTGTTTATTTTCAACGATTTAATTCCTCAACATATTTAAATTAGGGGGGTATGAAGACAAACATAATGTTAATTAAGGACACAAGAGGTGTTTGTCTCAATGACTTATTGATCAGGATTAAGTAACGTTTTAGATACTTACTTATATTTTTTTTTTTTTTTTATTAGAAATTTGAGTGCGTTTGATCTCTATCTAGCCTGATGGGAAGCTAAGATGAGGTCTAAGGTGTATCACGCAGACTCAAAAAATGCCTATTCACTCTTGCCTTGAAAATCCCTAAATTATATGTATGGGGAAACATCGACGCAGGGAGGGAATTCCACACCTTAGCGGTTCGCACAATGAAGGAGGAGGCGAATCGAGAGGTACGATGAGGAGGAATATCGACCACAAATGGGTGGAATCCCTGTCCACGTCGTGTTGTCCGATGGTGGAATGGTGCAGGGGGAATTAAATTATGTAATTCCTGCGCACACTCCCCGAAGTGCAACCTGTAGAAGACACACAGACTTGCTACCAGTCGGCGATGTTCGAGGCTGTGGAGCCGTCCTGCCGTAAGCAACTCATCACCAACGAGTCTTCTGGCACGTCTGTCGATAGCTTCCAGGGCTTCGAGCTGATAGCGGGCAGATCCATCCCATAGGTGGGAGCAATACTCCATACATGAGCGGACTTGAGCTGTGTAAAGGCTCAACAGTTGGTCAGGGGTAAAATATCGTTGGACCTTGGAGAGGATGCCCAGTTTTTTAGAAGCCGTCTTAGCCCTGGACTCAATATAGCTACCGAAGTTAAGATTTGATGAGAGATCGATACCGAGAAGTTCGAG
Source organism: Acrobasis repandana (assembly GCA_963576875.1). NCBI lineage: Eukaryota > Metazoa > Arthropoda > Insecta > Lepidoptera > Pyralidae > Acrobasis > Acrobasis repandana. Next base: position 16,259,518 of record OY756227.1, read on the forward strand.
ATGACGGGTGATAGGAACAGGCACACCGGAAAGTGGGAGCCAAGTTGAAAGGGCTCTTTTTAGCAGAGAAGAGACACGCCTGTGTCTTAGAGGCATTGAATCTCACAAGGTTGGCATCACCCCAATCGGAGACAGCTTGCAGAGTAAGATTGGTATGGAGCACTATTGCCTCTCTTAGTTCGTCTATTTCCGGTTTTTTTGCCCTTGCACTAGAAAAATATCTTTCCGTAACGGTGCTATCGTCTGCATACCCAAAAATACCGGGCTTTAGCAGATCGTTAATGTAAAGCAGAAATAGCGTTGCGGAAAGAACAGATCCCTGAGGTACTCTAGCATTAATTGCCAATAGGTCAGACGAGCAGCCGTCAAGAGTTACTCGAATAAACCGTTCCCTCAGGAAATCGGAAATCCAAGCACAAAGGGTGGGAGGGATACCGTAAGCGGAAAGCTTCGCTATAAGAGCGTCATGCCATACCCTGTCAAATGCCTTTGAAATGTCAAGTGAGACAGCAAGTGCCTCACCGTATTTTTATATGTTTGTATACTAAGGTTTTTATTTATTTAACTTTATACACAAATACAAGCGTAATGGCGGACTTAAACCTAAGGCATTAACTTATTATCAGTCATCCAACCAGGTGATGTAGAAAACTACAGTGGGTGCAAAACTTACTCACTAAATAAACTACAAACAAATAATACACACTTTTAAGTATTATACTAAATAGTATAGTATATAATAATACCTACATACTTATACTACATACTCGAAGAACTGTCTTACAGTTTTTGAAGAAAATGTACTTTCAAAAGGTTACACAATATGGTCTGATCATTCACTATATTGGTATACTTACTAAATTACTTCCCAAACGAATTAATAGAGAAGTAGGTAATATATTTAGGCAACTATTGTTTCTATGTCCTAACGTCCTAGGAAATTGCTAAATTTTAACTAGAAAAAGGCTTGTTTTATAATTTGCCTGTCAATCGTACCAAAAACCCTTTTTTTTATACAACGTGTCAGTCAACCTCAGCCCATGAAACTGAACAACTTTTGTTCTACAACTTTCACGAAACCCAAAAAAAAATGAATTTTCATACAAACTGATCAGCTGATCGAGTCAAATTGTATGAAAGTCGGAAATTTATTTTTGGCATTTTGGGAATGTTGTAGAACAAAAGTTGTTTAGTTTAATGTACTGAGTTACAACCTGAGAGGTTTTGAGTTCTTTCATTAACTGGTTGTAGGTATAGTGCAACGCTATTGTGAGAATGTACTTTTAGTTATTTCATATAAGCAGTGGTGATCAAGCCCTAGATAACCCTTCAATCTGTTTAATGTACTACTGTTTACAGTTTAAAGTGAGAACGTTAATTTTTTTCTTAGCATTTTTGCCAAAAGTGGCCTTGTCTAGTTATTTCTGGAGATGGCCACCCGAGTCTCCTATTTGCACCCCAAATAGGAAACTCAAGTGTCACCCCCAATCGGGTAACTCCCTGGATGGTCCGCCCCCCTCACCCCCCACAGCTACGCCACTGCATGTAAGTTTTTTTTTCATATCATAAATATTATCATCCTTGGGTTCCTTTAAAAACAAAATTTTTAATTTATTTCAGCATTTGTGAGTTTCTCTGAGCTACCTACTTTCTTTTTCATGTTACTAGTTTATATTATATGTAGGTTCATGTATACTTAATTTTACTTGTATATGTGTAGGTTTATATTTTATATGTATGTATATCGTACATAATTTTTTGTACATCTTAGTCTGTATTATTGTACCATCGTACCATTGTGCCATAGTAATACCACAGGTAATACATAATCTGTGAAAATTTCAAGTATCTAGCCAATGCCATTATAAAGATCTAGTTAAAAACGCTGAAAAAACACGTTTTTTGTATGGCAACCCCCTTTAATTTTTAACTTTTTTTTATTTTCAGTATTTATTGTTATAGCGGCCACAGTAATACATAATCGGTAAAATTTCAAGTGTCTATCTATTACGGTTTAAGAGATAGAGCCCTGTGACAGAAGGACAGACGGACAGACAGCGGAGTCTCAGTAATAGGGTCCCGTTTGCACCCTTTGGGTACGGAACCCTAAAAATGGCCTTTTTCAAATTGTCCTGTGTCTTGGGTGTTTATCTATATATATGTATTTATCATAAAATATAGTATCGTCGAGTTAGTATCCTATAACACAAGTTTAAAACTTACTTTGGGGCTAACTTAATCAGTGTGATTTGTCCCTATATATATATTTATTTATTTTTTACACCATTTGGATAAGTCCACCGTTGTATGTTTACTTTTCTGTTTTTGTATTTCTTTCTCTATTGTGTACAATAAAGCTTTTTTTTTATAACCTTATTTGTCCCATTGTTGGGCAAAGGTCTCAAAGCTTTATAAACAAACAAATAAATATTTACTTTTCAGAGATCTCGCCGCACGAAACATACTAGTCGACGGAGCTGGAGTCCTCAAAGTGGCAGACTTCGGCCTCTCCCGGACCGGCGTTTACGTGCACACGAGGGCTAACCCCGTGCCTCTGCGGTGGCTCGCCCCTGAGGCTATACTACATTCGCAGTATTGCACAGCTAGCGACGTGTGGGCCTTCGCTGTTTTATTATGGGAGATTGCCACTTTAGGTAAACTAAATTAATTAAAAATAAATTGGTCAAGTGCGAGTCCGACTCGTACATTGTACCTACATAAATGGATCTAATTTAACTTGCAAAGTTTGATTATAGCCACACAGACAACGTGACAGGTAAAACTAAATAAAAGCTTGTAAAAATATGTATCGATTTTTAGTATATATATACTTATTTATAAATAACGGAGTACTTACTGAGAAAATATCTAATTGTTTCTGAGTAATATAGATTGTTTATTATTGGTGGATCCTGGCAGAGTAGAATAGGATCACTCCAAGTCTTCCCGTGAATGTCGTAGAAGGCGACTAAGGAAACACAAGCTAAACAAAGCTTACAAACATCAATAACACCCCTCCAACCCGTCTGGCCAGCGTGGAGAGTGTAGGCCAAATCCTCTGGCTGCTCTAGCCAACTATGGCTCTAGTTGTACAGAGAGAGTCGTGCTTCTGCAGTGGAGGCTAAAAATACATGATGATGAATATAGATTGACTCAAGCGCCTGACATATTAAAATTTTGGAATTTTCATTCGAGTTTTTGCTATGATGAAATGCACAGGCGCTATTTTATAAGAAGACTGTAGACTGTAGTGTAGGATTTATATAGGTATCTTCCTGGTTACGTAGGTATACTTGGATAGCTACTTTTAATCCCGAGAGTCAAGTTATAGTAAGTACTTAAAGTGTCCTAGACCATTTGGTCCTAGCTAACTAGAGCACACAGCAGTCACAATCACAAGTTGTACTTGTCTAATCAAAGAAACTGTAGAGAAATGGCTAGTAAAATAAATAAATTAAGAGATATTTAAAGACATTTCAAAGGGCATGCAGTTTATTAAACTATGCATGACCCTTTTTGTTATTTATAAATTTAAGAATAATGTTTGTCCTAACTAATATCTTCATTATCTCAAATGCTGGTCTGGGAGAAAAGAAAATACTTAGAATGTAGAGCACTTAGAGCTGCTTCTCTTCCTGCGCAGATTGTAAAAGCCAATCGAGGAAATGGGTGAAAATGCAAATCATGAAGGCGATCATAATAGGCGATGGGGCAATTTTGATTACTTTTTCCACTTCGCCCTCCATCCCGCTGAGAGTGACATTTGGGTCTTGCACCCTGGGCTCTGTCTGCTTAGAGTCGCAAGAGGCAAAATGCTATGCCTGCCTCGTTAGGGATAAAGACGTGGTAGTGTATGTATGTATGTATTGCTATCTCAAAACGTAATCGAAAATATAGATTTAATAGCTGTTCTTAAGCCGTGTGGTTCCCGGCACAGTAGAATAGGACCACCCCAAGTCTTCCCGTGGATGTCGTAGAAGGCGACTTAGGAAACACAGCTAAACAAAACTTATACAAATCAATGAGACCTCTCCAACCCGTTTGGCCAGCGTGGAGAGTGTAGGCCAAATCCTCTGACTGATCCGGCTAAAATATGGCTCTAGCAGTGCAGAGAAAGTCGTGCTCTTAGTGGAGACATAAAAGACCTGATCATGAATAGCTGTTCTTCTTGTGATTACAGGTGGCTTCCCTTACGCGGAGTTAAGCAATCCCCAAGTCCCGGCATTCCTCGCTGGAGGGGGGCGCCTTCCGAAGCCGGCGCGTGCGTCCCCCCGCCTCTACCAGCTCATGGTGGAGTGTTGGTCAGATAACCCCATTAACCGGCCAACCTTTGCACAAATAGTGGACAAACTCACTGCCCAAAGACAACTGTACGTGGACTTAGACTGCGTCCTCCCACCCTCTCAGGAAGACGTCGCATTCAGTGACTGTAACTTCCCGCTGTAAAGTGTTAAGACTGATTTATTGTTACCTACCCTGTAGATTTTGCACAGTAAATGTTTCCGCAAATACTTGTTTGTTTTTTTTATGCGGGTGGAACCAAAGGGTCCATCCATAAATTACGTTACACGAAATTCATGATTTTTGACTCCCCCTCCTCCTTGTCACAGTTGGTCACAATTTTGAAACCCTTTATCCCCTAGAGCGACATCACATATTTTGAGATTATTTAAAAAATATTTTATACAAAAAGAATTACAATATTTTACTCTATCTATCATACAACCACTCTATCTATACAACCATTTTGTTTTACATAAACCAGATTTGGTTTTTACGAACATCGGATAGCGTTTGATCGCTTAAATTTATCTATTTAATTATTGAAACAAAGTTACAATAAAATAAATAAACTAGAACTTTTAACTTATACACTCACGTCACTAAACATAGTTATTTTATTAATAAGTGAGGGTGGAAGAATAAATTTATTACAATCACGATAATGATTTTAAGTGAAGCATTCTTATCATACTGATAGAGCTGGAAATATTTTATAGTTTTTTAGGGTTCCGTGCCTCAAAAGGAAAAAACGGAACCCTTATAGGATCACTTTGTTGTCCGTCTGTCCGTCCGTCCGTCCGTCTGTCAAGACCCTTTTTCTCAGGAACGCGTGGAGGTATGAAGCTGAAATTTATATTAATTACTCAGGTCTACTGTCCCTTGAAGCTGTGAAAAAATCAAACTTCTAAGCCAACGCAATCAAAAGATACAGCCGTTTATGCCGCAAATTTTCGACACTTGCAAGGGAATCAAAACCTACAGGGTGCTTCCCGTGAACTTAGAATCTTGAAATTTGGTACGAAGCAACGTCTTATAGCATAGATAAAGGAAAAATTACGAAAACCATAAATTTTTAGTTACATCACATAATATATTTTTTTTTAATAATTTTAAACTTACTACCCATTTCCACATAAACGCGTAGAGGTATTAAATTGAAATTCATACCAAATACTAAACCTTGCAGGTTTGTACGGAACCCTCGGTGCGCGAGTCCGACTCGCACTTGGCCGGTTTTTTTTTTATTATTGGCAAACATTTTGGGTTTTATTTATTGCTTGGATAAAGATTACTATGTATTGAGCTGCACAAACCTTATGACCCCTCCATTGTCACACAATGTCATATTTCATTGACCCCAACTTAACGTGTGATGTAATTTATAGATGGCCCCAAATCAAAAATTTGATGCAGGTACACTACGTCTATAACCCCATCGAGTGAGGTAGACAGAGCCTACGTCGTAAGACCCAAAGGCCACGTTTAGTGTGATGGTGGGTTTAAAGATGGGAAAAGGGAATCCATTTATTATTAGAATAACCCCATTTTAGAACGGGAACTAATTTTTTGAGCTGTTATTTAAATATTCGAGATGTTATTATGATCAGTTGGAAAACATATTGAGCAGTTATTTAATTTAATGGCAGTTGATTAATTATTGCGACAGTAAAACATGAACAGTAATAAAAAATCAAATAGTCGGTTATTTTATCATATTACTTACTAGTTCTATTCATTTTACTAGGTTAGGGAATACCTATAGGTTAGGTTAGGTTAGAACTGCGACCAACACACGCTACGCAACAACGCATGCTAGGTCGGTTTTGTCCATTTTACTAGGTTAGGGAAAAAAATTTAACCAACCGCTCGTTCAATTTCTTTTACCGCCCATTTAATTATTTTCCTGCTCAATTATATATTCACTGATCCAGTTCATTATTTTTTATTACTCATTTTTGTTTACTTTACTGCTTAGTTTTAACTGCTGAACTAGTTATTAAACATACCATTTATAATTTTCAACTTACCAAAACTGCTATTTACAACTGCCTCTTTAAATCAGTGCCTTTTAGAACTAGTGTAGTTTAGTTACTCAACAATCGATAGATAATGGATTCAGGTTCCACTTCGCGAAAGTCAAAGTTACAATACCCGGAACATAAGTTGACCTAAAATGGCGGCTCTGCGCAGGTATAATTAGAGGAAAAAGTGTGCGCAGTGACCGCCACTTTGGGTCAACTTATATGCCGGGTATGTACTGTACAAGCTCTTTGATCTAACTAAATTATACTAGGGAATTTTAACCAATAACCAAATTTTTTGAGCAACTTTGGTCCATTATTAAAGTACTTTCCATAAAATTAATAAACAAAAAGCGAAAAAGATATTTCGCCCTCCCATACAAGTTAGCGCTCTGCTGAACGGATTTTCTTTGTGCTCGCTCGATTTCGAGCTTTTCCATTTTCAATAATAAATTTTTATAAAAGATAGTTTGTAAAATTTGGCTGGTTATAAAGTTCAGTCCAAAATACTGAACTACTTTTCATAAAAACCAGTACTTAGTGAAAAATTAAAAGAAAATATCGCCTTCCCATACAATTCAATACTCAGCCAAACAAATTTTATATGGAAAGACAATTTTTTTTTGACTTTTAACATTTTTTTTCATAGAAAGTACCTAGTTCAATATCATATAGAGGTGGTTAAAAAGTCATCCTGATAGAGTCGGTTTCGAGGTGAAACACGTGTCGTGACCACGACAGACGATGGTGCTGCAGCCACACCTGATGCAGCATTATTGGCAGATGTATGCATAAACTATTGGTGGCAGGTACGCAAAGATACATACAGAAACAGTAGTGAGTGGGCTTCTGAGGGGTTCCTAGGTTCCTACTTAGACTGACGGTAACCACGAAAAATCAGAGATGGTGCTTGTTTGCACTTATACCGCCATATTTCCGAAATTAAGCGGCACTACTACGAAACTACCTTTTTTTGAACTAATAGCTCCATCTAGCTACAAGTGCTACAACATTTAAACTAAAAATCGAATTATGCTCCAAAGTATAAAGATTGTCAGTTCTCTTGTATTAGTTCGTCCATCGGGAGCTTACAATGTACCTAATTCAGATCAAAGAGTAATACTCAACAATCGTTTAAAATCACGGTTTTCAACACTTGTTCTACGAAAATATTTACTTTTCAAAGTAACTGTAGCCGAACGGAATTTAATTAATCTCTTACATTTTATTACTTCCTTCGATAAGGGATTTCATCTTCATCGCACACGCTATGCTGAAGCTGTGGCTATGGTGCACGTCGAGTTTGTTTATATAAATCGAAGAAAATCCACTGGAAATATGTCTTCCACATAGAGAAACTGTCATCAACACTAACTATATAGCGATAGGACTTCCTGAAAGAACTGTGTTTTTCTAAAAGTAAGATTTATGTTCTTTTTAGTAAATGTTTATAGATTACCATTCAGATATTTTTATAAATTTCGCTCGCTAACAAAACTAAGTTATTTCCTTGCAGTGACTTCGAAGGTAATCCTCAACATCCTCCTAACTATGATATGTATAGAAGCTACCGACCGAATGCTAAACGACCCATTGGTGTTCATAGCAAACCCTATAGAGTCCAACATGCCAAGCCACTGGGTTCCCATGAGCATCGTAAAAGTAATCCTTGAAGGTACAACCACAAAGAGAAAAGTTATCCAGTTACATAAGAGAATTCCTACCACGACTACAACAAGGAAGCCGACGACAACGACAACTCCAGCTCCTGGAAAACCTACTAAAAAACCTCCACCTGATCCTCCTCCAGAAGACCCGCCAGCAGAACCAGAGCCGGAGCCAGAACCAGAACCAGAACCTGAGCCGGAGCCGGAGCCAGAACCGGAACCTGAGCCGGAGCCAGAACCGGAACCAGAACCTGAGCCAAAAGAAGAAGAAGAACCTGAGCCGGAACCAGAAGAAGAGGAAGAAGATCCACCTACAACGAAAAGAAAGAGAAAGAAGGACTACCATGACAATATGGCTAGAAAAGGATCTACCAAACCATACAACATGACGGAAAAGAAAAGCGTTAAGACGGGCAATATGACCAGAAATGGCTCAATTGTAAAACAAGATACGACGAAGAAGATAAAAAGAAAAAGAAAGAAGAATAATATAGTCAGAAAAGGGTCAACTCCGTTCAATACGACAGTGAAAAAAGAGACAACATCAATGAAGATGGCCAGAAAAGGATCAACCCCTAATAACACGACGACGTCAAAAATCATGGCTACTACAAAGTCTACCAAACCTGATGACACAAAAACGAAAAATGAAACAACGGCAGAAAACGTGGCTAGAATGAAGTCTTCCAAACCTGACGACATGACGACAAAGAAGGCAACGACGTCAGAGAATTTGGCTAAAACAAGTTCTACCAAACCTGAAATGACGATGAAAACAGAGATAAAGAAAGATGACATGAGCTGGATAGATTCAGACAATACTTACACGCTGAAAGTGTAGTGCAGTTGTGGATGTAATATTCTTATTAAAATTATTTTTATATCAGTGTTAACGCGACCAATTAAAGAAATGCTGATTCCCTCTGTCAATTTATCAAAAGTCTGAGCTACTTGTATTGATAGGTTACTCGCTTATCACTGAACGAATCAAAGTGCAATGTTTTTTACGAATACACATACAGTAAGGGAAAATTTAGGGTAAATGTCGCATTAGTTACCACACAGTAACAATTTCCTTAAGTTACTCAGTTGTTTAAGAGAGTATGAGTTACTAATGAGAGTTTTATGTTCATTTTCTCACTTTCATGTCTTCTCTAAGCAGTGGCGGATTTACCAATAGGCTAAGTAGGCTGGAGCCTAGTGCGGCAGATTTAGAGGGGCGGCAAATTTAGCCCAATATTTTTTTTATATATATATGTTACAGAAATAAAAAAAAACTTTTAATTATATGTATACACATTACGTCCGTAATCCGTATATAAAATATTACTAAACGCACTGTAAAATATAGGTACTTATGAGATCATGAATTTTAAAAGTATTCCAATAGTGAATAGCGAGAGAATTTTAAGTATTTCGAAGAAAAAGCGATGGAATTAAGCGTATCGAAGCAATATACAACAGAGATTGGAAAAAGACAACCGACAAGAAAAAAAAGATTTGATGAAACATCTGAAGAAGTTATTACAATGACTGCAAGTGAAACTTTCAGGGTTACACGTTTCTCGTCCTCATAGATAGACTCGTGTCCGAGTTAGAGAAACGGCAAAAAGCCTACCACGAATTAAACGAGAAGTTTTCATTTCTAACCAAAATGAGTGAGTTGTTACCATCGACCCTGACGCAAAAAGCCATTTCGTTTGATTGCCAGCCATTTTAACTGATTTAGTTCAGGAATGCGTACACTTTCAATGCCACCTTTCTTCTCAAAGAATTTTGATAAAACCAGATTCTGGATCATTAAGAAGTCTATCTTTGTTCCTGCGAAAACAGAATTTGGAGCACATTTATCCAAACTTGGATATAGCATGTCGCATGGCTCTATGTACACCAGTGACAAATTGTTCAGGTGAGATAAGCTTTTCTTGCTTGAAACGGGTAAAAAACTATCTACGATCTACTTTAAGTCAAGAAAAGCTTAACGCTTTATCTCTTTTGTTTGTGCATAGAGTCAGAACTAATGAACAAGATTTCAAACGACGATATAATTAATGATTTTGTGAATTTAAAATCTCGCAAAAAGATAATGTAAAACTTATTTGATCTCATTGTCACCATTAACCGGATTGTTAACATGTTATTTAATAGAAATTGTTCGTATTATTTTTAAACTGTAAGTGCAATATAAAATATTTAACATAAACAACGTTTACCGACTACACATTATTTAGTGTAAGCTGTGTTCATATGGTGTAGGTATTTTTAAGGCATGCCTTTCCCCACCTTATAATTAGTACATGCTGCTGTTTTTAGGTCAACAGTATACTCGTCACTACATAGTGGGTTGCAAAAATAATCTAGTGACTGACAGAACTATCACCTAGTTCACAATCATACTAATAACGGAAAAAAGCCGATGTAATGAGGACGATAGAACACAAATCATAAAGTTGCAATTTCAGAATAAATGTTATTAATATGATTGTGAACTAAACTAACGTATTGAATTTCAAAGGTCAGTAGGGGCGGCAAAAATTGAATAGCCTACTAGCGGCAAATTTGTAAATCCGCCACTGTCTCTAAGGCAGGAAAAACTAAGAGTCAGAAATAGTAAAATAAAAGATGTTAAGTTTTCAGCCATTGCTTGGCCGGCTAAGACCTGATGACATTGCTTTATTAAACGTGGCGTCGATAAACGAATGTTTTTTTTCTATACTTACAAAAATCGTTCGTTTAGTTACAAAGCGTTTCAAAATTAGTGACCCTATGACGTGTGACAAGAGGAGTAGTAACTGTTCATTCTACGTTGTCTTCTTTACTCTAAGACCATCGATGAGAATGGAGTGGATTGTTGATTTTATATTTATTCAAGGAATAGATAATTGTATAAGTACTTACTTAAGGTGAATATAGAAGCAAATGGCCTTAAAGTGTGAAATAAATTGTTAACTCGTAAATATGGTGATAATTTCCATATTGCTAATCGTCAGGCACTAGATAGCCATTTAAATTATTTTATGAACCACCGTTGAAAGTATTTACATTAGTCCGTCTAGCTTTAAAACTTGCCTCCGTCAAAAGTGGCCACCGCAAGTTTTAAAGCTAGACGGATCACCAATAATAGTTTCAACGGCACTAGTCCAATAAAAATATTGGACTTGAATTTTGATGGATGTTAACCATTTTAATCATTGCTTACATACATATTCTCATTTCAGTAAATTTAAGAAAATAAAATAAATAGTCATGTCGTCGATATTATTGTATCGATAACTGTCCTTATCGAAACATAATATAAAATATTTTTGATAGACATTGTCTTTATATTTATTTTGTGTTTTTAGATTGATAAATATGTAAGAGGAAGAAGAAGGAAGAACAAGTACAATACTTGTAAAATGAAAATTACTTTTAATGTGCACGCTAGTTATACTTAGGACTTGGAAACAAAAATTTTAATGTACTCGTTAGTTCACTAGGCCTGCTTATACCATACTCGAACATAATTTTACCCGACTACGGGGACGCAAAAGGAAGGTTAGGTCTTTTACCGCTATGTATGTATGTTTATCTGTTCTCTCGTATCTTAAATGATATCCATGATACCAGTTAATTCAATATGGCGCCGATTGGAGCCCTCTATAGACCAAAGTAATGAACTAAAAAATAAAATTATTCGAATTTTAACGTGTAGGGTATCAAATGAAAGGGCTTAACTAGCACTTTTTAAAAATATATTACATTATTAGCAGTTTCTCAAGCTTTGTTTGCATTAAGTGGATATACATACTTTTCATCATGAATCTTCCCGTAGTCGGAATATACCTTGTTATACTGATTCGTCGTGTTATACTGATGAGTCAAATACGACGTTACTTCTACCATAGAACAAATACCAGTAGTACTTACTACTTCTGCTATAAGTATACATAAAGCATATCAATATCAGCGACGTGCAATGTGTTGTCGAATCGAAATTATACTGAAGATTTTCAGCACGGTTATTTTCAGGCTAGCGTTTTTATACGACGACGCATAAAATAAGAAAGATAGGTTGATTATATATTTAAGGAAAACCGCAGGTTGATACTAGTTTATTCTAAGGCATTCTGTCGACGATAATGGTTATATGCTTTAAGCAAGTACTTAAGTATTCAAAATGTAAGTAGATTCCCTTCCCATACAAATTGCCCTGGCGGCTTCACACTTTTGTATGGAAATGCCTGATTTTGTTTGATTTTTGACCGTTATTTTAATTTCATTGTACTATAGTGATCTAGTATAGGTAGCCTGTGGTTCGATTTATTTCACATATGTCAATTAAAATTTTTATAAGTAGGACTACCAAAGACAAATACCCAAATTCACCAAAACATGTTCATGAGTCATCCATCAATTTCTTAGTCGCTTGCGTTTCACGAATGAAACAAGTTATAACAGGTACCAACAGGACCTCACAACAGGCACAAAGGCTCTTCAACCTTCGAAATGAACAGCTAAATAATAACCATTTTATTGTTTACTCAATGACTTCCCAATCTTATCTCTCCGATCCCTGATAAGGAGATGTTGAGTCAGGCGCCACTTTTTTTATTGGAACCTGGCGGCGGCACTCACGTTGGAGTGGCCAGTTTTTTAATCATTTCCCGTAAAAATAATTATTAGATATCGCATTGCTGGATGACAGGAAGTAGGTAACGGAATTTGTCCAAAAATGCCACCAAAGTAATTTTTTACGAACTTGACATAGAAGAAAGTTTAGTTGGATTGTTACTACTTATTAAACAAACAGAAGTTGAAATCTTATTTTGCGAGACTGACAATCATGCTGATTTTAATAGAAGAGTAGATGAAACTAATAATCACTAAGTAAGTTGATTTTTGTCTTTAATTTTATATACATTTACTTTACGGGCGATATCCTGATTGTCGATTTTATACTTGTACATTCAGCTCATACCTTTGAGGTGACATTTATCTAAACGTGGATCTTGTGACACATTGCCAACCTTGGCTTCATTTCAGGGGGAAAGTTTTAAAAGAACCTAAAAGATGTTGAGTGTTTACTGAATAACTAAACAATTTTAAGATTTTAACATTTCAATATAGTTGGATAATTCGTATGATCAAATTATGAATAACCAGAAAAACAAAGCTATGAATAAAATAATGAGTATTTATTAAAGTTGACAAAAGACTGAACATTTTAGCTATTTAACATACTATCACTTGTATGTGTACTCGTTCACATGTCTTCCAAGCAGTTAACAAGGGAGAATCATTAAAAATATTAATATGCATGGGCCAACCGAGCCCGGGCCCGGGCCTTTGGTCGCATTCCAGACTCTACAAAGGCAGACGGATTCCGTTGTCTGATTTTTTCAACTCTACACTCCTTTGTCTTATGTTTATGGCACTTGTCTACGGGCTTTGTAACAAATATTTAGAATTTATAAGCACTTGGGCACTTACAAGAAATATGGATAAATTTTTGTTTTGTTTAGGGACCTGTTTGACAGATAGCGGCATAAACCTGTGGTGCCTTAACCCCTACCGAATTACTAAAATTTGTACCTACCATCGACACGGATGACACGCTAAGAAGAAGAAGTAGTACCTACATACTCAGCTAAACGAATTTTGTTATGGAGGACGAAAAATTATTATCGTTTCCAAAAAATATTTTTATGTAGGCAGTAGTTCAGTATCATGGACTTAACTTCTAAAAGTATGGCTAGTGGTAAAAAAAACCGGTGGTTTCTGTGTTTAGGTTCTCAGGACCTAAGTAAATTCTTAATAAGACGCAATGTTTTGTAATAATAGGTAGGTAAGTACTTATAACAAAACCTCTTGAGCTAGTCCTACGTAGGTATCTTGATTGTAAATCAGGTCAATTGGATTGGATACCTACTTTATACGAGTACACATCTCTGCCAAAACCTTAACTCTACTTCCGAAGTAACTTAGTAATCTGTGACTCTACTAACGTTTTAATTTTTAGACTGACTCTATCACCTCTATTATTTCTTGTAATATTCTGTACCTATGTAAATATTCTGTGCTATCATTTAATTCACGTCTTTCCTACTACTATCTACGATAGACTTCTCTATGTTCTGTTCCTAATTTACAAGACAGAATGGTACCTATCTAGGTGAAGCTACATAATACATAACACTCATACATAAAAGAATTAAGCCATCCTCAGACATCCTACCTTAAAGGTTGTTAAAAGTTAAAAGCATCAAGCACGTGTTATTCAAGTGGCTATTGCAGTTGTAGTTGTAACATCATTGCATTCAAATATTTGCTCGTAAAAGTGGTTGTTGAGAAAGTTGCGGTACCGACCACAAAAAAGTTCAACGTAAATGCGAAAATGCGTGCCGCGTGGTCGCCACTAGCCACAAGCGCCGGCTGATGCAAAAACTGGCGCCATTCGCATTAAATTCACGCCCCTATTGCATAGAAAAATGAGACATAATGTGAACCCTGTGTTCAAAGCGGATAAGGTGCAGTTTTGTACAATTCGAACTAAGTGCATTGGTGACCAACCAAGCATTTTTATCTTTTCCATTCTAGTGATGTAAGATGAAATAGGTGTATCGATTTAATATTTTATTTCATTTATATCTTTTACTTTAAGGGTTATTTTACCTTAGGGTAATAAATAACCCTAAAATTATATATAAATAATATATCCCTAAACTGTGTTTTATATAAAACATGTGGAGAAGTAATTTATCAAATAATGGTTCATTAGGCATTGTAATTTATTTCTATAAATATTAACCCAGATGCTTATTATAATTTATTTAACAATTACTTTGTTCCTACTTATGTAATTGACATAATAATTTGAAATATTTAACCAATTCTAAATTTAACTTAAAAATGTAATAATAAACATTCGGTAGGTATTGCTTGATCAAGTAGGTAATACTACTATATTTTTGATTCCAATTCTATTAAAGACTACGTCTACAATTTAGTTCATCAAATATATCGATAGTCGACATAAATTACCGAGTCCAACCCTAGTCGCCGGCGTCCAACCGATTCGCTTACTCGCTCTAATCGTTCTTTTCTTCTCTTCAGTCGAGCTTTGATCGTGTGAGGGGGATGACGTGTCGACGCTCGGCAAAATAACGTGAGCGCGTGTTCGCATTTATACGCGACAATTTATGTGAATAACAACTAGAAATAACTCATGCATGTGCCACAATAAAGTGTAACAGTGATAAATTGACAAGTTTGAAGTACAATAACTGTGATCTTTGTATCGAAAGTGATATTTTTAGACGGGGTATATTTTTATGATGCAGCGTGTTTGACTGAATTGTGTGATTAATAGTTTTAATTGGTACCATGGCGATCGTTAATTTCAGCGTGTGCTTAGTACTCGTACTGTACCAGCTTTCGGCGGCTTACAGTGACGAGTCTTCAGAATCCACGGGAGTGGGACCCACAGGTAAGATCCCTTTTCTCAAGTTTGTGACAATATCTATCATAAAATAAATTAAGTTGGTATTTAAGATTACAATATGAGATTAGATTGACAAAAGATAGAGGAGAATGGAAAAGACTCACATGTTGTCCCGACCCCACGTAAAGTGGGTTAAGGTGAGGAAGAAAAAGAAGAAGAATATGAGATTAGATTCCTCAAGAAGTGCGTGAAAACATTTCTTCGGAATCGGCATATCGGCAACGCGCACGCTGCGGTCGTGTTGCAGGCGCGTCTAGAGGTATAGACTATGCTAGCCCCATGGTAAAAGCCACTTACTATCAAGTGGGCCGTATGCGTGTTTGCCTTCTTAGTCGTACTTACTTCTTGTAACAAAAAAGCAGCAAAAACGTAAGGTGCTTTTTAATTAAGTAAATTGATAGCCTGAATGGACTGCATCACACCTTAAAATATTTGTAAGACTTAACTAAAAAGCACCTTTTATAATGGAAGTTATACTTACGGAATGATATACCTACCTAGTTAAGAGGTAGAGTAACTTAAACTTTAGAACTTTACGGGTAACTACAGCACCTCAAGTCATATCCAAATTCATTGCAATTTTGCCTCTATGTTCACTGCATTAAAGATAAGAACCTCGCTGTTGGTTGACAGTGCAGCCGTTTGTTTGTAGTAGACCTTGCCTACCCAAGCTGTAGCTACCTAATTTACAATTTCTGAATCCACATCCATTCTACCTATTAGATGAAAAGAAACCATGCAAAAACAGCAAGGAAGGATTGGTTCCCTTGACCGGCTTTTAAATATTCTTAGAGAAGCTAAAGTTGTTTCATATAGGTATCTTATTGACCACTACTATATAGGACACCCACCTGCTAGGTGGTCAGACGACCTGAGTACGGTTGAAGGAAAACGCTGAAAGCAGGCCGATTCCGATCGGTCGTTTTGGAAATCCTTGGGGGAGGCCTATGTCCAGCAGTGGACTTCCTGTGGCTAATATAATGATGATAACGATATTGCAGCGGTAGGGGCGTATTTTCCTCATATCTAAAGGGCCTCTGCCCGGGGCGCCGTATTAAGGGGAGCGGTTGTAATAGCCTACTTGCAACAAAATAAGCACAGCTAAGCTGCTCTTCATTACACCTAAATGGACAGATTGCTTTGCATATACCTATACAGTTTACACCTAGACCTTGCAATATGGTTAGCTTACCACTAAGAGCTGAGCTATTATGTAACACTAAAGAAAACACCACATATCACTGTTTCGTCCCGTCAAATAGGGATGATGAGTGGGTCAGAAAAGTATTATTATAATTAGTCCGTTAGTTAGATTATCCAAAAATAATGCACCTATATTTATCAGTTTATCAAAAAAGTAAAAATTCACAAAGATGACGTCACCGATGTGTAAAAATCGTACGGAAGCGTGACGTCATGCGAAATTTAAATGCGCTGTATCTTCGTCATTTATTGTTTCTCAGAGTAAAGAAAAAATATGTGTACAATATTTTTTATTAATCTAACCGATGGGCCAAAAATATTTTTTCAGTCATCATGCCTATTGTAGCTATCTCCATAAACTTCACTTAGTCGCTTGCTAGCTCTTATAACTACGCTTAGTACTTTCGACAGTTTATAAGCGAAAACCATACGAAAACATGGTATTGCAAGCTCTTATACGCTTAGTACTTTCGACAGTTTATAAGCGAAAACCATACGAAAACATGGTATTGCAAGCTCTTATACGCTTAGTACTTTCGACAGTTTATAAGCGAAAACCATACGAAAACATGGTATTGCAAGCTCTTATACGCTTAGTACTTTCGACAGTTTATAAACGAAAACCATACGAAAACATGGTATTGCAAGCTCTTATACGGTTAGTACTTTCGACAGTTTATAAGCGAAAACCATACGAAAACATGGTATTGCAAGCTCTTATACGCTTAGTACTTTCGACAGTTTATAAGCGAAAACCATACGAAAACATGGTATTGCAAGCTCTTATACGGTTAGTACTTTCGACAGTTTATAAGCGAAAACCATACGAAAACATGGTATTGCAAGCTCTTATACGGTTAGTACTTTCGACAGTTTATAAGCGAAAACCATACGAAAACATGGTAAACATAATTAAAAATGCCTTGGTGTGTGTTAAAATATTGTAAGAATAATTCAAGGAACACGGCAAAGTGTAAAGAAATAACTTTTGAGTAACCAGCAGGTTTTATTGTTTAAACATTAAATACGTATGATAAAATCACGCCGCCTTATAGATATTCCAATGTTTGAGATAGCTAGTCTATATAATGTATATCCTATGTCAAAGGCTTGCCATACAATTTTTTAAGTAACTTACCTTATATAATATAATATCTTATGGTTTTATCCCTTTTCCACTGCTAGGCTTTTGTCCATATTCGGCGCTATTAGCTAGTGTCAAGTAGCTAATAATCAGTTCGTATAAAATAAAACTGTAGCCAAATCATGTGAGGTCAAAGTTTATCGTGGTTCAGAAGTCAAACGGACGATGTTCAGTACAATTTTAATTTTTTATCGCTTATGACATGGTTCATATTGCTAACGACAGATTGAACTTGCTTACGAGTAATGTATTTTATTATACCTACAAAAAGAGTAAAAGCAACAGTTTTCAGCGACTCCCGGGTTGTTTTTTCCCTAATTCTTCCCTAATGCTGATCTGGGAGAAAAGTAATTTAGAATGTACCAGCTGCTTCTCTTCCCGCTTTCTTCAGATCGTAAAAGCCAATCGAGGGAATTAGGTGATGCGGCTAGCAACCCATCACTATTTTGATTCCCTTTTTTTCATCTTCACGCCGAGCATCACGTTTAACGTACCCTTGAGTCTTGCCCTGGCCATGTCTACCCCTTTAGGGATAAAGACGTGATAATGTATTTGTATTCTGGCTTTTTCCAGGTTGTCAAAATGAGTTAAGTCTGGCATAGAAATTGTTATAAATTTTGGGTACCACACGTTACCTACATAGTTGGTACCTAAGTTTTTATTTAGGATAAAATTACTTAACAAAGAAAAGTAAGTAAAAGCTTACTACACCTACCTACATATATTTTAGGACATGGTATCTGGTAGGTACCAACGTTCAGCATGATACTAATGCCTACAGTCGGTACGTTACCCACCCAGCTCTTTAAAGTCTATCGATATAAAATTTTACCCAAGAAATGAAATTAATCGATAAATTCATTATTATCCGATTTATCTGGTTGCTATGGCGATAAGATGACTGCACGGCCATGGACTGCCTCGCAGTTCATATTTATCTTTCTATCTTGCTACTCTGACGCAAAGTTGCTAACCAATAGGAGTATGAAATGCATTATCAGCAGTTTACATGCTCATTTACAATGGCATATTCACCTTATTTTGAAGAGCATACAAGTTCGCAAGAGTTTTTGTTGGGAACGTGGTGATGCGGCAGACGGCGCCTGCCAAACCAAATCATCCGGAGAACCCAATCAGAACGAACACGCTTATTAACCAATCACAAATTATCCCGCATAAGCCATACCGCCTTTGCCAGGTGTTGATTATGTTCAAATCACAAAAGATAGTCATCATTATTTCAGCCGCATAACGTCCACTGCTGGACATGGCCTCTCCCAGGGATTTCCAAAATGACCAATCTAGAGTGGCCTGCATCCAACGCTTTCCAAAGACCTCGGTCCGGTCGTCTGACCACCTTGTGGGTGGGTGTCCTACACTTCGGTTGCCAGTAACTGGTCGCCATACAAGAACCTTTTTGCTCCATCGGCCATCGGTTCGCGCTGTGTGACATAATATAGTGGTAGGTACCAAAAAGACTCCTAATTCACAACTGTGCTTACAAAACGAAGAATCTGAACACACTAATACAAACAACAGAACTACAATATTTCAGTCTACTAAAGACAGGAATTTTTCCCGTCCATTTCTCTTGGAACCCAAACCCAGACCGATAATTTCGATCAGATTAACGGAGCTTACGGCCGCCGGCGCCACCTTATCAGATAGTGTATCGATTCGTGACGTCACTACCGTATCAGTGACAAATAATCGTGTTGTAATTCGCCTGTCGGCGCGTCCAATCTCATCTTTAAAGTCTTCCACTCCACAAAGGCTAAGGAAGTGTTGGAGTACGTTCGCGTGAAGACCAACATCTCGCTGAGAGTCGTGAAGCTGGAGTTGCGCCACAATGTGGCTTCCTTCGTGGTGTAAGTTCAAACGGAGAAGCTGGTGACCTTAAGAGGCGAACTTTTGGCCGAAGGGTGTTATGTATCGTCGCCTACGTGGAACGATCTTTGCTATGATGAAATGCATATAGATACTACGCGTGATTATTTGTTTCTACTAACACTGTAAGGCCAAAACATGGAATTTTACTAACCAAATATGTCATGACAATACCTTTTACCTAGTGTTATACAAAAAACAGCCGTGTGCTTCCCGGCAGAGTAGAATCGGACCACTCCAAGGCTTCCCGTGGATGTCGTAGAGTAGAAGGCGACGTAGGAAAAACAAGCTAAACAAAGCTTATTTATAAACATCAACGAGACCTCTCCAACCCGTCTGGCCAGGAGTGTAGGCCAAATCTTCTGATTATTCTTACCAATTAGGGCTTTGGTAGTACAGAGAGAGTCGTGCTCCTGCAGTGGAGACTAAAAGACTTGATGATGATGATAGTCTATAGTAATGTATTTATTCTATAGGCCTTTAATATTGTACCTAATATTACGTTGCCTGAAATAAATGATTTGCACAAGCAAACCATTTGCTGTTTTTAAGTTTAGTCCACCAATACAACCTCCGGCAAGGCAGCAGCATATAAGCTATCAAAAGTCTAAAATAAAAAAGAAACTAATGCAAGTATAGTACATACTTGTAAATCAAGGCTGTTCAATATTTTTAATATTGGAACCTCACTGACTGACGGTCTGTTTTGGATTTCATGTTATTGAAGCCTTATTAAAGAAAAATTAACTTGAATATAATGATTCACCTGAATATATAACACTAGCAGTCCACCCCGGCTTCGCCCGTGGTACACACATAGCCTATGTCACTCGGGAATAGTGTAGCTTTTCAACGGTGAAAGAATTTTTTAAATCGGCCCAGTACTTTTTGAGCCTATTCATTACAAACATACAAACATACA
Source organism: Acrobasis repandana (assembly GCA_963576875.1). Lineage (NCBI taxonomy): Eukaryota > Metazoa > Arthropoda > Insecta > Lepidoptera > Pyralidae > Acrobasis > Acrobasis repandana. The sequence continues at coordinate 16,280,129 of OY756227.1, forward strand.
AAAATAGGTACAAATCTTTCCTCTTTATAATATTAGTATAGATAAGGTACTTGTCATCCCATCCCTAATCATTTCTGCGCCCCTTTAAAACCAGCGCCCTAGGCTCGCTCGTTCCAAAAAAAAAAAACCAGCAAACAGTGCAATTCGTCATTATAAATTAATATAATAATGAGTGTCATTAATAAATAAACTGGTAATAATACCTACCTATTGACAATGATCGTACTTAATCGCCTTAATTATAAAATTATCTTTTAAATGTTATTTAATCTGTCAACAAGTAATTATTAAGAGACAGTAACGAAACGATATTTTACTATTGTATCTCGTTATGGCCATCTTGATAACTATAGGGATTTCAGTTATAATATAACTTATAGGTACATACATATACACTATCACGTCTTTATCCCTAATAGGGCAGACTGAGCATTTTGGTTCTTGCATCTTTAGAGATGAGTCTTGCGGCCGGTTTGCTTAGGCAAACCGGCCGCAAGACTGAAAGGCCACTTTTAGCGTGATGGTGGGCGAAGTGAAAAAAGAACCGAATAGTGTTGGATTGCTAGTCGCATCGTCTTGCGACTTTACGATCGGCGCGGGAAGAGAAGCAGCTGGTACATTATACAAGCTTTTTATTTTCTCTCAGACCAGCATGGTTATAAGCTGTGTTATATCAGGCCTGTGTCACTTCCCGTTTAGGTATCGAAAATATACCTACATTATTACTATGCGCGCAGGCGGCCCCTCTAGGTGGTAAATTCAGTTATACGAATCGTTTGTCTAGAGTAATAAGAATGAAATTGGCGTGCAATGGATGTCTAGGTATCTTTACGAAAAGGTGCTGAGTTCTGACGTGAGCTAAATTAAACCATATCGCTAGCCACATAAAGTGGATATTTCTTTGAATTTCTTTGCTGAGTGCGACTTCTGTACGTTAGTATTATTTATTCTGTGGTTATATTATAGGTTATGCACGAATTTATTGTATATTGGTACTTACCTTTCTTTTAAACTTTTTGTAGTTTTAAGTTTTTAAGTTTTATTTAGAGTACCTTCAGACTTTATCAACTACTAGCTTCCGCCCGCGGCTTCGCCCGCGTAGATGTCGGTTATCGCGACCGAAACCAATTTCCATCCTTATGGTTCAAAGTATCTTTATGCCAAATTTTAGTCCAGCCGTTTACAGATACTTCGTAAACTACCTTACTACTAAACTAAAAAAAAACTAATATAAAAGGAAGCAAAATAAAAAAATCTATTACAGATTTGAGTCAATTTCAACAAGTGGATTTTTTTCCTAATTTCCGTGGAATTTTTTATTTTCAGGTTTTTTATAATTTTTTTATGTGAGAGCACAAACGATCCACATTTTATATACATTTTCTAAAAGGGAATTAAATAACTATAATACTTGAAGAGTTATTTTGACCATCGAAATTGCTGTACCACAGAAATTGTAACGGTGCCACAGAAATTGTGTTTGTCCACTAAAATTGACAATATCGCTAGTAAATAAATAAATAAATTGTTATATATCATGGTGTAAGAAAAAACGGGCATAATACAAATAATTTTAATTTGATAGCATTTATAACATCTTATTAGAATATGCTTCACTTGAAAGTATGCAAAAAAATTTAAGAAAATAGATGAGACTATGTTTGGAAACAACAGTTTTATCTCAGTAACCCAACATATCACAATGGCACGCTGACTGGATGCACAAGGGAGCTAGTCGATGTACTTTCCAGGCGGAAGTTAGCTGTGGCAATCCTGCAGAGGAATCGATAAAAAAGGCAGCAGATTCCGGGCTATAGGAAACAGTTATAAAGCAATCTATAACGGTGTACCTGGTGGCGAGAACAGGGTGGGCTGCGAGAGGTTTGGAGGGGAAATGCTATAGAGAGGTTTATAGCTGTAGAAATACTTATCGAAGTGGTTGTAATTGTATGTAACCCTTTTTATATGTGCCTACGTGCCACAGGCTGGTTGCAGCGAAGTCGATAAGATGAGGTTCTGGAACCAACTAGACAAAGTGTTGCAAGCCATCCCATTGTTACAATGGTTATGGTGGGTGATTTGAACCGTTATATAGGTAAGGCGTGTCAGAAGCCTGAATTTGTTCATGGCGGGTACGGATACTGTAGCCGCAACCCAGAGGAAGAAAAAATCCTCTAAACGTGTGAGGCGGCCGACCTTACCGTTGTGAACACGTTAAGAAGAAATCCAAACACCTAATCACCTCACCAAAGTAACCAACTGCAAAGTCATACCAGGTGAAAGCCTTACTGCACAACACCTTCTCCTTATCATGGATTTTCGCACAATTTCAGCTGACAGGCCTATTTTTATGGCAGTTGTGTTAAAACATATTGAATAAATTTTATTTTTTAAGAACCCTTTTAAAAGTAATATTAAATTGATTCGTACAATTTCTGTGGACACAAATCAGCCACAGAAACCACAGAAATTAGCCCACAGAAATTAGAAATATGTGGTTTATTTAAAAATTACAAAAAAGTATCAAGGTTATTTCAGGTTTCTACTTATAAATTAATAGTGTATCTAAGGGTTATTAACATGTATAAAAATCATAATTTTTATTCAAAACCTAGCCACAGAGATTGCAAAATTTCGTTCCGCGTAAACTAAAATCGGGTACTTACATTTTTGTCGGGAAGACGTAGCATGATAATGCACCACCATTCCCACAGCACGAAAGGGCACGGCAGATCCTTGCGGGGGAGGGATTTACTAATCGTGTATACTCACCAGGGGAAGTAAGGATTGGCGAGACAAAATGACCACAGAAATTGATTGTTTCGCTCGGACTAAACTAGTTTTGATAAATTTTAATTAACTATGGGTCTCAAAATTTAAATTTTATTATTTTCTTGTACAACATATAATACCCAACATAATGAAAATACCTTTTCTTATATTTATTGGACATTATTTTGCTGAGAAGTGAATATATTGCATTAAAGTAATTGTGGACAAGGCACAGAAATTAGATTTCATAATTTACTATTATTTTTCTTTAAGACTAGTTATTTTAACAAAGGTAATTAATATGACTTCATTTAGATATACGTTTCTTTAGTCTTAAGAAAAAAAACCGTGATATTATCTGCAAAGCATCTTCGCGTTTTCAGCCAGGACGCGTAAAATTTTCGCTTGAGAAATTCACTTATTTAATTTACCTTCATTACCTAAAATTGTAATGAAGAACAAACAAAACAATCAAACCTAATATTGTTACCCCCGATGTAAAGAGGTGTATGCGAGTTTGACGTGTCTGTGTGCCTGTATGGCTGTATAAATTATTGAGCTTGATTTCGATGCGGTTTTTTTTAATGAAAATTTTTGCCTGTCGAGATGGTTCTCTTAGCTAACTATGTTTGATTATAATTAAATTTTTTACAATAAAATACAACCGACTACATTTTTTTAGCAGTTTCTTTCATATCTCCAAAGTTCTTCATTATATCTTCACCAAGTTTTAATGGGACTAACTTGGTAGTAGAAGGCTTTCATATAAAAAAATAACCATCAAAATCGGTCCACAATTGACGAAGATATCGCGTAACAAACATACATAAAAAACATAGTCACATAGTCGAATTGATCACCACCTTTTGAAGTCAGTTAAAAAGTAATTCGGTGTTTATGCTTGAAAGTCGGGGATTTTTTAGTTTGTCTGGCAAAAAAACTTGTTACTATTAATACCTACAAACTTAAGGTGACATGGGTTCACAATTTGCAATAATGTGCGTGATTTTTCAAAATCACTGTTATTAAACTACTACAGTTTATTCCTCAAAAAATTTACATAAAAATCTTAAGGATTTTCTACAGACACTCACAATAGCCAAAACACGATTAAGCATTTTTGGCTCGATAAAAAAAAATCACAAACATACCTCTCATACCGTGAAATATTCGTCGAGAGCGAAGGAAGGGCCGGAGACGTGCTCGACGATATTTCGCAGTGTCTTACTTATTATTTTTTTTGTATTATATTTATTATTATTTTTGTAGCTAAAACGGATAGATATTTAGTTAATAATTTTTTTGGTATAAATTTAATATAAAAAAGTGATTGTATAAAATAGTAACACGTATTATAAAGGCAAATTTAGAGGTATGTTTGTGATTTTTTTCTATCGAGGCAATAATGCTCAATCGTGTTTTGGCTATTGTGGGTGTCTGTAGAAAATCCTTAAGATTTTTATGTAAATTTTTAAGGAATAAACTGTAGCAGTTTGATAACAATGATTTTTCAAAAACACGCACAGTATTGCAAATTGTGAACCCACGTCGCCTTAAGGTGAAGGTATAGGCAAATGACCTTGAAGTGGCGCCCTCATTTGAAATAAATTGTTAACTCGTAAATATGGAGATAATTTCCATATTGCTCTTCGTCATGCACTAGATAGCCCTTTAAATTATTTTATGAACCACCGTTGAAAGTATTTACATTAGTCCGTCTAGCTTTAAAACTTGCCTCCGCCAAAAGTGGCCACGGCAAGTTTTAAAGCTAGACGGATCACCAATAATAGTTTCAACGGCAGTTCATAAAATAATTTAAAGGGCTATCTAGTGCATGACGTAGAGCAATATGGAAATTATCACCATATTTACGAGTTAACAATTTATTTCACACTTCAAGGCCATTTGCCTATATCTTCACCTTAAGAACGTTGGAAGTGAAACGAAAGCTTAATATAAGGTTTTTCCCAAGATTGATAACAATCTTAGTTCAATTACGTTTACAAAATCCCCATTTTTGATAAAGATCAACATAATAAACAAAATAGTGGAATCATTCATTTTGTTGAGATTATTGAACGATTAACGGCGAGACTGATTGTGATTGGAAATGATAACATTTACAATTAAAAATTAAGTAAGCCGTCCTGAAAGATCTGCTGATTGCGCAGAATAGGGAACAGGGTGTCGGAGGCCAAGATCGCCTTGGCTCGCTTCAGCGCAGTAAGTACTTACGTTAGTAATTATAATATCTTTGGTAAGTTTGTACTAAGCACAGTCCAGCCAGAGCAAAGCGTCTTAATCAACATTGCCGGACATGCGAAAGTAGCGATTCGGAAACTTAATATGTTCGAGCATGATAATTTGAATTCGATATATTAGCCCACGGCGTTCCTCGTACATTCCATTACACACCTTCTCTTATTTCTTGGAATATGTAAGTATGTCTGGAAATAGACTACAACATATTTTTATGCGAAATAAAAGGGCTTCGCTTTCGGTAGGCACATAAGTATTAATCTTATACAGCGAACTTGGTTTACAGAAAGTCTTTTAAATACATACTTTTCATACAACTACTTACAAAAGGTACAAAGTAAGCTTTAAAAAGCCGTGTGGTTCCCGGCAGAGTAAAATAGAACCACTCCCAAGACTTTCTGTGGTTGTCGTAGAAGGCGTCTAAGGAAACACAAGCTAAACAAAGCTTATAAAAATCAATGAGACCTCTCTAACCCGTCTAGCCAGCGTGCAGAGTGTAGGCTAAAACCTCTGACTGCCCTGGCCAAGTATGGCTCTGGTAATATACAGAAAGGGTCGTGCTACTGCAGTGGATACTAGAAAGACCTGATGATAAAGAAGTTTTAAAAACAAACAAAGTAAGTTATGCTTCAAAAAAGCCACTTTACAAATAGAGTTTCCGTATGGTACTCGTATTTGAGGCTTAAAATAACATATTTGTTTGGATTTATTTAGGCTAATTGTTTAGACAGTGATTGTTGCATGAGCTGCTTGATGATTGCCAAACCAGAGTATGATGGCTGATAGTCTCATTAGCGAAATATTTTGCGACATGAATTTACAAGGTCGGTCTGACCCGCGATAATCTCTGATCCCATTAAACGTGTTGATTCGTTAAATGTTTTCATAAACAAACGTGTAATAACTAATAACTTAACTACACGCTGTTTACGTAACGGATGTTCCTTGTGGATTCATTTTAGTTTAATATTATGAATGGTATTAGATTAGATACAGATTAAGTCTAGAACTGCCATCTTTGGAGTTTGTGCTAGCGAAGTCAAAATCAAAGTCCTTAAGTCCTACTTAAAAGCAAACTAAAAATTAAAATGCGAACGTTTGTATGAATATTTCTTCCACTTGCACGCCAAAACGACTGAACAGATTGGAATGAAACTTGGCATTTAGATAGCTCATTACCGGGATCAACACATGTGTTAACACCTGTATTGACACATGTGTTGGATAAAAAGTATCCTATGATCCTGTTATAGCATACTTTTTATCCCGGGAAAATGTAAGGTTTCCGTAGGCTCGTCAAAACTTTTACCAAGCAAGTTATGTTTGATTTTATAATTATCATTTGGCAACTTTTATCATTCATTACTGGGAAGTGAAATTCGAATGTTATCTTCACGCCCACCATCAGGCTAAATGTGACCTTTGAGCCTTATGGCTCTGAGCTCTGTCTACCCCGTTAGGAATAAAGGCGTGATTATGTATGTAATGCATTGACTTATATATTACTAGCGAAGTATATATAGAGAAATACGTTCCGCATTGTTTATGAATGTTTTATGATTATCTAGCTTCAGACCCAGTCTTGAATAGAAAGTCCCGTATAGACGGTAGATATGGGAATGCAGTAATTTATGATTATGAAGAAAATGAGCAGAACCTCAGTTTTTAGTGTCTTGCACCACCGCACTTAATGTTTATCGTGTAATACATCATTAAGACGTTAATACGTAATGTGAACGTAATATCCGTGATATTGTTTGAAAAGAGTCGTGAAAGCCAATGGCAAAAACTGGAAGGTGATTAAAACAGCTTCATACAATACAATACCCTTTATTGCACAAAAAAAATACAGGGCATAATTATAATTATCTTAATATGTCATAGATGTTACATTTTTAGTGCCTACAAGCTTGTTGCGTTTGGAAAATGCGTAATTTATGGCGGAGTTTAAAATACATTTAAGAGTGCTAACTTTATACAGGCTGACTTTTTATCCACCAGCCAAATTTATGGAGCAAGGTCAGTCCACGATACAGAACTACTTTCCATAAAAACAATTAACGAAAAACTAAAAATAAAAATTCGCCTTCCCCTAGAAATCAGCGCTCAGCTAAATGGATTTTGTAGCTGTATGAAAGGACGAAAATTTTTTATTGATTTTTAATAACTTTTTTTATCGAAAGTAGTTCAAAATTGTGGACTGAACTTGCTCCAAAAATTTGGCTGGTGTTTAAAAAGTCACCCTGTAGATCCAACCTTTTAACGTTTATTGAAAGGTATAAGTAGGTACTTATCTTACTGGTACTGGTAGTCTACTTAGATACAGATACATAATCACGCCTTTATCTCTAGCAGAACAGACAGAGCATTTTAGATTTTGTGGCTCTAAGCAAACAGAGCAGAGACGCAAGATTTAAAGGCCACTTTTAGCGTTATGGTGAGATGAGATGAAAAAGGAATCAAAATAGTACCGGTACTAAACGTTTGTCTAACTGATCTGAGTACAAAATTATTGGTTGAAATGGTTGATCACTAATAACACTGGTCAACAAGATTTTGCCACAAGCATACTTGCAGCGGTTTCTAATAGAATTTAGTACACAAAACATAAATCTTGTTATAAAAAATGTGTAGGACGTCTAAGTTTTCAAATATATCACGGCAAAAAATTTTTTTTTTTAATTTTTGTTAATTTTAAAATTATACCATTCATTCAATTAGCTCCTTTTCAATTTTCAAATACCAGTTTAACACTGTGCAAACCCTACTTTTTACAATACTTTTTACATCATTTCTAAATTATTTAATAAAATGGACTTATTAAAGATTTTGTGCGAGTCGGTATAACGGTATACAATACGCGCAGTACACAATGTATGGGAAATATTATAGTAACTTAAATTTTGTATAACTCCTTAAATAAAAATGGTATAAAACCAAATTTTGTTTTGATTTCGATGAGTGATTACATTATTTAATGTGGAAGAATTAAATAACCTGCACAGAAGCTATTTAATATAAATAATTGAAAATATCAGTAAATCGGGAAAATCGGAACTTTGATATAACATTATTCAAAATTCTGACGTCCTAGGAATAAAAGTAAATTATGTCCATATACACTTTACAAAAATCTATAAAAGACAATAAGGCTTATTCCAGTGACAAAAAAAATTACAAATTTTGTCGATCAGTGTAATCAAAACAAAACCAAAATGTATTTTATCTTTTTCATCCAAATTCTATGCATTTGTAATATAAATAAATATGCATTCCTTAAAAAAAGACTCAAAGAAAGTTCCAAATTCAAACGATTAACCCTAAAATGCGAACCCTCGGTCGGAATACCGTTGCGTCACCGGCGCCGTCTCGGTCCCAACTCTCGAAGTCTCGACGCGCACATGTGCTCTGTGTTTTTGTGCTCCTGTATCCACTTAATTATGGGTAGTTGTGTTGTGCGGGGACTATTTTGACTGCGTTGTATTGATTAGCATTTACGGGTTTTGGGATTCCGACTTCGTGATCTTTATCTAAGGGAGTGTACCCATACTACGTGACCCATTTAAGGGGGGAGGGAGGTCTTTCAAATACTACGCTAAGTCACAGAAGCGGGGGGGTGGCTTAGATTTTTGTCACGTAGTCGATTTCGCCGAGAAACATCTTGGGTTTTTTATGAATTATATTTGAATATGGCGCGGAATGTTTAGTGCTTTCCAAACTCACAGTTGGTAGCGCTGACGCACATATGTCGAGACGTCAGCTGATTGATGTTTAATTTATTATTAACTATAAGTATGCATGCAGTTTTGTGCAATAAACGCCGTATTAATAAAGAGAAATAAGAGCCAAATTTTTTTTTTACAATTTCTGCCTGCAAGATGGTTAAAAATCACATTTTCTAAGGGGGATCTTAGTATATACTACGAGCGGTCACCAAGGGGAGGGAGGGGTCAAAAAATATTAATAAATAGCTCACGTAGTATGGGTACGTTCCCTAAGACTTGGCCCAAAGATTTTACATGCGCAAACGACTTATTGAAACTAAGGCTTTTTAAAAACTTCTAAATGTTTATGTTACTTATTAATTTTTGAATCAAAAACTCATTGAAGTTTTCATTAACATCATATTTTAACTCTCTTCCTTTGCATTGAAAATTTAGTAGATTATGAGTCGAAATTTTAAAGATTCTAAGTCATGGTACAGAGTACGGATGTTAAGAAAGTACTCATAATCAGGATTCCTACTTTTTTAAACAATAAGTATAGTAACCTACATTTAAAAAGGTAAAGTAGCTTCCATTACAGACAAAGGATTTAAAAGAAAGAGACTAAGGGGCTACAATGGGGTTGGCTATCGTCCTCATTGCTCGACCGATAAGATAGAAAACTTTCTAGGAATTGATTCACGCATATTATTATTTACTACATTACACAATACACGTGATCGTGACTAAAACATCGAGATGAGGTGAAACATTGACGTCATCATCCACTTAAATGAAAAAGACGCGTTTTACGAAACACATAATAAACTGTATCAATTTGTCTGCGAAATTTTAGCAAAACAGAGCGAATTTTAAGAATAAATAGGTATTTAATTTTAGAAAATTAAGTCTTGGTAGTATTCAACCAATCATGCACGTTATATCTTTATTTCGGGCCTTAAAGTTATATTTTGCGCCCGCTTTTGGCCCGCTGCGCAAAAAGCCTTTATTGGCAGGGGATTACGTAAAAGTGTACACCAATTGGGCGATGATGAAGAAATTAGTTCAAATACATATTAGCCCTCCGCCTTCTGAGACTTCTTAAAACCTTTTATTTCTGTCCCGTTGTCTGTGTGTCCGTAATCAAATCTTGCAAACTAAATTAGATCTACTTCCCATTATTCGATTGAGTTGAAATATCACATACCTGTGTTGTAACTTGGGTAAGTTCTACTTGTGTAAATTGGGTGACAATGCCATTTTATGGTACCAATGACCTGATCTCATGATGCAGTCGGAAGACGTCCACGGCATCTCTGTGATAAGACAACCATTGAGTTAGCGCGCAATTAATTCGCCTTCGAGGAGCACTTTAAACTATTTAGTTTATTGTTTTAGATGATACTACTTATACCTTGATTACTGGCATTGCTACAAACGCTACCATAGTCATAGGTTTTTTTGGCTGTGTAACGTCATTAGCATCGCATGTCAGACGATAATTACTACTGATATTTTTTCATGGTTAATAGACAAGGGGGGGAGTCAGCTTAACAGTTGTCTGGCGCCAACTAGCTGGCATCGACACCAACCATGACACGCACAAACTACTAACCATATCCAACCTTATTTCAGCTTTCGTAAAGTAGATTTCAGTAAAGCAATGTAGGTGAATCTAAAAGGGGGTTGCATCTTGTATCGCTTTCGTTTTTTTATCGACCTAGTCCATTATGTAGCGGTTGACTATAGACGATGACAGATGTAGCGTACACCTGTTAAAAAAATATGAAACAGTATTCAAAATATGAGCTTACTTAGACTTTTTTTCTGAAGAGTTTACTAGATTGTTTGTGATGGCTGAGGGAATAAGTAACCGTTTTCAATGGAAATATGTCCATACCATAAATTTAAAAAATTACTTTGAATAAGTACTTACAAATTACACGTTTTTAAATGGCATGCCTTTGACCGCGCTAATAGTGGCTTTTGGGTCTTGCGATGTGGGCTCTATCTGCTTAGAGCCGTAAGACACAAAACGCTCTGTCTGCCTCATGAGGGATATACCCCATCTTTGAAATTACACATCCATCAAATACACTTTTACCCTTCTCGGGACCCTTGTATGTATGTAGTTGTTTCTTTTATTTTGTCTAGTTGAGTGTCCTCAAATTCTGATGCGTCAGCGACACCGAACATCGTCATGTTCGGTGTGGATCAGATGAGTTGTCACTTATACCTTGTTTTTAGCAGATTTTATTTAACTTGTTGTTGTTTATTTGATTTATGGATTAAACCTTGCAAGTTAAATTTGAGCCACTTCCTAGTTTCCGATTGAGATGTAATTTTGAATGCTGATGTAAATCAGATGACAATGAATATTATATTATAACAAGAAGCTGATCTGATGATGGAGCCGGAAGGTGACTATAGGAACCCTGTATTAAAACGACGCAACCCCCATCGAGTTTGGGCTTATTACATACATTTGTCTTGATAAGTACGTTCTCACAATAAAAGCTTGAACATTTTATAGTTTCTGTTATCTTGATCGTATTGTTTTAATATGATATTGTAAGAATGCGTAATATGCGTATTCATGACCACGGATGCGTCATGCAGAGGAGACCACGAAAATAAACGAGACCATTTCCAAGAAACTGTATGCATAACGCGCTTTTCTAAAATCTTCTTGAAATAAAGGTGTGGCTGTGATTTGTTTTCGGGAATAAAAAACAGTTTAAGGTTGCCAAGATTGTTAATTGTTTTGGCTTTTGATTGTAACATGCATTGAGCTAACATGTAAGCTCAATGGTAACATGGATGTTCTCTGTTTTCAATATCTATGCTGAGGTGGCAGGCACGAATAATGTCCCATTTACACAGGACAATCCGCTAAGCCAATCCATTGTCTTATTCTCTTAAAAATTTGTACACTCACAAATTTCATAAATTTGGTACACACTAAATTTACAAATTGACATTATTTTCAATGTCACTAATGTCATCGTCATCATCATTCTTAAGAATTATAAATTAATTTATAATTATGACATGACATGTATTCTCAGACCACATATCTAATTTTAATATCAGTAATTGTAAGTTGACTTATTTGGAGAAAATGCTGCAGCGCAATTTGTTGCCGCTTCTTCTGCACTTGCGCATAGGAAGCGGCACTAAAATTATGTATGTATGTTGTATGCTGTGATGAAATATGTAGTTAGCAAGTCGTGCAAATATATTTTATGCTAAAGCATTTACAATCGTATCAGCGAGTCCTACTTACAGGTATTTTTTTAAATTCTGCATAAAATCAACATACAGGACATCCTGATCAAATACAATTATTTTCACTTAGCAGGGGTAAATTGTTACACAGTAGTGATAAAACAGGTAACGAGACACCAACAATGAGCTGGTAGTGCGTAACTAACGACAGTTGCAACCAACTTCCGCCTCGCGCCGGAAGCGTGGCGCCAGAGGCGCCTGCGCCGCGGTTTGTGGCATTCACATTGCCGCCGTCAAGCCGGACGGACGTCGCGGTTGGCTGGGCCTTAAATTAATTAACTATATCTAGATATTAAAGATAATGGAAGCTGACGATGTTATATGAGACGTTAAATGTTTTCTTTGCCGTTACTGAAGTAATTTAGATAGATAGTTTCCTTTGAATTAAAATTTTGTTTAATGTTAACATTTAAAGTGTAGGGTGCATAAGTAGAGCCATAACCATAAATATTTTCTTAATATTTGGAACTAAATAAAGAATACGAGGACAATGCTCGTCATTATCGTCTCTGTGACGACAGAGTAGATTACTATATGTCACCACCCATTTCCTCTCCCATAGACTTTATACCATCTACTGCGATCAATCCAATCGCCTGGAGAGAGAGAGAGGCCTTTAGTCCAGCAGTGGACTGATATAAGCCGTAAAGAATGCTTGTCATCAACCGAGAAAGTGTCGCTGCAAGCTTAACTTTAGTCTTCTGAAAGTTATCTAGGACTGTTTTGTCTCTTTCTACAGTCTTGTCACCCAGTGCAATGTACTTGAAAATAAAGCTTTAGCAATTTACGCCATTTTATCCGGTCTCGTACTCTTACTCTTTTACTTTCTTCTGTTTTATAATGATCCTAATGGTAGAATATATATAAAGTATTTAGAGCATTTTTTTAATTTATTGCTTAGCCTATATGTGTAGTTTTCTGAAGTTAGAATTAAGCTAATGGATGCAACTGGCACCCTCAGCAATAAATACACATAGTTTCTCTTCCTGCCTACTACTCAACATTCAACAAGAACATTAACAAACGGTTGGTCAATGTAGTGGCCCATTGCCTGAAATATTTACGATTATGGTAAATGCACCTGCTCCATTACTATTAAAGTTAGTACCTTGCAAAATGTATGAGGGCGTGCCTCTTCTGCAACCTGCGTATTATGAAACAAGTATTGGGGTTTTTTTTTCACAAAAACTATTAAAGACATTGATTTGTTGTATATTATCACAAAACAATTTATTAAATAAATATTGATGTTACACTCGCGTTTGTTCCGTTTGTTTCTTCCTGGTTCCACGTATACCTATTCACTAATTATTATTAAACTAATCGAACCAACAGTAATAAAGTTCTAGTAATCCGATCAATAGACGGAGCTGGCTTAGTTCAAAGGTTATTGAATCTAATCAGACCATAACTTCTCGCAAGGATATTAGTCAGAGTCGTCTAAAGGCTTTACTCTACACACCGACCAGTTTCTTCAACACAGGTGAAATCAGCTATAAAAGTAATATTAGCGCAGAATGAAGTTATCATGGCCATCACGGAGTTTTGCAATGCACTTGCTAAACAGCCTGTATGTATGCATGGGCTGTACACTTGTCTGCGTATGCGCACTTGAAGACTAGACAGACAAGCCGCGAGCCTGAGGCAATAAAATATTTATGTCACACCCGGCCACATAGGACCTATTAAATATAACGGTATTGGTACTAACCTTAAAAGCTGGAATGTGTTTGGACCCAGTGGTGTTTTTCTTACAATATGTATGCAATATTAGTTACGATATATTGTGACTTGTGACCAACCCCGAATGATGCGATAAAATTTACGGAAATCTTCATCAACTTTACTATATGTTATATAGGGGTAACTCACGTGAAAAATCAGCTACAGGCCGACATGTTTCTATGTTTTTGTCTTCATCAACTGTTCAAAGTTTAAACAAATAATTGTTCTCTGAAGACGATCAGATAAAGATTGCATGTAAATGTCAAAAAAGTTTTCAAGTAAAAAAATAGATATACGTACTATTTCAGTCTTTAATATTAGTTAACTGACATGTCGTGACAAATTGGTAAAAAGTACATAGTATTCTGAAATTCTGACTTATGCGAACCTGTAGGAAGCAACTTGACAATCCTGAAGGTGGAAGCAAAATACTAAATAAGTCAGGACTTATCTGAATCGAGATCTTTTGTATAAGGCGTAAGTGAGCTAAGGGTCTAATCTGCTAACTTATGAAGCCTTTTAGTGAATAGAAAACCTTTGTGACTCAAATAACTTGCAAATGCGCCAGATAAATGACAAAGTGACTCTAATCTCTTATTGAAATTAGATGTCTTAAAGTACTAACGTTTAGCAAGAGCTAATTTACAATTGGTACATTCGACGGCCTCCATTGCAAGGCGATAAAAAATAATGTCATGGCACCAACGTTTTATTCTATGCACCTCGATACGAGTGTACTTAACACTAATGCATTTAAATCGTTGATCAATGAAGTTAAGACTCACACACATCGGTGCATCCACTATATATGAGATAAAGTAATACCTACATATATTATATGCATCCAGTGTACTGACAATAAAATGAGTAGAAGTGTTATAAAAATAATTGCCACAAAAAGCCCCGTTACAAGTTTACGATGACAATTAAAACTACTACATTTATCTTTTTCTTTCTTAATTTACTTCAGATGCAACTTCATTCGAAGAAAAAGTTATACGATACACGTAATGTTATTTGAATATGATTTTTTATAAAGACATATGAAATATAAAATTGTGCTCTGTCCGGCGAATCCTAACACTAGAAATACTTAGTATAAAAATATGTCATAGGAAGTTAAAAAAAATTCTTATCAAAGCTTTGTGATAATGGAAACGTGCGTTACAATAATATTGCATATATTATTGTAACGTAGAAGACAGTCTTTGCGAATTTTTTTAAAAAACCTCTTATTGTCACCTCATAGTTAACCATTTTATAGAAAATGGAAATGCAAGCAGATAGAATAAATATTAAATGATCCAAGACTGAAATATTCCATCCTTGTGTGATACTTTTGGAGAAGGTAGGAAGCATTATACACTCGGATCTTATCGTTGACGTTTATTTTCTACTGGTTTCTGCTTTGAGAAAACATATATTTGTAAACTTAACAGTACCGACCTGATATTTATTTTAGCTGCATAATTTACAAATGAATTACTTGGAATACCTCAGGGTAAATTACTAGATCCAACATTTTTCATTACTGAAAAATTTATGATGAGCGAAATGATTCTCACAATTTACTGAGAAAGTAATCCACGTAAATATTTCGTGAGCGGTTGCACGGAAGTATCATGTTCAACGAAACGTAGTTCGTGATATATATTTATTACTTCAACCGTGGGTGGTCCTACAGTTCTTGATAGAAGCATCTCTTCACAGGCGATTGTGACGTCATTTGCGATGGTGAGTTTGTTTTGATCTATTCACAAACTATATCAGTCGGACGGTATCGAATCGATTGTAAAAATTATATAGCTGTCTAAAAGAATTGTATGACTAAATCCGAATTTAGTTTCGAGGTTCATAAATGCATATACGTACTTCAATAAACAAAAATAATTGTTAAATTAATGCATACGGGAATTAACGCGAAACGTACCTTTTTTATTTATTTTGCTGACGTTTCGTTCGGGTTTCACCGAACGTGGTCCCAGCTTGACTGAAGCAGCGATGACGCCTACGCCTCCCCCTGCCCGGTGTGATCTTCGTCCACCGTCATATCATTAATTTAATAATAATGCAACGCGATAGTTTAAAAGTATTTAAAAATAATTGTATTCTAAGCTACTGTTATTACACATCTTTTGTTGATCATTGTAATTAGAGTTAGTTTATGTATTATACAACGTGTTAATGAAATAACGCAAAACCTCTCAGATGGTACCTCAGCCCATGAAACTGAACAACTTTTGTTCTACAACTTTCACGAAACCCAAAAAAAAATATTTGAATTTTCATACAAACTGATCAGCTGATCGAGTCAATTTGTATGAAAATTAATTTTTTTTTTGGTTTCATGACAATTGTAGAACAAAGTTGTTGAGTTTCATGGGCTGAGGTACCATCTGAGAGGTTTTGCGTTATTTCATTAACTCGTATAACGTCTTAAATTTATTGATCATCTTGATGTTATACATATTTGTATGATAATGTTGTTGTAATGTCATTGGTTAAATTGCGATTCACACCATCATTTCAACGGTCAGTCAAGTCTCGAAATCCACTGACCAAACATGACCAATAATGCTGAACCTCTGAATTAATTTGAGCCATAAAAGGCCAAGACATTCGATGATGACTCCGCTCGAATTTTAATCGAGTCGTCTCATACACTAATGATATCGAGTGATTTAAAATCGAGTTTAAAATCATCATTTTACATTCCGTTTCGTTTTTGCCTGAATTTAATCTTTCAATCGGATCGCTAATGTAAGCGGTTGCGAACATTTGGAATGCCTTTCTTCAAGTATGGCTGGTTTTCAACAAAGTTGCGCACCGTCAACAGCGCATAGTGATGCAGAATTCATTGCAATTTTACTGCTATTGCCACCTCATAAAGGTGCATAAAGCGTTACTGGATTTGCTGTTTCCTGTACCAGATCTTCGTGTACTTGCTTTTCTTTCCTAACTTTCCTACTTGCTGAATGCCAGTTTTATTTAGTTGATATATATTAGCTTATTCACTCCTTACAGCGTTTAGCTCTCTCTTGTAAAAGTTTACAAGTATTTGGTCTGTTATTTGCCAATTTTTTGCACCTGTTAATTAACGCCTACATGGACTAGGCTAGTAAAATTAATTGACTTGTAATCCTTGTGGTTAGCTGAGCTAAGTCGTTGACTTGCATTCCAAACATAGTTTTCCGTACTTTGTTATCATTGTCAACTGCCAAAATTCTTCTCTGGAATGTTCTCCCCGATCCGCTTAACCCAATCGTTACACTTTCAAACAGGTGGTTCATAAACTGTTTCTCTAAGAAGTCTCATCTACTCATGGTGTCCCCGTGCAATAATTAGCAGTCATCCTTATGATATTATTTTATCTGTATAAATTATTTAGTTATTTATGTTTTATATATGCATGTACAATTCCCGGCACATAAGTTGAACCAAAATGGCGGTCACTGCGCACACTTTTGCCACTAATTTTATCTGCGCAGCGCCGCCATTTTGGTTCAACTTATGTGCCGGGTATTATATATATTGTTATTTTATGTAACTATAGTAATCGTGCCGTATCGGTTTATACTTTTTTAAATTAATATAGTCTTATTTATATACTTGTAGGTTTATCCTTTTCAGTTTTTTTCACGCATTCTGTCGCACCAGTCAAATTTATTTCTCTTCTGGTCCAGTTGACTGTTAGGAAACGCCTTATGGCGTTAGGTGCGCCATTTTGTACACTTTTTATGTGCAATAAAGTTTTAATCAATAAATAAACATTCTAATGATCAATCCTTTTTCGTTTTAGAAGTTCATTTTGTTATAGAAATCTTAAGTAGCTATTATATTATATAAAAAATGCTTTGTTTTTAGAAGATCTACATAATTTTGAAAACTTTGTTTACAACCTACAGAATATTTATTTGGATAAAAGTTGGTTTTCTATCATAATTATTATTATTATAATTAAGCATCAAATTGATTATGTTAATCAATCGAAACAAAAGACAAGTTTAAAACGTCTCGAAAGAAGAACACATAAAAAATGAGTCTATATTTTGTCTGGCTTTTATATGCTAATATTACGGCGGACTATGTAAATTTGCCTAGATATACATCTGAATTGGACATATATTGGTGGTATTCACCGTCCTTGGGAAATAGATCGCCATTATTTACGATCCATGTGAATTTAAACTTAAGAACCGGTTTTATCACCAATATGATATTTAGATACAATATTTCTATTCCGGACAAAAAACTCATTATGTACAATACTGGTTCGTAGAGAATCGTTCGCACGGTTCTAAACATAATTCTAATTGTATAATTATGCAAAGAAAGACAGTGAAATTTGCCTCATGTAAAAGCCTGCCTATCAATGACGATGTCTTATTTGACAATAATTACCATAATATATCAATCTCTTCCACTTTGTTGTTTACTATTGCTAGTGATTTTATTTACTAGTAATGACGTGAATAGCGAATTTACCCTACTTATTTCTTTTTAGGGTTCCGTAGCCAAAGGCAAAAAACGGAACCCTTATGGATTCGTCATGTCTGTCTGTCTGTCCGTCCGTATGTCACAGCCACTTTTTTCCGAAACTTTAAGAACTATACTGTTGAAACTTGGTAAGTAGATGTATTTTGTGAACTGCATTAGGATTTTTACACAAAAATAGAAAAAAAAACAATACATTATGGGGGTTCCCCATACTTAGAACTGAAACTCAACATTTTTTTTTCATCAAACCCATACTTGTGTGGTATCTATGGATAGGTCTTCAAAAATGATATTGAGGTTTCTAATTTAATTTTTTTTAAACTGAATAGTTTGCACGAGAGACTCTTCCAAAGTGGTAAAATGTGTGTGTGTGTGTGTGTCCCGTAACTTCTAAAATAAGAGAATGATAAAACTAAAAAAAAATATATGATTTGAAGATTAGTTTGAACGAGATCTAGTAAGTAGTTTTTTTTTAATACGTCATAAATCGTAAACAGCAATTTACCTTTACAACTTTTATATTATGTTACTTGCTGCTACAGAACCCTGCATGGGCGAGTCCGACTCACACTTGGCCGGTTTTTATTTACATGTGGTTTATGCTACCACCCTTTTTCGCTTATTTATTATTTTGTTGCTTCATCGCTTGGAGTAGGACGTTTTGTAGCTCTGTTTGGCATCTAATTGAGTAAGATAGATTCAAGATTTTTCTTATCCTCATGACATGAGTTTTAAGTTATTTTAAATCTTTGCTTCTTAAGCATCTTTTAGTTTAGACTATCGCGTTGCAAGCATCGTTATTAAATTAAAGGCCTAACATCACAGCTTCCTTCAGTCAGTCTAAAACCAAGTTCGGTGCAACTCGGACGAAACGTCAGCGATATTAAGGTGGAGGTATAGGCAAATGACCTTGAAGTGGCGCCCTCACTTGAAATAAATTATTAACTCGTAAATATGGAGATAATTTCCATATTGCTCTTCGTCATGCACTAGATAGCCCTTTAAATTATTTTATGAACCACCGTTGAAAGTATTTACATTAGTCCGTCTAGCTTTAAAACTTGCTTCCGCCAAAAGTGGCCACGGCCAGTTTTAAAGCTAGACGGATCACCAATAATAGTTTCAACGGTAGTTCATAAAATAATTTAAAAGGATATCTAGTGCATGACGAAGAGCAATATGGAAATTATTACCATATTTACGAGTTAACAATTTATTTCACACTTCAAGGCCATTTGCCTATATCTTCGCCTTAAATAAAAATGGTATGTTTCGCTGCAACGTTGCTTCTTTGTTGGCAAATATGTCAGAACAGTCAATTGTTTTGCAATGCGATATACCTTATCCTTAATTCCTTCTCAATCATTACCATAGCTTTGACTGTACAAGCTCAAAGAGCCATCCGTCTATCCTTTTGTCACAGGAAGGAAACAAGGCATGTCTACAGCATGTATCAAACATGGCGGCGGTGGCGTGACTGGACTAATGACATTAGCACAAAACACTAAACAATTTTCGTAATGAATGCAGATAGTCGTCTGCGGCTGCGGTGTGGTGGCGCCTCGCCCACTCGAATGCACAGACGTAGGCGACTTGCCATCTTCCGCCATTGCACAGTTTTATGCACACCGGCTTAAGCTGAATGTCGATTGGTATGTAGTATGTAGTATCACGTAAGGGAAATAAATAATTCCCTTAGAAATATAAAATTCTTTTTCATGACTGAGAGATGAGACCGCCATGGACAATTACTGGCACTATGTAAGATAAATAAAGATAAGAGGCAAACACAGTTTAAGAATTGATGAAAAAGTGATAAAACTTAAAGACGGAGAGGAATTGACTATGCTATGTATGGTATTCATAAATTCTTACATAAAAGTTTAAGTACAGATGCATTCCTAGCAGAATAATTAGAAATAGCACGTTTCATTTAATTACACTTCATAGAATAGCAATTTACTGGCTGTCTTTAAATGAGTTATAAGGTTCAGACTATAGTTCGAGGTACGCGTAGGACGACTAATGAAATGTTACCAATAGTAAAGCGTAGGGTAAAGCGTTAAAAAGCCTAGTCTAAACCAGACATTATTGCTACAGATAGGATCTATTTCGTCAGCTCGTATTGGCGTGGTGTATCGAACTTAATTTGCACGATACCGGACTAGTAGTATCTTTGTTTCGGACATTCTGTTCAGAATATGCGAAAGAGTATTTTTTGTGGAAAAAACATCTGTACAATCTGCTAATAAATATCATCATCATTTCAGCTACAGGTGCAATGAAAATTTGGTAAATTTTAAATAAATTTGTAAAATATTAAATTTTTAAATGAATTTGAGGACAAAAAGGACCACGATCTCAAATGTCCAGACCAGTTCCACAAGGGCGTACAAAAACATGTTTTAATAATGTGTTCCCCTTTATGTATGAGACAATACTTCCAAAGAATAAATAAAATAGCGCTGACTCACTCTTGTTGAATTAAAATATTTATAGATAACATAAGTCCGAGTTCTCAGATCTAATATTTGAAGATCGTCTTTTTTATTTACAAATGTTTGGTCTATTATAAGGTAAGAATTTAGAGGAATAAGAAGACCAAGAAAGACATGAAAAGAATGCGTGAGATGAAGATACGATGAGATAGATTGCAAGATACAAAGTGCAATGGGAATTTACATGTTATGATGAAGTGACAAAAGGCTGTTTTTAGCCAATAAAGAAGATTCACGAGATCTATTTGATAGTAATTTAAATTGTTATGATAATATGTTCACATTCATTCCACATTATCGTTTCAGACGCAAGGAAAACACTGGTGGATAAGCCACACTCAAAGATGTTGAAATACCTACAAAAATAAATCAAATTGTTGTCTCTCTTCATCATATAAAGCCTGTCTCTTTCTAAGTCATAAATATTGTTTTTAATGATCCCGACATAACCCATGCACTTATCAGAATTCCGAAGTTAGCTTCACATTATTGAGAACTTCTTTTGACGTAAGATGTTAGAAATCATACCTTAAAATACCACCAAAATACAAACAAGGATAATAAACTTGAATTCAAATCCTTCATTTGCAACGAACAGCCAACAAAAGATTCTCTAAAAGACCTATTGGTGGGCCACGAAGTATTTCGTCGTCCGAACAATCCGTGAATTCCATTACAAATAAACATTACTATCAGAGTATCAGTAATAATGATAATGTAGCTGCAATAGAAGGACACGATTTCAAAAATGAATGGGCCTTGCTGGCTCTCGGACTGACATTTTAAGTTGTGCGACAATCTTGTGACAATGTAATCGTGCCGGTGTGCCTTGTGAGACAGCCGCCTTGCTTTGTAAGGAGGTTTTGGCGCCACAAGTGTTGTATTTGCCATAGAATTACTTGGAGAGGTGGAAGATAAATCCTTCTAGCAAGAATTTTTGAATACTGCAACGTTTTGAAACTTTTATCAGGATTGTAAGATTTGTCCATCGGAATAGTTTTAAAAAAGTATTTTCTACTTTGCAGCTATTGAGCATAGGCCTTGCTTTGTGTAGTAAGTATATAGAGCATCGTTATACTGTATGTGTTGTATTTCTATAAATAGCAAATTTTGATTCTAATTTCAACCATAGATTCCGAAGTTGTGTAAAATTTTATTTGACAAACTAACAACATTTTAAAAATACGGCTGATAAACGCAAACGCCATTAATTCGAATATCAATATTGACAATACTTAAAAAAATTCAGTGCTAAATGAATGTTTGTCCATTACACATGTCTTCTCCATGTTTCCGACTATCCACACACAATATAAAAACAGAACAGAAGGAGAGTTCACTCGGCGATTTTTTTCTTATCGCTATCTAAGAAACGACTAACATGATGTTTGAATAATTAAGGCACCCACTAAGAGCACTGGAGAGTAACACAGTCGCATCTTATTCTGGAAAATATTCCTGGTTCCTGAGCCTAAGGAAAAGTCATTAAAAATTGAACGGCGAAAAAACCTAAAACAAAAATCAATATAAAATTTATGTGTGTTTTCAACGCGTATGACAGTACCAATCAAGTGCAGATCGTTATTGTTACCCGACTACGGCAATGCCTACGGAAGGGTAATGATTATATAATTATGTATGTATCTGTTCCACCGTAGCATCCGAACTGCTTGTCCAATTTTCACAAATGAGATGTCAACCGATACGTCATTATCGTCCGGGTTACTTAGGCTACATTTTGTATGTAAGTATGAAATAGATATGATAAATCTTACACACAAAACGTTTGGGTTTAAAAAAAATTGCGTCACCATTTTCCCGAAGTCGATCTTGTTGTTTATGATAGTCTCCTACAAAGGTCGAATGAAGAAACATAGAAATGCATATTATCTCTTCTTAGAGCATTACCAGTTGCATCCTAAGCTATGCTGCTAATTGATCACCAAATTAAAGACTGCAAAGTGGACAAGAAAGAGCCAGAATCATTAAAATTGAATGGAAATGTTACGTGGCCAACCATGGTGTTGCGATCTGCATGCGTAGTAGCATCTATTGTACTTTTATTTTAGATAGTGGTGTTTGCCCAAGTGGCATTTGCGCATTAGCATAACACATTATGGTAATGCGGCTGTGAATAGAGTATAGAGCCTTATGTTTGCAAACATGCCGGCTTATTTGGCTTTTGTTGCTACTAAAATTAGTTGCGATATGTTTATTTATGTTAGATAATTAGGTTGCGTGTACAGCTGCTACTGTAGTAGTGATAATTTGATGTATTATGAAAATCTCACGGTTTACATCCATTAAAAAGAAACACCACTACAAAAATATTTAAGTTTCCTCTGATAAACATCACATTTACTTTGTTAATCAAGAAATGTAGGTATGATCTTTTATGGAATAAATTACTTGCAAGATCTCAAAAAGAAAATACAAATATATCAAGAAAAATAAACCGGTCTGATCATCAAGGTGACAAGCGATGGATCGAGTTAAAAAATGCAGTTCTTGTTACACATGGATTTATGCAGAACCACGTTGGAACTCGTTCCCTCTTCACCGACCATTTTCATGCTCACTGTACAACATGTGCCATTATGTACCGCCACTGTAATTATTGCCCTGAGACCTACATAATAAAATTAAATAGGCTAGCAGCTGTTTATTATATATTCTTTGTTGAAGTGCGTGTTTCAGATAATTTAAGTCTATCAGATAATAAGTTTAAACTTTAAAAAGTCAATTGCGATAATTTTATAATTCTTATATTTATTGCCTAATTGTAAATCTTCTTGTTGGCATATTCTCAGCGCAATAGAATATATATAAACGCCGGGTCAAATGCCAGGGAAATCACCGATTGCATCTTCGGTTTCAGCAATAATGTCTACTACCTACTGGTTTCTAATCATCAATAATTGCTACATTACCAGTTTAAATCGGAAAAGGTCCCCCCCTCTATTATGGTAGTAAACGTTAAATATCCCGTCTTTAATGACCATCGGACGCTATCTAATTATTTGAAGAAGTAATTATCCCATAGCGCAATTATGGGTGATAAAATTAACAATTCTATTACGTCGGCAAGCATCGAATTAAAAATACTGATGGTCTTGAATCCGAGCCAACGCAATGATTACTGTTTCAAAACAAAATCCGTGACTACTCCACGCTGGCATCTGGAAAATCAAAATCAAAAAGAGTAACTGAATACAGAATACAGAAGCGCAACGCAGTGTCCAGAGCATAAAGGATGTGATTCACTCGAAAGCACTTGCACTTGTAGGTGAGTCACAATGTTATCTGACTTTTACGGCTGGCGTTCGCTTCTGTTGTTCACTGAAATGTCTATACTCGATTTTATGTTCATTTTATCAATTACACGCCGGATGCTGGTTGTGGTGTATCGACAGGAATATCAATTACAATGACAGTACACCATGTGACAGCTTTGATGACGCAAATAGCTGCACGGAAAACAACTTTGAGTGAAAATGTTAAAATTTCAAAGCCGTACGTACCAATGCACTTAAATATAGCGATTTTGATTAGTTCTTATGATTTTGCTACAACAGCGTTGTAAACTTTCATATTTTTATTGGTTTTAACAACGTTTGCGAAAAATTTACGTCCAGATCAAACGTGTATTCTAATGTATGATTAAGCGTATGGTTGTTAATTGTCCATAAACTCGGCTGAGTGTGGGTCCAATAATGTGATTTGTCGATAAGAAGTCACAAAACACAGAAAATCAATTAACAAAAGGTTCCCTTATCAGAAACGGCGAAGGTAAGGCGCAGCAAAAAGGGCAAAAGGACGACCAGACAGTCTTACCTTATGCTCTTATCGTAACCGCTCATTTGTCGGCGACATTCCGGGAATGGCGTCGGCGGATGGCCTAATTGACTTAGTCGCCCACACTGTATCATACTGCCATTAACGACCGTCGCCTCTAGGAGCCCCTTTTGTTCTCGACGAGTTGCAACAGGTAGGAACATTTACCTGCCCATCGAATTTGCCAAACCAGGGTGGCAATTTTTCAAGGAACAAAAAAGTCTACCTGCATCTTTGCTTCCCTTTCTAGTGGTTGCTTGTCAGCTTTATTTATTGTTTTTGAATCTGCTTCGAGTGGCCGAGGAGCTAATTGTAGTGACTCGCCATTAGAGTGTCCAAGTAAGTGATTAATAACTTCTAGCGTTAGCTGGCCCCAGTAAATTACAGCCGTTTACTCTAGACACTGATTTCCATGCCTTACTCGGTGATCGCTAATTGCTCTAGCTTGTTATTTTATGCGATCGACGTTACTGAATTTATTAGATTTCGAAATACTTAACAACCATTAAATCTTTTTAACTTAATTAATCTTTTCAGAAGCAAACATGTCTCATTTTGTTGAATGCTTTTGAGCTATGTTTGGCGTTGAGTCATCGCCTACCTGTCAACGACATTTCTAACGCCACTCCATCATACTCTGTCACTTTACATTCCTCGGACACTCATTATCCCTTAATGGAACTTCAAGAGCGTGCCTGATTATCTTTATTTACTTTAAGAGCTCCCAATTACAGACATCGTCGTAGATCTTAAGTAATGCTGTATGCTTTTTTATTTCTTTCCCTTTAATATTCCTCTATGAAGTATACCTGGTTTACTGATCACTTTCCTTTTTAACGTATCTTATCATGGAATGAATGCTGCCATTTCGAGCTCTTAAAAGGATTCTATTAGTGACTTTTCTATTTTCTAAACACTTAAGATTTACGCCCTCCGCTTCAATTATCTCTAAGTGCCTCTCGATTGCAGTGTCCCTTAGCTTTTATGGTCTAAAATTACCCTATCTGTAGCACTGGCAGGTTTCCGTTACCTACCGTAGATTTCCGGCGATCTGTAAATTGAACCGAGTGGTTATAAATCTCTCCGGGGTTGAAAACTCAGATACGGTTAAAAGCTTCGGCGGAGACGGCGGAGGAGTAAAAATAGGGACCGCCTTAAGTTGAGGTTCGTGTCGTTTGATAAGAGTTGAAGTTTTTGTGGCAGCGGGACGACTTCCAAAGATAGCGACCCAGAATTGAGATAATAAAACACGGCCAATACTTAAAAGTCGGTCTCTAGATTAACACCGGGTTTTTATTTAGATAAGTTCGCTCCAGGCGCTTATTTGTTTTACCTGATTACACTACCAGAGATTTATTCATTCGTTGTAGGAGCCACCGCTTATGTAAATTATTTTTGGTTACATAAAATGTTATGCTCCAAATAATGTTCACGGTTTCTTACTCAAGTATGGTTGGCGGCTGGCTAACATCTGTTATCGAATCGGAATTTATGTTTTTACTCTTTCAAACGCACCTGCTGCGGATATAAATAACTGTACATACGCGTTTTATACACATTCACTAAGTGTACTTGTATTTTGTTCGTAAGAATTTCTCAGGACAATCAGATTGTACTTGGAAGTATGTTTATTTTGTTAATAGATGTAAGTTGTTTTAAGTGCTCATTGTCCGTCTACTTTTATTTATTTATCGTTAACCTTCTCAAGTGGTCTGTCCACATGATTCCGGCGCTGAGATCCCGGTTCTCTCACGCTTGCGTTGTATCTCCAACCAGTCTGCCTTCCGGGTTGTCGTTCTGAGCTGCATTAAATTGAATTTACGCGCTGACACGGGCATCTGTCCGATTCAGATATTTATCACGTCACTAGCAGCGTGTAACGTGTCAAAATAAACGGGACCGTTGCGTTCGCGGATATAGTTTTTACGAATGCTCTCCTGCTCTTTAGTAAGATTATCGAAAAGGACAGAACGAATCTCTGAAGAAGCAATCAATTCTGATACCAACTTTATGGTAGAGGATTAGAGCGTAATTTGGTTTGTTTTTATAGCAACGCTTTCAAGTATCGTAATGACTAGCTACGGTCGCATGAGCGCATTCAGAATCCACGATTTGTGTAGAAAAGCCGTATTCACTGGGATTAACATTAAAATTAGAGTCTTATTTTGTTGTGTCACGGTTTATAGTTGCATGAGCATCATTTACTGTTGCCTGCCGGCGTGCGTGCTAGGTTTATCCTTGCCGTCTCTGGCGCCGGCGCCGCACTTACGCCGCCACTATTTTTTCCCGCGGCTTGCAATCTAATTTATTCATATAATGTATTCTCGTTTTATATTACTAGTAATTTTCTAGTTTGCGACTATTGTTGTCTCTTTATTGTTTTCGTGACACCATTGGCAGCGTGGGCGCCAAGAGACGCCACGATCACTTTGAACAAGCGCTTTGTTAATTGACTCATCGCGTGTCTATATTTCTAACTGTGGGAAATCTTTAGTAAAACTATATCATAATTATATCAAATTTATTACATTGCTATTAATGTAACCACCAATAGTTGTTATTTGTCATTTTGCTTTAACTTGACGACTATAATGTTTAGTATATTAACTAAATGAATAAACACAACGAGTTACAAGTGGTTGTTATAATTACAACAGTAGCGATGACTAAACAAACAATACGTCAAAACAAATACGCTACTAAAGTAATTTAGGTTGCAAGGTTAGGCGCGAAATGGGTGGGTCGAGGTTGTCAGTAGTTGTGGTCTGCGGTGCGATTACGTGTCAACCTGAAATTGTAAGCTATATTCACTTATCAAGCTATTAAATTAAGCTACCTAGTTTCATGGCTCTAAAATTTGATGATATTGACAAGTTACCTGTCTGTGTGAGGTTCTAATAAAAAAATGCCTTTAACTATATATTTTATTATTATATAATTACCCGTGTGGTTCCCGGCAGAGTAAAAAAGGGCCACTCAAAGTCTTCCCGTGGATGTCGTAGAAGGCGAATTAGGAGACACAAGCTAAACAAAGCTTATAAACATCAATGAGACCCCTCCAACCTGTCTGGCCAGCGTAGAGAGTATAGGCCATATCCTCTGACTACTCTGGCTAATATATGGCTCTGGTAGTACAGAGAGGGTCGTGCTCCTGCAGTGGAGACTAAAAAAGACCTGATGATGATGATATATTTTACGACTTCGATTGGTCCACCCAATGACCTTTGGGTCCACCTTACAAGAGTCCTATTCTTGATTTTATACTTTTAAGTGTGTGTAACTCACATATTTATTAAAATTAAAGTTTTTATTATCAAAACCAAATCTTTCTTTTACTTAGATTTGCAACAGATGGTGTTATTTACTTAGTACCTAAACGAATTTAAGTTTATTTAAAAATATCGTGGGACTAGTTAATATTTCATATTGCCTTAACATCAGGAAGTTTCAAGATGGTGAGGTCTGACTCATTCCTCCTTAGTCAGGATTAATTTATACATGACTACTCTACACAGACTACACTTAATAATGCTTTTGATGCATACGAGTACGAGGTAGGTACGTTTTTATATTTGAAATTAAATCAATACTTGAATTTTCTTATTCTTCTTTAATAGCCTACATCAGTCCATTACTGGACTATATGTAATAAAGGTAGGATTTGCCCATAATTTAATTACCACGCTGGGAAGGCGGGTTTAGTTTGTATTTAATTAAAAAATGGGATATCTCATAAAAAATTACAGCCATACAGATTCAACTAAAGGCAACGCTTTGGTAAATACACTTTAAAATTTCATAAAACTAGTCCAAAATAATGTTTGTATTTATAAACCTCCGAGGGATATCTCCTTAAATTAGAAAATTCTAGAAAAGGGCACCGCCGACGAGGGTTCGCTTCAAAACGACTGACGACTAGTATAATTAGACCTTCAACGTGTGTCTTCCCTAACCTAAATCATTGAGTGCTAGAAGAGCAATGAGGGTCTGAACAAATTGGACGTGGAACGAAGCAGCCAGTGGTGACAGATGTGAACGTAAACTGAAAAAGTTCGGTACAGTTAGTGCGTTCAGTAATTATTACGTGCAAACTGTGATTTTGGAGCTGGTATCCGGAATTCCGGAACAAGTTGTCGAATGTGAAATTTCAAATTGCACTTGTAATGGTTTTTAATCAAAGCGAATGTCGTATCTGCTGATTTATGATTTCTTGCAGTATCATATTAAAAAATTAAATTGAGTTTAGTGATAGCAATTTTTCTGGGTGAGACTTAATCTACTTTATTTAACTAAATAATAAATCAAAGACTATTTTAAGTCTTATTAATAATCATTATTCAATGTATGCTTATTATTAGCAAAACATAAGGTTTTGCACTGTTGTCATGCCATTTTAACTAATTAAAATAGCATGCTTTATTTTAACTTTGGCAATGCTGTGGACATCGATTTTTCTACCTTATAATGACTTTTCAATACAACTACAGTATCGTGTGTCCTAATAAAATTATATCTGAATAATCATTAGGCGTATTGTTTGAGCACGATACGTATAAGAATGACAGACGTGACTCAAGTCACTTCACTGCTGACGGTACTCGACTATTGTTTATTTATACCAAACAGTAGCGTGTAAATCGAGGCATTGTTTATAAGTTTAATATTATATGGCTTGGCATAATAAACAGACAATCCTGAGTCTGGACGGGTATTAAAAATGCCCCATAGCTCGGTAATTAAAGGCTGACGTCATGTCTAGAGTTTGATTTTTGACTTGATAAAATTAAAATCGTGCACTGCACTATCTAATATAAACAGATTTTTTTAATCCATAACATTTGGTTTTTATTCTATTGATAGAAATGTCAATACGTCATATACTTTGAAAAAATGGGTTAACAATTGGCATGGCACTGTTCGTCGTACAGTCACTTTATGTTACGTCATTACTATCGGTAGAGACATGTCTATGTGGGCATACATTTTTGTGTAAAATTAATACATATGTATTTTGTATTTGTAAAGTTAGTGACAACACAACATTAGAGTGGTACAAGAATGTGAACATTTGAACTATTTTCACCCAATCCTTTCCATCTCTCTCTGTCCAAAGCCAACTCCTTAACATCATGAAGGTTGAAACATGGACTTGATCTTTCAGTTGTTTCAAATAAACGGGCAAGTGCGAGTCGGACTCGTACATGAAGGGTTCCGTACCTCTCTACAATGTTTTAAAACGCTGAAGAAACACGTTTCTTGTATGACGACCCCCTTTAATTTTTAACTTTATCTTATTTTTTGTTATGGTGGTCATAGTAATACATATTCGGTGAAAATTTCAAGTATCTAGTTAATGCCATTATAAAGATCTAGTTAAAAATGCTGAAAAAACAAATTTTTTTTATGACGACCCCCTTTAATTTTTAACTTTTTTTATTTTTAGTATTTGTTGTTATAGCGGCCACAGTAATACGTAATCGGTAAACATTTCAAGTGTCTAGCTATTACGGTTTAAGAGGTAGAGCCCTGTGACAGACGGACAGACAGACAGCGGAGTCTCAGTAAAAGGAACCCTAAAAACTGTCTCTAGGTCTTCCTTTGCCTCTTCTTTCTCCTTCCTCCAATAAAACTCTTCATGTCTAATAAAGTGTCCTAGCATTCTCCCTCATCAGAATTTACAGTTTGTAGTAGTTTGTGTTTCTTTCCAGCAAGTGCCAACACCTCCTCATTAGTTTTCTTTTCTGTCCAGCTAATACCTTCCATTCACTGCCAGCACTACATCTCAAACGCTTCCAGTCTAGCTCTATCCTTCTTATCACATATGATAGGATTTGAGTCATCTCAAAACTTAAAATTATACCAATTAAAGGCAAAAATTTAACTCATCGTTGCTATGCCTTGCATTGCATCTAAATTACCAACATGTGTTTCACAATCTGAGTAAATATTAAAGTAATCATTGTGTTACCCCAACCATATGTGACTTGTTACAAGATGTGGTAATTGAGAATTTTTATAAACGAAATATTGTATGACCTTTTCGTACTTCGGGCTCGCACAACTAAAATGGCTTCTTAAACGTTATTTTTACCGATGTAACTTTATACGACTAATTTTAAGCTAACTTCATGTATTTTTTGTTGCAGGTATGTCTAAAGAAAGTTCCGAGATATCAAGTTTCAATTCCTGCGATGGAAGTATCAATGTCGGGTTGGTTTTGGAGAAACTTGGTGGGAATTATGGACATTTTAATATTATATTTTTAGTGACTACTTAAAAATTGTTGATTTTTGTGATTAATTGCAAAGATGAAGCAAAGTAAGTCATTCCTACGGAGTGGCTGACTCAATAACTTATTAGTAGTTAGGAGACATAGATTTAATTGATCGAAATAAACGGGCATGTGCGAGTCGGACTCGTACATGAAGGGTTCCGTACCACCGTACAATGTTTTAAAACGCTGAAGAAACACGTTTCTTGTATGACGACCCCCTTTAATTTTTAACTATTTTTTATTTTTAGTATTTGTTGTTATAGCGGCCACAGATTGCTGTGGCCGCTACCGATTATGTATTAACATAATCGGTAAAAATTTCAAGTGTCTAGCTCTTACGGTTCAAGAGATAGAGCCCTGTGACAGACGGACAGACAGCGGAGTCTCAGTAATAGGGTCCGTTTGCACCCTTTGGGTACGGAACCCTAAAAAGGCACATAGGTATACAAAATAAAAAACTTTACAAAATATTTTAAACACACAAAGAAGAAAAAAATAACAAACATACGAGTATGCGTTTTTGCAAATCAAATGGGCTGTGGATCAGTGGATAGTTTACTCATTCAAAATACATATGAGTAAAAGACTGATATTCTGCCACATCACTTGATGGATTTGACTTACCAGTAACCACTATTACTTTAAACGAGCAATTCTAGATTTAAGACTTTTCATTATGATTTTAGACATTTTATCATGATAATGATTGATGACAAATTGCATGCTATGCTCGGTTAGTCTTTGTCTGTCTGTAGTTTTATCTGCCATAGCGATTCAATCGGCCTTTTGTTAGATACTGCTTGATTAAACGCGATGTCCTTTTCATCTTGTGTGGACACTGACCGAGGTACTTAGGTGTTTATTGACCTTTTTTATTAGGTATAGTTGAATTAACTTTCGTGTCTGATTATTGCATTTTAGATTTCCCATTTTTTTATCTTGTTGGTATGTCTTCTTTATTTCCTATCGAGTGTGCTTATAGGTCCGAAGCTTACCTACATGGTCAGATTTTTCGAAAGTGATTAGTCCTAAAACTAAAAATGTTCTCTAGAAATGTAGCGTTCTCTATTTTATTACAAGATTTTATTTCGTTTCACCTGTCTCGTTGTCGTTGTCCGTTATCAAATCTTGCAAGCTAAATTAGACCCACTTCCCATTATTCGGTCGAGTTCCCATACTTATGTAAGTTGGGTGACAATGCAATATGATTGTAGCAATGACCTGATCTCATGATGAAGCCGGAAGGTGGCCACGGCATCTCTGTGATAAAACAACATAAACGCAACTCACCGAATTTGGACTAAATTGTTTCATCTTGTTAGTTTAGTGCTCCACTTTTAACTTTTAGTTCAATTTCAGATAAGAGCTTGTTTCTAAAAATATTTACTTGTTAAAATTGACGCGAGATTTATGTATGATTAAATTAAACTGGTAAATTTTATTTATTAAAATAATAATGGCGATTTTGTAGCGTATGTCAACAGTTTCGACTTTAAAAGAGTCTCCGCGTAGTCTCTTCTAGTTAAGAATAAAAAAGTGTAGCGGGTAGCATACTGTAACTGCATTATCTCGCATGTGTATCTTACTAATTAGTCTGGCCAATTCAGGGAATCTGTGCTAAATTCATTATTGCCATAACAATTAACAATCGGCATTTTCCAAAGCCATGACGACTGCCATTGTTTGCGAAAGAGTGGCGCCACCGCGCTTCGGCGCCGTCGCATCCGCTAGTGACGAGAATGTATTGTCGATAAACCGCCAAAACCATAACAATAATCAATCGATCGGTTACAAACACCATTGTTGATGTTATTGTTCGTGCTGCAGCTCGAGACGCCGAGAATTTTATTCTCACACCAATAAACTCGCCTTGTGAATTTGTAAATTGTTATTCCAGCGGAAATTGTTCTGCTTTCTCGTAAAAACGGTAATAACCCGCACGAATACGAATAAATTTCGTAGACAGGTGTAGCAGTAATTACTTCCAATTAAAAATCTTTAGTATGTGAATAGAAAGTCGATTTACTTATTTATGTTAGCAGAGTGGCAGCAAGGCTTTCAATATCTTTGTGAAATCAGTAGTTTAACGCTACTATAGTCGTAAAGTCTGTAAGTAAATTGCTCAGATTAGCCATTTATCCTATTTATCGATATTACGGTGTGACCGCTTGGTCTCGCTTCGCTTGGCTTGTCGCCTGTCGACCTCATTCCATGCCGACGCGGCGCCTGTCTCGATCAACGATTAGCAAGACTACACGCCCATCACTATTGTCTTTTTCATAAACTCGCAATAATTGTTTCTGAAACAAGTTTTAAAGTCCATTGTATTCGTTTATCTTGTTTTTTGTTCCGCCAATTTGCGAAGTGCATTAATTTATTACAATATCTTTCAGTTTAAAACTCCACGCTTTTAAAGTTTTTATACATATAGGTTAACAAGTCCGTTCAAAGTAATTGTAACGTTTTCTTGGGAACGTTGCACAATGTATAACTGTGAAGTGTGGACACACAGTACAAGAACAATTTATTTTATAAAGTAGCCGGATTCAGGGCAGTGGTGTCGCATTAATCATTAAATTTTGTTTCACATTACATGCCTTCTATATCTAATGCACTCGCTACTGGCGCCACCGTTCTTTGGCCGCGTGCCACTGAAGTACTTAATACTGAACTATTAATTTCTAAATCCGATGAAAGTACAACACGTATTGCATTGTCAACGAAATCAGAAGAGGAGAGTTTTACATTAATAACGTTGGCTTAGTTTGTTTTGGATTGGAGCCATTCTGTTTGAAATATCCGAGAGTTGTGTTTATAATAATTTCTCAGGTTTACATAAATCACGTTGGTTCCGCTAAACAATTACACAAAGAGAATTATCGTGCAATTACGTTTCTCTTTTGTACTTGTGTCTTGTGATTAGGTACCTATGTGTCGTATTTTCGTGCTATCCGATTTCGAATGTCCTTTGTGCGCACGCTGCCTATGTCCAATATTACTTGTTTGTGTTGAGACATATCACATTTACAGACGGTGATATGATAGATAAGATTTAACATGTCGGTATGCACGCTGAAATCAATTAAAGTGTATAGTTATTCATATATATGTGGATCTTAATTAAAAGATGTATTAACACCATGCGGTTTATAAATCGTATTATTTTTTTTCGTTGTCTAATAAGTTTTAAAATTCTGTGAACGATGAATCTTTCATCGCCGCGTTTATTGGGTGAAAATGTGATTCAACTTTTATAATAAGGTCGTTGGATTTAAAACATTTAAGTACGACGGTGTTGCTGCGATCCATGACTCGTATGCACTTGGCGCGTGGCCATTAGTGACCTCATTGCGCGCTGTTTTTGGCGCCACTCGCGCGTTGATCGCTATCGCATCGATGACATGCCAAAACGCGGACCTAGAGATATTTATCGATATTTATTTTAGATACTGGACATCACTATGCAGTTATGCATTGAATTTGTAATTTAATTTTTATTTTATTCGTTCCTGCTGCAGTTGTAAAGTTTTTATTAGTCTTTGTTTGATTATTTTATTCATACATATATTTTCAATATCTATGCAAATAGTATTGGTAATTTTTGATTTAACACATTCACAGTCCAGTTACCAGACACAATAGAAAAGCAATTGTTTGTTACTCCACCTGTGGTACACGGCCTTTTGATGTGTTATCTTTCCCAAGTAAGTAACTTTATATAAAACAAGATGTTAAACGTTTCAAACTAATACTAACTGAAACCGAAAATTCTAACTGAAAAGTATGAATTATCCAATTAAGGCCGTACCTGAATTTCCGGGGTCCAGTGCTGCCACCTAATAAATAATTTCAAAGAAAACGGAGTCATCATTTAAAATTTTGCTACTACCAAGTCCTAGATAACCCTTCAAAGTATTTTAAAAACTACTGTTTACAGTTAATAATGTGAACGGTAAGCTTTACTACGCACATTTGCGAAAAACGGCCACTTTTGGCAATGTGCGTAGTAAAGCTTAACGTTCTCATTATAAACTGTAAACAGTAGTTCACCAAATAGTTTGAAGGGTTATCTAGGACTTGGTAGTAGCAGAATTTTAAATGATGTCTCCGTTTTATTTAAAATGATTTATTTTAAATGGGGGCAGCACTGGACCCCGGAAAATTCAGGTACGGCCTTAATCCACGGTCGCCAGCCATTTACGGGTAACAACCTATATATTTTTAAAAGTGCTAATTAAGATCTTTCATTATATACCCTACTCAATATCGAAACAAAAAACACAGTTTTTTGTACATTTGCTGTAGCGATATACGTACGAGTATACAGTTATAGACAAATTTCACTGAAATGGCTTTGCTGAGCCATGGGAAAGGGGGAAATTGTCGGTTACTGCATGGTTATAACTTATAAGAGCTCGCAAGGTCCACTGTTCTGTAAACCACTAGCACAGAAGACAGTAACAGTATTCCATACCATTAGCAGGCCTGTGTCATTCCTCGTTTAGGTATCGAAAATGTACCTACATTATTACTATGCGCGCAGGCGGCCCCTCCGGTTGGTAAATTCAGTTATACGAATCGTTTGTCTAGAGTAATAAGAATGAAATTGGCTTGCAATGGATGTCCAGGAATCTTTACGAAAAGGTGCTGAGTTCTGATGTGAGCTAAATTAAACCATGTCGCTAGCCACATTGAGTAGATATTTCTTTGCTGAGTGAGACTTCTGTACGTTAGTATTATTTATTCTGTGCCATTAGTTATAGAGCAATGGACTGACATAGGCTTTAAAGAACTACTTAGATAGTGGTATGTATGCGGCAGTTTCTGATACTGATAATACAAAATTATGCACTTCAAAACACGCTCACGTCTTCTGCAATCCAAGACGCACGCAGAATGCAGAATATACGAGTAAGTGACTCAGATCTATACTGATCTGCCTATTGTTTACGTTTTATTTACCTACGGTGAGGTTAGTGACTCATTGCACGGGAATGTGATGGGACAGAGATTTCATGTAAATTTTAACTTTTATGGAAATAAGCTTGAAGAGTAGTTATCTGTGAGAGTGAACTGCATTAAAGGCTTTTTATTTAGCAGTATATCTTAGAATATCCTAATATTTGTATGGTATCCTCCCTTTATACAGCAGTGCACTGATACCGCCTTGTATAGGGTTGCCATCTTAAAAATTTTAAAAGCTGGACTCGGCGCTGAATAAGGTCGGCATTTTAGCCCTTAAAGACCAGCAAGAATACAGTGGTGGAACAAGATCAAAGTTTTACGAGTTCACAGTTCTGGCGATGCCTAAAAATATAAAAAAACTCATCCGCTTTGCCAAAAAGTCTAACAAAAGCCGGACAGGCTGGACACACAAATATTTGGCCGGTCGCGACGCGAAAAAGCCAACATAGCATAGCAACCCTAGCCTGGAACACTCCTGAAAAACAAACTGTTAAAAAATATCGTTTTTAGGGTTCCGTACCCAAAGGGTGCAAACGGGACCCTATTACTGAGACTCCGCTGTCTGTCCGTCTGTCCGTCTGTCACAGGGCTCTATCTCTTGATCCGTAATAGCTAGACACCTGAAATTTTCACCGATTATGTATTAATGTGGCCGCTATGACAACAAATACTAAAAATAAAAAAAGTTAAAAATTAAAGGGAGTCGTTATACAAAAAACGTGTTTTTTCAGCGTTTTTAACTAGATCTTTATAATCGCATTTATTTTATTTTATTTTATTTATTCAGGTACGTAAAACAGAATACAATCATTACAGTGCAACACAATAAATACATAGGTACCATATTCTAATACTGGACTGTAGCCCAAAACTTACGCACACAACAAGATCACAAAAAACATCACCTAACGTAAACACAATTGAGTAAAGAATTACATGAAATAGTAAAATTATTACTATATACATATACTAAATATAAAATACGAATAAAACTACACTAACTACTTACAAAATATAAAACTAAAAAATTAAAAACAATTAAGGTAACTTACATACTAGCAAACCAGATTGACAACTGACAGCCTGAAACTGCCAAAGCTTGAACCAAAGATGTCGAGTTCGTAAATTAACTAGATACTTGAAATTTTTACCAATTATGTATTACTATGACCACTGTAACAACAAATACTAAAAATAAGATAAAGTAAAAAATTAAAGGGGGTCGTCATACAAGAAACGTGTTTCTTCAGCGTTTTAAAACATTGTACGGTGGTAACTCGTACATGAAGGGTTCCCCTTCATGTACGAGTCCGACTGGCCCTTGCCCGTTTATTTTGACCGCACTTGTGATTTTCATCGGTAATGATAATCAAGATTTAAGATCCAACGAAACCACGAATATGATATGTAATAGCATTTTTTTAAATCGATATATTCCCACCAACAGTGTACAATGTACATTAATGTATTGATAATCACTAAGAAGAATTTAAATTAATAAATATTAAATCCAACAAAGCATTCCATTTATATCAATTTATATTTGACGATAATTATTAATTTACAAGAAAATTCTCTTTTCCACACGATGCCAATGGTGTAGTGGGTCATAGGCCAATCGCTTCGACCATAAATCCGTCTGTCTGCTGCTTGCGACATAGCTGTGGGGATTTAATGGTCATTTTATACTTGTTTATGGCTGGCAATAAGTACATCAATCAAATGCTATTTTAATGTGAGGTTAGAAGTAATGTTTATTTTTGTCTTTTATATCCTTTCTTTTTATTGTCTGTCGCCTCGCCGTATAAACTATTAATAGGGTATATTCATGACTTTTTTTTATTTTTTTAAGCGATTCTATAAGTTATTATTTAACCGGAAAAAAATATAACACGCACAGAATATTATTAAATAAGCTTAAAAAAATATATTAAAACTACTATCATTTTCGGACGACTTAAACGCGGTGCCATTGAGCGCTTTTATTCTGTGACGTCACCGCACACTGTCAATGTCAGTGTCAATGGAAAAAGAAAATCAAAAAATAGGAATACTATATATTAGGTTATAATTAATTGATTGACTCGTCTCATAAATACAAAACTGAAAAAAATGGAAATTTATCAAATATCTATAAACTATTTACCTCGCAGCTTTTACTCCTCTGAGTTCAGAGGATGTAAAATCGAAATGACTTGCGAAGTACGTGCCATAACAAAACCGCTTTCAATCATTGTAGCAAGTCTTTTTTCACCAGGAGTCAGGCTTCTAATATTAAAGAACACTAATAATTTAGCAAAACAATGAAAATAACCTCCAACAATCATACAAATTACAAACAACTTATTGACATTGACAGATAGTCTCCTTCTTTCTCTATAGTTGACAGTACAGACTATTTAGAAAATTAAGTTTGACAGTGTTTGGTGTCGTCACGTTTCGTTCCGTCAATAGCGTTGCGTTTCGGAAATTTGCGAGGGAATTTGAAAAATACAACTTTTAAATAATTAATTTCTCAATGGAAACAAGTTAAATTGAAAAAGTATATATATGGGTAATTTTCTTTAGCAATAAAGATTACGCATAATTTTTATTGCTCGTTTCTGAATCACATGCATATTGTCTATTATGTATCTTACTATGTAAGTACATTTATGTACTCATGGTAATAAAACAAGGCATTCTCTTCCCGTAACTGCTGGGTCAGGTGATTGGCCCAAGGTAAAAATTAAACAGATGAATCACACGATATAAGAAATAATTAAGTTCGTAAGTACCTATTTTATTTATATTCGTTAACTAATTGAGAATGTCCTTACTGAAAAGAACAATCAGTGGTAACACTTTTAGATCGTGATGGGTTGCTGGGAAGCATTGCCTATTAACATGTTTCGCATTTGCGCCTATTCCTCGATCGGTTTTTACGATCTGCACGGGAAGAGAAGCAACTGGTACATTCTAAATTTTCTTTACTGCCACACCAGCATGGAAGAGTTAGGAAAACATAACCTATATAATGAGGAAGAGTGGTGTGGAGTACCTAGTGTGTGGAGAAAAGTCGAAAAAGCAAACAATGCATGTGTGTATATAGTAAAGAAAACAAGGACGTATATTCTGAAGAGGAATGTGTAGCTGGAAATTTTCATACAAAAAGTGATAACGTTTCTCCCCCCTTAAACATATTCCAATTTTGATATTTTTTTACATGTTGTTGATTTATTGGTTAAGGTTACGTTTTTATTGACGTGACAACGTCTAATAACTCGATACTACGGGCTGCATGCACGAAAAAAGATGACGTCATTGTCCCGTTACGCTTATTGTAAACCGAATTACTAAAATAGGTAACCGTACAGCCCTAGATTAAGGTGTACTGAATTGAATGACACCGAAATTGTCACATTTTGTAGAGGTTTATGGGGGTGGAAACGTTATCGCCCGAAACAATATTTCAGAAGGAAAAAGTAGGCAATCGCCTCTAGGACTTGCAACTCTCTCTTTCGCACGATACGGGTTGGAGGCAGAGCGGCGTGAAACAGATATAATTTTTTCAAATACTTACTCGCGTCGCGATGCGTATCGGCTCGGCACTACGGCACTACACAATTCTCTTAAAAGCTCAGACCAACTAACCAAGTAGGTACTGGTACTGATTACTGGTAGGTACTTGTTTTGGTACTGGTATTTTTGCAGACAGACTGACAACCAATTAAGTCTGGGGATTGTTTTATAGCTCTTTCTCGAGTCCTGTCTCTCTGTTAATTAATTATCTGGAGACACTTCACTTTAAAGACTGACGTTCAACGATTTTTATTGAAACAAACAAAGGATAAATTCGAAGAAACGAGAACGGCAACAAAGTTTAACTTTAGATACAATTTCAAATTGGATGTTTAGATGACTCTTCTTTGAGCTACGAGGAATTTTTCGAGGTCCAGTGCAGTCCATTTGAAATAAATTATTTGAAAGAAAACAGAGATATCATTTAAAATTTTGTCTTTGTGAAGCCCTAGCTAGATAACTTTTCAAACTATTTTATGATCTAAGTAACGTTAAGCTTTTCTACGCATTTTTGTAACAGCAAAGTGGCCGTTTTCCGCAAAAATGCGTAGACACTCTAAACTGTAAACAGTAGTTCAAAAAGTAGTTTGAAGGGTTATCTAGGGCTTCACAAAGAAGAAATTTTAAATGATATCTCCGTTTCCTTTGAAATTATTTATTGCAAATGGATCCCAGAAAATTCATGTATGTAGTCGGTAAAAAAAATTGGTAAGAAGTACCTAATTAACTTTTTTTTTATTAGCACTGTGTCCTATATTTTGGCAAAGGCTCTAGTTTTCCACAATGTTCTGTCAGTGGCGATAGATATTTTAACAATTTTTTTTTTTTTAAATAATATTTTTAAAGTACAATCAGACAAAAAAGAAACAAAACATTTGATTTCTAGATAATAACTTGTAAAAATCCCAAAACTCGGAATATATTTTACTACATTTTATGACGAAGCGTGTTGCGGATATTTCAACGTATGTGTTGCAGTTGGATAGTAGGTATAACCCGCTGTTTGTCAAAACCGCTAGCAGTTTGGTAATATAGCTCGGATTTGTTAAACAGCTGAATGCCTTTAGCATTTTAGGTCAATAACTGAACCCTATTACGAAAACGTGCATAAACAATTTGTTTTTATCAATGCCGCTAGAGAAGTTGCAGAAGGATTCTGTCACTTGTGGCGAAGTGGCTGTCAGTGCAACAAATATGAAAAATTATTTACCGAACGTGATAAATAACTCCTAAAATATGTCTGAAAATATAGAAAACTTATTGAGTATAATAAATCTTCACTACACAACAGTCATTATTTAAAACACATCAAACGATATCACATAATTAAAGTTACCGTATCTAACCTTATAAATCTTGTTTTGATGTGATTATGCCAGACCATTTATTATGTAGATTTGTAGTTTAATTTCGTTTGTGAAATAACTGGTTTGTCTCCGCTGTGATACCGTGAATCAATTGAGGGAGGTAAATTGGTAACACGCCGGTTAAGGGTCAGTTTAACGTAAATATCTAATGTAAAAAAAATTTAGATTTTAATTAAAAAATATTTTTTTATTCAAATAGAAACATAAAATTAAAAGAGTTATTTTTAATTTAAAGTGTAAAAAGTAGCTACTTAATTTTAAACTAAATAAAAATTATATTAAAAACAAAGTATATATTGCAGGTAACTTAAATACGAGTCTCGAGTTGCGTTTTAGACGGGTTGCCACTTTGAGCAAATTATTTCAGATTTATAAAAATTTTAATAGTTTTTTAAGGTTATCTGTCTTTATTCTATTACATTATAGAAATAAAATGTATAATAAAAAAGTAAAATTTCTGAACGAACGTCTAAATAGTTTAAACTTTCTTTGGGGCTAGTCAAAAAATAGAAAAAAAAGGTTGCAACTTAATCAGTGATAGATAATTACTACTACCTTGTGCTATGCACTTTTTTAGCTAAACCTTATAAGGCTAATTTTTCCAATATCCATAATATTAAATACCACCAATTGATACTGCGCCTTAAAGAAACCAATTCCCACTAAATCTGCCACATATAATAAAAAAAACTATATCGATGGCTCCAATTCCATATTAATTGCTAATCGCTCCTCGCTATCTATTAGCCGACTAAACAAAAGACGTCTCATGTTTCACCACCCACGCTGCAGTCGCATAGATTACAAACATTAGCCGCATAGTCGCGTTATGTCTGTCGAAAGGCAGCTTGTCACGTAGAGCGTAGAGCTACTGATATGGATATATACATATCATGTCTTTATCTTTAATGAGGTGAACAGGGTCCAGAGCCGCAATACCCAAAGGCCACGCATTGATTGTGCGTGTGAAGACGGAAAAGGGGATCAAAATAGTAATGGGTTGCTTGCCGCATTCAGATTCTTGCTCAGTCCCGCATCTACGATCGCGGGAAGAGAAGCAGCTGGGATATTCTAGGTTTTTTTGTTCTCCCAGACCACCATGGATGACAAAAGTTATATTTGGTATATGTTTATACTATTTTTTATTTAAGTAGTTAATACATAATATATAATAGTGGGTTATGCGCCATTACAATAATGTGCTGATGTTAATAGGTCAGTTAATACCACAGAAGTTATTACATGGCTTATGCCAGTTTTTGTTCAAACGCAAAGTACGTTTGTAGTTGTACTTATTTTTTAACAGTTTATGCTTGAGATTTTTTTTCTCTCAACCGTTTGTAAAAAATTAATAACTGGAAACTGTTATGTTCTATTATTACCTATATACTCCATGACCGTCCGTCTTGATCTCTTAAGAGTCATGCATGATGTATTATTTTTTTGTCGTGTGTCATTGATCAATTTTGCCTTGATTGATTTACTGACGTTACTTTTTAGGGTTCCGTACCCGAAGTGTGTAAACGGGGGTCCTGTATTACTGAGACTCCGCTGTCTGTCTGTCTGTCAGTCTGTCACAGGGCTCTATCTCTTAGACCGTTATAGCTAGACACCTGAAATTTTCACCGATTATGTATTACTATGACCACGGGCGGAACGCCGGTACTGAAAGTCCTTCAGAGGCTCTTTAATTCCGTTCTGCTCGAGGGCGTAACGCCAGAAGCGTGGAACAGGGGCGTGGTAGTCTTGTTCTTCAAAAAGGGAGATAACACCCTACTGAAGAACTATAGGCCTATCACGCTTCTGAGTCATGTATATAAGTTGTTTTCGAGGGTCATCACGAATCGTCTCGCGAACAGGTTTGATGCCTTCCAGCCTCCCGAACAAGCCGGTTTCCGTAAAGGCTTTAGCACCATGGACCACATTCACACGCTGCGGCAGGTTATAGAGAAGACGAGGGAATATAACCGGCCGCTATGCTTGGGTTTTGTGGACTATGAAAAAGCCTTCGATTCGATCGAAACATGGGCCGTGCTTCAGTCTCTCCAGCGATGCCGTATTGACTATCGGTATATCGAAGTGTTGAAGTGTTTATACAGTAACGCCACTATGTCAGTCCGAGTACAGGAGCAGTGCACGAGGGCTATTCCACTGCAAAGAGGTGTGAGACAGGGAGACGTTATATCTCCGAAACTGTTCACCGCTGCACTGGAAGATGCCTTAAAGCTCCTGGAATGGAAAGGACTTGGCATCAACATCAATGGCGAGTATATCACTCACCTTCGATTCGCCGACGATATAGTTGTCATGGCAGAATCCATGGAGGACTTAAGTACTATGCTCGGAGACCTTAATAGAGTTTCCCAACAGGTGGGCCTTAAAATGAACATGGACAAAACGAAAGTAATGTCGAATGTCAATGTTGTGCCCATACCTGTTTCTGTTGGGAGCTCCACCCTCGAAGTTGTAGACCAGTATACCTACCTGGGTCAATCGATCCAGGCAGGAAGTTCCAGCTTCGAGGAAGAGGTCTTTCGACGAATCCGACTCGGCTGGGCAGCGTTCGGGAAGTTACGCAGTGTCTTCTCGTCCAAAATACCTCAGTGCCTTAAGACGAAAGTTTATAATCAATGTGTGTTACCAGTGATGACTTATGGCTCCGAAACGTGGTCCCTTACTATGGGTCTCATAAGAAGGCTCAAGGTAGCTCAACGCGCTATGGAGAGGGCTATGCTTGGTGTTTCTCTACGTGATCGAATCAGAAATGAGGAAATTCGTAGGAGAACAAAAGTCACGGACATAGCCCAGCGGATTAGCTCGTTGAAGTGGCAGTGGGCGGGACACATAGCGCGACGAACCGATGGCCGATGGGGCAAAAAGGTTCTCGAATGGCGACCACGTACTGGCAAGCGAAGCGTAGG
Organism: Acrobasis repandana; assembly: GCA_963576875.1. NCBI lineage: Eukaryota > Metazoa > Arthropoda > Insecta > Lepidoptera > Pyralidae > Acrobasis > Acrobasis repandana. The sequence continues at coordinate 16,323,794 of OY756227.1, forward strand.
ACACCCACCCACAAGGTGGTCAGACGACCTGACCAAGGTCGCTGGAAAGCGCTGGATGCAGGCCGCTCTAGATCGGTCATTTTGGAAAACCTTGGGAGAGGCCTATGTCCAGCAGTGGACGTTATGCGGCTGAAATGATGATGATGATGATGATGACCACTATAACAACAAATACTAAAAATAAGATAAAGTTAATAATTAAAGGGGTCGTCATACAAGAAACGTGTTTCTTCAGCGTTTTAAAACATTGTACGGTGGTACGGAACCCTTCATGAACGAGTACGACTCGCACTTGCCCGTTTATTAGTTACATAAATCAAGTTTGAAATAGGGTTTTTTTCTTCAGTTTATCAAACAAAACATTAATTTATAGTGTCGACAGCGATAAAAAGTAGTTTTGATTAATTTTATATATATAAATATTTATTTTTGCAGAAAAATATCTACTTATCACGTTTAAAACTATTTTGGGAGACAACTTAGTTGTAAGAATCTAAAATTTTGCTAGAAAATATTTATTTATTAGGGAATTTTTGTCACAAACTCATTTCATTTCTCGTTTTATAATGCCTCGCTCGACGTTGTCATCTTATTATTATCTTGGCTATTAATCGGCCGATAACATCGTGAGTATTTATTAAAATACCGTAAAATACTAATGCCATATTGGTGACCCCTCATTATAATGCAAATATAATCAATATTATAAAGTTAAATTGCAAATGGCTTCTTTTCAACTCTTGGAAAAGCAAGCAAAATAACCTTGTAGGGTAACCAAATTCTTTGGAGAAATGGACTGGCAAGGACGTTTATTTTATTTTTTTGTACGAATAGAGTGTGAGAAGTGTTCAAACGTTGCCTCATTTTTAATTAAAAAAAAATATAGAGTAATGGTAAAAAGTATTATATGAAAACCAAATTTAAATATCAGTCTGAAAGCCATGACCGTGAGCTTCGCTCCAGTCATACTCTTCAAATTTATCTTCCGTTATTTCTGTCTGAACGTGTAACTCTTTTACTCTTCAAGTTACGCGACTCTGGAATGCCTTACCTGAAGACATCAAAAGTATCTCAAACAGATACTTATTTAAGAAGAAAGTTCACACGCACCTTTCTTTAAAATTTTCGCAGCAGAATTAGTCATCTTAAAGCATTTGTAGTATATATATATATATATATAAATATACATACATATAAATATATATACATACATATGTATATTTATATAAGTATTTATATGTATTAAGTGTATTATATAAATGTATTTAAGTATACTTGTAAATAGTAAATTATTAAGTACATCTTTAAAGCGCCTATCGCAATTAAATAATTTCTGTTTTTCCTAAAGGTTGACTGGTAGAGAATGCATTAGCGTTAAGTTCACCTTTTGTACCATTTTGGTCAATAAAGATTTTAATAAATAAATAAAAAGTAAAGTTTTGGTTGAAAACTATAGCGTAATTTTCAAAGCCAAATTTGAAATTAAGAATATACGAAAATGCACTCCCTGAGTACAACTTCATTCAGAGAAAAAAAAGCAAAGGCTTTTCATTGATCATTATGAGTTTCTACTAATTAGCGTTTTGCTAGTTTTACAATATGCACAAACGATCATTTTGGTTCTATTATATATATATTATATAATATATCATTGTTTTGGTTGTAAACCTTAGCATCATCGGTAGCAACTTTCCAAACAGCAAGGTGTACGATATGGATCCTAGGCAGTGTAGAATTTTTTTTACAAAATATTTGTGTATTGCATTAAAAAATTTAACTTAGTCCCATTTTTTTTTAACTTCATGGTTACCATTATCCTTAAAAACTGTATAGGAAGATAATATGCTAATAGCCACCTGTTGATAAGCAGTTAGTATAAACAAATTTAGAAAGCCACCAACCATCGTCATCATACGGCCTTGGAAACTATTCGGCAGCCTTGATGACATTGTTGCTAACCAAGCAATATGCTGAATAATTTATTTTATTTTTACTTTATTTTGGATAGCTTAGCTTCTATCAGAATATAATAAGTATTTTTTAGAACATAGGTAGTCTTAATATACAGGCTTTCTTAACCACAAGCCATTATTTGGAGCAAGTTCAGTCCATGATACGAAATACAAATGATACGAATGATACGATGTTCAGCACATGATTCTACTTGTGTTTTCTTTGTTTTCCTCTATTTCCATACTCTTTAGATAAAAAGTTTTGAAAAGGAAAAACTATCACAACAATACAGGGTGTAACAAAATATACAGAAACTATTTTAAGGCCGTACTTGAATTTTCCGGGGTCCAGTGCTGCCCCCATTTAAAATAAATCATTTCAAAGAAAACGGAGACATTATTTAAAATTTTGCAACTACCAAGTCCTAGATAACCCTTTAAAGTATTTTATGAACTACTGTTTACAGTTTATAATGAGAACTTTAAGCTTTACTACGCACATTAGCCAAAAGTGGCCGTTTTTCGCAATTGTGCGTAGTAAAGCTTAACGTTCTCACTTTAAATTGTAAACAGTAGTTCATAGAATACTTTGAAGGGTTATCTAGGACTTGGTAGTTGCAAAATTTTAAATAATGTCTCCGTTTTCTTTTAAATGATTTATTTAAAATGGGGGCAGCACTGGACCCCGGAAAATTTAGGTACGGCCTTAAGGGTGGAATCAGTCCATGATACTGAACAACTTTTCCCAAGAAAAATACTTATCGAAATATGAAAAATAATTTTTGACCTCATCAGCTGATCCGAGTTTGTATAGAAAATTTTCGATAAGGAACATATTGCTTGGGAAAAGCTGTTCAGTATGATGGACTGAATTTACCCATAAAATAGTTTTAGTATAATATTGTTACACGTTATACATATCTAGGATGGAAGCCTTTACATTTTAACTATGTATGCATGCACCTATATTGCTATTTATAGTAAACCATGGTCAAACTACTGATAAATAAATAAATAAATATATAGGGACAAATCACAGTAAGTTTTGAACTTGTGTTATGGGATACTAACTCATAATACTATATTTTATGATAAATACATATATAGATAAACACCCAAGACCCAAGACAATTTAAAAAAGGCCATTTTTCAACTTGCCCTGGCTGGGGATCGAACCCAGAACCTCCGGATTAGCGGTCTAGCGTGTTAACCATTACGCCACGAAGGTCGTCGTGTATTCTCACATTCACACAGAAGGCTTTATGTTTTTTGTTTTACAAGTCTTTTAAGCTATAACGTGGCCCTAGAGTAGGTACTTGAGGTACATGTAATTAAAGATAAAATATCTATATTCAAAGAATAAATTACATCCGATATACTTTCGGTATAATCAGTATAATAAATTGCTGGAGCCTTTAATATTCGGAAAAGCCAATAAGGATTAGTCTTAAATACAATAATTGTCTGAATTTATGACCATATCCATGATGGTGATATGACGGTATGTTATTATGTATTATGTATAATAAATGTAATTTTATTGCACTGATAACAAATGTCAATGACTTACATACATAAAGGGACATAAGCACATAACATAATCATGATTTGTTTACGTTAATAAATAACAGACTGATGTAGGATATTAAGACAAAAATTCAGAACATTCAGTGTTTTATTTAATTTACCAGATCAGTCTATAATGCTATGTCCAAGGTCTAACAAAATATACTGAAAGTCATTTAAGCGTATATTCAGTCCATGATACTAAAAAACAGAAAATTTGTTTGAAAAAATAATAAATAAAAAACTTTCCCCAAGGAACTTACATCGAAATTTGAAAAGTAATTTTTGGCCAATACAAAATTCAAGTTAACCGATCAGCTGAGCCGAGTTTGAATGGAAAGCAAAAAAAATTTTTTGGGTATTCCTTGGGGAAAGTTGTTCAGTATCATGAACTAAATTCACCCCTTAAAATAGTTGTATAGAGTTAGATGTTATACATATACTATGTATACTTAAAATATATGCTATGAATTTTGATACTTACACGTTTTTAATAATAATTTATATCTTATTCTTATATTCAATTAGTTGACTTGTTGCAAAATAGCGTTTTGGATATGATAAGATAATGGAGTAGGTACTGGACCTTTTTTTTTGAGAATAGAAAAAACGTAAAATGTACCAGCTGCTTCTCTTTCTGCGCAGATCGTAGATGCCGATTGAGTGATATGAATAGGCGTTGATAGGGTTGCATCACTAGGTTCTCTTTTTCCACCCTCACACCCACCATCACGCTAAACGAGACCTTTGAGCCCAACGGCCCAGGCTCTGTCTACCTCGTTAGGGATAAAGATTTACAGAGGACATCAACTTGATGTATTTAGATAGGTATGAGGTATTGCATAATCTACACGTGCACTATTTCAATAAAGATTTTTCTCCACGTCTGTACAAGCACAGAATAAGATACTAGTACTCCGTACAGAAGTCTCACTCAGCAAAAAAAGGAATATCTGATCAAGTGGCTAACCACTGCAAGTGGCTAACGCTAACGTTATGATTTAATTTAGCTCACGTCAGAAGTCAACACCTATTTGTTATCTATTGCAGGTCAATTCCATTCTTATTACACTGGACAAACGATTCGTACCTATAGGTAACTGAATTTACCACTTGGAGGGGCCGCCGCGCTCTCAATAATAATGTAGTTAGGTATATTTTTGATACCTAAACTGGGAGTGACACAGGCCTGGTAGTTTTATGCTAAATGTCAACTGGAAAATTGATCGGGTTTTAAAATTAGTTTCGCATACATTACACGCATCGTTGCCAAGCTACGTCTATCATTATATCCTTTTTAGGGTTCCGTACCCAAAGGGTGCAAACGGGACCCTATTACTGAGACTCCGCTGTCTGTCCGTCTGTCACAGGGCTCTATTTCTTGAAGCGTAATAGCTAGACACTTGAAATTTTCACCAATTATGTACTACTGTAGCCGCTATAACAACAAATACTAAAAATAGGTAAAAATTAAAGGGGGTCGTCATACAAAAAATGTGTTTAGCGTTTTAATTAGATCTTTATAGTGGCATTAACTAGATACTTGACCACTATAACAACAAATACTTAAAATAAGATAAAGTTTAAAATTAAACGGGGTCGTCATACAAGAAACATACTTCTTCAGCGCTTTAAAACATTCTACGGAGGTACGGAATCCTTCATGTACGAGTCTGACTCGCACTTGCCCGTTTATTATCAGAAATGCAGTCTTACCGCTTCAATACAAAAAAAATAACAGCTGAACATATGTCTCGGCTGAATTATCATTTTTTCTCATTATTTAACTAGAACCAACCGACATCCGTTGATTAAAACGCGATTCGAGATCGAAAATTGGTATCGGTGGGCCAGGTAGACTTATTTTCAAATTGGCCTCAAATTATAGACTAAGGGCACAAGGACTCAAGAGGTGAAAAAATCTAATTTAAAAATACTGTGTTTAAATTTACCTTTCAACTTGTGCGACAGTTAAATATTGTAGGTCGATTTTATTTAGAGTAGCATTGAATTTAAAAATGTGTGTAAATTTATCCCATGGTGTTTAAGATATTAGGGTACGTAAAAGCACCGTTTAGAATCTTTCGAAATGGATTTTTGTATAGATACATAGAAAATTGAGCAGAATTAATTTTCTATGAAGCACTTTTATCTGTTAACGTCTGCAATGTAATATGACATGTATGTAAATTTGACTTTGACTTGACTTTGACTTCGGTTTGGCAAACGTATTTCCTCTTAACAATTTCTTATCTATTGTTAACTAATGGTATAAGTAAATAAGCATACAAATTAGCTTGCCTGCGTGAACGTTACGCGTCGAACAAACCATTATTATTAGCCATGAATAGTAAATAGAAAAGGCTAAAACAAAAAAGCTTTTCGTATTCATTCTAAGGCGAAGTAACGCGACGACTTTGGCGTATAACACGAATGACAAACGACGGGCATTTAATGTCAATTAGCGGAGTGTTGTCTAGCCACTACCTCTCCAACTATAAATACTCAAGCAACAAATTGAACTTTAACACGATAGAAATAAACATCAATATTGTTTAGCAGAAAAAAGGCGCAATAATTGACTAGCTATGTTCAGAAAAAAAGTATTCGCGCGTTCAGACGCTTATTTAGAGTGAAATAAACGGAAAGAATTTAATAAATTTATTAAAATTTTCACAAAAACGTGGAAACATTATTTATTAACTAACTTGTAGTCAGTATAGTACATAATAACCTTAATCGACATCAGAACAAAGGAACAAAGACTCAGGAAGCGAAGCAAGAACAAACAAAAAACAATCACGCAACGCTGCACGCAATTACCATTTACAGCCCTTACAATTAGGAACAAGCGAAATCGTGCTTGGCTCGTCCCCGATCATTTGGTACCGAATAGTCTTTAATTTGTATTAGGAAAAAGGATTTTACGACGTTTTGTTTCAGAGGCATACCACTCCCGAAATAAGAGACTTGCCACACGGCACAATCATATGCATGGATCAACAAGTTAGCATTAGAATAGTTGCTACCTAATGAATAAAAATAATATTAAGACTAAAATAGTAAAACAAACCAACATAAACTGTTTATGTTGTTTAGTTTTACTATTTTAGTCTTGTACTTTATGTATATCTCAGGAACTAATGGCCCGATTTGAAAAATTCTTTTTTTGTTGGGTAGTCCATTTATAGAGGAAGGTTTTAGGCTATATAACATAACGTTCCGACAACCACGCGAACGAAGTCGCGGGCACAGCTAGTTAGAAATAATTATTGTGATTGAGAACTGTGAAATTACGGTATCCTAATTTACAAGCAAACATTTTACTCTAATCAAGTCCTAGTTTTTATGAATATTGTTAAACGGTTTACTCAGGTAATATAGTCGGAAAGGCCGACCAGGTTTCGATCTTAGACTATTTATATCTCTACTGTCTCTACATTGTAGTCTGCCACCTAGTCGTATTCACCGTCTTCTTTTCAGTACTATGCAGAGATATTGGACGTATATAAATTCCGCGATGAAGTGTCAAAAGTTTAACCTGTTTTGAAACGTAGTGGCATATTTATTTAAGAGCCCGTACTACCCTAAAGTTCTTAGAGCGATCTTAAATATTATCAATATTAACGAAATACTCACTTTGAAATAAAAACACAGCAAAGTTCAGGACTAACTCTAAACATAATAAGTTTCGAAAACACGATTGCTTAAAATTTTCTCGATAGAAAAACATTGCGAAGTTGCATTTGGAGGCACCTCAGAATTATACTAAAACAGAAAGTATTTAAGAAATACAATAAATTAGCACTTGTAACTTTGGATTATAATTGTATTAAACATAAAGCAGTCATCATATGTCTTACTTTTTAAACAACTCTTAAATATCCCTTAAATATGCTTTGTAAAATGAAAAAACCTTAAAACCAGAACCAGCCTCATTGACCCACCGCAATTCCCGACGCCCCGCCCCGCATGGCTCGCTGTCTCGCTTCGGCTAGAGTAAATTTGTGTGCGTGAAAGCGGGACCAAAATTTAGATTATTGACATCAGGCGCCCTCTTAATGCGGTACGTCAGCAGGACGTGTACGTGACAAAATAGAAAAGTCACCTAAACAGAAGTCAGTGTCATTAGACAATATCATTTACATTTTGTCGAATTAAACAGAAAACAGGCTACATTTTTACTTTTGACGTTTAGCGAAGTCTCATTCTAGCAACAGTAATGCCGATAAGAGGGAAACAGAGAAAAGATTGGTTTTAACCAGATTATCTCTATAAAAAGGTATCTTTTTTTGCTCTTTTGTAATATGTACTTTTTTGCAATACGAGTAACGTTCATCTTTATTATTAGAGATAAATCGCTCCGTCAAATCGCGCCGTGTACTCAATCTCTCAAACCCGTTTCGTATCGAATTAAGACTATTTGATTTTGGTTCCAGTCGGATTCCCGGGCAGTGGGCGGGCACCCTGTAATCACAAGACCCTTACCTTTAGGAGCGGCCATGGTGATTATAGGAGAATTTTACGGCTCCTTCGTTAGACGGTTAGACTCTCAAATCATAGGTCCGTGTGCTTAATGGTTTAGAAGAGTCGGCCAAACGATTTCGTGTCATTTCCGAGGGCAAATTGGTAAGGTTTTAACGACGTCGCGTTTTTACGTAATTGTCTGTGAACGAAACGAAATTATAGTTTGATGCAGCTTGGTCGCGGAGAAATTTTGGTATTTTGAAATTATGCGTCTGTGTGGAAATGCTCTTTGATCACTTCTTCGCCGTCATGGTATCTACACTCGTAAAAACAACTATATTTACTATTGCCATATTATTTAAGTATCTCCATTCTAGTGCATCCTTATTTTTGAAGGTGGATCATGCATAATTATCGGATGAAATCCCCAAGTAATGGGCGAAGAAAAAATTTAATACGTCTATTCTTTACCTAAAACAAGGTTTTACCCGCAACCTTGTTCCGGGGATCTCTTGGGAACTTGCAATAAAGGTCGTCTACCTGTTATGGAGACTAAGTTTCATCCCAATCCATTGAGCGGTTTCGCATGATTGAATTACAAACATCCGAACTTTCTCTGATGTTAGTTGGATTAATATGCATTAATATAATTTCGCTAAAATGCAGTCCGCTGGCATGTGGCCGTGGCGCCATTTCACCTGCTTATCAAGTACTGTAGACAGGAAACGAGTTCGTTGAGAAATATACGATACATCTTGCTGTATCGAAACGTGTTGCAGTTTTGCACCTGCTGTCTTTGATGAGACTTTACAAGCTATATGTTAGAGCATCTTTACTATTATATTTAACTCTAGTATCCCGGAAGATAGGTTCCATATATTTATTCACCTCGTAGAATTTATAAACTTGTTAGGTACATGACAGACAGGCAATGACGACTCCAGCTGAGAAATTGCCATCCGTAGGTATAAGCTATCAAAATAAATATGTATAATTTAATAAAATAGAATGATGGCCACGTCCAGACACTCCCCCGTTCCGGCCTGACAGTCCGTGAGGCGGCATATCAAAGTCGACTGAAACAGATGATTGCAGAAGATTGCACCTCAATTTGCGTAAACAAACTTGCACGCATTCTGCCCGCTAACTTGCCAACTACCAGATTCAGGATATATTCCAGTTAGACTCTTTTATATTCAGAATATTCAAATTTTTGATTAAAAATAGCCATTGATAATCGCGGTCAGCCTACTTTGAAAGAATTTGTGAAGCACATATTGCTCTTTGAAGATAGCCAATGATAATTTTGTGAATGCTTTTACTTTAAAGTCATGTAAAGGTAATGGGGAAGAATAAACATATGAAGATAAATGTATAGATTAAATTCAAATAAGGTATGAATATCGCAAAAAGAAGTAGTGATGATACTGATATTAGATTAGATATTTACAAAGAAAGCATGTATAAAGAAATTAATGATGATTTGAGGTGACATCAGATAGATTGAGTTTTGCTGTACATAACAAAGAAAATAAGGAACATAAGCATAAACATATTACTGAATATAGTGACTTTATAGACTAGCTATGAACGAACCTTTCATAAAGATCTATGTAAGGAAGTTAATTTAGTAATACGAACTTATAGAATATCTACAATAATTTCAAAGTTTCTGTTTGCTTTGCTCCTGTGTAACATATAATGTGTATTTATCAGTTTGATCACTTCCGCGTTCCGTTCACAACTGCATGGAAAGCTCGATGATTGTACAAGATTGCATATCATTTTGCGTGAACAAACGTGCATCCGTTGAAAACCCAACTGCATTTACCTTGTCTCCTTCCATATCAAATTTATCTAATTTTAATACAGAGATATCGAATGAAGAAGTTTTGACAGTAGTTGGGAAAAGTGATATCAATATGTTGATTGCAGAGGGATATTAAAGGCAATGGGACAGAAGATAAATGGAAAGAATTCTATAGACATGCGACGGCCTCCATAAATAAATTTGTGATGAAGTTGACATTTCCAGTAACTGAAGAATCAATACTCTTTTCGCTTACTTGTAAATAATTTAGCTAATATTACTTTTAACAACATCATTCATATCAGTAGTAAAGTTCAGTTATAAATTTGAGTCTACATTTTGCTGTTTACCTCCTCTCTATCGTTATTTCCTATATTTGGTAATATTACTGGAATTCTTCAAGCAGCTACAACAGGAACATACTAATGTTTCAACCGAATCCCCATGATTTCTCCTTTGCGGTACTCGGTCGCTTTCTTCAACAATTTTTATATTTGCTTTCATAAATCGGTAGACCTTATCTCTACCGCAGGCACATTAGTCATGCTGTGATGACTTATGTTTATCTAAACATTATTATCATTAAAAACTCTTCAAGTATGCATGGGAACGTAACTTGTTTTACATAAAATTATTTTCGACGAAATATATTTTCTCATTTTTGAAGTGTTTGCTTTTTTTGTTTCATTGGATCTGCTTTTAGAGCGAATGGATATTTAAAATTTGAATGATTATTTCAGTCTTCATGGTCTTTCATATTAGTAGAAATATGTTCTTTGTACTTATTTAGTTACACTGTAACAAAAATAACATAATAATTATTTATCTCAATGTGAAATATATCACAATGAATAAAAAATTACAGATGCCCACGGATAGCACATTATTAGAGACTTTATAAGAGAATCTTTAGGAGGTTAAGGTTTAATATCGGACCAAAAGTTAAAAGATTGCGTGCCATTGCATGGCTTGTTAGGGTTAATCTGTTTAATTTAGGAGTCGTTTTAAGATTTGTAACTAGATACCGGTTATAATAAACGTTATTTAGTATCGTAAAACAATTCGGTGTGCTTACGGCGCCCTGCTGCGCCCGAACTCCAGACCACACATCAGCTATCGGCGCTTTGAGACAACTACGATGCACGTTTCACTTACTTGTAAAGGGTTCACTTCATAAGCTGAGGCGGGGGCCGTCTGTGGATTTTTTATTGGATTGAGACCAAATAAGTTATACTTTGGTTTTTTTTAAATTATTTATACGGACGTCTAGCTTGCTTACTTTGCTATTTTTTATTTTATAGTGAAGCCAAAATAACTTTGTTTGCCTAGTATGTCAACTAGCTTGGGACCTGTGTATTTGGCATCTCAACTTGTAATATGATGATATTCTGAAATGAAAGATTTCCTATGCTAAAAATATTCATAAAAATCAAGGCACAGCGTTACAAATTAATGTTCATGATTCATTGTGCGTTTTATGTATGGCTGGTGATAAATCTTTTAATCTCTGATTAATCATTGTGCAACTAGTGCCATTCATTACTCAATAATTAACTCACTACTTATCGCAACAATTTATCTGCCTACATTTAATGCTACAAATTTTGCGTTATCGCTCAACAGTTTGGTCTCGAAAATGTTAGATTTAACAATTTTGTAAAATTAGATAGAACCAATTAATAAAAGACAGATGTTCTGTTTATCATTGTCATAGTTCGACTGCTTACTACTTTTATTTCTATATCGCACTCTTATTTAGATTTACTGCGCCTTTATTTTAAAGGTTAAGAACAACGAAGTCAAACTTTTAGAACCAAATGTACTGGTAAAAAAGACCTTAGGCTTTAAGTCCTATAATACACTTATATTTGTGTGTAAAGAAACAAAAGTCAGAGAGTGAGTAAGTAGTCTTACAGCCACGGTACTCAAGACCGAGCGAAGTGGAGAAAAAAAGGCGGAACGCGGAACCCAGGCTTAACAGAATAAAAGCTGAGCATGCAGCTGAGATGAGACAGTGTAAGTGAAAAAAGCTTTTTAACCGTAAAAGATTCTTACTTGCACCAAACCTATTTAAATATTTGTAGTAAATGAACGAGAGTTGTTTGTTTCTACCGGTCGAAAGTGGCGTACTAGTAGTCCGCGTGTTTGAACTTCTACTTATACAGGTATTTTGAAGGAATACACCTTACCTACTTTTCTTATTGTTGTCTAGTTGACTAGTTAACGCTTTGTTAGTCTTACCGCACACAACAGTGATGTAAGATATAGCAAGTTTCAGTTACATGAATGATCATATAATTATTTCTAGTACAATAAAGCTTAAAAAAATACATTTGTAATTATTTATTCACTTCGTAATTCGTTTTAGCTCTATCACTTATTAATCACTTAATTTCTTTGTCTCAGTTCTGGCCGTCCCTTGTTTTTTTTCCGTATTTCGCACTACTTGAGACGTACGATAATAGATAGATTTTAATCTATAAAGTATGTGATAAATCTAGTATGTATGTGCTTTGCATAACTGCCTGACGCCTGAGTAGATAGTTCCCTTTGAGACTGGATGTATCTAGGCAGATGACATGGTGAGTTGATGTTAAATTGTAAAGGGTAACAGTTGTATAATCATCTTAGAACACATGCTAAGGCATTTGGTTTGAGAAACAAAAAGTGTTTTTGCCTTAGTATTTGTTCGTGCTTCGTCGTGTAGAATCCTCTACAATTCGTTGTGTGTGTAGAATCTCCTACACGACGAAGAAGAATTCTACCAATATTCAAAAACTCTGACTAAAATTGAAAATCTTAGGTTGGGTCTCTGTGTTGTTACTTAACTATATTCTATGTCACTTTAACTACGCAACGTGAAGATGCTATACAGTTACATCACGAACTGAGGGAAAGGGACGGATTTTAACAAATAGAATTCTCAACGCTAACGAACTTTTAAAAGCTAACTTAACGGTTCATTTATAGTATTATACTTTCTGAGTTTAGTGCTTGAACAATTTTTTAATTACTAACAAGTATTCTAAAAATTAAGATTTATTTTTGTGCACTTCATGCCTCTATAGACTGAACTTAAAATCTTGAACGTATTCATACACCTAAGTTTATGTTCTAGAATTGCTGTCTAACAGTTAAATTACTTACTTTATTACCTTGATTACGACTTTAATTTAATTAAAGCTTCACTGAAATCTTCCTAGATTTATGTTTCTCAGCAGAATTATAAATTAATTAACAAATTTTATCCTTTTATTTATCGATGTCGTAAACAATCGAGCATAAATCTTCATTAGCATCTTATTAATTCTCTCGATTGAAAGTAACGTCTATTCGTGAAAATGATTTTTGTTTAATTACTTACAGAATACGTTCGAAATTACTGACTGGGTTGTTAATTTCTACTGCTTTTAAGTCATGGAAAAGAGCAATGGTATCAATTTGTTTGCATCTCTAATTTACAAAACTTACGAAAGCTTATAAATGTCGAATGTCGAAATGTCTTCTTCTGTAACAATTTGTATTGAAGTAAGCAAGAATTATGAAAATAAAACAAATCTCGAAAACTGTCTGAGTTGGAGTACAATGTTATTCTAAATAAACATAAATAGTAAAACTTTTTACATACAAATAATACTTGTACAAAATAAACAATCATTAGTGTTAACCTTAAATGCATATAATTAAAACTAAATATAACAATAATAAATTAAATCTAAAACTAATAATTGATATAAGTGTTAATTACATGGTAATTATATATTTTGACCAACTTTTCAATTCTTGTTCTAAATAGTTTCTAAGTGAAAATTATTTTTAATCCAAACCTTGTTTATTTTTCCATTTGTCTACCGCATGACCATTAATTTCTCTGTCGACTTCCAATCGATTTCTTATACTCAGTAAATGCACATTGACAGTATGTAAAAGTACAGTAATATTTGCATTTTATATTCGATACATCGACTTTCGATCCGAGCGATCGGTCATTCGAATTTAATCGACTAACAAAACAACCATCGTATTTCGCGATCTTATCGATAATTCCATTCGAATTTTTCGCTACGTTTGTCCCTGTCAGGTGATGTTTTTGTTAAAAGTCGATTAATAATCCAAAATTTTACAACATAGTAAATACAAAATAATTTTGAAATTACCACTGGTATTAGCGGTTATTTCAAAATTATTAATATTAAGTATAACATTTCAGTAATGACTGAATAAGTTGTATTTTGCTTTACATATATTTAAATGATCGTAAAATTTCTAAATCATGATTGAAATGAAGTACCTATTATAAACGTGGATATAAATTATCATAGTAATTACTGTATCGTAATTAGGCACACCGAAGTCGTCTAGCCTACAAATATTAAACGCGCAAAATATGTTCCTCGGACAATATCAAACAGATGTTAAGAACTAATTATAAGTTATTACTAACGACGCTGTCACGAGAAGCTAGTGAGAAATCTCTAATGGCTTCGGGCGCTTACGGTAATCGAATTAGTCGATTGTCACGTCCCGGACAAAGGCATTATGGCATTATGCTATTCAAAACGAAATGTCATTTCATTACTTAAAATATATGCTTAGCCGATCAAGACCACTGACCTCAGGTCCGGAATCGCTTGCCATTCGAAAAAAATACATGACGCACTATATTTACCGCAATAAAGCCTACAATCGGATGAGCAGCTGCAAGAAAATATATATTTTCTAATCTGCCATAAATAATTCGTCAAATTCCTCAAATATCGTAATTTAACTCTTTAATTGCATTCGACGTTATAAATAAATTACGATTCACATAAAATTGATACGTTAATCGAATTGCGTTATTCGGCTAATAAATTCGAATAGTCGATGCGATTAATCGAGTCTTGTTTGCATGATCATTTTGCATTAGTTGATTAATCGTTATAAATGCCCGTCCAATTCGATTCCTTAGCTTATGGATAAATGTAACGGTTTTTAGTCTTTCGATGTGAGTTATTCCCACGTTGCGTTTGCATCGAGGTGAGGATTAGCATTAAAACGGATTTATTATTATAAACTCGACATTATCACTGTAGATAAACATCGATTATACATATACTATAACACTCGAGTACGTGCTTTTATTGCATTTTTCATTCGTTATGGCCATGTTAACTTGTGTTGTAAATTTGTGTTTTAAAACTGATGACATTTTATTGTTTACGTTCCAATACTGTAGAATTTTTGCGTCATATTCTCAGTTACAATTATATTTCACAATAACCATAGAAAAGCTGCCTACTTTGACAAAACTTTTCAGCAACATGCGGATATTGCTGAAAAGTTTTGTCAAAGTTAGGCTTTTCAGATATTATTAACCATTTTCACACTGCCTTTTAAAATTATGGAATTCGTTTCAATATACATCAAGAGATTACAAAACAAGTAGTAATTGATAGATAACATCTAATGCAAAATGTTTTTTCATCACATATGATTTTGGATTATTTTAAATTCTAGGTTTTTAAATGTTGATATAAGGCTTAAATAAATTGCTCTAAGAACAGGCAGTAAGGCGGCTACCTCAAAGGGATGCTTATAGCAAATGACTGAAGTTAATTGAACATTGGTACGAGTACTCGATGCAAATCTCTGAGATAATGGTTCTCTTCAGAGCTTTCTCGATTACTCGTTACTTATGCATAGGCTCGCTGATTGCGACGAAAATCTTACAGAAAGTACAATTAACATTACCCTTTTCATCATCATCGAAGTAACATTTTCAGAAGCTACTAGTATACGGTATATGTCATGATATTCTTCTTCTTCATGCTTATTCAACTAGTAAGTTTGTATACTGATGTAAATATTAACTTGGTGTATTTGTCTTTGTTCTTAGCTCGAAACGGAACATCTGCGCTAATTTCTAGGTCCACTTTTTGACGCTACTAGCTAGCTAGTTCTCTCTGCTTCCAATTTTTTCAGCGACCTTTGCTCATCATTATAAGCTAAAAGAGATCACATCCTCGATATGCGAATAGCCTTCGACGCGTGAGTGTCATCTGAAACTGTATCAGTTACTTTTTAGTTATTTTATGGTTAAAGAAAAATTTTGTCGTATAGAATTATGCAAGTCAGACCTGAAATACTAGCCTCGGGGAACTAGGCCAATTACGGGGCATTCTGCAGAATTCGAGATGATAATATTACCGTTTTAGGTCTCAGCGATCCCGGTAACTTGATTTACGACTTTTACGAGTCGATCTGTCGATTGGAGACTGGATTTTAATCGATTCAGCTATCTGATACCCAAGGCAGGACCTTTTGCGGTATCATGTGGTAAAAACGCTTGGCTACTCCATTTTATTTTTAGTACAGATACTCTTTAAAGCTCAATGGTTGGTTGACGTATGTAAGAGATACGTCCGCCGAACTTTTCATGATCAGTAACCACCACCATCAGAGTTTTTTTTTTTTTCTGGGCTCGAAATAAAAATAACAATATTATATTCATTTGGATATGAATATAATATTAATATAATGTAGTGTAAAGAGTTTATCACTATCAATAGGTATATTCTTTTTAGCACTTTCTTAAATATTTAAACCTTAAACTAGGTCCACTGGTTAATGACGTTTTTAAATTTATCAGCAACAGCGACGTCGAATTATAGTTAAAAGTTAAAACAATTTCTTTTGACACGAACAATCGTGCGTGGTTCATTGCCTATATTCAAAAGCACATTCGTTAATTTAGATAAGCGAGCTGTCATTTCCCAATACGTAAGTACTTAGTGTGAAAGTTAAATGTATCAATCGGCAGTAGCTATAGAGCATTCCGCGGCCGCATTCCGACTTCTTTCTCCGATGCATCGAGAGCATTTCTAAGTAGTGCCATTACATATATACATCAAGGTTTATTTGTTGAAGTTGCTATTTAAGTGTTCGAATGGGCTATTTATTGGTTGATGTTCCACTTTTATTTCTTTTCTGTTTTAGTTCTTTATTATATTAAGGTCGGTTGCAGTTTGTGTCATCTTTTCAACCCCTTCTAATTATATTCTTATCCTTTTTCTTCCTCTCTCTGCTCTTATAATAATTGATTTATTACAGAATATTTGATAGGTAAATTTGTAATTGTTTCTGTCTTTGTAGTCATTCCTATCGTTCAGAAAATGAGTATTTGTTCCTTAACTGACTGATAAAATTACCTATAGAGGTTGTTTGAAAAGAAAATTGAAATTTTACCAGATGATTTTTTTTGCTCTCAGTGAGCCTGGCCTGCCTATTAGAATGGGTTATAATGTACCTCCGAAGTGTAGGAATTTGCTACTTAATTTCTAGTACAATTATAAAATTTAGCTATATAATAGCTATTTAGTGCCTAGATCGTCGGCTCTGTCAATTCATTGTCTTCTCGACCTTTATTTTCTAAGACCTAATTATCATCATTATTGCGCTCCCATTGAGCCATTCCAACAATAGTTTGTACCGTTATTGGCACTTCACACGCCGCTTCTATCGCTTCAAATATATTTTCACGATCTAATTAAATCGAAAGGCATGCTCTCTCGGATAACAGAGGAATGCGGTCGTGTTGAGATATTGATTAGGCTTTTTATGTTGCGTTTCAATCTGGTACGCCTATCTTGAAACATATTTATGTAAGCTCCATTCCATTCGTCTCAACATTCTCACCTTTATATCGGGCACAATAAGAGCATTCACATGCAACATCAATTCTTATTTGCCACACACAGACCAAAGTCAATGAACCTGCTAACTTTCCAGAAACAAAGGTGCTAATATTTGACACATCAGTATCTTAAAAAGGTGCGACACCACAAAATACTTTTTCAGCGTTGTCGCTAACATCTGCTCGTTGACACCTATGAAATGTGGACACATGCGACGCCACCAATGTTTACACAACAAATTGAAACGGTAAATCTCGAATGCATGCTCAGAATAAACGCGGACACCAACAAAGGGCTAAATGTTTATGGAAAGTCGGCACGCGCACTAATCAATTGACTACCAGATGACAGAGCTGTTATGATTTAAGACGACAAACGGACCATTGAGAGGAGCGTTAAACGGAGAGCATTGTGTGTGTGACATTTACGTCGCCCACACAATCGAAAAGGGGTATCTCGATAATCGAGCTCCATTCGAGACGGATAAAGCTCCTCTTTGCGCTCGTGAGCTCGACTCGTGGCGGCACAAAAAAGAAACCTCAGGTAGCCGTCCTTTTGTGTCCATTGTGGACTAACGATCCGATGAATACTGCGATCCTCGATCGAACAGGTGGCGGTGGCGCTCGATCCTCCTCATTTCCTAACTTTATTTTGCACTTTTAGGAGTTCGACGAACGAGCTTCATTATTCAAATGTTATTCGAGTGGCGTGAAAGCACCTCGATAACCTCGACTGACGGAACGTGTACCGAATGACTGATAAACGACGTATGCCTAGATCACGCTTAGCAAATTTGTACGCGATCGATTGGCTTCTATGTCCTCGCAGTAAAGGCTAGAGACACATTCGGAGGCGGCGCCGGAGACGGAAAGACCCCTCATTTTCATTATCGATGCGAAAGCAACGCGGACCTCTAGAATAATCCAGTCTATGTTAATCAAAGCCGCCATGAAATTACATCAGTTTGAACCTACCTCCCAACAAGGAACCGATGGATAATTAACGGTCGCCGGGCTGTTTCTATTAGTCGTAAACAGCGCTCAACGTGCGAATGAGCAATTTTCCAAGGATGTGATCACGACTGGGCGCAGACAGTCCTCTTCTTTGCGGCGTCTCTCGTCCGCTGCATTTATTGCCAGTTCATCGGCCTTCGCTGATATGCCGTCTCGAGGTACCGCTACGTTTGTACATCGGAGCCGCTTTCGAAGCTGTACCGGATACATTGTGAATCTTCGATGAGATTATCGTTGCAATTTGTCAAGGTGCAGCAAGGGGAGTTCGGGCGCCGATCGCAGTCGCGATAGCTGCAGAGACGCTACTCGACCCACAGACAGGCCCCTCGAGGCTCTCGGCTCGCATTCCGATGTAAATTGCCCGCGGCCGCGGCCAGATTACTGGCGCCGCAATGGATAATTACGCACCGGCGAGGACATCCATTACAGAAGATAATTCAGCGAGCGCAATTAGAGGATGAGTCGTGATTCGATCAGCTGCGGCGATGCAAGCGATAAACCGAGCTAAAGCAATATAAATTAACTATGCCTACAGTTATTAAACTCGCCTCGAGGCGGCTGTTTAGCATTCTGTATGCGCCGCCAATAATACTCGAGACGCCAGTGGCGTTTCACCATATTAGGAATACTAATACTGGCTCTAGAATTATACAGTTTCGCCGAAGTGTCGATAATATTGACGACTTATATCTTAGAAGTCAGAAGCTACAAATCTTCCGAATTGTAAATGAGTAGCGGACATTCCACAACAAGGCCGCAACACAGCCTTGCTTTTTCCGCGTCATCCAATCAGCATAAAGCCTGTTCCGCTGGCTCCAATCTGAATAGCAGAGAAACCGGCTGCGGCGGCGCGAGCCACAAACATTATTAACGTAATAAAGTACTAGATAAAACGGAGTCGGACAGCGTGTGAACGCGGAGAGAAAGCCGTCGTCGCAACATTAGTTAGTCGCTTATTACCATCCGATAGGCCAATCGAAAATTTTCGACAAGTGACTACGCGTTGATTGCATTACACATTACGCAATAAACGTCTACCTTCCACAATAATCTTGCCTTCCACTAATCACGCTTTAGCTTTAAAGCTAGAAAGACCAAGATAGACTTTCACAGATAATCATGAGGCAGAAATAGCGTACTATTTCAGCACACAACGGCACCGCTATCTTGTCGGTCAATCTAAATTGAATCTCTGATCTGAAATGAGCGAAATGCTCTGAAATGAGCTGGAACCTGATATCATAGGCGTTCTGCAGTCGGTAACGAAATCGAAGAGACGTGGCAAACGGAGCGACGTTTATCTTTTTACAGGGATCTGCCCGCTGCTTCTCGGGAACATTTCAATCGCGATTCACGAAACCGGCTTCTGATCTGATCGGAAGCCTTAAATATATTTACTTTAAAACTAAGAAGACATCTCTGTATCCGATAAGCGAGGTGTTTATCACTAACAAATTACAGCTCTTCAAATATTGTGACTTCCGGATGACATCATAATTCATGTAAAAAATATCAAAAACGTAAATTGTTGTGACGCGTAGTATCATTTCAAAGAAGCTTCATCTCGTCAACTCTGATTATGTCCACTAGTTTCAAAATCCTTTCATCATCACAATTATTAGTGAAGCAAGATGGAGAGGAAACTCGAAATTAACACCTCATTTGCTTCGGCACGCGTTGGAAGGGTGACAACTTGTTCAAAACTCCTAAAATGAGCATGGAAGATCAATTGCATTTACATCCATAAAAGAACGCTTTCAGCGCAAATACACCGTAAACGTGGTCACGGACCGCCTCGCGGCTAAAAAAGATATAATTTGAGAATACCCATCCAGCCAATAATTCTGAACAACAAACAAAAGTTCAGAGGATAAGAAGCACTTTTCTTTATCTTATAATGGTTTATCCCATACTCACCGGTCCCGTCTTCGGACTCATTAGTTCTTGCATCTCTTTCTGCTCTCGTTGCGTCTCTCTCCCACCTATCTCCAAAGGGCCATTTATCAATTCCAAATAACATGCCGGGACCTTTTTCTGTTTTGTTTGTTTATTTTTTATTTACCTTATGCGGCGGTGTTCCGTTTGTGTTCCTTTTTGACTGGAAATTGATTGTACAGCCGAGCTAATGGCGTCCATCTAACGTAATGTACGATGTATTGATAACACTAATTGTCAAGTTAATGAGGAAAGACTTGTAGATATTTTTGGAATATCACACGCGAGACGAGCACCTAACAAAAAGTAACAAATCGTTAAAACCGCCGTAACGAATCAGACAAACATTATAAATTTTAAGACCGTAATAGAATCTCTGTTTAATAATAAACGGATTGGGAACTGCAATTAATGAAGGTAATTCCGCGTGCAGAGCTATTAAAGTTTGCCATTAAAATTTCCAATTTCCACCACAAGGGTTCTGTTATTAAGAGAGCCGTGTGTAGTGTTCTTTTTATGGAGCGTGTTCGCTTTTTATTCTTCTTAATTATTTATTTACTGCCGGCTCGCCTGAACTCGTCTTCCACCACTTGCGACTTAAACTTTGTTTTAAAAGAATGGAATTAAAGACTTCTTGCGAAACGCCGAGATACGAAAGCTATCCTCTTTTTATCCGCTTTTCCCGGCATCTTCCAGGGAATTTATTTCAATCAACTTGATTGGTCTTTAAAATTTGATTACTGTCAATTCAGAGGAATCAAACTTTTTATCGAGATTCTTAAACGATGTCCCACCAGCGAGCGTCGTCGATCGAATCACTAATCATTAAAAAATTAGGGTTAAAAAACTTTTGGTGAACGAAAAAGATATTTTGAAGATGCCGGACATCAAGGGGGGTCTTCCTTAGGTTCTGAGGAGAGCAAATAAAGCGGCGTAACTCTGAAATTAATTTCGTTTTGTTTCATCGTCTGAGTCGGGGCATTTACATTGAATGCGGTCGGAGGCTGGCCGTTTGTACGATATTTATGTAGGGACCCGAGGAGTATGACGTGCGCATTATTCATATAATATACGCGGCATGGAATGGACCAGCTGTATGTTATTTTTAACGGTTCATCGGCTTGTCCAATTCAGCCGAGGCAACATTTTGGAACTAAAAATATAAGCATCTACTGTTACTGGAATATTATTGATGGCAAAATTCGAGTTAGAAATACATTCAAACAACTTAAATGTATTTCTTCTGCCTTTTGATTTTGAGAAACAATTTCTTGCTTATACTAATATTACAATCAAAACGATCAAATGCAAGAATGCTAGTAATTTCCTCTATCCCATTTAGTTTGTGTTTATTTTACGTTCGCAAAGAAAACGTGGGCGTTGATGGTTGAACTGAAAATTGTTAGCACCGTTGTTAGGTAAACTTGCTTTTCAGTAAATCGAATGCTATCAAAGTTTACGATGGTGGGCGCCTCGATGTCGACGGCAATGATTGGATTCGCAGTCCACATTTCCTTTTGAAACTTTATGTCCCGTAAATGATCGATTTTGAGTTTATTTACGTAACTCACTTCAAAATATTTCTTTGTAGACTTTCGTTGTTTTGTTTATTAATAAGTACGGTCTCAGAACTTTTAAAACTAATAAGGTACATCAAAATCTAATTATAACTTTTATTTGTCAACCACCCAGGCGTTGTAAATATTAAAGCCGTCTTATAAATATCATGTTTTTCTTAACTTTGTCTCACTTTTGTGTGGGGTTCCCAGACTGATGAGACTATAATGTCTCATAAGTCCGATCGTCGGACTAAATCATCGAACTACTGATACTAGAGGGCCATGCATGACACTATTTTCCCACTTCTGATTTACTTCAATTTTCTAATGTAAAGCTTGTCTTTCCAGATCCGAAGCGTGATGCCGAAGTAAGGTGTTACTGCAACACAGCCCAGTGCGTGGGAACGGGGTACATGTGCCTGTCGACGCCCGGCGGGGGTTGTTACAGTGAGGTGCCCGCGCCGAGGCGGACCCACCACGCAAGGCATGGCTGCCTTCATCATTTGGCTGATACGTAAGTTTTTCCCAAAATACGTCTTTAACTCTTTCTTCTTTCTATGTATGCATAATATGCATAATATCAGACTACAGTTGAACAACAGGCCTCTTCTAAAAAATTAAGGATTTGCTGGGAATACGGGTTGGTGATGGCAGTAGATGGTATAGGTAAGTTCTTTGCACAAAGGACGCTGCAACCCGTTCTCTCTTACATGTATCTCAGTCGCCTTTTACGACACACATTGGAGAGAAAAAGGATGATGATAAATCGTATTCTACTCTGCCTTCACCAAACGGCATTATCGCTATCTTTTGCTACTTAATCCTTGCTCTCTCTTAAAATAACAAGAATCATCAAAATCGGTTCACAATTGGCGAAGATATCGCGTAACAAGAAAAAAACATACAGTCGAATTGATAACCTCCTTTTTTTTTAAACCGACTACGGTTAAAAATATTAATGTCAGAATCAAACTATGAAGGCTTTTTGTAACTGATTCGATTGCTGATTTATAAAAGGTGATTTCATATAAATATCTGATACAATTTAAAATCATAGATGAAAAGATTTGATCTTAATTGCCAATCATTTCCTGTTGCTACTGTGTATAGCACTGAATGGCTAATTTGCTATAAGATCGTTAATGAGTTATATTGCTTGACCATAGTCTCGATCAGTAATCTGAATTAGATCGCCGAACAAAATTCTTCAGTTACGACACGACCCTTTTCAAAGATTGTATCTCATGTAATAACATCGGATGTAATTAGCTACCACACAATGGTTTTGGGGTATTGGGTGTACCGCCACAAATTTAGAACATAAAGTTTGGCTTATTTTACTTCAGCTACACCGTCATAAATTTTAGCTTAGACGACATCGTTATCATTAAATACTACTTATTCAAATTTAAACAAATTTGATAGCGGATTTCTTTTAATCCTTATTGCATCAGCGTTTCAAGTGACAGTTTTTATAGCGTTGTAATTATGATTTGTTTTCTATGTCATGTCGGTTTCTTCTGTTTTCTCGTTAACTTTCATCGTGGAATTAATTATCTATTCTTTTGTTCGACTCGCCCGAGAGCTGCGTTGTCATCCATCAATTCTGCTTATCATGCATGGGTCTGCCACGTCCATCTTATGTATCTTTTGCTGTTCGGGTGTCTTTAATCAATCTTACTACATTCTCAAACAAGTCACTGTGTTATTTTGCTAACATCTACAAGTTTAAGATTTTCCTTCTTTTTATGTTTGTTTATTCTCCACGCATAGTATTTCAATATTAAGTAATCTATTTTTTTCTTTTCGTGTGTTCACCTCTGTTATTAATTATTCTGACAAGCGACGGTGAGCCGCAGTCGGCAGTTTTTATGCTCTGAAATTACCCGTTCAGTTGATTATCTTATTCGGATCGGCCCAGCCTGAGAAACCGGTCCCAGCGCATGCCCGCTTTTATTTGCTTTAAATAATTTTTGCTCGTTTTTGGCAATCTCCCCGTCCATTATCTGGGCTAACGATCGCCGGGCTTCGTTAACATTTGATCGAGCTCAAATTGAAATGCGGTTTATCGGTAATTAATATTGTTGGAGTTGTTTATGGTATGTCGATGAGTGATGTCGGTTTTGTCCCCGTTCGAGATATCTTGGGGTTGAGGCTCGGGTCAGGTTCCTAGATAGCACAGCTGCGCGGGCGCCGACCCCTTCAGCGCCATATTTGTATCTTTTACGTAGTTGCTCTTACGTTGATTTCTTTATTATTGCTTTCTTACGTCTCATCTTAAACATTATATAATCAATAACGAAGTCAATTACGAATATTAAGGAGATTCATGTTTTAAAGATCTAGTACTCGTACGTTAAATTAGAAAAAATGTTGATGGATATTCTTCATGTCCATTATTTTACGCATGTTTAATAGTTTAGCTTCATATTTTACTAAAGAAGTAGCCCTTCTATTTATTATAAGTACCATAATGCCTGGAAAAGTCTTTCCAACGATTTTTATATACAGACCCACTTATTAAAAATATTAATATGTACTTATTTATAAAAAATACGTTTAATCTGATGCAATTTAACAAGAAGTAGTTTTCTTCATTTTAAGATTCCATTTCTCATGAATAAATGAATTAAACGAATCGAGTTAATTACCAATTAATTACAAATGCTACTTTTATCTTAGGAATGCACATAATTTAGTGGTACAATTAAAATAGCGTTATAATCTTTACATTTAGCTTATATCTGATTATGTGTTATATTTTCTCGCTTAATACATTATATTTATAGTTGAATTATTAGAAAATTTTATTTAGTTTGATCTTCTGACGTGTTATAAATATGAAAGAAGTGGACTTTCATATTGGGCGGTTACTAATATTGCTACAAAAATAATTTCTTGAAAAATATATATCATATATATCATTCTGCCGAAACCGTGTGTGGTATAATAAATCTACTAAAATATTTAAGAGCATGGCGGAATAACCCTTGAAATAAAAAGTACTCAGATGTTAAATTTCTCCAGTCTTTCTTTTTTGAATTTCTCAAGTTTTTTTTTTGTTACTGTCGCTCAAAATCGATTTCTTTTCAATGAATAATTTAATTTTTATAATTATAACAATATTTTAATAATCATACCGTTGAAATATGTATAATTCGAGACTTGATTTTGATCTTTGACGTTAGATAAATTTACCAGCTAAATTTAAGTGCTTCAAGCGCCAGTGCAGAAGTAGCGACATGGCCAAGACATGTGTACACTGTACTGACAATGACAAGCTGTCCATAAGTGTCCATCTGCGTTTTAACGTGCTGGTGGACGAGAAGGTTGAAAAAGGAATCAAAATAGTGATGTCGATGTGTTGCTAGCCGCATCACCTTTTTTATATGAACCGCATTTTCATCCATTATTTTTCGATAGTATCTGAGGATCCAGGAAGAAAAGAAGCTGGTACAATTACCTATTTTACATGAACCGCATTTTCGTTCATTTTCTCGATAGTTTCTGAGAATCCAGGAAGAAAAGTAGCTGGTACAATTACCTATTTTACATGAACCGCATTTTCATCCATTATTTTTCGATAGTATCTGACGATCCAGGAAGAAAAGTAGCTGGTACAATTACTTATTTTACACGAACCGCATTTTCATCCATTATTTTTCGATAGTATCTGAGGATCCAGGAAGAAAAGTAGCTGGTACAATTACCTATTTTACATGAGCCGCATTTTCATCCATTATTTCTCGATAGTATCTGAGGATCCAGGAAGAAAAGTAGCTGGTACAATTAATTACCTATTTTACATGAACCGCATTTTCATCCAATATTTTTCGATAGTATCTGAGGATCCAGGAAGAAAAGTAGCTGGTACATTTACCTATTTTACATGAACCGCATTTTCGTCCATTTTCTCGATAGTATCTGAGGATCCAGGAAGAAAAGTAGCTGGTACAATTACCTATTTTACATGAACCGCATTTTCATCCATTATTTTTCGATAGTATCTGAGGATCCAGGAAGAAAAGTAGCTGGTACATTTACCTATTTTACATGAACCGCATTTTCGTCCATTTTCTCGATAGTTTCTGAGAATCTAGGAAGAGAAGTAGCTGGAACAATTACCTATTTTACATGAACCGCATTTTCATCCATAATTTTTCGATAGTATCTGAGGATCTAGGAAGAAAAGTAGCTGGTACAATTACCTACTTTACATGAACCGCATTTTCGTCCATTTTCTCGATAGTACTCGTATCTGAGGATCTAGGAAGAGAAGTAGTTGGTACAATCACCTATTTTACATGAACCGCATTTTCGTCCATTTCCTTTGTCGGATCTAAGGATCTAGGAAGAGAAGCAGCTGGTACATTCTAAGTTATTCTTTTCTTCCAGACCAGTATGGACGAATTTAGAAAGCTATAAGGATTCTAAAGCCATTTGATTTCAGAACGCTAAAAATCAGTTCCCATGCAGATATTACAAGATCATTATTAATAGACACTAATGGGGTCACTTCAGAGCATTTAAATTCACGAAATTTTTGAGATTCTCTCTCGGTCTCGTGATTCCCATGAGAACTAATGTAGTATCTATTCTTTTTTACCTCTGACAGGTCAACATTAAAACCGACTCTATCACAGTTGTATACAGCTTATATTACAGTAGTTATAGTTTTCTCATTATGAAAGTAATTTGAGTTTTAAGCTAATAATATAGAGTCGATTTTAGTTTGTTTTAGAACTGTCATCTAGCGGTACCATCATGAATAGTATTATTCCAATGAATTCAAAATCGATGATTACGATCAATTTTTATATTCGCATTCCTAGGAACTAATCGAGTGAGAAGAAAATTAAAGAAAACTTTGCAAATTAATGGTAAATTTGAGATATCGTTAATTTAACTATCACACACCTGCGTAACATTTTTTTTTACAACTATTAACAACCTCCTTCCCTTGAGAAAGAAAGAGATGGCGCGACGAACTTGACGCATTTCAACGTGGTTGGTTAGCAATGGCAATGGACAGGGACCCATGGAGGGAAATGGGAGAGACCTTGCCAAGCCGTGGGACGTAATAGGTTAATAAAAAAAAAATAACAACCTCTTTTCTCTCCCAAGGATGTCGTAAATTGGTAGTGCAAAGACTTTATACTCTTCTTCGTCATAGCGTGTTCCCGGTTGCATCAACAGCTGTGCTGTCTTCGGAGCCTGGGATGCGCAATGGGATGGGATGATACAATGATCACCCAAGGATAGAATAGAATAGAATAGAAGTCACTGACGTGACTTAACAAACCAGTTATGAACTAATCATTCTAATTAAAAATTAACCAGATGAATCACACGATAAACGAAATAAATTAGTATTTTATTTTATATTAATTCTTGTTCTTTTCGTGTCGATGGTACTTTATTTACTATATTTTGTCACTCCAGTATCGAGCCACTACGATAGCTGTATTATTTGCGGCCATCAGGTCATCCCAGGTGCCGGTTTTTGGGCACCTGGAACACGTAAGTAGGTGCTCCATAGTTTGTGGAGAGAAACCACACTGGCAAATATTTTGCGATCTGTCTATAATTTTCCACCTGACCAGATTATCTTTACAACGGCCCACCTGCGTTCTTAGTCTGTTTAAAGATTTCCAAATGGGCCAGGGCTGATCATTGCCAGGTGGAAGTTTCTCTCGCGGGGTGATAAAATTGGGTACAGTGTCGTCTCTCTCCCAAAGTCTTAATCAGGCTGTCTTAGCATCATCATCCATTTTATATTAATAACTAATTGAGAAAGTCCAAAGAGCAAGTGGTAACACTTATCGTGGCATGCGTAACGTAGTCTTGCTAGGGCCATCGCAGGAATAGAATACCCTATATTCTTGTACCATGGTCGGACGGAAGCCACACAGCGAATGACTATATACTTACTGTCTGCTGCTATCACCAACCCCTCCGACCAGGCAAATCTTTTGATTCGGAGACATCCTAGAAGCATTCTATTCGACGATGACGAAAGTAATAATTTATGCCAAAGAACTGATAAAATTCAATCGACTAGGATATCTCAATAGAAAAGGTCATAGAGGTCAAAGTCTATAAAAACAAGATTAATTTCATGTTAATTTAGCTAACTCGTGGGAACGAGTGGAGTCGAGTCAAAAGATTAATTTGTATTCTGTGCGGACAGTCTCTAATGGTAGGTACCCGTACTCGTAATTCGTAATACTTACTGGACTACGTAACTTTAATGTAATAACAAATATTACCATAATAAATATTAAAATGTTGAAAATGTTTACTAATGTTTGTAAAAAAATTTTAACAGCAGTGGGATGCACCATAACGAATGTTAGAAAAAAAGATATACTTAAGCAAAATTTAAAGATGCCACAATCTAGCTAGATGAATACAACTCAAATACTTTTTTTTAAACTTCAAAACCAACATTTTCTATGGGATTTGTATGAAAATCACAACTGTGACGACATAGTTTTTTAAAGTCAAATAGCGCTCTTAATATCAGCTTTCTGCATTAAAAAATATAAAATCATGTTGGAAATGGATATGATAAATGACAAATGACACTATTTTATGACGTTTTATTCTCATAACATTACAAAATAATTTATTTTTGTCCCAGTGACCAGTCATTTATGTGACTTTACTTTACAAATTGTATGTAAATTTTAAAGTTCATTTAAGAACTTTCCAAAAATATATTTGTGAAACATAACTAAATTATTTTAATTCACATAACTCACTGCATTCCGACGAGTGGAAATATGGGAGAAATGTTATGGTAATAGTTAAACAAAACCATAGCCTGTTTCAATTTTAGACAACGCCATCTAGGATCAATGATGTGAATGTTGATGGGGAGTTGGGTGGTAGGGAGAAAGGACCCTCGCGAATACTCACGGTCGGCAGGTGGGGTGGCATGGATGGACTCTGGTCTATAAATAAATTATACACATAACTATACAACATACTAACGTTCATCGAAGCTGGCATTTCGAGGCGAAAGGATACCAATTAACTTACAATATGAATAAGTTATAAGTTAAAGCTGAGCGAAGATGTGCTGTGCCTGTGCTTTAAATGTTAAAGATACTTATCACATAACATTAATA
Organism: Acrobasis repandana; assembly: GCA_963576875.1. NCBI lineage: Eukaryota > Metazoa > Arthropoda > Insecta > Lepidoptera > Pyralidae > Acrobasis > Acrobasis repandana. The sequence goes on from OY756227.1 coordinate 16,352,905, forward strand.
TAACCAAATAACGTAAAAGAACGGAAAATAGTAACTTTCGTTGTTGTTTTTGCCTGAAAACAAGACTTCAGTCTTAGACGAAAAATACTCAAACGTAACTCTGATGCCTTCCATACAAGTTGACCGATCAGCTGCGGTCAACTTGTATGGAAGGCCTACATTATTTTAGCATCAGTCTAGACTCCATTTCATATATGCATCTAATATAAAACTAAACCTGTACGTACATGTGATAAAAACGGTATATAAAACAGAAACGCTGCAGTTCTACCAATGGCATTTAGTAACACGTCCATTTATCAGTTATTACTACACTGCAGGATAAAAACAAAGGACAAACGAGCCACTTGATCGCATTCTGGCATTTAGCCGGCGAAACCGCGATAATCTCAAACCTTTTGATTGTGTGTAATGGCCTGCAATGATATGGTGTGTGGTGTATGTAGAAAAAAACGAGCGAATTAAACTTAGTTCGTTAAAGTGAAGTTAGCAGTAAATGACCTTGAAGTGGCGCCCTTATTTAAAATAAATTGTTAACTCGTAAATGTGGTAAAAAAGTTCTGTTAGGTACTAGATGACCCTTTAAAATATTTTATGAACCACCGTTGAAAGTATTTATATTAGTCCGTCTAGCTTTTAAACTTGCCACTTCTGCTTGGTATTCACCTTAATTGCATATTAATCTAATTCAATTTATTTAAGTAAGTCAATTCGGACATGTTTCATTTGTAAAAAAGGAGGCTTCGTTTTCTAAAATTGTGTTATTAGAATATCTGTTTTGCAAATAAATTCACAAGTTTTATTTTTTTACATAAATAATTCAAATAGTCAACCTCCGGGGCGTATTGGTATCTACGCTAGTACTCGAAAATGCTGGGTTAGATCTCCAGCCAGGGCAAGTTGGAAAAGGGTCTTTTTCCAATTGTACTATATGTATATTTATGTATTTATCATAAATATTTATATAATCTTTTAGTTAGTATCCCATCACACAAGTTTAAACTTACTTTGGGGCTAGCTCAATATTTGTGATATGGCCCTATTTATTTATTTATTTAATAATAAAATAATAAATAAATATGTAGGGACAAATCACAAATTTGATTTTGGATCTTGGTAATTTTCATTATCTCGTACTCTTTAACATTCGATGTGTTTCGCCTAGATAGCAAACTAAGAGACTGACAAGTGACAAACATTGCTCGACCTAAGTCGTAGGCGAATGGTGAATGAAGTAGCTTTAGTCATTTTAGTAATATAATGTCCAGCACGCATTAGCCGTGTGGTTCCCTGCAGAGTAGAATAGGACCACTCCAGGTATTCCCGTGGATGTCGTAGAAGGCGACTTAGGAATCACAAGCTAAATAAAGCTTTTAAACATCAATTAAGACCTCCAACCCGTCTGGCCAATGGAGAGTGTAGGCCAAATCCTCTGGCCACTCAAAGTATGGCTCTGTAGTACAAAGAGAGTCGTGCTCCTAAAAAAGGCCTGGATGATGACAAAACGTTATAAAGCGTTTCGCTTATAATTGTACCAAGCTCCAAACAGAAGGACACTGCGCGTTTTAGATACGTACAAATTACGTATTTTTTGCTCCAGACTAACTTGCAGTTGCGTGTACAGCGGGGCCGGTGTTTTTGCACCAATACCGAGCAATGAGCAAAATTGATGTGTTGAAATTAATTCGCTACTGCAAAAAAGTTAATTTGCCTCACAAATGGACATGGTTAAACCACCTGGAACTATTCCGATTGAATCTCAGTTTACTACCTAGGTAACGCTTTTCGCTATTTTCGCAGGAAATTCTAAATTCTTGTAATTTACTGCCCGCGCTTTTGCGAGTGCGCGTACGTTGTGACTATGTATAATAATCTATTGGAAACTTGAAATATTCCGGAATATTGATACTTTCTGATGTCCCAAATCTGTCTGCAAAAATGACATATATCTGTGCAAAAAACACATTCATGAACGATTATTTATTTATATATTTTATTAAAGTAGTGAAAATTCATGAAGATACAGCGCGTCGAAGTTTCGGAGAGGGATTGATTGCCATGACTTCATGCAGAATTGGGCTGTATCTTCGTAATTATTTCTTATCAAAAAAAAAAGAAAAAAAACGTTTATAATATTTTTTTTAAATTTACCCGATGACCTAAAAATATTTTATAGTCCACACCCGTATTGTACCCTATCCTACCCTTTATTTTGAACCTTATTACCCTGGTATATTTATAATAGTCTACTTACTACACTTACAATAAAAACTTCTTTTCCAGGCCGCAGGAAGCCCTTTCTCACTGCCAAAACTCTCCTGGTGGAACGCCATCCCTGGAGCATACGTTACTGCTGTGCTGCTTTAAAGACCTGTGCAACCACGAGGACAGTCCTCAGGCCAGGGCACGGCTCAACGTGACAGCCAATGACTTTGGTAAGTTCACTACTTAAATCAAGAATCAAAATTTATTCAGTAATTAGGCCTTCGCAGGATAATCAGGTTATTTAAGTCTGCAATATCCTAACCAGACTGCGGAAGTATGCTTCCCAGTGGGATTTGAATCCACGACTTGCGGGTCACAAGGCAAACGCCTTGACCACTAGACCACGGATTCAGTCACAGTACAATACATAGTACGCAGTGTATAATCGTGGGCAGGTGCAGGGCTGCACTTATCTATTCTGTACACCACTGCGGCCAATTAACAGTGCGTGTATAATGATACATTGTTGCCGCTAGTTTCTATGGACTACTTCAGGATAAACGCAGGTTATACAAGGCAATGTTGCAAAGCGACATTCATTTGTACTGCAACTTCTTTTTAATCACCGAAGAATGTATGGAATTACTTCACTTCGAGGCGTTTCATCATCTCTTTAAATAATTGTGGGTACGCTGTATCTTTTTACAAGCTTTTATCAAGCTGCCTTAAGGCGAAGATATAGGCAAATGGCCTTGAAGTGTGAAATAAATTGTTAACTCGTAAATATGGTAATAATTTCCATATTGCTCTTCGTCATGCACTAGATAGCCCTTTAAATTATTTTATGAACTGCCGTTGAAACTATTATTGGTGATCCGTCTAGCTTTAAAACTTGCCGTGGCCACTTTTGGCGGAAGCAAGTTTTAAAGCTAGACGGACTAATGTAAATACTTTCAACGGTGGTTCATAAAATAATTTAAAGGGCTATCTAGTGCATGACGAAGAGCAATATGGAAATTATCTCCATATTGCTCTTCGTCTAATAATAATAATTTATTTCAAGTGAGGGCGCCACTTCAAGGTCATTTGCCTATACCTCCACCTTAAGTTGCTGTGCTTTTAATTTGTTTTTTGCCTTGTTTGTTGTTTTTGTGTCTAATCTTGCAAGTTTTTAGCCTCTTTCCGGTTTCCGATTGAGATGAATTTGTGTTATGATTTTGACCCAAAATGCTCTGTCTGTATGTATGATTTTGTGTGTGCTTACTAATGTAAAACGAATGATAATGTAATATTATTACGACAAGAAGCTGATCTGATGATGGAACCGGAAGGTGGCTATAGGAACGTTGAAAAAAATGACGGAACTCCATCGAGTTTGAGCTCAAAAAGCTTGTACAAAAAACTTATTCTCTGCTTTCGTGTTGCATTGCGACCGCTGTTGTTGGTCGTCAGATTGCCCACACACTTGCAACAATCCGTTCCTTAATCGTCTTACCATCTCCTCCTTTGCCCTCCTCTTCTTTTCCCATCAGGAGGATACCACTCAGTTACGTCTTTTGACTATTTATTTCTCTTACTTCTCAAAGTATGACCAATCCATTTCCATTTTAGCCTTCTTACAGTCATCATATCTTCATCTAGCGGATTGTGATTGTATTCATCATTAAAACGTTTCACTACACACCTCATGGCGCAACTATTCGAAAACTGTGAGAAAGATCTAATCACATCTCAAGCATTCGTCGATTCAACCTTTAAAATATTAACATCTCGATCGTTAGATAAACATTTATTGGCCCTATAGACAACATAGCCCCAATTAGCGACCGATATGGAGCTATAAAAGACTTATTCACTACACGCAGTATTCCACAAGCTGTAAAATGGAATGGATTCATTAGACTGTTTATTTTATAACAAAGATAGGCAAGTGATGGTTTTAGAAAGGAGTACGATTTTAGTATGGTATTATAAAACAAGGTATTCTCTTCTAGCGATGGCCCAAGACTACGTCACGAATGTAACGATGAGTGTTGCCATTGATTGTTCTTTTTAGTAAATTTAAGGACTTCCTCAGTTAGTTGATATAAAATAAAATAATAACTATATAATAACTTATTTATTTATATTAATATATTTAAATAACTATTTCGTATATATCATGTGTTTAATTAATCAATAATAATAATTATCATCTGTTTAATTTCCGTGCGTAGTGATATGTGACTTTCAGAGAATATTATCAAATTTTATCTGCGTCTTTCTGAGAATTTGAAATAATGTAATTTTGTGACATAAAAGCATAAAGCTTTAGCGTAGTCTGGTTTCTATAATGAATCCTAAAGATTGTAATAAACTAAATATTTTATAACACTACATATTTCTAAATAATAGCCCGCCCCGCGGCGTTGCTTCAATTTCTGTAGCGATTCGAGACGATGCGCAATTGTTTTAGCGTATTCCTTTATACGCATTATAAACGCACACGAAAGTAAACTTTATTACCGTTTGATAAAAGCTAAATTAGCTTCGGAGTGCCGCTGCTATTAATCGACCTGTATAAATAGCAGGGAACTTGTTCTGAAGCCCGTATATCAGAGTAATTTATATCTGTGTGTTTAAAACAAGGAACATGCCTTGGACCTTGCAACCGTTTAGTGGTTCTTATTTCTTATTTCGTAAATTTTAAAATCGAAAGTTTTTAGCAAGCAATTACCTGCGGGCCCTGATATTTTTAATGAATTTAAATGCAATTTCTAATTATCTTTTAATTATTGAATAACATTAAAATATGTGAATAATTAAATGTTATTTTCTGTCTGCATTTACGATAGCATGAAAGTTATGTCGCTTGTAAAAGTTACATGAAGTGTCATTTATATTTCATTTTGTTTTTGTTCAGGGTTGTTATAAGTTTGACGTATCTGTGTGTCTGTCTGTCTGTCTGTAGCATCGTAGCTCCTAAACGATTAGACCGATTTTGACCGCGTTTTTTAATCAAAAGCCTTGTCAGTCGATATGGTTCTTTTCTTAGCTATGATGAAAATCGGTGTAGCAGTTCAAAAGTTATCTCTGTTGGGGGTAAACGCTTGAAAGTTGTTTTTTAATTTGTCGTGCAAATACTAGCTGATGCTTGCGGCGTTGCCCGCGTGGTCGAATTTTTGCCAATCCCTCGGAATCCTTAAACTTTCCCGGAATGAAAAGTATAATATGTGTATTAATCCAGGTAATAAGCTATCCATGCCGAATTTCATTTCAATTAAACCGTTTAGGCGTGAAAGCGGAACATACATACAAAGTAATAATATTAATAGAATCTTATCATGCGTTTAATTAAATATATGTATATATGCTATCCCGCTAATTCTAAGCTGTAGATGTACGAGTAAGATTATTATTTCCGTTTCATCTTGATAGAATTCCACTCTTAGCCTTTGATAATCCAAGTGTATATTTAGTTTTATTTATTACTAGCTGTGCCCGCGACTTCGTCCGCGTGGACCTTGGTATAAATTTTTGGCGCAAAAAGTAGCCTATCGTACTCCTTACAACATTAGCTATCTGCCAGTGATAGTCCCGTCAAAATAGGTTCTACTGTTTCGGAGGTTAGCCGAAACAAACACACAGTTTAGTTTTCAGATACTTCATTCTTTAAATTATTTTCGTAGTTCCAAATTACAAATATTAGCAGGTTCCTAGCCAATGATATGATCCCCAGGGCTATGTCCATTCCTCTGGTGTACTTCTGCGTACTGCGCTGAAGAAAAAGTAGCTGTTACATTCTATATTATTCGCTCTTAGCATGCAAGTGACGGTTAAGACTCAAACTGCCAACATTCGGATCTGATAGCAAAACAAACAGCAGCGTCATAAGCGAGTGTCACTATCAAAAAGAATGCAATTGTGTCAATGTATCCGCTTCCTAATAATAACGCATTGCACGCATGCCTTCCTAGTACGTCTGAAGGGTTAGGTGGTTACTGATATGCACTTCTGCGAAATACTGCGTCTGATTTATTGGTAAGGCGACCACCAGATACCCTTTCTATAGAATGTTGTTAACTAAATAGGTATGCTCCACAAATTACGAGTACATACAAATTCTTTGTAAATTATATAGTACTTCTGACACAATCTTCTAGTAGCTTGGGAATTTTTCCTTGGGAGAGTGTGTCTTTCCGTACAAAAACTTTGCCAACAGAACCCTATTACTGAGGCTCCGCAGTCTGTCCGTCTGTCACAACAGGACTCTCTATCCCTATCTCTTGAACTGTAATTGCTAGACACTTGAAATTTTCACCGATTATTAATTACTGTGGCCGCTATAACAACAAATATTGTAAAAAATTAAAGAGGGTCGTCATACAAAGAACGAGTTCTTTTCAGCGTTTTTATCTGTGTGATATCTTCGTCTTAGACCTTTCTATTCCTTATCCCACCAACTTACTAATCGTGGTCATGAGGTCTTACGACCGTAAGCTCTTTTTGACATAAAGATTTCATAGTTTATATCAAAATTCAAATTACTGTTGAACTTTCACACAGTAAGCGGGCATTTATAAACATGATGATATAACGTATTCAGTAGCTGTGGCTATATGCTATAAATAAACGGGATACGTTGGATGCACTTTATCACTCAATAACGAGGAAAACGATGCATTTATACTATTACACGGTTCTGAGAACGCAACCGCGATAATGGAATATGTATGTATGATGATTAGTGATGTATGAACGAGAGAACGGCTCGAAGATAGAACTGAATTCTTGAAATTATGACATCTTATTCGAAATTGCATTTAAAGAAAATGAAAAGATTTTCTTTACATCCTTGAGAGGAAATCGATGGGCCGTATTTCCATACAAGCGTAGTCCCCTGATTCCTCGCCGGATAGTGCCAGCAATGCAATGATTTTTTCCATAAAAATCTATGGATATATATATTAAAAGAGATCGATAGAACCTTTATAAACCTGAAATATTGGTAAGATTTTCAACTCTGTTTAAACATCTAGATAATTTGACGAAATTATAAAAAGAAAACACAGGAGCATAAATTTTTAATGAAAAAATAAATTAAATCGGTATGAAAAACTGGAACATTCACGCTTTGCGAGTGCCTCAAACAGAAGCGTACCAAAAACGGCTCGAATTCGCACTTTTTGCTCGAATTTGTACTTTTAGCTGTACTGAAGTTATTGTGTCCTGTATTAAATTTTTTGTACAATAAAGGGTATTGTGTAAAATACACTCAAAATCACTAAATTGTCTAATATTCCAATGTTTTGGAACATAAAATTAATAGACAAACTCTTTCCATCACGAAAATTCTTAACTATACCAGCTTTCTCACAAGATCTTGCTCATATTCCAGATAGCAACACAGTAGCCAGCGAGCGGGGTGCCAATTTCAACGGCGAAGTGTGGTTCAAGGCGGCCACCATCGCTGTACCCGTCTGCGGGGCGCTGATCCTCTTCATCCTAGTGGCAGTGGCAGTACGGCTCCTCAAAGCCGATGCTTTACTACACGCAGATAGAAAATTAAGGTACCTACTTATTTAGATTTGATATCTACTAAAAATTACAAAAGAAAATAAAAGCAGCTAAATATATTGTAAGGTTCTATGAAGATGGATAAAAACTTTCTTCACTTATAGATTTTGTTGGCATTTATATTGGCCCTTACCAAAGATAATATAACTACTAAGGTAACAGTTACCCAACTTCATACAAAGGCACTGGACATTAATAGCAAACTTTTAGACTAAATTCATATTAGTGCCAACTGGTCACATAGATGGCAGCACATAAATTACTAGAAAATCTGTGAAAAGTAGGTATTATATGTTCAAATACTAGCTCCTACTTTGTCTCATTTGAAAAAACATTTAGAGAAAGCGATTTTCTGGTCTCTCAATGTTTTTTAAATAGGTTACTAGACTAAAAACGCTAAAAGGGTGCCAAAGTGCGGCGCATAAGTGGGTATGAATGACTTATTTTGAATTTTGCTGAAGTTTGGTCGCACAACTGCGGCATATGTATGTTTTGACACAAAGGATACGCGCAGTTACTCTAATAATAAAAACAGACTACTACAGTATTACGCAGTAGTATAATTACCTCGGTCAATTAACCAACATTGAAATAGCTAGAGGTATTGTAGCATAGATTGAGATTAGTACGAACAAACCTGTCATTAACATAGTTTCTATTTATAACCATGCAATTAATTTTGCATGCGGCATTATTATTGTGTTGATAAATTAAATGGTGTACTTATAAGGTAGAACTATTAAAAGTTAATAAAAGCAAACAAAAGTTATAAAATAATTGATTTATTGCCCGTGCCAACATTTAATAAATAATTTATCATCATCGTCATCATTTTAGCCGCATATAACGTCAACTACTGGACATCTATTAGGATTTAGAGCGGCCTGCGTCCATCGCTTTCCAGCGACCTTGGTCAGGTCGTCTGACTACCTTGGGTTGATGGTCCTACGCTTCGCATGCCAGTGCGTGGTCGCCATTCGAGAACCTCTATATCTTCTTCATCATCTTAGTGCATTCCTGGTTGTATTCGGAGCCCAGGGTGCGCTTTCCCACGTACTTTTACGACTAGCCGCCTACCAGACTTCAACCCTTTTTGGGAATGCATTTGTGCGAAAAGTTTTATAATTAACCGCTGCCAGACGTCATCCTTGGGAATACAGTTGTAGCACGAGATGTTTATGCTTAGTCCTTTAGTCGCCCTTTACGACATCCACAGGAAAAGATGAAGTGGTCCTATTCTATACAAAAGCTATATCACTATGGACATATGTGAAAACTAAACAATTTTTTTTTACAGAGGTGGCTACATGTCTCCACTGGCGCAGAACACGACAGAAGACGTGAAAAAGGTGTGGGTGGGGACGCAATCGGCGCCCCTCCTGGTGGGGCCTGGTGGGTGCCTGGTGGCTGTGGAACGCGCCCAGCTAGTCGACGTACCCACCTCCCAACAGCTCTGTGATATCCAACGGTAGACTGTGACTGATGAGCGAGCGAGAAATCTCTTTGGCGGGGTGTACCTTGGAGTGAAAGTTAGGTTTGGTCTCGAAAGGTTAACTGAAATTGTTGTAAATTAAATCGGTAAACTAAAGGAGATAGATAAATACGGTCAAACAACCGTCACATAGATTTTTCAGATATGAAAAGGTCGCATTACACAGCTAAACCAAATTAGGCTTTATCATAGTAGGAAAGGCCGACCAGGTTTCGATCGATTTAAGGGCGTCTGCTACAATAAGATGCGAGCGCAAGCGTCGTGTAAGTCTATCTCTGTCACAAAGTCTACGTACAACAGAGAAACGCCATCACGAGACGGTTTCTGCTATTTCTTTTGCACGTAGAGTTTGTGACAGAGATAGACTGAACACGTCGCGTGCGCCTGCTTAACGTAGCGTACGCTCTAAACGATCATTATCAGGGCGAGTGTTACGTAAGATAACTGTTTTAAATTTTCACAATGAATTTATCTCACGTTAGTTTTAATAAAATAGAGCCCCTACATTCAAAAACAAAAGTGTATTAAGAAAGATTTGAAGATGCCTATAAAATGTTTTACGAATTTAAATTCAATTGTTGTATGTATGTTTCATGTATGTATACTTACTAATATTTAGTTTTATGCCTTCGGTAGACCAAACTATTATACTCGACTGATAAATTACGAAGTTTCCATTATTTTGTTAGGAAGTTTTTGCCTTGATCTATAAAATTCGCATTTGTATCAGCATATCATTTCTTACCTAAGTAGTAGCTGCAAAAAAATCTATCAGTTTTTTTTCCTAAAAAATACAAAATCTAATTTTTTTTTCATTCACACGTAAGATTAATTAGCACATAAGTACATTAGCTATTCGTGTTTTTATACTAGACTTTTTGTAAGTGCATACTTTAAAGTAGGCCCAGTGATTTTTTGTGTAGAAAATAACTAAAAATACTGGTAAAAATGACCAAAAGTGAATCTTCTTCGACTATTGATCTCAAATTGGTTTCCATACTTCACTCCAGGGCGTGTCCCGCGGTATACCAAATCTACCAATGTGTAAATTTAATTTTAGTTTAGTGTAAGTGCTTGTGTTCCTTATCTTTTGTATGTACACATTTCATTGTACCCTTACGTTATACTTGTACCGAAATTTCAGTTAAGTTACCAGTAAATTCCCATTAAGGTGAAGTTAGAAGCAAATGACCTTGAAGTGGCGGTTCATAAAATAATTTAAAGGGCTATCTATTACCTAACATTGAGAAATATGTAAATTTTTACCATATTTACGAGTTAACAATTTATTTCAAATGAAGGCGCCACTTCTGCTTGGTATTCACCTTAATTTTGGGATATGAAATATCTGTGTCATTTAATATAGTTCAGTTAACTGTTGCTGAAGTTAAGTACATAATTGTCGTCTCCGTAACAAAGTTTCGTATCCTTACAATCATTTTATCAACAATGTTTAGTCACAATACGAACGAACGAATACAAGAGGACTTAAAACCTTCATATTTTGAAGCGTAATTCGATTTTTAGTTTAAATGTTGTAGCTAGATGGAGCTACTAGTTCGAAAGAAAGTAGTTTCGTAGTAGTGCCGCTTAATTTCGGAAAGATGGCGGTATAAGCGTTCAATTTGAAACAAGCGCCATCTCAGATTTTTCGTGGAAACCGTCAGCTTATGGCTAGCGGGCGAGATTGTAGTGACATCTAGAAATAATACAGGATTTTGGATTTTTAGCAGAGTACGCTTTTTTGTATGGAGTTGATTGTTCGTCCATGGTCACGATAAGATTTTTTATGTAACTTGATACATATCGTATTTATTTTAAAAGGCTTTGGTATACAAATATGTTGTATCATTGATATGTTGTATGAAGTTTTATAGAATTCTTGAAGAGCTGTTCTGAATATTATTTAGCATTTCTTTATTATATTAATGTCAAATATTGATCATTCATAAGAATTGGCAGAAAGCCGTTTGTTATTGCATTGAAAAATAATTGTTATATAAAATTATAATAAAGTCAATTTTAACTTCTAATTTGTTAGCAATTTCTGAGAGGTTTTAAAACAGATTAATGTTATTGTAAAAATAAATGCTTTTTCGTTTATTTGGCCGTTAGGTACCTAAATGAAACGTCAAATAGATTTTTATAAGAGTACTATTAGTTATTATTAAATGTATATATAATGCTATATAATCTAAATTTGAAATATGTGATGAAAAATTTCGCCACGAGTCAAATTCTAACTCACGCCCCTCACATCTGTACTGCGAGTGCACTTCCAATTGTGCACAGCACAAATGTGAGGGGCGTGAGTTCGAGTCAAACTCGTGGCAACATTTTTCATCACATATTTTTTATTTAGATATTGTTTCAAGCATTGTTATACTGTATAAATCAAGAATTAATGCTAAATGATGTTTAGTTCATGTTTTATTAATTATAATTTAATGAACTGTATCAATTTCATAATCTCCGCATGCATTTCCTTTGTGTAAAGTTTTTTTGTAAATATAGAATATGTTGTTACCTATTGATAATGTTAAAGGCGATTTCTGAAAATAAACTCCATTGGGGGTTATACCTAGTCTTTTTATCTGATTATTTTGTTAATTATACTTTTTATGTATGTCACCCTTAATGGATTTTATTTGTGGTCGATGAATTTATATGGACTCTGTCAAATTAAATATTGATGTATCAAAAATGCTTATTGCTTTTGAATATTGTATTTTTGTAAATAAATTTTAGGTTAGATAGTATTTTGAAGTCAATGAATTGGAAACAGGTTTTATGTCATAATGTACAAGGCGGAAATGTTTTTCTTTTAAAAATCTATTTACTGGGAAGTGCTTAAATATGTTTTTATATCGAACAGCGATTTAAACAGGTTAAAGGAGAGAGAGGAATAGACTCTCGAATCATGTTATTTTACGAAAGAAACATACATTATCACGTCTTTGTCCCTAACGGGGTAGACAAAGCCCAGAGCCGTTAGACCCAAAGGCCACATTTAGCGTGATGTTGGGCTTGACGTACGAAAGAAAATAAACCGTCCAAGTGCGAGTTAAACTCGCGTGGAGAGGGTTCCGTACAATTGATTGAATTCTTATAGGTTTTCCTGTAATCTACAAGCAATGAACTATATTGCATTTTTTTTCAAAATTTTAGGTTCAGTAGTTTCGGAGATCAGGGGGGGGGGATGGTCAATTTTCGTCTTCTTTCATGAATAAAGTAATATCTAAAAAATATCCCATAGACTGAAACTCTAAGAGCAGATCGGTCTGATCATGCAAGTGATAGAAACAGGGTGGGGAAGGGGGTACGTGTTAAAAGAATCGAAAAAAGCGTGACAAGGGAAAAAGAGGGAATCTAAATAAATTTTGTAAGAAGATAAATATATATAAGAAATAATTATTGTGGGATATTACTTAAAAATGTAAAAAGTCTCACTTTTAAAATTAGAAAATGTAATTGAGAACATCGCTAAAAAAATCTCCGGATAGAAGATTCTTAGGAAAAACGTCTCCGTCGATTAGTGACTTTGATACTATTTATATTAATCGTGAAGTACAATTAAACCTATATTTTGTAATATTTCGACCATCGTCCATAAGTGGCGTGAGAATTGAAGCTTCCATAAGGTGCCTTACCTTTGCGGATAGAATATAATAGAGAAATATAGGTGCGAGTAAATACTCTGTAATGTAACGATATACCTGCGATCTTAATGTAAATATAATGTATATGTATTATATAAATTAATAAAAGGAAATATTTTATTACAGTAAACTGACGTTTTATTTTTTACTAGCTGTGCCCGCGACTTCGTTCGCGTGGTTGTCGGAATGTTATATAGCCTAAAGCCTTCCTCTATAAATGGACTACCCAACAAAAAAAGAATTTTTCAAATCGGACCATTAGTTCCTGAGATTAGCGCGTTTAAACAAACAAACAAACAAACTCTTCCGCTTTATAATATTAGTATAGATCTTCACATTCTTACCGCTGTATTCATATAAAATGTGTACTACTTCAGAATCATCAGGTCTTTTTTAGTCTCCACTGCAGAAGCACGACTCTCTCTGTACTACCAGAACCATATATTACCTAGAGCAGTCAGAGGATTTGGCCTACATCACAGACCTACCACTACTAGACTTGCAACGATATTGCTAGAAAGAGACTGTCAAATACAGTACAACGAGAGTGTGAAAGAAACGCTGATATATTTTTATGTCTCTATCGGCGTGGCTGCTATCAGCTGGCCTACTGTCAAAATCTGGGCCAAACAAACCACAAAACGATCGAAGAAAGTTATTAATTTTAGGGATTTTATCATTTAAAAGGTGATTTAGGGTTTTATTTGAGCTTATTATAAGTTAGTAACCATAGTGTGTTCTGTGACGTGTGCAAAATATGGGTGGAGGCAACAATCAAAGATAGGAAGAGATGCACTAAAGTGGTAGGTCTGTGGCCTACATCATTGATGTTTATAAGCTTTGTTTAGCTGTCGCCATCTAAGACATCCTCGGGAAGACTTAGAGTAGTCTTACTCTACACTGCCGGGAACCACACGGCAATTTATTTACATAATGCCCAGATATCGCAGTATGTATGGTTGAAATCTCTCTCTAATACATTTAGGATTGAGACACATCTCAATTTACACATCAGCATGGCCGGTGCTGAAGAATTCTGTCGCTCTTTCTCGTTCTAGCAAATAACGCTTCTGTTTGAGCAACAGAAAAGGATAGCAGCATAGAAAAGTGCTGTTTCGTGCTGACAGATGTGTCTCAACCAACCCTTACAATACTCTTAAGAAAAGACTTCAACGCGCTATTATTACGTACATAACTGAATACCATATAGGTAAGATACTTTTACAATACAATACAAAAATCTTTATTGCACCAAATAACATTTAGTGGACAGTATATAATATAAGGGATATTATTCATTGCACTTCAAATAAATAATCCACCATCAAATACTGACTGCACATCAAATTTACTAGGTTAGGGCAAACCTATAGCCTGGTATGACACTTTATAGATTCAGAGTAACATATATACCTACTACTACTACAAACGAAACAATTTATCTGTACACACGTTGATGTGTGAGTTTTATACTTAGGGTCGCACCGCAGAATTAATTGAATACTGTGGTCTACTGGGAGTAGTGGTATGGACCACTCGTAATTTTAACATTTGTAGCGTACAAATATCAAAGAAACGTTCCATGGAGTGTCAGTTCCGATTCACGCTGCCTTTTTTTATTTTTGTTGAAATGTTTAGAAAACCATTGACAAATTTTTGATATTTTCTGCGTAACACAATACTACTTATCGCTCACACGACGGTTTAAAAAATACGATGCAACGCGTCGGAACGCGAGTGGTGAGTTGGAAAACTACACTTTTTGTGTGCTGATTCCCTGATGAAAAATAGCACCAGGTCTTGCTGCTCTAAGCAGACAAACCAAAAGGCCACTTTTAGCGTGATGGGCGAGAAGGTTGAAAACGAAAACTAAATTATTCGCATTTAAGCACATTACCTTGATCGGCTTTTACGATATACGCGGGAAGAGAAGCAGCTTATACGTTTAAAGTTATTGATTTCCCTCAGACCAGCATGGAAGAAATTAAAACATATTGTTACGAACTGGGGTTCCATTCCAATTTGGAGAAAAACGCCAATCTTTGTATGTGGGTTTTTATTCACTACGGAACTCAATGATGACACGTGAAGATGGTCTTCCAAATGTCCAAGATCCAAGTTGCGTAGCAGCTGTGGTCCAGGTATCTCGCCGATGTTGTCGCAGGTGCTTCTACTTGGCTCGCGAACATTGTTTGGGAAAGTTCTATCTCGTTCGTACAATAATTGTATCAAGTTACGTTAAGTTAGTTGTAAGTTGTAAGTTAGGCATATATTAGCATAAAATTGTCCTATAATTTTATTGAAGGCAAAGATTACCCACTACGCTTTTGATTCTTAGAAAATTTTATTTATGTATTTTTACGAACTATTCCTCACAATTTAGACTTCTTCTTCATCTGAGCGTGTCCCTGGTTGCACCCTCAGCTGTTCTGCTTCAGAAACCGGGGTGCGCTTTCCCGTTATTCTTCTCCAAATATAATATGCATGTCAATGGTCACCCAAGGATGCCCAAGACAATGCAAAATCAAGAAATAGCCGGAACTGTGTACTCGTAAACGTTTTCGCTATATTTTTACGGCCGATTGCTTTCTTGACGTCAACCCTCCTTGGAAATGAATTTAAGCCGAAAAGTTTAACAACCGGCCGCCGCCCAACGTCAACCCTCCTTAGGAATGCAGTTGTAGCACGAGATGTTTGTGCTTAGTCCTTCAGTTGCCTCTTACTTCCTTAGGAAGAGATGGAGTGGTCCTATTATAGGACATATTGTCATCCATCCTCATTATTTATACTTTCAAACACTTAATATAAGTACAGTGTAGGAGTCGACACAAACTGAAGAGTTATTCAGCATTTTAATGTGAACAACTTACACCATGGAACAAACGCTGGTCTCTAAAACATCTGCTTTATCTAAAAAAAAACTATATTTCTGTACTTACACATTGTCCGTTCAGCTGAATACGTTTCAAAAAGGCGAAAGCCAGTATTGGTGTAATAGAGAAAGTTTTTCAGTTTAATGAACTAGAGTTAGCCTAATGAAAATAATAATATTTACAATTTACGTCTTATTATACCTACTTACTATCACGTCTTTATCCCTGATGGGACAGACAGAGTATTTTGGGTCTTGCGGCTCTAAGCAGACAAAGCCCAGGGTCGCAAGACCCAAAGGCCACTTTTAACGTGATGGTGGGCGAGATGGTGGATAAAGGAATCAAAAATATTATGTAGTGATGGAATTTGTCCAATCTTTCGTTCGGCTTTTTCGGCTTGCGAAAGTCTTTAAATTTACTAAAAAGAACAATCAGTAGCAACACTTATTGTGACATTCGTGACGTAGTCTTGAGCCATCGCCGGAAGAGAATCCCTAATTTTAATAGTCCATGATCTGTATTTAGATACAGAGAGAAGAAAGAGTTAGAACATGGATACATAACAAGAAGGTACCTAAAGTACCTAAGGCACTGGCACCCATATTAACCCAGGACACATTAATTTACTTGATATCTACGAGGCTAAGAAAGATCACTACTAGTTTACATTGACGCTTGCTGTGAACTTCAATGCCGAACAGATTTAGTCATCGTCCGCAATAAAAGCGATATGATCTTTTATCTAGATCATAGAAAAATGACAAAATTTTATGAATATATTCACTTATTTCTCTTTGTATGTATGTGTGTAGGTTAGGGACGCATAGTCATTTAATGCCTAAAAATTTAGGCGTTATTCTATTTTAACAAAAGGTTTGGTTTAAAGCGTAGAAGTAAGTTTAGATAGATAGTTAGGTAAGTTTTAAACTTGTTGTTATGTACAAAATACGCATATGGCGTAATTAATAAACGTTACAGTGATTTTGTATCGATATCTTTTATTCATAATAAAATGTAAAAAATATTAATCCCAGCACTAGCTGCTAAATCATAGGTGCTCCTCGTAGACAAAAAAAAATGTGAAATTAAATTGTAGTCCACGAAGAGTGCTCTTCGTACTCTTCGTGGAATAGGCCAGATGCTATTCGGACGGGTGCCCTAAGTGGCATACCTCCATTGTCGTCAAGCTTACCTATGTAAGTATTTATTGAACGGAAAACATCCTACTTTTTCTACTTATTTCAAGTAGTTATCTATTTACAACAATCTTATGATATTATGAAGATTTGATTCGGTTATCAAGCAAATCTTGGTCATTAAGATTATATCAAATAGACACTTAATCGATTTAAAGCAATACATACGTGACTTTTGGTATAAATTAATCAGAAAACTGGAACATTTGGTAATTAATATTTTTACAAGGATTATCGATATGATCTATAAATCTGAGATGCATAGATATGTTGAAGAGATAATTATATATTTATATAAATAGTTCAAAGTTTCATAAAAAATCGCATTTGATGTTTTGTTTTTTGAAGTGCTGTTCGTGTGCTGTTCGGTGATTAGGTAATATTATAATAAAATTAGGCCAAATGTTTATAATTAATTTTAACAATTAATAATAAATAAGATATTTTTTTAAGACTAAATGTCTACTTACATCATACATTTTACGAAAAAAGAAGCATTACGAAGGTGGAAATAAAATAAAAGAAATATTTTTAGTAGGTTCAAAAGAATATTTGTAATTCTTCTAAAAACTAATATTTTGCCTATTTTAAAACCTGGTATCCTAATATTATATCTTTGACTATCCATTTTAATTAAATGACAGGTATCACGTAGACACATATATATGTTATTTTTGTTAGAATAAGCAATATTCATAATTTATAGGCTATGTTTATAGTTAAGGCAGTACAAATAATTATACTTAATAGACTTTTAATATACAGATCTTTAATTTATCACAATTACTAGGATAATCGTACTAAGTTAGCTGCTTTGATAGTTAAAGTTCTATTTGTAATCGAATCACGTTTTAAGCGATTAATTTGATACAAGTTTTCAGTATTGCTTTGCTTAGATTTCTTGTTTATTACAGTTGAACCCTTTTTTATTTTCCGAACAATTTTTCGGGGTTGGGGTTTAATTTACGGATTTACACTGAAATTGTCTAAATAAGTTGTAACGGTTTTCGGAAGTAATGGGTGATAATACCGCTTTTGAGAAACGCTCTACATGAAACTTTTTAAAATTTCGAGTCAAAATCAAAATAAATCTTACTCAAAAATATTCTCATATTAAAAAACATACATACGGACAAAAAAAGTAACTAATATAATTGCATTATGTTTTTAAAACAGCATAGTTGCTATATAATCAAGGCAATGCAATCCATTCCTTCTACGAGTATTCTACATAAATACTGTTGTTTTGTATCTTACTTGTGATTTGAACCTGTATACCCACTGATATTGTTTTAATATTTTAAAGTAATTTATCATGCTTACGGAAATTAACGTGAAACATACCTTTTTTATTTATTTTCGGTGAAGTTTCGTCCGGGTTGCACCGAACGTGGTCTCAGCCTGAATAAAAAATCTTTCGCGCTAAGTCCCGTATTACTATTTTATTAAAAATAACGTGAGGTATTTTCAATATTGTGAACAGTTTACTTACATAATCCGAGAGTGCACCGTCGGGTTGGCACCTAACATCGCCCTGATCATGATCGTCTAAATCGATCGAAACTTGGTAGGCCTTTCCGACTATATTTCCTGAGTAAACCGTTAACAATATTGATAATAGTATTAAATTAACTTAACTAGTAAGTTAAAAAAAAAAATGTTTATTAGGTAACTTTTAAATTACAAGCTTAAAGTTTATCTTACTTAACTATAATTTCCAGACAAAATGACGAAAGCGAAGACAAACAACACAAGCAAGCGTCCCGATGGAAAAGTTCTCAACTTTGACCATCTTGTCTTTTGGGTTGGCAATGCAAAAACGGTAATTTTGTACAATACATCTTAGCCGTACCGTATGGTTCCCGGCAGAGTAGATGACCACTCCAAGTCTTGTCATGGATGGATAACACACAAGCTAATCATCAATGAGACCTCTCCAACCCGTCTGGCCAGCGTAAAGAGTGAAGGCCAAATCCTTTGACTGCTCTGGCTTATGATATATGGCTCTAGTAGTACAGAAAGGGTCATGCTCCTGCAGTGGAGACTGAAAAAGACCTGATGATGATTATACAATACACCTCATCATCATCATTTCAGCCGCATAACGTCCACTGCTGGACATAGGCCTTACCTAAAGATTCCCAAAATACCGATATAGAGCGGCCTGCATTCAGCGCTTTCCACCGACCTTGGTGGTGTCGTCTGACCACCTAGTGTGTGGGTGTCCTAGGCTTCGCTTGCCAGTGCGTGGACCTTTTTGTCCCATCGGCCATCGGGTCCTAAAGCTATGTGTCCCGCCCACTGCCACTTCTACAAGCTAATCCGCTGAGCTATATCAGTGACTTTTTTTCTCCTACGAATTTCCTCATTTCTGATTCGATCATGTAGAGAAACACCTATCATAGCCCTCTCCATAGCGCGTTGAGCGACTTATAAGACCCATAGTAAGGGACCACGTTTCAGAGCCATAATTCATCACTGGTAACACATTGATTATACACTTTCGTCTTGAAGCGCTGAGGAATTTTGGGCAAGAAGACACTGCTTAACTTCTTGCGTAACATACACCTAAAATAACTTAATTACTCTCATAACCAAGCACAGTATCAAACTTGTCTGGAGTGACGAGACTTATGCAATCATCATCATCAGGTCTTTATAATCTCCACTGCAGGAGCATGGCCCACACTCTCCACACTGGCCAGACGGCTTGGAGAGGTCTCACTGATGTTTATATAAGCTTTGTTCAGCTTATGTTTCCTATATCGCCTTCTACGACATCCACGGGAATACTTGGAGTGGTCCTATTCTACTCTGCCGAAAACCCAAGGCGGAAAAACACTTATGCTATATGCTGAAACTTCTACAGTGCTTTTTGTATAATAATTTTGTGTTACATATGGGTTTCTCATTGTCTTGTTAAAATTTTAGGCAGCAAGTTATTTCGTGACGAGGCTTGGCTTCAGGCCACTGGTTATCCGGGAGCCTACAGCCGAGAGACCTGTGCTCTCTTATGCTGTTCAACTTAATCAGGTATGTATATTTTAGATTTATCTTTTATATAGTCCACAATTTTATTTGCACTTTACTCTGTGTTCATCCTAGCGCGTTGCATCCTTAGCTGTGCTGCTTCGGAGCCCGGGGTGCGCTTTCCCATTTTTTCTTCTTCTTACAAAATATGCATGTCAATGGTCACCCAAGGATGCAGGAGACCATGCCAAATCGAAAAGAAATAGTCGGAACAGTTTAAATGATTTGGCTAGCTGTCACTTCCCGTTTAGGTATCGAAAATGAAATGAAATGAAATGAAATTGTTTATTTATCAGATAACAGGGATCCAAATTTGTTAGTATACAATTTAACTGAAACTTATAAGTTATGTTAGTATAATCTTTTATATGAGATAAATTAGATTAAATTAAATCAATGGGGACTCGAAAATATTTTATATTTCCCCATGCAGAGCTACAGGCATAGTTGCTCTAATCAAGTGCCGCATTAATTGAGAATGCGGCCTGTCCGCCACCGTTTTAAGAATGCTGTTGTGACTCGCCCTGATTCTCCTCAGCATAGATACCGCTTTTTTACGGAGCACGGCATGAAAACCATCCGTCCTTGCTTGCACAAACATTCCAGAGGCACTGCAAAATCGAGGGAGTCCCAACAGCATTCTAAATATATTATTATATTGAATACGGATGACATCCAGCGATCTCTTAGTACAACAGACCCACAGACTACCCGTGTAGAAACCCTGGCAAAAAGCTTTAAAAAGCGTAATTTTGACCTGTTCGCTACAACGGGCGAATCTACGGGTCAACATGTTGCCCCTGACCGCAAGTGCCCTCCGTTCCCTTTCTACGTCTGCATTGTCTTTAAGGTCGTCGGTAATAATGTGTCCCAAATATTTAAAAGTTGACACTCTCTCCAAATTTGTGCCATTTAGGATTATGGGAGGTGCGCTTTCGGGATATTTACCTGCGGCCTTAAAGACAATGTACTCACATTTCCTCGCATTGTATACGAGTCCATGTGTGGTCGCATACTTTTGGCAAACCTTGAGCATCTCATTGACTGACCATGAAGTCGGCCCCAGAAGAACCATATCGTCAGCATAGCTGATATTATTAATGACTGTACCGTCTATACTACACCCTACTCTCAGACCGCTGAGCTCAACTATAAGGCCGTTAATATACAGGTTGAAAAGCTTGGGAGACGAAATCCCCCCCTGTCTTACCCCGCATTCCAACCTGTATGTACCAGAGACACCGTCGGACCATCGTACAAAATTTGTCTGGTGCTTGTACCAGAATTTAAATATGTTGACTAAGTCCCTCGGTACACGACTGAAAATGTACCTACATTATTACTATGCGCGCAGGAAGCCCCTCCGGGTGGTAAATTCAGTTATTCGAATCGTTTGTCCAGAGTAATACGAATGAAATTGGCTTGCAATGGATGACTCGGTATTTATACGAAAAGGTGCTGAGTTTTGACGTGAGCTAAATTAAATCATATCGCTAGGCCACTTTGAGTAGATATTTCTTTGAATTTCTTTGCTGAGTGAGACTTCTGTACGTTAGTATTATTTATTATGTGGTTTTACGACCGGCCGCCTGCCTGACTACCTGGGCTTTCTGGAATTATGATTTTTCATTCTTTGTCGCCGCACTATCTATTTAGTTGTTATATTACAGCTTTTCTAACGTTTTCTATTCTTTTCAGATAACACTAGTGTTTGAATCCCCGACTGTAGCTGGTGGCCAAATAGCCAAGGATCTAGCCGCTCATGGTGACTTCGTGAAGGACGTCGCCTTCGAGGTTCATAACTTGGACGAGCTGGTTAGGAGGGCGAAAGAAGGGGGTGCAGAAGTGGTGAAGGGGGTCACTGAGGAAATAGACGAGAATGGAGCCGTTAGATACGCTGTTTTAAGAACTGTAAGTATTCTTCTGAAACGTTTTTTATAATGTTTGTGTGAATTCATTAGTGTTTTTAGTTTTGGAGAAAAAAACGTTGAATGTATCGGCAACTTCTTTTCCCGCGCAGATCATAAAATCCGATTGAGGGAATTGCTGAAATCACACGGTCGTCATCATCTTCCTCGCCATCTCCCTATTTGGGGTCGGCCACAGGGCCGACCCGTATCAACTCCCTCCATCGTTTTCTATCATTTACCATATCTGTACTAACCTCCCTCTTCTTCATGTCCCGCTTAACACATTGCCCCCACGTCTTTCTATGTCGTCCTCTATCTCTGTAGCCATCCACCTTCAAGTTAACTATTTTAGTTGCCAGATGTTCGGCGTCCCGCCTCTTGACATGACCGTACTATGTTAAACGGTGGATTTTTAATGGTGCTTCCTTTAAACTCCCTCTTATGTATTAATTTCGGATCTTACCCATCTGCTGAAATCTCAAGGTATCATATGTCAAGAAACGATGCGGCTAACATCCTTTCCCTTTTTAATCCCTGACAAAAAAGAGGGGTGTTATTAGTTTGACGCTATGTCAGAAAGACAAACAGCTGTCTGTTTGTCTTTCTGTCTGTCCGTCTGTGATATCGTAGCGCTTGAACGGATAAACCGATTTCGATGTGGGTTTTTTATGTGAAAGCAAGTTCCCTTGCGGTGGTTCTTAGCTATGTTTGATGAAAATCAGTTCAGCTATTTAAAGGTTATTGAGGGTTAACCTACGAACAATAATTCTCTAGAATCGTAAGTAATCCCGAAAAATCATTCCAAGCGATATGTACCGCGGCGGGTGGGGCTTAAAATATGAACAGCGCGGCGCGACAGTTCGCCAAGACACTCGAGTCGTGCGGTTGCGTCGCAAGAAGTTTCCTTTGAGAATATTGCTGTGTTTTTGCGATAATCGATTCATTAAAAATGCCGTCATGTGCTGTGAAGTGGTATAGAAGCCATACAGACATGAAAATTAGTTATTAAAAAAAAAATAACACGTAAACAAGGTTATTTATTTTATAATATTATTTATTTTAGCGTAGCGTAGGTACCATCCGCGCGTTGTATCTAACCGCTCATTGCGTTGACTGCCCCACCCGACCGACGACGACGCGTGATCTTGTCTCGACTAATCGCATGCATCTTTGTCTATGTGTGCGTTCGAGTGTTTCGTTGTAATTACTGTTCGTTTGTTTGCGTAAATGAAATCAGAATCGAAGCGGTGAATGTAGGAGCGTTAGGTTTCTAGAGAAATATATTTCGATGGGGTTAACGCTTAAAAATCAGGGCTTTCTCTAGCAAATAATAGATGGCGCTACGGATATCAAGTTGTATTAGTAGTTTCGCTACTCATTACTAGATGGCGTTCTTGACAGTCGGGGGTCTTTTTAATTTGCATAGCAAATAAACTTGTCACTTACACCATCATACGTCATCTTAGAGTAGTGATATGACTACCGTGACTATTTTGCATAAGTGTTTATTATATTTCAAAGCAAACCTTGCTGATTTCAGTATGGAGACAACACACATACCCTGATAGATCGGACAAAATATTCTGGAGTTTTGTTACCGGGGTACAAAGCAGTGGAAGATGACGTTGTCAACCAATTACTGTAAGTATCAATAAAGTATATGATTTTATACAACAAAACACAAACAAAAGTAATGATTTCATAGAAAATAAGTTTTATTTTTCAAACCAACGAAATCAGCCAGCAGTATTGGTGACACGACACACACACACGAAAAACAAACAACAACAAACTCCTTTGTTTGATTTTGATTTCAGCCCAGAAACTAACTTGCGGTTCATCGACCACGTAGAAGGAAATATGGCTGATGGGACCCTGGAAGAGTCAGCATTGTGGTACGAAAGGAACCTTAACATGCACAGGTACGGTTTTTATGGGTTAATCGTTTCGGCCGAGGTTATAGGCGTACCTAGACCAGTATTTCGGGAGGTTGTCGATCCTGTCAAAACTAACACTAGGTTTTTACTTAGTACCTTTTGTTATTATGACCACTGAGTAATATGTAACTGTTTGTACTTTAAGAAATCCACATTTCTTAGATTTAAAATAACCGCAATGTCATTTGAAGTGAAAATTTCTTTAGGTGCGTTGGGCCTTTTTTAGATGAGGATAAACCATTAAACTTGCGACACTGTTAACGTAACCGACACCACCTTGTTTAAGTTTTCATTTCTGTTGGCACTTCCGGAGTGCCACTTTTTTTTCGGGGGGAGGGGACCTCTCTAAATCCCGCCCCTTCGGTACGCCTATGGTTCGCCCAAATCCTAAAGGAACCTTCTTCAATTGTTGACTGCAATTATTATAATGAAACTGTTGATTCCAGGTTCTGGTGTGTAGACTACAAACAGGATCTGGTGCCTTACTCCAGTATTAACTCGGCATCCGTCATCAACCAGGACGAGACCGTTCTTGTAAGTACGAAATCTTTAAACAAAATATGCAGTATTTACAAAGAGCAGATTTGATATCTTTCTCTTCATCTTACCCTCTCACGTGAAGCTTTTCTTCTAACGTTTGCGAAATACGGCCACTTTTGGCAAATATGCGAAGAAAAGCTTTACGTTCTCACTTTAAACTGTAAACAGTAGTTCATAAAATAGTTTGAAGGCTAACTAGAACAAAATTTTAAATGATGTCTTCATTTCCTTTCAAATAATTGATTTCAAATGGGGGCAGCACTGGACCCCGGAATATTCATGTAGCCCCTTAACGCGTTTCCGGTTACATTCTCAGCTGTGCTGCTTCGGAGCTCGGGGTACGTATTCCAGCTGCTGCTTCCCCAAATGATATGCATGTCAATGGTCACTCAAAGATGCTAATAAGACCGTGAGAAGTGAAGAGGAAAAAAAACCGTAGCTATAAATGAATTTTTATTTAAAATGCATATGCTATTTTTTGCCTACTCTAGCTCTCTATGAACGAAGCAGCAAAGGGTCTTCGTCCGACCAGCAAGGCCAGCGAGTTCGTGAAGGCTCTGGGAACATCGGGAGTGGAGCACATTGCGCTGTACACCGACGATATTGTGGCTACGGTAAGAGGAAATCCGTAATAAATATAATAGGACTGACAACCCATACGAAAAACCGTATTCTTTTAAAAAGCCAAAATCTTGTATCATTTCTAGATGTCGCTATTATCTCGCCCGCTAGCCATACAAATTATGCTAAAATAGGGCTAATCTTTTCTTGAGAAACATAGTGTGAGCTATCGTTAAATAGGTCCATTCAAAAACATTAAAGAATTCTACAGATCAATTTTAGAGTCAGTGATTCGTTTGCGAAATATTTAATATTTGAGTGCGACGTCTGTGGGGATCCTAGAGCTAGGGCGCTTTTTGGCCAGAGGCTAAGTTTGGCTATACAGCGCGGAAATGCCGCCAACCTCTTGGCTGATGCCGGCGGTGCCCTGGGTTCAATTAAAATATTGTATACATATTACATATTACATATTATATATTGTATGCAAAAAAAAAAAAAAAACTAATATCGAAAGGATTTTGCATTGACTGTGCGTTGAAGTCAACGTTGCTAAAAAAAAAAAAACCTACCTATATAATTCATTTTACACCGTATTTATTTCTTTAGTTATTTCTGCTCTCTGTACACATTTACGCTTATTTATCTTATCAATTCGTATATATTTATCCTATCTACTTATTTTATAGACACACACACACACATACTATTTACACATAAACCACACTCGCCCGTGAGTCACATATTACATAAGGTCCATTGAAAACCAGCGTTGCGGTAACATCATCGTGACCGCGACATATGCTGAATGGGTCTTTTTGCTAAAAAGGAGAAACCACACCACGCTATGGCAATGCTGCACAAATGTATGAAATAAAGGGGACAATTATTATTATTATTATTCTTTTTTGTCCTTTATTCTATCTCTCTTATCTTCATTTGTGTATATAATTTCTGTTTATTTGTTGTGGTATTTCTTTTTGGCAATAAAGTAATTCTATTCTATTCTATTCTATTCTATTTTTCCTTTTTTCTGATTGGCAAATAATTATTAAGACACAGTGCATTTAAATTTCGCATGACGTCAGGATCAAGTACGATTTCCACTTGACGGTGCCGTCAATTATCCCCTCTCCGAATCTTCGACGTGTAACTTTGTGAATTTTCACTACTTTGACAAACCAAAAAATATATGTCCATTTTGACGTGACAACGTCTTATAAATTGGTTAGCCGGGTGACACTTCAAGAAACTGCGTTACGCTCCGCTCACGTTATGCGCTCACAATGAGAGCGAGTGAGAGGCACACGTCCCTTCCACTCGGGCATGGTTAGCCCGCCTAAGAGCGAGAGAGACAGACATAAAAAGACTTGTCACGTAAAACTTTCGCCCGTATACCGACTTTACAGGCAACCAATTTTTTTTTTTTTGGATAATCCAACTGACAGACTAAATAAAATACAATTTCGCACCCAGTCCACATTTTTTTATTTTTCTTGTAACTTAAACTTAGCTTTTTTTTTCATCCCTATTGCTTTGTTAATGTTGCGATAATGATTAACTTTATTTCCCCAGATGCGAAGCCTCAAAGCCCGTGGAGCAGACATCCTAACCTGGCCACCCACCTACTACGACCTGATTAAGGAGAAGCTCGAGACATCTTCTCTGAACGTCACTGAGGGTATTGACGCCTTGCAGGAGAACCAAATACTGATAGACTTCGACGAGAGAGGCTACATGCTGCAGGCCTTCACGAAGCATGTGCAGGTCCGGCCCACAGTCTTCATTGAGATACTGCAGAGGAGGAATCATAGGGTAAGAGAAATGTTTATGTGATCACCAGTGTATGTGCCCATTGTTTAGCCAAAAGTGCGACACGGCCGTAGATCGGTCAAAATTGCAGATATCTCTTTGGGGAAAATCAAAATATGCAGGCCGCAAAGATCTATTGTTTGACGCTTAAATTTTGCATATTAGTTGGGTAATTTGAGAAATTTAAAACATCTAAAGTATTTGAGTTTATTGCAACTTGCCGGATAAAAATTAGAATAACTTTTTTTCGCGGGCTTTAATCCAAATTCGGAAAATAAGCTGATTGGGTAGATGATCTGACGACAGATGTGGGCTGCGGAGGTATCCAAAGAAATGCAACGACATATATTTTTCGGTCAAAGTAAATTTAATTTGGCAACTAGAATTGTGTTATTTCTTTATTTCATTTTCAATGTACTCTGATAGTTGCGTGGAGCGTGAAATCTGTATTTTTTTATTGACCCCCGTAAAGAGGAGGATGTCTTAAAGCTTCCATGTAAAAGATTGCATCCAATGTGTTTGCCAGATTACACGTAAAAAATCTGGTATTTTTAGCATTATTTTATTTATTTATTTAAGTTTATTACAAATGAAATATCGGCTTTATCTACCAGTCAACCCACTGGTGTACCTGTCGCGAGTTCAATCCTCACGAGGTGTGACTTGTACCTCTGAGTTTGAACGCATATATGCTCATTTTCAATGACCACCAATTCTTCCGGTGAAGGAAAGCCTCGTAAGGAAACTGCACACTTCATTAGTGTGTAATTCCTCAGATGCATTTAAGCAGCTTGAAAAATTTGACACCAGTGTTAGCTGGTGACATACTCGATAAGAAAGAACTACTGAGATAAAGTGATTGGATTTGAAATTTAAACAACAGATTTTTGTTTTGCGATTCCAACGCTTGTCCCATAACGAAAGTCGGTCATATTGGTGGACTGAACATGCCCTTAAAGTATGTCTGATCATAAATGACGAAACGTGAGACAGGCTAAAGCCTGCATACATTTATTTTTTCTTATGGACAACATGTGGCAAAAAAACTGCTGTTGCATTTTCTTCAAACAAAAGACATCAACGAGCATAAAATGTTATCTAAATAAAAAATTCAAAATATTCATTACATTGTTAAGCTGTATAAATCAATACTATAATATACAATAATATATTAACAATAATATGTAGATGAATCATAGTTTTACAATGTAATATGTTTTCTAGATAAGGAATTTATTCAAATCTAAAATAAAAACAAGTCAGCAATGTTTTTGATTACTTGTTTGATATGAAACTACGCATTGCTATGTATAAATTTAAATTAATATAAATTATAATTAATTTAAATTTATGATTGTTCATTGGAGCAACTCGATTAGTTATCATCATCCACAGACTTCAATCTCCCACTGCTGGGAGTATTCCCAGCAGTGGGAGAAAAAAAATCATTGAGAGAGGAGTATTCCTCTCTCAATGAATTTTTTTCGCCGTTAAATTTTCCGGGGTCCAGTGCTGCCCCCATTTAAAATAAATCATTTCAAAGAAAACGGGGACATCATAGCAATTATGCTACTACCAAGCCCTAGATAACATTTCAAAGTATTTTATAAACTACTGTTTACAGTTTAAAGTGAGAACGTTAAGCTTTACTATGCACATTTGCGAAAAACGGCCACTTTTGGCAAATGAGCGTAGTAAAGCTTAACGTTCTCATTATAAACTGTAAACAGTAGGTCACAAAATAGTTCTCTTCGTGCGCGTCTTGAAAAATTTACCCATGTTCGACGATAGCTCGAGTATCGGAACTTTATGATTTTTTATACTTATGCAAAAACTGTTTTGCAAAAGTTTTCACTCATTTTTTAAAATTTTCCCAGGGTTTCGGCGCTATGAACTACAAGTGGATATTCGAAGCGATCGAGCGTTTAGAGAAGCGTGACAACAAGGAAGAAAAAACTGAAGAAGATAAACCAAAAGCTGAGGCTTAGATATTTTCCAGTTTTCCAAAAGTAAATAAAATAAAACAGACGTATGGGTGTTAGGTTTAGTCATACTACATACTACTTAATATAATATGATTTATTATTTATATTTCTGATCGAATTTTCTATTAGGATTTTATTAGGGCCGCACCTGAATTTTCCGGGGTCCAGTGCTGCCCCCATTTAAATAAATCATTTTAAAGAAAACGGAGACATAATTTAAAATTTTGCTACCACCAAGTCCTAGATAACCCTTCAAAGTATTTTATGAACTACTGTTACAGTTCAAAGTGAGAACGTTAAGCTTTACTATGCACATTTGCGAAAAACGGCCACTTTTGGCGAATGTGCGTAGTAAAGCTTAACGTTCACTTTATAAACTGTAAACAGTAGTTCATAAAATACTTTGAAGGGTTATCTAGGACTTGGTAGTAGCAAAATTTTAAATGATGTCTCCGTTTTCTTTGAAATGATTTATTTAAAATGGGGGCAGCACTGGACTCCGGAAAATTTAGGTACGGCCTTAACATTAAGTAATTACTTAAAAAAGCCGTTACCGGTAAGTATACAAACGTAATCTAGCTTTTATTTTGAAACAAAACATTTTGGAAAAAATATAATTTTTATGAAATTGTTTTTAACTAGGATTTTAACTAGGGCTTCTATTGTCAAAATATGATCTTGAAAGAAAATATAGTGTCGTTAATGTTTGACTGTCAAAATTGACAACTTCTATATGTACACTATTCTTTCTTATCTGACATGTCGTTTCAAAATAAAAGCAGGGTAAGTTTATAATATGGAAAAGTTTAGGATAAGGTGATTTATAGTTTCATTGAAGCTAAACGTTTTTGGCGTATCATTTACTCATAAATAATGCTAAATATAGATTATGCTTTTTTTTACATAAATATATATAAAAAATAGGTAATTCTCCAATTTTTTTTTTCGCTACATGCGAGTAATTAACATGTCATTGCTTTTCCACTTGCTTTTAAACAAAATAACACCAAATGTAAAATAAAGTATCGACTACACAATATCTTGTTTTGGGCTCCGCCTAATTAACGCATCGTTTTTATTAAGTGGAAAAAGTGACACGTTATTTAGGTGGAGCAAAAAAAAACTGGAGGATCACCATTATAAGTAAAATGTAAGAAAAAATCTAGTTTTGTAAGTAAAAGATTCACGTTGTATTGTGTTGGAAAAGTTTTTGAAATAAAAATTTCCCTATCTACTCGTATGTTGGTTCTTGTTTCAATTTGTCCTGTAACGACTCTTTTTTGTGAGCATTGATTTTGCAAACAGTATTGTTTTTTTTTATATTTTATATTCAGAAAAAAAAAATATTTTGTAACTACAAAATATATTATCTAACAGTATTTTTTTTAGATTATTCAACTCTACAAAAAAATATCTGTGTCACTCAAAATCACTCACGCTCACACACTATCCTGGCTTTATCCCTAAAGGGGCAGACAGAGCATTTTGTGTTTTGAGGCTCAATATAAGCAGACAGAGCCCAGGGCTGCAAGACCCAAAGGCCACTTTTAACGTGATGGTGGGCGAGTTTGTGGAAAAAGGAATCAAAATAGTCATGGGACGAAAATGCGAATTATGTTAATATGCGATGCAGCACATCGCCTTCATGAAGACATGATTCGCATTTTAGCCTATCCCCTCGATCGGATTTTGGCGGAAGAGAAGCAATTAGCACATTCAAAGTTTCCTCTTTTCTCTCCGACTGGCATGGAAAAAAATCCAAAAAAATCACATGTATAGTATTTTATTTTTAAATACCAGACCAACCTTTCCACATGCCAACGGAAAATTCTCATGTTATAAATACAGATTGCGCCATGTTGTGAAATATGTAAAACAACCGAGCGGGACCGGATTCGAACGGCAACTAACGTGGGGTAGAGACTGCTTCTAGTTTTATAAACAGGAGAATTGATATGAAAGGAAACGCGAATTTGTTTAGAAACAAGATAAATAAAATGTAGAATAGGTTTACAGATAAAAAACTTCGCAAATAAAATACTTAATTAAGGTAATTAGATTGTAGGCTATGTGAATACGTACGTAAGGTTTATTGTGATATATAATGACGATTTTATCATATCGGAATTAGTTCCAAAAATATTTCCTATGAAGAACAAAACTTTGATGTAAAAAAACTAAATAATATTTTTGTAATACTTATTTTACAATTTTTTTTCACATACCTAAGACAAACACTTTTTAAATAACAAAAATTAGGACAAGGTAATTTTTTACTACACATTACAAAACAAGTAATAATAATATTAAGTGAAAATATAGGTTTTAAAATAAAAAATAGCGTTTTATTTAAGTACTTATTTTCACGCTACTTATCCAGTAGAGAGTTTTCTTACGGCAAATGTTCTACTAGAAGTAGCTCTGTTGCACTAGAATAGATAATTAGCCTTTGTCTAGTATTGTGGCACAATAGGCTAACTAAAAACCGCTACATTTGTCTGTCTATCCGTGCCCGGTAGGTCAGTATTTGAGATGACGCCTCGCCACCCCGTTTATGTCCCACTCGCGACGTGTTCATTACCAGTTTTCTACATTTGCATTTTGTTTACTGATCAGAGGTAACAGTGGGCTGGTTGTTTTTTTGTGTGGTCATAAAACTTGGTGATATTTATGCTTTAAGTAAAAACGTATTGCGTTAGAACCTAAAATAGATAAGGGAAGTACCTACACAAATGCTTTGGTAGAGATATTTTTTTTTCATAGCCATTTAAGTCGTTATTAGGGCAAAAAAATAAAATAAAGTTTCTAAACGCCTCTAAACGTCTCTAAACCTGGTGATTAAAATTCAATTGAGTCTGCAATGCTGGCAGTCAAGGTGTCAACTATTTTTAGTTCATTTGTTTAGTATACGCAGTATTACCACAGCGGCGACACTCCCTGTACGTGAGAGTTCGAACGCCGATGACCTCGAGCTCGGAGCTTGTAACGCTAGGGTTGATACCGAACCGAAATGGAGTATCGTGCGGTGCGTGAGAGAGACGCGAACTAGGTACCAGCCCTCAGCCATAGCAGTCAGCGATAGCTCGTTTCACGCCCCGCGCGCCTTTCAAGGGCCCCAGGAAGGAAAGGATCCAGCCACCCAAACATAGCCGCAAGCGATTTTACGTGCACACATGCTTAAGTGTCGTTTCTTTTCGCGTAGTGTATATATTCTTGGGTATTACTCAGTTATGTATTTTACTGTAGCGATATAATGCAAGATTGCACTTTTGTGAAGCGACTGACGGACGTGCCCCCCGCGCCTTTAGTCGTCGTTTCCCAGTAGTATTAATTGGTTTATTCACCACATACAGGTTATAGTCACACCACCGGGCAACGACAACTGAAGGCGCGGGGGGCAAGTCGTTAGTCGCTTTACAAAAGTGCAATCTTGCATTATGTAGCTACATTACTAATACATAGTTAAGTACATATTTCAAAGGAACTTTAGATTTACAACCACTTCCCAAGCTTAACCAGACCTACTTACTTAATACATAAAGATAAATTCTTTACCTGTTGGAACTAGTAAATATGTTATAGATTCATAAAATAAAGTAAGTACGAGTACCTATATGATAGATAACATTTTATATGCCTTTTTTTGATTAAGTCAAAAATAATATTTACGGAATCAGCAAAATCGAAAGACGATGAAATTTTTAAAGTTTATTTATTGCATTCACACAGCACTATAAAATTGTAATATTTTGATTTTAGTTTTTGGCCCGGAGTGTTATAATTTTGCCGCACTGTGGCACGGAGGCTCGGCTCTTGTTGATAGCCTCGTGGTCGAACAACTACGTGGTACGGACGGTAAACCAGTGTCTACACTTGATAAATCCATTCCGAAATAAAAAGTATTCTACTTTCGCCAAAAAAATCGAAGCTAGAGGAGAATTTTAGAGCAAATATCTCCAGAAACATTATCCTTACTGCAGCTCTGTTTCTGTATATTATACTACTACATTTGGTACATACTAATTTACAAATTGACATTAAGTATCTTATTTTTATGTAAGTTTAATTGTAAGTTGACGTATTTGGAGAAAATGCGGCAGTGCAGTTTGTTGCCGCTTCTCTGACCTTGCGCTTAGGAAGCGGCACTAAACTTTGCTGTAATTAAATGATAAGGAGCTCAATGGTCCAGTAGGAGTACGCATTGCTAGCGCTTTCGCAAGTTAAGCAACCCCGGGCGTGGTCCATACTTGGATGGGGGACCACAAGTGGCATATAATTTTTTCGAGCTCCTCCGAGCTTCGGAAGGCTCGTAAAGCCGTTCCGGCTGTCATAGTTATATGGCAGTCGTCAAGCTATGTCAGATGCCGTTAGGCAGCTTAAAAAACCTAACACAGTGTTGGCCAAACAATTATTCAGTGATGCAAAGATAAATATATGATTTTTACTTTGACTTGACTTTGATTTAGGAGTCAAGCTCTTTTTGGTAAGGAAGGAGACACAATGATAAAGCAAGTATATTAGAGCAACCTGCTTTCTCTATTGAGGTTTTTTACCCGACTCACGCACGCCCTGTAGCCTAGACGGCTTGATGTACTTTAGCTTGAGAAGTGTCGTTAGAGTGACATTGGGTATAAAAAAAATAAAAAAAATGCGGATATTTGGTGCCAAATGATAAGTCTTAAATGTTTTTTTATTCAAAACCTATCGAGTCATTAAAAAAAATTATGTAAGGATTACAAATAAATGAATGAATAGGAAATGCTAATAAAACAATTTATAATCCCGCTCATAAATCAGGCAGTTGGGTTTTTCGTTTTTTTAACTTTTTTACAAATAAGTCATAGCGTAAAGGACTATTCAAGATTATTTCTTGTTTTTATAATTTTTACAGTCAGCTCATGATGCTGATTACATTTCCAAAAAGTAAGTTTTAGGTTTTCAGAGTGTACGCAGCTTTACCTGGTTTTATCATTAAAAGCAAGATGTTATTATGAATACCAGATCTCGGTTGGAATATAAAACCAATGGCGTCACTAGATTCTGGAATCTCGTACGATATCAGCTACAGTGAACTTGTGTCCTATTAAGATTAACTTTTCAAGTTACCAAGCAAAAAGTTTTCAAACGTTTGGTGAAAGTTTAAATATTACAATGGTAAGTAATAACATCGATTTTATAAAACTAGTATCTACCTAAGATTATTTTTTCATTTTATACAAAAAAGTGTAGTTCCCGGCAGAGTAGAATAGGACCACTCCAAGTCTTCCCGTGGATGTTGTAGAAGGCGACTTATGAAATACTAGCTAAACAAAGCTTATAAACATCAATGAGACCTCTCCAACCCGTCTGGCCAGCGTGGAGAGTGTAGGCCAAATCCTCTGACTGCTCTGGCTAATATATGGCTCTGGTAGTACAGAGAAGATCGTGCTCCTGCAGTGGAGACTAAAATCTGATGATGATGATGATAATGAATAGAAAAAACATAGATAGGTGTTTAGGTGAAATAGCGTAGTTGGTCCTATTCCAGCAGGTGCTATTCAGACAAATGCTTTTCATGAAATGCGTGTATTTGTGTATATTAAGGCCGTACCTGAATTTTCCGGGTCCAGTGCTGCCCCATTTAAAATTTTGCTACAACCAACTCCTAGATAACCCTTAAAAGTATTTTATGAACTACTGTTTACAGTTTAAAGTGAGAACGTTAAGCTTAACTACGTACATTTGCGAAAAACGGTCACTTTTGGCAAATGTGCGTAGTAAAGCTTAACGTTCTAATTATAAACTGTAAACAGTAGTTCATAAAAAACTTTGAAGGGTTATCTAGAACTTGGTAGTAGCAAAATTTTAAATGATGTCTCCGGTTTCTTTAAAATAATTTATTTTAAATGGGGGCAGCACTGGACCCCAGAAAATTCAGGTACGGCCTTAAATTAATGTACTTAATCAGTAAATTAAATCTTAATTTTCCTTTTTTAGACGACGTACACGGATAAAGGAAGAAAACCAGAGAATGGCAAGTTTCTTCGCTTCGACCATCTCACATTCTGGGTGTCCAACGCGAAACAGGTAGGATTGTATCTATTTCTTGAGACTTGAATCGGAATCGTCTAAATATTTCTAAGACTTTAGATAAGTGTAAGAATTAGGAATATATCTTGTCTCTGTATAGTTTTAAGTTTAAGTTAACCGCCGTATAGGTATACGGCGGTTAACTTAGTGAGTAATCGATAATTTTAAGGATAAATAGCCAGAAAAATTAGCGCTACAGCTACTAAAATCTTCAAGTAGCTTTGTACTATTTAACTGATTTAAGAAGTGCCGATTTTTTTATGAATAAGGCAGTAAAAATTAGTGCTCCATTAAATAAAATAAAAACTTGTACCCGTAGTTATTTTCAGTGATTTTGTTTTTGATACCTAACTGAATAAGGTCCTAAATAAATAAATAAATAGATAGGGACAAATTAGGTATACTGATTGAGCTAGCCCCAAAATCAGTTTAAACTTGTGTTATGGGTATTAACTCAGCGATACTGTATTTATTAATAAATACATAAATAGATAAACACCCAAGACCCAGGAAAATTTCAAAAAGGCCATTTTCTAAATAGCCCTGGCTGGGGATCAACAGAAACAGCCTAAACCCAGACTAGCGCGTTAATCAATACGCTACAGAGGTCGTCATAAATAGATACAATTATTTCGATGAAGCAAAAGTTACTTATATATCTAAAAAAAAATATTCCGTAGGCTGCCAGCTACTATATCACACGATTTGGATTCGAGCCCCTGGCGTTCTCTGGCTTGGAGACAGGATCACGGAAGGTAGCTTCACATGCCGTCAGGATGAACAAGGTGAGTTCTATATAGGTTTTTGTTTTGTTTTTTCGTGTGTGTATATCAATCAGTAACAAGGCAGGTTCTCACTGTGGTTCCTTTAATTACCCGATGGACTAAATATAACGTCTAACAAAATATACTGAAACTATTTTATGGGAAGATTTAAGTCTATGATACTAAATAACTTTCCACAATCGAAATATGAAAAAAAAATCCTTTCCATAAAAACTCGGATCAGCTGATCGGTCAAATATGTAAGGAAGGTCCAAAGTTTTTAATATTTCGATATGTGTTCCTTGGGGAAAGTTGTTTAGTATCATGGACTGAATCCAGCCTTATAATACCTAGTTTCATTATATCTTGTTAAACTCTGTATATAATACGTGGTACATTATGATTAGTTGAAAAATGTAAATTATGGTCTAGCTAGAAGTTGATTAATAAAATAACCTTGATGTTATTTTTAGCACAATTTATAATTTAAATTACAGAACTCGTTTTTCTAAACACGAAAATAAATTAATAGTCTTTTAATTTTGCGAACTTAAATACTTATAGAGGAATTATTTAATGCGCAATTTTTAAGTGCAAATTCCGTCTATATGGCATAATCAGTCAGTATACTGAATAGACGGAACCCAGATCAGTCCATGGTACTACTATAGTAGTACCATGGACTGGTTGATTTTTTGTGTAGGTATGTAAGTGGCCAACACTGGTGTCAGATTTTTCAAGCTGCCTTAGGGCGCGTTCAGACGACACGCACGCACGAGCGCCGATCGCGTAGAGCCAGCTTTCAATAAGAATCCGCGTCGCGAACGCGCACATTAGAAACTATCTTATCTATCTATGATGCTTATCTATTGTAATATAAAGTTTAAAATATCTCGATATAAAATAGGCGACGCGGGCTCTGTTCGTGTGCTGTGCGATAGCGACGCATGCGCCACGCTGTTACTACGCGACCGCAGAGCGAGCGCGCGTATTTTAAATCGAGATATTTTAAACTTTATATTACAATAGATAAGCATTTAATTCCAATGTTTCTAAAGAGGGAGCGATGCTTACGCGACGTGTGCGCTGTGTCGCGCCGAATAAATTCGCGCTCGTGTGAACATGGCCTTAAGGCATCTGACATAGCTTGACAACTGCCATTCAATGATGACAGCCGGGATGGCTTTTCGTGCCTTCCGAAAAACGGAGGAGCTCGAGAAAATTTTGTACCACTTGTGGTAAGAGACCCCCACACTAGCGTCTTTCGAGCGTCATCGTCGTGTCAGCGTTTGCGCAGCGTTTTTTGCGAACAAGTACAGTTCCCAACATGGGTAGATACGGGTATTTATCGGGTATTTACCCAATCTACCGGGTTAATACCCAAATGAGTAGATTGGGTGTTTATCAATCGCCCATCTCTAGGCGAGTGGATTGTGTTGCGAATTGTACTTGTTCGCAAAAAACGTTTTACGCTGGCGCCGCGGTGACGCAACGCCAGCGCTGCGTAAGCCCGGTGTTCGGCAGCCGGCCAGCGGTCGCGTCGCGTCGCCGCTGCGCAAAAGCTGACACGACGATGACGCTCGAAAGACGCTAGTGTGGGGGGTCTCTAACCCATCCAAGTACGGACCACGCCTGCTTAACCACTTAACTTGTGAAAGAGCTAGCATAATGCGTTTACCGGGCCACCGAGCTTTGGTATGATTTAGGTGTACAAATTGCACAGGGGAAAATAATACCTATCCTGCGTGTAAGTATGTTAGAATAAACCGGCCAAGTGCGAGTTAAACTCGCGTGGTTAGGGTTCCGTACAATTGATTGAATTCTTATAGGTTTTCCTGTAATCTACAAGCAATAAACTATATTTTGTATTTTTTTCAAAATTTCAGGCTCTATAGTATCGGAGATCAGGGTCAATGGTCAATTTTCATCTTCTTTCATGAATAAAACCAAAGCTATTCATTTTACAATAATAACAAATAATTTGTTCAAATATACTCAATATATTTGAGATCCTCATAACGAGCCCTTTCATTTGATATATGACACAGTAAGGTTTGCAAAACTTCTTTTTTTAATTTCATAATTTGTAAAAAAATATTTTTTTACTTTGCACATATGTGTTTGGGTCATAGGATTACATTCTACCAAATTTCACCTGATTCGGTCCTAGATTCAGAGCAAATTGGCTGTGACAGACGGACGGACAGACAGACGAACGAGTGATCCTATAAGGGTTCCGTGTTTTAATTTTTTGTACGGAACCCTAAAAACGGTTCAATTCTATATTCTATGAGTTACTGTAGCTATC
The DNA here is from genome assembly GCA_963576875.1 of Acrobasis repandana. Lineage (NCBI taxonomy): Eukaryota > Metazoa > Arthropoda > Insecta > Lepidoptera > Pyralidae > Acrobasis > Acrobasis repandana. The sequence continues at coordinate 16,390,799 of OY756227.1, forward strand.
GTTCGCTTTCTCTAGCCGGGCCTTTTTAGAGAAAGGTTACACGCTCAGTTTGGCATCATTCTAGTCCATCAGTCTGATGGTCGGAATGATCAGAAAATGATCGTGTAACCCGCGGAATGACAGAATGATGGTTCTGACTGATGAAAATTAAAATTGTTTTGAATGATGAAATACTGATGGGAGACTGATCGTGTAACCCGCTCATAACATTCTCGCGTCAGTCACCGTACTTTACTACACACCGTACATCAAGGTAAATATGGTTCATTATAGCTCTTTGCCGTACACGTACTTTTTATCAGTCTGCTGTCATTCTGGATTGACCGTATAACCGTGAAAATCATCCATCATGAGCGTATAACACATCTTAGCTAAGTCTGCTGATTGTTATATTTTCGGTATGTCCGTCTGTCCGTCTCCGTCCGCGGTTTAGTTCAGAGACTGTTAGTAAGCTGTCATGTTAGATGGGTATATATTCTTCGTATGTTGACAGAGTGGCACAGACCAGTATATACAGATCTGTGCAGAGTGGTAAAATAGTATGTTAAATTTTTTTTTAGAGTAGCTCCCATATCGCGAAGTATTTTTTGCGTGTACCCCATGTCTTTTCATCTTTAAAAACCATTGAGAGTTTTCAACGACAACTTTTCGATTTTGAAATAAGTACCCAAAATTTAAAATGAGTGACCCGTTTTTGAAATATTAAATTAATTCTTGTTCAAGTGTAGTGTCATCTTCCCCTCCCCCCTCTAATATGTACTGAACTTAAGAGTTACAGCTATCTAATTTATCTCGTAAAATATACCACCTATTTGAAATTTTTTAATATAACTTTTCTCCGACAGATCGTTTTCGTATTCCAAGCCCAATACGACCCAGAAGAAACAGATTTCACCAACGAAGTGGCCTATCACGGAGACTTCGTAAAAGATGTGGCCTTCCAGGTGGAAAACCTGGACTTCATTCTGGAGTATGCCAGGAAACAAGGCGCCGAGATCGTAAGAGATCTGTGGGAGGAAAGCGACCAGTTTGGAGTGGTCAGGATGGCTACGGTGAAGACCGTAAGTGATTTTTAGTAACATATGTTTAAGGCCGTACCTGAATTTTCCGGGGTCCAGTGCTGCCCACATTTAAAATAAATAATTTCAAAGAAAACGGAGACATTATTTAAAATTTTGCTACTACCAAGCCCTAGATAACCTTTCAAAGTATTTTATGAACTACTGTTTAAAGTTTATAATGAGAACGATAACCTTTACGCACTTACGCACATTTGCAAAAAACGGCCACTTTGGGCAAATGTGCGTAGTAAAGCTTAACGCTCTTATTATTAACTGTAAACAGTAGGTTATAAAATAGTTTGAAGGGTTATTTAGGACTTGGTAGTAGCAAAATTTGAAATGACGTCTCCGTTTTTAAATAGGGGCAGCACTGGACCGCGGAAAATTCAGGTACAGCCTTAATATAAGTTCTCTGAAGATATTTATATAACAAATTACATATGTAGATGTACTGTGTAAGAAATGCTGCCATAAATTGATTTGATTACATACAAGTAAAAAATCTTAAATTTTGTGAATTCGTAATTAATATTCGTATATTAGGTATGTACCAAGCTAGTCTTCATTATTTAGTCACTTTGAAGCGTTTGCTTTACAAACTAAGGATGGACCGGGAACGCTCTACGGTGAGAGAATCTCGAAAATTATATATTTTTTTTCTGTTTTCTTATATCGAAAATTAATTTGGTATAAGTATTTATCGGTTTTCGCATTTTACAGTATGGAGACAACACCCACACTCTTGTAGACAGATCAAAGTATAGCGGGCCGTTCCTGCCGGGATACCAGACCCTGGAGAAAGATGCAATAAATAAATTCCTGTAAGTTACCTACCTGTTTCAGTCGTATCTTCATGTAACGACATCTTTTCTCTCTAAGCATGGCATTTTTTGTTCTTACCCTTTGGACTATATATTTAGATCGCGGTACGGTTCTTTACTTTTGGTAGATATTATATTATTTACATCTCATAGCGTCTTAGCAAATTGCAAATATCGCTGCTCACACAGCTCCGCTGCGTTGCGGCGCTGCGCACTTGAATGTTGAATGTATCACCGTATGATTGTGAACACCGAGTTTATAAACTATCGCATGAGATTATAATCTGTCGATAAATTGTAAACTGTATACTGCTTACAATATAACGTACCTATTCATTTTCGATAGTTTATATACGGCGCCGTGTGAAAGGGTCAATACAAAATCAATGCGCGCGGCGCGTGTTTAAACGCTCTTAGTAAAATTGATATTTTCATAGAATTAGTTATTTATGATTATGAGTTATAATCTCAGCATTAGTTCAATTTACGACAGACCCAATGAGACTGACTGAAGGTTGTCTGTCACGGCGCTGCCATGGCAGCGGGCGCTGGGCAGGCACTTACACCTCTTTAGTCATGTCATCTCTTACCTCACCCAGAAGAAGGTGACAAATTGTATTGTACTCAATATTTTGACTACAGACCCAAGGTGGAGATCGACTTCATTGACCACGTGGTTGGCAACCAGCCAGACGGAGGCATGGAGACGGCTGCGTCCTGGTACGAGAGATGTCTGCAGTTCCACAGGTACTTTCAAGTGGCCCATGGGTTCTTTATACAAGTATACCAAATCAAAGTGCTGACAACATGTAGGCCATAATCGACTATAGTGTAATGGTATTTACCTACATGATTCAAGAGTATTTTTATGCCTTTCCTAACTTAGGTAGGTATATGTATAGCTGGCATGGCTTGACAATCATTAATCAAAGTTTTCGCACATAACATTAGAGCAGCATTCAAAGAAAATTAAAGGGTCAATCCATACTAGCGTGGTGTCACAGCGCATCGAAGCCTTTAAAACTTAACATAGCAAATTGAACCCTATCTCTACAACGTATTACGTAATGCACATATTTCTTCTATAAAAAGACGCGCGCAAGCGACAGAATTCGCGACCAACAAGTTTTAACGCTTCGATGCGTTTCGACTGTACCCTAAGAATAATATGTTGAAACAGTATCGAGCCCAATTCATGCGTAAAGGACATCTAAACTGAACCATTGACCCTTTCCAGGTTCTGGTCAGTCGATGACAAGCAAGTTTGCACCGAATACTCCGCACTCCGTTCTGTGGTGATGGCTAACTGGGAGGAGAACGTCAAGCTGCCCATCAACGAGCCCGCCCCGGGAAAGAAGAAGAGTCAGATCCAGGAATACGTGGAATACCATGGCGGAGCTGGTGTTCAGCACATAGCTATCAATACAGACGATATTATAACTGCAGTATGTTTCCTTTAGGGTAGGGACACATATGTTAGCACAGAACAGCACTTTCCTATGCTGCTATCCTTACTGTCGCTCAGAACAAATATTTGCTGTTCCGTGCTGACAGATCTGTCCCAACCCTTACGCCCAATTTACATTGCCGTGGAATGGAAGCGAATTTTTTTAAACTCTATAAGTATATTTAACCTTATGTTAATGTGGTAATATATAAAATTGTATCAAGTAAAAGAACTTCCGCGAAAATCCGCGGGAATCCCCCGCCTAGTTTCCTTCTTCATGCTGATTTATACTGTATTCTGCTAGATTATAGAAGTCATTGTCCTCTGTGAATTTCTTAAAATACGCCTTGATTCCGCGGCAGTGTAAATTGAGCCTAAAAATCTCCGGCAGACTGAGAAAAGAGAAGAAAGATGGCAAGCGGGTAGAATAACTTAAATATATATGTAGGTACATATGAGAATATTTTACACAAAATTGTTTTTCCAGATCACAAACCTCCGAGCCCGCGGCGTAGAGTTCCTGTCCATCCCGTCGAAATACTACAAAATCATCCGAGAGCGGCTGTCTCACAGCAAAGTGCGCGTGGCCGAAAGCATCGACGAGTTGGAGAGATTAAACATTTTGATCGACTACGACGAGGACGGGTACCTGCTGCAGATCTTCACTAAGAACACCCAGGACCGGCCCACACTGTTTGTCGAAGTTATACAGAGGAGGAATCACAATGTAAGTTACCAAAATAAGTTGCAGTTTTTTCAAGTTGGCTTACACCTCGACTGTTGAACAATTTTATTTGTCAGATAAGGGTGAATACCAAGCAGAAGTGGCGCCCTCATTTGAGAAAAATTGTTAACTCGTAAATATGGTTTAGATTTCCATATATTTTCTCTTTTCTCCGGCGCGGCTGATTTTTAACATTGTATGCAAGTATCTCAGTTTGTATAGAAAACACGCCTACTCCAACCCACTGAAAACGCGTCACCGCGCGGGAGCGTCAGTATGTAGAAACCGCGCTCCGCGACGGTGCGCGGTGCAGTGGGATAACCGCCTAAAACCCATTTTGTTGGTACTTAATACTTTGACTTTTCTTTTCGCAGGGTTTCGGAGCCGGAAATTTTAAGACTCTCTTCGAGTCTATAGAAATAGAGCAGGATAGACGTGGAAATTTGTAATTCATTTAGTCGTCACTATAATTATATTGTTAATATGCGATAAACGGGTAATTCACGTTAAAAGTCAGCACTCGGCTCAAGTCATGTGCGGCTCGCGACGTCTTTGTGTACGCGTCGCGAGTCATATTCGCCGTGAGGAAGACCTCCGGAAGAGGTGGAAACAGCTGCCAGTAGCTGAATTTTTACGTGAATTATCTGAATGTCTGTCTTACAAAAATGTACTATAGAGCAGATTCATCATCATCAACAAGTCATAGTCTCCACTGCAGGAGCACGATCTTCTCTATACTACCAGAGACATACTTGGCAGGAGCTGCCAGAGGTTTTGACCTACACTCTCCACGCTGGCCAAACGGTGTTGGAGAGGTGATTGATAAAAGCTTTGTTTAGCTTGTGTTTCCCAAGTCGCCTTCTACGACACCACTTGGATTAGTCCCATTCTACTCTGCAGGGAACCACACGGCAAATAGAGCAGATTGATGTATACCAATATGTATACTATTTCTAAATATCACATGATCAACCATTCCACTTTTTGAGTTTCTGTAAGGGAGAAAAAAGGTGGAGCTAAGACTAGCTTCTTCTCTTTTTAGCCGTGATTGTTATTTAATGTTTTAAATAAAAATCTTTTCAAAAGTGTATTTTTTTATTGAATTACGTCGATTGACATACGGTCGAAACACCAATAAGATCTTTATATGATCATGTATGTATTTACATTAAGTCTGACGTGGATTATGACTTATAAACATTTATTTAACTGTAAAACATTCAAGTATAAGCTGGTAGTATTTTACCATAGAAAATTTAACAGCTAAATTAAAAATATTAAAAATCTAAGTCATATTTTTCAAACAAACATTATTATAATCACAGAATTAATTTAAACCTAATTAATAACTGTGCAATTGTCAAAGTCAACTACAAAAGCGGCTATATTGAGCCTTATTCCAATAGCAAAAGGTCTAAATTCCTTTTTGGAAACAAAACAGCACCAATAGAACGGACATTACAAAACATATAATGGGAAAACATGATTGCAGTAACATTTGTCTAAATTTCTATTATAATATAGATAGTGTTACCGTCTAGGTGAAAATAAAGGTATACAAGCTCTTGATAAATGGCTTTATGGTCAAGATTGAATGTGCTATACTTAGAAATGTGTACTGACATAGGATTGGCAACTTGTCTGAAAATCATTCCCCACATAATTAATTGTCATATATTTTTCCAGTGCGATTTTTTTTACAGCGTCTTCGGTCAATGAATGACGAACGGGTATGTATTATACACGGGTAGTATGTAGTATTGATGAAAAACGCATAGAAATCTGTCCGCTTCTTCTGCACTAGCGCGTAGAAAGCGGCACTAAACTTAGCTGTAAGCAACGTTTGACGTCAACATTCGTGCAAACAAGAAGTGACTATTATAAAGAGATATTATAAATGATAATAAAGATATTTAGAATTAAAATTGAATTGTTAAGTAGTTTAAAAGATCTAAACGTACATACAGAGGGACAGACGGCGGAAAGCGAATTTGTTCTATACTATGTATTGATCACATAAAAAAGATATGACGAAATCAGATAAATTCAATTCGAAATTACATATAAACGATTAGACCGACCGCTTTAAGAGTCTTCGCCTGCGCGGTACAGGGGCGGGGGGTTATGACGTCTAAGGGGACTGAGGAAGAGGCGTGTATCACGCTATTGACGCCCACCACCACGATATTATATACGTACGATTTAGCTAATTACATTTAGTATGGGATGTCGAACATTTGAACATTTGTTGTCGTTTTTCGCCGTTTATTTCTTGGGGGTTTAATCAGAACTAGAGTCCCGAATTTTTTTGTGATTTTATTTGATCTATGGTATCCGCGAAAGACCTGCGTTGTGGTTGACACCACAACATTCGCTCTGCGACCATTTTGATGCATTTATCATACATTGTTTTGTTTTTGAACATAATTTGTAATGATTTGTACAAATAAAAAGAAAAATCTTTGTTTCTATCAAATGCTGTAAAAACTTTAGCACTGGAGAAAAATTGTACATGCAATTAATTAACCCAAAAACAATACAACCAATCATATGACCAGTACAACACGTCACTAACCGTAATTTAACGTAAGCCTAAAAGGCTGCACCGAAAACGAGCAACTTTTGGATACTTCAAAACAGCATACGAACGGTAGAAACTATACTGATTTACTCTACAAAAATTTGAGATGGGAAGTAGCTTACCAAACTGTCAATTCCCTTAAATTGGTAGCATATTCGTTCAAACGGTATGAATACTGTCTTTTAAAGTCAAGGCCTTTGTGAGGCGCCGACGGTATGGAAACAACCATTTCAGCAAACGGACTTTAGTAAAGAATAAAGAAAAAAAAGTTATGAGATTTTTTTATGAAGTTGTTTGTTCTAAAATAAATAAGAAAGTAAGATAGAAGCAGTATGGCAAATAAGGATCTGACAGTATGGCGATACTTGCCTTCTCATGTTATCGTAGACTATTTTATACGTTATTTCTACACTTTCTGTAAGTATGCATACTATCCGATAAAGACTGAACTGATGGTCTTTAGGACGCACTGGGCTTATACATTCTTCTATCCACATCGAAATAATATAAATGCTCTCAAAAAAGCAATGTTTTTGGTTTTGATTTTATATAAAGGAAGACTGAAAAGTAAACTAGACTAAATATACATTTATATAATTTAGGAAATAAATGCAAACAAAGTTTTTCTAAAATAATTTAAAACAGCTTAGTATTATTAGAACTATTAAATCACGTAGGATTATTAGAAACTTGAAATTACTGCGTAAAGAACAAATATAACAGTAATTTATTAATTAATCCCTATTTATATATGCCGCGATTAATTTTAAAAAATCGAAAAACAAACTCAAAATATATCACTAAAACTTTACTGGCACTAGTAGACTTTCAAATCAACAAGACCTGACTTGTGCAATTTTTTTTTATAAAGAAAACCGTTTATATCAGACCCTGCCTAAAAGGCGCTGGAGAATCGGGGAGAAAAAGCAGCAAGGTAACCTCAGGTGGTCAAAAACGTACTAATCGTATTTTCATTCTCCGCTTTCCCCGATACCTCACAGTCAGAGTTAAACAGTTGTCCTCATATTCATCAAAAACCTAATTCTTATAAATCAGTCATATTACTTTACAGATTCTGATTTAAGAAGCGTTTTTTTTTTGTTAAGGACGGTATGCACAAAGCCACGTGGTCGGATTTGGCTCTGAAATATGCAAAATTTTCCCGCTAGGGGGATAAAAATGTCAAGATGACGTTGCATAGAGTTAATAATGTGTAAACGGGACAATAGATGTAGGTTATCATAAATTGTAACGTAGAATTAGTATACAGCTTACTTTTTTCTTTTCGTCAAGACTTCCAGTCCGTGATACTTATTAAAATTTTCAAATCAATCAAATCAAATAATTATTTTGTTTGAATTATTATTTCTGAATTAGGGCTTTGCCGACGTCATTATAATGTACTTAACACTTTAGTAGACAGGCTATCAGTAGAAAAAGTAAAGTCGAAAATACAGTAGTGTGCGTGAATGCAAGACGTTTATTTAAAAAGCGAGTTTAAATATATGTGAAATTCATATAGCACTTTCTAAAAAATCCAAGTTATAGGTATTCGAATCTTGCGTAAAATTTATTACTTTTTCAATTTATTAGTCGACCTCCGTGGCGATTCCTTAACACGCTAGTCCGTCACTCGGAGGTTCTGGGTTCGATTCCCAGCCACGGCAAGTTGGTAAATGGCCTTTTTTAATTTGTCCTGGTTCTTGGGTGTTTATTTTACCCCATCAAAAACATAAATGTAAAAATGCCAAGTTCAAATTCCGACAAAACAATTGAAATTTAAATAGCTGCCAAGTTATGTAGGTAGAGAAAACTGAAATTTATTCATAAGAATCTCAACATTAGACTTGGACAACATTAAGATTGAAAGCACGGTCACCCATCCTAACTGTGACGAAGCTAGAAGTTGCTTAACCTGTAAAAGCACGGTCATTCATTCATCAATTTTTGAATTTATCGTATGCGAAGTGGAGCGAAATATTTGCACAAGTGGTTTTGATTACTCGTATTTTGAAATTTGTTAAAGCGCAAATGACAAAGAACCCTTAGAATAGAGAATCTGTTTTGTTTCACGCAGCTTTTTAGGGTTCCGTAGTGAACAAGAAACCCTTATAGATCCATCATGTCTGTCTGTCTGTCTGTCCCCAGTTTTACTCATAGACTATTAGTACTAGAAAGCTGTAATTAGGCATGGGCATGGATATGTGGTAATAAAAACTTGAAAAAAAAAATGTGTGTTGTGAGTCTTCGTTGAATAGGTCTTTCAAAAATATTGTAAGATTATGAACACCCTTTTTGTTTTAGCAATCCGTTTGTGAAATATTTGGTTTTTGATTGCAAATTTTTGTTAGAATCATGTGTCTCCCCTCTCTGTCAGTTAAACGGTTGTATATGGACACTTAAAAAAATTCACGGCAGTAGTAGGTATATAATGTCTCCCTGTAGATAAACTAATTTAAGGTGGATTCAGTTCATGATACTGAACAACTTTTCCTAAGGAACACATAATTCAATTTAAAAGAAAATGTTTGCTTTCCATTCGACCTCCGTGGCGTAATTGTTAACACGCTAGACCGCTAATCCGGAGGTTCTGGGTTCGACGCCCAGCCAGGGCAAGTTAGAAAATGGTCTTTTTCTAATTGCCCTGGGTCTTGGGTGTTTATCTATGTATGTTTTTATCATAAAATATAGTATCATTGAGTTAGTATTCCATAATACAAGTTTAAAACCTACTTTGGGGCTAGCTTAATTAGTGTGATTCGTCCTTACATATTCCATACATATATTCCATAAATATTACATTTTGCCAAATCTTGTGTGTAAGAGATCAAAAATAATTTATGTATTTCGTTTGTTCCTTGGTGAAAGTTGTTCAGTATCATGGACTGAATTCAGACCTCTTTAGGTTTGAATTCAGTCCATGATACTGAACAACAATGTAACTAACAACTGCCTAAAACTTACATAAAACAAGTAGGTACTGACTACGGAACTCTACACTGGACGTGGCCCGTTACGGCACGTGCCCGTTTATTTTGGTTAAGTTCAAAATTCTAGGGAACCATAGACAAATTTATGATATTTCTGCGTAAATCAATATTACTTATCGCTGACAGGACGTTCTCAAAAATACAATCAAATAGTATTTTACGCGAGCGGTAACTTGGAAAACTACACGTTTTGTGTTCCACTGACAGAAAATGTACACATTTGAATTTTCTTTGTGAAACAATACGTTTAGCGACCATCTGCAATCGTAACACCTTTCACCTTATTATGTAAGTACGGAGGGTAAAAAAGGATTGCACATTGAACAGATCAACAGTCTTGGCTTAGCAGCTGTATGTGCTCAATCAATGACTTGACTGTTTGATTTTGTACAATATTTTTAACGAATCAACGAAGACCACTAAAAAGAAATATTTTCCTGAAAACAGCTAAAAAAATTGGTTGATTAATGAAGCAGTAATTACTACACCCTTTTATTTTTTATCTTCTAATAGGTTTTCCTGTAATCTATAGGTAAAGAACTTTTAACTGTATATTTTTCAAAAGTTTGGGTTCAGTGGTTTCGGAGATAAGGGTATTTTTATTATTTATTTTCAAAAATAACTTCAAAAACACCAACTTAAAAAATTAAGAAAAATTTATTTAATATTATCATAAAATGCTCTTTCATTTGATATTTTACGCGATGTAGTTCACAAAACCCTTTTTTTAATGTCTCATTTATCTCCCATAAGTGGCCCCATTTTTTTTAAATTTATTCATTTACCTACATTTTACTTCCGTCTTTGGGTCACAAATTTACATTATGTGCACCACATTTCAACTGAATCGGTCCAGTAGTTTATTAGGGGGGGGTCAATTTTCGCCCATTTTCTTAAATAACTTAAAAATACCAATCTAAGAAATAATATAAAAAAATTGACATAAAAAGTTCTTTCATTTGATATGTCACACGATTTTGTTATCAAAACTTTTTTTAATGTCTAATTTACCCACCATAAGTGGCCCCCTTTTTTAAATTCCATTTATTTACGTTATACGTCTATCTTTGGGTCACTAAGTTACATAAGTGTAGGTACTAAATCTCAACTAAATCATTCTAATAGTTTCGTAGCAAATTGGCTGTGACTTACGGACAGACAGACAAGCGAAACCCTAAAAACAGTAAAAACACCAAAAAAATCGGTTCCTATACAAATTTCCCGGGCGGCTGCACACTTTTGTATGAAAATGCAGATTTTTTTTTGTTTTTTGACTGTTATTTTAATATCATTATACTATACTAGCAGTCCACCCCGGCTTCGCCCTTGGTACACACAAAGCCTATGTCACTCGGCGATAGTGTACCTTTCCAACGGTGAAAGTTTTTTTTAAATCGGTCCAGTAGTTTCGGAGCCATGTAATGCAACCAAACAAACAACCAAATCTTTCCTCTTTATAATATTAGTATAGATAAATAGCCTAATATAGCCTGTCTGCACAGCCAAGTATAGATCTTGTTCTATAATTGTAAAACCCTAATTAAACAGCAGCTTTTATTACAAAAACAGTTAATATGATTCCGCGACCCGAGAAAGTTCCAATCCGATTTTCACCCCAATCGCCAATTAAAAAATATAGGTAATAAATCAAACCAAATTATTTTTTTCATTGACTTAATTTTCAATAAAATTTAAAAAAAAATGTGCGATGCCGTATCTGCGATAGCATTACATCTTTGCTTGAATGTCAACAAAATGTCAAAACTGTACCATAGTGTAGCAAAAGTATGACATAATTTGGCAGTTTGTACATAGTTTTTTATTGAAATATTTTAGACTGTAATGCAATTTCACGTAATTCGAAAATGGATTTTTTGGAAAAATTCGACACGGCCTCCTTCCTGAACGCCCGGCGGGCAACTAAATTTGTATGGAAGTAACATGGCCGCCATTTCAGAGAATTCTGTCAAAAACGTTGCAAAACATCCAATTTTTAAAATAGTTTTTTTTTATTATTGCGTGTTTGCATTGTAAGCAAATATAAAGAATAATGTTTCAAAATAGCCTTTATTTTTATAAAATATATGCAATCCCTTGTTGGAATATTTCTTTACGCTGAAAAACAAGCCAGTTTGTAGCAAGATTTTCTAAAATATTTCTTTCAGGTTTCTTTACAATTATCTTACTTTTTCTGAATGAAAATTAAAAAAATACGGTTTTCGTCTACTGGCTAGTCTATTCACCTATAACTAGGTATGTAATTTTCTAAATGGTCTTTTCTACTTAAGCCATAACTATTGCCCGCGCAAAGTGCGTTTTGCATGTTTTTGGGTAAATTCAATGCTTGTTTTTAAGAAAACTACAAAATATTTAAAAAAATCCTTTTTTTCGTCTACTGTCCCAACTCTTCCTCTATCTATGTGTATACATTATTTGACTTAAATCAAACGCTTTCTGTACAAACTTGTTGCCCGCGCAAACCCATTTTACATGGTGCCGACCCTTAAATTCTGCACTTCTTTGAATTGGTGTAGCATTCTCACTATATGACTGATTTAGGTTTTTATTGAATATTAGGGCTGGACTACAATTTAGACCAAACTAAAATAACACACCCTAAGATTTCAACGCGCAATCATACGTGTTCAGTGCGTCCGCGACCTTTCTAACTGACCTCGTACTATATTAGTGACCTAAGTGTTGACCTTGGGGTCGGGGTCAAGGTCGGCTTCCACCATGTCAGGGTCGACCATCTCGAAGTCGCGGTCGGTGGACGAACGCTGACTGTTCTCTGATTCTGACTCCGAGTGTTTCTCTGAACCGGGCAGCAGTGGGCTTTCCTCTCTGTAACAAAGACAAGTTTTATTAAATAATGAAATGAGAAATGGTGAAAAAAGACCACGTGAGCAGGACTTGAACCCTAATTGAAACTATTTGTAATAGTGGGTAGAAGTGTTGGTGACGCAAGCCTAATGCGTGTAGGAATATCTAATTCGGCGTGCGGAGTTGAACACGTGATGGCTCAGATGGTAGGAGCATAGTCGTATTGAGACTAAGGTAGTATTTTTTCACCATTTCTTATTTCATTATTTAATTTGAGTACTATAGTACTGCATCTTGAATGCCTAAAAAACCCTATAATAATATAAGTTTTATTAAAATTGAAACTCTACTACATTCATAAATCTGTGGTGATGTTTCTGTAATGTAATGTAAACCGCATCCTTGCGCTTAGGGAACCGAGGTTCAACGGTGTATTGTCGGAGGTTGTTTATATGCAACCGATCAACTCTAATAGAATATATATAATAATATGTTAAGATAAGTTCTTGGGAACTGTGTTGTAGCTTTACTGTTGTGGTTGTAGCTGCTCTGTAAAAACACACTTAGACTAATAAATATAAAAATACCGATCAAGTGCGGGTCGGACTCGTACATGCATAAAGGGTTAAAACGCTGAAAAAACACGTTTCTTGTATCACGACCCCCTTTATTTTTTAACATAATCTTATTTTTAGTATTTGTTGTTGTAACGGCCACAGTAATATATATATAATCGGTGAAAATTTTAAAGAGTCTAACTATTATAGTTTAAGATAGATAGAGCCCTATGACAGACGGACCGCCGAACAGACAGACGGACGGACATATGGTCAGACGGACAGTCCGACGGACAGACATACGGTATAAAGTTATTACAAACAATATAATGAGGATGGAGGACAGCCACGTTACCAGAAAGGTGCTAAATTTGAAGATTACAGGAAATAGGAACAGAGGAAGGCCTAAATGGAGTGCGTTAAAGATAATGAAATGAATAAAAATAATGTAACAAGTGCCTTGTCAAAAGATAAAAGAAAATGGAAAAGACTCACATGCTGTCCCGACCCCACGTACAGTGGTATAAGGTGAGGAAGAAGAAGTAAGTTATAACAAACAAACAAACAAAGACTACATACTTAGCCTCCTCTGCTTCCTGCTGCGTGTGTTGGTCCTTTAGACTGTCGGGCTCGTGCGGGGCCTCCTGTTGCGGCGTCTTCTCGGCTTCGTCATCCGACTGCTTGTCTTTCTTGCGTTTCTTCTTGTTTTTGGATGACTTATCGCTCTCCGAGCCGGGGCCGCGGTATTCGTACTGGAAAATAAAGTAAGAATTACAATGGAAGAGCGAACTATGTAGCTAATATTGCATACCCTACTCACGTGAAACAACCTGAATTTGTATGCGATAACAGGGTTACGACTGCCTTCGTGGTCCAGTGTTCAAGGCGTCTGCCTTGTGATCCGGAGGTCATGGGTTCAAATCCCACTGGGAAGCATACTTTGTGAAAAAGTTGTTTTCAGTCTGGTTAGGATATTGCAGGCTTGAATCACCTGATTATCCGAAAAGAAAGATGATTCCGTGCTTCGGAAGGCACGTAAAGCTGTTGGTCCCGAACGCCATCTAGCGTTTGTACCTATCCTAGGATTGGTTCTGGTCTACCCTTTGGGTTGCGGAGGTCAGACGGCAGTCGCTCTGTGTAAAAACCAGTAACCTCGTCGAATCACCTGGGTAAGGTAGCGGACCCCGGGCTCTGAAGCGTTACCGCCGAAGATGCAACCGGGAATACGCTCGGATGATGATGATGAATCGGGTTACGTAGAGAGGCAGCAACTGGCTGACATGTTTCAACCTCATCTGGAGCTCTTCCTCAGAGCGAATAGTATAGTAAAAAGAGAACATTATCTTGTACAGCGGTCAGAATAAAGCAAAGAAGCCAACATCTTCCAGCCAGCACTTGTCCAGCGTGGTGATATTGGCCCCTTTACTGGGAGAGACCTTTAGTCCAGCAGTGGACTGGTATAATAGACTGGTAAAAAGATAGAATATTACCTTGTACAGTGGCCAGAACGAAGCGAAGAAGCCAACATCTTCGGTCAAGTTGGGCAGGAGCCAGATATGATGTCGCGACAGAGTAAGGATCCAAACTAAGCAGAACACGACCAGCCGGATGATGGCCAGCGCTATTATGAATACCAGGAACGCGGCTGCGGCCACGCTTAGGTAGTACACGCCTTTCCTGTAAACACATAAATTAAAAAAACAAATAAGTATTTAAAAAAATTATAGTTAAGGTGAAGGGATAAGCAAATGGCCTTGAAGTGTGAAATAAATTGTTAACTTGTGAATATGGTGATATATATATATACATAATTCCATATTGCTCTTCGTCATGCACTAGATAGCCCTTTAAATTATTTTATGAACCACCGTTGAAACTATTTACATTCGTCCGTCTAGCTTTAAAACTTGCCTCCGTCAAAAGTGGCCACGGCAAGTTTTAAAGCTAGACGGATCACCAATAATAGTTTCAACGGCAGTTCATAAAATAATTTAATAGGATATCTAGTGCATGACGAAGAGCAATATGTAAATTATCACCATATTTACGAGTTAACAATTTATTTCACACTTCAAGGCCATTTGCTTACCTCTTCACATTAAGAAGCAATATGTATGTATAACGTGACCATTTATTGTTCTTCTTCTATCGTGTCAATGGCAATGGATCTAAAGTGTTTTGACCCAGAAATTCGCCACATCTATGGGCCTTTGGTTCGCCTCCATTAGATCGTCTCTAGAACAAGATGCGTTGGACGTGGGGTATGACAGCAGATGTTCCATGGACTGGATGCATCCACAGGCACATGTGTCGTCGTCAGAATATTCACACTTCTTCTTTAGCTCCTGACATCTACCGACGCCTACCCGGAGTCTGTTTAGCGACTTCCAAGTGCGCCAGGGTACATTGTGGCCTGGTGGAAGCTTTTCACTTATGGGAAAGCTGCTGGGATTTTTTTTTGCCACAAGTCTACTCTGGCGCTCGGGGGATCGCTAGCAAGAGGTGCAGTAAGTGTAATGAAGCTGCGTCGGCTTTCATAAGAGGGTGTCTGCTATCGCTTTACTGTCGTCCCCTCTCCATAGAGCAGGATACTTCACGTCGCACACACGGGGGAGCAATCCCTGTTAAAGGGTAGAGTAAGCTCAGCGGAGTTGGTTTAAGGGTACCATTTATTCTTAGACCGGCTCTCTCACTCACCGAACGAAGCATAGAAGCGGTGAAGCTACTACTCAGACGTCGATTTTCTGTGAGAGTGTGGTACTTCCCCGGACGAGCCGGCCCATTCATGCTACTAGCAAAACTGAGTTTTGCTAGTAGCGTGGCTCTACAAGACTTCTCTCGCTTAGTCGCCCATTACATCTTTAGTTTATAATCTGCTATATATTCATAAATGTTATACACACCTAAAGGTAGCTGGCCACAGCGGGAACATGCAGATCGTGATCGTCCCGAACACCACCAGTACGCCGCACACCCAGTAGTACCACGGCATGGGGTTGTAGATCCACACGTAAGCGTCGGCCGTGTCCAAGAACAACTGCTCTAAATGCATCTCGAGACGGATCTTGCGTTTCTTCTTCTCTTTTTCCTTTTCTTTACTCTCTTTTGTGTCCTGGAATGGAATAAAAGAAGTTAGATTACGAGTTGGAAAATGATAGCTGAGTCAGAAAAGTATTATTTCATTTAGTCCGTCTGTTAGATTAACCAAAAAAACATGGACCCACTTGATATTTTAATGTTTCGGTTTATCAAAACCACGTTTTCTCTCAAATTTAACAATGTCGATGGCTTATCTTATCACTGCTCGCTGTTGCCGGTGTTGCTAAAAAACGTTGACATACAACGCTTTACTCTTACATTCTCGAACCGTAAAGAATACGAAGTAAACTTAAAAAGTATTTCGATTTTATAATTGTATATCTGTCTTTTTTTAGTGAAAAAAGTGTAATTTGTTCGACAAAATGTTTTGAGAATATATGTGAGTGAAATTGTCGGTCTTTAGGGGCCCCCGTTAGAATGGGGGTGTAAAAATGGTATTAATAAATTATGGTAAAGACGGCATTGGCCATCTTTGGATTTTCGATTACAAAACTCACCTTGCCCTCGCCGGCGCTGGCTGCGCTCTTCTCGCCATCTTTGTCGTCACCGCTTTTGCTTGATTTGTCTTCCTTCTTCTTTGACTTGCCTTTCAGCTCTTGTTCACTCACTGGGACCTGAATTCAAGGAGAAAAACTTAATAACGTCGAATTACCGATACCATATTTCTACGGTATAGTTCGTCAAGCACAAAAATGAACTAACCTTCGACCGATTATGATTATTCCAATGTGTGGGCACTGGTAGGACTCTCCATTGATTCAGAGTAACATATATACCTACTACTACTACAAAAGAAACAATTTATCTGTACACACGTCGATGTGTGAGTTTTATACTTAGGGTCGCACCGCAGAATTAATTTAATACTTACCTACTAACGAGTTCGACATATTTACGATTATATTTTTCCATACCTGAAGATTTGCGAACACTATGACGTAAAAAATATTCTGTTTTATATGTAGGTATCAAATGTTACAGAAAAGTCGGAAACAGCTACATAATATCACTTCACAAATATTTTTATTATGTCCATTGTCCATTTCACCATTAGTTCACTTTACTGATTATTATTGAGTCATTTATAATGTAACGAACTAATTCACTATTGTAATATAGTAATTTGCATATTCGGCGCAAAACTATACGGTAATTATATGAATAAATTCAATAAAAATAAACAAATGTTTATCACATTTTCACGCAAAGCATGTCAAGTTGTCATTGTCAACAATGGCATTTACACTATAACCCGCGGAAATCTATTTGGCATCTGCGTGTATGTGATTACCTGTGAGCGAGGAGCCAATGTAACATTACCGGATTGCTAATACCCCTCTCGCTCTTGTGTATCTCCCGCCAATGCGAGAGAGCGAGAAGGGTATATATATCAAGATGGTTGCTGGGTAATAACGTGAAATTATATTGTTGCTTTGCTTACCTATTTTCATCATTTGGAAATGTATGAAATATACGTTCTTTAGAGTATTGGGTGGATAAACAATTATTATACGCGCACCTTCTCACCATGATGGTTACTATTGGTTGACAGTTCTCAACACACGTCGCGTCGCGTATTGCGTGCGGCTAGTAATTAAACCCTGGTTTGGAGCTGTCAAAGCTCACAAAGTGCGGGGGAGAGGTGCGGGGACGCCAATTTGCGGGAGACGCTGTGAGATACCATTCTGTTTGACTCTTATGTATTCTGTGGTGTGGGAGTAAATACTCATTGTGACCTTTTATCTTATCTTATCTTTACTTGGGTGCGTGTGGCAATTTGACTGTAGAATGGACTCTCGCGTTCTAATATATCAAGTAAAATTGGCTACCTGCCGGCGCCATCATTACTACAGTTCCCTTTCTCTCTCATCTCAGCTCAATGTAAACTTTCGTCATTTTGTCACTACTAAATTTTAGCCATTAAACTTTGTACATTTTGACATTTACACAACCGAACCATTTGGACGTTCAGTCATGTGAACAGTCATATTCCGGAAGGCGTATTCCCAGTTGCATCCTCAGCTGTGATGCTGCGAAGCCCGGGGTCCGCTTTCCGGCTTATTCTTCTACACTCTGCACGGTGGAGCATCCGTAAGATGGAATCCATGGAAGAAATTCAATATAAGCTTGTAATAAGACTTATTTGATGTACCTTCTTAGCTCTGTGGAACAGTTTGTGCAGCAGCATCTGATGCAGGTACGTGGTGACCTCGTGGCGTGTGGTGAAGATCGGGTTCTTGCCTGTAGCCCATTTCGATGTAAGCAGCGCATCCACTGCTCTTGTCCCTGAAATGAATAATTAAATAATGTAAGTGGTTACTGGACGGAAGCTTCGATCATATATTCTACGAGTATAGATGCACAGTTCCTTGCAAATCAAACAAAATGTCCAACAACAATTGTCCCTGTGGCAATACGTACATAGGTAGATACCATTTCACGTATTGCCAAAAAAGTTCTAAAGTGTTATACAGTTTAATCTAATTTAAACCTTAAGTAACTGAGATAAGCGTGGAAATAAATCCGTATTTTCACCACGCACTTTGGCATCTTTGACGTAACTCTTCAAATCACATGACAAATCTTTGAATAACTAATATAACTAAAATACTGTTTTATGCCTTGTTTTTCCGGTGCCATTTTTAGGCGGCAACTGTGCATCTATAGTTTTTAACCCCCCAACAAAAGAGAGGGGTGTTATAAGTTTGACGCTAATGTCTGTCGGATGGACCGATTTCGATGCGGTTTTTTTACGTGAGAGCAAGTTCCCTTGCGGTGGTTCTTAGCTATGTTTGATGAAAATCGGTTCAGCCCTTTAAAAATTATTGGGGACTAACGCTTGAAAGTCAGGGCATATCACTAGATGGCGTTTCTTGACAGTCGGGGGTTTTTTTATTTGCCTTGCAAATAAACTTGTTTGTTGTTCATTTGTTTTTTTGGGGCAACATGTAGGTATAATTCCACTTCCCGGAAAAATTGAGATGAAATTTTGTACCCTAATGTAAATCAGATGACAATGCAGTATTATTATAACAAGAAGTTGATCTGATGATGGAGCCGGAAGGTGGCTATAGGAACCCTGTAATAAAACGACGCAACTCTTGCGGGCTTATTACATTTGTCTTGATAACTACTTAGGTCTTACAATAAAAGGTTGGACGAAAAAATTTTGTTTTCTTCAAAGAACTTATTACCGTAAGTAACAACAGTTCGCAATTAGCCGGCCATCAAGAGTGACGCGCGTTCTCACATCATAAACAATAATTTCCACACCTAGTCAAATAAGTTTCCAAAAATATAATTATTTTTCCATTTGTGACTTGAATACAGATTTGGACTAAAATAATTTTAAAGTACTCAAATTAAATAATGAAATCGGAAATGGTGAAAATATACCACGTTTTTTCACCATTTCTTATTTCATTATTTAATTTGAGTAGGTACTTTAGTACTGCATCTTGAATGCCTAAAAAACCCTATAAAAATAAAATAATATTTTTGGCACATCAGGTGATTATTAAAAAATATTGAAGGCGTATTTTTTTTCTGTGATTAGCAAATAATGACAAAGATACAGCGTATTTAAATTTGACATGACGTCACGATCTTGTACGATTTTCACTAGACGGTGACGTTGATTTCACCTTTTTACTACTGTGATAAACCGAAACATACCATTATTTTTGGATAATCTAACTGACGGACTAAGGATTGGATCTCATCTATCGGCACGGAACAGCACTTTCCTATGCTGCTATCCTTTTCTGTCACTCAGAACAGTAATTTGCTAGAGCGAGAGAGAGCGACAGAACGTTGCAGCACGGCCGGTGCTGAAGCGTTCCGTCACTCTCTTTGGCTCTAGCAAATGACGCTTATAGCAGCATAGGAAAGTGCTGTACCGTGCTGATAGATGAGATCCAACCCTAAATAAAATAATATTTTTCGGGCCCAGTACACATCCCTATTCATGTCATCAGTCTGTACCGGTAACTCCTGCAGTACACAAACACCTAGTTTCTTTGATAAAAGATTATTATGGTTTATAACAAATCGCACACATTCCTCCTACGGAACATAAGCCTGCTATCAGAGTTAATGAATACGTCAACTAAAGTTTTATAGAGAAATTAAGTTATGTATATTTTACGCCCATTTGGGCGTATTTACTCAAAGAAATGCCTTTCAGTATTTACACAAAGGCAATTTAAGTAATAGTTCGTGTTCTTATTACCTATTTATTAATCGCTTTTATTACCTTGCCTTGTTTGATGTTTTTATTTTTTTGGGTGAAATCTTGCAAGTTATAGAGCCGCTTACTTAAGTTTCCTTCCGATTGAGATGTGATTTTGTATGCTAATGTAAATCAGATGACATTGCAATATTCCGTCCCCGCACCTCTCCCCCGTTCTTGTGCGGCCGCAAGGGCCGTGCAGTGTGTGTTCGCCCGCTCTCGCCCTAAGACAAGGCGAGAACGGGGGAGAGGTGCGGGGACGGGGAACGGTGACGCATATTGCGCGGGACCTTAGGAGATTCCGTTCTGTATACTCTTACTATCTTCTGTGCTCACAATTAAAGCTTTTAAGGCTAACCCGACATTGGGCGTACGCGTTTCTCGAGCAGCCAAGTACGAAAAATGTTTTTTTTTTTCGAGAAGAATATGTTACTATGCTTATAATAAAACATAATACGTAGATCATAAATTATCACTTATCTCCGATACAATCACGTCATTGTATGTACCTACTTTATATTAGTATGTCTATATATGTCTAATGCTTATACAGGCTGACTTTTTAACCACCAGCCAAAGTTTTGGAGCAAGTTCAGACCATGATACTGATCTACTTTCCATAAAAACAATTAACGAAAAACGATAAAAAAATTTCGCCTTCCCATACAGATTAGCGCTCAGGCCAACTGATTTTGAATGGGAGGACGAAAATTTTTTATCTATTTTCAATACATTTTTTTATAGAAAGTAGTTCAGTATCATGGACTGAACTTGCTCCAAAAATTTGGCTGGTGGATAGGTAAAGTCACCCTGTAGAAATTAATGTATGTCCCATCATCATAATCATCCAGGTCTTTTTTAGTCTCCACTGCAGGAGCACGACCCTCTCTGTACTACAGCCAGAGGATTTGGCCTACACTCTCCACGCTCACCAGACGGGTTGGAGAGGTCTCATTGATGTTCAAAAGCTTTGTTCAGCTTGTGTCTTTCAGTCTATGTCTAATGCTTATAAAATGATTAGGTACAATTTATTGAGTATAATCTGTAACCATTTGGAGCATGACAATGTTATGGCTTACATGACCCATTTAATTGTTCGTATCGGCGCGGCGTAGTGAATGGTCCGCGACAATGAAAACAAATTATGAATGTGCTCGTATTAAGTCTGCAGCTCATAGTTTCATATGTGTACATAAAACAAATTATAAATGTACCTACTCGTAGCTATCATTATTTGCAGCGAGTTTCATATGTGTAAATACATACTAGTGTATTTTTTAGTTAACCCTTAATAGGGCAATGGTAGAATATTTACCACATTAAATTGAACTTTATACCTTCGACATAAAGTTCATAACCAATTTAAAAAAAAATACCTACGCTATGTCCGTAATTTGCTAGTTTCCAACAAGTCAAATAAGATACATTTTTCTTAACCTCAAAACAAACATTTTCTATGAGATTTGTATGAAATATCGGACTGGGACGTCATAGTTTCTTGAAGTCAAATAGCGCTCTTAAGAGTATTGCGTAGTGCCGATACACATCGTGAGTAGGTATTTGCAAAAATTCTATCTGTTTCCCCCCGCTCTGCTTCCGACCCGTGTCGTGCGATAGAGAATTGCAATTCTAGTGGCGATTGCCTACTTTTTCCTTCAGAAATATTGTTTCGGAAAAAAACATTTCCACCCCACAAAATCTTTACAAAATGAGGCAATTTTGGTATCATTTAATTCAGTACACCTTACGGTACGGTTTCTTATTTTAGTAATTCGGTTAAGTTTAACTTTAATAAATTAAAACGCTCGAGGAAGTTTTTTAGTAAAAAATATGGATATTGAGATGCTAATAACTTTTTTTATAAGCAATATTTCATTCAAACAAAAACGGACGGCCCTCTCGTATCCAATATGTACCAACATATAAAAAAAATATCAAAATTGGACTATGTTTAAGGGAGGAGAAACGTTATCGCTTTTTGTATGAAAATTTCCAGCTACACAACCCTCTTAATACCCGTTTTTCTGCATTAATAAATCTAAAATCACGTTCAAAGTGGATGTGATCCATTGATCACATCCACTTTGAACGCTTGTCATTACAAGGGACACTATTTTGTGACGTTCTATTCTCATAACAGTACCAAATAATTTATTTTTGACCCAGGAAACAACCCAATTAAAGGTTTAACTTACAGACATTATTAATATGCGGTAAACGATATGCGGTAACTCGCGTAGAGAGTCAGCTACTGGCAGACATGTTTCGACCTCATTTGGAGGCCTTCATCAGGGCGGATGTGACTCACGACGTATAAACGAGTTTTTACGTGAATTTATATACGTTTATCGCATTTTTATAATACTAGTGTATTACACTATTATAAAGCGTTATTATATACTATTTGTAAAGTAGGTTCACTCATATGAATACACTAAGTTATTCATATGAATGAACCCGCTTTACCTCACGTCTTTATTCATAATGGGGCAGGCAAGTAATTTTAGGTCTTGCAGCAGACAGAGCCCAGGGCCGCAATACCCAATAACCACTTAACGTGATGGTGGGCAAAAAGACGGAAAAAGTTTTTTTAATTAATGACGGAAACGCCCTGTGAAAGGCTTCTTCTCCGATGATGTCACACATAAGTAAACGTGGTGTGTTGACGGACTTTTTGTATGCGCGTATTACCTGTGTCACCTATGTGTGACGTCATCTGACAAATAACCACCGCCATGACAGAAATTAGCGTTTTTGGCGCATTTGTGGAAATTTAAACGTCAACATTGATTTTTATTAATAATACAATAGATATCCCAGAAATATTAATATTGTGTGATTATTATGTACTTAATAAAGAATTATATATTTTGTTTTAATTTGTCAAATACCGTATTGTTTTACTGTTGTCTTTAGTTTATGAACAGGCAATGACTTCAACATGTCTTTTTTAATACTGGTGCTTAAAAAATCTTATTTATTTTATCTTTATTCTCACCTGTGAAATATTCGACATGATGGTTCAGGAATTTGGTCTTCTTGGTGGGCACGTTGGCTTTTAGCCACTTCGCCACTGCGTACTCTTCGCTTGTAGGCTTCTCAGACTCAGCATTTTCGCCAAACTCCTGAACAAAAAAAAGTTAACAAGTAATTATTAAAAAAATAACAATAATAATTTATACATAACTGATCTTTTTTCTGATCAGCAAACAATAACAAAGACAGTAGCGCAATAAAATTGCGCATGACGTCACGATCAAGTACGACTTTCACTTGACGGTGACGTCAATCTACCCAACTCCGAAACTTCGAGGTGCCGTATCTTTGTAAATTTTTACTAGTTTGATAAACCCTAGATAAACCGAAAAATATAGGTCCATTATTTTTGGATACTCTGACTGACGGACTACATAAATACAATTTTTCGGACTTAGTCCACAACCCTATTTCAAACCAGAAACTTACATGACACGACACCCCATTAGATATCCTTTATTTATTTATTAATTTACTGTCACAAAATAACAATAATAATTTATACATAATTAATCTTTTTTCTGATCAGCAAACAATAACAAACTCATTTATTTATTAAATCTTTATTGAACACAAAGGTACAAAAGGTGGACTTAACGCTTATGCATTCTCTACCAGTCAACCTTTAGGAAAAACAGAATAAACGGGCAAGTGCGAGTCGGACTCGTACATGAAGGGTTCCGTACCTTCGTACAATGTTTTAAAGCGCTGAAGAAACACGTTTCTTGTATGACGACCCCCCTTAATTTTTAACTTTATCTTATTTTTAGTATTTGTTGTTATAGCGGCTATTGAAATACATAATCGGTGAAAATTTCAAGTATCTAGTTAATGCCATTATAAAGATCTAGTTAAAAACGCTGAAAAACACGTTTTTTGTATGACGACTCTCTTTAATTTACTTTTTTTTATTTTTAGTATTTGTTGTTATAGCGGCCACAGTAATACATAATCGGTAAAAATTTTAAGTGTCTAGCTATTACAGTTTAAGAGATAGACCCCTGTGACAGACGGGCAGACAGACGGACAGACGGACAGACAGCGGAGTCTCAGTAATAGGGTCCCGTTTGCATCCTTTGGGTACGGAACCCTAAAAATCAATTTTATTGCGATAGGCGCTACAAAAAGAACCTATACATACATATATAAATACTACAATACATACACATATACATAACTAATAGGTATATATATAATACTATTTATAGATATAACATTTACACAAATACATACCTACATAAACTACAAATGTAAAGAAAATGACTAGTTCTGCTGCAATAAATTACCAGAAAGGACCTTTTTCTTAAATAGATATATATTTGAGATATCTTTGATGTACTTCAGGTAAGGCATTCCAGAGACGCGTAACTTGAAGAGTAAAAGAGTTGTGCATAAAATTAAACCGAAAAAAAGGAATATAAACAAGAAGAGTGTGACTGGAATGAAGCTTACGGTCATGACTTTCAGACTGATAGGTAAATTTGCTTTTCATATATTGGGGAGAGAAAAGATTTCTAAGTATAGTGAAAAGAGTACAAAGCATTTTCTGCTGTCGGCGCTGACTTAAAACTTATGTACTTAGTTTAAAACTTTACAACACGTAAATTAACTCCTTCACACCTCTGCCCATTAAACTAAATAAGGGCATGACTAATTTCTACAATAGCATTAGTATTGTTTTATGGCACTGTTTTCTATTTGCAAAGTCCCGACTTCTACACGTGTTTCAATGTTTGTGTTTTAAGTGCAAGTGTTGACAAGTGTTATCACTAGTTACTACTCGTATGTAGCATTTGTCTATTATTCGTTATACAAGTTTCATAATTAATATTATAACGTTTTGTTAGATTTGGGTCACGTTAAAACGTTTTTTAAATCTTCTTCTTCCTCTTCGTCTAAGCGCGTTCCCGGTTGCATCCTCAGCTGTGCTGCTTCGGAGCCCGGGGTGCGCTTTCCTGCCTTTTCTTCTCCATATATAACATGCATGTCAATGGTCACCCAAGGATGCCAAAGAAATTGCAAAATGGAGAAGAAATAGACGGAACAGTTGAAATGATTTGGCTATAGTTTTACGACCGGCTGCCTGCCTGACGTCAACCCACTTTGGGAATGTATTTGTGCGAAATGTTTTACAACCGGCCGCCGCCCTACGTCAACCCTCCTTGGGAATGCAATTGTAAGATGAGATGTTTGTGCTAAGTTTTTAGCCGCCTCTTACGACATCCACAGGAAGAGATGGAGTGGATTAATAAATAGATTCTACTTTGCCGGGAAACACATTCGACGTTTTTTCCAAAAATTTTGTGACATTTATGCTTTATCATATCTCCTTTGGAGAAGGAAAAGCCAGAAAGCGCACCCCAAGCTCTGAATTTTGAAAATTGAAAATTTAGGTTGTTTTTTTTGTTGAAAAATTTAATTTCTTTTCATTTGTAACGTTTGTTTTACAAAATAATGTAAGATAGAACTCAATGGAAGCCATAATGATATATGATCACAAAAAATCAGATTTTTTTTAAACACCTAACGATAAAGTGGAATGACATCTTTATACTCTCCTTCGAGAAATACTATTTTTGGTTCGAACATCGTGGAGTCGTCGATACGAAAATAAAACCGAGCATTTCCTTTCGTCGACCAAATGCATAAGAAAATATTTTCGTCTGGTGCATTTGTAAACTAGTTCAAAACTGAGATTTTGTGTTCATTTTACGGCCGTGTACGGTCCCTCCCTTTGAACTATCGAAAAAAAAACAGGGAACAGACAATGCCCGATGGTCAGACGACCTGATCGAGACCATAAGAACGCCCTAAATGCAGGCGTTCGAAATAGCATTTCGAAAATCTTTGGGAAAATAGTCTCTTTGGTGCTGGTCTGATAGAAAAGAATCTGTGCAATCTTTTCATGCGCAGATCGTAGTAGCCGATCGAGGGAATGGGCTAACATGCAAATCATGTTAATAGGCGATGCGGCTAGCAATCACTATTTTAATTCTTTTTTCCACCTTCTCTCCCACCATCACGCTAAAGGTGGCTTATGGCACTGGGCTCTGTCTGCTTAGAGCCACAAGAGCCAAAATCCTCTGTCTATCCCATTAGATATAAAGACGTGATTGTGTATTTGATGATAAACCAAAAGCCATTTCTAGAAGTCCTCAATAAGTACATATTAAAAAAAAAAACGCTTTTTAGACTTGTGTGTTCGCTAACTCTTTCTTACGACTTTTTACACAAAATAAAAAAAATACGAATATTATTAAATGTTTTCTGTATCTTTTAGTAGGTCCGTAACACTTTATGAAGTTCAATGAATTAATCGGAAAATGAACCAGCAAACGACAAATTTTATGATTTTTTGTAAACGCGTCCTTAAGATATTTATACTATTTCTGTATTGAGCATTTCCTCCGGTAGGATTTCATACATTCCGTGCACGGCCGGTACGGTACGTTAGGCCGCTAGTTACGTTATTATAAAAATGTCAACAAAACATGAATAGTACAACACCATATCAAGCTACCTAAATTCATTGCAATTTCGCCACTATTACCGTCGCATAAAGGTTTCAAGTCACGTGAATGTTTAGCTTACCTCCTGACCGTACGCATTGTGAGATAGTGAACGAATAACGGGACTCGCGTCACATAGTCGTGGGTTCGATTACGGTCTATTGATCTAATGTCCTACATCTCTATTCTCTATTACCGAACTATTCTCACATAGAACGGAATTAAACAGTTATTTTAAAAATTTCAAATGCTTTCTGAATGCGTTCTGAACATTTCTGAATCATAAGAAGTTTACACACCTAGTCGGCAATTCCGTAAAATTAACTGCATTTTTTAATAATAACTTTTTTTAATTCAGCCTGTCAATGTGTCCCACTGCTGGGCAAAGGCTTCCCCTTTCTTTTTGTACCGCACAGACCACGAAGGAGATTTCGAAACGACTTCAACAGCACCAGGTTACTATCAAATATAACTTAATAATAATAAATCTAATACAACTTAATATTATATTATTTATAGTGAAACATAACTTAGTCAATTAAATTTGTATTCAAACCACATTTCACTGCACTAACGTATTATTAATTAATTCGTGTATTTTATCATAAAATGAAATGAGCAAGCAACTCACTGATTTGTAAGAAACTCAACACAGTACCTACCTAATTCCGTGAAATTAATTGTAACTGTAGAAATATTTAGATTCACTTACATCATATTCGTGTTTAAATTTGAACCCCATTTTACTGCGCTTACTTCACTACACACAGCCGCGGCAGTCACTGACGTTGTGACCACTTGTGAACTGGCTCATGCCCAGAGAAAGTGCTCAAAGTGGGCCATTTCTAGCGCAGAACAGCCGAGAATTATTGTAGGTATGTAGGCACATGGTCAAGGTTGGCAGATTGATGACATTCGTGCCATTATGTCATCTTTTTAAAAGCCCCTTCATTCATTTTACGCTGGGGAAAAAAGTGATATATGCAACGCTCGTCAGTATATTGGTTGTACATTGTATCATCATCATCCGAGCGTATTCCCGGATGCATTTTCAGCAGTAACGCTTTAGAGCCCGGGGTTCGCTACCTAACCTAGGTGATTTGACGAGGTTACTGGTTTTACACAGAGCGACTGCCTCCACAACCCAAAGGGTAGACCAGAACCAATGCTAGGTTAGGTATAAAAAAACGCTAGATGGCGTTCGGGACCCACAGATTTGCGTGCCTTCGGAAGCACGAAATCATCTTTCTTTTCGGATAATCGGGTGATTCAAGCCTGCAATATCCTAACCAAACTGGTAAAAACTCACAAAGTATACTTCCCAGTGGCATTTGAACCCACGACCTCCGGATCACAAGGCGGCCTTGACCACTGGACCACAGAGGCAATTTTGTGGTTGTACCACACACTGTAATGGTTATAGACAACTGGAAGAAAATGGGAGTCATATGCCCATAACGTATGTAAAAAAAAAGATTCTACCTAAGGCTTTTGATACATTAAAAAAAAACAAAAAGGAATCGCCAAAGAGCAATGGAACGAACGAACGATTAAATTAGCATATGTTAAAGAATTAGGTACCACCACTCGCTCCAAGACCCACAAATCCACCGCACATCATTCATGTTAAACAGCAAATGGCAGTGATGTAGAGGGGAGATCTTTTTCTTGCAGAGGGAAAATTTAATAATTCATGTTAAGGCCGTACCTGAATTTTCCGGGGTCCAGTGCTGCCCTCATTTAAAATAAATCATTTCAAAGAAAACGGAAACGTCATTTAAAATTTTACTGCTACCAAGTCCTAGATAACCCTTCAAAGTATTTTATGAACAACTGTACTGTACAGTTTAAAGTGAAAACGTTAAGCTTTACTACGCACATTTGCGAAAAACGGCCACTTTTGGCTAATGTGCGTAGTAAAGCCTAACGTTCTCATTATAAATTGTAAACAGTAGTTCATAAAATACTTTGAAGGGTTATCTAAGACTTGATAGTAACAAAATTTTAAATGATGTCTTCGTTTTCTTTGAAATGATTTATTTAAAATGGGGGCAGCACTGGACCCCGGAAAATTTAGGTACGGCCCTAAACAGCAAATGGCAGTGATGTAGAGGGGAGATCTTTTTCTTGCAGAGGGAAAATTTAAAAGGGAACAAACTTTTTGATCTGTTATTTAAATATTCGAGATGTTATTATGATCAGTTGAAAAACATATTGAGCAGTTATTTAATTTAATGGCGGTTGATTAATTATTGCGACAGTAAAACATGAACAGTAATCTATATAAATAAAATGAATTGTTGTTCGTTAGTCTGCTTAAAACTCGAGAACGACTGAACCGATTTGGCTAATTTTGGTCTTGAAATGTTTGTCGTAGTCCAGGGAAGGTTTAAACGGTGAAGAAAGAAGAAAATATGGGAAAAGGAACGGGAACGGGCGAAACAAAGTTCGCCGGGTCAGCTAGTAAGAAATAAATTAGTCGGTTATTTTATCATATTAGTAGGTTAGAGAAAACCTACTACTAACTAAAAAATATTAGTAGGTTAGGTTAGAACTGCGACCAACACACGTCAACCAACCAACCAACCTAGGTCGGTTTTATCCATTTTACTAGGTTAGGGAAAACCGCTCGTTCAATTATATATTCACTGATCCAGTTTTTGTTTACTTTACTGCTTAGTTTTAACTGCTGAACTAGTTATTAAACATGCCATTAATAATTTTTTACTTACCAAAACTGCTATTTACAACTGCCTCTTTAAATCAGTGCCAATTTAAAATAATTGGTAGATAAATAAAAAATATAAGAACAAATATTGAGCTAGCCCCAAAGTAAGTTTTTAAACTTCTTAAGCTAACACTGGTGACAGATTTATCAAGCTGCATAAAGGCATCTGACATAGCTCAATGACTGTCATTTAGAGATAACAGTCATCATTGCACGCTCGTGAACTAGTGGGCAGGTTTCCAGGACAATTTGAAAAAGGCCATTTTCCAACTTGCCCTGGCTGGAGATCGAACCCAGAGCTTCTGAGTGGCAGACTAGCGGCGTTACCAATACGCCACGGAGGTCGTCAATAAAAAAATAATTGAAATTTGTTTATCTGCTCAGGTTCAAGGTCTAATACTAAACCGTGTAAAATGTTATTTACGTTAACGACGATCGTAAAGTACGAAACTACGAAAACAATAGACTACTGTTCAAACGACACCGGAGCTATTTCCGTCATATGTTCAGTATGATAATCTGGTTTAAGACGTTTATTTCTCATAAAGAATTACATTCGCTTAACATGAGAAATTTTACATTATTTTATATACTTAATAAAATAAAAGTGAGCATACAAAGTCTTTTATAAAAATATTATAATAAAATAAATATTATAAATTTATAATACATAGCAAATGCATTTAAAAGAGCCCGTACTACCGTAAAGTTCTTAGAGCGATTTTAAATATTATTAATATTAACGAAATACTCACTTTGAAATAAAAACACAGTAAAGTTCAGGACTACTGTATACTATACATAATATGTTTCGAAAACACGATTGCTTGAAATTTTCTCTATAGAAAAAAATTGCGAAGTTGCCTCTAAATCACCTCAGAATTATACTAAAACGGAAAGTATTCAAGAAATACAATAAATTAGCCCTTTAGCCCAATTAGCCCTACCGTAACTTTGGATTATAATTGTATTAAACATAAGGCAGTCATAGCAGGCCTGTGTCGTTTAGGTATCGAAAATGTACCTACATTATTACTATGCGCGCAAGCGGACGCTCCGGGTGGTAAATTCAGTTATACGAATCGTATGTCCAGAGTAATAAGAATGAAATTGGCTTGCAATGGGTGTCTAGGTATCTATTCGAAAAGGTGCTTAGTTCTGACGTGAGCTAAATTAACCCATATCGCTAGCCACATTGAGTAGATATTTCTTTGAATTTCTTTGCTGAGTGAGACTTCTGTACGTTAGTATTATTTATTCTGTGGTATCATATAGTTTTCTCGACTTTGATTTATTTTGTGGTATTGTTTAGACTTGCTGGTCTGGAAGAAGAGAAAAAACTTAGAATGTACCAGCTGCTTCTCCCGCGCCGATCGTAAAAGCTGATAGAATGGGTGAATCTGTCTCTGTTACAAACTCTACGTGCAACAGAGACACGGCATCACGCGACGAGTTCTCCTTTCTCTTTCGCACGTAGTTTGTGACAGAGATAGACTGAACCCGTCGCGTGCGCCATTTTAAGGTGAAGTGGTAGCATAAGCGGCGCCCTCAATTTAAATAAATTGTTTAAAACTAAATATGGTGATACTTAAAACCCCTTTAAAACTAGACGGACTATTAGTAATAATTTCTAAGGTTATTCATAAAATAGTTTGAAGGTCTTTTTAGACATTGATACAAATCAAATTTTTAAATATCACCATATTTAGTTTTAAACAATTTATTTCAAATGAGGGCGCCACTTATGCTACCCTTTCACCTTAATGTAGTGGACGCCTTGAGAATCTGAATCATGCCAAGAGGCGATGCGGCTAGCCACCTATTTAGACTTGTGTAAATGTTATATGTTACTTATATAATTAAAGAAGTTAAAATTCTAAAGAAATAGCTACGGTATCCACCATGGACATAATATATGTAAGTATATCTTCGGAGAAGAAATAGCCGGGAGGCGTACCCCGGAATCTGAGGTTGTGGCCCAAAACACGTCTCCACACATTACAATCTGCAGTAGCACCAGATTATTAGCGCAGATTGTATGCTAAATTGTGTCGAAACCTTTAGATAAAGAGAGCTGGATGAATATAATAGATATACACGTTTATAATCATAATAGAACAAGTCATAGTTTAAAAAACTAAAACCTGAGTACGGGAAAATTCTTACTAAAAAGGATGTTTATTTATCCAGTTAATGCACAGCATTGAGATCAACGAGGGAACAGATGAACATATATACATAGCGACGAAACACATAACCCTAAAAAAAGAAAAGAGTAGAAAAGGCCGCTGGCCTTAAGTCCGCTATTAACATTTATTGTAATGAAGTTAAATAAATAAACCCCCCTGTGTAAAAAATAAAACTAAATTGATGTGTGGCAGACATACAAGTTCCTGTCATGATAATTTCTTGTGCAAACAGCGTTGCGTGACGCCGTTAGATGACAACCTTTTCCTCCTAACGGAAAATGTTACCATGACCAAGTTATTATGTCATCCATAAACTTTTCTTCTTAGTGTTTTGATGGTATATGAAAAGTATATGTTGCTCTAGTAATGAGAAACTTCAAGAGCTGTAAAAAATTACTTGAGCCATAAACACAGTGAACCAAAAGAGACGACCTCCATGGCGTAATAGCACAGAATAGGTTACTAGTACTCCGTACAGAAGTCTCACTCAGCAAAGAAATTCAAAGAAATATCTACTTAATGTGGTTAGCGATATGGTTTAATTTAGCTCACGTCAGAACTCAGCACCTTTTCGTTTAGAAACCTAGACATCCCTTGCAGGCCAATTTCATTCTTATTACTCTGGACAAACGATTCGTATAAGGGTTGGATCTCATCTATCAGCATGGAACAGCACTTTCCTATGCTGCTATCCTTTTCTGTCGCTCAGAACAGTAATTTGCTAGAGCGAGAGATGGCAACGGAACGCTGCAGCACGGCCGGTGCTGAAGCGTTCCGTCGCTCTCTCTCGCTCAAGCAAATTACTGTTCTGAGCAACAGAAAAGGATAGTAATAATGTAGGTATATTTTCGATACCTAAACGGGGAGTGACACAGGCCTGGTAATGGTTAACACGCTAGTCCGTCACTCAGGAGTTTCTGGGTTCGAGACCTAGCCAGGACAAGATGGAAAATGGTCTTTTTCAAACTGTAATAATGTATTTATTTTAAAATATTGTATTACATTATTATATATTATATATATTAAAATAATAATTATTATTGTATAGTTAGGATCCCTTAGTACCAGATTAAATTAACTTAGGGGCTAGCTCAATCATTTGTGTTACGGATTGTTACCCTCATCACCTATTGGCATGATCTATCCATCGCTCTGCTCTTACTATAAAATACTGGAAACCGCATGAAAAAGCATTTAGTGGTGTTGATAATAGAAAAAAGATTGACAAATGACAGTCTTTACTTATATTGAAAGAAGCTATTCATTGTTTGTTTTATTTAATTAATTATTTTATTTATTTTATATTTTAATTTTGTTTTTGGCTTTGAGTTTGTCCTGTAGATATTTACTGACGCTGTAGTAAATAACATAACATATTTAAATTTATATTGAATGACGGTGCTAATGGCTGTGCAAACAATAAACACTGATCACACTTGTGCAAAGAAAATATAAGCAAAGCTAATGTGATGAATATAGTCATAAAGAAGAATGCTACAGATCCCTATAGGTTCAAATACTGGTAAGTAATCATCAAAATGTTTTTTTTGCTCCTACTCTGGCCTCACTTGTCTCTACACCACCTGTCAGTCGACTGGTAGAGAAAGCCCAAGGCTTTAAGTCCGCCGTTTACAAATTTTTTATTAAGTTGAATACATAAATAAAATCCCTGGAGGAACTCTGTAAGTATAAAAAATTAGCTCTCCCATGGATCAAAGGACACAGTAACTATGTAGCGAACGAAGTTGCGCGTTGTCTGGGATCGAGTATGACACCAGAAGGGTCCTTACCAATCCCCTTCACGCAGGTTCGCTCCTGGATCACAAATCATATCAGTAAAGAACAAGCTTAATCATGGTAATCTGTCAGCAAGAAGAGGAAGGGAGGCGCTATCCCAATAGGACAGCCGCCTGTCCCGACGTCTGTTAGTACTGCCTCAAAAGAAACTGTGCTTTAAGGTTAACATAATAACTGGTAATTTTCCACTAAAGAAACACCTTTTCACCCTAGGTGCTACTGGTAATATTCCCAAAGAGGGTCGACGTAAAACTATAATCAAATAGTTGAAACTGTTCTGGCTGTTTTTTGTTAATGTCACATGATCTTTGGCATCCTTGGCTGATCATTGACATGCATATTATGTTTGGAGGATGTAACCGAGAATGCGCCAAGATGAATAAGATAAAATTCAATTAAACAATAAATATAAATCATAAAAACCTAAGAGAAAAGAGACATTTCCAATGGACATAGGAGTAATATGAGTAAATTGACATGTTAATTTGAAAGTAGATTGAAAGTAGGAACAAAGTGTTCTATAATTAAGTATATTGATAGCTTCAGTGCCAGTAAAAAAACCTGGTGTACAGCTGAATTTCAATCATATAAAAATATTGAACACAAACCTTTTTTCGCTGTAAAATAAAATAATAAATTAAACTTTGATATGCAGAATTGCTGATACACTTTACATAACTAGTAGTTAGCCCCAAACAAAAAAAAAAGTGTGGCACTCGGGGACTGCCACGGTAAAGCTATTGTATGCAATACGATAGACGATGCACGGCTCAACGCCGCACCGCTGTGCCGGTCGGTAGGCGGAGTGAGGGGTGTTAGATTTTATTTTCGTTACGGAATCTCTTGATTCTGTCGCCGCGCTTAAAGCCCGCGATAAAAGCTATGCAATAGCTTAAAATTACATTTAAGTACTGTTTCAGGGATAATCTCATCAATAAACAAACATACATACATACAGATCTTGGTATTAGAATAACTAATAGAACACAAGACCATAAGAAATAGATTTGATTTTGTCAATTCTTTTCTCACTTTGTAATAAATGGCTGACCGATTGACTTTAAATCGATTTATGCGCCCATTGTCCTCCCTGCTTGCCAGCCGCTACCCTTCACGAGCTCGGTAGCCGTTCAATCAAAGCACATATATGTCACCGCTTAGTTCAATCCATGGAGCAAAAATAATCTGTGGTTCAATTGCATTATCGTTATTCCTAATTTGTTCTTCGCAGTAACAAACATACACAAATTTTTTTATGTATTTGTCAGCTGATATCTTTGATTTTTGTTATGTATGAAACTAGGTACATTTTAATTTAATTGATTTGATATACCTTGTATAGAGCTTGTACAACATATAATTCTAGTGACATGGTTATTGTCATTTATAAATGTAAATAATACAGAAAACTTACATGGGTGCTAACTTACTGCAACACTTCCAACATGATTAGCATTGCATGACCAGCTGGATGCATTATCATACATCTAGTTATTAAAATAAACAATATGCATGTCTTTATTTACTTCTATTGTCAATATCAAGGTAGTAAGAATTAATTTTAGGGCACCATTAGGGAGAATAATTGTTCGCAATATGATGACATATTACACAATTTTTAAGATATATTACATGGTTTTTTTCAAGTCATTTCAAAGGAAATTGACAACACAGCAAATGCAATGCAAAAGTTTTATCAATAATAAAGTATACAATATAAGTACATAAGTATTACTGAATTTAACTGACAACAACCACATGTTTGTCTCAGGGATTTGGCATTGGATGTGGAAGTTCCAAATATGTACAATAAACTATTTATAAAAAGCCGATTCATCGGCACAGAACTGCGCAGAAATAAGGTGCAGCGCATTGGGAATATGAGGAAGATTATAAACAAAAACGTCACGGGATGGTACAGTTTTCATTGTGACGTACAGTCTTCGGATTTTGAGGAAAACGGGCGGCGAACTCTACGCATTGGGAAAAACCGCACGCCGCTAACGCAATATGGAAACGTAGACAAAACAATGGATGCGAGATGTAAACGCAAAACTTGCAAAAAATTATAATCTCTGTAAGAAAGAATTGTACTCACATCTTTGCGTTTCTTCGTTTTTCTTTTCTCTGCCATTGTAAATAAATTTTGTCAACGTTGCACTTGAAATGTAATCGTGGCCTGAAGGAATTTCAGAAATTCTTCCACTTCGTCGTTTTCTCTGATTTCGACTAAAATAATTTTTGATTGACAGCGACATTGACAATAGTTGACAGCAGTCAAACTTAGGGCGTCTACATACATCCATCGACTACCTATATATTAGTGAAGTGGAGTGGAGTGGGATTATAAAATTCGACTAAACATTACCTATTGCTATGGACCTACCTTATATCCACCGCCGTAAAATAATTAAAAAGTATGAACAGCTGACGCTGGCTGCCAATGTCATGTCATCTGTCTATTTCAAAGAGCAAAAAAGGTAGGTAGGTATCTTGTCAAATCTGTCATTCGTAGAACTTGTTTCGTCAGATTTTCAAGGTGAATTCTTATATTAAAATAATCAATAGTTGGTTCAAATACCTAATTATTCTTGTCCGTATATTACTACGGAATAGTCAACTCGCCTCCTAGTTGTAATTAATGAAATGTATCTAATATCTACGTAAGTAATAATCAGCTGACGGTCACCTTCGGAAACGCAGACTTTTGTGCTAGTGTTCCTTTGGATTGTGATAATAAATTCGGTTAAACAAAGAGCTTAATGATAGCTCAAGTGATTAGGAATAACGTGACAGAGAAAGACTATTAGTGAAATTCAACAGAATGGCTGAACCACATATGAATGGAAATGTACACCAGGTAGAAGAAAGTAAGTACCTATGTACTTATATTCTTTATGGGTCCGGTTGTGGGGTATTGAGTTAAGAATAGATTTGGTATACATATATATAGACTAGAATAGTCAATTGTTATTAAGGATTTAAAATAAACAGTGGCACTGTGGGAGTGCTGACAGAAGTGAAAACTTCAACAAGGTGGTGTCGGTTACGGTATCGTGCGTTCAATGGTTTTCTCCCAACTCAAAAAGTTTTCACTATAAAAAAATATTCAAACTTTTTTTAACACATTTTTTTTTCTTTTATTAAATATTTGATCAATACCACAGGCCGGAATCTCCTAAGGTATGCTCTGAGGCATGAACTCTAGCAGCATTTATGTTAGCTTCAATCAATTTATTCTATATAAATAAATCTGTAGTGTATTGGTTACCACACCAGTCCGTCACTTGGAGGTTCTGGGTCTGGTCCCCGGCCAGAGAAGTTGGAAAATGACCTTTTTCAAATCGTCCTAGTTCCTGGGTGTTTACCTTTTAATGTATTTCTATCAAAAAGTATAGTATTGTTGAGTAAGTATACCAAACACAAGTTAAAAAACTTGCTTTGGGGCTAGTTCACTTTGTGTGATATGTCCATATATTTATGTTTAAAATAATTATTAAATGAAAAAAAAGAGGATAAGGAAACCAACAGAACCTCATTGAAACAGATACTTTGCCTGATCTGCTTAATAATGTAATGATTATAAAGCATGTGAATATCATCAGGTAGTTAATTTTATTTTCTTAAAAAGATGTAATTGTAATTTATTTGGTTAAAAGAGTAAAGTCTTTATGGAGTGCGAGTTATGGAAAATAAATATTGAAGAAAATAAATAAGTAGTAAGATGTAAGCGGATCAGCAAAACACTACATCGCTGCTTCAGTCAAGCTAGGACCACGTTCGGTGAAACCCGAACGAAACATCAGCATGTTGTTTCATACTAATAATATTTAAAAAAAGTTAGGTGAACATATGAACCTCAAATTCACAATTTGAATTAAAACCACATTAAAATGCTGATTATATGCACATAGTTTTGTTAATCAATGTATTTGTTACATATTAAGTGGTAGTTAACTGAATATTAGACAATGGACAGTTGGAAATGACTGTTGCTGTAAAAATAAATTAATCAATTACTCATACCATGCTTACCAGGCCTATTGCCTTGTCTTACACCAGTATTTGCCACTATCACATTCGGGATAGAGAGAAAGAGAGATAAATTTGTAATTACTTACCTAACTACAAGAAGATCACTATTTTAAGTACCTACCTATTTGTATTTCCTTTCTAACCTATAAATAAATATATAAGGACAAATCACACTGATTAAGCTAGCCCCAAAGTAAGTTTTGAACTTGTGTTATGGAATACTAACTCAATACCTATAGGTATGCCTACTAGGCGCTGGATGTGCCCATTTTAAAGGTGTACTTAAGAATGGTATGACATTTTTTGACACAACCTCTTTGTTGCAGTTTGACTTTAATTTTATTATTTAATTATTTAAAAAAGTGGTCAATCTTTTTTGTTTGACAAAAAGGAAAAATATTGGCGGGAATTTAAATTTCCCGCCAATTTAAACCAAACCCCAACTGTTGGGGTTTGCTTTAAGTTATTTTGCAATTTGTAAATTGATTTTAGTGGAAATTGGTGTAGTTAGTGTTGTCAATGCTCGCTCATGCTCATGAACAATATGTGTAATAGTTACAAGTGGACAGTCACAGTACGGCTGTAGTGATATTTGTTATGCGTGTCAGTGACTTTAGGCGCTGTCCGCCACTCAATCAGCTATAAAAACTAATGGACTCATATAGATTTGTCGCCAGAGGCTCCCTTGAAGCAATCGAAGGCCTACACAAAGCTTTGATTGTAACTTGTTAGGAATAAAGAAGCAACAAAACTAAAAATAGGCTGTAAAGGATGTGTACTTACACAATTCTTTACTTTAATTTTACAAATTGTGCAAACATTTGCACCATATATTTATGTAAACTTTCCCGGTGAAATATGCTATAAGTATGTTGGTGAAAACCGCATCAAAATTGAATTCTCAGTTTTAGAGTTTATCAAGTACATACAGATATACCTCCACACATGGAGGGCTGGGGCACATAAAATAATAACTAATGATGAATGGATATGGATTACCAACTAACCAACCAGTAGGTACCTACCTGATATCTTTACGAAAAGTATGAAATTACATTTTGCCTCATACATATATAGCTCTATATATTATTTCTGTGACAATAAATTTATCAAATGACTTTTCGTTATCATTATCAGGCCACGCGACTTGGAGCGAGCAAACATGCGACACGCGAGCACACGATTGCGAATGGCTACACCAGTACACAAATTAGAGAGAATATAGATAATCGTGTAAACGTAAACAATTGCGCGTTTTTATTGGTTTTTAATAAATTATTATTTTGAAGCAAGAGAACCAAATCATTTTGACCTACAATCATCCACGTAAAACGTGTTATATTCCAATTTAAAAAATTACGACGCCCTTGCCTACATTTTATAATTTTAAAACTAAATTCTTCTTTTTTTTAGCTGACTGCCAATATTATTTTTGATTCTAGGTACATTCGTGTTCGATTTTCAAATGTGTTTTAACGCCTAGGGAATTTACTTTTTACTTTTCAGTGTCTAGAGAATTACCAGTGACTTTAGCCCCAAATATTTATCATCATCGTAAAATCATCGTTTTTCGAATAGATGAGATGAAAATAAATTTGCAAAATAATTTAAAACAAACACCAACCGAACCCCTTGACTTCCCGCCAAAAAAACCTATGGGTCCCTGTTTTTGGATAATCTGACGGACTAAATAAAATAATATTTTTCGGACCAAGTCAACATCCCTATTAGTATTATGGACTGAACTTCACCAGGCTAAAAAAAATGGCTGGTCTGTGTAACTGTGATTAGCCTTATCCGCCTTATCATACTATAATATGAAAGTACCTACGTATTTTTTTTTAATGACTCCCTTTAACCTTATCATGCAATTAAAGTTTACTTCCTGATGACTCGAAGACTCATAATTCACAAAATGATTACATAATCATATCCAAGAATGTACTAAAACACTGAAATATTTACTTACTAGCGGTCGGCTGCGGCTTCGCACGGGTATGTATTATACATATAAACCTTCCTCTTGAATAACTCTATTTATTGATGAAAACTGCATTAAAATCCGTTGCGTAGAAAGATCTAAGCATACATACAGATAGAGGCACAGACAGCGGGAAGAGACTACTTAAACTATTTACTTATACGTTAGACATATCATATTATCATATAATCTCACACAATCCACAGCAGAGGAGTTCGGTGGCTCGGTGGCAGTACACAATACCCTTTCGCAAGTTAAGTAACATTGGGCGTGGTTCGCATTTGGATGGGTGACAACAAGTGGCATTAAGTTTCTTTCAGCTCCTCAGTTCTTCGGAAGGCACGTTCTTAAGGCTTTTCTACAGACAGTAAATTATCCAAAAAACGATTGAGCATTTTTGGCTCGATAGAAAAAAATCACAAACCTATGATTTCCATATACCAAAAAATTTATAATCTAAATGACTGCCTACTCAGTCAAATTAGCTGCAAAAAAATTATAAATATAATACAAAAAATAAATAAATAAATAAAACACAGCGAAATATCGTCGGGAGCGAACAAAGACCGGGACCCGTGCTCGACGTTATTTCGCTGTTTTTTTTTTTTTTGTATTATATATTTTAATTTTTTTGTAGCGAATTTGACTAGTCATTTAGATTATACATTGTTTGGTATAATTTTCATATCAGCTTACTCGTAAAAAGGGTGATTGTATTAAATAATAATAAGTAAGTATTTTAAAGATAAATTTAGGCAAATTTCGAGGTATGTTTGTGATTTTTTTTCTATCGAGCCACAAACGCTCAATCGTGTTTTAAATATTGTGGGTGTCAGTAAAAGCCTTAAGATTCATATGTAAAATTAAAAAAAAAAAAAACTGTTGTACCTAGTTTAATTACAGTGATTTTTCAAAAAAACGCACGCAAATAGCCAAAAGTGCCAAAATGCAAACTAAAGCTTATCGTTCTCAGTTTAAACTGTAAATAGTGGTTCATAAAATAGTTTGAAGGGTTGTCTAGGTTTAAGTAGCTTAAAATTTTAAATGATATCTCCGTTTTCTTACAAAAAAAATATTTCAAATGGGGGCAGCACTGGACTCCGTGTATCGTCTTAAAACTTGCCGTGGCCACTTTCGGCGGAGGCAAGTTTTAAAGCTAGACGGACTATGTAAATACTTTCAACGGTGTTTCATAAAATAATTTAAAGGGCTATCTAGTGCCTGACGATTAGCAATATGGAAATTATCTCCATATTTACGAGTTAACAATTTATTTCAAATGAGGGCCCACTTCAAGGCCGTTTGCTTCTATATTCACCTTAAACCGTTGCGCTTGGTCCCGGCTGTCATAGTTGTATGGCAGTCGTCAAGCTATGTCAGATTTCAAATGCCTTTAGGCAGCTTGGAAAATCTGACACTAGTATTGGCAACAGTCCAAAATCTTATTTTTTTCAAGAGTTGCACTGCTTATGGACACATGCCCTTAAGCAACAATAAGTCCAAAGTATATTGGACATTGTACCTCTATGTTGACTAATAATACGTTGTTGGATGAATTGCTAAATTCTCATACTTTAGGATTAAGAAATCCTTGATCGTTGCTGAATAGCGGATGTTTCGTAATAGTTACCTACTTAGTGCAATCTAAGGTAACGTGCACTAACTGACTTAAATGCAGTGCCTGTAATTTATTTAATCTTTATTGTACATCGCTACAAGCGTTAAGTCAACAGTCAACCTTTAGGTTATACAGAGAGTCTAAATATAAGTAGGTATATATTATATATATACATATATTAACGGCCTCCGTGGCGTAATGGTTACCACGCTAGACCGCTAATCCGGAGGTTTTGGGTTCGATCCCCAGCCAGGGCAAGTTGGAAAATGGCCTTTTTCAAATTGTCCTGGGTCTTGGGTGTTTATCTATATATGTATTTATCATAAAATATAGTATCGTTCAGTTAGTATCCCATAATAACACAAGTTTTAACTTACTTTGGGGCTAGCTATATATTTATTATGTTTGATTATTTATCTGAAATGTATTACTTAAAAAACAGGCAAATGTATAGTCCTGTACTCCTCCTAACGAAATCCTGTTAATCCAGTCTATACATAGTTAACGGCTGGACTTCAGGTTCGATAAATTAGTATTACTCATACTATAATCAAGTTTAGTCATACAAGTCACACATACTTCACACTTTACACTTGATTACGAGTATTACCACAGAATAAATAATACTAACGTACAGAAGTCTCACTCAGCAAATAAATTCAAAGAAATATCTACTCAATGTGGCTAGCGATGTGGTTTAATTTAGCTCACGTCAGAAATCAGCACCTTTTTATATAGATACCTAGACATCCATTTGCAAGCCAATTTCATTCTAATTACTATGGACAAACGATTCGTATAACTGAATTTACCACCCGGAGGGGCCGCTGCGCGCATAGTAATAATGTAGGTACATTTTCGATACCTAAACGGGGAGTGATACAGGCCTGGTATTACGACGTACCTCTCGCTTCGTTTTGTTGAACCTAGTCCAACATATGTAACTGAACGATTCGAATAGGCAGTCTCCTCTTTCGTTCCTTTCTTCCAATACCTATTTATTATAAAAATATAGTAGGTTTACATCGTTGAGTTTGTATCACATAATACAATTTATAAACTGCGTCGAGCCACGTGACGTGTTAAGTCTATCTCTGTCACAAACTGTACGTGCAAGAGAGCAGAATACGTCGCGTGATGTCGTGTCTCTGTCACACGTAGAGTTTGTGACAGAGATAGACCCGCCGACGCAGTTAACGTTCTTACTCTAAGCCAGGGCTTGTTAACGATACCAAATTCACACTAAAAGTAACGTTAAATAACGTTATTTTCGTGGTAACCTTATAAAGGGTATCCATAATACAGTTTATAACGTTACCAATTAACGATATATCGTTAATATTTTACATATTACTTATAATTAATGATACTTTTTTCAATATGTAAAATATTATATAAATAGTTCTAGTAGCCTACTAGACAAACTCTCATCAATTTATTCTGTCAAATATCGGAAAGAAATACATGTTAACAATACCTTTTACCGTTAATATCATTGGTAACGTTATCTGATTAGCGGTAAATAGTGGGAAAAATACCGTTACCCAGCATAACGTTATTTTTGCTGATAACGTTAACACCAGTCACCAGATTTTTAACGGTATTCCAAGCCCTGATATGTGCTAGCTTTTTTTATGAGATTTATCCTTATACATCGTGTTAATGAAAGAACGCAAAACCTCTCAGATGGTACCTCAGCCCATGTAACTGAACAACTTTTGTTCAACAACTTTCACGAAATCCAATTCGGATTTTCATACAAATTGACTCGATCAGCTAATCAGTTTGTATGAAAATTAAAAAAAAATCTTTTGGATTCCGTGAAAGTTGTTCAACGAAAGTTTTTCAGTTACATGGGCTGAGGTACCATCTGAGAGGTTTTGCGTTCTTTCATTAACACGATGTATACTTATTTGTACATTGTATGTAATTGTGGAATTGTTTGCTTCCAGAGCTACCACCTGGTATTACTGTCGAAGAGGTAGAGATACCAGTGCCCTGGGGACACATCTCC
This sequence comes from Acrobasis repandana, assembly GCA_963576875.1. NCBI lineage: Eukaryota > Metazoa > Arthropoda > Insecta > Lepidoptera > Pyralidae > Acrobasis > Acrobasis repandana. Next base: position 16,434,040 of record OY756227.1, read on the forward strand.
GGGCGATGGTGGGGTCCCCGGAACACGCAGCCGATCATAGCCATCCACGGCTGGCAGGACAACGCCGGCACTTGGGATAACCTGATCCCTCGCCTACCAGTCACCACGTCCGTCCTGTGCATCGACTTACCAGGTCATGGCCTCTCGTCTTATTACCCTACTGGAATGCTCTACTACATATTTTGGGACGGAATTGTCTTACTAAGGCGGATAATCAAACATTTCAATTGGCGTAGAATATCTCTAATGGGTCATTCACTAGGTGGAGCCCTAAGTTTCATGTACGCTGCATCTTTTCCTGATGAAGTCGAGAGGATTATCTGCATCGATATCGCGAGCCCAGCCGTCAGAGAACCAAACGTAATGGTCAAGGGCACTGGAGGGGGTATCGACAAGATCCTAGAGTATGAAACTCTCACTGAAGATAAAATACCCTGTTATGAATACGATGAAATGATCGATATAGTATGCGATGCTTACAAAGGCTCTGTATCAAGAGATAATTGCAGAATATTAATGAAAAGAGGTATGGCGCCCACTCCTGCGCATATGAAGAAGAAGGGATACTTTTTCAAGAGGGATCCTAGGCTCAAAGTGTCTGGTTTAGGCATGATGTCAATTGAAACGGCGTTAGCTTACGCATCCAAAGTGAAATGTAAAGTGTTGAATATCAGGGCTCTTCCGGGGCAGAAATGGGAGAGGCTGGACTATTATTTGGACGTTATAGAGAAGCTAAAAGAGACAGCAGATGTAAAGTATGTGGAAGTCGAGGGCACGCATCACGTTCAGTTGAACGCGCCCGAAAACATAGTTGGTATTATAGAAGATTTCTTAGAGGAATATTAATTTATTGCTTTTAGTTAAATTGAATGTGATATGTAATGTTATTGAGCCGAGTCGAGTGAGCTAGCTAGGAAATAGGAATAACACAAATCGTTATAGTTTGTAAATTTAAATGAGTGTGCAACCAATGGGCTATAATGTATATGCAAGCTCTTCACTTTTCTTACGCTTATACATGCTTTTGCCACCAGTTAGTTCATAAAAACTATTGCCGGCCGCCCACACATAGTCAGAGCATACAGTCCCAGGGTTGCTACCAACAAGGATTTAGGTAGTGATAGCGAAAACACACAAAGTATGTCTATTTACTCGTAGTTTAGATTAAAAAGCATGTAACGTTGACTTTAGCGAACACTTAAATCCATTAATTAGGTATCTTAGAATACTTAAACGTATTTAAAATAAAAATACTGACAAGTCCATAAATAGACAATATGCATGTGATTCAGAAACGAACAAAAAAAATGATGTGTATACTTCATTGCTAAAGAAAAATACCCATATATATATCTTTTCAATTTAACGTGTTTCCATTGAGAAATTAATTATTTAAAAGCTGTATTTTTAAAATTCCCTCGCAAATTTCCGAAACGCCACGTGACGTCACAAAACACTGTCAAACTTAATTTTCTAAATAGTCTGTGCTGTCAATCACAAATTAAAAAGAAGAAGACTATCTGTCACTGTCAATAAGTCATTTGTAATTTGCAGTGTTACCAGATTGGGTATTTTTTACGCAATTCTGGGTAAAAATGGGAAATTTTAGAGAAAAAAAATAAATCTATTGGAGAATTTTGGGTATTTTTTTTCTTAAATAATATAAATTTGTTTAATTAATTACGGTAGGTAGTACATTATCTTATAGCTTATAGTAGCAGGCAGCTAGTCTACTACCTATTAAATTATAAATAATTGAAGTAGGTACTTACAATACTACTGTGTAGTTTTGCAAAGGATGACACTACTCATTTTGCTCACAATATGTATTTTTTGTTCACAATAGGTATGTACAGTTGCAGTTGAATGGTATAATCAGCTAATTTACTAAACCTCTAGCTATTTGGCATTACAGCTCGGTTTTGTAAAACAGCGAACCCTAATACGCGGAATGATTCCTTACATTTGCATATTTGGGCATATGAAAATATATTTTGTCAGGTGCAGTTACGATGTTATTTTTGCACATAGGAACCATACAATATTTATAATAAGATTTTGTGCGCCCTTCCATTTGTAATGAATTGATATTAAAAGCTTTAATCACTCACTTATAATCACAAATTAGATAGTATTACTTATAAAATAAAACTGTGAATCCAAAACTTCGTTGTTTTGTTGATAATATTTTGAATTTGTAATTTGCACTTGACTGACACTGACATATAAGTGTTTCTATGACATTGACAATGCACGGTGACGTCACAGAAAAAAGCGCAAAATGGCAGCGTTTAAAGTCGTCCAAAAATAATAGTAATTTTAATTATTTTTTTAAGCTTATTTGATAATATTCTGTAAGTGTTATATTTTTTTCCGGTTATATAATAACTTATAGAATCGTTTAAAAAAATAAAAAAATAACATGAATATACCCTATTATTGAAAATTATTCTTGTCAAGTACAAGAATAATTTACACGTAAAAGTCACGTCTCAGTCAAGAGATTTTAAAAGACACGAATTTTGATTTAGGCCCAAGGGGGCAAAGTCCGTTTCTTAATCATTTTTGATCTCACTCATTGTCTAATGTTAACTAGGAAGTTAACATTAGACAACGAGTGAGTCAGTGGTCTGATATAATCGGGCACTTATTTGCTTAAACTTCACGCAGGTATGTAACACAGCGTTGATACAACCACCAAGCTGATAAATTCATTTTGCTATTATGGTTTATCTAGACGCTAGATACTTAGTAGTTCAGGGAATTACTATAAGTACCTTGTGCTGACTTTGTTAAAAATGTTATCTACCTATTTTTTTAGAAGTCATTGCGACAAAATAATTATAAGTATTTTAATTGTATACTTATGTTCTGTTTTAACGGTGCTATTTCCAAACAAGTTACCTATATGCCATAAAAGCAAAGTTGAATTAGAGAGATTGATATTTATTTTTAGCAGGTGGGTGGTTGTATGAACTCTATGTGAGGTACCCTAAGGAAGTTAAGGTAAATAAGAGCTCGATTGGCTAGATGACTAGGTCAAAAATAAATTATTTGGTACTTTTAAGAGAATAAAACGTCACAAAATAGTGGCACTTGTCATTGATCATATCCATTTTAACATGATTTGAGACTTAATGATGCAAAAAAAATGATATTAAGAGCTCTATTTGACTCGAAAAATCTATGACGTCACGGTTTTGTATTTCATACAAATCCCATAGCAAATGTTTGTTTTGACGTTTAGAAAAAAGTGTCTGATTTGACTTTTTTTCATCTAGCGGATTTATCCGAACCACTCATAGAGTCATAATGATTGGACATAGTATTTGTAAAGGTATTTCAAAATAATCTTGACTTTGAGTTTATACACATAGTATAAAGGTGTAAGAGGACAGCTCACAGAAACATTGTTTCGTATAGTCTAGTATTTCAAATATTTTAGTTTTTAAGATTATGGCATAAAATTGATACGTAGGTACCTACCCAAAATTGGTCCCCTGATGATGCTTACAAAAACTGGTGGGCATATTTTGGGTACATATTTGAGGCAAACTGAAAAGACGGCAGTCGTCAAGCTATGTAAGATGCTTATAAATAGCTTGAAATATCTGACACATTATTGGCTATTTACATACGTGAAAAACAAATTACTTACACGTGTGATTTTTCGAGAACTTAGTGACATTGTAGTGTGATCATTTACATTTTAATCAGTGTTCAGGGATACAGGGCTGTTGACCTACATTGTGTTTTGAAATTCTGCTCAATGTCATGTCAGGCGAACAACCTTATAGACAACAGTTTGGTAACTTTGTATTCGTTGTTATTTTATTGTTGTTGTCTTTGAGTTGAAATTCGATTGTGATTTAAATTACTGTTGTTATTGTTGGATCGAAAGAAATGGGAGGAGCTATTTTCTGTAAATTCTTTAAAAAGTAGTTTGAAAATCGCTTAATAGGTGGTGCATGAAGTACCAACCTTAGAACGAGTTGAGTACCTATACAACGAGTAGACATAATATGCGCGGCTGCACACTTTTGTATGGAAATGCGGATTTTTTTTTTGTTTCCCTAACTTATTTTTATTTTATTTATTTTATTTACTATAATGATCTGTATAGCCCGTTCGATTAATTATGCATATGTCCCTTAAATACACATAGTATACATGAAATACATATATTTTAGTTTCTTACTCTTACACCGCTCAGAAAAGCAAATACGAACAAAAGTATATATTTGAGATTCCAGACATAATTTACAAGGCCAGTTACATGCTGTGTCAACGGTCGAACATGCAAAGGTCAACTCAACACACGTCTAATCAAGTATTTAGATAAAATATTGTACCTAATATGATCTTGCGCAAACGGGGCACGTTGGTTGAATTGTAAATCATAAGGTTAATTGACATAGTAATTTACATATACCTAGATTTTTTTTACTGGTAATTTATACAAAGTGGAAGGGACATCGAACGGGACATACCGCGAACGGGACGTGTAGCGAATCGCCGAAGTTTTTACTGGCGGGCCTAAAAGCGAAAGGGCCTAAACCGTCTTCACCCAATAAATCGAACCACAGGTTATACTAGATCATTATAGTATAATGAAATTAAAATAACAGTCAAAAAATAAACAAAAAAATTGTCATTTCCGATTTGATGGACGTTTGACGTAGTTTCAAGCTCTAGGTTACGGGGTAAAGATGCTTTGAGCTTAGTTTATAATTATAAGATAAACGCACATATTGTTATTAGACATGGGTAATCTCGACTCCGAGGAGTGTTTCGGCTCATTGAATCTTACTCCGCATCCGGTACCGACTCATCTTAATGATTCCTACTCCCTTATCGGCTCCAGCTTCAAGGTCCGCTAAGTTTCGTTATTGAATCTACAGAATAAAGACGTCCTTTCTGGTACCGGTTTCAGTACAGAATAATATTGACTCCCGACTCCCGATTCCTCCCGAGATGCGGTGGAGCCGAAACGCGGCTGGCGGCTCGCGACCCGACAGGCGCCGATTCCTAGGGATGCAACGATATATCGGGAAACCGATAATATCGACACAAAAATATCGATATCTGTATCGATATGTTAAAATCATCAATATCGAAAATATCGATGTCGGAAAACCAAAAATATCGATATTTAATTTTTTTTAACTACCTATATAATATCGTTCCACTGCTGGGCAAAGGTCTCACTTTTCGCTATATTTAATAATAATAATATCGTTTATTTCCATTTAAATTACAAGATTTACAAGCAAAGCTGACAAAAACAAAGTATCTACATCGTGTTAATGAAAGAACGCAAAACCTCTCAGATGGTACCTCAGCCCATGTAACTGAACAACTTTTGTTCACCAACTTTCACGAAACTAAAAAAAAAATTTATTTTCATACAAACTGATCAGATCGAGTTAATTTGTATGAAAATCCGAATTTTTTTTTGATTTCGTGAAAGTTGTTCAGTTACATGGGCTGAGCTGAGGTAACATCTTAGAGGTTTTGCGTTCTTTCATTAACACGATGTATTTTGTAAAACCATAGAATTTTTTTTTTAAATATTTTAGTGTTATTTATTTTACCTGCTATTACTATCCTAAATCTAATCAAATAAGCTGCTCGCTTAAAAACTGCAAGAGCCCAGCCGTAAAAAATTATTAAAAAAATTGGAGTCTTGAACTGAAGTGCCATTTTAGAATCGCGGAGTCACCTAAACGAATTGTTTTTCCATACAAAAACATTTGAAAAATGGCACCATCTAAACGAATGTTTTTTCCATACAAAAACATTTAAAAAATGGCATCACCAAACAATCTTATCTGTGGTCTTATTTCTTCGACTTCAGACATGGCTGCATTGCTTCAGTACTTTTGTCTTACTTTAATGGAATAAATTAAAAAATATATGTGATTATCTTTTTAACAAAAGAAATATATTTGATCGTAAATTGCTTTTGATTTCCCTTATTTTTACAGAGCTATAAAAATAATGAAAATATCGATAATATCGATAACTATCGCGTTGGCATGGCCGATATATCGGATATCGATAATTACATGCCTTCGATATAAATATCGATATTTCAAAAGACTTTGCATCCCTACCGATTCCCTGCGGGACTAAGATTAAGATCGGTGCGGACTCAATAACTCGCGGGAGCCGATAACGATTACCGGGATTCAGTACGGGTATCGGCTTCTGTTGATGTTTCGGCTCATTTAAATATTCGAATCCGGAGTTACCCATGTCTAATTGTTATTGTATTCCTTTTAGGGTCTTTGCTGCGTTAAGCGGGCGCACGCGACTGGTTCAGTCTATCTCTGTCACAAACTCTACGTGCGAAAGAGATAGCAGAATCCGTCGCGTGATGCCGTGTCTCTGTTGCACGTAGGGTTTGTGACAGAGATAGACTAAACCTGTCGCGTGCGCCCGCTTAAGGTGGAGTGGTAGCATAAGTGGCGTACTCATTTGAAATAAATTGTTAAAACTAAATATGGTGATATTTAAAAATTTGATTTGTATCAATGTCTAAAAAGACCTTTAAACTATTTTATGAATAGCCTAAGTTTGTGTAAAATTATATAATTTTTTTGCATGTAAAATTACATAATTTTTAACAGTTTACCTAACCTAGGTGATTTGACGAGGTTACTGGTTTTCAGGCAAAGCGACTGTCGTCTGACCTCCGCAAGCCAAAGGGTAGACCAGAACCAATCCTAGGATAGGTTTAAACAAACGATTGATGGCGTTCAGGACCCACAGTTGTACGTGCCTTCCGAAGCACGGAATCATCTTTCTTTTCGGATATTCAGGTGATCTAAACCTACAATATTCGTACCAGACTGGAAACAACTTTTCACAAAGTATGCTTGCCAGTAGGATTCGCACCCACGACCTCCAGATCGCTAGGCAAACGCCTTGGCCACGGAGGCAGTTTAAAGGGAGATATTGTTATTTGTAATTAATTCGTTTGAGGCAGACTCACATTCGCAAAGAATTTACTGTTTTTTTTATTACGTATTTGTCTTCATTAAATGTGTGAAGGTTAAAATACTGTAGTTAATGTTCATGTTCATATCAATTTCCATATCTTTAAATAGCAAATTTGTGTGTATGTATGACGTAGTATTTACTACTGACGTATAGAAGTTGTTTGCTGACGAAACTTTGTGTTAAACGAATAATTTATTTATGACGAATCTTCTTGCTTGTACTCTTGGTACAAGATATAGATTTAAAAATTAAAACCCGACTACGGAAAGAACCAATTTATTTTATTTTTTAGTTCATTACCACAGAAGACAGTAAGAGTATTACATACAGAACGGAATCTCCTAAGGAACGCGCAATATGCGTCCCCGTTCCCCGTCCCCGCACCTCTCCCCCGTTCTTGTGCCGCCGTGCACACGTCAATGGGTATGTTCGCCCCTCAGGTTCGCCCGCTCTCGCGAGAACAACGGGGAAGTGATGCGGGGACGGGGAAGAATATTGCGCGGGACCTTAGGAGATTCCGTTCTGTATATAATACTCTTACTATCTTCTGTGTCATTATGGCCTATAGAGGGCGCTACCGTGAATTTAGTGTGTCGTCACATAGTCTTTAACCAGCGAGCAGCGAACGCGATTTCCTGCGATACCTCATTTGTCAAGGTATCATGGATATCTTTGAAGATACGAGGGAACTGATGAACGTACATACACACAAAGCGGCGAAACACATAACCCTCCTTTAGACTTCGTTGTAGTCGGATAAAAACTAACATACGTAGTCTTATTTTATGCGATATACTGTACCGAAAACATGCAACAAATAAATGTATGTACTTACTTGCTTCTAACTGTTAATTGAGTAAATGTCCTCTCAATATATCGCAGGCTGACTGGAAGAGATCCCTATATGGGATAAGTCCGCCATTATAAATTTGCTCATTCGAATTTCGTATTTTTTTTATGTTGGTACAATTATTGCAAACAAAATGGAAGAAAAATAGTTAAGTAATAAAACTGATAAAAATACTAAAGGTGTAGGTACGACCTTTGCTTATTTTCATAACCATGGCATGATTAATAGTCACAATTATTTAAGTATTTAATTAATATCTTGGCAGGCCAAGCGATAACTATAATTTTCCTACTTACAAGCGTTAAGATTTATTAGGCACTTACATGTCTAAGAGTTTCATGTTTTTTAAGGGTTTTGTTTTTGTGATCGTCATAAAACAGTTTGCTTGTGTCATTCCATTTGACTGATTGTTTAACAGGTTCACAGTCCCGAAGCAAGTTGCGATCTTCTTTGTACTCGTCCTCGTAGTAAAAATGACACTGGCCATGAGGCACATATGCCTCATGGACGTACTAGTGAAGTCACCCATGCATGAGGCACATGTGTCTCATCGGACTGCGAACCTGTTAAAAAACACTTTTTTCAATTAAAGGTCGAGCACTAAGTTTGTAGACCGCGATAAATAACTTCTAACAAAACACACTGAAACTATTTTAGGGGTGAATTCAGTCCATAATACTGAACAACTTTTCCCAAGGAACATATATCGCAATATTACAAATTGACCGATCAGCTGATCAGTTTGTATGAAAAGTAAAAATTTTTTTTTCATATTTCCACATGTTCCTTGGGTAAAGTTGTTTGGTATCATGGACTGAAGCTTCCATTAAAATAATTTCAGTATATTTTGATAGACATTATACATATATTGCATTAAAGCTCCGGTAATTTTATCCCATAAATAATAATCCCGTTTTTTTTGATTTGCAACTCATTATGGGATTAAAAACAAATTGCACTAGACAAAGCATTGTAATTATATTAAAAAAAAACAGATATGTGAACACCATTTATTGTTAACGGCCAATGTTAAACTTTAAACACTGACATAATATCGCAAATATCGCAATAAATGAATGGTATATTTAAACATTATTTTTTATTGCATACCTTTAGGCATGACCCTGATAAACAGTCTTGCATTTCGTCTGGGTGTGGTACCTGTAAACAGAAAGATTTTTCAAACAAGTAATTATTTAAAAAAAAAAATATCCCGACTGCCAACATATAAGTTGTATATATTTTTGCAATCCTCGTATAAAATCCTTTAATTTGATACCCCACTCGATAGGACTTGAATAAAAAAAAATTGAAGACAAATAATTTGACGAGAAAATCCGCCATTTTGGATTATTTAAATTGTTGATACCAGTGTCACTCTCAGAGTTAGGACAAATATAACTACACCACTCAAGCTAAAATCCATGAAGCTGTTTAGGCTGTAGAGCGTGCCAAATAAATTTACATACATACATACACTCGAGAAACATAACCCTCCTTTATGCGCAGTAGGAAAAAAAAGTTGCTATTCTACGGTGAATAGCAAGACATGTTTAATTAAAAAAATATATATTTATTCTTCATCATCTTAGCGCGTTTCCGGTTGCATCCTCAGCTGTGCTGCTTCGGAACCCGGGGTGCGCTTTCCCGCTTTTTCTTCTCCAAATATAATATGCATGTCAATGTTCACCCAAGGATGCCAGAGACCTTGCGAAGTGGAGAACAAATAGCCGGAACAGTTTTGGCTTTTATTTTACGACCGACCTGACATTAACCCTCTTTGGGAATGCATTTGTGCGAAAAGTTTTACAACAGGCCGCCGCCCGAAGTTAATCCTCCTTGGGAATGCATTTGAAGCACGAGATGTTTGCTAAGTCCTTTAGTCGCCTCTTACGACATCCACAGGAAGAGATGGAGTGGTCCTATTCTAGGCCGGAAACCACAGGGCACAAAAATAATCTATTTTATATCTATGAAATAATGTGAAAAAAGTTAAGTTGAAGTGGGATTGGGCGGGTCACATTGGCCGCATGCATCCGGAAAGATGGGCCCATATTGCCACAGACTAGGTTCCAACAGATGGACACAGAAAGAGAGGTAGACCGAGGACGAGATGGGCAGACGATTTGCGTGCATTTGATAAGGAATGGAAAGTGAAGACCAAGGATAGGGAATTGTAGAAGGAAAGAGGGGAGGCTTTTGCCCAACAGTGGGACATGGCTAGTAAAAATGTGAGAAAAAATTTAGGGTGTGGCACGCGCATCGATATAATTCTCCAGATACCTAACGCTCCTACATTCACCGCTTCGATTCTGATTCCATTTACGCAAACAAACGAACAGTAATTACAACGAAACACTCGAACGCAATTGGTCGCGACAAGGTCACGTACGCTTCATGTCGGCCAAGCAGCTAACTCCCTAAAGCCAGCTGCTCAACCGACAAGGCCGCGGTCAACGCCACGAGCGGTAAGGTACAATATTAAAATGTTTATTTACTTACATATAAAAGGTGAGTCCTGTGTTTTTCATGTCTGTATAGCTTTTACACCACTTCGCGGCACATGACGGCATTTTTAATGAATCGATTATCGCAAACACACAGCTATATTCTCAAAGGAAACTTCTTGCGACGCAACCGCACGACTCGAGTGTCACGGCAAATTGTCGCGCCGCGCTATTCATATTTTAAGCCCCGCCCGCCGCGGTTCATATCACGTGGAATGATTTTCGGGATTATTTACGATTCTAGAGAATTATTGTAGGCACGCTTAACAAGGAGGCCCATATATACTCGTATTCTAAGGCTAGAAACTACGTCAAGCGGACGCCCCGGACGGGTTCAGTTCGTGACCCGCGACGAATTCAGCTATCTCTATCGCACGCAGGGTTTGTGACGGACGGACAACCCGTGCGGGGCGTCCGCTTAACGTAGTTTTAAGCCTAATGCTCATCCTATTTGGTCCGCGCCTAGCATAGACTTTACGTACTTAATTGTATACTTACAACCAGAACACTGTCCTTATGAGTATCACAGCAGAGAGTCAGCTTGCTTCCGATAGCGTTTTGTGCCACCAATTTGTCGTTGATCACTCGCCATATACTGCTCGCTGATTTAAGTACGTTCATATTGCCGAATAAGTAGAATCCTGTAAAAGAAAAACAAATTACTTATTAAGCAATCCGCAGCAACACTGGTTTATTCATTAGACAGAATAATACATAAGTATATTCAATGCAATTAAGCCAAATATTTATCAGCTGACAGTATTTTTATATTAGAATTTACATTAATCAATCCAGCTAAACGCCGTTCAGCAGTTTAACATAACAGTTCTTTTGTAAAATAGCCAACTAATATATACTACAGCTAGTTAAAGAACATCTGCGACATATACATACATATATGTTTTTTGTGTGTTTCTCAAATAAAGCATTTTATTATTATTATTATTCTCTTTATTTAATTTAAAACTTAGGCTAGGTTTTGGTATCACTACATAGTATATATAGATAAACATCCAAGACCCAGGACAATTTGAAAAAGGCCATTTTCGAACTTGCCCTGGCTGGGGATCGAACCCAGAACCTCCAGATTGGTGGACTACCGTGTTGACCATTACACCACGGAAGTCATAGCTGCTTCTCTCCCCGCGCAAATCGTAGAAGCCGATCGAAGGAATAGGCGAAAATGCAAACCATGTTAAAAGGCGATGCGGCTAGCAACCCATCACTATTTTGATTTCTTTTTCCACCTCGCCCACCATCAATCATTCCTAAGTAGATGGGTTAGGTATCTATTTATAACGAAACAGATCGTCAATTTCAAACCAAAGATCAGAAATTCGAAAGAATAATATACTTATACCTACGTTCCTACTTATTTTCGTAACCTACTCGTAAGTAGGCACCTAGGTCCGAGGTATTTAACCTACTTAGTGTACCTATCATGACTGACAACATAATAATAATAAACACTTTAAAGTGGATTTCAGCGTCCTTAGGAAGTCTAAAAAAAGTTAAATTTGGATCGCAATCCTTGTTTAAACAGTTAAAAATTGCGCAGTATTTTTTAGCCTTTTTATGTTTTTCCATTTTTAAAACTGCCGGATCTTTGAAGTGCCTAGGCGACGAACAAAGCTCGCGCGTGCGTCACTCACTGCTCGCACGTGAGCCCCGACTGAATTAGCCACCCACGGTGGCCGCCGCGTGTAGGTATATTTTTGATACCTACACGGGGAGTGACACAGGCCTGGTAGAATTCAGTTTTTTATTTTTATTTTTAACAACGTACCTTCTTTAGCTCGAGACAACGCCACACAGATTCTATTCGCTGCCGCCAGGAAGCCAATCTTGCTTTCTCTGTTACTCCTTACTAGCGATAATATCACTATCCTGTTCTCTTCTCCTTGGTAATTGTCCACTGGAGTGACTTTCACGTCGCGTAATAATTTATATTTTTTGCTCATCTGAAAATGGTAAAGTTGTTTTATTGTGGTGAGTGTAAGTGGCCAACATAGCCGTAAAAAGACCACCAACCACCATAGCCGTGGGCGACAAATAATACGTTATCTGTCACGCTCTCAAGAGCAAACGAGATAGCGATTAAATTGACAATGTGACAAGTTTTCATACAAGACGTAGAGGGCCTTAGCGGCCCGGCAAGAACATCTTCATCAACTTATATGACGTTTAAATGTAATTTGAAATGAGAAATGCTCAAAAACAACATTATAACATCGCTTCGCCAAGCGCATTCCCGGTTGCGTCTTACCTAGGCCACAGAAGACAGTAAGTTCTAGGCATAGGTAAGTATTGCTGTTGCATCACGCAGTCGGTTTTTTTTAAAATAATTACTTCAAATTGTAAATTGTGTTTAGTTTTGTTAAAGTTACTAGCTTTTGCCCGCGGCTTCGCTCGCGTATCCCCATCTTCTCAGTACTCCTAACTATGTGTATGCGAATTTTCAAGAAGATTGGTTTAGCTTGGAGAGGTAACAAACAAACAAATATACAAACTCACTTTCGCATTTATAATATTAGTTGGGATCTTATCGTGCTGCTCTACCGATAGTTTGCTTAGTAGGTACAAATACAATCCTTTCAAGGTCACACAAAAAATATAATTTTTGTTAACATTTTTATTACGTTATTATCATGGACGAAAATACAAGAGGACTGGCAAGTTTCATACTTTGAAGCTTAATTCGATTTTTAGTTTTGATGTTGTAGCTAGATGGAGCTACTAGTTCCAAACAAGGTAGTTTCGTAGTGGTGCCGCTTAATTTCGGAAAGATGGCGGTATAAGCGTTCATTTTCTACGAACAAACAAGCGCCATCTGTGATTTTTCGTGGATACCGTCAGCCTAAGTACCCAGCATCCATTGAATGGCTAGCGGGCGAGATAGTAGCGACATCTAGAAATAATACAGGATTTTGGCTTCTTAGCAGTGTATGCTTTTTCATATGGGGTTGTTAGTTCTTTTGTACTTTTAATCCATGGTTATATGTATGTTATACATTTAGATCTATGTGCATGTATGTTTGTTAGTATTCCAGTCTTCCCATCTGGCAACCTTAGGCAAGATACAAAAATATCGGCGTGCATACAAAGCTGGTACAAGGTTGAGAATTTATTTAGTTCTCTTACCTCTTTGATGAGTGAGACTTGTCCAGTATATGTCGAAAGAATTGTGATCTCTTCGCTTTTGTATTTCATTTCTCTTAAATAGTTGGCTAAAGCGACGCTCCATTTGGCTTCCAAACAGTTCTTGTGACTCCAACTGTCTTCTAGACCCTAGAACGTAAAAACAGTGACCAAAACTTGCTATTTTAATGCCATTTTTTACCATTTTAATAGCATATTATTAAATTTTGCGCCCTCAGTTATCATCATCCAAGCGTTTTTCCCGGTTACATCGCCAGTGGTTATGCTTCAGAGCCCGGGGTCCGCTACCTTGCCTAGGTGATTTGACGAGGTTATTGGTTTTTACACAGAGCGACTGCCGTCTGACCTCCGCAACCCAAAGGAATCAATCCTAGGATAGGTTTAACAAACCCTAGATGGTGTTCGGAATCAACAGCTTAACGTGCCTTCCGAAGCACGGAATCATATTTCTTTTCGGATAATCAGGCGATTCAAGCCTGCAATATCCTAACCAGACTGGAAACAACTTTTCACAAAGTATGCTTCCCAGTGGGATTTGAAACCACAACCTCCGGATCACAAGGTAAACGCCTTGACCACTGGACCACGGAGGCAGCCCGCAAATTTTGCGCCCTCAGTGACCCCACAATTTTAGAAAACTGTAATAAAAAAAAACATAAAAATGAAATTTTCCTTTTTCTTCTTCAAATATAATACACATGTCAATGGTCACCCAAGGATGCCGAATACCTTGCGAAAATGAGAAGAAATACCCGGAACAGTTTAAAGGATTTGTCTACAGTTTAAAGACCGGCCGCGAAAAGTTTTACAACCGGTCGTCGCCGGACATCAACCTTCCTTGGGAATGGAGTTGTAGCATGAGATGATTGTGCTTAGTCATTTAGTTTTCATCCACGTTTTTGACAAGAATATTTTATTTCAAATGAGGGCGCGCCACTGGCGTTCGTAAAGTCCACAAAAGGAGGAAATGAGGGTATTAATCTCACCTCAGAATCTTCAAAGGCGTCATGCGTAACAAAATACAAGTTGTCCTTCATTCCTCTGACATCAGGATAAGCGTACACGTTCGGATGGCTATCCAACTTGTCATACACCACTGGGACCAGCAAGTCTACATAATTCGGTCGCATTCTCCGTTGCGTTGTCAGCGTACGTGCATGGATTCCGTTGCGTATCATTCGCTCGAAGAGGGATATTTCGAGGTTATAGTCTTTCGCTAGTTTGTAGTGGGCCGCTGTGGGCCTTAGTTGTTTGTGGTCACCTGTAACATTTAATATTATGTAAATTAAAAATATGCGATAAAAAATTTCGCCTCGAGTCACAGAAGACAGTAAGAGTATTACATACAGAACGGAATCTCCTGCGGTCCCTTGCAATATGCGTCCCTGTTCCCCGTCCCCGCCCCTCTCCCCCGTCCTTGTGCCGCCGTGCACACGTCAATGCGTGTGTTCGCCCGCTCTCGCCCTGAGACAAGGCGATAACGAGGGAGAGGTGCGGGGACGGAAATCAAATCAAATATTTATTCAGTAATTAGGCCTTTGCCTTTTACACGTCAATAATTATTATAGTGTACATTAAGTGTAATGTTTATTTATAATTAAATTATTATTTTTTTGCTCAAAAGCTACCGATACTAGCGTTTCGCAACGACCACTGCTGAGAAGAAACGCCGAAAAAAACTCATTTACACAGTATTTGCCTACGCGCCAGAAGGGCTTTGTCAGTTTACAAAGATATTATGCCTGATACAAAGTTATTTTAGGAAACGTTTAGAAAAACGGGGACGCATATCGCAAAGGACCGCAGGAGATTCCGTTCTGTATGTAATACTCTTACTGTCTTCTGTAGTGACGGTAAATAAGAAAAATCAGAGGTGGCACTTGTTGTTCGTAGAAAATGAACGATTATACCGCCATCTTTTCGAAATTAAGCACTCTGAGTAGTAAACAGAATAGGGACACTGTGAGAGCAGTTTGCGACGGTAGTTGGAGAAAAAAATAACATGGCAGTGGACGAAGGTCACACCGGACAGGAGGAGGTCTAACATCGCTGCTTTAGTCAGGCTGAGATCACGTTCGGTGCAACTCGGACGAAACGTCAGCAAAAGTGACATTAAAGGGTAAAGACGACCAAATTGCATTGTAGCTCATACGTTTGATTCACCTTACCAATGAGTATGAGATGTTGACAGTGATACGTCAGTGAAGCAACAATGTGTGCTTCCAACACCTCTGCTGCTTCCTCCACAATTACTGAAAAAAATAATTAAAAATAGATTTCTTATTTCATTCACATTTTTCGCCTAGCTTCTATAAGTCTTATTGTGGAAAAAATATAATTAGGATTACTACTTGTCTCTTTGGTTTAAAAATGTGTGTAATTTGTCGTTGTTTATCGATTTAATACTGCTACTGTCCCGAGTTTTGGATCTGTAAGTTTCCTATGCGTGGAAATAAAGTTTAAAAAAAAGAATTTTTGCTTATTTTTCAAACCGTATCCTGAAGATGTTATTATACAAGCTTATTTTTAATTAAGTACAAATATTTTAAGGGGTCATTCAGTCCATCATTTTGAACAACTTTTCCCAATAAATGTATATCGAAATACGAAAAAATATCTTCCCACTAGATCACGCACGTGATATATATTTACTGGGAAAATTTGTTCAAAATGATGGACAGAATCACCCCTTAAAATATTTGTACTTAATTTAAAATACGCTTGATTGCACCTATAGGTGATAATAGTTTCTTCATAAGATCGTGTCTCCTGGCAGCAGTGGAAGTGGTCACCCCCACCACTCTGGTTGTTTTCATCACTTCACCGTCTATGAGCGTGGCTACTTCGTTTAATTCTTCGTTACAAGTGTTGTGTTGAGCCTGCGAAAACATTATTAGATAGATAGATAAGACGTTTATTTTCACTCGTGTAGTTCCGGGTTAGAATAGGACCACTCCATCTCTTCCTGTGGATGTCGTAAGAGGCGACTAAAGGACTTAGCAATAACATCTCGTGCTACAATTGCATTCCCAAGGAGGCTAACGTCGGGCGGCGATCGGTTGTAAAACTTTTCGCACAAATACATTCCCAAAGTGGGTTGACGTCAGGCAGGCGGCCGGTCGTAAAACTATAGTCAAATCATTTAAACTGTTCCGGCTATTTCTTCTCAATTTTGCAAGGTCTTTGGCATCCTTGGGTGACCATTAACATGCATGTTATATTTGGAGAAGAAAAAGCGGGAAAGCGCACCCCTGGCTCTGAAGCAGCACAGCTGAGGATGCAACCGGAAACGCGCTTAGAGAAGCAGCATCCCAAAGGACCGGTGTGAAAAGACCCGTGATTCATAAAGGATACAGATATACTATCACGTCTTTATCTCTAACGGGGCAGACAGAACCTAAGGCGGCAAGGCCCAGGCAACTTTTAGCGTGATGGTGGGAAAAAAATCATAAAGGAGATACAAATAATAATAATATGTAGTTGAGTTTATATAATAAACTTATTAGTTCGCAACACCATGCCAGGGTTTGGCATCCTTGGGTGACCATTGACATGCATGTTATATTTGGAGAAGAAAAAACAGGAAAGCGCACCCCGGGCTCCGAAGCAGCACAGCTGAGGATGCAACCGGGAACGCGCTTAGACGAAGAATAAGACGTTTATTTACGAAAACTGCATCACATATACACACACATTAAGTAGGTAAAATAACAGAATAGTCGCAGGAACATTATGACCATAGATAGCATTTTGACGATTTTGTTAGACGACACACAGCAATCACAGTGATTTATGTATTTCGATTTATGGACTTGGCACGAACTTTTTTTTATTGTATTGTCTAACTTGTAAAAAGAGTTACATCTTTCTCGGTCCCAGACTGGCCTGACGTGGTCAATCGATCGCGACAGTTTAAATTTTCAAACATGTCACAGAAATTAATAAGAGTATTTTATACAGAACGGATACTCCTGCGGTCCCTTGCAATATGCGCCCCGGCACCTCTCCCCCGTCCTCGCCTTGTCGCGAGGCGAGAGCGGGCGAACACACACGCATTGACGTGTGCACGGATGTATAGTTTCGTTTGTTGTAGTGTAAGCATAAATGATACTTCGTTTCTATTAAGTTTTGACATAGTTTCAAATGGTACAGAAGGTGGACTTATCCCAGAAGGGATTTCTTCCAGTCGACCGCTGGACAGAAGAGTTTTCTGATGTTTTCTATCAGTGCACTCAAAATTGTTTCCAGATTAAGTACCAAGGTTTCGTATGACTTACCAATAAATCGCCCATTTTCGTAAGCAATTTGTTTTTGATCGCCCCAACGGCGTTGAAATACAGTTTCCACCTTTGATCCGCAGTAAATTCATATAAATCGTTCACTGCTGCCACTTCAGAATGGAAGTTTTGGGCTTGAGAGATATTTTTCTGCAAAAAATAATATTAAAACACCACGGTAGTAGTACCTATAAACTCATGTCAGTCAAAATCTGAGGCCAAAATGGATTAAATGAATAAAAATATTTTTAAACAAATTTTATTTTATTTATTTTATTTTATTTGTTATAGACGAGCAGCTCAGAGCTGATACGTCTATTTCACACAGTGCTGAGGGTCCATAAAGTCTTTTCACAGTTCATATATTTATTAACGACACTTTATTTGTCCTTAACCACTTGTCGAGTCTATTTTTAAATGCATTTATGAAAGGCGCAGTGACCACTTCTTCTGGTAGTCTATTCCAATTATTGACAACTCTGTTACTCAGAAAATGAAAATGTGCAGCTTTGGTTTTAGACGCTGTACGAGTAAACTGGTAGCAGTGTTTTCGTGATGGCTTTGTGCCTTGTCTCATGTTGTTGTGTGTTGTGTCATTTTCATAGTTTAGGCTTCTTTCTCGCTCTGGCCGTTAGTAAATTGACTTAAGAGCAGTTGAGACACCACACTTACAAGAACTTGGTTGATCAGTATAATGATGCAACTTCTAATTTCACTTTGTACCTTACAATCGGCTACAACTATAATACATAACACTTTAGAACTTTGTTTGTTTTTCATGTGCGTAAGTGGCCAACACTGGTGTCACATTTTTCAAGCTGCCTAAACGCAGCTGATATAGCGTGACGACTGCTATTTAATGATGACAACCGGGACCAACGGCTTAACATGCCTTTCGAAGTACGGAGGAGCTCCAGAAAATTTATATTCCACTTTTGAACTTTGACATAATATTATAAAAATCATGAATCGTGAATCTTAAACAAACCATGCACGAACAAATACAAAAGGACTGACAACTTTCATACTTTGAAGTGCAAATCGATTTTATTAATTTAAATGTTGTAGCTAGATGGAGCTACTAGTTCTAAAGAAGGTAGTTTAGTAGTGGTGCTGCCTAATTTCGGTAAGATGGCGGTATAAGCGTTCATTTTCTACAAACAAACAAGCGCCATCTCTGAGTTTTCGTGGATACCGTCAGCCTAAGTACACAGCATTTATTGTATGGCTAGCGGTCGAGATAGTAGCGACATCTAGAAATAATACAGGATTTTTGCAGAGTACGCCTTTTTATATGGGGATGTAAGTTCTCTTGTATTTTTCATCAATGATACAAAAATATGGAGACAGATTTATCGCGACAAATAACTTACCCTAAAACAATGCAACCTCTGCCATACTTTGTCTATTTGCTCTTCAAATTTGTCCGTCATCCGCTCTAGCTCAACATGATCGTCAGTAACTTCTTTGACGTATCTTATACTATTCTTCATAGAGTCTATTTCTTCCAATGCCCATTTCTCAGAAAAACACGTGTCTATTTTATCATCGATACCTAATTCGTCCAATTGTTTCTCCCACTCTTCCAATTCTTCTTCGATTTCCTTATTTTCATTGAATAACCACGGTAATACAGGGTCATCTTTGCCACTAGTCTTTAATTCAAATAACTTATCACCAATTTTAAGATGATTTTTTATTGTTTTGTATGACAATATCTCTTTCTCACACTTCTCTATCTCACTCTGCAAATCGGTCATCTCTTTATATATTCTCTCTAATTCGGATCTCTTGCTGGCGTATAGATAAGAATATTTCGATTTCATTCTCGTTCTCAAATTGTTTAATGTAAATGGCTCAAGAACTTTACTTTTGCTTTGGCTGCCGAGTCTTATAATATTTTTTGTTACTCCCAAAATTCCTTCGAGAAATTGATCAAGGGCGTGATTTGTGTAGCAAATTATTAGCATAGGCGTACCTTCTAGAGACAAATTCTTAAGAAGTGTTGACGCGATTTTTACCCCTATGAACGTTTTGCCTGTGCCAGGCGGACCTTGGATTACGGCAAATTCTCTCGTCAAGGCGAATTTGTAGGCTTCCATTTGGGAGCTGTCAAGTCCTATATTGACAGCTGGCGGCCATTGTTCTTGGTCCAGTACGGGAAAGCAGATCTCTTCCGGTTTATTATCCTCTTCCACCGTGTAAAGTGTCTCTGAAGTCAAATAAGATGGCGGTCGAGTTTCAGTCTGCAATTCAAAATAAGCATATTTTATCATGAATTTTGTACACCTATATATATATATATATATCTGAATATAAGGGGTTCGGGCGGGAGGATGGCGACGATGTTTCCGTAGTAGCACCTTATTCCATACTATCTCTATGATAAGTTGGGATTTATTCAGCAACAAACCTATACAAATGTCCTAATATAATAAACAAGTTGTAAATAAAATAAATATATGGGGATATCACACTGATTAAGCTAGCCCCAAAGTAAGTTCTAAACTTGTAATTTGGAGATTATAGAAGTCTTCAAGATGACAGAGATGGTTAAACAATTTTCGTCTCGTTTTGGGCCATTTCAAGAACTCAATTATGCCACCCCCTTGGGTCCCTTCAGAGGAACCAAAACCTTCCACCAATCCGCAATGAGGTAAGATTATGGAGTTGGAGTAATCCTTCAACCTTTTTCAGTTTTCCATTTAAAAATGTGACATATCAAATGATTATTTTTGAATTGATTTTACAATATTATTAGGGAATTATAATAATAGGTAATTAGTACACGAAAATAAACTAGATACCTGAACATCAACAATGTATCTCTTCATTGGCAAGTCATCAAGCCTGGAACTCTGTAGCACTTTTAACACCCGATGGTAAGGTTCGAAAAACACCTCACTTTCTACCATGAGGTACGGCTCCGTGAACACTGTCTTTGACACGGGGCTTTGAAATGATATTGCTACCTGAAACACCAATTTTTTTAGTAAGCAACTTTGCGTTGTGGGAGTCAGTTCAGCAAATTTCATCATAATCATCATCTCAGCCCTTCTTCTGCCCACTGCTGAACATAGGCCCCTCTTCGTCGACACCACCCATCTCAGTCCAGTGCTGCTCTCATCCAGGCAAGTGAAGCCAGTGCCGATACTAGCCTTTTATGCGCCTGGTGTGACTTCTATTTACATCAATCTGTTTAGGCTGTATAGCGTGCCACAGAAAAACACAACAGTCCGTGTACTACATGTGGCGTCACAAACAATTGCTATTGTGTCTGGTAGACAACTGCTAGACAAGTGTACTTTAGTTACTTTCAGTCTAATGTCTTAAGGGATATTTCTATGGGGGAGTGCAGCCGACATTCAGACTATTTTTCTTTTACAAAAAAGAGCAATTCGTGCCATTTACGGTTTAGGATCGAGAGACTCACTAAGAGAATTATTGAAGGAAATAGTATACTTACTTTTGCTTCACAATTCATATTTGAAAATATAATGTATGTAAGGAAAAATATTTCCATTTCCATGTAAGGAAATTTACGTAATAAGAATGACTTAGTTAGCCCGTATTACAGGCTGAATACAGTCAGTAAGTCTTTTATGGGGAAGTGTATACCTTTTTATAATAAATTGCCAGAATCGGTCCTTGATATGCCAGACAGAAAATTCAAAGCTTATGTAAAGAAAGTACTTTGTGAGAAGGCTGATTATAGGACCGATGACTATCTTAAAGACAAAAAGGTCTGGCTTGAGCTTAGCGCGGGTCCCACTTAAAGGTTTGTATACTTAGACATGTCATTATTTAGGTACATTGGTACATACTAAATTTACAAATTGACATTATTTTAAATTTCGTAATTCTTATAATTCAATTTAATTATGACATAACAAACAAATGTAATCTCAGTCCATCCATATAACTAATTTTAAGTTTTAAGTTTGTTAGTTGACGTCTTTGGAGAGAGTGCAGTGCAGTTTGTTGCCGCTTCTTCTGCACTTGCGCCTAGGAAGCGGCGTAAACTTAGCTGTAAGTAACGATTTGACGTCAACATTTGTGCAAAACAAAACAAAGTGACTATTATTAAGAGATATTATAAATATCCTATGATAATAAAGATATATTGAATTGAATTGGTAACTGGACTGTGAATGTGTTAAGGTTCTCGAATGGTGACCGCGCATAGAGGGGAGCAGTGTCCCAGTCTATCTACTAGGTGATCAAACGTCCTGAGTAAGATTCCAGGTAGCCCTGCATGCTTAATCTAATCAGTCATTTTGGAAATCAAAGGGGAAGCCGTGCTACAGCAGTGGAATTTATGTTGCTGAAATATGACGAGGTTAGGTACTCACATATCCTTCCGTCAGCAAGTTTATACCAGAATCAAGTACAGTTGCACACAAAATTGTTTCAAAATTGTCACATGTTAATAGAAGCAAAGAGCCGAACATGAGTTGTTTGTTATGCGCCAACTTTTTGCTGTTGACTTCACCCTGGTTCAATCTCTCCGTCCAAGCTATGTCGAGTAGGTGGCCAACTTTGTTGTTGCTCACATAGTTTCGTACGATACGAACTTTTGGGTATACTCTGCAAAAATAAAGTAATATTTAGGGAAGAGAAGATTTCTATTGCCAAAAATACATTAAGGAGTAAAAGATTTTGTTTCAGTATCAAAGAAAGTTTACGTCAAAGATTTATCAAAACATTGTGTGAAACGTGGACAATGACCAAAAGGGATAGAGATAGATGAGAAGCGTTCTGTATGACGTGCTGGGATAGATTTAAAAAAATATGTTGGACAGAAAATTAACAAACGAAATGGTATTAGAGAATGTGCGAGAGAAAAAGCAAATATTACAAATCATAGAAAATAGAAGAGATAAAATTTTCGGTCATATGACGATGTGATCTGTTCTTTAAAACAATAATTTTTAATTGTTATTGTATGTGTTGTCTCCTATCATTGTCTTTATTGTGTTGTATTGTATTTTTCTGGGAAAATAAATTATATTCTATTCTATTCTAACCGAAGGAAAGATAGAAGGAAAAAGAGGAGTAGGAAAACCCAGAAGACTTTTTGATCAAATAAAAGTAACCACATTGAAAATATGTGATGAAAAAATCTGCCAAGAGGTGGATCTTCCTGTGGATGTCGTAGAAGGCGACGTAGGAAACAAAAGCTAAATAAAGCTTTTAACATCAATGAGACCTCTTCAACCTGTATAGGTATAAGCCAGTGTGGAGAGTGTAGGCCAAATTCTCTGGCTGCTTTTGCAGTAAAGATTTGGTAGTACAGAGGGTCCTGCTCCTGTAGTGGAGACTAAAATAAACGGGCAAGTGCGAGTCGGACTCATACATTAAGGGTTCCTTACCTACGTACAATGTTTTAAAGCGCTGAAGAAACACGTTTCTTGTATGAAGACCTCCTTTAATTTTTAACTTTTTTTAGTATTTGTTGTTATAGTGGTCATAGTAATACATAATCGGTGAAAATTTCAAGTAGCTAGTTAATGCTATTATAAAGATCTTGTTAAAAACGCTGAACAACACGTTTTTTGTATGACGACCTCCTTTAATTTTAAACTTTTTTTTATTTTTAGTATTTGTTGTTATAGCGGCCATAGTAATACATAATCGGTCAAAATTTCAAGTATCTAGTTAATGCTATTATAAAGATCTAGTTAGAAATGCTGAAAAAACACGTTTTTTGTACGACGACCCCCTTTAATTTTTAACTTTTTTTTATTTTTAGTATTTGTTGTTGTATTGGCCACAGTAATACATAATCGGTGAAAATTTCAAGTGTCTAGCTATTATGGTTCAAGAGAAATAGCCCTGTGACAGACGGACAGACAGACGAACAGACAGCGGAGTCTCATTAATAGGGTCCCGGTTGCACCCTTTGGGTACGAAACCCTAAAAAGACCTGTTGATGATGATTTATATTTTACTAAGAATCTTTGTCATATCCTTATTGATATACAGTACCATGACAAAAACAAAGGGTAAAGTTTAATTGATACCTGATGTTTTCATGTCGTCTTCTAGATGGATTTTGTATGTATTTACCTAAAAAACAACAATCAGTAAATATCCAAATATTATACAAAATAATACTTAATACTTTTATATTTTACCAACTTATTCCTTCACTCAATGGTCCAAAGCAGTCTTCTCTCAATAACTTGAATTGCAAATCTAAATAATGTTCCACATTAGGATAGGCTCCATTGATTATATTTGGCTGTACATTCAGTTTGTTTTCGCCGAACAAATCCTCTCTTTTTGGAAAAATGTGAAGATTTTTAAAACTGTTGGGATCTGTTACCTTCCCCGGAAGGGCACTGGACGTAGATACTTGTTCATTGGGGTCCTGAAAAAAATATTTTGATTTTGGTATAAATACTTTAAATAGTCAAAACTATTAAAATTATATCTCAAGGCATTTGTTCTTATTCAACAATGGGGCAGTATACAATATACAGCTAAACTAAGGTGAATTGGTGATAATCTCTGATTGATATATTAAAATACCACTCTACACTAATTAATTAATGTCTCTGCTCCAAGCTAATGTGTACAAGGGGGTTTATATTTCTCTCCTTGAGTAATGATCTAGAAAATATTGAGATTTTAAGTATTTGTTAGAAAATAAGCAGAAAGTGTGATACAGACCTCACTGATCATTTTTGACAAAGCCAACTTCACTTCATCAATCCTACTAAAAAACTCACTACTAATAGTTTCTGTATGCTCTTGTATTACACCTACAGCACTAGTATCAGATATTTCTACCAAATCATGAATTTCCTTCAGAAAATCAATACTATGACTTCCAAAAGTAACTATACCTTCACAGAGCGTAATCAAGTCATTAAAAAACAATTCAACATCGTTCCATAATTGAAAATTCATTATTTTCTCTGAAAATCTAACAGCTGGCAAGCCAGCCACATAATCCTTCAAGGTTTTTATGAAAATAGATTTTTCTAGTTTTTTTTTTAGCTGGGATGAGATTCTTGATTTTTCATCTGATTCCAATGATTTATAAACATTTGCTAGCACTTTCACAATCAAAACAATGAAATCTCCTTTCAATTCAATATCCAAGAGATTCCAAAAACCTGGTCTATGGGAGACTTCTAAAGTTAACGCTGGGGGCCTCATGGTTGATATATCTAGTAATCTTTTGAATCCTATAGGTTTCTTGTCAGTTATTCGTGGTCTTGAGGAAGGCTGTGGGTCCGGTTGATCTTCATTGGCAAACGGGTTAGTATCACTATTCGGCCGAGTGTCTTCTATAAGCGTGCCATCAAACCAGTCTATGCGTAGTGACGGTTTATTAATTTCTCCCATTATTTTATTTTGTTAAAAGTAATGCACTAAGAAAAATTAAAATTATGAAAATATGTAAATAAAAGATTTGTTGCGTTGACATAAATGACGTATGTATGACGTTGACAACTAGCTGACACTTGTTATGATATTAGCGTTTTGTTATTATTAGTGGAGAAGTAGACAAAAGTCAAAAGTCAAAATTATTTATTGCTTAACTGTGTATAAAAAGATGATACATAATGTGGTATGTTTCAACAGTTTGCCCTTTCAGGCATGCAATAGTTATATAACAATAAAATCGTAATAATTGGAAGCAAAACAGTTTACACTTATAACCAATACTAAATTGCTGCCTTAATATTCTTTATATGCCTACTTTCACTATTTTCTGAATAAAAAAATACAATGTTTATATTTTAATAATAATTTACACCAAGTTATTACTTATTTAACCTAAATTATATGTTTCTTCCTCTTTGAGTATTAAAATTAAAATATTCTCATAAGTCATAAAATATATGCTCAAAAAGCCATGTCTTAATTTTTTTCTTAAATAGCTTACAGATATATATGCTTTTAATCTCAGTCGGTAAGTGGTTAAATACTTTTATGCCAGAAATAAAACGCTTTTGTTAAACATTTCATTATTTACAGTTGTTAAGAACAAATCATGCAAATATATTTCTCTTAGGTTACTTCTAAATTCTACTTTTCTTTGAAAGTAAAACATATTATTTCTAACAAATACACAGAGTTCAAGAATATAATATAAATATTAGTCAGTGTAAGGTAACCCTGTTCTTTAAATACGTTTCTTAGTGATTCATCTGTAAACGTATTATGTAGGTATAATTTTTAAACATTTTTTCTGCAGTACGAAGATGCTATGGGCATTCACAGAATTACCTCAATATATTATGCCATAGGTGAGATGTGGATACACGTTTCCATAATATGCAGACCGTGTTACATCTACTGATGAACATTCGGATAATATAGAAAGGGCGTAACAATAAGATGATATTTATTATTTATTTTGTTTATGTGGCTTTTCCAATTTAAGTGACAATTTATTATAACACCTAAAAATTATTTTCATTATCTTAGTGTTTGATTCCTGAACATTTAAATTATAAGTTTCTTTATTATACCCATGAAACTGTACTATTTTAGTTTTTGTTAGATTTACTTTTAGATTAATAGACCTAAGCCATTCTGTAGTAGTGTTTAATGTTTTATTTATCTCCTCTTCGAATTTACTCTTATCTTTATTATTATCAGATATGAAGATCGTGGCGTTGTCAGCAAACATAACGGATTTGTGTTTAGTAATTAATGGAAGCTCGTTCACGTATAAGAGAAAAAGTAGTGGACCTAGAATGCTGCCCCGAGGAACGCCGAGGATCACATCTGCCTTTTTAGACCGGACTTCTTCTTTGGTTTTGTTTTTAGGATTATATTTATCAATAACCGTAACCTGTTTTCTATTGTTTAGATATGAATGAATTAGATTGTATGCTAAATCTCTGATACCTACATTTTCCAGTTGTTTTAAAAGAATATTATGTTCAACGCAGTCAAAAGCCTGTGACATGTCTAGGAATAACCATATACACATTGATTTATTATTTAATGAATTCCAAATATCTTTCAAAATTTTAAATATTGCTGTATTTGTAGACTTGTTTTTCTGAAATCCAAATTGATTTTCATTAATGATATTATTATGTTAAAAAAATCTAGACAATCTGGTTTCAATCACTTTTTTAAATATTTTCGAAAACGCTGATCTTTAGGCCTATAATAGAGAATATGCATGCATTTTTTATACTTTTAATAGATAGTCCTCGTCGAGGAATAGCCGCAAAAAATAAATCAGTGCCGAAAAACATGTATATGGTGTAGAAAATAAATATTGAAAATAGCAAGTAGATTATAATAACTAAAACACGCCATTTTAAAATATGACGTCAAAGTCTGCAATAGACAATATGCATGTGATTCAGAAACGAACAAAAAAAATGATGTGTATACTTCATTGCTAAAGAAAAATACCCATATATATATCTTTTCAATTTAACGTGTTTCCATTGAGAAATTAATTATTTAAAAGCTGTATTTTTAAAATTCCCTCGCAAATTTCCGAAACGCCACGTGACGTCACGAAACACTGTCAAACTTAATTTTCTAAAGTCTGTGCTGTCAATCACAAATTAAAAAGAAGAAGACTATCTGTCACTGTCAATAAGTCATTTGTAATTTGCAGTGTTACCAGATTGGGTATTTTTTTCGCAATTCTGGGTAAAAATGGGAAATTTTAGAGAAAAAAAATAAATCTTTTGGAGAATTTTGGGTATTTTTTTTCTTAAATAATATAAATTTGTTTAATTAATTACGGTAGGTAGTACATTATCTTATAGCTTATAGTAGCAGGCAGCTAGTCTACTACCTATTAAATTATAAATAATTGAAGTAGGTACTTACAATACTACTGTGTAGTTTTGCAAAGGATGACACTACTCATTTTGCTCACAATATGTATTTTTTGTTCACAATAGGTATGTACAGTTGCAGTTGAATGGTATAATCCGCTAATTTACTAAACCTCTAGCTGTTTGGCATTACAGCTCGGTTTTGTAAAACAGCGAACCCTAATACGCGGAATGATTCCTTACATTTGCATCTTTGGGCATATGAAAATATATTTTGTCAGGTGCAGTTACGATGTTATTTTTGCACATAGGAACCATACAATATTTATAATAAGATTTTGTGCGCCCTTCCATTTGTAATGAATTGATATTAAAAGCTTTAATCACTCCCTTATAATCACAAATTAGATAGTATTACTTATAAAATAAAACTGTGAATCCAAAACTTCGTTGTTTTGTTGATAATATGATGAATTTGTAATTTGCACTTAACTGACACTGACATATAAGTGTATCTATGACATTGACAATGCACGGTGACGTCACAGAAAAAAGCGCAAAATGGCACCGCGTTTATAGTCGTCCAAAAATAATAGTAATTTTAATTATTTTTTTAAGCTTATTTAATAATATTCTGTAAGTGTTATATTTTTTTCCGGTTATATAATAACTTATAGAATCGTTTAAAAAAATAAAAAAATAACATGAATATACCCTATATCCGCTAGTGACAGAAGCTGTCAACGCATGTTTTTCTTTTTTGGGTACTTTCGATATAATCAGCCAGTGATGTTTGTTAAACCTCTATATAAAAGTACATACATTTCGAATGTCATCGATAGTCAAAGTATGTACATGGACGGACAGTCCTACCGAACGCACCCGAACTTGTCATTTCCCTTTTGTGAACTTTGTCGTCATTTTCCTTTTGTTCTTCAAGAGTTCCCGCGCAATATTGGCATATTATAATTTATTTCTAATCCAAATAAGAGTCAGTAAGAAAAATAATTAACTAGGCGTGGTAACGTATTAATAGAAATTGTAAAATAAAAATATGAGCCGGATTGGTAGTACATGCATATTCCTTATTACTGACATCTGTTTTTGATCCTTTATAATTTACGTACGGAAATTATTGAATTAAAAACCAATAAATCCGTATGTAGGTTACCTGATGCCTCGAACAACGACCCGTGCCGTGATGCACCCGATGCAAGTTTCGTGTCAGCGAAATTCGACTCGCCGGTCAAAGCCATCGTTGTCGACCGTCTTGTGTCGCCCCGCCCCGCACCGCGTGCATCCCCTGCACCCGTGGTGACAAATGTGAGCACGCCAACACCTCGTGCTTACGCGACTGCTGCAAGCCAACCTCCCAGGAATCAGCAATTACCTCAACGCAAGATGGAGGTGGGTCCAAAAAAGGGACCTACTCCCGTATCAGCTCCTCAAAAGGGGCCTGCTGACCAGGACGGCTTCATTAAGGTGGAGCGGAAGAGGAAGAAGCCCAGTCCATGTCAAAACAAGTGTGGTACTGCGCTCAGTGGACCAAATATGCTCCTGCGTGCTGCCGTGCTTACGACCATGCTCTATGTGTCTCGCCTACATCACTCCACTAAGATCGCGGAGTTGGTGGAGTACATAAGATTAAAACGAAGATACTGTTAGTCCAAACATTAATATTACCTATTTTTGATTACGCTGATGTGTGTTACCCTGATCTCAATGCAGATCTTCTCAATAAGCTTGATCGTCTCGTTAATAATTGCATTCGATTTATTTTCTGTCTTCGCAAATATGATCATATAACTCCATTTCGCTCGGAGCTTAAATGGCTTCCCATCCGTGAACGCAGACAAATGCGAATTCTGTGCACTTTTTTTTTCTATTTTTTCTAATCCAAAATCTCCTGAATATCTTAAATGCAAATTTCAATTTCTTTCCGACACTCATGATCGGCAGCTTCGTTCTACTGATACCCGTCTCGTTAGTATTCCTCTTCATCGCACAAATTTTATGGCAAACTCTTTTACTGTTCAAGCTTCACGACTCTGGAATGCTTTGCCCGTTGACATCAAAGAAATTTTCTCAAAATTTTCCTTCAAGAGAAGAGTACACTGTCATCTTCTAAATTAGTCTCATTTTCTTATCTACATCATCATTCATTGTAGGTATGTAGGTATGTATTTGTATTTATTTAATTATGATTTATATATATGTATATATATTTTAAATGTATGTGTATATATATATCTTTATTTTGAGTATATATGCATGTATGTGTATTATTTGGTATATGTATGTAATTATTTAATTATTTTGCGCCGCAACGAATTATCTGTTTATCCCTATGGTTGACTGGGAAAGAACGTTTTTAACGTTAAGTCCGCCAATTGTAAGACAATTTCATTGTGAAACAATAAAGTTTAAAATAAATAAATAAGAGTAAAGACTCATTACACCCTAAGGGTCGTAAAGTTGGAATCGCGTCACAGCGTAAATTTTAATTCGTACGTGGTGCAAGTTCCAACTGCTCAGCTGGCGACCTTCACCAAGGAAGATTTCTGGCCGAAGGGTGTCGTGTTCCGGCGATATCGCGGGCGGTTACCTGACACCAGTACACAGTGCAATGCGTTACAAAAACAATAAATAGTTTTTAATTCTTACAATTTATATGTATGTTAGATTTTAAGGTATATATTATATGGGCCTTGTTTGTAAACTTAGTTGCCTGAAATAAACGGATTATTATTATATTATTATTATTACAATGCGCGCAGCGGCCCCTCGGAGTGGTAAAGTTAGTTATACGAATCGTTTTTCCAAAGTAATAAGAATGAAATTGGCCTGCAATGGATGTCTAGGTATGTAAACCAAAAGGTACTGAGTGAGACTTTTGTACGTGAGTACTGGTTCTTATTCTGTGCTAGTACATGTACCTATATAGTTATACTGTCAATAAGTAAGCACAACGAGTTTTTTTTTACTTTCTCATACAAAAGTGCTCTGCTTCTGCTCACTCAAAAATAGATTGCCATGCGATATCCTGCTGTTTTGCGGTGTTTCTGTTAAATTGCCTTATGTTATTGACATCCCTTGTAATGGCGACAATGAGAAAAACACGTGGAGATGGTCACGTGCCGGTTTGAAATAAGTTAATTTCATTTCCGTTGTGAATAGCTTTGATAATTCTACTGTTTTGGATGTCTGTTTTTGTTTAGATTTTATAATATATAGGATATTCAATTTGTAGATAAGCAGGTATATTTATAGTATGCACAATATAGAATAGGTACTTACTTAGGTACGTCTTTAAAAATCATCCGTGCACTGTCAAAAAAAGTTTACAAATTAATTCCCAAAGAAAGTTGACGTCAGGCAGGCGGCCGGTCATAAAACTATAACTGAAACTGTTCAGGCTATTTCTTCTCGTCTTTGCATGGTGTTCAGCATCCTTGGTGACCAACCATTGATATGCATATTATATTTGGAGAAGAAAAAGCGGGAAAGCGCACCCCGGGTTTCGACGTAGCACAGCTGAGGATACAACCTGGAACGCCCTAAGATGACGATGTTAATAAATTCTAAGAACAAACCATTTTTGGAACAAAACGACCTGCGTACAAGCTAAAATGTCCGCTTTCATTAATTCTCTATGAAAAGCCCTTGAGCCTCTCCGGGGTTAATGATACGAAATATGATGGATGGGTGTCATCCGGACCCCGAATTTTAGAACATAATTTGCTGCCGAAAGGTGTTAAATGTTACGAAGTTGCTTAATTACATCATTAACTTCCTCATCTAAGACCCATCCATCTAAAGTGGTTCGCAACTTGTCATAAGAAACGATATTCTAGAAAGATCTTATTACCTTCCTACATATTTTAAGCCTATTTGGCGTACTCTAAAGCCCGGTTTACACTTTGAGAAGTGACAAGTGCGAGTAAGATTGAAAAGTAAACACTTTCAAGAGACATGACAACTAGCAAGCAGGTGTTGAGACATGACATGTGGCAAGTGGATATGCATTAAGCTTATGTCGAATTTCAAACGGCATGATATGTCGTGATCGTGACGTGCCGGCTAGAGCAGAGGCGGTGGGCGAGTATGGGGAATGTGCTACCGCACTTTCCCCAGGACAGGGCAGGACAGAGCTACTTGTCAAAGAATAGAGCTAATTTTTTTTTACTAGCCTATAGCGTCCCATTGTTAGGCAAAGGCCTCCCCTCCAGCCTTTCATATATCTCTGTTAGTGGCGACAGTTCTCCAGTCCTTCCTGTACGCCGTTAGTTCGTCTGCCCATCGTGTTCAAAAGCGGCCTCTTTTTCGTCGCCAGCCTGCAGGTTGTTTTTGCCCACCTTTGTACCTACTTAATATTAATTTTACTTTTAATTTATTGTTATACTCAGTTGGTGCAATTAAGAAGTTTTATCTCATCTTATCAGGCCGCTATTCACTTGTTGCTAGTCATTGACACACTTAACACTTGTCATTTTTTGTTCATTTTTTTTATTAAATAATTTTACGGCTCTGGATACAAGTCCTTTAGAGCCTATCTTTAATTTTGTTCTTTATTCCTAATCCTACACGCACTATGCACTTGTCACTCGCTCTTGTCACTTCTCAAAATGTAAACCGGCTGAATTCCGTTAGGCTACGATTCGTAGCCGTGCGTAGCAGGCGCTACGAAGCTACGTTGCGTAGTTCACCAAGCGCTAGTACTATGAGTTCTTTCTTACAC
Organism: Acrobasis repandana; assembly: GCA_963576875.1. Lineage (NCBI taxonomy): Eukaryota > Metazoa > Arthropoda > Insecta > Lepidoptera > Pyralidae > Acrobasis > Acrobasis repandana. The sequence goes on from OY756227.1 coordinate 16,466,346, forward strand.
GATTTCTATACCAAACCACAGCAAACTATACCATGAAACAATAAAGGTTATGCCATTTTGTTCCACATCCCTAATAAAAAATACAGAAATAGCGACTCATAATATGTGTGGAAATGAACATCAAACAAATGAGAATGCGACCGCATGCACTAAAGTTGAAGGAAACTGCGAGTGGTCTCATTATGCAGGTAAATATACGCAGTTGCATGCGTGCGCGGAAGCGCCCGACTTTGTAATTACACTTTTTACTCAAATGCGCCAGAAGGAGGGTTATGTTTTTCGAGTGTACTCTACAGCATAAACGGCTTCATGGATTTTAGCTTAAGAGAGGTCGTTAGATTTGTCTTATTACATTCCCTTTTTTTAGTTAATACTTAGGCTAGGTATTGGTATACATTTATGAGAAGTAAAATATAAAACATACTACTAAATATAATAATGAAGTCATATTTAATCGAAATTGGATCAAATATTTCATAGAATCTGCCGTGCCGTCTGGTAACCGGCAGAGTAAATAGGACACTCTAAGTCATCCCGTGGATGTGCCATGCCGTCTGGTAACCGGCAGAGTAAATAGGACACTCTAAGTCATCCCATGGATGTGCCGTGCCGTCTGGTAACCGGCAGAGTAAATAGGACACTCTAAGTCATCCCGCGACTCATGAAACACAGGCTAAACAAAGCTTCTAAAGATCAATGAGACCTCTTCAACCCGTCAGCGTAGACAGTGTAGGCCAAATCCTCTGACTGCTCTGGCCAAGTATGGATCTGGTAGTACAGAGAGCGTCGTGCTCCTGCAGTGGATCCTAAAAAAGACACGATGATGGTGATTTCATAGAACCAGTTTAAGCACGTGAGTTAGTGAAAGTCGGAGAGTTTATTAAAACATTGTACTATGTACCTATATCGTTATATTTTGAATAAATTAAAATCTCTTACTTTTCTAATATTTATCTATGCTTTTCTTGCTGTAAAAACTGACGCACTAAATAATCATGTAATTATTTATAATAAATCATTTATTCATTTACAAAATGACATTTCAATACACATGGGATGAAATGAAGTGAGTAAGTAAAAGTTTATTGCACTAAAAAAAAACCATACATATAAATAATATCCAAAAATATGTACAAAAATCCTACCTCTATGCATAGAATATATAGACCATCTTAGTATCGCATTATATTGGCTCCTGTTCTATTTTTGAATATAGGTATGGCGTTTTGAATTATATCATACGTAGGTATTTAATTTTCAAACAAATCTGGATACTTGTTAGTTAGTTCTTTACACATTGCCGTGTTTCTTGAATTATTCTCAATATATTGTAACAACACCAAGGTATTTTTCAACTATGTTAACCTTGTTTTCGTATAGTTTTCGCTTATAAGCTATTAAAAGTATACGGAGGCGTATAAGAGCGAGCAAGTAAGTGAAATTAATGGCAATAGCTACAATCCGCTAGTTTCCAACAAGTCAAATCAGACACTTTTTTCTAAACGTCAAAAAAAACATTTTCTATGAGATTTGTATGAAATATCGGACTGTGACGTCATAGTTTTTTGGAGTCAAATAGTGCTCTTAATATAATATAAAATGGATGTCATCAATGACAAGTGACATTATTTTGTGACGTTTTATTCTCTTCTCAGTATCGAATAATTTATGTTTGACCTAGGAAACTACCCATACCAATTGAACGGGAAAAACAGTGATATATACTTAGTATCTCTTCTAGTTTTTTTCATATTAGATCTTTGGTTGTAATATGAGCTGTACAAGTATTGCTACAATAAAACGAGTATAACTGAAGCGAGAGCTAGTTACGTTAACAAGCGGTAACAAAACTTTATTGAGATCGACTCGGAGAACATGTAATATAAACATAAATAAAACAATGTAACATTTTTCGTCTAGATGTAAGAAGTTTTACCTATAGCACCCTATAGGCAATATAGTAGTGATTCTCTGTGAGAACAGTAACCCTCGCCAGCTCTTATCACCATGCAATAACCGCAGTGCGCATTACTAGCGCTTTCGCAAGTAAAGCGGCACCGGGCGTGGTCCGCACTTGGATGGGTGACCACAAGTGGCATAAAAAATTCTTGAGCTCCTCCGTGCTTCGGAAGGCACGTATAAGCCGTTGGTCCCGGCTGTCATAATTGTATGGCAGTAGTCAAGCTATGTCAGATGCCTTTAGGCAGCTTGAAAAATCTGACACCAGTGTTGGCCACTTACACATACGATAAACAACAACAACCGACACTTTCCTCTTTCCCCAGGCTTAGCAAAGTCATTTCAGTAAATTCCATGTACTTTTTTAACTTATATCATAGCTTTTGCAGCTTTTAAATGCGCAACCAGGAATTTACATGGCATTTACAAGTATGAAACAAAACCGAATGAACTCTTCCGCGGACCGAGGACGACTAAGTCGCGTTGGCCCGCAAACCAACTTTATCAGGTCAACGAGTTGGTGCCATTTCTTCGCGCGGCCGGCCTAGTCCTTACGCTAGTAATATAAGTCAATGGCTATAACAAAGTTCCCCCTTTTTCGCTCTATTTCCCCAATCAAAAATTGCAGTCGACATAAAGTTTAAAGTCATATTTGTAGAGCCTATTTTTTAACGGACTTAAAAAAAGGAAGATTTATCACTTCAATTTCGGTTATTCTTTTTTAATTTGAAAAAGACATGATGAAGAGATGAAGAAGTTTGGAAGAAACTCGTCATAGAAAATGAAGTCGGTTGTTTTTGTTTTTGTTAAATGTTTTTTATTATTTGGATTTCATTTTAAAGTCAATAAAATAAAAATAAAATTATTTTAAAGCCTAAAATCCTGGTTTATTTTCTACGGTCCCGTTAATGGCGTCCACAAATCGTTGATTTAATGTTTCCACTCCACTGAAAAGTTTATGTCTTCCGGCCCTCTCAATGTCCGACCCTGACCTGGTGACCTACTCGTCTGGTAAAGATGAAATGAGACCCTATTTGTATTGATCTCTTTCATGCCGTTCTAGAAGGATTTCTTATAATTCAATTTAAATTATGACATAACTAAAAATGTAATCTCGGTACATGCACATAACTAATTTTAAGTTTTAAGTTTGTTAGTTGACGTCTTTGGAGAAAACGCTGCAGTGTAGTTTGTTGCCGCTTCTTCTGCACTTGCGCCTACGAAGCGGCACTAAGACGGTGATTCTACAGCGCACCGCACACAGTCGCGGAGCGATGCAAGTATCTCAATTAGTATAGAAAACACGCCTAGTCCAACAGTCAGAGACACTCAAACCGCGTCAGTGCGCGGGAGGGTCAGTGTGTTGAACCGCGCTCCGCGACGGTGCGCGGTGCGGTGGATTCACCGCCTAAACTTAGCTGTAAGTAATGATTTAATGTTTGTGCAAAACAAAGTGACTATTTCTTCTCATGCAGATCGAAGAAGCCGATCGAGGCAATGCTGCAAGCGAGAATCGGAATCATTTGAATAGGCGATGCGGCTGGCAATTTATCACTATTCTAATTCCCTTATAAATTAATTCCCTTTCTTCTGTGACCTTTGGATCTAACGGACCCAGGCTCTGTTTACTCCCTCAAGGATAAAGACGTGAGTATGTGTCTTTATGCTATCTGTTGCCTGCGTGGTCAAGGGCTGAAGCGATTCAGCTGGACGGCTCCTGTAGTTAGTTATTTGACAATTCAATGGGACAAAATAGGTTGTATTTTAAAAAAAATATCGCATATTGTTCATTATGTGTTCATTTAGGTAAGCTATCTTCATGCCATTTTGCCGTGTGGTTCCCAGAGTAAAATAGGATTACTCCAAGTCTTCCCGTGGATGTCGTAGAAGGTGACTTAGGAAATACAAGCTAAACAAAGCTTATAAACAGCAGTGAGACCTCTCCAACCCGTCTGGCCAGCGTGGAGAGTGTAGGCCAAATCCTCTGCTCTGGCCAAGTGTGGCTCCGGTAGGTAGTACAGCAAGAGTCGTGCTCCTGCAGTGGAGACTAAAAGGACTTATGATGATTATGCCCAATTTCATTGATCAGTGATCGAATAAAAAATTTAAAAACATCATAATCATCATTCTCACCCCACATCAACCCACTGTTGGGCATAGGCCTCCCTTTTTCGCGCCATTTTCTACGCTCCTGTGTTTTTATAGTCGAAAGAAAAACACGCATCTAGGTTTTGTTGCTTTTATTCGGATCGGGTAAAACCACGAAAAATAATAAAAAAATATTTTAAATCAATAGCTCGATTGATATATCCTGGAATTACAATCACAAAATGCAATTAATCTTTATTTCAATGAAAGTAATCAATACATCTATTAAGTAATGCTTCCGTAGGAAAAAGTAAATTGAAAATAAAAAGTGACTGAGAGATTGAATTGTTTTCCTATCAGCATTGGCTGAATGGACGGTCATTCGTCAACGTCGACTCCTGACAGCTTCGATATTCAAATTGATTTTTTTGATGTCTATTGCGATAGAAAACTTATTAGAAATAGCCATGGTTTTTTGGCGGGAAGTCAAGGGGTTCGCTTGGGGTTTTCTTTAAATTATTTTTCAAATTGATTTTAGTGGACTTTATAATATGAAATTGGTGTTGTTTGGTGTTATAAATGCTCATGCCTAAGGCTCATGCTCATGAACAATATGTGAAATAGTTAAAGTGGACACTCATAGTACGGCTGTAGTGATATTTGTTTCGCGGACTGTGTAAGCGTCTTCGGGCGTCGTCCGCCACTCAATCAGCTATGAAAACCAGTGGACTCGTATAGATTTGTCGCCAGAAGCTCCCTTAAAGCAATCAAAGGCCTACACCAACCTTTGATTGTAACTTGTTAGGAAAAAAGAATTTCCCACGTTTTATTAACTTGTTCCTGGCTAAATACGCAGTAGCGTAAAGCCATTAATAAAAAAGAAATAGCCATCCACCTCGCTTTTGAGACCCATACTGGGATGCAAAAGTCTGCGAAATGATAATGATGATGTTTATAAATTGAAATAGAAACAAAGAGCAAAATGAGTTAAAACAAACCCACCTCGATCGCCGTGATACATTGCTTGAATGCAAAGAAATTAAACCTATTTTGCTTCAATATGTCCTACCTAATAATTAAATAATTAAAATTAATAATTAAGTAAGCTACATAATGCTGTAAGCATCATAATGATGATGTTTATAAATTGAAATAGAAACAAAGAGCAAAATGAGTTAAAATAAACCCACCTCGAGTATCGCCGTGATACATTGCTTGAATGCAAAGAAATTTAGTAAGCTACATAATGCTTACAGCATTATGATAATTATAAATTTTGAAAAAATTTTTTTAGTATTTTTTTAAATAATATTTAAATAATAAAACAGCAATAAGTACATATTGAAATAAAGTAAGCACTTTTATGTAGTTTATGTAGAAAGTAAATATATATATCTGAAATATATCAATTACTCTTCCCTAAGCTCTTCCTATAAATATCCCTTTTGTTCCCACTTTAAGTTTTATAACAACCCGAAGGTTGGCTGTCAGATAATGCTTTTAGCGAATGCTATAGATTTTGTATAGCACAATAGGCGGAATATTATCCGCCTATTGTGCTATAAAAATCTATTTTGTACAAGAAAGCTTGAATAACTAAAATAAATACAATCTGTACCGTCGTAGTGTTAAATTCAATGCCATCCTTTACATACAGGTATTCTATAATTTAATACGCTATCGACAAAAAGGTTGGACGCCAGCCGAATGAAAGGAAAAGGGGAGATTGTGAAAAATACACGAACACCTGCGCTGTATATGAAAGGCAATGAAGCGGAACGGTGAGTTTGCGAGCTTTCTCTGCTTTAAGGGCATTTAGGGTTCTCTTAAATGGAATTCCGATATATTTAATTGTCTGAGGGTAGGTATTTGAGGCAAGCTGAAAACTTGTCTGATACTTCCTATATAATACCAAAACCAAACTATTTATTAATCTGTGCCCAAACTCATGATATCCTGATGCCCTGATGAGTGTCTTCTAATAAAATTGTAACCTGGTTGGCCCGAGCTGGCTCCATCTCAGGCCCATTTAGACGATACCATTTTCTTGCACATTCAAGTTCAATAAATTGAATGCAATAATTCTTCTCGTCTAAGCGCGTTCCCAGTTGCATCCTCAGCTGTGCTGCTTCAGAGCCCGGGGTGCGCTTTCCCGCTTTTTCTTCTCCAAATATAACATGCATGTCAATGGTCACCCAAGGATGCCAGACCTCGCAAAATGGAGAAGAAATAGCCGGAACAGTTTAAATGATTTGGCTATAGTTTTACGACCGGCCGCCTGCCTGAAGTCAACCCTCCTTGGGAATGCAATTGTAGCTCGAGATGTTTGTGTTTAGTCCTTTAGTCACCTCTTACGACATCCACAGGAAGAGTTGGAGTGGTCCTATTCTAACCCGGAACAGAACCATACGGATATTGAATGCAATAATTAAAACGCAATAATTTAAAAAGGCTTTTGCCCAGCATTGGGACACAAAAGGATAATTAAAAAAAAAAATTGTGAAGAAAATTTACGTCCCGAGTGAGATTCGAACTAACGCCCCTCACGTCTGTTCCATGTGTTCATATTTTTAGTTTTGATACACTCTACTTTTTCTTAGGTGCGTTGGGCATTTTTTGAGATGGGAAAAAACCATTGAACTCGCGACACTGTTACCGTAACCGACACCACCTTGTTTAAGTTTTCACTCCTGCCGGCACTCCAGAGTGCCACTGTTGTTTTTCCCGCTAGACGAACATGTAAGAGCCAGTATGTATATCTATCCCCCTAAATAAGTTTGTCTGACCTATTTTTCAAGAACTGCTGATCGATCTTCAAACTTTCAGAACAAGAAGTTGGGGCTCATGTGTGCAGGTCAAGCGTAGTCTTCTGGTAATAGATGAGGGCAAGTTTGCCCCAGTATCGAACTTTATCAAGTTTGTCAACTTAAGGTGTACCAAAAGGTCTGCTCAGCGTGGTGATACAGATACACTATCACGTTTTTATCACTAACGGGGCAGACTGAGCCTAGAGCGCAGGCCCAGGTCACTTTTAGCGAGATGGTGGGTATGAAGGTGGAAAAAGAAAATCATAATAGTGATGGGTTGCTAACCGCATCGCCTATTGATATTATTGAGATTCTCGACGATCTTGGATCTGGGATTCGCGGGAAGAGAAGCAGCTGGTACATTCTGTTTTTCTTTTCTCCCAGACCAGCAAGGAAGGTCAGCGAGGTGATTATGTTCCTCCCTTTACTGGGAGAGCCCTTTAGTCCAGCAGTGGATGATATAGGCTGTAATTCATTTCATATATCATTTGAAATAAATTGTTAATACGTAATTTATTTATTTTTTTATGTTATAGGGCGGCAAACGAACAAGCGGGTCACCTAAATAATTGGTGGTAATAATTTCCATATTGCTAATCGTAAGGCACTAGGTAGATAGCCATTTAAATTATTTTATGAACTGCCGTTGAAACTATTATTGGTGATCCGTCTAGCTTGAAAACTTGCCTCCGCCAAAAGTGGCAGCGAAAAAGATTTTACAAATTCATACAAAATCAGTATTTTATCGCCATGTCCGTGCAGCTGTTCTTTTTCATATTCCACGTGCCAACAATATATTTCTGGCCGCTAACGTCTACTGAATGTGTCTACATTTACTTCAGCGTACCACAATTCATCCGCGTAGTTTTACGTATATAATATGAAATCTTGACTGGGATATGTTGGTTCTTACGAGTTTTGTTGACGTCTAGCTCCTCTGCATTGCACAGATTTTTTGTCCATTGCTGCGTTGGATGGAAAACTCTCAAAAGATTTTGTGAGTTAAACAGCAATGTACAGTGAATTGGCGCAATGATGGCCAAACGTGTGGAAGAGCCAGAGAAAATGCTGCAGTGCAGTTGGTTGCCGCTTCTGCATTTGCGCTTGGTGTTCAACTTCCTACTTCTAGCTGTAAGTAAGAGTCGACGTCAACAATATCTGAACACTAAAAAAGTTTGTCTTAATTAAGTATAAGTAGGTAATATATAATTTAATCTGAAAATTATAGTAAGTTCCTACCTACTTGTAATTAAAAAATTAAACACTTCAAAGTAACTCTTATCTAGAGTGAAATCAATTTTTACACCAATAGAAATAACTGACATTGAGGTCAGAATTGTAAGTATACAAATTGACAAATAAACTTTTAATTTAAATTAAAAGTCAAAATATACCTATCTACATCATCTGACTATGTATGTACCTAAGTACCAATATGTGGTACTATAAGGATTTTTTGTTCCCTCATTTGATAGACGTAGAGTGCTTTCAAAGTGGACGTCCAATTTATCATTGGTTACAATAAATCAACTTGTTTGAAATTATATAACTACTTATTCAACTTCAAGAAGTCTAGGAACATTTCCTTTAAAATGAATGCCCGTAACATGAATAAAACTTAAAACGTGTCTAAAATATAAAATATTCCACATTGATATGAAAAATTTCAGAAGTACGAGAACGATTTTAAGTTTCATGTCATTTCTGTGCGAGAAATCCTAGTAGAAGCATTGCGAGACCCTTGTAAGTTGGGATTTACCTCCGTAATCCCTGAATTTTATCGTAGGAAATATCTCAAGTAGATATATCTTTTTTGAATTAGGTATTAAAGAAAATAATTTATTTGAGCGTTTTTAGGGTTCCGTAGCCAAATGGCAAAAAACGGAACCCTAATAGATTCGTCATGTCTGTCTGTCTGTCCGTCCGTATGTCACAGCCACTTTTATCCGAAACTCTAAGAACTACACTATTAAAACTTGGTACGTAGATGTATTCTGTGAACCGCATTAAGATTTTTACACAAAAATAGAAAATAAACGGGCAAGTGCGAGTCGGACTCGTACATGAAGGGTTCCGTAACACCGTACAATGTTTTAAAACGCTGAAGAAACACGTTTCTTGTATGACGACCCCCTTTAATTTTTAACTTTTTTACTTTTAGTATTTGTTGTTATAGTGGCCATAGTAATACATGATCTGTGAAAATTTCAAGTATCTAGTCAATGCCATTATAAAGATCTAGTTAAAAACGCTGAAAAAAACACGTTTTTTGTATGACGACCCCCTTTAATTTTTAACTTTTTTTATTTTTAGTATTTGTTGTTATAGCGGCCACAGTAATACATAATCGGTGGAAATTTCAGGTATCTAGCTACTACGGTTCAAGAGATAGAGCCCTGTGACAGACGGACAGACAGCGGAGTCTCAGTAATAGGGGTCCCGTTTGCACCCTTCGGGTACGGAACCCTAAAAAACAATAAATTTTGGGGGTTGTTGGCTGTACCAAGTTGAGTATAATATTGCATCTTATGATAATTAAGGTATCTTATTGTTGATTGTTGATCTACATGCGTTGGTAAAAATGTAAGTAAGTACTCGTATATAGATTTTTTTAATTGTAAGCCATTTTTCAGTATAAATGGATTTATTTGATTTGTTAAGGTGAATACCAAGCAGAAGTGGCGCCCTCATTTGATATAAATTGTTAACTCGTAAATATGGTGAAAATTTCCAAAGTTCAGCTGATTGGTCGATTGGTATGATAGGCCAAAATTTATTTTTCATATTTCGATATATGTTCCTAGGGGAAAGTTGTTTATACCATGGACTGAATTACCCTTTACAATAATTTCGGTATATTTTGTAAGATTCTGTATATGAGCACGTCCTTGCTATAGGTAGGTACGTATTAGAGGTACCTATTGTTCAAGCATATATGCCAAAATATTCAAACCTAAAATATTAAAGTTTTCAATTTCATATTGTTTGCTCGGCATATTACGTAGTTGAGCTAACAAAGTCAACAGGCTTTTCAGTGCACTTGAGACTTCAAATTGGACGTGAGTTGCGACGTGGAGGGGATATAATATACTTGTTCCGGGATGCAGATTTTTTACGTAATAAATTTATAAGTATACAGATTTTTGAGTTTACTAAATCCTCCCTGTCATCACAATATGTTAGCAATGGACGCTGTAGGAAAATATGCAAGGGACTACCAGCTTTTAGCAATAAGACCGCCTTGTACATTTTAATGTCTGTACGAGTATATTTTATCCTTGGTGTATAATAAAATGTTTCTTACTTATTTACTTACTAATGCAAATCATCATCAGGTCTTTTTTAGTCTCCACTGTAGGAGCATGACCCTCTCTGTACGACCAGAGCCATCCGTGGCCAGCTAGAGCAGTCAGAGGATTTGGCCTACACTCCACGCTGGCCAGACGGGTTGGAGAGGTCTCATTAATGTGTATGAGCTTTTTTTTAACTTGTGTTTCCTAAGTCGACTTCTACGACATCCACGGGAAGACTTGGAGTGGTCCTATTGTACTCTGCCTGGAACCACACGGCTAATGATACTTTTTGTCAGTTAATTCCCAATTACCAATTACTTTCAGTTTATCGACACAAAGAAGAAGAAGCAATCTAGATACTGGATAGCCTGAGTATCTAGATTATTTATTCCTCATTTTTCGTATTTAAGTCATTATATGCTTACAGAAAAATACTCGTAGGATACAGGTCTTACAACTAAGAATACTCAAGACCGTGCGAAGTAGAGAAGGAAAATCCGGAGAGCGGACCCCGGGCTTCGCAGCGTTGCAGCTGCGGATGCAACAACACGCTGAGGTAGGAGAGAGAGAGAGAGAGAGAGAAAGAGAGAGGAAAAATAGGATAGGAGAAGAGATTGTCAGAAGTCTTGAATCTGAAGCTATGGCTGAAGACCAAGGATACTTGTAGAGATCTATGGTAGCAGAAAGCTTTTTCATACTTTGTACTACACATTGATGCATCTTCCATGCTGGTCTCACTGGAAACAAAAAAAAACTTAGAATGTACCAGCTACTTCTCTTCCCGTGCAGATCGTAAAAGCCGATCGAGAGACTCGGCAAAACTACGAATCAAGTTATATGCGATGCGGCTAGCAATCCGTCACTATTTTGATTTGTTTTTCACCTTCTCGCCCACCATCACGCTAGAAGTGGCTTTTGGGTGTTGCAGCCCTGGGCTCTGTCTGGTTAAAACCACAAGACCCAAAATGCTCTGCCTGCCCCATTAGGGATAAAGACGTGATAGTATGAATGTATTTATGTTTTACATTGGCTTAAAATACTCGTAAAATAGAAATTCCAATTGAACTCAAAACAATTTACAATAGTAGTTCGCTGTGAAACTCGACCTCGCGATTTTTTATTAATATTTCAAAAACTACTGAACCAATTTTAATGCCCAACGAACTTGAAAATCCTATTGATATTTCCTACATGCCTACCAAATTTTATCAAAATCGGACCATCGGTTCGGCTATTATCGCGGATCAAACATACATACATACAAACAATGTGTTTTCGCCCCAACTTGAATTATTATAAAAAATAAATAAATATAGACTACATCCGAAATACATCACTCATCTTGTAGAGCAGTACTTATATCTGTGGTAAAAACATTTTCATGAATACAAAATGATGAAGTTTGAACGAAGGTTTGACGACAAATTCCAAATTAATTTCGGTGTTCGGCCCGGCCGTATTTCATCCTGACTTTCCCACTTCGTAAAGAACTAGGCAGTGATATAAATTCATGGAAATTCCCACCGTACTTTGAAATTAAGTGTAAGCACGTGTAAGGATCGTGAGGCTTCGAAGAGTCGTGTATGTACCTACCAAGCATTTCATTTCATTACAAATTCCCTTTCATTCCATTTTCAAATCATTGACTGATCCCTTTTCACTCATTCCACCATCATCTCTTAAGCTGATCACTTGCTTCTCTCTATTTGTTGTATTGTATCTTAATAAATTAAATATTATTATTTTATACTCGTATGTAACAGTCAGTATCAGATAATAAATTTCATATAATCCATCGTATATCGAGTCTCTATTCTCTACCTCTTCTACTATCTTCTGTGTGGGAACTCGCCTAGAGCGCCGGGACAGGTCGAGGTCCCACACATTTAAATGCTCATGTACTTTCGTTCGCAAATATTCTTATCGCAAGAGGTTTAAGTTTAGTTCTATAGCCTAGGATTGGTTCGGGTCTGTTCGGGTAGCGGAGGTCAGACGGCAGTCGCTCTGTGTAAAAACCAGTAACCTCGTCAAATCACCGGTCTCTAAAGCGTTACGGCTGAGGATGCAATCGGAAATACGCTCTATGATGCTGAGGTTTAGTTAGAGATCTTGGTCTGATGATGGAGCCGGAAAGCAGCGGAACGGCGAATACCTAACGAGTTTGGTCTTATTTAGTTTGCCTTGAGAAGTAATTTGGTCTCATAAAGAAAATCTTGTATTATAGTGTAATCATCCAGTTTTTTTATTCGCAACATACAAATTCCTTTTGATATTAAAAGCAATGAATGAAAGCATATAATGCAACGAATTTAAATCTTTATCTTCTTCATCTAAGCGCGTTCCCAGTTGCATCCTCAACTATGCTGCATCGGAGCCCGGGGTGCGCTTTCCTGCTTTTTCTTCTCCAACTATAACATGCATGTCAATGGTCACCCAAGGATGCCAAAGACCTTGCCAAGTAGAAAAAAAATGCCGGAACAGTTAAAATGATTTGGTTGTAATTTTACGACCGGCCGCCTGCCTGACGTCAACCCTCCTTGGGAATGCAATTGTAGCACGAGATGTTTGTGCTTAGTCCTTAAGTCGCCTCTTACGACATCTATAGGAAGAGATGGAGTGTTACTATTCTAACCCGGAACCACACGGAACACATAAATTTAAATCTTTAACTTGGAGATTATTTATAGACTTGATGTTCACTGAATCGCAGGAAATCTTCAGCTAGACTAGATGGAAACTAGGTCGGTATTTATATTTCGGTGAAAATATAGCTTTACTCTGGCTTTATCGCTTCAAGTTTTCAGGAAATAAATGTTCTAACAAATATGTACTTTCATATAGCCGTGTATAATTTTTAAGCCATTGATGAACGTGATCGGTCTACGTCCTGGAATAGCACATATTGCTCTTTGACCTCAAGCAACCTGTTATATTGCTGATATAAACATACTCGTAGAAAAAGCCATAAACTGAAAAGGTTAAAATGGGTTGAAGATATTAGAATTAGTGGCATTGTGAGCTGTAGACCTCGTAGTCTGATAAAGTTTATCGGATGAAAAAGTTTTATAACATTTGTGAATATTTGCTGAAATATTAGGTCCTTACATATGAAATTGCCGTTCAGTATCAAAAAAGTGAAACAAGTTTTTTTTTATGAAATTATTATTTAATCAATCGAAGTATGCGCCGTTGTTATCGATACACTTCCGCCATTTTATAGGCAGATCATTGATACCTTTGGAAAAAAAATCCTGGGAGCGAGAGTCTATGAACTGTTTGAAGGCGGTTTTGACTGCCTCATCAGATTTGAAATTTTTTCCTTGTAAAAAGTTATCCAAATTTTAAAAAAAGTGGTAATCGGTTGGGGCAAGATCTGGAGAGTATGGTGGGTGACGCAGAGGTTCCATTCGCAGCTCCTCTAACTTGGCGATCGTTTGATGTGCAGTGTGTGGTCTAGCGTTATCCTGAAGGAGCAGTGGGCTAGAGCAATTCATCAGTCTCGGTTGTTTAATGGCGAGCTTTTCCATCATTGTTTGCAATTGTTGGCAATACAAGTCTGCAGTAATCGTCTGGCCTGATCTCAAGAAGCTGTAGTGGATAACACCAGCACTGGTCCACCAAACACTAACCAGAATCTTCTTTTTGGTCAGTTTTCGCTTAGGGCAAGGTTTTGCCGGTTCTCCAGGGTCAAGCCATTGTGATGATCGCTTCCGATTGTCGTACAGGATCCATTTCTCATCACAAGTCACGATACGGTTCAAAATCACCTCATTATTGTGGCGATTAAGCAAAGAAACGCAGCAAGCAACGCGTGTTTGTTGGTTTGCTTCAGTCAATTCGTGCGATACCCACTTTTTGAGTTTTTTAATTTTTCCGATTTGGCGCAAGTGGATAAGTATCATTTTGTCACTTACGCCGAAGGCTGCTGCTAATTCAGAAGTGGTTTGAGATGGATCCGCTTCCACTATCGCCTTCAATTCTTCGTTATTCACTTGAGTATCAGGTCGTCCACGAGGCTCATTGTGTAAATCGAAATTTCCAGAACGGAAACGATGAAACCAAAAACGCACCGTTCGTTCGTTAGCGGTGCCTGGTCCATACACGTCGTTAATTCTTTGAGTCGTTTCTGCAGCACTGGTACCACGGTGGAACTCGTATTCGTAAATACCGCGAATTTTCAATTTGTCCATAGTTGTTGTTATAGCAATGTTGAAACACAAACAAATGATGTTAAAACAAATGAAATACGAATTTTAAAACAATTTTTTTCTGGCTTTATTTCGAAATAAATTTGAATTTGGAATTCCTAATGAAACGCAAGATATTTGATTTTAAAGTTGCCAGTATTGAAAATCGGCAATTTAATATTATGACATTTACGTTTTCAACCCCGATATTCCGCTATTTTGAAAAATTTCGGTAACCTGGCTCAGCAAGAAATTCTACGGTTGAGAAATTTTTGCAACCTGTAGGCGAGAACAACCGGAACACTGGAATTCGGACACACAAAAGAATTTTTGCGGGAGCTGAAACGGAGACCTTCATTCACTTTCCTCACTCGGTCAAAAATCGCAGGTTGAGCCAATCTGTAATTTTTCTAATGGTTTCACGCTTCAGCACCGGCCATGCTGAAGCGTTCCGTCGCTCTCTTTCGCTCTAGCAAATGACTGTTCTAACCGACGGAAAAGGATAGCAGCATAGGAAAGTGCTGTTCCATGCTGACAGACACTTATCGATTGCCTTGACCAAGATAGTCGAGGTTTTCGGTGTCGGTGACGATGATAATGAAGCTATAAACTCCGGAGATATCTACACCTTGCAGTTGTAAAGATGATGTATTTATCAAGATTCTTACATAATAATATATGAACTAAACATATATACATACACATTATCACGCCTGTTTCCTACAGGGGTAGATAACAGAAGCTATGGACCTCCACTTGCTACGATCCTGACAGGCTTCTCTCGTTTCATATACATTCTTTATCACTTTCTCTGGGCATGCATGAAGAGTACTTCTGACCTCTCTTTTTTTGATGAATGTCTGCACTAAGTACTAAAAAACTGTAAAAAAATATAACACTTTAAAAATACAATAGTCGTAATAAAATGCATATTAGGGCAAAGCAATCCCTATAATAAACATCTGGTGATTCCCAGTAAGTAAATAATAATAATACTTAACATAGTAGTCATGCATTGATACCGAAACGACCCTACAAAACTTTTTTTAACTTCATGAAAAAGAACAGCTGCAATGTCTAGACTTCAAAAATGTTTAAGGAAATTGATATAATAACGAAAATAACCGTATAATTTTATTACATTGCTATCGCAACGCTGTTCCGTAACATTTGGCGGGAATCACCATTTTTGGATTCTTTATGTATACGAGCATATTCTGCAAGGCATTTTAGTTGCATTTCAGTGCCATATGCATTATGGTTTTGATTTGGCGAAAATTCTAACAAAAATGCTGTTCTTATTTCAGGTTTCTTTATGATGTTACTATTTGTTATGAATCAATTGATATTCGAAGCCTTAATCTAACCTAAGCATATTTATAAATCCGTTAAACTTGCCTGTAAGTAACGATTTGACTTCAACATTTGTGCAAAACAAAACAAAGTGTCTGTTAAATATCCTATGATAATAAAGATATTTTAAATTGAATTGATTACGACTGGTAATGTTATAAGGCTCAGAATGTGGGACCACAAAAGTACAGGACGAGAAGAGGACTCCATTCTGCGGAAGTGAGGATGTTGAGATGGATGTGTGAGTGACAGTACGGATGTTAAAAACTTCTACGTAAGTAGCTTGAAGGTTGCGCCGCTACGATACGATACCGTTGACATTTTGTTCACACGAATTTTTTACCAAATTCTCTTTTAAAAGTTCATGCCCACCTTTTGAACACCCTTTCTTTAAGTCATCATCATTCAGTTTTTCTGTTCATAAGCTATTTATATGTTAGTTTATTTATATAATTATGATATTAAAGGTATAGTCGGTATGTAATTCTATATTTTATGATGTAAGTATATTGTTTTGCTTTTTTGCGACGCATATATTTTTCTGCTTATACCTATGGTTGACAGGGAGAAAATGCTCTTAGCATTAAGTCCGCCATTGTTGAAAGCATATTTTTACTTTGGAACAATAAAGTTTGATAAATAAATAAAATAAAGACTAGGTAAGTAACAGTTTGGTTTGGTCTGTATACGTTTAGCGAAGATAATGTAAATAAATAAATAAATATATTTATAGGGACAAATTACACTGATTAAGGTAGCCCCAAAGTAAGTTTTAAACTTGTGTTATGGGATACTAACTCAAGTAAATGCATGTAATTAACGCATAAAATACTAAATATGGGTAGGGGAGGGGAAGACTAAAGAAGAGATCTATGGAGAGCGTAAAGTATGACATGGGTATAATAGTTGGGGTGGATTAAGGAATGACGGGTGATAGAGGGACACGAAGGGGTAAGAGTAGGTACGAGTATTTATACCTACTCTTATATGTCTTATAAGACACACTGCGCCGACCCCTAATAAAATGGGAAAAGGTAAGGGAGATGAATATTTAATCTAAGCATAGGTATGTCTTGCCTATTTTTATTTATTTCTAATTCAAACAGCGCACATTGCGTTAAAAATCCTAACTAATATTATAAATGTGAAAGTGAGTTTGTATATTTGTTTGTTTGTGTGTTACCTCTTCACGCTTTATTTACTGAACCAATCGTTGTGAAAATTCGCATACACATAATTTGGAGTACTGAGAAGGACATAGGGTACTTTTCACCCCTAAAAAAGTAATGTTCCCGTGGGATTTGGGATACGCGAGCGTAGGTAGTAGCCGAGTGTAGGTAGTCTTCATTCAAATAAGTGCCTAATTACAAATGTGCGGACGATTCCACTTTACGGCTACAACTCGTAGCTGTTTGTGAAATTACATTTGCATTCTGTATCCTTGTAGTTTAATTTTATTCAGCCTCAACTATATAATGCCATGATACTTTTAGCCAGTGTGCAAAATTTTGCAGCAATATCAGTCAAAAAGAGCAAAATAAGAAATATTTCCGGCCCTGACATACAAAGTTTTTTTTTTTCTGTCACAATATGATTTTTTGGAGAATATTATTAATGATTTAACGATTGAACAGGGCTTCATCATCATCATCGTGAGCTTTCAGGGCCACTGCTGGGCATAAGCCTCCACCTTGTTCTGTCTGCACCATCTTGTTCTGTCCCTGGTCGACCCACCTAGCCACCGGACGTCCTACACTACGTTTACCTTTTCTGGGCTACCACTCGGTGATGGCCTCTACCATCTACCATACACCTACCATCGTTCCTTCAAGCCAGGCGTTCCGCCCAGTTCCATTTTAGAGTCGCAACCCTAGATAGGTTCTTCTTCTTAGTGCTTTTCCTCTCCAAATATAATATGCATCTCAATAGCTAGGTCACCTCAGGATGTAAAAGTCGCAACCCTATAGAGGACGTATGAACCTTTTTGTTTCTAAAAAACGAATATAATCAATATCCGAATCAAATGGTCACATAAAAATATTTAACGTAAAAATATTGCCTAAAGCCACAGATCATGATAGAATATGTAGCGAATTGATAGAGCGATCCAAAAAGTTTTCTTGTAACAACAATCAATCACATTAATAAAACGTCACAGAATATATTTTCCGAAATGGGTGTCATTCAGAATTGATGTAAAAACAAAGCCTTAAATCGGTTTACAAGAAGCGTATGATAGGATGAGTCGGCCCTTGTGATGTGGGCTCGTTTTTCACACCCTGAAATTTATGGACCGGCAAAATTTTCTTATCTCCGACCCGGTCCGGCAAGCATGAATTATATCAAAATATCTTCTATCGTCTATGCTCTTTTTTCATGGAAATTTCTTTCGTGTTTTAGTTTTTGAACGATGCTTCGCGGTTAGTTCTTTTTGTGTAAATAGTTTAGGATTTCTGAGTAATTTGTTAGAATCTGTTCGCCGGTCAATACCTTCAAAGTCAAGCCTTTGTCGGCCAATTTTTTTCCTAAATAGATATATTCTTATTTTATTCGATATATTCTTATATTTCCTACATAGTACATGGACATCATCAGTAAAAGACATCGTAGCAAATAGGTAGGAGAAGGTAAAATTATATTTTGATTAGTGTATCTGTTACAATATCCACATTATCCACTGGTTATTATAAAAAAAACAGGTACTTCATAATTATTTAGCAAAAAAAGTTATTTAGGATTTTTTTATAAGTAGGTAAGTTAGTTTTTAGGGTTCCGTACCCAAAGAGTGCAAACGGGACCCTATTACTGAGACTCCGCTATCTGTCCGTCTGTCCGTCTGTCACAGGGCTCTATCTCTTGAACCGTAATAGCTAGAAAATTTGAAAATTTCACCGATTATGTATTACTATGGACGCTATAACAACAAATACTAAAAATAAAAAAAGTTAAAAATTAAAGGGGGGACTCGCACTTGCCTGTTTATTATATATCAATATTTCGTTTCAGTAAATTTTGTTAGACTGTATAAAGATTACGAGTACGTTCAGGCAGATAAAGAAAAAAATACCGAAGAATGTATTAAGAACATTAAACCAATTTAATAACGTGACGGTTTGTAAAAAAATATGCCGGAGGCTTCGGTGGATACGTGCCGTCTCACGCAGGAGAAGGCTTAGAAAAATGACTTTATGAATAAAGGTGAAAATGCCGCCTAAATCTGAGTTACAAAAAATATTATCTCCGTTCATTTTCATTTTATTTTAAGACGCCTAATTTCTAGGCGTGAGTTGACAAACATGATGGATAGTTGTCAAAATATTATTCGATTGGTTCTTAATGCTGTCCGCGACTTCGTTTGCGCTTTCCTCGTGAATTTGAGTCTGTTTTAAACTATGTCACTCTCTGATGTCTCAAGAATTATAAGAAAACGTTATATTGAGTATTGGTGTAGCTAGATCTTGACTCGATTTGACAAATGCGTGTTTTAATAATAATAGCTCATCATCATTACTTATCTATGACCTTTCAATAAAAGTAAGAACATAAGAGTTATATCAAATTCTTTAAATCAGAATCAGAAAACATCTCCCAGATTTCTAAAAAATGGCTAACCTACTGACTTTATTTACTATACGCGCGGCACTCTCCGCGTGCTGGCCGCCGCCAGCCAGCCACCCGGTAACGGGCGGTGACATTCAAATGGAATTTTTTTGTACATATACGAAGCAATTATATCAGCTTTCCCTCGAACTTTCATCTTCATATACAAGCTGACTTTTTATTCGACGGAATTTTTTTTGGAGCAAGTTCAGTCCATGATACTGAACTACTTTCTATAAAAAAAGTTATTAAAAGTCGATAAAAATTGTTCGACCTCCCATACACAATCCGTTTGGCTGAGCGCTGATTTGTATAGGAGGACGAAAAGTTTTTATCTATTTTCAATAACTTTTTTTTATAAAAAGCAGTTCAGTATCATGGGACTGAACTTACTGGATAAAAAGTCAGCCTTTATTAGATTTTACCACCCGGCTGTGCCGATTATTACGAGTACTGGCCCGACTAAGTGTGTAGCAAACCTTACTTTGAGGTTAGTTCAATTTTCCTAAAAGGGTGGTGTTCCACAAGCAAAGCGGGACTAACCAGGCCGACCATGTTTCTCTAATCCCCGCGCCAGTTTGATCCCATAATCACAGTTATAGTGATTGAGTGCCTGGTGAATTGGTTGACTTTACGTAGGTGCTAGTCGGTTAAGAAGCTCAGAGTTAGAAAATGTATAATTTTGTGTGTTTTACGTTTGGGCTAAAAGGTTTTAAGGCGAAGATATAGGCAAATGGCCTTGAAGTGTGAAATAAATTGTTAACTCGTAAATATGGAGATAATTTCCATATTTCTCTACGTCATGCACTAGATAGCCCTTTAAATTATTTTATGAACTGCCGTTAAAACTATTATTGGTGATCCGTCTAGCTTTAAAACTTGCCGTGGCCACTTTTGGCGGAGGCAAGTTTTAAAGCTAGACGGACTAATGTAAATACTTTCAACGGTAATTTATAAAATAATTTAAAGGGCTATCTAGTGCATGACGAAGAGTAATATGGAAATTATCTCCATATTTACGAGTTAACAATTTATTTCAAATGAGGGCGCCACTTCAAGGTCATTTGCCTATATCTTCGCCTTAAGTAGGTATTAATGTTATTTTTCTATTTCAATTCTAAGTTGGCACTGTAGAACAGAATGAGGCCCTTTAAGTGCTCAAAGACACGCATCTCATGAAACACACGAACCAGAACGCAAGACCAAAAAAAAGTACAGAAATTGCGTTTCTTTCAAAGTCAACTTTTTTTATTCAATGTAGGACTAATAACTTATTGAAAGTCATAATTTTCTTATTATTTTTAGTGCCAAAGCTACAAACTACTAGCGTTTCGGAACGACCACTGCTGGGAAGATTATATACGCCGAAAGAAACCCAGTTCAGTATAGGTCCCTACCCAGCCTGATGTGCTTTATGGCATTGCAGATTTACAATTATTTTTATCATATATTTACATTACATTTAAATCAGTTAAAAATATGCTACTATTTCTAAACATTTTAACATAAATAAAAAAGCAGCGTGAAACGGAACGGATTCTCCATGAAAGGTTTCATTGACATTTGTACGCTACAAATATCAAAATTAAAATGCGCCCGTTTGGAAACACTCGCGCAAATCATTCGTAATGTGACTCCCTGAATGAAAAATAGCACTCCAGCTGGATGTATGCACGCACGTTTTGTATTTTTTTTTTCAAATAAAAATTGGGTCTGATTCGTACTTTTCACATTTTAGGTTGAGCTGAAAGCGAGTGGTAGAGCCATGGAATACAGCTTCAATGGCTCTGAAATGCATGATGCGGCCCGTAAGGGCGCAATGACGTCTCAATTTTGGACTCCTGAAAAGTTTTAAGTTAAGTTTTTTTTGAAACAAAGAAATAAACGCCGAAAGTCTTTTGTTTACTATTTACTTACCACAGTCTATACTAGATCATTATAATTAGAATTAAAATAACAGCCAAAAAACAAAAAATAATCGACATTTCCATGCAAGTGTTTAGCCATCCGGGCGATTGTATGAAAAGTGTCGATTTTTTTTGTTTTTTGACTGCTATTTTAATTCTATAATCATTATAATTTAGTGATCTAGTATAGCCCGTGGCTCGATTAATTACGGGTATATCCCTGGGAAAGCTTCCAAGTTGTTCCAAGCGTGGAAGCATCCACGTTCGCGTTTTATAGACGTTTAAAGGTACACAGATATCTGCACAGTTACAAGCGGTAAATTTCTCTGAACCCTTCGTTTGTAAAGTGGGTCCAGGAAAGAGCTGAGCAAAGTACGGCCGCCGGAAGTGCGGTAAACTTGCCATCCCAATGCAAAAGGCTTTCACGCACGATTTCATTTCACGTTATCCGAATCACATTGGAGATTACATAAGTACATTTTACAATGCCCCAAAAAAGAAGTGTACTGTTTTCAGGGTACATACATGTAAGTATCATCATATCTTAGGCACTACAGCCTCGGGTGGGCCTTGGCCTGGTGAAGCAAATCTCTCCAGCCGGTTCTGTCATTGGCCTTTTCTCGCCAGCCATCGGAGTTTTGTTGGGGCTTTTCCTTTCGGATTTACCATTTAGAAGGCGCTTGGGAGCTTTATCATCGTTTATTCGCTCTACATGACCGGCCCATCGCGCATCGGTAATTTAAGTATGGATGTAAGTTTTTTATTCCACCATAACTTTGACATGTCTGAACAGATTTAGATGTTTGGGATATTGTTAGAATCCTAACATCACCATAAGTGATATAGGGTATAATATTTTTTGTTCATTTATGGGACTCTTGGTTGGTTTTTTAATCAAAGTGGTAAGGTAGTTTAGTTATTGTTTTTACCCTGAAGTGGTTAGTTAGGCAGTTAGAATGGTGCCCACAAACCGCATAAAAATCACCTTTTCGGAATTAAGAAGGCAAGGTCGGTTAGCCGTATATTAAATAGATATCTGTACCCCTACCCTAGTTATATGGCTTACTACGGACGCTAGCGTTTGTCGTCTCGTCAATCATTTCTATGGTATTCTGTACAGCGCCCCTAGCGGATAGTGTGGGCACTTAAATACGTACCACGAGTTACATTCGTAAACTATTCTATTCACGTGTTTCTAACTACTCGCTATAGTTAAATACAAATTTGGCACCATGAGTTACATTTTTGACAGCTGTCATCGCCCATGCAGTAACAAGCGAAATAAAAAAAACGCACTTTGTCGTCAAGCTATGGAATATGCTTTTGTGAAGCTTGTATCTGTCGACAGTGCAGGCCACGTACATACACTAAAACAACTTGATCATACCTCTATAAGTACCTCTGCAAAAAACAACTTACCAGCTGGATATATACACACATATCTAATATACATATTTTCTAAATAAAAACTAACCCTCTTATTCATAGAAAATCTAACGTTTCCTAAACCTATTTTAGTTAAAATATGTTCTGTCTTTATCTCTCTTTTCAATATTTGATATAGTAAGAACGAGAAAAACATATTTTAACTAAAATAGGCTTAGCAAACGTTCAATTTTTTTTAATAAATAATAGGGTACACTCTGTATTAAGTATTTTATATTAATAAATAGTCTGAAGTTAGTTTAAAGAACGCCATTTAGTGTTTGTTTAAACCTATCCTAGGGTTGGTTCTCGTCTAGTTTGGGTAGCGGAGGTCAGAAGGCAGTCGCTCTGTGTAAAAAACCAGTAACCTCGTCAATCTCCTATAAGTTAGGTAGCGGATCCCGAGCAGCGTTACCGCTGAGGATGCAACCGGGAATATGCTCGGATAATGATGAGTCAAATCTACATACTTATGTTACATTGATATCTGCGCAGTTACAAGCGATAAATATAACTGAACCCCTTTGTAAAAGCCTCCAGGGAAGAGCTCTGCAAAGTGCGGCCACCGGAAGTGCGGTAAGCTTGCCATCCTACCGAGGCCTTCACGCACGATTATTTTCACGTTATCCGAATCACATTTGAAAATCTAACAGTACTTGGATTCTGTTAAATGTATGGTAAGATTGATTTCGTGATTTTCCTCACTTGTCTTCTTCTTCTGTCCTTTATCCCACTCTAAGTGGGGTCGGCACAGGATGTTAGTCGTTTCCATTTTGTTCTTTCTTAAATGGATTTTCTTTTCTGTGTATATCTTAAATCTTGTATGTATTTATGTCATTTTATATATGTAAGTATATTTATCAGTTGTACCTAGAGTTTATTTATTATTATTATTTTAAATTGTGTTAACCTTTGAGCATCACCTATTTTCATCAAACATCTATAAACAGTATCTTGGTTGCGTGGAAGAGATTGCAGTTGCGATAAGGCCGCCTTTTGTCGTCTGTTTTTTGTAAAATATTGTTCTGTATCATAATGTTTGGTGCAATCAAGATTTTAACTAAGATTTTTTCATGTGCGCATATTTTTACAGCAAGTTTTGTCCATTTGTCCAAGAAAACCTCGAATTAGGTAGGTACGAGTACCATGTGAATGCGCGATTACATAAATACATATCTTCAATAGTAAAAGTCGAGGCCCGAGAATCTGAATGCGGCTAGCAACCCATCACTATATTGCTTCCTTTTTAGGGTTCCGTACCCGAAGGGTGCAAATGGGGCCCTATTACTGAGACTTCGCTGCCTGTCCGTCTGTCTGTCGGTCTGTCACAGGGCTCTATCTCTTGAACCGTAATTGCTAGACACCTGAAATTTTCACCGAGTATGTATTACTATGACCACTATAACAAAAAATACTAAAATTAAGGTAAAGTTAATAGTAAAGAGGGTCGTCATACAAGAAACGTGTTTCATCAGCGTTTTAAAACATTGTACGGAGGTACGGAACCCTTCATGTACGAGTCCGACTCGCACTTGCCCGTTTGTTTATTAAAGTAGCGAAGTCCCCTAGACGGAACTCTTATAAGTTTCGGTATGTCTATCTGTCCCCAAAGACTGTTAGTACTAGAATATTGTAATTTTGCATATTATATATAAATTACTTAGCCGTTGCCTTATGTAAAAACGTGTAGGTAATTAGGTACATAGGTTCAGCCCAGAATAATATATAATAGGTACCTACTATGTTCAACCTACATAGGTTGAACATAGGTGGTTACATAACCACCCATATTCAGAGCTGTAAAATTTTCTTACTTCAATACAATCAAAGAAAAGCGAACGAAGTACGGAAAGGGCAAAACCTTTTTGTCGAATTGAGATCCGAACTACCGAGGCCAAGAAAACGGATTTGTGTTTTTTTCGTTACTTGTCGTTTTCTTCTATACCAACTTAAAGATTTAGTTTTCAAATAGTTGATTAATCTTTTTAGGCATACACTAATTAAGCTGAGGATACAACTGGGAATACGATGATGTGAAAGAGAGACCAATATTCAATTTATAATAGAGGTAAAAGTTAATACGTTTAACAAAGTTTCACAAATTCTTAAGAACTTACATTTTTTCAACCAGGAAAATTAGATGAATTAATAAATAGTTACGAAAAAAAACTTGAGTTATTCATTGCTTTTTTTAAAATTTAATTTTATTAATGGCTTGACGCTATATTGCGTATTTAGCCAGGAACAAGTTAATAAAACGTGGGAAATTCTTTTTTCCTAACAAGTTACAATCAAAGGTTGGTGTAGGCCTTTGATTGATTTAAGGGAGCTTCTGGCGACAAACCTATACGAGTCCACTGGTTTTCATAGCCGATTGAGTGGCGGACGATGTCCGAAGACGCCCACACAGTCCGCGAAACAAATATCACTACAGCCGTACTATGACTGTCCACTTTAACTATTTCACATATTGTTCATGAGCATGAGCATTTATAACACCAAACAACACCAATTTCATATTATAAAGTCCACTAAAATCAATTTGCAAAATAATTAA
Organism: Acrobasis repandana; assembly: GCA_963576875.1. NCBI lineage: Eukaryota > Metazoa > Arthropoda > Insecta > Lepidoptera > Pyralidae > Acrobasis > Acrobasis repandana. The sequence continues at coordinate 16,491,522 of OY756227.1, forward strand.
AAGAAAACCCCAACCGAACCCCTTGACTTCCCGCCAAAAACTCCTGTTCATTGCTTTTTCATTACTCAGAAAACGCAACAGAAAAACAAAAGAGGAACGAATATGTCATCATAGTTTTTTTACGTTAACAAAGACTTATTATACATACTCCTTACTGTAGAGGTTTTATGCAACTAAGCTTGCTCTTACATATTATGAATACAATGTAAAAAGAATACACTAAATTATTACTTAAAATTATAAATATGCTTAACAATAACGTCTGTATTTGGGCCCTTGGCAATTTATTACATTTACATTGTACAATCACAGCGCCACAGAACTCTTGCTTCGTTACTCTTGTAGCAGCCCACACAATGTACCTCTAGTTGACTTAACTGTTAACACAACGATGAAAATTAAAATGGAAGATATGTTAGTAATTTCGCCCCCAACAAAATCAAGGTCATATATTTTTTTTATTAAATGTAGAGAAAAATTTTACAAGTATAACTTTATTGGCTTTGTACGGGCAACGATTACACATGTAAGCATTTCCAGTGAAAACGGCATCTAAAACGTGTATCAAAAAGGAAAGGGAGTTAACGTACTAACCAATTTGAACAACTTTTACTACGGGACCATCTCGGAAACGGCAAAAAAAAATCTTTCTTTCTAAAAAAATTCTTGTATAGTAAAAACCGCACACCACCACGTGTTAGTGAAAATCGCATCAAAATCGGCCCTAAATTCGGAGAAAATACATATCATGTTACTGGGCGATGCGGCTAGCAATTATCACTATTATTTTATTTATTTAATTTATTGCACTATAAAATTAATGTACAATAGGTATAATCTTAACGCTAAGCGCTGTCTACCAGAAAATACCTTTGGGACGTATAAGAGCTACTACTACTACTACTACTATCAAACTCATCACTATTTTGATTCCTTGCTCCACCTTCTCGCTCATATTAAGCTAAAAGTGGCCTTTAGGTCTTGCGGCCCTGAGTTCTGTCTGCTTAGAGCCGCAAGACCCAAAATGCTCTGTTTGCCACACTAGGGATAAAGACTTGATAATGTGTATGTATGTATAATAATGTCTAACAAAATATACTGAAACTATTTTAAAGGTGAATTCAGTGCATGATACTGAACAACTTTCCCCAAGGAACATATGACGAAATATAAAAAATAATTTTTGCCTTTCCATACAAACTCGGAGAAGCTAATCGGTCTACTTGAATGGGAGGCCAGAAATTATTTTTTTTATTTCGACATATGGTCCTTGGGGAAAGTTGTTAAGTATCATGGACTGAATTCACCTGTGTATTTTATTAGACCTTATATATATGTTAAGTAGGCAAACAGGCACCTTATAAGGCAATAAAAGTTTTATGACGCTCAAATAAATCACAAGTGCAACAAACAACATAACCAAAAATAACGGTATTAGAAAATGAAGGCGGTAACCGTGCATCTACAGAAATATATGATCGAAGGTATCTTCCCGTGTTTCATCACTGCGCAATGTATTCAGTTCTGCAGGACCGAACTATTGTTGCGGCTCAAAGCGGCATTGTTAACTTTAATGGCCGGTTCTGATTTGTATGAACATACATATTCACTGTTTTAAAACGAGAATTATTAAAAACAATCTCGTAAAAATATTAAGGTGACGTGGGTTCACAATTTGCAATACCGTGCGTGTTTTTGAAAAATCACTGTTCTTAAACTACTACAGTTTATTCCTCAAAAAAATTACATAAAACTCTTAAGGATTTTCTACAGACACCCACAATAGCCAAAACACGATTGAGCATTTTTGGCTTGATAGAAAAAAATCACAAACATACCTCTAAATTTGCCTTTATAATACATATTACTATTTTATACAATCACCTTTTTATATGAAATTATACCAAAAAATGTATTATCTAAATATCTATCCATTTTGGCTACAAAAAAATTATAAATATAATACAAAAACAATAATAAATAAAACACAGCGAAATATTCGTCGAAACAGAAGAAAGGCCCGGAGCCGTGCTCGACGTAATAAGTATTATAAAGGCAAATTTAGGCAAATTAGAGGTATGTTTGTGATTTTTTTCTATCGAGCCAAAAATGCTCAATCGTATTTTGGCTATTGTGGGTGTCTGTAGAAAATCCTTAAGATTTCTATGTAATTTTTTGTGGAATAAACTGTGGCAGTTTAATAAGAGTGATTTTTCTAAAACACGCACAGTATTGCAAATTGTGAACCCACGTCGCCTTAAAGACATGTAAATTGTGAAAATCATTATCATAATTTTTTGGATGATTGAAAATGACTGGTCACAGGTGATTTGAAATTGAAGCTGCAGTGTAACCATTTCGACTCGATAAGAAGGTCATCATCATCAGGTTTTTTTGGCCAGAGGCATATATTAGCCAGAGCAGTTGAAGGAATGTCCTACACTCTCCACGCTGGCGCTGGCCAGACGGGTTGGAGAGGACTCATTGATGTTTATAAACTTTGTTTTACTTGTTTTCCTAAGTCGTCTTCTACGACAACACAGGTAGACTAAGAGTGATGCTATTCTACACTGCCGGGAACGACACGGCTAGATTTCTTGTGACAATACATCCACGAAATGATAAGAACGTAGTCAAATGCCAGAGAGCAAGTTATGTGATGGGATGGGATGGTATTGGGATATGCATTTTTGATTTGCTAAATATACATTATTGAATCAAAACTTTTTACGGTGGAAAAAACTACGGTGCGGTTGGCGCGGCGCGTGCGGAGATCCATTTTTAAACACGGAAGCATTTCCATAATGGCGCATTCTTTTTCGCTACGAATGTCAAAAAAACATCATGTTGTTTGTCATGAAGCATCCGTTCGGTTTAACGCATTCGTTGGATCCGTTCCCTTTTTATTCATTTAATTGTTTTTTTTTAATTAAAAATTTATTTGTTTTTTGTGTAAAAGAATATTTAAGGCTGACGAGACGAGACGGTTTAAAAAATATGGTGTGATGGTATTTCGTGACTTAGAACGCGAGCAGTGACTTAGAAAACTACATGCTTTGTGTTTCACTGACTCTTACAGTTAAGAATAGGTCTCCGGGCATTCCTCAATAAGTACTGTTTTTGAAAGTATTTTAGCTACTCAAACACATTACGGATAAAAGAAAACTCATCTATTTCAGCGGTTTTCTTAGGTTTTCGTAGCTTAAAAATCCAGCGATCTAAACATACTATTATGGTAATAGTGTCATCCACTGAGAAACAGCGTAGATATACGCCGCAAGAGATAAGTCTGTAATTTATCTGACGTTGTTCATGCAAATTCTGAACTGGGTAAATACCGAGTACACTGGAAAGACAATCTTGCGAAAATACATCTACGAAATGATAAGAACGTTGTGAAATGTCACGGAGCGAGTTATGTGATGGGCCCAAGATATAAAGCTCGATGGCCTCTAAAGGGTACAAAGAACGTATTCTTCAACATTAGAATCTGCATTTTTTAAATACTAGCCCGGTCAAATAAGACGAAAAATGGGTATGAGGTTACAATAATTCGCACCTAGCTGAAAATTGGTAGTATTGTTCAAAACATCATCAGAAATGAAACATAAAATGTCTTTATCGACCCGATACATGGAAAAAAAATTTTTTGGAAGAGATTTTTTTCCGTTTTTTTGCTCTATATTAAAAACGGCAACAGGTAGACGCTTGAAATATTCACAGAATATTTATTTGTATATTCACTTTAAAAATATAAAATTAAATTACAATAAAATAAATAAATATATATATCAGCAGGGTGGCGCAGACAAAAGGAGGCTTATGCCAAGCAGTGGGTACTTGAAGGCTGTTGATGATGATGATGATGATGAAAATAAATATTTAAGGGGGGCCCCCATACGTCACGCAAAATCTAAAAAATCACGTTTGTCGTATGAGAGCCCCCCTTTAATATTTATTTTATTCTGTTTTTAGTATTTGTTGTTATAGCGGCAACAGAAATACATCATCTGTGAAAATTACAACTGTCCAGCTATCACGGTTCATGAGCTACAGCCTGGTGACAGACAGACGGACAGATAATCATATGAACGGACTGCTGGACAGCGGAGTCTTAGTAATAGGGTCCCATATTTACCCTTTGGGTACGGAACCCTGAAAAACGCGCTAAGTACACTACCTCTTCCAACTTTTTGAATCGTTATATTCGGCCGGATGTATGTTCAACCGTCCATCCTTCCGTTCTGTCTGTCTGTCACCAGGCTGTAGACTGTTGAAATTTCACAGATGATGTATTTCTGTTGCCGCCGTAACAGCAAATACTAAAAACAGAATAAAATAAATATTAAAGGGGGGCTCCCATTAAACAAACGTGATTTTTGTGATTTGGCGTTATGTATCGTGGGCCCCCTTAAATATTTATTATATTGTAATTAAATTATTTATTTTTAAATTGAATATAAAACTAAATATTTGGTGAATATTTCAAGCGTCTACCTGTTGCCGTTATTAATATTAAGCAAAAATACGGTAAAATATCTCTTCCAACTTTTTGTATCGTCATATCTCAGAAACGGTGACACATTTACCGTTTTGCTGGTAATTGCGAAAGACCCGTTTTTGTGACCTTTGACCCCCAGTAATTTTTTTTCCAGGTATCGGATCGATGAGGACTTTTTAGATTTAATATATTGAACAATCCTACCAACTTTCAGCTGGGTGCGAACTATTGAAACCTCGGATGTTTAAATTGACCGGGCTATACCTTGATGACAGTATTTGAGAAATTTTATATGTATATTATATAATATTATAATAATAATAAATATAATATTTTATATAATATTCTGTAATCTTAGTTATTATTTTGTCCCAAACGCATATTCAAACATTCCTCTCAATTACTGGCCGGTTGACTGGAAGAGATCCCTATATCTATCTATCCTCTTTGCGATATGTACAATAAAGCTTTATGAACAAAAACAAAAGCGTTTTCTGTTTTTCTTAATTGGATGCAACAATATATCTTTTGCAGAGTCTGAAATGAAAGTTTTTATTACAAGAATTAGCTCGTCGTGTTTGTTGTTATTGTTTTTTCAAAGGTCAAATCTTGCTGAAGTTAAATTTGAGCCACTTCCCAATTTCAAATTAAGACGAAATTTTGTAAATCAGATGACAATGCAATATTATTATGACAAGAAGCTGATGATGGAGCCAGAAGGTGGCTGTAACACGCACGCAACCCCATCTAGTTTGGGCTCATTTCATTTGTCTTGATAACTACTTAGGCCTCACAAAAGCTTGTCCGAAAAAAGTAGTTGTTTTCGAAAAACTTATTACGTATAAAAACCATAAACGCCTTTTAAGCCTTTTAATAGTTTTAGCATATTTCTTTAGGTGAAGACATAAGAGAAACAGTGTAATCGAAGTGATTTTATGCAAATATTTTGGCTTAAATATAGAACGTGAAGTTTTGAAATATTTATATACTGTATAGGATATCCTAAAGTGTTGCTTTACGATTGAAAATGCTTGCTTTTAGTTTCTATTCACATCCAGAAATAATTTGAAAAGCGTCGATCTGTTATTTTTTGGGCAAATTTTTTATCATTATTACAAATCCATTTTAAACCTATACTGGATATATTTGTGACTTTAGTTTGTGTCTATTATTCAACATTCCAATAGTTGGAAAAAGTAATCAAACAATTGAATAATTTAGAAAAAAGAATTTACGCCTACTGAAAACATGAAAACGTCAAAACTATATTTGCTTGCAAAAACTATCAGGCGCAAAAGCATTCGGCGGCGCGGCGTTGCCGATCTGTGCAGCGTTTGTAAACGCGGCGTTGTTGCCAGCTCGTGCACGTTTCGCTACCTAACCTACGAGTATTGTGATATATTTGATGGAAAAAGTCACAATGTGATAATTTCGAGCTGTTGTATATTTGATTTTAAAAAAATTGGTAATGTTTATTTTTCGTGTATGTAAGTGGCCAACACTGGTGTCAGATGTTTCAAGCTGCCTTAAGGCATCAGACATAGCTTGACGACTGCCATACAATGACAACCGAGACCAACGGCTTTTAGGTGCTTTCCTAAGCACGGAGGAGCTCGAGAAATTGTTGTATCACTTGTGGTCACCCATCCAAGTACGGACCACACCCGGGGTTGCTTAACTTGCAGTAGCGGCGTTAGGGTAGGGCGCGGTTGGGCGACCGCCCAGGGCACCAGATACAAAGGGGTGACAGGGGGCGTTTTTGGGCAAGGGGGGTAATAATAAATGTATAAATAGCGGCTGGTTAATGGCGGCAACTCCTAAACTCTTATTTGTATGCATATTGTAAACGAAGGGAGGAAGGGGGTGGGCCCTTCCTCCCTTCGTTCACAATGGAGTGGCAAATTTTAAGAATTCTATATCGTACTTGCACCCCTCCCCCCCGTCGGCAGAAATAAATCCTATAAGATTGAAGCCTAACTCAGAGTCTAAATTGCAGTTTGAGGGGGGAGGGGGGGGGGGGGGGGGGAACTCGCCCGGGCCGCTGGTAGAGCTAAAACCGGCACTGTTAAGAGAAGAAATAGGCGGAACAGTTTAAATTATTTGACTTTAGTTTTACGACCGGCCGGGCGGCCGCCTGACGTCAAACCTCTTTGAGAATGTATTTGTTCCAAAAGTTTTACAACCGGCCGCTGCTCGACGTTAACCCTGCTTAGGAATACAATTGTAGCACGAGATGTCCTTTAGTTGCCTCTTACGACATCCACGGAAGAGACATGGAGTAGTCCTATTCTAACCCGTTCCGGGTTGGAATAGGACTGGACCACACTGGAAAGTTGAACAAATAGAATAAGTATAATAGGTAGGTACTCATGTTCATTTTGTAAGTAGTAATCTGATATGCATTCATCTGAATTGCAATGTTTTAGATTTTCTATGATTTTAACCGCGCGGCACACAACCAAAGGATTTGACTCAGTACCTACATTGCGTGAATGTATAGAGTTATATCGATTCAGAGACGTCATTGTTTAAATTATACCTACTGAAGTTGTTACAACAAATAATCCAAATAATTAAATTCGTTTTGTTTTTACCCGACTACGTCGAACGAAAAAAGAGGTTCATGCATGTGTTTCGCCGCTATGCATGTATGGTACGTGTTCATCTGTTCCCTCGGCATAATGATGATATCCATGGAAAAAAAATACACGTGTATATTAAATACACGTGTATATGTATCCAAGTTTTTCAAAATTTCTGAAGGCCGTACCTAATTTTTTGGGGGTCCAGTGCTGCCCCCATTTAAAATAAATCATTTCAAAGTAAACGGAGATATCATTTAAAATTTGAGAACGGTTTGTGTTGGTATGTATTAGTAGTTATTGGTATGTGTTGATAAGTATTGGTATGTGTTGGAGATAAAATATGAAGCATTGTAAGATCTAAAACCTTTCCTAATTTCATAGGAAAAGTTAAGCCTATATGATATATCCATATACAAAGTAAAGAGGAGTAAACTTGTCTAGTTTTATTTACCCTATACTACTTACATTTTACCTCTTTACTACTTACATTTTTAACTTTGGTTCAATTATGGAAATTTACAGATTTAATGTTATGTAAATACTAAAGTTAATTTGTATGAGTACAATAGCCTCTCGGCTTATCTATCAGACAACACCGTCACACTCACGTTCTTTTCTTTCTCTTTAACATTCTATTTAATCCTCGCTCACACGTATATCTTCATGAAAAATTCTCCTTTAAAGTTTTTGATAGCCGTCGTCGTTCGTAGAGAACCACTTCTACAGATCCCAGATCACATTCCTCACAGACCTACGCGAAGTCCTTCGCTGTGCTCGCTGCGCGTTTATGGAACGCTTTACCAGTGGAGATAAAATATATCAATTATTAGGCTCCTTTAAATCTAGACTTGAGTAATATAAAATATTTATTTATATATTATATGTAGCATATTCATTAGGTATGTATGTAGTGTATTTGTAGCGTTTAAGCTTTATCATTATACTTGTTTTTTTTTTCATTGCTCTGTACGTACTTCTGCCTTCCTACTAAATTTGTAACTATCCTCTGCCCTACCTACTGGTTGACTGGAAGAGATCCCTTCTGGGATAAGTCCACCATTTGTAATATCAATTATTTTATTATGTGTAACTATCGCTGATGTACAATAAAGGTTTTTTAATGAATTGTAAAATTATTACCATCATAGAAAGCCTTATACGTCGTATAAGATAATAATGTTTATGTGAAACCATTTTTTATCTATTTTGTTTCGTACAAATTCTTTAGATAGTAAGAGAAAAGTTGAATTATGTTTTAATTTCTATTTTGAAAAATTGTTTCGAAAAGTATTTACTGTGTTTCATTTAACATCAACTATCAACATACCCTGTATTAATTATTTATAAAAATACAATAGGGGTCATCCCTATTGTATTTTTATAAAGATAGTTGATGTAAAATGAAACAAAGTGAGTACTTTTGCAACATGTATATACTCAACGCTTGTGCAAAGCATGTACTGGTCTTAATTGATTGATATTTAATGCACAAGACTATTTAATTGTAGTGAAAAGTAACAGAAATGGTTGTTTTTTTTACTGGTGTGACTTTCGTGGTCAGATTTTTTTAGCATTTTATATCTTTATCAATGAGAATCAATAAATTAACAGAAAACAGATTTTGACTAGTGTTTCGCATGCATCATGATTTTTTTAGTACGGTACTTTTTGAATTTTTGAAATCCGTTCATAAATGCAGAAGATATTCAATATTTTATTGGACCCGATTTAAAAACACGCGTCTGCCAGCCAAGTAGTGATGACGTCACTCCGGACCATACGGCACGCCACCGCCGCGCGCCGTCCGCCCGCAAATATCGTGGTTAGTGGTCAACACTGTTGGTTTTTTGCATTGTTTCGGTAACTGTAATAATTAGTAACAAATTGAAAGATGGATTTGAAAAAGGACTATCCATAAATCAGTATTTTATATATTTATGGGTACGGAACCCTGAAAATTAGTTAATCGTAACATTTATTGCAGGTTAAAATACAGTTGTCTCCTGAACTATGCATGTACCTACGTAGGTAGATAGGCGTTCAGATAACCCAAACGTTTACTTTTAGATTTTAAGCAATGGCCGATGGGTTATTAAAAGGCTGTACCAGGTTGAATTAGATAAATCTAGCAATAATGAGAAAAAGAGATAGATAGGTACCTATAATATAACCTATTTCTATTGATCGTTTAGGTAGGTAGGTACATACTTAATTAATACTAAATAAGTACTATAATATGTCAAAATGATCTTCGCAACAGTAAAAAGTACCTACTCTTGCTTGCTAGTGGATCTCTCTTCATAACAATGATCCACTTTTTTATAGATTTTTGGTCCGTTGGAACACGAAAAAAAACGGCCAAGTAAAAGTCAGACTCGCCCATGAAGGTTCCGTAGCAGCAAGTAACATAATATAAAAGTTCATGTAGTTCGTTGTAACTTTGATTGATGTTTTAATGATAGTGTATTTTTTTTAAGTTATTTGCGGTTTACGATTTATGACGTATAAAAAAAAACTACTTACCAGATCTCGTTCAAACCAATTTTTGGTGGAAGTTTGCATGGTTATGTACATCATATATTTTTTTAGTTTTATCATTCTTTTATTTTAGAAGTTACAGGGGCGGGGGGGATACACACACATTTTACCACTTTGGAAGTGTCTCTCGCGCAAACTTTTCAGTTTAGAAAAAAATGATATTAGAAACCTCAATATCAATTTTGAAGAGCTATCCATAGATACTCCACACGTAAGGGTTTGATAAAAAAAATTTTTGAGTTTCAGTTCTAAGTATGGGTTCCCCCCAAAATTTATTGTTTTTTTTTCTATTTTTGTGTAAAAATCTTAATGCGGTTTACAGATTCATCATTCATCTACTTATCAAGTTTCAACAGTATAGATCTTATAGTTTTGGAAAAAAGTGGCTGTGACATACGGACGGACAGACAGACAGACATGACGAATCCATAAGGGTTCCGTTTTTTGCCATTTGGCTACGGATCCCTAAAAATTGTTTGTTTGGAGTAGGTACCTACTATTAGAATTAGAATTTCATTGTTCCGGATTTTTTTGTTTAAAGCAATATATTTCTGGCAACAAATAAGTTGTTTGAATTTAATAGCAAATAATGTTTTTACGTCAAAACATGGGTATATACATTTGTATTAAATTCTCGTAAAAATAGACTAAAATAGTCAATCTTATAATCTCTGTAAAATATTTTGGGCGAATCTATAACGTGAATAAGTCTGTGTGTAACAACTAACGACGCGCAAAAAACTTTTTGAAAAGTGATATCTGCTTGCCGTCCATTGTATGTAATTCCGGTTTTTTGATAGATGGCGCTGGCCATGTTTCTATGTGTGCACACTCAGTGTGCGTATTAGGTTGTGCATGTGTGAGTGAAAACAAGCGAGGTCATTTGCCTATCTCTTCGCCTTAAGAGTGTATTCAGTAATAATATAAGCCATTATATGCCCGCTGGAACTAAAATTAATCTCAGCCTAGTTATTTTTACCCTCCGTAAGCGATAATACTATGTAGTTTAAACGATTTTAGGAATTATAAACACAGTTTATGGATTAACTGAACCTTTCTCTGTCGAGAAAATCCTCTTGAGGGAAGTTGTTAAGGCCGTACCTAAATTTTCCGGGGTCCAGTGCTGCCCTCATTTAAAATAAATAATTTCAAAGTAAACGGAACCATTACTTAAAATTTTGCAACTAACAAGTCCTAGATAACCCTTCAAAGTATTTTATTAACTTCTGTTTACAGTTTATAATGAGAACGTTAAGCTTTACTACGCACATTAGCCAAAAGTGGCCGTTTTTCGCAATTGTGCGTAGTAAAGCTTAACGTTCTCACTTAAAATTGTAAACAGTAGTTCAAAGAATTCTTTGAAGGGTTATCTAGGACTTGGTAGTAGCAAAATTTTAAATGATGTCTCCGTTTTCTTTGAAATGATTTATTTTAAATGGGGGCAGCACTGGACCCCGGAAAATTTAGGTACGGCTTTAAGAGTTTACCCGAGACAGAATCAGAGTTTCCCAAACAAACGTAGTCTACGTTTTATTTAAACGACATGTCAGATTTCGGTAAAATTTTTAACTTTAGAGATATTGCATATATCTATGATGTCTCCGTTTTCTTTGAAATGATTTGTTTTAAATGGGGGCAGCACTGGACCACGGAAAATTCAGGTACAACCTTAAGGGTTTATTTAAAAACTGTTACATGATGACATTTAGTGTGGTTCAGCTATTTCAATTCTTCACTCTTGTTGGAAATAACCGGTCAGGCCAAGCACAGTGTAACGTTCCCTAGTTGTAAATGTTTATTGCAAATCACTGTTTTACATTTAGATCTTACATTTTTTTAGTACAAGTGACGCCCTGTAAGGGCACAGCAAACATAGAGGCACTAGATGCCAGTTACTTAAATATTAAATTAAATTATTAAAAGATTTAATTTTATAACATTTTTAACATAAAATCATAAATAAATAAAATAAAATAAATTATGATTTATATATTATCATTAATACATTATATATTCAGCTTATGGATAGAGACAGTAGAGAAACAAAGCAATGTATAACCTATTTATTATGTTTTTCGTCAAAGAATTCCGATATTTTATAGTAGCATTTATTAACAAGAAATTTTTTGAGCTTTTTGTTAAATTCGGTATTTTTTTCAATATTTTTTAAATAATTTGGAATATGATTGTATACTTTTATTGCCATGTGGTGGGGACTAGATGCAATTAAATCCATTTTTGTAAAAGATCTTTTTAATTTGTGTAAGTTTCTATTATTTCTCTCATTTTTATTTTCCTTTTTCGTATATAAATTTTCATATTTTCTTACAAACTTACATAATACAATATCCAATATCCTTTATAGATTGATAATTTGAAAGGCACAAGTTTATTAACATTCTCAGAAAGGATTCGATAACAAAGGGAAGCCTGTACCTTCACCGGAAAGCCAATTCGGAGAGCTCCAGCTTCGTTATTAACTTGATACTAGCTTATTGTTCCGAAGATAATGCCGTCTAAGACCTACTTAACGTTATATTGGAGAGGTGGGCATATTTTGGCGGGCTACAAAACAAAAATTCGCCCTAGATGACTCCGTATAGTTACGTAAAGTTTTAACATGACATCTGAAAAACAGGATTACGGCTTTATAGCAGAGTAAATTTTTATATGTGGTTGTCACATTCTGTTTGTTTGTCCCGTTCATCCATGATATCGCACATCATAACCCTGAGTTGCAATACATTGACCGGGTGAAACATGGCAACGTCAAACTGACAAATAAATCTGTTTTGTACGAGTTGTACAGCACAAAGTCACAGCAGCGACACTCCCTGTATGTGATAATTCGAACGCCGGTGACCTTGAGCTCGGAGCTCGTAACACTTGGGTTGATACCGAACCGAAATGGAGTATCGTGTGGTGCGTGAGAGAGACGCGATCTAGGTACCAGCCCTCGGCCAAAGCAGTCAGCGATAGCTCGTTTCACGCCCCGCGCGCCTCTCAAGGCCCCCTCGCACATCCAGCCACCCACACATAGCCGCAAGTGATTTTACGTGCACACATGCGTTTTTTTTCGCAAGTGCAAAAAAAGTGTCGTTTCTTTTCGCAGTTGAATGGTATAATAATCCGCTAATTCACTAAACCTCTAGCTGTTTGGCATTACAGCTCAGTTTTGTAAAACAGCGAACCCTAATACGCGGGATGGAATGATCGACTTGTATTCATCCATGCGGCTAGAGAAGTTGTTGAACAGTTCTATCTAAAGAAATTATATACAATGTAGAATGCCTACGAAGTGGCAATGGCGAGCGAGCGAAGCGAGCGTGCCGCAGCAGCGGCCGTCGAGTCCTCGGAATGTTCTATTCATTTTACTAGGTTAGCACAAACCTCCTATAGGTTAGGTTAGAACTGCGACCAACATACGCTAGAAAAGGGTTATCCATTTTACTAGGTTAGGGCAAACCTATAGCAATAAAAATCGTGGAATAGTTGTCTGGGAAATGAAATTCGATGTCGAAAAAATCTGTATTCTAATAGACACCCAGTTATATTTCATTATGGTAACCCTACACCAAATCCTTATCACGCATGTGTCACAGTTGGATTGTTTAAGGGTTTCGTCAAACAGCGGATTACCGCTACTGTTTCACAAAACCTTTAGCCGTTTGGAAACGTGGTGAGCGGTTTGAATCAACGTAACACGTTGCGCAATCTTAGACAATCCAGCTGAACGATATTCTGCTGTTTAACAAAACCGAGCTGTATTGCCAAACAACTAGAGGTTTCGTGAATTAGCGGTTTATACCATCCAACTACGACATATATATTCTTTGACACAGTGGCGGGTACAGTAGGTCTGGCCGGGCCGCATTTCACAGAAATCAGGCTCGCAATAATGCGACTTGCTCCGCTCGCTCCGCCCTAATCTGCGTTACTTCGTTTAAAATATATGTATATATTCATTTTATAAATACTCACAGTAATTCTACAATGTATCTTGTATGTATTAAGAAATTATGATACAAGCACAAAAGTGCTTGTATCATAATTTCTTAATAAGTAGTAATGGTGGCACTTCACTTGGCTATTTGTATTTGCGTAATTGGCATGTTTGACAAATATTTACTATGTGTGGACAGTATGTTTGGACTTATTTGCCTATTTGACAAATAAGGCCAATACCAAACACGCGTATCGAGGCGCTTGTCGGCTTTTCGACGCACATCAAAAAGGTCGAATAGGCAAATACACAAATATACCGTCTACACTATGGCCATATTATGCGCGCGCACCTATTAAGTCCTAAAGTCCAAAAGTACCTTCAGTCCTAAAAACAAATTGCCTACGTCGAAGTCTGCATCGCATGATACATGTCGATTTCGTGTTGTATGCAACTCAAGGATATGTAGAACATTTCTTTTAAAGCTATCGTAAAAGTCAAGTAAAGGATAAAATTTTACGCGACTTACGCCTGGCGTTACGACTCTGCATGAAAACAGATATTTCTTGTGGAAATCAACGGATTTATTGTAAAATACAGTTATGAGTCATGACATGAGACTACAAAGTAAACAGCGCTATAGGGTTAACATAATTTTTTTAATGTATTATACTTAACCCTCCAACATTGTCGGAGATAATTTTTTTCCGTTACTTTTGGTTTTTACATTAATTTGTTGTTATAGGGGTAAAACATCTTTGTTCCTCACGGGGTAGACAAAACCAAGGGCTGCACTCGCTAAATTTTTTTTAAAGGCTAGGATTTTATTATATTTGGCTAGGCTTAGCAATAGCGTGTTCTGCTAGTTGCCAACAAACAACTAAACGTCAAATATTTTCTATGGGATTTCTATGAAAAACGCACGGCGTGACGTCATAGTTTTTTGGAATCAATAAGCGTTTTAATATCATTTTTTCGGCATAAATTAATCTAAAATCACGTTCAAATTGGATTAGATGAATGACAAGTGACATTATTTTGTGACGTTTTATTCTCTCATCATTACAAATAATTTATTTTTGATCCTGGATACTACCCTATTATCAGGATAAGTAAAAAGTGATGAACTCAGAAAATCGATCTAGCTCATTATGCATACGCATTATTACGCATATCTATAGAACAGAAGCTAATCTCAAAAACTACAGGACGATTCAGATTAGGGTCATGAACTGCTGTAGAAAATTTGCCCAGGAAAGTTTAAAATAAGCTTGACATCTCGCCCATTGGATGACATCTAGTAATTATACTTGATATTTATAAAGCACTAACTAGATTAGCTCCCTTTGATGTCGAGCTTAATCTACCGTGAGCCGTCGGCGCCAAAACATTTCGCAAAGCAGGTAAGTATAAGTATTCTGTTACACTATTTTAAACAAGTAATTATTTAAAAATATTTTTAAAACCTAACTTATCTAAAACAAGGAACTAAGAAGTTTTGAACTCCCCAAGACAAATCAATTAATGTAACCCCACCGAATGTTTATTTTTATCACATATGCCATGGCCATATTCCGGCTTCCATCATGACATCAGGTCATTGGTACCATAATATTGCATTGTCACCCAACTTACATAAGTATAAAGACTAAATAAAGGGTTAATGAGCGTACCTAAGCACGGAGGAGCTCAAAATAAATTGCAAGTGCGTCAGGGCTCTGCCGAAATACGCATCACTGTGCTGTCAAACTCATCATAATTATGCCACTAGAGTTCCTGGTTACACCAGGGACAATGAACAAGGCTTCCCGTACTACACCATAGCTCACTTTGATGAAACTGGGCAAACCTGAAAAGACACAGACATTGTTGTTATGCGATAAACGGTTAACTTTTGGAGAAAGTCAGATACTGGCTGATATGATTCGATTCGACCTCATCCGGGGTCTTAACTCAGGGTGAATGTGACTCGCGACGCGTACACGAAGACGTTCCGAGAGTGCGATTACCAGGTACCTAATTTTAATTAAAGTCTTTACTCGCTGTATGACAATAGCTAAAGTTAACTGAACCCAAGCATAAAAGAGTGCACACAAATTACAACGCTATTGTGCTTTCTTTGTTCTAGCCAAAATATATGAGTGCAGTTTCTTTTGTTCCAAGATTTTACTTAGTTATAATTAACGCTACTGGTTAAATTACTTTTACAGTTTAAGCAGACACGATATTCTTGTCTGCTTAGGGTTGGATCTCATCTATCAGCACGGAACAGCAGTTTCCTATGCTGCTATCCTTTTCAGTCGATCAGAACAGTAATTTGCTAGAGCGACAAAAAAAGGATATCAGCATAGAAAAGTGCTGTTCCGTGCTGATAGATGAGATCCAGCCCTTAAACTGCTGCTTTTTTAGGCGACTAGCTCTTATGCGATTGCATTGACACGGCTTGAAGAAAACAGAAACAGAAGTCGAGTCTCCTTATGCTGCAAACATTCTACAGCTCCCCGGATGTGAGCGGGTTGGTTCTGTTGTTGTTATTTGACAAAACAGTTGGGCAACTTAAAAAATGGACACCAGTTTTGACATCTAAAACTTTTTAATGAAAAACGTTGGTAGGATAATAAACCATGCAGTGGCCTGGCAGAGAATTTCCCAGACTGCATCGGTGCCAAATGGTTGCTAAGATCTGTTTGGTATATAAAAAAAAATTAATATGTCTTCTGTTTTTAAAGGAATTTGCGTTTGAATATCGTGTCACAGCAACATGGCCTCGAAGCAGCAACTATTATAATGAAAGCTACAGTAGGTAGTTTTGGAGGGTGTACTTTCTTTTACAGACAAAAGTTTAATAATTTTTCGTTATACAGAATTTTTTTTTAGATTATCATTTTATTGAATAATCAATACGTAGATTACTTAGTATAAAGAATTTTTAAAAATATATTTTTGTTACACAGAAAATCAATACTCAGAATATTTATTATGAAGAATTTTAAATCATAGATTTTTTTTACAAACAATATTTACTTTTTCAATGTTTATAATATCATAATATCAATTCAAACATTTTAATTTTCAATATGTTTAGTTAATAATATAATACCTATAACCAAGAAAAACATTTTATCATGTGATATTTTTCTAAACTCTTCTCTCACTGCGCTCGCTCGGTTCGTGCGTGTGTTATTCGCAGCTCTAACATGACCTAACCTATAGGTTTGCTCTAACCTAGTAAAATGGATAGAACTTTCTTAGCACTCGCTGGCCGCTGCCTCGCTTCGCTCGCTTCGCTTGCTCGGCTCGTGCGTGTGTTGGTCGCAGTTCTAACATAACCTAACCTATAGGTTTGCTCTAACCTAGTAAAATGGATAGAACTTTCTTAGCACTCGCTGGCCGCTGCCTCGCTTCGCTCGCTTCGCTCAATTCGCTCGCTCGGATCGTGCGTGTGTTGGTCGCAGTTCTAACATAACCTAACCTATAGGTTTGCTCTAACCTAGTAAAATGGATAGAACTTTCTTAGCACTCGCTGGCCGCTGCCTCGCTTCGCTCGCTTCGCTCGCTCGGCTCGTGCGTGTGTTGGTCGCAGTTCTAACATAACCTAACCTATAGGTTTGCTCTAACCTAGTAGAATGGATAGAACTTTCTTAGCACTCGCTGGCCGCTGCCTCGCTTCGCTCGCTTCGGTCGCTCGGCTCGTGCGTGTGTTGGTCGCAGTTCTAACATAACCTAACCTATAGGTTTGCTCTAACCTAGTAAAATGGATAGAACTTTCTTAGCACTCGCTGGCCGCTGCCTCGCTTCGCTCGCTCGGCTCGTGCCTGTGTTGGTCGCAGCTCTAACATAACCTAACCTATAGGTTTGCCCTAACCTAGTAAAATGGATAGAACTTTCTTAGCACTCGCTGGCCGCTGCCTCACTTCGCTCGCTTCGCTCAATTCGCTCGCTCGGATCGTGCGTGTGTTGGTCGCAGTTCTAACATAACCTAACCTATAGGTTTGCTCTAACCTAGTAAAATGGATAGAACTTTCTTAGCACTCGCTGGCCGCTGCCTCGCTTCGCTCGCTTCGCTCGCTCGGCTCGTGCGTGTGTTGGTCGCAGTTCTAACATAACCTAACCTATAGGTTTGCTCTAACCTAGTAGAATGGATAGAACTTTCTTAGCACTCGCTGGCCGCTGCCTCGCTTCGCTCGCTTCGGTCGCTCGGCTCGTGCGTGTGTTGGTCGCAGTTCTAACATAACCTAACCTATAGGTTTGCTCTAACCTAGTAAAATGGATAGAACTTTCTTAGCACTCGCTGGCCGCTGCCTCGCTTCGCTCGCTTCGCTCGCTCGGCTCGTGCGTGTGTTGGTCGCAGTTCTAACATAACCTAACCTATAGGTTTGCTTTAACCTAGTAAAATGGATAGAACTTTCCTAGCACTCGCTGGCCGCTACGGCGCCACGCTCGCTTCGCTCGCTTTGCTCGTGCGTGTGTAGGTCGCAGTTCTAACATAACCTATAGGTTTGCCCTTACCTATATATTATGGTAGCAATTTCTAATCACACAATAATAAGTCACAGTTGAATCAAAAGTCAAAGTTTACAGGATTTTTTAAGGGAGAAGTCAAGGTTCAGTTGACATCACGCGTGTACCACAACACAACAGGGACTCCATAAGGTGTTTGAAATTTTTTTGGTGTCCATAATCATATTACCCGCAAAATCACGCGGCCATACTGATAATTCGTTCAAATAATTTAATAATTTTTTAATTTAATAATAATAATAATTTGCAATAATTTAAAGTGACATCCAAAATCTATTAGTTTCCAAAGCACAGAACAGGGCCTTTACTCCAAAAGCGGCCCGATAGACGTTACGTGTTACGTATTTGCGTTGAAGTGTCAAGCAACATTGAGGATTAAAACATGGTGATAAAGTTTAAAAATAGGACGACACGCGTCAACTCGTGAACGGGTGCCGCCAGTAGTCAGCTCGGCTACGTTTTTTACTACTTATATGTTATTTTATTTCCGTAATTTGGATTTGGCAGTCGTTTGCAGGCTTTTTATGTTATATTGTGATAAATTGTTTTAGGCATAATACTCGTATCTTTGTAAACTGACAAAGACCCGGCGCGTAGACAACCAATACTGTGTAAACGAGTTTCTTTCGGCGTTTTTCTTAGCAGTGGTCGTTGCGAAACGCTAGTATCTGTAGCTTTTTTTTAATAATCATTCAAATATAAATAAACATTACACGTAATGTACATTAAAATTATTGACATGTAAAAGTATCTGCGAAGGCATAATTACTAGGTATATAAATATCTATTGAAAATATAGATTTTTTATAGAGTAACGGTTCTGAGTTGAATCGTTCATCTTGAGTAGAACATGGACCCTAAAATATTCAAACGTACCAGTGTGAGCGAAAAAAGTAGTTGATATAAATAGTCCGACGCTTAGTCGTAGCGACAATCGTATATTGTGTAGAGGCTTTAAGAGTAGCAAGTTAGCCCTGGCTTTAGTCAGAGCTACAGTAATTGCTTTCACAGAGCTCCTGGCGACTAATCCTCCACTTTGAAAACTAATTTTCATATCGTGTTACTACAGTTCTTTTATACTAGTGCTTTATGCAGTCGCGAAGAAAATTACTGTCATGAGTAGCAAGATTCATTGGTAAACTTATTCTATGAACGTTCTTAAGGTGAAGTTATAGGCAAATTGCCTTGAAGTGTGAAATAAATTGTTAACTCGTAAATATGGTGATAATTTCCATATTGCTCTTCGTCATGCACTAGATAGCCCTTTAAATTATTTTATGAACTGCCGTTGAAACTATATTGGTGATCCGTCTAGCTTTAAAACTTGCCGTGGCCACTTTTGGCGGAGGCAAGTTTTAAAGCTAGACGGACTAATGTAAATACTTTCAACGGTGGTTCATAAAATAATTTAAAGAGCTATCTAGTGCATGACGAAGAGCAATATGGAAATTATCTCCACATTTACGAGTTCACAATTTATTTTAAATGATGGCGCCACTTCAAGACCATTTACCTATACCTTCACCTTAAGAGTATTATTACCATTTGGAGTTTTACCTAGTATATAACGTCTTAACAAAATATACTGAAACTATTTTAAGGGTGAATTCGGTCCGTGATACTGAAAAACTTTCCCCAAGAAACATAATCGAAATATGAAAAATATTTTTTTACTTTCCATACAAACTCGGATCAGCTGATCGGTCAACTTATATGGGAGGCCAAAATTATTTTTCATATTTCGATATATGTCCCTTGGGGAAAGTTGTTCAGTAAGACGGATTGAATCCATGCTTAAATTAGTTTAAGTATATTTAGTTAGACCCTGTATACATTTGTTGTCAACGTTTGTGCGCTTGCGGGTGTATGTAGCCTTTTTAATCGAGAACCTTTCTTGTTTCGTGTTAAATAATACAATATATACATATATATAAATTACTATATGTTATTAACGGGTAACTCACGTCAAAAGTCAGCCGACATGTTACAAATTGGAAAATACTGCCGAAATCAGACATGTTGTTTCAAAATAAAAGGTAGGGGGACTCTTAAGTAACGTAAGCTACTCGAAATGCCACTAGAATTGCTCACTACTTTGACGACCTCCGTGGCGTAATGGTTAACACGCTAGACCGCTAATCCGGAGGTTCTGGGTTCGATCCCCAGCCAGGGCAAGTTGGAAAATGGCTTATTTAAAATTGTCCTGGGTCTTGGGTGTTTATCTATATATGTATTTATCATAAAATATAGTATCGTTGAGTTAGTATCCCATAACACAAGTTTAAAAAAAAAACTTACTTTGGGCTAGCTTAATCAGTGTGATTTGTACGTATATATTTATTTATTTATTATTTATTATTACTAATTAAATTTCCTACCATCAACTAAGTATTATAACTATCTATAATACCTAATAATGCCCGCAATGCATTTAGTATCTAATTAAGATGCAAGCAGGCATGTTAATTTAATAGCCGAGGCTGCGTCTGGCAGCTCGGGGAAGATTGTGTTCTGTGTTCAGGGCAAAACTGTTCTGCTTTGTGCAGATATACCTCGTAAATAATTGTAACACGCTTTATCAAGCCGGCGAATTCGTCCACGTGAACTTTATAGAACAAATGAACATTTTTATCGAACAAATGTTTAACGTGACTCTTTATGATATATTTTTTTTATTTATGAACTAATTGAAATAAAATAAACACTAAATTTTAAGTTAAGTTTATCACGATTTGTTTGTGAATACCGCATCTAAATCGAATTAGCCGTTTATGAGAAATTCAAATGCAAAACATTCTAAAGATCATCGTTTTGGGTTCTATTGCGTTTATAAAGGCCCCAATAATATGTTTTCTCATATATCTTTCAAGTACAGACATCAATCGGTTAAATATATAATATATGTACAGATAGATAAGTATAGCGTTAAATAGTCAAAGTATAGATACTTAGATGGTATGGGGTATTACCAGGTCTGTGTCGCTCCCCGTTTAGCTATCGGAAAAGTACCTACATTATTACTATGCGCGCAGGCGGCCCCGCAGGGTGGTAAATTCAGTTATACGAATCGTTTGTCCAGAGTAATAAGAATGAAATTGGCTTGCAATGGATGTCTAGGTATCTATACGAAAAGGTGCTGAGTTCTGACGTGAGCTAAATTAAACCATATCGAGTAGATATTTCTTTGAATTTCTTTGCTGAGTGAGACTTCTGTACTTTAGAATTATATTATGTGGTATTACTATGTCAATTAAACTCAATATGTCACGTACAGACTACAGACATCACTTACTTACTCATATTTCTCATTCAAAACATCTTTTTCACGTGATTCGTTATGTTATGATGATTCCTTGTCAAATGACCAAAATACTGTGTATGTCGTTCGTTCCATCTACAATAATTGAATAAGAAAGACCCGGATAATCATATCGCACTTGATTTAGTAAGTTTAATTTAAGTGACTTAAAAGTAACTTACTTCAAGGCAAGGTTAAAAAAACATACATAAAAATATCTAAATCCGTGTATTAAACCTGGGTTCTGCAGAATCAAATTAATTCAAAGGTTCCGACGAAACTGTGGCAGGAAAATGCATTCTAGTTCAAACTGGCGTTGCAGCTGTGCTCAAATATGGAGGAGTTTGCATAAAATGAGAGTTCATTGTTGGACGTCGATAAATCAGTTGCATTTATTAGCCAAATGCACTTACAAGTTTTCGCTGACATAGGTAACCCGTTTCATGGATTTTCCTGGCGTTTCATAATACACACTGCTGATAGGGTTGGTCAGCGAAATTCTATTTTGAATGAGTGAGAGAAATGAGCGAAGATGTTACTGCTTAGGTAGTTAAAGATATAGGTATTTAGTTGTTATATGATATCTCAAGTATTTTAATTAGAATTTTTTAATATTTATTATGAATAACATAATAATTCAATGTTATTCATAATAAATATTAAGCATCTCTTGCTCATGCTGTCATATGTAGTTTCAAAAGAGGATTTTATCGTGAGTTTACATTTTAGGAAAACCGTATAGTAAATTTGACTCTGAACACTCTTTATGATTGTAATTATAACATGACAGTAATTAAGCCACCAGTCTGTCTTAGTCAGTCAGCCTGTCGTACTCGCTACATGTGTTTCACTTCTACACGAGGCATCCTCAGGCAACAAACCAGATTATCTGGTAGTCAAACGACGAATAACATTCGTGGTTTGACCGCTGAACGATCAACACGATAAATCAAATAGTATGTAACAAAAGTTATTTTGAACGCGCGATGCTCGATACCGCATTCGTCTTTAGCGGGATCAAGCAAACTTAGTAATCTTCCCAGCTGTGTTTGCCTGGCGACAGGATCATTCCACTGCAAGTAGGAGTCACTTCAAACGCACGCCCGTCGCTTGACACTGAATTTCTCTATAGTCGACACTGGGCATGCTAGTTGGTCAGTCTTTCAAGCCGTATGTCCGCTTTGTTTGCCGACAGCCCGGTCAGGCGACACAAGCACTCTTCACTGCAAACAAAGGGCACTTTGAACACGCCGCGAATTTACACGGATTTTTACGTTATATGCATGGCAGGTGCCCCAATTTTTTGAGCTAGATTGAAATATGTTTATATTTCAAGTTGTAGGTATATTAGTTAAAAATTAAGGTAAATAACCCAACTAATACCAAGCTTAGTTTTAAGTTTACTGACTTTAAATAATTTATATATAATACACAAATACAATTTATTTAAAATTGTAGATTAAATACTTCGTCAAACGCACCATACCGTGGCAATGTACCGAAAACACTGGCAGCATTACCCCGCTAAATGGCGATGCTTATGCGCTATGCGAGAAAAAGCTGCCAGCTCTTGGGTACCTACGAGTAATATTATATATTATATAACAATGAAAGTGGTTACTTCCATCAATCAAAAGATATGTCTAAAAAGCGGCCAAGTGCGAGTTGGACTCGCCCATGAAGGGTCCCGTAGCAGCAAGTAACATAATATAAAAGTTCTAAAGGTAAATTGAGGTTTACGATTTATGACGTATATTAGGTCCTTACAAATGAAATTGCCGATTTTCAATACTGGCAACTTTAAAATCAAATATCTTGCGTTTCATTAGGAATTCCAAATTCAAATTTATTTCAAAATAAAGCCAGAAAAATATTGTTTTAAAATTCGTATTTCATTTGTTTTAACATCATTTGTTTGAGTTTCAACATTGCTATAACAACAGCTATGGACAAATTGAAAATTCGCGGTATTTACGAATACGAGTTCCACCGTGGCTGCAGAAACGACTCGAAGAATTAACGACGTGTATGGACCAGGCACCGCTAACGAACGAACGGTGCGTTTTTGGTTTCAACGTTTCCGTTCTGGAAATTTCGATTTACACAATGAGCCTCGTGGACGACCTGATACTCAAGTGAATAACGAAGAATTGAAGGCGATAGTGGAAGCGGATCCATCTCAAACCACTTCTGAATTAGCAGCAGCCTTCGGCGTAAGTGACAAAACGATACTTATCCACTTGCGCCAAATCAGAAAAATCAAACCTACAAACACGCGTTGCTTGCTGCGTTTCTTTGCTTAATCGCCACAATAATGAGGGGATTTTGAACCGTATCGTGACTTGTGCTGAGAAATGGATCCTGAACGACAATCGGAAGCGATCATCACAATGGCTAGACCCTGGAGAACCGGCAAAACCTTGCCCTAAGCGAAAACTGACCAAAAAGAAGATTCTGGTTAGTGTTTGGTGGACCAGTGCTGGTGTTATCCACTACAGCTTCTTGAGATCAGGCCAGACGATTACTGCAGACTTGTATTGCCAACAATTGCAAACAATGATGGAAAAGCTCGCCATTAAACAACCGAGACTGATGAATTGCCCTAGCCCACTGCTCCTTCAGGATAACGCTAGACCACACACTGCACATCAAACGATCGCCAAGTTAGAGGAGCTGCGACTGGAACCTCTGCGTCACCCACCATACTCTCCAGATCTTGCCCCAACCGATTACCACTTTTTTCAAAATTTGGATAACTTTTTACAAGAAAAAAATTTCAAATCTGATGAGGCAGTCAAAACCGCCTTCAAACCGTTCATAGACTCTCGCTCCCAGGATTTTTTTTCCAAAGGTATCAATGATCTGCCTATAAAATGGCGGAAGTGTATCGATAACAACGGCGCATACTTCGATTGATTAAATAATAATTTCATAAAAAAAAACTTGTTTCACTTTTTTGATACTGAACGGCAATTTCATATGTAAGGACCTAATATTATAGTATAACTATCTTACACCGAGACCGCTATAGTTTAAATTGAAAGTACATGCTTTGAGGTGTATAACACACTTTTTTCAGAATTATTTTAGTAATATTTCAAAAGTTACGGTGGGGGGACACCTCAAATTTTAACTTTGTATTAGATTATCTCAAGACTGGGGGGTTTGATCTACATAGTTTTAAAGCAGTTTTTGTTGCATTTTAAAAGACCTTTTCAACGATACCCCACACGTTGGGGTTAGTCCAATTTAATTTTTTAAATTCACTTTTCGATGTATGGGAGGGGGGGGGGGGGGGGGGCTGAAGAAAAATCATTTTTTCATAATTTTAAAAATCAACTTTTGGAACTTCAATATCTATCCCTCAACCAATTTTCGTGACAATCGGTGCAGTAGCGGCGGAGTACGAGCCCAGACGGACAGACGGACGGACGGACATGACGAAACTATAAGGGTTCCTTGTGGACTACGGAACCCTAAAAACTGATGTTTTCTTGTGATTTGAAATAAAGAGGCGACAAGTTTCTTAAGTAAACTTTAAACTAGAAATTGTACGCGCCATCCCCGGGAGAAATCAACCTATACACATACCAGGGTGATGGTTGATGACTGCCGGAATAATAATACAGTTGTTAACTGAATGCCGCAAACAAGTTGAAGATTGCTAGTAGAATTCCAAAGAAAAATGCTCCAAAAATTTGAAACTGTTATTTCTATAATAATACTACTGACTAATCAAACGGGGGCAGCACTGGACCCCCATGGTGGACCCCGTAAAATTAAAGTATGGCCTTAATATATAAGATACTTTTATTCTGAGAAAATTTGAGTATTTCGTGTGTGGGATTTTCAGATCACGAACTAGCATTTGACTACGTCAGCATCATCTCTGGCAAATGCTAGTATTTCATATTTAGAATTTCATAACGCGCAACCCAGGCACCAAAGCAGTATAGCTAAGGAAGCATCCAAGAACGTGCTAATATGAGAGACGATCGTGACAATTTTCTCAAGTAACTTTAAGCTAGGAACTCGAATCTACACGCCGTGCCTGGGGGAAATCAACCGATACATACTCGTATACCTGCGTGATTAACTGCATGCCGCTGCAAACAGGCTGAAGAAAATGTGAAACACTCTATGGAAAAAGTGGGAGGTTTAATAAATTGAAATGATATTAGTTACAATACAAGCAACAATACAAGCTTATATCTAAAACAATGAACTTAAACATTGAAAATGCTCCTCAAGACAAATCAATCGAGCCCTAACTCGGTGGAGTTATGATGTTTTATCACAGAGATGCCATAGCCACTTTCCAGCTTCATTATGAGATCAGGTCATTGGTACCATAATATTGCATTGTCGCCCAACATACATAAATATGAAAAGTTTCAGTTCCATCAAATAATGGGAAGTGGATCTAATTTAGTTTGCAAGATTTGATTAATGACACACAGACAGCGGGACAGGTGACACTAAATCAAAGCTAAATAAAGCATTGTCTGCTTGTCCAAAATACCTCAGTGATAACTTTTATATTCATCGCAAAATCATAAACATTTCAAAATGAAAAGTGTTTGAAAAATCTCGTTTATGTGTTGCTTCGTTTAATTATGGAGTATATAATAAATGACACTTACCATCTGTTACGCCAAGTCTGTCTGTAAGATTTTTCGTAGAGGCTCTACGATCTTCGTAGAAGTTCTACGATACCAATAAGTAAGCTATGATGTAAAGTTGACATACGTTTTCGTAACATCTGTACAATATATTTATATTTACGAGTGAATAAATTAATTGAATGATAAAATGCAGTAGTAGTCCAAATTTAATTAATAAGTTATGGTAAAATTAGGGCTGCTAAAACGTCGATGGGGATCAGTGAGTGAGTATAAATGAATGCATAAAACTTTTGCTTTGACAAAAATAAAAAATAAATCTTTTTCATTTTAGATTTTTGTTTTTTTTTTGTCAAAGCAAATGTTTTATGCATTCATTTATACTTACTCACTGATCCCCATCAACGTTTTAGCAGCCCTAATTTTACCATAACTTATTAATTAAATTGTTAACAGTTTTGTTAAGAGCAGTTTTAAGATCACTTCACAGCCTCCGAGCGAGTTAGTCACAATGTTTTGATAAAGCCGTCCTTAGCTGTCACTATAACTGATGTAAAGCCTTCGCTGAATAGGGCTTTGGGCATTGTCGGAGAGATGGAGGTCAATTTTGTAAATAATTTAAAATTATGTCTTTATTCTTTGTTTGTGATTAACTTATGCGTTATATAGTCTAACACATAATTTATAATAAGGTAAGTAAATAATAGTTCTAAGAAATGCGCCTATAAAAAAAATATATTTTAGAATACCAAGCAGAAGTGGCGCCCTCGTTTGAAATAAATTGTTAACTCGTAAATATGGTGAAAATATCCATATTTCTCAATGTTAGGCACTATATAGCCCTTTATATTATTTTATGAACTGCCGTTAGAACTTGCCTCCGCCAAAAGTGGCCACTTTTGCCTAACATTGAGAAATATGGAAATTTTCATCACATTTATGAATTAACAACCCCTTATCTCTGACTACTGGAGTCGTTTTTGATGACCTCCGTGGCGTAATGGTTAACACGCTAATCCGGAGGTTCTGGGTTTGATTCCCAGCCAGGGCAAGTTGGAAAATGGCCTTTTTCAAATTGTCCTGGGTCTTGGGTGTTTATCTATATATGTATTTATCATAAAATATAGTAAGTATCGTTGAGTTAGTATCTCATAACACAAGTTCAAAACTTACTTTGGGGCTATCTTAATCAGTGTGATATGTCTTTATTTATTTATTTGTTATTTATTTATTTACTGGGCCTAAAATTAAAAAAAAATACAGAAAATACTTCTTCAACTAAAGATTTAACCGCTCTTGACAAGTTTATCTCTATTTTATGATCAATTTTGAATAGAGTGCTGTCACAAAGTAGAAGTGTTTCTTTTCTTGTTTATTTTTCTATCCTACACTTATAACTTTTGGTGCTTCCTTTAAATTTCACCCACTTACTACAGTAAATTGTGAACCCACGTCACCTTAATAATAGTGCTATTATTAAGGTGACGTGGGTTTACAATTTGCAAAACTGTGCTTGGTTTTGAAAAATCACTGTTATAAAACTACAACAGTTTATTCCTCAAAAAATTTATATAAAAATCTTAAGGATTTTACAGACACTAACAATTGCCAAAACACGATTGAGCATTTTTGGCTTGATAGAAAAAATCACAAACATACCTCTAAATTTGCCTAAATTTGCCTTTATAATACGTATTACTATTTTATACAATTTATAATCTAAATTTATTTTTTGTAGCCTAAACGGATAGCCGTTTAGGCTACAAAAAATAAATAAATATAATGCAAAAAAGTAATAAATAAAACACAGTGAAATATTCGTCGAGAGCGAAGGAAGGGCCAGAGCCGTGCTCGGCGATATTTAGCAGTGTTTTATTTATAATTTTTTTTGTAGCCAAAACGGAAAGATATTTATATTATACATTTTTTGGTATAATTTTCATATAAAAAGGTGATTGTAGAAAATAGTAATACGTATTATAAAGGCAAATTTAGGCAAATTTAGAGGTATGTTTGTGATTTTTTCTATCAAGCCAAAAATGCTCAATCGTGTTTTGGCTATTGTGGGTGTCTATAAAAAATCCTTAAGAAATTAATGTAAATTTTTTGAAGAATAAACTGTAGTAGTTTAATAACAGTGATTTTTCAAAAACAAGCACAGTATTGCAAATTGTGAACCCATGTCGCCTTAAACGCTTTTTAACCGAAACATTTTAATGCACACGAATGATTCTCCTTACCTCTACCCTCCATAAGTAAAACCTAACAGAAAAGCTACACTGTTATAACAGTTATGACAACATAAGCTACCAGATATTTCCGATTTCCATACCTATTTGATTTGGCTTAGTTTTAAGGCCGGCCGCCTGCCTGATATCAATCCTCCTTGGTAATGCTATATTTTTGCACGAGCTTTAAGCGCATTTTTTCCTTTAGTCGTCTTGTACGACATCCACAGGAAGAGATGGAGTGGTCCTTCTATGTGGTCCTATTCTAACCACACGTGGAAAGAAAGCGGACCCCAAGCTTCACAGCATTACAGCTGAGGATGCAGCTGGGATTGCGCTGAGATGAGAAATGCTACCAGAAATTTCGAAACTAAGCTTTTGAACACAGATTTTAAGTAAAGTATTAAAACATACGTTATGCACATTTCGGCGTTTTCAAGCAGCATTTTATGGGAATGCGAGCTGGCTGGCTGCCAGCGCCTGGCCTATGTCGCATGTCACCATAAATGAATGTTGTCATCTTAAACAAAGTCAGTACTGTAACTTAACGGGTTCTTATTTAAGTATATAAAGTATATGTACAATTTCACTTAAACTAAAAAACAAGAATTTAGTCCCCAAGTAAGTTGTAGACTTGTAATATGACGTACTACTCGTATCTCAATGGAAGTATCTAAACCTCAGTAACTGTAAGTTCAGGTAAAAGTCCAGGTCGGGACCCTCGACATTGTTGAGAACATAACGAATACACCGGATACTTATGTACTTAACTTACTGGGAAATAACTTAATAAATACCTATAAGTAGAATAAATCCATACTTGTACCACTTGTACCATAAATTAGGAAGTTTGTTCGTTTAAGTTTCTCTTTGTTCGTTTATACATCCATCACGTCTAAACGAAACAATGAATCGACGTGAATTTTGCAAGGTACCTAATTAAAACACTGGAGAATATAGCAATAAAGACTAAATTTTATCCCAGGATATTTCCGAGTGTAGTGCGCAAACGTAATCACGAATAAACGTTAGTATTCAAAAATCATTTGTTTTTAAACAATATTAATGTAAGAATTTACTTTACTTCAATTATGTCAAAAATTGTATGCCTTCCAAAATGGACCCGTTATCATCTTAAACAACCTCTTTCAAGAGTTGTCACTAAACGACCCCGTTCTCTCGCATTATCTAAAGTTTTATTACGCAGTTACACAATAAAGAACCCAGTGGGGATTCTTTGTGAAAAATTGTGCGCAGCAATAACTTTATTTATTTTAGGATTAAAATTCTAAATGACAGGAGTTACTGTTAGCTGTAATTTAAATTTCGAAACATTTGGTTGTTTATTTTCAGCGAGATTAGAGTTATTTTTATGACAGATAGCAAATGATGATTTTTGGGTCATATTTTTAGGTGTCCAATACCATCATTTCCTTTATCAAAAATGATGTTCTTTGTACTAGGTTTACTATGACTAAACAAAAATGACTATAAATTAACAACTTACATTAGACGACTTCTGTGGTCTAGTGCTCATCATGTCAGGCTATCACAACGGAGGTTCGATCCCCGGTCGGGTCAAGATGGAAAATTATCTTTTTATGATTGACCTGGGTGTTTCTTTAAATGTTTATTATAAACTATAGTATTATTATTTTTAATAGCATTACAATGCTCTGAATTACGCAAGCTTTAAATGCGTGTACTATGTGATGAGTAAATTCGTTAGGGTGATTCGAAGTCACGATAGCACTCACAGCGTTAACGTGAGGGTCGTGGGTTCGAGTCCCACTCGTGGCGGATTTTTTCATCACAATTTTTAATTTGGATAAACTATAGTATCGTTGAGTTAGTATCCCTTAATACAAGTATGTTTGTAAAATATTTTTTTTTTACAATAAAGATTTTTTTTAATGTTATATGTAGATATACATATACAACAACAACAAGTCTCAAACTTACTTTGGGGCTAGCTAGCTCAATCTGTGTGATTTGTCTGTATATATATATATATATATGGTCTGTATGTATATAAGTACCTTTTTAAAGGTACCTTCTGCTGATGGATTTAATAAATAGCATTTGGAGATTTTATTTACAAATTTAATTTATCACAGTGCTGAAACTGAAATAAAAAATGGTGCTATCTGTTCAAACCTTTTCGCCGTGAGACATGACGCGTGAATAAATAAAATGGTAGAATAAAAAAGGTAGACATATAAAAAGGAATGACCCGTCCTAAAGACAAATGGTTTTTTTTAACGAATAGTTACTTACTCTTTCAGTATATATGCGTACTTATTTGTATACCAATAAGATGTATTCCAAGTCTGCATGAATTTTATGTACATTTCGAATAGCACCAGAAATGGACTATAGCTGTAAACTAAACATATACAACGTGGAAGGGACATACCCGTAATAAATCGAACCACTGTCTATACTAGATCATTATAGTATAATGAAATTAAAATAACAGCCAAATAACAAAAAAAAGATTTGGCCCTTTCATACAAAAGTGTGCAGCCGCCTGGGCGATTTGTATGGGAATGTCGAATTGTTTTTGTTCTTTTTAACTGTTATTTAAATTTCATTATTCTTTAGTGGTCTAGTATAGCCCGTGGTTCGAATTATTACGGGTGTCCCTTCCACTTTGTATAAAATGTACTTCTGAGCATTGAATACAAAAACAGTAGTAAATCATTCTGAGCTAATTCTTTCGACAAGTTATTTTATTGTACTTGGACTAGTCTATTTTATTTTTAAGTCTGTGGTCTAAACACATGTTTCTCCGAAAAAGAATTTAATTAATTTTAAACAGTGTCCCCATATTGTACGGCCTTTGCAGCTGAAATAGATTTCATAAATAATTTACTCTGTTTCTTTCCGTACATTTTATGGGACTTTTTTGTCAATATTTGTGATTTTATTTATACATTGTTTTTGACACACACTGTCACGTCTTCATAATAATAGACAGCCTTATAGGTCTTGCGACCATGGGCAGACAGGACCTAGGGCCTCAAAACCAAAAGGCTACTTTTAGCGTGACGATGGGCAATAAGTTGGGAATAAAGAAATCAAAATAGTAAGGGGTTACTAGCCGCTTCTCCTAATAACATGATTCATATTTTCATTCATTTTCTCGATCGGCTTTTATGATTTGCGCAGGAAGAGAAGCAGCTGGTAAATTATTTGTTTTTTTTAAGAAGTTTTCGATGATATATCAAGTAAGATTTCAATTAAACAAGTAGATGAGATCAATATAATTTTTAAGTTCGCCTTGTCGAATCGGTCTAGGCTTTGCCGAGATTTGGGTTTGTAAGAGGGGTATAGAGTCATGGAAAACTACTAGCGGTAATTTCACCCCTGTGTACTATACTGTCTGTCACACAAATGATTTATGTCCCTATTAATAAATAAACAATACAGGGTACATCAATAACAGTGGCTTGACATCGACTGGATACCATTATATGAAGCACAAACCGCCAATCGTAATGATGTATGTACAAATGTGGAATGTTGGAATGGAAACGTTTTTTTATTTAACTATCATTTTTTCTAGATAAATTGAGCTAGCCCAAAGTAAGTTTAAACTAGAGTTATGGGATATTAACTCAACAATATTATATTTTTTGATATACAACGTGGAAGGGACTTACCCTTAATAAATCGAACCACGGAAGATGATAACAGTATACTCGTAATGAAGTTAAAATAACAGCCAAAAAGCGAAAGAAAAATTAAGCATTGCCATAAAAAAGTGTGCAGCTGCCCGGACGATTTGTATGAGAATGTCGATTTTTTTTAGTTTTTTTGACTGTTATTTTAATTTCATTATACTTTAGTGATCTAGTATAGCCGAGGTTCGGGTTTTATTTATTACGGGTATGTCCTTTCCACGTTGTATACATATATATGTAGATAAACACAAAAACAATTTTTACGACAAGATAAGGAATGAGTATATTAAGTATGTATGTGAGGGAAGTGCCAAGATAGCGGCAATAACTGAAAAACTTGCAAGTTATAGATTAGGACGGGTTGGTCACGCACGTGACCAAACCATCCTAACGTTCTGAGGAGAGGAAAATAACGTTGTGAAGAAAGCACTAATTATGGAAGTAAATGGGAACAGAAATGGAGGGAAACCGAAGAAAAGTTGGATGGAATGTGTTAAGGCCGTACCTGAATTTTCCGGGGTCTAGTGCTGCCCCCATTTAAAAAAAATCATTTTAAAGAAAACGGAGATATTATTTAAAATTTTGCTACTACCGAACTACTAATGAACTACTGTTTACAGTTTATAATGAGAACGTTAAGCTTTACTACGCACATTTGCCAAAAGTGGCCATTTTTCAAAAATGTGCGTAGTAAAGCTTAACGTCCTCACTTTGAACTGTAAATAGTAGTGCATAAAATACTTTGAAAGGTTATCTAGGAATTGGTAGTAGCAAAATTTTTAATAGTGTCTCCGTTTTCTTTGAAATGATTTATTTTAAATGATAGAGAAGGGGCCGAACACTCATATGTAGATACTAAAAATAATCATAAAAATAACCTTAGGGCAAAGCGGACAATTCCAGGTTGGAATAAACATGTTAGTGAAGCTCACAAGGAGGCACGATTTTGGTATCAAAAATGGATTTCGTATGGGAAACCTCGCACAGGATATTATCATGGGAAAATGTGTGAGTCTAGAAAGTTTTTTAAAAATAAATTGAGATTTTGTCAGGATAACCAACAACAAATAAAATTTGATATGTTGGCAAACAGCCACTCAGAAAAGAAATTTAATAAGTTTTGGAAATCTACGGCTAAATTTAATCCAAGGTCGAGACCTCCCGTGAGTGTAGCTGGACTTTCTGATCCTAAGATTATAGCGGATGCTTTCAAGCAGCATTTTAAAGTCGAAGCTATTCCCGCGCAAACGGCACAGGTGCTCGATGCAAGGCCTGTCTCTGAAGTCATATCATTAAATTTTTCGGCTAAAGAAATTGCCACTGTCATATCGCGCATGGAGAGAGGTAAGTCTCCTGGCCATGATGACCTGAGCATCTAGCTCTTGAGACATGCGGGAGTACACCTTCCGAGGGTGCTTGCTATGTTTTACAACCTATGTATCAGTCATTGTTATTTGCCAGGTGATCTAATGCACACAGTTGTAGTACCTATTGTTAAAAATAAGACTCCGAGTGCCTCTGATGTGTCCAATTACAGGCCTATTTCTTTGGCTACCATAGCTGCCAAAATACTGGATAGTATGCTTGATAAACACTTAGCTAAGCACATAAAACTACATGACGCCCAGTTTGGGTTCCGTCCAGGGCTGTCCACCGAAAGTGCTATTCTCTGTCTCAAGCAGACTGTACACTATTACACGTCTAGAAAAACGCCTGTATTTGCCTGTTTTTTGGACTTATCAAAGGCATTCATATGACATACTATGGAAGAAATTGGAATGTGGAACGAGTGTACCCTCTGATGTTGTGTCCATTTTCAAATATTGGTATAACAATCAAACAAATACTGTAAAGTGGGCGGGTGCTCACTCGGAAGTGTATCGGTTTGAATGCGGGGTGTGGCAAGGTGGGTTGAGTTCGCCCCGGCTTTTCAACTTATATATTAATGAGCTGATAGGTGAACTCTGCAGGACTGGTGTTGGTTGTCATGTCGATGGTGTGTGTATTAATAACATCTCGTATGCAGACGACATGTGCCTGCTTTGTCCATCTATTGGTGCGCTGAGACGGCTCCTGTCCATTTGTGAGTCTTATGCGGTGGCTAACGGGCTCAGGTATAACGTTGAAAAGTCTCAACTTATGATTTTCAAAGCCGGAACGTTGACATACGGTGATATACCCAACATAAGCTTGTGCGGCAGTCCGCTTTGTAAGGTTGATAAGTTTAAGTGCCTGGGTCACTGAGTCACCGCGGACTTGAAAGACAATGTCGACATTGATAGGGAACGCAGGTCGCTGGCTGCCCGGGGCAACATGCTGGCTCGCAGATTTGCACGTTGCACAGTACCGGTTAAAATAACGCTTTTCAAAGCGTACTGCCAGTCTTTTTACACGTGCAGTCTATGGGCCAGTTATACGGCTCGGGCATACAGCGACTTGCGAGTCCAATACAACAACGCTTTCAGGGCGCTGTTAGGGATGTCGTGGCGGTGTAGTGCGTCTAGAATGTTTGCGGAAGCGCATACTGATGGTTTCTCAGCCATTATGAGGAAGAGATGTGCTTCCATAATGACGCGCCTACGCTGCAGCTCTAACAACTTGAAGGTGTTTATAGATAGATGGGACACTCCGATGTGGGGCAGATGGATACATCTCTATAATCCTTGTTACTAACAATAGTTTTTAAGTAATTAATGTTACTAACCCGATATGGACATGGTCTGAATTCAATTTTATTATTATATATTATTATTATTATATATAAATGGGGGCAGCACTGGACCCCAGAAAATTCAGGTACGGCCTTAACAACGATATGGTTTTGGCGGGAAGTCAAGGGGTTCGGTTAGGGTTTTCTTTAAATTATTTTGCAAATTGATTTTAGTGGACTTTATAATATGAAATTGGTGTTGTTTGGTGTTATAAATGCTCATGCTCATGAACAATATGTGAAATAGTTAAAGTGGACAGTCATAGTACGGCTGTAGTGATATTTGTTTCGCGGACTGTGTGGGCGTCTTCGGGCGTCGTCCGCCACTCAGTCGTCTATGAAAACCAGTGGACTCGTATAGATTTGTCACCAGAAGCTCCCCGAAAGCAATCAAAGGCCTACACCAACCTTTGATTGTAACTTGTTAGGAAAAAAGAATTTCCCACGTTTTATTAACTTGTTACTGGCTAAATACGCAGTAGCGTCAAGCCATTAATTAAAAAAAAAAAGAAAAAACAATCGAAATAATAAATTAAAGAACAAAATGGAAACGACTAACATACTGTGCCAACTCCACTTAGAGGGGGTAAGGGAAGAAAGAAGAAGATACATTTAGACAATTTTCGATCCAGGACAATTTGAAAAAGGCTATTTTCCAACTTGCTTGGCTGGGGATCGAACCCAGAACCTCCTAGTGGCGGACTAGCGTAGTTACCAATACGCCAATGAGGAGGATATTTACGAGAACAATTTATTTCAAATGAGGGCGCCATTTCTGCTTGGTATTCACCTTAATAAGGCGTTGAAGCTGCATACGTCATGTAGGCAATCCCAATTTGATATCCAAATGATTTTGTGTCCATTCCGACATTTCGGATATAACTGGTTAGGAAGGCGTAAAGAATTTTACGACCTTTACTTCACGAGGTTGGTGATAAAGCTTTCCGGGAGGCTGAACGTATGCTTATTGAACTGAAAGTTGTTAAAATATATAGTTTGGGAGAAGGGCATTTCATACTCACTGGTATGATGGCACACATATGCACCGAGAGTGGTAAATGGGGAATGTCTCAAGATTTCAAAATTGCCAAATTTATCTGAAGGTAAGTGTGATATAAAACATTATATTTAAATATCACACTCACCTTCAGATAATACTGAAACTACTAACAAAATATACTGGAACTATTTTAAGCGGTAATTTAGTCCATGATAGTGAACAATTTTCCCCACGAAACATGTATCGAAATTTGGATATCGGATCAGCTGATCGGTTAACTTGTATGGGATGAAAAAAAGCATTTTTCATATTTCGATATATGTTCCTTGGGGAAAGTTGCTCCATATCATTGGCTGAATTCACCCTTAAAATAGTTTCGTTTAGTGTAGTAATAGTTTTCGTCCCTTAAGTTAGTTAGATCCTGTATATAGAAAATACGGCCTGTTTCCTTGCCCGTTGTGTGTATTCATTTTTTTTTCCTTAGTCAGACTTCAACAAAAAGGATAATGGAAAATATATCTCTACTTTATGAGGCTCAATTTACATTGCCGCGGAATGGAAGTGAATCATCGTCATCATCATTTCAGCCGCATAAGGTCCACTGCTGGACATAGGCCTCTCCCAAGGATTTCCAAAATGACCGATCTAGAGCGGCCTGCGTCCAGCGCTTTCCACCGACCTTAGTCAGATCGTCTGACCACCTTGTGGGTGGGTGTTCAACGCTTCGCTTGCCAGTACGTGGTCGCCATTCGAGAACCTTTCTGCCCCATCGGCCATCGGTTCGTCGCGCTATGTGTCCCGCCCACTGCCACTTCAACGAGCTAATGGAAGTGAATGAGACCAGACAATGATGACTGCCGGGATCTTCAGAAATACGGAGGAGCTCGAGATTTTGATGCCACTTGTGGACCCATCCAAGTGCGGAACACGCCTAGTCCCACTTTAATCTAGGAGACTTCTTTCCAACGTCAAAATAATTTCAGTATAATTTGTTAATGGTATACAGGGTCTAACCAAGTATACTTCTTCTTCTTCTCGTGTCGAAAGCTCAAAATGTAATTAATTTTTTTCCCTCCAGAAGGTTGCCACTTTCACAGCGTTGTCTGTAGCCTCACATAGGTCACGCTTAGTGCAGCTGGTGGGGCACAATGGGCAGGAGCGAAGATGTGACATAGTCTGGTCGTTACGACCACACTGACACTGTGTTGCAGTTGGGTCAATATAACGCCATCGGGCCAAATTATGCCTGCATCGGCCTTCCTCTGTT
This sequence comes from Acrobasis repandana, assembly GCA_963576875.1. Lineage (NCBI taxonomy): Eukaryota > Metazoa > Arthropoda > Insecta > Lepidoptera > Pyralidae > Acrobasis > Acrobasis repandana. The sequence goes on from OY756227.1 coordinate 16,528,421, forward strand.
CGGAGGCGATTTAAGCTTTTCCAGGTGGTCCATGGAAGCTAAGTAGGAAGTACGAAGTATACTGAAACTATTTTAAGGGTGAATTCAGTCCATGGCACTGAACAACATTCCCTAAGAAACATATATCGAAATCATTTTCAGCCTGTGTTTTCCGGCAGAGTAGAATAGGACCACTCTAAGCCTTCCCGTGGATGTCGTAGAAGGCGACTTAAGAAACACAAGCTAAACAAAGCTTATAAACATCAATGACCTCTCCAACCCGTCTGGCTAGCGTGGAGAGTGTAGGCCAAATCCTCTGGCTGCTCTGGCCAAGTATGGCTCTGGTAGTACAGAGAGGGTCGTGCTCCTGCAGTGGAGACTAAAAATGACCTGTTGATGATGATGATGGTTTTTCGGCCTCTCATGCAAGTTGACCGATCAGCTGATCCGACCTTGTATGACAATACAAAAATGATTTTCCATATTGCTACATATGTTCCCTGGGGAAAGTTGTTTAGTATCATGGACTGAAAACACCCTTTAAGGCCGTACCTGAATTTTCCGGGGTCCAGTGCTGCCACCATTTAAAATAAATCATTTTAAAGAAAATGGAGACATCATTTAAAATTTTGCTACTACCAAGTCAAGATAACCCTTCAAACTATTTTTGAACTACTGTTTACAGTTTATAATGAGACCGTTATGCTTTACTACGCACATTTGCCAAAAGTGGCCGTTTTTCGCAAATGTGCGTAGTAAAGCTTAACGTTCTCACTTTACACTGTAAACAGTAGTTCATAAAATACTATGAAAAGTTATCTAGGGCTTGGTAGTAGCAAAATTTTAAATGATGTCTCCGTTTTGACAGCACTGGACCCCGGAAAATTAAGGTACGGCCTTAAATAGTTTCAGTATATTTCGTTAGACGTTTTATGTATATAAAATAAAATTTCCATGCTGAAAGACCATAATGGCACCATCAAATGCGAGGCTTCGTTTCCGTACCATCAATAAACTGGATCCCGCCGTGTGCTCCACATGGGACACGCGAACCAAATGTATGGTCTTCATAAATTACAACGCGACGACTTTAGAGTTCCGTACTCAGTATTTATCTTTCTTATCCTGCTATTTTTTTACGAATAATTTATTTATTTAATACTGACGATCAGACGATCTGACTGAAGGTCGCTGGAAAGCGCTGGACGCAGGCCGCTCTAGATCGGTCATTTTGGAAATCCCTGGGAGAGTCCAGCAGTGGACGTTATGCGGCTGAAATGATTGTTCAAAAGTTAAAACATACTTTTAACAAATGGCGGAGCATGATGGAGCTTAGATATTCTTTGGACTTTGTCAATAGCCTTATTAAACCGGTCACTGGGTGTTCTTCATCTTAGCGCGTTCTTGGTTGCATCCTCAGCTGTGCTGCTTCGGAGCCTAGTCACCCAAGGATGCCGAACACCATGATACCGGAACAGTTTAAACGATTCGGCTTTAGTTTTACAAAGTCAACCCGCTTTGGGAAAACATTTGTGCGAAAAGTTTTTCAAGCGGCCGCCACCGGTCGTGTCGTCAATACTCCTTTGGAATGCAGTTGTATTGTAGCACGAGATGTTTGTGCTTAGCCTCTTACGACATCTATCAGAAAGAGATGGAGTGGGCCCAATCCTAGGTCCGAACACGCGACAGTATTCTTGATTTACCCCGTAAAAACTATCACGACTAAGTTCAAAGAGTTATAGCCGCCACATATAAAGTAAGTAATACTTTATTGAATACCAAGAAAAAAAAGACATTAATATGTACAATGGGCGGTCTTTTTATATTAATACTAGCTTTTGCCCGCGGCTTCACTCGCGTATCCCACGGGAACATTACATTTTTCCGGGATGAAAGGTACTCTATGTCCTTCTCAGTACTCCTAACTATGTGAATGCGAATTTTCAAGAAGATTGGTTCAGTAGATAAAGCGTGAAGAGGTAACAAACAAACAAATATACAAACTCACTTTTGCATTTATAATATTAGTTAGGAAATTAGGATAGGATTAGGATATATCTATTTGAAAAATTTCGCACAAAATACATAATCCGTAAACAATTACTACATGTAAAATTATAAAGAATAAAGTTTCCATGTTGTAACGTTTGTTCGGAACCCTACTCTAAGCGTGGCCCGACACGCACTTGACCGATTTATTATGCAATTTGCCGCCTCCATACCGCCTGCGTCAAGCCAACTAAATTGCGTCGGTAAATTCGCTTAAACGGTTTTTTATAGGTACGCCATTCTTCTACACACTTATGGCACTTAATCTTGTGAGGGTATGTCTTGCGGAAACTGTATATTATTTTGACTGCAGGTTTGTTTGTTTTTCGTGTATGTAAGTGGCCAACACTATTGTCTTGATTTTTCAAGCTGCCTACAGGCATCTAACTAATCTTAACGACTGCTATACAATGATGACTTTGTGAAAACCAATTATAACCTTAGATATATGCAATTTCTTTAAAGTTACAAATTTTTACTGAAATCTGACATGTCGTTTCAAAATAAAACGTGGACTACGTTTAAATGGGAAACTCTGAATCTGTCTCGGGTGAGGGGACTCTTAATTATAACATTTCAAAAATATATAACTTATTAGCTGTTTCCTCCTGCTGTGCTTGCATTAACTGGATATATGTACTTTTCAGCTAGAATCTTCCCGTCGGGTATTAGTGTTTGAACTTTATCTTGTTAACTTTATATTTTTTCGATCAAAGATCCTATTCAGCTTCATCATCATCATCATATCAGCCACAGGAAGTCCACTGCTGGACATAGGCCTCCCCCAAGGATTATATTATTATTATCTACGAACAATTATTCTCTAGAAATCTAACGCTCCTACATTCACCGCTTCGATTCTGATTCCATTTACGCAAACAAACTAACAGTAACTACAACAAAACACTCAAACACACACATAGACAAAGATGTATGCGATTGGTCGCGACAAGGTCACGCACGCGTCAACTTTGCGTCGGTTGAGCAGCCGGCTACTCGACCGACGCAACGAGCGGTGAGGTGTCAACAGATGTCAAGTATGGATTATTAAAATGTTTATTTACTTACATATGAAAGGCGAGTCCTGTGTTTTTCATGTCTGTATGGCTTCTATACCACTTCACGGCACATGACGGCATTTTTAATTAATCGATTATCGCAAAAACACAGCAATATTCTTAAAGGAAACTTTTTGCGATGCAACCGCACGACTCGAGTGTCACGGCGAACTGTCGCGCCGCGCGGTTCATATTTTAAGCCCCGCCCGCCGCGGTACATATCGCGGGAAATGATTTATCGGGATTAGTTGGGCTTCTAGAGAATTATATTTCGATGATTATTATATTATTATTATTCTATTCGGCTTATTGTGGACCAAATACATACATACATAGTAGATACAAATTTTCCAAGTAGACTAGAACAACTTCGCCCGCTTCATTCGTCAAGTTCGTCAATATATATAAATATTACTTTATTGTATATATAGATTTTCAGTTTTTGTTTTATTTGTCAAGGTTTATGTCAATATAATATTTGTAAATACGTTTTATAACAATAAAAAAATTTATAAGTACAAAAATAATGTAAGTAAGTGTTTATACACTTTCACTGCTGAAAAATGCATCGTGTGTATTTTTCCAAAGAGGAAAACACACACGGTGCGTTTTCAGCAGTGAAAGTGTAAAGGTAATAAATAGAAGATATATATACTTTAGTTAAATTTACTATCAAATTACTGTAGGTATTTATAGTTTCAGTTCAGAACAACATGTTTTTATTAAAAAAAGTTATTACCAATACGCTGGACTTGTGCTAATAATAGATAGGTCGTCATTGCTTTTCCTTTCTCACACGATTGTTTTATATCATCACTTAGAGTCCATCGAGCTTCAGTTAATTTACTCGACTCCATATATCACTGCGTCAGATAAAAAAGATTTTCTCGAAGTCGCACCCTACAATGCGGCTGCCAAATAAATGTACTCACATATATCCTGAATCAGTCATTTGTCTATTTCGAAGGGATCATGCCGAAGTACTTTTTATTGCCCATTTTGGTTTTGGAGCTTTTAGTAATAAAGCTGATCCCTGATCCGCTGGATTCTGTGGCCGTACCACTGACTATCATAATATATCTACATTTACCTGTAAAGGATTGCTTGCTATAGTAGGTTCTAATATTTTACTGGTAATAAACCAAGACATTAAAATGATGGCAGAGAGAAGAGAGGAATGGAGTCATCTCTACTTTACTCTACCGAGAAGAGCAAGGTCTTAAATTAAAAAAAGAAGAAATAAATATCGAGGGAATGGGAGAAAATGCTGATTGTCTTAATTGGCGATGCAGCCAGCAAAACATCACTATTTTGATTCCTTTTTCCACCTCCTCGCCCACCATCACGCTAAAAGTGGTCATTGGGTTTTGCGGCCCTGGGCTCTGTCTGTTTCGAGCCGCTAGACCCAAAATGCTCTGTCTGCCCCGTTAGGGATAAAGACGTGATAGTGAATCTGTATAAATAAAATTTGTAATTGGTAAAAATAAAAAATGACGTTTGCCCGGCAATAGCAACTATAGATGTACGTTGCTATTGTCGGGCAAAATCTACCTCTGTCTTGGCTCTATCTAGCCCGTGAAGAACAAAGACGTAATTCACCTATCATAAAGAAACACATTTACACCCGCATCCGTGGCAGTCTTCATATCCGTGACATAGCAGACAAACTGCAAGAAAGTTGCCTACGTTTGTACGGTCATGTCTTGCAGAAACCGGCAAGCTACGTGGGGAACAAATGTATAGCCATGCCGCCTCCGCCGGGGCCCGGTAAACGTGGTAGACCCAAGAAATGCTGGCTTGACGTCGTCGAGCATGATATGCATGCCAATGGTCTTATAATCAAGCATCCTAAAGACCGTGCGAAGTGGAGAAGGAAAAGCCGGAAAGCGGACCCCGGGCACAGGCCGGAATCTCCTCAGGTACGCGCAATATGCGTCCCCGTTCCCCGTCCCCGCATCTCTCCCCCGTTTTCGCCTCGATGACTCACGTTGGCCGTCCAGAACCGGGGGAGAGGTGCGGGTGCGGGGAACGGGGACGCCTATTGCGCGTACCTTAGGAGATTCCGTTCTGTTTACTGTTACTGTATTCTGTGCCCCGGGCTTCGCGGCGTTGCAGCTGTTGATGAAACTGGGAAAACGCTGAGATGATAGAGACAGAGAGATACACAATACTACACTGACAATAAAATGCAGACCTTAAAAATTCAAAAAACACTACAGAGTTTTTTGCTATATTATAAATGGACATAATTCACAGGCCTTTTTTGTAGAGCCCTGTTCAATTATCTCTAAAAATTAACGTTGGAATTTTTACAAGGAGATCCCATGGGATGCAAGTAATGTAGGCAGAAAAACAATACTTAAATGAGAAACTATTCTTAAATCAACTAGTTTTTACAAAGAGCAAAACGAATCAAATTCTTCTCAAATTCTCCTGGTGAAATTACTAAAAGGTAACAATTTCAGCATCAGGTCTTTTTTTAGTCTCCACTGCAGGAGCACAGCCCTCTTTGTACCAGAGCTATAAATATATAAAATCCTTTGACTGCTCTGGCTAATAAGCTAGGGCAGTCAGAGGATTTGGCCTACACTGGCCAGACGGGTTGAAGAGGTCGCACTGATGTTTATAAGCTTTGTTTAGCTTGTGTTTCCTAAGTCGCCTTCTACGATATCCACAGGAAGACTTGTAGTGGTCCTATACTACTCTGCCGGGAATCACACAGCAATTTCAATGTTCTTAGTTTAGTTTATCTGAAAACACGGGATTAATATTAAGAAAAATGAAACTTAAGAAGCTGTTAATCATTTTGTTTGAATATGTATTTAGTTCGGAAAATCTATATCTATCTTTCGTTAACTATTCTTCTTTATTATTGTGTAAATTCTTTTATTATTGTTTTAAATAAAGACACTAGGTTTATAATACCCAACTGTGTTCACGACATGGGTTTTTACGAATATGTATAATGTATAATATGAGAAGATATAAATAATATACGGTCAAATCACATTGATTGAGCTAACTCCAAAATAAGTTTGAACTTGTATTATGAAATACTAACTCAACAATACAGTATTTCATAATAAAGATCCAAGACCCACGACAGTTTGAAAAAAAAAATTTCCATCTTAGGAGTACTGCCTGGGAATCATACCCAGAACCTTCGGAGTGGCAGACTAGCGTGCTAATCATAATCTGTTAAGATATTTGCTAACCATACAGTTGTAAATTAAAAGTGTGCCTACATATTTCATGTGACTCTAGTCCCAGAGACTATCTGCTTATAAGATAAAGCATATATATAACGTCTAACAAAATATACGGAAACTTTTTATGGGTGAATTCAGTCCATGATACTGAACAACTTTCCCCAAGGAACATATATCGAAATATGAAAAATATTTTTTTGGTTTCCATACAAACTTGGATCAACTTATTATATATTACAACTTATTTTTCATATTTCGATACATGTTCCTTGGGGAAAGTTGTTCAGTATCATGGTCTGAATTCACCATTAAAATAGTTTCAGTTAATTTTGTTTGACCCTGCATAAGGATTATAGTAGACTTTATGCTGGAACAGCTTTCTCAGACAGCCAGCCATCGATGCTAAAGAAGCCGCTAAGTCTAGAGTAGAGCTATGGGACCATAAATCACCCTCTGATCTTCCGCCTGCTGATAAACTTCCACCGGGTGCCGACCTCCCCTGGAAGTCTGGAAGTCTTTGAATAGACTCCGAACTGGTGTTGGGAGATGTCTAGAAAATCGTGTTAGGTGGCGTTACTCCAAAAACGACAAATGCGAGTGTGGTGTTGTCCAATCAATGAACCACTTATTGTCATGCCCGAAATGCCCCACATCATGCACAATACAAGACCTAAATTAAGCAAATGACCGGGGAATCGCCGTGACCAAATACTGGTCAAATTTGATTTAATTAAATTAAGGCAAGGCAAGTATTAAAGCTAGACGGACTAATGTAAATACTTTCAACGGTGGTTTATAAAATAATTTAAAGGCCTATCTGGTGCCTAACATTAAGAAATATGGAAATTTTCACCACATTTACAGTTAACAATTAAGAAAAATAAAAGAGTTAACAATTTATTTTAAATGAGGGCGCCACTTCAAGGTCATTTTCTTCTAACTTAATTGTTTTATAAAAAAACTATACACCTGTACACACAAAAAACTAAAACTCACTAATTCTCAAACTAATCTTATTTTCCCTTAATAATTTCTACTCGCGGAAATGCAGCCAGTGTACTAGGCACCATGCCACACGAACAAAATTTGGATTTTGAATTTATTTTTAGTTTAGTTTTAATTACATTTTTTTTTGGAAAATTGTTTTAAGTATATCAAATAATATCTTTATATTTAAATTTTAATATTCGTAAGTGTTAAAATAAACGGGCAAGTACGAGTCGGACTCGTAGATGAAGGGTTCCGTACCTCCGTACAATGTTTTAAAACGCTAAAGAAACTCGTTTTTTGTATGACGACCCCATACATTTTTAACTTTTTTTATTTTTAGTATTTGTTGTTATAGCGGCCATAGTAATACATAATCTGTGAAAATTTCAAGTGTCTAGCTATTACGGTTCAAGAGATAGAGCCCTGTGACAGACGGACAGACGGACAGACGGACAGACGGCGGAGACAAAAAACTCATCTAATTCCAAACTAATTTAAACTAATCTAATTTCCCCTTATTTTTTTTTATTAATGGATTGACGCTAATGCGTATTTAGCCAGGAACAAGTAAATAAAACGTGGGAAATTCTTTTTTCCTAACAAGTTATAATCAAAGGTTGGTGTAGGCCTTTGATTGATTTAAGGGAGCTTCTGGCGACAAATTTATACGAGTCCACTGGTTTTTATAGCCGATTGAGTGGCGGACGACGCCCGAAGACGCCCACAGTCCGCGAAACAAATATCACTACAGCTGTACTATGACTGTCCACTTGTACTATTTCACATATTGTTGATGAGCATGAGCATTTATAACACCAAATCCACTAAAAAGTCCACTAAAATCAATTTGCTAAATAATTTAAAGAAAACCCCGACCGAACCCCTTGACTTCTCGTCAAAATCTCCTCCCCCTTAATATTACCTACTCGTTAGTGTTAAAAAAGCACAGAGTTATAATATAAACTACGAAAAAAGTAATACCGGGTGCGGCGATTGAACGTCCGTCTCTATCGAACTGTTTACAATTCAAACCACTGAATCGAACGCCGCCAAAATTTAAAATGTTGGTCTTTGTCTTGACATGTTCACTAACATCATTTTAAGTGATTCTGTTGTGAGAGAAATACATTCGAATTTAGAACAATGGATTTAAATGAAATTCAGTGATTGCGCTTCATTTGGCGGGAAAATCGAATATCGAAATACGTCAAGCGCTCCCAAATCTTCAATTGAACGAGAAATTTGTGCATCGCACTATTCAACGTCATAATGAGACTGGTAGCGTTAAGAAACGCTACGGTGGTGGACGACGCTGTACTGCAACGGCGCCAGCAATTGTCGAAAAGGTACGTCATCGATTAAAATTACAAGACTTTCATCAAAACATCGTTTTATAGCGCTCCTGTTGCGCCAAGAACATTGAAATTTATTAATTACTTAAAAATCGCAAAACACTTTTAATTTCAAATAATCAATCAATTTCTTTGATCAGCTAAGGGTGTGCAATGTGAACCTACGAAAATACTTTCATTAACTTTTGAACAAAGAAAACAAAAATGAAGGCTTCTTTTTCATTTTTAATTTGAATAATGAATATTACTTTGAGAACTGTCGAACATTTTTAAAAGTATTTCTTTAATGAACATGAGCTTTCAGTTAATTTTTAAACTTGGCTTGACTTTATATAACAATAATTATCCAAATTTCTCGCAAGGCCCAAAGCTCTCGGGAAAGCTGTGCTCGTAATTGGAAATCGGATTATTATTACAAGCCCTTCATTTATCTTTTGACTTTCAACTATAAAAATTGCGATGGTCATAGAAAAAGAAAATTGGCGGGAATGACAGAACCTTGTAACTATAAATAAATAGATACAGAAACCACCATCACGCCTTTTGGTCTTGCGGCCTTAGACTCTGTCTACCCTGCTAGGGATAATACGGGAAAATCACTCACTTGAACATAGACGTACCCAGACCGTTTTTATTTCGGGGGTTTAAACCTCCCCGGATTTAACCACCAGATCCCCCCTCGGTACGCCTATGAGGAATAATATTATTATGTATAGTAAATAAGATGGCCTCAACAAAAAATTATGGCTCTTTGAATAGAAAATTTAACTTTGAGAACTGTCGAAATATTTAAAAAGTATTTTTAATGTACATGAGCTTTCAGTTCATTTTTAAGCTTTAATTTGACTTATTATGAATCAATAATTAGCCAGGTTCTTCGCAAAGCTCTCGGAAAAGCTCCGTTCAATTATTGAACACTGAATTATTATCGCAAGCTCTTTATTATCTTTCGAGTTTGAACATGAATATTACGATAGTCATAGAAAAATAAGCCGTGCGGTTTCCGGCAGAGTAGAAGCCACACTCCAAGTCTTCCCATGCATGTCGTTGAAGACGACTTAGGAAACACAAGCCCGCCAACCCAGATGGGTTTTGGCCTAACGATTGGGCCTACACTCTCCACGCTGGCTATCTAGCCAGCGTGGAGAGTGTAGGCCAAATCGTTTGACTGCTCTGGCCAAGTATGGCTCTGGTAGTATAGAGTGTCGTGCTCCTGCAGTGGAGAACAAAAAGGACCTGATGATGACGATAATGATACAAAAATACTAAGCGTTAAGTTGGCGTCATGTGACTATATTGCGGCCGTTCAAGAATGAATGAAAGAAATATAAATAATTAAATTAATTAACAAAACTCAAGGGCCCACATTCATCATGAAGCTTGTATTGTTGGTTGGACAGACACTAACCTAGTGTCTACTATCTGAAAATGTAAAACGTGTAATAGGCGATGTGGCTAGCAACCCATCACTAGGTCATTCCTTTTTCCACCTTCTTTCTTCCCTCAGCATCACATTAAAAGTGGCCTTGAGTCTTGGAGTCCTGGGCTGTGTTTGCTTAGAGTCTCAAGACCCAAAATACTCTTTCTGCCCTATTAGAGATAAAGACGTGATAGTGCATCAGCATCAGCACTAACCTATAGCACAGAATAAGAACCAGTACTCACGTACAGAAGTCTCACTCAGCAAAGAAATTCAAAGAAATATCTACTCAATGTGATTAGCGATATGGTTTAATTTAGCTCACATCAGAACTCAGCACCTTTTCGTTTAGAAACCTAGACATCCATGGCAGGCCAATTTCATTCTTATTTCTATAGACAAACGATTCGTGTAACTGAATTTACCACTCCGAGGGGCCGCTGCGCGCATAGTAATAATGTAGGTATATTTTCGATACCTAACGGAAAGTGACACAGGCCTGCATATAGGGTCATGCACAATATACACGAAACCGCAGGCAAACGCTTAACTGCAAAATAAATGATTTTCCAGCGCGAGCAAATTTTCTCCGATATTGACAATAATGTTTTATTTTGACCATGCTGCTGAAATTTTTATCAAAGCCAATTAACTATACAATATATGTTACGCAGTCTCCGTTTTGAAAAGAAATAATAATTATATATTAAAATAAAAGTTAAAGCTCTCGTAAAAAGTAATTGTACCTTAGGGATACTGTCTACAAAAGATGTCTGCATACTTTTCTCTTAGTTATTCTGCAGTTGTATTTCAAGAGTTGGTAGGTAGGTATTATTGAATGAAGTATTAAATGTTTATTCATAATCATAACATTAAATAATAGTAAATGCTAAATTAAATTATATATCATCATTATCCGAGCGTGTTCCCGGTTGCATCCTCAGCGGTAGTTACGCTTCAGAGCCCGGGGTCCGCTACCAACCTAGGTGATTTGACGAGGTTACTGGTTTTTACACAGAGCGATTGACGTCTGATCTTCGCAACCCAAAGGGTAGAGAGGAACCAATCCTAGAATAGCCACCGCAGGCAGAAATAAATACATTATATAATAACAATATAATAATAATCTTTATTCAAATAATATGGTATGTTACATTTATACATTTAACAATACATTGTTAATATTAAGGTAATATAAATTAATGGTACCTGAGCTAGGATGAAAATCATATTGTATTTCAGGCGTTACAAGGCTAACTGGTACTATAAACATAATAAACAATTTACATCTAGTCTACATACCTACATATTCTAAATGTTACTTTTAATTGTTTTGATGCAATAAAGTTTTTACTTCCACCCATTGTGACATGTCTGGTCGACGTGACGGCAAGGAAAAATTTGATTTTGAGAAGCGCGCTACGCACGCTTTGCTTTTTTCTTTCATCCAAAAAGCTGGCATGTTTACCGCTTAACACGATTGCTTTCGCTACGTCTGTGGTTTATGACGTCATCGCGCCATTTCGAACCGCCTAGCAAAGCGATATTGCTTTCATACGTACTCTATAGACTAGACACAGACTGGTCTATAGAGTACATGTGAAGGCGCGTGACGTCATAGACGTAGCGAATGCAATCGTGTTTGGCGGTAGCGGGGCAGGTCCTAGGTAAAAGTTGCAAGTGTTTGTTTCTATCGAACGAAACTATCATCAAACGACATCGGCGGTCAACGATAGAAATACAAAGTAGGCTCAAACACAAGCAATCCATTCCACGCGGTGTCCCGTTGCACTGTACACTCCTCCATTATCGAGAAACACAATATTTTACGCCATTTACGACGCGGGCGAGATTGATATATTGCCGGAGACGAGGGTCTTTATGGCGGCGATATTTTTTTTAAGCTTAATGTGCCATTTTGGAAAGAAAAATAACACAACCACCATATAAAGTAGAAAATATTTCTTTGATATACCTTGGCTTTACGCTGCTAGAAATTTCCGCCAAAAGGATCTCAATTTTAACGAGACACTTTTAACAATACCTCATTTGTCAATGTGTCATGGATATTATTGAAGATACGAGGGAACAGATGAACAAACAGCAGGCCGACTTTTTAACCACCAGCCAAATTTTTGGAGTAAGTTCAGTCCATTATACTGAACTACTTTCCATAAAAACAATTACCGAAAACCTATTCGTAAAATAAAAATTCGTCTGCCCATGCAAATCAGCTCACAGCCAAACGAATTTTGTATGGGAGGACGAAAAATTTTTGTCGACTTTTAAAAACTTTTTTTATAGAAAGTAGTTCAGTATCATGTACTGAACTTGCTCCATAAATTTGGCTGGTGTTTTATAAAGTTTGCTGGTTTATAAGGGTTGGATCTCATCTATCAGCACGAAACAGCACTTTCCTATGCTGCTATCCTGCGACGTGCGGCGGAACGCTTCGTCGCTGTCTCGCTCTAGCAAATTACTGTTCTGAGCGACAGAAAAGGATAGCAGCATAGGAAAGTGCTGTTCCGTGCTGATAGATGAGATCCAACCCTAAAGTCGCCCTGTATAGCGGCGATACACATAGCCCCTTCTTTTGGTTTCGCCGTAGTCAGGTAAAAAGAAATAACTTCAATTTTAGAGATCGTACATAAGCCCCAGAAAAACATCATACGGAATAATTAAGTTTATTTGGAAGACAAATTTTTCAGTATTTTGATTCTACTAAACTGATATTATTATAAGTACCTGGACGACCGAACATTGCTCGATGAAAACATCATTTAAAAGAGGTTCTCAAAAAATGAAAGTTAGATTTTCAGACATAACTCAGACTAAATTTTAGCGAAATCGTTGGAGCTTTTTAGAAATTGGCCTCGTTTTTTAAAATAATTTTATTTTATGTAAATTCTATTTTAAAATGTTTTTAATTTTGTTTTCATTAATCTTAAGCTTATTTAGATTTAATTAAGTCAAGTTTTGTGTTGTAATAATTAGTTTTGAAAATAAAGAAGGTAAATTATATATAAAAAAAAATCTGCATTTAAAATGGACCGTTTAAACGTAATTCGCATAATTGGATTTCAAGCGAGAGGGATGTAAGAGGGATGCCTCAGTGGCGATGTGACCTTGGACTGCTTAGAGATGTACGTCGCGGAAAGGAGGGATTTGCGTATTGATTCACAAGCCTCAACGTTTCTATTACGTTCTATTATACAACGTGGAAGGGACATACCCGTAATAAATCGAACCACGGGCTATACTAGATCACTAAAGTATAATTAAATTAAAATAACAGTCAAAAAACCAAAAAAAATCGACATACCCATACAAATCGCCCTAACGGCTGCACACTTTTGTATGGAAATGCCGATTTTTATTTTTGTTCTTTGGCTGTTATTTTAATTTCAATATACTATAATGATCGAGTATAGATCGTGGTTTGATTTATTACGGGTATGTCCCTTCCACGTTGTATACGCAGGTCTTAACAAGATATAGTTTTAAAACTAAAAATACAATAAGAAGTAATCATCAATGCATACTTTTTACATTTTAAAAGACAAGCAGTGGGGAAAATTTAAGTTAGTATCTCTCAAGTTCAAATTTACTTTGGGTCTAGGTCAATCAGTGTTATTTACCCCTATCTGTTTAATTTATTTAATTTTATTCCAGTTGGACATAATACTATTTGCATAAACTAAAATTAGAGTGCTTTTCCAAGTTCTCTAACTGATTCCGAATAAACGAGCGTCATTTTAAGCTTCCAGTAACAAGGAATATAAATCAAATATAGAGAATAATAAGTTTTTTTATCTCTATTTCCATAGAAAGTCTAAGTCAAGTTCACAATTTACAGTTTGATTATTATTTGTTATGTAACTACTTACATTTATATTATAATGTATAAGGTTTATGTTGTGAGGATAAATAAACAATTTATTTATTATTTACAATTGGTGAATAGGTACTGGCAATATAAGGCACATTAGTATGTAAAGTTTCAACTTAATCAAATAATGGGAAGTTAGTCTAATTCGGCTTGCAAAGAATTAAATCATCAAATATTTATTCAGTAATTAGGCCTTCGCAGGTACTTTAGTGTACATTACGTGTAATGTTTATTTATAATATTAAAATTACTATATTTTTTTTAAAGCTACCGATACTACTAATGTTTCGCAACGACCACTGCCGAGAAGAAACGCCGAGAGAAACTCATTTGCACAGTATTGGTCGCCTACGCCTAATACAATGTTATCACAATATAACATGTAAAGCTTGAGAACGAGTGCCAAATCCAATTTACAGAAATAAGTAACACTGAGTAGTCTTAAGAAAATGGAGCCAAGCTGACCAGTCCCTACTGGCGGCACCCGTTCACGAGTTGACGCGTGGATCAGCCATCGCTGAACTAAACATTTGATTGAGTTAAGAAAGATTTGATTAAAGACACACAGACAACGGGACAGGTGAAACTAAATTAAGCTTGTAAATATTTTCACTGAGTAAAATTAGAATCCCTTTAAAAGTTCTCTACAATGTCTCAAATTCTCACGTGTGACCTACGTGCAAAATTGAGCTCGAGTTAGGATGCTAGGCTTTTATATAACGTCTAAAAAATATACTGAAACTATTTGTATGAAAAATCATCATCATTTCAGCCGCATAACGTCCACTGCTGGACATATGCCTCTCCCAAGGTTTTCCAAAATGACCGATCTAGAGCGGCCTGCATCCAGCGCTTTCCAGCGACCTTGGTCAGGTCGTCTGACCACCTTGTGGGTGGGTGTCCTACGCTTCGCTTGCCAGTACGTGGTCGCCATTCGAGTACCTTTTTGCCCCATCGGCCATCGGTTCGTCGCGCTATGTGTCCCGCCCACTGCCACTTTAACGAGCTAATCCGCTGGGCTATGTCCGTGACTTTTGTTCTCCTACGAATTTCCTCATTTCTGATACGATCACGTAGAGAAACACCAAGCATAGCCCTCTCCATAGCGCGTTGAGCTACCTTGAGCCTTCTTATGAGACCCATAGTAAGGGACCACGTTTCGGAGCCATAAGTCATCACTGGTAACACACATTGATTATTGTAAGAAAAATATTTGTTGACTTTTTATACAAACTCGGATCAGCTCGTATCGAAGGTCAAAAATTATTTTTCATATTTCGATATATGTTTATTCGGGAAAATTTATCAGTATTATGAACTACCACTCCACTTCCACCGTTAAAATAGTTTCAGTATTTTTTTAGACCCTGTATACTCGTACAAGCGAGTATTATCCTAAGAATCTCCACTGATAATTTCACAGTGTTAAATACTTAAGTGACGGTTTGACTCTTTTATGCCAATGATCGAATCGAAGGCAAATATTTAAAGGCCGATAATGTATCGGCATTTAAATAACTGTCTCCGACTAGTCGGTTGACTATGCGACTTGTCGTCGGCTTGATGTTACGAGTATTTTGAGATTATTTCGGTTTTATTAGTCGGATTTTTCGACTAGTTCTGCTGTTATTAGTCGGCTTTAGTCGGCTTGGTCGACTAGTTTTAGTTTTATTAGTAAAAATAAATAAAACTTTTATGCTTTAATTTTTAAGATATGTTAAGGTGAAGAGGTAAGCAAATGACCTTGAAGTGTGAAATAAATTGTTAACTCGTAAATATGGTGATAATTTCCATATTGCTTTTAGTCATGCACTAGATATCCTTTCAAATTATTTTATGAACTGCCGTTGAAACTATTATTGGTGATCCGTCTAGCTTTAAAACTTGCCGTGGCCACTTTTGGCGGAGGCAAGTTTTAAAGCTAGACGGACTAATGTAAATACTTTCAACGGTGGTTCATAAAATAATTTAAAGGGCTATCTAGTGCATGACGAAGAGCAATATGGAAATATGTATATATATATCACCATATTTACAAGTTAACAATTTATTTCACACTTCAAGGTCATTTGCTTACCCCTTCACCTTAAATACTTTAATGATTTATACAACATTACAATTCTTAGAACTATATCTAAATTACATTTTAACTTTATATAATAATATTTAAAAAAAAGTTTTATTAGTCGGCTTAGTTGCCTTGGTCAACTTGGTATTATGTTATTAGTCGCCTTGGTCGACTTGTTTCGGTTATATTAGTCGGCTTGGTCCACTATGTTGGGGTTATAAGACGACATGACTAACTAATGTTGGATTTACTTATCAATTAGTTTTGGTGTTATTATATAGTCGGCTTTAGTCGGCATGGCTGTCTAATGCGGGTGTTCTTAGTCGACTAGTGTCATGTGCATAGTGGCATGCAAGTGATATGTGTTTTTAGTTGGCTTGGTCGACTATAGGTAAACCGCTTAAATAAGTCCTCGCCCGCGGAATACAGGGGCGCGCCCCCCTTTTTCGTTTATTTATGTTCTTGAGTGAAGTTGTACCCGGAAATTTAAATATTTGAGTGAAAATTTGAATCTCTTTGGTGCCGGTAATTAATTTGGCTACCGTTTAAAACGCCGATATATTATTCAGTACCGCTACTCGGAATTAAGGTGAAGATATAGGCAAATGGCCTTGAAGTGAGAAATAAATTGTTAACTCGTAAATATGGTGATAATTTCCATATTGCTCTTCGTCATGCACTAGATAGCCCTTTAAATTATTTTATGAACTGCCGTTAAAACTATTATTGGTGATCCGTCTAGCTTTAAAACTTGCCGTGGCCACTTTTGGCGGAGGCAAGTTTTAAAGCTAGACAGACTAATGTAAATACTCTCAATGGTGGTTCATAAAATAATTTAAAGGGCTATCTAGTGCATGACGAAGAGCAATATGGAAATTATCTCCATATTTACAAGTTAACAATTTATTTCAAATGAGGGCGCCACTTCAAGGCCATTTGCCTATACCTTTGCCTTAAGTGGCCTTGACTTTGCATGCATGCACCAAAAGTGGCCGTTTTTAGCAAAAATGAAAACTAAAGCTTAACGTTTTTACTTTATACTGTAAACAGTGGTTCATAATATAGTTTGAAAGGTTATCTAGATTTTACTAGCTCAAAATTTTAAATGATATCTCCTTTTCCTTACAAATATTTTTTTGCAAATAGGGGCAGCACTGGACACCGTGTATCGTCTTAATAAACTAAAGCAAAACCTCTCAGATGGTACATCAGTCCACGAAACTGACTAACTTTTGTTCTACAACATTCCCAAAATGCCAAAAATAAAATTCGGGTTTTCATACAAATTGACTCGATCAGCTGATCAGTTTGTATAAAATTTCAAATATCTTTTGAGTTTCGTGAAAGTTGTAGAACAAAAGTTGTTCAGTTTCATGGGCTGAGGTACCATCTGAGAGGTTTTGCGTTAATTCATTAACACATTGTATAAATATTTATTTCTGTGTTGTAAGTAAGACATTTTTAAATATTTTCTATGTTTTTGTATGATTTTCATTCTGCTGTCGAATCGAAAGTACTAGGGGTATAAAAGCTAACTACCTATATAGCGACTGAGTGAAGTTTATGGAGATAGCTACAGCTGAACGGGACCAAACAGTGACATGTAGTTTTACATTTATAGTTCTTTGATTTGTACAGAGGCATAACTCATGAAATTGTCCGACCCTAAAAGCGTATATCATTACCGGATCGAGGACGATAAACCAGCAAGGCAATTAAGAACTCAATTAGCTGGACCCCTTATGAGAGATTAGGCAACTTCCGAAGCAGAAACATTATAGCGCCCAGATGTATGAGCTCTAATTTGCTTAGAAGTCACTTAGGGTTGGCTCTGATTAAATTAGAGTTAATGCAGAACAGTCATCTGGTGTTTGTTTAGAATACGAGGAATTATTTAATATAGATAAATACCATAGCAGATTTCGTATAGGTATAGCTTGAATGCTAGAGTAATGGAATCGTGTGCTGTTTTTTTTTAGAATAGGACCACTCCATCATTTCCTAGTGATAGCTAAAGAAGGCATATGCGGGGCTTCCTATATATGAATTCAGTGATTAACAAAGCACAACCCCGGTTTGGTGCACGTCTTTAGTCAGGCTGAGACCATGTGTGGTGCAACCCGGTCGAAACGTCAGCGAAAATAAATAAAAAAGGTATATTTTGCGTTAATTACCGTAAGCATTAATTTAATGATATCTGAAATTAGTGAATTAGGTAGGTACTTAAATAATAATTTATTTTATCCATAGACAGACATACATCTCTCTCTATCATCTCAGCGTATTCCCAGTTGCATCCACAGCTGCAACGCTGCGTGCAACGCAACGCTCCTTCTCCACTTCGCACGGTCTTGAGCATCCTTGGTTGTAAGACCATTGGCACGCGTATCATCCTTGACGATGTCAAGCCAGCATTTCTTATGGGTCTATCACGTCTGCCGGGCCCCGGCGGAGGAGGCATGGCTAACATGTGTTTCCCACGTAGCTTGCCGGTTTCCGCAAGACATGACCGGACTAGCGTAGGCGACTTTCTTGCAGTTTGTCTGCTATGTCACGGACATGAAAGGCTGCCGCGAATGCGGGTGTTTCTCACGCGATCTCTCCATGATACTCCGCATATCCAGCGCAACATTTACATCTCAGTGACACGCAGTTCCTGCTTGTGTCGCTCAAGCAATGGTCACGCTTCACTGCCATATAAAAGGACAGGTCTTATGATGGATTTGTAGACTTTGACCTTAAACCTTACCGGCATTTTGGGGTCACAAATGACACCAGTCACCTCCTGTCACTTGCCCATGCGGCAGATATACAGGCATTGACGTCGGCATCGATGTCTCCGGACGCGTGGAGTACAGAACCCAAGTATTTAAACTGGTCCGTACGCTTGCCCAAGTCTTCTCAGTATACATTAGCAGCCACAGGGGTTGCTCGTGTGTGTCTCTGATGCTGTTCGACACTTTATTTAATATCACACAAAACAGGTAGGGACTGAGGTTGGTGGACTCCGACTGTAAATGGGGAAGGGTTTAGTGTCACCAAAGCCAGTCCTAACTATAGACTCGGAATCGCGGTACATGTCTCAGATTATGTCAATATAAATCTCTGGAACCCCCTTGGACCTAAGTGCCCACCAGAACATTTCTTTAGGAATACAGTCAAAGGCATTCTCCATACTTATCCAAAAACAGAAAATGGAGAGGCGTATTTCTTGCCCTGTATTTCTCCATGATGACACTTAGGGCAAAAATATGGTCCGTAGTGCCTAGCCCGGGGCAAAATCCATACTGACACTCCGAGGCTGCACTCTACTGCCAGAGCCGAGAGTCTATTATCCTCTCGAAGAGCTTCATGGTGTGGGACCTTTGTACCGCGGCAGTTGCTTCACTCTTGTACACGACGACGACTCGATCCCTTTTCTTTGAAGACTGGAGTAATAATCTCAGCCTCCATTGGTCAGGGATTTTACCGGCGAAGAGTATGCGGTTGAAAAGGTTTGTTAAGATGCCCACACAATGGGGTCCCATAGCCTTCCAGGCTTCGATGGGGACTTCATCGGCTCCGACAGCTTTCCGGTCCTTAAATACATGAAACATAAATACATATATGTTTAACTGATCAGCGACCTTATAAAGTTTTATGGATAAAAACACTGCTGACTGTTCAATAACTTCAACAGCTTGTCGTAAGCTATTCACATGTTCAATGGCTCTTATAACATTGTCTAGTTGCCTTCTAACCCTTGACATGTTGAGTCATCGGAAATCTGACCTTTCCGGGGTCCAGTGCAGCCACCATTTAAAATAAATCATTCCAAAGAAAATGGAGACATTATTTAAAATTTTGCTACTAACAAGTCCTAGATAACTCTTCAAAGTATTTTATGAACTACTGTTTACAGTTTATAATGAGGACATTAAGCTTTAAAAGTGGCCGTTTTTCGCAAATGTGCGTAGTAAAGTTTAACAAATAAAAAATAAAATTCAGGTACGGCCTTAAACGGAAAAAATGCTCCAGGAATTCTTGTAAGCCCTCTCATAATAAGTAATTTTCTTAAATTGGCCACAAATGCTTGAAATGTTTTCTTTTAAAACTGGCCGAGTGAAATCGCTAAGCCGATCCAATTTGGCCGACCGACACAAATTAGTCGAACTGGTTCAGAGACCGTGCACCGGGCCTATTTGTTACAATTAGTGTACAGGATTGTACAAAAATATTTTTTTTTTACATTTTCATCTTAACGCTTTCTTTATCTACTTATGACAAATTATCAACAAGTATAATCAATTCAGCAAAAAAAAGCTATAAAAATAGTGTAGAAAGTATAAATAAATACAGTCCACATGAAGAGGTTTACATACATTTTCACATGTGCCAAAATACCAAAGAAAACATATAAAGAAAATAATTTTACTGTATGCGATGTGATTCGTGCGTGGTCCAAGGGGCATTACTTCTTAGTGTCACGGGAATCCAACATTTTTCTGGCATCCGAAAGCTACGTATTCATATTACCTGTACCTGGTAATAAAGGTATATCCAATAGCTATCTACATGCGATTTATCAAAACTTGTTTAAAACATAACATTTATTTAGATATACCTACCTCATATTAGTAGTATATTACCCTTATACTACTTCAGTTTCCAAAACTATTCTATTCGCTTGTACCCTTCACACATACCCACACCGTAAAGGGCTATTTTCAAAGTTACGCATACCTTACGAGGTGTAGTTGACCTCGCAGAGAAACACGTGTAAGCGTACGTGGTTGGGCTTTCGGAATCACTTGATGTAACTTGGGATATACTTACAACAACAATATATCTTAAATATTTCTTTAATTTACTACTTTGTCTTCTGACGATCTCACATTTTATTATTTTTATTGATTTTTTACTGACTGGTTCTTATATTGCTACTTGAATTCGTAGTTATTTTATAGGTTGTGCAGTCCTGGGCAACAAAGATTTTGCCATAATAAACTAAAAGCTGTTTTTATCTTTTAACTCAGTATGTAAAATGCGAATACGGTAGGTGCCTAACAGCTTTATATTTTATGATATCTGATGTAAAAAACTGCAATTTTTATAATTTTCAAACAATGATTTCCTCACCGTTAAAAAAAATGAAATCCGTTTTAAACACCTACATTTTACATACACATTCTACATTTTACTATGGGTTTCATAAGAAGGCTCAAGGTCGCTCAACGCGCTATGGAGAGGGCTATGCTCAGTGTTTCTCTACGTGATCGAATCAGAAATGAGGAAATTCGTAGGAGAACAAAAGCCACTGATATAGCCCAGCGGATTAGCTCGTTGAAGTGGCAGTTGGCGGGACACAAAGCGCGACGAACCGATGGCCGATGGGGCAGAAAGGTTCTGGAATGGCGACCACGTACTGGCAAGCGAAGCGTTGGACACCCACCCACAAGGTGGTCAGACGATCTGACTAAGGTCGCTGGAAAGCGCTGGACGCAGGCCGCTCTAGATCGGTCATTTTGGAAATCCTTGGGAGAGGCCTATGTCCAGCAGTGGTCCTTATGCGGCTGAAATGATGATGACATTGCCCCATAATACGAGTATTGCACTGAATTGAAAATAGCATGGCTTAAATCTCACATAACATTGCAAAAAAAGATGGCAGGAACATGCCAACAATTTTGCAATCTAAAATTGATTGTTTTACCATTTTCTAAAATTTTATATATTTTGAAGGAATACTTTTTGAAAACATTTGGTTGATAAATAGCATACAGAAGTCGACTAGAAACACCGATTTGATTTTACTGGACAACAAAAAGAAATTTATGTTATTATATTTTTCCATGTGGACTTGTTTTTCTTATTTTTTAACAATGTTAATTTACAAACAAACAGGAGAGATAGAAAATCTAATCTTCCGTATATATTTTTGTTCTTTTTTGTAAGTGTTAACCTACAATCTTATCAGCAAAGTCTCGACACCGAGCACCTTTTCGCAGATTTTTCTCGGTTAATTTCCCCTAAGCGCACACTTGTTTACAATGTCATCTCCGATCTGAGCACCCTGTATCTTGGCCGCAGGTGGACGGCGGTCGCGGCGAGATTAGTGTTCTGTTTGAGGCTACACATTCCGTTAAGTAGACTTTCTTTTTGCATTTCTTTTCGACAGAGGTCGTAGTTTTATATTGAAACTATACAACGTGGAAGGGATATACCTGTAATAAATCGAACCACGGGTTATACTAGATCACTAAAGTATAATGAAATTAAATTACAGTCGAAAGAACAAAACAAATTTTGAAATTCCCATACAAATCGCCCGGGCGGCTGCACACTTTTGTATGGAAAGACCAAATTCTTTTTTGTTATTACCTATTATTTTAATTTTATTATACTATAATGATCTAGTATACACCGTGGTTCGATTTATTACGGGTATGTCCCTTTTTTTTATTTTTTTTTATTAAAATTTGAGTGCGTTTGACCTCTATCCAGCCTGATGGGAAGCTAAGATGAGGTCTAAGGTGTATCACGCAGACTCAAAAAAATGCCTGTTCACTCTTGCCTTCCACTTTGTATATACGAGTACAACTATACACTATCAATTATTTATCCCAAATGGGGCATATAGAGCCCTATGGGCCTTGCGGCTCTGGACAGATAGTACCAAAAGGCCACTTTTAGTGTGATAATGGGTGAGAAGGTGGAAAAAAATTGCATACTTACGAATAGGTGTGTACTCGTTACTCTTGTTTATAATGTATGTTGAATTATGTAATGGCATGACGTATTGAAATACTTAAAATTGTGGAGTTCTACGTCCCGAATGGGTACGTGGAGCGCCGAAGGCGGCCCTGACTTTTGGTGGTACCTCACGGGCGAACCTACTTGGTGAACAAGTCTCCGCTGGCACGCGCGATACACACTCTGAATTTGATCGCGGACAGGATAGACATCTTCCAGTGTACTCTGTGTGAATTTACAAATGTTGCCATTTATATTATAAGTTATGGTGTTATTGCTGACATTGATATGTAATAAATGCTGTTCTATTGTATAAATATAAACCTGTAACAATAGAATAAGTTTAGAGAATACATAAATAAATAAAATGTTTGTTTCGTTGTCAACTTCTTAAAAATATTCAAGCTATGTCAGACGCTTTTAGCTCGAAAATTCTGATACCAATGGTCTCGAGATGTAAAAACAACATAACCATGATGGCTACACTAAGTGGATACACCGTATGAAATATTCATTATTAACATAGCCACGGTTAACTTCAACTTTTATTAGTAAGTATGTATCTAATACTTTGACCCTTTCTATTCCTTCTCACCGTACTGGTTTTCTTTCTAACTCTTTCGCCATTACGGCAATAAGACTCTGAAACGCGTTTCCTGAAACCATTCGAACTGCTCGTAGTCGCGCTAGCTTTAAGACACAGGTATTTAAACACTTCTTGGCCAAGTTATAAAAGTTGATTTAAGAATTGCTGCATTTTTCTATTCATTTATATGTATAGTATATGTAGCGTTTATATATATATGTATCTATATATGTACAGCAAATATATATATAAATATTAATGTAAAAATGTACATTGTGTATTTTACTACACTTTATCTTGCAACCCACATTTAGACTTTCTGTATAACCCAAAGGTTAACTGTTAGACAACACTTTTAGCGTTAAGTTCGCCTATTGGATGATGGCCAATAAAGATTAAATAAATAAAATAAAATAAATATCTTATATAATCTCTTTATTCGACATATTACCACCATCAATGGACATTGGCTGACTTAAAACTGTCCATTGATACCATTTGCTTTGTGTTGTCTGTCGCCGTGTGATACTGATCGATGTTGTGTGGTCTTGTCATTGACATAAAATATATATACCAGCTATCTCAAACATTAGTCCCTGTTTTATTTTAAAATATATGGCGGTGTGAGTTTTATCATGCGTACGAGTATTTAATTTTCAAACAATGAAATATGGTTATTTTCTGATGGAAAGTTACTTCTTTACACTTTGCCGTGTACCTTGACTTATTCTTACAGTATTTTAACACACACTAATGCCGATATTACATTATCAAAGAAATATGTTCATATTTGTGTGACTCAAGAAAATATGAAGCGTAGTGCTTCATATTTTTATTTCTTAGGGTCTGTCTACCTCATGATTAAAAGTATTTAATATAATAGTTTTTCGTTTGTCTGAATAGACACACTTAGTTTTAGCTTTTGATTATCTTTGTATGGGATTTCTTACTCAAAATGTTTTGATCCTAAATACTTAGTAACAATTGAGTATGAGAGTCATTGAATTCTTATTATAATTCAATGATGAGAGTCGATAACTCTGATTTATATCAAATGTTAAATGTCAATTGGCAGTCTGGAAAATCTAATCGTGTGAAATGACGTAGTAAAAAATTATAGGTCTGTGAAAATCATAGACCATTTTTTTACAAGCTTTTATTTAGCTGCTCTGTGCTCTGTTGTTTTTTGGGTCAAATCTTGCAAGTTAAATTTGAGCCATTTCCCGGTTACGACTTTCCGATTTCCTATTAAGGCCGTACCTGAATTTTCCGGGGTCCAGTGCTGTCCCCATTTTAAATAAATCATTTCAAAGAAAACGGAGACATCATTAAAATTTTTGCTACTACCAAGTCCTAGATAACCCTTCAAAGAGTTTTATGAACTACTGTTTACAGTTTATAATGAGAACGTTTAGCTTTACTACGCACATTTTCCAAAAGTGGCCGTTTTTCGCAATGTAATAAAAGACACAACCTCATCGACTTTGGGCTTATTTACATTTCTACATAACATTAAATTCTTAGGCCTCAATGAAAGCTTGTACGAAAAATGTTTTTTTTTTTCAAAATACTTGGAACCAAAAAGTGGAAATGATTGTATTATTATATTAAATGTGGTTGAATGAGTGCGTGAAAAACATTAGGAACTAAGACAAATTCACGGCGATACCTAACATAAAGAGATCCGTTTTATTCTAAAGAGTTATAGCACCTCATTGGTTATACCCATTCGCACGTATGTTAACATCATTTCAATATAGTGACGTTACATATTTCATAAGGACGCCAGTCGTCTCTGGAGCAATAAATTCGCTGACGATTACGTATTCAGCCGCGCGCTTGGCCTTATCTACAGAACTTGATATGCTTAGGACGTCGTATATTGTTATTCAGGATGAGTAGAAATTGTCTCATGGAATTGTCGAAAAATTATGCGTAAGCGGTTATTTAAACAGATGTTTTGAAGATACAGTAACATCTAAATGATGAACTTACTTTCTCTACAGTGAGATGCAATTTGATCTTTGGTCAGAGGCTTTCTTTATTATATGGATTCATTCAAATCATCTTGAAATCTTAAATATCAAAAAAGAAATAAATTTTTCAGATTCTGTATGTATTTTCTGTGTACATAAATTAGTAAATAAATAAATAATAGTATATTACTAATAAGTAAATTAGTAGCGACGCGAGTGATTCATGGCCCTCGATATAATTACGATTTATTCAAGGGCTGCTTACTATACTTTATACCATGCATACGAGAAAAAGAAAGATTTAAGCGAAAATAGTTTTTAATTAGCCGTGTGGTTCCCGGCAGAGTAGAATAGTAGTAGAAGGCGACTTAGGGAACACAAGCCAAACAAAGCTTATAAACATTAATGAGACCTCTCCAACCCGTCTAGCCAGCGTGGAAAGTGTGGGCTAAATCCTTTGACTGCTCTGGATAATATTTGGCTCTGGTAGTACAGAGAGGATCGTGCTCCTGCAGTGGAGACTAAAAAAGACCTGATGATGATGAAGCGAAAATAGACCCTCTATGATCAGAGTGCCTAACTTTTAATTCGTCTACGAAGCAAAATGCCTAAAATGTTGTTGAGTATTATTTGCACAAGGAGTTTGTATCGTTTTTTTGCGCAAGTACGCATTGAGATGGAATGGAGGTCAAATATATTGTGTGTTCTAAATTTAAACACCAAAATAGTGACTAAAAGTGCTTTTTAGTCACTGTTTCCAGTGAGTAAAAGTGCTTTTTAGTCACTGTTTCCAGTGAGTAAAATAAACTTTTAGAGGGGAATTGTATAAAATTAATATTAGTGTATGTACGACAAAAAATATTAAACTGGGCCTGTATCTGCAGGATACTTTCAAAAGAACACGCGATTCCTTCATCAACAACCGGAATGGAACCGAATCTGTTTTCACCGGGAGTTGGGAACAATAAAATAAATTATCTAATAGATAGGGACAAATCGCACGGATTGAGCTAGCCCCAAAGTAAGTTCAAACTTGCGTTATGGGATACTAACTCAACGATACTGTACAGATAACTAGCTATAAAAAGTGTTCCTGTATAGTTTGGTGTCGGGTGTATTTAAAGTGTAAGTGTGTAGTCCTGTTTTGTGCTGTAATAGCTAGTCACCTGTATATGAAGTATGGAAAGAGAGAGACTGTAACCTACAATTAACCCTATTACCCTACCTACATAGCCTAGCCCTAACCATACACTACGAATATATACATAAATAAATAGATGCAGGATGTCCGTTACTTGCGCCCTATAGTACTAGACGGAAAGTGGAAAGGATTCAAGGTATTAGGTAGATTTTCTCACCGCCAGTCAAGCAGACTCACAAGACCGTCACAGGCTAAGGGTGTCTTGGCCACAGTGAGAGGAAATAAAACCAGCAGTATGATGTCCAAGCGTAGCCAGCAAAAGAGGATTTATTAAAATAAACATTAACTATATATACAAAAAATATCTGCATGTGTGTGTATAATTACAACATTTGCATGCGTTAAATTAGTTTGCGTTGCGATCTTTCTTCTTACTTGCAAATTCTTGGGTGAATGCCCTGGAGGTCACATGTTCACGTGAACAGATACTATATTTTATAGATCGAACCCAGAACCTCCGAGTAGCGGACTAGCGTGTTAACTAATACGCCACGGAGGTCGTCGAGGGAATTAATTCATGATGGTTTGTTTTCTACTATACATAAATACAGAGAAAACTTACTTAATTCTTCATCGCATAATTATCACATTCCATGTATTCCAATTGTAATTTCTATTGTGTCTGGCTGAGTACCCCGGAATGTGTTAACAAGGGGATGGGTGTCCTGTTACACCCGGTGAGAATGAAGTTCCTTACTATAGAATCAAAAGCTCTATGAACATCAAGGATGTTTTGTAAAAAAAGAATTAAAAAAAATATTTCCAGACGCCATCTTGGATTCCAAAGAAGTTTAGATCTCCGAATTTAATATTCCGCGATCCATAATATACAAATAAAAAAGGAAATATGAAAAATAAAGAGAAAAAAATAAATTAGTCGTTTTAGCTTTTAATTTCATTATTTTACTTTATTACGGTTATTTAAGCTTTCATAAATATAATGCCTTTATATAAATGTCGGTAATTACAACAAAAGTCAAGGGTTGCAGAAATGGGATTCTAATGTCCCGAGATCGGTATGTTTACTTATTATGGGTTAGTGTTACAGTTTCGATTCTAATTTTGTATAGCTCTACGTATGCTGTCAGACCGCAAAATGGGGGTTTGTTTGGAATGGAGCTGTTTGAAGGCCAGACCTCGTTCTGTGGTTAGGCTGATAGCTGAGTGGGCACACACACCATTTTCGGGCATCTGCCCGTTCCCAAGCCGCTATTTAGGTCTACAATATTTGAATAGGTTAGTTTCGAAAGTAAATATCCTAAACGGAACTCAAAACCTTAGAAGATCTTTGCATAGGTTCAAAATCCTCTATTCTCTAGGACGAAAATAAGAGAGTGTCCTGGTGTCTTTAAAAAATCACATGAATTATTATACCTCGTAATTGGGTAGATAAAAAAATAAATTATTTGGGACTGATAAGGGAATAAAATGTCACAAAATATTGTCACTTGTCATTAATCATATCCACTTTCACATAATTTTAGATTTATTAATGCAGAAAAACTTATATTAAGAGCGCTATTTGACTCCAAATACTATGACGTCACGGTTGTGATTTTCATAGAAAACGTTTAGAAAAGTGTCTGATTTGACTTGTCATCTAGCGGAACGTTACTATATGAAACGAAATTTCCCTTAACTTTTTTTAAATTTTAAGATTGGTTTTAAGTTTTAGATATAGTTTAGTTTTATATTCATAATTTTATTTTACGTGAGAAAATATGGGAAAAGGAACGGGAACGGGCGAAACAAAGTTCGCCGGGTCAGCTAGTTTATGAATAAATGTTCTCAAATAAAAATAATTATAAATAACTAAAAACAAGAACTTAAAAAAACTACACAAAAGTAACTAACTTTTCCTAGTAGAATACCAAGTTAAGTCCTAACGTAAGTCTATCGGAAAATTTCGTTAAAGTAGCAAAAAAAAAAAACCAAAAGTTACCATTGCTAAATATAATAGCTGAACATAGTCACTTATCAGGTTATGTTCGGCATGCCTACTACATTTGAGTAGGATATTCACGTCGATGCCATGACATTTTTAACCGACTTCAAAAAAGGAGGAGGTTATCAATTCGTCGGAATCTTTTGTTTTTTAATGTATGTTCCCCGATTACTCGAGGATGCCTAAATCGATTTGGAGAATTCTTTTTTTGTTTGAAAGGGTTATACTTTTCAGGTGGTCCCATAGACATTTTATTTAAATCGGTTATGTGGTTTGTTTTTTAAACGAAAAAACTAGAGACAATTGTTTGAATATTTAGCTTTTCTGGTATTGAAGTCGGTTTTTTGTTTGGGAAAAATATCAATAATTACGAGTATAGCTAATTTCTTACGAAAATCGGAACCAACGTAATAATTTTGCATCGCGTCGTAGTAACCACAAAATTGAAGACGTGTTTGTAAAGGATATGTCTCTTAGGAAGATAAAGCTGGTGCCGAGCGGACAGCGTACTGCAAACACATTTTCCAGCAGCTGCCCATTCTCAAGACCCGATTTAGTTGTTCAAATATTTAGATGGCTCAGCTGGAAGTAATGAAGTTTGGAATTTAATCAATAAGTTATTAATAAGCCCAATCATCTATATTATCGTCTATACAAGGTCCGGTTTTAAAAAGTGAGTGTAAATACATGGAAAGAATAATTCAGTTTATTATTTTTAACAACTGGCCAATAAAATATACCGCTATATTCATTAAAGAAAACATAGATGCAATAAAAGTCTGCAATTAGTTTATTAGGTAATTTGACATAATTACACAGAACATGAGTAACAAGTTAACTAATAATAACTATAAAGTAAACTAAAACTAATGACTGCTTTTTTATGAATATGAGGGATGGCAAATAACAAACTACAACATTATGTAAATAAAAATAGTTGTTTCCTAGACCAATTATCTACTGGCGAGAGACTTTTATATATGACATGAAAGATTTTTTTATAAACGATCATGGTTTGACCATTGAATTAAATTGGCATGCATGGAATTTTATAGAACAGGGTTCAAGTATAGAGCGAGCCGAAAAAATGCACCTAATCCTACTTATATTAAATGCAAATAAAAATTTGACTTTGAGGTGGGACATTTAACTAGGCTAATAAAAAACCTTTATGAGAAAAAATTCAGGCTATGGCCCTTTCCTAGCAGTTTGTTGCACATTCAAAGTACATATCAAATAGAGATAAAAAAGGGGGAAAAAACATGCACAAAGGCGGACTTATCCAAGCAGTGTACCAAAAGGATGTAGTGTTTCAATTTCAATTTGTTTATTTGCTTTACATATTGTACATATATTACACTACACTACATTGTCAATTCATTAGTTAGTAGGTACAACATGAACCCTGATAGGGCATTGCAAAAGAAAACAATGGAACGGCATGCGGATTTTTATATATGCTAAATTTATGTAATTATCCAAGTATAGATTAATTTGTCTGGTAGTTTTTTAAATAAAGTCAATTTGTTGTGTTGGTTGATACAAGCATTGGTTAGGTTAGTTAATACTAACGAGTATTACAAATTTAGTATACTTATTCAGGCTAATGATAGACGATAAATAAGGTATTATTACAAGCTTATATTTAGTTTCTCCTGTCCCGTTGCCTGTGGGTCCGTAATCAAATCTTGCAAGCTAAATTAGACCCACTTCCCATTATTCGATTGAGCTAAAATTTCACATAATTATGTAAGTTGGGTGACAATGCAATATTATAGTACCAATGACCTGATCATGATGAAGCCGGACGGTGGTTTGGCCATGGTATCTCTGTGATAAAACAACATAACCCCACCGAGTTTGGACTCAATTGATTCGTTTTGATTTTTATTTTAAATAAGTGCTTGCTTTCTAACAATGCACGTTAAAGCCGTACCTGAATTTTCCGGGGTCCAGTGCTAGCCCCATTTAAAATTAATCATTTCAAAGAAACCGGAGACATTATTTAAAATTTTGCTACTACCAAGTCCTAGATAACCCTTCAAAGTATTTTATGAACTACTGTTTACAGTTTATAATGAGAACGTTTAGCTTTACTACGCATGGTTTAACGTTCTCACACAATAATAAGGGTTATCTAGGACTTGGTAGTAGCAAAATTTTAAATGATGTCTCCGTTTTCTTTAAAATGATTTATTTTAAATGGGGGCAGCACTAGACCCCGGAAAATTCAGGTACGGCCTTAAAATGACTACTTACTAAAGAAAATTATTTCCTACAAATATGTTATCTTAATTATTATCTTAAAAACTTTCGCCATCATCATCATCATCCGAGCTCTTTTCTGGTAGCATCCTCAGCGGTAACGCTTCAGGGCCCGGGGTCCGCTTTTCTTAAAAAACTTTCATGTCGAATAATAAAAAAATTCCAAAACTAAGCATTTCGCCAAATGGCAGCTATTATCATAAAATGATGCCGTTTTCAGGCACAAATGTACATTTCCATTCCTAATTATAACCATTGTATAAGTTTCACAATAATTGAACGGCAAATAATGCCTCTCATTACCCAACGCAACGTACATTTTGTGAGAATTACAACGTAAATTTTGCCAGTAGATGAATTTTAATGAACGTGAAAATGTGATGAATGTTTTAGGAGAATAGTTTTTTTTACGATAAACTACTGGTGACTCAAGGGACAATATGATAATGGAAAAATTAAAATTAAAAAAAAAAAACACCTGTCTATACGTCTCGTCGTTAGAAGATGAACAACTTTCACTGTGAGATCACCAAACCAAGTATATAAAATCAGCTGTTCTATAATTTTTTTGGTTTATCACCTTTTGCGATGTTAGAATTCACTCAATTTTTTTATATTTTTTATTAATGGCTTGACACTACTGCGTATTTAGCCAGGAACAAGTTAATAAAACGTGGGAAATTCTTTTTCCTAACAAGTTACAATCAAAGGTTGGTGTAGGCCTTTGATTGCTTTAAGGGAGCTTCTGGCGACAAATCTATACGAGTCCACTGGTTTTCATAGCCGATTGAGTGGCGGATGACGCCCGAAGACGCCCACACAGTCCGCAAAACAAATATCACTACAGCCGTACTATGACTGTCCACTTTAACTATTTCACATATTGTTCATGAGCATGAGCATTTATAACACCAAACAACACCAATTTCATATTATAAAGTCCACTAAAATCAATTTGCAAAATAATTAAAAGAAAACCCCAACCGAACCCCTTGACTTCCTGCCAAAAACCCTCCACTCACATTTTACAGATAAATTTCAGAGTGTCACATGATTTGTCAGTCAGCCTGTAGGTATACTAGACTGAAAATAGTGTCACATAATTTGCCAGTTAGCCTGCAGGTATACTATCTACGTTCAATATTATCGCATTTACTGCATCTGCATTGGCATCATTATCAACATGCGGGTAAATGTGGACATTGATATGCAAACTATCTCCGATAAGATGCCACATACATATCAACATCAGTTAAGCACCCGCTTGCCTCTAGTTTTTGCTATCCTTACGTCTTAATTATAGGGGTAAGAATTATTATTAATTATTATTCAGTATTAATTTAGGCTCTATAAATGGATTTATAGAGCCTAAATTAAAAGCGAATGGTATTTCAAAGAAAATAATATATAAATATATCAAAGAAACGTCCCAGAGAATCAGTTCCGTTTCACGCTGCTTTTTTTTTGTTGAAATGTTTAGAAAACCATTGACAAATTTATGATATTTTCTGCGTAACATAAGTAATATCGCTGACAAAAATACGAAGCAATGCGTAGCGGAACGCGAGTGGTGAGTTGGAAAACTACACGGTTTGTATCTAGCTGACTCCCTAAATAAAAAATAGCAAGAGTATAGGTGCGTTTCAGGGGGCAAAATCAAAAGTCAAAGGGATACGTCAGTTTCACCGCTTAGTATGCAAGCGAGACAACAGCACCCGTTGCGGAATTTAGCAAAATTTTAGCTGCCTCCGCGGAGGCAAATTGGGTAATATTTTATCTGAATTCATTTCGCTGCGGAGACACGTTACGGGAACTAACTACAGTTTTATATGAACTAGCTTTTTAGGGGACTCTGTGAGCTAAGTTATTGCTGCTCTGAATTAATGAGCTAACCTATAGTCCTACCAATTTAGTACTTTTGAGATTAGCTCATTAATTTTCATGAAATTTCTCATGAAAATTGTCATGAGAACTGCTAGGACTCCCTAGCAGTAGTTCTCATGAGAATTTTCGTCCTAATAGACGTAGTAGTAGTACTACTGGGAATATCAATATGTATGTGTTTGCTCGTTAAATTATACGATAAAATTAATATTAAGCCAACCAGCCGGTGTAAGGGGCACCGGCTGGCCTTTAAGGACCTTATTTTCTTCATCGTGCTTTAAGGTGTAAGACCAAATTGCCACTCCAGACGTGTAATAAACGTAATAAGTTAATTTTTCCGCCAAGAGTTAAGTTTCTTGGTGCAAAAATTTGTATAACAGACTGCAAACGAAGAAGCGGGTCACCTGACGGTAAGTGATCAATGCTGCCCATGGACAACTGCAACACCAGGGGTGTAACAAAAGCGTTACCGGCCTTTCTGGGGGGAGGGGGTTATGGGGGGAGGTATATATTTTTTACTAGCCGTCTATGTCCCACTGCTGGGCAAAGGCCTCCCCTCTTTCATTCCACAATTCTCTATCCTTGGTCTTCACTTTCCAGTCTTTGTCAAATGCACGCAAATCGTCTGCCCAAAAAGTACCAAGACTTCAGTTTATGATACTGAAAATTTTGCCCCAAGACACATATAATGAAATATGAAAAATAATTTTTGGCCTTCCATACAAGTGACCGGTACAGCTGATCCGAGTTTGTATGGAAAGCCAAAAAAATATTTTTCATATTTCGATACATGTTCCTTGGGAAAGTTGTTCAGTATCATGGATTGCCGTGTGGTTCCCGGCAGAGTAGAATAAAGGACCACTCCAAGTCTTCCCGTGGATATCGTAGAACGAGACTTAGATCGAACCGACAATGCCGGCCCAAATAAGTGTGAAGCAACCCTTACATACAATAAACTTAATACTGTAAACTCTTAAAAAACAGTTTTGTTTTAGATATAAATAGAGACGAATATCGCTCGTACACAGCTGTTGTATAAGAAGCTTGTAATCCAAATTCCGGGAGCAGTCTTCCCTAGGGAATCTTTCTGGAGCATGTTCCAGGGCTTGTTATGATTTGATAGCTGTGGGGAATCCTATACGGTGTGATTTATTAACACTGAATGTAGATTCTATTTATGTTATTTGCGATTATTAAACGCTTGTTTGTGAGTTTAGTCTCCTAAGGTACGCGCAATATGCGTCCCCGTTCCCCGCAACCGCACCTCTCCTCCGTTTTCGCCTTGATGACACAAGTTTGCCTATAAGAACCGGGGGAGAGTTGCGGGTGCGGGGAACGGGGACGCATATTACGCGTATCTTAAGAGACTCCGTTCTGTTTACTCTTACTGTATTCTGTGCCTCAAATATAAAAACACTAGTGGTTCTGTGAGAACAGTATACCTCGCGAGATCTTATGACTATGCATTAACCGCCACTTTCCTTTGGCTTAGAAAAGCAATTTTAGTAAAATCCGTCTATACCTACAAAGTGAAAGGGATATACCCGTAATAATTCGAACCACGGGCTATATGTATAACGTCTAACAAAATATACTGAAACTATTTTAAGGGTGGATTCAGTACATGATACTGAACAATTCGATATATGTTCCTTGGGGAAAGTTGTTCAGTATCATGGACTGAATCCACCCTTAAAATAGTTTCAGTATATTTTGTTAGACCCTGTATACTAGATGACTAAAGTATAATGAAATTAAAATAACAGCCAAAAAACCAAAAAAAAATTGACATTCCCATACAAATTGCCCGGGCGGCTGCACACGTTTGTATGGAAATGCCGATTTTTTTTGTTCCTTGGCTGTTATTTTAATTTCATTATACTATAATGATCTACTTTAGGCCGTGGTTCGATTTATTACGGGTATGTCCCTTCCTCGTTGTATCACGCTACAACAAACATTTCCCCTTTTCCCCCTACTCTTTCTGGAAATTTTTTGTAACATTTTGTGTATAATAAAGTCGTTAGTGTGCCTCTCAAAGTAGATTGAAAACTGTCAATGAATAACGGTACAGCAAAGGTTCTCTCTTTTCCCCCCTATTTTTTCCCCAACTAAAAAATTTAAATCGGAACTTGCGTGCTAATTTTCATTAAAGTCGGCAAAGCATTTTTGGCCAATTTTGAAACTTAATATGTTCCGCTTGCTCGGTCATTAAGAAAACGGGAATAAATAAGACCTAATTCAATTTTCCGTCCTCCCATACAAATCAGCGCTCAGCCAAACGAATTTTGCATGGTAGGAAGAAATTTTTTTATCGATTTTCAAAAACTTTTTATAGAAAGTTGTTCAGTATCATGGACTGAACTTGCTTCAAAAATTAAGCAGGTGGATAAGAGTCAGCCTGTAGAAAAACACTCCCGATCAAAGCATCTTTACAAATAAAAAACAAAATTAGTGTCATCGACGATTTATAGCTAAAACTGGTGTCAGATTTTAAGAGCTACCTAAAGGCATCTGACGTATTTCAATGTCTGAGTAATTATTACACACTAGTAAGCATCTTACACGGTAGTAATCACGTTTTTTTCTTCACCGGAAGCACGTAGTGGTAGTTGAAAATGACCGTGTGTACATGAATTAAACTCAGAGGTTTGTACCTCTGAGTTTGAATTCACATGCGTCACGTCGCGTCTAGTGAGGATCAAATTTGAGCCTCACAGACGCAGATTCATTGCCTAAACCGCGGACCTAAAGGCCACTGCCGCTACAAATACTAGATAGAACCAAATGAGGTTCTTCTTAATTCAATTAAGGCCCTCCAAAGCCCTTTCCTTTCTCCTAATGGCAAAAAGTGTTCAATCCGCCCTAAGGGTAATTGCACACGACACATTGACTGCGCCGAAAAGGTTTTATGTTGCAATAAAGCCTTAGTCTGTGATTGGCTGTAAAGATGTCTCCTATTTGCCTGTCTTGTTAATGAAGAGATCTAGTTAAATGTTCTATCTTTCTTTTTTTTTAAGTAAGTACTTTTCACTACACACTCCATACGCAATCTATATAAGTACTAACGAATAAGTCAATATTATAAATATTTCATCATGAATGAATGAAAAAATCTTATATAAATCTAGAATTATGAAAAAAAATAAGCGCAAATAACATCTCTCTTCAGATTGTTCAAGCTATCTAAAGGAACAACCTAATAACACGAGTTTTGACGACCTCCGTGTAATATAATATAATTCGTTGGTGTAATGGTCAACACGCTAGCCGCCAATCCGGAGGTTCTGGGTTCGATCCCTAGCCAGGTCATTTATTTATATATATATGGTCATTTGTTTATATATATATTTATTTATTATAAAATAAAGTATCGTTGAGTTAGTATCCCATAACACAAGTTTAAAAAAACTTACTTTGGGGCTAGCTCAATCAGTGTGATTTGTCCTTATATATTAATTTTATTTATTCATATTTTAACACACAAGAAATTTAAAGAAAAATTAAAAACTGAAAAAAAGAAAAAAAAAATGGAAAAAGGTAAAGAAGAAAATTTTAAAAAAAGAAAACAAAGATACTATCTATAGATTTCTTGTCAGTATTCTTACTAACCTATAGATATAACATCATTTAAGCTGCTTTTTGAAGTACGCCATTCCAAGAAAACAAGCTTTTACAAAATATATTTTCTCTTAAACTATAAACTTAAGTATTTTGTGATAAAGTTAATGTATTCAAACATGCTCACTGTCATGTCTTCAAGGGGCTTTTACTCCATTTTATTGGCTTTGTGTTCTTATTACAAATTTCTGCGTAGGCTGCATATTATGCGAAATTGCCGAGAGACCTCGTTAACAGCCCTTATAATCTTTATTGTATTAAGATGTCTTTGAGACTGAGCTACACTATTTATAAGTGCGAAAATTAAATTTCCATCGAAGATAATTTTAGAATATCGCGGTACATAGTTTTTTTTTAAATAAGCGACGGCAGTACGGTCATCGAAATATCTGGCTAAAAATGATATTGACCACGGTATTCTTAGTTACTTGTATAGCATAATTGGAAGAGACAACTTCACAACGAAACTTTGTTGCAGTGATGCCCTCTAACTATAGTTTCCATTAGCGAGTGATGAAGATCGCCCGGCCTATTGTGGACTGACCTTGGCCGGAGAGGCTGCGACTGTACAGGTGCTTTTCCACCGAAGGGGCGAGGCGAAGCGAGGCGAAAATTAAAATAATATCAACCACTTTCCATCAAAGATTTTGCCGATAAACTGTTTGTTTGTTATAATGTTAACTGCCTGGCAGTTTGGCAAAATAAAATAAATTTCATTTAATTTTTTTTTTTTTTTCATTTCATTTATTTATTATAATACCTACTTTAATGTACGGTAGTGAGAGTTGGGTATGGCAGAGAAAGCATGAAAGCAGAATAAATACAGTTGAAATGCGAGCGCTGAGGAGTATGTGTGGTGTTACCTTGAAAGACCGAATAAGAAATGATGTTATAAGAGATCGGTGTGGAGTGAAAGAGGACGTAGTGACAAAAGTAGAACAAGGGATGTTAAGATGGTTTGGGCATTTAGAAAGGATGGATGAAAATAGATTAATAAAAAATATTTATAAGGTAAGTGTGAAAGGAAGAGCGGTACAGGGTCGACCTCGGCGAACGTTCTGCGATCAGATTGCAGACGTTCTAAAAAAGGGAGAGGTAAGAAGTACACGTAACCGAAGGGCATGTATGAAGAGGTTGATGAGTGTAGATGAAGCGAAAGAGGTCTGTCAAGATCGTAACAAGTGGAGGTCCATAGTCTCTGCCTACCTCTGTGGGAAACAGGCGTGATAGTATGTATGTATGTATGTATTTATTTATTACAACAAACTTTTACATTGTCATAACAGTTTTCCACCAATGCGACAATATAAGATAAAAAACTATTTACTTACAACTAATACATTTCTCTGCAATGTTTGCGAATTTTGCCAGCGAACATGTAAATAAATCTAAGTCTGGATACTCTTCGTTTATCTCATTTAACAAACGAAGAGCCCTAGTCAACGGCGCTTGATTAAGAACATTTGTTCTTCCTCGCGGCACCACGAATAACTCGTGCCTGCGAGCGCGGAGATTGTTGTCAGGTACGTACAACTCCAAACGTGACAGTAATCTAGGATTAAATATTACACCTCTTAAAACTTTAAATAAATAAATCAATAAAAACATTTCCCTCCTCACTTCTAACTTAAAGTATCCAACCATTCCCATAACGAAAAATGTAGGATACTCCAAGGGATAATAAGGGTACACACCGTATTGTTTTAAATAAAGAAATCTTAGAAATTTATTTTGAATTTTTTCTAACATTTCTTTATATTTTAATTCGTGAGGGCTCCATATGATTGCATTGCTTTCGAGGCCGCTCCTCACCAATGCATTAAACAGAGATTTTACAGCCTGTAAGTTTGAGAAACCCTGACACTGCCGAATAACAAATCCCAAACTTTGAAATGCCCGCTTGCAAATGTTCACAATGTGACTCCTGAATGTCAGTTCTTGATCTACTTGAACCCCAAGGTCTTTTTTGGATGTTGTACGAGCTATTAAATCAGTACCTATCTTATAGTCGTATTTAAGCGGATTTTTGCTTTTTGTGAACGACATTACTGAACATTTGGAGACATTAAAACTTAACTTGTGTTGCTCACTCCATCTGAGAACGCTGTCAATATCATTTTGTAACAGGACACAGTCGTCTTCATCGTTTATTCTGAATACTAACTTAACATCATCAGCAAACAATAAGCATAATGAATGCCTAACTACAGAGGGTAGATTGTTAATTAGTATAAGGAACTCAAGGGGCCTTACTGTACTTCCTTGACTCACTCCGGAGTTGGTGATGTAGGGAGTAGACTCGTACTCATCATACTCTACGTACTGTTTCCTGTCACGGAGAAAGATACAAAAAAAAGACAACAGTTCCGGCGTGAATCCCATTGCAGCAAACGTCTCAAGAAGGACGTCGTTATCGACAGTGTCAAAAACTTTCCTATAATCAAAATAGGCAGTATCGACTTGTACTCCCTCGTCAACAGCCGGCGTAACATACGTCATAAAACTAAGTAAATTGCTACCTGTATTACGTCCCTTTCTGAAGCCATGCTGCGCTTCTGAAAGTTGTGGACCTAACTGTGAATACAGACTATCATGCAATATGATTTCAAATACCTTTGCAAATGGAGAAGGTATAGCCACTGGCCTAAAATCTTCAATATCAGACCTAATATATATATATAAATTGTAAAATAGATTTAAGTTTCTGGGAATAAATAAATGAAATGAAAGATTTATTACTTGAAAGAGACATGCGTTCACGTTTTCTATTAACTTTAGCTTACTTCTGCCAAATTCATAAATAAAATAAATTGTACATTTTTTCACGGGAAGTGCAAAAAGGGGCATTCAAAATAAACCCATCTACAATAAAAGTATCCCTTCGCACTCCTAATGGAAGTTTAGACATTTTTCCTTCATTGCCCTGCCTGTTCGATTTATACAGTCGGTGCCAAGTAATTAATAATTTATGTGAGACGCCTATTCAATCATTTGTATAAATCATCTTTAGGGATATATTTCTATTGAACTCTAATGGAAATATATCGCTAAGGATGATGTCATTAAATGCCTCGCATTGCCAGTGGAAATACACGTTAACACAGTTTGAGAACACTAGGTCAAGTTCTCTTTAGACAGAACTTATTTATAAAAATCTTGACAATGGATAAGTCAGTATTCAAATGTATTTATAAACCCAGCAGTGGTCTGATATAGGAGTTGAAAAAGAAGTATGCATGGTATAATAAAATAAGGTATTATCTTCTCGCGATAGCCCAAGACTACGTCACGAATTCACGAAAAGTGTTTCCATTGATTACTCTTTTCAGTAAATTTAAGGGCTTTCTCAATTAGTTAATGAATATAAAATAAATTACTAACTCTTTCGTATATCGTGTGTTTCATCTGTTAAATTTTTAATAAATTTATATATTGAATTATAAAAATACACTTTGCTCGTGGCAACATTCCCAACTGCTGACGTATTCTTGTTTTAATCTGGAAAAAATTACCCTATTTTATTATACTATGGAAGTATACGAAGGAAAATACAGGTAAACAAATGAAAGAAGTAATAATTTCATAGTAGGTATTTAATATATCTTTTCCCATTACAATATTTAGTCAATAAGTTGTAATATAGAATACATTTTGGTATTTACTTAAATTAGGGATAGGATTATGTACAAGTTCATTAACATATGTGTAATTTAGTTATAATTTATAATTTGTTTATTTCTTTTAATCGAATTGAGTGTAGATTAAGTTAAGGGTCTAGCCACACTAGTAGTCAATAGATGTACCGCGTTATTGTCGCATGGTCTTTACGTGACGAAAGCATTGAAAGTTTGAATATAGAGTGTTCTAGAATGTTCTGCCGATATTTTGAGAGTTGAGACCCTTGATTTATTCTAAAAGAATAAGAAACATTATGATAAATTTGATCTTACTTCCTCTGAAAAAGAAAAGTCAGTAGGTAATGAGTTCGGAACATTTAACAATTTTGCACAAACTTTAGACGAAGGATTTTGAGCCTAATTCCGGACGGAATAGAATACTTTATAATGTTTTACATTTATTAAATACAAAGGAAAATATTTCTAATAAATTACATTTCTATATCGTCTTCCTAATCTTATTTTATGAAAAGTTAAAGCCTGACTTTTACCAAAACTAAAAAAAATATATTTTATATACGAGTATATTATGTAATTTTTATAGAAATTTTGGCGGAATTAAAAATATGTTGCTTGCCGATTTGTACATTGTATACGTCGCAGCCAAATTAAATCCACAATTTTATAAAACTGCCTTTCATGCTTGTCTGGGAGTAAAAAGTAAAATATACCAGCTGCTTATCTTCCCTCGCAGATCGTAAAAGCCGATCGAGGATGGGCGAAAAACTGAATCATGTTAAAAGGCAATCCCATCACTATATACTTTGATTCCCTTTTTCAATCTCTTCTTCTTTAGTTCTTACTTCCGTACGTGTATAAAGCTTGTTCTTAGTTGTTTATTTTGTCCTGGGTCTTGGGTGTTTATCTATATATGTATTTATCATAAAATATAGTATCGTTGAGTAAGTATTCCATAACAGAAGTTTAAAAAGAAACTTACTTTGTGGCTAGCTCAATCAGTGTGATTTGTCCTTATATATTTATTAATTTTATTTGTTTATTTATTTGTTCTTTGCCTGAAGATGCCTCGTGTAAAGGCCTGCATCAATATTAATTTGATGCATGCTTGCAAATACAGAGTCTAAGAAAACTCAACGAGTTAATGAACTAACGCAAAACCTCTCAGATGGTACCTCAGCCCATGAAACTGAACAACTTTTGTTCTACAACTTTCACGAAACCCAAAAAAATAATTTGAATTTTCATACAAACTGATCAGCTGAACGAGTCAATTTGTGTGAAAATCAGAAACTTTTTCGGGTTTCGTGAAAGTTGTAAAACAAAAGTTGTTTAGTTTCATGGGCTGCGATACCATCTGAGAGGTTTTGCGTTTAGTTCATTAACACGTTGTATGCTGACATTATTTTAAGGGTGGATTCAGTCCATGATACTGAAAAACTTTCTCCAAGGAACACATATTGAAATAAAACAGTATTTTTTGCTTTCCATAGAAACTCGGATCAGCTGATTCGTCAACTTCAATGAGAGGCCAAAAAATATTTTTTATCTTCTTCATGTAAGCGCGTTCCCGGTTGCATCCTCAGCTGTGCTGCCTCGGAGTTGCTCGGGGTGCGCTTTCCCACTCTTTCTTCTCCAAATATAACATGCATGTCACCCAAGGATTCCAAAGACCTTGCAATATGGAGAAGAAAAAGCCGGAATAGTTCAAATGTTGGCTATAGTTTTACGCCTGCATGACGTCAACCCTTTTTGGGAATGTATTTGTGCGAAAAGATTTACAACCGGCTGCCGGCCGACGTTAACCGTCCTTGGAAATGCAATTGTAGCACGAGATGTTTGTGCTTAGTCCTTTATTCGCCTCTTACAACATCCACAGGAGAAGATGGAGTGGTGCTATTCTTACCCGGAACCACACGCCAAAATATATTTTATATATTTCGATATATGTTCCATGGGGAAAGTTGTTCAGGATCGTGGACTGTATTCAGCCGTAAAATAGTTTCAGTATGTTTTGTATAAAACTACTGTAGGAGTATTTAAAAACTATCTGTTCTTATATTATCAAACTTACCACAAAATGAGAATTATATTTTACAATGCCATAATAAATTACAATTCTCTATAAGATGGATATAATTATTTTTGTAGTTCATTTCGAGATAGGCACGATTTTGTTATTCCGGCGAACTAAAATACTATGGAAGATTAACTTCAAACACATTCACTTTAACCGTGGGATGACACAAATGTCATCCCACGGTTAAAGGTGCCTTGTGGACGCAGACACTTAAGACGTTTAGAAAAACGATTCGTACAATTAATTTAGCTTAAATAAACACAATGTCGTAAGTGCTAGCGTCCCTAAGGTACCTTTACCCGTGGAATGTCACATTTTATCATTGTATATCATATACATTATATATAATATTTGAAATTAATATCAAATGAATGTTGCATGACGTAACGTCAACTGTAGGCCAATGACCGCTACTGATTGGTTCAGAAAACCGGTAATTTCCAAAAAGTCAAATCTGACTGTGACGTCATAGCTTCTTGGAGTCAGATAGTGCTCTTAATATCAGTTTTTCTGCATTAATAAATCTAAAATCACGTTTAAAATGGACTCGATCAATGACAAGAGACATTATTTTGTGACTTTTTTTTACCAGTACAAAAATAATTTATTTTTGACTCAGTCCACATCTCTATTGTCGGAAAACAAGATGTAATTTTGATTTGCACGAGTAATGTCCAAAAAAAAAGTCCATCAGCTTGAAAATTGTCCAACTATAGAACTGTCCAACTATAAAAACGTCCAAATATATTATAGAAACGTCCAACTATAAAAACGACCAAATATAGAAACGTCCAACTAGAAAAACATCCAAAGTTACGCCTACTAGAATGCATTTTTGTTCGGATCGTTTTTTGCGCTTTATTAGTACATGTATACTTCTTCTTTTCGTGTCGATGGTAGGTACTTACTATATTTTGTCAATCCAGTATAGGGCCACTTCGACAGCTATGTCATTTGCGGCCATCAGATCTTCCCAAGTGCCGGTGTTTGGGCATCTAGGATACGTATGTACGTGCTCCATAGTACAAACTATGGAGCACGGAGGGAAACCACACTGGTAAATGTTTTGCGATCTATTTATTATCTTCCACCTGACCAAATTATCTTTACAACGGCCTCTTGCGTTCTTAGTTGCGTTCTTATATGTATACTATCCCGTCTTTATCCCTAATGGGATAGACAGAGCATTTTTGGTCTTGCGGCTCTAAGCAGACAGAGCCCAGAGCCGTAAGACTCAAAAGCCACTTTTACGTGATGGTGGGTGAGAAGGTAGAATTGATTATGTTTTCATATTATTTTACTTGGCATTTTATATCCGTGTGGTTCCGGGTTAGAATATGACCACTCCATCTCTTCCTGTGGATGTCGTAAGAGGCGACTAAAGGACTAAGCACAAACATCTCGTGCTACATTTGCATTTCCAAGGAGGGTTAACGTCAGGCGGCCGGTTGTAAAACTTTTCGCACAAATACATTCCCAAAGAGGGTTGACGTCATGCAGGCGGCCGGTCGTAGAACTATAGCCAAATCATTTAAACTGTTCCGGTCCATTTCGCAAGGTCTTTGGCATCCTTACGTGACCATTGACATGCATGTTATATTTGGAGAAGAAAAGGCGGGAAAGCGCACCTCAGGCTCTGAAGCAGCACAGCTGAGGATGCAACCGGGAACGCGCTTAGACGAAGAATAAATCTCTTCTTTACTAATCAGTTTACTTCGCATTATTATAAAATATGTAATTTGGTCTTAAAAATATAAATTACATCAAGGGCAATATTTGACCCGAAAAATGTGGCCTGAATATGCCAGGGCTAAACTTAGCCTGAGTAAGCTATCGATTTCTTGTAAGCGTCTGGTGAATTTCATTTTTTAATAGAATCGATTCAGACAAAGTGGTAAGAACATTGTCGATATTAGCGTCATTGCTTTACTTGTAATTATTTTGTAACTGAATATTTAAGTGCTTTAATGTCCTGTGGTATAATAAAATAAGGTATTCTCTTCTTGTAACATCTGGTTACGTGATAAGAACAATAATACGTCATCAGTTGGGTGTGTTGCTACTGCGTGTGATTGAATTACCCGAGCAAACTGCGTTTTTTTAGGGTTCCCTACCCGAAGGGTGCAAACGGGACCCTATTACTGAGACTTCGCTGTCTGTCCGTCTGTCCGTCAGTCACAGGGCTCTATCTCTTGAACCGTAATAGCTAGACACTTGAAATTTTCACCGATTATGTATTACTGTGGCGGATATAACAACAAATAAGAGAATACCTTATTTTATTATACCACAGGAGTGGTATAATAAAATAAGGTATTCTCTTCTTGTAACATCTGGT
The DNA here is from genome assembly GCA_963576875.1 of Acrobasis repandana. Lineage (NCBI taxonomy): Eukaryota > Metazoa > Arthropoda > Insecta > Lepidoptera > Pyralidae > Acrobasis > Acrobasis repandana. The sequence continues at coordinate 16,572,698 of OY756227.1, forward strand.
TACGTGATAAGAACAATAATACGTCATCAGTTGGGTGTGTTGCTACTGCGTGTGATTGAATTACCCGAGCAAACTGCGTTTTTTTAGGGTTCCGTACCCGAAGGGTGCAAACGGGACCCTATTACTGAGACTTCGCTGTCTGTCCGTCTGTCCGTCAGTCACAGGGCTCTATCTCTTGAACCGTAATAGCTAGACACTTGAAATTTTCACCGATTATGTATTACTGTGGCGGATATAACAACAAATACTAAAAATAAAAAAGAGTTAAAAATTAAAGGGGGTCGTCATACAAGAAACGTGTTTTTTTTGCGTTTTTAACTTGATCTTCATAATGGCATTAACTAGATACTTGAAATTTTCACCAATTATGTATTACTATGACCATAATAACAACAAATACTAAAAATAAAATAAAATTAAAAATTAAAGGGAGTCATCATACAAGAAACGTGTTTCTTCAGCGTTTTAAAACATTGTACGGTGGTACGGAACCCTTCATGCACGAGTCCGACTCGCACTTGCCCGTTTATTTTAACTCAACAAACTAATCATGAAGTAATAAGTCAAGATATAATTTTATTAAAAATTTAACAGATAAATCACACGATTTACGAAAATGTAAGTTAACTAGTTAGTATTTCATTTCATATTCTTTAACTAATTGAGAAAGTCCTTAAATTTCCTGAAAATAACAATCAGTGGCAACACTTTCCCTGACCTTTATGACGTATTCTTGGGCCATCGCGGCAAGAGAATACCTAATTTTATTATACCATGTCCTAGTGGACCTAGTCCTTGAATGTCAAGGCGATTTTAGTCTAAACAAATCGGAGAGAAAATTAATTCATAACCCACAGATTCAAGTTTCAAAGGGTTAGTCAAATCTAAATTTCAGAGCAGTATAATTGACCAATTACCATACTTAGAATAGCACACCTTAACAGCTAAAGATATTTACATTATTTAATACAGTTAGTATTGTTTTTGGCCATAGTTTACTTTGCTTATCTGACTATTACTAGACCATTGCAGCTTATAGTGTCCGAGCGAAACTGGTTTTTACGACCGAAACCGAAATCGAAACCGAATTTCGGCAACGGTCTCAGTTTCGGCCGAAACCGAAACTGAAACTTCCTTACAACGATCATGTTTTGAGGGAAAAATGAAGAAAACGTTATTATAAATATTTACTGCCTACTCTTATGCTATATATTTCACGTAATAAAACTTACCGAACTCAAAATAAATCACACGAAAACTCACAATAAACAAAATTAACTGCAAACACAAGCCAGTTACGACATGATTAGGCGTGGACGTGTCAAAATGTCTTCCTCGCTTCACGCTTGGATGGAATTTACCGCGCCGAACATGACTGAGCACAGCTCGAGTACTCCCGAATGCAGTTTCGGTTTCGATCGTAGTTTCGGCAGGTTTGCCGCCGAAACCAAAACTTAACCGAAACCCGTTTTTTGGCCAAAACTCGACCGAAACCGAAACCTAACATTCGGTCGGACACTAACCGCTTAAGATGTTCATTTGTTCACTTAATGAATATTTGACATTTTAAATAATTAAAAATAAGCATTGGATTGAGCTCGCCGGCTATAATACTCGTATAATAGAAGTTTGCTTTAGTACCAAATACAACAACACAATATATTAAAATGTTTAAAAAACAATAAGATAAAACAGATAGACATTATGTACGCAATTGAAATTGAATAAGAATTAGATTCATACAAGAATTATAAATACCTAATAATTAAAAATATATTTTGTGTCTTTCGAGTCATATATATCTTATTCGCCAATGGTTTATGTAATTCATAGAGAAAACTCTAGTACTTATTCTAGTATCTATCAAACTTTGAGCTAAGAGAAAAAGGACGTATGAGACAGGGCCAAAATTAATGAGTGCATCACAAACCACACCGACTTGGACTACGGTATGAATTACCCTAGAAGTAAGTAGTAAAAGTGTGGCTCGGGATGTCTCGGGACGTGCGTCGGACATCACATTCGCCCTGAGGAAGGCCTCCGGATAAGGTCGAAACATGTCGGCCACGGTCACATTAGTTTCAATCAAAAATATGCTTGAAGCTTATTATTAACATTAATTAGACGACAGAGCCCGCTAGATCCATTTTAATTCAGTCCTCAGTTCTCCATTCCTTCCTTGGCTGATTGTAAGTAGTAATTCTTGAAGGGCAAGTCCTGTCCACTAAAACGAACAACTTTTACTAAGAAACCAACCGTGTATCTGTAAAATTAGAGGTTAAAAATCAACTTTTTAAACTCATCCGGCAACCCAACTTCCCGGCCTCTGCAGTAATGTACTATCATAAGGTCGTCACATGATTTTTCTAGTCAGCCCTACAATGTTTATGAACTTAGAACTGGAAAATACGCGTGTGTACTGAAATAATATTTTTGACCTGTCAGATAGTTTATTAAAAAGTATTGTACACGCTATGTATTTTTTCTTTTACCTGACTGACAAATAATGATGAGGATACAACGCGTTTAAATAAAAGCCGTCACAAGTCCGTCACCGGAACTTTGATCAGCTGTATCTTTGTAATTTTTCTACTAATTTGATATATATACCAAAAATTATGTTTGGATAATCTAAGTGACGGACTTAGTATACCTACTTTTCTATTCATTCAATGATAACCACAAATTAATAGCTTTGTGGCAACTCACACCACAGATCAAGTGGAACGTGGTTCGAGATGCCCCAAGATAGAAATTTATCTCACAAACCGATTACGATTGAGGTCTACTCGTAGATAAAAGTTAATTAAGCTGGGACGCTGCACTATACCCAGTAGGCTTCGATGTGACATTATCTGAGATAGGGTAAATTACGTGTAAATTGGTCGTTTATTGTATTCAGTAAAATATTTTTATATGGAGAACAAGCAGTGAGCCAAATAAATAAATAAGCCATAAGCCATTGGTACTGGATGTGATGGAAGCAGGGACGTGGTGTCTTTGATTCCATTTAATTTTCGAATTTTCATGCATTTTGTATGAAATTTGAATGGAATGGAGAGATATCCGCGCCACGTCTCCAACTCACTGTAGGGTTTTCGCCAAAAAAATTGTATGTGACTTGTATTGTTTGTTAATATTTTAGTACATGGTGAAACCAAACATAATATGTAGGTATGCATATGTATGTATAATGTATGTAACACTCACGATTATTTTTCTCGCAAAATATATTGGATCCAATTATACAGGTTTTACTGTACCCAGAACAGGGTGCGGATTTCTACGAGTACAGCAACCAAATCCATACTACTAATTAATTACATGCACTGAAAAAAAAATTATCCCCTTACACTTTTTAAAGGGATTGTTGCACAAATGTATGAGGAGCCGGCTAGGTCACTGAACACCTACCTGAAATTTGCATTTTTGGGTCGGTATCAATGCCTTATAAATAAATTCGATAAATTAGCGTAGTAGCCGTAGCCTTTTTATGGTACATTTTGATCAAAATATCGTAATTTAAGGTTAGGTGAGTTCCGCCAAAATGGCCGACACCCATTATTTCAACTAACCTGACATTGACAGTAACTGCGAGTGTCGTTTAAACAGGTTGCGTACGTATAGGCGCCATGTCAGTATCACCATTATACGATAATAAGCGATTTGAAATGTATTTTTTACACTATTAGGATCATGAAAAAACAAACATACTCGTATACTAATCTTAGGCGGTTTTTAATATTTTTTCTGATTTTTGAGGAAGTGTTCATGACCTGGCCCGTTGTGCAACATCTCCTTTGAAGGACAAAAAAAAATTAATATAATTTTGATATTTTTTCTTTCGTATTTTGCCAATATTTCTTAGTAATTGTAACTGTTTTATAAATGGTTAAACAAAAACAGAAGCACAAATAAATTTGCCCTACTTGCAACATCAAAAATATTAATCTTTCCAGTGAAAACAACAAGCAAACTCAAAATGAAACTCTAACAAAGAATTTAATTATAGTCCCATATACTTCAAAGACGGTATATACTTGAGATCCGAACTCTCTTAGAAATTAATTTCGTTTGAAAACTAGGAACGGGAGGCAATGTAGAACAAATAAGGATGAATTACTCGAGAAACAGTATTTTTTCTAGAAATACTGTTATTATTTCATTGAAAACTATCTTCTAAGAAAATGCTTTTATTTTAGGATGTAATGTAGGAAAATAATTAGAAGAACAAGTAATTAGTAAACAACAAATTATTCTCCTCCGTAGGTATTTTTCCACGATTCTTAAAAAAGGGCATGAAAAACATTCTTTGGAATTGGCAACGCGAATGTGGCACTCGTAGCATTGCAAGTTTCGAAAGGTTGCGGTGACTATTTAACATCAGGTAGTGGGCCATGTCTATTTTACTAAGTTATAAATAACAAAGGGATGGATTATGTGGTACACCCGGTGAGAATAAAGTTCCTTATTGTAAAATCGAAAGCTTTATGAAAACTTAACTTTAAATTCAATTCAATGCTGTTTTGTAAAAAAAGAATTTTAAAATTAATTTTCAGGAATTAAAAAATAAAAGTCTGGACATCGATTTTGGAAAATACGATGCTGCATGGTCCCCAAAAAGCTTACAAAATTATAAAACCGCAAAATGTCAGATGTTTGTGAATAGAGGCAGAGGAAGGCTTCGATAGATATATACGAGTAGGTTATACAAATCTATTGATTTTTTCTTAAATTAGCACCACACATCTAAAGTTGCGTCGAACGCTCTATAGATAACTCTACTTACAATTATAATAGATATGATGAAGAGAGAAAGAGATAAGAATACTAAAGAACTACTGGAAATGTTGAAAGATAAGATCTTATGTCTAAGGCTTAGTATAATTTGCATTTTACATTTAAACATTTGGGAAGTTTGTACAATGTTCGGACTAACTTTACGAGTAAACTTAGTTTACATGGACTTAGTATGTTGCTTATGCAAATGTTTCAAAGTATAGAGTAGCCAGTAACTTAGACCGTACTTGAAGCTTTCTACTTGATTGAATTGAAATCAAAATTCGAAATTCTCATTCAAACTGTCAATTTCTCATTTTCAATTAATTCCACTCGGATTGTGTTATATTGTTAGATACTTTTAAAGCACTGACAACATTTTAGGAGCAAGTTCAGTCCATTATACTGAACTACTTTCCATAAAAACAGTTACCGAAAAACGAAAAAAAAATCGGCTGTCCATACAAATTAGCGCTCAGCCAAATGGATATGTATGGGAGTGAATTTTTTTTTCGATTTTCGAAAATTGTTTTTATGAAACGTAGTTCAGTATCGCAGACTAAACATGCTACAAAAATGTTGCCGGTGTTTTAAAATTATTGTTTTTTTTTTGTGTTACGATTGCATCTGATTTTTAAAGCTTCCTAAAGGCATCTGATGTAGATTGACTAATACAGTGATGACAGCCGGGAGCAAAGGCTTTCGTGCATTCCGAAGTTGGAGGAGGTCGAGAAATTCGTATGCCACTTGTGGCCACCCATCCAAGTGGTATTGATGACTAATTCGAATGCGGATTAACATAGACTTTTAGACCGCAATATTTTCGAGATTTTTTATTTTTTTATAAATAAATGTGTTGTAAAATGCTAAGCGCAAGGGTATGCGCTATCAGAGCTAACTTCGTTGAAAGAATTTACTGTAATTTAAAGCAAGGAAAGGAAAATAAGGAAAAATGCTGACATCTTCACTCCTGTACCTCAGGTACGGCCAGTTATTAACCGCTCTATAATTCGTAGTAGGTAAATGAGAAACAGATGAAAATTTCTTTCAAATATGTATCGTTGTATTTTTTTAAAATAAGAAATTTTCTTTTTTTGCTGTTCCACAAAGGTTTCATTGCAACTTTTTTACAATTCGCTGTCGCAAACGTTTTTCTTGTGAGTAGACCAAAAACGTGGAGCAATATCATCAGTTCCTTCCACCTACACTTAAGATACTTAACTAAAGAAAGGGAACAAGTTCCAAATATTCACCTTTATAATAAGGCTTAATATAACACACACAACACAGCAAATTACAGCAAACAAAACATCAGCATTGGTCCTTCCTAAACATTAGTAATAGTGAGGCGCCTAGGGCTTCTTGGTCTGTTTAAATTCGAGCCGGATCCTCTTACGTGGACTTGGACTGACCCTGGAGGCATGTCGACGGCTGAATGTAGACTGGCAGCTCTGGATGTGCGAGGTGAAGGGACGCAGACGCGCAGGTCTACGGCACTGTGAAGGCTGGCGGCTCTTGATGACCTAGGGACGATATTTCTTTATTTTCTTACATCAACTTATACATAAGATGGTTAGTAAGTGTTAGTAGGTAATTACATGAACCCGGGCATGGTGTTGCGAACTAATAGGTTTATTATATATCTCTCAGCTACATATTATTATTATTATTTGTATCTCCTTTATGATTTTTTTCCCACCATCACGCTAAAAGTTGCCTGGGCCTTGCCGCCTTAGGTTTTGTCTGCCCCGTTAGAGATAAAGACGTGATAGTATATCTGTATCCTTTATGAATCACGGGTCTTTTCACACCAGTCCTTTGGGAGGCTGCTTCTCTAAGCGCGTTTCCGGTTGCATCCTCAGCTGTGCTGCTTCAGAGCCAGGGGTGCGCTTTCCCGCTTTTTCTTCTCCAAATATAACATGCATGTCATTGGTTACTCAAGGATGCCAAAGACCTTGCCAAATGGAGAAGAAATAGCCGGAACAGTTTAAATTATTTGGCTATAGTTTTACGACCGGCCGCCTGCCTGACGTCAACCTTCTTTGGGAATGTATTTGTGCGAAAACTTTTACAACCAGCCGCCGCCCAACGTTTACCCTCCTTGGAAATGCAATTGTAGCACGAGATGTTTGTGCTTGTCCACAGGAAGAGATGGAGTGGTTCCTGGGTTCCTATTTTAACCCGGAACCACACGGGTCCTTTGGGAGGCTTGCGTGGGGATAACCATCCAACACGTAAAAACCTTTTCGAGAAGTTGATGTAATGTGGCGCTCACGCCAAAACCCATTCTTGGATTTACCAATGAAAGGTGTACTCTTGAATAGGTTTCAGCAGGAGAAGGATCTAGGATATAGAATGAGGTTGGGATGGACTGATGCTGGGCTATTGCAATAGAAGCAACGGCACCTGCTATAATCATGATTAGTGACTATTTTAGGCAGGAAGTGTCGAGAGATGTGCTGTGCTTTCTCCGAGGTTAAGGATGTGTGATGACCTTTAATACTTCCACCTCTGGTTTCTTTAAAATAACAAAAAATCTTTTTCGTCGACATCTGGCATGTAGTTTCAAAATAAAAGCTAGATTACGTTTGTATGGAAAAGTCTAGAATAAGGGCATTCTTAAGGTTCAGAGTCTGAGCTTGATAGCAACATTTATTTATATATATACAGGGTGACTTTTTAAACACCAGCCAAATTTTTGGAACAAGTTCAGTCCATGATACTGAACTACTTTCTATAAAAAAAAGTTATTAAAAATTGATAAAAATTTTTCGTCCTTCCACACAAAATCCGTTTGGTTGAGGACTGATTTGTATGGGAAGGCGAATTTTTATTTTAGTTTTTCGTTGTTTTTATGGAAATTAGTTCAGTATCATGGACTGTACTTGCTTCAAAAATTTGGCTGGTGGTTAAAAAGTCAGCCTGTATTTATTTAAACTTTATTGTACAAAATACAATTTGTATAGCACAATAGGCGGACTTAATGCTAAAAGCATTATCTGACAACTTTGGGTTGTTAGAAAACTTAATATTAACATTACCTGGGTGTGACGGAGTGGGAGCGGTCAGACGGGGGCGCGAGAGCCGGGAGGTCTGCTACTGAACGGGACCTCCTTGGAGGACTCTCCGGGATGAGAGCCATGCCCCCCATGCTGCCCACAAACACCGAGTTCTGAAAAGAATGTTAGTATAAGATACTATAACTGGTGGCTCTGTGAGCTGTAAACCTCGCGACTCACCCCCAACCCGTTAAAGTTTATCGGATAAAAAAGTTGTTCAGACAAAAAAGTTTTATGACATAAGTGTTTGGATTTTTTCGAAATGGCTGAAATATGAAAGAAAAGAAAAGATCGCGGTAGGTCAATGAGGCTGGTTTTGGTTATGAGGTTTTTTGCCGTTTTACAGAGAATATTTAAGAGTTATTTAAAAAGTAAGATATATGATTATATTTAATACAATTATAATTCAAAGTTAAAAATGCTATTTTATTGTATTTCTTGAATACTTTCAGTTTTAGTATAATTCTGAGGTGACTTGGAGGCAACTTCGAAATGTTCTTTTATCGAGAAAATTTTAAGCAATCGTGTTTTCGGAACATATAATGTATAGAGTTAGTCCTGAACTTTGCTGTGTTTTTATTTCAAAGTGAGGATTTCGTTACTATTGATAATATTTAAGATCGCTCTAAGTACTATTAGGGTCATACGGGCTCTTAATTTTGGTGCTGGCAATGGCGACGTTGACCTTTCTTCTTCGACTGCTTTAAAAAGATAAATATTGAATCCGTATCTTTTAATATCAGCATTTAACAACCAACGAGTACTTTAGTACGTTCTCAATAAATACAATATTATATAGATAAACACCCAAGACCCAGAATAGTTTAAATAAAATACCGTTTTTCATCCCTGGAGATCGAATACAGAACCTCTAGAGTGGCGGACTAGCGAGTTAACTATTACGCCACGGAGGTCGTCTATAGTCTAGGTAGGTAGGAATACAGGGTGACTTTTAAACACTGTCCAAATTTTTGGAGCGAGTTATTAAAGTTATAGTTATTAAATTTTTTTATCGATTTTTAATAACTTTTTTATAGAAAGTAGTTCAATATCATGGACTGAACTTGCTCCAAAAATTTGGACAGTGTTTAAAAAGTCAACAAGTCCTGTATGTTATAGAATGTTTACAAGGGATAAAAGAAGCTAATAAGTATGTAAATCAGGACCTTTCTGTACAAATCCCGGTCGTTATCAACTTTTTCCGGTACACGGCGTGTGACTCGTGTAAACAAATTTATGACTGTACCGCTGATATCAAAAGAACTTCACGCTTAGAGCCTTTCATTATAATAACGTTATTTATTGTAAACGGTCTAACAAAATATACCAAAACTATTTTTAGGCTGAATTCAGTCAATAATACCGAACAAAGCCCTAAGTTGAAATACGAAAAATAATTTTTGACCTCCCATACAAATTGACCGATCACCTAATCAGAGTTTGTATGAAAAGCAAAAAAAAAATATTTCGATATATGTTCCTCGGGGAAAGTTGTTCAGTATCATGGACTGAAAATCTACCGTTAAAATACTTTCAGTATATTATGTTAGAAGTTATATAAAAATGATCGTATTTTGCAAAAGAGTGTGTATCTATCGTTTGTGGAGAAACCTGCTATCATGTCAGCGTATTCCCAGTTGCCTGAGGGGTCTCCTTTCCAGCATTTTCTTCTCCACTTCGTACGATCTTGAGAAACTTGTGGGGAAACCTGCTCACTAGTGACTACTCACCTGCCGCAGCCGGTGCGCTGGGTATCCACATGGCTGGTACGGAGGGAATGCGCCGCAGTCGTAAGACACGCAGCCTCGAGATAAGGATGCTCGATGCTGTAAAACAAACGCAAGTAAAGCTTCCAATCCACAATTACTTGTACATGTATAGAGTGGAATTGGGTGAGAAATAATTTTTAGTTAATTAACAAGCGACAAATAAAAATCTTATTGTCGTATCAACTTCAAAAAAGTAGGAGGTTATGTCGACTGTATGTTTTTCTTTGTATGTTACGCGATATCTCTTTATTTGATAGCCTTCACTATTGAGTTTGTCCCTTATTCATTTGGAGGAGATATGATATCAGAGATATGAAAGCAAAATCTCAGAAACGAAGTCGGTTCAAAAAAACATAGCATACAAACAACAAGGGAGAGGGCTATGCTCGTTTCTTAACGTGATCGAATCAGAAATGAGGAAATTCGTAGGAGAACAAACGTCAGCGGATAAGATCGTTGAAGGGACACAGCACAACGAACTGATGGCTGATGGGGCTAAAAGGTTCTCGAATGGCAATAACGCCAGATGCCTATGTCGAGCCGACAGCAGTAGACTTTATGCGGCTGAAATAATGATGATGATGAAGGCATATAAAACTTACATGAGGTGCGATGGAGATGGTATTTTCAGCAAGCGCACAACTTTGCCGATGTTGCTGCTGAAACTTTGGCTGATATGGCTCCAGCATCCTGTGAAGAAGTTACATGGTTAATCTACTATTTCTATACCTACATACATAGTTATTTAATTTTAAACAGTTATTTATTGGTATTATAGGCAATACAGACGGGCTTCTTGGTGTTCGGGAAACACCGCTATCTCTGCAGTTGCGGGGTGTAAAAACTTATTTACAATTTCAGATAAACATGGCGGATATCTGAAAAGTTCAAAACGTTTTGGCAACGTTGGGTGACCAGGGTTTTTGTATAAAAAACTGTATCTTTAAGTCTTTAAACGCCATGACGGCGCGGACAAACCATATAAAATCTATTGTGTCTGCAATGCTGGCAGTCAAAGTGTTAAATAATGTTTTACCGTTGTTTATATTATTCTATTGCAAATTAATGAACGTAAATGATGACTTGTGAGTCTTGTGACTGGTGACAAGAAGGCTGGCTCATATCACGCACAGAGAATTGCAGTAGCCATATGAACAACATGAAGATTATTAATTCAGTTTTATTTTTTATTTTGGGTAAAAAATTATATTTTAGTTAGATAAATATTTTAGATTTTATAACAAAATGTAATCGTTTTCCGATAAAATTAAAAAGTAAATTTTTACTTGTAAATACAAGTAAAAATTTACTACATATCTTGTTTTCAAGACAATATATTACATGTTATTATCATGCGAATGTGCTTCAAGTTCATCGTATCTACTCCGAATCTCAATAACCCTACGAGACGATACACAATCCAATTTGACGTCTAATATCGTGAATTCTAAACTCCCACTAATATATTCCACCTACATTGAAAATGCTTATTCCATAAGATATGTATATCGACAGCATCTCTGAACATTTCAATTCCAAAATGAAAAATTATTTTCGTGAAAATATTTTTCGAGACCGGAGTGGAAAATATTTGTTCATTTTAAAATACTGAACATTCTCGTTTTAATGTAATGAGAATGATGAACTTTTACCACAACTTTTCGTTTTACACCCGCTGTAAGCTACAACAAAGGAATGTCGTGTTTGGCGAAATGTTTCAGAAATGTTGTGTGTTTTCTTGTGTAAAAAAAGTTTTATATCATAGTAAGATGAGTTTCGAAATTCTATTGAAATTCTTTATTTTATTTATCTCCTTTTATGATGGTCTGGGGGAAAAGAAAAAACGTAGAACGTACCAGCTGCTTTTTTCTCATGCAGAGAAAAAGCCGATTGAGGGAAACGGCCAGAATCTGAATCATGTTAGGTATATATATCTTTACGCCGAACATCACACTGAATGTGACCGTCAAGGTCTTACGGACCTGGGCTCTTAAAGACGTGATATGAATATATTTTTATTTATGACAATCCAAAAACTACTGAACTTCGAAGTTCAAAATATCGATGTACTGTATTAATAAAGTATTCGTTGCGTTTTCATTAGTTCGATTCAGAACCGACGCGGCGACGGTCAATGGGGCAGAAAAGTTTTGGAGTGGCAAACATGCAAGCGTCACAGGACATCTGCCTACAAGGTGGTCTGAAAATGCTGGATGCAGGTAATCAATTTGAAGCGGTGTTGGCCAAGCTATTAAGGCACTTGCTCTAAATCTGTAAGGCACGAGTATTTGTCGCCTTCTACGACAACCATGAGAAGACTTGGAGTGGTCCAATTCTACTCTGCCGGGAACCACACGGCTAAATGTGTGCCAAAAATGTGTCTTTTTTGAAAATCTTTGGGGTATCATGCAGCTGGATGGCGAGTCATGAAAAAGATAATGTGTAATGTAAATGCAACAAGAAAACCAGCAAGCTACGTACAGCTTATAGACGCACCTGATCTTGCCCCACCGGTTGAAGAAGAGGGCGATGGCTGCAACCCACAGCAGCAGCACAAACGCTACGATCAGGGCTTCTTCCGCCCGCACCACTACGCCGCTGCCATCTATGTGAAAAAAGAAAATGGACAACACAAACATACATAATTTCGTTTTTTGGTTTTTTGGGGTCAATTCAATTCGTATTTTTTGTTCACTTGTAGTTTTTAATTTTTAATAAATTTGTATGAGTTCGCTTTTTTGTGAAATAAACCGGCACAAATATAACTCACAATCTTATCTTGCAACCCACTTTTAGACTTTCAGTATTACTCAAAAGTTGACTGGTAAACAACGCTTTTAGTGCCTATTTGTTCTGTACAATTTGTTTTTGATGGACAATAACGCTTAAATAAATAAATAAATAAAATGTAACTTTTTACTGATTAGCGTCGTATTTGAGACGTCACTCTGTAGTATTTTTATACGAATCCTTTAGAAACGTTTTTTTTAGCGTTTAGAAAACGTATCTGGATAATTGATTTGTTGGAAACTAACATATAAAACTAAAATCCTTTCTCAAACTACGCGAAGTTTTTATTAGGCGTGCCCGTCGATATTTTTACATTTGATTGTTTGAATGTATCATTGAGAAGACCGTCGTATCAACTGACATATTTTTTAAACCTCCATCGTATCAACTGACGTGTATGATGTAATAGAGACGACCGTCGTATCAACCGACGTACCATCGAGACAATCGTCGTATCAACCGACGTATCATCGAGACGACCGTCGTATCATCGAGACAATCGTCGTATCAACCGACGTATCATCGAGACGACCGTCGTATCAACCGACGTATCATCGAGACAATCGTCGTATCAACCGACGTATTATCGAGTCAACCGTCGTATCATCGACACGACCATCGTAGCGCAACCTTTATCAGACTATCGGCCTAAGTACCTACATATATAGGCTGACCTACCTAACGTACATTACGTTAGGCTTATAGTCAATGTCATTTCTTGCATTCCGTATCAAACGTATTTTTAAAACGTCGTATCAACTCACGCGAGACGACTGTCGTATCAACCGACGTATCATCGAGACTGACGTCGCGCGAAGTATCATCGACACTACCGTCGTAACACAACTTTTACTAGACTATCGGCCTATGTTCATGAATAGGCCGACCTACCTAACGTACGCTACGTCAATGTTATTCCTTGCATTCCGTATCAAATTCCAAATTCATTGTTTATTCTTTCGTCTGTTTATTCATAATAATTCGTTTCGTGTCGATCGATCGTGGCATTTTGGATAAAGATATTGCTAAGCCACCGGACTGATGGCGGTGCGCTATATTATTAATGGACATATGTTCGATAGGCGGACGTAGAGTTATTGTTTATAAAGTTATTGAAGCCTTTAAAGTTGTTCAATATTGGAAGCTAACTGTCTGTTTGTTATTTACGACTGAATACGATTTGAATACGATTTATATCCTATAATTTTTTTGATATCCTATTATTTTTGGCATTTATACAACGTGGAAGGGGACATACCCGTTATAAATCAAACTACTGGCTAACTAGATCACTAAAGTATAATGAATTAAAAATACCAGCCAAAAAACAAACATTTTTGTTGTTGTTTGGCTGTTATTTTATTTTAATTAATCGATCGATATTTATTATATATATCGATCTAGTATAGACCGTGGTTCCATTCTTTACGGGTATGTCCCTTCCAGTTTGTATATGTTCTCTAATTAACACTTGATGCGCTTTTGTTTAATTATATACATGGTGCCTATCTTTATAAAAATAAAAAAGTGTCGCTCAAAGTATTAAAAACTATTAATTGTTTAAATTATTAAAAACCTTGTATAATTCGATTCGGTAAATCGGATTATAAGTCATGCAATCTCTTCTTTTCGTATCTACAATACGCTATTTTGCAACAAGTCAAATCAGATACGAGTACTTGTTCTTAACGTCAAAAACATAAATTTTCTATGGGATTTGTATGAAATATCGATTTATGACATCATAGTTCCTTAGAGTAAAATATCGCTCTTACTATCTGTTCTTAGGGTTCCGTACCCGAAGGGTGCAAACGGGACCCTATTACTGAGACTCCGCTGTCTGTCCGTCTGTCACAGGGCTCTATCTCTTGAACCGTAATAACTAGACACCTGCAATTTTCACCGATTATGTATTTACTATGACCACTATAACAAAAAATACTAAAAATAAGATAAAGTTAATAATTAAAGGATGTCGTCGTACAAGAAACGTGTTTCTTCAGCGTTTTAAAACATTGTACGGTGGTACGGAACCCTTCATGTACGAGTCCGACTCGCACTTGCCCGTTAATTCTGCATTAGTAAATCTAAACTTACGTTCAAAGTGGATGTGATCAATGACAAGTGGCATTATTTTGTGACGTTTTATTCTATTAACAGTACCAAATAATTTATTTTTGACCCAGTGAAATACCCAATTATTTATGTGCAGTGCAACACATTAGAACTTATTAAATGTATGCTCTGTCTGAATGTAGTCACGTGTAGATTATTTACACACAAGAGATTATGCTGCTACCCCTACCCTGGTGATAAAAGTAATCCTCAATGCCTCTAATGTTATGAAAAAAGAGTTACGTTAGTAATAATTAATCTGTGCCTAGAGCCCTCTGGAATGATCAGCCTACTTGTCTAAACGGTCTGTCTACTTACCCATTTGGTCCACTTGTCCAAATGGTCACTTTCCCGAAGATTAATTTTAAAACTTGCTAGGTACAAATATTTAAAAAACTGACAGAGTCACAAACGATGTGTAGAAGAAGAGAGTTTTTGACGGGAAGTCAAGGGGTTCGGTTGGGGTTTGCTTTAAATTATTTAGCTAATTGGTTTTAGTGGATTTTATAATATTAAATTGATGTTGTTTGTCGCCAGAAGCTCCCTTGAAGCAATGAAAGACCGACACCAACCTTTGAATGTAACTTGTTAGGAATAAAGAAGCAACAAAACTAAAGATAGACTCTAAAGGACTAGTATACAGGGCCGTGAAATTATAAAAAAAAAAGTGGATAAAAAATTATACGTACCGATGTCAGCTAGAGAGATGTTGGCACGAGGTGTGGACGAAGGTGAGGGGTGCAAACGTAGCACCACCTCGGCTGGTGGGCCACCGGTAGCACCGCTCCATTCTGTTGACAAAACATAAAGATAGATAAATACCGCATAAATATAATAAAAATAAATAAAATAAGGACACATCATGCCGCGTGGCTTTCGGCCTAGAATATAGAACCACTCCATCTCTTCCTGTGGATATGGTAAGACGCTTTTAGTCACTTTTATTAACATTAAGAAAAGCTTAACGTTCTCACTTTAATTAAACTGTAAACAGTGGTTCATAAGATACCCGTGTGGTTCCGGGTTAGAATAGGACTACTCCATCTCTTCCTGTGGATGTTGTAAGAGGCGACTAAGGGACTAAGCACAAACATCTCGTGCTACAATTGCATTCCCATGGGGGGTTAACGTCGGACGGCGGCCGGTTGTAAAACTTTTCACAAAATACATTCCCAAAGAGGGTTGACGTCAGGCAGGCGGCCGGTCGTAAAACGATAGCCAAATAATTTAAACTGTTTCGGCTATTTCTTCTCCATTTTGCAAGGTCTTTGGCATCCTTGGGTGAACATTGGCATGCATGTTATATTTGGAGAAGAAAAAGCGGGAAAGCGCACCCCGGGCTCCGAAGCAGCACAGCTTCGGATGCAACTGGGAATGCGCTTAGACGAAGAAGAGAGTAGTTCATAAAATAGATAGAAGGGTTATTTAGAGCCGTATGGTACAAAATTTTAAATGATACCTCCGGTTTCTTTCAAATAATTTATTTCAAATGGGAGCAGCACTGGACGCCGGAAAATTCATGTATGGGCTATTTTGCTTCAAACCCGGTCTCGGTTGTGTCCTTAGTTGTGCTGTTTCGGAGCCATGGTGAAATTAAGATAAACATTGAACACAATTCTCATCTTTCTGATACCTATTCGACGAACGGAATAAACATGTTAACTATACACTGTACTTTTAAAGTTAATACTATCAAATCTCTACTTAAGGCGACGTGGCTTCACAATTTGCAATACTGTGCATGTTTTTGAAAAATCAGTGTTATTTAACTACTACAGTTTATTCCTCAAAAAATTTACATAAAAATCTTTAGGATTCTCCACAGACACCCACAATAAGATTATGCATATTTGGCTCGATAGAAAAAAAACACAAACATACCTCTAAATTTGCCTAAATTTGACTTTAAAATACGTATTACTATTTTATACAATCACCTTTTTATATGAAAATTATACCAAAAAATGTATTATCTAAATATCTATCCGTTTTGGCTACAGAAAAAGTTATAAATATAATACAAAAAAAATAATAAATAAAACACAGTGAAATATTCGTCGAGAGCGAAGGAAGGGTCGGAGCCGTGCTCGGCGATATTTCGCAGTGTTTTATTTATAATTTTTGTTGTATTATATTTATATTTTTTTCTGTAGCCAAAACGGATAGATATTTAGATAATACATTTTTTGGTATAATTTTCGTATAAAAAGGTGATTGTATAAAATAGTAATACGTATTATAAAGGCAAATTTAGGCAAGTTTAGAGGTACTCGTATGTTTGTGATTTTTTTTCTATTGTGGGTGTCTGTAGAAAATCCCTAAGACTTTCATGTAAATTTTTTGGGGAATAAACTGTAGTAGTTTAATAACAGTGATTTTTCAAAAACACGCATTGTTTGGAAAATTGTGAACCCATGTCACCTTCCACCTGCATAATTTTTGGAGCAAGTTCAGTCCATGATACTAAACTACATTGTATAAAAAAAGTTATGAAAAATCGATAAAAATTTTTCGTCCTACCATATAAAATCCGTTTGGCTGAGCGCTGATTTGTATAGGAGGACGACGAAACGAAATTTTCATTTAGATTTTTCATAACTTTTTTTATAGAAAATAGTTCAAGTATCATGTACTCAAATTGCTCCAAAAATTATACAGGTGGATAACGGGATGTGAAATAAGTTACGTACTAAACATAGAAATACATAATAGGGTTGAACTAGGTAAATCATCTGACCCCCCCGCCCGGGTTCTCATCTTGTCGCGATGGGGGGGGGCTCAGTACCTGCGGACTGCCTCATCCGCGGGGAAGCCAAGAGGAACCCATTGCCCGGGTTGAGGCTTAGGCCTCCCTGGGTCCGGTGGAGGCCATTCCTAGCAGGAATGGCCTGGCTGTGAGGGAAGGGGGTGACGACGACCCCCCTACCATAACAGCCGTGGTAGGGGTCGCGGGGGAAGAGGGGTGTCGGTGTGTCGTTGCCGCTCGCCCTATCCTCCGCGACCAAGCGCGGCCGTGGCACTTGGCACGGCAACGGTGGGGCCGCAGGGAAAGAGGAGTGTCGGTGTTACGTTGCCGCTCTCCCTATCCCCAGCGGCCGGCTTGGTGGGCCCCGGTCACCGTCAGGTGGACTGGGGCAAGGCCTGCTTCTGCAGGCCCCAAATTATGAGGGCTGGTTGGACGGTGGAAACGGGATTCCATCGTCCAACGGACAGCCCTCCGGAGTGGAAGGCAGGCGCGTGTGCGTGTCAGCGCGCCTGTTCTTGTCGGGCCGAGAGGCCAACGCGACGGTTTCTCCGGCCCCTCTGATTCAACAGAGGGTGCCGTGAGGCCGTTGGCGAGCCGGGGCCGCTAAGATAACGGCCGGCCGCGCCGGGGCTGTGGAGCATGAGAAGCACACGGCCCCGGCCGATAGCGGCTGAGAGGTGACACCGCGGAGTTTTTAGTGGTAACACCACATAACACTTACCGGTGTCCCGTAACCGGTAAGGTATCCGAAGGGATTTTCTCCGCGTTATAAAAAAAAAAAGGTAAATCATCTGAATTGAAGGACCTGGAGTTCTATTGTTAAAATCGGGAGTCACCAAATGTGAATGATTTGCGCGACTGTTTCGCGCGCATTTTTGAATTGACCGTATGCGAAGGATTTGGACGAGTGGTCTTGACCACTCTTAATTTAGGCATTTGTAGCGCACAAAAGTCAAAAACCCTTCCATAGAGAATCCGTTCCGTCTCACGCCATGCTTTTTTATTTGTGTTGGAATGTTTAGAAAACCATTGACAAAATTTATAATATATTTTGCGTAAAATAACAATACTTATCGTTGACACAACGAACGCGGGCGGTGAGTTGGAAAACTATACGCAATTTCGCTGACTCCCTCATTGAAAAATAGCACTCCAGCAGAGATTCCAGAGAAGCAAGTAATGGTGTAGAACAGGAAAGAAAAGTCAAAGTTTGTGTCGCCCTCGCGTAGCAAGAATGTAAGGTTGTATTTCTGTTCAGTACTCATACTAAATAAAAGTTGCAGTACAATAATGTTAAGAAGCATTAAGGCCAGTCTTTATGGAAACTGAGCGGAGTTCTGCGGTCGTTTAACTAACTAATCACTTTCGATGTGTCTATAACGAAATCCTATTGGTTTGAATAGAGCCTAGGCATAATTAGAAGAGCAATGACAAGAAAAAAGCAATTGAGCTACATACTCCGACATCTATGAATATCGCTTTCGTCGGCAGAGATACTACAGAATGTTGTTAACTTTATACAGAAATAAAACATTCAACACAAAGGGCATTAGGGCTATAAATTAAAATTAAAGAAGACTACATGCAGCTACAGACACGACATCTATCAATATACAGCTTTACCGCTCTCACCGGCGGAGATGCGCGACGATGGCTGAGCTGTGTGTGGTCGACTTGAAGACTCCGCTGGTGAGTCTGTGGCGGTCGTTCCTGGCTCTGTGGACAAAATATATTTAAATGTAAATATGAATTTGTCGGTATAGTAGTAATCAGGTGACGTAAGCTGGCACGTGCGTAATTTTGTCATAGCGAAAGTCGTAAGCAACACCTGCGTGCAGTAAACCCCACTTCGCACTTGTTTTGTACATTAGGCTTATAAAATCGTCGTACAGTCGATAAGTAGACAGTCTGGCTCGGGCGGCCGCAAGGTGGACAACCGTAAATATTTGTAGTTGCGCTTCGCTATGGCTGTGCTTGGTCATGACTCATTGAAATACGATTATTATAACGAATGCGGATCACCTAACCTAATTGTTTAATGAAATTCTACTTCACCTGCACGGTAAGCCCTGGAGCACAAGAAAGCTTCTCATAGGACAGCGCGAGGAGGGGCGCTGACCATAACCGTCTTATTTTGAATTATTGTCCATCTACCCTCTTTGCGACAAATTCTTCTTTATTTTACAAACATGCCATATTATTATAAAATTCGAGTTAACTTAATATGTATACGTGGTATACACCTGTCAACGGACTGTTATAGCACTGTTATAAATTATAAAATATGTACCTATAGAATTACTTTTATTATAAAGTTAGTCTGCATTTTATTATAAGTCGGATGCAATTAATGTGTAAACCCTTTGAGTACAATTTAATTACTTTCCCAGACTCTTCATTTAATGGATACCTACCTCATCAGAGTACGCAGAATTTTTGATAGTAAACAAAAATACATAATTCTAACCAATGCAAACATAAAATATACTTACTACAGACAGGAAAATCTACCGTTTGGCATATTATGATAATAACAATCACTTTTAGTGTATATTTACCTACTTATATATAATACAGTTTTATATAGTTTATTTTTTCCTTACAAAAAATAGTATTTTAAAGTACCTACCTGTCGATATTTGTCTTATTTGTTAGCGATTTTCGAGTCAAGTAAAAGAAAGGTACTTATTTGTCGATTACCTAGCAACATTTTACTGCTGACATAAACCTAGTCGTTAACCGAACAATTAAACTTAACGAGTGATTAAAACCACCAGTAAAATTGCCAATCTATTTCCCTAAGTGCCTGACCATGATATTTATTTCTTCAACTTTATCAAATTTAACGTGAGTTAAGTGCTTACCTTTTACTTAGGCAAACTATTTTTCTATGCGTCCTTGAATGGTCTTATCGTCATTTATTTCATTAATTACACTAGTTTATAAAATGTACCATGTTTTGGTTATTCGAATAATTACTTCCGTATTTGAAACAATTTTTTTCAAAACCGCGCGTTAGGGGCACCCGCGGGTGAACGCTGCCGGCTCAAGGTCACGTTAACAATAAACCGGCTAAGTGCGAATTAAACTCGCGTGGAGAGGGTTCCGTACAATTGATTAAATTATTATAGGTTTTCCTGTAATCTACAAACAATTAACTATATTTTGTATTTTATTCAAAATTTTAGGCTTAGTAGTTTCGGAGATCAGGGGGT
The DNA here is from genome assembly GCA_963576875.1 of Acrobasis repandana. Classification (NCBI taxonomy): domain Eukaryota; kingdom Metazoa; phylum Arthropoda; class Insecta; order Lepidoptera; family Pyralidae; genus Acrobasis; species Acrobasis repandana. The sequence goes on from OY756227.1 coordinate 16,593,171, forward strand.
AATGGTAAATTTTCGTCTTCTTTGATATATAAAATCAAAACTATTTATTTTATAATTATAACAAAAATATATTTCAGATTCCCATAACGAGCCCTTTTATTTGATATATGACACAGTAAGGTTTGCAAAACTTTTTTTTCTATTTCCTAATTTGTCCCCCAAAAATGACCCTTTATTTACGTTGCACATGTGTGTTTGGGTCATAGGATTACACCATCCTACCAAATTTCACCTGATTCGGTCCAGTAGATTCGGAGCAAATTGGCTGTGACAGACGGATGGACAGACAGACGCACCACGAGTGATCCTGGGTTCCTTTTTTTATTTTTTGTACAGAACCCTAAAAATAGCGCGCCCAGTTGAGGGGTTTATAAAAATAGTTGGCTCTATTATACTTTTGTATTACTAGGTACAGATCTGATTACTAGATACGATTGATTATGATATTTTTAGGACGTCAGAATCGGAAGTATTATCTGTGGTATTGTTATAACAAATTTCCGAAATTTACCAATTTCACCATTTATCAATTGTTTATAATAAATACTGTACTACATAATATAAAATATCACTCTTCTTAATAAAATTTGATCAGTTATACCGCCATCTTCCTGAAATTAAGCGGCACCACTACGAAACTACCTTCTTTCGAACTAGTAGCTCTATCTAGCTACGGCATTTAAGGGTTAACTGGAGGGACGAAATCCCATACAAACGTACTTTCGTTTTAATTTCGAAACCATAAAACTCATCGTATTCAAATTTTTTACAAGCATTAAGATGATAAATATCTAGATCTGTAATTAGTTTTGGTTCGAAAATAATAAACAAAAAAAAAGTTATAGCAACTTAAAATTTGCCTTTTTTATCGACGAAATCGAGTAATATTTAGACGCCTATTACACTTATAATTATATTTTCGATCCTTATGGAAACTAATTATACGACTAGAGTGAAGACTCTAAATTCCAAATAATTTAGTTTTATTTGGGTATGTATCGTATTTATCGAAATAAACGAAAACTACGAAAACCTTTCGATTCATGGCCTATAACGGCCCGTTTCGCTGGCGTTCAGTGCACTCTCTTTGTCGTACGCGGGGGTGTAGCTCTCACATGCGGGGGTCGGGACGGAGCTACATTTTTTAGCGCCCTTTCTCTTTCTCGACGAAATAGCAACACGACGAAGCGCATCGGTAGGCAACTCGCTGTGGAGTTCGCCCGCGCCTCCAGTACCACCTTAAGCTAAAAATCGAATAACGCTTCAAAGTATAGATGTTGTTATTCCTCTATTGTTCGTCCATGGAACAATTAAAAAAAATATATGAAAGAATGAAACAAGTACCTAATGAAGAAACACGCATGCTTCAAATGCTTAAGGGCCCAGTCCTTATTTTTAATGATTTTGACTGCTTTTTCGGAGCTGATTGGAGCCAAACTATCTTAGTAACAATATGTTAAGATACGTTAAATTGAAGTTTATTTAAGTATTAAAAAAGCGAATAAGACAATTTATTGATTTTGATTGTTATAGTTTGTTTATTTCAAATAACCTGAGACGTGTTTCGATTTTTTGCGGTGTGCGACGTTCATGTCATTGTTGTTTACACTGAATTTAAAACATGAAGTTGTGTATAAATTACAGAGAAATAACGACAAAGGAAAATCCTAAAAAGTGAATGAGAAGATTTTAATAAAAATAAATTTAATTGCATTCAAAAACTTAGTTAAAAAGGTTAAACTTTGAAGAAAATATAAGCGAATACGTCGTCGGATTTCTGGCGCATACGACTGAGTTAAAAAATAAAAAATACACATATATGAAGATTGATTCATGCTTAAACACGTACAATAAATAAATAAAAATAATTTGTCTTTTGCAAAAAGATAGAAAAATTTAAAGTTCTCCGAAATTCTCAAATAAATATGGGGATGAAAACGCTGAAAAGGCAGACCGCTCGCTGCGCTTCTGAATTCGTCTAAATTCGTCTCCATGGTGCATGTACAATACAGCGCAATGCGTATGTGTAGGTAGAAAATATAGATTCGGGTGTTCAATCAAAAATTCCCACGGTCGAAGACTGCAGTCTTAAGTTAATGTAATGAGATAATTCATCAGGATGATTCGAATTCATGGTAGCACAATTGAAAGTGCACTTACAGTACAAATGTGAGAGGCGTGAGTTCCAATCTCAATCGTGGCGAAATTTTTCATCACATATTTTTAATTTAGATTGAGTAACTTCACGTACAAAGATCAAAAAAAAAATCGTAGACACAAAATGGAACTCTCTCTACAGTTCCACAAGTTCAAGCCCATCTAAAATATAATACGGTATCAACTCGACCACGGTATTGATTGACTGGTCACCTTTGAAGGTTAACCGCGACAACGGATCAAATATTTGTACAGCGGTCAGAATAGTATACTTTATATTTTTACTTACTTTGTACAATTTTAATGACTTAGCGCGGTTAGATAGAGCGCCTACACAGATTGTAAAAGTTATTAAAGCCGTACCTAAATTTTTCGGGGTCCAGTGCTGCCCCCATTTAAAATAAATCATTTCAAAGAAAACGGAGACATTATTTAAAATTTTGCTACTACCAAGTCCTAGATAACCCTTCAAAGTATTTTATGAACTACTGTTTACAGTTTATAATGAGAACGTTAAGCTTTACTAAGCACATTAGCCAAAAGTGGCCGTTTTTCGCAAATGTGCGTAGTAAAGCTTAACGTTCTCACTTTAAACTGTAAACAGTAGTTCATAAAATACTTTGGAGGATTATCTAGGACTTGGTAGTAGCAAAATTTAAAATTATGTCTCCGTTTTCTTTTAAATGATTTATTTTAAATGGGGGCAGCACTGGACCCCGGAAAATTCAGGTACGGCCTGAACAAAATTCTTTATTCTACTCAAAATAAAATATGTACGAAAATAACTTTTTCTTGGCGGACGAGAGAAAAAAATGGAAAAGGAATAGTATCCAGGGTCGAAATAAATTATTTTGCAATTATAAGAGAATGAAACTTCACAAAATAAAGTCACTTGTCATTCATCATATCCATTTTGAACGTGATTTTGGATTTTTAATGCACAAAATTGACATTAAGAGCGCTATTTGCAAAGAGCAATAATGTACCTTATGTACCTATTTGACTCCAAGAAACTATGATGTCAAAGTCAGTCATTTTATACAAATTCCATATATAGAAATTATTTGTTTTGCCGTTTAGAAAAAGCATCTGTTTTGACAAGAGCATAGCTAGATAACATGGCCAGCATGTGATTGTGTAATAACCCAAAAATGCGCAAATATGCAGGCTGCGCATATATTTCAACCGACTTCAAAAAAAGGAGGAGGTTATCAATTCGACGTGTATGTATTTTTTTTTTTTTGGTAAATTTTCTTATCAAGCTTATAATAAAGCATTTTAGTATTCATAAAGGTTTTATTATTATGAAAATAGAGTTTTATAGAGATCAAAGATAAAGATATCCTTACGGAATAAAGCAACTACCATTAACTGGAAAATGTGACCGATTTTAAATTGCATGTGTGTGTGTGTTTTGTACATGTGTATGTTTTTGTTGACATTTTGATCTTCTATTTCAAGAAATGTTACTTTGTTTTGTTAGAATATTAACCTTTATTTATGGTGAAAGTACATTGCCAGTGAGAATTTCTGGCATTATAATGACGATTAGGGCTTCAGGTGACCGCATCTTATACTCGCTTCGCTTGCTCGCCTTGAAGGGCTTTATTCATTTGAAGTTAAAGTACTGTTATTGTAACTGCTCAAGGTAAGTAAAGCATGTTATTGTATAAATAATGCAAATATTCAAATAATTTACCCCTATATATAATAACAAGAAGTGAAATATTTAACTTAGGTATTCGGGATTTGTAATTGAACATTCTTGATTATGATGTATCTTAGAGCCTCAGCTTAGAGCATAAAACCTGATATAAAAACATTTTTTTTAAACTAGGTACCTAAGTACTTAGTTTGACTGCCTCCGTGGTCCAGTGGTCAAGGCCTCTGCCTTGTAATCCGGAGGTCGTGGGTTCAAATCCCACTGCGAAGCACACTTTGTGAAAAGTTGTTTCCAGTCTGGTTAGGATATTGCAGGCTTGAATCACCTGATTATCCGAAAAGAAAGATGATCCCGTGCTTCGAAAGGCACGTAAAGCCGTTGGTCCCGAACGCCATCTAGCGTTTGTAATCCCAGGATTGGTTCTGGTCTACCCTTTGGGTTGCGGAGGTCAGACGGCAGTCGCTCTGTGTAAAAACCAGTAACCTCGTCGAATCACCTAGGTTAGGTAGCGGACCCCGGGCTCTGAAGCGTAACCGCTGACGACGCAACCGAGAATACGTTCGGATGATGATGATGATGACCTAGGTACTTAGTTTAAACTAAAAAGTTGAGAATCAATTGAGCCCAAACTCGGTAAGTTATATTGTTTTATCACAGAGATGACATGACTACCATTCCGGCTTCATCATGACATCAGGTCATTGGTCCCATGGTCATTGGTCATGCATTGTCACCCAACATACCGTTCCAAAAATAGGAATCTAATTACAGACCGATACTGTTCTTTCTCCATTTTAACAATTTTAAGTTCACGCCTTCACTGAATCGTTGTCAAATGAGAAAAAAAACAAAAGAATGTCATTTTTTTTTAATTTTCCCGCCTCTGAAAAATGGCTTAAAAAGGTGGTATACTTATTTGCGGCCAGTGATATTAATATATTTAGAAAACGGGTACTTATCAAACAGCCCTCGTACATCAGAATATGAAGTTTCAACTTAATAGAATAATAGGAAATGGGTGCAAGATTTGATACAGACACATACAACGGGACAGGTGAAACTAAATAAAAGCTTGTAATGAGAATATTATCTTTAATTTCTCTACCATATTTTTTTGCGTTTTTTTATATTATATAATAATTTTCAATATCAAATGCTTTAAAAAGGTATTCCTAAACTTTAACTTCATAAAGTTGAGTTTGTTTATATGATTACAAAGATTCGATTTAAAACTTTTGTAACATAATATAAAAATAATAAAAAACAATTTCTAAATCAGTTGTGTATTTATTTTATTGCTAGAATTCAAACATATATTGAATCGCAAACGAAAGTTCAAATACTTGCCTCTTGGTCGAAGTATTATTATACCAAACATATTGTTTCTGAGCTGTTTTCAGAACACATTTCCTCTGATGCCTTTTGTTTTGATATAAGTAGAAATATTATATTTTGTTTGTTGTTGTTTCGGTAAATGCACAAATATATTAAGTTTTTTTATTGTAAATAAAGCTTACGGAAAGTTACAACTTGTGGACCGATAAATACCGGTGGGCTTTATAATCACCACTCAAGTTTTTTAAGCAAGTTCAGTCCATTATACTGAACTACTTTAAACATAAACAATTAACGAAAAACTAAAAAAAAAATTCACCTTCCCGTACAAATCAGCGCTTAGCTAAACGGATTTTTATGGAAAGGAGATTTTTAATCGATTTTCAGTACTTAATGTTTTAAACAGAAAGTTGTTCATTATCATGGATTGAACTTGCTCCAAAAATTTGACCGGTGGTATTTTTACCACCAGCCAAATTTTTTCTCCTGTGTTTGTTACATGACGTCTGTTTATTCACAGTTTTATTGAGTTTAAATATATAATGAGTCGACGCGGAAGTATATTTGGAATGGCAACTCAACCCGAATAAATTATCAACTTTTCCTATATAAGTCCATAGCCGGGATCCCAAAAAATTTTTGTTATTTTAAATTTTTTTTATTATCATATATAAATTGTTGGGTGGGGTTCTACAACATGGGTTCTTATAGACGGAAACAGGTCGAGAGGAAGACCTAGGATGAGATGGAGAGACGAGTTGTCCGCTTTCGATTAAGAGTGGAGGGAAACAGCCGAAGATAGAAGTAATTGGAAACAAAAAGGAGAGGCTTTTGCCCAACTATGCGACCTAAATGGCTAAAAAAATAGTAGCAAAGCCAGTTTTGTGCGAGAAATACGCATTTTTTATGGATCTCAACATTGGTCCCATTGGAAAAGTTGTTCACATTTAAAGGCTTTTCTTTTTCTTTTTTGTACAGAACTATTTGTATAACCAAACTCTTATGATAATATTCTGCCACAAATCAAGTCACAAAAGACACAGTTTAAGTAAAAGATTAGAGTTTTCCAAACTTTTCTATAACGGACGCATTTTCCAACTGTTATTATTACAAGTGCTTGATCCCAAGGAGACGGAATATGCTCATCCCGCTGATCCCTGGATTATAGCCGTTTTATACAAGACACTTTCTTGCCTACAACTTCTTAAGCGAAAAGTCCCAACTTTCCTTGAAATCTGGGTCGCATTTCTGAAAGATGACTTGGATTATATTGACACTTCTCAAGTTCGAAGTTCCAGAGAAATCAGCACAGTAAATTGATTAAACACGCATCGCATATGTTAACTACGTAATTGGAATTTAGGTAAGTATAACTAGTCATATCTGCCTCATGTTGTATGAATAACAGTAAGTGTTAAAGAGAAAACGAGCCAAATCCTGGCTCCGAGACAACACAACTAAGGATGCAATCCAGAAGTAAGCTGAATACTAACTGGAAACTGTGGAAAGGGTTTCATATTTTGGGACCAAATCTTAAACTTTCATGGAAAAGAAGCGGCAAGGAGGAGGTAGCAAACTGGAGAGAAAGTCAATAGCGAAAGCGACAATATGCATTGTATCTAGTTGTATAATTTTTTTTTTTATTTCTTTAATAAGAAACAATTATTTGATCGTAATCACACATTTTAGCACGATGACATGCAGACCGTTTCGCGACCGTTGAAACAGTCGATAACATCACTAAGTGCCAGACAAAAAGCGAAGGAATCGTTAATACCACTCTGTCTTTGAGGATCTAAAAAAGCTTGCGTTGAAAATAACCAATGACCTCGCAGATCTGAAAATAATTTATAGTTTTTCATGGACTCGCACATATGACTGTGTCCGTGATTGTGTAATCGCATTAGCTAAATCCGTATCCGTTTTATGTTATAGTTGACAACTGAATTTTGTTAAAGAATCTTTCTATATGGTAAGATGGTACATTACATATTTCATCCTTGCCATATAAACCTTATTCATACACTTTAAAATTTGTATCTACTAGTAGTTCGCCGCGAACTTAGACCTCGCGATTTTTTATTAATATTTCAAAAACTACTGAACCGATTTTGATGCCCAACGAACTTGAAAATTCTATTGATATTTCCTATATGCTTACCAAATTTCATCAAAATCGGACCATCGGTTCGGCAGTTATCGACATATATATAAACAAACATACATACATACATATAAACAATGTGTTTTCGCCCCAACTTGAATTATAGCCCTCGCTCGCTACGCTCGCTCGGTCAATTAATAATTTTCGAGTTTTTAGGGTTCCGTAGCCAAATGGCAAAAAACGGAACCCTTACGTCATGTCTGTCGCTTTTTTCGAAACTATAAGAACTATACTGCTGAAACTTGGTACATAGATGTATTCTGTGAACCGCATTAAGATTTTCACACAAAAATAGAAAAAAATAAACGGGCAAGTGCGAGTCGGACTCGTACATGAAGGGTTCCGTACCACCGTACAATGTTTTAAAACGCTGAAGAAACACGTTTCTTGTATGACAACCCCCTTTAATTTTTAACTTTATCTTATTTTTAGTATTTGTTGTTATAGCGGCCACAGTAATACATAACATCTGGTTCTCGTATCAGACTAGAGTTATTTAAAACCAGTCCGTACATTATGTCCATAAAAAATTATAATAAATTATCCGAAAAAATAAAAAATAAAAACAAAAGGACACTCTGTTTACAAAACCACTAAAGTCACTACTACTCTCGAAAGCATAATATACAATAAATGAATATCTAAATGATAAACGCCTCGCGTAAACATCTACTTACCTACCTACAGTAAACACCCGTTCTCAATCCCTCGTTCTCGTATCTTAAAATTCCGACTTAGCATATGTAATTAATTATTTTCGAATGCATATTAACAAAATAGATTCTTTTATTTACTATTTATACTTTATTTATTCATATCATACATTTTTATATTTAATATTAAATCGATGTAAATAGTTCTGACAATTGTATCGCCACACCCAAACTGGGTACATGTGTACTGCACCGACATTTGTCATCTTATACTCGTATTATGCAACATGTTAGCGATGAATTGACTGCCTCCTTGGTCCAGTGGTCAAGGCGTCTGCCTAGTGATCCGGAGGTCATGGTTCAAATCCCACTGGGAAGCATACTTTGTGAAAAGTTGTTTCCAGTCTGATTAGGATATTGCAGGCTTGATCTGATCTCACCTGATTATCCGAAAAAAAGCAAGAGCTTTTTTTTCGATTTTCGAAACTTGACGAAAGAGGATTCCGTGCTTCGGAAGGCACGTAAAGCTGTTGGTCCCGAACGCCATCTAGCGTTTGTACCTATCCCTAGGATTGGTTCTGGTCTACCCTTTGGGTTGCGGAGGTCAGACGGCAGTCGCTCTGTGTAAAACCAGTAACCTCGTCGAATCACCTAGGGTAGGTAGCGGACTCCGGGCTCTGAAGCGTAATCGCTGACGATGCAACCGGGAATACGCTCAGATGATGATGATGTTAGCGATGAATAAATGATTATGATTATAATCGATGAAAATTTCAAGTGTCTAGCTATTATGGTTCAAGAGATATAGCCCTGTGACAGACGGACAGACGAACAAAGTGGTAAAATGTTGCCCCCCCCCCTGTAACTTTTAAAATAAGAGAACGTTAAACCTAAAAAAAATATATGGTCGACATTACCATGCAAACTTCCACCGAAAATTGGTTTGAACGATATTTTGTAAGTAGTTTTTTTTTAATACGTCATAAATCGTAAAATGTTTCTTGCTGCTACGGAACCCTTCATGGGCGAGTCCGAAAGCATACATACGATTACGATGTCGGTGTGTATGTCATCACGCTTAATTTTCAATCTTGCTAAAACTGCCAGTATCACAGTTAACAAGTAGGTATGATCTCAATCTGGTTGTGTTGTGTCTTTAAGGTTGTATATAATTTTCTCTGTCAAAATACAAATCGTTTGTTTCAAATACAAAACTTTTTATTGCATCGTTACAAAAGGAAGCAGCCTACAGCATTGTTGAAATAAAGCAACGGGATAATTTAAATGCTAATGGCGACAAATAAATTAAGTCGATTCCCTTGTCTGTCGCGCTGAATAATAAAGTTACGTCTACATTCAGATATTTCTGTTACAGATTAAATTTTGGTTGAATTGGTTTAGAGTCTTGTATTGTGATGAAGACACATCATCATTTCAGCCGCATAGCGTCCACTGCTGGACATAGGCCTCTCCCAAGGAAGATACACGTACAACGTAATTGGGTATCACTACTAGTAATATCAATGTTGTCAGAATAAAGGCCCATTACACGGTGCAAGTTTCTTGCCTGTTGCATACAATGAAATTGAAGCAATAGAAAACTTGCATGGTCTAAACAGAACGTCAGCCATACAAATCATTTATTGTTTCAATAAAATTGTACGCAACAGGCAAAAAACTTGCACTGTGTAAATGGGCCTTAAGTGACAGGTAGCTACCCTATAGCCAGCCAACCTAATTCTAAAATTCTACGCCCAGAAAACTTTATTTCGGTGTTTCGTATAAAGCCAAAACATAAGACTATCCACATTTCGCCACTCCTATTCCCGTAAATAACAGAACATGTCGAGAATAATGCAAAACAGCTCGTAAAATGCACTCCTGCTTAAATTCTTCACACATTCCCTCAGGACTTGCGCAAAAATTCCAATTCATTCACCGCCTCTTTTACATGGAAAACATTGGTGAATGAATTCCGGTGAATGTAATTCCCGAGCGACAACGGTCAACACAGGTATTTACCAAATTAAAACACGCACCTGCCCAACTGCCATCCGTCAATTTGTACCTATATGTATACTATTAGGAATACTATGGCGAAGGTAGAGGGCCAACATTTTATAAGTAGAGCAATACATTAATATGGGAGAAAAGAAAACAGCTCCATCTTGCACACTCGTTTCTTTATTATTGATAAGTAGGTAACCACAGTTACAATAGTGCTATGACACAACAATAGTGAGGGAAATAACCTAAAAATATATACTAGTTTATCGAACGAACGAGTGAAGGGATTTAAGATCTCCGAGTCGCCATTGCAGCCTCGCAGCCACCAAAGCCTCTAGTTTCCAACTCAGTCAAATCAGATAAGTTATTCTTTCCGTCAAAACAAAATAAATAACCAAACCGTAAGGCTGCAGGAAAAAGCTGGATGCAGGCCGCTTCCGATCGGTCGTTTTGGAAATCCTTGGGGAAGGCCTATGTCCAGCAGTGCAGTCCTTTCTGTGGCTGATATGATGATGAACCAAACCGTCACGGCATAGTTTTTTGGAGTCAATTAGCCTATCTTAATATCAATTTTTCTGCATTAATAAGACTATATTACGTAGACGGTTGAACAAATAAATATTTTTAAACACACGACACGCTACAATATCGTCACAAAGAATACTGTGTTTTACTAAGTACAAGTACTTAGGAGTACAATACGTATTGACTCTACACCGAAAAGCTTCCCCTCTTTATAACCGACTTAAAAAGGAAGAGGTAATCAATTCGACCCTTGTGATTTTTATTTGTATGTATGTTACACGGTATCTTCGCTTGTGAACCGATTTTGATGGTTTTTTTAGGGTTCCGTACAAAAAATGAAAAAACGGAACCCTTATAGGATCACTCGTGCGTCTCTCTGTCCGTCCGTCTGTCACAGCCAATTTGCTTCGAATTTACTGGACCGAATCAGGTGAAATTTGGTAGGATAGTGTAATCCTATGACCCAAACACATATGTGCAAAGTAAATAAATATTTTCTTAAAATAAGGGGTCATTTCCGGGGGATAAATTAGGAAATTAAAAAAAAAATTGCAAACCTTACTGTGTCATATATCAAATGAAAGGGCTCGTTATGAGAATTTAAAATATATTTTTTGTTATAATTATAAAATAAATAGTTTTGATTTTATTAATGAAAGAAGACAAAAATTTACCATTCCCCCCTGATCTCCGAAACTACTGAGCCTAAAATTTTGAAAAAATTACGAAATATAGTTCATTGCATGTAGATTACAGGAAAACCTATAAAAATTCAATCAATTGTACGAAACCCTCTCCACGCGTCGAGTTTAACTCGCACTTGGCCGGTTTTTTTTCTTTGATTTTTAAGCCTTTACTATAATTTATTTGCTGAAGCTTTAGTCTATTTTTTAAAGATCTTTATCGAAAGAACTTTGGAGATATGGAAGAAACAATCAAAGAAAATGAAGTCTGTTGATTTTTTGTTAAGAAAATTATTATTTTGCCCATGCCATTCCACTGCTGGACTAAAGTCCTCTCCCAATAGCAAAAAAAATCCACGAACGTACCTAAATCAATTTAAAAGTTCTTAAAACGTGGAACTTCTCAAAAGCTCCATCTCCTTGATAATTGTTCATATAACTTACAACAAGATGATTAAATCATAAGCTTGACAGGTTATTCGCTTTTGAGCAATTAAAACTTTCGAGAATCGAGAGAGGTGCCGTAGTAAACCCTCACACGCTAATTAAGGCTTAAAACCACGTTACAGTTCACAAATTAATTAAGTTAACGGCGCGTATTTATTTTTAACAAATTGTTACTTTCCTAATAGACAGCACACGTTTTTACTTCACTTACTTGATTTTGAATTTGTACTTAAACCTACCCTAAGATTGGTTCAGATGTACCCTTTGGGTTTCGGAGGTCAGACGGCAGTCGCTCTGTGTAAAAACTAATAACCTCGTTCTAGGTAGCGGACCCTGGGTTCTTAAGAGTTACCGCTGAGGATGCAACCGGGAATACGCTTGGATGACCTCCGTGGCGTAATGGTTAACACGCTAGACCGCTAATCCGGAGGTTGTGGGTTCGATCCCCAGCCAGGGCAAGTTGGAAAATGGCCTTTTTCAAATTATCCTGGGTCTGTGTTTATCTATATATTTATCATAAAATATAGTATCGTTGAGTTGGTATCCCATAGCACAAGTCTCGAACTTACTTTGGGGCTAGCTCAATCTGTGTGATTTTTCTGTGTCCGTACATATTTATTATTTACTAGCTGATGCCCGCGACTTCGTCCGCGTGAAATTCAGTTTTATTGTATTGGTTGGCAAATAGAAAAATTTTGTGACCTTACTTAGTGTGTAATTTACAGTCCGAGTTTTTTATTAAACAACTCGGTTCGGCACATACTCGTAGATTACTCTTATGTTAATCCCAACTTCCCAACTAATATTATAAATGCGAAAGTGAGTTTGTATATTTGTTTGTTTGTTACTTCTTCACGCTTTATCTACTGAACCAATCTTCTTGAAAATTCGCATAAACATAGTTAGGAGTACTCAATCTGTGTGATTTTTCTGTGTGTCCGTACATATTTATTATTTATATGATAATGATGATTGGAGTAAAAATTTAAATTTTAAATATAATTGTGTTCAAATTAAATAATGAAATAAGAAATGGTGAAAAAAAATCCACGTAAGCAGGACTTGAACCCGCGACCTTAGTCTAAATACGACTATGCTCTTACCATCTAAGCCATCACGTGTTCAACTCATTTAATATTCCTACACGCACTAGGCTTGCGTCACCAACACTACTACCCACTATTACAAGTAAGGTATCTAATTTAACCCATGTTATAATGAAGTTGATAATCAATTAGAGTGTAGGAAAGCCATACAATATTTTTATAGGGTTTCATTATTTAATTTGAGTACTTTAGTACTGCATCTTGAATTCCTAAAAAACCCTATAAAATAAGTTTGTTATTTTTTAATTACCTATGTATATTGTCATACCATATACAATAATATGACAGTGTCCCTCACGGAATAGACATTGCCAAGAGTAGATACCAGTACAACGCTTAGCAAGATAGAATTGGTGAAGCTTTTGCCATTTTTGCAAATGTGCGAAGAAAAGCTTCACGTTCTCACTTTAAACAGTAGGTAGTTCATAAAATAGTTTGAAGGGTTAATAGGGCTTACTAGAACAAAAATTTAAAATTATATCTGTTTCCTTTCAAATAATTTATTTCTAATGGGGGCAGCACTGCACCCTGAAAAATGAATGATCCCTCTTAACATGATTAACATTGTTGCCCATTCCCTTGATCGGCTTTTACGATTTGGGCAGGAAGAACAGCAGCTGGTACATTCTACATTTTTCTTTTCTCCCAGACCACAATGAAACAAATTTGTATAAGAGGTAGAGTCGGAATCCAGTGGTAGAATATAATAAGGGTTGGTATTGGGACAAATCCATAAGCACGGAACTGCACTATACTGCTATCCTTTTCTGTCGCTCAGAAGCATCATTTGCTAGAGCGAAAGACAGCGACGGAACGCTACAGCACCGGCCATGCTTGACCCTTGAAATTTTCACCGATTATGAATTACTGTGGCCGCTATAACTAAAAATACTAAAAATAAAAAAATGTGCCCAACTAGGGAATGCAATATCGCGAAGGTATCGTCACATTATTGTAGTCAAGAATCCAACAAAACTTAAATTACATTTCACGTCGTATTTCATGAATTTCATGTCACATCGCAATCGCAACCTCATTTCACACTAACAGCTTTCAGGACTTAACAGCTCTGTTTATTATATAATAAATGTAAAAGTGAGTTTTATGACCGCCCGAGGGTACCTACAACTTGGCTTAAAGTAATACGGCATGAATTCCAAATGAACTGGACATTTTGGGGTCAAAGGCTTGGAAACAATTAAGTTACATTTTACAAGTTTGGTACAATTGTAGTCTATTTTGAAACGGCGTTTAGATATTCCCTGTGTAGGTGAGCACTAAAATGAGTTTGTTGTGGTGTGGTTATGAGTACCTAGAATCTTTGTTTATAGTGACATAAAATTTTATTAAGTTTGTTGTGGCTATTAGAAGAATCTTAGTTTATTTCAAGTGGCATTAAATTTAATAAATTCCTAGGTACTTTTTAACAAAAAACCAAACTGTCGTTTCTGTCGACCTTCGTCGATTGATCGATAGAGGAAGGTTAACAACTGTATGTTTTTTTTTATACAGTTTTTAAACACCCGTTTCAATAGAAAAATAAAGTAAAACTTATAGAATAACTTCAAAAAGTAGGTAATCGACTGTATGTTTTTTTGTATGTATGTTACGTGATATCTTCGCTAATTGAGAAATGATTTTGATGATTTTTTTTTATTTGAATGCTTAACTTAACTTAAGGGTCGGCACCATGTAAACTGGGTTTGCGCGGGCAACAAGTTTGTACAGAAAGCGTTTGATTTAAGTCAAATAATGTATACAAGTAGATAGAGGAAGAGTTGGGACAGTAGACGAAAAAAAGGATTTTTTAAAATATTTTGTAGTTTTCCTAAAAACAAGCATTGAATTTACCCAAAAACATGCAAAACGCACTTTGCGCGGGCAATAGTTATGGCTTAAGTAGAAAAGACCACTAAGAAAATTACATACCTAGTTATAGGTGAATAGACTAGCCAGTAGACGAAAACCGTATTTTTTTAATTTTCATTCAAAAAAAGTAAGATAATTGTAAAGAAACCTGAAAGAAATATTTTAGAAAATCTTGCTACAAACTGGCTTGTTTTTCTGCGTAAAGAAATATTCTAACAAGGGATTGCATATATTTTATAAAAATAAAGGCTATTTTGAAACATTATTCTTAATATTTGCTTACAATGCAATCACGCAATAATAAAAAAAATAATTTTAAAAATTGGATGTTTTGCAACGTTTTTGACAGAATTCTCTGAAATGGCGGCCATGTTCCTTTCATATAAATTCAGTTGCCCACCGGGCGTTCAGGAAGGAGGCCGTGCCGAATTTAAAAAAAAAAACCATTTTTGAATTACGTAAAATTGCATTACAGTCTAAAATATTTCAATAAAAAACTATGTACAAACTGCCAAATTATGTCATACTTTTGCTACACTATGGTACAGTTTTGACATTTTGTTGACGTTCAAGTAAAGATGTAATGCTATCGCAGATACGGCATCGCACATTTTTTTTTTAAATTTTATTGAAAATTAAGTCAATGAAAAAAATAATTTGGTTTGATTTATTACCTATATCTTTTAATTGGCGATTAGGGTGAAAATCGGATTGGAACTTTCTCGGGTCGCGGAATCATATTAATAATTTTTGTGATAAATGGTGCTGTTTAATTAGGGTTTTACAATTATTTTGAGGGGTGATTCAGTCTCAAATTTTGAACAACTTTTCCTCATGAATATATATCAAAATACGAATTGACATTATGCGTAATATATCAAACCACAGGCTATACTAGATCTATACTTGGCTAGGCAGGCAGGCTATAGTAGGCTATTTATCTATACTAATATTATAAAGAGGAAAGATTTGGTTGTTTGTTTGTTTGCATTGCATGGCTCCGAAACTACTGGACCGATTTAAAAAAAACTTTCACCGTTGGAAATGTACACTATCCCCGAGTGACATAGGCTTTGTGTGTACCAAGGGCGAAGCCGGGGTGGACTGCTAGTATAGTATAATGATATTAAAATAACAGTCAAAAAACAAAAAAAAAATCTGCGTTTTCATACAAAAGTGTGCAGCCGCCCGGGAAATTTGTATAGGAACCGATTTTTTTGGTTTTTTTACTGTTTTTAGGGTTTCGCTTGTCTGTCTGTCCGTAAGTCACAGCCAATCTGCTACGAAACTATTAGAATGATTTAGTTCAGATTTAGTACCTACACTTATGTAACTTAGTGACCCAAAGATAGACGTATAACGTAAATAAATGAAATTTTAAAAAGGGGGCCACTTATGGTGGGTATATTAGACATTAAAAAAAGTTTTGATAACAAAATCGTGTGACATATCAAATAAAAGAACTTTTTATGACATTTTTAAATATATATTTTTAAATATATTTTTCTGTCAGTGGAACACAAAACGTGTAGTTTTCCAAGTCACCGCTTGCGTAAAATACTATTTGATTGTATTTTTGAGAACGTCCTGTCAGCGATAAGTAATATTGATTTACGCAGAAATATCATAAATTTGTCTATGGTTCCCTAAAATTTAAACTTAACCAAAATAAACCGGCCACGTGCCGTGACGGGCCACGTGCAGTGTAGGGTTCCGTAGTCAGTACCTACTTGTTTTATGTAACTTACAACTGCCTAACTTTAGTTCTGAATTCAGTCCATGATACTGAACAACTTTCACCAATGAACAAACGAAATACAAAAATTATTTTTGATCTCTTACACACAAGATTTGGCAAAATGTAATATTTATGTAATATATGTATGGAATACGTAAGTACAAATCACACTAATTAAGCTAGCCCCAAAGTAAGTTTTAAACTTGTATTATGGGATACTAACTCAATGATAGTATATTTTGTGATAAATACATACATAGATAAACACCCAAGACCCAGGAAAATTTTAAAAAGACCATTTTCTAACTTGCCCTGGCTGGGGCTCGAACCCAGAACCTCCGGATTAGCGGTCTAGCGTGTTAACAATTACGCCACGGAGGTCGAATGGAAAGCAAACATTTTCTTTTCATATTTAATTATGTGTTCCTTAGAAAAAGTTGTTCAGTATCATGAACTGAATCCACCTTAAATTAGTTTTAGTCAGGGAGACGTTATATACTACTGCCGTGATTTTTTTAAGTGTCCATATACAACCGTTTAACTGACAGAGAGACACATAATTGTAACAAAAATTTCCAATCAAAAACCAAATATTTCACAAACGGATTCTAAAACGAAAAAGGGTGTTCATAATCTTACAATATTTTTGTAAGACCTATTCAACGACGTCTCACACCACCCTTTTTTTTTCAAGTTTTTATTACCACATATCCATGCCCATGCCCAATTACAGCTTTCTAGTACTAATAGTCTATGAGTAAAACTGGGGACAGACAGACAGACAGACATGACGAAACTATAAGGGTTTCTTGTTTACTACGGAACCCTAAAAAGCTGCGTGAAACTAAACAGATTCTCAATTCTAAGGGGTCTTTGTCATTTGCGCTTTAACAAATTTCAAAATACGAGTAATCAAAACCACTTGTGCAAATATTTCGCTCCACTTCGCATACGATAAATTCTAAAATTGATGGATGAATGACCGTGCTTTTACAGGTTAAGCAACTTCTAGCTTGGTCACAGTTACGATGGGTGACCGTGCTTTCAATTTTAATGTTGTCCAAGTCAAATGTTGAGATTCTTATGAATAAATTTCAGTTTTCTCTACCTACATAACTTGGCAGCTATTTAAATTTCAATCTTGTCGGATTTCAATGTTTTTTCGGAATTTGAACTTGGCATTTTTACATTTATATTTTTGATGGGATAAAATAAACACCCAAGAACCAGGATAAATTAAAAAAGGCCATTTACCAACTTGCCCTGGCTGGGAATCGAACCCAGAACCTCCGAGTGACGGACTAGCGTGTTAAGGAATCGCGACGGAGGTCGACTAATAAATTGAAAAAGTAATAAATTTTACGCAAGATTCGAATAACTATAACTTGGATTTTTTAGAAAGTGCTATATGAATTTCACATATATTTAAACTCGCTTTTTAAATAAACGTCTTGCATTCACGCACACTACTGTATTTTCGACTTTTCTTTTTCTACTGATAGCCTGTCTACTAAAGTGTTAAGTACATTATAATGACGTCTGCCAAGGCCTTAATTCAGAAATAATAATTCAAACAAAATAATTCTTTGATTTGATTGATTTGAAAATTTTAATAAGTATCACGGACTGGAAGTCTTGAAGAAAAGAAAAAAGTAAGCTGTATACTAATTCTACGTTACAATTTATGATTACCTACATCTATTGTCCCGTTTACACATTATTAACTCTATGTGACTTCATCTTGACATTTTTATCCCCCTAGCGGGAAAATTTTGCATATTTCAGAGCCAAATCCGACCACGTGGCTTTGTGCATACAGTCCTTAACTACTACATAGTACCCTTAGCTACATAGTACCATATTAATTTGATAAAGTTATAATAAAGAACTTTGGAAATATGGAAAAAAACTCCTCAAAGAAAGTAAGTCTCAAGTCCTCCTAAGTCTTATTTTTTTTAATTACTTAAATTTAAATGAAGTATCTATACTTACCAAATTTAAACTATAAGCAATTAAAACGAATCATCTCATTTTAAGAAATCAGTGCACGTCACGTCAAAAAATACTTTTTATCATTTGTACAATGTACATTCGAAATTTTTGCAAACTACTAAAACAGTTTTGGTAATAATTATCTCTATATTAAAATAAACGGGCAAGTGCGAGTCGGACTAGTACATGAAGGGTTCCGTACCTCCATTTGTGAAAACATTGTGTTTTCAAACGCTGAAAAAACACGTTTCTTGTATGACAACCCCCCTTTAATTTTTAACCTTATCTTATTTTTAGTATATATTGTTATAGTGGCCATTGTAATACATAGTCGGTGAAAATTTTAAGCATCTAGTTAATGCCATTAGATCTAGTTAAAAACGCTGAAAAACACGTTTTTTGTATGACGACCCCCTTTAGTTTTTAACTGTTTTTATTTTTAGTATTTTTTGTTATAGCGGCCACAGTAATTCATAATCGGTGAAAATTTCAAGGGTCTTGCTATTACGGTTCAAGATACCTGTGACAGACGGATAGACACACAGACAGACAGCGGAGTTTTAGTAATAAGGTTCCGTTTGTACCCTTTGGGTACAGAACTCTGAAGAATACCATATTTTCCTAGAACGGCTTACCCATAATAATAATATGTTTGGATACACGTCACATAATACATATTTGATATTAGCTGTTTATTCTATTGGGGCCGCAGTTGCTACGCGAAATGTTATTACTATTCAATTAGTTTATTTGCCACACGTAACTCGATTACTTGTTCGTCACGTATAGAGCTGGGGATTAATTTGCGCGAAGTAATTTTTGGTAATAATGAGTTGGCAAGCCTTCAATCACAATGTTTTCAAGTATTTGTGAGTAATGAATATATATAATATATATATAGTCGCAGTCGAATGGTATAATCAGCTAATTCACTAAAACTCTAGCTGTTTGGCATTACAGCTCGGTTTCGTAAAACAGCGTTAAATAACTGACACCTCATGCGCAGAGTGGTATAAACGATTTGTATTCATCAATGCCGCGGTGCAAGACGTAAGATTGGAGATTTAGTTCGGAATTCTTCACAGCGTTCCGAGAGTAAGCTGTTTTGATCGAGAGATATCGGAGACATCGTTTATGATTTTGGACTGCAAATGGTTAGAAAAAATCTAGTTATTACGAAGCCCGCCTTCCGGCAAGATGGAGAATTTACGTGGATCAAATGAAGGCCGAGAGAAACCGCTACGCGCCGCCATTGAGATTATGTCGCGTTAACAAACTTTTCTGTATCCACTTGCATCGAACTTTTATCATTCCTTATTGGTGTTCTTATGATCTTGGAGACTAGATTACATAGTAAGAAGTTGAATTGCGGTTTTATTTTAATGCCCCGTCATAAATTTGTTTGTTTAAAACATGCCTGCAAATAACCTATTCTGCGGTCTCATTGACAATCCAGCTGAACGGTATTCACCTATTTTACAAACCCCAGCTGTAATGCCAAACAGCTAGAGGTTTAGTGAATTTGCGGTTTATACCATCCAACTGCGACATATATATAAACTATCACGTCTAATTTTTTATTATAATGATCATTTAGATCACCTTGTAACAAAATGTATGTTATCTATGACCAAATGTAATAAATAATTAATAATTTGAATTCCTTTGATTTAATTAGATTTTTTTTATTGATAAACACTGATTGAAGTAGCCCGTTGAGTTGGTAATACAAGTTAAAAACTTGTATTACCAACTCAACGATGCTATATTTTATATTAAATACATTTACAGAATATTCAAGACCAAGCACAATTTGAAAAAGGCCTTTCCAATTTGTTTTGGCTGGGGATCGAACCCAGAACCTCTGGAGTGGCGGGCTGGCACCCTAACCACTACGCCACGGAGGAAACAGATGACCCAACAATATAAACGAATATACCATACAATATTGAACAATCATAATTGAAAAGTTTGGAGTAATTTTATTTAAATTATTTTTTTTTTCAATATATTAAATAAATTGGGCGCCTTTATATAAGTGCGCGTGTGCGTGTGCGTGTGCGTGCGGCCATGCGTGAGTGCGTGTATACGTGTGTGTGAGTAAGTGTTTCCGTGCTGTATGTGTGTGTCTGTGTGTGTGCGTGCGTAAAATTGAAAAGAATAGCTAGACGTCTATGAAGATAAAAGGCTGTAAATGTTTTCGGTCTCAACATTATTGTTGAATTGAAAATAGTACCTACTTACCTGCACTCAATTGTGGCGAAATATTTATTTTTGCCCCTAAAAGCCTACTTACTGCGCTAGAAGAGATCATAAAAAATTTATTTAATTTATCAATAATTTAACTGATATTAAAAAAATGATATTAAAAAAAAAATTATGCCTCATTTAACTTAGTAGTTACCTAGATCATCATATTACATTGATGTATATCACAATATGAGATTGGACGATATCGAACATTGAACCGCCAAAGTGTCCACAAATTACACAAGCAATATCGATTCCAATAACAATAACGGTAAACGTCCATCACGGCCTATCTGTTGGAAACTATTCAAATAGAAACGTCAATAAATCGTTTACGAGTGAATCGAGAATCGCCCATCATTCACAGTACGATTTACAAAGGATGTGAAAAGATACGCGAAATGAATTGAATGCTGTGGTTCAATAAAAAATGAGGGTAACGAACTTAATCATAAGAAAAATATTTTATTTTCATAAGAATTCTGTTGAATTTTGTTTTGTTCACACAATACAAAACATTTAACCACAAAGAAAAATAAAAACAGAAAAACTATTAGCTAATCATGTGTGGCAACGTGGGAGAGGATTTTTGTAAGTGAAAAGACTCGCGGTGGTTAAATACTCTTTTAATTTACTGGATTAACATTATTTTAAAATTAACAAGAACACTTTTACAAAATATGACAAGAAGACGAGATCGAACTGTGCTTACTAGATCAGTCAAGGGTAGAATGATCTTAGCTGGCTAAACTACCTATTAAAAAATATACTAACCATATAGGTACTAACTCGTATACAGTTTGAAGTCGTGTCGCATAGGGAAGTCAAGCATTTGGCTGAGGATCGGGAGACATAGAAAATACTACACCGACAAGAACATTCTAAAATATATTGATTGATTGATACAGAATGAATTCGAAAAGAATTAAAAAGTAGGTGATAAGACAGTAAACATAATATGAAATGTAGCATACCAGTCTCGGTTTATTCATTAAGGTGAAGATATAGGCAAATGGCCTTGAAGTGTGAAATAAATTGTTAACTCGTAAATATGGTGATAATTTCCATATTGCTCTTCGTCATGCACTAGATAGCCCTTTAAATTATTTTATGAACTGCCGTTGACACTATTATTGGTGATCCGTCTAGATTTAAAACTTGCCATGGCCACTTTTGGCGGAGGCAAGTTTTAAAGCTAGACGGACTAATGTAAATACTTTCAACGGTGGTTCATAAAATAATTTAAAGGGCTATCTAGTGCATGACGAAGAGCAATATGGAAATTATCTCCATATTTACGAGTTAACAATTTATTTCAAATGAGGGCGCCACTTCAAGGCCATTTGCCTATACCTTCACCTTAAACAATGGACTAAAGTACCTACATAGAGCTGAAAGGTGACTAATGCAAACCCATCGAGTGGTGAGTCGATTATCTTGTGATGAAATGAGAAGAAAGTCACAATATACGAGTACCTATATAAGCTTTATATCAAAATATAATACTTCAAAATAAAGTATTTTTCTAAAAAATCTTCGTACTAACTATAATACCTGCTCGTAATAATAACATTCTCCTAAAATCGTTTAATGAAATCGAATAAAGCGGCATTAGATGATTGACATGAAACGAGCGGATGCCGAGTCGAATCGATGACTTTGCATAATCGATTTGATTTACGATCGTCCCGAGTACTTTGAACCGATTCAGCGCGGGAATTTGGCAGTCACTCGTTAAGACGGATTTCGGGGTTTTCATACAAAACTGCTGTCTAATTGAAATATTACTCAATTTATTTATTCATAAACGTTTTGCATTTTTTACATTAAAATAACATAAGTACGTATTAAATTTCAACATACTCTTTGATTACATATATTTACGTACGAAAAAATATACTTAAAATTTATAAAAACTTTATTTTATTAATTCCCTTTTTCATCTTAAGCCCACCACCACGCTAAACGTGGCCTTTGGTTCTTACGGCTCAGGACTTTGTCTACCCCGTCAGGGATAAATAAATCAATACAAATATAAATAATTGTTTTTTCGCACAACGTATTAGTATTGCGATTCAACGCGGAAATGCGGCCAGCGTTCTTGGCACTATGCCACATGGACACGATTTTTTAGATTAAATTTGTAGTAAGTAGGTATTTAATTTTGTATATCTGTAAATATGTAAATTATTTTATCTTTCTTCTTTTTTCGAAATAAACTATTTCGGACCCCTATGGGGACAAATCACACTGATTAAGCTAGCCCCAAAGTAAGTTTTAAACTTGTGTTATGGAATACTAACTTCACGATACTATATTTTATGGTAAATACATATATAGACAAACACCCAAGTCCCAGGACAATTTGAAAAAGGCCATTTTCCAACTAGCCCTGGCTGGGGATCGAACCCAGAACCTCCGGATTAGCGGTCTAGCGTGTTAACCATTACGCCACGGAGGTCGTCTAATAAATAAAAGACATGATAATGCATCTATAAATTATTTGAAAGGAAACGGAGATATTATTTGTCTCTACCAAGCCCTACATAACCCAAACTATTTTTTTCTTTTTTTTTATGTTATAGGGCGGCAAACGAACAAGCGGGTCACCTGATGGTAAGTGATCACCACTGTCCATGCAACACAACTGCAACACCAGGGGTGTTGATGAATATGAACTACAGTTTACAGTTTAAAGTGAGAACGTGAAGCTTTTCTTCGCACATTTGCGAAAAACGGACACTTTTGGTAAATGTGCGAAGAACAGCATCACGTCACGACAAGCAGCACTGGACCCCGGAAAATTCAAGTATGGCCTTAAAAAAAGGTGAAAAATAAAGTGACAGTGAAAGTGTTAAAAAGAAACAATACACAGTATAGAATCAAGCACTTAACCCAATAAGGTCCTTTTCAATGGCATTGTATGGAAAGCAAACCCTATATTGCAGCAAAGAATACAAACCCAACTATTCTATAAGACAACTTTACTCTCCCCTTGGGGCGACGGCACGCAATATTAGCATGTTCCGTGACTGTGATTGAGACCCTTTATACCTCTTGTAACTTAACAATGACAAATACGGGCTTTTCAAACTTTTTGGTTATATTTTTCCACACGATCACCTTTTAGGTAAATATAAATAAAGATATAATAACATAAAAGCCAAATAAATTAAAAATCCCCCAACTTTCAAGCGTTCAGCCCCACTAACTATTGAACGGCTGAACCGATTTTCATCAAACATAGCTAAGAACGACTCCGACAGAAGGCTTTCAATTGAAAAAAAAACCGTATCGAAATTGGTCTATTTGTTTAGAAGCTACGATGCCACAGACAGACACACCCCTCTTTTTCGTCACAAATTATCTCCAGCTCCCCCATGCTTCTGAAGTCACGTTAAGCCGTAGGTCCCGGCTCTTATCATTCTTCTTCATCCAAGCGCGTTCCCGGTTGCATCCTCAGCTGTGCTGCATCGGAGACCGGGGTGCGCTTTCACGCTTTCTCTTCTCCAAATACTCGTATTACATGCATATCAATGGTCACCCAAGGATGCCAAAGAGCTTGTGTTGGAGAAGATATAGCCGGAAGAGTTTAAAGCTTTGGCTATAGTTTTATGACCAGCCGCCTGCCTGACGTCAACCCTCTTTGGGAATTCAATTGTAGCACAAGATGTTTGTGTATAATCCTTTAGTCTTACGACATCCAGAGGAAGAGATGAAGTGGTCTTATTCTAACCCGAAACTCCCGGTTCTCATCATTTTATGGCAGTAAAGCTATGTTAGATGCTTTAGGTAGCTAGAAAAATCTGACACCAGTCTTTTTCTTCTTGAGTCGAAAGGCTATTTACTAATTTTACTATATCAAATTTGACCAGTATTTGGCCACAGCGATTCTCCAGTCATTTGCCTCATTAAGGTCTTGTATTGTGCAGGATGTGGGGCATTTCTAGCATGACAATAAGTGGTTCATTGATTCGCATTCGTCGTTTTTGGAGTAACGCCAACTAACACGATTTTCTTGACATCTCCCAACACCAGTTCGGAGTCTATTAAAAGACTTCCAGACTGCCCAGAGGAGCTCGGCACCCGGTGGGAGTTTGACCACTTACAAACACGAAAAACAAACCTATCTGCCGTCGAGGTCGCAGTTGCCCCCGACTCGCCCTGACCACTCCTCGTTTCGCACGGAAGGCCTCCTTCCTCCTTATCCAATGACCACCACCGCCTTGAGCTGCAACAAGGAGATAATGTTTAGTTTAGTCAATAACCCGAGTCATAAATAATTCTTTTTTCATGCTGGTTTGAAAGAAAAGAAACAAGTTTTTTTTAAAAACATCGCTTTTTCGTACAAGCTTTTATGGTATTTAATGTAATGATAGATATATAGATAGGTAATAAGCCCAATCAGTGGGGTTACGTCGTTTTATTACAGGGTTCCTATAGCGACCTTCTGGCTCCATCATCAGATTAGCTTCTTGTCATAATATTGCATTGTCATCTGATTTACATAAGCATACAAAACATCGTGGGTCCGACAGTGTACAATTGGTTGCCGCAGGAGATCAGAGCAGCTAATCTTTAAAAATAAAATTAAATAACCGGGCAAGTGCGAGTCGGACTCGTACATGAAGGGTTCCGTGCCTTCGTACAATGTTAAACGCTAAAAAAACACGTTTTTGTATGACGACCCCCTTTAATTTTTAACTTTTTTTATTTTTAGTATTTGTTGTTATAGCGGCCACAGTAATACATAATCTGTCAACAATTCAAGTATCTAGTTATAGCCATTATAAAGATGTAGTCAAAACCGCTGAAAAAACACGTTTTTTGTATCGCGACCCCCTTTACTGATATGATAGAGCCCTGTGACTGACGGACAGACAGACAGACGGACAGACAGACAGCGGAGTCACAGTAATAGGGTCCCGTTTGCACCCTTTGGGTACGGAACCCTAAAAAACAACAACAATCTAAATAAAAGCTTGTAAAAAGTTTGTAAAATTTAAGAATGTACCAGCTGCTTCTTTTCCCGCGCAGGTCGTAAAAGCCGATCGAATGGGCGAAAATATGAATCATGTTTAGGCAATGCGGCTAGCAACTTATTACTACTCGTATTTTGATTTCTTTTCCATTTTTTCGCCCACTATCACGCTAAAAATGGCCTTTGGATCGTGGTCACAAAACTCAAAATGCTCTGCAGAAAGAGAAGCAGCTGGTAAATTCTATGATTTTTATTTTCTTTCAGACCACATAATTCGAGATCAACGCCCTTATACTAGTGCTCGTAGTTCGCCGCAAACTTAAACCTCGCGATTTTTTATTAATATTTCAAAAACTACTGAACCGATTTTGATGCCCAACAAACTTGAAAATTCTCTTGATATTTCCTACATGCCTACCAAATTTTATCAAAATCGGACCATCGGTTCGGCAGTTATGGTGGAACAAACATGCATACATAAACACAATATGTTTTCGCCCCAACTTGAATTATAGCCCTCGCTCGCTTGGCTCTCTCGGTCAAGAAAAAGTGATCCCTATTAATGAGCTCTATCTACGTCTTGTCAATTTCACTGCTGTCTTCACCGTTCAAAAATCTATCTATATTTAAGAGCTATGCTCTTAGTGGAGTATGAATTCTCTTCCATTTGTCTCTTTCGTTTGCCAGTTGTTTTACTTCGCTGTACGACACGACGTTCACCTTTTCCTTTATTTCATGTAGCCATGCCTCAGTCTTCCTGGTCCTCTTTTTCTCTTTGTTACTGTAAAATTACCCGTGTGTTTCCGGGTTAGAATAGGACCACTCCATCTCTTCCTGTGGATGTCGTAAGAGGCGACTAAAGGACTAAGCACAAACATCTCGTGCTACAATTGCATTCGCAAGGAGGGTAACGTCGGGCGGCGGCCGGTTGTAAAACTTTTCGCACAAATACAATCTTAAAGAGAGTTGACATCAGGCAGGCGGCCGGTCGTAAAACAAAAGCCAAATCATTTAAACTTTGCCGGCTATTTCTTCTCTATTTTGCAAGGTCTTTGGCATCCTTGGGTGACCATTGACATGCAAATTATATTTGAAGAAGAAAAAGCGGGAAAGCGCACCCCGGGCTCCGAAGCAGCACAGCTGAGGATGCAACCAGGAACGCGCTTAGACAAAGAAGTTACTGTAAAATTACACGTAACTCTAAGTACGGTCAAAGTAGGTAAATACGTGTGCCCCGCCCATAATAATAGCCTCTAATGGTACTTAGATAATGGGAATCAAACCTGCTATCATTAAAGTAACGACATAGGTCGGTCCATTACACTTTTGAAGCCTTAGGGTAACCACACGCGGGACTTGCAACCGCACCAAAGTCAATATGATTAGCTAGTACTTATCTATTTAAGTACTACGTAAGTATGTACCAATTATGTATAAAAACCAAAATTTAGAAGAATTGGATGGAAAAGAGATCTGTATATACTACAAGATAAATAAAGTCCTTCAATTTGTATGAAAACCTGACGTGCCAATTTTCAATACAATATTTAATAAGAAATTCACTTACAAACGACAGGATTCTTTTTTATTACTTCCTCCAACGTTTTTCGACGAGTTTCTACGGCTCAAATTGGCAGATTTAGGTATTTTACAGTAGAGAGTTTAATATCCGATCTAATGAATTGACATACACGGACTAAAAGTAATGATCCTAAATGAAGTCAATTTGAGGCCAGATCGACACACAAATTCATACAGAGGCTGTGTCTATCTTGATCCATGGTCTGTGGAAAAGACCAAGGAGAGAGAATACTAAAAGGAAAGATGGGAGGCCTTTGCCCAGCAATGGGAGATGCATGGCTAATTTTAAAAAAAACCCACAACCCAGTCCACATTACGCCTCCGTACTACTTAGATATTGGAGGTAAATAGATTCCGTGATGATGTCTCAAAACCATAGCCTGTTTTGAAACGTAGTGGTCATATTTTTTGTACGCGTATGACGCCAGGACTTTTCTATTTAGTAGAGTCATACACGTGCTACTAAATAAAAAAGTCACATAAACCGAAGCCAATGTCATTGGTCATTAGAATTTGACATATTTAGCAGCAACATTATTACTTTGTATAAACAGGTAACATTTTTACTTTCGACGTTTGGCGAAGTCTCATTCTTGCAACAGTAAATGCCTATGAGAGGGATAGAGACACAAGATGGGTTATAAGTCAGATTCTATAAGAAGATACATTCCAAGCTCTCGGTATTTTCATATAAATTTTCCCTGCGCGTTTCTGTCATTAATTTTAGAAAAGGTTTCGCACGCAGATGTTTTATGACAAATTGCAATGCGCTCATGCAGTTTTATTGGTGTCACAAGTGGAAAAAATTGTTTTGAGCTTCTCCGTGCTGTAGAAGGTATTTTAAGCTAGTAGACCTTAATGTCATCATCATGTAGAAGTTACCAACCTATTAGATGCATTTAGCCAGCGTACACGTAGAGTTACTAAATATTTGTTGAAAACACAAAAAAAAAATGTACATAACTTGAGTTACCACTTTCCACTTCTGTTATCTTTTTCTCATTACATGACAATCTATTCAGAATAATAGTAGGAGGAAAAATAAAAGGGAGACGAGGAAGAGGAAGACCAAGGATGAAGTTTTTCCAACAAATTAAGCAAGGGTTAGGAGTAAGGTCCTACATTAAAAGATGGCAGAGAGAAGAGAGGAATGGAGGCATCTCCACTTAACTCTAGCGACAAGAGCGAGCTTGCTCTTGTCGGTAGAGTTAAGTTAAAGAAGACCTACATAAAATTTACATAAATAAATAAATGAATCGACCTACTGAGACACAAACTATGAACTTTTGGATCACAGATCGCCGAAGCGGCGAAGTTACCTTTCAATTTTAATAATATTTCGTATATATTTTTCATGTTTGAAAACAAAGCGATATTCTCTTATTCCGAGAGCTGGTAGTTGTTTTTGGGAAGGGATATGAGGCAAGCAGAAACCTTGTCTAATACTTCTCTTATATTTAACTCAGAACTGCAGACCTGGCTGGGCAGCGAGCTAAATCTACCTTTAAATTTTCAAATCATCATATTTTTTTTTACGAAAATGTACAATTTGTTATTTTCCTACGTTAAAATAGAATATTTTAAAGAGTAAAACAATAAATAAGTCAGATTATTTAGTCGAGTCTTTATCTTTGGCAAAGTGGCTTCCGAAATTATTTTGCAAATAATTTTAAAAATGTGTCCTCAAACACATGTTATATTTTTACAGGGTATTTATAATTAAAAATAAATATTCTAAGAAAGACAAATAAATCTTTTGGGCCCCTGCCAGCTGATATTTTTAGAATTCTGAATTTCGCAAGCATCCGTCAAAGTTAAAGACCCGACTTAAGAATCTAGCTTTTTTTAATTCGGGATTTGTCTTCAAATACTCTATTTTAATATTTAAAAAATTACAGATTGACTCAAGGATATTTTTTGTAAAAGAAATCATCTTTTTGAAAATTTAAGGGTAGATTTAGCCCAGCTAATCCCCAGCCAGGTCTGCAGTTCTGAGTTAGGATATTTTAGGAGAAGTATGAGACAAGTTTTTAGTTTGCCTCAAGTACCCTTCCTACCCAAAAATGTCTACAACTCTCGGACCATCTAAAAATTAAGATCGATTTTCAGCCCCGACACTCCCTAAATACGGAGTTTCATCAAATTCGTTAGAGCCGTTTCCGAATCCTCAATATCTATGTCTATTTGCTTTTCCTGTTTTTCCAATAAACAATTTTTATATAGTTTCCACACAATGCAATCGAAAAAACAAGGCTTTCTTAAAGAGTCAAAAAAATCAAAAACAAATAAAAGCGGCCTAGTGCGAGTCGGACTCGCCCATGAAGGGTTCTATAGCAGCATGTAACATTTTACGATTTAAGACGTATTAAAAAAAACTACTTACTGGATCTCGTTCAAACCAATTTTCGGTGGAAGTTTGGATGGTAATGTACATCATATATTTTTTTTAGTTTTATCATTTTCTTATTTTAGAAGTTACAGGGGGGACCAACATGTTACCACTTTGGAAGTGTCTTTCGCGTAAATTATTCAGTTTAGAAAATAATTATATTAGAAACCTCAATATAATTTTTGAAGACCTATCCATAGATATTCCACACGTATGGGTTTTATAAAAAAAAATTTTTAGTTTCAGTTTTAAGTATGAAATGAAAATTTTTGTGTAAAAATCTTAATGCGGTTCACAGAATACATCTATTTACCAAGTTTCAACAGTATAGTCCTTATAGTTTCGGAAAAAAGTGGCTATGACATACGAACGGACATGACGAATCCATAAGGGTTTCGTTTTTTGCCAATGGCTACGGAACCCTAAAAAATACTGTATTTTTTTCTAACACAATATATTTTCCATGTAACACAATAGGTTATGGTGTTACCAAGAGATGGGAACCTTATCGATTGAACACTATTTCTGTAATTGATGGATTTGATTGGCTCGGTTTAATGGCATCGTAATGTTTATGGGTTCGATGTCCATCGAGTTTGTTGCTCTACAAATGAAGTTTTTAAAGGGAGACCTGATTTTTAACCAATAAACCCAAAGACCAAAACGCGCGCTCGGGCGTGATTCTTGAGCTTGATTTTTCACAAATGAATAAACTTATATAATAACTTAAATAATATAAACTTATATATATAATATATACAAATGAATATACTCTGTAATGAAACTACATAATAATAATATGTAGTTTCATTACAGAGTTCCTAGGGCGACCTTCCAGCTCATCAGAACATGAATTGGAATTCATCATAATATTGCATTGTCACGCGATATACATATGCGCGCAAAATTTCAGCTCAATCAGTTGAGATATCTGCCTCAAAATTGAGTTGCAAGCTTCCACCCGAACAAACATAGTTACATACATTGCAAGTTAAGTAAAAGCTTGTAAAATAGTCTCAAATAAAGCTACTGTACTTTGCTAGTGGCGTAAGTACGTTTATCTAAACCCTTGAGATAAAATTTTATTAATTAACTTGAGTTTAAGGACAACATTTTATTCTTTTGATGTTAAATTACAATGTTGGTAGTGAAGAAATATTCAAAACGCTACTCGTAAACACAGAGCGCCAGTGTAAGTCTAATCCATTCCCAATTCAAAGGCCTTATTTAATTTAATCCGCCATGACTTGTACAGTTATGTTTCAGAGTTAACCCGTCGTCGGCGACTCGACGAGGTACAAAGGGAGGTGAGTAGAGGCTAACTTATATGTATGTATGTACCTACCTAGAGGGGCTTGGGTATGTATGACAGTTGCTAGACGAAAATTGCACAGTGCTAGCTGCATTGCATACTAACATGATCCTCATTTGTGCCTTAATTTTCTTTATAAAATAGTTGCGCAGAGGACGCTGTTATCCGCTCCCCGTTATCTACACCTCCCTTAGTCGCCTCTTACGATACCTGTGGGAATGGAAAGGCGTGGTGACAATTGTTTTCAATTCCGTCATCACCACGCACGCAACGAAAGATGCGTATAAGTACATATAAGGTGCCTTATATCTGTATACTACGTGAACGAATCAGAAATGAGGAGATTCGTAGAAGAACTAAAGTCACAGACATAGCCCAGCGGATTAGCTTATTGAAGTGGCAGTGGGCGGAACACATAGCGCGACGAAACGATGACCGATGGGGCAGAAAGGTGGCCACGTACCGGCAAGCGCAGCGTCCTGCCAGGAGGTCGGACGCCCAGACCAAGGTTGCAGGAAAACGCTGGATGCAGGCCGCTTCCGATCGGTCGTTTTGGAAATCATTGGGGAAGGCATATGTTGAGCAGTGGACTTCTTGCTCCTGATATGATGATGATGATGACATTTGTATATTTTTTTGGAACCACCACTTGTGAACACAGAGTGATAGAAGTCCCTTCTTTCGATATAATCCTACATGACTTGCACCTAGTTTTAGACATGTTTCAATACTAAACCCTTGAGCGAACTACAAAGGAAGCTTGAGGCTGGTGGCTTGTGTTACATTTCCGTGTGGATTGAACACGTTGCACGAGTTGACGTTTGTAAGCACAGAGCAAAGGCTTTTTATGCAACTTAAATAATTAAATTTTTAACGAAAAAAACAACCGACTTCAATTTTTTTTTGGATTTCTTCCATATCTCCAAAGTTCTTCATCATATCTTTACCAAATTAAAATGAGACTAACTTGAAAGTAAAGGCTTTCAAATGAAAAAAGAATCATCAAAATCGGTTCACAATTGGCAAAGCTTTCGCGTAACAAACATACAAAGAAAAATAAAAAAATACATACAGTCGAATTGATAACCTCCTCCTTTTTTTAAGTCGATTAAAAAAGGAGTAGCTCCTCCATTTGAATATATACAGGGTGACTTTTTAACCACCAGTTAAATTGGAGCAACTTCAAACCTCCCGAAAGAAACTACCTTCCACAAAAATAATTGTTGAAAATCGATCGAAGTTTTAGCTCAACCGAATAAGGAAAGTGGGTTTAATTTAGTTTGCAAGATTACGAATACACAGGCAATGGGACAGGTGAAACTAAATAAATAAAAGCTTGTAAAATGATACAAAATGTGTAAATTTATCGCACATTCAATTTACATATAACCTTATACAGTTGAGAGCTCTTTACTTCCGTTTATACAATCGAGAGAGCCGTTTGCATCCGTTTGAGCGCAAACATTGCCAATCGTACTTATTAGCCATTGAGAGAATGGCTTCATTCGCTTTCGTTCTATCGCGCCTTCTCCCCGAAGATTATTTAAATGAATTGGTAATTTGGTCTTTGGATATACACTCATCATCATCATCATCATATCAGCCACAGTCACACAAGTCCACTGCTGGACATAAGTCTCCCCTCCATAAAATATAATACACTATCACGTATTTATCCTTAATGGGGCAGACAGAGCATTTTGGGTCTTGCGGCTCTAAGCTGATAGAGCCGAGGGCTGTAAGACTCAAAGGCCACTTTTGGCGTGATGGTGAGCGTGAAGGTGGAAAATGGAATCAAAATAGTGATGGTTGCTAGCCGCATCAGCATTTTTGTCCATTCCCTCGATTGACTTTTACATTTTGCGCGGGAAGAAAAGCAGCTTGTACTGGAAGGATCTTAAGTCTTTTCTTTTCTCCCAGAACATCATGGAAGAAGATATCTCTCTCGTCAAATTGTGTAAAATAATTTTCTCGAGCCTAATCATGATCGGAACTGGTTTCGTAAGGCGCGGGACCGACGTGGTTAGCATGCATTGAGGGAGGCCTATTCCCAACAGTGGGATATAGAAGACTGCCAATGATGATGACCATGATCAAGAGAGGAATAGAGGCATCTCCACTTAACTCCACCGAAAAGAGCAAGCTCTTAAGTTAAAGAAGAAGATCACGGTTGGGAATCACATAATGGACAGAAATGTGGTCTCATTACCGTCTTCCCCATCCTGTAGTACACGTAGATAGAATATAGGTTATCACGTCTTTATTCTTAACGGGGTAGACAGATCTTATGGCCGTAAGACCCAAAGGTCACATTCAGCGTGATGGCGGGCTTGAAAGTAGAAAAAGGGAATCATAACTGTGATGGGTTGCTATGGTAATGACTTGACTCTAATCCTAGCCAATTCCCTCGATCACCTTTAACGAACTACGCAAAAAGAGAAGCCATTGGTATAGTCTATGTTTTTCCCTCTGCATAAAATCGTGTAAAATAGCTTGCCCGAGTTCCCAATCACATAATGGACGGAAATGTGGTCTCAATACCTTCCTCCCCTTCCAGTACACGTAGGTAATATTTCACCCGGTGTGCTCGACGTTCATGTCCTCATTTGAATACGTACACTGTTCACATGCATTTGAGAAACCGATACGAGAACTGTATACATAGGGTCAGTACACACCAAGGCGAGACGCGAGGGGACGCGACGCGCACTTTTTAAAATAGCGATACAAAATAGAACTTTTGAACAAATCGATACCGTTTTATTCGAAGACATAGAAAAAGCATCCCGGCGTAAGGGTCAGTTCACAGTTCACACCGAGACGCGATGCGATGCGACGCGACGTAGCGCGCTCTTTGGAAGAAATATAGAATTTGTTTACTAGACAAAAAGATACTAATTTCAGCGAGAGCCCGCTGCACCGCCGTACTACGCAGCGCCCGACTTTTGCCGAAATTAGTATCTTTTTGTCTAGTAAACAAGTTTTATATATCTTCCAAAGTGCGCGCTACGTCACGTTGCGTCGATTCTCGGTGTGAACTGACCCTAACTGCGACTCTCGAAGCTGCGTGACGCAGCTCGATGCTGCCACCCATTGTGGCGACTCTTTTCTACTATTTCCGTTCATACTTCGTGTAGATTTGAGCTCGCGGCGAACACCACAACGCCGCACAGTGTCTTGCTGCGCCGCACGGTTACGTAGCGCAGTTGCTCTGCTAACAATTTCACGATGCACCTCGCGACTTCGCGATGTGGTTCGCGAAGACATGCTGCGCAACGCGATCTTCTAGCAACGTCGCGTCGCGTCGCGGCTTGGTGTAAACAGACCCTTAGTATAAGTGTTTTCTTTTATCAAGTTTAAATTTAAAAAAAAAAAAAAAAAATTATTTCTAATACGAACTATTTGAATTATTTATTTTTCACCCCAGTTCTTTCGAAGGCTTGCATGGGGGTAAAGAACCAATATGTAGAGTATTGTAGAGGCCCATGGAGTTCATGTAATGTGGCGTACAATGGCGTGTGGTTCCTGGCAGAGAAGAATAGGACCACTCCAAGTCTTCCCGTGGATGTCGTAGAAGGCGACTTAGGAAACACAAGCTAAACAAAGCTTGTTAACATCAATGAGACCTCTCCAACTCGTCTGGCCAGCGTGGAGAGTGTAGGCCAAATCCTCTGACTGCTCTGGCTAATATATGGCTCTGGCAGTACAGAGAGGGTCGTGCTTCTGCAGTGGAGACTAAAAAGGATCTGATGATGATGATGATTAATTTTGGTATTTAAAATAAATCTATAAACTATTTAACTACCTAAAGAGTGAAGAATGCCATTTCCGTGTTTCCAGCACAAACTGTTCGCACATTACTAGTCGCTGTAAAAACAATTTTATGAACGACTTTACGTGTAGGTATAAAATATCATACTTACGGCCCTAATGGTCTTTCTCTTTGGAAAGTTCCGCTGACATTACTATCTCGTAAAGAGGAAACTACTTACTTTATGTCTGAGTAATAAAAGAATGAGATCTAGGGAGTAAACGCTAGATTATAGGTATCTTGAGGTTTCGAATAAAATGCATTTTATTCCGCGTTTTATGGAAAAAGCAGTTTTACGCATGAATCAACTGACACATTAGGGCTCTTGCTAACGAACGACAGTATACCCGCTACACCTGTCGGCGACGGTCGGCGAACGTCGGCGAATGTCACCGACCTCGCCGACAGGTGGTTTGTATCCCGGAAAAATGTGAGGTTGTCAAAAATTCGACCACACGGGCAACAGCAGTGTAGTATAATGAAGAAACGTTTATAGGTACGAGACGTTCGGTTCCGTTCGGCCTAGTTTGGTTTTTATCGTCAAGCGCCTCCATACTTATGTACATGACGTGTGAGTGGAATGAGCGAATTGATACTTTATACAACGTGTAAGGAACATTTGCGTACTAAATAGAATCACGGGCTATACTAAATCACTATAGGTAGGTATAATGATATTCAAATAACAGTAAAAAAACAAAACAATATCGGCATTTCCATACAAAAGTATCTACATTTCCGCACCGGGCGGCCGGGCAATTTGTGTGCAAATTTGGATTTTTTTTTGTTGTTTTTTTTATTGATTGCGCATATAAGTATGTCCTTTACATGTTGTATACTACCAAATTGCATTCGGAATTACAGAAAACGGGCAAAGAACTTCGTTCCTGACGTTCGTCTTTCGACCGCACACCTTATATTAAGAAATATAGGTACCTATATTTCTACCTACATATAGTACGTACGAGTATAAACATACATAACGATGCAACTTCAAAATGTAGCCTGCATTCCCGGCGCTCAGCATTTGTGCGAAACAATAGGCTTTTAACCAAAATTTACAATCGAAAGTCACAGTGAGCAGTGAATATACGTACATGTATGCTATCAGTTTTTTATTTTATTTCAATGATGGCTTTCGTAACGTTATTTATATTCGCCTGGAGTTCTTGGGTTTATTCAATTTCGGTACATCCACCTTTGTATAAATTTCTGAATCTCTTGTATAACTTATATAAACAAGGTAGGTAATAAATATATGTAAATACATTTCTTGAATAAAATAAAACCAGCCAAGTGCGTGTCGGTCCATGCACAGTTTAGGGTTCCGTAGTCAATACTTGTTTTGCGTAACTAAACAAGATCACTAAAATATGATGAAATTAAAATAACAGTAAAAAGACCAAAAAAAAAAATCGACATTTCCATACAAAACGTCCGGGCGGCTGCACACTTTTGTATGGAAATGCCAATTTTTATTTTGTTTTTTTGACTGGTATTTTGATTTCATTATACTATAATAATCTGGTATAGACCGTGGTTCGATTTATTACGGGTATGTACCTTCCACGTTGTATATACTCATGCCAAATCCCAGCTTTCTAGTACTCATAGCCTCTGAGTAAAACCGCGGAAGACAGACAGATATATAGACATGGCGAAACTATTTACTACGGAAGCCTAAAAATATTTGCTTATTTTCATATAACGCTGCAGCACTCCATAGGTGGACTAACATAGCACACCCTAACGAGATTTAAAATTACCACATTCATAATTAGAGCAAAGAAAATGGAGGAGCAGGTAGAACTAGCAAAATTACAAACACATTCCCACCACATTACGTTAACAATTCGAAAGCGAAATTCGCAGTTAAGCGAAACAATAGACTTTTGGCCGAAATTCGCTAAATCCACGCGAATAATCTAACAGACGAAATGCACAGGCATAGCTCGCGCTATTAGCTTTTCTCTCACAATACATTCATAATCTCCATTTGGTTGTGTTGTGCCTGTCAGGAAATGTGAATGTATAACTTTTTTAACCCCCAACAAAAAAGAGGGGTGTTAAAAGTTTGACGCTAGTC
Source organism: Acrobasis repandana (assembly GCA_963576875.1). Classification (NCBI taxonomy): domain Eukaryota; kingdom Metazoa; phylum Arthropoda; class Insecta; order Lepidoptera; family Pyralidae; genus Acrobasis; species Acrobasis repandana. The sequence goes on from OY756227.1 coordinate 16,629,920, forward strand.
TGTCTGTCTGTTTGTCTGTCTGTCTGTGGCATCGTAGCGCTTGAACAGATGTATCGATTTCGATGCGGTTTTTTTACGTGAAAGCAAGTTCCCTTGGGGTGGTGCTTAGCTATGTTTGATGAGAATCGGTTCAGCCGGTGAAAGTTGAAAGTCACGGCCTTCTCTAGCCAATATATAGATGGCGCTACGTGGTGTACATCACGTGATGAGAAGTGGAACTATCGGTAGTTCCGCTAGTGACCACTAGATGGCGTTCTTGACAATCGGGGTTTTTTTAATTTGCCTAGCAAATAAACTTGTTCTTCAATACACCTATTTATTAGTCCACTCCTTCCGGGCTAATATGGCTACGACAAATGTTATCCTTGTAATTTGTCGGTGTTCGCGTAATAAAGGTAAATTACGCGAAATTCGACATATTACAAGGAAACTTACTTAAAGATAAAATCCAGCTACAAAATATCTTTCATTTAATCATTTTTTTTATTTTATTGATTACTTACTAGAAAATCGTTATAACTTTTGACGCGGTCATTCCATGACATTAAAGGTTTAAGGCCGTACTTGAATTTTCCGGGATTCAGTGCTGCCCCCATTTAAAATAAATCATTTCAAAGAAAACAGAGACATTATTAAAAATTTTGCAACTACCAAGTCCTAGATAACCCTTTAAAGTATTTTATGAACTACTGTTTACAGTTTATAATGAGAACGTTAAGCTTTACTACGCACATTAGCCAAAAGTGGCCGTTTTTCGCAATTGTGCGTAGTAAAGCTTAACGTTCTCACTTTAAATTGTAAACAGTAGTTCATAGAATACTTTGAAGGGTTATCTAGGACTTGGTAGTTGCAAAATTTTAAATGTTGTCTCCGTTTTCTTTGAAATGATTTATTTTAAATGGGGGCAGCACTGGACCCCGGAAAATTCAGGTACGGCCTTAATAAAAGGACTATAATATTTTCCTTCCTCTAAATAACACCATTTGAGATTAAAATCTAACCTAACCTGTGAAATATGTTTCGTACTCAAAGCTTTTTGTGCTTTCATAAAATTCAAGTTGGTAAGTAGTGTTGTTTCGTGTGTCATTTTTATTCTGAATCAGCATGAATATAAGCTTTTTTATCAGAATATTTATTGATGCATCAAAAAAAAAAATAATAACAGCGCCTCTAACGGTGAATAATGTAACTATTTTTCCAGATATGATCACTTATGTTCGACCATATCTCTCTACAAGTCAACTTTGCGCCATCTTTTGTTGAATCCAACAAATATTCCGGTGCATGCAAAGAACTGGCTAACCGCAATAGCTATCCGTTTCCGATTCAGCATTTAGTTGACGTTATTTCTTCTTCTTCATCTTACCGGATTCTTCTTCATCATAACCAAAGTGGAAAAATTGTTCCGCTTGGCAATGGATAGAGAGGAGTTTGGGAAGCTGACGGCCAACATCCAGTAATGGAGAGGCACTAAAAGAAGAAGAATCTTACCGCGTTCCCAGTTGCATCCTTAGCTGTGCTGCTTCAGAACCCGGGGTAACCTTCCTTGGGTATGCAGTTGAAGCAAGATTTTACTTATGCCTTTAGCCGCCTCTTACTACATCCACAGAAAGATATAGAGTGGTCCTATTCTAGGCCGGAATCCACTCGGCATAATAGTATTTTACAATTGTATAACACCACGGTATTTTTCAATCATCATTATCATCATCAGGTCTTTTTTAGTCTCCACTGTCCAGTGGAGACGACCCACGACCCTCTCTGTACTACCAGAGCCGTAAATTAGCCTGAGCAGTCAGAGGATTTGGACACACTCCACGCTGGCCAGACGGGTTGGAGAGGTCTCACTGATGTTTATAAGCTTTGTTTAACTTGTGTTTCCTAAGTCGCCTTCTACGACATCCACGGGAAGACTTGAAATAGTCTTATTCTACTCTGCCGGAAACCACACGGCTGAGTTCGGCATTTTCCAATATTAATCCAAAATACAGCATTATTCACGATTATGCCTCATTATTCCCCCATTTAAGCCTAGACACATAGCTGACGGGCAAACAGCCAGTGATATTGAGAGCTGCACATGAATATGCCGATGATAATACATTAGTGGAATAACTTTGAATCAATTGTATTTTAATGAGTTTTCAATTGAATATTTGCTGACAGTGTAAATTTTTTTGCTTTCAACAATTATGCCTTATTATTCCCCCATTTGAGCGTTGAATACATACCTAGCTGACGGGCAAACAGCCAGTCCGTCTGTTAGATCACGACCTCCGTGGCTCTGAATTCGATCCCCAGTCAGGGAAAGTTGGAAAATGGTCTTTTTCGAGTTGTATTGTGTGAAAATCTTAATGCGTTTCACAAAATACTTACAACCAAGTTTCAACAGTATAGTTCTTATAGTTTCGGAAAAAAGTGGCTGTGACATACGACGGACAGCCAGAGAGACAGACATGACGAATTCATAAGGGTTCCGTTTTTTGCCATTTGACTACGGAACCCTAAAAATGAAAAATCCCATTTTAAAAAAGTTCAGTCAGTCGTTAGTTTATCCGTTCGTATAGAAATCCAATTACACTGCTCACTACGAGGCGAGTTCCAAAGTTAGCGAATGCAGCTCTCGGTATTAGAGTTACCAACTTTTATATTGAGACTAATAAACTTATTGAGACTAATAGTTAATTAAATGTGTTGGGCTTTATTTAACACAAGCTATTAATAGTTTCATTACACGGAACGTCACATATTATATCATAAGCTAAGCGAAGACCATTTTGGTAGACCAAATAAACGAATTTTCTTTCTTTTCTTTTTTTATATTTTGGCTTGAGTAAAACAAAAGTCGCGCAGCCGACCGAGGCATTAAGTTTTTTTCAAGCCATTCTATGCATTTGGTAGCTAGAAATAAAACTAAATATCGCTTGATAGTAAAAGTTCGCTGCTATTCTAGTCGTAATCGGTGTTAACAGTTACAAACAAACAAGTCACATTGTGAAAAGTGCAGCCAGTCGTCAGTTTATCCGTTCCTATTGCAATCCAATTACACTGCTTACTACAAGCGAGTTCAAAAGTTAGCGCACACAGCTCTCGTTATTGCTTGATTTGCTGACTTTCATATCGATAACATAGATTGGTACTACTGAATTTTATTTTAACGCTAATAGTTTTTCTCATGGATATTTTTAAGCTTTGTTTAGCTTGTGTTTCCTAAGTCGCCTTCTACGACATCCACGGGAAACAGCCACTGCTGGGAACCACATGGCGGAGATTGTAGGCCAAATCATCTGATTGCCCTGGTATATATGGCTCTGATAGTACAGAGAGGGTCGTGCTCCTGCAGTGGGGTCTAAAAAAGACCTGATGATGATGAATAGTTTTTCTAACTTTTATCACGGATAAACTAATTAATACAGGGCTTATAATCCCATAAAAAATAGTGCTCTGCTAGAAAGCCAAAATCCTGTATTATTTCTAGATGTCACTAGTAGTCCGTCTAGCCCGCCCGCTAGTCATACAATGAATGCTGGGTTTAGGCAGACAGTATTCAAAGATGGAGCTTGTTTGTTCGTAGAAAATGAACGCTTATACCGCCATCTTTCTGACAACTACTAAACTATCTTCTTTCAAAGTAGTATAGTAGTTCCAACTAGCTACAACATCAATATCTTCCCCGCCTTCTTTCTATTTGGGGTCGATTCTGTATGTCAACTCCCTCCATCGTTTTCTATCATTATTTATATCTGTATTAACCCAGTCTCCATCATGTCCCGCTTAACACATTCCCCCCACGTCTTTCTAGGTCGTCCTCTATCTCTGTGGCCATCCACCTTCAAGTTAACCATTTTATTAGCCAGATGTTCGGCATCCCGCCTCTTGATATGACCGTACCATGTTAAACGGTAGCTTTTTAACCTCTCTACCTTTAAACTCTTCCACAATCTTTAACCATCTTCGTCACCCCACAAATCCACCTAAGCATCCGCATTTTTGCTACATGTAACTTATGTTCTTCTTTCTTCTTCGTTTATTCTTTCTTCTTCATCTAGCTACATGTATGTATGTATGTATGAAATATACAACGTGGAAGGGACATACCCGTAATGAATTGAATCACGGTCTATACTAGATCATTATAGTATAATGAAATTAAAATAACAGCCAAAAAAAATCAGCATTTCCATACAAAAGTGCGCAGCTGCTCGGGCAATTTGTATGGGAATGTCATATTTTTTTTTGCTTTTTCGAATATTATTTTAATTTCAATATACTATAATGATCTAGTTTATCATGTGGTTTGATTTATTACAGGTATGTTCCTTCCACTTTGTATAGTTATAGTGTGATATAAAGAAACGACGACCTTCGTGGCGTAATATTTAACACACTAATCCGCCATTCCGGAGGTTTTGGGTTCAATCCCCAGACAGGGCAAGGTTGAAAATGGCATTTTTCAAATAGTCCTGTGACTTGAGTATTTCTTATTCATATTTATATATTATTTAATCTTTATTGTCCATCAAATACAAATTGTACAGAAGTCTACCAGTCAACTCATGGGTTATTTGCCATCCCATATTAATAATAAAATTATAAATATTATCCCATAACACATGTTAAACACTTTGGGGCTATCTCAATCTGTGTGATATGTCCCTACATATTTATTTATATATATTTTGCATATCACGTATCACGCATAGTTCGTCTAACACGTTCGTCCATTATAGTTGTTAAGTAAAACACCATATCATAGCGTGTTACATTGGAAGTTTAATAATTTATAGGTATTATTACAAATAGTTTTATGTTGTCACGACAATTTCTAAAAATAAATAAGCATGATGGTGTTCAAGGTCAACCGTCATTGCATGAAATAATCAAATATACCGCAATCATGAGTTTTTTATACATACATCTGATTATACTATTAACACGCCTGTTTGGGGCAAGCAGAGGAGATTTCACCGTCGTTTCCCAAAAATTCCACAAATTCCATTTTCAAATTAAAGTTCATAAATCTTTTACAATACTAATTAAAGAAATTGCAATAAAATTACTTTGTTAAAAAGCAGAAGCCAACTCATGGTCGTAATGATCCCTCCATCTTGAGTTTAAGTGCAAAAACATGTTATTGCCGAATTAAGTTTGATCCCTTTTTTATTACGGGTATCTAACACGCACTTGTCTTACTTTTTATTACTTCTTCTACTTCACTGGCCATTTTATCACCAGACTTTTTAGAGTTCTTCGATGACTCTCATGTTAAGGCCCCGTCAGTTCAGAGCCAAGAAAACTAAGAGTGTTTTTGAAAAATCACTGTAATTAAACTACTACAGTTTATTCCTTAAAAATTTTACATAATAATCTTAAGGCTTTTCTAACACACAGACACCCACAATATCTAAAACACGATTAAGTATTTTTGGCTCGATAGAAAAAAATCACAAACATACCTCTAAATTTGCCTAAATTTACCTTATAAGACATATATTACTATTTTATACAATCACCTTTTTATATGAAAATGATACCAAAAAAATGTATAATCTTTATATCTAGTCGATTTCGCTACAAAAAAAATATAAATATAATACAAAACAATAATAAATAAAACACAGCGAAATATCGCCGAGCACGGGTCGGGTCCTTTGTTCGCTCTAGACGAATATTTCACTGTGTTTTATTTTATTTATTTTTTTGATATAATGAGTGTCAGTAGAAAATCCTTAAGAATTTTATGTAATTTTTTTTAAGGAATAAACTATAGTTGTTTAATTAGTGATTTTTCAAAAACACGCACAGTATTGCAAGCTGTGAACCCACCTCGCCTTAAAAAGCTATCAACTGTTTTCTTTATTCAGAGTTCTCCGGTCGGCTAAACATTTTTGTGTAAAAAGGAGGAAATCTTTTTCGATATTCTTCAATAGGAGAAGTGGTTTGGATTAACGGACTGTTACGTGTATTTAGAGAGTACGTTTACATTCAGTATACTCGACACTTGTTCTTATATTTACTTTTCAGTTTTCTGTCTGAACAATATCAATGTGCACACGGTTATGGGAATTTAGGTCAATGTAAAAAAAATATATTCAATGTAATATATTTCAATAACCGGCAAGCAAAAGAAGTAAACCGGCCGCATTGAAAACGCTTGGAGGAGCTACTGGTCCCTGAAAGAGTTCATGAAGGGTGAACGTCCTATGAGTCTTAAACGTAGACTCATCGACATGTGCATCTTGCCCGTCCTAACCTACGGTGCTCAGACGTGGTCATTGACTGAGGATCAGAAGTCCAAACTCAAAGTATGCCAAAGAGCAATGGAACGCAGTGTACTAGGTTTCAAAAGATTAGACAGAGTCCCAAACACTACACTTCGTTCCTTAACAGGAATCGCCGATGTGGGGCAAAAAGCTGCAATGCTGAAGTGGGATTGGGCGGGCCATGTCAGCAGAATGTCTCCTGAAAAATGGGCCAATAAAGTAAATCCCTGGATACTCGAGGATGGTCGTCGCCGCAAGGAGAGGCTAAGAAAGGGATGGCGCGACGACCTTGACGCATTTGAACGTGGTTGGTCGGCAATGGCATAGGACAGGGACGCATGGAAGGAAATGGAAGAGACCTTTGTCCAACAGTGGGACGAAATAGGTTAATATAAAAATAAAATAAAAATTAAGATTTTATCGATTATTGAATTGATTATTCTTTTAAATTTTTGTTAATACAAGCTTATATTTAGTTTCATTTGTCCCGTTGTATGTGTGTTCGTAATCAAATCTTGCAAGCTAAATTAGACCCACTTCCCATCATTTTATCGAGTTGAAACTTCACATACTTGACAAATGCAATATTATACTCGTAGTACCAATGACGTTATATCATAATTAAGCCTGAAGGTAGCCACGGCTACTGTATCTCGCGTTAGTTATAACAAAAAAATATAACACCAGTCCACTAGTCTATGATTTTAATTAAGTATTATATAATACATTTTCTAAACTAAAATGTTTCATAAATAACCCAACGACATGAAATTTACCACAAACTGTAAAAAGCGTCTTAGTTTTATTCAACTACTCAGCGAAACAAAGGCCCGCTTGAAGTATTATATTCAGTGGACGGCAGAGCAAAAAAAAAAGAAAAAACTAATTTCCTACAACTTGGTTGTTTCATTCTTTTCTTTTCGACTGCGCCCCACAAACCTTAACTAGTTACGTGGAATTAAAAAAATATTCTCACTAGGTGGCGCAAAAGTACTGGCACTAAAGAAAATACTTTTATTTTTTTTATATGACATTTTCTGTCATTCTGTTGTTGAAAATTGTGTAGTGAACAAATGTAAAATACACTGAAAATAAACATGGACCGTTTTACTCCCCAAGAACGTGGAATAATTGTGTCAATGTTCTTACGGAATAATTCATCAGTGATAAGAACACAACGTGAATTTCGTCGACGATTTCACCACCGTCCGGCACCGATTGGTCGCACAATTCGACGCTTTGCCACACGCCTTGAAGCAACTGGCTCAACATTGGATAGACCTAAGTCTGGGAGACCAAGAACAGGCCGTTCAGCTGAAAATATCGATGCTGTGCGCGAAGATGTGGAAGAGTGTCCAGAAACATCAACGAGGCGACGTGCCACGCAATTGGGCATTTCCAGACGGACCCTGCAGCGTATTTTGGTGAAAGACTTAAAGATGTTCCCGTATAAAACTCAAATGACTCATCAGCTGCTGCCTGCTGACCACCGAGCTCGTCTAGATAACTGCCAGCGCGTCATAAACCTCAACCTTGAAGAGGATGATTTTCCTTCAAAATTGGTTATGAGTGACGAAGCGCATTTCCATCTCTCAGGGCATGTCAATAAGCAGAATACTCGGTTCTGGGGCACTGATAATCCGCGCATTATTCAAGAAACACCTCTACACCCACTAAAAGTTACTGTATGGTGTGGCATCTGTGTTGACAGAGTGATCGGACCCTATTTTTTCGAAGACGCTGGAGGCAATGCGATAACTGTCACTGGAGAACGCTACAGAACCATGTTACGAGAGTTTTTGATACCCAGTTTGGACGAATTAGGGCTGGAGCACATCTGGTTTCAACAAGACGGCGCTACGGCACACACAGCGCGCGACACTATGGACTTAGTGAGGGACGCTTTTCCAGGCCGAGTTATCTCTCGTTTTGGCGATTTGCCTTGGCCTGCAAGATCACCCGATCTGACCAGTCCAGACTTCTTTCTTTGGGGTTTTTTGAAATCTCGGGTGTATGTGAACAAGCCACAGACTCTCGCAGCTCTAAAAGAAAACATTCGTCAAGAAATAACGAACATATCGCAGGAAGTGTTACGGCAAGTTATGCAAAATGTCATAAATAGGGCTCAAATGTGTATCAACTCTGGAGGTCACCATTTAAAAGACATCATCTTTAAATCCTAATGGTACGAAATTTAATGGCACAAATATACATTTAAAAAAACCTAAATCTAGTTTTCTAATTTAGAAAAAATGTTATAGCTGAACCAAATAGGGTCTTTACTTTTGCGCCACCCAGTATTTGAAAGGTCATACAGATACACTATCACATCTTTATTCCTTAAAGGCCAGATAGAGCCCAGGGATGTAAACGCGGCAGCGTTTAGCGCATCGGTGGGTGGTGATGATGGGAAAAGGAAATCAATATGGTGGGGGTTAGCCGCATCGCCAATTGATATGATTCATATTCTCGACCATTTCCGTGATCGGCATTTATGATCTGTGTGGGAAGAGAAGCAGCTGGTGATTCTACATCTATTGGTGAATCTACTCCTATAGACCAATATGAAAATCATCCTTTTTGACCGACCGAGCGAAGCGTCTGTTTCGATTTTGGCCAAAAATGCTTTTGCTGTCTGTCTGTTCTCGCAAACAGGTCGCATTTTTGACGAAAACTGGCACACTCCTTGTTTTTTTTTTTTTTTTGGGTTCTGTACCCAAAGGGTGCAAAGGGGACCCTATTACTGAGACTCCGCTATCTGTCCATCTGTCCGTCGTCCGTCTGTCCGTCTATCACAGGGCTCTATCTCTTGAACCGTAATAGCTAGACACTTAAAATTTTCACCGATTATGTATTATTGTGGCCGCTATAACAACAAATACTATAAATTAAAAATAGCTAAAAATTAAAGAGGGCCGTCATACAAAAAACGTGATTTTTCTGCGTTTTTAACTAGATCTTCGAAAGGGTTAATAAGAAGGACTATATTTTTAATTATAAGACAACACTGTACTCTTATTAAGCAAATAAAGAATTTGATTTGATTTGATTTGATTTGATCTTTATAATGGCATTAACTAGATACTTGAAATTTTCACAGATTATGTATTACTATGACCGCTATAACAACAAATAACTTAAATAAAAAAAAGTTAAAAATCAAAGGGGGTCGACATATAAAAAACGTGTTATTTCTGCGTTTTTAGCATTAACTAGATACTTGAAATTTTCAACAATTATGTATTACTATGACCACTATAACAACAAATACTAAAAATAAGATAAAGTTAAACATTAAAGGGGGTCGTCATACAAAAAACGTGTTTCTTCAGCGTTTTAAAACATTGTACGGAGATACGGAACCCTTCATGTACGAGTCCGACTCACACTTGCCCGTTTATTTTTTAGTTAATTGCGATTTTTGATTGGGGACGAAATAGGGTGGTAAAGGGGGAAAAGGTGCTGACCAACCCCGAGTTTGGAATTTTGTTATAAGGTCAAAGACCAGGTTTACGCTCCAAAATTTAAAACAAACAGGATACATATGTCAACCAATTTGCGGTTTCGCGTCAGGTGAAGAACTTACTCAAAAAAAAAATCATTGGATTGTTCAATTTACGCTTGTTCTGTAATTTTGCAAAGGAAAATGGGCGGATGCAAGTAATATATCAGGATAAATGTTGTATGAAATATCATAGCTTTTAACGTAACTGGCGAAATGCCCAGCCATGTCGCCGAAATTCTGTATTCAAAAGAATTACTGCCAAATCTTTTTTTGACGTGAATTCGATAAACGTTATACTCGTACTCGTGATTACTCGTCGTATCGACGGGCATTCCAGAAAAATTGTGACACAAAATTCATGCACTTTTGAAAGCTTCATACTACTAAAGTTTAAAAGTTACAAAAATTATAGTTATATCGTTGTAAAGATCCATTTAGCGACAATACAAGAAATATATATTTGACCGTCCCTTCAACCTCTGCGATGACGTGATAGACCGCGGAAGTGAGCACTGAAAATGAGGTCTCACGCGAGTACAACTCACGAGAGCATCAAAACTACTGGTTGGATTTGAACGAAATAAACCGTATTAGATAGACAAAGTCAAAACTTCATTTTGTCGTAAAAAAATATTGTTCTATTTAAAATATAAGCACGCAGAAATGCCGAGACCGAACTTCAGAAGGACAAAATAGTTAAAACTAAAAGGCTAAATCCCATTTACGATCAACATAATAAAAATTGCCTATATATTTATTTATTGTAAAAACTAAATACAACGGTTTTCACCAATTACAGTATATAGAAAGAACTTATAGCTAAATGTAATTAAAATATTTTAGTATTGGTACATAGTTGGTACGACGGGTGTCATTACTAATAATGTACAGTAAAAACTTATTATAATATACAAGTTGGCTCATTTTCGTCATTCTCGCAATATATTAATAGGTTCCTTACAACCATATTCGTTCCATCAACAAACACATCACACTCAGGTTGCTGATTCAGGAATGTGTTAAGGTCCGTAAGCATGCGACATAGAGGAGATTGCTCATGTGATACCGTGCGTGTGACCGGTGGGGCAAACAGTTTTCGCGGCTGACATGAGCGTTGCACCAAACGTCTATTTGGTACATTTAGGCGACAAAGTTGATTATGAAGCTCGGGGACGTCGATAAAATTACGTAAAATTTTCAAACAGATATATATATATATATATATATATACTTATGCCGAAGTCGGACATGTCGTTTCAAAATAAAAGCTAGACTACATACGTTTGTATGGGAAAGTCTAATTCTGTCTAGAGTAAGGGGACTCGTTTCTTTCGGCATTTCTTCATAGCAGTGATCATTCCGAACGGTAGCTTTTCTTCGTAATCCGTCTTATTATAAAAATAGGTTTAACTTTGTTACTAGGTTTAAAACATTATCCGCCCAAATCAAGTTGACATTGACAGGTCAGATAGTGTGATATTACTAGATGTTTTTATAATAAGACGGAATGTGTTTTAAACTTATTGACGTGTAAAAGTCTAATTACTATGCAAAGGCCTAATTACTGAATCAACTTAACTCTTTTATTCTTTAAACCTCAAGTTCATTAAGTTTGGTGAAAATGGTCCCTAATTCACAGTTCGGAGCGACCTACTGGTAAAACAAGGGAATAGGTTGAAAATATCTCGTACAACCCGATCGGAACATCACCGATTACATCTGTGGGACTCCATCCAATCTAAGTTGCGATCTCAAAGGGATCAGTTGCCGCAAAATGACGCCGCTAGTCTTTTAACAAGAGAGCCAAGGCTTTACTTAGTAACTAGAGATAGAGATTAGGTACTTATCGCTTTACATTTATTTAAAAGTACTAAAAGAAAAAGACAATTTTAAAACCTAATTTAAAATGTTAAATATAAATCTATGATCCAGCACTCTTTGTGATCTACGATCTATATGATCTGATTCTCTTCGTGAACTGTAGAGTAGATTCAAGTAATTACTGGTAACTGGAAAATATGAGCAATAAACGAAGGATTCATCTCCAACAATAATTCAGGTTCTCATTTAGGTCTTAAATTTATCATTCATCTAACAATCAATTGAAATCGGTCTTTTCTTTTGGGAGCTACGGTAGACACACAGACATGTTAAACTAATAACACACCTCTTTTTCCATCGGGGGTTAAAAATGGTTTTTGGTTATGACCTGGTTTTTTGCAAAAGTCTATATTTAAAGCTGACTTCTCTTGACAGATTTATGTATTTGCACAGAGACCATCAACCTACAATATAAATCATGCATCATCGTATGGATTTATGAGTATTACTCGTATTCACGAATGCACGCCATGCTAGCTGTCTGTACTTAGAGTTTTTTTACTACTATAGTTTTTAGCTTGTATTAAGACTATGAATGCTCCAGAACATAAGCTTTTTCACATACGAAAACCTTTTAGAAAAACGCTCTGCATGATACAGAAAACATCATTAAATTTCAGTCAGTACTTAATTCTTTTTTTATTATTATTATAGATTTGAGTGCGCTTGACCTCTATCTAGCCTGATGGGAAGCTAAGATGAGGTCTAAGGTGTAACACGCAGACTCAAAAAATGCCTATTCACTCTTGCCTTGAAAATCCCTAAATCATATGTATGTATTCTAGAAGCAAGATTATTTACAAGCTTCCTTATCTCCTGGGTACATGATGGTTCAATATCCAAAAAGATGCGAAGAAATTGACAACGACAGGCTAGGATAGATCAGAATAGACAATAGATCTAGTGTATTACTGGAACTGGAAAGATGGCAAAAGAAAGATGTATCATCTTTCCTTTGTTGAAAAATGACAATGCCCTTCCTTACCCTTACCTTACAAGTACCCTTCTTTTCTAGCATTCGGGTAAAACATTGACCTGCCAGTCTCACGGCTGTGCTCACGGTCATATTAAATGACAGACGGACTCAGTAACTGTTACGTCATAAAATCAATCGTCCATTACGATATCGATCCATTTTGAATAAAATAGCCACCGTCTGTTTGTAATGACTTAGATGGTGTAATACCGTGTTTGCCATGTAAGATACATGTGTTTGACATTTTATTTTATGGTAGACAACGATTTGATATATTTTTAATTTATAAGGCTGTTACAGACGAGCGGCGGTGGGTGACCGTCGCGAAACCGTAAGTGACCTTTGCGCAACAGTTCGCGACTGACGGCGACAATCAAAGACAGTCGGTCGCACAATGTCACATGTCTGTCTGAGACCTTAGCGCTTGCCCAGATTTACTACCAGCTGTATCCACAAGTACGGTTTCTACACGACAAGGCGCCGGTCTACCGCCGGCCGGTGCCAGTTATGTATGGAGCTCCATACTGTACATGAAGCCGGCGCGGGTTGAGCCGGCGCTAGCTCCGGTGTTATATACAGATCACCGGACGGCGCGGGCGTGCCGTGTAGAAACCGCGCTTTCTATCGAGCCAAAAATGCTAAATCGTGTTTTGAATATTGCGTGTGTCTGTAGAAAAATCTATGTAAAACACTCACAGTATTGTGAGCTGTGAACTCACAGCGCCTTAATGTTTGCCAGAGGAACTTTTTTTATTCTTGTTTAATTTACATAATAATATTATGAGCTATAAAAGATTTATATAATGAACAAAGCTACAAAGTCTTGCTGTGTTAGGACTATCACAAAATAATATTGCTAAACGAAATTCATAAAGAATTTCGTTAACAATTGTTAAACGAAATTATTAAAAAGAATTTCGTTTTAAAAAGAATTAATATGTAAACACGTATTCCAATATAAAAAGAAAAGATTTATTTGGGATCACAACGCGTACATGGCAACTCTGAAGATTCTAATTTACGCAAAAGCCCCCATATTTGAAATTAATTTATTGAAATTTGGTACACATATGTACCAAATTTCAACTACCTATATATTACATTAATACAAATGTGTACCAAATTTCAACTCAATCGGTCCAGAACAGACAAGTACCTAAGTGATCTTATAAGGGTTCCGTTTTTACCTTTTGAGATACGGAACCCTAAAAATGTGCAAAACACAAAAATTTTAAATACGTTGAAGTTAAATTATATATAATCACATGGGCTATGCGCATACGCAATCAATAATGCAAGACTCCGCAAAGTAACCGCAAGATAGTTTACCTCGTTGCTGAACTATAGAACAATTTGAACGTGTGGTTTACTTAGATTATAAAATAAATAAAGTTGAAAAGGATAACTTGTACCAGGCCTGCGTCACTCCCGGTTTAGGTATCGAAAATGTACCTACATTATTACTATGCGCGCAGTCGGCCCCTCCGGGTGGTAAATTCAGTTACACGAACCGTTTGTCCAGAGTAATAAGAATAAAATTGGCTTGCAATGGATGTCTAGGTATCTATGCGAAAAGGTGCTGAGTTTTGACGTGAGCTAAATTACACTATATCGCACATTGAGTAGATATTCTTTGAATTTCTTTGCTGAGTGAGACTTCTGTACGTTAGTAATATTTATTCTGTGCTTGTACTTACTAAATTAACGCAAAAACATACGAACACTATCAAGTTTTTAACCTTAATGGGGCAGACAGAGCCCAGGGCCTGCTCCGTGTCCCAAAAGTCATCGTAATGGTTGGCGAGAAGGTGGCAAAGGCAATCAAAATAGTGATGGGTTGCCAGCCGCATCGCCTATTAAAATGATTTGCCATTGCATGGCAATCGCCCATTCTGAACGCGCGGGAGGAGAAGTAGCCGGTGGTACATACTAAGTTTTTTCTTTACGCCCAGCCTAGTACGCAAAAAATATTATAAAAGTTATGTTTCGCATTAATTCCCGTTTTTAGGTGAGGTCAAACCAACCCTGAAAGTAAATTAAAACTATATTTTACAATAAACGAGTGATTTATGTACCGCATCGCAATAAAAAATGTTGCTTGTAAATCACACACCAAGCTGATTTGTTTTTTTAATTGTCATAAGTACAATGTGCGTAATACAACTGAATTTCCTTGAATAGTTTTATAATAAATACATTTATTGATAAACACCCAAGGCCCAAGGTAATTTAAAATAAACAGGCAAGTGCGAGTCAGTCTCGTACATGAAGGGTTCCGTACCTCCGTACAATGTTTTAAAACGCTGAAGAAACACGTTTCTTGTATGACGACCCCCCTTTAATTTTTAACTTTATCTTATTTTTAGTATTTGTTATTATAGCGGCCATAGTAGTATTACTATGGCCGCTTAAAATTTTCACCGATTGAGTATACAATCGGTGAAAATTTTAAGTATCTAGTTAGTGCCACTTTAAAGATCTAAAAAACACGTTTTTTGTATGACGATCCCCTTTTTTAACTTTTTTTAAATTTTAGTATTTGTTGTTATTGCGGCCACAATAATACATAATTGGTGAAAATATCAAGTGTCTAGCTATTACGATTTTAGAGATAGAGCCCTGTGACAGACAGACAGACAGCGGAGTCTCAGTAATAGGATCTCGTTTGCACCCGTTGGGTTCGGAACCCTAGAAATGCCATTTTTAAACTGCCCTGACTGGTCATTGAATCTAGAACCTCCAGAGTGGCCGGCTAGTGTTTAATCTACGCTTCGTGGCATATACTTACTTATGTAGTTCTTATCAATAAAGGTAACGAGACAACATAGGTACTTTAGTCGCTATGAATGCGCGAGCAAAGTTTTTAGAGGTAGCAATCACGTTTTTATGCATATTAGTCCGATGGTAACTTGTTTATCTGTGAACGGAACCTCAAGAAAGCTATTTCTCATAGTGTCATATCTATATCAAATTTCAACTATATTACATATGTATACCAAATTTCAACACAATCAGTCCAGTAGTTTCGTAGTAAATTGACTGTGACAGACGGACGGACGAACAGACAAATACCTAAGTGATCCTATAAGGGCTCCGTTTTTACCTTTTGAGGTAACGAAGCCTAATAATGTGTAAAACACACTAAACTTTTAAACACATTGAAGTTAAAATATATATAATTTCTGTTTGTGTATAATTGCTATCTGTCATATCTGTGTCTCTTTCTATTTTGTACTGTATAAAGCTTGACAGGCTTCTTGCAAAGTTAGTTTGAGGTCTCAACTCACGCATTGTTAAACTGGCGATAATAAACTGACGGGGAATAGATAGACATGTATTATTTGAACTTGAGAAGCCATCACATCAGTATTGAAAATTTGCTATTATCAGCGCCACGTGTAGGTTAACTCGTGGTATTGTGTAGACATTGACTACATCGTACATTAATCGATCAAAACTTTTAAATCTTTGATCAACTAATTCACGATGTACTCAATGACTGACTCGACTGTAAATCACAAGACTCGTCTCATAAATAGAGACTCGACTGCTAGATGTGTTAGTTACACTCAAACTCCCGTAATAGACTGTAGTTCGGTATTAGTGCTCGAGTCTGTTTATAGACTGAGTCTACTGCGTCAATATACAAAACACGTGGACTTTAGAAAATCATAATTGTTTATTTTAAGTAAATAAGAAATATTGTTATTGGTTATAATAAATATCAAATAGATTTTTGAATAATGCAATGCGTTGTATTAGAGAGTTTGTTGAGTAGACTTGCTTCGAGTTTGGTATTCGAACTTGAGTTGGTTCTGCGACTCGACTTCTTATTAGACTCTTAATTTTTATTTGACTTGAGTCCATGCTTCGACGACTCATGCTCGACTCAAGTCTGACTTAGGAATGCCCTAGTCTAGCAAGCATGCAAAATTAAGTCAAGTATGCAAATGTAGACTCCCGGAGTCCAGTTTTTTACAACACTAGTAATAATTACTGTAGTCAGTTCACTAGTGTCTTATAATTTCTGTAGTCAGTTCACTAGTGTGTTATAATTACTGTAGTCAGTTCACTAGTGTGTAATTTCTGTAGTCACTAGATGACAGTCTGTGAGCTTGAGGTACGTTAGATGCCTTTAGACAGCTCGAGAAATTTGACACGAGTGTTAGCTACTAAAACACTCGATAGATTTACAACTACCCGAAATAGCACAGGTGGTTAATCAGATACCTGTGCCACCGCGCACTTCGTGCACTACGTGAGGTGGCACAGGTATCTTATTATTCCTCTGTACTATCTGTCACAATAGACCTACCAGTACTACTGAGAATACAATGAAACAACACAAGCATTATCAATTATAGTAATATATCAAAACATCAGTCCTAGTAGACAATAACGTGTTTACCTTTATAATTTTCCAGTCATTTGTCGTTCAACATTACAATTTCAGCTTCGTTTGAAATATATCGTTAGCAGTTATAATGGAAATGTGATTGATGAGTGGAGGAAACTATATTGTTTTATGCTACCATTACCAAATTAATCAAATTGAACCCAAATGCTATGTGATTATAGTGACCGTCTACAAACAACAAATATGTTCGACCGCTTATTTGTGCGCAATTGCAATTTTTGAAAGCAATTAAAAGTATTTAATAAATTTAGTTTAAAACACTAACTACAATTGCTGTAAATTTTAAAATGATATTTTTGCTCCTACGTTGGCCTCTCTTATGTCTGTACCACCTTTCAGTTGACTGGTAGAGAAAGCCCAAGGCTATTTTTGTAATAAAGTTAAAAATTTAATAAATAAAAAAAATGCTTTAAAAAATTGCAATTTTAAAGTCAAAGATATCGCATCGCAAGTGATGTCAACGCTCGCATTTTCATATACAGGCTGATTTTTAACCTCGTAGCTATATTTATAAAAAGTACTCTTTAAGCGAAATAAAAAATACATATTTAGTCATACGAGTATGTACCTTGTTTCGTAATAAAAACCAAAGATATCAGTCGACAAATGCATCCCAAAAATCTCCCATTTGATTGTCACCGCCCGCTACTGGGCTTGTGGCGAGTGGCGGCTGCCGAGTGGGCCGAGGGAAACGGTCGCGGTATTGTAAAGTCAGTAGGATAGTCATTTATAAGAACTTTGGGTTAAAAAAATAACAATAATTAAGTCTTTTTTCTTACGGTTTTGTATTCTATTGTGATTCTGATTCCAAGATTTCAATAAAACTAAGGGGTACTAAATCAACCTGTATTTATATAATACCACTGAGAGTATTCCACTGTGGGCGCACTGGTAGGTCACGAAATGGATCACCGTTTTAGGGTAACGACCAAGGACGTAACCTTTTTTTAAGATATCGCTGTATTCTAATAGTGATTGTTAAAGCCGTTGGTCCCGGCTGTCATCATTATATGGCAGCCGTCAAGCTATGTCAGATGCCATTATAGCAGCTTGAAAAATCTGACACCAGTGTTGGCCACTTACACACACGAATAACAAACAATAGTTATTGTTATTCAACAGTATATTTTGTATGTATTATGTACGAGCTGACGGGTGGATCAGGCATCGCTGAACTCAACCATATTAGAGGGAATTCAGCGACCTGACCCACGATGACACTACCAGTTTGGATCTTTTAGTGAGCATGCCAGGCTCGGGCTCACAGACCTTAAAATTAAAATAATTGAGAGCTTTCCCATGTCTATTAATAAATGATATCGTTGGTCGACACGCTTTGCTCTAATTATACAGATTTCTAGAACCCCCAAGAAAAAAAACGACATTTCTTTTGTTATTTTATTTTAAGTGTTCCGGGTTTTCTTTAAGGCCCCGTCAGTTCAGAGCCAAGAAAACTGTGAGCGTTTTTAAAAAATCACTGTAATTACACTACTACAGTTAATTCCTCACTCCTTTACTACAATAGCCAAAACACGATAAAGTAATTTTGGCTCGATAGAAAAAAATCACATAAATACCTCTAAATTTGCCTAAACTTACCTTTATAAGACATATTACTATTTTATACAATCACCTTTTTATATGAAAATTATACCAAAAACTGTATTATCTAAATATCTAGTCGTTTTGGCTACAAAAAAAATTATAAATATAATACAAAAAAAAAACACTGCGAAATATCGTTGAGCACGGCTCCGGGTCTTTTTTGTATTATAGGTATTTATTATTATTATTATTTTAAGATTTTTTTTTCATACTGAACTGTTACTAACAAAATTAAAGATTTTGAATATAAAATCATTGAGTATCCAAAAATTAAGTTCTTCTTCTTCTTCTTCAGCCCATTGTCACCCAATGCTGAGTGTAGGCCTCTAACAATGCACGCCATTTCGTACGATCTTTAGCTTTTCTCATCTATGTCTTTCCAGCAACTTTGACCAGATCCGTCCACCTTGTAGTTGGTCTACCAACGCTTCCGCGGCCAGTTCTAGGCCTCCACTCAAAAATTGAGTTATTAAAGGAAAACTGGCAGAAAGTACATTAGCATATTAAGTTTGACTCGTTGTTATCAATATTTTATAAGATTGTGTAATATACTTGAATAAATAAAGCTATTTCCTTTTAAAGAGAAAATTAAATGATAACACAGAGATAATAAAATCTTAGTCATCTAATTAATTATTTATCAGTACTCACTTTTCGTATGCCGCGTAATTTTTGCTTCATTTCTCAATAAATTCAACAATTCCACACTCATTTTTTTATTACTACTGATCAAACTTCAGTTTTTCAATTAAGTAATAAATAAAAACTTCACTTGACCATTTTTATTGTTCACAGAAGTCATTTAAAAATTTAAACTTTTTTTTAAAGATTTTCTACAGGCATTAGAAACAGAAAATGGCCAACGAAATATCGTATTGAGTTTCGTAGCACCGCTACGAGCGACGCGACGTGCGGCTACGCCAAGCTCCGTTGTAGCACTGGCGTAGCACATTCGTAGCGCACCAAACTGATAGTACTTGTTTCAAAAAGTTACGTTACGTAGTTACGAAAAATAACGTTTCCAACCAACCAAAGGCTATTTCTGTTGTAAGTACTTTTGAGTTGGTACTCATGTACTGACGACCTCCGTGGCGTAATGGTTCACACACTAGTCCGCCATTCCGGAGGTTCTGCGTTCGATCCCTAGCCAGGGCAAGATGGAAAATGGTCTTTTTTAAACTTTGAAATGATCTTATTCTTTTTTTAGGGTTTCGTACTTAAAGGGTGCAAACGGGACCCTATTACTGAGACTCCGCTGTCTGTCCGTCTGTCACAGGGCTATCTCTTGAACCGTAATAGCTCTACACTTGAAATTTTCAGCGATTGTGTATAACTGTGGCCGCTATTACAAAAAATACTAAAACTGAAAAAAAATTAAAGGGGGTCGTCATACAAAAAACGTGTTTTTTCAGCATTTTTAACTAGAATTTTAGAATGGCATTAACGAAGATACTTGAAATTTTTACAGATTATGTATAACTATGGCCGCTATAACATCAAATACTAAAAATAAGATAAAGTTAAAAATTAAAGGGCGTCATACAAGAAACTTGTTTCTTCAGCGTTTTAAAACATTGTACGGAGGTACGGAACCCTTCATGTACGAATCCGACTCATACTTGCCCGTTTATTGCATCATAGCAAGTTCCCGGTTACATCCTCAGCTGTGCTACTTTGGAGTCCGGACAATGATTACCCGCCTTTTCTTCTTAAAACATAATATGCATGTCAATGTTCATCCAAGATTGCCCTTCGAAATCGAGAAGAAATAGCCAAAACATTTTAAACGATTTAGCTATAGTTATACGACCCTGACGTCAACCCTATTTGGCAGTGCATTCATGCGAAAAGTTTTACAACCGGCTTCCGCCAAATGTCAACCATCCTTGGGTTTACAGTTGTAACACAAGATGTGTGTGCTTAATCCTTAAGCCGCCTTTTATGACATCCACAGGAAGATATGGGGTAGTCCTACTCGTATTCTAGGCCGGAATTCTCACGGCAATATATGTAGATAACGAAAGATTTTGACCCGTGTGGTTCCGGGTTAGAATAGGACCACTCCATCTCTTCCTGTGGATGTCGTAAGAGGCGACTAAAGGACTTAGCACAAACATCTCATGCTATAATTGCATTCCCAAGGAGGGTTAACGACGGGCGGCAGCAGGTCGTAAAACTCTAGCCAAATCATTTAAACTGTTCCGGCTATTTCTTTTTCATTTTGCAAGGTCTTTGGCATCCTTGGGTGACCATTGACGTGCATGTTACCTATATTTGGAGAAGAAAAAACAGGAAAGCGCACCCCGGGCTCCGAAGCAGCACAGCTGAGGATGCAACCGGGAACGCGCTTAGACGAAGAAGAAGAACGAAAGTAATCTTGATCCGTTCATTTTATTCTTAATTTTTTTTATCGTGTCATCTGTTCATAAATCTTGTTCCTTGTTGTTAATCCTACATTGTCTTGTACTTAATTGCTTCAAATCCTCAGGCAATGAAAATATTTCATTTATAAACAGCAGTATTGTTTTACTTCCCTTGACATTAAATCTCTCCGTTTAGGAACCATTCAATTTATTTGATACTATTCTTAGGCTCCGAAGGCTTGATCGCGCATAAAAGAGGGATTACCGAACACAATGGAAATAACGTTCATAATAAATACTATAAATCAAACGCTGAGCAAGTTAGAAATGTTTATTCTATTCATTTCAATTTACAGCTGAAGGCATTAAATTCTCGCTTTAATATCGACGTAATTTCTGACTTTCATGGAAGTTAAGCGAACGAACAAAGTAATCGAAGAAGAGATTCAGAAATAATGCTTCCAATTGTAATTTTTAAGCGATTTCATAGAAAAGGAGCTTCTCAATTTCTCAATTACATCTCCGTCTTTTAACCAATTTAGTTTTTTTTGTTTAATGTTATAACGTACATACAAGTCGGTAAATAACAAATATATACGGACAAATCACACTGATTGAGATAGCCCTAAAGTAAATTTAAACTTGTATATCACAACGATATTATATTTTATAATATAAATACATATAATACCCAAGACCCAGGACGAATTTGTAAAGGCCATTTTCCAACTTTCCCTGTCTGAGGATCGAACCCAGAACGTGCCAGACTGGCGAACTGGCGTGTTAACCACCCGCCACGGGGATACTTATTATAATATAAAAGACTAGACTTTTCTATACGTTTTCTATATACTTTAGTGACGAGTAAATACTCTTTGTTGTAGACTACGTTTATTTCTAACTTTACTAGTTAACAAATTGTGTTCAGTCGTTTTCCGCACAATGGTTTCAGGCTCAACTTTCAGTTTAGGACTAAAGTTGATAAACTCGCCTTTAGCATGTGTAGACATTCATATAAAGTATAGGACTGAAGGGACACATTACTTAAAAAGGAATAAAATAAAAGCTCTGCAACTTAGAAAAGTAAAGCAAATATTTATTTTAAGTTGTAACGGTAAATACAAACGTACATTTTTTTCTCTAAAACTAACCAGTTTTAGAAAATAAACAATTCAAAAAAATTTAAATAATATCAAATATGAGGAGTGATTCTCTTTCAAGTTCATTTTTCGACTATGAAAACCAGTTAATATGGCAGGAAGAGCTCCGCGCAGATCGTTAAGGCCGATTAAAGGAATGGGCCATAAATGGGCAAATAATAGGCAATGCGACTAGCAACCCATCACTACTGTAATTCCGTTTTCCACCTTCTCGCCCATCATGACGCCAAAAGTGTAGGTACTTTAGGTCTTGTGGCGCCGGGCCTTAGAGTCGCAAGATCCAAAATGCTCTGTCTGTCACATTAGAGATAAAGACGTGATAGTGCATAGTACACACTTATTTTCGGAAAGAAATAAAATTATAGGTTCTCTTGTCTAAACTACCCCTAATGAACAAGGGCTCCGTACAAACGCAAAAGTTTTAATCTGCCCTGTGTTACCAACTAGTTGGTACCACACAGAACTGTTTGCTATCCGTAATCCATAGAGAACTTCTTAATGAGAAAATATACAATTTCATGACCGTTTTACAGAAATTAAACACTACCGCCTCGACTGGGTTTTGAAATTCATACTGCGAAAATTACTATTCTTTAAACTAATAACTCTAAGCTTCTATTATTCATGGATTATTTTTATGCAATTACTTTAGTATCATGAAATATAAAGTATATTTCATATCAGAAAGAGAAAAAAATAATAATAAAAGAAACCAATAGGTTCAGTATATAGCGTTTGTTTGTTTGTAATATCTTTATTGCACAAAAGAACAGGTATAGACAGATTTATAAATTATTCGAATTTGCACAAAAGCGGTCATTTTGAAAATTAATAATTAAATTATTAATTCAAAAATGTAAATAGAATATTTTGACCATGCAGCATGTAGAGTGCGTAAGAGTGCTGGCTGCATTTCCTCTCTGAATAGCTATACTAATTCGTTGCGCCAAGATGCTTTTGTCACTAGCGGCGGCGAGCGATCAGACGTGGAGTTATGTCTTTGAGGAAGATCCTCGAGCTCCCCACAATCCAAAACCAAACGTTACCACATCAAACGGCACAAATATTTCATTTCATTTATTTATCACTCTATCGTATAACATTTACAGTTTTAACACTTATACATAATATGAGAAAAACAGGATTATTCTACACGCTTTAAATCTAACACATTTATCATTGAGAGACAACCCTAAGTAAGCAAAAGTCTTCGATCAACAACAGATACCACGTTACCTACAAAATCAAAGCAAAATTATGTCTGGTTGAATATCAAACAACATTCAATACAATACACCACACCATACAATACATACACCATCGGAGCTGCGGTTCAACACCATGCCTGAAAGGTCTTCCCTTTGTGGCGGTCAAGCATATCACCCGTCACAGTCCTAACCTAGGCCAGAAGCTCAGAAAAAAAACGCTAAAAACGCTCCTCTAAATACGAAACAGAACAGCCAAGAATTCAACAAAGAACGCGTTAAAAAAAGAATTAATAGCGCTTAGTGAAAAGTCTGCGAAGTACAAGTTACTTAATAAATATTTAATTGATTTACTAAATCCTTGGGCATAGGTCGTGGCGCCCTTGGGTTTACAAGATTCATAAAATATCTCAAATTTCTTAGTTTGAGATTATTCTTAGTGCTTTTCTTGGCTGTTCAATATCATGGAATATATCATCAATATGATGACCTCCGTTGCGTATTGGTTAACACGCTAATCCGTCACTCGGAGGTTTTGGGTTCAAATTGTCCTGGGTCTTGGATGTTTCTGTGTACATGTATTTATTGTAAAATATAGTACCTATCGTTAAGTTAGTATCCTACATTACAAGTTACACTTACTTTGGGGCTAGCTCGATCAGTTTGATTTATTCCTATTTATTTATTTATAATATATTTATCACACATCACATCACAATTACACTGATTAAGCTAGCCATATATAGATAAACACCCAAGACCTAGGACAATTTGAAAAAGGCCATTTCCCAACTTGCCCTGGCTGGGGATCGAACCCAGAACCTCCGGATTAGCGGTCTAGCGTGTTAACCATTACACCACAGAGGTCGTCATTTATGGACTATGTATACTCTTCTAGGAATATTTCTTGAAAGATATACTGTATAAAATGTAAAAAAAAAAAAAATCTTCAAAATAATAACGTCTCACAAATAAATAAACTGATATCTTTAGGCTCCATAGGGCACTTTCCGTCGAGACTACACAAACTTCGTACAATATAGAGTAGGATGACCAAGATGCTTATATTTACTTGCACATCGTATTACAGATACTTTATCACGTATTTATCACTAACAGGATAGATATAGCCTAAGGCCATAAAACCTAACGGCCACGCTTAGTGTAATGGCGGGCGTAAACATGGAAAAAGAGACTTAAAATAGTGATGGGTTGCTAGCCGCATCGCCTAGACATAATTCATTTTCTCGCCCATTCCCTCCATCGGCTTTAACGATCTGAGTGGGAAGAGAAGCAGCTGGTATATTCTATGTTTTTTTCTTTTCTCCTAGACCAGCGTGGAAGCTTTTTACGGAAACGTAAACGTGTAAACGGAAAACGTAAGTAATATATGAGATTATACCAAAAAAAGCGGCCAAGTGTAAGTTGGACTCACCGATGAAGGGTTCCGTAGCAGCAAGTAACATAATATAAAAGTTCTTGTAGTTAGTTCGTTGTTGATTGAATAAAAGGTAAATTGCGGTTTACGATTTATGACGTATTAAAAAAAACTACTTACTAGATCTCGTTCAAACCAATTTTCGGTGGAAGTTTGTATGGTAATGTACATTATATATTTTTTTTAGTTTTATTTTTCTCTTATTTTAGAAGTTACAGGAGGGGGGGACACACATTTTACCACTTTGGAAGTGTCTCTCGCGCAAACTATTCAGTTTAGAAAAAAATGATATTAGAAACCTCAATATCATTTTTTAAGACCTATGAAAAAAATTGAGTTTCAGTTCTAAATATTTTTTTTGTGTTAGTATCTTAATGCGGTTCACAGAATACATCTTGTTACCAAGTTTCAACAGTAATAGTTCTTATAGTTTCGGAAAAAAGTGGCTGTGACATACGGACGGACGTCTGTCCGTCCGTATGTCACAGCCACTTTTTTTTTTTCATTTGGCTACGGAACCCTAAAAATACTGTTTACTATATTATTCTATAAGGATGTACGTATATGGAATTTGGGTGACTGGTGATTTTTTGTGCAAGCCCTAGAATTACCAGTCGCCCAGGTTGTAGGTGGTAGGGCTTTTGAGCACTACCACTGCGCTATTGCTGCTTATAACATTTAATGACCGGGCGAGAAAAGAGAGTAAAATTCACAGACACTAATATTATAGTCTGAAAAGGCCGACCACATTTCTGACTATATTACGTGAGTCAATCGTTTTAAATTAATTGATTTAGTATGTATATTTTTACGTCGACTTGACTTGATGAAAAGTTGGGAGATGAGGAAATGAGACAGAACAATTTTTTATAAGGCCAAATCAGTTAATAGTTTGCCGAGATATAGGGTAGTTGTTAAATGTGGTCATTAGTTCATAATTTGTACCTATTTACTATTAAAATGTAATTTTAACCTTATCCTACTATTAAAAGGTTATCACAAAAAATTTAAAACGTGTTTTATTGTAAGTATATATTTTGGTCTCTGTCCGCATTTTTACTTATCTCATGGAGCCCTCACAAGGTCAATATTTATTCAAGAGCAATATATGCTGAGGCACATTAGAGCGTTTTTAACACAACATTTGCATATTCGTAAAGAGAAAATGGGCCTTTTTGGGGATACCAAATATTATCCTACATTATCGCATTTATTTTCAACACTTTTGTACTCATAAACTCATAATATTAAGGAACATTAATTATTATAATGAGGCATTTCATTATATCTGGTTGTTTTTTAAAGTATGAAATGATGACTTGAAAATAGTCATATAAAAAATTTGATACTTTAAAAAGAGTTTTGTTTAAATATGAAGTATAAAATTATTTATATAATTTATGAATTTACCCTAAAAAAATCGTACCCATGTGGCATGGCGTTGAATGGATATACTGAGCGAAAAAGCAGTCAGCCCTACAGTTAAATTTTTAACCATTAGTTAATTATCCTTTTCAACTAAAAAGCGATCTAAATCAATTCATAAATGACGGAGTTCTAAGTGACAAACATACAAAAAATACAATCCTAGAAATATTTTTAAGTTGGTTAAAATGAAAAATAAAATTAAGTTAAATAAACCATTTAAAATATCTTATATCATAAAACTAATTTGACTGTTCTCGTAAGTTGTTAACAAATAATTAACTTCTTTTTTTCTTTTTCATTAAAGGCGATAAAACTAGTTTCAATTCAAGGTTCTAAGCTATTCGAAGGCTTAACATAAGGTCACTAGCAGAACCATTTCACTAGTTGAACTTGAATGGATAACGGGTAATGGGTATGAACCCATCCAAGTTCAGCCCTCACAATGCGGTTCTTTACACGCGTTAACACAACACACAAAGTATTGAGCTACAGAGATCCTCATAATCATGGTATAATAGCCACGTGATTGGCCCAAGAATACGTCATCAGTTAGGAGTGTTGCCACTGTGTATGTCTGAATTACCCGAGCAAAGTGCATTTTTTCAACTTAACAAACCAATTATGAACTCATGAATTTATTTATAATTTTATTATAATTCAACAGATTATGAATCACATAATATACGAAATAGTTTACTTATTTAAGAAATTCCTTAAATTTACTGAAAAGAACAATCAGTGGTAACACTTATCGAGACATTCGTGACGTAGTCTTGGGCCATCGCGGGAAGAGAATACCTTGTTTTATTAAACCATGC
This sequence comes from Acrobasis repandana, assembly GCA_963576875.1. Classification (NCBI taxonomy): domain Eukaryota; kingdom Metazoa; phylum Arthropoda; class Insecta; order Lepidoptera; family Pyralidae; genus Acrobasis; species Acrobasis repandana. Next base: position 16,656,979 of record OY756227.1, read on the forward strand.
TCTACTTCTTTTTCTTCCTCACCTTAACCCACTTAACGTGGGGTCGGGACAGCATGTGAGTCTTTTCCATTTTCCTCTATCTTTTGTCAAGGCTTATAATATACTAGCTGTGCCCGCGACTTCGTTCGCGTGGTTGTCGGAACGTAATGTTATATAGCCTAAAGCCTTCCTCTATAAATGGACTACCCAACAAAAAAAGAATTTTTCAAATCGGACCATTAGTTCCTGAGATTAGCGCGTTTAAACAAACAAACAAACAAACAAACAAACAAACAAACAAACAAACAAACAAACAAACAAACAAACAAACAAACAAACAAACAAACAAACAAACAAACAAACAAACAAACAAACAAACAAACAAACAAACAAACAAACAAACAAACAAACAAACAAACAAACAAACAAACAAACAAACAAACAAACAAACAAACAAACAAACAAACAAACAAACAAACAAACAAACAAACAAACAAACAAACAAACAAACAAACAAACAAACAAACAAACAAACAAACAAACAAACAAACAAACAAACAAACAAACAAACAAACAAACAAACAAACAAACAAACAAACAAACAAACAAACAAACAAACAAACAAACAAACAAACAAACAAACAAACAAACAAACAAACAAACAAACAAACAAACAAACAAACAAACAAACAAACAAACAAACAAACAAACAAACAAACAAACAAACAAACAAACAAACAAACAAACAAACAAACAAACAAACAAACAAACAAACAAACAAACAAACAAACAAACAAACAAACAAACAAACAAACAAACAAACAAACAAACAAACAAACAAACAAACAAACAAACAAACAAACAAACAAACAAACAAACAAACAAACAAACAAACAAACAAACAAACAAACAAACAAACAAACAAACAAACAAACAAACAAACAAACAAACAAACAAACAAACAAACAAACAAACAAACAAACAAACAAACAAACAAACAAACAAACAAACAAACAAACAAACAAACAAACAAACAAACAAACAAACAAACAAACAAACAAACAAACAAACAAACAAACAAACAAACAAACAAACAAACAAACAAACAAACAAACAAACAAACAAACAAACAAACAAACAAACAAACAAACAAACAAACAAACAAACAAACAAACAAACAAACAAACAAACAAACAAACAAACAAACAAACAAACAAACAAACAAACAAACAAACAAACAAACAAACAAACAAACAAACAAACAAACAAACAAACAAACAAACAAACAAACAAACAAACAAACAAACAAACAAACAAACAAACAAACAAACAAACAAACAAACAAACAAACAAACAAACAAACAAACAAACAAACAAACAAACAAACAAACAAACAAACAAACAAACAAACAAACAAACAAACAAACAAACAAACAAACAAACAAACAAACAAACAAACAAACAAACAAACAAACAAACAAACAAACAAACAAACAAACAAACAAACAAACAAACAAACAAACAAACAAACAAACAAACAAACAAACAAACAAACAAACAAACAAACAAACAAACAAACAAACAAACAAACAAACAAACAAACAAACAAACAAACAAACAAACAAACAAACAAACAAACAAACAAACAAACAAACAAACAAACAAACAAACAAACAAACAAACAAACAAACAAACAAACAAACAAACAAACAAACAAACAAACAAACAAACAAACAAACAAACAAACAAACAAACAAACAAACAAACAAACAAACAAACAAACAAACAAACAAACAAACAAACAAACAAACAAACAAACAAACAAACAAACAAACAAACAAACAAACAAACAAACAAACAAACAAACAAACAAACAAACAAACAAACAAACAAACAAACAAACAAACAAACAAACAAACAAACAAACAAACAAACAAACAAACAAACAAACAAACAAACAAACAAACAAACAAACAAACAAACAAACAAACAAACAAACAAACAAACAAACAAACAAACAAACAAACAAACAAACAAACAAACAAACAAACAAACAAACAAACAAACAAACAAACAAACAAACAAACAAACAAACAAACAAACAAACAAACAAACAAACAAACAAACAAACAAACAAACAAACAAACAAACAAACAAACAAACAAACAAACAAACAAACAAACAAACAAACAAACAAACAAACAAACAAACAAACAAACAAACAAACAAACAAACAAACAAACAAACAAACAAACAAACAAACAAACAAACAAACAAACAAACAAACAAACAAACAAACAAACAAACAAACAAACAAACAAACAAACAAACAAACAAACAAACAAACAAACAAACAAACAAACAAACAAACAAACAAACAAACAAACAAACAAACAAACAAACAAACAAACAAACAAACAAACAAACAAACAAACAAACAAACAAACAAACAAACAAACAAACAAACAAACAAACAAACAAACAAACAAACAAACAAACAAACAAACAAACAAACAAACAAACAAACAAACAAACAAACAAACAAACAAACAAACAAACAAACAAACAAACAAACAAACAAACAAACAAACAAACAAACAAACAAACAAACAAACAAACAAACAAACAAACAAACAAACAAACAAACAAACAAACAAACAAACAAACAAACAAACAAACAAACAAACAAACAAACAAACAAACAAACAAACAAACAAACAAACAAACAAACAAACAAACAAACAAACAAACAAACAAACAAACAAACAAACAAACAAACAAACAAACAAACAAACAAACAAACAAACAAACAAACAAACAAACAAACAAACAAACAAACAAACAAACAAACAAACAAACAAACAAACAAACAAACAAACAAACAAACAAACAAACAAACAAACAAACAAACAAACAAACAAACAAACAAACAAACAAACAAACAAACAAACAAACAAACAAACAAACAAACAAACAAACAAACAAACAAACAAACAAACAAACAAACAAACAAACAAACAAACAAACAAACAAACAAACAAACAAACAAACAAACAAACAAACAAACAAACAAACAAACAAACAAACAAACAAACAAACAAACAAACAAACAAACAAACAAACAAACAAACAAACAAACAAACAAACAAACAAACAAACAAACAAACAAACAAACAAACAAACAAACAAACAAACAAACAAACAAACAAACAAACAAACAAACAAACAAACAAACAAACAAACAAACAAACAAACAAACAAACAAACAAACAAACAAACAAACAAACAAACAAACAAACTTAGCTAAACCTAAAGTAAGATTTTTTAAACTTGTGTTATGGGATACTAACTCAACGATACTATATTTTATAATAAAAACATATATATAAGTAGATAAACACCCAAGACCCAGAACAATTTGAAATAGGCCATTTTCCAACTTGCCCTGGCTGGGAATCGAACCCAGAACCTCCGGATTTGCGGTCTAGCGTGTTAACCATTACGCCACGGAGGTCGTCATCGTCGTAAACCTAAATTTAAAAATTGACTTGTGTTACGGGATACTAACTTAAAGATACTATATTTTATAACAAATACATTAAGATAATCATTCAAGACCCAGGTTAATCTGAAAAAGATCATTTTCCATCTTGACCTAACCGGGGTTCGAACCCGGGACCTCCGGTGTGACAGCTTGGCATGATGACCACTAGGCCACAGAGATCGTCGACTTAATTATATAAAGTTAAATAAAACCTTATAAAATGCCTAATAGACTTCCGTTGATCTTTCCTTAAATTGGAATGTTGTTCTTTCTTTTAACAAACAAAGAGTTCCGGAAAAAATAATTTATCACAGGGAGTGAATCCGTCGCTCGATCACGAAGTTAGACTCAGCTGACAAATAAAACTTTTTAATCAAACCAGACACAATGAAACAACAAACAAATAGATAAGTTACAATTCCAATATCAGTTTATTAACCTACTTTTCTATGCTGCTGGGAAGAAGTAAAAAACGACTAAAATGTATCAGCTGCTTCCTACACAGATCGTAAAATCCGATCGACCGTAAAATTTTTACAACCGGCTAATTAGATTTTTTTTTTAATCTCAACGTCAGCTCCTTGGGAATACTGTTGTCGCTCAAGATGTTTGTGCTTACTCCTTAGGCAGCTTCTGAAGTCCTTAGGAAAAGATAGAGTCATATCCTAAACAGGAAACCACACGGCAAAAACCTCATTGCTCCTATAATATGCTGAAAATCCCATATCCCCTCGGGAGACCAATGAACTGGAAATAAACCTCTTTTTAGAGGCGGTAAATATTTGTCAATAAATGTACTCTTTTTTCTTCTTATATGCTTCAATGCTGGTCTGGAAGAAAAGAAAAAACTTAGAATGTACTAGCTGCTTTTTCTTCCCGCGCAGACCGTAAAAACCGATAGACGGAATGGGCAACAGCGCAAATCATGTTAATAGGCGATGCGGCTAGCAACCCATCATATTTTGGTTCCTTTTTCCACCTTCTTGCCATCATGCTAAATGAGGCCTTAGGCTCTGTCTTTTTAAAGCCGCAAAACCCAAAATGCTCTGTCTGCTCCATTAGGGATAAAGACGTGTGTGTGTAAACTATCATCATCATCATCATTTTAGCCACATGACATCCACTGCTGGACAAAGGCCTCTCCTAAGAATTTCCAAAATGACCGATGCCTCATTCAGAGTTTTTCAGCGACCTTAGTCAGGTCGTCTGACCACCTTGCACTTGAATGTCTAACGCTACGCTTGCTAGTATAAATTATACATTGATTATTCCACTTGGGTGCCATGCACAAAAATTTATATTTTAGATTCTGTGATTTTAATTTAGTTTTAGTTATATTTTTACTTTTTACTATGGAAAGTTTTTTTTTATATCAAATAATGTTTCTCAAATAAAAGTAATTTGGATAGATAATTTAAATAAAAATGTAATTATTCAACTATTCGGAGCGCAGATCGACAAATTCCGTTCAGATTACGGACAGGTGTTCAAGCAATTTCATTCAATACTTGCTGCGGGCCGGCCTGAATAATTTAATTTCATAATGAGTAAAAAATGAATTTCATGCGAAAAAATCAACAATCCTCACCCACGGGAGTTGGGAGTGCTAATATGTTGCTCGAACCCCGTGTGGTTCCGGGTTAGAATTGGACTACTCCATCTCTTCCTGTGGATGTCGTAGGAGGCGACTAAATGACTAAGCACAAACATATTGTGCTACAATTGCATTCCCAAGGAGGGTTAACGTTGGACGGCGGCCAGTTGTAAAACTTTTCGCAAAAAATACATTCCCAAAGAGGGTTGATGTCAGGCAAGCAGCCGGTCGTAAAATTACAGCCGAATCATTTTAACTGTTCCGGAAATTTCTTCTCCACTTTACAAGGTCTTTGGCATCCTTGGGTGACCATTGACGTGCATGTTATATTTGGAGAAGAAAAAGCGGGAAAGCGCACCCCGGGCTCCGAAGCAGCACAACTGAGGATGCAACCGGAAACGCGCTTAGATGAATGAAAATGTGTTGCTCGAACCCACTAATACAACTCCATTCAACTGTCGAATTCAATGTCATCAAATATCCAATAAGGAATTCCTCGTTACTAAAGAAACAAGTATGAATTCTGTTGACGCTGAAATTTACATATTTTATTGAAGAATTTAGATGGCCTTACATATAATTAGTTAAGTATGTAGATCAGTCTTTAGAATTATTTTTATGTAATGAATAACAACATAAAAAAATATAATTAAAACTAAATCAAACTAACAGCAATAAAGTAAATCTAAAACTAATCCTAAAAACAACAAACATTAATTTATGTAAAAAATTTAACCCACATCGCCATCGTCAACAGGCAAGGTCCCCAAGTTATGTTCGTAGTAATTTGTGTATTATGATTTGTGTTCCCTTCTAATGCTTTAAGAATTATCCTGTAAAGTTAGTTCATCATCATCCGAGCGTATTCCCGGTTGCATCGTCAGCGGTTACGCTTCAGAGCCCGGGGTCCGCTACCTTACCTAGGCGATTTGACGAGGTTACTGGTTTTTGCACAGAGCGACTGTCGTCTGACCTCCGCAACCCAAAGGGTAGACCAGAACTAATCCTAGGATAGGTACAAATGCTAGATTGCGTTCGGGACCAACGGCTTTACGTGCCTTCCGAAGCACGGAATCATCTTTCTTTTCGGATAATCAGGTGATTCAAGCCTGCAATATCCTAAACAGACTGGAAACAAACTTTTCACAAAGTATGCTTCCCAGTGGGATTTGAACCCATGACCTCGGGATCACAAGGCAAACGCCTTGACCACTGGACCACGGAGGCAGTCATCCTGTAAAGTTAGTTGTGTGTATGAAATAAAAAAATATAGAAGACACGTTGACCCTGTCAAGAATAGAAACTGTAAAAGCGTTTCTGACCTTTGCTTTACAGTTAATACCTTTTTCAACCAACGTAAACTTCATTTCCAACAGGTTAAGGAACACCTTACAAAGGTTAAAGAAAACTAATAATAGCTTAATAAAACATTCATGAAGCAGACCAATAATTGCCAGTGTATAAAAGTAATTTGTATCGAACGGTTTTTGTCAGAGAACTATTTTTACAAAGTTTTCATTTGACTTTCATTATCTTCTACTTCTTCATCATCTAAGCGCGTTCCGAGTTACATTATCAGCTGTGCTGTTTCGGAGCCAGGGGTGCGCTTTCCCGCTTTTACTTCAAGAAATATAAAATGCACGTCAATGGTCACCTAAGGATGCCAAATACCTTGCGAAGTGGAGAAGAAATTGCCGGAACAGTTGAAATGATTCGGCTGTAATATACGACCGACCCCCTACCTGTCGTCAACCCTCTTTGCATGGGAATGTGCGAAATTTTTAACAACCGGCCGCTGCCCGACGTTAACCCTCCTTGAGAATGCAATTGTAGAAGGCACAGGCGACTAAGCACAAACGAGATGTTTGTGCTTAGTCGCCTGTGCCTTTTAGTCGCCTCTTCGACATCCACAAGAAGAGATGGAGTGGTCCTAATTTAACACAGAACCACACGGGGCATTTGACTTCCATGATGGTTTGGGGGTCAACAAATAACTTAGAATGTACCAGCTGCTACTCTTCCCGCGCAGATTGTGAAATCCCATCGAGAGAATGGGCTAAAATGCGAATCAAGTTATTAGGCTATGCGGCAAGTTGTGTCGTGTGTAGGCTGTTGACGCACACACACAGACGCATCCCGCAGAGCAGCTGTCACCGGCCGGTCCCCAACACTCGCGCGTGGACACTTCTATAGATAACAGTGCAAATTTGTAATACCAAAAAACGAATTAAAAGTGCATCCTTAATACGTACGAGTCTTTATCTTTGAGCCCAATCGTAGACCGCCGCACCATAAATTGGTCCTTCGAGCCGGATCTTGAAGAATCGGACAGTACCTACTCACCAGTTTAGGAAGAATTGGACTAAACGCTCGGTACTGGATTTTACCGGCGATCCGAAGATCCGAACAAGCTTGGTACCTGAAGATTCTTTGTGACGAACGAACCAACGACGATGTGGAGGTCTACGCAATTTGGAATCTCATTCATCATCATTTGTGAACAACATTGCAAGTAAGCGAGTGGCGAACTGGTTAGACTGTTTAAAGATAGAAAGCCGATTTCCTATCCTTCCTTGTCGTTATTAACATCTTGTATACCTACTACCGCGTCATTTGCACCAGTGTTGTTTTACGTACCTATACCTAATCAGTATAATACATAAAACTACTCGTATCATTTCTCTATAACTTTCTTGTATGCTACCTATTGTGACAAGAAACAAAATTACGTTTAGTTATTTTACAATAAATAACATTCATTTGTTAAAATAGGTATTCTCGTTTGGCGCCTATTGCTACAAGAATTACCTATTCAAATTCGATTCATATTTTTTATACATATTTTTGTGCTTGTGGATGCGACGCCAACGATAATCATCGTAACACATCATCAATAAATCAATTGATTTACATATCATTACATTTACATACCTACACTCGTAGTATCCACATTATTATAAGATTACTACGAAAATTCTCAAAAACCCATATAATTATTTACGATTGCTTACATAAAAATAGGTATCATTAGGCATACTTACCTACCTAGTTACATTTGGGACCTATCATAGTTTCATTTGTAGCATCATTTAAGATTTGTCAAATCATTATTCATTACTTAATTACTCGCTCATAGTCAAAGTGCGGGTAAATATTTAACTCGTTCAAGTAACCGAGTTGTCTGCCGCCAAGTAGGTAGGTAACTTACAACATTGTCGCTGTATCGAAACGTCCTTTATTCGTTCTTATAATTTAACTTAGCGTATTTGATTGTTTACGAAAAAAAATTGTTAAAATGTCTGAGGAACAATTAATTAAAAAACGAGGTACAGTTAAGGGTCGTTTAACGCTATTTAAAAACTATGTTAACAGCCTACCAGACATTTTGACTAATGAATTGAAGTTAGAACTTGAGTTACGCATATCGAAGTTGAATTCGTTGTTGGATAGCTATAACGATATTCAAAGCGAGATCGAATGTATCACCTCGAATCCCACAGAACAGTTAACTGAACGGGACGCATTCGAGACCATGTACTATAAGACGATAGCAATTGGCCAGTCAAGGCTAGGTACGGTGTATAGTAAACAACCACCGGTTCGAGATTCAGACTCGGAAACGGGAAGCGTTGTGCAACATACGAGGGCCAGTGTACGACTTCCGGTCATTCAGTTAGGAAAATTTAGTGGAAATTTTCAATTTTGGCTTCAGTTTAAGGACACATATTTGTCACTAATTCACGACAATCCAGACTTAAGTGCAACAAATAAATTTCATTACCTTCGTTCATCATTGGAGGGCAGTGCCATGCTAGTTATTCAATCGCTAGAATTTTCAGCAGCAAATTATGAAATTGCCTGGAAATTACTTTGTGATAGATATGACAATAAAAAAATGCTCATTGCAAATCATGTCAAATCGTTATTCAATGTACACTCAATACAAAAAGAGACTTCCTATAATCTCAAAAGATTAATTGACAGTTTTGTTAAGGATATTCGATCTTTACACACATTGGGGGAGCCCACGGACAAATGGGACACATTATTAATTTATTTACTGTCTAGTAAGTTTGACTCAAATACTTTGTTCGAATGGGAAAAATTCAAATCATCCAATGATAAATAAAAATTAAGTTTTGATGACTTAATTCAATTCACAAGAAACAGATCGGAGTTGTTAGAAATTTTAGAACAAGGCAAAAACAAATATTCGAAACCTTCACAACATAGCTTGGTCACAACAAATAATTCAAAATTTTCCTCATGTCCCGTTTGTCAATCAGATCATTTTATTTATTACTGTAACACATTTTTAAATTTATCAACAAAGGAAAGGGAAGCTAAGGCACAAGCTTTGAACTTATGCTTAAATTGCTTGAAATTCGGACACCCCACCAAAAAATGTAGGCTGGGTTCATGCAAACGCTGTAACAAAAAACATAACAGCTTGATATGTCCGGAAATGCAACGTCCGGCCAGCTCCCGTGTGGACGGCGCGCGCGATGAGGTCACGTTATCGTGCGCTGCTGTTTCGTCGCAAGGTATACTCTCGACCGCGCTAGTGGCTGCAACGGCCGCACGCCCGGACGCCGCCGCTCGCTGTGACAGACATCAACGCGTGCGCATTATGTTAGACTCCGGGAGCACGGCTAACTTTATAACGGAGCGACTTTGTAAACAACTTAACTTGCGTACGCGGGACATGATTACAGTAATTAACAGTTTAGATAAAAATGTATCGGTAGCGAAAAACTGTTGCGATGTAAACATTTACTCGTTACACTCTAAATTCTGTATCACGATAACTTGTGTTATTATTTCTCAAATAACAAATCCATGGCCAAGTTCTCCTATTAACAAACATGAATTAAAAATTCCTAGCTATATTAAACTTTCTGATTCTGACTTTCACAAGACATCGAATATAGAATTATTAATAGGAAACGGAGTTTTTTGGGACTTAATGGAAAATGAAAAAATAAAACTCAAATCTCATAACATACTCCAAAAATCCAAATTAGGTTGGATTATCGCTGGATCAATCAAACACAGCGGCAATCCGATTTCTTGTCACTTGTCAAACACACAACAATTAAATGAAAAATTAGAGAAGTTCTGGGAACTTGACAATATAGTAACTACTACCAATAAACATTTAGATTGGTCTCCGGAGGAGACACAATGCGAACAAATTTTTACAAAAGCAACTACTCGCCTACCAAATGGCAGATTTTGTGTCACAATCCCTTTGAAATCCTCTCCGAACATTTTGGGTGATTCACACTCGCTAGCTAAATCTCGTTTTCTTCAATTAGAGAAAAAATTTAATAAAAATTTGGAATACAAAAATAATTATAAAAAATTCATTGACGAATACATAAAATTAGGACATATGAGGGAGGCAAAAGAATCGGATAGTAGTGAGATATGTTATTTTGCACCTCATCATGGCATAGAACGTCTAAGCAGTTTAACAACAAAGTTGAGAGTTGTTTTGACTGTTCGGCAAAATCTTCTTCTGGTTATTCTTTCAATGAATTACAAATGGTAGGTGCAACGATACAGGTGATTTATTTTCGATTTTGTTGCGTTTCCGTCAGCATAACGTCGTAGTGACTTCTGACGTCGCTCAGATGTATCGCCAAATCGAAATTAATGAATCTCAGCGCGCCTTACAACAAATTCTCTGGCGTGACGATCCAAATCAACCATTAAGAGCTTATGAACTCTGTACTGTCACCTATGGCACCGCTTCAGCACCGTTCCTTGCGACACGATGCTTGAAGCAACTAGCTGATGAATGTGCTGATCCATCTATTAAAGAAATTATATCAAGAGATTTCTACGTCGATGATCTCATCACCGGTGGTCGTGATATCAATGAAGTAATGCACATTTTTAGGGCAACTACTAAGCAATTAAATTCTGGTTGTTTTCCACTTAGAAAATGGTGTTCAAACAATACAGAAATTCTCAATCAGATAAGTCAAGATAGTAGTATTTCTCATGAGCGTTTTGATTTGTGTCCCAATACCAGTTCAAAAACCCTAGGAGTAAATTGGGATCATCACACCGATAACATCTCTTTTAATATCAAATTCAAATTATGTGGCAAAATAACAAAGAGAAATATATTGTCCACAATTTCACAATTATTTGACCCATTGGGATTGGTCACCCCAGCCATTTTATATGCAAAATTAACCTTACAAAAATTGTGTTTGTGTAAGCTTTCGTGGGATGAACAGGTGCCAGAGATCACACGAAATTCATGGCTTAAATTTGTTAATTCATTGACAAAATTAAATAACCTCAAAATTCCTAGATTAGTCATAGCAAAGAAATACATTTCATTGCAACTACATATTTTCACTGACGCCTCTGAAGAAGCTTATGGAGCTTGTGCGTACATTCGATCTGTAAGTGAAAGTGGAGACGTTCATGTGCATCTGCTATGTTCTAGGAACAGGGTGGCGCCACTCAAACCACAGACAGTTCCGCGTCTAGAACTTTTTGGGGCGTTGTTAGGAGTTAGGCTCAGTGAAACTATCACAAAGGCGTTACGTCTAAAGTTCGATGAGTGTTTTTATTGGACGGACTCGTCCATTGTTCTTGGTTGGGTTGGCACTCCGACTCATAAGTTACAAACGTTTGTTAGGAACAGAGTAGCAGAAATACAGTCCACTGCAGATGCTAGTTCTTGGAGGTACGTTCCAACAAATCAAAATCCGTCAGACCATTTGACGCGTCACATGCCAGTTGAAGTGCTGATAGACTGTAAGGAGTGGTGGTCGGGCCCCCCGTTCCTTAAAAACAATATTTCATTATGGCCTCAAGCAAAATTTACAACTAATTCTGATTTACCAGAATTAAAACAAGAAATCTCGTGCATGACTGCTCAAATTTTGGAGTCACAATTTCCGTTTCATAGGTTTTCTATTTTTTTACGTATGCAAAGAGTCATGTCATATATGCTACGTTTTATACATAACTCACTTAATAAACAAAATAAATATTTAGGGCCATTACAGTGTGCTGAATTGCGAGCAGCAACATATAAATTAGCTAGTCTTTTACAACAAGAAAGCTTTTCAACCGAATATGAAACATTAAAATCAACAAAATTATTAAAACCTGGCCATTCATTCCTCTCTTTAAATCCATTCTTTGATAAAAATTTACAAGTGATTCGAGTAGGTGGTCGTCTTGTCAATTCAGATTATGAGTATAACAAAAAGCATCCCATTTTATTGCATAAAAAACATATATTCACACAACTATTATTCAAAAATGAACACAAAATGTTGATGCATGCTGGTCCACAGCACATACTCTATTCGACTCGTCAAAAGTTTTGGACTGTAGGAGGTCGTGATTTGGCTCGATATGTGTCCCGAAACTGCACCACATGCAATCGTTATCGTGGTCAAACTGTGGCACCTATCATGGGAAATCTGCCCAAAGAGAGATTTAGTACTAGCTTCGCGTTTGAGTATACAGCTTTAGATTACGCGGGGCCCATTATGGTTGCTAATAAAGAGGGGCGAGGCTGTAGACTTATAAAGTCTTACATTTGCGTCTTCGTGTGCTTCACACCAAAGGCCATATAGAGTTGGTTGGTAATTTAACTACGGCAAGTTTTCTGTTAGCCTTAAAGCGTTTCATCGCTCGTAGAGGCAAACCATCTTACATCTACAGCGACAACGGTTCTAACTTTTTCGGTGCCAACAATGAAATAAAAAAAATGGTCAGAGATTACGGTGACAATATTGTAAGTGATCTTGCGAAACAATCAATAACATTTTCATTTTGTCCCCCCCACTCACCTCATTTTGGAGGATTGCACGAATCCAGCGTAAAATCCACGAAGCATCATTTAAAACGCGTTATAGGAAATGCAAATTTAACTTTTGAGCAGTTATACACAACACTGACGCAAATAGAAGCGATACTAAATTCCAGACCCCTTTGTCCCCTTTCCTCAGATCCTCAAGACCTAACTCCGCTAACTCCTAGCCATTTTCTCATCGGAAAAGAACTCACGTCAACACCAGAGCCAGACTACGCTACAGTATCGTCTCACCACCTTGACCATTACCGGCGAATTGAGCAGTTGCGACAATTGTTTTGGTCCAGATGGCACAAAGAGAACATTACTGAGCTCCAAGTCAGAAAGAAATGGAAAGCATCACGAGGTACTCTCAATATTAGAGACCTTGTGTTAATCAAAGACGAACATTTAGATAATTTCCATATTGCTCTTCGTCATGCACTAGATAGCCCTTTAAATTATTTTATGAACCACCGTTGAAATGGCTCTTGGGACGTATTGTCAAGCTGTACCCGGGTACCGATGGAGTAGCGAGAGTAGCAGACATCAGGACCTCATCAGGAACACTGAGACGATCTTTTTCTAAAATTTGTCCCCTGCCAAATCAAGAAGATTGAAGCAGCAATGCTTCAATGAGGAGCGGCATGTTGACGCACACACACAGACGCATCCCGCAGAGCAGCTGTCACCGGCCGGTCCCCAACACTCGCGCGTGGACACTTCTATAGATAACAGTGCAAATTTGTAATACCAAAAAACGAATTAAAAGTGCATCCTTCATTCGTACCAGTCTTTATCTTTGAGCCCAATCGTAGACCGCCGCACCATAGGCAGCTAATAAATACTAAACGCCTTTATCCCTAATGGGGCAGACATAGTATTTTGGGTCTTGCGGCTCTAAACAAATAAAGCCCTGGACTTTTTCTTCTCACTGCACAACCCAATGGCTACTCTTTTTCGGCAGGATTTGATCTTGATTGGAATTGTATATTGGCTTAATGCACCTAGTGCTAACAGTGTAAAAAATTTAGTAATCTATACATATAATTAGTGTTAATGAAAGAACGCATATCTCTCAGATGGTACCTCAGCCCATGCAACTGAACAACTTTTGTTCAACAACTTTCACGAAATACCGAAAAAAAATTCGGATTATCATACAAATTGACTCGATCAGCTAATCAGTCTGTATGAAAATAATTTATTTTTTTGAGTTTCGTAAAAGTTGTTGAACAAAAGTTGTTCAGTTACATTATGGGTTTAAGGCCGTACCTGAATTTTCCGTGGTCCAGTGCTGCCCCCATTTAAAATAAATCATTTCAAAGAAAACGGAGACATCATTTAAAATTTAGCTACTACCAAGTCATAGATAACCCTTCAAAGTATTTTATGAACTACTGTTTACAGTTTATAATGAGAATGTTAAGATTTATTACGCACAATTGCGAAAAACGGCGAAAAACGGCAAAATTTTAAATGATGTCTCCGTTTTCTTTAAAATTATTTATTTAAAATGAGGGCAGCACTGGACCCCGGAAAATTTAGGTATGGCCTTAAGTTCCATCTGAGACGTTTTGCTTTCTTTCATTAAGGTGGAGGTATAGGCAAATGACCTTGAAGTGGCGCCCTCATTTGAAATAAATTATTAACTCGTAAATATGGAGATAATTTCCATATTGCTCTTCGTCATGCACTAGATAGCCCTTTAAATTATTTTATGAACCACCGTTGAAAGTATTTACATTAGTCCGTCTAGCTTTAAAACTTGCTTCCGCCAAAAGTGGCCACGGCAAGTTTTAAAGCTAGACGGATCACCATAATAGTTTCAACGGCAGTTCATAAAATAATTTAAAGGGCTATCTAGTGCATGACGAAGAGCAATATGGAAATTATTACCATATTTACGAGTTAACAATCTATTTCACACTTCAAGGCCATTTGCCTATATCTTCGCCTTAACACGATGTATACATATAATTAGTCATTTTCATTCAATTCATTACTAATTTCACGAGTGTAGCGACTTAAATAGGACTTGGCCTCCGAAAAAGGTCAATAAAGGAAAACAATAAACCAGAAAGAGTTCTTCGATTAACAAGTTTGTCACGTATTCTCCAAATAACTTTATACTTACGGTTGATTGCACTCAATTTCGGCATTCGCTGTGTGCCCGTGAATTTATTATTGAGGTCAACTCTTAAAATAACAAACACAATTACGTCTTTATCTAGAATGGGGCAGACAGAGCATTTTGGGATCGTGCGGCTCTATGCCGACAGAGCACAGGGCCGCAAGAGTGAAAGGCCACTTTTAGCGTGATGGTGGGCGAGAATTTTGGTAGCCGCATCGCCTGGACCACCGAGCTCCTACTACATGGAGTGGATTAAATGCATTTTTATATTTACCTAAATAAAATTAAACAATTTATTTAACTAAAACTAAACTAAAATCTAAATTTAAAAAAAAACTAAATTAAAACCTAAATTAAAAATAAAACTGTGTTTTAAAATCTAAATGTTGATTATGTGGCATGGTGCCAAGAACACTGGCTGCATTCCCGCGCTGAATGGCTACTGCAATTCTCTGCGAGAGATGAGCCAGCCCTCTCGTCACCAGCGGCGTCGAAATTAAATAAAATAAAATAACCTAAATCAAATATATATTTTATTTTAACCTGTGCCGTGTGGTTCCCAGCAGAGTAGATTAGGATCACTTCAAGTCTTTCCGTGGATGTCGTAGAAGGCGACTTAGGAAGCACAAGCTAAACAAAGCTAATAAACGTCAATGAGACCTCTCCAACCAGTCTTGGTGCAGCAGCGTGGAAAGTGTAGGCCAAATCCTCTGACTGCTCTGGCTAATTTATATGGCTCTGGTAGTACAGAGGGGGTCGTACTTCTGCAATTGAGACTAAATTAAAAGTATATTTTTAACCGACTTCAAAAAAGGAAGAGGTTATCAATTCGACTATATGTTTTTTTTATGTATGTTTGTTACGCGATATCTTTGCCAATTGTAAACAGATTTTGATGATTCTTTTTTAATTTGAAAGCCTTTACTACCAAGTTGGTCCCATTTTAATTTGGTGAAGAAATGATAAAAAACTTTCAAGATATGGAAGAAACTCCTAAAAAAAATTGAAGGTGGTTGTTTTTTTTTGTTAAAAATTTAATTATACTCTAAGATATCTATGCTACTCGTAGTCTCAGATAATATATTCAATAGCTGTCAATATACGCTGTATACAGGGTCTACCAAAGTATACTGAAGCTATTTTAATGGTGGATTCAGTACATGATACTGAACAATTTTTCCCAAGAAACGTATATCGAAATATGAAATGCTGCAGTGCAGTTTGTTGCCGCTTCTTCTGCACTAGCGCCTAGGAAGCAGCACTATTGTTAAAAAATAAACGTAGATTGTTGTTGACTGTTGTTGTCTTTGTGTAATAAGCTAAAAGCAAAATTTAGCATAATAATGTGACTAAACTTAACTGTAAATAAAGACTAGACATCGTCAAACGTCAATATTTATTCAAAACAAAACAAAGTGACTATTATTAAGAGATATTATAAATATCCAATAATAATAAAGATATTTTAAATTGAATTAAATTGAAATGTGACGCAACTCATAACAGCTTTCAACTGCGTTATTGGGAGTTATTGAAACAGACATGTCAAGATGTGCGACAGGGGTCGCCCTGTGTATGTCGTGTAAGGTTGGCACTGACATATTGTCTGTTAACGCGTTCATAATTGGTTTATATCGTTAGGGTCGGCGCACATATGGCGAAGCGCAGCGCAGGGAATTTTTCACTGCCAAAGTATTATCGACTTTGTGTGGGTTGAAATTAAATAAGATCGAATACGAACAGTACGTACGTACGGCACAAGTGTCGGCGACAAAATGGCGGATGCCGTCTGAGCTGTGTTAATTAGTTTTCGATCTTATTTCAACGCAAACAAATATGATAATGCTATGACAGTTAAAACTACGCTGCGCTGCGCTTTGCCATATGTGCGCCGGCCCTTAATCTATATCGATGATTTAATTTGACAGGCAAGCTGATTTTTCTTGTGATGACGGCAGAGTAGAATAAGATATGTTAATTACCACCCCTTTTCTGACCCAAGGGTGTAGCAAAAAGGCGATTAAAGGGTACCAGTTACCTGTATCAATGAACTAGTGGACGAGCAGCAGCGTTCTCTTTGCAACGACTTTACGAGTTTATTACAAGCTTTAATTTAGTTTCACCACAGAATAAGAACCAGTACCCACGTACAGAAGTCTCACTCAGCAAAGAAATTCAAAGAAATATCTACTCAATGTGGTTAGCGATATGGTTTAATTTAGCTCTCGTCAGAACTCAGCACCTTTTCGTTCAGATACCTAGACATCCATTGCAGGCCAATTTCATTCTTATTACTCTGGACAAACGATTCGTATAAATGTATTTACCACTCCGAGGGTCCGCTGCGCTCTTAGTTTTTCGATACCTAAACGGGGAGTGACACAGGCCTGGTTTCACCTGTCACGTTGTCTGAGTGTCCATAATCAAATCGTAAGTAATACTCACTTCCCATTAATCCATCGAGTTGATACTTGACATACTTATGTAAGTTGGATGACAATGGCAATGCGATTTTATGAAACCAATGACCTGATCTCATGATGAAGCCGGAAGGTAGCCTCGGCATCTCTGTGATAAAATAACATAATGCCACCGAGTTTGGGCTCAATTGTTCCGTCTTGAGGAGCACATGCAATTTTTAAGGTTCCGTACCCAAAGGGTGCAAACGGGACCCTATTACTGAGACTCCGCTGTCTGTCCGTCTGTCACAGGGCTCTATCTCTTAAACCATAATAGCTAGACACTTGAAATGTTCACCGATTATGTATAACGTGGTATTACTGTGGCCGCTATAACAACAAATACTAAAAATAAATAATAATAAGTTAAAAATTAAAGGGGGTCGTCATACAAAAAACGTGTTTTTCAGCGTTTTTAGCTGGATCTTTATAATGGTATTAACTAGATACTTGAAATTTTCACCGATTATGTATTACTATGACCACTATAACAACAAATACTAAAAATAAGATAAAGTTAAAAATTAAAGGGTCTTCATACAAGAAACGTGTTTCTTCAGCGCTTTAAAATATTGTACGGAGGTACGGAACCCTTAATGTACGAGTCCGACTCGCACTTGCCCGTTTATTAGTTCATTGTTTTAGATTTTTTTTTAAATTACAAGCTTTTGTTGCTGGAGCCTCCTTTTAAGCGAAAAGTATGCTTGTGTCAGGAGACTCCGCTCTTTCTTATCTCTAGTACTTTATAAAATAGTTGACCAATTTTATAGATTAGATAAAAGCTTGCTTTTGAAAATACATTTTCAATAATTACTTGTTATCAGATTGATGTTAAGTCAGATGGATTATTTAATTACAAGCTGAATTAAACAATAACTGATATTAAAGCTCTAATTCTAATATTAAATCTCGTTACTTCAAACTTTTTTTCATTCTGAAATGAGGTAAGTATTCAATGGATTGTAATAACTTATAACCTTTATAACATATGTTTTTGATTCCAGTAATAAAATACAGTTAAAATAAAAATAATACAAATGTACTTCTTTTGACGAAACATTTAAATAAATTTCTATATTTGACTTAAATAAGAATTCAGTAAAATACAAATTTTATTAATTACAATAAAATTAATCAAAACTTACTCTATCTAAAATTCTATCTATAATTTAAGAACTACGTTCTTATCGGTGTAGTAGTTTTAGCTTACTTTGCTTTTTGCATATATATTTTCCATTTGCTCGTCGCAGTTATTTCCATGTTCATAACAACTTCACTACGAAAGCTCTGTAAAAGAAAAGTTTTATTTTAAAACCTGATTTATCGTCTGACTATAACAAGTGTAGGGCTAATAAAATAAACCTAAGGGCTCGCAGTGGAAGGCAGTAATTGTTATTTATTGACTTGTTCGCTTCTAGGGTAAACCCGGATAGTTGCCCCACTTTTTGAAATTACTTTATATCTCTTTGTACAAAAAGCAAGATACTTTATTTGTCAAACGGGTAGGTACTTTGGTTTATTATCTTAAAATTTATAAAATGAATAAACATTATCTTTGATATTTCCTTGGTGTTGGCGATTTTTGCGGACCTCTAAATTTTGGGACAACTATCCCATATAGGGGATAGTTGCTTTTTCCATGTAAATTACGTTTAGGATAGATGCCCTGTCGAGAAAGAGGACATCTATCCCGCAAAAACTTTGATCGCACCTAGCCGTCCACTGCAATCGCAGAGGCATGCAACACGATCAACTTAGTTGTAGATGCAGAGTCTCTCAATAGATACATTTAATAACATGTGTTTCATTTGCAAAACTAGAGTAATTGCAATCAAGGCAACTATACCCCCGGGGCGACTATCTGGGTTTTACCCTAAGCCTAGTCTTGCTTTTTAGTACCTTAGGAAATAAAAGTTTATGTACGTTGTGTTAGAGTCAAACAGTGGGTTAAAGAAAATAAAAACTATATTTGAAGCAGGGCTTGTTAACGATACCAAATTCTCACTAAAAGTAACGTTAAATAACGTTATTTTCATACGGGTAGTAGTGGTAACGTTATAAAGGGTATCGATAATACAGTTTATAACGTTATCAATTAACGATATAAGTAACGATACTTTTTTCAATACTTGTAAAATATTATATAAATAGCTCTAGTAGACTACTAGACAAACTCTCATCAATTTATTCTGTCAAATATCGAAAAGAAATACAGTGTTAACAAAACCTTTTACCGTTAATATCATTGGTAACGTTATCTGATTTATCGGTAAATAGTGGAAAAAATACCGTTACCCAACATAACGTTATCTTTGCTGATAACGTTAACGCCGTTTGACAGAATTAACGTTACCAGATTTTTAACGGTATTCCAAGACTGATTTGAAGAGCATTCTAAATCCGAAATATCGACCGATACTAATGCCGAGACGATAATAATGATATAATTTACGAAACAAAAAAAAGCGGCCAAGTGCGAGTCGGACTCGCCCATGAAGGGTTCCGTAGCAGCAAGTAACATTTTACGATTTATGACGTATAAAAAAAAACTACTTACTACATCTCGTTCAAACCAATTTTCGGTGGAAGTTTGTATGGTATTATCATTCTCCTATTTTAGAAGTTACGGGGGGGGGCGCAACATTTTACCACTTTGGAAGTGTCTCTCGCGCAAACTATTCAGTTTAGAAAAAAATTATATTAGAAACCTCAATTTCCTTTTTTCTATTTTTGTGTGAAAATCTTAATGCGTTTCCCAGAATACATCTACTTACCAAGTTTAAACAGTATAGTTCTTATAGTTTCGGAAAAAAGTAGCTGTGACATACGGACGGACAGATAGACAGACAGCCATGACGAATTCATAAGGGATCCGTTTTTTGCCATTTGGCTACGGAACCCTAAAAACGAGTTCTATACCAAAGCTTAATATTCAAACAATTGTATATTATACTATACCTAGATGACATATTTTTTCTAGTTATTTTCGTTTAAAAAACAAACCACAGAACCGATTTTAATAAAATTTCTATGGGACTACCTAGAAAGTATACCCTTTCAAACAAAAAAATAATTTTCCAAATCGTCCAGGCGTCTTCGAGTAATCAGGGAGCATACATAAAAAAGACTTTGACGAATTGATAACCTCCTCCTTTTTTTGAAGTCGGTTAAAAATTTTAAGTTAAATTTCCAATTTAATTTAATGAGCTGATTGTACAATTTATTGGACTGCCTTGTGATCCGGAAGTCGTAGGTTCAAATTCCACTTAGAAGCATACTTTGCGAAAAGTTGTTTCCAGTCTGGTTAGAATATTGCAGGCTTGAATCAACTGATTTTCCGAAAAGAAAGATCATTCCATGCATCGGAAGGCTCATAAAGCTGTGGGTCCCGAACGCCATCTAGCGTTTGTTTAAACCTATCCTAGGATTGGTTCTAGTTTACCCTTTGGATTGCGGAGGTCAGACGGCAGTCACTCTGTGTAAAAACCAGTAACCTCGGCAAAAATCACCTAGATTAGGTAGCGGACCCCGGGCTCTGAAGCGTTACCGCTGAGGATGCAACCGGGAATACATGAGGGTGATGATGATGATGTACAATTTATAATTATTATTCCGATGCTTCTTCAACATGATGGACTAGCTAGCCTGTCTTTCAACACCTGCCTCGGCACTTTCACCCACATATTTCTATCTTTCGTTTTATTTTTATTTTTGTAAAAGAGTTTGAAATTTATCCCACAGTCCTATCTCGGTGAGACACTGTGTATCACGGAATATTCTTCTTGAAAAACTCCATCAAGTTTACTCTTTTATGAGGTGAAAGGCATTGAAAGACAAAAATTTTGCAAAGGTAATACTTATAAATAATAGACTGAACAATACAAGTTTTTGTGTCAAACCCCAGGCACCAAAACACAATATTCGAAAGTAAAGAAATGAAACATTACCATGTTGTAATGCCATCGCTCAAATAATCTCATAAATTGTTGTTGAATTGTAATACTGCTACAACTTGCACCCCTTCTACCAACTTCTCGATGTGTCTCAAAGGCAAACTGGTAGATAATGCATAGCGTTAAGTTTGACCCATTGTAATCAATCAAATATGAGATTGTGTGCAATAAACTTAAATAAATAACATAAATCCTCTTGTTTCTTTTCGCCTGATGCTTTTTAAATGATCCTGATCAGATAGGTACCTTAAAACGCAAGCATTTATTTTTTAATAATTTTGAAAACTTATATACGTGTTGTAAAATTATTATTCATAATAATTATTATAAAATCATTAATTGTACTAAACCGGATAGTGGACAGCTTTGCACAAAATCAGTAAAAAGTGTTCTCCGTTTTTAGTTGTATTTCTGCCATTGACCTTTTGGTGAAAAATATTTTTAAAACACTATATCTAGTTTCAGTACTAGTAGGAGTAGTTTAGCCGTCTGACTTCCGGCTTAGAATAGGACCGACCACTCCATCTCTTCCTGTGGATGTCGCAAGAGGCGACTAAAGATATAGGCACAAACATCTTGTGCTACAATTGCATTCCCAAGGAGGGTCAACGTAGGGCGGCGGCCGGTTGTAAAACTTTTTGCACAAATGCATTCTCAAAGAGGGTTGACGTCAGGCAGGCGGCCAATCTATTTATTTTATTTTTAATTTTTATTTATTAGCACACTCAACATATTACAAACACAAAAAGAACACAAATTATTAAAACAAATATAAGATCCGATCTAGTCTGCAATCCTAAAACAAGTATGCCTAAAAGCTCAATTAGTTATAGATTCAGAAGCTAGGGCACGCTGTAAATATAAAAGTGATAGATAATTGTAACAAAACAGATCAAACAAATCATAAAGCGAAGAATAACAAATATGCTTATTGGATCGTAAAACTATAGCCAAATCATTTACTGTTCCGGTTATTTCTTCTCCATTTCTTTGGCATCCTAGAGTGACCATTGACATGCATATTGTATTTGGAGAAGAATAAACAAGTGCGAGTTGGACTCGAACATGAAGGGTTCCGTGCCTCCGTACAATGTTTTAAAACGCTGAAGAAACACGTTTCTTGTATGACGCCCCTTTAATTTTTAACTTTTTCTTATTTTTAGTATTTGTTGTTATGGTGGTCATAGTAATACATAATCGGTGAAAATTTCAAGTATCTAGTTAATGCCATTATAAAGATCGAGTTAAAAACGCTGAAAAAAGCACGTTTCTTGTATGACGACCCCCTTAAATTTTTAACTTTATCTTATTTTTGGTGTTTGTTGTTATAGCGGCTATAGTATTACATAATCTGTGAAAATTTCAAGTATCTAGTTAATGCCATTATAAAG
Source organism: Acrobasis repandana (assembly GCA_963576875.1). Classification (NCBI taxonomy): domain Eukaryota; kingdom Metazoa; phylum Arthropoda; class Insecta; order Lepidoptera; family Pyralidae; genus Acrobasis; species Acrobasis repandana. Next base: position 16,679,864 of record OY756227.1, read on the forward strand.
ATCTAGTCAAAAACGCTAAAAAATAAGTTTTTTTGTATGACGACCCCCTTTAATTTTTAACTTTGTTTTTATTTTTAGTATTTTTTGTTATAGCGGCTACAGTAATACATAATTAGTGAAAATTTCTAGTGTCTAGCTATTACGGTTCAAGAGATAAAGCCCTGTGACAGATGGACAGACGGACGGACAGCGGATTCTCAGTAATAGGGTCCCGTTTGCACCCTTCGGGTGCGGAACCCTGAAAAGCGGGAAAGCCCATTCCGAGCTCCAAAGTAGCGTAGCTGAGGATGCAACCGGGACCTTGCTAAGATGAAGACTAGTAGGCGTAGTATTATTTACTTATGTAAACCCCACTTTTAGAAGTTTTGTATTTTGTTACAAAGTTTCAAGGAGAGGAAACTTTCCCCATATCTTGTAATGAGTGGGTGGAAAGCTTTGTACTTTCGGTACAAATATGTAGAAAGTCCGACGTGTGTATATTGCTAACGATGTGTGTCAAATGGCTTTTATCTCTTTTTAATTTTTTAATATTTAGTTCCTTCTAAGTATGTACCTATATACCCCGTTAGTGATGTTTTATTTATGTAATACAATAAAATACACACGCTATAATAATATCATTAGAGATTTTCCACAGCGCTGGAATTGCTCTGATAAAGAAGTGATAATGCATCTGTCTGTATAATGCCTGCTAATATAAATGTGCTTAGGTCATGGAGTATTTAGCCTATGGAGGACGCTAGCGGGGGAAACCGCGCGCGAAAAGAGCCTGCTTGCCAGAGAAAAATATCGTTACTCTTATCGATATTTTTCACTACGCTTATGTTCCTACTACCCTACGCAAATCATCGCTATACGACGATTGTACCAATGACAGCGGTAAAAATGCTCCCCCCACCCCGCACCAAATCTCGTGCGGTCAGTTTCTTTCAGAAACGTGTCTTTGCGCTGTCCATAGGCTGAATCGTCCTTGGCTTAGGTATACTTACTATTTACTTAAGTAGGTTTTTTCTTTCTTTCGTGTGCGTAAGTTACCAACACGGTATCAGATTTTTCAAACTGGCATCTGACGTAACTTGACAACTGCTGTACAATGATGACAGCAGAGATCAACGGCTCAACGTGTCTCCTGAAGCACGGAGGAGCTCAGAGGCAAGGTCATCCATCAAAGTGCGTTTAAAAAGCAATCATACAACTGACTTTAATAAAATTTCTAATTTAATAAAAAGTAACCACCTGGAAAGTATACCCTTTCAAACAAAAAAGAATTTTCCGAATCAGTCCAGGCGCCTTCGAGACATCTCCTCCTTTTTTTAAAGTCGGTTAAAAAACAAAGCAAGCACATTGGCACAATTGGAATAGAAACTACGATATACAGCCAATTTACATAATATTCACCTAACAACACATAAAAATAAATATGTAACCAGACATCGCAACCATTTCTCAGAACGGCCTGAAATAGCATTGGCGACATCCGCTCGAATCGATAGTCATCTTTAAGTCATAATATTCGTGACCATTTGCGACAAGAGGGCTTTCAAGTACCTAATACAATACAATAGAAATCATATTTGAAGTCAAATTTAACATTTGAAAACAGAGATTTTCCTGTTTACTAAATGTACCTACTTAATTTTTAGGGTTCCGTACCCAAAGGGCGCCAACGGGACCCCATTACTGAGACTTCGCTGTCTGTTCCTCTGTCAGTCCTTCTGTCACAGCACAGGGCTCTATCTCTTTTAACCGTAATAGCGAGAAAGAGTGAGAGAGTGAGAGAATTGAAATTTTTACCGATTATGTATTACGTATTACTGTGTCTGCTGTAAAAACAGCAAATACTATAAATAAGATAAAGACAGTATAAAAATTAAAAGCGGTCGTCATACAGGAAACGTGTTTTTTCAGAGTTTCAAAGCATTCCGTTCGTCCGTCCGTTCATTCGACTTCCGTGGCGTAATGGTTAACACGCTAGTCCACCACCTCCGGAGGTTCTGGGTTAAATTCAGCCAGGCAAGATGAAAAATAGTCTTTTTCAAACTGTCCTGGGTCTTGGATGTTTAGCTATATATTGTATCGTTGAGTTACTGCCTCCGTGGTCCAGTGGTTAAGGCGTCTTCCTTGTGATCCGGAGGTCGTGGGTTGGGAAATCCCACTGAAAAACATACTTTGTGTGCGGAAGTCAGACGGCAGTCGCTCTGTATAAAAATCAGTAACCTCTTAGATCAATCAGTGTGATTTGTCCAAAAAACATTGTACCGAGGTACGAGGTACGGAACCCTTCCTGTACGAGTCCGACTCGCACTTGACCGGTTTTTTACAACATAGATAGTACATTCTCCTTAACTAAGTGCGTTCCTAGTTTGATCCTTAAGGTCGAACCACACTCGGCGCTAGATGCACGACGCAATTTACGTCGCTCATGCAATTTCTACCCGCGCAACTTGCGCGTTGTGAAATTGCTCAAAATTCTTTTATACACAACAAGCTTTAGATTCCAAACAATATGCAATTTTGTCAACATAGGTCGCTTGAACCCAAGTCAACACATAGTTATTCTGCACTGTCATATTTTGCGAATAATGAATTCATAACATGTTTTGTGCCCGCGTTCGTCCTAAGTAAATGTTTGTCAAATTATAGCGACGCTGAAAAAGTGCGCGACTCTAAGCTATAACGACTGAAACAATTATGTTACCGCTTTGGGACTCATTTTTTGAGTAAAAAATATATTCATAGGACGTTGCTTTTACACTTTTTTACTCGCTGAGAATTTATCTAACGCGAACATATAGTTTTTGTGGGTAATTTTCTAACATAATCTTAAACATATAACAACGCTTTTACTTTTTTCATGAACAAAAATTTCTTATATAATTTCACATTGGTATTTTTGGTCATTTTGATTAGTTTTTCATCTGGTCTGACAAGGAAAGCAATGGAATGTAGGCCAGTACGTTGAAAAACATCCTTACATCCATATTTATTATTAATATATATCTTCTACCAATGCATACCGATATAGGCCTAAATGTTTATTACATGGAAACTATTTTATTGTCTGAAATAGAGGAATAAAAATATCTTCAACTGTACTATACACTTTCACAGTAATATATTAGTATTTCCCAGCAATAAATACTCGTAGAAGTGAGCAACTCTTGAAGTGCAGAGTGTGACGCGACATTTATGAACGTCATTTGTTCCAGATCCTGGTTTCGTTCACTCTAGTTCATTGCTTCAGCATTTACACCAATATGGTAGCAAATCTTTTTTGAAATATTAGGTTTGTTCACATTTTTTGACATATAAGTAAGTAATACAATACAATACAATACCCTTGATTGCATAAAAGAAAAATACAGCACATAATTATCTTGAAAATTAGGAAATGCGCAAAAGGCGGCATTTTTCTTTTATTCTTTATATTATATTATACTAGCTGTGCCCGCGACTTCGTTCGCGTGGTTGTCGGAACGTAATGTTATATAGCCTAAAGCCTTCCTCTATAAATGGACTACCCAACAAAAAAAGAATTTTTCAAATCGGACCATTAGTTCCTGAGATTAGCGCGTTTAAACAAACAAACAAACTCTTCTGCTTTATAATATTAGTATAGATTTCTTATATTATATTATAATATATTTCTTATATTATATTATATGACCAAGTATGGCTCTGGTAGCACAGAGATGGTCGAGCTCCTGCAGTGGAGACTAAATAAGACCTCATCATCATCATCATCATATCAGCCACAGGAAGTCCACTGCTGGACATAGGCCTCACCCAAGGATTTCCAAAACGACCGATCGGAAGCGGCCTGCTTCCAGCGTTTTCCTGCAACCTTGCTCAGGTCGTCTGACCACCTAGGTGGGTGTCCTACGCTGCGCCTGCCGGTACGTGACCGCCATTCGAGAACCTTTTTGCCCCATCAGCCATCGGTTCTTCGCGCTATATTCCCCGCCCACTGCGACTTCAATGAGCTAATCCGCTGGGCTATGTCTGTGAACTTAGTTCTTATACGAATCTCCTCATTTCTGATTCGATCACGTAAATAAGACCTGATGACGATGATTCGTTCTATTCACAAATATTAGCGGTCTATTCCTTTATAGGCGCCTTATTATAATACTATTGGAAAGACGTCTCAATAATTGTAAGATCAGTGAAAATTTAGATATATTAAAAATACAACATCACAAACATTGGATTTTTTCAAAACGATTTATACAAATGAAAATTTATCGCTTGATAATATTGCACCATGGGGATACGTCTGTCGCATGCACCCCGAAAGATGGGCCAAATTACCACAAATTGGATTCCACATTGCAGAGGAAAACCAGACGACCAAGGAAAAGATGGGCAGATGATTTAACTAATTTTGAGGAGAAGTGGAGAGTGATCAAGTGAGTATCAAGGCACCAACAGGAGTGCAGGATGTATGGAAAAAATAGGGTAGGATTTTGGCCACCAATGGGACCTAAATGGCTAACAAAAAAATTGCACCAATGCAAGGGTAAAAATTCAAAATCTGTAACCAATATGTAAAAGCTGATTTTGCATTCGCAATTATTAGTGTAAATCATTTATTTTAAAATTAATATTTACAAAGAAACTTTATATTAAATTGAGAAATGTAACAGTCTATTACAAAGGAGCCTGATTCTCATAACACAGGGAAACCTACTGAGGGAATCAGCGCAACTTAATTACAAATAAATAAATTTCATTTCATTTCAGTATAAATATTAACTAGTACAATAACATTTTTTTCTAACCTGTGTTTTCCTACACAAATAACACTTTTAAACTAAAATTAAAATTATGAATAAGTATAGGTACAAAAAAATATATAGAACCTATGGAACTAAAAGGAAAAAGTAATTGTACTTCAAAATAAGTAATTGCCCTAAAGTTTCGAATAGTTGAAACTCCAAATGGAAAAGTTGTTGCAACGATAAATACTGAATCTTTTAGAAAAGATAAGAAATAAAATTTTACAAAAGCACTAACATAGCTTTATAAACTGCGGTGTTGCATTTACAGCTAATTACAGCAAATTGCTGGTGCATTTTTCTTGTACGTGACCTGCCAGCTGTATTGCTGTATTAGTAGTCATTAAGTACGAGTAGGAAATAAGCTCGGTTGAACCACATTCCATGAAATATAGCACTTTGTGTTCTGTATATTTTTACCCGACTACGGCAAAACCAAAAGGGTGTGTGTGTTTCGCCGCTATGTGTTCATCTGCCTAGTACGAGTATTTATATGATATCTATGGTACCTTAACAAATGAGGTATCATTAGAAGCGTCATGACTGTACCTGTCCGCTGGCTATCGTCACAGTAAATTCAATATGGCACCCTGTATAAGCCATAAAGTAATGACAAAAAAAATCATACCGTGTAGGATATCAAATAAATGGAATTAATTAGCACATTCTAAAAATATATATGTACATTATTATCTGCTTCCCTCTTTTCTTCTTCTTCGTCTAAGCGCGATCCCAGTTGCATCCTCAGCTGTGCTACTTCGGAGCCCAGGGTACGCTTTTGCGCGTCTGTCCGTCTGTCCGTCTGTTCGTCTGTCCGTCTGTCCGTCTGTCCGTCTGTCCGTCTGTCCGTCTGTCCGTCTGTCCGTCTGTCCGTCTGTCCGTCTGTCCGTCTGTCCGTCTGTCCGTCTGTCCGTCTGTCCGTCTGTCCGTCTGTCCGTCTGTCCGTCTGTCCGTCTGTCCGTCTGTCCGTCTGTCCGTCTGTCCGTCTGTCCGTCTGTCCGTCTGTCCGTCTGTCCGTCTGTCCGTCTGTCCGTCTGTCCGTCTGTCCGTCTGTCCGTCTGTCCGTCTGTCCGTCTGTCCGTCTGTCCGTCTGTCCGTCTGTCCGTCTGTCCGTCTGTCCGTCTGTCCGTCTGTCCGTCTGTCCGTCTGTCCGTCTGTCCGTCTGTCCGTCTGTCCGTCTGTCCGTCTGTCCGTCTGTCCGTCTGTCCGTCTGTCCGTCTGTCCGTCTGTCCGTCTGTCCGTCTGTCCGTCTGTCCGTCTGTCCGTCTGTCCGTCTGTCCGTCTGTCCGTCTGTCCGTCTGTCCGTCTGTCCGTCTGTCCGTCTGTCCGTCTGTCCGTCTGTCCGTCTGTCCGTCTGTCCGTCTGTCCGTCTGTCCGTCTGTCCGTCTGTCCGTCTGTCCGTCTGTCCGTCTGTCCGTCTGTCCGTCTGTCCGTCTGTCCGTCTGTCCGTCTGTCCGTCTGTCCGTCTGTCCGTCTGTCCGTCTGTCCGTCTGTCCGTCTGTCCGTCTGTCCGTCTGTCCGTCTGTCCGTCTGTCCGTCTGTCCGTCTGTCCGTCTGTCCGTCTGTCCGTCTGTCCGTCTGTCCGTCTGTCCGTCTGTCCGTCTGTCCGTCTGTCCGTCTGTCCGTCTGTCCGTCTGTCCGTCTGTCCGTCTGTCCGTCTGTCCGTCTGTCCGTCTGTCCGTCTGTCCGTCTGTCCGTCTGTCCGTCTGTCCGTCTGTCCGTCTGTCCGTCTGTCCGTCTGTCCGTCTGTCCGTCTGTCCGTCTGTCCGTCTGTCCGTCTGTCCGTCTGTCCGTCTGTCCGTCTGTCCGTCTGTCCGTCTGTCCGTCTGTCCGTCTGTCCGTCTGTCCGTCTGTCCGTCTGTCCGTCTGTCCGTCTGTCCGTCTGTCCGTCTGTCCGTCTGTCCGTCTGTCCGTCTGTCCGTCTGTCCGTCTGTCCGTCTGTCCGTCTGTCCGTCTGTCCGTCTGTCCGTCTGTCCGTCTGTCCGTCTGTCCGTCTGTCCGTCTGTCCGTCTGTCCGTCTGTCCGTCTGTCCGTCTGTCCGTCTGTCCGTCTGTCCGTCTGTCCGTCTGTCACAGGGCTCTATCTCTTGAACCGTAATAGCTAGACACTTAAAATTTTCACCGATTATGTATTACTGTGGCCGCTATAACAACTAATACTAAATAAAAAAAGGTTAAAAATTAAAGGGGGTCGCCAAACAAAAAACGTGTTTTTTCAGCGTTTTTAACTCGATCTTTATAATGACATTAACTAGATACTTAAAATTTTTACCGATTGTATTACTATGACTACTATAACAACAAATTCTAAAAATAAGATAAAGTTAAAAATTAAAGGGGGTCGTCATACAAAAACCGTGTTTTTTTAGCGTTTTAAAACATTGTTCGGGGGTACGGAACCCTTCATGTACGAGTCCGACTCGCACTTGCCCGTTTATTCTTATTCATATAAGAATAAAAATATCTCCATGCATGTCAATGGTCACCCAAGGATGCCAAAAACCTTGCAAAATGGAAAAGAAATAGCCGGAACAGTTTAAATGATTTGGCTATACGATTAGTTTTACGACCGGCAGCCGGCCTGACGTCACCCTCTTTGGGAATGTATTTGTGCGAAAAGTTTTACAACCGGTCGCCGCCTGACGTTAACCCACCTTGGGAATGCAATTGTAGCACGAGATGTTTGTTCTTAATCCTTTAGCCGCCTCTACGACATCCACAGGAAGAGATGGAGTGGTCCTATTCCAACCCGGAACCACACGGGTGAGCTGTTTCCCCCTGTTGTTTGCAATATCTGGATAAACCATGGATAAACGTAGTTTCCAGCTAGAATCTTCCCGTAGTCGGGTTTTTTAGTTTTTAAAACTATATCTAGTTATAAAGTAGAGCCATAAAATACTCGATCGATAAATTTGCTACTGCTAGGAATTCCTAGTTTATGATTATGTAGGTATTTTTATTTTTAACAAACTAACAATTTTAAGGCTCAATTCAGTTCATACTAATATGTACATAGTACTTAACAAATTTCCCCAAGGAACATATATTTTAAAAATAATAAATTAAGAAAAATATTTTGTGATTCAAAAAAAAATCTTTATTTCCAAACCAGCCTGTGGCAGGGGGACCCGCTCTTCCAAACAGTATTAACATAGTCCTAGTTTACAAATAGATTTTAAAAAAAATATAGATAGTTTTAGATCTATTGACAGGGGTGTATGTTGTGTTGTGTACATGTGTGTGTGTGTGTGTGTGTGTGTGTGTGTGTGTGTGTGTGTGTGTGTGTGTGTGTGTGTGTGTGTGTGTGTGTAAGGGTGTTATCACATACAGTAATCCCATAAAAGTAGACCATTCAGCTCATCCGAGTTTCTGAAAAATCATGTTCTGATATATGTTCTTTGGGAAAGTTGTTCAGTATCATGGACTGTATCTACCCTTGAAATATTTTCAGTATATTTTATTACACGTTATATACTTACTAATTCCTATAAAATGTTCACTTCGGTGTGAGAGAATGCCATTTATCCAGTATAGTATTCGCGTCCCTTGCGTCCACAAAGAGATGGCAGGCTGGTCCCTGTAGCCTGTAGTATAGTTTGTAAGACATAGCTTATCTGCGATTTCAAATAACATTTTTAGTTTTTTTTTTATTTCTGATTCCCTATTTCCACCTTTCACGTTCACTATTACTACGTATTGATTCAGAGTGTGTTTGTCGCCTACACTGTGTTCGATGGTGTTCGATTTTCACGCTGCCTAACAACAGTACCTATGTAATATAGCTTAATGCCTGATTCCTAATATTGATATAGCAGTAAGCGAGACCAGATTCGAGAGATTTAACAATAGTAGGTCGGCTTTTGAAGATTTTAGTTATTGAAATCAAAATGAAAGATTTATTCAGTAATTAGGCCTTTGCAGGCACTTTTACACGTCAATAATTATAGTGTACAATACGTGTAATGTTTATTTATATTTAAATTATTATTTTTTGTTCAAAAGCTACCGATACACGTTTCGCAACGAGCACTGCTGAGGAGAAACGCCGAAAGAAACTCATTTACACAGTATTGGTCGCCTACACGCCAGAAGGGCTTTGTCAGTTTACAAAGATATTATGCTTAATACAATGTTATCACAACATAATATGTAAAGCTTGCGAACGAGTGCTCTTGATTTCGAATGTGTTTGTAGCCTACACTGTGTTCGATTGCGCGCTGCCTGTCCATCTATCTGGGCGCATACTACACACATGCCCAGCCCAGTCCCATTTAGGTTTGGCTGCTTTTCTACCTAAATCTACTATCTTAGTCTTGGAACTAATGCTGGCGTTACGTACACGGTCTGTTAATTTAATCCCTAGTATACTTCGTCCTATGGCTCGTTGGCAAACTTTTGTGACAAAATATGTGTTAAAAAATTTCTTCTTCTGATATTTTTAAATTTAAATAACAAAACAACAAATTTTTGATACGAGCTACTCTGTGTCAAAAACTAAATGGCGAGAAATATTAGAATTGCGTCCCCGCAATTACCATAACACAAATGGACCGCAAAAAGTCGTTCATATGCAGCAATTGTCTTCGCCCTAATTCGACCCGCGTCGCAGCCCGTCTGTTTGTGATATCTGCGACCGATCTCGGTAACATTCTGCAGATTTTCGGTCACATGGTTTGTAACATGTGAAAATCGGATCAAATGTAGGTCAAATCTTTTCCGTATCAGACTATGGCCGAGGCTTCACTCAAGATGAGTGAGGCTGTAATGTGTTTTGACGGTCAATAGGATTCGGATGTCACAAGCCATATGTCTTTTTCGATTTTATCAATAACTTAATATCGTTGGTTGTTAAAACATTTTGTTTGCTCTTCTGTTCTGATTTTTGAGATTCTGAAAAACGATACCACTTCTATTCTACGAGTAGTTAAGGTCGTTGAAGTCGAACAAGAAAACTTCAAGTAGGTATATACAATACTCTAAGATTCCTTCGATCTCCTTCGATTTTGCTTCGATTTCCATCGATTTACTTTGATTCGCATGTCTAGGTAATGGCTAGGTCGTATGGATTCCGGCCTTGAATATGACCACTTCATCTCTTCATGTGATTGTCATTAGAGACGAGTAAAGAACTAAGCACAAACATGTCCTCTCGTGCTACAACTGCATTTCCAAGTAGGGTAGGTCGGGCGACGGCTCTATATAAAACTTTTCGCACAAATGTATTCCCAAAGAAGGTTTACGTAAGGCTGGTGGCCGGTCGCAAAAGTGCCACATCATTTAAACTATTCCGGCTGTTTCGTCTCGATTTCGCATGGCTTCTGCCTAGGGTGACCATTGATGAGCATATTGTAGAAGAATAAGCAGGAAAGAAGTTTATTTAGTTAAATTATGTTTATTTTAGTTTATTTAAGGGTTTTATTTATTATTTGTTCTAATGTAGATATCCTGTATATCTACATTAGAACAAATAATAATAGAATTCTATTTTAGTTTTATTTGTATATTCGATTTTTAATATTTTTTTTTTAGAAAGTAGTTCAGTATCATGGACTGAACTTGTCCAAAAAATTTTGCCGGTTGATAAAAAGTCACCCTGTATTTCTTTGGTTCATACAAATAAAACCAAAATAGAATTCTATTTTATTATCGGCACGTACGTGTTTCAATAAGACTTGCAATAAAACGTTTGCGACTTTTAAAAGCTTATAAGTAAACTAATCAGGTACAGTCAAGTGCAAGTCATCCTCAGCTGTGTTAATTCGGAGCTCAGGGTGCGCTTTCCCACTTTTTCTTCTCCAAATATTACATGCATTTCAATGGTCACCCAGGGATGCCAAAGACCTTGTGTTGGAGAAGATATAGCCGGAAGAGTTTAAAGATTTGGCTATGGTTTTACGACCGGCCTCCTGCCTGATGTTAACCCTCTTTGCGAATGTATTTGAGCAAAAAATTTTACAACCGGCCGCGGCCCGACTTTAACCCTCCGTGGGAATGCAATTGTAGCTCAAGATGTTTGTGCTTAATTCTTTAGTCGCCTCTTACGACATCCACAGGAAGAGATGGAGTGGTCCTATGGTAACCCGAAACCAAACGCAGGAGTCTATGATACTGAACTACTTACCATATGTTTTTGCTAGCCTATTAGGTCCATAAAATAATTAACAAAAATAAATTCGCCCTCCCAAACAAATCAGCGCTCAGCCGAACGGATTTTCTATATAGAAGGACGAAATTTTTGTTTTGTTCGTGTAGGACAAAAGTACAAACGTAGAATATAGCTTTTTATTTTTTTTTTGGCAAATTGTAAAAGCCGTTCAAGGGATAAACGAGAATCTGATTCATGTCATAAGTAAATAAATATTTTTTTTTAAGGTTCGTTTTGTTTCTTTCGTCTCGCCATTTGCTTTAACAGAAAAAACTTTCTGCGAAGAAAACAGTAAAATTTTTTGCTTGTCCCAGAAAATCCCAGAAAAATTTGATCGTGAGAAATAAAGTATTTTCGCTACAATTACCCGAAATAACGTACAATACTTTATTTTAAAGTACGGTGGCAACCCTACTTACTGCCGTCATGGTCGCTGGCCGACGATAGCCGAACCATCGAAATTTAAAAAAATTGTTAATGCCATCCACAACAACAACTTAAAGTTAACTTAATGACTAAAGTTTGTGAAAATTTGTGCAAAATGTTACAGTATAAGCATGACATTAGTAGGTACATTATAGTCAAGGTTTACAGGGTTGTTGTAGAGAACTGGTGCCTTTAATTATCTTACAGGTAAAAGTAATCAATACGACCCATAAATGCTACAATGTATGCGTCAATAAATAGTACCTACCTAATAAGATCAATAAAATAAACTTCTGAATATCTTTTACAAAATTCAGAGGTGAATTTTCAATAACAAACTCGATGCGGAAACATAAAATAGGCATTAAACTAACAAAGTAGTCTGAGGTAAACTACGACAAGATGCTACGCCCCACACTTCTAAGTCAATATCTTGCCAAGAAATGCCGTTAAAAACATTGAGAAATCAGAAAATTCTTCTGTTTCTGCTAAGATTTTGCATTTAGTCTGCTGGAGTTAGCTATTGAGTAGCATACTAAAAAAATCTATTTTGACCGACTTCAAAAAAAGGAGGTTTATATGATTTTTTTATGTATGTTCCCCGATTACTCGAAGACGCCTGGACCGATTTAGAAAATTCGCACTTTGATCGTAAATATCTCAGCCATTTTTTAAGATATGAAAAAAGTAAAAACAGTTTTTCTCGTAATTTTTGAAGATTTTTTTAGCATGTAAAGTAAAAAACGTTTGCCAGACCCATTGTTTGAATATTTAGCTTTTCTGGTATTGAAGTCTTGTAGTGAAGACACACACACGCACACACACTTTTAGTTTATAATTTTGTCATATACATACCGTAGTTTTTTTTTTGTTATATTTCGACTTTAACTAGGTAGATTAAACATGTTAATAGATACAGAAGAACGGAGCCTACTAGAACAAGTATTTTATTACTTAAAAGTAGGCTCCAACACCTGTTTATTAGAAATGTAACACAATTTACCTAAATAAATTATTCTTATTTTATTTTTTTTTTGTCTTTTTTTTTAAATGGGGGGAGGTGCAGGGACGGGGAACGGGGACGCATATTGCGTAGGACATTAGGAGAGTCCGTTCTGTATACCTACCCTTACTGTCTTCTGTGACATTCGTCTACGTTTTGTAATAAGAGTATATGGTTTCCTCTTTTATTATAAGTCTTGGAAGTTTGGGCCTTAAAAGATGCACTTCTATACATTTTTTTTATTTTGTATGACAGACAAAATTTGTAACAGCTTCTGATTTATATAACTCTCTTAAAATATTAAATCACAAACAACAATATGTTCTTTTCATATTATGGTGGTTCATCTCTAAGGTCATAAATCCGCCTCAATGACTCTAAGGAACTCTCCTATCAATTATGTATATGGGACCACGAAGCCCGTTGGCCACCGCGAATACATTACTCTCCACTTCGCTGTGGGGTGATTGAAATATATTTAGGGGTTGCTTGCGGTATATCCCCAATTCAATTTTATCTAGCCTACTAAGTTGGGTATTTTTTTTTTTATGTGGTGTTTAATCTTTAGCCATGCCCCGATTTTTTTTCATTCATGTTGCCAAACTAAGTGTTTACGAACTTTTTGGCCTATTATACAAAGAATAAAAAAATACTCAATATCATGAAATGTGGGAAAATCCAAAGAGAAATTCCAATCTCGCAATTATACGCAGCCCGCCGAACTGATGCAATTTTCCAGCGCTTTAAAAACTGTCCGATTTAACGACAAATCGGGTTCACTGCTGAATATCGGCTGAAGATTGCCTATCTAGGGTAAATTGAGTGATCGATGTTACCAAATGCCATCGAATATTCTTTTTATAAAGAATTTACATCGCGTCGCAACTGAAAACAAGAGGTGGCTTTTACGCACAGCGCATAATGCATCCAGTGTTTTGAGTACGTTGCCTTGGTGTGGTGAGTTTGACGAAGTCTATAATTTTAAATGAATTGTGTTTGTGTTTTAGAAATGTAAAAGTAGCTCCGTGGAAGTTAAATCTTTAAAAATAACTTTTAGGGTAGCAGCTCCCCCCTATACGCAAAGTAGGGGTGTTTTTTGTCGCGTGTACCCCATAGTGAGGAGTATCGTTAGATAGGTCTATTAAACCAAAAAAAAGACAACTGCAAAGACAACTTTTCGATTTAGTGAGCCCGCCGCCTAACTTATACCTACCTATTTGAAAAATTTCGTACGCAAAACATAATTCTTAGGAAACAATTATAAAGTTACTTGTTTGAAATGGGTAGTAAACATGCAAAATCTTAGAAAATAAAGTTTGTATGTGTAACGTGTAACTTCGGAACTCTACTCTGCGTGCGGCCCGACACGCACTTGGCCGATTTATTAAATTTATGATATTTGGATACATTTTTAAACGTTTTAATTTGTTGTCGTTTTGGCAAGTATGTCTAAGAATAAATCACCGAGGAACTATATCTTTACTTATCGCACACATACTGGATGACTTTTCAACCACCAGCCAAATTTTTGGGGCAAGTTCAGTCCATGATACTGAAATACTTAAGGACAAACGAAAACAAAATTTGATTATCTAAACAAATCAGCGCTCAGCCGAACGAATTTTATAAAACTAGTTCCATATCGTGGACTGAACTTGCTCCAAAAATTTTGCTGGTGGTTAAAAAGTCAACCCTTATGAACAAATAAGTACCTCAATATATATGTGCCGTGCCAATGCAATTTACATCATTTTTGATCTAAGTTTCTTCTTGTATTTAAGGGTGGGCCTGATGTGGATAGTTTTAAGTTTTTCTCCCGCTTCCACGCACACAAATTTACTCTAGCCGAAGCGATATAGCAAGACCATGCGGGGTGAAAAGATCATGGTAGGTCAATGAGGCTGGTTTTGGTTTATAGGTTTCTTTCGTTTTACAAAGAATATTTATGAGTTATTAAAAAAACAAGACATATTATGGCTGCCTTATGTTTAATACAATCATAATCCAAAGTTACAAAGGATAATTTATTGTATTTCTCGAATACTTTCCATTTTAATATAATTCTGAGGTGATTTAGAGGCAACTTCGCAATTTTTTTTCTATCTAGAAAGTTTTTAAGCAATCGTGTTCTCGAAACATATTATGTATACAGTTAGTCCTGAACTTTGCTGTGTATTTATTTCAAAGTGAGTATTTCGTTAAGAGGAAACCTCAAGGGCTGAAGAAATTAAAAATAGGTATTTGTAAAATCTATTGCTGTTGCGCTGTGCCCGAACTACAACCGAGCAAGTGCGATAGAGACATATTATACTGCAGCTTGGACTGAAAATACCTATTAAAAGAACAGAAAATCAACGATTAGCAGTCCCCTGATTTCTTCTCCAAAACTTAACCAATATAATTACTTTTTTATTACGAATTAACAAAGATTTGAGCGGTGTTCCTAGGTTTTAATTTTTTTATATAATCTAGTCAAATTTGTTTTGTGGATGTATGAACACAGCGGAAATCTGACCATTTTTTTAGGTTTTTGAAACATAGGGACATGCTACTAGCGGCAATAGATATTCAGGAAAAAATATATAACTGTACCGGCATTATCCAGGGAGGAAACAGGGGAATACGTTTGTATGGAAAAACGTCATAGATCGCCCGTACTACCCTTAAGTTCTTAGGAACTTAAGGAACGTGCTCTTAAGAGCCGCGTTTTTTTCGGTGGAGTGTTTTCTATGTCTCTCTTTCCTCCGCTAAGTTCTTAACCTCCTTATATGTTTTTACATTTCATTAACTAAATAATCATTGTCCCAAACTGTGAACTCGCGAACCCCATTAAACTAATTTGGCTCATGTTCCTAAAATTAATTAAATTAACGAACTCAGAAATTAAATAACTTACATCTCCACGCTTACCTTTCATGAAACTCCAATCAAATAATACACTATCACGTCTTTATCCCTGGCAGACAGAGCCTAGGGCGGCAAGGCCCAGGCCACTTTTAGCGTGATGGTGGGCATGGTTTTTGTTGTGGTAGAGCCATGCTACCGGCAAAACTCTGTTATGCTAGTAGCATGAATGGGCCGGCTCGTCCGGGGAAGTACCACACTTTTACAGAAAATCGACATCTGAGTAGTAGCTTCACCGCTTCTATGCTTCGTTCGGTGAGTGGGAGAGCCGGAGCCCCCCTCGCTCCTCCCTCTGGGGAGGACCCTGAAAGGCCGGTGACGCTCTTGTTACACCCCTGGTGTTGCAGTTGTCCATGGGCAGCGGTGATCACTTACCATCTGGTGACCCGCTTGTTCGTTTGCCGTCCTATGACATTAAAAAAAAATGAAGGTGGAAAAAGGAAATCAATCACACGGATTGAGCTAGCCCCAAAGTAAGTTTTAACTTTTGTTTTCGGATACTTACTCAACGATACTTAATACATATACTACGTGTTAATGAACTAACGCAAAACCTCTCATATGGTACATCCGCCTATGAAGCGAAGCATGAATTGAATTTTCATACAAACTGATCAGCTGATCGAGTCAATTTGTATGAGAATCCGAATTTCATATTTGGCATTTTGGGAATGTTGTAGAACAAAAGTTGTTCAGTTTCATGGGCTGAGGTACAGACGGTTAATCAGATACCTGTGCCACAGGCCGGAATCTCCTAAGGTACGCGCAATATGCGTCACCCAGGCGTCACCGTTCCCCGTCCCCGCACCTCTCCCCCGTTTTCGCCTCGATGACTCACGTTGGCCGTCAAGAACCGGGGGAGAGGTGCGGGTGCGGGGAACGGGGACGCATATTGCGCGTACCTTAGGAGATTCCTTTCTGTTTACTCTTACTGTATTCTGTGCCTGTGCCACCGCGCGCGTCGCGCACTACGTAAGGTGGCACAGGTATGTTATCTTTCCTTTGTAACATCTGAGAGGTTTAGCGTTAGTTAGTTAGTTCACGTTGTATAACGTCTAACTAAAAATATACTGAAACTATTTTAAAGGTTAATTCAGTCCATGATACTGAACAACTTTCCCCAAGGAACATATATCGAAATATTTAATATATTTTTTGGCTTTCCATACAAATTCGGATCAGCTAATCGGTCAACTGGTATGGGAGGCCAAAAAATATTTTTCATATTTCGAAATATGTTTCTTTGGGAAAGTTGTTCAGTATCATGGACTGAATCAAAGCTTTTAATAGTTTCATTGCAGTATATTTTGTAAGACCCTGTATAGATAGGTATACTATACACCCAAGACCCAGGACAATTTGAAAAAGGCCATTTTCCAATTTGGCCTGGCTGGGGATCGAACCCAGAACCTCCGAGTAACGGACTAGCGTCGATCAAAGATACTCGAGTTATCGTCGAACAAACATACCCACATACAGGCTGACTTTTTAAACACCAGCCAAATTTTTGGAGCAAGTTCAGTCCATGATACTGAACTACTTTCTATAAAAAAAGTTATTAAAAATCGATAAAAAATTTAGTTTTTCGTTAATTGTTTTTATGGAAAGTTATTCAGTATCATGGACTTAACTTGCTCCAAAAATTTGGCTGGTGGTTAAAATGTCAGTCTGTATAAACAAACGCCGGATTGTTCAAACAGACTCTAAGAACTTCGCTCGCTTGGTCAATGATATGAATAAATCATACCTTTATTTATTTACCGATATGTGACGTTCCACAGAAAAAGGTACCTTGTGGACGCTGGCGCTTAGGACGTTTAGAAAAACAATTCGTACAATTAACTTAGCTTGAATAAACACAATGTCGTA
This sequence comes from Acrobasis repandana, assembly GCA_963576875.1. Classification (NCBI taxonomy): domain Eukaryota; kingdom Metazoa; phylum Arthropoda; class Insecta; order Lepidoptera; family Pyralidae; genus Acrobasis; species Acrobasis repandana. The sequence continues at coordinate 16,696,988 of OY756227.1, forward strand.
AGTACCAGCGTCCATAAGGTACCTTTACCCGTGGAACGTCACTTATAATTTAAGAATTTTCTATTTTGCACAAAAGATAATTTCCCAATTCACATCAAGCTATTATGTCACGTCTCAAACAGCTAAACTAGTATTTAACCCTGCGGGCGGCTGCCATTCAGTTAGTTTGGTCTACCAATAACTAGGGTTCCCAAAAGTGTGATTTTTTAAGCTATTTTTATTCTCGACCACAGCTAGACCGCTGAGCCGCAAGACTCAACATGCAGATGTTTTAATAAATTTATATCATCATCATCAGGTCTTTTTTAGTCTCCACTGCAGGAGCACGACCCTCTCTATGCTACCAGAGCCATATTTTAGCCAGAGCAGTCAGAGGATTTGGCCTACACTCTCCATGCTGGCCAGACGGGTTGGAGAGGTCTCATTGATGTTTATAAACTTTGTTTAGCTTGTGTTTTCTAAGTCGCCTTCTACGACATCCACGGGAAAACTTGGAGTGGTCCTATTCTACTCTGCCGGGAACCACACGGCACTTTATAAATTTATATGCACTTTGCAAATTTTTGTTGCGTTCAGGGATAGCAGGATCTAAGCATTAGTTCATAAAAACTGAACATTATATCACCAGTTACCATCCTATACCTATATATTCACCTTTTAGCAAAACACTTTAGTTAAGAATATTTGTGGCAACCCTGCCTTTTAACCAAAAACCCTGTTTTGTATTCCTGTCCTCGGCGCTATTTCACCCAAAACCCTCGAATGCGACGAAATAAAACATTTACAAAGCAAATAGTTACTGTTTTATAAGCTACGAACAATAATTCTCTAGAATCGTAACTAATCCCGAAAAATCATTCCACGCGATATGTACCGCAGCGGGCGGGGCTTAAAATATGAACAGCGCGGCGCGACAGTTCACCGTGACACTCGAGTCGTGCGGTTGCGTCGCAAGAAGTTTCCTTTGAGAATATTGCTGTGTTTTTGCAATAATCGATTCATTAAAATGCCGTCATGTGCCGTGAAGTGGTGTAAAAGCCATACAGACATGAAAAGCACAGGACTCACCTTTCATATGTAAGTAAATAAACATTTTAATATTATACCTCACCGCTCATGGCGTTGACCGCGGCCGTGTCGGTAGAGCAGGTCGCGACCAATCGCATGTATCTTTGTCTATGTGTGTGTTTGAGTGTTTTGTTGTAGTTACCGTTAGTTTGTTTGCGTAAATGGAATCAGAATCGAAACGGTGAATGTAGGAGCGTTAGATTTCTAGAGATTATATTTCGATGTCGAAGTCGCCGACACAGGCTCAACCGTTTGATCTTGAGTTTGTAGCAGCCATGCTACTCGTACAACGATATTCGAAAAGATTGTTTTATATTTTTTTAATGAAAACAACAGCTGCTACCGAATTGAGTTGATTATAATAATGCAACATAATACGGATGAAAAATAAAAAAAAATTTTTGGCTCTTTATGTATATTATTAAAAAATACTGTACACATTTTTTTCTTTTTTAGGGTTTCGTACCTAAAGGGTAAAAACGGGACCCTATTACACGTAGTATATTATTACTATGTGCTATTACTAAGACTCCACTGTCCGTCTGTCCATCTGTCTGTCTGTCACCGGGCTGTATCTCATGAACCGTGATAGCTAGACAGTTGAAATTTTCAGTATTTCTAATGCCGCTCTATAACAACAAATACTTAAAACTAAATAAATAATACATTTAGAAATATCTTTCTTTATAGCAGAAAAATCTCAGTTCTTGATTGAAGTATTCTACTAAATTCATAATGGTTATCAAAAGGTTTATTCGTCTAATCTCATAACCAATAGCATTAATTCGCTTTCATTCGGCAAATAACATTTATCTTCGTTTTCAGAAAAATCTCTAGAATTTTCTATAGAGCACAATTTGCTAACAATTGGTAACAAATTACGAGTAAGTATAGTCAACATTGAAGCCGTTCGCAAAACGACATGCAATTGCAAAAAGACTAATTTTGCTTGGAGAATACTTATAGGTATGTGTCATATTTTTAACACAGAGTAATAATATACTACGTACAATTTTTAACTTATTTTTAGATATGCTCTTTTTCAAACCTCTTTTTTTCTTACAAAATCCGTTTGGGTAAGCGCTGATTTGTTGAGAATGCAATTTTTTTCGTTTTTCGCAATTTTTTAGTTTTTTTAAAACGATGTTCACTTTTGTCCTGTTAATTGTGCGTGTTACTTACAAGCTAAGTAAGTAATTTAAACTTCTAAAAAACGTTGTGTAGCCAACAGTCTTTTAAACCGACAATCAATTGTATTTTTTTAATGCTTGTAATCTCAGTTCTCCATCTACACTATCTACACTAATATTATAAAGAGGAAAGATTTGAACCTATTTTTGTATGTTTGTATGTTTGTAATGAATAGGCTCAAAAAGTACTGGGCCGATTTAAAAAATTCTTTCACCGTTGGAAAGCTACACTATCCCCGAGTGACATAGGCTATGTGTGTACCACGGGCGAAGCCGGGGTGGACTGCTAGTCATTTATAAAACGAAATGAAAAATTCTTATTTTTATTTAAAAGAGGTCCCGTTCAGATTGGTACTAATAAATTTTATCCAAATCGGCATAGGATATTATGTCATCCAAGTAGACAATGGTTGACAATTTTGTTTTCCTGAGACTCTCCAGAGGTTTTTTACGGCCGCTGGGATTAAAATCCTATTTTTTAATTATACTTTAATTATTTTATTGAGTCATTGCCAGACTTGGAGAAAAAAATATTCTCGGATTCTTAGAGTGACTATTAGTTCCACAATTTACGAATAGTTCCAATGATGACTGAAGCCTTTCGAACACGAATAATTCAACTGAATCGAGTCAGCAATTTAAACTCAATCTGTCGGGATTTATGGCACGGAATGGTAGCTAATAACTTTAGACTGATAGCGCCAGTCTCAAAATATCTTCATTTTTTTTATTAATTACCAAAATAAATAATTCGAAAGAGATTTTCAATTTGATGGGTCTCTTGATTCCGTGGGCTTTTTCCGCACCTAAGCCTAGGTGCGAAAAAATCAAGAATCAGCGACATTCTTCTGTGCATCCCCTTTAGTGGACTGGAAAGTTGTTTTCCTTCAAGCCAGTGCAGCTAGTCGAGGTAACGGAGCAATGCAGAGGGTGAGCTGCACGCTTCTACCAGCGTTTTTGGAGATCCCAGGTACTTATCCTCTCTTGTTGATACAACGCGCGAACACTCCAGTATCCCGTGCTTTGATGTTTCTTGTGTCTCCATTCAACCTCTACTCTACATAGAGGGCTGTTGGTCATACCCATTCGTGATTCTACCGCTGTACACGAGCGTTGTAAGTAATTCTACCGTTAACAGAAGTATAAAGTACTTGAAAACTTGGTGAACTGTCAATCGGATTTCAAAGTAACGTCCTCAAAGTAGATTATGATATTACAATACTTTACTCCCTCGTAGCAAAATCTACTATTTATTATATCTCGTTACCAACCAATGGGTTGACTGGTAGATAAAGCCTCAGGGTTTTAAGTCCGCTTAGTACATTTGTAATAAAGTAAAATAAATAAATAAACCCATTTGTACACGGGATGGTATGTCCTTTCGCTATGGGTAAATAATAACATATAAAGGTACCTATGTAAAATTCTCGTAGCATCTACAGCTAATGATAAAATAAAGATACATAAATCACGTCTGTCTGCAACTTTGTGATAGGTACTTATGAATTTTTACGCGTCAGTTGCAGCGTAAGGGATTTCAGACCCGTGTGGCTACAAAACTGTTATTCTGCAATTTTTTCCCTATGTAGTTAAATAATTTTATGGCTATAAGAAACCAACGGCTCTTCTCAGGGCCAAAGCAATAAAAACTGTTCAGTTAATGACCCACTTAATGATTTTTACAATTCCCTACACACTGCACAGTGCGAGGCCTCAATGAGGAAATAGCCTTTTTCAAACTGTCTCGGAACTTGGGTGTTTATCTATACACGCAATTATTTTAAAATATTGTATCGTTGAGTTATAATCCCATAATAAAAGTTTAAATCTGGCTAATTAAGGCTAGCTCAATCAGTGTAATTGGTCCTAATATTTTGATTTATTTAATGAGTCAAATGTTCGAGCAGTCGCCCTGATCAAACACTGATCTGTTTAATTATAAGAAAAATATATCCAATTTGACTTGAAATAAGAGGTGGAAAAGCTGGCAAGCGAACCTTGGGCTCCGAAGGAGCACATCTAAGAATGCAACTGGGAACACGCTAAGATGAATGAGAGAGAGTTGTACCGCTAGTTGAGTGGCCCTCCTTGCTCAGTTTTACGCCTTTAGCCTTTGATTAATGGCTTGCATTTGCTAACTACGACATTTCCGCCGCCCCAGCGCTTCCCAAACTTTTGCTTCAGCTGTGTTGAGAATAATTCAAGAGTGCAATAAATAAGAAAATATTATTTATTAGACCAGCATTTTAAGTTACATATATTTTTTTAACATTGATATTGTTTATGTGATTACCAGTGCATGTGCCCGATGTTCAGCCAAAAGTGCGACATGGCCATAGATCGGTCAAAATTGGAGATATATCTTAGAGATATATCTCAGAGATCTAGCGTATGGCACTTAAATTTTTAAAATAGGTTGGTTAGTTTTTAAGAAAAAATCGAAAAAAATCATTTCTGGAGATTAAATTGGGATATTAAATAAACCCATTGGGTAAATGATCGCACGACAGATGTGGGTTCCCAAAGATGGGGACTGGTTTGTAGTTATTTCTTTATTTCATTTTCAATGTGCTCTGATATTTGCGGGTATTGTGAAATCTGTATTTTTTTATATCTACTGACTTCACATCATCATTAGTATCATCAATCACAACCTCGAACCTCCCAATGTTGAAAATAGGTCTAATCTACTTACATGTACATAAAAACCAATAAAATCATTACTAATAACTAAAAGCTGATTTTGCTAATTAGTATTCTGGCCAATTTATTTGACAATCCCAAGGGAACCTTACATATTTTCGGAATAAGAAGTACCTACGTATTATATTAATCTAGGTTTATCATTAGCAGTCTAGTCAGTCCTTCATGCAAAATATAATTAGGTATATTCCAATAATGGAATGACAAACAACTAAATCTCATCGTATCTCCACCGACAAGAGCAAGCTCTTAAGGCCGTAACTAAATTTTCCGGGGTCCAGTGCTGCCCCCATTTAAAATAAATCATTTCAAAGAAAACGGAGACATTATTTAAAATTTTGCTACTACCAAGTCCTAGATAACCCTTCAAAGTATTTTATGAACTTTTTTTTACAGATTATAATGAGAACATTAAGCTTTACTACGCATATTTGCCAATAGTGGCCGTTTTTCGCAAATGTGCGTAGTAAAGCTTAACGTTCTTACTTTAAACTGTAAACAGTAGCTCATAAAATACTTTGAAGGGTTATCTAGGACTTGGTACTAGCAAAATTTTAAATGATGTCTCCGTTTTCTTTGAAATGGTTTATTTTAAATGGGGGCAGCACTGGAACCCGGAAAATTAAGGTACGGCCTTAAGTAAAAAAAAAAACAACTAATCTCACAAATATTGAAACATCAAAGCTTTCACATTTTATATTAATTATACTTATTACATAGGTACACTACTTACTATGCTTGGGTCCTTGTCTTTCTCCCACATTGGAAACCACATCCCGAGTTTCCGACCCTTCGGATTTCACTTCAGCCCTTACAGTTTTTCTCTGCGTTTTTATTCCCCTTTAGGATTTATGTTTCATTTGCGGAAAATCTGGACGTCTAAACGCTCTCGGGACCATTCATTATATAGATCCAGTAGTAAATCAGAAGATATGATTTGTGTTTAAAGTAATAGTAAATAGTTATACATATTCGTTGTTCTGTATTTGGTATTACAATAAAGAGTATCTATTTCTATCTTCTAAATAAGTATTCATGTATTATTGATTTAACTATTTTTTATTTATATACTTTTACCAAATAGGGCAGTGATGTACTCTTTAAGAATGTCTCATATCATGAGAATTTATTTTTCAGTCAAAGGCTTTATTTATCGTTGCTTATGGATTTTATACAATTTTTGTCCTCTTCTAGCCAGGAACTGTAATTTTCCCCCGCGGAGTGAGTGTAAGAAACACTTGCAGCTCGATGACATGAAATAGATCTAAATTATCATAATAAATGGTAAACCAGAAACAAATATCGTATCATACCAATGATTTTAGGCCTACGTAATAAGTTGGTTAATAAGGCTGTTCATTCAACAATCTTGCTAAGCGCATCAGGGTTTGACCACCTTTGGCTTTGGCAACACCATGACGCACTTAGCAAGACTGTTGGATTACCCACGCTTATCATAAAGAGGCACCGATACACAAGTGTGGCCTTTGGGTCTTGTGGCCCTGGTCTAATACGTCTGACGAAGGCTGAAGACGTGATGTGTATGTGTGTGTATGTCATAAATAGTGCTTGCTCGTTGAAGTTATTGTTCATTCCCATAATCCAGCATTAACTACCTACAATGGTAACAAATTTGATATTTACACACTGTTGGAATGCCAACAGTGTGTAAATATCAAATTTCCAGTGTTCAAGGAAAATGTTTAACAAACAAGAAAATTAAATAACTCTGGAATCTGTGTTTGTTATACCGCTCAAATAATATAAGGGGAACTCATTACGATTGGCCACAGATTCCTACTGAGCCTTGAAAGCCTAAACATATAGTTTGTGGTGTGGTAAACGTTTTCCATCTTTTACAGGAATGTACCTACCCGTCTTATTTATTTTTCTAGAAAGCTTTTAAAATAGGGATGATAAATGGGTCAGAAAAGTATTATTCTAATAGTCCTATAGTTATATTAGCCAAAAATAATGTACCCATATTTTTCAGTTTATCAAAAAAGTAAAAATTTACAAAGATACAGATCTAAGTTCCAGAGTGGGGCCGTGACGTCATGAGAAAGTTAAATGCCCTGTATCTTCGTCATTTATTGATACTCAGATAAAAGAAAAAATATTACAACGGCCGCGGCGGCACCGTGTGTAAGTAAAGGGGTTCCAAGACGATCAAACGACTTGACGGCAAGCACGTAGATTTTTGCTTGAGCCAAGCATGTTGACCGTTTTCAATGGTTGCTTGATGCTGGAGTCAAGCATTTACGTGGTTACCCCGTGCCCGTGCTTGAATAAATAAGTCTTTTTTTAGGGTTCCGTACCCAAAGTGTGCAAACGGGACCCTATTACTGAGACTCCGCTGTCTGTCCGTCTGTCACAGGGCTCTATCTCTTGAACCGTAATAGCTAGACACTTGAAATTTTCACCGATTATGTATTACTGTGGCCGCTATAACGTCGTCATACAAGAAACGTGTTTTTTCAGCGTTTCAAAACATTGTACGGAGGTACGGAACCCTTAATGTACGAGTTTGACTCGCACTTGCCCGTTTATTATCATTTGGCTTCGCCGAAGTCGGCGATAACTTATCTACGCATTTAGCAGAACATTACACGCAAGTTATTCTGATCTCTGATGGACGACTGACGAATGAGTGTAATCTGTCTCGTGTCGTCGCTTGTTTACAGCCTTTTATCAAAGTCTCCTCGTAGTAATGGACCCAGAAAAAATATATCACACGTCAGTACAAAAAAAAATTGGACATTCTGGTGAGTATACAAGAAACATTATTTGATATTAAACAACTTTTCATAATAAAAATAAACTAAAATCTAGGTAATTTTTTTTTTTTTTTATGTGGCATGGTGCCATGTACACTGGCTGCATTCCCGCACTGATTGGCTACTGTTTTCTCTTTGCGAGATATGAGCCGGCTCTCTGGCACCAGTGGCGTCGACGAGTCAAGCAGTAAGTAACTTTTTAGGGTTCCGTACCCAAAGGGTGCAAACGGGACCCTATTACTGAGACTCCGCTGTCTGTCCGTCTGTCACACGGCTCTATCTCTTATACCGTAATAGCTAAACATTTGAAATTTTCACCGATTATGTTTTACTGTGGCCACTATAACAACAAATACTAAAAATAAAAAAAGTTAAAAATTAAAGGGGTCGTCATACAAAAAACGTGTTTGTTTTACCGTTTTTAACTAGATCTTTATAATGGCATTAACTAGATACTTGACATTTTCACCGATTGTGTATTTCTATAGCCACTATAACAACAAATTCTAAAAATAAGATAAAGTTAAAAATAAAAAGGGGGTCGACCCTCTTTTTATAATCCCCCTTATCTTACAAGAAACGTGTTTTTTCAGCGTTTTAAAACATTGTACGGAGGTACGGAACCCTTCATGTACGAGTCCGACTTGCACTTGCCCGTTTATTTTTAATATTTTTTTTTACTTGAACCTAAGTTATGTAGATTATAAATTTTCCTGACATTTGGCAAGATTTTGCCAATAATTATTTATGTCTGTAACAACAGGTATAGTCTTTCTTTACATACATACAGCCAGTCTTTTCATCACGTTAAGAATTCCATCAGTTCCTAACCACCCCTCTTGATTAAACTATAAAGGAAACTATTCGCTAAAGAGGAGATTCCTCGGAATTATCCAATTAAGGCTGCGCTCCGATGGTGCTGAGGGCAAACGACCAGCAAACCGCAGTAATCTGCTCCATCAGTTTGAAGGTACTTACACCATGTAAAGGTACCCATACACTGTAGACTAGACTTAATTAAAGTCCTTAGGCTCCCAGGTGGGGTAGAGAGCTTCAACAGTGCTTCGATATCGCGATCGGTTTTGGGTTACGCGCTTTACTTCGGACCAGCCCCCGCAGTATGGCCCCGGCGACAAGGTTTATCGAGCGCCATCATCTATCACTATCTCGCTCTACGTAATAATAACGAACGGGGTGGCACTAGTCCATCGCGCGATATAAACTTTATCTGGATTTATCAACGTGCCATGCTAGGTGGGCAGGTTAGCCCGATTGTCTTCATCTCGGCCAACTTTTCACTTGTTCTGGGAGTCCAATAGGGCTTGCATCGGGATGTGTGTGGGCTCTCTTTTTAGAGAATGGCCTATCTATGTCCATTTGCAAAGCAAGATCTGCTTGTCAATCCTACACTGTAGAAGGAGGATCCAATTAAAAAGATGTAATTTGAAAGTTAAAAAAAATCACAGCCGTGATTTCTATTAGGGTGTAGGTTGGTTTAAATTGTGGTAAGTGTTCTTAATTTTAAGCATTTCAGTTTTTGCACTTATTTCTATTTATACTAGCAACACCTGTAGGTTGACTGGTAGAAAAGACTAAACCCACTGCACCGTGCACTGTCGCGGACCGCGGTTCAACACACTGACGCTCCCAGCGCGTTGACGCGTTTTCAATGTGTTAGAATAGGCGTGTTTTCTATACAAATTGAGATACTTGCATACAATGTTAAAATCTGCCGCCCCGCGCTCCGCAACGGTGCGCGGTGCAGTGGGATCACCGCCTAAGTCCGCCCGTTACAGTTTTCTGTAATAAAGATAAATTAATAAAAAAAAAAAATTTGCTTCGTAAAGTGATACAGGCTCCTCTTTCCGCGCAGATCGTAAAAGCCAGTATGAGGAATGGGCGAGAACCTGAATTAAGTTTGTAGCGATACTAGCCTTCACTATTTCGATTCCCTTTTTACCACTTCATAACTACCCTCACTTTGTATGTGGCCTATGGGTCTTAGGCTATCTACCCCGTTAGGAATAAAGACGTAGTATGTTATGTAGTACACACTGTGTAAAGTCCCTCTAAGTCTTAATTAATGTCCTTGAAACACGCAATTTAGCATCCCTCCGGAACTTTTTGGCAGATGAAGATATAAAGTCGGGCCATCCAGTTCTATGCAAAGGGAAATGCTACTAATTTTACGAATAAGTATACAGAGGTAAATAACCCAAATATCCTGATTGAGATCCAATGATTCTGATAAATGCTGTGGAATACTGTAGATTCTACGTATTCGTATCGTACGATTAATAGTTAAAGAATAATATAATTACTAACGTAACATAGATTGTACCAGGATAGCATAAATCTGCAGGAGTTTACTTCTGCAGACTTACAAAAAGTGTGTTTGACTGTTATTTTAATTTATTAATTATACAATAGTGATGTTGTTTAGCCCGTGGTTCGATTTATTACGCATACAGGATGATTTAACCCTCTGAGCTAGAAGTATTCAAGAAAAGTACTCTATGTGCTAAATAAAATATACATATCTTACAATTACCTACCTTGTTTCATAATAAAAATCAAAGATAAAAGCCCACAAAGTTGTACGGCAAACTCCCAATCGCAGTAATACCGACTGCCATATGACCGCTCGCCCCGCGCGCCGCCGCGGCGGGAAGGTCATACGGAGGAATCGCGCAGCGAGAAAAGCGACAGCGAAGTCATTGACAATACTGAATACTGCGTTAGCCATGTATTGCAAACGTGGGGATTTTTCCTAATGAATAACAGTAAAAAAAAGTATTCTTTTTCTTGCTATTTTGTGTTGAATTAGTGATTCTGATTCCAAGATTTCAATATAAGTACTCGTAGCTCAGTTTTTCAAAATCAATGTGTATATTCGAATTAGGAAGCTACTCCTTTTTAAAGTCGTTTAAACATAACGTTTTACTCACGTTTCTTTTTTGGAAGATTAAAGACTATAAAAATAAAGCCCGCAACTGCTACGTTTCCGTTTCCGGGTTACGATTGCCACGTTTTATTTGAGTGCACTTTTTATGGAAGACGTCGGATACGACCATAACTTGGATCGTTCGCTGAAGATGACAGTTAACGTAATGGTTTAGGGAGAATTTGAAATACGGATATAAGATAGATGAACGTGATATTTATTTTTTTTACTTTTAAGGGTTCCGTACAAAAAATGTAAAAACGGAACCCTTATAGGATCACTCGTGCGTCTGTCTGTCTGTCCGTCCGTCTGTCACAGCCAATTTGCTCCGAATCTACTGGACCAAATCAGGTGAAATTTGTAGGATGACCATGATCCTATGACCCAAACACAGATGAGCAAAGTATTTTTTTTTTAAATAATTATTTTCGGAGGACAAATTTGGAAATTAAAAAAGAATTTCAAAACTTACTGTGTCATATATTAAATAAAAGGGCTCGTTATAAGGATCTCAAATATATTTTAGTTATTATTGTAAAATAAATAGCCCCTCCCCCCCCCCCCACCCTGATCTCCAAAACTAAGGAGCCTAAAATTTAAAAATATCCAAAATATAGTTCATTGCATGTAGATTACAGGAAAACCTATGAGAAGTACGGAACCCTCTTCACGCGAGTTAACTCGCACTTGACCAGTTTTTTCTATTGTCGAAGATCGAGAGTATTTTCAGAGAAAAAATATAAGTAATATACAAGTGCGGCGCGGGAACTTGCTAATATGAAAGGTCAATAAAAAAGAAAGCAGTAGAGATGTCATTGTAATTTCAGTTTTATTGTGGAATAAATCATCAAATTTTTTTATTAAATAGTTTTGAAGATAACAGCGGTTACATAACGGCCCTCATTGTCAATGCATTGAGTTACCCGATTTCGATAATACAAAATTCCAGACCCCTTTGATGTCCAGTAGGACATTATAAACGACTGTGGGATGACCGTGGCCACATACTGGTCAAAGATGATTTGAAATTGAAGCTACAGTAAAACCATTTCGACTCGACAAGAAGAAGATTGTAAACGAATTAAGTTAAAGTTCTAAAATCCAGACGCCATCTTGAATTCAAAAAACTATCAGATTTGGATTCCCCCACGCAAAAATCCCTAAAATTCTGAATTTCAGTCAAATCGGAAGCAGTCGACTGTTGGCGGCCATCTTGGAAAATTTGAAAATAATACGCTCAGCGCTTGGTGGGATTGGCTCGGCCTACGGCCTAACATTTTCATTCTGTTCTTAGCACACTTATCCTAAGCTATCTCAAGAATATATTTTTAGATTTTTTCTTATACTTAGTCTAAAATACCGTAGGTATTGCAAAACTTTTCCAATTATTCCTTGTAGGTATATTTTTGCCTAACGTCTTAACTTTAGTTCTCCTCAGTCCCTGCCCATTAAACCTTTAACCTTTTGTTCCGCTAACGAGCACCGAAAAGAGTTTAATCAAAACTTTGCTAAGCAGTGACAGACTAAGCACTTTATTTTCACGCCTAAACTTTGTACTAAACAACTTGCTGTCTCTGGAAAGTTAATCTTTGATGAAATCGAAAAATCAGCTGGTCGAGATATTTTTAATTTGTTTTCTGGCCAAGATTTCAATAGCCTGGACTGTACCAACTGTACGGTACGTGTTCATAAAGGATTATTTCGCCTTTCTAAAGCTGTTTCAGTATACAACGTGGAAGGGACATACCCGTAATAAATCGAACCACGGGCTATACTAGATCACTAAAGTATAATGAGATTAGAACAACAGTCAAAAAAAAAAAAATTCGACATTCCTATAGTAATCGCCCGGGCGCCCGGGCGCCCGGGCAACTGCAAACTTTTGTATGTAAATGCCGAATTTTTTTTTGTTTTTTGTTTGTTATTTTAATTTCCTTACACTATAATGATCTAGTATAGACTGTGGTTTGATTTATTGCGGTTATGTCCCTTCCACGTTGTATAACGTCTTACAATATGTACTGAAACTATTTGAAGGGTAGGTTCAGTCCATGATACTGATCAACTTTCCCCAAGAAACATAATACAGGTATATGGAAGTATAAAAAATATTTTTGACCTACCATACAAATTGACTGATCCTGATCCGAGTTTGTATGGAAAGCAAAAAATTTTGTTTTTCATATTTCGATATATTTTCCTTACGGGAAGTTGTTCAGTATAATGGACTGAACCTAGCGTAGACCGCACTTGGACAGTGACAACAAATGGCAAAATAATAACTCGAGATTCTCCGTATTTCGGAAGCCACGGCCGTTGGTCCCGGCCCGGCTGTCATCCATCATTGTATGGCAGTCGTCAGTGTCGTGACGCTTTGTCAGATGCCTTTAAGCAGCTTTAAATATTATATCTGACACCAGTGTTGGCCAATTAAACACCAAATATTTTCAACATCACGTGTTCGAAACTCAAATATTTGTTATTGTTCTCTGCAAATAACAAATGACAATTTTCCCGATCCCGATGTGACATTGTTGTTTCTTTTTTTTAAAAAACAAAAATATGATGATTATTTTCTGCGACAGCCAGTTCAACGTCCCGAATATTTTAAACCGAATAGGGATGATGAATGGGTCAGAAAAGTATTATTCTAATTAGTCCTTTAGTTAGATTATCCAAAAATAATATACCCATATTATTTAGTTTATCAAATAAACCGGCCAAGTGCGAGTTGAACTCGCGTGGAGAGGGTTCCGTACATGTACGTGATTGAATTTATATAGGTTTTCCTGTTAACTACAAGCAATGAACTATATTTTGTATTTTTTTTTTAATTTTAGGCCCAGTAGTTTGGAAGATCAGGGGGGGGGGGAATGGTCAATTTTCGTCTTCTTTCTTGAATAAAATCAAAACTATTTATTTTAAAATAAAAAATAAAAAAATTTGAGATCCTCATAACAATTTCATTTGATATGACACAGTAAGGTTTGCAAAACTTCTTTTTTTAATTTCCTAAGTTGTCCCCCAAAAATTACCCTTATTTAAAACAAATATTTATTTTCTTTGCACTTGTGTATTTAGGTTATAGGATTACACCATCCTACCAAATTTAACCTGATTCGGTCTAGTGTATTCGGAGCAAATCGGCTGTGACAGATGGACGGACAGACAGACGCACGAGTGATCCTATAAGGGTTCCGTTTTTTTATTTTTTGTACGGAGCCCTAAAAAGTAAAAATTTACAAAGATACAGAGTATCTAAGTTCGAGAGTGGAGGCTTGTGACGTCACCGATGTGTAAAAATCGTACGAAAGCGTGACGTCATGCGAATTTAAATGCGCTGTATCCTTGTCATTTATTGTTTCTCAGGGAAAAGAAAAAATATGTGTACAATATTTTTTAATAATCTAACCGATGGGCCTAAAATATTTCTTCAGTCATCATGCCTATTGTAAAGACATTTTCCAAGGTCTCAAAGTGTCGACGGCACGGCAAGTAATTTTTCATAAGAATGAAAATATTGCTTCAGATGGTGTAAACTTGAATTGTTTTTCACAATGAAAACTTTAAAATAACTTTTCTGGACTGGCAGTGTTATTTTTTTTTTTTAGTTTATTGTCATTGTCAATATGTTTTTGACTTCAATTCGGTAGGTTACTAAGAACTACCCGTACAATCAAGCGTTTAAATGTACCTATATTATGTATGTATAGTATGTTCGAACATATTTCGAACATCGATCAAACAACTTTTTTGTTCCGAAAAGAACTCGAGTATGTATCGATCGCGGCCTTAGATCGAGACACTATAAAATGTGATAGGCAATTACATAGATAAAACTATTAACTAAAAATACATTGTTAGTATGGTAACGTCTAAAAAAATATGCTCAAACAATTTTAAGGGTAGATTCGTTTGTTTTAGTAGATAAGTAGTTTTGTTTGTTTTAGTTGGCCTAAGCGCCAATCTGTATGGGAAGGCGAAATTTTTTTATCGTTTTTTGTTAATTGTTTTTATAGAAAGTAGATTAGTATCATGGACTGAACTTGCTCCAAAACTTTGGCTGGTGGTTAAAAAGTCAACCTGTATTATTTGACTAGCTGCCACCCACCTCGGATCGCTAGCTTGTTCAAAATAGATCATACATACATACATACTTTCATGCCTGCTTCCCACAGGGGTAGGCAGAGACGATGGACCTCCACTTGCTACGATCCTGACAGACCTCTTTCGCTTCATGTACACTCATCAACCTCTTCATACATGCCCTTCGGTTACGGGTACTTCTTATCTCTCCTTTTTTTAGAACGTCTGCAATCTGATCGCAGAATGTTCGCTAAGGTCGACCCTGTCCTGCTCTTACTTTCATACTTGCCTTATAATTATCTACACTTCTACACTAATATTATAAAGAGGAAAGATTTGTACCTATTTTTGTATGTTAGTAATGAATAGGCTCAAAAAGTACTGGCCCGAATAAAAAATTCTTTCACCGTTGGAAAGCTACACTATTCCCGAGTGACATAGGCTATGTGTGTACCACGGGCGAAGCCGGGGTGAACTGCTAGTAAATAATAAAATAGATCATGTGTCAGTAAAAAATTCTAAGTTCATGGATTATGTTGACATTTTGATCTCTTTCTCGCACAAAGGTTTTTCCTTCGAGGTTGATTCACTGTTACATGGATCGACTCTCATTAGTCAGAACGTGAGTAGGTTCATTTACAATCTTGCTTCATTTTAGAAATAGGATTTGATTGTGTTAAGTTAAAGTTTTTACCAGGTAGGTTTCTCCCACGTTGGTCTGGTAGAAAAGAAAAAACATAGAATGTACCAGCTGCTTCACTTTCCACGCACATCGTAAAAGCCGACCGAGGGAAAGAACGAAAATGCGGCTGGCAACCCATTGCTAGGCTATTTTCCATCTTACGCCTTTTGGGTCTTAAGTCCTTGAGCTCTGTCTACCCCGTTGGATTTAAAGACGTGATAATATATCTGTATCTAGGTAGGTACTTTAGCGACAGGATGATCTGTGGGCCTTACTAATTTGATTGATCACGATAAGAGAGTAGATAAATATATTATTAAATAAAATTTCAATTGAAGGCTTATATGAACGAATTTATAAGATACCTACAGGTTTAAAGAACTAAGTTTAAGTAATCTCAACAAAACAATACATAAAAATATCTACTCAAAGTTGTCGGAATTGTCTTATCCGAGAATTGTCTTATTCAAATCCTAATCTAAACTTGAAGTCTGTGCTTGAAGTTATTTTGCCAAAGTTGTTTACTTACCTGGAAAAGCAATTAAAAGTAGATAGTCCCGGAAAGCTCGCTTAACTTTGCATTACCATATTACAGATAATCCCTTTGCTCGGTGTAATTAGGAAACTGGTTAAAGTAGACAAGGACTGGGCAAAGTAACATTGATCTCATTAGTAGTCGCAAGACATCGGGCCGATTTAGCACAACCCTCCTGACATTTATACAGATTAGTTGATAAAGAGTTATTTCACTCAATTTTTTTGTGAAAACTTCTTTAGGCGCGTTGGGCACTTTTTGAGATGGGAAAAACCATTGAACTCGTTACCAACACGTACATAAAGCTCATATTTTCATAATGCTCATGTTAAATAACCTAACGTTTCAAAAAAAATGTACCTAAAGTTCGCGTCCCTTTTCCTCAAACTGCCAGTGCAACAAAGTAGAAAGGGAGACTTAAAAACTTTAGGTATCTTTTTTGGGAACGGCTTTGCATTCTAGATTGTATCTATACAATTTCTTTCTTACAAGACGAGAGATGACGTTATTAAGAAAATGATGTTTTATCGATGCTTGTCTGGGAGAAAAGAAAAGTCTACATTTTCCTGCGCAGATAGTAAAAGCGATTGAGGGAATAGATGAGAATCTGAATTTTATCGAAAAGGTACTTAGCGATGCGACTAGCAACGTAGCAACGATGTTATAATTTACGAGTACTATTTTGTTTCCTTACATGCCAGTGTCTGTGTCTAGTTTAACAACTTCACAAAATATAATTTAAAAAATACTTAAAGCCGTGGGAGAGGAAAGGGATGGTGACCACAAATTATACAACGTGGAAGGGACATACGTAATAAATACTCACCCACGGTCTATACTAGACCATTACAGTATAATAAAATTAAAATAACAGCCAAAAAACAAAAATAATTTTCGGCATTTCCATACAAAAGTGTGCGGCCGTCCGGGCGATATGTATGGGAATGTCGAAATTTTTTTTGTTTTTTTTTACTGTTATTTTAATTTCATTATACTTTAGTCATCTAGCATAGCCCGTGGTTCGATTTATTACGGGTATGTCCCTTCTACTTTGTATAGTAATCCTAAGTAGTGACAAATTATACTCCAATTTGGCGTCACCACATTGTGGCGTGGTTTAATCCGACTCAAATATTTGAACTACCCAACTCACACATGCAAAGAAATTGTATACAAATCTAGAATGCGCACGAAGTGGCAAAGCCGTTCCGTCCAAAAATTATACCTAAAGTTATAGCTCTCCCCTTATACTTTATTGCACTGACCGGTTGCTGGAAATTGACGCCTATAACTTTAGGTACATTTTTTGGGAACGTTAGGTATTTAAATATAAGCATTATGAAAATATGAGCTTTATGTGCGTGGCATTAAGTTTAATTTTCAATGTCGTTTTTGTGAGATTATTATATTATTCGTCGTTATTCTAGATAGTATTATAAATTCTTTGCACACATGTCCCAACATGACGGTCTCCAAAAGTTTGCCCTAAAAATACCTAGGGGCCACAAAAGTGCGTCTCGAGATTGAACAACGCAATAATTTCTAATTTGCCCACAATTGGTTTTCTTCGGGTTTCTCCGGCTTGGAGTAATTGAAACAGACGCTTGGACATTTTGTACCACGTTTTATATCTATGTTTTGCTTCAATTTGCTATGGGTGCTGTCTTCTTTGAAATAGGTGTTTTTTTCTTTGTATATACAATATTATATCATTTTTTTTTAATTCATCCTCAACCCAGCCTTTCTTCCGCCTATTGCTGAGCATAGACCTCTCTTCGTCGACCAACGAGATCTATGTACTTACGTACTAGAGAAGGCGCCACTTAATACAGTTGAGTTCTGTTCATCATATGCTATCACTGTTCACCTCACATTAGTCACTCGCTAGCAATACACGCATAAAACACTCCACAATTTATTAAAGAAAACACTGTCAATATAGGTACTCAATAATGCCTTGGTGTGTGTTGAGATACTGCACTAGTGATTCAAAGAACAAAGCAAAATATGAAGGAATAACTTGCCATCGGTAAGTAACTAGATTTCATTGATTGAAAATTAAATACGGATTGCAAAATTTCGGCTGCCATAATGAATGAAAAGAATGATCTGTCAACCGAGTGAATGATTCGTCATAGACTAATAAAACAGAAGTGAAATGTAGACATCATAAATATGCCTACATTTCATTTTCTTCAAGGAATCATCGAAAAACTATTTGTTTTCTACTCAGTTATTAATGTTTGTAAAACGTTTAAAAATGTTTATATTTATATTTTTTATCTACATAATGCTATAAATGCTTTACAAAAGTTTCCTAAAATCCTATAAATCCTTTATAAAATTAAGTCATATCTCGTAACGTCTCACTAGGACCTCCGAGGGTTTCAAAAATTTTGTATGTGGGGGCTGTACCCCTACAAGTGCCCCGCGGCACTTAAAACTGCTATCAGATATTGGATCCAAGATGGCCGCTTACACATTTTTGATGTTTTATTATGTTTTTCCCTATAATTCTGTTTCCTGTAACTACTACGCGGCTAAATCGATTTTGATAAATTATTATATAACTATAAGCCGATTACAAATTTTCATATATGTAATCTAAATAAACATATGTAATTTAGACCCAATACCTAAGTGTATGATTATATAATACATTAAATACAGAGATAGCTTACAAAGAAAAAATAAAACAAAAAGGTATACAAGTACAAGAAATCACTTTCTTCTAGTGCAAAACATTATGTAAAGAAATTAAGTAAGAATAATAAAAGGTTACCAAAGAAACAGATATGTGCAATTTAACTTTTACCTTTATAAATATGATAAGAAAAAAAAAACAAACAAAGAAAAAACACATTAAGAATGCACCAGCCGCCTACCCTTCCGCGAAAGCTAGTCGTGGGTCTACTATCTAAAAATCTATACAACAATACAACCATCCATACACCCATCCGTACAACCAGCCATACTTACCAACATTCGCATTTATTAAAATATATGTAGGATTTAATTTGAACCACGTACTCGTAGGTATGTAAAAATATATTACCTTTCTGTACTACTCTCGTGTTTAGTCTATATTACCAAAAAGGACATGGCCGTGTTTGAAGACGCCGAGTCTATATATTCATGTCAATGTCGTCGACGAAGATTTTTAATTCAAATTATCATAATAGTATTTTATGATACAAGTGCGGTAATTGTTCATTACAGTCGAGGTGGGTTGACAAATAAGACCTTAGAACCCTACTTAGAATCCCTACCCATACTTCTGCTTGCTATTCCCACTCTTTTCCTGTTCAAGCAGTGAAATCATGGAGTTCACTACCACGCATCATACGAGACTCCAAATCTTTCCCTGTTTTTAGGAAGAGAACTACGAACAATAATTCTCGAGATTATATTTTGATGGAAGAGAGTGAAATAGTATATATGTTTTTATTTATAGTTAGGTATTTATATGTATATATATTTATGTATAATATGTGTGTATGTTTATTGATGTATTGTTAATGTATGTGTATGTTTAACATTTTAGACAAGTACTTATAAGTATTTGTAACTATAGTCTATTTTGTACACGCCTACTACCTGTTTTCTTCAATTTTCCTCTCCTGGGTCTGCTGGAAGTGATTTCTTATGAAATAAGCAGTACCTATGTACTCTATTTTCTTACTTTGTTTGTTCCTCTGTTTGTATGTTGTGTACATGAATTTTGTAAATAAAATAAATAAATAAGTGAGCGAATCCCGCGCGTTTTTCTATGGAGCCGAGATATAACGTTTTTCCACAATTTCCACAAATTTTATTTTTCGTATTCCGATACAGCTTCCGATACATTCGTTGGTAAAATTGAATCTCCCCCTAAAAATATTTTTACTTAAGAGTCCCCTTACCCAAGATTTTCCATACAAACGTAGGCTTTAGCTTTTATTTTGAAATGGCATGTCAGATTTCAGCAGTATTTTGTAATTTCAAAGAAATTTGATATAAGTGTCTAGGGAAATAACTAGTTTTTGACAATCAAAATATGAACTTGAAGAAAATATAAGAGTGTAGAAGTATTTCATATTGATGGTCATATTTTTACTGTGAAAACCAGTTACAATTAGTTACTATACATCGTGTTAATGAAGGAACGCAAAACCTCTCAGATGGTACCTCAGCCCATGTTACTGAACAACTTTTGTTCAACAACTTTCAAGAAACTAAAAAAAATTAATTTTCATACAAACTGATCAGCTGATCGAGTCAATTTGTATGAAAATCCGAATTATTTTTTTTTGGATTTCGTGAAAGTTGTTGAACAAAAGTTGTTCAGTTACATGGGCTGAGGTACCATCTGAGAGGTTTTGCGTTCTTTCATTAAGGCCGTACCTAAATTTTCCGGGGTCCAGTGCTGCCCCCATTTAAAATAAATCATTTCAAAGAAAACGGACTCATCATTTAAAATTTTGCTACTACCAAGTCCTAGATAACCCTTCAAAGTATTTTATGAACTACTGTTTACAGTTTAAAGTAAGAACGTTAAGCTTTACTACGCACATTTGCGAAAATCGACCACTTTTGGCAAATGTGCGTAGCAAAGCTTAACGTTCTCATTATAAACTATAAACAGTAGTTCATAAAATACTTTGAGGGGTTATCTAGGACTCGGTAGTAGCAAAATTTTTAATAATATCTCCGTTTTCTTTGAAATGATTTATTTTAAGGTGAAGATATAGGCAAATGGCCTTGAAGTGTGAAATAAATTGTTAACTCATAAATATGGTGATAATTTCCATATTGCTCTTTGTCATGCACTAGATAGCCCTTTAAATTATTTTATGAACTGTCGTTGAAACTGTTATTGGCGATCCGTCTAGCTTTAAAACTTACCGTGGCCACTTTTTGCGGAGGCAAGTTTTAAAGCTAGACGGACAAATGTAAATACTTTCAACGGTGGTTCATAAAATAATTTAAAGGGCTATCTAGTGCATGACGAAGAACAATATGGAAATTATCTCCATATTTACGAGTTAACAATTTATTTCAAATGAGGGCGCCACTTCAAGGCCATTTGCCGATACCTTCACCTTAAATGGGGGCAGCACTGGACCCCGGAAAATTTAGGTATGGCCTTAACACGATGTATAATAATAATTTAATATAACTAATGCAAGTTCTTACATGTTACAAAATTTTGCCAAAATCTAACATGTCGTTTCAAAATAAAAGCTAGACTAGTTTGTATTGGGAGTCTGATTCTGTCTAGTGTCAGGGGACTCTTAATTAAAAAAAACACCTTATTTTTCCGGTTGCATTTCAGATTTAAACAATATGAACAGAAAAAATCCCATTAATTTGATTTAGACGAGCTGAAAAAAAAACACATCAAAATCGTCAGCTATTATTTATACAAATTATTGTAATTTTTTAACCTTTTCGCGAGTACTGGCTAAGCCAATTGGACGGCCCATTTCAATTATAATTAATTGGTGATTTGTATGAAAAATAAATCAGGATTTATGTTTATATAACGGTTTACGAGTATTTATAGCTTAATAAAATTCTAGTAATAATAAACCATTAAACTTATGAAGGCTGATATGTTTATTAAAACAAAAGCCTTAAAAAAAACTTACTTAGTAAGCTAACTTTGTTTAAGTAAAGCAGGTAGTAGTAAAATAGGTAGGTAGTAATAGTTTTTGGTTTTGTTTTGAAACGACATAGAAAATTTCGACGAAATATTTGTAGTTTAAAAGAAATTGCATCTGGTTTTCCCGTTCAAAATACAAACTTGAAAGAAAATATAAAATGTTGCTAAAATCTGACATGCGATTGTGCTGTATGTTCCTTGGGGAAAGTTGTTCAGTAGCATGAACTTTATTCACCCTTGTACTCATCATCAGATCTCTTTTAGTCTCCAGTGAAAGAGCGCGATCCTCTCTGTACTACCAGAGCAGCCAGAGATTTTGGCCTACACTCTCAACGCTGGCCAGACGTCTCATTGATATTTATAATAAGCTTTGTTTAGCTTGTGTTTCCTAAGTCGCCTTCTACGACATGCACGAGAAAACTTGGAGTGGTCCTATTCTACTCTGCCGGGAACCACACGGCTATATAGAAGTATCAGCATATTTTGTTAGATTCTTTATATTATACAGTATAGCTATAGCATAGCTTTCTATAGCCCTTTGAATGGAATTTCACAATAAAAAGTAACCCTGTATAGTATAACGTCTTACTTACATATAAACTGTAAAATAAACGATCAAACGTCAACAAAAGTTCAACTTAGTAACTATTTGAATAATTTCTTAATGCTTATCGCTTACAATTAATACAAGCGCCTGTTAAGGCGACGTGGGTTCACAATTTGCAATACTGTGCGTGTTTTTGAAAAATCACTGTTATTAAACTACTACAGTTTATTCCTCAAAAATTTACATAAAAATCTTAAGGATTTTCTACAGACACCCACAATAGCCAAAACACGATTGAGCATTTTTGGCTCGATAGAAAAAAATCACAAACATATCTCTAATTTGCCTAAATTTGCCTTTATAATACATATTACTATTTTATACAATCACCTACCAATGCGAAATATAGTCGAGCAAGGCTCCGGGCCTTTCTTTGCTCTGGACGAATATAACATAACCTGTGAAAATTTCAAGTATCTAGTTAATGCCATTATAAAGATCTAGTTAAAAACGCTGAAAAAACACGTTTTTTGTATGGCTACCCTCTTTAATTTTTAACTTTTTTTTTATTTTCAGTATTTGTTGTTATATCCGCCACAGTAATACATAATCGGTGGAAATTTCAAGTGTCTAGCTATTACGGTTCAAGAGATAGAGCCCTGTGACAGACGGACAGACGGTCAGACGGACAGACAGCGGAGTCTCAGTAATAGGGTCCCATTTGCACCCTTTGGGTACGGAACCCTAAAAAGACCTGATGATGATACAAAGACGGTGTTTTTTACAGTTCTATTTTTAAAAATACTTTCAGCGTAGATTGCGCATAATGCACTGTAACCTGTGCTTCTCTCCATTGCAAAGGAATGTATTTATGAGCCAGACAAGCTATTAATAGATTGGTGAGGTGTTCTCGAAGAACTTTTCCTCCCCATTTAAGCAGGCCAGGAAATATTCCATCTGGACCGGGTGATTTGAACAGTTGAAAACTGTTTATTGCTCATTCGACTCTATCTTTGGTTACAATCTCTCGGGCTGTTTTCCAATCTTGTTCAGTAGGATAGTGTATAGTTTCCTCTGGTTTATCCAGGGGATTAAATTTGAGGCATCCAGGGAAGTGAGTCTCTAACAGTATCTCACAAATTTCCTCAGTATTTGCAGTGTAACTACCGTCCTGTTTCTTTATAACTAATGGTTTTGTTGCCCCCGCCTGACACTACGTCATTAGCATTTGTGAAGTCAGGCCAGTTGCATCTCTTTCACTCTTGTAGGATTTGAACAATGAAAGTGAGGTAAACATTTATTTATTGCCTTTATTTATTACTCTACGCTATAGAGGGTAGATTGAAGGAGAACCATCTTGTATATCCAAATGTGTCTGTCAAAAGGCGTTCAATTACACCGACTACAGTGGCGCAAGAGTAGCTGATGAGTAAAATTTAAAGGAAGCACCAAAAATACTAGTTTTAATTTTTAATTTACACCCACTTGGACAACGTTATTATAAAACAAATTCATGTGTGTAATTGGCCAACACTGGTGTCAGATTTTTCAAGCTGCCTTAAGGCAGCTGACGCCTTAGCTAGCTTGGCTAACTTTGTCAACATTCACTAAAATGTTAATAAAATGTCACGAAAATTAACAAACTCTTGCGACTCTAGCGCTATTCTGGAGGGAATTCGAACTATCATTTACTGCAGACTATCTTCCCATGTGAGATGGTCCTCCTTGCCTCTACGCTCCATAGTCTATGCATTATTTGCTAAGTGCACTTACTAATCATCATATATGTATAAGTGCATACTGCATGTTAGCGAAAAATAAAGAAATAAGTGAATGTAATGTAACGTTTTGGTTACGTCTTTTTGTTCCTTGGTTTCTGTATACAGCGGAAATGAATTCTCTCATGAAGCGCCAGTTCTAATTCCTTCAAGTGATTTCCAAACGCTTTGAGATCTAAAACTGCCACTTGCTCCATAGATGCGAAGGTGAAAGGTATGTTGAAAGGCAGTTCGATTGTGTCAAAAGATAAGTCACGCAGCGGGTACCATCCCTGGAAGGAAAAACATACTAATAGGTTTGTTGTCAAAAACAATATTTTTCGATGAGATTTGTAATATAGTAGTTTTTTGAATGAGTCGCATAAAACCGGCCAAGTGCGAGTCGGTCTCGTATATGAAGGGTTCTCGTACCTCCGTACAATGTTTTAAAACGCTGAAAAAGCACATTTTTTTATGACGACTCGACCTTTAATTTGCAACTTTTTAATTTTAGTATTTGTTGTTATAGCAGCTACAGTAAGTAATACATAATCGGTGAAAATTTCAAGTGTCTAGCTATTACGGTCCAAGATAAAAAGCCTTGTAACAGACGGACAGACAGCGGGCGGAGTCTCAGTAATAGGGATTCCGCACCTGCACCCTTTGGGTACAGAACCCTAAAAATCAACATTGAAATGTGTCACATTAAATACTTTTTTTATACATCAAAATAACTAAACCAAAATGACTAAAACAACCTACAAAATAATATTTTCTGTAGGCAAATTGTGTTCTTAATATTATTTTCGGCATTAAAATAATTAAAAAATTAAAGTAACAAATTTACATACAGCTCTAAACGGACATGTTGACAAATTTTTCGGCAATTGTTTCATTACCAACTGTCCCAAAAATTTATCCTTATTTAGGAAATCGCACATCTTTGCTTCTTGGTACATTGGCAATGGTACGTAACGTCCGCTCAGGACCTCGTAAAATTTTAATATAACCTAAAAAAATAAATTAATTAATATAAATAATAAATGAAGGACTCGGTGGCGCAGTGAAAATACGTAATTACTAGCGTTTTGCTGGTTCAGTAACACTGGGCGTGGTCCGTGCTTAGATGGGTGACAAGTGGCATAAAAAAAAATCTCCGTGCTTCGGAAGGCACATTAATCCTTTGGTCATCGTTGTATGGCAGTCGTCCAGCTATCATCATCATCAGGTCTTTTTTAGTCTCCACTGCACGACCCTCTCTGTACTACCAGAGCCATATATTAGCCAGAGCAGTCAGAGGATTTGGCCTACACTACTGTTTATAGAACTCTGACTGCCAACCTGACTGACTGAAACCATTTTTGATCGATTTTTATTTACGAAATTTAAACCTTTGGTTTCGGCTACGACACAGAATAAATAATACTAACGTACAGAAGTCTCACTCAGCAAAGGAGTTTTTTATTTTTTTTATTTTATTAAATAAGGTACACCAACAGTATTTACATACAACATTCGAGTATGATACCTATAACACTAATATTCTTAAGTAAATACCAATGACAGGTATACACGACATTCACCACAGAGTTCAGAATAAGCTTAATAAGGGTTTAAAAAAACAAATTCATGATTTTTAATCTTTAAGAAGATTCAGCACCTTATGTTTAAAGACATTCAGACTATCACAAAATATGTCCAAATCCTCTGAGTCACGACAAAACATATTATAAGTATTGCACATACGGTTGACTGGAGCATGGCTACCCAGATTGGTTCTAGACGGCGGACCACTAAGTATTTTAGTTACAGGATAACGTGGTGGTCTACTTGGGACATTAATATTAAGAAGCGATAATGTGTCACCAGAATCTAAGCAGTTATTGAATATTTTATATAGGAATATAACGTCGCGAATTTTTCTTCGATTAAACAAGGAAATCATATTAAAATGCTTTAGCCGCTCGTTATAAGGACAACGGTGAGAAACATTAGGCGCCGAAAACGCGAGGTGCCTGGTAAAAGCTCTTTGGATTTGTTCGATTCGCTGAGAATGAACTGCATATGTTGGGTTCCACACTACACTAGCGTATTCTAAATTGCTCCTGACCAACGTGTTAAAAAGGATAATCTTTGTTTCAGCGTAACGAAATTGCGTAGAATTTCTTTTAAGAAAGCCTAGCATTTGGGCTGATTTTCTAATAATATTATCAAAGTGCTCTATAAACTTTAGTTCTGAATCCAGCCAAACCCCAAGATCCTTGACGACATTCACTTTTTGTAGTTCTTCTGATCCTATTTTGTATGTTGTGACTATGGGTTGCTTTTTTCTTGAAAATGTAATACAATGACATTTATTTATGTTAATTGACATATCGTTAGCATGACACCAAGCTGTTAATCGGTCAAGATCGTTTTGTAAAAGAAATGTATCTGTTGGAGCTTTAATAACCTTATATATTTTTGTATCGTCAGCAAACATCGAACATTTAGAGTTAAGGATAACATCAGGCAAGTCGCTAATAAAAAGGGAAAACAGAATAGGGCCAAGGTGTGAACCCTGAGGGACTCCGGAGTCAGCGTAGTAGACCTGAGATTCATATCCAAGAACTGCGACAATTTGAGATCTTCGTTCTAGGTATGACTTGATCCAGTTTAAAAGAGAGCCATGGATACCGTTTGCTTCCAGCCTTTTAATCAGCAATGAATGATTTACTCTATCGAATGCGCTAGTAAAGTCCGTATATATTGCGTCTACCTGTAAGCCCGAATCAACCTCACGCGACAAATCTGACACTACCGTTGCCAAGTTTGTCTCTGTAGATCGTTTGCTTCTGAATCCATGCTGATATTGACTTATCAGTTTACCAAGGTGATTGGTTATGACAGGTTCGACGATGGACTCGAATAGTTTTGAGAAAATGGAAAGCATGGAAACCGGTCTGAAATTGCGCACGTCACTACGATCGCCTTTTTTGAATATTGGTACTATTCTTGCTTTCTTCCATTCGTCTGGAAATTGCCCGCTTTGAAGGGAAGAATTAAAAATTATCGAAAGGGGCAAGTTCAAGGCAGCACCGCATCTTTTAACAAATATTGGAGGGATGTTGTCGGGACCAGCGCTTTTGTCAACACTTAACTTGCGTATCTTCTGCAGGATGTCCTTCGCTGTAATTGTTATTTCGGATACTGCTTGACACATTTTGGGGGGGACCTGTACAGAACTACCTGTGCTCTTTGTAAAATTAGAGCTGAAGGACTTGGCGAATAAATCTGCTATAAGTTGACCATTATCAGCAACCTCGCCATCAAGATGCATACGTGCTGGAAAATCGGACTCTGTCTTATGTTTATCATTTAATAGTCGCCAAAATGCTTTGCTGTTGTGATGAATTTCCTCTTCGGTTTTTAGTGAATAGAGATTCGTATTTTGATGTTGTAATTTATGACATCTACTTCTTAGAACCTCATACTCCAATTTATCGCGTGAGTTTTTGTATTTTAAGTACTTTTTCCTTAGCTTTTCCTTTTCAGTTAATAATTTTTTAAGGCGTTTATCTAACCAAGGAGGATTTGTTTTTGATTTCGCTCTACATTTTGGAACATATTTTTCAATACAACGCCTTAATACACTATAAAATGCTGAAACTTGTACATTCACATCATTGTTACTTAGTTCAGTATGCCAATCAATTTCGTTTAATTCATGAATTATGCTAACATAGTCTGCCTTGTAAAAATTGAATTTATCCCGCTTATTAGGGAGCAGGTTATTTACAGCACGAGCCGAGAAACACAAATACAACGGAGGATGTCTTGGAACAACTTTGCTAAGAGGATCCAATGGTTTTAACACTTTTACATCAGAAATAGTACTCAAGATTAAATCAAGCATTCTGTTCTCCTCATTACGGATATCATTAACCTGGACGAAATTATTTACTGAAATGAAATCTAATAAGGCATGGCCTTCTCTAGGGAAATTAGTGGGGAATGTATATTCCTCCTTATCTATAAGAGACCAATCAATGAACCTCATATTAAAATCACCCAAGATAATAACATCCTTACAAGTTTCACAGACCAAGCTTGCGCTTTCAACAAAATGAGAAATGTCATCTACTTTAACAGGTGGTGGCAAATATACAGCACAGATTGCTACAGTTTTTAATTTATTGTTAATGATTAAATCTACAGTAACCCACAGATCCTCACATTTGCTTTCCCAACTGTGCATACGAAACGACTTAATATTTTTCAAGACAGCTATCATTACACCACCGCCATCTAGTTTGGTACTTTTAGACAAATCGCGATCCCTCCGATACACTATATATCTTTCATCTATTACCTCTCTGCTATTTATGTTATTGTTAAACCACGTTTCCGTAAACACTATTATATTATAATTACATAAAGCTATATGGTTATACACTTCAGTTGTTTTGGTCCTAAGACCTCCAGTGTTCTGATAGTAGATACCTAAATCCATAAATAACAGAAAATAGGCGTAACAGATTACACAATGTGGTACAATAAAGAAACAAACGATTTTTTATTTAATTTTTACAAGACTTGCAGGACTCCGAATAAGAATTGGCTGAGAGAATTCATCTTTTCTTACAAAAATACGCCCACTACGTACCCACACAAACTTATATTTATTTTCCTTCGCAGTCTTACGCGTTTGGGCATGCAAAGATTTGTTGCTGGGGGTAAGGTGCTCGGATACATATACGGGGTTGCTAGCGCCCTCTATGCCCAAGTGCCTAGTGTTCAGTTTATCCTTTGGGTTCTTCTTATTAAAGTACACCACCGACGCAAGGAAGTTGTCCCGTTGTCGGGTGCTCTGGAACTTCGCGATTATAGTACGTGGACGGGAACTGGTTTTGTCCATTTTCGCTACCCTTGTGACGTTCAATATATCCGTATCCGACATTGAAAAGTTAACCGTGCTGGCAATTTTCAAAATCGTGTCGATAAGATGATTATCTGTTCTGCTCTCGGGAACACCATTGATTTCGACATTACAGTCTCTTTGTTGCTGCTCCACCAATTCTAATCTCGTACTGAGGTCTTGAACGGAAGTCTTAAGTGTGGAGTTTTCTTCCTTAAGTGATTCTATCTCGGCTGACTTTTCCTCGACGACAGCTTTAAGGTCCTCGTATTGTTTGTTGAAAAATTCGGCGGCTGTTTGAAAACTGTCCATTTTTTCATGAATGCCCTTTAACTCCGCTCTCATAATCGTCAATAATTCCTGCTTCAATATGTCCCTAAAATTATCCTCCGTTAGAATCAGGGAGGACGTCGGTGAACTTGTATCATCCACTTTTTTGTCGCGTTTTGATACAATTACATTCTCGTTGCAACCAATGGAAGACTTCGTTGACGGCGCACTCGCTGAAGACTTTGCGGTAATGTCGGGTGCCGCT
Organism: Acrobasis repandana; assembly: GCA_963576875.1. Classification (NCBI taxonomy): domain Eukaryota; kingdom Metazoa; phylum Arthropoda; class Insecta; order Lepidoptera; family Pyralidae; genus Acrobasis; species Acrobasis repandana. The sequence continues at coordinate 16,726,353 of OY756227.1, forward strand.
GCCCTCACAGGTGTATTTGAGTTATTATTCTTCGGCTGCTTACTATAACATTCAGGACATTTCCATTGGTTTCTATGCTCCACAGTCATAAGAAAATATCGCTTTTCACTGACATTCGCGCATTCTAGGTCGTACATAAGAGCGCAGAAAGAACAAACCAAATATTGGCGCGAAGAAATAACATTGCGACAACCAGCGCATGTTCTTCTGTTGTTATTAGCCATGCTCGGTTGTTACGATGACAAAGCGGTTGAGTCGAGCGGCTACGTACACTAAGAAAGGCGATGTGATGCGCGTGCGCGTGAGTGACGTCGCGTCGAAGCGAGTATGAGTCAGCGCCGGTGCCCAGCGACAGCGATTCAATGCAGTGCGTAATGGCTAATGATGTTCGTTTGCAAAATATTTCAAAAAGATTTTTGCTATTACTCACAATTGCGAAGCTTGTTAGTGAAAACGTAGGCACGACCGTGATGCACTCTCAATCCGCTTTCTCACAATGTATAGCACAATGCAAAATAATTACTTTTTATTAGGTTTTTCGATTAAAAATCACGGAGCAAAACGAAATAGACGTTAGCTTATTGAGCGGCGTACGACGATATGACTGAGTTCAAAGAAATAGCAAAGGAGTTCAAAGAAATATCTACTCAATGTGGCTAGCGATATGGTTTAATTTAGCTTACGTCAGAACTCAGCACCTTTTCGCATAGATACCTAGACATCCATTGCAAGCCAATTTCATTTGTATTACTCTGGCTGGACAAACGATTCGCACTCGTATAACTGAATTTACCACCCGGAGGGGCCGCCTGCGCGCATAGTAATAATGTAGGTGCATTTTCGATACCTAAACGGGGAGTGACACAGGCCTGGCTACGGTTAAGATCTTCGTTCAAAATCTCAAAATAGTTCGTTCATTGAATAATATGTACTAACATCATGATGAGTACCAACCGTAATATTGTTCCCAATGCCGCGAATAAGTTTGCCTGAGTAGTTGAAGTAGTAAAGAGAACCTCTCCCATGTCTCCTCACGCTCGACATCAAATCGACAATATAATTAGGGTTGCTGTACACAGTTTCGGTTCTGAGCGGAATTACTTTCAAACCCTGGGGAAAATGAGACTAGTATAACATTGGAATGTTTGACATGTTGCCGTGGTAGACCTAAGAAATGCTAGATTGACGTCATCAAGGATGACATGCGTGTTGCGGCCAATCAATGGTTTTAGGTACAATCAGGGATGCTTAAGACCGTGCGAAGCGGAGAAGAAAAAACCGGAAAGCGAACCCCGGGCTTCGCAACATTACAGCTGGGGATGCAACTGGGATGAGAAAGAGAGAGAGATTTTTATTTATTGATTTATATAACTTTATTACATATGTAATAGGCGGACTTAAAGCCATAGGCTTTATCTACCAGTCAACCCACTGACTGGAGATGCCGAGAAAAGAAGACTAATAGGTCCTTAAGTTGCTGTGTCGAGTTGGCCACTTGTTTTTTATCTTTACCTGAACAATAGCGACAGAAACGACAATCAGTAACATCCGACGCATTTCTAATATTTCCCTTTTATAAAGTTGTGTTGAAGTCGACTACGCCACGCACACACAGATTAATATTACATGTGTCTATTCTATTTAAGGTAAATAAACACAGCGAACACAAATCAAAAGTTATTTTCTATTATATTTTATGATATAATTATATTTCCGGTGTTTCGATTATTATTTACATGTATTACGCATGTAGATAATAACGAGCTATTAATTATGATGACAAAATAACTAAAGGTCATTGTAAATACCTATATATCTTTCGAATGATACGAAGTTGGATAAATAGTACATAATAATGATCGTATAGCCCACACCGCCCACACGCACGCTAGTGCTGCCCTCATATGATCGTATAGCCCACAACACGCACGCTAGTGCTGCCCTCATTTGATCGTATAGCCCACAACACGCACGCTAGTGCTGCCCTCATTTTATCGTATAGCCCACAACACGCACGCTAGTGCTGCCCTCATTTGATCGTATAGCCCACAACACGCACGCTAGTGCTGCCCTCATATGATCGTATAGCCCACAACACGCACGCTAGTGCTGCCCTCATTTGATCGTATAGCCCACAACACGCACGCTAGTGCTGCCCTCATATGATCGTATAGCCCACAACACGCACGCCAGTGCTGCCCTCATATGATCGTATAGCCCACAACACGCACGCTAGTGCTGCCCTCATTAGATCGTATAGCCCACAACACGCACGCTAATGCTGCCCTCATATGATCGTATAGCCCACAACACGCACGCTAGTGCTGCCCTCATTTGATCGTATAGCCCACAACACGCACGCTAGTGCTGCCCTCATATGATCGTATAGCCCACAACACGCACGCTAGTGCTGTCCTCATTTGATCGTATAGCCCACAACACGCACGCTAGTGCTGCCCTCATATGATCGTATAGCCCACAACACGCACGCCAGTGCTGCCCTCATAGACTCAAATATTATTTATTCAGTAATTTAGATCTTTGACACAGAATTAATAAGAGTATTTCATACAGAACGGAATCTTCTAAGGTCCCGCCCCGCGCAATATGCGTCCCCGTCCCCCGACCTCTCCCCCGTTCTCGCCTACAGTTTAGTTTGTAGTAGTGTATAATAATGAATAATTCTGATACCCACGATACAGACCTAGCCTAGTGTGGGATCGCAGTGTTTACTTTTGCACGTTACCTTTTATGATCAATAAAGATTTATTATTCTCTTTATTTATCTTAATTCTTCAGTTAGGTTTTTTATAATAAATCTATAAAAAGTAAAATATAAAAATACATAGTACAAAATACAAACAATTATAAAAAACCTAACCTAGCTGCCCACTGGTAGCGGGGCAAGGCCCAAGCTACCGGTGGTTAGGGCCGCAAAGAGAGAAACCTCCTGCCTGACAATGCGTGCCGTGTCCAGGAGTACTGCCTTCTGTATCTGACCCTTGATCCAGTCATCTAGCGAGAGTCTTAAGATGATTATTATTATTATTATGTCGGTACGCTTTTCAGCCAAAGGTCCATGGGGACCCGGTCCTTTGAGGCATTCATTCATCAAAAAAAAACATGGGACAAAGCCAACATGAAGAGGCCTTTTAGTACCTTTTTATCTAAAAAGTGAGATGGCTGCATCTATGGAGGTCTATCCCTTAATGTACCATTGAGATGCACTAACGGACAGTCCTCCATAGCTGCCGAACTATTGCCAGGGAGGGATTAACTTGGTTTGGGCTATGTGGATGGGATGTTAGTGGACCGGATAACTGGGTTATGGAGTGAGATACGGACATCTACCTAAAAATCTCTCACAACACTTTTAGCCTAGTACTCGTAGATGGTGACTTGTTGCTTGTTGGCTGTGTAGCCAACCTGTGCCTGTAGGCACCCTAACTAGCCACGAAGATCTTATTATTATTAAATAAATAATCATTTATTTTAAGTGATTATTTTTTACTATTAATACCTGCCTACAATACAATACAATACAAATTATCGTTATTGCACCATAATAATTTATAAAATAAAAATAACAAACACAAAGAAACTGCCTACCTACATTTTATGTTGTGAAAACTATTTAAGTTTATTTATTTTACGAAGATAAGGCGAGTTACATATCACTTATTTATTACTGACATATAACAGCATAAGTATAATACGAGTATGTACAATCTGACTGTAGAGAGGGCGCCCTACTATCTACCTATGTCATAGCACTCATAGCCTCAGGTCAAAGCTGAAAAAGCAACCCTATTTTTGCAATATTCATAATTTCGCATAATGGACCTATGAGCTGGCCTCCACGATCGTGTGATCTCATACCTATGGATTACTTTCTTTAGGGATATATGAAGTCACACTTCTACGCAGATAAACCACAGACGATGGACCACTTGGAAGCCAACATTTGCCGCGTTATTTCCGATATTAAACGGCCCCAGTTTCTCGAAAAAGTGGTCGAAAATTGGACTTTCCGATTACACTTCATTCGAGCCCTACACTTATGGCATAAGAATATATTTTTGATAAAACAAATACCATGATAATAAAATTTATTTTTATGTGTTTTATTTCATTGTGAACTTGTATACCTCTAAAAAAACACCTTTATAACGATAAAGCAAACTTTTCCCTGTTTTCCTTACTGCACTCCCATTTTTTTGCAATATTTTTTTATTACACACTAAGGACTGTGCCTCTCAAATTTGACTGAAATCCGTCGATAAATAATGCTATTGCAAACTTCCCCCACTTATTCCCCTTATTTTCCCCCCAATCAAAAATCGCGATTGACTTAATAATAAAATAAATCAAGGAACTTGCGTGTCAATTTTCATCAAAATCGGTTGAAAAATGCGATCTGTAGGCGAGAACAGACAGACAAAATATTTTTTCGGCTGATCTCGAAACTGAGACGCTTCGCTCGTTCGGCCAATAAATGTTATTTTCTACAAATATATTACAAACACACTTATGTCACAAAATATCTCAAAGCAAATATTACCTCTCAAACCAATGTTTCCCTAATCGATTTAGAGTCATGACACTGTACAACACTATCTTTAAAATAACGCTTCATTTGAACGATGAATGACAAGTGTATGACAACGAATGAATGTGAAAGTATCTAATCTATCGCAATCGCAGAGCGTTTTAGGTTAGGTGCAATAGGCTGTCATACGCGGACTAAAGAAGACAATTTTGAATGAAGTAAATTTTACTTCAGTTGGACACGCATAGACATTCATAGGCTGTCTATCTTGATCCATGGTCTGTGACTGTAACTCACATACTGCCTATTGCGGACCGAACCTTAAAAAGGTGCGCTTGCTAGTGGCACTTTAACTTACGCTCCCCATACTTCAGGTGGCAAGAACATCAATGTTGATTATCAATCTAAGGGAGATATTCGGTTAATGATCAACATTCTTTGTCACTAACACATTCGAAAGAAAGAGAGATGATCAACTTCTCTCTCACCCCTTTACTCGTATATACACGTAACAAGCTTATTTGCTGAATTTAAAAAAAGCGGCCAAGTGTGAGTCGGACTCGCCCATGAAGGGTTCCAGCAAGTAGGGTAGCAGCAAGTAACATATAAAAGTTCTAAAGGTAAATTGCGGTTTACGATTTATGACGTATTAAAAAAAACTACTAACTAGATCTCGTTCAAACCAATTTTCGGTGGAAGTTTGCATGGTAATGTACATCATATATGTATTTTTTTTAGTTTTATCATTCTTTTATTTTAGAAGTTACAGGGGGGGGGTACACACACATTTTACCACTTTGGAAGTGTCTCTCGCGCAAACTATTCAGTTTAGAAAAAAAATGATATTAGAAACCTCAATATCATTTTTGAAGACCTATCCATAGATACCCACACGTATGGGGTTGATGAAAAAAAAAATTTGAGTCAGTTCTAAGTATGGGGAACCCTTAAAATTTATTGTCTTTTTTTTCTATTTTTGTGTGAAAATCTTATTGCGGTACCCAGAATACATCTACTTACCAAGTTTCAACAGTATAATTCTTATAGTTTCGGAAAAAAGTGGCTGTGATCTACGGACGGACAGATAGACAGACAGACATGACGAATCCATAAGGGATTCGCGTTTTTCCATTTGGCTACGGAACCCTAAAAACCGCATACAAATCGGTCTATTTACTTAGGAGCTACGATGCTACAGATAGACATACAGATACACAGACACGTATAACTAATAGCACCCCTCTTTTACGTCGGGTATTAAAAATGATGAAATCCTAAGAGTTGGGACACATTTGACAGCACGGAACAGCACTTTCCTATACTGCTATCCTTTTCTGTCGCTCAGAACAGTCATTTGCTAGAGCGAGAGAGAGCGACGGAACGCTTCATCATGGCCGGAAGAGTGTTCTTTCGCACTCTCTCTCGTTCTAGTAAATAACGCTTCTGAGCGACAGAAAAAGATAGCAACATAGAAAAGTGCTGTTCCGTGCTGTCAAATGTGTCCCAACCCTAAAAAGCCCGAAAGGAAGGCGAGTATACTCGAAAAAGCATAACACTCAAAAAGAGTGTTTTAAGTGCACCCATTTTTCACACAATATGAATGAGAGAACCGCCCCGCACTAACATGCGCCTGAAAAAGTATTCGCTATAAATAATTCGCAAGCCTTGCTGGACGAGAAATACAAAGTGTGTTTGGAATTTAGAATTCAATTTATAACAATAATACAACAAGGCTTATTTTAGCCCGTATTTATGTTTAGGTATAAAATATACAACGGAGAAGGGACATACCCGTGATAAATCGGACCATGGTCAATACTAGATCATTTTAGTATTCTTAATGACATTAATAACATCCAAAAAACAAAAAAAAATCGGCATTTCCATACAAAAGTGTGCAGCCGCCCGGGCGATATGTATGGGATTTTTTTGATTATTTTTTGATTATTTTAATTTCATTATACTATAATGATCTAGAATAGACCGTGGTTCGATTTATTACGGGTATGTCCCTTCCACTTTGTTTAATACAATTAGGTTTATTGTAGGCGGTATTTGTTAACCGACTTAAAAAAAGTTATCAATTCGACTGTATTTTTTTTTATGTATGTTTGTTACGCGATATCTTCGCCAATTGTGAACCGATTTTGATAATTCTTTTTTTTTTTGAGAGCCTTTACTACCAAGTTGGTCCCATTTTAATTTAGTGAATATGATGAAGAACTTTGGAGATATGGAAGAAACTCCTAAAAAAAATTGAAGTCGGTTGTTTTTTTTGTTAGAAAAAAACAACCGACAAGTAAATAAGCACTGGAACCCTGAAAATTTAGGTACGGCCTTAATAAATAATTTATATGGCGCAGACAAAAGGAGGCTTATGCCCAGCAGTGGGTACTTGAAGGCTGTTGATGATGATGAATTTATACTTAGTTAATAATAATGGACAGTTATTTTTGAAATAAGTCCATTTGCTTTTATCAGCACCATGGCTGACTGGTTGAAATGGCCCTGGACCTTCAGTCCACCTGTTACAATTTTTATAATAAAAAATAAATAAATATAGTAATATCATTCGTATCCGAACAAATAGCTAAAAATATATGTCATTTATATAAATAACACACATTTGATTTTTTAATTAAGTTTTATTTTTAATTTACTTTTAAATTTAGATTTTAGTTTAGTTTTAGTTAGATAAATATTTTTGTAAATTTTTAAACAAAATGTTAAAGGTTTTACTCTTAGATTAATCTAGATTGAGCGTTTCAAACAAAATACAACGTTTAAAGTGAAGCCATTTTGTGATATGCGTGTGCGTGAGCACCGCCCACTACGCGTGTATTACTATCATTACTGTTCTTGTGTGTGTGAAGTAAATTGTTCCCAGCGCAAGAAAATTACCCCAGACTGTGGGAGATTTTTTGACGTGTTGTTTTTATTCATATTGACAAATTATAAATAAGTGTATAAAATCAAACCTCGTAATTTTATACACTTATTTATAATTAAATTCATTCAGGGCCATTCAAATATTACGTTACAGTGATAGGGGGGATGGGGAGTCATGCCAAACGTGTCGGTACGTGTCATAGGGATCGGAAAAAGCGTGACATGTCCAGAAATTTTGCGTGACGTAGTATGTGGTCGACCCCTAAGCTTTATTGTGTATGTAGGTGAACAAAAATTATATTAAAATAGGTAAAAGAAAAATACACGTATCAAATCAACATTATTTATTTGAGTCCTAAAAAATCCATAAAATACCTTTGTAGGCACAGCCCCTGAGCGATTGTTCGACGACCACTCTTTGTTGTGTATGTGTCCTGGACACGAAAGTTAGCTGAAAACGTCCTTTCTTTAGGCTGCCACTTCCACCAGAATTCATTTTCCGTCTTATTATTTTAGTCCAATGACTAGATCAGTAGGAAATTTACGGAAACAAGTAATTATTTTTTTTTAAAAACCCGATTGCTTGATACAGCATCAGCGTAATTATACAGGCTGACTTTTAAACCACCAACCAAATTTTTGGAGCAAGTTCAGTCCATGATACTGAATTACTTTCTATAAATAAAATTATTAAAAATCGATGAAAATTTTTCGTCCTCCCATAGAAAATCCATTTCACTGAGCGCTGATTCGTATGAAAAGGCGAATTTTTATTTTAGTTTTTCGTCAATGGTTTTTATGGAAAGTAGTTTAGTATCATGGACTGAACTTGCTCCAGAAATTTGGCTGGTGGTTTAAAAGTCAGCCTGTATGTTGATTAGTACTTTTCATTACAACGTATAAGTTATATATATTTGTAATCCTTATATAAAATTATTTCTTTTGATAAACCACTTGATTGGTTTTCAACAAAAAAATATTTGAAATGAAAAAATATATGCCATTTGGCGCCAAAAAACCGCCATTTTGTATTTTTAATTTTTTTTATATATCTAATGTCACTCTCAGAATTAAGACAAATCTAATGACACCTCTCAAGCTCAAATCCTCCAAGCCGTTTAGGCTGTAGAGCGTGCCAAAGAAATACATATACATACACTCGATAAACATAACCCTCCTTCTGGCGCAGTCGGGTAAAAATAAATGTTATAACAACATTATAACGACTACATATTTATCCTCAATAACTAACTCATAGTTAATACGGCCACTTCAAAATTTCATCAATACATACTTACTTACCAATATATTGTAATTTTTTATTAGCGCAATATGAAAATGTTAACGTTAATATCTCACACAAACATACATAGCAAAACGTACAAGTAAACATACATACAAAAACTGTTCTCCAAATCATACTATTTGTCGACTCAATAATAAAAGATGGTAAAAATATTCCACGCTCAGGCAACACTAGATGTCATGGCGTTGGTTTGTTGACAATATTTTTACGAATAATACGTAGGAATTAGTCAGAAATTTGCTTACTTACTAATGAAAAGTGATGTCCGTCTCCTGGTCTTTTATTTTAGTGTAATTTTTGCACGATTTCACTGCACAGTCATTTTTACAATAAATTATCACCGTGTCGTTACGTAGTGTCGCCGTGAACTTCAATAGCGTAATGACAAGCTGTGGGCGGGGCTAAGAACGAAGACACCAATTTTGGTGTCTTTTAACTGGCGTCACTTTTGGGTGGCGTATATTTATATATTGGACCTATATTTAATCTGAGGTTTTACTCAATAAAATTTGACGAAGCATGTTGTGGATACTTTTTGTACATTTTTTGACGAAGCTTGTTTCTTCTTTGCTGGTCTGAGAGAAAAGGTAAAACATAGAATGTATCAGCTGCTTCTCTTCTCATGCAGATCGTAAAAGCCGATCGAGGGAATGGGCGAGAATCTGAATCATATGAATAGGCGATGCGGTTAGCAACCCATCACTATTATGATTTCCCTTTTCCACCTTCATGCCCACCATTACGCTAAAAGTGGCCTGGGCTTTACCGCCCTTGGCCCTGCATACCCCGTTAGGGATAAAGACGTGATAGTGTATTGTATTGTTGCTGATGAAAATTTTGTTACCTTTTGCCCAAGCCTGTTGTTGTAAATAAATAAAATTAAAATGTCATTTAAATATTCCCTTACATTATAAACACACCATGTTGAAATCTATTTGTAATAAAACGAATTAATATCAGTCACCGAAAGTCCACAGAAAGACCTAGACCTCCAACTAAGTTTAGTAGTGATATTACTTAGATGCAGAGCTTGTTAACGATACCAAATTCGCACTAAAAGTAACAGTATTTTCATACAGGTATCAGTGGTAACGTTATAAGGGGTATCGATAATACAGTTATAAAACGTTATAATAACGTTATCAATTAACGATATAAGTAACAATACTTTTTTCAATACTTGTAAAATATTATATAAATATTATACAAGTGTATTGCATCGCGCTGGGAATCGAACCCAAGGTAGCACAGACTATCACGACATCCGTGTAGCTACACGGCTATATTGATGAGAGTTTGTCTAGTAGGCTACTAAAGCTTTAGTAGCCTACTAGACAAACTCTCATCAATTTATTCTGTCAAATATCGAAAAGAAATACAGTGTTAACAATACTTTTTACCGTTAATATCATTGGTAATGTTATCTGATTTATCGGTAAATGGTTGGAAAAATACCGTTACCCAGCATAACGTTATCTTTGCTGATAACGTTAACGCCGTTTGACAGAATTAACGTTACCAGATGTTTTAAATTCACTTATATCTTTAGGTATAGATATCTACTTTAACTATTGTTAAAGGTGTACTTAGGTTTGATAAATATAAGGCCACGAGGGTATTCCCTCGTGGCCTTTTATTAATCAATCATTCAAATTATACAGATACACTATCACGTCTTTATCCCTAACGGTGTAGACAGAGCCAAGGGCGGTAAAGCCCAGGCCACTTTTAGCGTAATGGTGGGCATGAAGGTGGAAAAGGGAAATCATATTCAAATTATAGTTTTGTATTATCTATAATGACTTCACGTCACATCCAGAAAAAAGTCCCTAACGAGTTTGTTGACTTGGATTGACAGAACAATACGATACATATCACAGTAATATTACCATTGTTTGTACTGTGCTGATGTAATCCAAGTCATCGGTCTCGTCCCAGCTTATTTAACTGCACTTAATTTGAAATATAATTATGTTACACCTACGAACAATAATTCTCTAGAATCGTAAATAATCCCGAAAAATCATTCCACGCGATATGTACCGCGACAGCGTGGCGCGACAGTTCGCCGTAACACTCGAAGAGTCGTGCGGTTGCGTCGCAAGAAGTTTCCTTTGAGAATATTGCTGTGTTTGCGATAATCGATTCATTAAAAATGCCATCATGTGCCGTGAAGTGGTGTAAAAGCTATACAGACATGAAAAACACAGGACTCACCTTTCATATATAAGTAAATAAACATTTTAATATTGTACCTCACCGCTCGTGGCGTTGACTGCGGCCGTGTCGGTTGAACAGCCGGCTTCGGGGAGCTAGCTGCTTGACTGACATGACGCGTACGTGACCTTGTCGCGACCAATCGCATGCATCTTTGTCTATGTGTGCGTTCGAGTGTTTCGTTGTAATTACTGTTCGTTTTGTTGCGTAAATGGAATCAGAATCGAAGCGGTGAATGTAGGAGCGATAGGTATCTAGAGAATTATATGTCAATGTGTTACACCTACATTAACTATCCTACCGCAACAACATACTTGCATTACTTACTCCATGGTAAGTAAAGTAATATACTTCGCATGATATTCTCTTCCCTGATTAGCCCAAGAATACGTCATCAGTTGGGAGTGCTGCCATTGTGTGTAATTGAATTACCCCGCATTTTTTAACTTGATAAATCACACGATATACGAAATAGGATTTTCTTTATACGCAGGTAGCGGGCATATCATGGGATTTGCGCTCTGGTAGGACGTAAAAGAAGTGTACCTAACTTAAAATTTACCTATACACCTATGATAAGCCTATTTTTGTGGCACCCAACTAAGACGGGTCCTTGTTACCCAGCAAGCATTCCAAACAATCCTTTTCCCTAATTTCCAATAAACTTTGCCCTTTCCCATAATCAATACACAACAGAAAACAATACGCTCATTCCATTATACGAAATTAAATTACCCAAACCACATTACCTGCTTGCGGGTAACTCGGAGAAGGAAACCACGTGATTCCAATCTCGTATTCACAAACCTAATAAACGGTGATTCGTGCATCTGTCTGAAAATTGGATATGAATGAGTAAGTACAAGGTTTATTTTCGTATCATAGCGCTATTAATGTATCATTTGAAATCATGTATTGTTAAGTCACATTAAACAATAATACCTGCGACTGTGCGATGTGTGACTATGGTTATATACTTGCAACAACAGCGTATAAATTTAATATAAAAATTAATATAAAATGTGTACTTACCACTAAATTGTATTCTTCCAGTGGGATTTGAACCCATGACCTCCGGATCACAAGGCAAACACCTTGACCACTGGACCACGGAGGCAGTCATCACTGCTCATTCCTTGATTTAAGGCCGTACCTATTTTTTCCGGGGTCCAGTGCTGCCCCCATTTAAAATAAATAATTTTAAAGAAAATGTAGACATCATTTAAAATTGTGCAACTACCAAGTCCTAGATAACCCTTCAAAGTATTTTATGAACTACTGTTTACAGTTTAAAGTGAGAACGTTAAGCTTTAATACGCACATTTGCGAAAAACGGCCACTTTTGGCAATTGTTAATAAAATACTTTGAAGGGTTATCTAGGATTTGATAGTAGCAAAATTTTAAATAATGTCTCCGTTTTCTTTAAGATTTTTATTTTAAATGGGGGCAGCACTGGACCCCGGAAAATTCAGGTACGGCCTTAAGGCCCATTTACACAGTGCACGTTTCTTGCCTGTTGCATACAATTTTATTGAAGCAATAAATGATTTGTATGGCTGACGTTCTGTTTGGACCATGCAACTTTTCTATTGCTTCAATTTAATTGTATGCAACAGGCAAGAAACTTGCACTGTGTAAATGGGCCTTAACCCTTACTATTTGCGTGGGTAATGCTTATTTTCTTGCATGTAAGAAATGTAATAATGTAATGTATATTCATATTCTTGTCAGGCTCTGTCGTTTTGAGACCAAATCATAATGTTATTTCGAGAAGCTTCGAGCGTCGAAGCTCGATAACGATGAAAGCTTTGTCGTGTACCAACGAGAGCTTCCCGAGTAACATGACACGCTGGAGGGGGACAACTTTGACACATTAATTAAGTATAAGGAATTAACTAAAGGGCAAAAATGCTAATCATGTAATAGGCGATGCGGCTAGCTAGCAATCTAAAAAATAAATATATATATATATACAACGTAGAAGGAACATACCCGTAATAAATCGAACCACGGGCTATACTAGATCACTAAAGTATAATGAAATTAAAATAACAATCAAAAAACCAAAAAAAAAACGACATTCCCATACAAATCGCCCGGGCGGCTGCACACTTTTGTATGGAAATGCCGAAATTTATTTTTGTTTTTTGTCTGTTATTTTAATTTTATTATACTATAATGATCTAGTATAGACCGTGGTTTGATTTATTACGGGTATGTCCCTTCTACGTTGTATATATAGGGACAAATCACACTGATTAAGCTAGCCCCAAAGTAAGTTTTTAAACTTGTGTTATGGGATACTAACTCAACGATACTACATTTTATGATAAATACATATATATAGATAAACACCCAAGACCCAGGACAATTTGAAATAGGTTAAAGGTAACTATAAAATTCACGACAGGATTTTGCAGATATAAAAAAACATGGTACGATTAGGAGAATATTAGAAGGGTCCGTTTACTAGGTACGTGAGACCTTTAGTGATGAAATACTCTAAGCCAGGACAAGTTGGAAAATGGCCTTTTTCAAATTGTCCTGGGTCTTGGGTGTTTATCTATAACTTACTTCGGGGCTAGCTTAATCAGTGTAATTTGTCCCTATATATTTATTTTTTATTTATTATTAATAGCCATCTAGCGTTTGTTTAAACCTATCCTAGGTATGGCTCTGGATTCCCTTTGGGTTGCGGAGATTAGACGGCAGTCACTCTGTGTAAAAACTAGTAACCTCGTCAAATCACCTAGGTTTAGGAAGCGGACCCCAGGCTCTGAGGATGCAACCGGGAATACGCTCGGATGATGGTGATGATGTTTCAGTGCATTAACACTTCGCCTGCTAAAAACGCACCGTATGTATTTTCATTTTCGCAAAAACACACACGGTGCATTTTTCAGCAGACGAAGTGAGTGTTTACTTTATATTTTATCCCGTGTGATTCCTGCCAGAATAGGTATCTAGTACTTCTCATGGAGTCATTTCTTTGAAGAAGAAAAAGCTGAATAGCGCACCCCGGTCTCCGAAACAGCAGAAATGAAAAGATCCAGAGTAAGTATAATCTTTCGGGTACCTAACTCATCTTAAGTTGGCGTATTTAGATTTATCATACTATACCTACCTTCTTTCGTCAACTATCATATCTTCTTTTTCCCTGATCTGAGATCGTGGCACCCCGGAATCGCAAACGTGCATTCAAAACAAATTGTGTTTGCATCTCTTTTGTTAGGTTTTCCCTTGCTTTTTCTTTGTGCTATCTACGAGGCTTCTTTGCCAAACTAACTTGGATTCAAATATCTTTTGTGAAACAATATTTCAAGTGAAATATGATAAGTGATAATTTAACCTAAGGCCAAAGTAATTCACAATAAGTACCTACATGGTAAGAATTGCACACGAAGTAATTTGATCTTTGAGATAATAGCCCACATCCGTACCTACGCTTGTATACCGAGAAATCCTGCCCACCTACGTTTCTTGTTCATCTTATTCCAGCTAACTTGCGAATTAAAATAACAATGGAAGCTCTTTAAATGTTTAACTAAGTATATGAATGTATATGATTTAAATTAAAAGTTGACGTGATTGGAGAAAACAATGCAGTGTTGATTATTGCCGCTTTTCTTTCGATGTAATAAACGACCACATTTAGACTCTCTACGTATAACCCAAAGGCCAAAGGTTAACTGGTAGACAACGCTTTAAGCGTAAAGTTCGCCTATTGTTCTGTACAATTTGTATTTGATGGACAAAAAAGATTAAATAAAAAAGCGGCGAAGTGCGAGTCGGACTCGCCCATAAAGGGTTCCGTAGCAGCAACTAACATACTCGTAATAATATACTTATAAGTTCTAAAGGTAAATTGTTGTTTACGATTATGACGTATTAAAAAAAACTACTGACTAGATCTCGTTCAAACCAATTTTCGGTGGAAGTTTGCATGGTAATGTACATCATAATTTTTTTTTAGTTTTATCATTCTCTTATTTTAGAGTTACAAATTTTACCACTTTGGAAGTGTCTCTCGCGCAAACTATTCAGTTTAGAAAAAAATGATATAAAAAACCTCAATATCATTTTTGAAGACCTATCCATAGATACCGCACAAGTATGGGTTTGATGAAAAAAAAATTTAGTTTCTTTTAAGTATGGGGAGAACCCCCAAAATTTGTTGTTTCTTTCTATTTTTGTGTAAAAATCTTAATGCGGTTCACAGAATACAATACATCTACTTACCAAGTTTCAATAGTATAGTTCTTATAGTTTCCGAAAAAAGTGGCTGTGACATACGGACGGACAGACAAGACAGACAGACAGACATGACGAATCCATAAGGGTTCCGTTTTTTGCCATTTGGCTACGGAACCCTAAAAACGAGTTGAAGTCAAGTTTCAGCGCCGGAAGCAGCAAGTTTTTTCTTCTTTCCCAGACCAAAAATGAAATAAATACGATTTACGAATATTTTTTTCATATTAATTTACATTACGTGGTACCCCCTGTAACAGTATGTAATTGGTACATTACGAGTCTTTACTGACTGTAAACAAAACATTTACCTACGCCCGCCTCAAATTAGCATCAACAATTGAATCCTTGGTTGGCTCGTTTGGAAGTCATATCTTTTACATTTCTCCGCCAGCTTCAGTCAGTGCCGTTCCCAAAACCTTTCTTATTGGTCCGCTCATCTATTTGCTTGGTGCTCTCTTGACCCTAGCTAGACTGCGGAATAGGTACAAATACGAGTAATTTTTCATAATACATTTCGTGGTACCCGTAACAGTGTGTAACTGATACATTACGAGTCTATACTGCTTCTGAATGTAAACAAAACATTTACGCCCGCGACATCTGAAATTAGCATCAGCAATTGAATCCTTGAATCCAATCGGTCGCCGCACTCCAAGTTCAAAGTTCACATCGATAGGGAAGGGGGAATCCGTTGCCTTTATTGACATATCGATGAACGTTTCTGTTGTGAATCTAAATTGTCTAAACTGTTCCGGCTATTTCTTCTTGATTTCGCGTGGTGTTCGGCATCCTTGGGTGGCTATTGATTATATTATCTTTGCCATTGAAATGCATATTATATTTGGAGAAGAAAAAGTAATAAAACTCACTTCGAGCTCCGAAGCAGTAAAGGTATGAATGCAACCGGGAACTCGCTCAGATGAAGAAGAACGTTTCTGTAGTGACATCTCGGCATTGGATACTTGGACCTGAATAGTCGGCTGACTAAGTAGTATTTGTGTAAAAAGATTAAACTTACTGTAGTATTTGTGACGACCTCCGTGGTGTAATGGTCAACACAAGTCCACCAATCCAGAGGTTCTGGGTTCGATCCCCAGCCAGGCAAGTTGGAAACTGGCCTTTTTCAAATTGTCCTGGGTCTTGGGTGTTTGTCTATATATGTCTTTCTCTTCTTCTTCTTCTCTATATGTATTTATTAAAAAATATAGTATCGTTGAGTTAGTCCACAATCCCATAACACAAGTTTAAAACTTACTTTGGGGCTAGCTCAATCAGTGTAATTTGTCCTTATATATTTATTTACGTATTACGTAGTAGTGACACAGATTAATAAATAGTCACTATGTAAGTAGTAGAGTCTGAAAATTAAAAATATTAATTAAGTATTTTCTACATAGATGCCATGAATATTATCAACCTTGAAAATATGTGATGAGCGATAGACATGGATGTCCTTATAATATAGGATTACTTTAACCTCTAAAATTCAACATTTAATTATTGGTCATTGAAATGATCTCATTGATGATGAAATTATCATCATCATCTTATCAGCCACAGGTAGTCCACTGCTGGACTTATGATTAGACTAATTATAAGTACCTACCAAGTAACTTGTATTTTTGTACTGTCAACACGGTTGAAAAACAATTGGACATTGATCAAAAAGCAAGGATCAAAGATCAATTATTTATTTATCTCAAGACTTTGGACTCATTTGTGTTATCTATCAAAATATATATTGTTTTACTGATTGGGACAAGTCTTTCTATCGGAACTTATATCACGGAAAGGATTTACCAATATGTACCCGTACAATGTCCACGAAGCCGGAAAAAGTAGATTTTCACCCAGTCAGTCATAAAGCATGTTATATATAGAAGTGCGTGTTTAAGTGCTATAAACAAGCAAGAAGTATATAAAAGAATATTTCACGCAAAACTAATATGCTATAAATATCAATTTATAGTACGTGGGTTGATAATTAGTTTTGGTTTTAATTCATAGATTCGATTTCAAATAAAAAACGAATTAACATTATACGTCGTGTTAATGAAAGAACGCAAAACCTCTCAGACGGTACCTCAGCCCATGTAACTTAACAACTTTTGTTCAACAACTTTCACGAAATCCAAAAAAAAAAACTTTAATTTTTTATTCAAACTTATCAGCTGATCGAGTCAATTTGTATGAAAATCCGATTTTTTTCTTTGGGAACTAATTTTTGAGCTGTTATTTATATATTCGAGATGTTTTAATGATCAGTTGGAAAACATATTGAGCAGTTATTAAATCATTGCGGTTGATTAATTATTGCGACAGTAAAACATGAACAGTAATGAAAAATCCATTAGTCGGTTATTTTATCATATTACTAGTTCTATTCATTTTACTAGGTAAGGGAAAACCTATAGGTTAGGTTAGGTTAGAACTGCGACCAACACACGGCTAGGTCAGTTTTATCCATTTTACTAGGTTAAGGAAAACCTATAGAACCGCTCGATAAATTTTTTTTACCGCCCATTTAATTATTTTCCTGCTCAATTATACAACGTGGAAGGGACATACCCGTAATAAATCGAACCACGGTCTATACTAGATCATTATAGTATAATAAAATTAAAATAACAGCCAAAAAACAAAAATGAATTTCGACATTTCCATACAAAAGTGTGCAGCCGCCCGGGCGATTTGTATGGGGATGTCAATTTTTTTGGTTTTTTGATTGTTATTTTAATTTTATTATACTTTGGTGATCTAGTATAGCTCGTGGTTTGATTAATTACGGGTATGTCCCTTCCACGTTATATATTCACTGAAACAGTTCATTATTTTTTATTTCTCATTTTTGTTTACTTTACTGCTTAGTTTTAACTGCTGAACTAGATATTAAACATGCCATTTATAATTTGTAACTTACCAAAACTGCTATTTACAACTGCCTCTTTAAATCAGTGCCTTTTTTTGGATTTCGTGAAAGTTGTGGAACAAAAGTTGTTCAGTCACATGGGCTGAGGTACCATCTGAGAGGTTTTGCGTTCTTTCATTAACACGATGTACATTGTAATTAATATTTTTTCTAAATATATAAAATGAGAAAAGTCATAAGTGATTATCTACGTAAGTACATCAATAAATTAAATATCATACGGCTCGCATTAATATCTACACAATAGATACATAATAGCAGCTTAGACAATAGATAACAACAATAATTGATTTATGATTCTCTGATATGTGCTTACTTAATCTTCTTCTTGTCTAGTCGAAATGGTTTAACTGTAGCTTCAATTTCATGTCAATGTGTTTTTTGACAAAACCTGTGTGGTTCCAGATTAGAATAGGACCACTCCGTCTCTTCCTGTGGATGTCGTAAGAGGCGACTAAAAGACTAAGCACAAACATCTCGTGCTACAATTGCATTCCCAAGGAGGGTTAACGTTGGGCGGCGGCCGGTTGTAAAACTTTTCGCACAAATACATTCCCAAAGAGGGTTGACGTCAGGCAGGCGGCCGGTTGTAAAACTATAGCCAAATCATTGAAAGTTTTCCAGCTATTTATTCTCCATTTTACAAGGTCTTTGGCATCCTTGGGTGACCATTAACATGCATATTATATTTGGAGAAGAAAAAGTGAGAAAGCGCACCCCGGGCTCCGAAGCAACACAGCTGAGGATGCAACCGGGAATGCGCTTAGACGAAGAAGAAGTGTTTTCTGACAAATGTTTGAGAGAAGTTCAGCTTTGTCTTTAGATAATCCTTCTATGTTTATAGAGATAGTAATGAGGGCTGGTTTCAGAAGCTTTTGGTACTGTGGCGCTTTTGTTGTTTAGGCTCTTGGAAGACCCGTTTGTTATTTTGAACCATTTCGTGGCGAAAGGATCAGCCAATCTGCGTTACCGACTAACTGTCCTTGCAGCTTGCCCAGGGTGCGCCGGACGTACAGGGGGGTTCAGTACGTCACTCGGGGAGGCTCCTTTCATGCACACCGGTTACTCAATGATCATACGTCACGTCACGCTTAGTTAATACGAGTATTGAGTTAAAATTTAGCTAATGAAAGGCATCATGAAACGTACCCACATACCTATATCTAATCCAATGAGTTTGTTCTTGTGCATGATCAAATAAAGTAGATTTTATTACTATATTTTTAAAAGAACAAATAAATGTACCTAGTACCTACATTGTGGACTACCTAGGTACCTAATTTCCCATCACTTTTTGTACTTAAGCGAGGTTGCCTGGATGAAAGAAATTACTTAGCGATAAGGCCGCCTTTTGCGCATTTCCTAGTTCTTTTAAGATACATTTCCTGTATTTTTCTTCTGTGCAATAAAGGGTATTGATGTGTTTCGACCTAGCATAGCGGGGCCAATTGCATTGTATTTTATTGTATTGTGAGGTATAAGGTCAACAACTAAGTTAGGGGATTTGAAATGATGGCGCCAATGAACTTTTTTTTATTGTTTAATGGGCCATAATAACCATGGTAAATTTATTTCCGATTTTTTTTCCGCAATATGACAAGGTCCACTAACTTAATTGCTAAAAAAATATTAATATTTGTAAACAAAAACTTTTAATACAATTTGTTATATTTTAACAACATTTGTTTTAACTGTTTCAATTTATTATTATTATTATTTTATTAGAAATTTGAGTGCGTTTGACCTCTATCTAGCCTGATGGGAAGCTAAGATGAGGTCTAAGGTGTATCACGCAGACTCAAAAAATGCCTGTTCACTCTTGCCTTGAAAATCCCTAAATTATATGTATGGGGAAACATCGACGCAGGGAGGGAATTTTTATAAAGGAATCTAAAGAAAATTACCTTGATATACTTATTACTTTATTTGCTCTATGTAGGTATTATTATTTGCACTTTCCTGTTTGCTCTATACTTCACTTGTTTTTCTCACAACTCGCCTTGACATAGGTGCCTAATCTCTTCTTTCCAAAATATTCGTTGTACAAACAATAAAGAGAAGGTTAATATCAAAAATATTACATAATCACGTGCACATGTCATGCACCAGTGCCATGCATATAATATTAAAACGTTATCGACTACATATTCTCATCACATTTGATCCTATCACATCACTACTCTCTCGTCTCCATACTAACCAGACGTGTAGTGTGCTGCATATTTCCGATCGCCGCGAATCGCGTTAGCGCACTGGCAGTTAATTATTTGTAAAAAAAAAGAAAAATATTTTGAGGCCGTTTAAAAAGATTTAAAATATGAGTGTTGTTTTTGTGTAGATTTGTGTTTTGTTTTGTGTTAACAATGGCGAAATCTACATTTTTAGTTCGTCAATCTTTGTAAGTTTTGTTTTTTTTTATTTTGTTCATTCTCAACTTTGTTTATACTAAGAACGTGTAAGTAGGTACCTAACCTACCGATACTACATATAGGTAACTACTTAAACATATTTTTACTTGAGTTTATTTAGCTAAACTGTTACATGCATTTAAACCTGTTAGTTTTATTTGTATTTCAATTTCTTTTTTTCATCAGTGTATTTGTGTCCCACTGCTGGGCAAAGCCCCCCCTACCTTCTTTTCTTTTTGCACACAATTATAATAAAAAATATATATAAATAAATTAGAAAGTGGACTAGATTTAATGCTTATCCTTCTCACTTTCATTTTGTTACGACTATACTAAAACCACTTTCAAATCTACACCGAATTCCTACCTACCTTGGTAATAAATAAGAAGAATACCTACTTACTATCAACAAACTGAATACAAATAAACGGGCAAGTGCGAGTCGGACTCGTACATTAAGGGTTCCGTACCTCCGTACAATATTTTAAAACGCTAAAAAAACACGTTTTTTGGGGGGTCAAAAATTAAAGGGGGTCGTCATCCCCTTTAATTTTTAAATAATTTTAATTTTAGTATTTGTTGTTATAGCGACCATAGTAATACATAATCTGTGCAAATTTCAAGTGTCTAGCTATTACGGTTCAAAAGATAGAGCCCTGTGACAGACGGACAGACAGACGGACAGACGGCGAACAGACGGACAGACAGCGGAGTAATAGGCTCAGTAATAGGGTCCCGTTTGCACCCTTTGGGTACGGAACCCTAAAAATATGGATCCGTGATCCTGTTTCTTTCTCACAATTATTTGTTTGGAGGAAAACGGTAATCGGATATTTGCAGATATTTGATATATGTCAAGCTTTTTTGTATTTTTTTATCTTATGGGAAGGGTACCTACTAGTGCTACTAGTATCCTATTCTGTGCCGAAACCATCAATTAAGTTAGACCTTAAATTAAAGCTGAGTAGTAGCGTAGTAGGTACTTTCTAATGTGACTACTGTAGAGTCTGTGACGGGCTATGTGTTAAGTAGATGTTGTAAGTGCAGCCACAAATATGACATTTTGATAATATGGTTCTGAACTGAATCCACAAATCTACTTACTAGATACTTACCTACCCACTTTCAAGAAAATTCTGTGTTCAAATGAAAAAAGCAGTGGCCACTTCTTTTCATTTATATATTTAATAGCTATTTGACCTACCGATTCGTACTTCCAGGAAGGTAGGTACGTTTGACTTGAGGGCATTAAAATGTGTTAGTTTAAAAAAAATCTTTCCTGCTTGTAGGTATAATAAGTCCTCTATGCTGAATTTAAGATGCTAATTGCCTGTTTAACAACGCAATGTATATAAAATCAGCATCTGAATTTCAAATGGATTTTAAAAAATGCAAATGAATGCAGAAAAAAGCAAATGGATTCAAAGGAGTTTGCCAAAAAACGTGGACCTACTACGGTCTACGCCTCATATACCTACATATCTAAGAACAAATCTGACTGCTAGGCAAAGTAGCAAAAACAAAACAGAAGCAAAAAGTAAACAGTGTCTTCGCTTTGTTTTTCGACCTTGAGATGAGACCCACCGGCCAACCTGGATATGGCGTCAAGTTTTATTGCGTGTGAATCTATAACGTTTGTATGTATGTGGGTACCTATATAAATTTTTGGTTAATACGGTTTTTATTATTAACAATATTCAATTTGTAGAACCTCTGATAAATAACATCAACAAAACGCAGAAATAAAGAAAACAAAAGGCAACTCCTACACGGGCAATACCGGGGGAATAAATTCAAGAATTTAAACTGATGAGTATAATAGGTACTTACGTTGAGTAGTCTATGGTACTTACTCAATTCCTTCGTGCACAATTGCACATACTCATAAATACAACTACAACGTCTACAACTTTGTAAATTTATATTCTTGCAATGTATCAGCCCTATGTTCTACAGTCATTTTATTTACTTTCCAGTACCTATAGATAAGCTAAATGTATACTAGTAAATAAGTACTAGTAGTGAGTAGATAGGGAAGTCTCATTTCAACTAAACTCTAACTAGAAACAGTTAGGTTCCTAAATTGTTTGCTAGTGATCACACTGCGACACTACACTAAATTGCATCCTATCGAGGCGCGTGACCGACGGCGACGCATACAAAATCTTTTATTGCTTTTAGTAGGTATAAGGTTATTCCTGTTTAAGGTGAAGTTAGAAGCAAATGACCTTGAAGTAGCGCCCTCATTTGAAATAAATTGGTAACTTGTAAATGTGGTGAAAATTTAGATATTTCTCAGTGTTAGGCACCAGATATCCCTTTAGATTATGTAATTAGTTTTAAAGCTAGACGGACTAATGTAAATACTTTCGACGGCAGTTTATAAAATAATTAAAAGGCTATCTAGTGCCTAACATTGAGAAATATGGAAATTTTCACCATTATTTCAAATAAGGTCACAACTTCTGCTTGGTATTAACCTTAGCATATTGCTTGTGACCTTCTGCGTTTTGGAATGAATTCACAGATTACAAGGAAGTAAAGCGGTCGGAACGTCCTTTTTACAGCCAGCTACTGGTTGACATATACCGACTTGCATACACTGCACACGCATACACGAAGACGTGGCACGAGGACGTCTTCGTGTATGCGTTGCGAGTCACATCCGCCCTGAGGAAGGCCTCCGATTGAGGTCGAAACATGTCGGCCAGTAGCTGACTTCTTACGTATTACCCGTTTATAGCATATAAATAATACCTATGTAAGTACCTACTTACGTAGAGTTAGCTTAATTGAACCACAGAATAAATAATACTAACGTAGTTGAACGAATATTTATGTATTTTCAGTACTTACTTTTATGTGTGGTTTGATATTATTCAATTATTTTTTTAAAATATTACTTAATTTTATTCATATTTCTATTAAAGGTTCTTTATAAAGTCCGAGGCTTGTTTTTTGTTACTCTTGAAAAATCTTTATCAAGTAGGTAGGTTTTTGCAAGTTTTCTTCCTACCTATAATATATAGACAATACATTTAAAAATATCTAATCTGTTCCTAGATGCGAATTGCGGAAGCACTAAATTTAAGGTGACGTGGGTTCACAATTTGCAATACTGTGCGTGTTTTTGAAAAATCACTGTTATTGAACTACTACAGTTTATTCCTCAAAAAATTTACATAAAAATCTTAACAATTTTCTACAGACACCCACAATAGCCAAAACACGATTGAGCATTTTTGGCTCGATAGAAAAAAATCACAAACATACCTCTAAATTTGCCTAAATTTGCCTTTATAATACGTCTTACTATTTTATATAATCACCTTTTTATATGAAAATTATACCAAAAAATGAACTATCTAAATATCTATCCGTTTTGGCTACAGAAAAAAATATTAATATAAAACAAAAAAAAAAAAAAAAAAAACACAGTGAAATATTCGTCGAGAGCGAAGGAAGGGTCGGAGCCGTGCTCGACGATATTTCGCAGTGTTTTATTTATTTTGTATTATATTTATATTTTTTTCTGTAGCCTAACGGATAGATATTTAGATAATACATTTTTCGGTATAATTTTCGTATAAAAAGGTGATTGTATAAAATAGTAATACGTTAAAAAATAGTATCTTTTATAAAGGTACATTTTGGCAAATTTAGAGGTACGTTTGTGATTTTTTTCTATCGAGCCAAATATGCTCAATCGTGTTTTGGCTATTGTGGGTGTCTGTAGAAAATCCTTAAGATTTTTATGTAAATTTTTTGAGGAATAAACTGTAGTAGTTTAATAACAGTGATTTGTTAAAAACACGCACAGTTTTGCAAATTGTGAACCCACGTCACCTTAAGGTGATTTTGAACTACGAGAGAATATTTATTTATTGAAACTTTATTGTTCCTAAATGAACAATTGTACACACAAACGCTAAAAGCGTTTTCTCCCAGGAAACCAAATAAAATATTGTAGAACGGGTTCAGGCAAATGTACGAATATCCAATCCACATTATTTTCTACAACTTTCAACCTAAATAGGTACATATATTAATGGAAATACAAAAATTCGATTTACTTGTTGTAATACCTAATCACGTGTAATTTTTTCATTCACTAATTTGTTATCACAATATATATCACAAGTACAAACTAGCGAATTTGTCAACATTTTTATTTTTATTATTAGTAACAACACTTAACAACATTTAAATACTTTGAGTCATCAAAACCAACCTTTGGACCCTGATTAGTACTTAACTCTTCATACAAATAGCATTAAATGGCATGCAAATATAATCTAACACGCGTACGACTATGTTGTAGGTACTTATTGAATGCTATTTGCTATTGCACGCTTCATTTGCATTATTATGATTTATGAATAAACATGAACAAAACATGTTTATACATGAACAATGTTTAACAAACAATTAATATTAAGTTAGTTTTTAATTACGTGAAAAATTTAATTTTGCATATAAAAATATTGTTACTACATAATAAACTGGTTGAGACAGAACATAATTTAAAATGCTGCATCAATACAAATAAATAAAATTGAAGTATCTGTTTGTAACATCATAATGATATTTTTTTTTCTAAATGCATAGGTATTAATTAAATTAATTCTAACAATAATTTTATAATTGTTCAATTTACTATAGCGAATTTGTATAGTGGCAAATGCTGTGTATGCTTTTAATTGGTGTCTATAAATAAAACTTTAATGTACTTATATGCTAATTTCTTTATCTAATACTGTATATGTAACACTGTAAGAGTACCTTTTAACAAGCAAAAATAAAACTATTAATATCATTTTAATTTTGTCGTCGTGTATAAAGATATAACATACGAGTAATCTATGTGCCGAATAGCATAAAAATTGGACTGTAAATTACGCACTAAGTAACAAAATTTTTAAATAGGTAGCCAACCAATGTGCACAATAAAACTGAATTTCACGCGAACGAAGTCGCGGGCATTAGCTAGTAAATAAAAAAGCGGCCAAGTGCGAGTCGGACTCGCCCATGAAGGGTTCCGTAGCAGCAAGTAACATAATATAAAAGTTCTAAAGGTAAATTGCGGTTTACGATTTATGACGTATTAAAAAAAAACATCTTACTAGATCTCGTTCAAACCAATTTTCGGTGGAAGTTTGCATGGTAATGTAGTTACATCATATATTAACATTTCAAAATTAACAATATTACATATTTTTTTTTAGGTTTTATCATTCTATTATCTTAGAAGTTACAGGGGGGGACACATTTTACCACTTTGGAAGTGTCTCTCGCGCAAACTATTCAGTTTAGAAAAAAATGATATTAGAAACCTCAATATAATTTTTGAAAACCTATCCATAAATACCACACACGTGTAGGTTTGATGAAAAAAAATTTTTGAGTTTCAGTTCCAAGTATGGGGAACCCCCAAAAATTATTGCTTTTTTCTATTTTTGTGTGAAAATCTTAATGCGTTTCACAGAATACATCTACTTACCAAGTTTCAACAGTATAGTTCTTATAGTTTCGGAAAAGAGTGGCTGTGACATACGGACAAACAGACAGACAGACATGACGGACGAATCCATAAGGGTCCATTTTTTGCCATTTGGCTACGGAACCCTAATAAACAAACATGAAAGTCTATACGGTACTGATATCAAAAACACAATTTATAAAATTTTGTCTGTCTGTTTTATTTTCTTATAATGAACATTTTTTACTAGAATTAACTACCTACTTTGCGCACTTCTTACGAGTACGAGTATTTTATGATTTTAAATTCCGGTTGAATAGCAACCACAGAATTTATCATTGAAATTATAATTTCATCTTAATTAGTCCAAGGTTTAGCGGTATTTGTAATATGATTCTCGAAATGTCGCATGAACACTGAATATATTTATATCTAGTATATGAGGGCGCCACTTCAAGGTCATTTGCCTATATCTTCACCTATTCAACATTTATAAAATAAAATTGGTCAAAAATATTTAATGCGCTTTGGTTTCAATTACTTTGTTTGCGTCTCCAATCAGTTAGTACATGCGATTTATTCATTTATTAAATCTTTATTGACCACAATGGTACAAAAGGTGGACTTAATGCTAATGCATTTACTAGGTCGGTCACCCACCACCAAATCTCTTCTTCATATCCACCACCAATAGTATGTTTTTACGACGCTGCTGCCTCCATTGCATCTGCAGCAATATTGACTGTCGTCTTCGTGTGTCACCTTTACACGAAGCTTCCTAAAAGGCAAATGATGTTACTTCTCTAAATTATTATTTTGACGACCTCCGTGACGTAGTGGTTAACACGCCAGTTCGCCACTCCGGAAGTTCTGGGTTCGATCCCCAGCCAGAGCAAATTGGACAATGGCCTTTGTCAAATCGTCCTTGGTCTTGTGTGTTTATCTATATATTTATTATAAAATATAGTATCGTGGAGTTAGTATCCCATATTACAAGTTTAAATTTAGTTTGGGCTAGCTCAGATCAGTGTGTTTTGTCCTTTAAATCTACATGTCATTGCAGGTTCAACCGTCCTAGACGCCATATCAGCTCGTCATCAAGCAGATCGTCCACTTCTCCACAAAGATGGAAGGCAGCCGCTGCGCCAGCCACAGCTCAGGCTGTGCCAGCCCTAAAACCATTTATAGACATCCCTGGACCATTAGCCTTACCGATGTTGAGGCATTCTGCTCATGTTTTGCCTAGAATTGGTAAGAATATTTCCAAATGTTACTTGTGTTGTGATGCTCCTCGTCAAGAAAGAATAATTCTTAGATAATGATGGAAGGTAGCCGTTTCACTTGTCACTGTGATAACTTTGAATAATTGACCGATATCCCTTTAGCGTTACCTATCGATGTTGAGGTATTTTGCTCATGTAGAATTGGTAAAACAACTTATTTTAAATATGTTACTTGTGATGCTTCTCGTCAAGAAAGATGAATTCTTAGATAATGATGGAAAGTAACCGTTGCACTTTTCACTGTCACAATTCTCAAACCATTCACCGATATATATATCCCTTGACCCTTTGCGTTACCGATGTTGAGGCATGCCGTTCATGTTTTGCTTATCTAGTCTCAAACTCGATTTTCCCATGTTCTAGGTACTGATAGGTATATTAGGGCAAAATTTTCTGGGACTAGGAATTAGCTCAATTTTTTACTTGTTTTTAAGCCTCTTGTTAATGAAACTTCTCCGATTAAGTTGAAAGGTAGTTGTTGCACTATCCATTGTGACAACTGTCACACTATTGTTCTCACAATACATACAAACTGCGTACTTATCCGGCTTATCATATGCCCCACGGGTAAGACAGAGCTTACGGCCATAAAAGTCAAAGGCCACATTCTGCGTGATGGTGGGAGTGTAAGTCGAAAAGGGAATTTGAATAGGTTTAGACATGATTCGTCAGATTCACTATAAGTATAGACTTGTACAAAATTACATTAACCTCTTTGGGAGATGTTAAAAAAAAAGCAAAACATGGGAACAATCATCAAGCAAGCCACGGAACCAGTCACGAGTCGCTCAAGACGCGTCATATAGAACGTTTTTCGGCATTTTTGTATTATTTTTATGTACTCGCGAATTCTGGTCAAGCCGGTTTCGATTAGTACTTACAAATTCTTTCTCAACATACTTTTACTTATATGATGAAGTCAAAAGAAAATAGGTACTTACATTATACAAGTATAAAACGGCTTCTGCTTGTATACCTACTTTAGTTTTCTTATCTAGTTTTTCCGTAAATTAAAAATTGTATTGATTTAGTTTGAAGGGTGAAATGAATACACAGTAGATTTTATTTTTATTTTACAGCAAGTGCCTACAATCCGTTATTCTTATAATATTCGACCTCACAAGTTATAAGTAGAAAAATTACTTGAACGAATTGAATTAGACGTTCATGAAAAATCTCAAGATCCATTGGTTTTATTTAAATTAATGGCATTCGAGGCCAAACCAATCACTCAATCAATAAAATTGTAGATATCAAAATTTTCTACGAAACCTTTGTACTTTCCAATTAATATAAGTTTGTAGTATAATTAACACAAAGTCTCGAGTATGCAATTTTGTACACTGTTCACCAACTTTTGAATTGAGGGATTCAAAATTTGTGCCATCAATTTCGATGGAAAGCTTTCTAATTTTTACCAGACGGGCAATTTCAATAAAACCCCGCCCGAATATTCAGTGACATTGTCATCCCTTTTAAACTTCGACAATTTGCACCCAAATTCTCAATAATGGAAAAATATTTTAAAACTTTTTCGTGTGAATGAAACTGAAGTAAGTATTCTAGCGATTGCCTGACAATCTCTTTTCCGAAAAATTACCTTTAGATCTAGGATTTTTTTGTCTAGACAAAGATTATTGTTTGTATCCCTGACTCCTTTGGAACTTCAAAATCGAGTTTCTAGCACTGTGAAGTGAAGAATTTCAAGATGCTGGAAATCGAGTGATGGAACTCAAATGTTAAAGGGTCTCTCACCCAGTAGTGAGAGGTTAAAGGGTCTCTCACCCAGTAGTGAGAGGTTAAAGGGTCTCTCACCCAGTAGTGAGAGGTTAAAGGGTCTCTCACCCAGTAGTGAGAGGTTAAAGGGTCTCTCACCCAGTAGTGAGAGGTTAAAGGGTCTCTCACCCAGTAGTGAGAGGTTTAAGGGTCTCTCACCCAGTAGTGAGAGGTTAAAGGGTCTCTCACCCAGTAGTGAGAGGTTAAAGGGTCTCTCACCCAGTAGTGAGAGGTTAAAGGGTCTCTCACCCAGTAGTGAGAGGTTAAAGGGTCTCTCACCCAGTAGTGAGAGGTTAAAGGGTCTCTCACCCAGTAGTGAGAGGTAAAAGGGTCTCTCACCCAGTAGTGAGAGGTTAAAGGGTCTCTCACCCAGTAGTGAGAGGTTAAAGGGTCTCTCACCCAGTAGTGAAAGGTTAAAAGCTGCGAATGATGATGATGATGACCCCTGACAATATTTTCTGATTTAGGTAAATTATCTCACACGAATACTCTACCTAAGTATAAGTCTATAGTCTGGAGAAAACAAGAACCTAGAATTTGACAGCTGGCGCTGCCTCTAAGTATTCATAGACAAAACGCAGATGTAGCAAGATCCGGTGATCTTGCTACATGAGGTAGGCTAGGCAGGCCCTTGTGTTTTACTAGCCTGAGGCTCTATGTACTCGAAAAAGAAAAGACATGATTCCGTATAAAAAATAAATTCTTGCTGACATTTTCGTTCATTTCTACACAGGTAGTTTCCACCACACCGTCGGCCTTGGCCTCTTGGAGCGTCTCAGGGACCGCTACGGAGACCTGGTCCGGCTTGCCAAAGCCTCCAGGTCACGTCCTGTGCTGTATGTCTTCGACCCTGAGATGATGCGAGAGGTAAGAAGTGCTATAATATCATTGACATTCTCCTCCTTAAGGCGAAGATATAGGCAAATGGCCTTGAAGTGTGAAATAAATTGTTAACTCGTAAATATGGTGATAATTTCCATATTTCTCTACGTCATGCACTAGATAGCCCTTTAAATTATTTTATGAACTGCCGTTAAAACTATTATTGGTGATCCGTCTAGCTTTAAAACTTGCCGTGGCCACTTTTGGCGGAGGCAAGTTTTAAAGCTAGACGGACTAATGTAAATACTTTCAACGGTGGTTTATAAAATAATTTAAAGGGCTATCTAGTGCATGACGAAGAGTAATATGGAAATTATCTCCATATTTACGAGTTAACAATTTATTTCAAATGAGGGCGCCACTTCAAGGTCATTTGCCTATATCTTCACCTTAAGTCGTCTGCTCACTGCTGAGTGTCGTGATGAGCCTACCTAACTTCCTTACGATCTTCCTTCATTTGTCCCAAAAAACCCAAAAATCATTATGGGATGAGTCCGCCGCTGTAAATTTACTCTTTTATTGTATCTAATTATTATTTTTTCATAGTAGGTACCTACAAGTTATTGAAAACAAACAAAAATCTTCAAACATCCCGTTCCTGTCACATTTATTTTATATGATCTTTATTATCCAGGTTAATTTTTAGGGTTCCGTACCCAAAGCGTGCAAATGGGACCCAATTACTGAGACTCTGCTGTCTGTCCGTCTACACAAGGCTCTATCTATTGAATCGTAATAGCTAGACACTTGAAATTTTCACCGATTATGTGTTAGGACGCTTGTGCATTGCTCCGAATCCGAACCATATTCAAATCAAATCCAAAACGAGAAAAATTCGGACGGAAAATTCTTGAGTAGCGTCTGTGCACTGCAGCCGAATCCGAATTAAATTCGTGAATTTCGAGGCCACCGATTTCGTTAGTGCACCGCCAGACTTTGATTAGATAGGCCGCATTCACTATGTGCCCTGCCTGCATTTAACCGCCGTCAGTTGCTGGCACTATTATTATACTTATTATTTATTTACCCCAACCGTTGTATGGAAACATACGAATTGACACGTCTCAGTTTACATTTTTTGCTGGAAAATAATTGTAGACCTAATTATATGTTAAACTAAGCAATCAGACATCAAACGCGATGTCATCATATGGACACCCCTCATGCAAAACATAGAGAGAATAAACTACATTTCATTTCATTTCATTTGATTTCGGGGTTGGTCTCAGAACAAAAGTTATTTGTATTGACGAGTTCTTCCATCCTCCATCAACTTTTTATAACATTTCCCACAAATTAGTATGTCGGGTATTTACCCCAATCTACCCGTTGTATGGGAACATACGAATTGACATGTCTAAGTTTACATTTTTTACTGGCAAATATATTTTTAACCTAGTTATATTTTAAAATATGCAAATAGACATCAAATGAGATTATATCTGTATATTTAATATGGCTAATTTAGTTATGGCTATTTGAGATATATTAATTACAGATAATTAGAGGACTCGCACTAATTTATTTGGGTTCCGTACCCAAAGGGTGCAAACGGGACCCTATTACTGTGACTCCGCTGTCTGTCCGTCTGTCTGTCCGTCTGTCACAGGGCTCTATCTCTTGAACCGTAATAGCTAGACACTTGAAATTTTCACGGATTATGTATTACGGTGGCCGCTATAACAACAAATACTAAAAATAAAATAAAGTTAAAAATTCAAAAAAAAAATTCAAAATTAAAAAAAAAATTCAAAATTAAAAAAATAAAATCAAAATTCAAAATATCTTTATTATCAAAGGATATTTATAATATCTCTTAATAATAGTCACTTTGTTTTGTTTTGCACAAATGTTGACGTCAAATCGTTACTTACAGCTAAGTTTACGCCGCTTCCTAGTAAAGGGGGTCGTCATAGAAGAAACGTGTTTCTTCAGCGTTTTAAAACATTGTACGGTGGTACGGAACCCTTCATGTACGAGTCCGACTCGCACTTGCCCGTTTATTAATAAATATTTCAATCTACCCCCCAAACGGGTAGATCGGGTATTTACCCGGTGCATATCGGGTATATATCCAAGCGTGGGTTTACATACCCGGGTATATGCCCATCTCTAGTGACAACATCCGGTGTTCGTAAAGGGGCGTCTATAAATTACGTGAGATGTTTAAGGGGGGAGGGGGTCGAGTCAAATCTCATCTATTCTTACGTTGGAGAGGGGGGGGGCTCGGAAAATATCACGTAAATTTTTTTCTGATTGAAACAAAAAAAAAATACTATTTTGGTCCATTTAATCCAGATTGTACATTCTTAAGCGTAATCGTAATACGATTAAGATCATTCACTAATTCGTTCGAAAGAAAATAATTTCATTCATACTTTGACGTTATACATCTACTGACTGGTCAAACCACCATATTTGTTTTATACCAAATAGCTCAATTTAATCTGAATTTACGGTACAGTGTAGCCCGCCTGTCTATTGTTAAATTTTTATTACACTTATAATTAAACTCTCAGTAATATTGATTACTAGTCTTAACTAGTCGTAAATAAAAGCACGAAGCAATTTTTTTTCTTTTTACTATAACAATCCAACGCGTTTACGTAAGAAACCCACATTTTGAATAAAATCTCACGACATCTCACCTTTACAGAAAATTAAAAAAAAACACCTCACGTAATTTATGGACGCCCCCTAACCAATATTACCTACTTAAATAAAGGTCATTAATTATCTATAATATCAATCTATCAATAGTACACAGATACACTATCACGTCTTTATCCCTAACGGGGTAGACAAGCGGGGAGCCAAGGGCGGTAAAGCCCAGGCCACTTTTAGCGTAATGGTGAGCATGAAGGTGGAAAAGGGAAATCATAATAGTGATGGGTTGCTAACCGCATCGCCTATTCATATGATTCAGATTCTCGCCCATTCCCTCAATCGGCTTTTACGATCTGCACGGGAAGAGAAGCAGCTGGTACATTCTATGTTTTTTCTTTTCTCCCAGACCAGCAAAGAAGAACTATAAATAGTATCGATTGTTATAGCAATAGCAGAAACATTATCAATAACACTGTCGATATTATACATTAATTTCTATATTTTCGGAAACACTTTCGGGCGAGACGGGACAGTAGGCGGGGCGTGCAACGTGTGCTTCCCTCCCCGTACCTCACCCGAAATTCGAATATGAATCGAATTCGAGTGGGTGCACAGCCGTACGTACAATTTCTACGGCGGCCAATTCGAGTCGGTTTTGATCCGAAATAAAAACGACCCGAAGTGAGAATTCTTGGTTTGAATACGAATTGGATTTGAACCGTTTACGACTAAGTGCACACGCGTCCATACAATCACTAGGAAGGCCAATTCGAGTCAGATTCGGATTTGATTTGAATATGGTTCGGATTCGGATTGGTGCACAACCGGTCTTACTGTGGCCGCTATAACAACAAATACTGAAAATAAAAAAGTTAAAAAATGAAAGGGGGTCGCCATACAAAAAACGTGTTTTTTCAGCGTTTTTAACTAGATCTTTATAATGGCATACTTGAAATTTTCACAGATTATGTATTACTATGACCGCTATAACACAACAAATACTAAAAATAAAAAAGTTAAAAATTAAAGGGGGTCGTCATACAAAATCGTGTTTTTTTAGCCTTTTAAAACATTGTACGGAGGTACGGAACCCTTCATATACGATTCCGACTCGCACTTGCCCGTTTATTTTTATCTTTATGTTATACGGGCTGACTTTTTAAACACTGTCCAAATTTTTGAAGCAAGTTCAGTCCATGATACTGAACTACTTTATATAAAAAAGTTATTAAAAATCGTTAAAAATGTTTCGTCATCCTATACAAATCAGCGCTCAGACAGACGGATTTGGTATGGGAGGACGAAAAATGTTTTATTGATTTTTAATAACTTTTTTTGTAGAAAGTAGTTCAGTATCATGGACTGAACTTGCTCCGAAAATTTAGACACTGTTTAAAAAGTCACCCTGTATATGTAAGTGTATATAATCCAATTTTCAAAAAATGTTTGTGTACATTTATAACAGTAGGTGGTAGTGTGGAAGCACCATTACTAACTAAATAATGTATACAATACAATACATAGTATCACGCCGCAAATGTTACGTTTTCGCATGTTCGATTAATAAACCGGCGAAGGAACCGGTTCACAAGTAAACAAAGAAATAAATAGATTTGATTTGAGTCATGCATAATTCATTCATGATTACAAGTTCAACCTGTTTTATCGAATAATACCTATGCGAAGTTGTGAGAATACAAATTTGTTATCAATGGTATCGTAGTTAATGCGAAATACGGTAAGTTTGTTTATGGTAAGTACGGTTGTGTTGTTATTGTTTTGTTTTTAATTTAATTTTTATACCTACATCATATGCAAGTGGTCCTACGAGTATATAAACCACAAGGCAAATATATTATACGGTTGATTTTGCCTAGTTACCTATATCCTATATTAAAATCTTGGAATCCTAAAAATTTTTCTTTTTTTTTAAATAAATGATCGGACGTCAATAACTTCTAAAAAATCGAAAGAAAAAAATGACAATCCGCTAGATGACAAGTCAAATCAGACACTTTTTTCTAAACGTCAAAACAAACATTTTCCTTAGGATTTGTATGAAAAACAAAACAGTGACGTCACAATTTTTTCGAGTCAAATAGCGCTCTTAATATCAGTTTATCTGCATTAATAATTCTAAAATCATGTTGAAAATGGATATGATTAAGGCCGTACCTGAATTTCCGGGGTCCAGTGCTGCCCCCATTTAAAATAAATCATTTCAAAGAAAACGGAGACATCATTTAAAATTTTGCAACTATCAAGTCCTAGATAACCCTTCAAAATATTTTATGAACTACTGTTTACAGTTTAAAGTGAGAACGTTAAGCTTTACTACGCACAATTGCGAAAAACGGCCACTTTTGGCTAATGTGCGTAGTAAAGCTTAACGTTCTCATTATAAACTGTAAACAATAGTTCATAAAATACTTTAAAGGGTTATCTAGGACTTGGTAGTTGCAAAATTTTAAATAATGTCTCCGTTTTCTTTGAAATGATTTATTTTAAATGGGGGCAGCACTGGACACCGGAAAATTTAGGTACGGCCTTAATGACAAGTGACATTATTTTGTGCCGTTTTATTCTCGTGGCAGTACCTACTCTACTAATAAATAGAAAACAAAACTCAGCTGATGTCTTTGGTTTTTATTATGAAAATTATGACTTCTTATGACTTTCTTTTATTTCGTGAAGATATAGGCAAATGGCCTTGAAGTGTGAAATTAATTGTTAACTCGTAAATATGGTGATAATTTCCATACTTATTGCTCTTCGTCATGCACTAGATAGCCCTTTAAATTATTTTATGAACTGCCGTATTCTACTCTGCCGGGAACCATACGGCTCAAGTACGAGTACTTACTTATCTAAAATTAAATGGTATATATTATTTGTAGATAGTCGTATGCTTTGAAGTAATCATCGTAACAGTTCAGCACAGTTTATCTCAATATTGCAACTTCGGTTACTTATATGACGCACATCGGGGTCGTGTACAATATAAAGTTATTTTTATGCTGCCTATTATAATAACTTATCTTACTCTATGTACTTGTCATGTGGTAGATAGCTTTGTTTATATGTCTCGATAATAAGTTCTTTCCAGAAGGAAATAGTAAGATTATGTTTACTTTTACCTACCACGTTGAAATCATAGGTACAAAGTGGAAAAGACCAAAGAAATTGTATACAATCTAGAATGCTTACGAAGTGGCAAAGCCGTTCCCAAAAAAAATACCCAAACTTATAGCTCTCCCCTTCTACTTTATTGCACTGACAGTTTGCGGGAAAGGAACGCCAATAACTTTAGGTAGGTACATTTTTGGGAACGTTAGGTATTTGAACATAAGTTATTTGGCATTAAGTTTAATTTTCAATGTTGTTTTTTAGAAATTATTACTCGTAGTTATTCTAGATTGTATTATAAATTCTTTGGAAAAGACATAAGTGTAATAAATGATTGCACATGCTGTAGGTACTATACCACTTCATTAATAATATTTAATTATAAAGGAATAAAAGAAAGTCATTGATGTATGAAGCAGATGCCATTTAAAAATTGATTTTCCCTAAAAACGCAAAGAATCATTGAAATCCTCCCCCACTTTCAATGATTCTTTGCGTAGGTACCTACCATCATTAAATATTAGTACAAGTATGTGTTTTCATTTATTTCCACTTTGTATAAGAAATGTTTCAATTAGAATAAATACAAGTCATTTATATTCACTACAAAAATTTAAAGGGGCAGATTACAAATATATATTGGGCAACCTAAAAAATCTGACACTGGTTTTGGGCAATTACTCACATAAACAACAAATGGCCAAGTTCAGTCCATATACATTTTTTTCTGATTAATGTAGATATCTAAAGCGAGACGAAACGAGAATTAAATAAAATTAAATCAAATAGAGTCACAGAGTAGGTACATATTAGTACAAACAAAGTTTGTGACAAAATTTTAAGCATACGTACTTATGTAGATAATAGATTTATGTCGTACAAACATATACGACATAAATCTATTAAAATACATTGTAGTTTAAAAGAACATTAACGTTGCTATCTTTATTTTTAACTTGATACCGCAAAATTATTTATCTGTGTCCAAGTTTGACAGCCGTTTAGATATTTAACGACACCATTCACACCGTCAGCTGTTACAATTAATATTTATAGCGCTAACAAAGTGGGGAAGTGCTAAAGTTCAATTTAATTACGATATTCCAGGGTCTAGTTAGTGAATAATGATATTTGTTTTGTTTCTACGAGTATTTTCACTCCGACCTGTAAGCGAAAAAAGACAAACGTGAGTCCGTTTGTCTTTTTTCGCTTACAGGTCGGAGTGAAAATTTTTTATTTTTTTGGTTTTTGCCCAATCTCAAAACTGAAACGGTACTCGCTCAGTCAAATACAGAAAATCTTGAAAATCAGAAAATGGGAACAAAAACTCAAACAAAAACTTCGTTGAGTCTTGAAAGGTGTATTTTAAGCAACTTCTAAAGAGCCTGTTCAAACAGTTTAAGGTGAGAACGTCGAGCCTACGCACATTTGCGAAAACGGCCACTTTTAGCAAATGTGCGTAGTAAAGCTTGACGTTCTAATTATAAACTGTAAACAGTAGTTCATAAAATACTTTGAAGGGTTAGAACTTGGTAGTAGCAAAATTTTAAATGATGTCTCCGTTTTCTTTGAAATTATTTATTTAAAATGGGGGCAGCACTGGACCCCGGAAAATTTAGGTACGGCCTTAACGTGCCCAAGCTCAACAGTGTTAAATGAACACAAATATGTTTGTTTTATTTCGTACTACGTGTTACCCGCGGCGTGGCGTTGCCCGCGTGTGTTTATTCTGTAGTTTGTTGTTTGACAATTCCATGGATACAGGTTCACAAAACTTTTTGCTTAGTGTCTAATTTGTTCCCCATGTGTGACCCCCATATTTGAAATTAATTTGAAGTGTGATTTGTCCTTATATATTTATTTATTTATGATTTATTTATTTATTTACGTTATAGGTACGTCAGTCTTTGGGTCACTGATTTACATATGTGTACCAAATTTCAACTTATATTCGGTTCAATTTTTTCGTAGGGGCCCAATGGTCAGCTTTCCCCTATTTCCTTTAATAACATCAAAAACAAAAATATATATAAATATATAGCGACGTGGGGTCACAATTTGCAATACTGTGCGTGTTTTTGAAAAGTCACTGTTATTAAACGAATACAGTTTATTCCTCAAAAAATTTACATAAAAAACTTAAGGATTTTCTACAGACACCCACAATAGCCAAAACACGATTAAGCATTTTTGACTCGATAGAAAAAAATCACAAACATACCTCTAAATTTGCCTAAATTTGCCTTTATAATACGTCTTACTATTTTATACAATCACCTTTTTACGAGTATATGAAAATTATACCAAAAAATGTATTATTTAAATATCTATCCGTTTTGGCTACAGAAAAAAATATAATACAAAAAAAATAATAAATAAAACACAGTGAAATATTCGTCGAGAGCGAAGGAAGGTCGGAGCCGTGCTCGGCGATATTTAGCAGTGTTTTATTTATTTAATTTTTTGTATTATATTTATAATTTTTTCTGTAGCCAAAACGGATAGATATTTAGATTTATATATACATTTTTTGGTATAATTTTCGTATAAAACGGCGATTGTATCAAATAGTAATACGTATTATAAAGGCAAATATACGTCTATCTTTGGGTCACAGACTTACCGAATACCAAAGGGGTCGTTGCACAAATGCATGGGGAGCCGGCTAGGTAGTGAGTGACCTACAACACCTACCTGAAATTTATATTTTTGGGTCGGTATCAATCGTTTATAAGTAAATTCGGTAAATTCGTAGCCTTTCTATGGTACATTTAGATTAAAATATCGTAATTAAGGTTAGGTGAGTTTCGCCAAAATTGCAGACACCCATTATGTCAACTGACCTGACATAATAATAAATATTGTTTATTTTTCCAACCACAACAATAGCAATAAAAGTTAACTTAATAACTAGACAAGTCTAAAGAAGATTTACAGGGTTGTTGTGGAGGACTGGTGCCTAAACTAAGTATCCTAAGAACCTGTCTTACAGGTCACCAGGCCCCCCCACTCGAAACCTATAATCGGTTCTCTGTACATACATTATACACATTTATATCGCAAAGTTCCTATATAACTATTGAACTATGCTTGGAATAGCGGTTTGATGTAAGTAGGAAAATACAAACATAATTTTTTATCTACAGACTAAATTAGTGTAGTAAGACAATAAACTCTTAAATATAATCCTATCTGTCCCTACCAGTTACATCTAGGAGGTTACTGTACATTATATAGGACATTGACAGTAAGTGCAAGTGACGTTTAAATCAGTTTGCGTACGTATATAGGGGCCATGTCAGTGTCGCCATTATACGATAATAAGCGATTTTAAATATATTTTTGTACACTATCAAGATGGTGAAATCACAAATATATGATGGTCTCAATCGGTTTTTGATATTTTTTTGTGATTTTTGGGGAAGTGTTCATTTCCTAGTTTTTAAGATAATTATGTCCTGTTTTTTACTTTTATGCAATAAAGGGTATTGTATTGTATTGTACATCTGTATTGTATTGTATTGTAATCGGTCTAAAAGTTTCGTAGCAAATTGGATGTGACAGACGGACGGACAGACTAGTGAATATTCCCTATTTTGGGCAGTTGTGGAAAAAACGCCTTATTTAGGGATGCAAGTCTTTTGAAATATCGATATAAATATCGATATTTATATCGAAGGCATGTAATT
The DNA here is from genome assembly GCA_963576875.1 of Acrobasis repandana. Lineage (NCBI taxonomy): Eukaryota > Metazoa > Arthropoda > Insecta > Lepidoptera > Pyralidae > Acrobasis > Acrobasis repandana. The sequence goes on from OY756227.1 coordinate 16,765,745, forward strand.
ATCGATATCCGATATATCGGCTATGCCCACGCGATAATTATCGATATTATCGATATTTTCATTATTTTTATAGCTCTGTAAAAATAAGGGAAATCAAAAGCAAATTACGATCAAATATATTTATTTTGTTAAAAAGATAATCACATATATTTTTTAATTTATTCCATTACGGTAAGACAAAAGTACTAAAGCAATACAGCCATGTCTGAAGTCGAAGAAATAAGACCACAGATAAGATTGTTTAGTGGTGCCATTTTTCAAATGTTTTTGCATGGAAAAACCATTCGTTTAGGTGACTCCGCGATTCTAAAATGGCACTTCAGTTCAAGACTACAATTTTTTTAATAATTTTTTACGGCTGGGCTCTTGCAGTTTTTAAGCGAGGAGCTTATCTGATTAGATTTAAGATAGTAATAGCAGGTAAAATAAATAAAATATTTTTTAAAAAAATTCTATGTTTTTACAAAATACATCGTGTTAATGAAAGAACGCAAAACCTCTAAGATGTTACCTCAAATCAAAAAAAAATCGGATTTTCATACAAACTGATCGAGTCAATTTGTATGAAAATCTGATTTTTTTTTAGTTTCGTGAAAGTTGGTGAACAAAAGTTGTTCAGTTACATGAGCTGAGGTACCATCTAAGAGGTTTTGCGTTCTTTCATTAACACGATGTAGATACTTTGTTTTTGTCAGCTTTGCTTGTAAATCTTGTAATTTAAATGGAAATAAACGATATTATTATTATTAAATATAGCGAAAAGTTAGACCTTTGCCCAGCAGTGGAACGATATAATATAGGTAGTTAAAAAAAATTAAATATCGATATTTTTGGTTTTCCGACATCGATATTATCGATATTGATGATTTTAACATATCGATACAGATATCGATATTTTTGTGTCGATATTATCGATATTATCGGTTTCCCGATATATCGTTGCATCCCTACTTATTGGTGTGACAGGCAGCCAACCAGCCACGCGCCGACCACGTTCAGTAATTCCGGATTTATCTGCGTAATTTACGGCCCCCAAACGTGTTAATTGCTGACCCCAAGACCGTTTGCTGTTTACATTCGTAGTTTGCAGTTTTAATTATAGCTATGACGGATATGTGTTATTTAATATTCACAATTAAGCGGGATAATTGTTTTCCCAATTTAGTTTAGGCGCTTATCCTAATTTTGTTTACGCTTTGTTTCACTCGGGGTTAGATTTTCATGGGTCAGTTGTAATTTACTAGAACTCCACTCAGCTCTTCGCTACATGGAAGGCTGGAAGGCTATGGGACCCCATGGTGTGGGCATCTTAACAAACATTTTTCACCGCATGCTCTTCACCGGCAAAATCCCTGACGAATGGAAGCTGAGTATTATTACTTCAGTCTTTAAAGGAAAGGGATCGATGCAAGAGTATAGCAACTACCGCGGTATTAAGGTCATGTCACACACCATGAAGCTCTTCGAGAGGATAATAGACTCTCGGCTCCGGCAGGAGAGTGCAGTCACAGAATACATAAGAGTCAAAGTGCAGTCTCGGAGTGTCAGTATGGATTTCGCCCCGGCCTAGGCACTACGGACCTTATTTTTGCACTAAGGGTCATCATGGAGAAATACAGGGCAAAGAATACGCCTCTCCATTTCCTGCTTCTGGATATGGAGAAGCCTTTGACTGTATTCCCCGGGAGGTGATCTGGTGGCACTGAGGTCCAAATGGGTGCCAGAGATCTATATTGACATAATCCGCGACATGTACCGCGATTCCGAGTCTATAGTTAGGACTGCTGTTGGTGACACCAAACCTTACAGTCAGGGTCCACCAAGGCTCGGTCCTGAGTCCCTACCTGTTCAGTGTGATACGAGTATTAAGCGAAGTGTCAAACAGCATCAGAGACACACACGAGCAACCCCCGTGGCTGCCTTTGTATGCTGACGATATCGCACTGGCGGATGCGGACGGGATGAGACTGGTGCGACGCGCAAAAGAGCGGTTACGCACTACTTCACGGATTCGGATCGGGTTCGGATCGGACGTAGTGCGAAACCGCTCTTATAGTTTAAAAAGTCTAAAAATTGGAAGAACAAACAAGAATAATATATTGCGATTTTGAATAGTCGTATCATGGACGAACAATCAATACTAGAGAATCAAACCTTCATACTTTGAGCGTAATTTTGCATTTTGTTTTTTGTATGGGTTAGTCAGTCTTCTAGTATACGTTTGTCCATGCTCTTAAAAATATTTTTCAACACCCTTGCTCATAAAACCGATCTAATTTCATCGGTTTTAGATATGTAAAGCAGCCAGTAAAACACGCGTGTGTTAGAAACGCAAATTATATTTTCTATAACTCACGATTTGCTTTTGCGAAAGAAAGGGAAAGAATAAATGGTAAATCCAGTATGAATGAGAGAGTAAGAAAGTTTGACAGTATATTGGTTAAACACACTCAGCTCCTAACGCCCTCGCGTTCGCTTGGGCTGATATTCCGCTTCGTGTGTTATAACCACCATAACACACTTATATCGTAATGTACTATTAATTTATTTAATTATATAATTTTCGACTTTCGTACACTATCGCCACTGATAGAAGTTTATGGAAATCTAAAGGGGAGGCTTTTGCCCAACTATGGGACACTACAGGCTAAAAAAGAAAATAAAATATACATATATATATATATATACTTAGGTAAGTACATATAATTTAAATAAACCTACTTAATAAAAAAATATTACTACGTCGTGTTGTAATTACGAGTAGGTACCGTGCTTACACACTTCAAACTCTTTAACTGTTTTTTTTTTTTTTATGGAGACTAAGCTACTAAGGGCAAATAACATTTGCAAGTATATCGATAAATGCAATAATATTTATTGATGAATTATTTATAATTATCAAAGTCAGATGTCTTAGGGTAATAACTGTTATCTCACCGCGATAAATTAGAGTTTATTCCGCTATAAATCATACCTATACTTAATACAATACATAATAATAAACAAAACGCATTTGAATGCACATTTTCAACTGTGTTTTTAAATCCCAATTTAAATTAGGTTCGATTCAGTTCTAGTATTTTATCTAAATTAGATAGCTGATTAAGTTGAGTTATTATCGCAAATTATATGTACCTAAGTATATTTATTTAACTCTATACAGGGTGATTTTGAACCTCATAACTATATTCAAGGAATGTACTCTATACGCGAAATAAAAAAGGACACATTCTGTCATATACAGGGTCTAACAAAATATACTGAAACTATTTCAAGGGTGGATTCAGTCCATGATACTGAACAACTTTTCCCAAGTAACATATACCGAAAAATGAAAAATAATTTTTGACCTCCCATACAAGTTGACCGATCAGCTGATCCGAGTTTGTAGGGAAAGCCAAAAATTATTTTTCATATTTCGACATATGTTCCTTGGGGAAAGTTGTTAAGTATCATGGACTGAATCCACCCTTAAAATAGTTTCAGTATATTTTGTTAGACGTTATATATCATAACATAATACAAGATGGACTTAGGCGATTCCTCTACTGGCAACGCGCCCCGCTGCGGTGCGCGGAATCTGCCGCGTTTTTGCAGAATCTGCCGCGTTTTTAGTGGGTTGGACTAGGCGTGTTTTCTATACAAATTGAGGTACTTTCTTACAAATTGTAATTCATTAATTTATACTTCACTCGAGAACGGTTTAACCACACGCTCAGGCAGTAGTTATTCAATTCGGAAAGAGTCGCGTATTGTATAAAAGCCAAAGATTCAAAACTTAGTAACGAGTGATAAAACAAGGGCATTATTTATTGATTTACCCGCTGTTTAATTGTGATCCCGAGCTTCGATATTTTAGGACTGTAACAATTTAGCTCAGGATGGCTTGCCATTGTTAAATAAGACATAAATGCGTCTATTCCCTTCTATTATAACATTAAGGTGTATCTGTGTTGTCGTCAGGTGTACGAGAGCCAGGTGACAGAGCCTCCCCGTTGGGAGCGCTCGCCGCTGAACGAACAGAAGAACTCCGATTCGATCCACTGTCCTATTACTGGGTAAATAAAAATACAGAAAGGGTTATTTTCAACCCCTTAGTTATATTCAATGAAACCGAAATAAAATAAAATAAATATTTTCATATGTATCTTGTTTCATGATAAAAACCAATAGGGATGATAACTGGGTCAAAAAAGTATTATTCTAATTAGTCCGTTAGTTAGATTATCATAAACTAATTTCCATATTTTTCAGTTTATCAAAAAAGTAAAAATCCATAAAGATATAGAGTATCTAAGTTCCAGAGTGAGGGCTTGTGACGTCACCGATGTGTAAAAATCGTACGAAAGTGTGACGTCGTGCGAAAAAATGCGCTGTATCTTCATCATTCATTGTTTCTCAGAGATAAGAAAAAATGTGTACAATTTTAAAAAAAAATATTTTAAATTCAGTCAGGAGCTACGCTACTAATTCATAAGTAAAAGATTATGTCCATATTTCACTCTTTTTTTTAAGCGGATAAACTTAGCATTATTTATTTATTAATTAATATTTTAGGGATGAAACGAAGGCCATCTGGACAGGAATACGCATCCTCTTCCAAGATGGCAAATTAGTGAAGAACTTCGAGAAAGCATTTGACGATATCGCAGCCGATACAACTAGAAGGTAAGCATAATTAATTCATTACAATACTACATTTTGATCACGACTCTATTCACGTACCTATGATAAATACATTTAAAGATAAACACCCAAGACCCAGGTCATTATGAAAGAGGCCATTTTCCAACTTGCCCTGACTGGGGATCGAAGCCAGAACCTCCGGATTGGCGGCTGAATAAAAATAGTCATCCGGGTGGATGACTATTTTTTCTAACCGTTCACTTACTACGTTTACTTCCAGTTGTCACCCGACAATTGGAAGTAAATTCCCAGTTGTCACACCCTTCCCAGATGTCACCCCGGGGGACAGTGCTAGAGTGGACTACTGGGAGTAATCAAGCGTGTTAACTATTACGCTACGGAGGTCATCAAAAGTGTAGTAGTTAAATGAAATTAGTAGTGTAATTAAATTATTACATACGGAAATTAACCAGAAACTACCTTTTTTTATTTAGTTTGCTGACGTTTCGTTCGGGTTTCACCGAACGTGGTCCCAGCTTGACTGAAGCAGCGATGAAGCTGGGACCACGTTTGGTGAATCTCGAACGAAACGTCAGCAAAATAAATAAAAAAAGGTACGTTTCGCGTTAATTCCCGTATACATTAATTTAATAATAATGCAACGCGATAGTTTAAAAATATTTAAGTAGTAGTGTAGTAAAAATATTTTTGAATTCAGTGACAACAAACACAGTTGAAAACAATCCGCGGCATACAAGCGCACATTTGAAGCCACGAGCCTGAAAGCCGCAGCCATAAATTATGAAATTAAAACGGCGACACCACACGTGGCCGGTATTGTTTTCATCTGCATGTGACTGCAGCGCCATAATGATATCTTCATTAGGTAACATAGGATACGTTAATAGGTTCATAAAGTAATGAAAACGCAGTAGCTATATAAGGAAGAAGACATTTTAGCTCTTCCTGCGATGGCTCAAGACTACGTCACGTATGTCGCGATGTGTTTCCACTGATTGGTCTTTTCAGTAAATTTAAGGACTTTCTCGATTAGTTGATGATTATAAATTAAAATAACTACTGCACTGCAGTAAAAAATGCACTTCAATCCTTTGCTCGGGTAATTTAATCACACTCAGTGGCAACACTCCCAACTGATGACGTTTGTAATTATTTTATAAAATCCTTTTTGATACCCCACTCGATAGGTTTTGAATTAATAATAAACGTGCAACTCATACATGAAGGGTTCCGTACCTCCGTACAATGTTTGAAAACGCTGAAGAAACACGTTTCTTGTATGACAACCCCTAAAGTTTTAACTTTATCTTATTTTTGGTATTTGATGTTATAGCGGCCATAGTAATACATATTCTGTAAAAATTTCAAGTATCTACTTAATGCCATTATAAAGATCTAGTTAAAAACGTTAAAAAAACACGTTTTTTGTATAACAACCCCCTTTAATTTTTAACTTTTTTTAATTTTAAGTATTTGTTGTTATAGCGGCTACAAGTAATACATAATCGGTGAAAATTTCAAGTGTCTAGCTATTACGGTTCAAGAGATAGAGCCCTGTGACAGACGGACAGACAGAGGGACAGACAGCGGAGTCTCAGTAATAGGGTCCCGTTTGCACCCTTTGGGTACGGAACCCTAAAAATTAAGAAAAGTAATTTGCCGCCAAAAGTCCGCCATTTTGGCCCCGTGCGTAAAATAATTTAGAATAAAATTTTATACTTTTTTTCAGACTTGGAGCCCTGCGCTTCGCAGACAATGCTCTGAACGAGGAGGTGGAGACAGAAGTATACCGGTGGGCGCTGGAGACGGTCGGCATGATGATGTTCGGCATCCGACTGGGCTGTCTGGACGGGGATGCTCACATTCCTACTCCAGAGAATAAGTAAGCCGATTTCTTTTGTTTTTTTTTTACTGTAAGTCTAGGGCTTTGTAGGGTCGGTTCTACAAAGGGTAGGGTCTACACAACTGTGGTCAGGCCTGCTATATGGAACCGAGTGCTGAGCTGTCTTACAGAGGACGAACAGAACAGTTCTTTATAGATAGGAATGATGGTAGTAAAACTGTGATCTAATGCCTCTTGAATGCATCATGTATAAATAATTTGTATGTCTGATGATCGGGATCTTTGTTATTTCCCATACAACTTATTCTCCTATATCTCCTTACCCTCCTATTTCTATGCTGCGATTTCTTGAGAATAATTAAAAGGTATTAAAACAGGATAAATTCTTCATTGAACTACGTGGTTACACATGGAAGTCTAGTCTAATTGATGTAAAATTGTAATGACTACATATCTTGACTTGAGTACCTATTTAGATAGATAGGTAGATAAATCATTTATTTTGTACAACTTTCACACTCATTATACATTACAAAAGGAATAACAATAAAAATCAAATAGATTCTCAGTATTTTTTACACATTTGTCAAAACAAATATGAATATCACATGTTTTAATTATATTCCAAGATCCTTTGCGTAAAAACGAAGAATATATGAATGTGTGTCTATTACAAAAACATAGGTACTTACATCCATTGTAATTGTAACATAATGACTGCTTGTGCCAAAATAAAATTAATTTGTAGTAAGTAGATATTTAACTTTTGTATATTTGTAAATATGTAAATTATTTTATCTTTCTTTTTTAAATAAACTAATACAGTACAAAAAAAAATACACAATTTTTTGTATAGGTAGGGGAATTATCCCTGTACTACTCCCATAATCACAGATTCCCAATATACCTACCTGATGTAGATGATAAAGTTACAATAAATAATAAAAAAAACAGATTTAATGCTCCACGCAACTATTAGAGTACATCGTGAGTACATAGAAAATGAAATAAAGCAATAAATAACAGAATACGCTATAAGTATAGACTGCCTTAACGCGGCTGAACTACAAACCACTCCCGTCTGTGGGAACGTCCACAGCTCAATCTGTCGGCTGATCATCTACCCAATGGGCTTATTTTGTAGCCCAATTCAATCTCCAGATACCATATTTTCCGAAATTGATTCTTCTTCTTCGTCTAAGCGCGTTCACGGTTGCATCCTCAGCTGTGCTGCTTCGGACCCCGGGGAGCGCTTTCCCGCTTTTTCTTCTCCAAATATAACATGCATGTCAATGGCACCCAAGGATGCCAAAGACCTTGCAAAATGGAGAAGAATTAGCCAGAGCAGTTTAAATGATTTGGCTATAGTTTTACGACCGGCCGCCTGCCTGACGTCAACCCTCTTTGGGAATGTATTTGTGCGAAAAGTTTTACAACCGGCCGCCGCCTGACATTACCCCTCCTTGGGAATGCAATTGTAGCACGAGATTTTTGTGCTTAGTCCATTAGTCGCCTCTTACGACATCCACAGGAAGAGATGGAGTGGTCCTATTCTAACCCGGAACCACACATTTTCCGAAATTGATTAATGTCCCCGAACAAAAGTCAAATTTTGACCGATCTATGGCCACAGGCCATGCACATAAAAAAATTTAATGTTAAAATTATCCGTTAGTATATAGTATAGGTATATAGGTATAATTTTTATAATTTAATAATAAAAATGTTCCGTAGGTCACCAGAAAAGACATCAATGGACGACGACACCTTAAACCTCTGCTCCCTTTCAAAACGATCTCTCGAGGAACTGAATCCAGCTGAGCGGCTAGTCAGGTGTTCCAGAGAGATCGCTGATGGTAGCTACCTGGTCCGGAGTGAAGACACGCTGAAATGCGACTCACAAGTCTTCAATAGGGCGTTGAAGGCGTTTGATACACATGTCAGGTAAGTAAATTTAGCAGACGAAATTTCAATTACTTTCTTTAATTCTCTCGTAGGTTTTAATCCGAAAATTAATACGTTTATCATCGGGTAATACCACAGAATAAATAATACTAACGTACAGAAGTCTCGATCAGCAAAGAAATTCAAAGAAATATCTACTTAATGTGGGCTAGCGATATGGTTTAATTTAACTCACGTCAGAACTCAGCACCTTTTTGCATAGATACCTAGATATCCATTGCAAGCCAATTTCATTCTTATTACTCTGGACATACGATTCGTATAACTGAATTTACCACCCGGAGGGGCCGCCTGCGCGCATAGTAATAATGTAGGTACATTTTCGATACCTAAACGGGGAGTGACACAGGCCTGGTAATACCGACGGCCTCACAACGCCAAACCAAATTTGGTTTGGTGCTGTGGCATTCTGGTTGGGAATACACAATGCTGAATTTAAGATGCCGATTTTATATACATTGCCTGTTTTGTAATGATAGGACAAACATCGTCACAAAACCAGTAGTGCAAAATCAGCATCTGAATTTCAGCAAATGGATTCCCAGCCTATAGCAGCAATGTTGCAGTAGCAGCTTTTGTAGTAAAGAGCTAAGCTTTTTCCGAATTTGAACTAAAGAAGCTGTCAATTAAATGGCAATCATTAACTATATAAGATGTAGTTAGTCAGATTTTATTAACCGACTACTGACCGGTCCAACCATGCACTAGTGGCCGGTTACTGGCTCAATAGTAGCCTGAGTTTCACATTCAAACTACTAAAATAGTGCAAATAAACGGGTTTTTTTTTTAAAAATACGCAGGTTAATACACTTGGGTAGTTTCAGTAATCTTTACTACTACTGTTTTCACGTTTAATCAACAGAACTGTACAACTAAAATGCTGAAATACTAGAAATATAACTAGTTTTCTAAGTCTAAAACGGCGCTGGCTTGTAGCGCTCGGCTACTCCCGTGAAGTTTATTACTGTCTGTACCAAATCCTCACAATATTTCAACCGTTATAAAGAATTCACGCTACAGCATGCAGGTCTCGTATGTGCCGTGTTTTTCTGTGCGTGATCAAAATTCTAGCGCTAGTACTCGTCAGGGTACGCGGCCAAGGCTGTTTTTGTGCGCCAATGTCTGCACGGAAGTTAAACACAATTTTATCTGAACTGCTCGGATTATCTGGTAGACAGGTGAACTGGTAGACAATACTTAGCATTAACCCTTTCACTGCGAGACTTTATATCAGTTGTCGTGATCCCAGCGCGAGTAATTGTGAATATCCATAGTTTTTGGTCGGATAAATCCGACGCTCGCGAAATGGGCACAAAAATGTTTGTCGGATTAATCCGCCAAAAGTGGCCGTTTTTCGCAAAAATGCAAACTAAAGCTTAACGTTCTCACTTTAAACTGTAAACAGTGGTTCATAAAATAGTTTGAAGGCTTATCTAGGTTTTACTAGCTCAAAATTTTAAATGATATCTCCGTTTCCTTACAAATAATTTATTTCAAATTCAGCACTGGAATACCGTAAAACGTCTATTTTTTCGTCGCGCAGTTAGCCTTATTTTTCATGGAATACTAGCATGAAAAAAATATGAAGTATAGTTTAAAGATCAAACAAAATGATTACATAAAACATTTTCAAAATAATATTTAAAACCTAGCAAAATAAAATAGCAAACAAGCTTCTCGTATATCTAGAAAAAGTTTCGTCACGAATTACTTGATATTTTTTTTACAGCGACAACTACCAACTTTTTTACGTATCAATATTTTTTTTACACTGAGGTGATCGATGTATAATTTAAGATAAATGGGCAAGTGCGAGTCGGACTCGTACATGAAGGGTTCAGTTCCTTCGTTTGTGAAAACATTATGTTTTCAAACGCTAAAAAAACACGTTTCTTGTATGACAACCCCCCTTTAATTTTTAACTTTATCTTACTTTTAGTATTTTTTGTTATAGTGGCCATAGTAATACATAATCGGTAAAAATTTCAAGCATCTAGCTAATGCCATTATAAAGATCTAGTTAAAAACGCTGAAAAAACACGTTTTTTGTATGACGACCCCCTTTAATTTTTAACTTTTTTTTATTTTTAGTATTTGTGGTTATAGCGGCCATAGTAATACATAATCGGTGAAAATTTCAAGGGTCTTGCTATTACGGTTCAAGAGATAGAGCCCTGTGACAGACGGACAGACAGCGGAGTCTCAGAAATAGGGTCCCGTTTGCACCCTTTGGGTACGGAACCCTAAAACGACTACAATTACTGGTTTCTATGTTCTTCATCAGTTTCACTTCACCTAATTACACTTTCTGAATGAAAATGCTTGATTTACTGTCAAAAACATCAAAATCACTCCATGTATGTCTAGAACGTTTGAGGAGTTCCCTTGATTTCTCGAGGAGACCATAATCAGATCTTAAACTGAAAATGGGTTATAAAAAATAATGTTCTATTTGTATAAATCGGTGCAAAAATAGATAAGTTATTGGCAAACATTAATACATAAAAAAATATATTAATACATTCGAAATCGAATAGAGAAGCTCCTCATATTTTTAAAGTCGCTTAAAATAATGTCCTTGTTTTTTCAGCCTCACCGATCATTTCCTAACACAAGCGCTGAAAGACCTCGACTCTGGTAACGTGAGACCTGAACAAATACTCCTGGACAAACTGCGGCCTCTGGACCGGCGGATACTGCCACTTTCGTCTGATGTCCTTCTTGCAGGAGTGGACCCTGTAAGTGTAATGTAAAAGATCTTCTTGATAAAAACCGGTCAAGTGCGAGTCATACTCGTACATGAAGAGTTCCGTTCCTCCGTGCAATTGGCTATAGCTGTACAGGGTGACTTTTTTAAAACCAGCCAAATTTTTCAAGCAAGTTCAGTCCATGATACTGAACTACTTTCTATAAAAAAGTTATTAAAAATAGATACAAATTTTTCGTCCTTCCATACAAAATACGTTTGGCTGAGCGCTGATTTGTATGGGAAGGCAAATTTTTATTTTAGTTTTTCGTTAATTGTTTTTATGGAAAATACTTCAGTATCATGGACTGAACTTGCTCCAAAAATTTGGCTGGTCGTTAAAGTCAGCCTGTATAATATATTTTTTTTTATTTTATTTTATTTATTTCCAATTACAGTTCGTTTTTACAGGCTTTCCCTAATGCAACATAGCTGTAGACCATATAACAAAGAAGGTATATGTTTATATGCCTCATTTGTGAATTTCCCCAGCGAACAGTCAAGCACGTCAATGTCAACACACTCCTGACCAAGAGAATTGAGCAAACTCAAGGCTCTCACTCGACACAGGAGCGAACTTATGAAGGCACCTCGAAAAAAGGTGGCTTTCGTCTTCTAAAAATGAAATCATCCGGCACTGACATTTTCAATCTCACGAGTATTAATTGCAAGTATCTAGTTAATGCCATTATAAAAATCGAGTTAAAAACGCTGAAAAAACATCCTGGTCCTTGTATGACGACCCCATTTATTTTTAACTTAATTTTAGTATTTTGTTATTATAGCAGCTACATATATCGGTGAAAATTTCAAGTATCTAGTTAAAACGCTGAAAAAACACGTTTCTTGTATGACAACCCCTTCAATTTTTTACTTTATCTTATTTTTTGTGTTACTGTTATAACGGTCACAGTAATACATAATCGGTGAAAATTTCAAGTATCTAGCTATTACGGTTCAAGAGATAGAGCCCTGTGTCAGACGGACAGACCGGCAGCGGAGTCTTAGTAATAGGGTCCTGTTTGCACCCTTTGGATACGAAACCCTAAAATGATATACGTGTCAATAGTCTCATACCCATGGATACCGTATACCTTGTGAAGTAACTCTCTAATACCTCTTGTCTTTCAGCTGGCCCAAACAGCTCTAAGCATGTTCTACCAACTGTCTCTCCACGCGGCGCAGCAACAACGGGCTCACGATGAAGTAGCCTGGTCGACTGCCTCCAAGGACGCTGGGGCTGATGTCCACGATATGCCATACATTGCTTCATGTGTGCGGGAAGCGATGAGGCTACATCCAGCGACAGGGGGCGTTGTGCGACGAAGCAAGGGGCCTTTGAGTGTCGGTGGTTATGAAGTACCTGAAGGGGTAAGTTCAATGTTGCTTTTCTTTTAAGCTCACGCGGGCACCGTTTTATCAACGGTATATAAAGATGGGGGTCGTAACAGAATTTATTGCAAATTTTTACATAAATTATACCAGTACAAGTGACGCCCTGTCTTGGCAGAGCAAAGATAAGAGGCCACACAACTGATTGATTTACTTTTATTTAATTGTATGTCACTGAAGTGTATAATAGAGGTATGAGATACGAATGCTGAAACCAAATATATATAAAAATACATGGAGTAGGAAATCGAGCCCAAAGATTATGGTGCTATTTTACATTAGAAATTTTCCATGTTACATCATTCATAACTGGTATTTCGCAATCTAGGACTCCGAATTCCTCCTAATCTAAACTCTTATTCAATTCGTTACAGGTAGACATAGTCCTCGCACATGGCGTCACCTCTAAATCTGACAAGCAATGGGGGCGAGCGAAGGCGTTCATCCCTGAACGATGGTGCAGCGAAGGTTGGGAACCGATCCGATCATCCCGTGCTCATCCTTTAGCTTCCATGCCGTTTGGACAAACTTGCCCAGCCACTGGAATCGTCAGCACCATGCTATCTCATTTCGCAATTAGGGTACTGGAGAAGTATCGGCTAGAGTGGCACGGCCCAGCGCCTAATATGGCCACAACTGGTGTCAACAAACTGCAGCCGCCATTTTATTTCGTATTGCAGAATGCGGCTTGATACGCTGTGATATTTTTAGCTTACCTGTTTTGAAATGGGCGAGATTCTTGTGGAAACTTGTCCCTTAGCGTTAAGTGCGTTAGGTAATAAATGTTGATTGTGTGACGGTCGTTTTCAATTAAAAAGGTACCTATATAAAATATAGTAAGGAATCTTATTTAACGCAGATGTAGGTATACAAGGTAATAGCAACAACCTAGGAAGGTTTGTCATACTTACATCACAATATGTAGCTATAGCCCACCTGATGTAGGCGTTAAAAAACGGGTTCCCTTTGATGCGCCTAAATTTTTAGCTCGTTATATTGTTCGTGTGGTTCCCGGCAGAATAGAATAGGACCACTCCAGGTCTTACCGTGGATGTTGTAGAAGGTGACCTAGGAAACACAAGCTTAACAAAGCTTGTAAACATCAATGAGACCTCTTCAACTTGTCTGGCCAGCGTGTAGAGTGTAGGCCAAATCCTCTGACTGCTCTGACTAATATTATGGCTCTGGTAGAACAGAGAGGGTCGTGCTCCTGCAGTGGAGACTAAACAAGACCTGATGATGATATATTGTTTGTCATATTTTTTGCTATAACCATAGTTTGACATACTGTTCTTTCTCATAATATTTGTAGTGTTTTTTTTTACCTAATTTTGAGTCTCATAATATAACACATGATATGATTTAACAGAAACTATAGTACCTATAGGTTAAAGTGCGGCGAAAGAGGAGATGGCAAGTTGAAGAAAATTAAGGACCTAGGTATAAAAATTATGTTATAAAATGTTTAATAAATATTACGAGAAATAAAAATTAGGTTAAAAAGTATTATGACAAATTATTTTATGTGAATATAATACATAGAGAACCTTAAAAAATATAAATACTTAAGTACATAATATAATTACCTATAGTGGTCAATTATTGCCTATGAATTAAACATGTTATTGAAATGTTACAAATTACAATACATTCCACATACAAAGGGGTAATTTATTTTTATAACTCTTCATGCTATCATTAATTATTTCTTCATTGTGTATTATGAATATGCCTTAATTATCTATGGTATGACATTGCCTATTGTTATATTGTATAAAATTACTTATTGTAATAATTTACGTTATTGAAGAAATTAAAATAAATACACAAATCATTAGTATACTTTTTATTTTATTTAAAAACAACTTTAATGCGATATAATTAGATTTATTATTATGTAGGATATTCAACGAAAGGTAATGCATAACGTGACGGTGACGACATATCACCGTGTAAAAATTTAAGGTGAATATAAAAGCAAATGGCCTTGAAGTGGCGCCCTCATTAGAAATAAATTGTTAACTCGTTAATAGGGTGATAATTTCCATATTGCTCTTCGTCATGCACTAGATAGCCCTTTAAATTGTTTTATGAACCACCGTTGAAAGTATTTACATTACCGTCTAGCTTTAAAACATGCCTCCGCCAAAAGGGGCCACGGCAAGTTTTAAAGCTAGACGGATCACCAATATAGTTTCAACGGCAGTTCATAAAATAATTTAAAGGCCTATCTAGTGCATGAAGAAAAGCAATGTGGAAATTATCACCATATTTACGAGTTAACAATTTATTTCACACTTCAAGGCCATTTGCTTATATATTCACCTTAAGCGTGTAAACTAATCAAATACATACATACATAATATCCCGTCTTTATCCCTAATGGGCAGACAGCATTTTGGGTCTTGCTTAGAGCCTAAGCAGACAGAGCCCAGGGCCGCAAGACTCAAAGGCCACTTTTAGCGTAATGGTGGGCGAGAAGAAAAAAGAAGAAGACAAAAAAAGTGATGGGTTGCTAGCCGCATTGCCTTTGACAATTTTTACAATTTGCATTTTCATCCATTCCCTTGTTAGGTAGGCTTATACGATCTGCGCGGGAAGAGAAGCAGCTGAAACAGATTCTGTGCAGATTTTTACAAATACGACAGTTGTCTGTCTGAATGTCTGTACATTATGTAAGGTATGTTACCTTGGTATTATATTATTTGCAGATTGATTTTTGAGATCAAATCTCTAGCGACGGGCTTATAATACGAGTATAATTCGATCTAGTACTAGTTTCCAACAAGTCAAATCAGATACTTTTTTCTTTACGTCAAATCAATCATTTTTTATGGGATTTGTATACCATACCGGACTATGACGTCATAGTTTCTTGGAGACAAATAGCGCTCTTTTCTGCGTTAATAAATCTAAAAACACTATTAAAAAAGCTTGTAAAATGGATGTGATTAATGACAGTGACATTATTTTGTGACTTATTTTCTTATCAGTACAAAATGATTTATTTTTAACCCAGTTCATATCCCTATTACCACAGCATTTCATGGAACAAAAGATCGGGCTTAAGATCGTGCTCGGATTCAGTTGTCAGGCCCAGAGTTATCAATCTCGTTTAACAGAAACAAAACAATTTAACACCATTGTTGTCCGGTAAATGTGACCGGCGACCCGCGCCGATTTCGCTAAATTTAAATTTATTTTGCTAAGTTGGCTGTAAACAGGATGATTTTTTCCAGTGTGTATTTTTTTTAAAGAGCCCACCACCACCAGTATTTTTTTTTCAAATTCAAAATATCTTTATTATCATAGGATATTTATGATATCTCTTAATAATAGTCACTTTGTTTTATTTTGCACAAAATGTTGCCATCAAATCGTTACAGCGTTCCAGCTAAGTTTATGCCTAGTTTATGCGCTAGTGTAGATAGAAGAAGCGGCAAGAAACTGCACTGCAGCATTTTCTTTTTTTTTATAATTTTATTGGTCCACCAAATATTATTTAGTGTTATGGTTAAAATCAGCTATATTTATTTGAGCTACTTAGGGAACGCATCCATACTACGTGACCTATTCAGGAGGAATTTTAGAAATCGTGGTATTTTTAAAATTCGTGGTATTTTTAAAATTCCTCATGAATAGGAGTCACATAGGAAAAGAGGGGCTTTAGTCACGTAGTCAATTTCCTTTAAGGAAATCTCACGCATTTTAGAGCTATATTCAAAAATTCAAATTATTACGCGCTGCGTTTAGCGTTTTATTTTAAACTTAATAGTTTCTTCTAGATCTTTCCGTGCCTTTGTGACTTTGGTTCAAAATAAAAAAAAATGGATATTCTTACACGCACACGGCGTAACTCAGTAAGCGCCTTATTGGAATTTAAAAGACTAATTTAAGCCAATATTTTTCTCTTGAACTTTGTCTTTGCCAAAAATGATTTAAAACCTTGTAGATATGATATGAATTAGTACGTGAAAAATACGGGGGTGGCGGGGGAGGGTCTTGGCATTTACTACGGATAGTCACTGAAGGTTCTCCCCTTCAGTGACTATCCATAGTAAATGCCAAGAGATAAAAAATTTAAAAAAAAAATGGTTCATGTAGTATGGATACGTTCCCTTACTAGTAAATTCATTTCTCTAATATCACGTAATACATACAATAAACTACTGCGTGAATTTTATAATACAAGTTTGGACTTAGTATGGAGCTAGCTCAATCAGTGTGGTTTGCCCTTATCTAAGTCCTTAGTTCAACAAATCCGTGTAAGTACAATATATGATCGGAAAATAAATAAATATGTATTGGCAATTAAGTCTAATAAAAAAATCCCGTCTTATTATGTAACGCAGACTAACTTTAGTACTTATTTTAAACTTATAACCGGCCAGAATAAAAAGACGTTCCGCAATATGTCACCTTCTCTTTCGTCACTGTCAACTTCATTTGGGTGAATAATAGTTTAAACCAAGTCCTAAAGTAGTCGGCACTTTATAAAGTGCATACTACTTTAGGACTTGGTTCTGTATTTACACGTACATCATGTATTGTACTTTCACGGATTTGTTGTACTAAGGACTAATAGATAAGGACAAATCACACTGATTGAGCTAGCTCTAAAGTAAGTTCAAACTTGTATTATGAAATACAAATTTATTCCAACGATGCTATTTTATAATAAATACATATACATAAATACCCAAGACCCAGGGCAATAAAAAAATGCCATATTCCAATTTGCCCTGGCAACCCAGAGACTTCTAGAGTAGCGGACTGGCGTATTAACCACTATACGCTACGAAGGTCATACTAATACGTCTTTACGTATAAGTGTAGATATCATGCATTGTAGTTAGCCAAGTAAGTGTGGGTGTTTATAATGAAAGTATCGCCCACGCTGGGCAATATTATTAGAGCTACTCGTAAATCCTTCAGTTGGATGAGAAAGAACTGCAGGCCCTTGTAATCTCACCCTGCAAAAACGATTACTACAACGACCTACAAGATACTCTAGACTGGAAACGATTTTTTTAGGGTTCCGTACAAAAAATGAAAAAACGGAACCCTTATAGGATCACTCGTGCGTCTGTCTGTCCGTCCGTCTGTCACAGCCAATTTTCTCCGAATCTACTGGACTGAATCAGGTGAAATTTGGTAAAATGTTGTAATCCTATGACCCAAACACATATGTGCAAAGTAAATAAATATATTTTTTTAAATAAGGGTCATTTTCGGGGGACAAATCAGGAAATTAAAAAAAAAAGTTTTGCAAACCTTACTGGGTCATATATCAAATGAAAGGGCTCGTTATGAAGATCTCAAATATATTTTTGTTATTATTGTAAAATAAATAGTTTTTATTTTATTCATGAAAGAAGACGAAAATTGACCATCCCCCCCCCCTGATCTCCGAAACTACTGAGCCTAAACTTTTGATAAAAATACAAAATATAGTTCATTGCTTGTAGATTACACGAAAACCTATAAGAATTCAATCAATTGTACGGAGAGGGTTCCCTCCATGCGAGTTTAACTCGCACTTGGCCGGTTTATTTATCAGTATAAAAACAATAAATTGAAGCAAAAGCATTTTGCACAATTTTAAAAATATTGACACGTACGTAAATACTTACTGTGGCGTATTAAATCTATACTAATATTATAAAGAGGAAAGATTTGTACCTATTTTTGTATGTTTGTATGTTTGTAATGAATAGGCTCAAAAAGTACTGGGCCGATTTAAAAAATTATTTCACCGTTGGAAAGCTACACTATTCCCGAGTGACATAGGCTATGTGTATACCACGGGCGAAGCCGGGGTGAACTGCTAGTAAATTATAAAAATAAAATGTCTGTAGTGCGGGCAACTACACAGGTTGATTTTGCAGCGTTGAAATCTTGGAATCGATCGTATGCATTTGTCGGCTGATATCTTTGGTTTTTAATATGAAACAAGAAACATATTACAGAACTAGCTTTTGGCCGCGACTTCGTCCGCGTGAATGTATTCTTTACGATGTCTGATGTCGGTGAGACGTACATCGTTGTGAACCAATCAGTCAAGATCTAGTTATACTTATTTATTTGACAACTTCTAATAGGTCTCAATGCAATGATAATTATGAACAGTCCTTTTTTTTTTTTTTTCACGCGGAGAAAATCCCTTCGGATACCTTACCGGTTACGGGACACCGGTAAGGTTATGTGGTGTTACCACTAAAAACTCCGCGGTGTCACCTCTCAGCCGCTATCGGCCGGGGCCGTGTGCTTCTCATGCTCCACAGCCCCGACAAGAACAGGCGCGCTGACATGCACACGCGCCTGCCTTCCACTCCGGAGGGCTGTCCATTGGACGATGGGATCCCGTTTCCACCGTCCAACCAGCCCTCATAATTTGGGGCCTGCAGAAGCAGGCCCTGCCCCAGTCCACCTGACGGTGACCGGAGCCCACCAAGCCGGCCGCAGGGGATAGGGAGAGCGGCAACGTAACACCGACACTCCTCTTCCCCTGCGGCCCCACCGTTGCCGTGCCAAGCGCCACGGCCGCGCTTGGTCGCGGAGGATAGGGCGAGCGGCAGCGAAACACCGACACTCCTCTTCCCCCGCGACCCCTACCACGGCTGTAAGAGTAGGGAGTAAACCCCCTTCTCTCACAGCCAGGCCATTCCCACCAGGAATGGCCTCCTCCGGGCCCGGGGAGGCCTAAGCCTCAACCCGGGCAATGGGTTCCTCTTGGCTTCCCTGCGGATGAGGCAGTCCGCAGGTACTGAGCCCCCCCATCGCGACAAGATGAGAACCCGGGCGGGGGGGATGAACAACAGTCCTGCCGCAAGTCGATTCCTGCAGATCCAATGCATGGTATAATCTGGTCTACCCTTTGGGTTGCGGAGGTCAGACGGCAGTCGCTCTGTATAAAAACCAGTAACCTCGTCATATCACCTTGGTTAGGTAGTGGACCCTGAGCTCTGAAGCGTTACCGCTGGGGATACAACCGGGAATAAGCTCAGATGATGATGACTCATCTAATCGTATAAAGGTCGCCGGAACACTGTTTTATCGCAAGGCGGAAAAGGACAAATTTCTATTTGACTGGCAATGGCGCGTCTGCCGCGATAGAATCTCTTACGACATTCCGTATCTGCTTAGTGTCGGTTGGCTTTTATCGTGATCCAAACTTGATTGAACTAATTTGATAAGTGCCAAGAACATTATGTGCCTGAAGCAAACTTAATATTATTACTAACGTAACAGATACTTAACGTCATACCAACTTTTGGGGGGCAGGTAAATAGCAGAAACTAATGAATTCTTAGTACTAGTGGTATTGTGAGAACAGTAGACCTCGCGAGCCCTTACAACCACAAAATAACCGATATTTTACCGTTCCCTGCATTTGTGGATGGTCACTGCTCATGCTAATGTAATAGAAAACTGTGTTCTGGAGCAAGTGATATTCTCAGAACGCCAAGATCAAGTAACGGCCGCTATAGCCACTGAATCGTTAATATTTGGCCCAGTGTAAGTATCAATTTGCACCATAATAACCAAAGGTCTATCTGTAGGTCCGCAATTTGGAGGGTAAATGAATTGGGTAACAGTGCCTAATGAACCATTTATCAAACCCTTTTAAACCAACAAATTGGTCTTAAGCATATTTATGTGTAAGAATATTTGTAGAATATCCTACCGTAGGATCACAAGATCTCCCGTATCGTAGGATCATCCTGTTGCTAACGGGACTAACTTGCATGTATATCCTTTCTAATAAAAAAAGAATTTTCTAAATCGGTTCATAAACAAAGAAGTTACATAACATACATAAAAACTATATATACAGTAATACGAATACAATCAAATTAAGAAGTTCCACGTTTCTAAAGTCTCTTATAAGATAGATACCTAACTACCTACCCACGCTATTTTCGGAAACGACATTTCATTTAGGTGGATAAGTGTGTCATACTTAAAATTGCCTCCACAAGACAACTCATTTCCATTTGTAGGTTCTCCACGATTTTTGTCAGTGGATGGATTTTACAAGAACATGGATTTAAGTACAATCATTTTGAATTCAAATAAGTAAGTATAGTTTAGGTTATATTAGGTTATATTAGGTTTTATTTTTAGGTTTAGTTTGTAGTTTAATCTCAATTGTAATTATTTTATTTTTTTCTCAGTATAGTTTAAATACCAATAAGGTATAAAGATATCCAAATTTAATATACATACTTAGATTTTTTTTTATACCTAAGTACCCACAGTAAGTAGGTACCTTTATAAAACGGCGTATCAACATATACCGAAAGGGTGAATTCCACGGAATATAGAAACTAGGTGAATTCAGTCCATGATACTAAGCAACTTTCCCCTTGGGAAAATATTACTTATCGAAATATGAAAAATAAATTTTGGCTTTCCATACCAACTCGGATTACCTGATCAATCAATTACTTAATAATTTTGGCCTACCATGCAAAATTTCGTTATATGTTCCTTGGGGATAGTGTTCAGTATCGTGGACTGAATCCACCCTTAAATAGTTTCAATATATTTTGTTAGATCCTGTATAAACTTACATTGATATATAAAATCTATTATTATACGCTAAATACCTTTAAATCATATCTTTGAAAAGCTTTGAAAGACTGACTGATCATATACGAACGCTTTTATTTACTAGCCTGTGGCTGGTACGTATGTCCCACAACTGGGCATGTCAATCCAACAATCCGATTATTCCCACTGTCCACCCGGGGCGGAATGGACAGTGTCACAACTTTTAAAAATAATTCTTACTGTCTCCCGGGGGGGAGACAGTGAGAATCATTCCTAAAATAATGTGCACTGTAGCCACCGCTGGTGGACACGGCTACAAATTTTTCAAACACGTACAAGGCCACCTCTGATGGACAGTGTCACTGCACTCGTCATGCAGAGTGAAGGTACATAATAACGTGACAGTGTGTACACTTTTACACTGTACAATGTACAGTTACCTGAATTTTCCGGGGTCCAGTGCTGCCCCATTTAAAATAAATCATTTCAAAAAAAACAGATACATTTGTTTTGAATAAAAGTGTTTTTTGGTAGGAGACTAGCGCCATCTGCGTGTGATCTCCACAAACACGGGCAAGATTATCGATTCATCGATATTCCGGCTGTGCCCCGCCCTGCGCGGATTGTCTTTGCCCAGTCTCGACTGACGCCATTGGAAATGTCAGGTTCGCGGTCCCGTCGCGAGAGCCGAGGCCGGCATTTATTGTATTTTATATATCGCGAATATTTCGTGGAGAATTATCGTTAAATAACTGATTATTGTTTGTTTTGAGTGCCCAATTTGTTTGGAACGGCGTGGAGCCGGAAATTGTTTGTAGTACGGATAAGAACAGTGATATGTGTCAAATGTGAACGCGTGCCATCGCGTCATTGTAATTGTTGGTTTTTACCTATTTCCCGTGTGGAACGGAAGTATTTGTAAATTGACTATAAAAGGAACTGATTTTGATGGCGTGGAGTGGTGTTATAAATACGACGTATTCGTTTGGGGCGACATACATGAGCTCATGGGTAGGTTCGCTTAGGGACCCCATTTTCTTCACCACTGACTTGGGACCCGTGCTGGGACCTGAGGCCGTCGCCAGCCCTGAGTAGGACTTCGGGCTCGACGCGAAGGCCAGGCGAGGCTGCCTGAAGACTGCATGGATGCGGTAAGTTTTGTAATTAGTTTAATTACTTTTAATTAGATTTAAATTTAACTTATAATTAGGTTAGGAGGTTCCCTGGACCTTATCTAGGGTGGTAGCAGACTGCGTAGGTTTGTTTGTGTGTTTGTTTGTTGCCGGTGGGATTGCCGGACTCGTACCAAGAGCGTAGTTAGTAACATTTCTTGGTAGCAGACGTAATCTTAGCTATCTGCGCCAACAACATTATTTAAAACTTTGCTACTACCAAGTCCTAGATAACCCTTCAAAGTATTTTATGAACTACTGTTTACAGTTTATAATGAGAACGTTAAGCTTTGCTACGCACATTTGCCAAAAGTTGCCGTAATGTCTCTGTTTTCTTTTATTTATTTTAAATGGGGACAGCACTGGACCCCGGAAAATTCAGATACGGTCTAAAGTATATTTTGATTGATGTTTATTAAATGTATACAAAATTTCAAGTCAACTAGGTACATACATAATAGTATCACGTCTATTTCCCTTGCGGGGTAGACTAACCGTTTAGCATGTTGGAGGGCGTAAAGGTGGACATTGGAATTAAAATAGTGACGGGTTTATTGTTTATTGTTTATTAAAATATAACATACAGACTAACAGTTTTACACCAAGACATCTGCATGCTAGATGTTACAGTTACATCACTATAAATAGACACAATTTTCATGCATACGTAAAAGAACATTACAAAATTAAATATTTTCAAATAAAAATACTGAATGAAATAAAAAATTTAAAGGTCAAGATTAATAAAATACATTAAATTATATAATTGATCGAATTCAAATACAATATCAAATTAGAAATGAATGTATTAATTGAATCATTAAAAATGTCAACACAAGTTTGGTGAGCGAGCATGTCACCGAGCAACTGCAGCGCTCTTATTGTAGGCGCGTTCTTTGTGTATTCCGAGCGAGTGGCCGGAGGAGAGAGCAAGCGCGGGGGTCTGCGAGGCGCTATCGCCGCGTGCCAGCGCACGGGGACGTGGAGACCCAATAGTGCGAGCGCAGACTTATTGTCTACCTTATTGTTTAATAACAGGTAATAGTGGATCAAGAGCAGCATTTTCCTACGAAACACTAGCGTATTAAGCCCCACCATACCCGAAACAAACATAGATGGATACAGATATGGATAATACCCATACATCCTCTTATACAGCCATCTAGCAAATCTCCTCTGTATCTTTTCGACAGTTAAGGCATATGTACTTTCGTAAGGATCCCATATTATTGCACAATACTCTAGCTTGCTGCGAACATATGCATTATATAGTGTAATTGCGACTTTGATATCATCAAAATCGGCCGCTACTCTCATTATAAAGCCTAGAGCCTTGGATGCTTCTTTACACATTTTGATGATATGATTGTGGAAGTCAAAGTTGCTGTTCAATGTCACTCCCAAATCACGTATCTCAGAGACCCGTTCAATTGCCTTGTCATGGAGGTAGTAGGTGGCGTGCACAGGTGAAGGGGAGCGGCTAAATGTGATTGTTTTACATTTATCTACGTTAAAATTGAGATGATTAGCTCTACTCCATTCAACGACCGCGTTTATATCCTTCTGCAATTGCACCGTATCTTCCAAGGTACTAACTCCACGAAATAATTTGAGATCGTCTGCAAAAAGAAGGCACTTTGCAGAACTGACGCTTTTTGGAAGGTCGTTTACCATGATAACGAACAGAGTAGGTCCCAAAGTACTACCCTGGCTCACGCCAGAGCCGGTGTAGTAGCTTTTTGACATGTGGTTACCAAGTTTCACTCGCTGGGATCTATCAGAAAGATAACTCGAAAAAAATTTAAGAAGTCCAGGAGCAAATCCAACAGCTGAACACTGACGTAGAAGCACGTCATTGTCAACCAAGTCAAAAGCTTTTTGGTAATCGAAATAAGTACCATCAACTTGCTTTCCGTTGTTCATTTCGGCACTGACGTAGTCGACCAAGTTGACAAGATTGGTTGTCGTGGATTTACCGCTCCGGAAACCATGTTGCGAGTCATCAATCCAAATGCTTATTTGCTGTCGCAGATGTGCATCAATAATGCTTTCGAATATTCTATCAAAGACAGACATCACAGCGATAGGTCTAAAATTAGAAATTTCACGTGCAGCCCCAGCTTTATGAACAGGAGTTACATTACTAACCTTCCAGATGCTCGGAAATGTGGAAGATTCAAGGGAAAGATTGAAGATGTACAATAGAGGGGCCTTCAGTACTTCCAAACAGTCCTTAACAATGAAAGCAGGGATGGAGTCCGGACCAGGAGCTGAGTGGGGTTTTAATTTTTTTACTGCGGTAACTAAATCTCTTTCGTTTACACTCTTGATATTCACCAGAGGAGAGCAGTTGGAGTCGGAGGCATATTGTTCGGCATCATCAACATCGAGCTTCGGTCGGTCATTTCGGAAGACTGAGCTAAAGTACTCTGCAAGCTCGTCCGCAGCCGCCTGACCCATTAGGGTACGACCATTATGAGTGTAGGTATTGCATGTATTTCTGTTGGCTCTCTTGCTCTTTACGGGTTGATGCCGCATCGCCTATTAAGTAATATGATTCCTTAAATTTTTATGCGATGAAATATAAATCGTAAAAGTTGGTCACCCTGTGTCTCCATTACACATGTTAGTGCGTATTTACAAACTCTCCTCAAACTGCGTATACACATTAATATCTCAATGTCAGTTGAGAATTACGCAGCCCTGCGTGAGTGAATACATCGCTTAAAATGTGAGCTATTTTTAGTAACAGATATTTTTTATCTCTCTTTATAAAAGCTACAGTTCTGACATTGAAAAAAGTTTGGTGTAACTAGGTAATTGTTATAAATATTTTTGAAGAGCTGAACTTTGGTAGATCATCTTTTATTATGAGTACCTAAATATGTAGGTAAGTAAGTACCTACCCTACATACTGTTCCTTCGATTATTATTCCTGTAATCCCGTTTTTGTATACAGTCGGGTAAGTAACTTCTCTCTGGCTGGCGGAAAAAAATGCAATTTTTAGTCTCCAAGTTATGGATTAAAGTAGCATTTTTATCTATATTGGGCAATCATAAGATATTTCAGATTTCACTACATTTCTCTATGCAAAAATTCTCCTTATTCGAACTTCAAATATCAACTAACCAAGAAGTGGGTGAAATTCCGCTTGCAACATTTTGACCTATTAAACAAATTTACATACAAATATTGCAGGTTGATTTTTATTTGTTTACCTGGAACTAAAACAAAAATAAATTAAACTAATATATAATATAATAAAATTTAATTCAGACCATGTATGTCCATATCGGGTTAGTAACATTGATTACTTAAAAACTATTGTTAGTAACAAGGATTATGGAGATGTATCCATCTGCCCCACATCGGAGTGTCCCATCTATCTATAAACACCTTCAAGAGGCTGTTAGAGCTGCAGCGTAGGCGCGTCATTATGGAAGCACATCTCTTCCTCATAATGGCTGAGAAACCATCAGTGTGCGCTTAACTAACTAAAACCTAAAATACAAATTAAATAAGAGAAAGCTATAGACTAAAATTATAACATTTTTTTATGTTATAGAGCGACAAACGAACAAGCGGGTCACCTGATGGTAAGTGATCACCACTGCCCATGGACAACTGCAACACCAGGGGTGTAACAATAACTAAAAGTAAGTAAAAAAATATTATATTATGTAAAAAAATTGGGTTCCATCTATCTGGTAGAATCTTGATGCTCCGAATTTCATTTGGCATAACATACTTGGCAGAATGTTATTTAGTAGAATATTTTAAACGCATAAAAAATATTTGATATAATATTTGTTTGGCCGAATATTTATATGTCCGAATGTACAATAGCATACTTTTAAGATGTCAGAATTTCATTTAGTAGAATTACCTTTTACATACATTACGTTTCGCATAATTTGTTTTAGAATAATGTTTTATTAGTGTTACTTTTATTTGGTATAATTTCTTTTCACTTTCTAAGAAGATGGCATAATTTAATCTGCAATTCAAATCAAAAGCATAAGTAATAATGAAAACCATAATCGTTAAAATCTATACTATTATTGGTCAACATAAAATGAAGCATTTAGAGTTAGCTCGGTTAGGGCAAAAATATAGGTTAGGTTATGTTAGAACTGCGCCACCCCACGGCACGAGCCGAGCGAGCGAAGCGAGCGTGCCGCGGTAGCAGCCGGCGAGTCCCAAGGTAGACAGCCTTTTCATACTATAATATTTTTTTTATTACAGGGAAGAAAAAAAAACATACGTTTATAATCTTAATTTACTTTATAATCATGATTCTGCATTGAAATGACTATACGTATGAAATAAATACCAAAAGGAGATTCTGACTACGAACTTTCTGCGATATAATGATTATACTTTTAGATTATTATGGCTATAAAATGTATCCTATAAAATTATTCTGATTTTTTAAATTATTGGTTTTGAATCTATAATAAATAAGTAGATGCCAAACTAATTTCTACGAAATGACGTTTCTGTAAACCGCTGTTATGCAAAATAATATTATAACATAAAAAGTTCTACCATAAAGGGGGGACCCAAAAAATTACCCCAAGTCACTACGGTCGCAGGGCAGGGTGCCTAAGAGACTGGCGGCATAGCCACGTTGAATGGCCAAACTAATCAGGCGCGTGGAGATTATTTGTATTATTAACGCGCCTCGACACCCCAAGGTCTTCACGGCAAAAGATGCTAGGGAAAGCGCACCCCGGACTTCGAAGCAGCTCAGCTGAGGATGCAACCGGGAATGCGCTTAGACGAAAAAGAAGACAAGTTTAAAACTTACTTTGGGGCTTAATCAGTGTGATTTGTCCCTATATATTTATTTATTTATTTCGATATCGGCGAGATTAAACCCACATCTGCGAAGCCTGGATTCAAATCTTCAAGATGGTTTCAAGTGCGGCTAATCAAATTGCCCGAGATAGCACTTGAGAGATGTCTGCATTCGTCAGGATTCATACGACGCAATTTAGACCGAGTTGAGCTATTTACGACGCCACACTTGTCGTTTCCTCGAAGAGTCTCTTAGATACTTATCGCATTTTTTACAACTATATTGTTCTAAAGAATATTTTCCTCTAGCTGTCATCGCAACTAAGTTTCACAACTAGTTGCGATGGAAGAATTTATATTAATATAAGTATACGTTTTAACACGGTTTACTAACGTTCTGTAGTCGAAAACATATAATAAATTAAGCAGCATAATATTTATTTGCGCAGTTACGAATACTGAGTAGTGTGGATCTACTGAACTGTGATAAAATCGGTGAGTCAGTAGTTTAGGAGCTTTTGCTGACGGTTTTACTATTAGACTTTAGATAAAAAAAAAGTAATTTATGACGTACGAAAACCTTATTCCTCTAGTTTCCATAAAATCCGCCAGATGCTTCACTAGTACGGGTACATATTCACATTATTGGACATGTGTAAATGTTTTAGTTTTCCTTCTGGTAGTAACATCAAATGTAAATATCTTTTATCAATGAAATGAGTACTTATAACAGCAATAAACCGGCCAAGTGCGAGTTAAACTGGCGTGGAGAGGGTTCCGTACAATTGATTGAATTCTTATAGGTAGGTTTTCGTGTAATCTAAAAGCAATGAACTATATTTTGTATTTTTTTCAAAATTTTAGGCTCAGTACTTTCGGAGATCAGAGGGGAAAATGGTAAACTTTCGTCTACTTTCTTGAATAAAATCAAATCTATTTATTTTACTATAATAACAAAAATATATTTAAGATCCTTATAACAAGCCCTTTCATTTGATATATAACATAGTAAGTTTTGCAAAACTTTTTTTTAATTTCATAATTTTTCCCCCGGAAATGACCCTTATTTTAAAATAATATTTATTTACTTTGCACATATGTATTTGGGTCATAGGATTACACCATCCTACCAAATTTCACCTGATTCGGTCCAGTAGATTCGGAAAAAATTAACTGTGGCAGACGGACGGACAGACAGACGCACGAGTGATCCTATAAGGGTTCCGTTTTTTAATTTTTTTACGGAACCCTAAAAAAATAACATACAAACAAACTTGCCGTTTATAAAACCTTAGCAGAAAGTAGAATAGAATAGAAAAACTCTTTATTGTACACCAAAAGAAAAAACAATATAAACAAATAACTTAAAATAATATTAGTACAATAGGCGGTCTTATCGCTTAAAGCGATCTCTTCCAGACAACCAGTGGATGGAGAGGACTATAAGAAAGACAATGACGGTGGTGTAACTAAACAAGAAGGGAAAAGAGAAAAAAAAAACTGTAGTAAAGTTAGACTTAAAAATTTAGCATAAACTTACACATTTCTACACACATTTACAAACTTTTATAAAATACATAAAACAAACTATACTTACATACAAATAATACACATATATATATATATATTCACATATATATTATTAGGGAAATCAAAACATTTCACACTAGTAGAGCATCTCGCGGATTTTTTGGAGCCTTTATAGGAAAAAGGCTAATAAAAATATAGGCTTCTAGCTTTTTCCACGGTGAAGTTACAACATGGGATTATAAGTGCCTCGTATGACATCGAGAAAGGTGATTTGTCTCGACTTGCCAAACGAAGCCAAATCGCCTGACTCATCCATTTACCTAATCACCATCTCGAATCCCAGAAAATTCAGGAGTCATCTAACAGACTCCATGAAAGGAGACCCTACCATTATCGGTACTAATGTGTCCTTTCATGCGAGCAGAATGCCGCCCTGACAAAGCCTTTATGCGTGAGGGACGTCCCGTACCGTGATGTCATTTATCACAAAAACTGCGCTTTACAAATTTTTACATTGGATGAGTTGATGGCGAGTTGAATAGCATGTGTGTTTAGCGATAATGCCACCTTTTGCGCATTTCCAATATTTCATAAAGTATGTACTGTATTTTTCTTTTCTGCAATAAAGTTACTGTATTGTATTATTGTAGGTATTTAACTTATGCTAACTTAAATATGTGTAAATGCAAGCCAATAGAAGTGGTTGATAGACAGACATATTTAGGTTTGAGTTTCGATAGTAAACTAAATTGGGACAGTCATATAAATTACGTCTGTGACAAACTGCGCGCACTTTTAGCGAAATTTGTAGTAATTAAGAATAAAGTACCGTATTCAATTTTACTACTATTATACAACATCTTAGGGGAATCCATAATTTCACATGGTCTAAGCTGTTATGGCCGAACTTTTAAAACATAATATGTTTTATGTAGATAACATTTATAGCATAGCTACGAATTCTTAAAAATATTGTACCTGCAAAAATAAAAGATAAATATAAAAATTACTATCACAATCTTTTTGAATATTGTAACGTCATGCCTGTGCATACTCAATTTAAATACAGCATATTAATAGAACATTATTTTAACACATAATAGAACACAAATAGTGACAAACTAAAAATACAACGTAAAACTAACAAGTAACTAAATAAAAACTAAACAAACTAAAATATAACCTAAATTTAAACTAACTAAACTAAAAATATTTAAAAATAGAACTAACTTATATTAAATTATATAAAAAATTGAGGCCAAATCGGTGCCGTCGTCATTCACACTTATCTAAAGTAATCGACAAATGTGAACTTGGAGTTAATGGATGACAGGCAGCTTCCAGTTAGATTTGTATGTGTCTGTTAGATCTATAATAACGTCCAGTCATTTGTTTTTGTTGGATATTGACGAGGAATGGAAATAAGGTTTCGTAAAAGAGATTTACTTTTTACCTAAAATAGATGTCATGTCATGACTGAATTCATTTATAAATACATTTTTTTATGCTTTATAATCTGGAAATAAGGAAAAAATACCCGCTGAGGCATTCATGTTTAATCCATAGTATGATACAATAATTACCTACATTATACTTAAATATAATTGGACAAAAAACAACCGGATAACAACAAAACTGGACCTCCTAAGTAATATCATCTAAGTAATACAGGCTGCACTTCGGGAAGTGTGCCCAGGAATTACATAATTTAATTCCCCCTGCACCATTCCACCATCGGACAACAGGACGTGGACAGGGATTCCACCCATTTGTGGTTGATATTCCTCCTCATCGTACCTCTCGATTCGCCTCCTCCTTCATTGTGCGAACCGCTAAGGTGTGGAATTCCCTCCCTGCGGCGATGTTTCCCCATACATATGATTTAGGGATTTTCAAGGCAAGAGTGAATAGGCATGTTTTGAGTCTGCATGTTACACCTTAGACCTCATCTTAGCTTCCCATCAGGCTAGGTAGAGGTCAAACGCACTCAAATCTCTAATAAAAAAAATATATATATCATAAAAAAAATCTAGGTCTATAGGTAATAATAATATAACGAAGCGCACTGAAAAAAATTATTCTGCTAAAATAAATAAATAGCTAGATAAGGACAAATCGCACTGATTGAGCTAGCCCCAAATAAAGTTTAAACTTGTATCATAACATAATACAAGTTTAAACCTTAGTTGGGGCTAGCTCAATCAGTGCGATTACACAGTATCCCATAGGATACTAACTCAACGATACTAACGAAAAGAAAAATAAAGTACTTTATACTAACGAAAAATGCCATTTTCCAACTTGCACTGGCTGGGGATCGAACCCAGAACCTCGGATTATTTTAATTCTACAACCAAAGTTGGAAACCAAGGAAGAATACCTCCGAAGTTTTAGTAACAATCTTACGTAAATTAAGTTCGCTAAGTTCTCTCGACGTGAATCAACTCAAGGGAAGTCAATTAATATTGAAATTCTCGCGAACTTCTTTTCCTGACAATTTATTTATAAAAGATATTTTAACATTTAAACAGGTACCTATTTATTCAGAAAGACGACATTTTCTTACTCTACTTAGTACATTATCACGTCTTTATCCCTAATGGGGTAAACGGAGCCTGAGTCTGTTAGATCCAAAGGCCACGTAAGTGGTGGTGGGCGTGAAAAAGGGAAAAGGGAATTAGAATAGATCGCCTATTGACATAATTCAGACTCGCACATTTCCTCGATCGACTTCTACGATCTGTACGGAAAGAGAAGCAGCTGGTACATTCTTCGTTTCAGCAAGGAAGAGTACTCTGCTAAGTCACATATAATAAAATTACTAAACACACTTTTGGATATTTGTAATTAACTCTAGGGGTTTCATTTATCGATACGTTGTTTTAAATCAAGGGCGGATCCAGGGGGTTCATGGGGGTCATGATCCCTCCTGGGCTGGTCACTTCCACCATCCACAGGCTGTGGAACCCGTGTGGTTCCGGGTTAGAATAGGACCACTCCATCTCTTCCTGTGGATGTCGTACAAGGCGACTAAAGGACTAAGCACAAACATGCTACAAATACATTCCCAAAGAGGGTTGACGTCAGGCAGGCGGCCGGTTGTAAAACTATAGCCAAATCATTGAAAGTGTTCCAGCTATTTCTTCTCCATTTTACAAGGTCTTTGGCACCCTTGGGTGACATCCTTGGGTGACTATTGACATGCATATTATATTTGGAGAAGAAAAAGTGGGAAAGCGCACCCCGAGCTCCGAAGCAGCACAGCTGAGGATGCAACCGGGAATGCGCTTAGACGAAGAAGACAGGCTGTGGAAGGTGAAGTGGCAGTGGAGTCAGGACATACCGCAGTCAGTTTCTGACCTTATTTTAAATTGCGATATTGAGATGTATCCTAATATAAGATTTTTTTATGTATTATGGCTACACTAACCTGTTAGTGTAGCGACAGTGGAAAAATCTTTCACTACGTTAAGTAAAATCAAATCGTGGTTATGAGCTTCAATGGTTGCAGAACGTTTAACTGGACTGGCACTTCTCCACGGCCATAAAAACGTACTCATTAAAGTAGATGAAGTGATAACGCGTTGACGTAAAAGAAAATTGATTTTGTTATTTAAATATAGGTAGGTATTTTTAAGTACAGTACTACATTTATTAATAAAATACCTACTTTTTACTTGTATCTGTTATTATCAAAATTAAATTATAACTTCTTGTGACTTGATCACTATGTGACCCCCGTGGCGCCAAAGCTGGATCCGCCCTTGCTATAAATAAGTAATAAGATCGAGAGAAAAATGTAGGTAGGTAAATACCTGAGTAAATATCAAAAAAATTTAATCAAAAAGTCCACCGATCAAAGAGAAATTAATTCAGATCAGACTTAAAATTCAAACGAAATTAAAAAGAGAAAATTTTAATCTTCAACAAAATGCCTTCGCCGCAGCCTGATCGTCAATATATAAATTAAATAAAACAAAAGTCGCGTAAAGACGAAAGACAATCCTTCAACAATGGTTCCTTTGAACTTGAGAATCGATGGACCGAACTCGCTTTGTCGTGAAAATCGGTTCGTCATTTGTCAACTTCAGAATCGAATTTGCATTGGCAAAATCGGGCAGCATTTGCTAATATAAAGAGGAATCGTTAGTTCTGATCTCATCAAGTTTTTTTTCAATGAGCAAATTATCGCGTTTTCTGACCTTGGTACTAAGTACTATAATTTTTTTTAAAGAATCATCATCATCACAAGGTCTTTTTAGTCTCTACTGCAGGAGCACGACCACAGTAGGATAACAATTATACAGTAGTAGGACTCTGCCTTGACACCGAGAGTGACGCAGTACGCACTAGGGCTGCCCGCCTACAGTATTTTAATTCCATCTACCTACTTACCTAAGTTTTTTCTAGTTTTATTATTTTTATACTATTTTTACATTTTATAATAATTATACTCGTAAATGCGAAAGTATTTGTACGCATATCACTTGTTAGTTTTTGTTTCTTGTGTGTGTAAGTGGCCAACACTGGTGTCAGATTTCTCAAGCTGCATAAAGGCATCTGACATAGCTTGACGACTGGCATATAATAAAGACAGCCGGTACCAACGGCGTAAATGGAATAAGGTAAAACGGATTAGGTATAGATCACATATTGTTGGTATTATTGTATCCCCTAGAACCGGACACACAGTAATCCCAGTAAAAACTTTTTTTTCTCTCGATAAAAGTTATATTGATTGTAATATAATTATTGTATTATTTCATAGGTCAGAAGAGAAGAATAAGAAAGAAAATGGGACGAAAAATGCTTACAAATTGCTATTGATAAAATTTTGTCCAAATAATGAATTAAAGAGAAGCTTCGTCGCGTTTCAACATCCAAAAAAGAAAATTTGAAAGATGTGAAATTCTTACATCATCCCCATACAAAATTGCTGTTGAAGAAAAAGAGAATGGAAAGAATGCTAAGAAGCAAAATAAAGTAATGAAAACTAAATCTAAAATAGCAAAAGGAGAGAACGAGAAATAACCAATGCACGTGAAGGCCAAAGGACGCAGTAATGACAAAGGGGAAAAAACTAAAGGATTAAAAACCAAGGGAATAAGTGGGGATAAAGATAAGAAAAAGCAGCCACTAACTGAGATATCTGAAGTTAGAACTACGAAAACATGGTGGTGTTGTTGGTGTGTGTTACAACCAACATACAGTAAGAATAATTCAAGGAACAAGGCAAAGTGTAAAGAAATAACTTGCTCATAACCCCTTACGGGTTAGACAGAGTTAGGGTTGCATAACTAAAAGGCCATGCATTTACAACAAAGATCACCAGTGGGTCGACTCGTAGATAAAGCCTATCCCTCTTATTCATTAAAAATATGAAACGTTTGCTAAACCTATTTTAGTTAAAATATATTTTGTTCCTATCTCTCTTTTGAATATTTGACATAGTAGGAACGAGACAAAACATATTTTAACTAAAATAGGTTAGCAAACGTTTCATATTTTTTATGAATAAAAGGGAGGCTATAAGTCCGCCTATTACATTTTTAATTAAGTTAAATAAACAATAGATTATTAATTTCTACCCACCTAAGTTCCTATCTCTACCATTTAAGTCAATTTACACAACAGCATTTTAGATAAAAAAAAATTTTTACTACAGCATGTTTAATTACAGCATTTTCAGTCTTTCAAGAAAACTCCTTTCACTTAATTTGATCCGCCCCTTTTTTTTACTTAAGCAAGTAATTTGATCCTCCCATTCAATCACCGCACAGACCCCAAGAGTGCGTTTTCTACAAATTGAAATCGAGAATAACGATTTCAACTACATGTGCTGTTATGACGCAGGGCCTCCAGTCGACTCGTATCGTAACCTTAGCCCAACAAAATTAAGACGCCGCGCCGCGAAAAATGTATGTACTTACCTATTTTTTTACAAGCTGTGTCTTTATTCCTCTCCGGGGCTCCCCGCTATGTTTCCAAATACGTCAGTGTAATACACTATTAAACGAGACGACAACGCCTGTGGCTGTGGTGCATCTCCACAGACTAAGGCACACCTACTGAGCTGCCCAGCGTGCCCCGACACCTGCACGCTGGAGGACCTGTACAGTGCAAGCCGTAAGCAACGCAGTACAGGTTGCTCAATACTGTTGCCCAGAGACATAGGTACTGAACATCGACACGCTAAGAAGAAGTGTAATACTAAATTTTAAAAAAAATCAGTAAGTATGAGAGTATACTCATATTCATAAGTTCTTATAAAAACTTAATTTTTTTTACAAGCTTTTATTGTGAGACCAAAGATCTTGTCAACACAAAACAAATAAGCCCAAAATCAACGGGGTTTTTTTATACGAAAAATAGCACGAGCTTTGTGCT
Source organism: Acrobasis repandana (assembly GCA_963576875.1). Taxonomy (NCBI): domain Eukaryota; kingdom Metazoa; phylum Arthropoda; class Insecta; order Lepidoptera; family Pyralidae; genus Acrobasis; species Acrobasis repandana. Next base: position 16,800,784 of record OY756227.1, read on the forward strand.
ATTTTTCCTTAACTCGCCTTTTACGACATCTACAGGAACAGATGAGTGGTCCTATTTTGACCAGGAACCACACGGTTGACTTGAAAAGTTGTGACGTAAGATAAGAGCGTGTAATTTTCATAGAAACCTCATACCTACAAATAATCTGATTGGACGAGGCAAACCCATATCTATACGACTACTTTTTATAACAAAAAAGTGAATTCTAGTAAAAAATTATACCGAAAAAGAAACACTTACCTTTCCTCGTCTTTTGGCAATGTGAAAAACGACAATTGTTTATTGGTTCTTTGATTTTGACATTCGTATACCGCACAAATGTCGTGAATTCGTCATTGTTAAAACGCTTGTTTATGTCGTAAAGAAACAATACGCAGTAAGGTTCCACTCCACGCGCACGACTACGAGTACACAGGCGGGCGCGCGGCCCCGCCACTTGTGTGTTTCAACGCACGGCTAGACGGTAGGTGATTATAGCGCGACCTTGAACGAGTGACGGAGGCCTGCTATGGGATACTATCTCAACGATAACCACCACCACGCACCACTGTCGTTGTCGTGTCTTGGCCGCTAGTGCGCCAGGTGCCTTACTATTTAGGTACCTATCTAGTTAGGGATAAAGATGTGATAGTGTCATCTGTACCTTTTAGGACTGCCTCCGTGTTCCAGTGGTCAAGGCGTCTGCGTTGTTATCCGGAGGTCGTGGGTTCAAATCCCACTGAGAAGCATACTTTGTGAAAAGTTGTTTCCAGTCTGATGGGGATATTGCAGGATTGAATCACCTGATTATCCGAAAAGAAAGATGATTCCGTGCTTCCGAAGGCACGTAAAGCTGTTGGGCCCGAACGCCATCTAGCGTTTGTACCTATACTAGGATTGGTTCTGGTCTACCCTTTGGGTTGCAGAGGTCAGACGGCAGTCGCTCTGTGTAAAAACCAGTAACCTCGTCAAATCACCTGGGGTAGGTAGCGGACCCCGGGCTCTGAAGCGTAACCGCTGACGATGCAACCGGGAATACGCTCGAATGATGATGGGTGTATCTGTAATCTTCTCTTTGTAATTTTTTTTTAATCTGTATCTTTGTAATTTTTTCCACTTAATCCGACGTTTCACGGCGCTAAGTCTAAACTTTTTTGTGTTTGTGCGAGTCGTAACCTGGAATTGGGCGGTCTGAAACGGCCCGAGTTCCCATCTGAACCTTTGTATGAATGGCTCCCTGTGGTGTACTGGTGTAACACGTCCTTGTAGGCACTGTATTGAAGTTTGCTACTGAGAATTTTTTGAAACTGAACAGGTTCAATTTCCAAACCGAAATATAGGGACTTTGAAATTTTCTGTTGTACAGAAAACACAGCTTTATGTAACTGGCATTATTATTAATAAAATAGTTGTAAGTTTTTTATTATACTTCAATAAACAATTGAAAAAAATTTTTTTTTTTACACCGTTTCACATATCACAGACCTTATATAAGTTAAGACATTTTATTATTTTTACTCTACCCCTAATGTTTCAAGTCGTTAATATTATCGAATCTTCTAACAAAGTAGTGGAATATTTTTTAAATTTATTGTCTATCTTACATACCTAACCAAAAGTGTATTGAGCCCACACCCGGGCTCGAACTCAGTACTTACAGTTTAAAGATAAGCGCGCTGACAACTCGGCTACTACAAGTAATAAATTTTGAATGAATTTAAAAGATGAATAGATTGAAGACATATAAGTATTTAAGCAAGGGTTTATAATGTACATAGATTTAAATGTACCTATAGCTTTCTAAAGAGTGAATAAAAATAATGTTCAGCTACTGCATCTCCTTGGTAAGAAGCTTCAACAAGCGAGCGCTAGATGGAGACACGGGTCCGAGAGCTGCTCGCTTGATACAAAAGCGCATGAATTGAGTCCCAATTGCTCAATTGGGCACTAACAAAACAATCAAGACTATTTGACACCTAGGTTGTTTAAATTAATAACATTGGAGTCTGTAGTATCAATCATTGATTCATTAGCCCCAATTGCGTTTTACAGTACGATTCCGTGAATTAATTATTACTTCAAGATAAAAAGAGAGGACTTTCTTCTGTCATGCGCATCAATTAGTTATGGCAAAAAGTTTAGGTAAATTCTCAAATTTGATACAATGAAACTATTGTTTTGTTAAATCAGCCATTCTAGCAGACGAAACTATCGCTTCAAAATAAAGAAAAGATTGAGGTTAAATCCGTATCAACATTCTCAAATGCCATTGATTTCTGATCAGCTATACTATCAGGGAGAGGAAAACTTTGAAAATGTAGAAAAAAGTGTTTTGTTACCTATAAATCAAGTCGACTTGGTATCTAGTTTTGAAAAAATGGCAGTCAGTTCTGATGATAGACCCAAGAGATGTCACTAGTGTCGTGCTAGATTTACAGAAACTTCCGAACTAACCTTATTAAGTGGTTGTGATAAGTAAATTGTGTTATTTTAGAAATTAGGATGTTTAATAGTTAAGTTGTATACAAGAGATATATAAAAATAACAAATAAATGAGACATTCCTCTTTGAGAATTTATTTGACTCATCATGAGTTATGGTATACAATATTAATCTATGACAGTGATACTCCTGTGCTTTTTGAATAAAATTTTGAAAACTTGAAACTCATAATCAAGGTAAGAATATATGTGCAAACTTTTATGTTTCTAAAATCAACTTTTTCCTGTTAACAACTTACTGTTAAATATTTCTTATCTAATCAGAAGCCGGTTTGTTTTTGTTATTGTTAGACTTTTCGAAGAACTTTCGTTATCATGCATAACGACACAGTACTTTTGCTATCGATAAAGAATTTATTGTAGCTATAAACTTTGCTCTCAGGTTCTGAAGATAAACCCTGTCAGGGTATTAACAAATACTAATTAAATTGTAATTTATTTCAGATGGAAGCTCGTAAAATTACGAAAACAGTTCCTAATGGATGGTCATGGTCAGGTATCCAGAAAATGAAGATTCGTCAGTCACAATGGAACGGGTCAAAAAAAATGAAAATCCTAAGAGCCAGTGGCCGCTTCGTCTTGGCAGAATTTTACATTGCGCAGGTAAATATAATTATGTATTATTTGTTTATGTAAATTAATGGATGTTTGAATTTATGTTTATTACTGATGTTCGAATAAATTTAAATAAATTATTTTTTTATTTCAGATACTTACAAAGATGCACAGAAGTGGTTAGCTGCGAAAAACAATGGTGATCCTTCCAAACAAAAAAATACTATAAGAAATGGTAAGTGTTTATGACATAAGATTGAATTAGAAATTAAGGTTTGAATTGTCCCGGTAATCATAAAAAAATTTATTTTCAGATTTGCAAATGAAAATGACTAAGAAGCCCCCAAAAAACCGGATATTTAGAAAAAAAGAAAAGCTTCGGGAGCTGAGAGTTGTCCTTGAGCGGATCCCGGCGGATAAATTGTTACAGTTAAAATCTAAAGACGGTTCAAAGACAATGACCACCAACCCTACGACCACGAATGCAGAGAGAGATGAAGATACGGAAGAAGAAGGCTGTAATGACGAAATGTCAGTGATGCCGATATTTGACATCAGTGGAGATGTTGTAGGATTTTGCGTGAACGACAGCGCTGGTACTAGCGATACATCTTCTGAGCCGGAAGAGTTTCAGCGTGTGCCGAGTTCTGTAGCTGTCTCTGCTGATCTGTTCCAAGTAAGATCAACTCCAGCGCCAGTCTACGAAACAGAAAACAGCCCAGGTCCGTCTCAAAGCTCCAGAATTCCGCAAGTTCCACAATCTAGTAGACAAATGCCCGGGCTTACAGAAGGAAGTCTAGATTTGATGAATGATATGCTGCTTCAGAAACAAATTGAACTGATGAACGATCCTCGCCAGAGATCCCCAATTCTTCTTACGGAACCTCATCAAATGTCTGGTCCTGGGTCTATGGGTCTACTTCATCAGCAACCAGTTCCTTATGAAGCATCACCACATCCAATGTCTCGTCCTGGGACGATGGGTCCATTGCCTCAGCGACAAATTCCTTATGAAGCATCACCACATCAAATATCCGGTTTTAGGCCTATGAGACATTGAAACAGTGCCAATTCAAGAAACATGTCAATTTCCTTCTATATGTCCACGGCATCAATCATCTGTCACACAGCCTCCCCCGTTCCAGCACAATGTTCATCTTCCACCGCAGCAGAATCAGTTTCATCCGTGTCGCGATGGAAATCACATTCTGGTTCCAGTCTTCAGACCAGCTAATGAATCTGTTCCTGCTCCAGGAATCCCGCATCAGCCAACCGAAAATTTTAAGGAAGAACATGAAGAGGAAGATACTGTGATGCAACAGATGCGAAGATATGCCCGTGCGACTGACAGTGAGATGGATTCCATATCTGAGAATCTGAATAATGTATTACAGACCGTACTGGAATTGAGAAGTCGACAGTCTCAAGCGCGGAACTTGTATTTTAAATTAATCCATCTACTCAATTCCAGGCGGCGACACTGATCTTCAAGTTCATTACAATTTTAATAACTCTGCTTTTTAGTATTAATTTTCTAAGTATTGTATAGCGTCCAAAATTTTTGAATCAGTAGAACTATTGTATATGTATTAAGCCGGGAAATGTACCCACCATTTCGCGCCTGCACTGTCTGATCTCAACAAAAACACGGGGATTGTTCCCGATTTTATACACGTACCTAACCATAAGGCGCCTCGTGATGTTTGAAGAGCCTCATAATTAGGAATTTTTCGTAGAATATGTTAAGCTTTGTTCAGTATCTTTATTGTTAAATTTAATTTGTTAAATAAGTTCTAACGTAAGTTTTAGTCTGTAATTAGTATATCTCTTGTGTTTGAATCTCAGCATTTTTTATTTAAATATATACTGACTATTATAACAAATTTTGAATTGACATTTGTTTGTTATCTATTCTTAGTAATCTCAGCCAATTAGAATTGAAAACGCATTAGTAGGGCATCTGGATCATAAATAAGTATCGCCAAAATTCTTTGGGTTCAAAGGAATTCAAGTTAAATATTAAAATACACATATCAATTAGCGGCTTCCTTTGTTCGGTGGTAAACTATCTCATTAACTTGAAAAATAATGCAAGAAGCTATTTGGTAGCCATCCCCTCCACCTACTGAATAATGTATTGTGCAATTGCATAAGCAATGTGGTTTTGTGGTTTTATATGAAATTTACTGGTGTAAAAAGGCACGCATGAATACATCACAATGTATGACGTGTACTGTCAGCGCCATCGTTTGGCTTGGAAACAAAGATAAATCACTCATGTATCCCCACTTCTGGAGTACTATTTAAACCTCACGCTGACAGATTTGAGTATAGTTTTTGAGCGGCCGCTGTTGTGTGGACTGGCAGAAAATACAATTAAAATAATAAATTTCAATTTTTATAAAAGGTACATTTAATTTTTTTAAGTTTGCTCTAAGTTTTTAGTGAAATTTACTTTATTTTGAATTAATATATTTATTGCGATATTCAATCGCTTTACGAATGATAGGGGTGTAGTTTTTTTTTAAATAATATTTGTATTTTTTATATGTAACAACAATTAAAATTTTTTTTAGAGATGTCAGTGATACCGTAATAAAATGTGTTATTTTTTTTTTTTACTTAATTAAAAGCCCGATACTTGTTATTTTGCAAGAATAAATAGATAATAATAATTAATAACCCTAATATATGTTTGTTTATTTGCTTCAGATGCCTAAACTGAACAGAACAGCAAATAAACGCTCAGCGGATAAAAGATGTCAAACGAACGCATCCTCACCCAAAAAACAACGACGAACAGAAGAAAGAAATAATGGAAGCCAGCAGCAAAAAAATGTAGCAGACAGGCTGCAAAATGTGCAAACTTTTGAGATGCCATTTGAAATAAGACAATCATATAGGTAATGACTTCGTAGAAAAATTAAACACGACGATATACTGGAGCAATCTTTTAAACGATTGTTTAGCCGAGGCGTATTTTAATAGTATTGAGTTACATCAAATGTTAAGTGATACAATAGAAAGAAGAAACTCAATGGAAAATTCATCAAGATCTTTGTCAAGGGACGTAGAATACGTCTCAAGGGTCGATGAAATCACCACAACAAAAAAAGAAGATGGTGCTGATGATAAAAATTAAAGTGCTTTAAAAACAGTGTTAAAGATGAAAAAAAAAACCAAAGATAGTGTCAAATGACTTTAATTATACCTAATCTGAAAGAAATTGCAAAATATTTTTCAGTGCATACAATAACTTGTTATATCGTGTATGTTTAAATTGTTTAAAGTTTTAGTCGTAATTTTCTAGGGTAAGTTACTTTAGTTTTAATCCTATATCCAGTTTTGTAAGCTCGAATTATAGCTTTTAAGTTAAAATCACTGCTAGTTACAAATAAAGCTGTGATACTAAGAATAATTTCTTGCATTTGTAAGCGTTGCATTTATTGTATACTTAATATTAATTAAAACACAACTCTGTAAATATTGAGAACAATATAAACGGTGTTGAAAAGTATTAGTTTTATCGAAAAATTTGTACTTTTATATCCCGTTTCTATTGTTCCAATACTTTTTTTGTAAACAGTGAAGTATTGTGTTTGAACAAAGATCTCTACTGACTGAATCTAAAGCCTTAATTTAATAAAATTTAAATAAACTGTTTTAATTTATAGATAATTTGTATATTTCGACATTGAAAACTGTCCTGGTGAATAATTTTGCAACTGACCGACTTAAAGGTTCCATGTACTTAGTGCTTACCTAAGTATTTATTTACTGTTTAGGCTGTTGGAGCAGATAGGAATATTGTTAGTAGGTAGATAGTTTTTTTTATCAATTAAGTACCTATATCAATTACTTACCTAAGCAATATACTGAATAAGGTATTTATAATATAGGGAATATTATAAATACGTAGATAGAGTACTTGTCCAACTAAGTACGAGTACATGATACTCTGAAGCAAAAAAATATTTACAAGTACCTACTTAACTAAAAGCCTTTCTAAATTAAACATATGTGATAAAAATTTCGCTACTAGTGATATTCGAACTCACGCCCCTCACATCTATACTGTGCAAAGACGATTCATGATACTGTGAGTCCGTACGAGCACCCTGACGAATTTCCTTATCACGTTATATTACTTTTATTTGGATTTACATATTTACTTTAATTTATACCTACCTATGGAAGTAGGTACCTTTGATTTTACCTGTACTTATTTGTAATTGTATTTTGTGAAGAGGAAATAAACGATCTTATTATTATTATTAAAATATTGTTCTGAGCATTGTAATGCTGTATAAATCAATAGTGCCTATTTAGGGTTGAGCCACAGAATACAGTAAGAGTAAACAGAACGAAATCTCCTAAGGTAGCCAACTTGCGCCATGCAGTGTGTGTTCGCCCGCTCTCGCCCATCATCAAAGCAAAAACGGGGGAGAGGTGCGGGGACGGGGAACGGGGACGCATATTGCGCGTACCTTAGGAGATTCCGTTCTGTTTACTCTTACTGTATTCTGTGGTTGAGCCGCATCTGTCAGCACGGAACAGCACTTATATATGCTGCTTACCTTTTCTGTCGCTCAGAACAGTCTTTCTGTAGTATTTTAGCTCCTAAACGAATAGATATATTTTGATGCGGTTATTTTCAATCGAAAGCTTTGTCTGTCGAGATCGTTCTTAGCTATGTTTGATGAAAATCGGTTCAGCCGTTCAAAATTCATTGGGGGAACGCTAGAAAGTCGGGTTTTTCATCTGACAAATAAACTTGTATCATTTTAATTTCGTATATAGCCACAAAGAGCTATTATGTACCTTCCTCCAATATCACTTAATATTTTCTGAAAAAATATAATTTTTGACATAGGTCTCATGGATGGCATAATAGGATTATGTTACTTAACTCACAACCCGTAATAGGATGATGTCATAAATGAGCCCCCGGGGGTCAGCCCGCCAAGATGAAGATGAAACGCGACGAAGGTTTGGGAAAACGAGGCCACACCTTCATTCCCTCGGGATCTATCACAGTATTTTATTACCAAAATAATATTCGGCCAAGAATCCTTAGACTGATGGATCTCAATGGTTTACCTGGTACAGGCTGATATGCACTATAGTTGAAACTTAATGTGTAGTAGTGTAATCATAATCACACACAAAACCGTAAGAAAAATAGACTTCTTCTGTGTATTTTTTTTCTCCCAAAATCTGTCCTCTTATATCTTCTATGATGTCCATGATACCTTGACAATTAATGAAGTATCGTTGGAAGCGTCTAAGCTGTCCGGTGTGACGTCACAGTTAATTCAATATGATGCAAGGGCCACTTTTTTGAAAACCTTTAAAAATTGAACATTCTAAAAGAATAGTGAATACGTAAGTAAACTCTACAAAATCTTGCATCATACAAAATTAAGCAAGCAGCATAAACTGGGCCCGCTCCAATAATCTTTCCCCCGGGTGTTATAAATTCATGGCCATCTCTGAAACTGCTCGGAGGCCTGCGTGAATCTTTGCTAACTTTCGTGGCATTTTCATTGTTCTAGTCCAAGACAGTTTCTTGTTCTGGTTCGTCTTTTTAACGGCTTACATTTACAGTCGTGTCGATGGAGAATTTAATATATTACTACGTAGAAGTATGTATGGCAGTCGGTCGTCTGAATATAATTATCTGCTCTATATACTATGCTGAACAACCCCGAGTCCGCTCTGGCGGACACCGCGCGTTTCCAACGCGGGGAAGCGAACCCCATCGCAGAGCACTTTTATGAAACTGCGCAGGTGTTCGCGTAACGCAGATTTAATTCTTATTAGCACAGACATTAATAAGAGTAGGTATCATACAGAATGGAATCTCCTAAGGTCCCTTGCAATATGCGTCCCCGTTCCCCGTCCCCGCACCTCTCCCCCGTTCTCGCCTTGTCGAGGCGAGAGCGGGCGAACACACGCATTGACGTGTGCACGGATGTATAGTTTCATTTGTAGTAGTGTAGGCCTAAATGATAATCCGCTTCTATGAAGTTTCATACCTGTGCTATTAGGTAAAACTTCTGGAAGATTGTTTTTTGTAAATAACACAAGAACTGATTATAGCATGTATATTTTCATTTAATATAAAAATTATAGATAACTATATATATTTACAAGTAAGTAAATGGCAAACAATTTGTCAAGATCCAACATAAGTCAAAATATAACATAAAAAATGGACATTCCAATCACGTTCTAAGACTTTGTGGAAATTTTCAATAATACTGTCGAAGTCGAAACTTATTTTTTATTATTTTACTCTACACAAACGATCATTTTCCTATATCGGAGTCTGGGAATCAGTAACTGTACACTGTACAAATATAATAAGCGCCAGTTACCAAGTCAATAATGTACATTGACCCTACTGGACCAAGAGCCGCAGAGGTGCCCAACGTTAAATATTTTCTCACTAATTATTTGTGTGCGATTAAGTACTGTTAGTATACATGTACTATCCGCTTATGCATTCTTTTTTGCAACATCTTTTATAGAATGAAGTCCTTAGTGTGCCTCTCAAATTTGATTGAAATCCGTCAATAAATAACGCTACAGCAAAGCGATTCTCCCCCAATAAAGAATCGCGATCTAGTAAAAAATTAAATAAATCGAAGTACTCGTGTGCCAATTTTCGTCAAAATCGGTTGAAAAATACGACCTGTACGCGAGAACAGACAAACGGACACAAAACATTTTTGCCCAATCTCGAAACTGAGACGCTTCGTTCGCTCGGTCAATTACTCTGGCAACTATTTCAATACTTTCTGTAAACAACCAGATCGATCGGACTTGTCTACCATCCTGCCAGACAAGTCCGATCGATCTGGTTGTTTACAGAAAGTATTGAAATAGTTGAATTTGCCCCCCTGTACCAGTAAATAGGCCCTCTGTACTATTTTGCATACCCTACACTGGGCAGACATACAAAGCAGTGATCAAAACCAGAAAAGTTCCTTTAGAAATGGTGTTAACAAGAAGTGGTCGAATTCAGAACTGGTCATAACTAGAAGAAGACTAATAAAGAAGTGGACGCTGACCGCCTGAACGTTTCAAACTAGCAGGTATGCCTAAACTATAAGTACATACTAACACCATTTAATCGCACACAAATCATAATGAGAAAATAAGCAAGGTCTGGCACTGGCACCTCTACGGCTCTTGGTCCATATCTACTGAGCCAGTGACGGATTTACCAGCAGGCTGAATAGGCTGGAGCCTAGGGCGGCAGATTTTAGGGGCAGCAAATTCCCCCCACCCCCCACCCCCCCGTGCCTCGCCCGCAGTAAACTCGCAGTTATTCGAGTGAACGCCCAGGCCCGCCGCTAGCTGTTTTTAAACGCTCACGTGCAATACTGCGTGAAGCAGATGACCTTTTTTTGCTCTACCACCACTCATTCACTGGCGACAAAATTTGTAAATCCGCCACTGGGGGCAGCAAAATGTAAATAGCCTACTGGCGGTAAATTTGTGAATCCGCCACTGTACTGAGCTGTCACTACAAAACATTTTATAGTGCCGCGCTGTAGATATAAACCAACGTGTTTAAATTAGAGGACACAAGAATCATCGTTTGCGCAGCGAATTGTATCTATTCTATCCGGAATGCGGGTATTTGGTTTTCAATTATTTTATTTACTAATAACGGTGGTGTCACTTCTTAAGGTGCCTTATGCTAAAATGTGTCGTGTCACTTTTTGATGCGCGTCTATGTCGATAGGTCATATACGTGTAAGGGACATATGCGTAATAAATCGAACCACGGGCTATTCTAGATCACTTTAGTATAATGAAATAAAATTCGATTTGCCTTACACGTTGTATACGCGGCCATCATCGAGGTATAGCTCTATAAGAAGCAGCACAACCGAGCATAGTAACTTACATAATTCACTATTGGCTTCAAAATCACATTTTGAATACGAATTGACTTTGTTACAATGTAGCGATCTATTTTCGTTATTATTTCTATTGAATTAAAGGAACTACATTTTACATTCTCAAGTTACATACATTTTATAAGGCAACCTTTGAAAATTGGAAAGGCAGCTTCCCACTAAACAGCTATGTAAGGGCCATATGAGGGAAACAAGTAAAACGGTATTGCCACACGAGTTGTTTACTATTTGAATGCTGTTCGATCTTGTGCTTGGGATTATTCCTCTCGTATATCTAATTAAAGATTTTTTGGAAAATATTCAGGGTCTAACAAAATATACTGAAATTAAGGAAGAATTCAGTCCATGATACCAAAAAACTTTCCCCAAGGAACATATACCGAAATATTAAAAATAATTTTTGGCCTTTCATGCAAATTTAGCGATCAGCTGATCCGAGTTTGTATTAAAAGCAAGAAAAAAAAATTATATTCAGATATATTTTTCTTGAGGAAAGTTGCTCAGTATCATGGACTGAATTCACGCTTAAAATAGTTTAAGTTTATTTTGTTACACATTATATGTAATGTATAGAAATATGTAAATAAACATTATAGGAACCAACGCTATGTCGTTTAAGTAGCACGTCACAACTTGCAATCTCCAGATAAATAATAAATAAATTCATTTTAGTACGACCAATTTTTTAAATCCATTTGATTTAAATGCGCAGCTCGCACGGGAGAAAACGTATTTGATAAATAAATATTATTAATATAATTTAATGGGTAACATTTAATTCATTGGAAGACTAAACAAAACTAGCCAACTACTTGATTACAAAAGTGGACCACCACTATAGCATATACTAGATGCGAGACAGCACAGCAATAGCAGACATTAACCTAGTTATACAGGCTCTAACAAAATATAAAACTATTTTAAGGGTAATTCAGTCCATGATCATGAACAACTTTTCTCAAAGTTTTCCCTTTACAAGTGCCCAAGCTCCCAAGCTTCCCATACAAGTTGGTCGATCAACTGATCAGAATTTTTATATGAAGCCATTTTTTTCATATTTCGATATATGTTCTATAGGGAAAGTTTTTCAGTATCATGGACTGAATCTTCCCTTGAAATAGTTTCAGTATATTTTGTTAAAGGTTAAATAATGTTTTTTACCGCTTGTGTACGTTTTAGCGTCTTTTCTGTTTAATCGCATGAGTGAAACTCAGAATGTACGCAAGCGATTGACAAACAAATAAGGGTGAACGTCCGGTATTTGTAATACTATCTTACACCTAAATTGCATCATACCGCGCGCAAACGAAACTTTATATGAATCTCCGACAATGTGTTTACCAGTTCAGACCCTTTAGACTAAACCCAGACAGACATAGACATTCCTTATCACAGACTAGATACACAACGAATTCCGACGTCTTCCTTTTTAAACCATAGACTATACTATAAAGAGTCTAACGAAATATACTGAAACTATTTTAAGGGCGAAACCAGATGATGAAACTAAACAACTTTCCCCAAGGAACATAATAACGAAATATAAAAAATATTTTTTGACCTCCAATACAAGTTCAGATCAGTTAATCCGAGTTCCATGAAAAGCGAAACAATATTTTTCCTATTTCGCTATGTTTTCTGCGGAAAGTTGTTCAGTATCATGGACTAAATTTACCATTAAAATAGTTTCAGTATATTTTTTTAGATTTTATATATAAAAATGGCAATATATTAGAAAAACGGTTGGTCGCTGATGCCATTGCTTACTTCTTCTAAAAGAGACCGAATGATGCTCTCAGTAAGTAATAGTATCAAAGGACCATTCGCCTTCCTCAGATGTCGCTAGTTACGATTTGATTTTCAAAACCATAGAGTAAAAAAGCTGTTCGGATCTAGTTTACATAAAATTAAATTGAAATTCAGATCTAAAATAGCTCTATTTCGAATTTGATTGCACACACTCATCACCTGCCATTACTTGTGAAAACGCAAATAATATATTTATGTACTTAACTGAATCTTATTCGAAGAGGCCTTTAAAAATACATTAAAAAAAAACTAAATGCGGTACATACAGAGATTGTACATTTTAATTACAAAAACCGCGTTCGGTGCCGTTACAAAACGTTTGATATGTACAAGTTTACTACTCTAGTAACTACAGTACCCTTACAACTAAACTAATTTACAAGAGAACATGGTATTCTGTCTTTTTACAACGCCTTCAATGTTCTAAATTTTAGAACATTATCTTTAAGTATAATACAACACTGAATGAATATATTTTATTATTGCCTTCGTAAATTAAGTAGATCACACAATATGGCGTTTTTAAGAGGCATTTTACACTTGGTTCGCTGTCTCGCTAGCAACATTTTTAAAGATTATTAAAAAATGAGTAATTTTTTTAAGTGTTACATTATCATTCTAGGTAATTGTATCGTGGATATTTTAGACATGTTTTTATATTGTGTAGACATTGACTAAATTGTTAATTAGTTGATCTAATATTTAAAAGTTTTGACTAACTACTTTATGATGTAGTCAATGCCTACACAATAAATAAATAAGGACAAATCACACTGATCGAGCTAGCCCCAAAGTAAGTTTTAAACTTGTGTTATGGGATACTAACTCAATGATAAAAAAAATTATAATAAATACATAATATAGATAAACACCCAAGACCCAGGACAATTTTAAAAAGGCCATTTTCCAACTTGCCCTGGCTGGGGATCGAACCCAGAACCTCCGGATTGGCGGACGTGCGTGTTGACCATTACACCACGGAGGTTGTCAATATAAAAACATGTCTAAAATATCCACGATATAATTATCTAGAATGATAATGTAACACTTTTCTTTTAATCTTCAAAAATGTTTATTGTGCAAGCGAGACAGACAACCTAGTGTAAAATGCCTCTTAACATCAATTTAATCTTCAAAAATGTTTATTGTGCAAGCGAGACAGACAACCTAGTGTAAAATGCCTCTTAACATGCAAGTGTTGATTTTAAAGATTAATTTTAAAGCTTACATAATACAACCGTAAAAAGTTATAGGATATTGTATGGCGTGGCCACACTGATGTTAAAAATATGAGGGACATTCCAGCAAAAAGGGCATTTAGTTTCCGAGATATAAGCAGTTTTGCAGTCAGGTGAAAAAATTGCATTTAGCAATTTTAATTGATTATTAATTTATGTAAATAAATATACACATGTAAATGTAATGTATGCAGGTAACTTACTTTATATGATGTTCCTAAGTACCAAACATTTTATAAAATATATTTTTAAACTTTTAAAATTCTTTTTCTTTTCATTTTCATAGTTTTAACTTCAAAAATGTGCCAGCAATTTAATCTTTATATCAATTAACTATTTTCTAACAAATCCAGTCTTTAAGTCTTACAATTGGAGCCTTTTTGCTTGGACGCTCACATATTGTACATCAGATTTTTTTGGAATCATGATTGGTTTTGTTTCATATTTATTGTTATGTGGTCGCCATATTATAATTCAACTACTCTATTTTTAAATGGAAGAGCTGTTAATCTTGATACACTTATTTTTTTCTCTGTATTATTCAACGTCAACACTGACATGTAAAAAAACACCAAAATAATGTTAGACAATTAAATAAGGCTCGAGTAAGGCTGTCAACCCCCAAATAAAGCTACCCAATCCATTTAATATAATCATCACGGAAGAAACATTCACATTTGGCTAATTTGTAAAGCTTTGTCGTAACCAAGTCAGGCTCCTTCGCTTATTGCATTCTCGACCATGCTACAACTATACAAGTCGCCACTTTGAGAATCAATATTTGACATTGATCATACATTTATGTCGTTCATTCTATATTTAATGGTGGCCAAAGAGAAAAGAAGGTCCCGTCCCATCTTTTGTCTCTTTCCCTCTTATCGGCATTTACTGTTGCTAGAATAAGACTTCACTAAACGTCAAAAGTAAAAATGTAGCCTGTTTTGTCTAATGGCATTGACTTCTGTTTAGGTCACTTTTTTTACTATGTTTCAACCTCTAATATTCCCTGCTGGTGGCATCCCGCCAGTTTAACCATAGTACTTACTGGGACCGATACAGATAGGTAATAGTAATGATAGGTGTCAATGTCTACTGTTAACTCTCTAGGTGGCGACAAGTATAGTCAAACTTTTGTTACATTGCATTAAAATACTTCTTAAAGTAAATACGAAATTTAGTTTCAATGCACTTGTAAAGAGACTCATCAACTCACTTATACAACAGTGCTTGCTTATTTATTATAAAAAGAATAAAGCATTAATTAATATATCTGTATGTATATTTTATGGGCGCCGTGGTGTTGTGCAAGTAAGTTGCGATCTTTAGGTTCTGATTTACAATTTACAAGGAAGACTATTATGAAACAACAAACATTACATAGGTATTCGTTGTCGGTAAACTTTTAGATCGAGGTACGCTTGGTGAAATAGCTTGATATTATGTTTTGCCTCCGTCATATTATAGTCCATTTGTTAAATTTGATGGATGTTGTCGTGGCGATTCAAAGGCGGCATCGGCTTTTACAAAGACACGGCCTTTGTGGCGCGTCGACGGCATGCACACCAAATTAGCAAATGAACTATATAGACTGTTAAAATATTCAGGGTTTGATGCGCGGCCTCACTTTGGTGCTACATAAGTCCGACTTAACGCAATTTACGCTTTAAATCTCAACGTACGGGCAGAGTAATCTCTCCACTTACGAAATACTTTTGATACAGACTGCCGCCATCTTGGTCATCAAGATATCATAATAACAAGTGAGATCATACTAGTCCATTGTGCAATATTAACTTGTATCCACTTATCTATGACATGCTACGTTGGACTGAGCAATCCAAAGCCAAGCCAAATCCATGAAGGATTGAAAAAGAAAATCAGCATAAACTTGACAGTGTGTACTAAACCCAAAAAAGGGTGACTAAATATTCTACTGGGAAGTTTTTAATCTCACCGCTGGCAGGCCACGCAAGAACTCTGCATATTATTGCATCACTCAGACACTGGCTTCACTGTACTGCATCAAACCATCATACAAAGGTTTCGATTTAAATACTTGGGTACTCACAACTATTTTCATCTCACCAAAGGGTGGACGTGCAGGAACTCTACATACAATTAATTCGTTCGAATGGTTTGCAGACTGTGACGCACGGACAAAGGCGGCACCGGTTTCTTCAATGACGCAGTCTTTGTGGTGCGTCGATAGTCTGCAAATCATTTAGGGCCGTGCAGAAATAGCGCCCTCATTTGAAATGAATAGTTTAATCGTAAATATGGGATAATTAACATTTTGGTATCCGTAACTAAC
The DNA here is from genome assembly GCA_963576875.1 of Acrobasis repandana. Taxonomy (NCBI): domain Eukaryota; kingdom Metazoa; phylum Arthropoda; class Insecta; order Lepidoptera; family Pyralidae; genus Acrobasis; species Acrobasis repandana. Next base: position 16,817,111 of record OY756227.1, read on the forward strand.
GTAATTACATTCAACGTAACTACTATCAAAGTAACTAACGTAATTACTCTTAATGGTTATTCACAAGTTAATTCATAGGCCTATATAATGCCTGACGATTAGCAAAAACTTAATTATCACCATATTTACGATTAAACCATTTATTTCAAATGAGAGCGCCACTTCTGCTTTTCACACATTAAGCAACTGAACTGTTGTATTGAATCACTCGAATCACTGAGCTGAGTTAAAACCATAGTAGAAAATACTTACTACTTACTAATCTACTCAAGATTAAACTCAACGCTTGCGCACAAACTCTGAATATGTGTTATTAATCAGTTGGTCACAGTTCGGCACTGAAATAAAACATCGTAGAAAAGACTAACTAAAAACTCTCTACTCTGTACCAAGCTCACCGCTCGCGCACAAACTCTGCAAAAGAGTTGTTTACTTGATCAATGTCATGGTCACTGTTCCACTGGCACTGAGTTAAACCATCATAGAAAAGATTAGCTAAAATCTCTCTACTTGGTACTAAGCTCACCACGCACACAGAAACTCTGCTAAAGTTGTGTTGTTTTACTGTCATGGTCACTGTTCAACCGCCACTGAGTTTAACCATTGTAGAAAAGACTTGCTAAATTCTCTACTTCGCACTAAGCTCACCGCTCGCGCACAAACTCTGAATACGAGTTATTCATCACTTGGTCACTGTCATGGTCACTGTCCCACTGGCACTGAGAGGTGACGTCACCCCGTTCCCGCTTTACTCAGTCCAGCTGTTGCACCTGCACCACAGAGGTGGGCGGCGGGATGGAGATCTCGTACTTGATTAGTTCTGTACCTCTGCCCGCTGATAGCACTAGGCCACTCGTTACTTCTTTCACGTCCGCACTGTAACAAACGTAAGAAATAATATAGAAAAATTTAGAACGTTTCGTACTTAAGCTGGTCTGGGAGCAGACAAATAACATTACACTGTTAATTTGTAGGTTAAAACTAACGTGAGACACAGACATTACTAATGCTATAAACGGGTAACTCACGTAACACGTCAAGTCAGCTACTGTCCTACATGTTTCGACCTCATCTGGAGGCCTACCTCCGAATATGATACGCAACGCCCACACGAACTCGTCCTGGGCCACACTGAGGAAGGCCTCTGGATGAGGCCAAAACATGTCGGCCAGTGGCTTATTTTTGACGTTGAGTTACCCGTTTATATAGTAATTATACTATTTAGCTTTTTTTTTTTAGATGAAACGGATATCCGGTAAATATCCGGTATCCGGCCTATCCGGCCGCCATGATACTATCCGGCCGGATACCGGATAGCTACTATTCGGCCGGAAGTCTATCCGGCCGAATAAAAAAAAACTGGATAAAAGAAACATATTTTTGAGTAATTATTTGTTTTATTAAGTTAGTCTTAGTATCACTTAACTTAAATATAATTAGTTTTAGTTTTAAATTTTTAGTCACACAATAGTAAATTAATGTAATACAAAGAAAATGAATTCGACGAAGAGAGGCCTATGCTCAGCAGTGGGCGGAAGAAGTGCTGGGATGATGATGATGATGAAAGAAAATGAATGAATTAGTACTCATACTGCACTAAGGGCAAATTATGGTGTATAAATACTAATTTCTCTGCATTGAGAGGTAGCAGGCGGTTGCGTTTCTCTTCATAAATAAGGCCAGCTTCAGAAAAAAGTCTTTCGCTATACACACTGCTGCAAGGTACAGAAAGGTAGATTTTGGCAAACTTTGTTTCGACAAGACCCGAATCGAACCGAGTCCACCCGATCGTTCGCGCCCCGCCTACGCAAATGGCTAAGTTTTGCCAGATATCCGGCGGCCGAATATCTGGCCATCCGGCCACATGGTCGGCCGAATATTCGGTATCCGGTATCCGGCCAAACTGCTATCCGTTTCATCTCTAACTAATATAATAAGTAAATTCAATGCTGCCATCTAATATTTTTGTGCATTTAACGTTGTTCCTGTAGCCTACCTGTTGGCATGCCGGGCATGCTTGTTGTGCGCGAGGTGCGCGGCGATGGTCTTCCCGTCGCGGCCGATGATGTGCAGCTGCGGGGCCACCACGCGCCGCCCCACGCCGCTCACCACGTTGCCCACGCCCCCCACCGTGCCCACCACTATCTGGTTGCCGATCACTTGGCCTGATCGGTTCGTTACCTGTAATAATGACAAGGATAATTAATGGATGGAATGTATTCAACAAATATTCTACGAGGTACAGCTTCATGCATCGCCCGTAACGGACCGCGTCAAAAACGATTCGAACGTCTGCGAGCTCACGCGAACGCGCAATACACAACACAGACGGTTCAAACGTCTGCCCAAGCTCACACGAACGCGCAATACACAACACAGACGGTTCAAACGTCTGCGCAAACTCACACGAACGCGCAATACACAACATAGACGGTTCAAACGTCTGCGCAAGCTCACACGAACGCGGAATACACAACACAGACAGTACAAACGTCTGCCCAAGCTCACGCGAACGGGCAATACACAACACAGACAGTTATAACGTCTGCCCAAGCTCACGCGAACGCGCAATGCACAACACAGACAGTTATAACGTCTGCCCAAGCTCACGCGAACGCGCAAATCACAACACAGACGGTTATAACGTCTGCCCAAGCTCACACGAACGCGCAATACACAACACAGACAGTGCAAACGTCTGCCAAAGCTCACGCGAACGCGCAATACACAACAAAGACAGTTATAACGTCTGCCCAAGCTCACACGAACGCGCAATACACAACACAGACGGTTCAAACGTCTGCCCAAGCTCACACGAACGCGCAATACACAACACAGACGGTTCAAACGTCTGCCCAAGCTCACACGAACGCGCAATACACAACACAGACGGTTCAAACGTTTGCCCAAGCTCACGCGAACGCGCAATACACAACACAGACGGTTCAAACGTCTGCCCAAGCTCACACGAACGCGCAATACACAACACAGACGGTTCAAACGTCTGCCCAAGCTCACGCGAACGCGCAATGCACAACACAGACAGTTATAACGTCTGCCCAAGCTCACGCGAACGCGCAAATCACAACACAGACGGTTATAACGTCTGCCCAAGCTCACACGAACGCGCAATACACAACACAGACAGTGCAAACGTCTGCCAAAGCTCACGCGAACGCGCAATACACAACAAAGACAGTTATAACGTCTGCCCAAGCTCACACGAACGCGCAATACACAACACAGACGGTTCAAACGTCTGCCCAAGCTCACACGAACGCGCAATACACAACACAGACGGTTATAACGTCTGCCCAAGCTCACGCGAACGCGCAATACACAACACAGGCAGTTCGAATGATGTAAGACGGTTTAAACGTCTGACCAAAGCGTGGACAGCTTGAGCAGAAGCAGGTGTGCTGTTGCACCTGTTGTTGCACTTGCTGCGCCGCTTGTTGCGCTTGCTGTTGCGCTTGCTGTTGCGCCTGCTAGTATCTCAAGTACATTTAACTACCACAACTCACCACTTGTATGTGAGTGGGCTGCTCCTGCTCCTGCAGCTCGAGCCTGCTCTGATGCACCTGATGCTGCACCTGCTGCTGCACCTGTTGCTGCACTTGCTGCTGTACTTGTTGCGCGACTTGTTGTGCCGCTTGTTGTGCTTGCTGCTGCGCTTGCTGCTGCGCTTGCTGTTGGGCTTGTTGTTGGGCTTGTGACTGGGGAAACAAATTTCATTTTGATTAACTAGTAATTCGCCGCGAACTTAGACCTCGCGATTATAGTTCCCTAAGTAACACCTAGATGGCGCTATCCAAAGTTAAAACGCGCTATTGTTTCATTTGCTACATAATCACGGATATTTTTATAAATACATATTTCAAAAACTACTAAACCGATTTTTATGCCCAACGAACTTGAAAATTCTATTGATATTTCCTACATGCCTGCCAAATATCATCAAAATTTGACCATCGATTCGGCAGTTATCGCGGTACAAACATACATACATACATACAATGTGATTTCGCCCCCAACTCGATTAAGAGACAATAAAGTAAAGCCGTGTGGTTCCCGGCAGAGTAGAATAGGACCACTCCAAGTCTCCCCGTGGATGTCGTAGAAGGCGACTTAGGAAACATAAGCTGAACAAAGCTTATCCGTCATGTCAGTTAGACCTCTCCAACCCTGGCCTGGTCTGGCCAGCGTGGAGAGTGTAGGCCAAATCCTCTGACTGCTCTGGCTAATATATGGCTCTGGTAGTACAGAGGGTCGTGCTCCTGCAGGGGAGACAAAAAAACACCTGATGATGATAATGAATAACTAGTAGTTCGCCGCGAACGACGGACTCTGTTACGCTACCATAATATGATCACACGTTTTTACTTTATTGTTTCTGAATTTTTATTTGGGTCTTCCTAACAATTCTTATGAAGGCTATGGCCTTCGGCTCCAAAACATAAGAAAGTCACCGTGTATAACTGGTCATTTTCTCCTTTTACATGTGATAGTCGATAAACCAGAGCCCAGGGCCGCAAGACCCAAAGGCCACTTTTATCGTGATAGTGGGCGAGAAAATTGAAAAAGGAATTAAAATAGTGATTGGTTGGATGGCCCAAATTACTGGGTTCTGTAGGATCACGCACATTTCTAGGCGGTAGATCCATGTGTTGCCGCTGGTGCAGCATGAGATGGTTCTTCTGAAAGAACGCCTTCCCACACTGGTTACACACGTGCGTCCGTAGTGTACAGCTGCCGTCTGGATGTCTGTCAAACAAATTAAAGTCTCATCAACACAAACGTAATGTCACGAAAACGATAGGCACAGAATGTTCGCGAGTAATACTTCAGAATGGTGCAAGCGACACTAGGTCTTATGTCCTATGTCATAAAGTCTAGTTCTTTGACTGGTTTTTAGGGTTCCGTACCGAAAGGGTGCAAACGGGACCCTATTACTGAGACTCCGCTGTCTGTCCGTCTGTCTGTCTGTCTGTCTGTCTGTCCATCTGTCACAGGGCTCTGTCTCTTGAACCTTAATATTTAGATACCTAAAATTTTCACCAAAAATAAAATAATGTTAAAAATTAAAGGGGGTCGTCATACAAGAAACGTGTTTTTTTTCAGCGTTTTAACTCGATCTTAATAATGGCATTAAGTAGATACTTGAAATTTTCACCGATTATGTATTACTATGACCACTATAACAACAAATACTAAAAATAAAAAAATAAAAATTTAAAAGGGGTCGTCATACAAGAAACGTGTTTCTTCAGCCATTTTAAACATTGTACGGAGGTACGGAACCCTTCATGTACGAGTCTGACTCGCACTTGCCCATTTATTGACTTCGTTGCACTTAAATACACATACCTGGCACCTCGACGTTTCGTGTCATCGAAACACATTCGTCAACTATATATTAGGTCCTTACATATGAAATTGCCGATTTTCAATACTGGCAACTTTAAAATCAAATATCTTGCGTTTCATTAGGAATTCCAAATTCAAATTTATTTCGAAATAAAGCCAGAAAAATATTGTTTTAAAATTCGTATTTCATTTGTTTTAACATCATTTGTTTGAGTTTCAACATTGCTATAACAACAACTATGGACAAATTGAAAATTCGCGGTATTTACGAATACGAGTTCCACCGTGGCACCAGTGCTGCAGAAACGACTGAAAGAATTAACGACGTATATGGACCAGGCACCGCTAACGAACGAACGGTGCGTTTTTGGTTTCAACGTTTCCGTTCTGGAAATTTCGATTTACACAATGAGCCTCGTGGACGACCTGATACTCAAGTGAATAACGAAGAATTGAAGGCGATAGTGGAAGCGGATTCATCTCAAACCACTTCTGAATTAGCAGCAGTCTTCGGCGTAAGTGACAAAACGATACTTATCCACTTGCGACAAATCGAAAAAATTAAAAAACTCGAAAAGTGGGTACCGCACGAATTGTCTGAAGCAAACCAACAAACACGCGTTGCTTGCTGCGTTTCTTTGCTTAATCGCCACAATAATGAGGGGATTTTGAACCGTATCGTGACTTGTGATGAGAAATGGATCCTGTACGACAATCGGAAGCGATCATCACAATGGCTTGACCCTGGAGAACCGGCAAAACCTTGCCCTAAGCGAAAACTGACCAAAAAGAAGATTCTGGTTAGTGTTCGGTGGACCAGTGCTGGTGTTATCCACTACAGCTTCTTGAGATCAGGCCAGACGATTACTGCAGACTTGTATTGCCAACAATTGCAAACAATGATGGAAAAGCTCGCCATTAAACAACCGAGTCTGATGAATTGCTCTAGCCCACTGCTCCTTCAGGATAACGCTAGACCACACACTGCACATCAAACGATCGCCAAGTTAGAGGAGCTGCGACTGGAACCTCTGCGTCACCCACCATACTCTCCAGATCTTGCCCCAAACGATTACCACTTTTTTCAAAATTTGGATAACTTTTTACAAGGAAAAAATTTCAAATCTGATAAGGCAGTCAAAACCGCCTTCAAACAGTTCATAGACTCTCGCTCCCAGGATTTTTTTTCCAAAGGTATCAATGATCTGCCTACAAAATGGCGGAAGTGTATCGATAACAACGGCGCATACTTCGATTGATTAAATAATAATTTAATTTAAAAAAACTTGTTTCACTTTTTTGATACTGAACGGCAATTTCATATGTAAGGACCTAATACTATACAGGGACTAACAAAATATACTAAAACTATTTTAGGGGTGAATTCAGTCCATGATACTGAACAACTATTCCCAAGGAACATATATCGAATTATGAAAAATATTTTTTGGCCTCCCATACAAGTTGACCGATCAGCTGATCCGAGTTTGTATGGAAAGCCAAAAAATATTTTTCATATTTCGACATATGTTCCTTGGGGAAAGTTGTTCAGTATCATGGACTGAATTCACCCTTAAAATAGTTTCAGTATATTTTGTTAGGCGTTATATATAAAATATTCGAGATTATTGTGGGCCTCTTTGCCGGCGCATATAAATAGCGAACCGCGTATGCGCCACCCCAGTTCAGTTCACGAGCTACCAAAGCGATCACTTCAAAGCGGAGGAAACCTACCTAAGTGCGGCAAGTACCTGCAACAACTTCGGCGAGATACCTACCTGGACTTTGGCTGCTAAACGACTTGGACCTTGGACATCAGGAAGACAATCTTTACGTGTCAACCTTGGTTCCGTAGTAAATACAAGTTTTTTGGCGTTTTTCTCCAAATACCGAACACCAGTTTCGTAACAATATATTATGTTCATTGGGGAAAGTTGTTCAGTAAAATTAACTGAATTTAACGTTATAATATTATATAATGTTTAGTTATAGTATATTTTTTGACGTTGTATTTGTAGATTCACTGATATTTACAAATAAACATTGTAAGTACTTGAGAGCTTAATTAATTTTTGAAAGCTAACGATGACAATGAGTACTTACCTTCTTTGATGCGCTTGCAGTCCGTGTTTCGCAGCGAAGCCTTTCCCACAATCTACACAGAAGTGAATCTTAGGCCGCGGCTGCGCTATGTGATTCTGAAAGAATAAATAAAATAGTCAGATAGCCATTCTATATAATTTAAAAATTTTAATTTAATTTTTATAATTGTATTACCGTGGCTATAACTTGCGTATGTACGACATTGTTGGGGTTCGACGATATTATTTGGATCGGCTGATCTGAAACGACAAAGTAAGGATTGGATTTTTCTTTTGTAGGTATCTGGTTATAAACGGATTACAAATAAAATACAAATAAATCATCCACTATCCCGTACTAACTCCTGGCCTATAGACGGCGATGGATTAACTAGATCCATTGGGTTTTATCGTGCTCCCAGCGCGATGAATTGTGAATATCCATAGTTTTTATTTTATTTTATTTCGGAAAACTTACAGCTATTTTCTTATCTATGTAAGCATAACAGCAAATAGTATACAAATACAAAACTTAGCCATTAATAAGTTTCCACTTATTGAAAAAATATAGTACTTAAACCAATTGGATGACACTATTTTAAGTTCAAGGACACAATAGTTCAATGAAAATGAAGGCAAAACTATACAATATGGTGTTTTGAAAAAACCGAGGTTGATAAAAAGAAACAAATCTACCTATAGTCTTAAGGCTTAAAATCTTACAATGACATTAAATGACGAAGGGGGGTTGGGAATGAAAAAAATTAAATTAAATTTTGGTCGGATAAATCCGACGATCGCAAAATGGACGCGAAAATGTTTGTCGGATTAATCCGACGTTCGCCGTTAAAGGGTTAATAGCTCACCACTATTCAGTGGTGCAACTTTTGTGGCGGTCGAGCATATCACCTCGCTCCCGCTACATCTCCCAATCACAAATCGTGATCGACTAAAAAAAAATCAAGGAAACTGTGTGCCAATTTTCGTCAAAATCGCTTGACGAAGAAAAGTTGTCGCGTGGTTCCCGGCAGAGTAGAATAGGATCACTCCAAGTCTTCCCGTGGACGTCGTAGAAGGCGACTTAGGAAACACAAGCTACATAAAGCTAATAAACATCAATGAGACCTTTCCAACCCGTCTGGCCAGCGTGGAGAGAGTATGACAAATCCTCTGGCTACTTTGGTAAGTATGGCTCTGGTAGTATAGACGGTCGTGCTCCTACAGTGGAGACTAAATAATTAAATTTTTAACATAAAAAAACAACTGACTTCAATTTTTTTTAGGAGTTTCCTCCATATCTCCAAAGTTCTTCATCATATCTTCACCAAATTAAAATGGGGCTAACTTAGTAGTAAAGGCTTTCAAATAAAAAAAGAATCATCAAAATCGGTTCAGAATTGGCGGAGATATCGCGTAACAAACATACATAACAAAAATAAAAAAAACAGTCGAATTAATAACCTCTTCCTTTTTTGAAGTCAGTTAAAAAAAAGACCTGATGGTGGAAGAAAAGTTTGAAGAAGCCCTGTAAAGGGCGATAGAGGTAGACGTACTGTGCGCGGCGACCAGCCCGGGCTGCAGCGCGGCCGTGAGCGCGCACAGGTCCGTGACGCACGTGCGGTCGCCCGCGTGCAGCCGCACGTGCAGCGACAGCGCCTCCTACGGCAATACGAACAAATTTATTTTACATAACCATTTTGTACCAATAGAATATTTCAAGTTTACAGAAAATCTTTAAAAACATATTGTATGTTAAGCTGAAGATGGTTGGAAATACTGGTGAAATTTAAAATTTAAGAGGTTCCAACATAAAGTTAATTGAGTACCAGTCTATCAACAGTGTATAAATTCTGACCCCTTAGCATGGCACTGGCGACAAGGTTTATCGAGCGCTATCATGTGTTGTAACATGAGTATTTATGGGTATGTACACCTACCACAATTTTTTTTTATTTATCCCGAAAGTGGTAGAGAATGCTATTAGCATTACGTCCGCCTTTTGTACCATTTTAATGCAGTTAATTTTTTTTTTTAATAAATAAATAAATCATCTATTACTATCTCGCTCTAAGTAATAATAACGAGTGGGATGGTGCCATGCTAAGGCTGCTTGTGAGATTTTAATTTAAATTCATATAGGTACTAAGTAACATTGGTCTGCCTTATGTCTAGCAGAGAACAGCAAAAACTCAGAGAAGCTTGGAAGAAGCTGCAGGAGGCCTATGTCTCAAGACACGCCGACTTCTGTTGGCAACAGGCTAATAAATAAAAAGACCAGGTAACAGATCACAAACCTTCGTGTTGAAGCAAGAGCCACACTCCGGACACACGTACTGTGGCGTCGCCTTCGCTTCTGTCACTATTTGTCCGTCAGCACCAATTACCTGAGAAATAAATTAAACATTTACACAGTGTTCGATAACAAACAAGCCAAAATAATCATAAGTATATTGGCTATTGCCTCAATAGCACAGACCTACTACTACTAGACTTACAACGATATTGCTAGAAAGAGACTGTCAAATACAGTACAACGTGAGTGTGAAAGAAACGCTGATATGTTTTTTTGTCTCTATCGGCGTGGCTGCTATAAGCTGGCCTACTGTCAAAATCTGGGCCAAACAAATCACAAAACGATCGAAGGGATTTTATCATGAAAAAATTTACAAAATGTCTTTTTTTATTTAGCTTAAAGAGTACTCTCCTTCAAAAAGTTCAAAATCACCCTATATATCCATGACTTCATATGTCACCTAAACGTTACCTGAACTATTTGCGGCTTGAAATCATCTTGCTTTATCACAGTTTGTTGTTGCTGCGCTTGCTGTTGTGCCTGCTGCTGCGCCTGCTGCTGCGCCTGTTGTTGCGCCTGTTGTTGCGCCTGTTGTTGTGCTTGTTGTTGCGCCTGCTGCTGTGCTTGTTGTTGCGCCTGTTGTTGGGCTTGTTGCTGTGCTTGTTGTTGGGCTTGTTGTTGCGCCTGCAAAAGTAAAACTTTGTTGTAGAAACATAATGATAAGTATATTAAAAGTGAAAAGATAATGCGGGTAAAAGAACAGGAAGATAGAGAATTAATAAATAAATATATATATATAAGGACAAATCATACTGATTAAGCTAGCCCCAAAGTCAGTTTTTTTAAACTTGTGTTATGGGATACTAACTCAACGACACTATATTTTATGATAAATACATATATACATAAACACCCAAGACCCAGGACAATTTGAAAAAGGCCATTTTCCAATATGCTCTGGCTGGGGATCGAACCCAGAACCTCCGGATTAGTGGTCTAGCGTGTTAACCATTACGCCACGGAGGTCGTTAAAGATAAAAAAGAGTAGTTATTTAGTTATTAATGGTAAAGTGTGATGGTCTTGTGAAGATGGGTAAAGTGATTAGAACAAACTAGAGCTACAAAGTCCGGAGAAAACGCATGCGAACATTCCACATCCGTCCCATTCCGCTTGTCCCTTAGGCGGGGAGGATCTCAGATATGATGTATGGTATCCAGTGTATAACAAATCACAAGCACAGAAGACAGTAAGAGTATTACATACAGAACGGAATCTCCTAAGGTACGCGTAATATGTCCCCGTTCCCCGTCCCCGCCCCTCTCCCCCGTCCTTGTGCCACCGTGCACACGTCAATGCGTGTGTTCGCCCGCTCTCGCCCTGAGACAAGGCAAGTCAAAAGGTAAGCGGTAGACTTTTTACACCTGCTGCTGTGCCTGTTGTTGGGCTTGTTGTTGCTGTTGTTGTTGCGTCTGTTGCGGAGACGTGGTCGTGAGACAGTGTCTCGTAATTTTACAGTGCTGTTGCAGGTCCGCTTTGCACTTGAAAGCCTCTCCGCATTCTAAGCAAGCGACAACGCCTTCTCCCGTGTGTATTCTGGAAATTAACAAAATGGTTAAAATAATATAAAAACTAACGTGAGATAAATTCGTTGTGAGTATTAAATACAGTTTTTTTGTTTGTTCGTGTGTGTTGGCCACACTTGTGTGAGACTTTTCAAGTGCTGAAAGGCATCTGATATAGCTTGACGACTGCCATGCAATGATGACCGCCAGAACCAACGGCTTCACGTAACTTCCGAAGCTCGAGAATATTTTGTCATCATGCCGTAATGGCATATACATACAGGTTGATTTTCAAACCCTGAGCTATATTGAAACCAGAATCACTAATAGAACACAAATTGCAAGAAACATTTTACTTTTTTTAACTATTTATTTTTCATTAGGAAAAATCCCCACATTTGCAATACATATTATTCTTAGTGTCAAAGACCTGGCTGTCGCTCGATTCCTCCGTATGCCCCGCACCCTTCCCGCCGGCGGCGTGCGGGGCGAGCGATCATATGGCGGTCGATATCACTGCGATTGGGAATTTGCCGTACAAATTTTGGGGCCTTTATCTTTGGTTTTTATTATGAAACAAGGTAAGTAAGAGAACATGTATATTTTATTTAGCGCATAAAGTACTTTCTTTGAATATAGCTAAGAAAGTCAAAATCATCCGGTATGTAACTGTATGAATCCTAAAAAAATTGGCCCCTCGCTTGCTTACTCCGACACTGTAGATAGATTGGTTCACGAGCTGGAACTTTGCTTGTTCGTTTGCTGCCCTATAACATAAAAAAAAAGAACTTGCGCGCGAACATCAGCCCGCAGTCACTGTACTCGAACGGGGACGGCGAGCTAAGATGAAGATATGACTCACTTCATGTGCGCGACCAGCGTCCGCTTCTGCAGGAACTCCTTGCCGCACACGGGGCACGCGTGCGGCACGCGGCCGTGCACGCGCCCGTGGTTCACGAGCTGGAACTTGCGCGCGAACGCCAGCCCGCAGTCGCTGCACACGAACGGGGACAGCGAGCCGTGAAAGCGACTGTGCATTACTAGGTGCTCCTGGAACAAAATTATATTACGTGAACAATTCTTTTAAAAAAACGAGTGAATCTTACTGTAGTCGCATATGATGTGTAAGGACAGCAGCTTGAGACAACGGTATGCTATACCATATGCACTATATACCATTCCTTGGTCTGGTTTCCGGCAAAGTAGAAAATAATTACTCCAAGTCATCCTGCGGTTGTCGTAGAAGGCGACTTAGAAAATACAAGCTAAACAAAGCTTGGACATCAGTGAGACCTCTCCAACCCGTCTGGCCAGCATGGAGAGTGTAGGCCAAATCCTCTGGCTGCTCTGGCAATACAGAGGGTCGTGCTCCTGCAGTGGAAACTAAAAAGACCTGATGATGACTGTATACCATTTAAAATTTTCTATTCGCTGTGCTTGTTTCGAGTAAGGAAGCTTGAAAACATATGAAAAGTAGAAAATGGTGTTCATTAACCGTACCTTCTGAGCGAAGCTCTCGCCACAGTCGCTGCAGACGTACGGCCGCTCGCCCGCGTGGTACTTGCTGTGCGTCACCAGATGCCGTTTGAGCGGGAACCCGCGCCCGCATTCCCCACACACGAACGGTCGCTCTCGACTATGCACCTATGAAAGAAAATAAAGGTTAAGTCAGCTCACACGGAGATATATAACTTGTGTACTATACAAAATATAAAGATACTAAATTCAGTGAGAAGCCTTTGAGGGGTGTGAGTTCGAATCTCACTTGCAACGAACATTTTTTCAGTTGATTGGAAGAAATTCTATTATGGGATAAATCCGTTGTCAATTTGCCCTATAGGCGATTCACCCACTGGCATGAACGCGCCTTGCCGCGGTGCGCAGAATGTGCCGCGTTTTTACGGAAACTGCCGCGTTTTTAGTGGGTTCGACTAGGCGTGTATACAATGTTAAAATCTGCCGCCCCGCGGTCCGCGACGGTGCGCGGTGCAGTGGGATCACCGCTATAAAATACGTCGTTTTTCTCTTTAATTGTGTGTTTTTATAGTACGATAAAGTAAATATACAACACAACAACAACAACAAACTATTTTTTACCAACTTACCCGTGAATGCGTAACAAGATGATGCTTCAGAGTAAAGGCCATCTTGCACTCATGACAGCGATACGGCCGGTCGGCAGAGTGCAGCAACAAATGCGTGTTGAGGCAGTGCTTCCTCGCAAACGCTTTGCCACAATGCACGCATACATGTGGCCTCTCCCCTGTAGAAGGAAATTACAGGATTCTAATAGTATTTTGCACGAATATGCGACCAAATAAATATGTGCCATTTCTATAGCCAAAAATAAATTATTTCGTACAAAATATTATGAGAATCAAACGTCACAAAATAATGTTACTTTTCATGATTATTTATATCAATTATGAACATGATTTTAGATTTATTTATTTTTTAATGCAGAAAAACTGATAAGAGCAGTACTTGACTTTTGATGTATCTGACTTGACTAGTTGGAATCTAGCAGATTCCTTTCAGTGCATGCAAAGCAACAATGCTAGTGGGTGACCTCTCACTCACACTCTTTTGCAGGCCTGCATGGTGGACTGAAGTGAGTTGGTGGCTAATAGCAACATAGCTTCTTAGCATGCAATGCATACTACAAGGGCTGTTAATGTAACCGTTAATAACATGGAGCCACCTAGATCTAAAGAAAATAAATAAGCGCGTCTCTATTGCATTGCTATATATCAGTCAAAATAGAAGAGATTATCGGTAAGTAAATATTTTTTATTTTATAAGAAAAACAAGAGAATCTAAATAAAAACACAATAAATAAGTAAAACAATAATCAGAACACTTTGTAAAAACAACTCACCGGTATGTACTCTGGCATGCGTAGTGAGATGGTGCTTCAGCAGAAAAGACTTTCCACATTCCTCGCATGAATATGGGCGCTCTTTAGGAGCAGCGGGCGGAGCTGTCGTCATCACCGTGTTGGTGTTCAACAGCTCCGTTTGCGAGTACACCGTCTGTAATTTCAGGATTACCAGAAATCAACAAGAAAAAATTACTATTATGAGCCATACAGGCTACAGCCAACTAAAGTGAAAAGCCTAGCTCGGAATTCGGATGTAGTGCACAATTAATGACAATTATACAATCTTTCTTTTTTTCTTTTCTTCAAAACCCTGGGTAGAAACTTAAAATATTGACCTTTGAAAAAAAAGGCACACATGTGTGTGCACATCAAACTTGTAAAATAGCCCTTTTTGTGCCGGAGTAAAAAAACTAAGAAACTGCCGAATTAAAAAATGTTTCAGGGCCTTGATGAATTTATGCAAAAGAATGCTTTTATATATTTTGACTGAATTACAGCTTATAAGCAATCTAATAAGACTGAATTACACAGCATAGAAACAATCGAATAAGACATGATACCCAATATGACGAACATTTTTTGAATTCCTTACCTTGGGTGAATTGTTAGCAGTGCCTGGCTCCTGTTTCGCATGTAACAGATGATGCTGTTGAATTGTATTCGTCTGTATGGTTTCCGTTTGAGTCTGCTGAGGAGGCTCATTGCTGATTTTGATGCCATTCAACAATGTATGGTTCAGCTGGGAAGCATCTATGACTGATGGGGTGGAGATACCCTGGGCTTGGAGCGCCCGTTTCATCAGAATTTCATTGCATTCTTCTGCTGTGAGCTGAAGAGGGCCTAATGGTGTCATGATTGTTTTTGTTCCAATGTTAGCAGCTGCAAGAAAATAAAACAAATAATGAAGAAATTGAATTTGTGTATTTGCTCTGCAGATTAGCAGATATTAACCCTATGCGTACCAACTATGTGAATACTCGTAGTTTGGCTTCTGCACCCTAGTGCCAACTGCGATTTTTACTTTTACGTAAATCGATGATGACGATGATCGATTTATGACGGCATTATGACAAAAACTTGATAATATTGTGGCAAGTAAAAGGTTAAAATTTATAAAGAGTCTTGATTTTGTATTATATTCCCTTGCTACTATTAGTAGTAACCCGAAAGAGAGCTTTCTTGGTTCTGAAACTTACAACTTTTTTTTATAAGCCTGTAGTGTCCCATAGTTTGGCAAAAGCCTCCCTTCTAGTTTTCGTAAAACTTCTATCAGTGGTGATGATTGCCAGCTCTTTTTGTATGCTCTTAAATTGTTTGCCCATCGAGTTTAAGGGCAGTCTCTTTTACAATCACTAAAGATCAAGGGCAAAATGTAAGTACTTTATAAAATAAGAACTTACTGTGTATTGTAGCAGTTTGGTTTTGCTGCGAGACCCTGTTTATAGTGTGCACAGGAGTATCATTGAATACAAACATGGCCCTCCTGCCCGGCACGGGACCACCCGTTGTCACCACTCTCGTAACTTGCGCTGCGGCATTTGATACAGCTGCCACAGTCACATTGCCCACTTTCTCTTGGACTTGTGGTGTTTTGTGTGACATTACAGTTAGGGTGGTCTCTGGAGATACCTGCAATATAATATTTTTATCACATCTACTCTAAAAGAGATGATTTACTTAATACCATGTCCATATTTCCATAAGTATGAATCAGGTGAGTAGATTAGATTCCTAACAAACAAATTGGTAATTCTGTATTTTTTTCTTATTTTTGCCTCAAAGTAGAGAATCTAAACTTCATCATAAAGTATAAACACAAAAAGGTATTTTATCCTCCTAAATACTCTGCACACACTCCTATTTGAATAAAAACAATTAAGAAATTTGGTATAAAAATATCTTAATCGTTTGAAATAAAAGGGAATTCCCTGTTCAAGAAATATAGGTACAACAAAATTTTAAAAAGTCTATAGATATCATCTTGTCTTACTAATAGGTATGTTACACTATCATTCTGGCATCAGTCAAGTCCATCAGTCTGGAATTACGTGTCTGACGCCAAAATGATTGATGTTTTTCATGGTTACACGGTCAATCCAGAATGACAGCAGACTGATAAAAAGTTTGTGTACTGTAAAGAGCTATAGGTAATGAACCTTATTTACATTGGTGTACGATGTGTAGTAAAGTAACTAAAGTACTGTGACTGATGCGAGAATGATATGAGCGGGTTATGCGATTAGTCTCTCATCAGTCTTTCATCATTCAAAACAATTTTAATTTTCATCAGTCAGAACCATCAGTCTGTCATTCAGCAGGTTACACGATCATTCTCCAATCATTCTGATCAGACTGATGCCAGACTTATCGTGTACCTCTAACACCAAACAAAAAATTGGCAACATTATTTTCCAGTACAATTAATAATAAAATGTGTAAGTTTAACTAAACTACGTCACTCAAAATTACAAGAAAACTTTGATTAATAATTGATGGATTTATATCCAATTAATCCATCATTTACTCAGTTAAATCAGTCTTTCAGCATTTTGATCTGTTCAGCTACTCAGGAACTAAGAATATACTAGTGTAATGACATGATTTTCACTAACACACTAGCATTTCCTCAGAATGTCTCAGGCAGGCGTACATAGTATAGTATAAAATACCCCTACTAATTAATTAGTAAATCATCAGTAAATAGACTGAACAATTGAGGAACAATTGAGGAGGTGGAACAATTGAGGCAGGTTCAAGGGTAAAAATCGACAATAACGTGCATGATATTCTAATTGACCAATTTTTAGGAATTCTGTTACAAAAACGTAAACAAACATATAGGTACTTACACTATTCCCTATGGTATAGCTCAAACTGCTGGGCGTCTCCACCTCGCCCTTGGTAGGATCCGCCGAACTGGTGAAGCCCCACGAGTACCCGAAGCCCGAGACATTGCTCGGCGTTGGCATACACATTTTCAACGCCAAAATCCTTTATCTACATCTAACAACAAACCCACTAACACAAATCCATTATTTGATGGTAAACATGAACACTCATGACAGTTTTAACATTACGATCATGTATGTACGCTTTCACAACTACTAACGCACACGGCACAATGCACTCATCACTCATAACGCCGACAAAGCCACATTACTGGAGCATATCCACTTGTAAAGTTATCTTGCTCGGTCGACGAAAATCAATCGCCCACTAGATATTACTCCAAATTGATTTAATCAAGTCAATATAAAAGGCGGCACAAGACAACGACGCTACACACGAAAGTCTGCGACATTGACACGCAAGTTAACCAGGGTAAATGGAACACTATTAAGTCCTTTTAACATATTAACACTATTCATTTTAACATCTACTTAGCATTAGGCTACTAAAATTCATGTAATATCAATTACATTTCCCGATTTTATGAAAACAATAATCTCATTTTCGCACACACAAAAAACCGAACGCCATTTTATTGTTTATGGCCATGGATGGTTAATGGTTTATGGCTCATTTGTTTTTTTAACTCCTCTGAAGCATTCGTAATCGTATCGTACTAAACAATCAGAATCATCTTAATCGTTCATTCGTTTTCAAATTTAAAAAAAAAAACAGCTTCTGAACTCAACTTTTGCACAAATAGTGGTCGAGCTACGTAAAAAAACCGCAAATTGATGTACAGGCAGGCCTGTGTCACTCTCACTCCCCGTTTAGATATCGAAAATGTATCTACATTATTACTATGCGCGCAGGCGGCCCCTCGGGGTGGTTAATTCAGTTATATTATATGAATCGTTTGTCCATAGTAATAAGAATGAAATTGGCTTGCAATGGATGTCTAGTTTAGGTATCTTTACGAAAAGGACGTGAGCTAAATTAAACCATATCTATAGATATTTCTTTGAATTTCTTTGCTGAGTGAGACTTCTGTACGTTGGTATTATATTTATCTGTGGTACAGGATAGCCTTTTGGTACACGGGTTAAAGTACCCGTGTCACACAAGATAGGCTTCTAAAAATATTTTTTTCAATTTCCGTACATAACATTGATGACGTCATTACTGCCCTCTTTTTGGGAATATTTTTAAGAAATACCGCTTAAAATGATTGTTTAAACCTTAACCCGTACCCGTGTACCAAATGGCTATCCTGTACATCAATTTGCAGTTTTTTGTCATTTTTTTCTTTGTACAAATTGTACACCGTCCACTAAAATGAATGACCGATAATTTCTTTGTGTGTGTGTGAATGATAAATGAAATTATTGCATTATTGTTTGTTACTTTTATTGTTATTCAATTTACTTTTGAAGAACTTTCTTCCTTGTTTCTTTGCAATCTACACCAGTGCCAGTGCCAGGCAGGCTGAGGCAGGACTGCTGCCAGGCCAGCAGTGCAGTAGTGAAGTGAGTAGTGAGTGAATAGAGGGCATATTTTGGTGTGGTGGTTAATTCACCACATCAAGAAGCCAAGATCTCGACCAGAGAGAATAAATCGATTAAATAATCGGTTCCAATTCTACTAAGTATTTGTATGTGTGAGAATAGGCCACACATTAAAAAAAACTGTCAAACGTCAAAAAAGTCAAAAAGTGATTTGTGTGTGCGTAAAAACGAAACGAAATAAAAGAAATTTATTTTATTTTATTTAGAGTAGAGTTGTATACTTGGGTAATTCTAGTCTAATTAGCGAACACTTTCTATTTTAATTATCCATTATCAATTTCTCAGCGGTCGCCATGAATCCCATGTCGATGGACAGAGATGAACCATCATCTTTGTTGTCATTCTCCACGAATCATCCTTTGGAGCAATTTGTGCTGCTAGCAAAGGGGGCGAAGGGATCAGCATGCGCCGAGCTTATAAAACAAGTGCTAGAGGCCCCCGGCGTCCACGTATTCGGGGAATTGCTTGAAATGCCGAACATACAAGAGGTTAGCTGTTTTCGGTCTACCTACCTACTGCCTTATCTACTTGTCATTATTACTATATTGATTTGCTTACAAATTTTTAAACTTCATAAAGCGTCTCGTCGATTATAGATTATGTATAGCAAAATCGAATAATCATAGCTTTCAAATGTCATATTTATACATAGCAATATAAGATATATATTGTGTGCTAATCGTCTCATGAAGCGAAGAACATACCACCAGTCTACCTACATTACACCAGACAACTTATCGTATGCAATTTGATATACATTGCCTGTCTTGTAATGAACAATCTGAACGTAATCTATGTATCAATGTACATCATGCACATCATATCGCATACGAGAAGTAGTCTGGTGTAATAGCCACTGGTCAGCTCTGCTTCGTTTTTTTAAGAATACGCAGTGTAACTTATTTCTGTAAATTGGATTTGGCACTCGTTCGAAAGCTTTACATATTATGTTGTGATAACATTGTATTAGGAATAATATCTTTGTAAACTGACAAAGCCCTTCTGGCGCGTAGGCGACCAATACTGTGTAAATGAGTTTCTTTCGGAGTTTCTTCTCAGCAGTGGTCGTTGCGAAACGCTAGTATCGGTAGCTTTTGAACAAAAAAATATTGAAATGCGAGCGCTGAGGAGTATGTGTGGTGTTACCTTGAAAGACCGAATAAGAAATGATGTTATAAGGGATCGGTGTGGAGTGAAAGAGGACGTAGTGACAAAAGTAGAACAAGGGATGTTAAGATGGTTTGGGCATTTAGAAAGGATGGATGAAAATAGATTAACAAAAAATATTTATAAGGTAAGTGTGAAAGGAAGACTGGGACAGGGTCGACCTCGGCGAACGTTCTGCGATCAGATTGCAGACGTTCTGAAAAAGGGAGAGGTAAGAAGTACACATAACCGAAGGGCATGTATGAAGAGGTTGATGAGTGTAGATGAAGCGAAAGAGGTCTGTCAAGATCGTAGCAAGTGGAGGTCCATAGTCTCTGCCTACCCCTGTGGGAAACAGACGTGATAGTATGTAAGTATGTACACTATAATTATTGACGTGTAAAAGTGCCTGCAAAGGCCTAATTACTGAATAAATATTTGATTTGATTAATTGATTTTGATAAAAGTCTCGCAACTATCCTCACCTCACACTACACAATGTACTGTAGGTTGACTGGTAGAAAAGGCCTTAAGTCCCCCTGTTACATTTTTTGTAATAAAGTTAAATAAATAAAAAATACACAATATGGATGTTGACTAAAAAAGTATTTATGGCTCATCAGGTAGATTATTAAAAAATATTGTATACATATTTTTCTTTTCTTTGATTAGCAAAAAATTAAGTAAATTTTCACGATCTATAGTATGATTTTCACTAGACAGTGACGTTAATGAGTCCCCAATTTGATGCACTGTATCTTTGTGAATTTTTACTACTTTGATAAACCGAAACATTATTTTCCATTATTTTTGGATAATCTAACTGACAGACTAAAAAAAATTATGACCAAGTCCACATCATTTTTAAATCAGCACTGATTTGTAAAAGAAAGTCAAGCTTGCAAGGGTTTCTTTGTTTATCATTATATGTATTTCATTGCAATGTTTCCAAAACTGTACAATATTAATTATAGTATCCTGTTAATTTTTTACAGTTGGAGACTGGACCTTATGCAGCTCACTTTAAGACATTAAACCTCTTTGCATACGGCACATACAAAGACTATCTAGAAAACAAATCAGACTATCTCGAGTTGACTCCCGTGCAGTGCAAGAAACTTCAGCATTTGACCATAGCAACCCTGGCTACACAAGAGAAGTGCATTCCTTATAGTGTATTGCTCAAGGAATTGGATATAAAGAATGTTAGGGATCTGGAAGATCTTATTATTGAAGCTATTTATGCAGGTAAATACTAATTATGTATAAATATGTTTTTTTTTGTTTCACTTTTGTTACTGTTTAACTTGCACTTTCCTATGCTGCTATAACGTCATTTGCTAAATTGATGAGAGCGACAGAATGCTTTAGCACCGGCCGTGCTGTATTGTTACGTCACTTTCTCTCGCTCTAGCAAATAACTGTTCTAAGCAACAGAAAAGGATAGCAGCATAGGAAGGTACTGTTTCATGCTGATAGATGAAATTTAACCCTTATTCTGTTCATCATAAGAAACCAAAGAACCAATGTTTCATCCGTTTACTCGGAGAGGTGCACTTAGAATTGAAACTTTGTTAGGGTTGGGACACATCTGTCAGCAGGGAACAGCATTTTCCTATGTTGGTATCCTTTTCTGTCACTCAGAACCGTCATTTGTTAGAGCGAGAGGGAGCGACGGAATGCGGCAGCATTCTAAAGTACTGTTTCATACTGACAGATGTGTCCCAACCCTTACTGGGTTACACATTTTTTAACTAACATTGTTTAATTCAAACTAAATTGTTTTCCAGACATAATCCACGGCAAGTTGGATCAAGAATGTAAACGTGTCGAAGTAGACGTAGCACTCGGTCGAGACGCGCGCCTCGAGGACGCAGCCTCCATTGCAGACGTGCTTGCCGACTGGTGTAACTCCTGCGAAGCCGTGCTAAGCTCTGTAGACAAACACATCCAGAGAGCCAACCTTCACAAACAGAAGTCTATCAGGCACCAGCAGACCATAGAACAGGAGGTAAGATTTTCTTTAGAATCTTCTTCCTCACCTTATCCCACTTTATGTGGGGTCGGAACAGCATGTGAGTATTTTATTATTTTTCTTGCTGAATAAAGATTTGGCAATTTTACGGTCTGACATCAACCCTTGGAAATGCATTAGTGCAAAAACTTTTACAACCGGCCGCCGCCCGACGTCAACCCAACTTGAGAATGCAGTTATTGCACATGATGTAAGTGCTATGTCGTTTAGTCGTCTCTTACCACATCCACAGGAAGAAATGAAGTGGTCCTACAGAATACAAAATTTTCTTTATGGTATGTGGCAATTATTAATTTAGTAACTCCAGGAAGAACAATGCCTTTCTGTTCAGGGCCAGCAGCGGGTGGCTAATGGGTTAATGGAGGGAGACCTGTGTTTTTGCCTGCTATGATTATCCTACTTGTTTATTTTCTATAATTTATTTTATTTCTTTTAGACGAGTAGCTAGGAGCTGATGTCTATTTCACACAGTGCTGAGAGTCCATAAGGTCGTTTCACGAATCATAAATTTATTAAAGACACTTTATTTGGCCTTAACCACTTGTAGAGTCGTATTTTTAAATGTATTTATAGAAGGCTCAGTAACCACTTCTTGTGATAGTCTATTTCAGTCATTGACCACTCTTACTGGGAAAGTGATAATGTGAATTATGTGCAACTTTGATTTTAATCACTGCACAAGTAAACTGGCAGTATCTTCCCAATGATTTTGTTTCTGAAATAAATGTTTGCTATTTTTCCCCTACAATACATTCTTATCTTTTATTGCAGATAATCTATATCAAGAAAACTCTTAAGACGCAAGCGGAGAACGAAGAGACGGCAACGGGCGGCGGCACCGAGACGCACGCCGCGCCGAAAAAAAACTCCGGCAAAGGAAAAACGCCGCGGAACGCCCCTAAGTTTTGGCAGAAGAATACATAACTTTAACCTGTATATTTTTGTTATAAATAATGTGAATAAAGCTTTTAGGTACGCCTTATATTTGCTGTAGCTTTTTTTCTTTACATTTTTTTCTTTGATTTGATTGATTGATATCGACATCAGGTTTACCACAGAATACAGTAAGAGTAAACAGAACGGAATCTTCTAAGGTACGCGCAATATGCGTCCCCGTTACCCGCACCTCTCCCCCGGTTTTTATTTATTTATTTATTTAAGTTTATTGCACACAATCTCATATTTGATTGATTACAATGGGTCAAACTTGTTATCAAGGCGAAAACGGAGGAGAGGTGCGGGGACGGGGAACGTGGACGCATATTGCGCGTACCTTAAGAGATTCCGTTCTGTTTCCTCTTACTGTATTCTGTGCTCCAGGTTCCACATGATATGTTCACGCAGTCCATCCGTAGCAGAGTTTTAGAACGCAAATTTGTTTTTCGGGTTATGCTGGGGTGCTAATAGCGAGCCCCAACTGCCTCCGTGGTCCTCAAGGCTATCTATTTGGTCTTGTGATCCGGAGAGTTTGTGGATTCAAATCCCACCGGGAAGCATACTTTGTGAAAAGTTGTTGGTTAGGATATTGCAGGCTTGAATCACCTGATTATCCAAAAAGAAAGATGATTTGAAGCGAGCCCCGGTGTGTTGTATCGACATCCACCGGGCTCCGGGCGGAAACAGTTCTTTTATTCTAAATAGTTGACAAGTTAATAGACGGATCGACGAATGATCTCTAATAAAATATCAAAGTATGTTCGTGTTGGTGGCAAACACATCAATCAATGAGTTTGAGAAAATTTAGGAAGGATATATTTTTCTACCATTTTGGTAGGTTTTTTTACAATGAGGAAACACGTTACGCCGCTCACTTATGTTAGGATCTGGGTTCAATGCCCAGACAGATTGAAAAATGGCATTTTACAAATAGTACTGGGTCTTGGGTGTTTATCTATGTTGTAGGTATTTTTCATACAATATAGTTTTGTTTTTCGTGTTTGTAAGTGGCCAACACTGGTATCAGATTTTTTCAAGCTGCCTAAAGGCAACTGACGTAGCTTGACTGCCATACAATGATGACAGCTGGTAACAACAGCTTAACGTGCTTCTGAAGCACGGAGGATCTCTAGAAATTTGTATGCCACTTGTGGTCACCCATTCAAGTGCGGACCACGCCCGGTGTCGCTTAACTTGCGAAAGCGCTAGTAATGCGTACTCCTGACGCGCCGGGCCAACGAGCTCCTCAAAATAAAATATATACTTACCTACTACTTTATATACTACTGTAAGAGATTGCTTCGGCGATATCGCCGTCTCTTGTACCTTATTTATTTATAAGTTCCGTAAACTTTGTAATTTTTATTGTGTTTTATTTGGTGCAATAAAGATTTTTGTATTGTATTGTATATAGGTATATCTATTACCCTCTTCATCAACGCTGCCAAAGACACCATACAAACACTTTATTTGTGTCCATCATATTCATAGACTGCTCGCCATGTGGTTTCCGGTAAAGTAGAATAGGACTACTCCAATTCTTAATGTGGATGTCGTTGAAGGCTACTTAGGGAATATACCTATAAAGTTAAAGAAAACATCAATGAGAGCTCTCCAACTTGTCTGGTTAGTGTGGAGTGTAGGCCAAATCCTCTGGCTGCTCTGGCCAAGTATGGCTTTGTACTCTTATGTATTCTGTGGTATGGCTCTATCTAGTAGTTACCTAGTACAAAGAGGGTCGTGCTTGGAGAGAGTAGATTATGTAAGTACGTGCAAAATTTTAAAAAGAAAGTAGTTGACCGAGTGAGCGAAGCGTAATAAATCGATCACAAGTCAAAGAAAAACCAAATAAAATAATATAAGTATCTTTGAGTTTTTCCATGCGAGGGTCTTTTAGGTCCCAAACAATAGGTACCTAGTATGATATTAACAACTATTTCATTCGTTCATTCAACGGCCGCGACACGGTGTGTGTGTGCGTCACTTGAAACCGCGGACGCACGCGACAGGCGACCGTCCGCGTCGCGGGCTGCGGTGCGGGGCGTGCGGGGCCACACGCGAGGCTACGCGCGTGGCCCCGCGCGTGTGCTCCGCGAATACGCCATGGTCCCCGTCAGCTAGTTCAATTTTAACGGCGTACATTTAGTCGTTTCGTTCTATGTATAAAATAATTATTACTACGCAGAAATACGTAGGTATGGCAGTCAGTCGGCTGATTATAATTATCTGCTCTATAGTCTACACTAAACAAGTTCGAGCCGCGCGTGCGTTCGTTGCCGGCAAGCGGGCCCCATCGCGCGGACGCGGGGCCCATAAGGGTCAGTTCAGACAGAGAGGAAAAATGCTCGCGCGGGCTCGAGCTTCCTCTAGCCGCAATTCACACCGAGAGCAAAAATGCGCTTCAAGACGGTGCGTCATCGAAAGAATGCTCGAAACCGCGCGAGGACGCGCACGCCAACGCTAGCCGACGCGGGGATACACGCAAACTACAATTAAAAGCGCAGGCGGCGATTCGCGAGCACGTCAGAACATGCTCACGTGGTTTCGGGTGCTCGAGGCCTCCCGGGCAGGCGCGAGGACGCGCGCAACCGAGTCGCGAGCATGCGCCAGATGACGCTTGAAGTCTCCGCCGATTTCATACAATTTTATACTATAAGCAATGGTAATGCGGTTGTAATTTTAATAGAACTAGTAAATTCCGCGAGCATTTTTCCTCTGTCTGAACTGACCCTAAAGAATGTAATCACTCGGGGCCCGTCTCACTGCGGGGCACTTGTGTATGGAACTGCGCGGGGAAATACGCTTACAATGAGAGGCAACTCCGAGGCAATCCAGAGATACCTACCTATTCTATAGAGGCAACCATTGCACGCTATCAACATTGCTATTTGAATTGTGTTGTGCAGGCGCTAGTTTTGTGCCGGCCGCCGGCATACCTCATATTAACTTATATTATTACGAATGCTTTTGTATTTTACCGTGGAATAAATATAATCAAGCATCTACATTTCTTTGGAAAGTTTTGGAAACATAACTTAGCAACCCTACATGTAAATGTCAAATGCAAGAGTAGGCGCGTCAATCGGCGTTCTCTAGGAATGCGACGGAGACGGCGAAATCTCGCGAATCGACTCCGAGGTTCCCCGACCGCGCTCTGTTTTGTTGACGCAGAAGCGCAGCAAATATAGTGCGCAGGCAGTGCAACGATTATTACGTTCGCAGGCCACTGAAAGTGATGTAAATAACACATTCAACGCAAAACATTGTAAACAAAGACTTCTTCGCGTACTTACTACGCGCGGTTCTCATGTAGACACTCTAAACCGTGCTGTGATGTTCACTATCAGCTTAGCAACCGCTCAGTGAGGAACTACGACTCAAGTGATGGTCGATTTGGTACAATGAATTCGTGAAATTGATCAAAATAAATACTTTCGGGCGTTTTATAGAGACACTGTTGTTTCACGGAGTGCCACATCTCGAGGGCCTTCGTGTATTGGATGATCAGAAAGGCAAGTATTAATGCCCTTTGTTAGGTCATAGACGTGTAGTTACCTTTTGATTCATGGTCAATTCTGTTTACTCTGTTGGAAACGTCAGCTGCTATTCTGTATATTTTTTTTTATGTAGAACAGGTAGGTAGGTACCTCTAGTAGGTACATAGTTTACTACTTTTTTATATGTATAATATGGATCTAATACAGTATAGAACATTGGTAATTTATTAGACGCAGATTCGTCCATGCGTACGTTAGCAATCGATACATGTGCGTTGCGTTGCGTGTGTGTAGTGACAATAAATAATAATCGTGCTCGATTCGTGCTCACGATTATACTCATAGGTACATACAGTATTATGATTGTGTGTGTGGGATGGATGTTCTTTGTTGTTCAGGCATCAGCTGTTCGGGCAGGGGGATGACAAAGGAGGGGGGGGGGGGGGGGGGGGGCAGGACTGGTCTGACTGGTCGCGCGCGCGCCTTGCTTTATTATTACGTCTATAGGTTTTGTTCCCTTTGTGTCTGCATCTTTGCAAGGGTTAACGTTCATCACAAGAATCGGTCGTGTGCCGGCTGCCGACCCTCGGTAATCCAGTTTTTGCTACACATCAAATATTATTTAATACCACCTCAGTTCGATTGTAAACACGTGTCTGTTTTTTTATGAATTAACTGACGCTTTGATACAAAAACTCACTACCTTCCCGTCTAAGAGGTAGGTTACACGATCATTCTGGCATCAGTCAAGTCCATCAGTTTGTACTCTTATGTATTCTGTGCCATCAGTCTTGATTGACGTGGTGACTGACTCCAGCCAAAATGATGGATGATTTTCACGGTTACACGGTCAATCCAGAATGACAGCAGACTGATAAAAAGTACGTGTACGGCAAAGAGCTATAATGAACCTTATGTACATTTTGTTGTACGGTGTGTAGTAAAGTACGGTGACTGACGCGAGAATGATACGAGCGGGTTACGCGATCAGTCTCCCATCAATATTTCATCATTCAAAACAATTTTAATTTTCATCAGTCTGTCATTCCGCGGGTTACACGATCATTCTCCGATCATTCTGACTGGAATGGTAGACCTCAAAGATCGGCCAGGTAGGTACCTACCTATATACCTACCTGGCCGATCTTAGGTACCAAGTAGATACCCAGCTTACCAAGTATAATAAGAACCATAGAACGATGCGGTCGGTGGCGGCGATACTAACTAGGTAAATACAAAATGCCTGCCTGCGTAAAACAAAAGATTAATGAAAGAAATCGACCATTACCGATAGGTATAACCTTTATTTAAGTAGGTAAGTGCAGAGCTGGATCTAGACATTTTTAGGAGGGGCAAAATCTAAGGAGGGTACAAATATTCGACGATTTTGGCACCCCCTGAAACATCCGCCTGGGGTTCGGCCCCCCAGATCATAGAAAACTATTATTTTTTTCTTTCATCATATCCGCCCTTTCATCCAGTACTAAGCAAACTTGCCCTTTTGTCAACGCCACCAATTTTAGTCCTATACCGCTCACCCAGGGTTGACGACATAGGTACTTAGTCAGTCATGCATGGGTCGCATCGCACGCACCTAGTAGATTTTAAAAGAGAAAAATAAAGTAATAGTAAAGAAATTGCTTAGCGATAAGGCCGTCTTTTGCGCATTTCATAGTTTTTAAGATAATTATGTCCTGTTTTTTACTTTTGTGCAATAAAGGGTATTGTATTGTAATCGAGCGCATATCTGTAAATTTTCTTTACTTGGCGCCAGACCCCTCTGGACTAACATAGACGTGAACGAAGTCCCATTAGTGAGGCCCCTTTTCTTTCGTTCCCAAGAGGGGGATTTTTGGATTTACTCGAGCACGTCAGATTAACATGTCAGGTTGACATTACAATATAACGATATCATATTGGTAAACCGATGGTGGAGCCGGGAGATAGCCATAGGAACTCAGTAATGAAACGACGAAAATCTATCGTGTTTGGGCTAATTTGATTTGTCTTGACTAGCTAATTTGATTTGGTCTCACAATAAAAGATTTTACAAAAAAACTTATTCTTTTCTTAATCTGACAGTTTGAATAGATTATATTTCAAACCGTCAGATTAGGAAAAGAATAAGTTTTTTGTAAAATCCTTTATTGTGAGACCCTCCTCTCATTCCTATGGCTATCTCCCGGCTCCACCATCAGTTTACCAATATGATATCGTCATATGGTAATGTCAACCAGACATGACACGACTGCATGTTAATCTGACGTGCTCGAGTAAATCCCTCTCTTCGGCTTACTACAAGATCTTCTCCAGTTCCCCAGTTGCAAATAGGAGTTAGTTCTGGCAAAACAATATTCTTACAACCAAGGATGCACAAGACCGTACGAAGTGAAGAAGAAAAAGCCGGAAAGCAGACCTCGAGCTTCGCAGCATTACAGCTGTGGATACAACTGGTAATACGCTGAGATGAGAGAGACTTCTAGCCCCTCTGGACTAAAATGTTGAAATTGCAAAATGTTGTTGAATTCGCAAGCGAGGCCCTTTGGCTAGCAGAAAAGGGCTCCCAGACGCGAGGCGTAGGTAGGTACTTACTCCACTTCCTACAGAAGAAAATGTGTCCCAAGCAATCATAAGGCTTCCATAACCCACTACCTTTAATAATCTATAATACTAGCCCTTCTGACGTCACCGGCTCTTGCAACTAGGTAATGCTATTATGGCATACACTTCCCCGCCAGTAATACGGCATTAACATGCATCTGGGTAACCTGCATGCTTTGTTTCCACGAGGCAAGATCCATGTTCTGATTTGAGTATTACCTATAAACGGCTTACCAAGTTAAATGTCGAGTCTGGATCCCAGTTTCTCTTTTTCCCGTAATTATTTATGATCCCGTGTGGTTCCCGGCAGAGTAGAAAAGGACCACTCCAAATCTTTCCGGGGATTTCGTAAAAGGCGACTTAGGAAATAAGCTAAACAAAGCTTATAAACATCAATGAGACCTCCAAGCCGTCTGACCAGCATGGAGAGTGTAGGCCAAATCCTCTTACTGCTCTGGCTAATATATGTATATGGCTCTGGTAGTACAGAGAGGGTAGTCTCCTGCAGTGGAGACTAAAAAAAACCTGATGATGTTGATGATTTATGTATGATCCAAGCTCTTATTGATTCCTTCTTCTTCATCTTAGCGCGTTCTTGGTTGCACCCTCAGCTGTGCTGCTTCGGAGCCCGGGGTGCGCTTTGTCGTTTTTTCTTCTCCAAATATAAATACATGTCAATGGTCACCCAAGGATGCCAAAGACCTTGCGAAGTGAAGAAGAATTAGCTGAAACAGTTTAAATGATTGGCTATAATTCTACGACCGGCTGCATGCCTGACGTCAACTCTAAAGAATGCATTGTAAGAAAAGTTTTACAACCGGAAAGGATAGACTGGTCCTATTCTACATATAGCGGAATTGGCCGGAAGCCACACAGCCATTTTATAAAATGTGCAAAAAAAAAGTTATTTGAATATTCATTCAAATTCAAGTAGTGAAAAAGAAAAGTACATATTTAGGTATATGAATAATCCAACTCTGACTCTACCTAGGTAGAGTCAGAGTTGGATTATTCATATACTATTTCAGATGGTCTTGCAACGTCTAGACGAGCTTAAATCGACTAACTTAATTACATTTATGTAAGTCGTCAGTCTGCCAAAGCTCCTATTTTTAACAAAGCAAGAATATATTTAATTGGTGCGTATTTAAAATAAAATTAACAACTACTTATTCCAGTTTGTTTTTTTGTGTGTTTATAAAGTTTTGTTGTACACAAGAGAGAAACAGATAAATAAACAGAAAAGCAAACATACAACGGCGGACTTATCCCGTACAGGGATCTCTTCCAGTCAACCGGACAGTAATTGAAAGGAATATTTAAATACGAGTAATATGCGTTTGGGGCAGAAATGGTACAATAAAAGATTAAGATCACAGAATAAATACCAGTAGTACAGAAGTCTCACTCCGCAAACGTTTTCAAAGAAATATCTACTAGTGGTTAGCAATATGGTGTAATTTAGCTCGCGTCAAAACGCAGCACCGTTTCGTTTAGACACCTACAGAAATCCATTGCAAGCCAATTTTATCCTTATGACTCTAGACATACGATTCATAATACACACAAAACCGACTAAAATAGACTCAGAAGAAGCTACTATCGCTATTTAGCGCACCGTATTATCGGTCTTCCATGCTGGTCTAGGAGACAAGAATAACACTTGAATATAAATATAAATATGTAAGGACAAGTCACACCGATTGAGCTAGCCCCAAAGTAAGTTTAAACTTGTGTTATGGGATACTAACTCAACGATACTATATTTTATAATAAATACATATATAGATAAACAAGACCCAGGACAATTTGAAAAAGGCCATTTTCGAACTTGCCCTGGCTGGGGATCGAACCCAGAACCTCCAGATTGGCGGACTAGCGTGTTGACCATTACACCACGGAGGTCATAGCTGCTTCTCTCCCCGCGCAAAACGTAGAAGCCGATCGAAGGAATGGGCGAAAATGCAAATCATGTTAATAGGCGATGCGGCTAGCACTATTTTGATTCCTTTTTCCACCTTCTCGCCCACCATCACGCTAAAAGTTGCCTTTGGGTATTGCGGCCCTGGGCTCTGATGCTTAGAGCCGCAACACTTAAAATGCTCTGTCTGCCCCATTAGGGATAAAGACATGATAGTATGTATGTATGTATCATCGTTTGGTAGTAAACTATAATTAATGAAGAATGAGCGAAATTAAAGACTTTGTTTTAGCTGGTTAGATACCAGCTAAAACAAAGTCTTTAAAGTAGATACCGAATTCTATAGGATGTACTTAGTAGGTACATACCATTTCTGTAACTTTCATAATTATTTTGCTACCGAACAAAAAAGTTCCTAAGTAGGTGGGGTAGGTACCTACTTATAACGAAACAGATTGTCAATCTCAAACCAAACATCAGAAATTCGAAAGAATAATATGTATACTTATACCTATTTTCCTACTTATTTTCGTAACCTAAGAAGGTACCTAGGTCCTAGGTATTAAACCTACCTAGTGTACCTATCATGAATGACAACATAATAATAATAACTACTTTAAAGTAGATCTTACCTTTCAGCGTCCTTAGGAAGTCTAAAAAAAATTTGGATCGCAATCCTTGTTTAAACAGTTAAATACTGCGCAGTATTTTTTAGCCTTCTTTTTATGTTTTTCCATTTTTAAAACGGCCGGATTGGTGAAGTACCTAGGCGACGAACAAAGCTCGCGCTTGCGTCACT
This sequence comes from Acrobasis repandana, assembly GCA_963576875.1. Lineage (NCBI taxonomy): Eukaryota > Metazoa > Arthropoda > Insecta > Lepidoptera > Pyralidae > Acrobasis > Acrobasis repandana. The sequence goes on from OY756227.1 coordinate 16,848,685, forward strand.
GCTCGCACGCGAGCCCCGACTGAATTAGCCACCCGAGAAGGCCGCCGCGCGTAGGTATATTTTTGATACCTACACGGGGAGTGACACAGGCCTGCTAAGATCACTTATAGAAAAATTCTGTACAAAAAATATGAACAATATACATATAAAAAAAACCACAATATACTTTCACAATTATTATAAACTAAAAACATGTAACTAAAAACTTTTCAATATAATATAAACTAAAAACATGAAAAAGTAATTAAGTAGGTAGGTACCTAGTTGAAAGAAACTCTGGAATCATGAAGGGAATTCAAATTTTTGTTTTTAAGTATTAGATTAGCACGAAACTACTAATAAAACGTGGAACCAAGGTAGTAATTCACTCAACAACAATTGTCATCATCATCAGTCATTATTTAGGGTCGGCTTACCTTATCTATTTGCACCAGTCGTCCTTCCCTAATGTATTATTATGTCAGGTACTGGACTAAGTCCTGAGAATTTATGTGTCATATCATAACATAATTTATTTTTCATCTCATCTATTCTAAAAACGATGTTTTCATCCCGAATATTTGGGGCTAAAGTCACTGGTAATCCGCTAGTTTCCAACAAGTCAAATCAGTCACTTTTTAGGGTTCCGTACCCGAAGGGTGCAAACGGGACCCTATTACTGAGACTCCGCTGTCTGTCCGTCTGTCTGTCCGTCAGTCACAGGGCTCTATCTCTTGAACCGTAATAGCTAGACACTTGAAATTTCCACCGATTATGTATTACTGTGGCGGATATACCAACAAATACTAAAAATAAAAAATAGTTAAAAATTAAAGGGGGTCGTCATACAAGAAACGTGTTTTTTTCAACGTTTCTTGATCTTCATAATGGCATAAACTAGATACTTGACATTTTCACCAATTATGTATTACTATGACCACAATAACAACAAATACTAAAAATAAAATAAATTTAAAAATTAAAGGGGGTCGTCATACGAGAAACGTGTTTCTTCAGCGTTTTAAAACATTGTAAGGTGGTATGGAACCCTTAATGTACGAGTCCGACTCGCACTTGCCCGTTTATTCTGAATTAATAAATCTAAAATCTCGTTCAAAATGGATGTGATCAATGACAAGTGACATTATTTTGTCACGTTTTATTTTCTTAACAGTACCAAATAATTTATTTTTGACCCAGGAAACTACCCAATTCTCTGACACTGAAAAGTAAAAAGTAAATTCTCTAGCCGTTAAAACACATTTGAAAACTGAACACGAATGTAGAATCAAAAATAATATTGGCAGTCAGCAAAAAACAAAGAAGAATTAGGTTTTAAAATAAAAAAATATAGGCTACGGCGTCGTACTGTATAAGATGTGGTGGTCCTAGAAAAATATTTTCATAGTACTTCTTCAGTGAAAATGCTACCAAATAAAGGTTAGTAACTGTCTGTTAAACTCTGATTAGGTTTATGTAGGTATTCTACTTTCGTCATAGGTAGGTATATATTTGCAAATGAAAAGAAGATTTTGCTACACGATGTACGGTAATAGTTTTATCTCGGGCGATATACTTGAATGAATCCCTCGCTTCAATCAGGATTCCACCGAAGAATCCCTTGCTACGCTCGTAATTCTACTGTGGAATCCTTTGTTTCGCTCTGGATTCAAAGTAGCGCCCTCGCCTTAAAACGATTACCTGTACGCCTTGTAGCACAATCTACTATTATGGCACGATCATTTTCAATGAATAAAAAAAATAAGTTACAAATATCACCATAAATGCAGGGGCAATATTTAATTATGTACTTTTGTTCTTTTAAATTTTATCTCATCTTATCTCAGCGTGTTCCCAGTTGTATTCACAGCTGTAATTCTGTGAAGCCCTGGGTCCGCTTTCCGGCTTTTCCTTCTCCACTTCGCACGGTCTTGAGCATCCCTCACTGTAAGACCATTGGCACGCATATCATCCCTGACGACGTTGAGCCAGCATTTATTGGGTCTACCACGTCTGCCGGGCCCCGGCGGAGGCGGCATGGCTATACATTTGTTTCCCACCTAACTCGCCGGTTTCCACAAGACATGACCGTACCAGCTTAGGCGACCTTCTTGCAGTTTGTCTGCTATGTCACGGACATGAAGGCTGCCGCGGATGCGGGTATTTCTCACGCGATCTCTCCGTGATACTCTGCATATCCAGCGCAACATTTGCATCTCCGTGACACGCAGTTCCTGCTTGTGTCGCTCAAGCAATGGCCACGCTTCACCGCTATATAAAAGGACAGGTCTAATGATGGATTTGTAGACCTGTCTTTTCAACCTAACCAGCATTTTGGGGTCACAAATGACACCAGTCATCTCCCGCCACTTTGCCCATGCGGCAGATATACGGGCCTTGACGTTGGCATAGATGTGTCCGGACGCGTGAAGTACAGATCCCAAGTATTTGAACTGGTCCGTACGCTTGACCAAGTTTTCACCTATGCGTACGGGTGGGGGATCTGTAGAGTTGCATCCCATGTATTCAGTCTTCGCCACATTTAGCTTAAGACCACCGTTCTCAAGCGACTCCCTTCACGCATTTGCGCGTCGCACCAGACAGTCGCCTCTGTCCGCATTCGCCAGTGCGAGATCACACTGAACAGGTAGGGACTAAGGACCGAGCCTTGGTGGACCCCGACTGTAACGGGGAAGGGTTTGGTGTCGCCAACAGCAGTCCTAACCATCGACTCGGAATTGCGGTACTTATCGCGGATTATGTCTATATAGATCTCTGGCACCCCTTTAGACCTCCGTGCCCACCAGATCATCTCTGGGGGAATACAGTCATAGGCCTTCTCCATATCCAAAAACAGGAAATGGAGAGGCGTATTCTTTGCTCTGTATTTCTCCATGATGACCCTTAGGGCAAAAATAGGGTCCGTAGTGACACTCCGAGACTGTGCTCGCCTGTCGGAGCCGAGAGTCTATTATCCTCTCGAAGAGCTTCATGGTGTGTGACATGACCTTTATGCCGCGGTAGTTGCTACACTCTTGCACCGATCCCTTTCCTTTAAACACTGGAGTAATAATACTCAGCCTCCATTGGTCAGGGATTTTACCGGTGAATTTGTTTTTAAATTTTATCTTATGTAAGTAGGTACTTCTTTTATTTAATTTCTATTTTCTTTATCGCTTGTGATGATGACACTCTATTTTAAATTTTGTTTTAATTACCTATTGTGATACTTGGTGCAATAAAGTAGTTTTATCTTTTCTTAATCTCAATAATGGTAGGTACAACAAACACGGAAAATAAAAGACGAACGCAAACTTCTAATAAGAAGTTGAATTCTTGGAATTTTCTTAGATAATAATGTCACTTTCATTCAGGTCAGTGAATAAAATGAATCGAACTTTTTGTAATAGTTCTTTAACAATTAAGTTAGTCTTTTGGCATATTCTCGGTAACATTTCGGAGTTGTACCTGTAGAGAAACCAATTCAATTTAGTATTGAGATTATTTACTTTTAATGAAAATTTATATGTCATATTTTCAACGATTGATCGTGTAAGAATATCTAAGAAAGAGTGTTTTTTATTCTTTCATATAATATTGAATCGTAAGTACATACCCATATTTAATTTCTATAGATACCTACTTATTCCTGGTAGTTAAGAGTCTCCTTACCCTAGACACAGAATACAGTAAGAGCAAACAGAACGGAATCTCCTAAGGTACGCGCAATATGCGTCCCCGTTCCCCGCACCCGCACCTCCCCCGGTTTTTGACGGCCAACGTGAGTTGTCGAGGCGAAAACGGGGGAGAGGTGCGGGGACGGGGAACGAAGACGCATATTGCGCGTACCTTAGGAGATTCCGGCCTGTGCCCTAGACAAAATCCGAGTTTCCCATACAAACGTAGTCTACGTTTTATTTTGAAACGACATGTCAGATTACGGTAAAAATTTGTTACTTTAAAGAAATTGCATATATCTAGGGTTGTAATTGGTTTTTACAGTCAAAATATGAACTTGAAAGAAAATATAGTGTATTATATCATTTTTGACCATCAGTATGGAAAAGTTTTACACCCTTATATTTTCTATCAAGTTTATATTTTGACTGTGAAAATTAATTACAACCCTAGATATATGCAATGTAAGGGGATTCTGAATTACAAAAAAAAACATAACATATACAAACATTGTACGAGTACATAACTGGATTGTCTTATGATTTATGACATTTTACTACTTAACTGCCACCGTGGTACTCTTATGTATTCTGTGACCGTGGTAGAGACACTGTCAGATGGCAGATGACATTTAACTATCATTTACTTAAAACTGTCATAGTTGTTAAAATAGTGTCAAGTGTCATATGACATTTTTTTTTATACGTCAGACGGTCCGGGCAAAAGAAATGGCATCATAAGGCTTTGATTGGTTTAAAAATTGGGATTAAACATATTTTTATTTTTTATATTGTTTGGACATTTTTTTGAAATGAGGAATGTTATTAATTCAGAGGAAAATTCCTAACCCCAGTACAATATACAAGCGTTTTCAAAATTTTCATGAAGGGATGAAAATAGTCCCGTATATTTGGAATATTTCCAGCGGGACATCACTAGTTATGCCACTCCCGGTAAACACTCAGCGGGCTTTTAAAGTACTGTTTGCCTACTTTTTAGGCAAACAAAAGTGACTCAATATTTCTTTTAATTAAGTTTGATGTAAGTAGTTTTTACAGTTCCTTTTAAATAATCAAGTATATCTATAGGTCTATAGCTAACGGCTAGCGAGGCCCTTTACCCTAGAGAAATATGTTCAAACATCAAGCAGAACCATTAAATCGATTAGGTACGTTCACATTATTCGTAGAGGTACACTGTAAAAAGCTTTTATTTCCCATGGCGGAATTATGACCACTTTACGTGCCCTGTAATTGCTAGTAAATTACTTATTACTATAAAGGTCACGTCAGTAATATTATTTGTATTATCAGAGTATTAGGTAATGTATAAATGGTAACTTTGTCTATCTTGTGCAATTTGTTTGCCGTTAAAAATCAAAAAAAGCTTATTATCATGTAAATTACTATTTATCTGATAAAAAATCTTGGAAGTACTTGATATTATAAGAAGGGAATAGTTGCAATTTCTTTAAATGTTTAGTGTAAAATAAAATGAACATAAGTATATGATAATAAAAATATAATTTTTCGCAGCAGTGGTCGTTCAGAAACGCTAGTAGTTTCTAGAATTTGCACTGAAAATAATTTAAAAAATAATGATTTTTCTTTCCTGTTACATATGACCACAGACAAAGGACTTCCGCCAGAACAATCTAACTTTCATTAACTAAATGTAAACCGCATCTAAATGCGGTGCGGTGGTAGTTGCTGTGGTTGTGGTTGTTACCGCCATTAAATTGTTGCACCACGGTGTCAAATTCCAGCAGGAACAGGTACAAGGTACCTATTGTTCTGCCTGCTTTCAATCTAACACTCAGACTTACAAATACAATAAATACTCGTTTTGTAAACGTATCTAAATATTTATTTTATTTTAATTTTACAATAATTGAGAATACTTATTATTTACATACATCCTATAAAGCTATACTATTGTCTTTATGAACTTAGGTATATGAGGTATAATATTTAATCTATATCTTTATTTTAATCCTGTCATGTTTGGAATTAGGTACGTATCTTTGTACCTGATAACTCTTCGCACGCACAGGCACCAGTCATTCGTGGAAGGAAAAACAAATGTTCTCAATCAAGCGCCGTTGACCGACCGGGGCTCTTCGTTTGTTGAATGAGATAAATGAAGAATATCCACAATTTTACTTGTCGTACTACCAGAATTTACATATTCGCTGACAAAATTCGCGAACATTGCAAAGAAAAAAGTCTAGAGCCGGCACTGCTCACAAAACGCATGATGACTAAAAAAATATTTCGGGACCATCGGTTAGATTATTAAAAAATATTGTACACGTAGGTATATTTCCTTTTCTCTGAGTAACAATAAATAACGAAGATACAGCGCATTTAAATTTCCTATGACGTCATGCTTTCGTACGATTTTTACACATCGGTGACGTCACAAGCCCCCACTCTGGAACTTTGATACTCTGTATGTTTGTGAATTTTTACTTTTTTGATAAACTGAAAAATATGGGTACATTATTTTTGGATAATCTAACTAACGGACTAATTAGAATAATACTTTTCTTACCTAGTCATCATCCCTATTCGATGTCCTCCGTTGGTCTGAGCTATTATCATAAAATGACCTAAGTTAATACCAGTGTCGGCACAACACGCACACGAAAAACAAACCAACTTAGGTTTACTTAAATTATAATACGCTTATGTATAATTTGATGTGTGTATTTCTTACTCTCTAACCCACGATTCCACAGTTAGTTCATTGTAGAACCCAAGTCCTGTTCTAAAATATGATACATTACATGTCTTTTGTCCTTTTGTTGAATCAGTCTGTGTGAGTTTAACTTCGAGCAAGGTGCATCGACCCAGCTCTCTCCACAATGCCATACTACGTTTCATACAATGGTCTAGACGAGCTGCCCCTTAGCATACATGTATCAAATGACACAATTGAAATCTTCGGCTAGTGTGTATCTAAAAGAGTTTGAAGCAGTCGTTCTTCGTTTGAAAATACATTTCACTCTTTAATCTAAAATCAGCAAGTATTAAAAAAAAATGTGTAGGTAATACCTACAGAACGAAATACATACCTACTAGGTATGTACTGGGTGGCGCAAAAGTACTGGCACTAAAGAAAATACTTTTATTTTTTTTATATGACATTTTCTATCATTCTGTTGTTGAAAATTGTGTAGTGAACAAATGTAAAATACACTGAAAATAAACATGGACCGTTTTACTCCCCAAGAACGTGGAATAAACACTATGGACTTAGTGAGGGACGCTTTTCCAGGCCGAGTTATCTCTCGTTTTGGCGATTTGCCTTGGCCTGCAAGATCACCCGATCTGACCAGTCCAGACTTCTTTCTTTGGGGTTTTTTGAAATCTCGGGTGTATGTGAACAAGCCACAGACTCTCGCAGCTCTAAAAGAAAACATTCGTCAAGAAATAACGAACATATCGCAGGAAGTGTTACGGCAAGTTATGCAAAATGTCATAAATAGGGCTCAAATGTGTATCAACTCTGGAGGTCACCATTTAAAAGACATCATCTTTAAATCCTAATGGTACGAAATTTAATGGCACAAATATACATTTAAAAAAACCTAAATCTAGTTTTCTAATTTAGAAAAAATGTTATAGCTGAACCAAATAGGGTCTTTACTTTTGCGCCACCCAGTATTTTGTTCTGTAACCGTTGTCTTGTCTGATTCTTGTTTGCTTATTTATTCATAGGGCGCCAGGCCATTTGCTGAAATTCAGATGCTGAATTTATATACATTGCTGGTTTTGTAATGATTAAATTTTGGCCGATTGTTGCAAAACAGGCAATATATGTAAAATCAGCTTTAGTATCTTAAATTTAGCATAGTGGACGCCCAGCCTTATTGTCACTGAGTGAGTAACTTGTCCCTATATTCACTGAATGCACAGTTTGTGAGGAATGATCTGGTAGGTAATTCTGAATTCTACGTAGATCTACAAGCCGAGTAGCGAGAGACCCACCAACCCAGTAATTAGTTTGTGAATTTTGTTTTTGAGTAGGAAGCTTCCCACTTCCATTAAAATTAACTCTAAGGAACTCGGTGAGTGGCTTTTATTCCACTTAATTGAGAACAACGTGACAAGATCCTACAAACAAATACAACCTTTCGCTGTCTATATAATAATTATTGATATTTTTTTCAAACAAAAAACCGACTTCAATACCAGAAAAGCTAAATATTTAATCAATTGTATACTTGAATTTTCGGTCCAGGCGTCTTCGAGTAATCGGGAAACATACATAAAAAAAAGATTCCGACGAATTGATAACCTCCTCCTTTTTTGTGAAGTCTGTTAAAAAACAATAGACATGACTCATATAAAAGTAAAGTAAGTATAACTACCAAAAAGCTTTCATTCTACATAATTAAAAATGTCACAAGAACCTGCTAACGATTATTTTTTGTTGAAATATTTTCACATAAATTTTGACTTGGTAGATCTCTTCCAATATGAAATTTTATAAAACAATGTACCTATAGTTTGAAAAACTAAAACACAAATGCAACCATAGCACGGAGCAACAGCTAATAATGTACTTATATATTTCTAAAATGTGCTAATTAAACCCTTTCATTTGATACCCTACACGGTCTGATTTGATATATTTTTTAGTTCATTACTTTATGGCCTAGGGGGCGCCATGTTGAATGAACTGTGACGTCACAATCCTATAACCAGCGGACAAGCAAGACGCTTCCAACGATACCACATTTGTCAAGGTATCATGTACATCTTTGAAGATACGTGGGAACAGATAACATACATATATACATAGCGGCAAAACACATACCCTTCCTTTTGACGTCGCCTAGTTGGATAATAATACGGGAAAGTACAAAGTTTTGTAGCTAAGAAGATTCATCATTATTCTGAGATGTCTTGAACTCTTGAAGTTAGTTTGTCGTTGGCTAACAAGCGTGGTGTCGGCAAACAGTCGTATCTTGTGTTAAGCATAATAAATATTAAAGCAAAGTACGACAACCCTTCGTAATTATCTCGCAGGTTCCTATGTTTGTTGAGATTACGCGGCTTTGTAATCATTAGTTTAGTTGGTAGAAGGTACCTAATATTTAGATACATTAGGTAATCTTTACTTGTAGGTGCTTCTAGTGCAAAAAGAGTCAAATAACTACGAAAAATGTAATAAATAAATAAATCGCATATACATATTATATGTAGCATGTAGTTGTCATATACAAGAGTATACAAGCTTATTTTAATTAATTAAGTACAAATATTTCAAGGGGTTATATTTTTTCGTATTTTGTCACATTTATTGGGAAAAATTTTTCAAAATGATGGAGTGAATCACACCTTAAAGTATTTGTATGTTGCCATATAGGTTTTTTTCACTGTAACGCCCGATAACCATAACACAGGTGAAAATGTTTGGTGGCTCCATCTTTTCACTTTTCAAAGAAATGTAATTGTAATTAATAACCTATAGCTTCTTCATGTAAATGTTATGCCTACAGCTGTTGTTAGTTGTTGTTATATTACATTGTGTATAATAAAAAGTGTTACAGTGTTAATAATCGAAGCTCGGTACACAATTACAATACTCAAGCAACTGTAGATGATTTAACTGATGCGATTGAGGCAACAAATAAAAATTTACACTGTATTGCGGAGTGGAGCCTGGCATATGGCCTCAAAGTCAACCCTTCCAAAACGCAGGTCATAGTAATGGGAAGCTCCCATATGTTAGCGTCAGTTGATTGGTTGTCATTGCCTAGCGTAGAACTTAATGGTGTAACTATTCCTTATTCTGAAAGTGTTAAAAATTTAGGTTGAACTATTGATCAGACGTTGTCTTGGAGACCTCAGATGGAAATTGTAAGCCATAAATTGTTCGGGGCGGCAGCTTCGCTTAGAAGAGTACGCAACTTTTTGCCTACTGCCACTAAAATTGCGCTAACTCAGTCACTCTTGCTTCCTATCTTAGACTACGCCGACGCCTGTTATCTTGACCTCACACAGGACCAGCTTGACAAGTTTGAGCGACTCCAAAATGTATGTATAAGATTTGTTTTTGGTTTGCGCAAGTATGATCATGTTTCTCAATTTCGATCCCAGCTCAAGTGGCTTCCCATACGTCTTCGCCGGGATACTCATATCCTTTCTATACTATATCATGTATTATTCAATCCCACATCCCCACGCTATCTTCAAGAACGTTTCGTGTTCCTTCGCTGTAACCATCCTACACGTACCTTGAGGTCCTCAGATACTCTCATGCTCAGTATGCCGTTGCATCGGTCATCCTTCTACGACCACTCGTTCACAGTTTAAGCTGTGCGTTTGTAGAACGAACTGCCTGAGTCTATCAGACGCTCACAATCTGTCTCTGTCTTCAAAAACAGACTTAAAGAAGTCTATCTAGCTGAGTAATCGTACATTATTAAAGCAATTGTAGTATATGTATTTATATATATATATATGTATACTATATTAATTATACCTATATAAGTAGATATATTGTATTATAAATTTGAAGTTTTTATGTGTAAGTATATTATAGAATACCTATACGTGTAGTGTATTGATATATGCTAATTTAAAAGTAGCCTTATTTATGTAACTATTTATCTAATTTTATCGTTTTCTTTGCGCCACCGTCACGTTCTTTTTCACGTGCCTACATTTCTCTCCATCCACTGGTTGTCTGGAAGAGTTCGCTGTCAGCGATAAGACCGCCCATTGTGCCTATGTATATATATTTACAATTTGTATTTATTTATTTTTTAGGTGCAATAAAGAGTTATTCATTCATTCATTCACAATTAAACAGCGAAGAGATCAATAAATAATTTCCTTGTCTAATTTTGTTTGCCTTGTTTTGTCTCTTGGAATCGAATAACGACTGCCGGAACGTTTTTAATTTGTTCAAACTGTTCTCAAGTGAAGTATGAATGAATGAACCGGTTGAAACTTGCAGTGACGGTTTTATCAAAACAACTTCAAATAGTTATGAAAATAATGAAAACAAATTATATGATGAGGGCAGACTTATACGTCACTCCAATCATTCCTATGGTTATAATGATACTGCGTGGGACATAACAACTCTGTAATGATCTCTATATAAAGCGCATAATTCACTATTAGTTGCTTAAAAGTAACTATTTGCAGAGTTGTTAGCGCTTCTCGTTGATAGAGACAATGTCTGCACTCCAATGGCCTTAGGCGTATTTCCTTGATCTTGTATTTTTTTTGGGCATCAGTATTTTATATTACGGATAAGAACATTGCCAAATACTTTGGTAAATTACATTGACCAAAAATAATTTTAAATTTCAAATTTGCGTCGTATCGTCATAAAATCTTACAAATTCTGCTTTAGTTTGGAATCACTAAAATTAGGCAAATAAGTTTAAAATTATATTTAATTCCAAATCTACTCGTATCATCATAAAATCTTATTCGGCGTTATCCCACACTCGCTAAAATTAGGCAATTATATTAATTTGAAATCTGTTCGTTGATTATTTAAATCTGTAATTATAAACTACTAGCTTTTGCCCGCGGCTTCGCTCGCGTATCCCAAATTCCACGGGAACATTCCTTTTTTCGGGAGGAAAGGTACCCTATATCCTTCTCAGTACTCCTAACCGAACTGTGTATGCGAATTTTCAAACGATTGGTTCAGTAGATAAAGCGCAAAGAGGTAAAAAACAAACAAATATACAAACTCACTTTCGCATTTATAATAATAGTTAGGATTAGGATTATTCTTCTTTAATATACAAACAAGCTTATTTTTAAATTAAGTACAACATTTTTAAGAGGTGATTCACTCCATAATTTTGAACAACTTTTCCCAATAAATGTATATTGAAATAAATAAAATGAGCTTGTAGACTTGCTAAAATTAGGTAGACCTACCTACCTAATTTTACAAGTCTACAATATAATAAGTTTAAAGTTATATTTATTTCAAATCCACCGTTGTATCATCATAAAATCTTATTCTGCTTTACCCTAGACTCTAAAATTAACGACACTTTAACGTCTTGTTAGCGTTTTAAAGTAACTCTACTTAACTGTTTAAACCGGAGAGTGCGAATTTTATGAATATTTCTTCAACATTGTATTCTCGACTTTATTATAGAAGACACTTTAACGTTAACTATTCTCGTAATTATAAATAGTAACTCTATATAGGGACTAAGAAAATGTACTGAAACTATTATATTTTAAAGCTGAATTCAGCCTAGCATTATGAAAGAAAATTGCTTCCATACAAACTCGGATCAGCTGATCGGTCAATTTGTATTAAATAGGTCACTAGATGGCATTTTTTACTTATTTTATTTAACTTTAATAGAAAAATTGTAAACGGTCAATCGAAAGGTGGTGCAGAGACAGACAAGTGAGACCGAAGAGTAGGAGCAATAATAAAATTTTAATACTTATCTAGTATTTGTACCTATATTACCTACCTTTCGCAGGTTTGCCAGTGATTTGTATGCTGCCATCTCTGTGAGCAGCTGGTACTAATATTGTGTCCACAAGTTTCTGCTATTTACGTGCCCTTTAAGACTTTGTATGACGTTGGCAACCACTGGTATAGTCTTTGCTTGCATTGACGATGCTGCTGCTCGTTCTATAATACCTCCATTAGTCGCCTCGTACGGCACCCATGCCAAATAAACAAACAAACAAACATGGGAGAGGAAAGGGGTAGTGTCAAATCGTATTCTACTCTGCCGTTCGTTAAGTACTTAAAACTTAAATATTTGTAAGTAGGTACCTATCCCATCAAAAACATAAATGTGAAAAGCCAAATCAAATGTTGAAATTCCTATAAGTAAATAAACATTATTACTACAGAACTTGGCAGCCATTGAGATCTCAATTCTTTTGTCGGATTTTGAACTTGGCTCTTATTTGTATTTGTATTTATTTATTCACAAAAACTGCATCACATACAAACTATACACTAATTCTATTAAAAATCTATAAATGTATGCGCTGCTGCAGTGCAAAAGGGCTAAAAATCAGCGTGGTTTATTTTCACATTTATGTTTTGAAATATACACACGGCACGGCTGCTGCGTCGCCAGTTCCTTCTTTTGAACTTTGGCTTTGGCTCGACACGCTGCCGTGTGTCTTGCTTTATAATAAATAGGTAGAAAGGAGCTCCAGCAGTAACAAAGCACGTGATATCTCCTCCAGGAATGGCATTCTCGTGGAAAATGAGCTCATTAATATGACATGTTTGTGGCGGTCGGAACTGGCCACAGATACATTATGCATTTGGAACTTTGCTGTAATCTGACAAGAGCATCTTTGTAGACGTTGTACTGTTTTAGTCAAACTAGCGAGCGAAGCAGTAGAAGTTTTCCTAGTTTACTTTAGTCGCGTTTGTACAAACAAACGGAGAGGAGTAACCAACCAAAGGAGTTTTTAAGTACGAACCCTAGCCAAATCAGTCAAGGGATTGCGATGATTAATCATTCAGTTCTTTTAAAACAATAGTTATTTTTCTTAACCAAAAAAAGCCACTAATTTAATTTTCTTTGAGAAGTTTTCTCCGTATCTTTAAAGTTATTCGTAAGTCTTATGTGGTGATATTTACATTATTGAATGACATGACACCTAATTGGGTATAAAAAGTTTATTGATATACAGGCTGACTTTATAAACACTGTCCAAATTTTTGGAGCAAGTTCAGTCAATGATAATGAACTACTTGATAAAAATTTTTCGTCCTGCCATACAAATCAGCGCTCAGACAGACGGATTTTGTATTAAAGAACAAAAAAAAAATTATTAATTTTTAATTACTTCCAAAAATTTTGACAGTGTTTAAAAAGCCCTGTATGTATCAGTGGCGTAGCGTGAAAAAAATTACAAGTGAACCCGGACCAAAAAACGGACATGAGTAAAATATAGACAATCGGTCTTCTTTGACTCGGTACAGCCGCCATCGAAGTAACCTTTTTTAATTATGTAGTTACCTAAAACAATAAACAGACCTGCCTCATCGCGCGCCCATCGCCGGTCGCCGCGCCGACCGCAGTTACGACAAAACAAAACAAATCACTTATCACATAAACATCCATTGATTAAGAAGATCACTACATACACACCTTAATTAACTAAAACACGGCATTTCTCAAGTTAATTCACTCACCTTCACTGTTTTTAGTAACATCTATCATATTATTTTGCAATAAACACAACGTGTAAACAAAACACTGCAGCCATGATACACCGCGATACAGTAAGAGTATTTTAATTGGCCGCGATGTTGATAAGTGATTTTGATTGGATATTTAAAAATCGACACACTAGCGCCAAAGACGTCATTGTAAAAATGACTTTAGTTACGTGTACATTAAGTTTAATTTTTAAATTGCATAAGCCGCAAAAAAACCGAGTTACCTGAGCACTATAGTAGGGAGAAATTGGAGTTTTTGGATACAGGAAATCCAAAAACTCCATTTTCTCCTTTGAATTAATGGAATTGAGTATCAATCCATTTTCTCTTCTGAATTATTCAATTGAATGACGAACTTGTGTATGAACATTACGTACTTCGGTCTTACGCTTCAGTCAAGAGACTACGAGTTTTCTATCTATTTCACGGACTTCCAATCGAATTTTAGATGGTGATGGTTGCCATTTGTAAAAGGTATTAGAATAGCATCATATTGTTCATAATTTATAATATTAACTATGCAAAGACCACATAGTTCGCTACACTTTCAGTCAAGACTACTATATTTACATCCATTTGGGCTTCCAGTCACATTTTATGTCGATGAGCATTTTTGGAAACGCATCTTCCACTTCAATCAGGTCTACTTCTTTTCCATTTATTCGGGTGACTTCCAATCGAATTTTAGACCATAATGTAGCGTATTTCTGCGAAGGTATTATAATAGCATCATATTGCTCATAATTTATAATTTTAACTGTGTAAAGACCAAGTAGTTTCTCAGAAGTAATTATTATATCCAAGTAATCTCCAATATTCAAAGATATGTCAACTGATCCAGTGACAATCATTTTCACTATGCGAATGTCACATATTTTTCTCTTATAAATGAGCACTATATCCATGTGATCTCCAATATTTAATGACATATCAACTGAATCGATGAACAGGTAAATATTTTAAAATAACTGATACCCAGTTTCCCAGACTACTTTACAATAACTGATTAAAATTGTAACTGAATCACTTACTTATATCACATCGTTTGGGTAGATTGGATACTAAGGGTTGACTGCTTTTATATTTTAAACAAGGTGTTTTAAATTTATTCAATCATTTTTTTTAAATACCATTCATCTATTTTAACACTGTTTGGGAAATAATACAAGGTATTACATTTTTAAATATTTATTTCGATTTTATCATAATTTTCTTTACACCATTTATACAAACTATGTACATTTTTATAAGCACAGATATTGTTATGATAGATACAGGTTTGAAGATCCGAAAAATATTTTTCATACAATGTTTCAAAATTAGGACAGCCAATTCCTTCTAAATTATACACTTTACTGGTATCTAACATATCTTTAAGCCATACTGTTTTTTCATTACCTTTAGTAAAAATATTTTTGCCTTTAAAAAAATTTATTATACTAGACTTATAATTATAGTAAGGTACAAAGCCTTCATTCCATAAAATTCCTCTATTTCTTTCAATCCATGCTACATTTGAACGTTCCTTTTTTGTTAAATCATAAAATGGGTAGGGAGGCTTTATTAGTAATATCATCACATGTGATTTCGATAAAATTGCTATTTCTTTGGGAATGAATTGGTTTTTCTCATTCTTGAAACCTTGAACATCAACAATTACATTCATGATATCTTCCGAACAATACTACTCAGAGGTTTATATTCAAAAAGCCGATCGTTTATGATCAAGCAGTATCCTGTTGTATCTTCAGGTATGTCTTCAGAACACTCAATTTCTAAACGCACATCTACTGGTCCAGTCTTTAGTGAATCGTTTTGTCTTGAACAATCAATAACGAAAAGTGGTGCTTTTTCTTTGAATGACAGCAAATCAAGCAGAGGGTCTGGACTGAAGCCATAATACGACTGACGGAAATTCGTATACATTTCATATAATATACTGTATTTTCCTTGATCAAATTTAAGATTAAGTGATTCATAGGGAAAATATTGTGAATTTAAAAACAGTTTAACATTGGTAACATTACAATGATCAAACACTGAAGAACTATTAATAGAAACATCTTTTCTATTACTTTGCAAACCGAATATAACAAATCTTGGTTTTTCTACTTGAGAAGCAGTTTTGATAGACCATGAATGTTTTGTTGTTTTGGGTAATAATGGATATTCATACAAATCCCAATTTCTGAATGCAAGATGTATGGGACGATCTTTTTCTAGGTGTTTCAGTAATAAGAGTCTACAACGATCGGAAACTTTAATATGCGGCACTCGCCATTGTACCTTCTGTATATCTATACGGATATTATTTGTTTTTTCAGTGGTTACACAATTTACAGCAGAACTGCTTCTTTGTAATATAAGTTCATGTCTACAATTGATAATGATTTTATTATAATCTTCTGCGAAACCCAATACTTTGTTTAATGGGAGAACTATGCAGAAGTTTCCATTTGTTTGCTTTATTCCGCCCACTTTCCACCCCCACACCTCAGCGGCTCTATTTTCCCCTTCATTCATTGAAATGTATGATTTTATTGTAGTGGTGATTCCAGCATTTTTTATGCGATCTATTTCAATACCATTCAGTTCATATCTTATGTCTTGAAATAAAAATGGTATTGCATTGTTAATAAAATTTACTTCTTTTTTAGATATTTTTCCTGTTGCATCAGCACCACTTACATTCACACGACCCTCTATGTAAATTGAACTACCGGATGGTAGCACATATACATCTTGCTGATGAATAGGTATTCTAATTTCATCGTAATCCTTGAAACTATTGTTATAAGGATTATAGCTATGTATTTCATAGCTTTCTATTGAATGATCGTGTTGTGGTAAATCCGTAATTTGTAACATTTTATGATTTAAATCCAAGAGCGCGAAGAAATATTATATTTTAATTTTTTTAAGTAATAGCTTTTTTCATCTAACCACTGCTCGATAGTAGTCTTCTTTCTTTCGATATAGGAGGTGAAATGATCTGTGTTAATTATAAATAGCTGTTTTATTTTATTTTAAGCATTTTTACACTTTGTATCCAAGAGCAAGAAGAAATTTTTTATTATTATCCGTAATTTTTTTTGCTTTAAAACCTTTTCGTCTTACTTGCTTCGTTATAGGTGAAAAAGTTTTCAATTTCTTTTGTACAATAGGAGTTTTATTAAAAACGATCATTTCAAATTTATGTACTTATTTCAAATATCAAATTTATAATAATATGTAGTTAACGCGAGATACAGTAACAGACTGATTCATAAATAAACCAGTAACCATATTTATTTTTTAATTTTACGAATTTTCCAAAATGATTTAAGAAATTTTAAGCACAGATGCCCGCAATTAAATAAATTACTCCCTTGAAAATTATCATAATTGTATCGGATGTTGTCACCCACATATTCAACAAATTCTTTAGGCGGTTTCAGATTTCCGTAACTGTCAAAGTATTCAATGTAATCGTTTATTTTTGCGTAGGCTACCCAGTGAGTACCTGGATTCTCAGAAGAATCTAAATTGATAACACCACACTCCATCTTTGATGGTTTCTCAGGTAATTCATCTCTCATAAATACACCGCGAAAAAATGGAATATCTTTCGAATGCTTTATTATATCAATATTGGTTAACGCTCTTCTAGGCAGCCTCATATTTAGTTTTTTTGTGTCATGACATAGATTCCTAAACCATCTTTGTAAGGTTTTAAATGTAATCCTTTTCCAACGCACACTGACTCCATTTTACTATCTTGTCTTTTTGATTTTAAAAGTTGTTTCCTTCCAGATATATATTCACTGATAGCTTTTGCGATTCCAGCAACACCGTCAGCTAAACCACCCGCTGCAGACAATCCTGCAAATATAGGGATAAGAGGGAGAAACCCACCAGTTTTAGGTACAGGTATAACTCTTGGTATTTTGACAGGTAGGTCTGCAGCCAGTTCTTGAGCTACTGAGTATGCCAATTCCATTAACGCTTTCTTACATTTGGGTTTTAGATTATTAATATGTCTTTTAGTGTGAGACACAATACTTTTGAAGGTTTTTTTTATACCACGCCCAGTTTTATTTGTTTCTTTCTCCGAATTGGCGGGTATGATTTTTTTACTTCTATTTTTTTCACTAATTTGGCGTATTCTCGTCATTATGATGTCTATCTTGTTTAACGAATAATACACGAATGATTTTAAACAATAAAAAAACTTGTATTTAAATACATTCTTTTATTTTGTAATTATCATCGTCTACAAAACGTTCGTCTTGTCTATCCAACTATTCTCACAATTTGGAAGTCCTAACCATTTAACATATACTCTGTTTCCTTTTTTCTTCAAAACTTTTTCAACTAAATATACATCAGGGTGCTTAGTCTTTTGAATTTCTTGAGAATAAAATGCTCCTAAAATTGGTCTTGACCGAGCATCTTCCAATAAATAAGTTACAGGATTAGTGGGTTGTACCATGATAATTTTAAATATCTCTGTAGACCAATTAGGGGTGTATCCCTTTTCAAAACAGGCTTTGTGTTTACTTATTCTTACAAAATCTCCTACCCTAAATTTTTTACATCTTGGATTTTTTTTAGATACTGAAATATTCCTATACTTTTGTAATATAGTGTCTTTATTATTATGATCAATTGAAGCAGGATCAACGCCGATAGTTCTATGAAGAGTATGATTGTATTTGTGTACTACATCAATGAGCATACCGTCAATCCATTTATATGTACCTTTCAAGCTAAATTCTTTATACAGTTTATTTTTTAACGTTCTTATAAGTCTTTCCACGATCGAAGCTTTTTTTGCAGAGTATGTTGAATAATGATGAATGTTATATTTCTTTGTAATGTTTTTAAATTTATCATTATAGAATTCTGCCCCCAAGTCTGTTTGCAAATTTTTAGGCGTACGTCCTTTTTCTAATAAAGTTTGGAATGCTTTAGAAACGACTTCTTTATTTTTTTGCTTTAGTGGAATTGCCCAAGCATATTTCGAGAAGCCGTCAATTATTACTAATATGTATTTATATCCAGCATTTACTTTCGCCATATTCTGCATATCTATCAAATCTGCTTGCCAAAGATCATCTATGTCCTTGAGGATTACATGTCTTTTGGGAAAGTTTACTGTAACATTTTTATGGATTTCATTTACAACATCTGATTTGCTCATAATGCTTGACGTTTTATTAGGCACAGTATTTTTTCAAGTTGTTGTTCTTTTAACTACAGCAAACTTTTAATTACTAACCTATATATAACTATGTTAGGGCTTTTATTCTTTTATAATACCAGCTTCTTTTAATTCCTCTATGATTGATATAATTTCATTGTCATGATCACTATTTTCAGCACTTTGTGACGCTATTAATAATTTTAGCCTTTCAATTAGTTCATTAGGATCATCCCAGTATATATAATCTGTATTCTTTTTATATGTTTTCAAATGAGGTAAGTTTCCACCAACTTTAGACTCTAATATTTCTTCAGGGTCACTTGCAACAGATGTCTGCTGTGAAAACAGTGGTTTAATAATCTGACAATATTTCAATCCTTTGTCACCTTTTATTTGACCATTAGAGCAATAGTCTCGTCTGTGTGCATTTGTACTTTCCAGCATATCTTTATATACAATTTTATCTTCGATGGTTACTAACTCTAGGTTGGGTTTATTGCGTATCAAAAGTTCTTTTAAACCTGGTGTCAATTGGTACTTAATGTTATTGATGGTGGCTATATACATTTTTTTATTAGCTGAAGAATTTCCCGTTATTGATAAATGCACATTAGCGTTTCCCATCATAAGTTTCTTATTTTCACTGCGAATTCCAAATGGTACATTCATATCATCATATATTTCCATCATATCTTCTTTTTTGAGTGAAATAAGTGTGTCATTCGATGATTTATTCGGTGTTCTATAGTCATCAGCGTCATCATAGTAATTTGATTCTTCAATTGAGTCCTTTTTAAAAAAGTCTTTGAAATCTTCATATTCTATAGATGAGTTATTTAAATCTTCTATAGTGTCATTCCTGTTTACACTTTTGTTAAAAATATTATCATCAGTAGGATTGTCATTTACATTTTGATTTATTTTAATCAGTGTTTCCAGAGGTTCAGTAATAGGTTTAAATGCTTTTTTAAGTTTCAGATTAACTACATCTTCATCGTTTTGGATCATTTTTATTTTATTTTTTATACTATTAACTGATTTAATCAGTTCCTCTTTTATATTTACCTCCATTGTATCTTAATTAATATTCAAGTGTTATATTGAAGTACTTAACTTGGAATGAGGTATTTTAAATAAAAATCGCTTTATATGGGTTTCTAAAAATATATGTACATGTCAAAACCTCGTCTATACCTTCCTTTATTCAGTTCACAATCTTTATTTATCAATAAAAAATCGAATTGATTTTTCCATATTGTAAAACAAAGTTTTTTAAATTGTAGCCAATTTATATCTGTATTCACATGTTCTTTGTATATATGTTTTAAATTGGTATCGTCTTGTTTAAATATTATTAGTAGATTTGCATTATCTCTCAATAGTTGTTTAGGAACCTTAGAATAGGTTTGTGTTAAATAAAAGCTATCTATCTGTCTATGTCTTCCCATAGAAAAGTAATTTCTTATGTTTATTTGATTTTCGCACGCAACATCGTCAAATATCATAATTGAATTCGATAAAGCATCATTTGGATGAAGAACTTCTTTGCTATCACTGAAAACAAACATTTTCGCTCCAGGTATCATTTTAAGAACTTGTCTTAAAAAACGATACTTTGATTGGAAAGCTGTCTTTGAGTATAAATAGATATGTTTAAATTTAACACCATTTTCATGTATTAACAAATTAAGCATAAGGTTAGTTTTACCACAATTAGAAGGACCGCATATTATACAACGAATAGTATTTGGAAGCAGTGTGCTATGTTTTATTGATTGAGCATGATTTCCCAATTTAATATTATTTACTTCAAGAGTCTGAGTTTGCTTGACGAACTTCATGAGGGCAACTGTTGAGTATCTGAATCGTTGTTATCTTTTTATAGGCACTCTTAAGTAAAATCTAGGTCTCTTAAAAACAAAAACTGCATACAATACATGTATGTGTGTGTGGGTGATGGGGGTGTAGACATTTGATTCGTAAGCATATTTAGTAATTGATTTTTAAAATTAAAACTTAGCGTAAGTGCAAGGAGAGTCAGTTAGTCTACAGCTTTCGCTCGCAACATATCATTGATTTGTGTCTATAATATTTTTACTTATTTTAAATTAGTCGGTAAGTAAATTTATTACCTAATAATAAAAATTAGTACGTCATTGCATCATACGTTTATTGAATAAAATCACTAATTACCTCATTATTGTTACAGGAATGTCGAATACATCTCATGTTGATAATGAAGATAATCTATTTACAAATCCATTTCATTATACTCAAGATTTATCTACATACTTGACCAATTATAATCTTGAAAGCCATAAGCAAGAAGAACATGAAACAGAACAACGTACCAAATTAAAAAATCATCTCGGAAAAAGAATTGCAATATAAAGCGGATAGCGCCACCACTACCACCACCACCCCCGTCATCACCATCACTGCCATCAACATCGTCTTACATTATTCGTAAAGATTCTCAAAAAGGCCATCATATAATTAAAATTAACATAGAATCTTTAAACGGCTCTAATACTAATACTGGTATCAGTGTCCAATATGTTGTTGTAGATTTATATGATGAAATTATGGATGTAACAGAAACTGTGATTAAAAAAATTGTAAAAAAGTTAAGCGAACCGAATTCATAAAATCATTTTTGAATTGTAATTGCATTATTTTGAATAAATTGTACTTTATAGAACTATTATTATTTTTTTATAATAAAATGCCCCAATTCCAACTTATATTATAAATACGAAAGTGAGTTTGTATATTTGTTTGTTTGTCACCACTTTATGCTTTAACCATAGAACCTATTTAGATGAAATTTGGTATGGATATAGCTTTTGACCCAGGGAAGGACATTGGATAGTTTTTATCCCCAAAAATTTCCCACAGGGGCAAAGCTCATGGCACAGCTAGTCATAAAATAAAAATAACAACTTCAGTTGAGTACTTTTATTATATCAATTTATACAATATCTTAACATAATACGAGTACAAATTCTATATTGTAAACAATAATAACAATCATAATAATTATTTCCAGCTCAATATATATATATACAATAATTATATAAACATACTTATTTTTCTAAAATACCGTGTCACAATGCCCCCACGGTAAGGTATCTATTTGATTTGGTAGAATTTGACGTTTATCATCAGTTCTATTTAAAATGACTTTATTAACTTCTTGGGAGTACAATATGTGTTTAATTGATTTGATCATATTCATTTTACACTTCAACGTAAAATTTTTAAATAGAACTTTCTTGTAATTCAATGGTTTTAATTTCTTCGTTAGGGAGTTTGATACACCTTTAGCTTTATTTATTTGTGTTTTTAATGATTTGATGCAGTAAAGTTTTGCTCTTAAGCCTGTAAATTCTGTAATTACATCACCTCCTAATTCATCTTTAAATAAGCCTGGTATTTTTTCATTTATTTTAGGTATACAATATGGATTATTAGATTTAAAGTTACTAGTATCATAAACTGATATGTTATTACGCATGTCTTTATAAAAATCACGTGTATGTATTAAGTACAGAAGACTGTCAGTATCGGTGTAGCATAATTTTGCTCTTTCACCATATTGTTTTTTAATAAAATCATAATGGTAATTATATAAATGCTGCTTAGAGTATTCAAGAACTGTAAATCCAATATATATTGGTCTATCTAGTACCAACTTTTCATGATGGAATTGCATTGCAACAAAATTTTCAGAAAATACAGTCACACTTTTTAAATTTGGTTTTACGATTAACTTCTCTGCACATAATGTTTTATTTAACTTATCATTCCATTTAGTTACTAATTTCACATCTACTTGTTTACGTTTGTTTTCAATGGTTTTACCAAATATTGAATTATTTAAAAGTTTAAAAAAATCTTTTTCGAATGACGTTATAGCAGTTTTACGCAAACTAGTATTTAAGTCAATATAACTTTTCAAAAAATTATCTTGCCTAAACTGAATAATTCGATTAATTTTTTTTAAGATCAAACCATTTTTGATGCATTCTTTTAAATGAACATAATGAATAATGTAGTTGTATTTGTCATATAAATTAGCTATTAGTTTTGGCGTTTTGCCGCCAACTGGTGTAAATTTCTCTGGAGCGAATGGTAAGTCGCTATGTATATTGTGTAAATGGTCTGGATAAGCTAAATCGACTTCTAAGATGTAACCAAATTCAGCATCGTCAGAAACATCAAGCAAATTAAATTTGTCAATGTCCTCTTGTGTCATAAATTTGAATTCTGATATCGGTAATTTCTTAGTCATTGCATAACCATAAAGATTATTACAGTCGAGGTATATCAAATACGATGATGGTTTTAAGTAATCAAATTGAGGTAAATAAATATTGTTAGCTTCAGCATGTCTATGAGAGCATTGTGCAAGACCGCCCCGAATCCCTTTTTCTAACATTTGATAAATTTCTAAGTCATCAATCAATTCTAACTTTACACCAGTGTAGAGAAGCATGGCATCCCAACTCAAACCAGGTGAAGTCATATAGTACGCAGGATCAAGTTTATAATTATGTAAACATATTTTTCGAAAATTTTCAAATACATCACATAGCAATAGCACATCACACATTAAATACAAATCAGTATATTCACCCAAAGAACTGATATCAAATCTTTTCCAAACAGTTTGCGCATGATTGTATTCATCTTCTGTAATATGTTTCATTTGCATAGTGTTATAAAAATTTTCTTTAGTAGGTAGCTGTTTATCATTATATTTTTTCCATGAATCAACATATTCATATGAATATATACCTTTTTGATGAATTAAACAAAATTTATTGTTTTCTGGAAAATATTTAGACAAATGAATGAAATCGTTTGGAGTTAAACTTTTAGTTAAATTATCGAGACTTGAACTAAGAAATTGAAAAGAATCTAAGAATTTAATCTGTATGGGTTTACCTTGTACTCCTGATGCAATTATTTTTGTGATACTTAAGTATTTTTCTTTTGTTTTTGGTACTATTTTTATTTCACCATTATATTTCGATAATTCAGTTATAAATATATGGGAATCGTAGCTCGCTAAATTATGAAATATAACAGGTATAAATGGACACACTCGATACAACAAGTTACAATGCTGGTGGGCTACGCCCCTGTATTCGCCTGTAATATGATCATGATCAGCTACTCTGTCATCAAATAACAAATTATTACAGATATGACATGTCGTTGCATTTTCATAATTGTTTACTTGGTCATTAGTCAGGGGATTCATAGGCTTTTTTGTTAATAACATTTGATGAATTAATTTCACATCTTCAATCAAACGCTTAATAAATACTTCAACGCAGTCTGGCCCTCTATATGTGACAAATTTATTCAAATTGCTATTATGTGAACAACAGACATAATACCCAAAACATGATGGTTGATGTAATTTAGTTTTCATCGTATTTTTACTACTATTTGTATCTTTAAAATCTAACAATAAACTCTCAAAGTCCGCATAAATCACAAAATTTATCTTTTGCTGTCTTTCATAATTTTTAAACTGTAATATGCTGTTTTTATTTGGTAATGTAGTTAAAATTTTTGAACAACTATGTGAATTGTATTTTACTTCACTTGCAAAAAATTGCAAACAAGTTTCACACAAATACATTCGACCTTTGTGATTTGAAACTTGGCGTCTCACTAAGCGTAAAAGATTCTTAATCAAACAGTAATGTGCTTTATTTTTTCTTTCAAAATACAGTAAATTAACATGTTTATCTTTTTTAGAACATGTTATGTACAGAGGGCCAGTAACATTATCATGCTCGTCAATTCCATAAATATTAATACTTATATTATGATTATTCCTTTCAAACAATTTTATGTCTTTACTCGATGGTGGAAATGACATTCCTTCTATGTCGAATATCGTATTAAAATGTGGATATGAACTTGTCTTGCAAGCATTATTTTTTGCTGGAAATAATGCTGCAGTAATACTCCATAAAAAACAATATTCATCTTCATTTTTTATATTCAAACAACCCTTAGTATTTTTAATACGCGATGGCATCTCTAAGTAAGACCCACCTCGCATGGGAGAATATTTATTTATATTAACTTCTAAATGACTTACTGTAACCAGAGACCATCCAGATTCACAATGTTCAAATTCAGAAAGTTTAGTTTTACATGTATCCCTTAAATCAGAATATAAATCATTTAAATCAGTACTATTACATGCAATCTCATATTTAGTATTAAAGGACTTGATTTGTTGCTCATTGGATTTAACTAGTACAAAATAAGCAAATAATTCAAAATTAACTTTGATACATGTATTATTCATAAGCGATAATTTAATAATTTTCTTAATGTCATCTTTTTTATCATCTAAGAATACTTCTGGTATGAAATACTCGTCTTCTGAGCATGGAGTTAAGCGATATGTCATTATTCTATTCTTAAATGCTGTGGCTACTATATCAATATTCTTAAATTGTGATTTGATCAAGCAATTAGATTTATGAATATTCGTTCTTTTATGATATCTGTATTAATTTTCAGGAATCTCAATATTACATTTATCACAATTAATATAATTCTGGTTATTAGAACTTGCGGGTGCCTTATCATCGAGAAGTGGAACTGTAAAGAAAAAACATCACCATTTGTATTGATAATGTTTAATATAAAATGTAACAATAAGGTATTCATTATGAATATACACGTTTTATAAAGTAGGGTAACATAATATTAGAAGTTAGTGATTACATGAATTATTCTTCCCAGGTATATCCTGACTAAATTATTGATAGGAGCTGATGAAAGTAGGGGGACATTTCTTGAACTCAGCTCTCGTGCTTGTTATGAAAGCTTGTAGATGTTTCCACGATTCGGACTCGGACGAAGTCTTGTTTTTAATAGTAATCACCGAATGCCGCCATCGATTTACTGGTGCAACGCGTTCAATCTCGTCGCACTGATACACCTTCATTTCAATGTAGAAAGCACCATTTTTCTTCTCGTCAATTTGGCGCGAGAAACCGTTGGCTAAGCGGCGTGTTACATAAGAGTAAATAGGTTGCTGTTTTTTACCCGCTTTGTCCAAAGCTTCATCTTCGCTGTCACTACCGAACAGCTCACTCGCTGTTGGCTTGCCTGCTGCGATATTGGCGGGGTGAATCTTAACCTTCTTGCTGGTCGATGGTTGAGGTGCGTCAGATCTTTTTTTATGAGTTTTTTCTTTTGCTGGTTTCACCGTCGTCACCTCCTCGGTGGATGAATCGTCATCGGAGGGGAAAAGTTGTTCAGCTGTACGCTTTGACCTGAAAAGAGTTAAAATAAAATTAATAAATAAAAAGTATTTGAATTATTATGTTATTCTTAATTGAATAGTTAATCGTGGAATGATCTAATAATTGAATGATTGAATTAAGAAATTGGTGCTTAGTTATTGAATGAATAATGACTCCGGGAATGATCTAATAATTGAATGGTTGAATTTAGAAATTGGTATTTATTTAATGAATGAATAATGATTGCAAGGATGATCTAATGATTGAATGGTTGAATTAAGAAATTGGTACTTATTTATTGAATGAATAATGATTGCAAGGATGATCTAATAATTAAATGGTTAAATTAAGAAATTGATACTTATTTATTGAATGAATAATGATTGCAAGGATGATCTAATAATTATATGATTGAAAATGAATTTATAGAATGATAAAATGAATTTGTTAATAAACAAACTAAGTATAATCAAATAATGATGATTAAAATCTTAAATCATGTTAATGAAATCATGTATTACAAAAATAAATAAAGAAAGCATTGATTTACTTACATTTTAAAAATCTGATTTTCTTTTGGGTAGGTTAACTTCACGATGTGGCTCTCACCAAAAAATAATTTGTTATGATCCAGGTTTAAGCAGGTGAGCTCTTAAATAGGGCGAAATCGACGTCACGAAATTGCAAATATGGAAAAAGGCACGTGTACCTAATTTGCTATGTCAGACTTATCCAAATTAAGAAGAGAAATAAAGGTGCAGTTATATATCAGTCATACCACCCGCATAGATAGTTTTAGTGACCTATCATCAATAGAAAACGATCTCAATATAGCAAGGCATCAGGTAACCCGCACGTCTTATGTGAAGCTATCCTAATAATATTTAACATCCTCTCTACCATTAAAAATTCTAAGAATGTTTGTTTGTCTGTTTATAATTTCATAAAAATTCTTGTATTTCCTAAAGAATAAAAATATTTAGATTTCAACCTTTCAAAAGTGATTGGGGGGATGAACGCCTGAAAGTCGGGGGTATTTTTTTTTATTTGCCTGGGCTTACCTTATGCTTTGAAAATCTTATTGATATCTTATATACGTATTAAACGCAAATCCGTGAGCAAATATCTATATAACTTTGATAAATACTAATGATTATACTAGGTTCTACATATAAAAAAATATTAGAATTCCATGAACAAAGTCAGGTGCAAAACAATGGTTGTTTCAGCTCATGGTAAGTACACATTTGTTTACTAAGCATTTATCTTCGCCTCGCTCTGTCTCTCTCTCTAGTATAAAATTACATTACAAATTTGGCATTGGAGTAACCATGCAATTTTAGTGTCAATTTGAACTCTATGTACAAAGATATTAATAGTATATAAAGGATATAATTATATGACAAATAAAAAATACTTATAGTTTAATTTTCTCTTCATCGCTGTGTGGTTGTTACAAGCAAAAAATGTCGGTAAGTCAATGTATTTTTTTTTAATAAAAATGTTATTTTTATATTAATCAGTTCATTAACAAATAATTGGATGACTTATTCCATTAAATTAGGTTTCACACATTCATATTTCGATTTTTGGTTTTCATTCTTAGTTCTTAAATGTATACTTACCTTGAAGTGTCCGTATATATTTATTTTTATTTATTTATTTATCCAGGCTACATTTTTAATGAATGTTTTCGTTTTCTTTTTAGGACAGTGATAATGATATTTTTAACTTCATACCTGCAAATCAAGCGGCAATTGGTCAATCAAAAGGAAAAAGACCGAATATTGGCATTAGTAAGAAGCAGAAAAAAAACAACGGTCCTATGTTTACATACATGAAAAAGCTGACACGGTGCGCGAGTTTTCCACCAGGAAAAGTGATTAAAATCGAGATTCATGATGCAGCAAATTTTGCTGAAGAAACATGTACACTATGTGATTGTGAAGCAGAAATCTGTATTCAACATATTGTAGAAAACATATATATGGACGATATTTATACTTCGGTTAGGGAAATTGTTGCTAAAATGTCAAATTCTATGGAAATGCAATAAATAATATTTAGATTGAATAAACTTTATTTTATTTTAATTTAAAAATAAACCCATCTATGTTATCATGAAGTATTAGCCAGCACAATCGGTTTATTAAGCGTGAGGATACCTACATTATAAATTACTCTTTACTAATACTTTTTTTGTTTGTTTCACTGTCATACTAAAAACGGATTTGGATGAAACTTAACACGCCGCTAGATTCAAACAAACATACACACTAACGCTCAATTGCTAAGTAGAAATGAAGAACTTCGCTCGCTTCACTCACTCGTTCAATTAGCGTGAGAATAAATATTGAAAATATAAAATTAGTTCACCGAGGCACCTCGAAGTGTATTGATTGCCGTATATGGTGCAGCGCCGCATACCATTGGCTGATTATAAGTTATAAGAGTAGCGCGCCATCGGACCCGACTACACTGTTAACATATGCGCATACCACAATTATTTGATGATTTAAAACTAGATTAGATAAGTGAATTAATATCCCCAAATCACCGTATATGCATGGGGAAAAAAAACAGATATATGTATTCCATAGTTTTCACTTTCAGACATGCGAACCCCACCCAATCTTGAAGTTGTAGAATAGTAAATATTATTTTATTTCAATATGTTCATACATCGTAGATTGATACTCAATTCCATTAATTCATAGGAGAAAATGGAGTTTTTGGATTTCCTGTATCCAAAAACTCCAATTTCTCCCTACTCACTATTTAGCTGTATATATGCACAAATTGTCTCTAGGTAAGTAGTGCGTCTGTGTGCGTGTATTCATAGAAAAATGACATTGTGTGAGAGTGATAGAATTCCTGATAGATCGGCCGAGTTGTTTGCAGGTTTTATCTGTAGGAGTGCGAGTTAAAGTGTGTTTGTGTGTGTTTATTATGTCTATTTGTTAATATTTGAGTGTGTGCGATTAACTTAAGCCGTGAATTAGTCGGCTTATGAGATGGGGAAAAAAATTTAAAGCGCAGTACGGAGATGAACTAGCGAGGGTAAGATATAATTTATATAATAAAAAAATTTTTATGTATTAGGATTCACCAAGGCAACTCGAAAGGAATCGTGTTATATGGAGACGACGCTCCTGGTATGTATATGTCGCAGTTGGATGGTATAAACCGCTAATTCACGAAACCTCTAGTTGTTTGGCATTACAGCTCGGTTTTGTTAAACAGCGGAATATTGTTCAGCTGGATTGTCTAAGATTGCGCAACGTGTTACGTTCATTTAAACCGCTAACCACGGTCCCAAACGGCTAGCGCTTTTGTGAAACAGTAGCGGAAATCCGCTGTTTGACGAAACCGTTAAACAATACAACTGCGACACATGCATGATGAATTTGGTGTAGGGTTACCACAATGAAATATGGTAACTGGGTGTCTATTAGAATACAACTTTTTTGTCCGACATCGGATTTAATTTCCCAGACAACTATTCCACTATTTTTATTGCTATAGGTTTGCCCCGTTTGCCCTAACCTAGTAAAATGAATAGAGCATTCCTAGCACTTGCCGGCCGCTACCGCGGCACGCTCTCACGCCATTGCCAATTCGTAGGCATTCTAAATTGTATATAATTTCTTTAGATAAAATTGTTCAACAACTTCTCTAGCCGCATGGATGAATACAAGGTGTTCATTCCATCCAGCGTATTAGGGTTCGCTGTTTTACAAAACCGAGCTGTAATGCCACACAGCTAGAGGTTTAGTGAATTAGCGGATTATACCATTCAACTGCGACATATACAGGGACTAACAAAATATACTGAAACTATTTTAAGGGTGGATACAGTCCATGATACTGAACAACTTTCCCCAAGGAACATATATCGAAATATGAAAAATAATTTTTGGCCTCCCATATAAGTTGACCGATCAGCTGATCAGGCTGTATGAAAAGCCAAAAATTATTTTTCATATTTCGACATATGTTCCTTAGGGAAAGTTGTTCAATATCACAGACTGAATTCACCCTTAAAATAGTTTCAGTATATTTTGTTAGACGTTATATACAATCGTGGAAGGAACATACCCGTAATAAATCGAACCACGGGCTATACAAGACCACTATAGCATGATGAAATTAAAATAACAGCCAAAGAACAAAAAAAATTTTTGACATTTCCATAGAAAAGTGTGCGACCGGCCGGACGATTAGTATGATTATGCCAAAAAATTTTTTTGTTCCTTGGCTGTTATTTTAATTTCATTATACTACAATGATCTAGTACAGCCCTTGGTTTGATTTATTACAGGTATGTCCCTTCCACTTTGTATAATGTAAATATTACATTACCTACATATTTAAATAAAAATCTAACTAATACTAAACTAAAATCTAATTTTGTTGATGTGGAACACCCAATTTAGATAAATTTTCATTATATTTATTTTTATATTTTAATTTACTGCGATGCCAATGAAGCGAAGCTGGGCCGAGCGGTGCATGAATTTTTAAATAATGATGTAACAAAGAACGAGTAACGAAGCGAAGTACTGCGTGGTACTGCGTTATTTTGGTACTCTACATAAATAGAAACCTATTATATTATTTAGGTCAAGTGATAATAGACGTCAACATGACACTTTGACAACTTTTATCTAAACTCGGAACTGATAGATAAGACAGTGATATAACAACGAAACTTCCCAAATTGTACTCCCGGTTGGTTGTACGCCATGAGCTCGATAGTTGAAAGTTCGATTAGTTATTTAATTAACAATTAGTTTCTGTTGTGAAATAAATTAACAATGAGTTACACTAAGGTATAATAGATAAATTAAGAATTTGTGGCTACTTACATAAAATTAAAAAATAAAAGTACTAGAATAATATTCAAATTTCGAAAATTTTAATGAAGAAACTTACTTTACATAACTTTTTATTTTACTAGCCTGTGGATGTTATGTCCCACAATTGGGCAAAGGCCTCCCCCTTATTCTTCCACTCGTCTCTGTCCGTCGCTACTTCCTGCCATTTAGGTAAGAATTTATCGAAGTCATCTCGCCATTTGGTTCTTGGTTGGTCTTCCTCTATTGTGACGTCCTACTGGTACCCAGAAGGTCGCTATTTTCGCCTATCTATCAACCTTCAATCGACATACATGTCCCACCCAGTTCCACATACCTGACTTTGACTGAAACTCAAAAGTCCAAACTCAAGGTTTGCCAACCAGCAATTGAGCGCAGCATTCTAGGGTTTGGCCTTTTCTATATTCCGTGCGCCTTATCGATAAAGTACGGAGTACTGAGCATTGAGCTGCGCTTCCGGAAAAGGATTGCAGATGTGGATGAGGTCAATTAGTATTTGAAAAATATGAATACAAATATGTACACTAACAAAAAAAAACACAGCAATATAGTACCTACTTACCTCATGTAAAAAGTCCATTGATAGCAATCGTCACGTCTAAAGAACTGAACGTGATTTTTTTGAAGTGAAAACTTCTTTAGCGGCGTTGTACACATTTTTTGTAATGGGTGAAAAATGTTAAACTCGCGTCAGGACACGTGTCCTGATCGAAAATTCGTAAGACGGATGGAGAGTAGACAGCCGGCGCGGCGTAGGAGAGGAAGTATCCCCCTCTCTTTCTACGGCGCGGCGAAAATGTATGCCTGCGCCTGCTGTTTCGTTTAGCTGAGAGATAAACTTTTTAATGTAATATAAATTGTCATGTTTGTGTACGATAGCGCAATAAATAAATATTGTATTCTACCACATAAATGATATTACTTTTATACTGATAATTAAAGCAATTCGTGCAAAATTATTCCCTAACCATTCAAAAATATCAAAAATGCACAACGTTAATATTCAAGTTTTCACTTCTGCCGGCACTCCCGGTGTGCAACCCGTTTTTTTTTTATAAACTGAACTCATTATAAAAATAGTTTAAAGTTTGTCCAAATCTGGGTTGCTAGTTGCAGCTAACTTGGAATGTAGGGCGGCGTGACGTCACTGCGGGGATGCGACGATAGCGAGAGTCGAACACGTCACTGCCATGACTGTGTATTTCAGGGGTAGACTCTTTCACTATTTTTGTTATGTTAGACTCTGTCAACTTTCTCCTTCACTTGATCTATAAATGCTCTTCTAGGTCTACCCTTTCCTCTTCTTGCTTTTATTTTTCCTTCTATTGGTTTTTTTAATAAATTGATCGTGGCGTAGGTATAAGATGACCAACATCTTTCCTCTTCTAATATCGATTGTTTTTAATAAGTTGTTTTTCTCATTAACTAAATTAAGTACAGTTGACGCCGTGTCGTATAGGGAGGTCAAAAGGATGGCTCAAGAGAAGGAGACATGAAAACTACTCCACTGACAAGAACGTAGGTCTAAAATTATAGATAGATACTCGTAGACTCTGTCACCACTACCCCGTGTGGTTCCGGGTCAGAATAGGACCACTCCATCTCTTCCTGTGGATGTCGTAAGAGGAGACTAAAGGACTTAAGCACAAACATCTCATGCTACAATTGCATTCCCAAGGAAGGTTAACGTCGGGCGGCGGCTGGTTGTGAAACTTCTCGCACAAATACATTTCCAAAGAGGGTTGACGTCAGGCAGGCGGCCGGTCGTAAAATTACAGCCGAATCATAACAATACATATAACTGTTCCGGCAATTTCTTCTCCACTTCGCAAGGTCTTTGGCATCCTCTGGTGACCATTCACTTGCATGTTACCACTTTTCATAAAAACAATTAACGAAAAACTAAAATAAAAATTCGCCTTCTCATACAAATCAGCGCTCAGCCAAACGGATTTTGTATGGGAGGACAATTTTTTTTTTATCGATTTTTAATAACTTTTTTTTAAAGAAAGAAGTTCAGTATCATGGACTGAACTTGCTCCAAAAATTTGGCTGGTGTTTAAAAAGTCATCCTGTGTTTGAAGAAAAAAAAAGCGGGAAAGCGCACCCCGGGCTCCGAAGCAGCACAGCTGAGGATGCAACCGGGAACGTGCTTAGATAAAGAACAAAAAGACGCGTGGTCTTCTCACTTCTCTTTAAAAGGAGTGGCTCTGTGAGCTGTAGACCTCGCGAGTCTGTCATTGCATAGCCCTGTCACATACTGACCTCTTGAAGATAACCTCCTCCTTTTTTGAAGTCGTTTAGGAATGTCACCATTTGCGTTACTACGAAACAATACGCTATTTTGTATCAAGTCAAATCAGATACATTTTTCTTAACGTCAAAAACAAACATTTTCTATGGGATTTGTATGAAATATCGAATATAATTTATGACGTCATAATTCCTTGGAGTCGAATAGCGCTCTTAATATCCGTTTTTCTGCATTAATAAATCTAAAATCACGTTCAAAGTGGATGAGATCAATGACAAAAGGCTTTAAGTATTTTGTTACGTTTTATTCTATTAACAGTGCCAAATAATTTATTTTTCACCTACTATAATACCCAATTGAGATCCGGGATAGAGCTAATTTTAATATGTTTATGAATACTTTACTAAACAGTATTCTTGGTAAGCTTCAATTGTTAAAAACTGGATGAATCACAATCGCGAAATTCTCGCATGAAAAACAGGAAATTCAATTTGATGACACCACTTCAAGAACATTTTGGCACGGATCGCCCTGAAGATGTTTCATATGTTATGTTATGTGTAACTAATGTTCGATCGAAATGTCATTGACATATAATATGTAGATCAGCTATCTCAAAAATGGCCCCTTGTTTTATTTTTGAATATATGGCTACGTGAATTTTATCATACGTATTTAATTTTCAAACTATGAAATCTGGTTACAATTACCAATGGAAAGATATTTGTTTACACATTGCCGTGTTCCTTGAAATTAATGTTACTGTATTGTAATGTTACACACAACAAGGCATTTTTAATTATGTTTGGCATGTTTTCATTAGGTTTTCGCTTACTGTCGAAAGTCCTAAGCGTCTAAGAGCTAGCAAGCGACCAAGTGAAGTTATGGGGATAGCTACAATTGAACGGGACAAAACAGTTATATTATGTGGTGACTCCTCTGGTTTTACATAATATCTCTTTGCGAAATGTTCATTTATTGACGAGTGTAACTTATTTTCTTATCTATACTAATATTATAAAGCGGAAGAGTTTGTTTGTTTGTTTGTTTAAACGCGCTAATCTCAGGAACTAATAGTCCGATTTGTAAAATTTTTTTTTGTTGGGTAGTCCATTTATAGAGGAAGGCTTTAGGCTATATAACATTACGTTCCGACAACCACGCGAACGAAGTCGCGGGTACAGCTAGTAATTTAATAAAAAGAAGATGGACAAATATGTATGAACGTTGATCTAACAACACAGGTTGATATATTTTTTATTTATTTATTAAATCTTTATTGACCACAATGATACAAAAGGTGGACTTAATCTTTTGCGTATTTTTGATTAGGTAAGGTACTGGGTATTCCCTGAAACTATAGAATGATAAAAGATTTTCTCTACTGAACAGATCTTATCATTTTTAATGAATAAAAATTCAAATCTGAAAGAGCTACGTGCACATTCTTTTAAATTAATTCACTTAGCAAAAGAGATAAACAACATTGAAAAAACATACGAAAATTATAAGTATCTAATGAATAAATGGGCAAGTGCGAGTCGAACTCGTACATGATGGGTTCCGTACCTCCGTACAATGTTTTAAAACGCTGAAGAAACACGGTTTTTGTATGACGGCCCCCTTTAATTTTTAACTTTATCTTATTTTTAGTATTTGTTGTTATAGCGTCCATAACAATACATAATCTGTGAAAATTTCAAGTTTCTAGTTAATTCCATTATAAAGATCTAGTTAAAAAGGCTCAAAAAACACGTGTAGTACACGTAAGAAGTGTTTTTATAGTGTTAAAGACTTTTTATCCGCGTCTATAATTATATGAATTCTATAATGATAATAATAATAATATATAATAATAATTTGACTAATATAGGATTTTTAATTGACAATAAATAAAATAATAACTAAAAATTTTTTTCCAATTGAATTGATGTACCAATATCTGTTGCATGTCAGTGATGACTAAATGCGTGAGACTCTACATGACTTTTGTACCACCAAAATTGTACCACATTTTAAGCAATAAACTACATTTCATTTCATTTCACGTTTTTTGTATGAAGACACCCTTTCATTTTTAACTTTTTTTTATTTTTAGAATTTGTTGTTATAGCGGCCGCAGTAATACATAATCAGTAAAAATTTAAAGTGTCTAGGTATTACGGTTCAAGAGATAGAGCCCTGTGACAGACGGACAGACAGCGGAGTCTCAGTAATAGGGTCCCGTTTGCACCCTTTGGGTACGGAACCCTAAAAACTAGTAATTAATAAAAAAACTAATCGCAGAAATAACAGCAACATTGTATTTTATATTTAAAAGTTTTGCATGCGCATTTTATCAGAAAAGGCCATTCTACACAAACAATTAAACTTCCACCAACGGGTCAGGCCTGCACGTGTGTACGCGGATTTTGTAGGCTATTCACATGCAGATTTTACACGTAAATATACACGGTTCAATAAACAAAAATCCTTTTGATTTCAAAAATACACGTTTTAGGCGGTAAGCGTCCACATTCAGCCTTTGCCTTTGTGTTTTCCTGTAAATTTCAAATGGAGTAGAAAATACAGAAGTTAAACAGCACAACATTTCTCCAACACAATAATGATTTAGTTACAAGTAATATTTTCGTATTTAAAAAATAAAACTACCTACTATGTAACGTTTAACAAAATTATACTGCAACTTTTTTAAGAGGGCGCCTGATGTCAGTAATCTAAATTTTGCTCCCGCTTCCACGCACACAAATTTACTCTAGCCGAAGCGAGACAGCGAGCCATGCGGGGCGTCGGGAATCGCAGTGGGTCAATGAAGCTGGTTCTGGTTTTGAGGTTTTTTTCGTTTTACAAAGAATATTTAAGAGTTATTTAAAAAGTACGACATGATGTCTGCCTTATGTTTAATACAATTATAATCCAAAGTTACAAGTGCTACATTATTGTATTTCTTGAATACTTTCTGTTTTAGTATAATTCTAAGGTGATTTGGAGGCAACTTCGCAATGTTTTTCTATCGAGAAATTTTTTAGCAATCGTGTTTTCGAAATTTATTATGTTTAGAGTTAGCCCTGAACTTTGCTGTGTTTTTATTTCAAAGTGAGTATTTCGTTAATTTTGATAAATATTTAACATCGATCTAAGAACTTTAGGGTAGTATGGGCTCTTAAGGGTGAATTCAGTC
This sequence comes from Acrobasis repandana, assembly GCA_963576875.1. NCBI lineage: Eukaryota > Metazoa > Arthropoda > Insecta > Lepidoptera > Pyralidae > Acrobasis > Acrobasis repandana. Next base: position 16,885,325 of record OY756227.1, read on the forward strand.
CATGGCACTGAACAAACCCAATACTTAGGCAACTACAATACTAAGGCATATATGAGCTAAAACGAAGTGATAATATACTCTTTGATATGAGCTAACAAGCGAGTAAGAAACACTTAAATGTAGTATCTTTATTTCTCTAGTTTTAGATAATAGCTCATGTTGGCCCGCAAATGTAATTGAAGCTGAAAACCCAAAAAACCGATAAATAATATAATAGCCACTCGCCCCAGTAGTAGTTTAAATTGACAGCTAGTCAGTTGGAATGATATGCAGTTAATAAATTGATTTCTGAAGCCTTTTGTGTGAGTATAGACAGCCATCGCTTGTCAGGTAAATAATAGCCGAGGTATTGCTCGAATGTATTGGGAAACTGATATTTCAGTACCTGATTTGTTGATAGTGAAACTGTTATGCAAATGTAATTGTAAAAAAATACGTATCTAATAGAACCATGATTTTGATAAAGACATAAAAACCCGGGTAAGTGCGAGTCGGACTCGTACATTAAGGGTTCCGTACCACCGTACAATGTTTTAAAACGCTGAAAAAAACACGTTTCTTGTATGATGACCCCCTTTATTTGTAACATTTCCCTATTTTAGTTTTTGTTATTACAGTAGCCATAGTCAAGTACATATATAGTTAATCTCATTATTATAAAGATCGAGTTAAAAACGCTGAAAAAACACGATTTTTATATGACGACCCCTTTCATTTTTAACTTTTTCTTATTTTTAGTATTCATTGTTATCGTTATAAGCCTTATTTCGTATTAGTAATACATAGTCAGTAAAAATTTCAACTATCTAGCTAGCTAATACGGTTAAAAAGATAGAGCCCTGTGACAGACGGACAGACAGCGGAGTCTTAGTAACCGGTTTGCACCCTTTAGGTACGTAACCCTAAAAAAACACTCGTATAAAAAAATAAAATCAAAAACGAAGAATTTTCGAAATATACTTAATCTTATGCGATACTGGTAACTCACGTAAAAAGTCAGCTACTGGCCGACATGTTTTGACCTCATCCGGAGGTCTTCCTCAGGGCGAATGTGATTCGCGACGTCTACACGAACACGTCCCGAGCCTAACTAACTTAACCTAATTGTAAGTAAATTTTTGGTTACCTACTTACTTAATTTAATGCACTAACTTGATAGCAAATGAGATCAAGTAATAGTATGATGCATTATTGTAGTTATTTTTTTTAGTTTTGTACACTTTTTGTTGTCGTGCTCCTGCACTGGAGACTAAAAAAAATCATGTAAAAGACCTGATGATGATGTACTCTAACTTGTCTCTCTTAGATCTTCAAGATTTTTAAGATAAATAAATTTGCATTTTGATTATACACCAGGAAGTAAAATAAAATTAAAAGGTAGACTTTTACATAACCACAGGTGTAAAAACTTTTAGATATTTCGAGAATACTTTGAAGTGTCTCGTAAACTTCAAACAATATTGTTCGCTGGACCTCATTTACAATTCCTAAATTTCATCTTGGTATGTTTTATATTATTTTGTATTCATGAATTGTGGCCTCGGGGTTAAGATTTAATAATGTTGTACTACTGATACAGAATATTAAAAAAATACCTCGACTGTATATAAAATTTACAATTATGACCATGTCTATGTTTATTATGTTTTGATTTTGAGATTTATGTAATGCTAGAGTTAGCATCATTTATAAATTCAAATTTACAAGAATTGGTGATGTCATATCGCTTCTATTTCTTTTTTCAATCGCCACGCCTAAAATCACACTAAACGTGGCCTTTGGTCTCCTAGGCTCTGTCTACCCTCTTAGGGATAAAGACGCAAAAATAATATTGTGTATTTGTATATCGTTTACCGACTGATACCTAGCTTATTTTAGTGCTTTTTCGTAGACACTAGTGCAAAAAAGGCGGCAATAAACAACAGTGTAGCATTTTATCCAAGGAAGATAAAAAGCTTAATTGATTTTAAAACTAGACAAAATGTCAATTTCCCCATGAACTACATTGCAAGCAAATGGCGATCGTAACTGAAGGGTAGATTCTATCCAATAGTGCAGAATTATGCAAGCAACAGAATCGATAACGAACGGAATGTACCTATGCAGAACTGCAGAAACATAGTGGCAAATGGTGGTGCAACGAACTGGGGTCACCTCATTGACTTATATATTACTAGCGTAAGGACCACAGGTAAGGACTAGGCCAACCGCGCGAAGAAATGGCACCAACTCGTTGACCCCATTAAGTCAGTTTGCGGACCAACCGGTCCGCGGAAGAGTTCATTCGTTTTTGTTTCATACTTGTAAATGCCATAAATGCCTGGTTGTGCATTTAAAGGCTGCAAAAACTACGATATAGGTTAAAAAAGTACATGGAATATCATATCATCGGTAAGTAACTTATCTGTTTGTTATAATTAAAATACTAAGGAATTTTACCGCGCTTATTTTACAACCGACTGGCGGCCATGATCGCAGCGTCGCACAGTGGAGTATGTAGATCAAATTTCTGGTCAAAATATAATGAAGGCACTCTTAGTAAGTTGCACTGGAAAACGGCTTGCTCCTTTTTTTACTACATAATATTCTCAAAATTCAACATTATTTAGCATACTATATCTCCTAGTCTTTAAAAAAGGCGCAAAAACGCGCAAGTTTTTTTTTATAAACTTTTACACAATAATTAAACTTTACCTAATTACAATAAATTTTGCCCGACAAAGCCTGACACATAAACAAAAAGCTTTGAGTTTAATAAATTTGATGAAAAAAATACACTTTTTTACCGTGCATCCGTCAGAGCAGGTAGATTGCGAATGACGAAACATGCGGGGGGCGAGGTTGAGGTAACTCAAGTGGCCTGTTTATGATGCTGTGGTTATCTAACTACACAAAAAAACAACTCTCAATACATAACAATAGAGTTGAGTTTTCTGACTTTTGACCGGTTTTGTCCATAGTAATACTCCGTCGTGCGTCGCGCCCGGAGTGACAACAGTGCATACGCTGCTCTAACAGCGCATGCGCTGTGGTCGCTCTAATTCAATTCAAAATATCTTTATTATCATAGGATATTTATAATATCTCTTAATAATAGTCACTTTGTTTTGTTTTGCACAAATGTTGACCTCAAATCATTACTTACAGCTAAGTTTACGCCGCTTCCTAGGCGCAAGTGCAGAAGAAGCGGCAACAAACTGCACTGCACGTTTTCTCCAAAGACGTCAACTAATAAACTTAAAACTTAAAATTAGTTATATCGATGGACTGAGATTACATTGTTTGTTATGTCATAATTAAATTGAATTATAAGAATTACGAAATTTAAAATAATGTTTAATTTGTAAATTTAGTATGTACTATGTACCAATGTACCTAAATTATGACATGTCTAAGTATACAAACCTTTAAGAGGGACCCGCGCCAAGCTCAAGCCAGACCTTTTTGTCTTTAAGATAGTCATCGGTCCTATAATAAGCCTTCTCACAAAGTACTTTCTTTACATAAGCTTTGAATTTTCTGTCTGGCATATCAAGGACCGATTCTGGCAATTTATTAAAAAAAAGTATACACTTCTCAATAAAAGACTTACTGACTGTATTCAGCCTGTAATACGGGCTAACTAAGTCATTCTTATTACGTAAATTTCTATCTGTAAAATCACTTACTTTATTGAACATGGAAATATTTTTCCTTACATACATTATATTTTCAAATATGAATTGTGATGCAAAAGTAAGTATACCTATTTCCTTGGATAATTCTCTCAGTGAGTCTCTCGATCCTAAACCGTAAATGGCACAAATTTCTCTTTTTTGTAAAAGAAAAATAGTCTGAATGTCGGATGCACTCTCCCATAGAAGTATCCCGTAAGACATTAGACTGTGAAAGTAACTAAAGTACACTTGTCTAGCAGTTGCTACATCTGTCAATTGTCTTATTCTCCTAACAGCGTAAGCCTATTAGAAAGTTTAGTTATATGAGCGCCCCATTGAAGTTTCGAATCAATAGACAATATGCATGTGATTCAGAAACGAACAAAAAAAATTATGTGTAAACTTTATTGCTAAAGAAAAATACCCATATATATATATTATTTCAATTTAACATGTTTCCATTGAGAAATTAATGATTTAAAAGTTGTCTCTTTCAAATTCCCTCGCAAATTTTCGAAACGCAACGCTATTGGCGGAACGAAACGTGACGACACCAAACACTGACAAACTTAATTTTCTAAATAGTCTGTACTGTCAACTACAAATTAGAAAGAAGGAGAATCTGTCACTGTCAATAAGTTGTTTGTAATTTGTATGATTGTTTGAGGTTATTTTCATTGTTTGCTAAATTATTAGTGTTCTTTGAGAATTATTAGCTGAAAGTCTGACTCCTGGTGATAAAAGACTTGCTACAATGATAGAAAGCGGTTTTGTTGTGGCAGATACAGCCAGATAATTTGCCTTAAATTGATGTATTTATGATGACTACGTACTTCGCAAGTTATTCCAATTTTACATCCTTTGAACTCAGAGGAGTAAAAGCCGCGAGGTAAATAATTTATAAATTTCCATTTTTCTCAGTTTTGTACACAAGAGAAGTCAATCAATAGACAATATGCATGTGATTCAGAAACGAACAAAAAAAATTATGTGTATACTTCATTGCTAAAGAAAAATACCCATATATATATCTTTTCAATTTAACGTGTTTCCATTGAGAAATTAATTATTTAAAAGCTGTATTTTTAAAATTCCCTCGCAAATTTCCGAAACGCCACGTGACGTCACGAAACACTGTCAAACTTAATTTTCTAAATAGTCTGTGCTGTCAATCACAAATTAAAAAGAAGAAGACTATCTGTCACTGTCAATAAGTCATTTGTAATTTGCAGTGTTACCAGATTGGGTATTTTTTTCGCAATTCTGGGAAAAATGGGAAATTTTAGAGAAAAAAAATAAATCTTTTGGAGAATTTTGGGTATTTTTTTTCTTAAATAATATAAATTTGTTTAATTAATTACGGTAGGTAGTACATTATCTTATAGCTTATAGTAGCAGGCAGCTAGTCTACTACCTATTAAATTATAAATAATTGAAGTAGGTACTTACAATACTACTGTGTAGTTTTGCAAAGGATGACACTACTCATTTTGCTCACAATATGTATTTTTTGTTCACATTAGGTATGTACAGTTGCAGTTGAATGGTATAATCAGCTAATTTACTAAACCTCTAGCTATTTGGCATTACAGCTCGGTTTTGTAAAACAGCGAACCCTAATACGCGGAATGATTCCTTACATTTGCATATTTGGGCATATGAAAATATATTTTGTCAGGTGCAGTTACGATGTTATTTTTGCACATAGGAACCATACAATATTTGTAATAAGATTTTGTGCGCCCTTCCATTTGTAATGAATTGATATTAAAAGCTTTAATCACTCACTTATAATCACAAATTAGATAGTATTACTTATAAAATAAAACTGTGAATCCAAAACTTCGTTGTTTTGTTGATAATATTTTGAATTTGTAATTTGCACTTGACTGACACTGACATATAAGTGTTTCTATGACATTGACAATGCACGGTGACGTCACAGAAAAAAGCGCAAAATGGCAGCGTTTAAAGTCGTCCAAAAATAATAGTAATTTTAATTATTTTTTTAAGCTTATTTAATAATATTCTGTAAGTGTTATATTTTTTTCCGGTTATATAATAACTTATAGAATCGTTTAAAAAAATAAAAAAATAACATGAATATACCCTATTAATTATAACCTAAAATATGGTACTACTATTTTTTGATTTTCTTTTTCCATTGACTCTGACATTGACAGTGTGCGGTGACGTCACAGAATAAAAGCGCAAAATGGCACCGCGTTTAAGTCGTCCGAAAATGATAGTAGTTTTAATTATTTTTTTTAAGCTTATTTAATAATATTCTGTAAGTGTGATATTTTTTTCCGTTTATATAATAACTTATAGAATCATTTAAAAAAATAAAAAAAAGTCATGAATATACCCTATTGTGATTCCTAAAAAGGTAGTACTTTCAACCAGATCGAGTTTCTGACCATTAATTAGTATGTCAACGCAGGCTTGATTCACATTAGGAAGAGAGCTCCGGGCGCGACGTTGAATGTATGAAGATATTTTATACAAAATGTTCCGATGGGCTCATCGTTAGTTAAAATCATTAGGTCACCTGCTGTTTTTAACCCTTTACAAACGAAAAAGAGAGGTGTTATAAATTTGACGATAATGTCTGTCTGTGGCATCTTAGTGTTCGAACGGATGGCCCGATTTCGATACAGTTGTTTTACGTGAAAGCAAGTTCCCTTGCGGTGGTTCTGATGGCGCTTACAGATATCAAGTCGAATCGGTAGTTCCGCTACTCATCACTAGATGGTGTTCTTGACAATCGGGGTTTTTTTTTAATTTGCCTAGCAGATAAACTTGTATTATGTAGTGGCCATAGTTCTTTAATTGTTCTAGTTTAATAGGTACTACTAATACTACGAGTATACGGCGGTCGCAGAGGTAGTTAAATCATGTAATAGTATAACTCACTTTTATTGGAGTTGGTCGGTATGAACCCTTTAATACGCCATTCAATATGGTCTAAGAGCTAAGAATAAATATAAAATATATTTTAGTTGAGATCGCAGAATTCGATAAAGAGAATAGGAAAACATCTGAGAATCCTCGTAGGTACATACATACATACATACAATTCTTTTCAATCCTAACTCTCCTAACTATCTACGAGAATTATTTATTCTATTAAGTGAGTTTCCACTACGCAGCGCTGAAAACCTTTTAAGAATTCCTGCTCACTCCACCGACTTTTACTCGCGGTCTTTGTTCTGTTCGAGCCGTACGTCTATGGATCACACTACCACTACCACTTACCTACTATCCGACGACGCGCCCAAACTCTAGCCAGCTTTAAATCCCAAGTAAAATCGCAGTTTCTATCCTTATGAAAGGTAATCTCCTTCCCTTGTTTCCACTTAGTTTCTTCATTTTGTCCTGTTATGTTTTCTTTGTGTAAGTTGTATGTATGTATTTATGTATTAGGTGTATGTATGTTTATTATAATTATTGTATATAAATATGTTTATTATATTGACCACCCCGCACTACCTAATTTCCCATCATTTTTTTTCTATATAAACGAGGTTTGGAAGAAATTGCTTAGCGATAAGGCCGCCTTTTGCGCATTTCCTAATTTTTAAGATAATTATGTTCTGTTTTTTACTTTTGTGCAATAAAGTGTATTGTATTGTATTGTACATAGACGATGTGAGAGCAACATTTAATAATTCTCGTTTTTCACCTGTCTGACCTCAACATCTTGCTAAACTTAGTAAAATACGGTTAGCTTCCATAAGATTAAATTCAACGCATCAAACAATAAGACATAATTAATATTTCAATTCCCACAAACATGGGTCAGCGTCTCATTAATAATAAAACCGTTAATGATATAATATAATTTAAATGTTTAATTCTTAGGTTTTCCCAGTAACTGTTGAAGATCTTTCGATCATCACCCTCCGTACGGGTAATTAAGCTAAGCGATGGAATAAATCATAGGATTTACCTGCCTCATTTAGCTGGGAAAATGAGCCATTACAAGCCCTTGGCAAGAAATTGTATTTTTATTATTGACTGTTGATGTAGCCGCTTTGTGGCGTGTGTAAGCGACTAAATGAGTCGTAGAATTTACCTGCCCTATTTGGCTGTTTAAATGAACCAACCAACCAACGTTCGGGACCAACAGCTTTACGTACCTTCCAAAGCACGGAATCATCTTTCCTTTCGGATAATCAGGTGATTCCAGTCTGCAATATCCATTACCAGACTGGAAATAACTTTTCACAAAGTATGCTTCCCAGTGGGATTTGAACCCACTACCTCCGGATCACAAGTCAAACGCCTCGAGCACTGGACCACAGAGGCAGTCCTGTGCTTTTGATTTACATTGTATAAATCTTTTATTCAAATACTTACATCCTGCCTGGTGTACAACAAACAACTACATTTATTTCATGAAATTGAGCTCGTAATAGTTGTGTAGCTAGTAGTCGCTATCGATTAAAATTACAACTCTAATTGTCAGGTACAGCAAATCACCCAAGCACCACTGTATACTGGTAGACCAGCCAGATCATTATTTAATCGATTTTTCGTTTTCATATGGTATTTCGGCGTAATAAAAATAATTTGGCGAGTTTGTTGTTTCCTTAATTTTGTAGGGCTCAATAATTCCTTTGACCTCTGTAATCCCGTAATTTAAACAACAATTTAACTTGGAAAGAAGTTTTATCCATGGATTAATTTTAATACCTCCTTTATAAAGGACGCGAATCAAATGGTTTTTGGAATTAAACATAAATACAATTTATTATACAGGCTGACTTTTTATTCACCTGCAAAATTTTTGAAGCAAGTTCAGTCCATGATACTGAACTACTTTCTATAAGAAAAGTTATTAAAAATCGATACAAATTATTATTTCATTGTCCCGATTATCGCTCACTATCTTGATAAAAATTGAGGACCCTGTCTGTCCCGTAAAGGATAATAGTACTTATATATATATCTCTATAAATCCTTGGGAGAAGCCTATGTCCAGCAGTGGGCGTCATTCGGCTCTCTATAACGTAAATACAGGAAGTTCAATTTCCATCTGCCCACTAAAGCTAGACCGCAATCTCAGATATGATTTACGCAGATTATGTAAGCCACTTCGTGTTGTAAAGAGCAATCAACATCTGATTCAGGGACCACTTCGTACCGCATCAAACCAAGTTTACGACATAGGCTGTTTTCACACTAGAGCCCTCGGACGTTTGATGCGACCATGAGACCACCGACATGCAATAGATACTCGTGCAAAGAGAGGCTTAACCGTGTGTACTAGTACTTATTCTGTGGCTAAACGTCCATTTAAACAGTGCAAGTTTCTTTCCTGTTTTTTTAAGGGGGCGGCACAATCAATATTTCCCTTACTACGCGTTCCCTTGCTAATGGTCGGCAAAATCAAGCCTTTTCTGGTATTATATACAGTATTCGGAAAACTGATTTCTATTTGCACCCCTCTCGCCACAGTAAAAGCTAGACATGAGGGATCCAAAAAAGTGTGTAGTGGGATATAATTAGCCTACAGGCGGCAAATGTGTCAATCCGCCAATGTCTTTAACTGGCAGTGGATACATATTTTAGTTTTTATTTTCCTCTGTTTTCATAATCATCATCTTCCCTGCCTTTTCTCTACGACTCCAAAGTTCTGTACATGTCAGCTCTGTATGCTTCATATCTATACATATACATATTTAATATTAAAACCATCCGATTCCGATATTATATCGTTTGTGGTCTCATTTATTTTACGGCGATGTCTTGCCATCCCAACCAGGAAGCGGCCTTAACAGTGTTGCAATGGGAAGCAGAGATTAGATGGCCTACTTTCCGAGCGGAATCAACAAAACAGTCGTTTCGTCAATGTTTATAGGGTGATAGTACCTTCTAAACACACATGGACTCGTTACTGGGCTATATCCGAAGCGTTGCACAACGGAATTGGGTTGTTAGTTAGTTAAGATCTTTATTGCACCAAAACATAATGATACAGAGTAATAGATTAAAGAAAACAGATGTCAAAATGTTGTTGCTGTTGATTCTCGAGTGTTTGGTTTATCTGTGATGTGCATGATGTCGGTTGACATGTATCAGCAAATTATATGTATGTTGTTGAATGAATTGGAGAATCAGTGTACGTCTACATACGCATATTGTATGGGACCCGACCTCTCCCGGCGCAGTCAGGTGAAATCCCACATTAGAAGTAGGTAAGCAGATGGAGAGCAGTTAGAGACTCAACAATTGGGTATTACGGTAGGTCAAAATAAATAGAATAAAACGTTACAAAATAATGCCACTTGTCATTGATCACATACACTTTGAAGTGATTTGAGATTTATTAATGCAGAAAAACGGATATTAAGAGCGCTTTTTGAATCCAAGGAACTATGACGTCATAAATCAATATTTCATACAAATCCCATAGAAAATGTTTGTTTTTGACGTTAAGAAAAAAGTATCTGATTTGACTTGTTGCGTAATAGCGTATTAGAAACTCACTTATTTATTACCTACATATTTATTTCACTGTTATATTTAGGTACAATATATAACAGACTGGTATAAAATTATAATTAAACTTGTACCTATTCCAAAATCTGTTCAGGATGAAAGGTGGAAGTGGAAAGAGTCAAAATGAGATGGGATGTGTGAATATTGAAATGAAATGAAGTTTTGAAAAGCGGACAGGATGAGATGAGGAAATGAGGTATGAAAACAAGATGCAGCATGCAGGTGGCGCATGCAGCATCGTTACAATTGGAGAATAAAGATTATTCTAAAGAATCGTAGTAGTGTCTCAGATTACTGTCCACAACCTAATAACCGCGTGGATATATATATATGATCCGTGGACGAAACCTAGTGACTTCAGTGGAAAATGTTTGTTTGTCCGTCTCACCAAAATAACTGATACTATGAGAATGCTTACATTTGTAAATTTACATAGTTTTACGTGAGAAACGTTTGAAGGTGCAATAAAAACTTTAAATGTGTTTAGTGTTGCCAATGCAGTTTAGTAACTGGATTAGGTACGGCAGTATACAGTTTTGCGGCTATGCCTGTTATTTAACGAGTATGTCTTGACGACCTCCGTGGCGTAATGGTTACCTGGATATCCTGATTTACATTCTCAACTAGCCGTGTGGTTCCCGGCAGAGTAGAATAGGACCATTCCAAGATTTCCCGTGGAAGTCGTAGAAGGCGGCGACTTAGGAAACACAAGCTAAATAAAAGCTTATTCATATCAATGAGACCTCTCCAACCCGTCTGGCCCTCGTGGAGAATGTAGGCCAAATTCTCTGACTGCCCTGAATAAGTATGGCTCTGGTAGTACAGGGAGGGTCGTGCTGCTGCAGCGGAGACTAAAAAAGAACTGATGATGGTAATGATTCAACCACTAAATAGAAATATTGAATGCTTTGACGAATAACAATAAACGGGCAAGCGCGAGTCGGACTCGTACATGAAGGGTTCTGTACCACCGTACAATGTTTTAAAACGCTGAAGAAACACATTTCTTATATGACGACCCCCTTTAATTTTTAACTTTAGCTTATTTTTAGTATTTGTTGTTATAGTGGTCATAGTAATACATAATTGGTGAAAATTTTAAGTATCTAGTTAATGCCATTATAAAGATCAAGTTAAAATCGCTGAAAAAACACGTTTCTTGTATAACGACCCCCTTTAATTTCTTATTTTATCTTATTTTTAGTATTTGTTGTTATAGTGGCCATAGTTATACATAATCTGTCAAAATTTTAAGTGTCTAGCTATTACGGTTTAAGAGATAGAGCCCTGTGACAGACGGACAGACAGACAGACGAACAGGCGGACAGACAGCGGAGTCTCAGTAATAGGGTCCCGATTGCACCCTTTGGGTACGGAACCCTAAAAATGAACGTTGGACCAGTTCGAACCAAGCGGATAAAAACCGCTCGGCGATTAAACCATCAGCATACTTGACCAATTGTGTCGGTTAAAAGATTACCTCAAACAAAGCCAAGGAAAAAGTTACCTCAGACAAATCAAATTACGTTTCCATAAATAGCAAATTTGACAGGGGAAAAATGGCACTGCCATCTCTCATGAAATGAAATAACAAAAATGAGATGAATGTTTAATTCAGGGGATGTGCTGGACCTGACGAAGATCCCATTTAAGACCTCCTGAAATATCGCGACCCATTTCGGCTAAAAATATAGGCTGTTTAATCAGGTCACATAAGGGACGGTTAGTACTACTAGTACATGATTTATATAAATATAACGGGACTTAGCACGAGCAATGTAATAAAAAAGGTTCGTGCTAAGTCCCGTTATATATATATATAAATCATGTAAAGTAGTTACATGATTTATATATATATAACGGGACTTAGCACGAACTTTGTAATAAAAAAGGTTCGTGCTAAGTCCCGTTATACATTTAACTAGCGGCCCGCCCCGGCTTCGCACGGTTTAAGAAGTGAGAACGTTAAGCTTTACTACGCACATTTGCGAAAAACGGCCACTTTTGGCAAATGTGCGTAGTAAAGCTTAACGTTCTCATTATAAACTGTAAACAGTAGTTCATAAAATACTTTGAAGGGTTATCTAGGATTTGATAGTAGCAAAATTTTAAATAATGTCTCCATTTTCTTAGAAATGATTTATTTTAAATGGGGGCAGCACTGGACCCCGGAAAATTTAGGTATGGCCTTAAGCCTGGTTTATATTACAGTTGCAACAGATATCCGGTATCCAGCCTTTCCGGCCCTGTTTTTGCTATCCGGCCTAATACCGGCCGGATACCGGATATGTGCATGCTATCCGGCCGGATACCGAATAGTAAATTTTCATACTCATTTCATATAGAAAATAAGACGTCAAAATACTGCCATACCGTAGAACGGTTGGTTCCCGTGTTATTTTAGTAAACTAATAATACAAAACACATATAAGCACACAACGAACTTATTTGGTTACAGGTTACAGCAAAGCAACATAACATAATACTGTTTTAACGTAAGCGTAAAGTAAATCTAGTTTATGCGAAATCGTTCTGTACTGACTCAAAAAATACCGTCCGCTTCCTTACTTTACCTACAAAACTTAACACGCCGAAACTTGAACAGCGCGTTACATGAAAATGCTTGATTTAGAAATTATTTAAAATCTTTAGTATAGATATACTATTGCCAGCCGGATATTCGGCTATCCGGACGATGGCCAAGCCGAATATTCGGTATCCGGTATCCGGCCGAACCACTATCCGTTGCATCATTAACTATATTTTGACAAGTGACAAGTGCTATCACTTGTCATCATCATCCGAGCGTATTCCCGGTTGCATCGTCAGCGGTTACGCTTCAGAGCCCGGGGTCCGCTACCTAACCTAGGTGATTTGACGAGGTTACTGGTTTTTTACACAGAGCGACTGCCGTCTGACCTCCGCAACCCAAAGGGTAGACCAGAACCAATCCTACCTAGGATAGGTAGAAACGCTAGATGGCGTTCGGGACCAACGGCTTTACGTGCCTTCCGAAGCACGGAATCATCTTTCTTTTCGGATAATCAGGTGATTCAAGCCTGCAATATCCTAAACAAACTGGAAACAACTTCTCACAAAATATGCTTCCCAGTGGGATTTGACCCTATGACCTCCGGATCATAAGGCAAACGCCTTGACCACTGGACCATAGAGGCAGACAAGTGCTATCACTTGTCACTTGTCAAAATGTAAACTAGTGTGTAAGAAGTGGCAAGTGACAAGTAAACACTGATAAGTGGTGTTCACACGTCTGGCAAGTGAATGTGCAGTAAGCTCATAATTATGCGGGGAAAGCAAGGTAGCGCGGGGCACAGCTACTTGTCAAAGAATAGAACAGGCTGCTATTCACTTGTCACTTGTTAGTGCCTGTTCACACGCAGAATCACTTGTCACTTGTCAAAATGTAAACCAGGTTTTATGCTGCAAATCTAAACAATTTGGCGAAAAAAACACTATGTAATATAGGTATTAAAAAAATCATTAAGTCTAAACTAAAACAAACAAAGCATGAAAGATAAAAAAGATATAAAGTTTAAAAGAGTGATATTTTCTTACAAGTACATTTTATTTGAGGTTTTTCGTTTGTCCACCAGACCGAGAAACCACTTCTAAATTATTAAAAGGCTAGCTTTCATTCTTCGCAACTTTGTAAGTGCAATCGGGCGTGCTCCACGTTTTAAAAGCAAAGTACTCAATGCAGCTTCTGCACGGTAGTAACTATCTTTTTTCTATTGAAATAAATCACAAATAAATTATCTCGTAACAACATTCTATATTATTTCTAGATATATTCTACATTTCAAAACTTAACTAGCTTTTCGGGCGTTGCGCGGTCTGCACGGGCTGCAAGCAGCCCGCGGTTTTTCGTGCAGCTCTTGAAGTTGGCTGAAGTACATTTCCAGTTGAGAAAATGGGTGAAAAACTGCAGCCAGTAAAGGGATCATCATAAAATGAGTATGGGCGGCCATCTTGGAATTTAAAATTGGATTGCAGTTTTAAGTTTGTGCTTTAACCCAGCATACAAAAACCTTTGCATACTGAATTTTAGTTCAATTAGAAGCAGACGCCCATTGGCAGCCATCTTTAAAATAAAAAAAAACGCTCAGCGCTCGGTGGGAGTAGCTCGGCCTACGGTCTTGATTCCGCACTTGACCTGAACAAACTTACATACATTGCAAGTTATGTAAAAGCTATTAAAAGGAGATGTGGTGACGCAAATGTCCTTTGGAAGAGAAAAAGCCGAAAAGCACATCCTAGTCTCCGAAACAGCACAGCTAAGGATCCAACCAGGGACGCACTAACTTGTGGAGGACATCTAACCATAACCTTTCTTCTCGAATCATCATCATCAGTTCTTTTTTATTCTCCGCTGCAGCAGCATGACCTTTTCTGTACTACCAGAGCCATACTTATTCAGAGCAGCCAGAGGATTTGGCCTACACTCTCCACGAGAGCCAGACGGGTTGGAGAGGGCTCATTGATGTTTATAAGCTTAGTTTAGCTTGTGTTGCCTAAGTCGCCTTCTATGACGTCCACGGGAAGACTTGGAGTGGTCCTATTCTACTCTGCCAGGAACCACATGGCTTATCCTTCTCGAATAGTCTGTTCAAACCATAAACTTAACACCGTTTAGCAAAGTAACTCGTAGCTAATCGAAAATCGATCCGGGATTACGCGACGTGTGCACTGACGTTTGAAAAATTAATCAGCAAGGTTTCGCCTTAGAAGCCATTCGTTCAAGTGTACTTTGCAAGCTTAGGCTGGCCGAGTTGACCGGTACCTGTGCCGGTACCGTAGAATATCAAGTGTCCCAAGTACTGACTAGGGTTAAATGTTCTGAAGTCATCAACTTACCATGCGTAAGTTGCGAATTTACCAGCAGGCTGGAGCCTAGGGCGGCAGATTTTAGGGGGCGGCAAATTTGAGGTCAATCCTCCTTGCATTGCACGCAGTTACTCAAGTGAAGGCAGGGCAGCAAAAAGGGCCCGCCCGCGTGCAATACCGATTAAGCCGCCCACCCTACAACTACGCTGCGTTACGTGAAGCGGATGAGTTTTTTTGCTCCAGCACTCGATCACGCGCATGAAGCGGATGAGCAGAGCCTCGCGCGTGAAGGGGATGAGGATTTTTATTTGCTCCAAGATCATATGTCTTAATCCGCCACTGGGGGCAGCAAATTTGTGAATCCGCCAATGCCAAGCATCTTAAGTCGATCTCCGCTGATGACAATTTTCTTTTTTCAAATTCATCTTTTTGGGATTCAACATTTTGGGAATTCAACATCGTAGGTCGTCCTACTATGGTCGTGGTTATCAATCGAGAACTTTTCTATCTATAGTATAGGTGGTATAGTATACCACCCATTCTCATCGCACATAAATTCTGTGCGCATTTCTAGTCTTTCAGATAAAATGAAGTCCGATATTCTTGCATGCAGGTATTCTACCTAACCTCTAATTTGTAACCGCAGATACGGTTATGAGTATGACGTCATTGTTTCCAGATGAAAGCCAGTTAATTTCTGAACACAAAAGCCGTTGAGATACTAAGTACAAAACCATTACAATTTTACCCGACTTGGCAAAGGTCCCCGTAATAATTTCTTATGGCTGCAGAGATGTTAAAAGCTTTTTTGATATTATCGCCTAAGTATTCTGTTAAACGGAAATTGCTTTTTTATTCAAAATCTTATATTGTTATTGTTGTCCTCTGGTAATGTTCATTAGGAAGAACAGCGACGAATCCACTGTAATCAGAATGAAGTTTCATGTGTGTATGAAATCTGACCGCAACAGATATGTGTGGCTGACCTATTTACCTGACTACTGAAGAAGGGTAATGTTTTAGCTCAGAGTTTAGAGAGCACTAAACAAACATAACTATGCAATCTGCATAGTTGTTTGTTTAGAGGAATATTAGTCCAGTCTGTGGGGATATAAAAAGGCCTTTGCCTTACAAAAGGTGGCGTAGAAAATGTTTTGACATAATATTGTTAAGGTATGGCGGCCTAACAAGAATCCAAGTTTTTGACCTTTTAGGGCGCCTGCGTGAGCCGCCATCTTGGATTAAAGTTTCGAAATGAGGTTTATTTTAAATAACGTCACAACCGCTTACTATATCACAAAAGTGTCTATGAGAGGTATAAAGAAGACAAAATTACTTACATTTTTGCATGCATGTTTATCCTGTTAGTCTAATAGGTACAAAGTTACAAGCGATGGAAAAAATAATAATTACAAAAAATCATTCAATGTTATAAATACTTTTAAACTATCGCGTTGCAGTATTATTAAATTAATGCATACGGGAATTAACGCAAAACGTACCTTTTTTATTTATTTTGCTGACGTTTCGTTCGAGTTTCACCGAACGTGGTCCCAGCTTGACTGAAGCAGCGATGACGCCTACGCCTCTCCCTGCCCGGTGTGATCTTCGTCCACCGTCATATTGTTCCGTGAAACCTGAACGAAACGTCAGCAAAACAAATAAAAAAGGTACGTTTCGCGTTTATTCCTGTATGCATTAATTTAACATTCAATGTTACTCTGACCTTATTCGTATCACTTGGCGCGTTCTACTGTGTATGACGCAGGCTCGTAGCGTTGAATAAAATACATTTATTTCCCCGACTGCGCCAGAAGGAGGGTTATGTTATTAGAGTGTATGTAAGTATGTATGTATGAATATATATTTTTTGGCACGCTCTACAGCCTAAACGGCTTAATAGATTTAAGTTTGACAGATATCTTTAGATTCGTCTTAATTTTGAGAGTGATATTGGGTATATTAATAATTAATAAAATCCAATATGGCGGATTTTTGGCGCCAAATTATACACTTAAATATTTTTTTATTTAAAACCTATCGAGTGGGGTATCAAACAAAAGGATTTCATAAGGGGATTACAAAAATATATGCAATATACATGTATAAATGTAATTTGGAATGAGTAATTCTGGCGCTAGCCGAGGCGTTATTTAAAATATACCTAATTTTGGCACCTTCAATCCAAGATGGCGGCTCGCGCAGGCGCCCTAAAAGGTCGAAAACTTGGATTCTTATTAGGCCGCCATACCTTAACAATATTATGTCAAAACATTTTCTACGCCACCTTTTGTAGGGCAAAAATACCCATTGACTGAACTTTAAGAGTCGCAATAGGCCACCTGGAAATCGCAAGCGGATTTTTAATACTTTTACAAGTACAAGTTTACATTTTCTTATTGAACGAGCTAGCATAGCGAGCAAAGGGTCTGAGAGTCTGCTTGAACTAACAAATGTTGTATAAATGCATTTATATGCTTTTTCTTTAATCTTTCTTTCATCAGAGGTTAAGGCCGTACTTGAATTTTCCGGGGTCCAGTGCTGCTCCCATTTAAAATAAATCATTTCAAAGAAAACGGAGACATTATTTAAAATTTTGTTACTACCAAGTCCTAGATAACCCTTCAAAGTATTTTATGAACTACTGTTTACAGTTTATAATGAGAACGTTAAGTTTATCTAGGTCTTGGTAGTAGCAAAATTTTAAATGATGCCTCCGTTTTATTTGAAATGATTTATTTTAAATGGGGGCAGCACTGGACCCCGGAAAATTCATGTACGGCCTTAATGAAATTTGGTAGGCGTGTATTATGTAGCCAATAGAATTTTTACGTTCGAACATAGCCAAATCGGTCTACGGGTTGCTAGTATATGGGGTTCGCGAGTGCACAGTTCGGTGGAAACTACTAGAGTACTCGTATTACCAATAATAACGTAAACAATACCTAAGTATAATATAATTGCACGATGCATTGAATGCACGCTTCAGTGAACTACGCCTTTCATTATATAATCTTTGAATCATATCACAATGACAGTTGTCTCAGAAACGACAGTTTCAGAAATATGGACATTACTTTCCTTACATAACACACAGGTGCAGCACGGAGCACACCGGGGAACTATACAAATTCGTTACACGCGAACGTCTCGGTGCAAACAGCTGTGGCGTTAATTTATTTATTTATATACTATTACGAGGTATTTGTTTGTAACCCTTGTTTGTAATATTGATGTTCGTAGTTTAGGTACTATCATATACTAGGATTAATATTGACCAAACGTTATCTAAGCCATTGTTTATAATGTATCTATATGTGTAAAATGCTTTTCCTAGAATTCCTCTTCTAGTTTGTCTGAAGTAGGTCCTTACATTACAAATGTTTACGTATCACTGGGTCAAAGCAAAACTGCTATTTTACTGATATTGTTATATTGGAGCTCCCGTAACTAGCAGAAACTTGAAATTATTAGTACCAGCTGCTTACAGAGATTGCAGCAAATAAATTACTAGCAAACCTGCGAAAGGTAAGTAATATATACAGGATGATTTTTTATCCACCTGCAAAATTTTTGGAGCAAGTTCAGACCAAGATACTGAACTACTTTCTATAAAAAAAGTTATTAAAAATCGATAAAAATTTTTCGTCTTTCCATACAAAATCCGTTTGGCTAAGCGCTGATTTCAGCCTGTATATTTTCAAGTAAGTAAGTATTAAAATTTTATTTTTTCTGCTACTTTGGTCTCACTTGTCTCTGCATCACCTTTCGGTTTACCATTTACAATTTTTGTAATAAAATTGAATAAATAAGTAATAACGCCATCCGCCGCCGCCGCACGCCGCAGGTTGAGCTCTTAAACCTCTACCACTTTAATTTCAGTTTATGTAGATATATTTTTAAAATAACCGGGAGTGCTATTTTTCATTTAGGGACTCAGCGATACACAAAACGTGTAGTTTTCCAACTCACCACTCGCGTTCCGATTCATTGCATCGTATTTTTTAAACCGTCGTGTCAGCGATAAGAGTACTATATTGTGTTACGTAGAAAATATTATAAATTCGTCAATAGTTTTCTAAACATTTCAACAAAAATAATAAAAAGCGTGAAATGGAACTGATTCTCAATGGAACGTTAGAGGTAGGTTATACTATCATTCTGGCATCAGTCAAGTCCATCAGTCTGGAATGACGTTACTGACGCCAGAATGATGGATGTTTTACACGGTTACACGGTCAATCCAGAATGCAGACTGATAAAAAGTACGTGTACGGCAAAGAGCTATAATGAACCTACCTATGTACATTGGTGTACGTATGTAGTAAAGTAACTAAAAGTACGGTGGCTGACGCCACAGAATAAATAGTACTAACGTACAGAAGTCTCACTCAGCAAAGAAATTCAAAGAAATATCTACTCAATGTGGCTAGCGATATGGTTTAAATTAGCTCACGCCAGAACTTAGCACCTTTTTGTATAGATACCTAAACATCCATTGCAAGCCAATTTCATTCTTATTACTCTGGACAAACGATTCGTATAACTGAATTTACAACCCGGAGGGGCCGCCTGCGCGCATAGTAATAATGTAGGTACATTTTTGATACCTAAACGGGGAGTGACACAGGCCAGCTGACGCGAGAATGATACAAGCGGGTTACGTGATCAGTCCCCATCAGTATTTCATCATTTAAAACAATTTTGATTTTCATCAGTCCGAACCATCAGTCTGTCATTCAGCGGGTTACACGATCATTCTCCGATCATTCTGATCAGACTGATGGACTTGACTGTTGCCAGTATGATCGTGTAACCTGCCTCTTACTTTGACATTTGTACGCTACAAATGTCAAAATTGCGAGTGGTCAAGATCACTCGTTGCAAATCCTTCATCATCATCATCATCATTTCAGCCGCATAACGTCCACTGCTGGACATAGGCCTCTCCCAAGGTTTTCCAAAATGACCGATCTAGAGCGGCCTGCATCCAGCGCTTTCCAGCGACCTTGGTCAGGTCGTCTGACCACCTTGTGGGTGGGTGTCCTACGCTTCGCTTGCCAGTACGTGGTCGCCATTCGAGAACCTTTTTGCCCCATCGGCCATCGGTTCAAATCCTTCACATACGATTAATTCAAAAATGCGGTCGTTTAGAAACACTCGCGCAAATCATTCGTAATGTGACTCCTTGAATGAAAAATACGGCTCCGAAACAGAGTAACGCGTCTCACCATTTCCCCGCACTGATATGGGACATTTTACATTACAATCACGACATGCCGCCTCTGAATGTAACGCACCTGTCGCCAAAAACCTTGCTCTGATAACAATTACTTGGGAGCAAAATGGCAGGTAGTACCCTTTTGTCTTAGCAGTTTCCCGTTTTTATCCGGAGTTGGCTCTCTTAGTTACTTGGCGCCAGGACAATCTATCATGGGTAGTCGAGGCAGGTTCTCCTCGTTTGTTAGTCTTAATATTGGTCCACCAGGACCTGGGACTCTTACTGGCAGGCAGGATTGCACGTTCAATTTTCTGAATTTCCTCATTTTTAGGGTTCCGTACCCGAAGGGTGCAAACGGGACCCTATTACTGAGACTCCGCTGTCTGTCCGTCTGTCCGTCTGTCTGTCTGTCTGTCTGTCTGTCCGTCAGTCACAGGGCTCTATCTCTTGAACCGTAATAGCTAGACACTTGAAATTCTCACCGATTATGTATTACTGTGGCGGATATAACAACAAATACTAAAAATAAAAAATAGTTAAAAATTAAAGGGGGTCGTCATACAAGAAACGTGTTTTTTTTAGTGTTTTTTACTTGATCTTCATAATGGCATTAACTAGATACTTGAAATTTTCACCAATTATGTATTACTATGACCACAATAGCAACAAATACTAAAAATAATATAAAGTTAAAAATTAAAGGGGGTACAAGAAACTTATTTCTTCAGCGTTTTAAAACATTGTACGGTGGTACGGAACCCTTCATATACGAGTCCGACTCGCACTTGCCCGTTTATTTTTCACCTTTTGTCTTAGAAATTAAACTCTTGACAACGCCTCGTCCGATCTAGCTCATGTTTGAATCTGATATTTTTATTTGACTCCGTTTGATTGAATAAATCATCATGAATATCATAGAAGATACGAGGGAACAGATGATACACACACAACCCTCTTTGGCTTCGACGTAGTCGGGTAAAAATTATTAAGTATAACCCAATTTTTGTCCCCATTGGAGTGATATTAACATGTAAATAGTTACTATAGAATTAAATTTTCCAAGGTCAGAGAGATAAATTTTAAAACTATTTTATTTTATTTGGAAGACCACCAACTATTATAATTTACATAGAAAACTTAATATATACAGAAAGTCTATTACAGGTCCTCACTGATAGAAAACATTGTATTTAAAATAAAATAAAAAAAGGTTACGATCTCTAAACAACACCCGCATATTCAGTAGGTACTTAATACGAGTATGTAACTTATTTCTTACACGAGTAGTTAATGATAAAACGTGTAAGTAAATATTAAATTAAACTTAATCGCATTGAATACTGTCAATCGTCAATTGTGTCGCTTGCATCATCAACTATCACACTTTCCTCTTTCAAAAACACTTCAATCATTCAGTAACTGTTTTCCAGAATGACGAAACGCCCTACAAAACCAACCCTACCAAAACGGGAAGGTACTACATTGGCAGACACGTCTTCCATTATGATATAGAACGCATTCCACAGTATTGGAGCGGAGAAATTATTGACGTGTTTTCGCGCTCCGGCTGCCGCCAAGCTATAATTTAAGTGGATAAATTTCTAAAGCATTTATGCTCATGATTTATCAAAACGATTGCATGGCTCACGAGACACATGACTGAAGAGACATCAGACGATGCGTTTCACGAGCGGCGTTTCACAACCTTAATATTTTAGTGCTGTGGCTATATTAGCCACGAGCAGATGGTGATGATGGTGATTTATCGCGACTACGTTTTAAGGCAAAGTCCCAAGAAGTCTGGTTAATAATACTAGAAACAGAATGAAATCTTTTTGATAGTGTGTATGCATTTGTATGAACCTTTACACGGCCCGGCTACTGCTGGCGAGCAGTAACTATGCACGGTGTAAAGGTACAAATGCAAGCGAGCGGGGTTTCGCCCCTACCGTGGCGGTGCAGTGTGTAAGAGTCAGTACAAACGCAAACAAAGTAAAAGCGTGTGGCGCCGCATGCAAACCAAAGTAAACGCTCTGCACCATTATATACACGCAGCCAGGGTCGGACTGGGCCTGAGGTTCTGTTTTGTGATACTTTGTACAGCAGGGAGCCCGCCTACTAGGGCCAGGGTGCCAGGCTTCTAATTTAAGCGAAAAAGAGTTAATATTATAGATGCTAAAAGCAGTCCGACACTGCACGTGGCGTAATGTGTAAACACTGTAATAAGTGCGTGGTGCTCCAAGATCTGGCCAAGTAAGTCTAGAAATAAGTAGGGAAGACTTATTAGCCACAACTTTGAGAAAATTTGTAAAACGTACGTCTATTCTTCTACCTCCCAATCACGCACGTTGATAAATCTGCTTTTGTGTATAGTTATTTGTTCAGTTGAATTTTGAATTTTGTCATATGACTGCATCTCATAAATTAAGCTTGCAGTTATTGGCTCTCATTGCTCCAGTTCCTGTGGCATCGCTCTCAGACTCAAACTATTTAAAGTTTGTGACGCGAACTGCTCGTTGGAATCCATACTTGCTGAATACGTCTCCATAGAGATCTCTGGTCATTAGTCATTACTGGTTCCTTATTGTCATTCTTTGAGGTCGCTTTTTTATCAGTATTGGATGCGGACTACCAATATTTTTTTAACGCAAATATTTAAGAATTATAAATCCTCTCCCGTTTTAATGCTATCGTAGTATCCATAAAGTCTATACCTACGGACTACAGCCTGCAGGCTGCAGCGACGTATGGTTCTTTGTCCCTTCACCATGTTAGTCACAACTTAGATCATTTATTATATTACAAAAGCGGTGAGTAATACCTATTTTGCGAAATTATGCTGCAGTGATTAATGAAGTAAAACGGCTTGGTCGACTTTTCACAATAAATACTTTACGTTATAAAGATATTAGGTCATATCTTTATTTATGTTGAGAGTTTCTCTAACGGAATCTATCCCGTTAGATCCCCTCCGGTCACCGGATACCGAGCCTCGGGTCACATCCCAAGTACTCTCAAAACTTTGCTAATTTAACTATTAATAGCTGAAATCGGCGACTTAGGAATGTATAGGTGACAGCCTAGGGAACGAGCAGCTGGTCATCTGTGCAAAGATTGTTGCTAGTAGCGCCACCTAGTCTACAAAACAATCTTTCACATGTATGGCGTGCGTGGCGGCTGCTGGCAACATTTCTGGTGACCCCGACGTGATGAGAAACTGTCGACGCATCTACTTGGTCGTTGGTTGGTTTGGTTGGTTCTTCGGTATTTCTTAGGAAATAAAATGCATGCGTGCTGCCGATACGAGGTTTGTATTGAGGGAGAAGTCGTGAGCTGTCATAGTGACATATTTCATACAAAAGTGAATGTTATACGCTCAGATGTTGCCAGCAGCCGCCACGCACGCCATACATGTGAAAGATTGTTTTGTAGACTAGGTGGCGCTACTAGCAACATCCTTCGCGCCTAATATACTGAGGGAAGTATTGTCTATTGCCAACTGTACCAATGCCAGTTAGCACAGCACAGAAATTGGAGACCAGCACAGTTCCATAATCTTGAAGAGACTATGTCTCAAAGATTTTATACCATCTGCTGCAATCACCAACCCGTCTGCCCGGCCGGCGGCGGCGTGGTGATTATGAGCAAATCCTTGGAAATTATTGGGAACGGCCTTTATTCCAGCAGTGGACTGTATAGGCTAGTAAAGAAAAAGAAAGAAGCTAAAATGGTTTGTTAGTCCATCTCGTACATTTTGAGAAATGTCTACTGGTTTTTGCCCATTCCCTAGCTCTTTCAACTTTCTGCGGGAAAGTATACCAGGTTATTATTTCATTTGGCAGTGGTTTCATTGTTTTTATCTTACACCAGCGTAGGATTAATACGAAATAAAACGGTCAGCATTCGAGGAAATTAATGTTAAAATGGTTGTCAGAAATACACCAATTGTAATAGGATTTTGAGCAAACCGAAACACATTATAATTTACGAGTTTATAAACCAGTTCAAGGATTACAGTCACACTCATGCACATGGCAACTATAGAATATAACGGAAAGGGTACCTACACCTACTTGTATCAAGCCAAAAGGGCTCAATGTGCATCAAAAATCAAAATGAACAACTTTTACTAGTGGACCATACATACACTTTGTATTGAAGAGATTATTTATATTTTTAAGCGACTTCAAAAAAGGAGAAGCTTTTCAATTCGAATGTATTATGTATTGTATATGTTCTTTTTTGGTGTATGTTTCTCAATAACTTGTCCATTTTTTGACCGATTTAGAAAATTATTTTGTTATTTGAAAAAGTACATACAAATTGATCTGATGATGGAACCCCAGAAATCGAAAGAACCACTCAAATATTTTATTCACACAAAAGTGATTCTAATGTTTTTGTCAATAAATCAATCATTTGCATTTATAAAGTGTGTTGGAGAAGTGGAGCTGACGAAGACCAGAAGTCGCTTTTTTTTTTGTTAAATTATTGAGATTTCGGATCCCTTCGTATTATAGAAATAGACTACAAGATCTGGACCCGATACGACAAAACGGTTTGATTTTGTAAGACAAGACAGCAGTCGTTGTGAACTCAAAGGGGTATGCGCTTTTAAACAATAGGCATGATGACTGAAAAATAATTTTTGGCCCACCGGTTAGATTAAAAATATTGTACACACATTTTTTCTTTTCTCTGAGAAACAATAAATGACGAAGATACGGCGTATTAAAATTTCACATGACGTCACGCCTTCGTACGATTTTTACACATTGGTGACGTCACAAGCCCCCACTCTGGAACTTAGATACTCAGTATATTTGTAATTTTTTACTCTTTTGATAAACTGAAAAATATGGGTACATTTTTTTAGATAATCTAACTAGTCTAGTTTTCTGACCCAGTAATCATCCCTATTTAATGACGTATCTGCTACAGTAATTGTCAGCTCACTGGCTGCACCGGTTGCTAGGTTCAGATTAAAGACACTTGTATTCAATAAAGACTATTCGAAGTCTGACTCGAGCCGGCGCGAGCTGGCGTTGATAAGTTTTGGACCCTCTTTGTTCGGCCTGCTATCTGCTTTAATGAGCGATGAGTTACGTCTATTTTCAATTACCAAGATTGCAGGAGCACTTAAGGCCGTGTTGGCTACGTCATTCGGTGCTGTTCTTTGTGCGTACATAAAGATATGAACTGGATTAAAGGCAACACTGCCTATTTTGGTGGAGATATGCAAAGCCAGTGCTTTGCACGCACGCAACTCGCTATATGATGTCGTGATAGTGATAAATTTTATACATTTTGACACTCGATCATTCTAACATTTGCATTCTGTAACAATTAGTTCAATTTGATACTAGCTCCTTTTGACAGTTGAACTATGCAACTTGTGATGCATTTGAGAATTGTTCTTTCCAACAATGGTATTATATGTCTGTTATGCATTTTGACTCTCGTATTAATTAGCACATAGGCAATCGAACCATTTGGACATTCAGTCATTTAAACAGCCATGTCCCGGAAGGATCCGCACAGTTTCAACGGACTTATCGGCTTTAATTTGGTGTTTTTCTATATGTTTAAAGTTACGTAATCCGAAGATTCCCTGTGTGTATAGACGTGATATGTATGCAGTGAGAAGCGAAGAATGCATTGTATCGCTCGCCTCACACTACGTTGATCCACTCACCTCTAGCCGCAGTGTTACCAACTCTCAAAAATATTTATCCCTAGTTTGTGTCAAAAAACTCCTAAAGCTGCCTTAATTATTTAGTTGTCCTCAGAGTTGTCCCCCTAAAAAGAATATGACCGCCAGTATTGCCGCCAGTCACCACAGAGTGGTTGTAGAATTACGTACTAGATGTCGTTATAAGTCGCTAGGTCAAGAAATAAAAATATTATTAGCTAAAGATAGAAGTAATTGGAAACAAAAAGGGGAGGCTTTTGCCCAACCATTCAATTCAATTCAATTCAATTCTTTATTTGCATAGTAAGAGTTCCATGGGACATAAATGGCTAAAAAAAAATTTGAGAGTCAAAAAATCCCTAAAAATACCCATAAAAATTTCAGACCCCTAAAAAAATCCCATCTCGCTTATTTACCCCCTAAATCTGGGGGAAAACCTCTAAGTTGGTAACCATGTCTAGCCGGTTCCTTTCGTTAATTTTCATCGCCTTTTGAACTTATCGTCTTTATATCTCCTCAATCGTATCCTGGTCTGATACTAACGCACACAAGATCTTTCTCCTACCAAATCCTCTTTGGTCACCTAGAGGCCCTAGAGCCACATATTATTATGTTTGTTGGATTCTAATTCATTTATTTATTTAATACTAGCTTTTGCCCGCGGCTTCGCTCGCGTATCCCACGGGAACATTACTTTTTTCCGGGATGAAAGGACCCTATGTCCTGCTCAGTACTCCTAACTATGTGTATGCGAATTTTCAAGAAGATTGGTTCAGTAGATAAAGCGTGAAGAGGTAACAAACAAACAAATATACAAACTCACTTTCGCATTTATAATATATTTTTTTTAATTAATGGCTTGACGCTACTTCGTATTTAGCCAGGAACAAGTTAATAAAACGTGGGAAATTCTTTTTTCCTAACAAGTTACAATCAAAGGTTGGTGTAGGCCTTTGCTTTCAGGGAGCTTCTGGTGACAAATCTATACGAGTCCACTGGTTTTCATAGCCGACTGAGTGGCGGACGACGCCCTAAGACGCCCACACAGTCCGCGAAACAAATATCACTACAGCCGTACTTTGACTATCCACTTTAACTATTTCACATATTGTTCATGAGCATGAGCATTTATAACACCAAACAACACCAATTTCATATTATAAAGTCCACTAAAATCAAATTGCAAAATAATTTAAAGAAAACCCTAACCGAACCCCTTGACTTCCCGCCAAAACCTCCATTTATAATATTAGTAGGATAGGATAGGAAGTATGATAGGATAGGATTTATTGCACAATAATCTAAAGATTATGATACAAAAGGTAAAACTTAATGATAAATCATTGTCTACCAGTTCACCTTAGGGACCTAGCAGAAAAGGTAGTAAATGGGGGAAGTAAGATTAATTATAAAATATTAAAATAAAGAAAGAAGAGTATTTTATAAAAAAAATTAAAACATACTTTGTAAATACATATTTATAGGCTAGACATACATATATAATTATTTCTTCTATGACTAAAGTAATATGTGAGCAGCTTCATTTAGAGCAATTTTAAGCTTATTTGTTTATTAGAATGAGTCTGTCTTCCAAGTAACAGACATAACCCGATCGCTGTTTCGTTATGTGGGACACAGTTTGTTACGGTCTCATTTGGCGTTCCAGATAAAGGGTTTAAAATAATATTTCATTTCAACCGTGCACTTGCAACGATTTTGACCTAATTTATGGAGTTGTTGTTGCAGGTGTTGGTGAGATGCCATTTATTCTACTAAAGTACTAGGATTATATGAATGACGCTCAGCCAAACGGATTTTGTATGCGAGCGAGGGCGAATTATTTTTTATCGATTTTGAATATTTGTTTTTATAGAAAGTAGTTCTGTGTCATAGCCTGAACTTGCTACAAAAAATTGGCTGGTTAATAAATAACAGCCTAAATATATTTAACTAATAGTAGATTGTACAACAAGAGCAAAAAACGAGTCATTTTACCCGAGACGTGCATACTGCATATATAGCCACCCAAGCCGGTACGGCGAGGGTGGATAGCAACGAGATCTATGTACTTACGTACTAGAGAAGACGCCACATACAACAGTAGTGTTCTATTCATCATAGGCTATCACTGTTCACCTCACATTAGTCACTCGCTAGCAATACGCGCATAATACACTCCACGATTCATTAAAGAAAACACTGTCAACTTAGTCAAAAATGCCTTGGTGTGTGTTGAGATACTGCACTAGTAATTCAAAGAATAAAGCAAAATATAAAGGAATAACTTTCCATCGGTAAGTAACTAGATTTCATTGATTGAAAATTAAATACGGACTGCCAAATTTCGGCTGCCATAATGTATGAAGTGAGTGAATGATCTGTCAACCGATTGAATAATTCGTCATAGACTAACAAAACAGAAGTGAAATGTAGACATCATAAATATGCCTACATTTCACTTTCTTCATGGATGCATCGAAAAACTATTTGTTTGCTACTCAGTTATTAATGTTTGTAAAACGTTTAAAAATGTTTATATTTATAATTTTTATCTACATATGCTATAAATGCTTTACAAAAGTTTTCTAAAATCCTATAAATCCTTTATAAAATTAAGTCACATCTCGTGACGTCTCACTAGAACCTCCGAGGGCTCAAAAGTTTTGTATGTGGGGGCTGTACCCCTACATTCTGTTACAAAAACCTACAAAATTACTGAGCCCTTTGAGGTGCCCCGCGCAACTTGAAACTACTATCAGATTTTGGATCCAAGATGGCTGCTTACACATTTTTGATGTTTTATTATGTTTGTCCCTATAATTCTGTTTCCTCGTAACTACTACACGGCTAAATAGATTTTGATAAATTATATGTGGTTAGATTCATCTTAATCACTTTAGCACAGAATAAATACCAGTAGTAGTCATAGGCTATATTAAAATTTTTGGAAAGCATAATGGCGGATTTTTGGCGCCCAATTGCGCAGCATACGTGTATGATTATATAATACATTAAATACATAGATAGCTAACAAAGAAAAAAAAACTAATAGGTATACAAGTACAAGAAATCACTTTCTTCTAGTGCAAAACATTATGTAAAGAATTTAAGTAAGAATAATAAAAGGTTACCAATGAAACAGATATGTGCAGTTTAACTTTTACCTTTATAAATATGATAAGAAAAAAAACAAAGAAAAAACACATTAAGAATGCAGCCGCCTCCCCTTCCGTGAAGTACGTAAAAGCTAGTCGTGGGTCTACAATCTAAAAATCTATATAACCATACAACCATCCATACACCCATCCGTACATCCAGCCATACTTACCAACATTCGCGTTTGTTAAAATATATGTAGGATTTAATTTGAACCACGTACTCGTAGGTAGGTAAAAATATATTGACCTTTCTGTACTACTCTCGTGTTTAGTCTATGAGAATGAAGAATAAATGAATAATCGAATCTGGGACATGGCCGTGTAGGAAGACGACGAGTCTATAATGAATGTAATGAGTGAATGATCTGATCTGTCAACCGATGGAATGATTCGTCATAGACTAACAAAACAGAAGTGAAATGTAGACATCATAAATATGCCTACATTTCACTTTCTTCATGGAAGCATCGAAAAACTATTTGTTTGCTACTCAGTTACTTACTAATGTTTGTAAAACGTTTAAAAATGTTTAAGTTTTATAATTTTTATCTACATATGCTATAAATGCTTTGCAAAAGTTTCCTAAAATCCTATAAATCCTTTATAAAATTAAGTCATATCTCGTAACGTCTCACTAGGACCTCCGATCCGAGGGCTCAAAAATTTTGTATGTGGGGGCTGTACCCCTACAAGTGCCCCGCGCAACTTGAAACTGCTATCAGATTTTGGATCAAAGATGGCCGCTTACACATTTTTGATGTTTTATTATGTTTGTCCCTATAATTCTGTTTCCTCGTAACTGCTATGCGGCTAAATCGATTTTGATAAATTATTATATAACTATAAGCCGATTACAAATCTTCATATATGTAATCTAAATAAACATATGTAATTTAGACCCAATACTTACGTATATGATTATATAATACATTAAATACAGAGATAGCTAACAAAGAAAAAAAAACAAAAAGGTATACAAGTACAAGAAATCACTTTCTTCTAGTGCAAAACATTATGTTAAGAAATTAAGTAAGAATAATAAAAGGTTACCAAAGAAACAGATATGTGCAGTTTAACTTTTACCTTTATAAATATGATAGTCGTGAGTCTACAATCTAAAAATCTATACAACCATACAACCATCCATACACCCATCCGTACATCCAGCCATACTTATCAACATCCGCATTTATTAAAATATATGTAGGATTTAATTTGAACCACGTACTCGTAGGTATGTAAAAATATATTGACCTTTCTGTACTACTCTCGTGTTTAGTCTATATTACCAAAAAGGGACATGGCCGTGTTTGAAGATGCCGAGTCTATATATTCATGTCAATGGTGGATAGCCACGTCGAGCGAGGGTAAAATGGGTTTTATACTGAGTTTTACACTCTGCTTGTCACTTCGATTGCAAGGAAATAAAAAAAAGAAACATTTCTTGTTTTAATTTTCAACTATGTGACGTTCGACTATGGTGTGAGCCCTAATGCCAAGTTTTATAAATATTTGCGGTATATTTTTTTACGTAAATGCACGCCCGTATTAATACGTATGTCGTAATTAAATTAAGAAATAACCTAAATCTCATAAAAATATATCACTGAAATGAAGGTGTATTGTGTTTATGTGGCTGTAAGGCCAAATTGCCTTAGTCTTAAAAGAATAAATTATTTTATGCACAAAAACATAAAAACCTATTTTATGCAGCCTTCTCTCGACATAAAGAACAACTTTACGAGCGTGAGAAGTGAAAAAATATTTTTTAATCAAACCTCTTGCTCTCTGCTATATATCCTTTTTACCAAAAAGCACTTTAATCCGCAATTCCGCAAAAAAATCTAATCTAATCTGACCAGTATTTAGCCGGAAAGTACTTATTTTGCAACTTAATACCATGTAAACAAAGTTTCTAGGCTGAAAACAGATAGTTCCAGCGAGCGAGAATCAGATAGTCTCGGTGACCTAGGCCGAGAGGTCAACACGGGTCGCTTCAGCCCTAACTAGGTCACATCGGGACCAAATAAAGGGGTGGGAATTATAAACGTATTTTCTAAAAAATCTCCCAGACACTCACCGGTACCTGAAAAATAGCATCAATAAGATTTTCGAAAAACAATCATTTTTTCGTTCAAACTTTTATTGTGAGGCCTAAGTCCTAAGTAATTATCAAGACAATAAATGTAAGCCCAAACTCGATGGGGTTGCGTCGTTTTATTACACCCTATAGCCAACTTCCGACTCGATCATCATATCAGATTCTTGTTATAATACGTGGGGCGCACTATAAGCAATAAGTTTCCGGAATGAATATGAAAAAATACTATTAAAGGTACAAAATTAATTTATTGTTTTTCAAAATAATCTCCCTTGGCGTCTATGCACTTTTTCATTCGATGAAACCAGTTTTGAAAACTTTTGTGCCACTCCTCTGTGGTGACCTCTGAAACGTGTTTTTCATACTCCTCGACAGCCTCTTCTGGTGATGAAAATCGTTGACCGCGTAATTGGTTCTTAATTTTTGGGAACAGAAAAAAGTCACAAGGTGCCAGGTCGGGACTGTATGCAGGATGACTCATGAGTTCTACATTTTTCGCCTTCAAAAAGTCGTTTGTCGGTCTGGCCGTGTGAGAACTAGCATTGTCGTGGTGCAGGATGATACGGCGTTTACGGTTATTTTTACGGAGTTCGTCAATAACTTCCGGCAAACAAATGGTCGTGTACCAGTCACTATTCACTGTACGACGATTCTTTAAAGCAACAGTAGCCACGTGTCCAGTTTTATTAAAAAAAGAAGCAATCATCCGCTTAGATGCACTTTTCACGCGCGCCACTTTGGTTGGTTTCGGCTCAT
The DNA here is from genome assembly GCA_963576875.1 of Acrobasis repandana. NCBI lineage: Eukaryota > Metazoa > Arthropoda > Insecta > Lepidoptera > Pyralidae > Acrobasis > Acrobasis repandana. The sequence goes on from OY756227.1 coordinate 16,917,261, forward strand.
CTTGAAAGACCCATACGCTCGATTGCTGCTTTGTTTTGGGATCGTAGCAATAAATCCATGTTTCGTCACCTGTTACTATGTCCCACACCAAATTTGACGCACCTTCGTTGAATCTGGTAAGCATGGCACTGCACCAAGTGACGCGGTCCGTCTTTTGAGCCTCGGTCAAGTTGTGTAGGATCCACCGCGAGCACAGCTTTCTCACACCCAAATGTTTGTGTAGGATTAATTGTATTTGACTCATGCCTATTTCTAAGGATGCGCGAATTTCATGGTAGGTCACATGCCTGTCTGTTTCAATCATACGGCGCACAGCATTGATGTTTTTGTTGGTCACAGCGGTGGACGGCCGACCATCGCGAGATTCGTCACTGAGATTGATACGACCACGCTTGAATTCTGCAAACCAGCTATAAACAGTTGTCTTGCATGGTGCTCCATTGCCAAAAGCTGTTTCAAGCCGAGCGATGCTCTGTTGAGCTGTCAAATTACACTTAAAATCGTAGAAAATCATACTACGAAAATTTTCCCGAGTTAAATCCATGTTGATGCAGACACACAATTTTTTAAATGGCGCCACAAGGTAAAAACAAAAGACAGTCAGATGAAACAAACTGCATTCTACAGCCAAAGAGTTCTATTTTCAAATGTTGCAATAAATTTTTAAATATTGTTTATGTAAGTGGCCAGTTCCGGAAACTTACAGTGCGCCCTATGTATTGCATTGTCATTTGATTTACATTAGCTCTGTGACATTAGTATACAAAATTACATCTCAATTGGAATCTGTCTGTCTGTGGCATCGTAGCGCTCGAACGGATGGACCGATTTCGATGCGGTTTTTTGACGTGAAAGTCAAGCAAGTCCCCTTGTGGTGGTTCTTAACTATGTTTGATGAAAATCGGTTCAGCCGTTTAAAAGTTATTGGGGGTTAACGCTTGAAAGTCAGGGCTTACTCTAGCAAATAATAGATGGCGCTACGGATATCAAGTCGTATCGGTAGTTCCGCTACTCGTCACTAAATGGCGTTCTTGACAGTCGGAGATTTTTTTAATTTGCCTAGCAAATAAACTTGTTAGAAGTCAACTTAGCGCTACCATAAAATTCGATTTAAACCTTAGCTGACATCTTATAAGCACGTATACTCGTAGTCGCAAAATAACTCGATGTAAGCAGTTATTTGGCTGAACCGCAGATAATTCCAATGCTGGCAAGACAGAATCAGTTGGTGCCGGTGACCTAGGCCGAGAGGTCAACAAGGGTCGCTCCAGCCTTAACTGGGTCACAGGTTATTGCTTGCCGCGCCGATGGGAACCAAAATAAACTGGCTTGAATTATAAATGACATGCACGGATTGTAATGCTTGCAGTAGGTCGATACTGTTATCTGTTTAGAGATCTGAGTAAACATTTGATTCAGAGATAAAAGAAGTTTGCGGGAGAATAGATTTTTTTCAGATCTGAGGACCAATCAAACCTTTGTAGGCACGATGTAATTAGCTTGAGTAGCCTTTTTTTCTATTCATATTATTTAATCCTACTCAGATTAATTAGAATATTTTTAAATGGTCTGTCTAATTATATGTTTTATACAGGCTGACTTTTTAATCACCAGCCAAAGTTTTGGAGCAAGTTCAGTCCATGATACTGAACTACTTTCCATAAAAACAATTGAGAGAGACTATAAAAAAATTTCGCCTTCCCATACAGATTGGCGCTCAGGCCAACTGATTTTGTATGGGAGGACGAAATTTTTTTATCTATTTTCAATACATTTTTTATAGAAAGTAGTTCAGTATCATGGACTGAACTTGCTCCAAAAATTTGGCTGGTGGATAAAAAGTCACCCAGTATACGCTATTACTCTTATTTTGGGGGTACCTTTCTTCTTAAGATAAGTAAGTACATACCTACTAATTTAATTATTCTTTTTTTCATCCATATGTATCTACTTTAAATAAATATACATATATACTATAACGCCTGTTTCCTAAAGGGGTAGGCAGAGAAAAATGAATAAAATAAATAAATATACCGAAACAAAAGTAGATAAATAGTCATAAACTAAAAGTAGATAATGGACATAAATAGTGAACTATTTTGACACAAAACACTGTTTACCGACACGCTTACCCCGATGAATGGGAGAATGGAAAGCGGTGACCTATATTTGGGGAGCTGGGAGGCCGCGCCACTTGACCTGCTGCCCCGGGATTCACCTGCATCTCTCCAAACAATACGACTCACTTTTATCGATTGCTGCTTTCCTAGTCAACGGTATTCTTTTGCCTTATACACTGTTCGTATGTAGAGCTCGATAATCCGGCGGAAATACGCTCACGAATGTTAAGCAACCCCGGGCGCGGGTTATACATACTTTGATAGATGACAACAAGCATAATATATCTCGAGTTCCACTGTGCTTTTGAAGGCACGCTTGGTTCTGGGAGAAGGGATAAACGGCGACCTACACTAAGGGGAGCTGCTGCTTGACCTACCTTTGGTTCCACCTGTATATTTCCAAAAAATATGACACTTCCTTTTAATCTCTGTTCTCCTGGTAACCGACATTCTTTTACCTTATCATGTTATTCACTGATTCATTATTTCTCATGCATGATGGACTCTTCTTGATTTCTATCAAGTCTTCCAATCAGATACTTACCATAGAATAAAGCGGTGACCATAGACAGTAGATCAAGCAAGATAGATACAGCCTCTATGAATTTGCGCATGTCTTCCTGACGTCAAATTGACTTCATTTAGGATCGTCTCTATTAGTCCGCATGTCAATTCATAGTCATTGAGCTCTCTACTGTAAAATACCTAAATCTATCGTTTTAAACCTTAGAAACTCGTCAAAAAACGTTAGAGGAAGTAATAAAAAAGATTCCTTCCGTTTGTAAGTAAATTGCTAATGAAAATTGGCACGCTAGGTTGTCATGCAAATTCAAGGACTTTCTTTATCTAGTAGTATATACAGATCTGTGGCGGTGACCTATATTTGGGGAGCTGGGAGGCCACGCTACTTGACCTGATGCCCTGGGGTTCACCTGCATCTCTCCAGACAATATGACTCACTTTTATTGATCTTTGCTCTCCTGGTGAACGCTATTCTTTTAAAGTAGTTATTCACCGACTATACTTGTTACTCTTCCTGTCCTTGATTTTACCTGCATCCCTCAAACAATAAGGCACACTTCCTGTAAGTTTCTGCTGTCCTAGAGTAACTACCATCTTTCTTTATCCCCCATCTATCACACTAGTTGACTTTAGGGTTGCCACCTCTTTGCAATCAAAGTACATTGGTGATTAAATAGGTAAGAAAAAAAGGACACAGTACACAGTACAGTGTCAAAGAAAAGTATTATTTATTTTTCTTTAGCATTATATTCAAATATTTTTATTGCTTCGCAAGTTTTATCTTATTTATTATCATTGCTAAACAATTGCACAGTATATATATATATATATATATTTAACAGCAATTTATTTTACAGTTTAAGTAAATAAATACTTAATTATTTTTTTATAAAAAAAAAATATTCAGTATAGTTTTGTCAAATTTGTCTTATTTTTAATACCTTTTATAGTAGTACTGCGTTGCTTGTCATAAATTTTTTATGGCACATCGAGAACGGAACATTAAAATATAAATGACTGGCCATTTAATTTAATTAACGATAATGTGTTTTGTTTCAATTACTTTCCTGTAATGCGACACTTATAGCTTGTAGAGCCAATATTACATTACAGAGGACTAAAATTATATAAGTACCTATCTGTCCTTGCTTACGTATTCTTGTGAAAGTGTGCAAGTTCGTAATATATTTTTATCTCATAACAAGGAAGTAATAAGATTATTTTTACATTTTACCATTGTACCAACTGGACTCGGGTCTCATTTTGTTTCCTAAAGTAAACCATTTATCGCCTTCTCATAAACGTCCCAAAGGTATTTTCTGGTAGACAGCGCTTAGCGTTAAGATTATATGTGTGTACATTAATCTTATAAGTGCAATAAATTAAATAAATAAAAATTAAAAACAGCTAAACTTGGATGAAGTCTATAAACAAGAATAACTTATTCAAACAGATTTCATTAATGTAAATAAAAACGAGAATGCTCCTTATAAAGGCATCCTAAGACTAAAGGCTACTGAAATAACTTCATTACAAATAGGTGTACTTAAAAACCAAGCTTAATAGAGTTACTCAAACGAATGTTCTGGAACGAAGGGCGGGCATTCACCCCGTCTCCTTAAAATTAATTTGAGATACCGAAAATTGTGAAATGGTATCGCTACCCGTTCCCTCTTCAGGTTTCGCACTTACATAAGTTAATTTACTTCAAATTACAGAAGTAAGCTAACATCACTCTCATAGAGCTGAAAATTGGTATGAATGTTGGAAACACCATGATAGATTATAGTCCCCACCGATCCTAAATCTACAAAAAAAAGATATAAGGTAACAAATATGAGTTGCATTTTTCTGCGAAACGATACATTTTGTTATAAATTAAATAGATGAAGCGGTTTAACAAGTTCAAAATGGTGCTTACATTTTTTTATTTAATATCTCAAAAAGTATGTTACTTACATAAACTATAAATAATATCGCTTTGAAATTTGGAATAAATATAAATAAATCTAGCCCACCGCTTATTCTAACAAAAAATCTGAAAAATATTTTTCAAAGTGCGACTGCTAGTATTTAGGGTATCATATGAAAGGAATTTATTTTCATACACGAAACGAAGATATTTTAATGTAATAAAAGGCGACGAATATTATTTGTCGCCTAAAAAATATCTCACTTATAAGAATGGAGGGACGAGATACATTTTCAGACAATAACTTTTAATCAAGAGATGAAAGCATTGGGCGAACAGGTGCGAGACCTATGAAACCTCACCCGTCTGGCCCGCTCAAATATTTCAGAGGTCATTAACGAGACTATAATACCACAATACCCTAGTATTTACCAGGTTTCAAATTATTCGCTTGCTTATACTCGAGTATTATTGTCTGAGATATCATTTAACATATGATATTTAGGGCTATTTTCAGTTACCGTGGAAACGTTAGGAAAATCGCCAATAAACAAACGGCCCTATGCTCTGTCTGCTTAGAACCGCGAGACCCAAAATGCTCTGTCTGCCTCGTCATTAATAAAGACGTGAGTGCGCAATCACATTATCACGGTTTTGTCCAGAATTCTTGTAGTTAGCATACGAGTATGTGGTAAATCAACTGTCTGCAAATGTAAAATCACTTTTAATTTTCAATAACGCAAATACTTGTTAGTGTAAACAGGTAAAGCTCACGATAAATCCAGAAGCAGATGGACCTTAAACACAATTGCGTTTATTTTTAAACGCAATCGTGCGTTTCCGACTCATTGTGGCAGCAAGTCTGTCTGCAATGCATTTTATTGTTTAATTCACCAAGGAGTTGAGAACCAAAACGCTTACACATAAGAGAAATACGAATATTAGGGTTCCGTACCCAAAAGGTACCAACGGGACCCTATTACTAAGACTCCGCTGTCTGTCCGTCCGTCTGTCACAGCACAGTGCTCTATGCCGTGAACCGCAATAGTGAGACACTTAAAATTTTCACCGATTATGTAATGTATTCTGTGGCCGCTATAGCAACAAATACTAAAAATAACAAATTTAAAAATTAAAGGGTGTCGTTATACAAGAAACGTTTTTTTTTCAACGTTTTAAAACATTGTACGGAGGTACGGAACTCTTTGTGTACGATTTCGACTCGCGCTTGACCGGTTTTTTTTTCAAGCTGCCTCAAAATGTAATGTAATCAGCTAAGTACCTACTCGAAGTACGGGCGGTTTTGCAAATTGGTCTGCTTTTGTTTTCGTTTTTCTACGTTCGGAAATACCATCTTCCTATAAATAAATTACAGACCGCTGCTAACACTAAACCCCTGGCTCGATTTCAGGCGAATAGAAAATCTCTAATTTTCGATAATTCATACCGGTACCTATATAAAGTTCGGTTCATCCATTTGGGTGTTAAATCACAAGGCAATTTGTTTGAAAATTCACTGTTTCCGCCAGTCACATCGATTAGTCATGGGAGTCATCATTAATAGAGAAAATTCCTTTACATTGTAAGATTAATATCCCTAAAGTCCACTATATATATCATGTGCCTATCGTGCCTTCTCCATTAGGTTCTGAGCTCCTTGGCCCTGACTGATTTATGCGAATTTGCGTGCTCATGCGCTGCTCATTGCAGCGATGCAATGACCTTCCATAAACCGCCTTTGTTCGATAAAACCACAAAGTATAGAGCGTCAGAAGCATAACTTTACATGCATCATACATGGGTACATACTATAACGTCTTCATCCCTGACGGGGTAGCTAGGAACAAAGGGTTGCAAGATCCATGCTGATGACTGTTATATGCTGGTCTCTTCCGTAAAGTACATATAATGTACCACCTGCTCCTCCGGGGCAAATCGTAGGAACGTGGTAGAAACCAACCAATGGCCGTTAAACCTAGGAATCCTTCTAAAAGGCTAGAAATCTGTCAATTTCTTATTACTGTTTTTCCTACGGCCACACATTTTGCTAACTTTGAGAATCTACATAAAAATGCAAGAGTTTTTAAATTTAGTTTATTCAATGGGCGTTTTTCCATTAGCCGGCACGGCACCGGCACCGTGCCGGTGCCGGGTAAGCAAGATTGTATGAAAATGTATGGCTCGCTTTTTCACTTACCGGCGCCGGCGCCGGCCCGGCCTCGGCCCGGCTTGAGACCCGCCGGCGCCGTCGCCGGCGCCGGGATAGCAAGCTTCCCACTCGATGCCGGCTCGGCAAAACTGCATATGTATTGTATATGAATTGTAGCCGTGTGCGTGTGTGAGTGCGCGGTTTCTTCGGTCATGCAAAAATAGTTGAAGAATTTTTTGGGGTGCATTTTCAACTTTTCAAATAGGGTATAATATGTTCCTTCTAGGTATCTGATTTTTAGTATTGGATGAATCCAAAATTCGACGTTTCTACGTTGGTATTGGCGTCGTTTGCGTAGATGTAAAAGATATAACAAATATAGTCGACGGCTTGACGATACCATTGTTATATCTACGCGTTGTACTTAACGTGTCGTCGTGCTGAAGTCCGTGTCAGTACTGTACCACTCAGCGGGCGTAAACCGGCATCGACTTCGGCGCAGTGGAAAAACGAAGCCCCGGCACCGGTGCCGGTGCACGGCCATGCCGGTGCCGTGCCAGTGCCAGGCCGGCTAATGGAAAAACGCCCAATGGGCCTACCATTTATAATTTTTTTATTACGATTCGTATACACACATACATAGTACACATATTTGTTTTATTTTTATAAAAAGCTACCACCTGAGCCATTGACATAAATATATAGACTCGGCGTCTTCAAACACGGCCATGTCCTTTTTGGTAATATAGACTAAACACGAGAGTAGTACAGAAAGGTCAATATATTTTTACATACCTACGAGTACGTGGTTCAAATTAAATCCTACATATATTTTAATAAATGCGAATGTTGGTAAGTATGGCTGGATGTACGGATGGGTTTATGGATGGTTGTATGGTTTTATAGATTTTTAGATTGTAGACTCACGACTATCATATTTATAAAGGTAAAAGTTAAACTGCACATATCTGTTTCTTTGGTAACGTTTTATTATTCTTATTTAATTTCTTTACATAATGTTTTGCACTAGAAGAAAGTGATTTCTTGTACTTGTATACCATTTTCTTTTTTTTTCTTTGTTAGCTATCTCTGTATTTCATATTATATAATCATATACGTAGGTATTGGGTCTAAATTACATATGTTTATTTAGATTACATATGTGAAGATTTGTAATCGGCTTATTTAGTCATATAATAATTAATCAAAATCGATTTAGCCGCGTAGTAGTTACGAGGAAACAGAATTATAGAGACAAACAATAAAACATCAAAAATGTGTAAGCGGCCATCTTGGATCCAAAATCTGATAGCAGTTTCAAGTTGCGCGGGGCACTTGTAGGGGTACAGGCCCCACATACAAAAATTTTGAGCCCTCGGAGGTCCTAGTGAGACGTTACGAGATATGACTTAATTTTATAAAGGATTTATAGGATTTTAGGAAACTTTTGTAAAACATTTATAGCATATGTAGATAAAAATTATAAATCTTAAACATTTTTAAACTTTTTACAAACATTAATAACTGAGTAGCAAACAATTAGTTTTTCGATGCTTCCATGAAGAAAGTGAAATGTAGGCATATTTGTGATGTCTACATTTCACTTCTGTTTTGTTAGTCTATGACGAATCATTCCATCGGTTGACAGATCATTTACTCATTTCATTCATTATGGCAGCCGAAATTTTCAATCCGTATTTAATTATCACTCAATGAAATCTAGTTACTTACCGATGGAAAGTTATTCCTTCATATTTTGCTTTGTTCTTTGAATTACTAGTGCAGTATCTCAACACACAATAAGGCATTTTTGACTAAGTAGACAGTGTTTTCTTTAATGAATTGTGGAGTGTTTTATGCGCGTATTGCTAGCGAGTGACTAATGTGAGGTTAACAGTGATAGCCTATGATGAACAGAACACAACTGTTGTATGTGGCGTCTTCTCTAGTACGTAAGTACATAGATCTCGTTGACCTGAGCTCATTAATTTGTTTCAACGTTTCTTACAAACATAGTCTTGGGAAGAGTAGTCGTATCTGTTGTTTCTATAATTTGTGACAAAACTCTTCAAAGAAACGATGCTCCGAGGAATAAAGTGCGAAGTTTATGCCGACTCGCTGCAATCGCTGGGTGGGTTATGATTTTTATGGCCGGTTTTATCTAACCGTCCGCATTTTAGGTCAAATGTTGCAAGATTTTAACGACTCCTTGCGTAAAATATTTGTTCTTATACATTAAAGACATAAATCTTAAACGAAATTTTTTAAATATCAAATGTCAGTTACAAAATTTTTCACAAGGACAACTTTTAAATATTTTTAAATTTTAAGGTGTCTATCTACATGGAAATACGTAAAAATTAATTAAATGAAACAATTGTTTAAACTACGATTGACATTTGTTTAACTGCGTGTTATGTGGGTCTAGCAAATCGCCGACTATACGATTTCATATTGCCAACCGTCGAAAGTCTACTCTACTTTGACCTGTCAAATTCATACTAGCATGGGAGTCAGGCATGAGATAAAATACGTTTTAAGAATAAAATATATTTTGTCGCTCAATTTAACTATATTTAATTAAGTAAAGTAAATTATAAGAAGTGTGACAAATTACAAAGATAAAAATTTGTCGCCGTAGCCATACTAGCCCGACAGGGCTCTGTCTGCTAAGAGCCGCAAAACCAAAATGCTCTGTTAGGAAAGACGTATGTGTGTGTTTACGGTAAAATAAACCGGCCAAGTGCGAGTTAAACTCGCGTGGAGAGGGTTCCGTACAATTTATTGAATTCTTATAGGTGAAACTGTAATCTACAAGGAATGAAATATATATTGTATTTTTTTTCAAAATTTTAGGTTCAGTAGTTTCGGAGATCAATGGGCGGGTCAATTTTCGTCTTCTTTCATGAATAAAATCAAAAATATTAATTTTACAATAACAACAAAAATATATTTGAGATCCTCATAACGAGCCCTTTCATTTGATATTTGACACAGTAAGGTTTTAAAATCATTTTTTTAACTTCCTAATTCGTCCCCAGAAAATGACCCTTGTTTAAAAAAAAATATTTATTTACTTTGCACATATGTGTTTGGGTCATAGGATTACAACATTTTACTAAATTTCACGGACGGACAGACAGACGCACGAGTGATCCTATAAGGATTCCGTTTTTTCATTTTTTGTACGGAACCCTAAAAAGACAATAGGTCTCGTAATAGCTATACTCGTATTCTTGACCCCTATCGTCCGGTCCACTAGAATTCAATAGGTCAATGAGTTGTGAATATTGTGAAACAGGAAGGATACTGTGGCTAGGTGATCTTACGGCCTTCGTATGTAAATATGCTCAACTAATTATAATATTTATGGACTTCATCAAGTTCATAGGTCTACCGAACGACCTCGTATGTTAACTTGGAATACATCATAGGGACGGGTAAAAAATATTTAAAAAAAAATATCGACAATTCTACTATTTTATTTGAAAAGATATAGCTGTATTATACGTTATTTATTTTTATTATACTGTGGCAATATCGGTAGTTTAGGTACTTATACTATAAGTAGATAAGTTCGATTCCCAGTCAGCAGCAGCTGCCTTCGCTAGGCTAGGAATTTGACCGTTAAATTCGCACCTGGTAATGTGGGTCATAAGAAACTAATGACATTTAATCCCAACTAATATTATAAATGCGAAAATGAGTTTGTACTCGTATATTTGTTTGTTTGTTACCTCTTCACGCTTTATCTACTGAACCAATCTTCTTGAAAATTCGCATACACATAGTTAGGAGTACTGAGAAGGACAAAGGGTACCTTTCATCTCGGAAAAAAGTAATGTTCCCGTGGGATATGCGAGCGAAGCCGCGGGCAAAAGCTAGTATTATATACAATTACAAACGCTAAAGATATAATTACTTATTTTATGGCACGCAATGTGTACAAAGCTTTAAGTTGCACTTTATACATTTATTTCATAAGTAAGTAATAGTTACTTCGTTGTACACAAAAAAAAGTTAAAACATACACACAGAAAAAGACATTTAAATGTACAATGGGCGGTCTTAACGCTAAAAGCTGTTTCTTCCAGACAACCGATGGATTGAGAGAATAAAGTGAAACGTTAGTAGACGCGTTTGTATACGACTTAAATAATAAGTACATATACAGGGTTATTTTTAATTAAACGGCAACTTTTTTGGAGCAAGTTCAGTCAAAACAAAATTTCGTCCTCCCATACAAAATCCATTTGGTTGAGCGCCGATTTGTATGGAAAGTCGAAATTTTTTTTTTCGTTTTTAATAATTGTTTTTAAATGGAAAGTGGTTCAGTATCACGGACTGACCTTGCACCAAAAAGGTTGCCGGTTAATTAAAAATAACCCTGTATAATACAATTATTCATACTACGGTAAGGGATAGAAACGTGATTAGACGTATGTATAGGCAGTACTAGCGTAGAATATTAAATAATACTATGTGTCTATGGACAAGTCTCATCTTCTGCAGAATCACATATTTATGGATTACGGAAGCAACTCCTGAATTATGAAGCTCAGGCCAACTTTATTACACATTCATGCATAGACACTTCTTCTTCTTCGTCTAAGCGTGTTCCCGGTTGCATCCTCAGCTGTGCTGCTTTGGAGCCCGGGGGCGCTTTCCCGCTTTTTCTTCTCCAAATATAATATGCATGTCAATGGTCACCCAAGGATGCCAAAGAATTCGCAAAATGGAGAAGAGATAGCCGGACAGTTTAAATGATTTGGCTATAGTTTTACGACCGGCCGCCTGCCTGACGTCAACCCTCCTTGGGAATGCAATGGTAGCACAAGATATTTGTGCTCAAGTCCTTAAGTCGCCTCTTACGACATCCACAGGAAGAGATAGAGTGGTCCTATTCTAACCCGGAACCACACGGGTACATACACGCTATCACGTCTTAATCCCTAATGGGGCAGACAGAGCCCAGGTCCGCAAGACCCAAATACCACTTTTAGCGTGATGGTAGGCAAGAAAAGAAAGAAAGAAATCATTTATTTGTCAAACATAGGTATAAACAAGTTGGTAAAAAATAATAGTACGGCCGCTATGTTTTGCCGTTGTACACAGCATACAAATATTTATTAAGTCAAAACAAGAACTCCGTGTGGTTCTGGGTTAGAATAGGGCCACTCCATCTCTTCCTGTGGATGTCGTAAGAGGCGACTAAAGGACTTGAGCGCAAATATCTCGTCTACAATTGCATTCCCACGGAGGGTTAACGTCAGGCGGTGGCCGGTTGTAAAACTTTTCGCACGAATACATTCCCTAAGAGGGTTGTCGTCAGGCAGGCGGCCGGTCGTCAAACTATAGCCAAACCTTTCAAACTATTCCAGCGATTCCTTCTTCATTTCGCAAGGTCTTTGTCATCCTTGGGTGACCAGACCATTAACGTGCATGTTATATTTGGAGAAGAAAAAGCAGGAAAGCGCACCCCGGGCTCCAAAACAGCACAGCTGAGGATGCAAACAGGAACGCGCTTAGATGAAGAAGAAGAAGGTAACATAGGCAAGAAGGGGGAAAGGAGTCAAAATAATGATGTTGCTAGCCGCATATCTATTACATGATTCACATTTTCGCCCATCCCCTCCATCGGGTTTTACGATCACTTCTTAGTTATTCCAGTTCCAACTAACTTCATTATATAATATAGTAAAAAATATAGTAGTTAAATTAATTTCTGTTTTTCCTACAGGTTGACTGGTAGAGAATACATTAGCGTTAAATTCACCTTTTGTACCCTTGTGGTCAATAAAGATTTTAATAAATAAATTAATAAAGACCACGTCCTAGACTCCTAGATACTAGATGTAAGAGTAGTGAGTTATAAAAGTACTTTAAATATGAATTTGTGATAGTAAATACAATAAAAAGCACAAGCATACGCAGTAGCATATGCAGATTTTTCTCTCGTCTTATTATAAAACGTGTTTTCTATTAAGACAGTAAAATTCCTATAGTTACTATAAACATTAATATTTTTATTGCACCTAATACGTTATATATAAAATAGTTTAACATAATATGCAATCGATTGAAAGTTCAGCTCTTTACCTATATATTTTTAGCCAGACAGCGATCCATTTATTAGCGTGCACGTTGCAAAGTCAGTCCCTAGGGAGTAAACAGCTTGATCGAATTGCAAGTATATTGCTCCATAGTCGTTTCTAATAAGAGACCCGTGTTTGCATTTTATTATTAACAAAATTGTAAAGAATTAAGTATTCTTCAGCTGTTTTTACTCCGCTATGCTACGAATTTCGTAGACGTTTGAAGCTTTCGTATAATCTATAGAACTTTCTGATAAGGTCTATTATATTTCGATAAAAAATTTCATTTGTCAATATACATTTTATATATAGTCAATAAAAAATATTACCCGGTTAATCATATAAAATTATTGGATAATATATTAATATTCAAGGAAAGTTCGTTTTTTTTTTCAAATGCCGGTTTCGCTACTCAAACTACGAATTTCGTAGGCCTTTGTAGCTTTCGTAGCACCTCGTAGCGGCGAGTTGCGCAGTAGCTGAGCCTTCAAAGAATTCACGAAAAAAAAAGATTGTTGTGTTTGATGTTTTCGCTATCACTACATAGTATAAAACAAAGTCGCTTTCCACTGTCTGTCCCTATGTATGCTTAGATCTTTGAAACTACGCAACGGATTTTGTTGCGTTTTTTTTAAATAGATAAAGTGATTCATGAGAAAGGTTTATATGTATAATACATACCCGTGCGAAGCCGGGGCGGGCCGCTAGTTTGTTTATAAGTTAATTGTGGTCTGTCAAAATGTATTTTCAATTATTATTTTGTTACAGGTATGAGCATAACAGAACCACTGGGAACTATAGTAAGTATAATCCCTTTTTTACAATTTTATTTCATGATACTGAACAACTTTCTGATTTGGATTGAGTTAAATATAATTTACTTATGTAATATATATAGTAGGCTTATATGTATATTATATTTATATGTTTACTGTAAGTATATATTAATTGTTTTTGTAATTTTTAGTAGCATCATATATTTTATTAGCTTGTAAGTGTTGTACAAAGTTCCACCCAAATTTTGGCATTATCGTCTCTGGTTTAGACTGGTCTGACTGGAAGAGATCCCTGACAGGGATAAGTCCGCCTTTGTACTTGTTGTTGTATTAATTAATTGTGTCTTTTAATGTACAATAAAGAATTAATTTAATTACTTACTTTATTCAAAACTATATATTATTATAAGTATTTTTTGCTTGCCATAAAAACTGATCAGCTTATCGATGAACTTGTATGGGAGACCTAAAATTTATTTCTATATTTCGTTCGTTTAGTATCATGGATCTGCTTTTTAAATAATTTTAGTATATTTTGTTAGATTGAATATGAAAGAAATAAAAAGTTATTAGGATACTTATGCCCTATTTCGTAATAGGATATATTCTTAATAACTTTGTATTAATCACACTTTTATTCTACTTATCTACGACGGTTGCAATTATATACAAATAAATAAACGAATTGAGCATCGTGAACTAAAACAAAGACAGGGAAATAATAACTTACGTTTCAGTATAAAAATTCGGCGCAAAAGAACAAATTACTGCGTAGAAAGCGTCCTCGAGGGCGCGGCGGAAATCGCTTTAGTGCGTAGAATTGAAGCCTACAAGGAACGAGGAACATCACCTATTAACATGGTTCGTATGTTCGTCCATTCCCTTGATCGGCTTCTACGATCTGCGCGGGAAGAGAAGCAGATTGTACATTCTAAGATTTTTGTTTTGTCGGGAACGAGTAGTTCGGATAAATCCAAAATAGCTTTACGAATTAAATTTTTCGTTAATTGTTTTTATGAAAAGTAGTTCAGTAACATAGACTGTACTTGCTCCAAAAATTTGTTTGATGGTTAAAAAGTCATCCTATTCACAAATATATTAATGAATTGAGCATCATTAACCAAAGTACAGCCAAGAAAATAATAACTTCTACGTTTCAGTATAAAAATTCGGCGCAAAAGAACAAATTACGGCGTCTAGCTACGCCACTACGTCCTCGATACGAGGGCGCGGAGGAAATTGCTTGAGTTTGTAGCACTGAAACCTCCAAGGAACGAGTAGTTTGGATAAATCTAAATAAAGTCAGAAGTGAAAGCTATACGAATTTCATATCGATAATTGTTTTTATGGAAAGTTTACGCTCCATAAGTTTTGGCTGGTGTAAAAAAAAATCATCTGTTCACAATAAATTATTGAATTGATTATGCTCAATTCAATAAATTTATGTGTGTACAGGATGAATCGTGAACCAAAATAAAGCCAAGAAAATAATAACTTCCACGTTTCAGTATAAAAATTCGGCGCAAAAGAACAAATTACGGCGTACTAGCGTCCTCGAGGGCGCGGAGGAAATTGGTTTAGTGCGTAGAACCGAATCCTCCAAGGAACGAATATGTAGTTCGGATAAATCTAAAGTACCTAGGCGACCGAGTTTCGCTAGTTGAATAACATGGAAAAAAAGAGGTTCTATTAAAATATAACGTAGCTAGATGGATTTTCACCCCCGAAACCCACTTGAAAACAACATGTCCCAAAATCAATCTGGTAAATAATGCATCAGCATTACGTTGGACCTATTGTAATCAATTAAATATAAGATTGTGTGCAATTAAAAATAGAAAAAGTTAAAAATTTAGAAAAAAATACAAGATTTTTCAGCGTTTTAGAACATTGTACGGAGGTACGGAACCCTTCATGTACGAGTCCGACTTGCACTTGACTGGTTTTTATTGGTATGATGAGATGCTGAACATAGACGGTTCCTACACCAAGTACCTATATTTACGCAATAATGATAAACGTTTAATTTTTAGTTGGTATTTTACAAACAGCACCGATAACGAAGTGCTTATGTAGATAAAATTTTATCGATGGCATAGATAAAATTTTATGAATTTTCAATCACAATGTTGTTCGAATAGTTTCCAAGTAACTTTCTCAAAATTGCCAACAATTTAACCCTTCTCATTGTATTTCCTTTATTGGCAAACTAGCTTTGATTTACAGCTTATGGCCCCGCTAGTTCAGAGCCAAGAAAACTGTGTTTTTAAAAAATCACTGTAATTAAACTACTACAGTTTATTCCCCAAAAATTTTACATAAGAATTTTAAGGCTTTTCTACAGACATTCACAATATCCAAAACACGATTGAGCATTTTTGGCTCGATAGAAAAAAATCACAAACATATCTCTAAATTTCCCTTTATAATACATATCATCATTATCATCCCAGCCCTTCTTCCGCCCACTGCTGAGCATAGGTACATAATATTACTATTTTATACAATCACCTTTTTATATGAAAATTATACCAAAAAATGTATTATATAAATATCTAGTCGATTTAGCTACAAAAATAAAATATAATACAAAAAAAATAATAAATAAAACACAGTGAAATATTCGTCGAGAGCGAAGAAAGGCCCCCTAGATAGCATTTTAAACTGTATAAATGCTGTACAATGAAAATTTTGGAGGGCTTAGGCTGTACTAATTTGTTGGATTATGGCTGTATATCCGAATGTACAGCAGTTATATCTGCAAATTGGGCCCCAAATTATACAGCTCTAAGTGTAGATTTAGCTGTCTAACAGCTGTATAATAGCTGCGATATTGCGCAGCTATTGCTGCCTTAGAGAATAGTTAGATACCATTACACAGATACTGTTCATAAATCTTACGTGTTTTATTCTTATATTCAGTCTCTGGCTTGTAAACGTCTGAACATAAGAATTAAAATATTTTCGTGGTTGAATTGTTCCCTACTTATGTTCTTAAGACTTTATTCATTGGATCATCGAACACAAGGTGGCCATTTTAATTTGTAAAGTGACAAATATTATTTTGCTGTATAGTGGTAAGTACCCGATATTTGTTTCTTGGTCGTTATTTTGCTTGCGGCTGCTACTTCTTCGTGAATATGTACATATACTAATAGTAAGCCAAAAACTCATGCGCTCTTGAAATAATAGATATTAACAAAAGTGTTCGTGTAGTAAGAACCGTGTAACCCAACTTGAGACTAGCTTTATAAGTTCGCAGTACCTCCTATTGAAAATACATTAAGTTTTGTATGGTATTCAGGTAATATTCTATGTAAATATCGCCGAAATTTTCAAATATATACACAAAAATATTTTGTGAATTATGATACCATAATTTTTAGGTTAATGTTTAATGGCGTCTTTAATTTATTATTATTATTATTATTTATTTACACAATACATTTAATACATTAATGTTAAGTCCATTTACAATGCCATCATAATCTCTTTTGAGATTTACCGTGCATCGGAAATTGCCATGTTAATTTGCGATTATACATATATTATAAACACTATATAAAAAATAATAAAACTAAGATATTTTACACCACAAACAAACCTAAATGATATGCATTACAACAACTGAGGTGTTATTATAAAACCCTTTTTGTTGACGAAGCCCGGTGCCGGTGATTTAGAAGTAGGTACTTTACCTGCATCGAGCGCGAACGACAGAACCGGTTAAGTTAACTCGTAAACAACTTAGATATGGGATGATACTTTTTGTCTAAATCGATTGAGAAGTTGAAATGTGTGGTATGTTTAGTGTACCTCCATGTAAAATAGTATATGTGTTCTAAAGTTCTAAAAAAAAAAAAAAATATAATAATAATAAATTTAAAGTGGGATATTTTTTACAAAATATTTAAGAACTAATCTCTAAATTGGTATATTTTGTATAAAGTATTTTTTTAACTTACATTTAATGTTTTTCTTATTTATTTGTGTTTTTAATTCTTTTGGTAATTTATTTATAAGATCGGGTACCATATACTGTAAGGTCCTTTTGCCGTGTAAGTTATTATAGTTCGGAAGTATAAGTTTATCCTCTAGTATTCTACGTGTCATCTTATGATGGTGGGTCTTCTTTTTATTTTGTATTTTTTCATTAAATTATACAGCTGTTGCTCTTCTCGTACTCGATTACAAAGCTTTTTGCATAACGAAGCAATAATTTAAGTATATACAACAGCCTAAAGAGTAACATTAAAAGTACCTTAGAATTTAATTTGTATAGTAGCTGCTTAAAAGAATACGTTTATTAAATATTACAGCAATTTAGGGTTTACTTGAAAGCAAAGAAGAATCCCATTCTGTATGTCCAATATGTAATACTGTACCTAAGTAAGGTTTACACAACTACACAGTTTTTGACATATTACATTATTACACATACTAAAATACTTATTTCGTAATCTTACTTTTTTAGGTTCAGCATGCCGTTCAAGATAGTAGAAACACTTGAAAAAGGGAAAACTCAGCTATCCGTCGTACTCAGTCACTGGGAGGAAAAGGGTTTACTTCGATGGCCCTCAAAAAAATGTACCACGAGTAGTAAACTTGTAAGGAACGAAAATTCAATACCGCTTGCAGATTGGTTAACCATAAAGTGTACTGTAAAACGGACCTCAATACCTTCATACAGCAGAGAAGAGGAAGAAATTAATATGATGACGCAAAATACTGACACTGACGTCACCAATATTGATATGAGAAATATTGATGAAACCATTAAAGATATGGCTTAACTCTTGAATATCGGCAGACCATCAAAATTTATAATCAAACTCACTAGATCTGGAACATTCGTCATATTATAAAAAAAAAATGCTGACAATGGAGTCCATTGTGCCAATATTCACGATCACTGCCAATCGATTTCATGTTAACTTTAGTCGCTGTACGGAGAATTGTTCTTGGATTCTGCGGTAATAAATCTGTAAATTTATCATTTATGATTTCTATTAAATCCTTTAATGCAGATTGGGAAATGTTTTTATCTATGGCCCATTTTTTTATCTTACTGCGAAATATTAAACTACGATTTGCTTCGTCATCATCTGATAAAATTTCAGATTCAGGAATTTCGAGAAAATGTTTGTAAGTAGACTCACTGATTTGGTCATTGACCATAATATCCAGTTCTGATTGTACGGAACCCTCATAGCTTGTTACTAATCCAACATACCTATTATCAGCAGTCAAGGCCGAATAACTATGGTCGAACATGTTTTGAGGTACGGAACCCTGGCGCAAAACAAATTCACAGAGAACACAATAATGTACTATGCAAAACTGTCATTTCCAGTTTTACTTAGGCATTAAAATATTCGATAAGCTGCATAATTAACTATTAAAACACTTTCAACGTTATAATGATCTACTGTAACACCAAGGGCTGTAATATAGGAAAGAAATACGCTAATTGCGTTAGCTTTAGAATAGGGTAAGCCTAACCTCTTATGCAGCAGACAACATTGTATAATACTCTTGTACAGGAATTTGCTTTCTAAAGGTTTCCTAGATAACCATTGAACAGCTATTATCAAGCCTTATATGACGACTGTACTACAGAGTAATTATAAATCAATATCCAGAACATAGCAATATTTAATGCTCTTGTACAGAAGTAGGCTATACAAAAGTAGAATTGTAGAGCACTATTCAGTCGATGTACTGCTCTAGTCTTTTGTGTGATTTTTTACACCAAGCACTGTATTTTGGAGTTTTTCGATGCTATTTCAAAGCTAAAAGTAATAATTTCGGCTTTATACAGCCCTTAACTAGATATACTGTATAAAATAATACAATGTACACTCTACTACAGCCTTAAATATATTTTGACGCTTTTGTACATCGATTATAAAGCTTCTAGCTGTTATTGCACTAATTAAAAGATTTTTTTTCAGCTTAAATGTTTATTGGGCGTTGCCGTGCTCGACGATATTTCGCAGTATTTTATAAGTTAAGTTTGTTTTAGTGTTTTACTAATATTTTACTTACAAATATTGATTCGTTCGTTGTGTTGTTTGCAAAGAAATTTAATGTTTCGAAAATAGTAAATCACTGTGCAAAATAGAACTTTTCGAACGAATTTTGAAAAATAAATTACATTTGTTGTATTTTTACTTTTCGCTGACCTACAAAAAATACGTAGGCGTAGAGCATTTACATTTCCCATTACGACACGTCTTCGATAGAATTTCACATGGTGCGGACGCTACAAGCCCCCTCTTTGGAACTTAGATGCTCTGTATTTTTGTGAATTTTTATCGTTTTGATAAACCGAAAAATATTCATTATTTTTGGATAACCTAAGTAACGGACTAATGTTACTTTTCTGATTCAGTTCTCATCCCTATTCGTTTCCTTAGTGTATTTCTGTTTGCGCGTCGTCTTGTGGTAATTTGAAGGTGCATCTTACTCTGAAATGCAGTTATAGTACCGTCTAGCGAAATAACACTGATGGAATTTGTCTGCAGGAGTCTGGAATACGAGTACCTATATTTCTATCTCTTTCACTCCTGCTTCCAGTTTTATCGTCGCCAACTCATTGGAAACGGTTCTTTGTCAGCAACTATGAAATTTGTTATTTTGTGGATATCCTGGCTAGACGGCACTCCTGCCTCTGGAAACCAGACTATATCTGTCTCTTTTGCACTAAGTGCGTTATTTATTTGCGTCTCGCTTTAGTGGCGGTTCCGTGGGAACTTGGCAGTCTTTGTTGTCTGCAGTCTCGCCTTGGGTTCCAATAATGTTGTTTTACGGATGTCTCCTCTGGCGGAGTGCAGTAGTGCAATCTTTATTAGATTTGATTCAAACTTTACAGGCTCTTTTATAGCTCGCGGTAAATATTCGTATAGAATAAGATGTTCAAGTAGAAGTCGAAGAACCAGATGAATTTATAACTAGTGTGTTAAATAGTATTAGAATCGATAAAATGTGTGATATTGTCAAATGCCTTAGTATGAAGTTAAATATAAGAGAATGGAATTATGATTATGTCAATAATTTGTTCATCTATAAATAAGAAGGAAAAATAGGTTTATGTATCAATTACGATCGGCGTAAGACGTAGGAGAAAAAATATCCTTACACATCAGAAGTGGGTAAATTTCAACTTTACATAACCCAAAATCAATGCTAAATATTTTTATTTCCAAAATACCAGGTTTTTCGCATGGTTTCCATAACAATATCAAAATGCATATAAATTGCCTGCATATGACTGCCTCCGTGGTCCAGTGGTCAAGGCGTTTGCCTTGTGATCCGGAGGTTGTGGGTTCAAATCCCACTGGGAAGCATACTTTGTAAAAAGTTGTTTCCAGTCTGGTTGCAGGCTTGAATCACCTGATTATCCGAAAAGAAAGATGATTCCGTTCTTCGGAAGGCACGCAAAGCTGTAGGTCCCGAACGCTATTTAAAGTTTGTTTAAACCTATCCTAGGATTGGTTCTAGTCTACACTTTGGGTTGCGGAGGTCAGACGGTAGTCGCTCTGTGTAAATCCACCTGGTCAAATCACCTAAGTTAGGTAGCGGACCCCAGGTTCTGAAGTGTTACCGCTGAAGATTCAACCGGGAATTCGCTCGGATGATGATGATGATCAAAATGCATTAAATAAATGATACATACCAACAGGAGCAGAGTTGAAGAACCTAATGCAAGTGCATCAATCCATCACGGGGATATAGCATCTAATAAAGATAATTGAAGCCGCGTGGGGCCGGCAGCTGCTAATGTATCACCCCCTTTTATTGGTAGGTAGCACTTTCGCTGTCTCATATTACCATTGCTATTTTTAAATGTGTCATTCAATATTTTTCAAAATTCCAATATTGGTTTTTCTATGATGGTTTCGTACATAATTTACTGTTGTAATTATTATTTATTTTGGTACTAATGTTTGTATCTGCTTCATCCTTATTGAGGTATCTTCATCGTTCCTGAAAATATTATTTTCTATATATCGTTTTCTTATCTCTTCATCTACTTACATCAAAATTTTAGTTTAATTAGTGAATAATATTTGATTTGCTAATATTAGGCATTAAAATCACTTTTTCATAATTTACTTTCTTCTATAGTGTCCTATAGTTGAAAAGCTGGTTTTTCGCAAACTTCTATAAGTGGCGATTGTTTTGCCAGTTTTAAAATCACTTAGCACACCTAATAGTCACCTAAGTAATCAGTTGTTATTTGATCACAAATAAAAATCAAGCTTTTCGATATTTAATAATACCTCTGAAATCATTTCGCAGATTTATCATCCAAACGGTAAACGTACAAATTGAGCATAGAGTCGCGAATTTCTTAATTTTTCGCGGGAAAACCGCGCAAATCGCAAATGGCTGCCTCGGCGAGCCGCCATTACAGTAAATCAGTTATGTCTGAGGCGAATCTCTTGTTTTATTTTATATTTCTGTTTTATCCGTCCGCTTTAGGAGTTTCGTTTATTCTGAAGGGTTTGTTCTGTAGATTTAGTTCACTTAAATAACGTAAAACTTTACGAATCCTTTCCTCCATAAGTCTTTTTACTGTTCCAACCATCGATATTAAAACAGTTTTTCTGGTCCAAACTACGATCTTTTTTCACGGAATTATTAGTAGGTATATGTGATAAAAGCCATTTGCACAAAGAAAGCTGTCAATTGTTCTGTTTCCTCTTGGGTTTCCCAAATCTCGTTTCAAGCGAAACGATGTACATCTTTGGCGATTTCCAGTTTCCTTGTAATACGAGTATATAAAGATCTGGAGTAGGTCGAAATTCACTTTGCGAAAACGCGTTCAATTGTTTTTATTTAATGGTTATCAAAAAAAAAAAAACTAACCGGCGGTACTGGCTGAAAATTTAAATATAGTCCCTCAGAAGAGTTCCTATAGTTTCTTTTACCTATTGATATTCAGTTTATTCACTCCATTTTCATCAAATTTTCTATCGCAACATTGGAGTGAAATTGAAAGTATTCCATTTAATAAGTTGGGTAGGCACTAGACTTTTCTTATTTATAAAATATTATACAAGTTGTGCATTGACTTTTCTATTCGTGATATCTTCATACTCCGAACTTCTTTGACATGCAAATCTCAATATGCTTCACTCAATGATACATATTTTCTCAAGATGTCGTCGTCATCGCATAAAAATTCTGATTTTTAAAAGGTCTACTTTCATCGTCCTTTGTCTACTTATTGTTAAATAATGATAAGAATTTGTATTATAAAGTTGATGTTATAACAACACTATAGAGTACTATTGATAACTAATAAAAAACATACCACTTTTATTTTGTATGTTTTTTACCACCTACAGTGTAATTAAAATCAAATACCTACTATACAATTTCTAATTTACGAAAACAGGTCGAGAGGAAGACCTAGAATGAGATGGAGAGACTAGTTGTTCGCGTTCTTAGTTCGCGTTCGATAAATAATGGAGGAAAATAGCCGAATATGGAATTAATTGGAAACAAAAAGGGGAGGCTTTTTTCCAACTATGGGCCCTAAGTGGCTAAAAAATATTCTAAAAATAAGTTGTAGGTAATAATTGAAAAGAAATGCAACCATTCATCATCATCCGAGCGTATTCCCGGTTGCATCGTCAGCGGTTGGTTACACTTCAGAGCCCGGGGTCCGTGGTTTTTGAACAGAGCGACTGCCGTCTGACCTCCGCAACCCAAAGGGTAGACCAGAACCAATCCTAGGATAGGTACAAATGCTAGATGGCGTTCGGGACCAACGGCTTTACGTGCCTTCCGAAGCACGGAATCATCTTTCTTTTCGGAAATCAGGTGATTCAAGTCTGCAATATCCTAACCAGACTGGAAACAACTTTTCACAAAGTATGTTTCCCAGTGGGATTTGAACGTACGACTTCCGGATCACAAGGCAAACGCCTTGACCCCTGGCACACGGAGGCAGTCAAACAAGAAAGTCAGAAAAGAAAGGCAACCTAATTAAATTAAGGCCGTACCTGAATTTTCCGGGGTCCAGTGCTGCCCCCATTTAAAATAAATCATTTCAAAGAAAACGGAGACATTATTTAAAATTTTGCAACCACAAAGTCCTAGATAACCCTTCAAAGTATTTTATGAACTACTGTTTACAGTTTAAAGTGAGAACGTTAAGCTTTACTACGCACATTTGCGAAAAACGGCCACTTTTAGCAAATGTGCGTAGTAAAGCTTAACGTTCTAATTATAAACTGTAAACAGTAAGTAGTTCATAAAATACTTTGAAGGGTTATCTAGAACTTGGTAGTTGCAAAATTTTAAATGATGTGTCCGTTTTTTTTTAAATGATTTATAAAAAATGGGGGCAGCACTGGACCCCGGATGAGATGGAGAGACTAGTTGTTCGCGTTCTTAGTTCGCGTTCGATAAATAATGGAGGAAAATAGCTGAATATGGAATTAATTGGAAACAAAAAGGGGAGGCTTTTTTCCAACTATGGGCCCTAAGTGGCTAAAAAATATTCTAAAAATAAGTTGTAGGTAATAATTGAAAAGAAATGCAACCATTCATCATCATCCGAGCGTATTCCCGGTTGCATCGTCAGCGGTTGGTTACACTTCAGAGCCCGGGGTCCGTGGTTTTTGAACAGAGCGACTGCCGTCTGACCTCCGCAACCCAAAGGGTAGACCAGAACCAATCCTAGGATAGGTACAAATGCTAGATGGCGTTCGGGACCAACGGCTTTACGTGCCTTCCGAAGCACGGAATCATCTTTCTTTTCGGAAATCAGGGATTCAAGTCTGCAATATCCTAACCAGACTGGAAACAACTTTTCACAAAGTATGTTTCCCAGTGGGATTTGAACCTACGACTTCCGGATCACAAGGCAAACGCCTTGACCCCTGGCACACGGAGGCAGTCAAACAAGAAAGTCAGAAAAGAAAGGCAACCTAATTAAATTAAGGCCGTACCTGAATTTTCCGGGGTCCAGTGCTGCCCCCATTTAAAATAAATCATTTCAAAGAAAACGGAGACATTATTTAAAATTTTGCAACTACAAAGTCCTAGATAACCCTTCAAAGTATTTTATGAACTACTGTTTACAGTTTAAAGTGAGAACGTTAAGCTTTACTACGCACATTTGCGAAAAACGGCCACTTTTAGCAAATGTGCGTAATTTAAAATGGGGGAGCACTGGACCCCGGAAAATTTAGGTACGGCCTTAAACGCGCATTTTTGTCGAGATATTTTATTTATTTAAATTTTATTGCAATCTTCTTTCTACCCTTATGGGTAGTTTACAGTTTAAATAGGCTCGGCACAGCATGTTAGTCGTTTCCATTTTTTCTATCCTTTTTCGACTGTTACATCATTACTAGCCATATGATTGTTAACTCATTCCATCCACCGTTTCTTTGGCCTTCCTCTATTTTCGTTTCCATTCACTACCATACTCGTATTTAGTGTACTCGTACTTACGAGTACTTTACAACGTTGTTTTTCTCTCTCCTCGTAACGTGACCAAACCATCTTAATCTATTACTTCTTTTTTAGTTTTTAGGGATCCGTACCCGAAGGGTGCAAACGGGACCCTATTACTGAGACTCCGCTGTCTGTCCGTCTGTACGTCTGTCTGTCTGTCTGTCTGCCTGTCTGTCTGTCTGACCGTCTGTCACAGGGCTCTATCTCTTGAACCGTAATAGATAGACACCTGAAATTCAGCATCCTTATTTCAGCAGCATGCAGTCTTCTTTCTTAAACATTATTGCACTAAAAAAATTTACTCGTACAAGTATGCCATCATACTTGTGGCAGCCATTCGACCAAGTAGAAGCAGAGTTTCTTTATGTTGGTGCTACTGTGCAACATGTAAAGATCTCTATATCAAAGGCTTCGCTATGTTTATAACTTGGCCCGACTTTAAGGTGGTGATCCCACTGCACCGCGCACCGTCATCGCGGAGCGCGGTGCGGCAGATTTTAACATTGTATGCAAGTATCTCAATTTGTATAGAAAGCATGCCTGCTCCAACCCACTGAAACCGCGCCGACGTGCGGGAGTGCGTCAAGCGCGCTGATTCCGCCAGTCCGCGCGGGGGCGCGGTTTCAAACACATTGCTCTGCAGTACCGCGTCTGTTTTTATGTATAAAGGACAAAGAAAAAATAACTCTACGGCACTCATTTAGCGGCTTTTTTTTAATGAGTTCGGTATCTATTCTCCACGACGATCGACTGAAGTGAATATGGCGCGGTGCCGTTGAGGCGGTCCGCGCACCGCGGCGGGGCGCGTTGCCAGTGGATAAATCGCCTAAGACTCTGCTCAAGGGCGTAGGTCCTTTACCTTCTAAACCATTTTATCTGCCAGTGAATGAATCATTTGATTAGACATAATGCGACTAAATTGATTATTATGTTCTTTGCCTTTTATTTTATTTTTTTATTTTATCGAGGTATTTGCAGGAGCTACCTTAGTTGTTATCATTGATTAATGATTCAGGAGAATATTTAGTGTTTTGTACTTAAGTTCGTGGTTTTTTATCGGATAAAATCAACGCAAATTCAATTTTATTTTTTATTATCTAGGAGGTTTTATAAGTAAGTGGCCAACACAGGTGTCAAATTTTTCAAGCTACTTAAAGGTTATTTATTCATAACAATGCACACAGCGATAAGATGACAGTTGCTAGACATAACATGGGGCCTGTAAGGACATAGGTAGCATAAACAAGAAGGTATCTGACACAGATTCTTAAACACCAAGACCCAGGACAATTTGAAAAAGGCCATTTTCCTACTTGCCCTGGCTGGAGTTCGACCTCAGAACCTCAGAGTGGCGGTAGTTCTCAAAACGCCACGGAGTGTTCCTGACACGGACTGTATGTTTTACTTTGCTCCCAATATACTGCGCTCCATTGTCCTTTGAATAACCTACGGTTTGAGCTTTAGCGACCAAGTTTGAGCACCATAGGTTAAGATGGGCAAGATAGGTACACACACATGTTCTAGAGCCGTGTCTTTTCACGCAATGTTTATCATAAGATTAAAATTTAGTTAAGGTCAAATTCAGTGATATTCAGTGATAGTGTAAGTATTTACTTATATAAGTAACTTGTATTTACAATAAGAGTGTATGTAAATGGTACATACCTAAGTAATTTATATGAATAACTAGATTGGTATGATATGTTTTGTTTGAAACAAAGCAGACAAACGTTTCTCTAATTATCGTTATTTCCCAGAAAGATTTCATTGTTTTCGGCTTGTATGATCCTCAACTCCGCGATAGATCAAAGTGGAGCCGCTGTGAGTCAGAGCCGTTTAGTAGAACTCCAACACAAACTATTTGCAAGTATTTTCACATTATTCATAAAGCTTTTTACTTTTTTCGTTGAAAGCCCTTAAATATTAAACAAACGCTGTAATCATTGACTTTTATATTACTTTGTAATATTATGTTGAATTAGAGTCGAAGTAAAACGGTCGGACCATAAAATTATTTTGACATTGCCATAGGTTAAGCGCTATTATAATAGGCGGCACTATTATAAATAAACATTTACTTACAGTATTGAAATAAAAAAACTCTTAGCTCTAACTAGTTCTAAAATAACAATTGTCATTTTGACCGAAAACCAAATTTTATAATGACCGGATATTACGCAATAATTGACAAAAACATTGACATCTTAACCTGACCTACTCAATTAGAATTGAATTCAAAACAATGGATGGTCAGGTTTGATCAAGTGTAATATTACAAATTCAGTAGCGTATTTTAGCTTTGACGGCCCTAACCTGCTAACATTTGACACCCCTTGACACCCTAAAAACAACTGCTAGTAAATTGAGGTCAGATAAAAAAATGCTCTTCTCATGGCAACCGCTGATTAAAGGGGTGGCTGTTTCGCGTCGCATATTGCCGTCATATTAGGATGATTTTTAAGATACGGAGTAAAGTGCCCCGGAGACAGTCATTCGCAATTGTCAATTTTTACTTTAATGAAGGACCAAATGATCGTCTACAGTGGCAATTAAAGTCATTGCCATTGGCAACTACGTGATTGTAGGCGAATGACAGAAGTTTTGATTGAAGCCCATTGACTATCGCGAATGACGCGACCAATTCAACGTCTTGTTGTGCGATTGACAATCTTTTGGTCATTCGCTCGCTAGTCTAGAAACATGACGGACATGCCACGTCACACTTTCGACCAGAGCTGTGGGCGCAGATAGCTAAGATTACGTTCTGATACCAAGATATTTTTGTAACTACGCTCTTGGTACGAGTCCGGCAATCCCACCGGCAACAAACAAACACACAAACAACCTACGCAGTCTGCTACCACCCTGTATAAGGTACAGGGAACCTTTTTTTTTTTTTTTGACGCGGAGAAAATCCCTTCGGATACCTTACCGGTTACGGGACACCGGTAAGGTTATGTGGTGTTACCACTAAAAACTCCGCGGTGTCACCTCTCAGCCGCTATCGGCCGGGGCCGTGTGCTTCTCTTGCTCCACAGCCCCGGCGCGCCAACGGCCTCACGGCACCCTCTGCTGAATCAGAGGGGCCGGAGAAACCGTCGCGTTGGCCTCTCGGCCCGACAAGGACAGGCGCGCTGACACGCACACGCGCCTGCCTTCCACTCCGGAGGGCTGTCCGTTGGACGATGGAATCCCGTTTCCACCGTCCAACCAGCCCTCATAATTTGAGGCCTGCAGAAGCAGGCCCTGCCCCAGTCCACCTGACGGTGACCGGGGCCCACCAAGCCGGCCGCAGCGGATAGGGAGAGCGGCAACGTAACACCGACACTCCTCTTCCCCTGCGGCCCCACCGTTGCCGTGCCAAGCGCCACGGCCGCGCTTGGTCGCGGAGGATAGGGCGAGCGGCAACGACACACCGACACTCCTCTTCCCCCGCGACCCCTACCACGGCTGTGAGAGTAGGGAGTAAACCCCCTTCTCTCATAGCCAGGCCATTCCCACCAGGAATGGCCTCCTCCGGGCCCGGGGAGGCCTAAGCCTCAACCCGGGCAATGGGTTCCTCTTGGCTTCCCTGCGGATGAGGCAGTCCGCAGGTACTGAGCCCCCCCATCGCGACAAGATGAGAACCCGGGCGGGGGGGAGGTACAGGGAACCTATCCTAACCTAACTTAACCTAATTATGAGTTGAACTTAATTCTAATTAAAAGTAGTTACACTAATTATAAAACTTACCGCGTCCACGCAGTCTTCAGGCAGCCTCGCCTGGCCTTCGCGTCGAGCCTGAGGTCCTCCTCAGGGCTGGCGACGGCCTTAGGTCCCACTATGGGTCCCAAGGTCAGTGGTGAGGAGAATTGGGTCCCTACACTAACCTCCCCATGAGCTCATGTATGTCGCCCCAAACGAATACGTCGTATTTATAACACCACTTCAAAACCGCACAATAAGTTTCTTGTTCTTCTTTTGACACTTCAAGATTATTCACATAACCTAACAGCGGAACGTAACATGGAACGTCCCTTGCTCCGATTCAAGCACTTATCACTGTTTATAGATTTGTGGGCATTCACGCCACCAAAATTAGTTCCTTTTATAGTCAATTTACAAATACTTCCGTATCACACGGGAAATAGACAAAACCAATTTACAAGGCCGCATGGCACGCGTTTTACATTTGACACAAATCACTGTTCTTTACGTAATACAAATAATTTCGGCTCCACGCCGTTCCAAACAAATTGGGCACAAAACAATTAACGACAATTCTCCACGAAACATTGGCTGTAAATATCAAAATTACAAGATTAATGCCGCCATGGCACGCGACAGGACCACACCCAAGTAAGTTTTTTTTTTACAAAGGCCTTGCTCGCAACTTGACATTCCCAATGTCAGTTGAGACTTTGACATAAAGACAATGATTATTTTTCTGGTCGGGCAAAGACAATTCGCGCAGGGCGGGATATCGATGAATCGATAATCTTGCCCGTGTTTGTGGAGATCACACGCAGATGGCGCTAGTCTCCTAACAAAGCACTTTTATTCAAAACAAGAGCCCTACTGATTCCGTTCGAAAAACTCCATCATTCGCACCTTCAAGGGACACTTCGCAGCAGGGACTTTCTTATGAAAGTAGGTATAGTCGTACAAACAGGCACATAGCATGTAATGACCACATGATTCTTTGCGTTGTAAACATCCACACACAGATCTGCAACGTACACATGCGCGTGCCAACTCTGAATACAGACTCTTTTCACATCCTTTTTTATTAAGAATTTTAGAGCTTTTGTTCTTTTTTCGTTGATTTTTCGGTCGGATATCACCGACCGGTTGTCTCAGCCAACCTAAACTATGGTATGCCCTTGCCGCCCCTCACGTTATGCCGCCCTCGGTAGCTACACGTGTAAATACGCCGCTGCAAATGTATGTATGAGCGATAATAAGTGTGGTTCGGATACCTTATATCTGTGTCAGGGCAAGGCTTACACATAATGTGTATTATTTTAGGTAGAACTAATTCCAGTATATAGTATATGTGACAAGGTTAGTGATTGTTGTAGTTCGATTCGTTTACAAGCAGTAATTTTAAGGCGACTGAGGTAAACTAGTGTTGATTACTTTGTATTTTTTAATCGATTGTAATCGAATTACGATTGAAGTTTTAAGAAAGATTTCATCATCAGATTTTTTTTTAGTTTCCACTGCAGTAGCACGACCCTCTCTGTACTTCCAGAGCCATACTTGGCCAAAACAGCCAGAGGATTTGGCATTCACTCTCCACGCTGGCCAGACGGGTTGGAGAGGTCTTAATGATGTTTATAAGCTTTGTTTAGCTTGTCATGTCATTTTTAAATAGCCTTCTACGACATCCACGGGAAGACTTGGAGTGGTCCTATTCTCCTCTGCCGGGAACCACACGGCTAAAGAAAGATTGAGGTAGAGCCGCTTATATCTGGCTAGAGTCTGTGAGATGGAATAGTCCGAATAATTAGTTACTTCTTTTGTCAAAATAAACATTTTTTTCTCATGCTCAAATAAAAGTATCTTTTCACGACCTTTTTAAAATACCTTATATAGTACTTCTTCACCACCTCATGTGAAGTAAATCGGCATCTCTATAAGGCTTGCAACAACGTATCTTTGATTTCTAAATTCTGTGGATGTCGTAAGAAGCGACTAAGGGTATTTCCTTATTAGCACAAACATCTCTTGCTACAACTGCATTCCCAAAGAGGATTTTGTAGACGTCAGGCAGGCGGTTGTAAAACTATAGCCAAGCCTAGATAGTATTATAAATTCTTTGCACTAAAGACGCCACATGAGACTGCATAAAACACGTATGCGTAGCATCAATCACCTATCATCACTACCTACTCAAGAAAATGTTTTTAGGTGGCATCCATCCTGCACCGTTCATATTGTAGAGTAGGTACCTGTATTCGTTCTTCGCAACTTCCTTAGAAAGGAGATTAATGTTTGTTTATTTAGGATTTTTGTTGTGTATGTTTATTGTAAGTATGTACTTATCATGAAGTGGAAGCAGTGGAAGTAGTACTTATAGGTACTTACATGCTTGAGGAACTCTACATCGTGTTAATTAAAGAACGCAAAACCTCAGATGGTACCTCAGCCCATGTAACTGAACAACTTTTGTTCAACAACTTTCACGAAACTAAAAACAAAAAATAGTTTGAAAAATCCAAAAGTGCATGCCTCATAATCTCATTTTTCACAATTAAATTGATTTTGATTGTTTTATTGCTAACTTAAAACGAAGAAAAGTATGTGGCTTTAACGCACGACTGGAGATTATTTTTAACTTTTATTTTTAACCTCCCGCTGAGAAAATTGAAAATTTTCAAAACTCGGGACGTTATTATTTTCACCCCGTTTTTGAAAAGTCGAGTTTTCATCAGATCTCGACGTTTAAAGGTCTCAGGAATCTTCCCTGACCACTCACGAGCAAGTGTCATGCACCCTATCCGTATGTGTGTGTGGGTGTGTATGTGACCCGCTTATAACACATTTAGTTAAAAAAATCACTTGATTTTTGTAAGGCGAGAGTAGAGCACTACCTCATGCGCTTCGCTTATGAGGCGTGCAATTTGAATTTTGATACAAGCTGATGGAGTCAATTTGTATGAAAATCGGATTTTTTTTTTGGATTTCGTGAAAGTTGTTGAACAAAAGTTGTTCAGTTTCATGGGCTGAGGTATCATCTATGAGGTTTTGTGTTCTTTTATTAACACGAACAGTGTCAGGCAGCTTTATTAATGTCCATGCATGGTAAGCAACTTCGGTTATGGGTGTGAATTCAATTTATTTAAACCATACTTTGGACTGTCTTCCATGCTGGTCTGGATGAAAAGAGAAAGTTTGAAATACCAGCTGCCGCTCTTCCCGCGCAGATCGTAAACCGATCGTGGGAATTGGCGAAATTGTGAATCATGTTAGTAGGCGATGCGGCTAGCAACCCATTACTATTTGATTCCTTTTTCCACCTTCTCGCCCAGTCTTGCGGTAGTTGCGGCCCTGGGCTCTTTATGCTTAGAGCCGTAAGACCCAAAATACTCTGTCTGTCCCATTAGCGATAAAGACGTGATAGATTCAGACGCCTTCAGACAGTTTTTAAAGTTATATCTGCGTAAGCATAGCGTAAAGGCCCAATAATGCAGAATCAACGTACGAATTGATTATACCTGTTACTTTATTGCACCAGTATTGCACAACCTTTTTAATATTTGACACCAGACGTGGATACCATTTGCGTCGAGTACCTGCTGAGGGTATCTGCCTGCATTTCCCGTCAGGCGGTCATCGTCCAGTAGCCCGGACGTTGACATCGCTTTGTCTTGTGCCGATTGAAACCAATGCCCCAATACAAGTCTACACTCGTCCGAGAGATGTGCTAAACGCAGCCAGAAGTGGATGTGGTAACGTTACCACATCCACTTCTAGATAATATATGAGTAAATCCCTAGATTTAGTTTCCACGTAAAGTTACTAAATTGCAGCGATAAAAGAGTTGTTACACGTCATTCAACAGTTGAGGTTGAATGTATTTTGACGACTGCAGTACCGCGTTTTATCAACACATTTCTTCAATGGCATTATTCAGTTCCATATTGATAGTTTGTAAGTTTAAAATAAGTAAGAGCCAATATTATATTCCACCTATACGTTTCAGAGTTGCTATAATATACACATAAGCTGGCCGACATTAATCGGCACAGCCGAGCGGTAAAACCGAATATATGTAGAGTCTAGATGAATGTTCGGGGAAAAAGCCGGCCCGCTTATTTGTGTAACAACATTTTTTTGTTTATTATTGGCGCATCCAAGATTTGTTTTTCTTATACTTTCTTGGCATAAGGATTGCACGTCAAACTTCGGCACCGTCGAAGGTGTGTTAGTTTAAATTGCTTTAGTTAATTTCCTAATTTTTTTTTTACTAACTTTAAGTGAACTTAGTAGTTTTGAAACTTAACACCTAACTCGATCGAGTTGGGAGTTTGGTGCAATGTTGTTCCAATTGTGTCCGGAGCCAGACATCGGTCTGAGCTCTGAATCGATTTGATCAGCACTTGGAGAATCGATTAAAACGCAGTACTTACAATCGGCGCCGAAATGAAAGGCCTCTGTGGGATCGATTTGCTGATAAATTGCCTGCGAGTTAGCGATTAGACTCGGATGTTTTTTTATTTTATTCTTTGAACAGGTACTTGCTCGTAAAAAGGTCATGTAAGTAGGTACTTATTACGAGTAAAATATAAATCTCAATTACTGGCCGGTTGACTGGAAGAGATCCCTATACTATACGGTATAAGTCCGCCGTTGTATGTTTTCTGTTTTTGTATCTGCTTCTCTTTTGTGTACAATAAAGCTTTATAAACAAACAAACAAATAAACAATAAATGTAAATGTCCTCTTTAATATATTGCAGGTTGACTGGAAGTGATCCCTATATGGGATAAGTCCGCCATTGTATATTTGCGTTCGGTTCGAATTTTGTATTTTATCTGCATGTTTTTAGTAAAATAAAGTTATTACAAACAAACAATATTTCAGCCAGTTATGTTAATCAGACATTACGAGTAAGTGTGTAAAAGGTATTGGTCAACCTAATAACGGTTTTACCATGCAATAACGACACTTTCCCCTTTCCCTTAGCTTTGCAAAGCCATTTCCGTGAAATCCGTCCATATACAGGGTTATTTTGAATTAACCGGAAACCTTTTTGGAGCAAGTTCAGTCCGTGATACTGAACCACTTTCCATAAAAACAATTATCGAAACACGAAAAAAAATATTTCGACTTTCCATACAAATCGGCGCTCAACCAAATGGATTTTGTTCATGATTTTGTTTTGTTTTTTTGAAAGTGGTTCAGTATCACGAACTGAACTTGCTCCAAAAAGGTTGCCGGTTAACTCCCCCCCCCCCCCCCCGCCGCTCCTTTTGGAAATTTTTGCAACATCTTGTATAGAATGAAGTCCTTATAGTGTGCCTCTCAAATTTGATTGAAATCTGCCAAATAATAACGCTACCTACAGTAAAGTTACCCCTTTCCCCCCTATATCTCCTCCAATCAAAAATGGCGGTTGACCTTAAAAAAATTAAATAAATCAAGGAACTGTGTGCCGATTTTCTTCAAAATCTGTAGAAAAATGCGACCTTTATGCGACAACAGACAAACAGACAAAAGCATTTTTGGCAATTGGGTAGATAACTGGGTCAAAAATAAATTATTTGGTACTGTTAAGAGAATAAAACAAATAATATACAAAATAGTGTCACTTCCCATTGATCATATCCATTTTCAACATGATTTTAGACTGATGAAAACTGATATAAAGAGCGCTATTTGAAATCTATGACGTCACGGTTTTGTATTTCATACAAATCCCATAGAAAATGTTTGTTTTGACGTTTAGAAAAAAGTGTCTGATATGACTTGTCATCTAGCGGATTACTTATATTATTTTGTGAAATAAATTAAGTTCAAATTCTGAAAATTATGATCTAGATATTTACGACTACTCGTCTAGGTTCCACTAAAAAACATACCTAACCTAATACGGTTAACAACTTAAAGCTGTAATAAATAGAGATTGAAAATACAGTATGCAGCTATAGTGACAAAAAGTCCTTGGCTTTCTACCAAAATCAAGGGAAAAGCTCGCATCCGATGAATTAATTTTCGTTTAAAACCATCGTAAATCACGAAGTTGTCACCGCTTAAAAAAATTAAAAACGTTCACAAAGGAGGCTATAATGAAGTTTAACTTACGTTGAATAAAGCGGTGTTATGAACGGTACAGGCAACGACAAATGTTTGAAATCTATTTGAATACTAGCTGTGCCCGCGACTTCGTTCGCGTGGTTGTCAGAACGTTATGTTATATAGCCTAAAGCCTTCCTCTATAAATGGACTACCCAACAAAAAATAATTTTTCAAATCGGACCATTAGTTCCTGAGATTAGCGCGTTTAAACAAACAAACAAACAAACAAACAAACTCTTCCGCTTTATAATATTAGTATAGATAATAGATGTTGAAATTTAATTTATTAAAATCAGTTTAATTGGTGACGTTCCACGGGTAAAGGTACCTTATGGACGGTGGCACTTACGACATTGTGCTTATTCAAGCTAGGTTAATAGGCATGATGACTAAAAAAATATTTTTGGCCCATAGGTTAGATTATTAAAAAATACTGTACACATATTTTTTATTTGCTCTGAGAAACAAAAAATGACATGTATATCTCTAATTTGGCACTCGTCCGCAAGTTTTATATGTTGTATTGTTATAACTTTGTATTAGGCATAATAATATCTTTGTAAACTGGCAAAGCCTTTCTGGCGCGTAGGCGACCAATGTAAATGAATTTCTGTCGGCGTTTCTTCTCAGCAGTGATCGTTACGAAACGCTAGTATCGGTAGCTATTTTTAATAATTAATATAAATAAACATTACACGTAATATGCACTAAAATTAGTGACGTGTAAGTGTGTAAAAGTGCCTGTAATAAATATTTGATACTTTGATTGATTGAATTTACATTTATTTTTTATTTATGTTTACTTCGAATGCGTGAAGTCATATGTGATAAGGAAATACGACGTGGTGATTCTAGTCATGATAGGTTAGTAGGTAGTGGTCCTAGTTTCTAAAATTGTGGTTCCACGGAAGACTAGTGTAGCTGCCTGACTTACTCGGCGATTAGCAACTTATGGATATCACTTACAGTGATTAAATGTAATATTAGTTTTAGTTAATGTTTAATGTTTTTTTGTATTGTTAAAGAAACTGGTTGGATTATAACATTATCATTAAATAAATAAAAAAACTATTTATTCTAGTAGGTTAAGTGCTCATACTACAGACGTGGGAGATCGTAGGTTGGAATTTTATTCGTGGCGATTTTTTTATAAAAGCTTTTCAATTAAAATTTAATTTACGTAATAGAATTTTAATTTCTATTTTTGACATCTTTTGTCGCTGAGTGTACCATTACGAAATGAACATAATAATTTGATCTTCATTATAACTTGCCGAGTTTTGCGAAGTATCAAGGTATTCTGATATCCTAACTTTGTAAATGTCTATCACTCGTGTTAAATTTCATCTGTCAACTTTCATTTCCTAACTTGTTTCTTGCAAATGATTTCACTGTTATCATGTAGGTTTATATTATTTGATTTCTCGGACTTTCTTTTGCGCCTTTTTATCAAAACTTTTGTAGTTAAAGTTGCCTTCTCTTCTTCACGTTGTAAAGTTTTATCAAAGTCTTGATTTATGTATATTTAAATTAAACTAGACATGGGTAACTCCGGATTCGAATATTTAAATGAGCCGATTCATCAATAGGAGCCGATATCCGTACTGAATCCCGTTAATCGTTATCGGCTCCCGCGAGTTATTGAGTCCGCACCGATCTTGGTCCCGCCGAGAACCGATGGCGCCTATCGGGTCGCGAGCCATGAGCCGTGTTTCGGCTCCACCGCGTCTCGGGAGGAATCGGGAGTCGAGAGTCAATATTATTCTGTAATGAAACCGGTACCAGAAAGGAAATCTGTATTCTGTAGATTCAATAGCGAAACTTAGCGGACCCCGGAGCTGAAGCCGATAAGGGAGTAGGAATCATTAAGATGAGTCGGTACTGGATGCGGAGTAAGATTTAGTGAGCCAAAACACTCCTCGGAGTCGAGATTACCCATGTCTAAACTAAACGCTTTTAAATAGATACGATATACCACGTGTTAGAGAGAGACAGAGCCAAGAATCACACTTCTGAGTAGTTTCATGATAGGAATACGATGAAAATACTTTAATAAATATATCATGTCTTTATCGATAAAGTGGTAGACAAAGCTTAAAGCTACAAGATGACAAGACCCATAGGCGTGTCTGTGTTTAGCATGATACTGGGTGTTAAATACACCTTCACACCAAATGGAATCTAAATAGTGATGGGTTGCTAACCACATCGCATATTAACACGATTTAGATTCTCGCCCATTCCCACTATAGTTAATTTTCTAAATTGGTGTGCATGCCGTCGGCGCGCCACAAAGGCCGCGTCTTTGTAAAAGCCGATACAGCCTTTGAAGCGCGCCGACAGCATTCCAACCAATAGAACGAATAGACTATCGGTACCATTCTACGTATTTTCTTTTCTCCCAGACGAAAATGAAAGTAATATGTACTTAACTAAACGCATGGAAATTTAGCATACGGAAGGATTCCCAAAAAAACACGTTGTTTTCCAAAGCCGCCTCACTCACTTATTTGTTTATCACTCTCCCCAAACCTCGCCTCACCCGAATTGTCACTTTTATCGGAATGGTAGTAGTCATAGGCTTTCCGAGAAGACGAGTCAATCTGACGTCACATTCCGAGCTCCCCACTTCACGTCCTTCGTGATTTTCCACCCTGGCTTTATGTTAGATGAATTTTTGTTTGTTTGGGAAGCTGAGTCATGTGAGTTGGCCATTTCTGAAAATATGTATAGTGCGTTAACAGAAATAGGTATAAGTAGATCTAGGGCCTAGGTCATCAATCGATCGTCTCACCATCATCTAAGGCTCTACAGCCGCGGGTAGGCCTTGGCCTGCTCAAGTAATTTGTTCCAGATAAAACGGTTTTAGGCTTTTGACGCCGTCGTTATAGACCTAGGCTCGTGGTCGCACAAAATGCCCCGCGAGGTTTTATTAAAATACAACTAGTGGACACACATCAATCCAAGCCCGACTTTACTTGCTATGGTGAAACAAGACTTTAAGTTTGAAAGAAGGCATTTGTGGGCCTAAATGTTTTGGGAGAAGGGCAAAGGTTTTTTTCTTGATAACAAAATATGAAATGATCTCGCATTATCACTCTAAAACCATGAACAAACCTTTGAGCGCACTTTTGAAGACCTCTCACATTGTATGTAAATAACAATAAGTGAGGGATAGTGGACACAAAATAGAATAGATATTTGATATATGCAGACACGTGACTAAGCACAAATGAATACGAGATCCTCTGAAGCAGCGTCTGCAATAAAACTCTTTAAAACAAGCCGGTACACTGTTTTACAATCGTGATTCTGAATTGGACATTGGTTGGACATTACAAAATATTTTTTTTCAATATTTATTCATGAAAACTTTGTTGTTCCACTATTCACAGTTGTTAAAATTAGCAGACATAAATACATAAATATTTATACATTGGTACAAACATACATACTATCACGTCTTTATCCCTAATGGGGCAAACAGAGCATTTTGGGTCCTGGTGATTCTTGTGATTGAATCTAAAGGAGCAATGGAATAGAATGTTACATTCCAGATATGAATTATGAAATGTTTCAAAAATTTAAAAATGAAATTTCGAATTAGTTTTGAAAAGCGAACAGGATGAAATGGTGAAGAAATGAAGTGGATAGCAGCATGAAGGCGTCATGCAGCATCGTACAAAGCTAACGAACAATGATTGCTG
Source organism: Acrobasis repandana (assembly GCA_963576875.1). Taxonomy (NCBI): domain Eukaryota; kingdom Metazoa; phylum Arthropoda; class Insecta; order Lepidoptera; family Pyralidae; genus Acrobasis; species Acrobasis repandana. The sequence continues at coordinate 16,955,803 of OY756227.1, forward strand.
GCTGCGTGCAACGGACCAGATCCGACGACCAGATAGTCGCAACTCGCAGGTCAAGGCACTCGGAACAGATTCAGTATTCCGAACGTTTCCATTTATTCCGGATCGGCGTTTGCGACTACCTAAATCCGGTGGTGTATTTTTAGTTTTGGCACCCTGAGCCTATTGGCTGTGCTATTGGTTTAGTAGGAGCGATGTGGTGTGCTCGACAGATACAAAGGGAAGATATCCCCGCCATGATCTTGCAATCGCGGATTCAACAGTTTTGTTTCAAAACCAGAGGTTGTATTGATGCATAAAATGGAAGAGCCTACTCGTATAGCGATTTATACTCGTAATTTCATGTAGATTTCATACTGATTTTGTAGGAGTCAGCGGCGAGAGGTATGTATATCAATAAGATTATATCAATAAGTACGTCTAAATGTATGTTTGTTTGACGATAACTCGAGTACTTATTTTAAATGGCATGAAATTTGGCAGGCATATATATGTAGTAGTAAATAGAGGGTGCCCGTCCTCTTAAGTATCACCCAGAGCTATGCTGTCACCCAGGGCTATGCTGGACGATAGGCACGCCTTTGTCGAAATCCCAATTCTTTCTGTTCCTCATTTAGCGCTCAAAGGGGTAATTTTATAAGGCCCAACGCTCCTACATTCACTGCTTTGATTCTGATTTCATTTACGCAAACAAACGAACAGTAATTACAACGAAACACTCGAACGCACACACAGTCGTCGGTCGGGTCCCCACCGCAGTCAACGCAACGAGCGGTGAGGTACAACGCGCGGATGGTGGTCTATTATGCAGTACGCTACGCTAAAATAAATACCTTGTTGACGTGTTACTTTTTTTTAATAACTAATTTTCATGTCTGTATGGCTTCTACACCACTTCACGGCACATGACGATATTTTTAATGAATCGATTATCGCAAAAACAGCAATATTCTCAAAGGAAACTTCTTGCGACGCAACCGCACTACTCGAGTGTTACGGCGAACTGTCGCGCCGCGCTGTTCATATTTTAAGCCCCGCCCGCCGCGGTACATATCGCGTGGAATGATTTTTCGGGATTACTTACGATTCTAGAGAATTATTTGTTCGTAGGTAAGGCCCCAGTTCGGTGATCTCGTTTTGCGATTTCTGTTTGTTTTAATTTTCGTTTACGTATATGTCGATACGTAAACGAGTGTAAGTGTCGGTCATGCGTTTAGTACGAGTATAAGAAGAGACGTGCACAACTTTTTTCCAGGGTAGGCACTAATCTAACGTAAATTACGAGAACGGTTCCATAACGAACAAAATACATTCCTCGCTAGTATTCGACATTATATTAGTGGTGTAGAGAAGTGATGATTGGACTATGTTTAAGGGAAGTAGGGATAGAAAAGGAGTGTCTTATAGTATCTAAGAAGTTAGACTCATTTTCTATCCGTACCTTCTTCATATTTCATTTATCTCCTTATTTCTGGCTCTATCCTTCCTTCTCGAGACATGTGTGTATAAACTATTTCCCTTAGGTTAATTTGGACAACTATGCCAAAGCGTCAACAGTGGCAAAATGTCAGCTGTCCTATAATGTCTATTTCCCATAACAACAACTTCCTAAAATGTCTATTACCCATATCGACAACTTCGGATAAAGACAACTACCTAAAACGTCTATTTTTCATAACAACAATTTATTTACTATCTTGATAAGAAATACGTCTTATTAAAAAAAGCGGACTTACTTTAGTACTTGTTTTAAACTTATATCTGCCCAAAACGAAAAGACCTCTCGCAATATGTCACCTTCTCTTTTGTCACTGTCAACTTCAGTTGGGAGTATAATCATCATCATTAAATCGTTACTACATTTAAGTTTAGTGCCGCTTCCTAGGCACTAGTGCAGAAAAAGCGGCAAAAAACTGCACTGTAACAAAACGCAGCAACCCCATTGAGGCTTATAACATTTGTCTTGTTATGTACTTAGGCTACAATAAGGCGGTTATCCCACTGCACCGTGCACCATCGCGGAGTGCGGCTTCTTTATACTTACGGTGACGCGTTATCAGTGGGTGGGAGTAGGCGTGTTTTCTATACAAACTGAGCTACTTGCATACCTACAATGTTAAAAATCTGCCGCGCCGCACTCCGCGAGACGGTGCGGTGCAGTATGCTTGATACTGAATAGTGTTATAAACATTGGGATTAATAATTTGCTTCAAATATGAAAACTAATCCATCAGATATTTTCCAATAGCATCTAGGCAACAAACTAGAACAAAGTCCATATCATAGTACTCGCAAACTGGCACATATCACGTACTTAGTAGTTCGTGTTCCTGTGGGACGCCGGCGAAGCTTACGTGTTCGCTGGGATAGTTTAGTGCGGTACTTTGACAACTTACCTGCAACTAGTCACTGGGTACTAGATTTATTAACTAAAACTAATTCTTACGCTACGAACAATAATTCTCTAGAATCGTAAATACATACATACATACATACTATCACGCCTGTTTCCCACAGGGGTAGGCAGAGACTATGGACCTCCACTTGCTACGATCTTGACAGACCTCTTTCTTGACAGACTCATCAACCTCTTCATACATGCCCTTCGGTTACGTGTACTTCTCACCTCTCCCTTTTTCAGAACGTCTGCAATCTGATCGCAGAACGTTCGCCGAGGTCGACCCTGTCCCGCTCTTCCTTTTAAACTTACCTTATAAATATTTTTTGTTAACCTATTTTCATCCATCCTTTCTAAATGCCCAAACCATCTTAACATCCCTTGTTCTACTTTTGTCACTACGTCCTCTTTCACTCCACACCGATCCCTTATAACATCATTTCTTATTCGGTCTTTCAAGGTAACACCACACATACTTCTCAGCGCTCGCATTTCAACTGCATTTATTCTGCTTTCATGCTTTCTCTGCCATACCCAACTCTCACTACCGTACATTAAAGTAGGTATTAGTACTCCTTTATGAACAGCAAGACGTGCCTTATCTGATACCTTCCTGCTGGTCATAAAGGAATGCAACGCTCCATTCACTTGGAATCGTAAATAATCCCGAAAAATCATTCCACGCGATATGTACCGCGGCGGGCGGGGCTTAAAATATGAACAGCGCGGCGCGACAGTTCGCCGTAACACTCGAGTAGTGCGGTTGCGTCGCAAGAAGTTTCCTTTGAGAATATTGCTGTGTTTTTGCGATAATCGATTCATTAAAAATATCGTCATGTGCTGTGAAGTGGTGTAGAAGCCATACAGACATGAAAATTAGTTATTAAATAGTTTGGAAAATCCAAAAGTGCACGCCTCATAATCTCATTTTTCACAATTAAATTGATTTTGATTGTTTTATTGCTAACTTAAAACGAAGAAAAGTATGTGTACCACATATGCGTAATAAATGGACCACGGGCTATACCAGATCACTATAGTATAAAGAAATGAAAATAACAGTAAAAAAAATATCATTCCCATACAAATTGCATGGCGGCTGCACATTTTAGTATGGCAAACATAAAATCCTTTATTTGATTTGACTATTATTTATACTCAAACTAAAAATCCTTTAACTTCATCATTATCATCATCATATCAGCCACAGGAAGTCCACTGCTGGACATAGGCCTCCCCCAAGGATTTCCAAAACGACAGATTGGAAGCGGCCTGCATCCAGCGTTTTCCTGAAACCTTGCTCAGGTCGTCTGACCATCTAGCAGGTGGGTGTCCTACGCTTGGCTTGCCGGCACGTGGCCGCCATTCGAGAACCTTAAACTTAATGATTGTTAATTTTGATGTGAATTTCAACTGTTAGCTTTAAATCGCTTAGTATATTCTGACTTGGAAGTGGGTATTATCTTTGCTGACTTTGTTTGTAGCTACACTTTAGTTGTGGTAGAGCCACGCTACCGGCAAAACTCAGTTTTGCTAGTAGCATGAATGGGCCGGCTCGTCCAGGGAAGTACCACACTCTCACAGAAAATCGACGTCTGAGTAGTAGTTTCACCAGTGAGTGAGAGAGCCGGAGCCAAACCTCCCCCCTCTGGGGAGGGCCCTGAGAGGCCGGTAACGCTTTTGTTACACCCCTGGTGTTGCAGTTGTCCATGGGCAGCGGTGATCACTTACCATCAGGTGACCCGCTTGTTAGTTTGCCGTCCTATGGCATCAAAAAAAATACACTAAGTATACTTACGTCCGTCGTGTGCAAAATTTATGGTCTCAATTTAAATAATAAAAGTAAAGCATATGTGATTTTTTTTGAATACCGACCAGACAATGAAATTCTACAAACGGCAATAAAGGTAATGTTTTTCTTTTCCGTCAATTGATTGTTGTTATTTTCGGACCAACGACGGTTACACATTAAACACCGTTATAAGGAAAATTGCACGATAACTTACTCGCACGCAGCAACCACGTCATTAAGAAAATCACTGTGGTTTCCTAATTTTAACGTCATTTATTAGTTGCTATCATGATTAGGAAAGCGGTTGTTACCACTAACGCAACTAAATTTATAGAATTAAAAGAAAAATAGAGCGGGATGCTATTGTAACTATTTCTGATAAGTAGTTCATATTTTATTTATTCGCCATTTCTAACCAATATAAACATTCATTGACATGCACGTTACAATTAGTATTCTTAAAACTATTCAGATACAAAATTGCCAAATAAAGTCATTGGGAATCGGATTTTGAATTAATTTATAAAATTCTAAACACTAAAATAATATAATTTATTTATATAATTCCGAAGAAATAAATACTGGGCTCTAAAAATACCTACTGACTTTTTACTAGTTACTGTCATAATTGATAATAAATATAGTTACATCAGTTTCTTTAATTCAGTGTTAACTTATTACTTCTTTTTTCTGTTAATGCTTTTCATATTACTATGCGTAGCCTTTGGGATCTCACCCTTCGCTTGCTCTGTTAAGGACCCATAATACCTCAACTAACAGTGCTTAGAACGATCCTAATAAGAATAAAAATAATATGAAATAATTTGAAATAAAAATACAGCAAAGTTCAGGACTAACTCTAGTGACCATGTTACTAAAAAATAAATAAACGGGCAAGTGCGAGTCGGACTCGTACATGAAGGGTTCCGTACCACCGTACAATATTTTGCTGAAGAAACACGTTTCTTGTATGACGACCCCCTTTTATTTTTAACTTTATCTTATTTTTAGTATTTGTTGTTATATCGGCCACAGTAATACATAATCGGTGAAAAATCCAAGTGTCTAGCTATTACGGTTCAAGAGATAGAGCCCCGTGACAGACGGACAGACGTACAGACAGCGGAGTCTCAGTAATAAGGTCCCGTTTGCACCCTTTGGGTACGGAACCCTAAAAACACGATTACTAAAAAAATTTAAAGAAAAAAGTTGCGAAGTTGCCTCTCCAAATTATACTATAAACGGCTAGTATTATTAAAGAAATACAATAAATTTGCCCTTTAACTTTGGATTATAGTGTGCTGCCATCTATGTGAGCAGTTGATACTAATATGTATTTAGTCTACAAGTTTTCTTTTTACGTGCCTTCCATTACGCATGATGATTGATGACTGAAAAAATACTTTTGGCCCATCGGTTAGATTATTAAAAAATATTGTACACATATTTTTTTTCTCTGAGAAACAATAAATGACGAAGATACAGCGCATTTAAATTTCGCATGACGTCACGCTTTCGTACGATTTTTACACATCGGTGACGTCACAAGTCCCCACTCTGGCACTTTGATACTCTGTATCTTAGTGAATTTTTACTTTTTTGATAAACTGAAAAATATGGGTACATTATATTTGGATAATCTAACTAACGGACTAATTAGAATAATACTTTTCTGACCCAGTCATCATCCCTGAACCTTCGCTAACAAACTGTGTATATTCGGCACTAGATCTGTTGCCCCAAGAGTAGAGCCCTTTGGATCGTACTCACTGTATGTCCGATACAATCATATATAAACTAGTTTTATTAGGTAACTATTTCGTAAAGGTCAAAAGTAAGCGGCAATCATGCGAATGGGCTATTTCGAACCTTCGAAACACGTAACATTTACCGGGCTATCAGCCCTTCTACATGGCTCATGAATTATGAAGAGACACCTATTTGTCGGTAGCGGCCAGTCACGACTAGATATGCAACGTGAAAGGGACATATGCGTAATAAATCGAACCACAGGCTATACTAGATCACTATAGTATAATGATATTGAAATAACAATAAAAACACAAAAAAAGTTGGTATTTTTATACCAAAGCAACCAAAGTGTGCAGCCGCCCAGCAATTTGTATGGAAATGCCGATTTTTTTAAGTGAAAACTTCTTTAGGCGCGTTGGGCATTTTTTGAGATGGGAAACAACCGCTGAACTCGCGACACTGTTACCGTGTAACTAACTGACACCACCTTGTTCAAGTTTTCACTTCTGTCGGCAATTCCGGAGTGCCACTGTTTCTTTGTTGATTGATTATGTCCCTTACACGTTTTTTACACTATACGTATGCGACTATGGACTTCCACTTACTACGATCCTGACAGACCTCTTACGCTTTATCTGCCGGTTTCGGGTACTACTCACCTCTCCTTTTTAGGGTTCCGTACCCAAAGGGTGCAAATGGGACCCTATTACTGAGACTCCGCTGTCTGTCTGTCTGTCACAGGGCTTTATCTCTTGAATCGTAATAGCTAGACACTTGAATTTTTCACCGAATATGTTGTACAGTATACTGTGGCTGCTTTACCAAAAAATAGTAAAAATAAGAAAAAAATTAAAGGGTGAATGTTTATCTATACATATATGTATTTGTTATAATATAAAATATAGTATCGTTGATTTAGTATCCCATAACACAAGTCTCGAACTTACTTTGGGGCTAGCTCAATCTGTGTGAATTGTCCGTATATATAACGTCTAACAAAATATACTAAAACTATTTTAAGGGTGAATTCAGTCCACGATACTGAACAACTTTTACCAAGGAACATATATCGAAATATGAAAAATAAATGTTGACTTTTCATACAAACGCGGGTCAGCTGACCGGTCAACTTGTATGGGAGGCCAAAAAAATATTTTTCGTATTTCGATATATGTTCCTTGGGGAAAGTTGTTCAGTATCATGGACTGAATTTTAGACCCTGATTGTTAGACCCTGTATATTTTAAAATAAATGGGCAAGTGCGAGTCGGACTCGTACATGAAGGGTTGCGTACCACCGTACAATGTTTTAAAGCGCTGAAGAAACACGTTTCTTGTATGACGAGCCCTTTTAATTTTTAACTTTATCTTATTTTTTGTATTTGTTGTTATAGCGGCCATAATAATACATAATATGTAAAAATTTCAAGTATCTAGTTAATGCCATTATAAAGATCTAGTTAAAAACGCTGAAAAAACACGTTTTTTGTATGACGACCCCTAACTACTTTTTATTTTTAGTATTTGTTGTTATAGCGGCCACAGTAATACATTATCGGTAAAAAAATTTTAAGTCTAGCTATTACGGTTTAAAAGATAGAGCCCTGTGACTGACGGACAGACAGCGGAGTCTCAGTAATAGGGTCCCGTTTGCACCCCTTTGGGTATGGAACCTTAAAAAAAGGGGGTCGTTATACAAAAACGTGTTTTTTTAGCGTTTTTAACTACATCTATATAATGGCATTAACTAGACTTCAGTGTTTTATTGTACGGAGGTACGGAACCCTTCATGTACGACTCGTACTTGCCCGTTTATTTAAGAATATCTGCAATCCGGTCGCAGTGCGTATGATACACAACGTTTAAGGGACATACGCCTAATAAAGCGATCGGTCTTTCATTCAGGAGCTACGATGGACAGAAACACAGACATACAGATACACAGTCAGTCGTCTACTCGTCTTATAAATTTTATGTGTCTGTGACACGATCGACAAATAATAACACCTTTTTTTTTCGTTGGAAGTTAAAAGGGGAAAATGCGAAAGTTTACATACTCATGCAAGATGGCGGCGATACCAACCAAATGCAAAATCATTGCGGACGGGGTCGAGTGCCATAACAACTCTACAGTTGACCGACGCGATACGAGTCCACTCCATGCAACCCAGTTTTTCATGTTCCGGTTTCGGTTTGATTCCGATAAACGATTTTATTTCGCATTTTTCGCGAAAAAATATAGCGTTTTTTTTTGGACATGTCACACTGATTGAGCTAGCCCCAAAGTAAGTGTGAACTTGTTTTACTGGATACTAACTCAACGATACTATATTTTATAATCAATAGATATTTTCAAAAGGGCCATTTTCCGTTGCCAAGTGATTTTTATTTATGGGCCCAATTCAAATAAAATCCATTTGTCCCGTGTATCCCCAATTCGAATATATCTCCATATCTTGAAAGAGAAAATATTTCCCGAGGGACTAAACGAGAAGAACCATGTAGCTCGTATGTTGATGATCCAAAATTCACGCAACGTATGATGCCGAATGAGAAATATGTCACTCAAATAAATTATGAAATTATACTTAGTTATATACTCCATTTGGTGAGGTATCTAAATAAATGTAAACAATCTTGACATGTCTTTTTTTTAAAACTTATAATAATAGCCTTTATTCAGAAGAGGTATACATAATGTTACATTTTTGTTCTTACTAATATATCGTTGGACTATACCTACTTATACAACGTGGAAGGGAAATACCCGTAATAAATCAAACCAAGGGCTATACTAGATCACAAAAGTATAATGAAATAAAAATAACAGTCAAAAACCCAAAAAGAAATTTGACATTCCCATACAAATCGCCCAGGCGGCTACACACTTTTGTATGAAAACGCCGATATTTTTTTTTGTTTTTTTGGCTGTTATTTTAATTTCATTATACTATAACGATCTAGTATAGACCCTGGTTCGATTTATTACGGGTATGTCTCTCCCACGTTGTATACTATACTATTCTTACTACTACATACCTACTACATTTTAACGCGTTGATGTCTTTTATTAACTGGTATGCAGTTGTTATGGGTAATTACTCATTAACATTACTAATAAGTAAATAAATTAGAAATATATAAGGATATATCATACAGATTGAGCTAGCCCCAAAGTAAGTTGTTAAGCATGTGTTATGGGATACTAACTCAACGATTAGTGTCGGAATTATTAATTAAGTTAATTAAGTTTTCAAGTTCAGAAAAATAAAGATAATTTTTGGAGCTAGTTCAGTCCACGATACTGAACTACTTTCTATAAAAAAATCAAATCAGCGCAACGATATTTTTTTTCGCCAAACATGTGTTACAAGATATTCACATTCCGTTTCGTCAAATCATGTTTACCATTACTGGTGTGCAAATTTTGTCAGAAAGTTTATCTTCATAATACTATAAAATATACTGAATAAATGAATCTACTGCAGTTACTAGACGACAAAGTCATTTTGCAATTAACCAGATAAAAAATCCTTACTACTTTAATAACACTTAAGTGACTGTCAAAAATAACTTAATTTTTTCAACAAAGTCAAATTTTATTCTTTACATTCTTTTGGTATATGATTATATATCTTTGGTGCTTTACAAACTACACTCGTGGAATGAAGCAGTTTAACTTAACATAATTAAATTTTTAACAAAAACCACAACCGACATCAATTTTTTTAAGGAGTTTCTTCCGTATCTCCAAAGTTCTTCATCATATCTTCACCAAATTAAAATGGGACCAACTTGGTAGTAAAGGCTTTCAAATAAAAAAAAAATCATCAATATCGGTTCACAATTGGCGAAGATATCGCGTAACAAACACACATAAAAAATAAAACCTACAGTCGAATTGATAACCTCCTCCTTTTTTTAAGTCGGTTAAAAAATACAAAATATCTATTATTTTTAATAGCATAAAATGCTCGGAAATTAATCCAAATTGAAAATATGTGATGAAAATATAAAAATGACATTATTACATTAATTACTGACGATGATTATTACTACAAGTATTGTCACAGTCATGTTTTTATATCCATAGGTAAAAATATATGTCATTTTGAATATTCGTCTACGTAATAGAAACATTTTTTCCAATAGATTACAATACTTACTTAAAAATATTTATTTAAATGACAAAAAAACTGTTTACATTGAAATGTCTACTGCGCACCTACATACAATGTACGTAGTTTGTAGTATGTTTATCATGTATTCAGGAAATATATTACCTATTTTTTGTAGCAGCCGCATAGCCCTAGGTAAGTACCTAGTCACACCATATAAATAAAACTTTTATTTACGTAGGTTCACGGCTAGTAGCGTGCCAACGTTCGACGTGACCTTTCACGAGCGGAGCGAAGCCTACCGAGTTTTATGACACGAACTCCGGCCTCAATCAGCTGTCCGACAACTCCTTGATACGCGCTGATAACGACCTTGTTATTGTTATGAACGTGACCGATTTCACAACGCTACTAGGATAATAACGGTCTGAAAGCGACACGAGTTATCGTCGACCTCGTAACGACTGGATGATACGCAGTAGAATTTACCACGGAACCGTTTTGCTGCGAAATAGAGTGATTATAGCGAAATCTACAAATATACTCAATGTTTACGTGTTCATTCACACGCGTTGCATTGTGTGTGTGTGGCGTCGTTGCGCCTGCGCAAACGGCCGCAAGCGAACTCTTTGTTTGTTGACAAGCCACGGCACAGCGCGCCGCGAATCTGCTGTTTGTTCACTTCACTTCACTGTTCGTCCGTGGACGTCGAGCGCGTCAGACGTGCGTTCGTCTTTACTTCGAAACCCAATCGCGTTATCGCATTCGTTGGCTAAAATTAGTGCAGTTATTTTAAAGAATTTTTCCTCTTCTGCGCAATATTCTGTGTACAGTGTTGTCTTGTGGCGAGCCCTGCCCCGTCAGCGTTCGTTCTACGAAGTGTTTTTTCTCCACATTTAAAATTACACGTTCGCTGCTGTGCCAGAAGGTATGTTTTTTGCTATGTTCCGCACAATATTTGCGTGAATTTGCTATAAATACTATGGAGCTATTTCAAACTTCCTAGCTTGCCACAATAAATTGCATTGTGGAGATATAATCAACGATGACCTGAAAAATCTCAAATGTTGATAAATTGTCAGGATAAGTCGAATGCAGTACATCGATGACGCGACTGTGATTTATTGACGATTACGCTATTGCATTATTTATCTAAGGAATATCTTCATGTTATGTCTCTGATGTATTACACAAGAATAGTAAATTATTTTCTTTATTTATCTGAAAAACATCTAAAGAGACCTAGATCAACTAAGTGCACAAACTAGTCCTCCAGGTACACTTTTGGTTTTCTTTCACCTGATATAATCTAACTTTTGATGTCAACCATACCATAATTAACTTTCTATTGTAAATCAATTACGTAGGCTAAAGATAACGTAATTTACGTACCTACAACCTACAAGTGGAAAGTTCAGGCGAGGCGGTCATTAGGCGATGTCACCGCACGATTTCACTGCTAATGAGCTTGCATGCGTTCGCAGAGAATCGGGCTTGGGTCTCGCTCGACTCGAGACAACACTGCAGAGCAGATAGATACAGTTATAATTTGGCTGAATGCCGTACAAGGCGCGTAGCGGTACCTCTTATGGCGGTCTCGTCGCCTGGTGGTAACGGTACCGACCCTGGTAGGTACTCAGTATAGCACTACATGACACTATGATTCAACTTCTTTTTGCGGTCACAACACAACCATTGACCTAGCAAATGTAAACTGAACAGTTATGTCAACAAGTAGGTGTGTGGATTTTTACGCCTTAAAATTTATATTCATAGACTAAACCTGTGATTTTGGGTTTGTTTGTTAAATAATTAGAATTTTAGAAACTTTTGATGAAATAATCTTTTCTACGAAACATTACATTTTTATTTTAAAATTTTATGTGATCGCAGGCATAATGAATTAGAGTTCATTAAAAAGAAATGGTAATTTAACTACATACAAACACAAGCAGTGTAGGGCAAATATAAAAAAGAAACACAAAAATAGGTAGGTACCTAGGTAAGAAAACAACAAAACATTCATCATGCAAATATCTAGGATCATTTTATAAGCAAAGTTTGCTAAAATTGACATTCAATAAACCTTTGACATTTTCACAGACGATATGTGAACCTTGACTGTTTTCAGTGTACCCAATCGATCCATAAAACTTTATGCTTTATGGACCAATTTATACAAGTTGAACTTGACAATCAAACCATAACAAACACACGTGTAATGGTTAAACTTACTAACTCTTATCACAACATAATCCATTCACATATCTACTCCCGTTCCAGCCATCTGAAATTACAAATATATTTTCTTGTTTTACATTTCCTGTATCAAGTGCGTTGTTGTTCTAAATAATAATACTCTGTCAATGAACTAATCCCTAACCTACCTAAGGAATAATCGACTGATATGCTTATCATAATCCCCAATGATAAACCGCTTTTTATTTTTGCACCAAACAGTCTAGAAACAACTACTTAAGTGTTATTGTTATTATCTTTGCTTTGTCGATAAGATTTCTAAATTATCTTCATAACAAAAGACGTCACAAACTTTTTCTTTTTACAATCTATTGTAATCTCTATTGCACTTTACAATGCAAAGGTGCAACATCCAGGTAGCTTCTTCCTTCTTTGTAGTCTTGGTGTGTCTTGGTTTCATGTAACTATTTCTTAAAAATTCTTTTTGAAATTTTCAATGAACATTCTGGAAAAATCTACAATGGTACCACAATGCGCTCATATTCTTTCTTTTCTAGCAATAGGACTTCTTTTGTGAACTTTCAAAAGTTAAGTGAAAAAGTAAGTTAACGCCCACGCTTAGTGAGTGTCGTATGTTGACCTCTTCCGTAGAAACTTTTTGTATTTTTCTATGTGTTGGTTTGGTTGGCCTGGTGTTGGCACTTTAACTGATATACTCGTATTAACAGAAGTTGGTACGTGACATCGATTCAAACTTATATCAATGACTGTAGAACAATTCACATGTTCTATAAAACGCTTAAATGTTTCACCACATATATTATAATGTGCAGTGCGTCTATTTTCTTAATATCCCTCGGCAATCATCGAATTTCCGATTAAAAACAAATGCTATTTATTCTACCAATTATGAGATTTATCGTAAATAAATAATTTTAATTCATAACTAAGTACTTTATTATTGTTTTTGTATTATATTGACAAATAAAACCCAGAGGCAGAGATTTCACTTGCTTACAAAAAATTGAAGACCTTTCTCTCCTAGATGCATAGAAGACATGAGATGACATCAGCTATAGTTATACATTCTCGTATTTACCTAAACATACTTTTAAATTCACGACAAAATACGTCAAACCATTAATTATTGCCACGAATAGGTACTGTTTCGAAATGAACTTTCAAGTTGAATAAATGAAATCAATTAAAAACCAGTCCTGTCCAGTCTGAGTCAAGAAATTGCCTGAGTTTTGGCCTTTGTCTGTCAGTGAGGTCAACAAAGATCCAAGACAGTGAAAGTTCCGATATAAACTTGGCTTTATTCCAATACAAAAGTTGTAGCTGGCCATACTTCGTCCTGCACCGTAATACAAGGTATAATGATATTATTCTTTATGTTCCTGTAAACATTTCCTGTTAGGTAGCAAATATAAAATACGTTAACATTTTCCTCGAAATGGATACTACAAATTATTAAAAATGGTCGGCTATAAATTCTAAACCTGGCATACGAATTCCAGAGTCATATATTATTTATATCATTGTATTGTAGTGAAGGTAGACAAACTCTGTTTTTTGAAACAACTCAGTGTTACTTGTTCTGTTACTTCGATTTGGCACACGTTCGCAAGCTTTACATGTTATATTTTGATGACATTCTGGCGAGTAGGCGACCAATACTGTGTTGATGAGTTTCTTTCGGCGTTTCTTCTCAGTACGAGACTGGTAGTTGCGAAACTAGTATCGGTAGTTTTTCAATGCAAAAGTGAGTTTGTATATTTGTTTGTTTATTTGTTGTTACGCTTTATCTACTGAACCTATCTTCTTGAAAATTCGCATACACATAGCTAGGAGTACTGAGAAGGACATAGGGTACCTTTCATCCCGGAAAAAATTAATGCTAGGGGATACGCGAGCGAAGCCGCGAGCATAAGCTAGTAATTGATAATTTAAATATAAATAAAGATTACACTTAATGTATACTAAATTAAACTTATTGACGTGTAAAAGTGCCTGCAAAGGTCTAATTTACTGAATAGTATTTGATTCTTTGATTCTTGATTCTAAACCTGGCGTACGAATTACAGATCACTTTTTAATTATGTTTGTTTGTTTGTTTGTTTTATATCTTTATTGTACAAGAAATAATTACAGTTAAATAGTTAAGTAATAATAGACCAAATTATTTTGTACAATGGTGGACTTATCCCATAGTGGGATCTCTTCCAGTCAACCAAGTATCAGCGAAAGAATACAATTAATGGACATAACGGGCAAAAGTCAACGTACAATCGCAATAAAATACATTTAAAGTTTTAAATCTAAAATAAATTATATATTATATATCTTTAATACATAAACTAATACATAAGAAAATAAAGTATCTATAAATATTACCAACTTAAATAAATAAAATACATATACTACAATATTATTAGCTCAAAATGTCTGAGGAACCTTCGTAATAATAATAAATTACTGCTTATTGTAGCAAAAATCCGAGCTTTTCCTAGTTTGTCAAGATTACTGGCTCTCTTCAAGGAATGTATTCTAATCCTTTCAGTGTCACTAACCCCTTTCGTTTAAATAGTTTATCATTTATTTGCAAGATTTACATAAAAAACACAGTAACAAAAAAAGTTTGTCGAAAAAATTACGAGAAAGATGATGATGAATTAATGATATTACATAGAGCTGCTGCAATAAACTTTCCTATTTTGGTTGCTAGTGTTCGTGTACATTTCAAACTCAAGGTTTAGCTGTAAGGATTTAGATAGGCTGGGCCTGAGGGCTGGCCAATCATATTCTGACAAACAGCTGGACAATGCTTTGCTAACAATACGTGTTTAATTTTGCTGAGCCGTCTGTCTATCACCTACAGCAGAAATCTATTGTGTCATTAAGTTTGTCATGGCCATCCCAGATGAATATGAGAAATACTAAAAATTAAAACGATAAAAATTTTTTGTGCTTTTTCTTCTCTATTATGCATGGTTTGCGGTATTCTCAGTGGCCCAATGTCAGTCAATTTGGCTTTGTCTTAACTTTTTTTTGGAAAGAAAAAACGTACTCCGGCCGGAGTCCGAAGCCGCAAAGCTAAGAATGCAAGTCCCAACTTGCACTTGCATTCTTGCACGCGTTTGGATGAAGTTGGATTGTACCCTTTGGGTACGGGACTCTATTACTGAGCCTCCGCTGTCTGTCTGTCTGTCCATCTGTCACAGGGCTCTATCTCTTGAACCGTAATAGCTAGACTCTTGAATTTTTCACCGATTATGTATTACTGTGGCCGCTATAACAACAAATACTATAAATAAAAAAAGTTAAAAATTAAAGGGGGTCGTCATACAAAAAACGTGTTTTTTTAGCGTTTTAAAACATTGTGCGGAGGTACGGAACCCTTCGTGTACGAGTCCAACTCGCACTTGCCCATTTTTTCTTCTCTATTATGCATGGTTTTCGGTAATCTCAGTGGCCCAATGTCAGTCAATTTGGCTTTCTCTTATCTTTTTTTTGGAAAGAAAAAACGTACTCCGGCCGGAGTCCGAAGCCGCAAAGCTACGAATGCAAGTCCCCACTTGCACTTGCATTCTTGCATGCGTTTGGATGAAGTTGCATTTTTATATAACTGTCCATATTTAAGAGCTGCTCCTGTCAGTGGAGTATGAATTCCCATTTGTCTCTCTTGTCCGCCAACTGTTTTACTTCGCCGTTTGCATGGCACGACGACACGACGTTCAATTAAATTCTATGAAAATGTTAATATTTAATGCTCTTATTATTTTCTACGCCAATTGTATTAGAATTTCAAGGGAATAATTCAAAAGAATATTGTTATTATACATGAAAGACGTGATGGATGTTTAAATTGCTCCAAAAGCAAAAGATGTATTACCGAAATTATATCTCCTAAAAGAAATGATATTATAAAAGCTCTGCGACGAAACATTTTGTTTGAAAGCTCGGCTAAAAAAAAATTCGCGATATTACGAGACAGTGGAATTTTTATTGTTCCATGAATTGTAGTAGGAGTAGGACAAACTCCAGCGGGTTATTGACCGCAAAGTGCTGAAGTCTGAAGGATGAGAGTTTTACGCACCAGTGACTTCAATTTAATAGTTGAAGTCGCTGAAATATGCTGAGAAGTCAGTGTAAAGTCAGCTGTCCATAATCTACTACACTGTTTGGTTAGTTTATTAAACTTTTAGTTAAACTAAATATTAAAATCTTAAACTTCCAAACTTTGTAGACAATTTTTTGTTCAATACCTAGTTATTTTATGAGGAATTAAGTAAATAAAAAATTAAATACTTCCAGGTAACACACAAAAAGAATAAAAAGTCACAAAACTGGTTTAAATTTTTAAAGATTTTTGAGGAGATCTCCAAATAAAATAAAATTTTCTTTTGACTTGCTGCTATTATATTTTTTGCATTAATTTTTGCTATTGTTTTGAGTTGAACCTGGTGGCCGTCACAACTTAAAATTGTACTATATACATAGTTAGTAGGTAGGTATCTATATCTAGGTATTATATATGTATTTTTATTCTTTTTACACTATGTGTAATATGAACGTAATTTTAATATTTTCTTCCATACTTACCATACTAGAATTAAATTGAAACTGTTTTTGGGATCTTTGTCTTTTACGTTATAATTGTTTCTTGAAGAAGAATATCTGTATTTGGAAACCTACAAAAGTCTGTTTGCATGAAAGAAGACAATGATCGAAACCCAACAAAGGAAATGGAAGTCGGTTGCAACAAGGCCTCAAAAGTATCACTATTTGTACAGTTGCTTGACACTGATTATACCAAATTACTTTGACGTTGTCATTAGCCACACATTTCAGTCAATGAAAAGTATCTGGTACACTGCAATAACGGGATTCATCATCATCCCACGTGTACACCTAACAACTAGGTAATGCGATTTTTATTTTCATTCATTTTCATTTCATTGTTTATTTCCATTATTCATTTCACATCTTAGTAGGTTAATACCTTATTTAAATTATCATGTTACCCTACTCTTTGGTAAAGGTTTACCCCATCTTCCTCCAAGACTTCCATTTAACCCCATTTCCATCCACTGTTTCCCATATTTTACAAATATTGCTACTCTATCTTGTCTACGGTCTGCGTCTTTTATGTCACCGCCTTCAGGAAACCAAAAAGGGGCAAAATAAAATTGGGGGAAAAATATACAAAAAACCAATAAAAATCTAGACACGCGACAGCTTGTTCAGTCAAGGATTATGGAACTTGCGATGCAGCAGCCGTGTCTAAATTTAAACGAACCATTTCGATATACTATACTTCCCCTTGAACTCGAAACCTTGTTTAGAATCCAACTAGCCAGGTCAAATGTTGAGATTCGTATAAATAAATTTCAGGATTCTCTACAGAACTTGGCATAAATTGAAAGTGAAGTCGACATCCACACCATAACATCATTTTGAACTTGGCTCCCATTTTCACATTTATGTTTTTGATGGGATCAAACTGACTAGAGGACTAGGCTAAAATAAACCTATCACCGATATGTGCCCAGTCCAAGAGCCTTCTGTACCTTATTAATTGTTTAATTATAGTAATACAGGTATTGATCGTATATTAAAGGTCACAACTCACAACACAACGATTACGAGCATCAAAATAGCCGCTTTTACCTCCACCCTAATGGGCTAATGGAAAGGCAGCATAAAATGCTCGATCAACAGCTCTATGCACAATGGAGTTCATCTATTTGTAGAAATTTTAGAGTATTTGTATGTATAACCCATCTTCGAGTGTCCGTAATCCCGTACTGTATAATGCGACACCTAAAGAAAGTAATTTGGAGGAATTTGTACATCAGATACTTGGCGCCGCTCCAACGGGTTTAAGTAAGGAACATTTTCGTTGTCTCAAGCATACCAGCCCTTTGTAGGAACCAAACGACGTACTTTCTACGAGTATATTGCGTCGCAAATCTAAAATTAATCGCGGCGCATAATGTCTTTTATTTACATCGAAAAAATCATCGGACACATGTAACATTCTGTTTTAAAATACAAACGGTGTTAACTGTATTAGCATATTTAAATGTAAGTCGTCTATTATCTTGAGTTGTTTTCTTTTGGAATTTGTGATTAGTTGAATCCTCTTGAGAAAATTAGCTAAGCATTCTAGAATTAATTTGTCATAATGAATTATTTAGTATTTTACTTCATTATACAATCAAGTTTATTTTCTCATCGGAATATAAGAACCAAGTCAGTACATATCAGATGAAATTTACAAGCAAAGTACCAACTAAAAGTAAGACCTAGATAAGTAATTGCGTGACTTATACACCGCTCGATTACCTTAAGGCCCCGTCCGGTCAGAGCAAAAAAACACTGTGAGTGTTTTTGAAAAATCACTGTAAACAAAATACTACAGTTTATTTCCCAAAAAAATTACACAAGAATCTTAAGGCATTTCTACAGACAAAAATGCATAATCGTGTTTTGGATGGGTGCCCCTTGTTTCACAGACAGAAATTTCAAAGAATTTCGATTCACAGAAAATTTTTCATAGAATATTTAATTCTTATATTTTTATTTCAAATATTATTGTTTCAAAGACTATTTTATCAATTATTTGGGCAAGTTTTATCCATTTTACTAGAATAGGGCAAACTTATAGGTTATGAATACTATATTAACTAAACTTATTAAAAATAAAAATATTTAATTTGATATTCTGATATTAGAAACATTGCAAAAGTAAATGTTATTTGTAATAAAATTCTATGATTTCAAATTATTCATAACAAACATTCTTATTATTAATTTTCTGTGCAACGAAAATCTATTTTTAAAAATTCTTTATACTGAGTAACCTACATATTGATTATTCTATGACATGATAATCTTCTTGGCTCTGAACTGACGGGGCCTTAATCCGCATCGTGAAGTAGTAAAAGATATTCATTCCCTATGTAGTCATGTAGTAGTCATAAATCTACTGTTTTCCTATCCTCCAGGTCAGCTAAGACTACATTACTTCATAATATTATAAAGTCTATCCTCTGGCTTGTTGTATGTATTAGCTATATGAACTCGATTCCCTCAACTAATGAGCTGTGCTGCTAAGATTATCACACCTCGTTAAACTCTATTCTCTTCAAATAAGCAATAAAGGTCCACTAACCCTGTCTAGACAAGCGTGGCTGTCTGCAGCCAGGAATAGGTATCACTTTATAATAAGTCTCCCATCTGATTAGTTAAATTTAAACTGTAATCAATTTGTTTGCTTGCGTTTACTATCATCTAGTAGTTAAAGGTTATTGGACGATTCCACGGAAACTTAATATTTTTCCGGAATAAACAGTGTCTAATGCACAGACCCAATGTGGCAATCCAGTTTATCTGCTATAAAAAGCTATCTTTAGCATGCCAAATTTCATTCTAATTAACGGAAAGTTTGTATGGAGGTATGTATGCAGCTGCGTTCAGTTGCATTCATATCTTCATACAAATTTTCCGTCTTTCCATACAAACTTTAGAGTCTGGCCAACGAAAGCTGTCCCTGAAATCAACGGCAAATTTAAAAATTCTAAAGTTTTTAAAAGTTTACTCCCGTTAAGGCGAAGATATAGGCAAATGACCTTGAAGTGGCGCCCTCATTTGAAATAAATTGTTAACTCGTAAATATGGAGATAATTTCCATATTGCTCTTCGTCATACACTAGATAGCCCTTTAAATTATTTTATGAACCACCGTTAAAAGTATTTACATTAGTCCGTCTAGCTTTAAAACTTGCCTCCGCCAAAATTGACCACGGCAAGTTTTAAAGCTAGACGGATCACCAATAATAGTTTCAACGGCAGTTCATAAAATAATTTAAAGGGCTATCTAGTGCATGACGAAGAGCAATATGGAAATTATCACCATATTTACGAGTTAACAATTTATTTCACACTTCAAGGCCATTTGCCTATATCTTCGCCTTAAACAAATTTGATACTTTTTAGTTTTTTGCGTTATTTAATTAATTAATTAGAGAAATAAGCTTAGTATTTGCTATGCAGTTTCACATTTATAATATTAAATGGGGTTTAAATAAAATAAAAAAATGTTAAT
Organism: Acrobasis repandana; assembly: GCA_963576875.1. Taxonomy (NCBI): domain Eukaryota; kingdom Metazoa; phylum Arthropoda; class Insecta; order Lepidoptera; family Pyralidae; genus Acrobasis; species Acrobasis repandana. The sequence continues at coordinate 16,976,171 of OY756227.1, forward strand.
TTTTTAAAGCCACGGTTTTTAGGGACAGCTTTCGTTGGCCAGACTCTACCTCCATACAAACTTTCGCATTTATTATAAATAAATAACTATATAGGGACAAATCACACTGATTAAGCTAGCTCCAAAGTAAGTTCTAAACTTGTGTTATGGGATACTAACTTAACGATACTATATTTTATGATAAATACATATATAGATAAACACCCAAGACCCAGAACAATTTGAAAATTTATATTAGTGTAGTTTCCGGCAGAGTAGAATAAGACCACTCCAAGTCTTTCCGTGGATATCCTCTGGTTGCTCTGGCTTATATGTGGTTCTGGTGGTAGCAGAGAGGGTCGTGCTTCTGCAGTGGAGACTAAAAAGACCTGTTGATGATGATATTAGTAGGATTAAATAATTGTCGATTCTGCTTGTTTAACTGCAGCCAACAATATTACTTTATTATCAAGTCTCCCATCTGACTCCCTGCATGTGCAATCTAATTCGATACCTTCATCTGTCTGGCTAAGTTTGCAATATAATTAAATCCCTTTGCCCGATATTAGTTATATCTGCGTTTAACTCCATCCACTTCATTGAAGTAATAAAGGTTTACCACCGCTCCCTGTCTAGACACGCGTCAACGCGTCCCTGTTGTTTTGTAATCCTTGATCCTAGAATGACTTTATTATCTAATCTGACTCAACCCACCCTGTCTGGCTAAGTTTCCTACATAATTCGATCCCTTGCCGGATACTATATACTGCTCGTTTAACTTCATCCACTTTATTGAAGCTATAAAGGAGCACCACCGCTCTCTGTCTAGACGTGCGTAAACGACTCTTGTTTTGCAATCCTTTTCCTAGAATCACTTTATTATCCTTTCTGACTCAACACATCAACCTGTCTGGGTATTATTTATCGTATCTTTCAATACTACATTTATTTATCAACTACCTTTTGGCCTTGACTGATTGGATATCTGTATCCAAACCAGTTTAGAAGTCTATCACACATATTTTGAGTGTGTCAACTAGTCGGGCTTGCCATGGACAAATCAAAATTTAAAGAGCCTGACTTCCAATCATCAGGAATGAAGTTCACATAGAGTATAAAACAACTAAATTACATCTGTGACATATAAACTTTCAAACGTATGTATAATACAATAAAATTAGCTCGGCACTGTTAGCAGAGATTCCTACTAATACGATTTATCCCAACTTTTGAGTGTGTGTCGTCTTTGTATTATATCACCAGTTCTAGCTAATAAGAGAGTTAATCTTTATTTATTTATTCTAACAATACATATGATTAATACAGTCAATAAAAATACAAATAGAATGCTTCTTCTAACGCGTGGTGCGTTAGAAGCCAGGCTATCTAATATCTATTTAATATTCATGTCTTCGACTATACATTGTCATAAAGTTACCCTTATCTCTAAAGAAGTCTGTAATTGTTCGTACTTTGAGTGTGTCTCCATTGTATCGCTGTCTAGACAGCCAGCTAACTCGTAATAATATTTTGTCTGTAACCTCAATCAAACCTATGAAGGTTTGAGTCATTTGCAGTTTCTTTCGACTCACCCAGTCTTTAATTATATTTTTTCTATTACTTTTTGCTATTGTTTTAAGTTCGACCAACTGGTGGCCGTCAAAACTAAAAATTGTACCTACTATATGTATACTTAGTACATACATAGTACAATTTTTATTCGTTTTTATAAGTCAATTGTTATGTTATTTTTTATTCTTAAATTTACACTATTATGTGTAATATGAATGTAATCCTAATATTTTCTTCTATTCTTACCATACTAGATTTCAATTTAAATGTTTTTGGGATCTTTGTCTTTTCTCGTTATAATTGTTTCATTGAGGTCGACGACTTTAGTTAATTGGGAATGTTTTTACGACGAGACCGTCGCGTCAATGTTTTTGCATCACTCTCGCGTAGAGTAGCCACAAGTTTGACTCTTATGTATTCTGTGCCACAAGTCGAAGATTTTCAGACCATACATTCTTACATATTATCACACATGTTTCTTATGGGGGATGGCAGAGACTATGGATTTTCGGGCATATCAGGAACTTTCTGTGTGTATTCATCTAATGCAAGAATCCACTTACCGCATCCACTACTAAACATCTGTAGACTCGAGAGATTTTTAAATGACCAATTGGAAATTTAGAAATTGATTGCATCCAATATTTGCTTTTTTGATCAGATTCTCTATTCAATTGACAATTGTGAGAAATTAGATAAAATCACCAAAATCATCTAAACACCAAATAAATATTTAGCTTCACAGAACAAATGTAAGTCCGCGTTTAAAATGTTTCATGAATTTTCCACTTTATTTTCTTTACATTTACTCTTCGATCTGGGAGCCCTGGCGGGCGTCTCAGCGCGCACTAATTTGTTTTAACTTGCATGCAAGTATTCGCTATGCAGTCTCGGAGCTTCACAAATTGCATCATTTGCTCGGTGTGCATTACATTACATATTACTGTCGCTTCACTGACGATCCTTGCATTTGTAGCAAACTTAAATTCTTAATTATGCTATTCTTGCTCGTTTTATTTATTTATTTTTCTTCTGTACATATTATACTAATTAAGACTGATATGAGAGACAGATTCTTTTAACTTTGTCAGGAATATTAACATTTTCGTCTTTGATTTGGGAGAATTTCTAAGTACTATTAATTATTTCACTCGGCAGTCTCGGCACAAAGATAACATATGTAGTTAACCAACCTTTGTGTTTGGAACATTTCATAAACACACGCCCTAGGTATTATTTAGGTTACTCAGTGTCTAAAGGCGACAGCATTAAGGCAAATAATGACCAAGAATACTTTTTAAATTCGTACCCAGTATTCTCAAAACAAAGGCAAATGAATCATCTCCACGGAGTCTTTGCAAAAACCGTCGATAAAGCATCGCTTATCCGTTGACCCAATCGGACTAAATTCCTGTATTTATTTTTAGACGTACCACACATAAATCCGGTGAATCACCGTGTTATTGCGCGGACTGGCGAGATTCGGGGCCAGTAACCGAGTGATGTGAGGTACCTCCAAAACATAAGCCCTTGGGTATGGCGCGGCGACCAGCGATGCGATGAGCGAGAGAATAAGGAAATCACAGTAGAACCCATGGTTTGAAACCTCATATATTTTCTTTAAAATAAGATGAAGAGTACATATCGTAGCTCTAGCTTCTTACTATCCACATCTTAGATCTTTTAATTTTTTTTTGCTTCCTCTCATACAATACATCTTTGTACTAAGCTTTTCCTTCTACAGCACAGAATATTACTACTACCCTAAATTGTTAGCATCATTCATAACTATTAAACAATTTTTAATTCGTTGACCATCAATATCAACGATTAGTCCATTCATCAGCTTGGTACCGCTGGGGAACTCCAAGTTTGAGACCACCGTGCGCTTTGTGTTATAACTACATCCCGGCTGTTTACCAGTATTTAACACTTGTATACTTGTATTTATTATACTAGAAGTATCGTCCATTTTTATAATATAGTCTCTACCTTACATCAATGTTGCCGCAGCCCGGTATCTCAGTGTAAACCTCGGAGCCACTATGAAGCGTCTCGCTGCTTGTAATGAAAATTCAAGCTTCGTTTACAGCTGAATTAGTTTGCTGAAAATGCCATGTAATAATTTACGTCTTGCTAAGGTTTTGCATGAGTTAATTTGTAGGTTCTGTAAAGTTTCATCACTTCTACTGATAAGTTAATGTTTATAATGACTATCACTATTTTTAGGCAATATCCTATATCACTAAATATTGGATAAATTTTGGATAAGATTTTGTATCCAATTAGTAGTAAAGATTTACTACTAAATCTTATCTTTAATCTTACCCTTTGATATTTTTATTAGTACCTTAGCAGTGGTAGAAAAAGGGGTGAGCTTTTCTAGGCTATTGTCCAGCTCTAGGTCAATCTACACTAATATTATAAAGAGGAAAGATTTGTACCTATTTTTGTATGTTTGTAATGAATAGGCTCAAAAAGTACTGGGCCGATTTAAAAAATTCTTTCACCATTGGAAAGCTACACTATCCCCGAGTGACATAGGCTATGTGTGTACCACGGGCGAAGCCGGGGTGGACTGCTAGTAATCAATAAACTGATGACTGGATGAACACGTACCGGTAAAAGCAAAGCACCTATCAGGTGAACGAGGATGCAGGAAAACGCTGGATTCAGATCACATTCAATCGGTCATTTAAAAAAACTTTATCAGCATCAAGTTCACTGCTAAGAAATCCTTGGTCAAACTCTATATCTAGTAGAGTTTTTGCGGTTGAAACACGCTAATCATGAGGACGATATACCTATTATACACCAAATAAGAAAGACAGCTTAATAGGCTTGTTATTACCTATAACCTACGTGTTTTTTTTTATTTACGTACATGTCTAATCAGCTCAATTGCACGGAGCCGTTTCGTTGACCTGTCGATCGATATCGACACCTACTTCGAATTCGTTCACCCCTCCATGCTTGATGATAATGCCGGCCAATGATCCTTCCTCGTTGGTTTATGGTCCAATGATTAAAACATTTGTTCTGATTATTGGATTAATTTGAATAAAATTAATTTAAAATCTAAACAATAAGAAACTACTCATGAGAATTTTGCGATCTTATAGATTTCGGGATTTGGTTATCCGACGGTAATTAACCAATACCAGCCTTTTTAACCGACTTCAAAAAAGGGGGAAGTTATCAATTCAACTGTATGTTTTTTTTTAATGTATGTTTGTTACGCGATATCTTCGCCAATTGTGAACCGAATTTGATGATTCTTTTTTTATTTGAAACCCTTTACTACCAAGTTGGTCCCATTTTCATTTGGTGAAGATATGGGGAAGAACTTTGGAGATATGGAAGAAACTCCTAAAAAAAATAGAAGTCGGTTGTTTTTTTTTGTTAAAAATTTAATTAACATTTGATAAATCAGTTCGAAATGTACCTCTTGTATAACATTGATTAAAATATTATAGGTTCCGTACATAATACGACAAAAATAAAGAAGTAGGTTTAACGTAAGTTTCTCCGTTGTTTGTAGATTGAGGTATAAAATAAAATACAAAATTAACAAGGTTACTGATTTATAAAGGTTATATTTACATAAATTATTATAATATTCTAACAGTAATATTCTAAGTCAATTTAAGTTTCACATGGTTAAATATTTATTGAGTCATACATAAACTACAAAATCATTACTTTTTGCCGATTTATGATTTACGAGTAATTATTGTGGTGGACTTTGATTTTACATAAACTGTAGACCTAAGTGTTCATTTAATATTCCTACGTTATGCCTGTCTAAGGTTTGCCAACGAACGTCTCACCTATCAAGGTTTATTCATCTGAGGAAGGTTCTGGGTTCGATCCCCAGCCAAGGCAAGTTGGAAAATGGCCTTTTTCAAATTGTCCTGGGTCTTGGATGTTTATCTAATTATGTATTTATCATAAAATATAGTATCGTTGAGTTAGTATCCCATAACACAAGTTTAAAAAACTTACTTTGGGGCTAGCTTAATCAGTGTCATTTGTCCCTATATATTTTTTATTTATTCATAAAATTTGCTTAATAATTGTACGCAAATGCCGGGAGATATTAATTGCGCAGATCACTCGCAAATAACAGCGACTATTTCAGGGCAGTTCTGATTTATTATCGCCACACGACTACTTGTTGTAGAGGAGTTCAATAACAAATTTGATTTTCTTTTCACATAGACGCTCTACGACCATCAGTATGTATGAGCTCAGTACGAGTAACTCAGCGCTGCGCGAGCTTTGTAGAAATTGTAGCAGAGAAATCCTAAAATTAATTTAATATTACATAATTAATATATATATGCTGATAAGCTAACAGTTATTATATTTATATGCACCAAACTAGTTAATTCTTCATTAACGATTCCTATTGAATATGTGTCTCTATCGACAAAATGTAATTAATCATTTGTGGTTTGGTCATAAGAGACTGAATAGTGTTTACTGATTCTCGTTTCGTTTGAAACAAGTCTCTGTTTTTGACCGATTGAATATTTCGATTCGGGATTCGGCCACATGTGTCAAACAAATATTCAACACATAAATTGAACAATAATTTACGTCCCTAGTGTTTTTTTTTAATGTCTGTTGTCGAAAGAATGCTGAGGATTCCAATTAAGACATGCACACACACACACATTTCCAAATGTTCATTGCTATGTACCGCATTTACGTACGCTAACCTAACCCATGGCTACCTCCAACAGGTTTGTTTTCAAAATCGGCCTAGACTTACGTGTGGCGAATTCACCGTCCGTTATTTTTGAGGATATGCCTAGTAAATGATAAAGTATGCTAAAAGGACGTTGCAAACGAAGATCTCTAAACCCTACATGTGCAGACGGTTGCCAGATAATAGAAAACAGTGGGTTCTTTATATTCTTCTAATCTTCCGATTTCGGAGGCCAAGAAGCAAGAAATCAAGAATGAGCGGTTGTGGATAAGCAGCTAAGGCACTGACTGTGCGTCTGTGAGGCACGAGGCGCGACTTTTACCTATGAGTTTATACTCGTGTATGGTAATTTTCAACTACCACCTTTCGGTGAGGGTAGTCATGAAGAAACCTACACACTAGTCGTGTAATAATGATTGTTGTTACTAGATAACAATCGTTGAGCTACGTCCGATGCCTTTAGTCAGATCGAAAAATCTAATACCAATGTAAGCTATTAACACACTCGATAAGGAGAAGAAGCCTTATATACTCTTCGGGTCACTGAGCCACTGTAGTAAAATATAGCTATAAGCTAGCTCATTTCAGATTCATTTGTGGCGTTAAATATTCACAGGACAACCTCAAATAAAATTACTTTAAAATTAAAACCTTTACGAATGTTTAAATCAAGGTTAAGCAGGCCGACTGGCAATCTAATAAATGTTGTGCTGACTCGGCGAGCGTTATAATTAGATAATACCACGCTGCGTTGTAAAAACAGCATTGGTTTTAATGAGTAAGGGCTTTTTGATAATATGATTACAAATTGCTTTAGTAGGTACCTACTGAGTAGTAATAGCCCGTATCAATTGTATCATTATCTAGTCTTTAATTCTTTTTTGTCTAACGTAATTCTGTAAATCTTTACTAAGTAATTAGTATTACTAATTAATCACTAAAAATCCTCATTGTATTCAAACGGTCAGTGAGGAATTTATATTTTATATTTATATTTTATTTATTTAAGTGATTTTAGATCATTTTGAATCTTCAGACATTGTTATGTTTGTGTAAATTTATAGATTGCAAATCACCGGCTTTCTCCAAAATATAAACGTGCCTGCCAATTCCGCGTAATTACAAATTCGTATTAATCTTAGATCCAATACAATGCATTCGGATATCAACAAGTGTTGTTCAAACCAATACTAAAAGGTATAACTCTTTCACATCCCGTCAATCTCTCAACATGCGCGCGTGGGATTGCGGTATCAACACCAACAACTCTGCAATTCCTCGAAGTGTTGTCATCGTCAGCTATTATAAGATAAGCTATATTTGTCGGGAGTTCATTTGCATTGTTATTACCGTGGCCAGTCAGCTCGGAAGCGATCCATTAGGTATGTACTGCTGACAAGGAACACTACGATACTAGCCTTAAACATTTTATTATTAGATATTGTTATAGAAATGTTTTTTGAATCGATTACTAAAACACCGACGTTATTGCAATTTGATGTTTGAGAATTCTCTAAAACATGAGTATTCTTTATTACAACTACAAGTGATACGAGTATTGCAAAGTAAGAAAATGTATGAAACAATTTTTTTCATGGACTTTTCGTACAACATTTATTACACAATCGCCATTCACCACGTTTTTATACAACGTCCCTTTTAATTAAGTACATTTTAAGGGCTGGTTGAAGTTGAAGGTTGTAGAACTTTGACTTCCTTCGATACCTATCACTTAAGTCGATTTCTAATTTTCTATAGTAAGTATAATAGTCATTTAACAGCATTTGAATATTACTAACCAATTTATTCTTCTATTGCAGGTACGGATGATAAGGCTGATTCGTTTTACCATTTCTTCGTAAGTCGTTTAGATTTCAAATTGAATGTAACTCAAACATTTTTCCAATTTTCTTAAGCGTTACGTAAATTTTATTATCATTAGAATATAATGTGACTCTGATAGGTACATATTTATGCACCTTTTTACATTATATTTATACTAATAAATGCCATATTTATAACTTTGGCATCAAAAGACTGGCTATAAAATGTATTAACAAAATAGAATTATGTTTTGCAACACAAAATGTCGTTTAAGTAGCAGTGGGTGGGACACATAGCGCGACGAACCGATGGCCGATGGGGCAAAATGGTTCTCGAATAGCGACCACCTACAAGGGTCACAACTCACAACACCTGACCAAGGTCGGTGGAAAACGTTGGATTTCTCCCAACGTCACTTGCGTCTATGACGATAGAACGATCCCAACGTCAACCGCTAAACATCCCTAAGTTGATGAGATGACAAAAGATGATTTGGCCCCATCGTCCGCGAGCCTGACATGTACTTATACAAGCATACCTATCGCACTGACGGTTTCTCCTATTTAAAAGCAGGGTGTGACCATCAGCTGAATGTCATCGCTCGGTGAACGCTCGCTATCCGGGGCAGCCTTCCTCGTCGTATTTCGACGTAGTTCACGGGTCATGGGCACAAGTTTACGACCTGGGATTTACTTCTAACTGCGTCACATGTCAATAACCCGAAATTCATTAGATGTATCTTTTCAATTCACATAATTAACATTAACAACGGTTCTTATAATATAGAGGTACATATACCTAGGTTCAAGTACGGGAGTACAAAACTTTTTTGTAACATTCCATGTAAGTAGATACATAAATGGTTTTTAAGTACGTTTACTTATTTTATGATTTATCAAAAAAGGTGCTAAACTTTTTAGATTCTTTTTCTTGCCATAACAGAGTTAATTTATAGATAACTAGCTTTTGCACGCGGCTTCGCTCACGTTTCCTAAATCCCACGGGAACATTACTTTTTTCCAGGAAGAGAGGTACCCTATGTCCTTCTCAGTACTCATAACTATGTGTATGCGAATTTTCAACAAGAATGGTTCAGTAGATAAAGCGTGAAGAGGTAACAAACAAACAAATATACAAACTCACTTTCGCATTTATAATATTAGTTGGGATGATTCCGAAATTATTATTCACAAATACATTGTAGGCACATTTACTTCTAAATTATATAAGATCAATAAAGATCGTTTTGATTGCAATAATATCCACACTGAAGTAATTTGTCTACACGGAAGACCTACGTCTCAAGACGCGAGACCTACAAACCCGACCGGTAAAACCAGTATTAGATCGTCGAACCTGTTGCTATCAAAGTGATTATAATCAATGTGCTTCAACTCGCACAAAAACTCATTGAAAAGACGACTAATGACCCGAGCTTTTGTATCTGAAGCCTTTGAGAGGTCTATTTGATCCACAATTACAAGATACCCATCGTGGTAACTTTTGGAAAAGCAAAAACAATACAAAAGATACTTGTACTCGATCTTCATCGAATCATGCTCGCTTTTGAATTTAAATTTAACAAAAAAGTATATCTGAGAGTTTCTATCTAATGGGTAGCTACATCCGGAATCAGTTTCCCATAGAATCTATGAACTTAAAGCAGTGTTAGTTAATTATAAAAATAAAATGTAAGTAACCTTTGAGATAAGATTTAAATTGTAAAGTAGCAATTAAATATCTGACCTCATATTTTATACAAATGCTCTTCACAGTGACGTTTCCATTACATTGTGAACGAAGCATCATTACTCGTGGTGTGTTTTATTCTAGCAATAAAAAATCAGCTGTCTCTGAGTCTCCATCACACATCAGGTTCACGGCCATTTAATTGTTTATATTCACCCACACAGCTGCTTTTACCATCTGTTTTTGTGACTCAATCGATAACTATCTCTATATCAATGCAGTAAAGTAGATAATTGTTTGTAATCGGTCTTGGAGTCATCAATAGAGGAACTATTACAGGTTCGTTGAAGGATTGATCTTAATTCATCCTTCCTTCAGCTATCTGTTGCTAATAGTTCTGTTTGTCAAGGTTCCTTCTTATGATCCGTGTTTATGAATCATTTTCTCTTCTCGACGTACATCCTGTTTCTTTGTTGTTGTACAAATGTTTATCTACATTGCAAATACCTGTAATATCCAAGTACATTATTCTACTGCGTACGCATATTGATGGTTAAAATCTTCAATCATATATGTTAAAATCATATTTTTTAGTTTTATCATGATTCACACTTAAATTTTACAGGTGTGAATTTAGTATAAATTTAAATACATATTTCGGAAATTTCTTTAAAGTAATGAGAACCTCGTCAAAGTACAATCAAACGTCAATACAGACATACAGACTACGCCGAAAACTCTCAGTCACCTAAAAAACTTATCCGTAATAAATTTCTAATTTCGATGGTTTAACTTGTATTGCAGGTAGTATTTTCTTGTCTGTAGTTAAACTATTGTTATCGAAATTAGTGAAACCCTAACTAAACTTGTGTAAGTTAACATCGTGGGCTGTTTGCGCAGCGGGAGGTCCCGATAGCCACCCGCTAAACAGCTGACTCCACTTATTTGACTAACTTATTTGAGATGTGTCACCTCCCCGGTGTCTAATAATAGGGATTGATCGCTTGGAAGACCACCCATGGGATGAATACGATGTTATATTACCGCAAAAAATCGATGTTTAGGATTTTGGGATTTTAAACGTTCTTTTAGTGTTTTGACACGGCTTCACCGCACAGCTTTAGTAAGTAGAATTTTTGGAAAATCACAAAACTTCTCGGGGACACAAAAATTTAGGGGCGCCATTCATTTATTACGTAAACTGTTTTTGGGGGGAGGGGTTTGAATTACTTTACTGAGTTGGTCTGTCAACTTCACAGGGCTGACTTAAATTACGCCAAGTTCTTAAATGTTTAGTGATTCTAGTTGTATCCACTATTGGCCTAGGCATCCAATTGAATGCTGGCGTTGAATAAACTTCAATGAACCGCCTAGAAGTCTAGTTAGCAAGGTAATTTAACCAGATAGCTGCGAAATATACGTAAGGTGATATCACGTAAAGTCATAACAAAACAATCTTTGAATGCAAATAACGTTGGTTTATATATATCATTATATTATTCGTAAAATTTCAATAGTTTCTCTCAGACAAATATAAACTAAATTCTTATGTCTCTTTTCGTTTTGTGAACATTGATCTCTTTTAATCATATTACCTACCTTCGTAAGTATTACTTAATTTTCTTACATAGAAGAGACCTTTTGGCTCGTTCCCAAAATAGATATTGTGAATTTCTAATACATTTATTTTCCCTTAAGCTTTTTTTAGGTACGTATTTTGTGACTCCATCAACAAGATTTTATAATAAACTCTCTGAAAATTTCATTTGCTGACAATACGAGTATACGCAATTTATTCAAGCGGACAATTATCTTTTACATTTAATTTTAAGATTATATACTTATTTAACAATTTTGTATACAAAATAAAACAAAAACTCTACTTTGAGTAAGGTAAGATAGAAAATTAAAAATGTACCTAGTGAAAAAATTTAAAACTTGTCTCCCTTGTTATACAAAAAAATCTTTAAATGTTTTTAAAATAATTGGTTTGTGGCCCCTTTGTTTTTATCTTTATCTTTTACGTATTTCTAATTACATAACTCATTATTCACACTAATTATGATATCGATCATGCTTATTTATCTAGATCTATATCTATCTATTTTTGATTATAATAAACCGGCCAAGTGCGAGTTAAACTCGCGTGGAGAGGGTTCATTTGATTGAATTCTTATAGGTTTTCCTGGTAATCTACAAGCAATGAACTATATTTTGTATTTTTTTTTCAAAATTTTAGGCTCAGTAGTTTCGGTGATCAGGGGGGAATGGTCAATTTTCGTCTTCTTTCATGAATAAAATCAAAACTATTCATTTTACAATAATAACAAAATATTTGAGATCCTCATAACGAGCCCTTTCATTTAATATATGACACAGTAAGGTTTACAAAACTTTTTTTTTATTTCCTAATTTGTCCCCCGAAAATGACCCTTATTTCAAAAAAATATATTTATTTACTTTGCACATACGTGTTTGGGTCATAGGATACTACATTCTACCAAATTTCACCTGATTCGGTCCAGTAGATTCGGAGCAAATTGGCTGTGACAGACGGACGGATAGACAGACGCACGAGTGATCCTATAAGGGTTCCATTTTTTCATTTTTATACGGAACCCTAAAAACAATGTTCTAATAGTTTCATCCTCAAATATGCCGTGCATAATGAATTCTCAGGATCAGGTTGCCCCAGGACGTCAGCATCGACAGCAGCAGCTATATAGCATATAAGTACAACGTGTTAATAACTCTCAGATGGTACTTCAGCCCATGATCCTGAACAACTTTTGTCCTGCAACATTTCCAAAATGCCAAAAATAAAATTCGGATTTTCATACAAATTGACTCGATCAGCTTATCAGTTTGTATGAAAATTCAATTTTTTTTTTGGTTTCATGATAGTTGTAGAACAAAAGTTGTTCAGTTTCATGGGCTGAGGTACCATCTGAGAGGTTTTGCGTTAGACCCTTGACTCACATACCTTTTCAACATCAACGATTTATTTAAAAAAGTCGGTTATGCCCTGTGCAGAATTCAACCATATCTATCACGCAAAGCCTGCATGTTTGTGATAAGTGCATCGCTTATAGCTGGTATGGTGTTGATATAATAGATTAGAAACCATTTTGAAGTATGAACTTAAATAGCTTCTAATCTATTATATCAATCAACAAAGTAAGCTATGATTAGAATGAAACATGAACATGCATAAATTCAAGTCCATTTTGATATTTTTTACAGGCGACCAACACTTGGAAACTCGTCTCACAAGCCTATTAAAGTTAACTTTCAGTCAATTTGGTTCTAATGGAGCGTGAACGAGCAGCGGAGCAGAATTTTAAACTATTAGATACCTTTTCTACCTATGTAGGTAAGTAGTATCTATACAAATGGTCCTATCTTATGAAAATTGATGTAATTTCTATGTTATTTTCATTACACAGGAAGAATGAAGAAAGTAATGATTGAATGGAGAATAGAGTGACATGTTTAGTGAAATGAAAAAAAAAGGAACTAACATTTAAAGGAGAAGGAAGTGGGGGTAAGGTAAAGAATTTGTACAAAAATATCCAGGGAAGGTCGAGTTAGATACTACTCGTATTACTATATTATCAGAAACTATGAACAACGGAACACGAAAAAAAAACTAAACGACTTAGAAAAGTCTGCCTAAAAGATGGAAAGAAATTCCAATAAATAGCTCTCGGAAGCAAGATTCATGTCTAGCACATATAAGGGTCTGAAATAAATTCAATTTATCAGTATCTAGTTTTGATGATACAAATCAATTTTCACTCGGCGAAATAGGTTTTCTGAGAGCCACTCTCGATAACGCCAATGAGACACGTCGAACACGAATGAAGTTAATGGTCGATATAATGATTCGATTTGCGATGTCTTTCAAGGGTTCTAGGTTAATATAATAGAGAATTTCTTAGGCTAGCTTCTTGTTTGTGACATCAGCACAATCACAAATCAATCAAATCACAATCTAAAAGCTGCACGACATCCACACGTAGCTCTACGTATCCGCGTTTCAGTATCAAGCAACAGCGTTCAGTTTCGGCGCGTTGTTCGTGACGAATGACGAATAAAACCCCAGGACAAATCAAAGTTATGAGTATCTTAAAATTTTCAAGCTACTCAAATAAATATCAATAGAATTTTTGGATAAAGACATACAAACCGAATTAATATAATAATAATACAATAAACATAAGTACTAAATGCTCAAAACTGGCAAACGAAACACAAGTTTTATAGCTTGTCTGAGTTTATAAATGTATAACCTTTACGTATAGCAATTACACCATACCAGCTATAAGCGATGCACTTATCACAAACATGCAGGCTTTGCGTGATAGATATGGTTGAATTCTGCACAGGGCATAACCGACTTTTTTAAATAAATCGTTGATGTTGAAAAGGTATGTGAGTCAAGGGTCTAACGCAAAACCTCTCAGATGGTACCTCAGCCCATGAAACTGAACAACTTTTGTTCTACAACTATCATGAAACCAAAAAAAAAATTGAATTTTCATACAAACTGTCAACAACATGTCACTCTATTCTCCATTCAATCATTACTTTCTTCATTCTTCCTGTGTAATGAAAATAACATAGAAATTACATCAATTTTCATAAGATAGGACCATTTGTATAGATACTACTTACCTACATAGGTAGAAAAGGTATCTAATAGTTTAAAATTCTGCTCCGCCGCTCGTTCACGCTCCATTAGAACCAAATTGACTGAAAGTTAACTTTAATAGGCTTGTGAGACGAGTTTCCAAGTGTTGGTCGCCTGTAAAAAATATCAAAATGGACTTGAATTTATGCATGTTCATGTTTCATTCTAATCATAGCTTACTTTGTTGATTGATATAATAGATTAGAAGCTATTTAAGTTCATACTTCAAAATGGTTTCGTTTCATGTTCTTAGCCATTTTAATAAATGTTCAAAAATGTCATTAAACTTTTTTGTTGTCCTTATCAAGGCGCAACTCTTTTGTCCGAACAACTATTTTATCTGATAAACTTTAAGTGGTCAGGAGTGTGGTGCAAAGACAAAATAGCGAGGTTTACAGCTCACAGAGCCACTAATTTATGGATTTACAAAATATGTTGATATTCAATCCCATTCAATGAATCACTTACTTTTTTTCATTGAACATTCGTTCCCTTGATTAATGTCAATCACGCGATATCGTCAGATCTGTAATAACCTTATTCATCTCGAAATGAAATCCATCAACACATACCGGATCGCCAATGTAATCTTTCCGCTTAGTAGTTAGCGAAATCAATTTCATTTCAATACGCGTTTCTACCTTCTATAATACAGCTATTTGTGGAATATTGCTTCTTTTTTTTCTGAATTCAATGTGTTTACAGGCAGAGCCAAAGAAAATTGGAAAATCGCATTTTTCAATTGTTTTAGGTCTATGCCTAGGTATGGCTAGGTACTTTAGGGCTAGCTCAATCAGTGTGATTTGTCCTTATATTTTATAGAGTTATTATAGAATTATACCTATATTGTCATAGTTATGCTTAGATCAAAAACTTGGCTTAATTTTTTGTAATTGTTTAAGACAACTAACTTTTTAGGCATTGCTTCAACATTGTGGTTTTTTTGTTGGAAATCTGCCATAGCCCACATTCCCACAATCATTTCAGCGGACAAACAAAAAATAAACTATATTGCCTAACATAGACTCGAAACATGTTCGAAACAAAACCTTTGTTGATAGGCTGGTCACGTTTTGCGATTTTATATTACGCACTGGCTGATATTGTATGTATATGTATATATCCTTTATTATATAGATACATATTTGTAGTATCATCATCAGGTCTTAAAGTCTCCACTGCAGAAGCACGACCCTCTCTGTACTACCAGAGCCATACCTATATTAACCAGAGCAGTCAGAGGATATGGCCTACCTCTCCTGGTAAATTGCTACGGAGTTGATACGGATATCAAGTAGCGCTATGGATAGCGCCATCTATTATTGCTAGCAAATAGAAAGCCCTGACTTTCAGGCGTTAACCCCTAATAACTTTTAAACGGCTGAATCGATTTTCACCAAACATAGCTAAAAACCATCGCAAGGCAACTTGCTTTCATGTAAAAAATACTGCATAGATCTCGGTTCATCCGTTCGAGCGCTACGATGCCACAGACAGACAGACAAACATTAGCGTCAAACTTATAACACCCCTCTTTTTTATCGGGAGTTTAAAAAACTACGTAGGCCCCAGTAGGCGTGGACATTTTCATATCTCCTGCCAATTTCGTCGGCAGTTTGGCACTAACATACGCAAATACTCGTTCATTGACATTTGGCGTGAGTATTTTTAATATTTTACCGCTGAATAGCCAATCGCATACTAAACACATTTACATTATAAAGTAATTCGCTCATGTTAACTGTTTAAGTAGGAATATTGTAGACACAATTTACCGCCCGTCTGTTTCCGGTTTAGAATCACTCCATCTCTTCCTGTGGATGTCGTAAGAGGCGACTAAAGGATTAAGCACAAACATCTCGTGCTACAATTGCATTTCCGAGGAGGGTTAACGTCGGGCGGCGGCCGGTTGTAAAACTTTTCGCACAAATATATTCCTAAAGAGGGTTGACGTCAGGCAGGCGGCCGGTCGTAAAACTAGCCAAATCATTTAAACTGTTCCGGCTATTTCTTCTCCATTTTGCAAGGTCTTTGGCATCCTTGGGTGACCATTGACATGCATTTTATATTTGGAAAAGAAAAAGCGGGAAAGCGCACCCCGGGCTCCGAAGCAGCATCACGCTTAGACGAAGAAGAAGAAACGTAAAAGTATGTCAACCCTGGCTAAATCAAAGCAATACGTCTCGTACGTACCGCTTTATCTATTGTATTTACGAGTATTCTATTTATCTATTCGCTACAGAGGACGCAAGCATCGTAGGTGAATCTCGCTTAACCGTTTTACAGTGTAATTACAAAGAATTTAAAACTTCATGCTAAGAACTGGCTTGTGTCTATGATTGTGGTATTTAAAGATTGGTCACAGATGTATGAGCAAGGCGTGGAAAATGCATTCGCTTTCAACACGAGCAGCTGAGCTGAGACGGTGGGTTGGTCAGTAACGCACTGCATTCTTATTAGAAATACATTTCCAAGGATACGTCTTTAGTTATCTAAATTTTGCTCAATAAAATTGGGTCTAACCATTCTTATTTTTCATATTATTCCCACCTGCATTTTTTTTTAAATTCTAATTATCGCAAATCTTGGAGTGATTGAAGCCATGTGGTTTTGGCAGAATAGAATAACCACTCAAAGTCATGTCGTGGATGTCGTAGAAGGCGACTTAGGAATTACAAGCTGAACGAAGCTTTAAACATTAGTGAGGCCTCTCCAACCCGTCAGTCCTAGCCAGCGTGGAGAGTGTAGGCCAAATCCTTTGGCTGATCTGGTCAAGTTTGGGTCTGGTAGTACAGAGAGGATCGTGCTCTTGCAGTGGAGACTAAAAAAAGACCTGGTGATGATGATGATGATTGAAGACGATTCGTCTGATATGAATTCAAAAGTCTAGAAAATGAATTATATTTTACTGTCATTACAAATCGATGATATTTCTAGCATCGGGAAATTGTTTGCTTATTCATAATTGACAATATTCGTTATGAAATATTTAGATGTTTTCAATTACAATTAATGAGTGAGTAATAATATCAACAGTAATAATATTAACTCTTTCGACAAATACATGTACACACGCTACAATTAGCTTGTTATCGTTCGTTACATGTGATTGCTACAGAAACTCCATTATTACCTAGTTCACGTTCAAGGGTGCATTTCCTTTCATATACACTTACAATACAATGTAATTTTTCTTCGTAAAATGCAAGCTCTTGTAAGTTTGTTTAAAAAAAGCAACAGTAGGTCTGTTGCTTCAGTCAGAATACATAATAGAGTACACTGGTCTAGTCTTGAGTGGATCACCGCGGAAGTCGTTTCTGTGTGTCGACTCTACAACTACATACAGCGAAAACCAAAGGTAACAAGCACCAATGCGTGCTACAATATATATTATACTTTGTATCGATAGCCTTCGATTGAATTTCCATCAAAAGTGTACTACGCAGCCGGTTTGCTTTGGTCAGATTATGTAAATGGCAAACACAGCTGTGAGCCGGCGTGCTCTATTCCATGAAAGTACATCTCGAAGCTTCTATAGGATTATAGGCTATATCTAGTTGGTAATAAAGTAAGTAATGGCATGGTGTAAGTTAATGCGCAGCGCTGTTATCTGGTTGCATAAGAGCAAGGGCTATTGTCTTTATCAGTTGTTGTCGTTGCTTGTTTATATGACGCAATTACTTGAACCCTAAGCGATCGTGCTATCAATTTGTTATATGCATTTAATTTTCCATGATTTCTCGTAACTTTGAGTTTCTACAACAACGTCAAATTTCGCAGTTCTTATTCTCGATATGCCTTAGAAATATACGACTTTCATTTGGATTCACTAAACCCATATGGAATGTAAAAAGGAAAAAAATATTCAGATAAACAAACGGCAAACCAAATAAACGTAGGGAAATGTAGTTTCCGGCCAGGCGTGGGCGGAATACCGTGTTTTCACTCAGAGGTGTTATAATAAATAACCCTGGCTGTCGCAATATCTATTTGCATAATACAATTAGCTTAAGAAGAATATCAGATGAAAGAACGATAAGGTACTGAAAAAAGTGAAACAATTAGAAAAACATACATTTATTGAAAAAGAACCGACAACCGATGGGACAGAAAGGTTCTCGAATGGCGACCATGTACTGGTAAGCGAAGCGTAGGACACCCACTCACAAGGTGGTCAGACTACCTAACCAAGGTCGCTAGAAAGCACTGGACGCTATGCGGCTATAATGATGATGATTGAAGAAGACTACTTGCAGATAAAACGGAAATATTTGTCGTTCTAAAAGTGTTATTTTGTTAGTATAATATTTATATGATGTTAACAGATGTAGCATGTTTTCATACTCCTGCTGTTCCTAGTTGACGGTAGATATGACATTATTACTTGTAGTAATATGTATTCTGTGGTTATGGTATGTCAGATGTCTAGTCAAGTTGATAAAGCTGACATAGCTTAGTAAAATCTACGAGTATATACCTACATAAATAGTGAGAAGAGGTTCTTATCCTTTTGAACATGATATCGTCTCTTATAGTAAATCTAAAGATGTATATCTACACTTCTACACTAATATTATAAAGAGGAAAGATTTGTACCTATTTTTGTATGTTTGTAATGAATGGCTCAAAAAGTACTGGGCCGATTTAAAAAAATCTTTCACCGTTGGAAAGCTACACTATTCCCGAGTGACATAGGCTATGTGTGTACCACGGGCGAAGCCGGGGTGGACTGCTAGTTTTTAATAAATTCAAGGATTTCCTGAAATCAAGAATTAAAAAAATGTTAAATACTTATCTAACATTGCAATATGCAAAATATTATCATTTTAATATTCGCAATTGTCTTTACGTGTGTTTTTCTCCGGATAGTGTTACATACATCCAATGAACCGACTGTCATTATAACTTTGTCTGCGATATTATGTAAATCAATGCTAACAATGTCATTCAGTGTAATCGTTACGTGCTCTTTTATTTTAAATATTGACGTTTGAAGGACGTGCGTTCCAGCCGCAACAAAATCATTAGTAGCTATTTATGTCCGATCATTTACATCAATCATTGTCGTAATATTGACAACTTCAACTCGCAGGGTAGTGTCTTAGGTAGCCGCTTTTAACGCTCGGCGCAAAAAGATGGGTTAAAGTTTGACGTGTGTATATCTATGTTTTGTGGCATCGTAGCCTTCAAAAGTTACGATGCTATAGACAGACACACATTTGGATCAAACGATTTTGATAATTTTTTGTTTAAAATGAGACTTGATATAAAAAAAATATGTTGGGGTATTTAATTTAATCTTAATGCATCATTCGCACTCTTCTTCGACTCGCACTTGGCCGCTTTTTTTTCAGCGTTTTTAACTGATCGTTATAATGGCATTAACTAGATACTTGAAATTTTCACCAATTATGTATTACTACGACCACTATAACAAAAAATACTAAAAATAAGAAAGTTAAAAATTACAGGGAGTCCTCATACATGAAACGTGTTTCTTCAGCGTTTTAAAACATTGTACGGTGGTACGGAACCCTTCATGTACGAGTCCGACTCGCACTTGCCCATTTATTTAGTCTCCACCCTCTCTGTACTGCCAGAGCCATGTATTAGCCAGAGCAGTCAGAGGATTTGGCCTACACTCTCCCACTGTCACAATATTGGTGGGGATATGAAAATTCCTATGTAAATTAATCGTTATGAGTAAAATTTTCTTAAAGCAAACAAACACTTCTCTTTCATAAACATTTGGGTTTACTTATATCTTCTCAAAACAATACTTTATGAATTCTCGCAGCTATATTTGCTAGATATACATACATATGAATTTTCTATACATATATGACCAACACTTTCACAAATCGGTGTTCGCACTAATTTCAATAAGAATCAGATGATTGAATGTTCGTCGACCGACAAATTGTTTTATACTACAGTTTTATATTTGTTTTATGGCTTTTATGAACCACTTGTATGGATTCCCAGTCGTTGGACGAAGGTCAATTGTCTATCATGTAGTAACTATTACGTTTTATTTTTTATTAGCTGTTTGACAGGAGCGTGTTCACTGTTCAGCTTGGTGTTATTAATGCAAAAATCATTTCAGTTAAGCATTCACGTAGTTTTTAAATAAAAATAACACATGTGATGACGATGATACGTACATTTGTCTGTAGTGTCTAATACAAAAAAATAAACATCTAAATTCTTTCATATTTTATAAAATGACAAAAAACATTAGATGGAATACCTTTAAAGAGCCAGTAAATACTTAAATTAGAAGAAAATGGGATTTATTCTCTTAGGTTATCTATAGTTTATATTACAAATGGATCTAGACCGTGAATAGAATCAAATGGGTATAGATCTTGAAACGCTAAATTAAGAGCCAAGGTTGCTCTGGCCGATCATCCCGCCACCTTCTAATTATAGCTGGATGAAAATAAAACAGGCAATGAAGTTATTGCATCTGATTTAGTCATTATAGATATTAATTCTGAAGATAGAGTACTTCCTGGTTTGAAGATGACGGACAAGTGGACAGATATGATTTATTAGTTAAATTACATGGAGATTTAGATAGCGTTATTGCTTTGGCATATGTGTTTATGCGCACTGATAAAGGGGAAAATACGTGTATGATCAAAGACTTTGGATTACGCACAAAATATTGTATACAAACAAGAAGAACTTTCTAAATACGACTTAAAACATTTTAAAAGCAGCAACAAATACAGGTTTTAAATACTAATATATAATATACTCGTATGAGCGCATACAATATTTTGGCTTACGATAAAGACTTACTACTTACATTTGTATCAGAAACTAACATAATGAATTGTCTCTTTGAAGATGTAGGCAATTGCTGTGAGATAATTCAGCAGTTATTTATGCAGGAACTCTAGTTGGCCTTCTTTTAAATTATACAATAGATAAATTCATTACGTATACTTCTACGCCTAATTTTTGGTCACAGTTTCTTTTTTATTTTCAAGGAAAGGCAACAGCTATTACAATTTTTTATGTTGGACCAATATAAGTCTCCCAGTGATAGTAATAGAATACCTAGTAGTAATAATTACGATGCACTTAAGTATTCATATAAACTTGGTACTGACAATAGTTCACTTTATGTTCCTATGCTGTCAGGTCACTTTATATTAAATTGCTCTTGTGTGGATTTTGTCGTTGGAAACTTTTTCCATCAGGCCGGAATCAACAGTGGACCTCACGCAATAAAATGCTCCTAGAGAAAGTTCCATAGCTCCGGTCACGCAATTGTTTGTAATGACTCTAACTATACCTCTAACTTTAGATCTAACAGTAATAAATACCAGCTTGTGCTCACGTCTGCGTCTATTAATATTTATACAACATTTTATATGAATATAATAATAAATCATATATTTTTTTTCTTAATACATTCGTCTTCATCATTAGGTCTTTTTTAGTCTACACTGCAGGAGCCCGCTCGAGCCATATATTAGCCAGAGCAGTCGGAGATTTTAGCCTACACTCTCCACGCTGCCCAGACGGGTTGGAGAGGTATTCCTCTGTCCTCAATCAAAATTCCCAAATTTCGACGGTTTTTGAACTTCTACATATATCTAAGCAATCATTTAGGAGGAAAAAGGACTTCGTTTTGTCATCAACTCATCACACCTGAAATATTCCTGGAAGGTAATATAATCTTTTTAGATACAATAAATAAATACAAAGGAGAAAGATAGGTATATTTCTTGTAAGATGGTCAATTAGTTTGGCTCGAAATGTGACATAACTCTTTCGTTATCTCGCGTAATAATAACACTAAATTGATAGAATCACATATTAGTATGATCATTATAACTATTAAGAAAAGTCAATGCAAAATTAATACTCTAATTCTTAAAGAATCAATATGCAAAACAAATATGTTTTAGAAATAACATTTGCTTAGTTCATGACGATTGAATCCTATTTCCATTCAGGAATCACTCTAATCATGATCGCAATCGTGATCCCTTTGCATTGATACATGACGTCACGATATGCCAGAATTAGCCGAATCTGGGTCGGTGCGATTTTCCAATTATTTATCGACAATTGCAGATAATGAAGTATTCGTTATCAGTAATTGTGGCCTCGTTTATCTTGTTTGTATTGATTTCTGTGACACAATTTGTCGTTTTATTACCCACAGACTGCGTAGTATCTGTCTTATCAACGTTGTGACTTGTTTTGTAGGATGTCTAAGGTCGCTGATATTCGTCTATTCGCTTAATTGGGCTAAGTTGATAAGTTGTTTTTGTAGTGTGTGATCCAGTTTTTTTTTCTTCTGCGTTGCTTGTTCTTGTAAAACAGACTTACCTATTTTCTGGTTTTGTGACTAAATTACACTTTGAACGTTATTTAGAGCCGAAAAATGTTCGGCTTTGGAATTTTAACATTCTTTTTACGCCTTTACTTTATTTTACTATTCCGTAAGTAAATGGGTACTTTACTTACAATCCTTTTTGATCGCTACTATTGCTAGAAAAGCTGAAAGTGCTGAAGTCGCTATTAGTCAGCTTGAACAATGGACACATGGTAATTTGGCCATTGCTTTATGTCAACTACACATACATCTTTGTTACGTCCATTTCCAGTCCAATATTAATGTTTACCGTAACGTGTTTTTTTTTCATTGCACATATTGTCAGTGAAATTCTGTTTACTTTTTATAATTCCTGATGAAGGTGTTATTTTTGATTTCCTCATATTGTATGATATTAAAAACATGACGTTGACGTGATCATATTCATAAGATCAAACGTAGATAGGTGGTTTTATAATTCTACAAATCGTGTGTACCATATTTATATACAATACCATACCACTACCGAAGAGGCCCGGAGTAGAGTATGAACTCTACCCCTTTAGAGGAACAATTTTCAAAAGTAATTTTTATGTGCTCACCTCAGAGTGCTCACCTACATAATGCAACCAATTTTTTCACCGCTGCATGACGTCCACGGCTAAAATGATGATAATAATGATATAATTTATATAAATACTATAATATGTACTTAAAGTCATTCACTTATTTCTAATTCACTGTACAAATTACTATATATTATCATGGACGAACAAATACAAAAGAACTGAGAACCTCATACAAAAAAGCGTACTCTGAAAGCCAAAATCCTGTATTATATATTTCTAGATATCACACGATCTCGCCCGCTAGCCATACAAATGATGCTGGGAAATTAGGCTGACGGTATCTACAAAAAAGATGGCGTTCGTAGAAAATTAACGCTCATACCGCCGCCATCTTTCCGAAATTAAGCGGCACCACTACGAAACTATCTTCTTTCGAACCAGTAACTCCATCTACTTATAAAATTTAAACTAAAAATCGAATTACGCTTCAAAGTACGAAGGTTGTCGGTCCTCTTGTATTTATTAAGTTTGTAAACAGCATTCATAAAACCCGAGGTGTCAAGCCGCAAGATTAACACGGCTTCACTGACCAAGGAGTCAATAACTGACCACAAGCCTACTAAGTTAGTCAGTAGAGTGGAAACCAGGAAACTGAATGCTAAGTGATCCATTTTGGACCCTTTTCTTTTTTATACTTCAACCTGACAATAATCTCAACACGGATTAAGGTATTCAATAAAAAACAAATAATTTGATTAGGTAATTGATATAAGTAAAACGTTGTTTTTAGGGTTGCTGCCTGTCTGTCTGTGTCTGTCCGTCCGTATGTCACAGCCACTTTTTTTCGAAACTATAAGAACTATACTGTTGAAACTTGGTAAGTAGATGTATGTGAACTGTGAACCGCATTAAGGTTTTCACACAAAAATAGAAAAAAAAACAAAAAAATTTGGGGGTTCCCCATACTTAGAACTGAAACTCAAATTTTTTTTATCTAACCTATTCGTGTGGGGTATCTATGGATAGGTCTTCAAAAATGATATTGAGGTTTCTAATATATTTTTTTTCTAAACTGAATAGTTTTCGCGAGAGACACTTCCAAAGTGGTAAAATGTGTCCCCCCCCCCTGTAACTTCTAAAATAAGAGAATGATAAAACTAAAAAAAATATCTGATGTACATTACCATGCAAACTTCTACCGAAAATTGGTTTAAACGAGATCTACTAGTAAGTATTTTTTTTTAATACGTCATAAATCGTAAAATGTTACTTGCTGCTACGGAACCCTTCATTGGCGAGTCCGACTTGCACTTGGCCGCTTTTTTTTTAAACGTAGAATTAAGGCCGTACCTGAATTTTCCGGGGTCCAGTGCTGCCCCCATTTAAAATAAATAATTTTAAAGAACACGGAGACATAATTTAAAATTTTGCTACTATCAAGTCCTAGATAACCCTTAAAAGTATTTTATGAACTACTGTTTACAGTTTATATTGAGAACGTTAAGCTTTACTACATTTGCGAAAAACGGCCACTTTTGGCTAATGTGCGTGGTAAAGCTTAACGTTCTTATTATAAACTATAAACAGTAGTTCATAAAATACTTTGAAGGGTTATCTAGGACTTGATAGTAGCAAAATTTTAAATTATGTCTCCGTTTTCTTTGAATAGATTTATTTTAAATGGGGGCAGCACTGGACCCCGGAAAATTCAGGTACGGCCTTAACAACAAAAGATCTCAATGTGTTAATACTAATACCAAAGTTTCAATTCTTCAAACAAATACTTATAAATATTTATGATATTTTGATTAACGCCACTTACATACCAATATATATTTACCAATACACTTAAATGTGTTTTCCAGTCTTAGTTTAGTGACACTGCTGTTGTACATGGCAACTTGGGTGGGATACGTCCATAGACCCTAGTTAGGGTTCCGTACAAAAAATTAAAAAACGGAACCCTTATAGGATCACTCGTGCGTCTGTCTGTCCGTCCGTCTGTCACAGCCAATTTTCTCCGAATCTACTGGACCGAATCAGGTGAAATTTGGTAGGATAGTGTAATCCTTTGACCAAAACACACATGAGCAAAGTAAATATTTTTTTTTAAATAAGGGTCATATTTGGCCGACAAATTAGGAAATTGAAAAGAAAGTTTTGCAAACCCCACTGTGTCATACCTATATCAAAAGAAAGGGCTCCTTATGAGGATCTCAAATATATTGAAAAAAAATCAAAATATAGTTCATTGTTTGTAGGTTACAGGAAAACCTATAATAATTTAATAAATTGTACGGAACCCTCTCCACGCGAGTTTAACTCGCACTTGGCCGGTTTATTTTTTTACAAATCTACGAATTCGGCAAATAGAAAATAAATATGCATCCTTCTCATTAAACAAATCCATTGGATCTGAGTTTATAATTACTTAATTAAATTACTTATTACACCTTTTTCTATACGAAAACCAAGAGACTTCTATTTAAAAAAAATCTAGTTTTTGTATTGTGGGTCTCACGCTCCATCCAATTTTGGGAATAGCTGAGTCTACTAGTCCTTTGTTTTAGTTACAGGACAGGACATCGATAGTTAGCCAACCATACCTACAAAACATGACAAAGGTGTCGTGAATCACCCTCCTCAAAATTTACATAGAATTCTGAGTCAACACTGTTTTCAAATTCGCGCGTGTGCGGCTATAACAGTCTGTAAATGTGAAACGAACGAGTTTAAACAAACCGTTTTAGTCTGCTTCTCACATTAGTAGGTAAACAACTGAATCGTGTATTCATTTCTTTTCATCTCCTTCAAATGCCCTCGCTTTGGTAAGGTGATAAGGTTATATTCCCAAAATACCAAAAATAATTTTTGTAATCAAGCGTTTTTCTGTTTTAAACTACTTACAACATCGAAATTGATATGATGATAAAAGATAAAAAGGACAAATTGTTATGAGTTGCTGCTAGCCGCATAATTTCACCTATTTCCTCGATCGGTTTTTACGACCTGTGCGGGAAGAGAAGCAGCTGCTACATTCTAAGTTTTTTTTTCTTTTCTCTCAGACCACCATGGAAGAACTTCTACTAATCACGTTTTCTTTCAATAAGCTTCACAGGAAGTCCACGGTTGGCCATAGTCCTCCCCCAAGAATTTACAAAATGACCGATGTAAATGATAAGGATGATGCATGCCGCTTCTAATCAGTTTTATAATTACTAGATAAAAATACTTAAGTACCTATTACATGTAATAATGAATGTACCGACAAGTCTGGAGGTCGTTCGTCTGAGTACAATCGTCGCACCTTCAGAATATAGTTCAGGCTCGACTCAGATTCAAAAGTTCAACGAACTCTGAATCTAATCGATGAATCTAAAAACAACATGTGGAAATACAATATTAACATCAATCCTTTTAAAAATACTTGTTTGTGTCCAAATTTGTGACCGGTCTAGAAAATTTACAGAAGCATCATGGAAACTATCGAATCGATAAACACTTTTTTATTCTACAATAGAACGGTACGAATTTTTATGTGTTACATCTTTCCTCCCGCTTTCCTGCAATCTGTAGGAATGATTTCGTGTAATGCGACGGAATTGTGTAACAGCAGTTAAGTACTAGTATTCTGTAGGAACAGGGAGCCTAGCTGTGTGGTTCCCGGCAGCGTAGAATAGGACCACTCCAAGTCTTCCCGTGGATGTCGTAGAAGGCGACGAAACACAAGCTAAACAAAGCTTATTAACATCAACAAGACCTCTCCAACCCGTCTGGCCAGCGTGGAGAGTGTAGGCCAAATCCTCTGACTGCTCCAGCTAATATATGGCTCTTACCAGAGGCACTGCAGGAGCACGACCCTCTCTGTACTACCGTAAGTAAGTTTAACCTTGTGTTATGGGATACTAACTCAACGATGCTATATTTTATAATAAATGCATATATACATAAACACCCAACACCCAGGACAATTGAAAAAAGCTATTTTCCAAATTGCCCTGGCTAGGGATCGAACCCAGAACTACCGGATTGACGGACTAGCGTGTTGATCATTACGCCACAGAGGTCGTCGATGGTAGTTGGAGGAGGAGTTGGTAACACACATCTAATCAGCAATCGTTCGCCTCGTAAATGTCCCAACAGTTAGCGTAGCGACTACATTTCCCAAGCGTGATAATGCACAATAACGCATTGTACTCGTACTGTCGGTGCAGGTTGTTGCAGAACAATGGCAGGCAAGCTTACTTGCGAAAGTGATCGGGTTCGAAGGAACCTAAGGTCATCAGCATTAGAGACCCAGATTAACAAATACATCTTTGTGCCATTTGGCTTCCGCCCAGAATAGGAGCACTCCATCTCTTCCTGTAGATGTCGTTAGAGGCGACTAAGGGTTGGATCTCATCTATCAGCACGGAACAGCACTTTCCTATGCTGCTATCCTTTTCTGTCTCTCAGAACAGTAATTTGCTAAAGCGAGAGAGCGACGGAACGCTGCTGCACGGCATTCCGTCGCTCTCTCTCGCTCTAGCAAATGTCGCTTCTGAGTTGTCACTCAGAAGCGTCATTTGCTAGAGCGAGAGAGATCCTATCCTTTTCTATAGATGCAGCATAGGAAAGTGCTGTTCCGTGCTGATAGATGAGATCCAACCAATGACCAAGCACAAACATCTCGTGCTTCAACTGCCCTCCCGTTGCAAGGCGGTGGCTGGTTGTAAAACTTTCAGCACAAATGCACTCCCAAAGAGGGTACAACGTCAGGCAGGCGGCTGGTCGTAACACTATAGCGAAATCCATTAAACTGTTTCGGCGATTTGTTCTCGATTTGGTATGGTCTTCAGCATCTTTGGGTGACCATTGACATGCATATTTGGAGAAGAAAAAGCGGGAAGGTGCACCCCGGGCACAGAAGACAGTAAGAGTATACAGAACGGAATCTCCTAAGGTAAGCGCAATATGCGTCCCCGTTCCCCGTCCCCGCACCTCTCCCCCGCACTTTGTGCAAAGTTGTTTCCAGTCTGGTTAGGATATTGCAGATATCCGAAAATAAAGACGATTCCGTGCTTCGGAAGGCACGCAAAGCTGTTGGTCCCGGAACGAGGCGCTATCTAGTGTATTTTTAAATCTACCCTAGGATTGGTTTTGGTCTACCTTTTGGGTTGCAGAGATCAGCAATTGATTTGCAAAGTCGCTCTGTGTAAAAACCAGTAACCTCGTCAAATTACCTAGGTAAGGTAGCGGTCTAGCGGACCCCGGGCTCTGAGGCGTTGCCGCTGAGGATGCAACCGGGGATAGGGAGGATGATGATGAAAAATACTCTAACAAATTCAAATTAAATATTTCAACTTTTCCAGGAAAACTTCAAAACATTCGATTTGTTGTTGTGCTTGATGAAGCATTTAATAAACCTGCGGTACCCTAAATTTTAAGTCTGACTTTTTTCAAGCCTTTAATGTAAAGAAGGAGCTTAAAGCTCTCTCATTGTGTATTTACGTTCCCTAAACAAAGCATTTTATTTTCGGACAAATATTTAAGTTCAAGAGACCTTTTCATTTCAACATAAAATTAAATACTTATTACAAAGACAAAATTAACATGAATACCATTGTCAAAAAATTCAAACTTTAAATCTAAATAATAATGGCATAAGAATAAAATAACACGCCCTTTTTATAACGTAGCTACTATATGATATGAATAAATACTTTATTTGTGTTAGACTTTAAAAATACCTGCATGCTGTTAGCGTTTCGTAACGAATACGGTTGAGAAGAAACGCCAAACCGTTTTTAAGTAATGTAACTACTTAAGATGATACATGGAGTCTAGTGCTGCCCTCATTCAATATAAATTATTTGAAAGGAAACGGAGATATCATTTAAAATTTTGTTCTAGTAAGATAACGGCCACTTTTGGCAAAATACAAACTAAAGCTTAAAGTCCTCACTTTAAACTATAAACTAGTTCATAAAATAATTTGATAGTTTATCCCGTTTCCTTTTAAATAATTTTGTCTGTTTCCTTTCAAATAATGTATTTCAAAGCATGGACTCCATGTATTTGACAACAAATAGTTAATCTTTAAGTATCTATTGCTCACAAAGTAACACAGAACCAAATAGGACCTACATTGCCGGATAATACGTTCAGAGAGCAATTCAAAAGGCCCGCAGGCAGTAAATAAGGTGGTACCTCAATTTCTCAAGGATCCGGCGGCCCATAAATCCAGCTGAGTCAATTTGATCGCTGTTTGTAAACTAGCCTGTGTCAACTGCGCCCCACAAACACAATCTTAGGCGACGCACGTGCACTATGTTTCACAATACAAACCTACTAGATACTCATATTATAGGTAGTTTACTCAAAAGTGCAACTCAACATATTAGGCGTTATCAGCGTTTAATAGCCCATTTTAAAACCCAAAAGACTATTATGTATATCTACCTACGTACATTAATATTGTTTTAAAATAGAACATCAAATTTAGTCCGTGATGGTTGAGATCGATTTGAAACCTACTAATTAGAATATTTGCAACACGACAGCTTTTTTGAAAACATAAAATGAAAGGTGAAGACGTGGAAAAAGTTTTCATGGATGAAGTTAAGGAAAGATCTGAAATCATGGCGTATATATATGTACTTATACGGCAGACACTGAAACACTTAGGAAAGAATAGTGAGATGAAGAGAACAGGTGAGTACTCCAACGACAAGGACCTCGTTCTTAAAAGTCTTACCCTAGACAGAATCAGACTTTTCGATACAAACGTAATCTACCTATTATTTTAAAACGACATGTCAGATTTCTGCAAAATTTTGTAATTTCAAAGAAATTGTATATGTCGACGCATATAACTTAAAGGTAATATAGTGTAACATATCATATTTGACCATGAGTATGGAAAACTTAGAAACCCTTATATTTTCTTTAAAGTTTATATTTTGACCGTCGAAAACTATTCATAAACGTACTATATGCAATTTCTTTGAAATTTCAAAATACTGCCGAAATCTGACATGTCATTTCAAAATAAAAGTAGAGTAAGTTTGTATGGAAAATCCTAGGGTAAGGGGACACTTAAGTTAATAGATAGTATAAAATTTAGTTCCATTTAATGATCACTGTCACTTGACAACACCCGCCCAAAGGCTACATTAGCGCTAATCCACTGATGCGTGCAGTGCCAATCAATGCTGCAGCGCGTTGGGTAATGGACCAACGGAGTCAAGTGCAACTGGTGAAAGGCGTGCGTATTCTATGCAATTGGTACGGCTTGCTTCAGCATCTCTCATTTTATATAGGATATCTTTAACCGTCCTGCCTCGAAAGCATCGGTGTCAAACTGTGGGTACCTACATTTATTGAAGTTATATAAATTGCCATAAAAATATACTTACGTAGATTTCCTATGAAATGTAGAGATAAGAAATCTATCCTATTTATTTTATTTCATTACTTCGCATTCAGTTCTAATATTATTCTATACGAATAGTTTCTCATGCTGGTCTGGGAGAAACTTAGAATGTACCAGCTGCTTCTCTTCTCGCGCAGATCGTAAAAGTCGATTGATGGAATAGGATTTTCGCCCATTCCGAATCATGTTAATAGGCGGTTAGTTACCCATCACTAGTTTGAATCCTTTTCCACCTTTTCACCCACCACCACGCTAAAAGTGGCTTTTGTCGTCTTGCGGCCCTGGGCTCTCTGCTTAGAGCCGCAAAACCCAAAATGCTCTATCTGTCCCATTAGGGATAAAGACGTGATAGTGTATTTAAATAAACCTAAAAGCAAAGTACCTTTAGAGGAGAAATAAATTAAAATTATCCCACCCGACCTGTAAGGTGTGTAAGGGCTTATCAGTTCGAATCGTCATTCTTGTTTAATGTAAGTATATACATAGTTATTGTGGTAATAAATTTGCAATTCTACTGGCCTAGTCTGGAAAATTAAGGACTATGACCGATTTTGTGATAATTGAACCCAGCAATTGTATTCAGTGAAATGCAGCACTAGGTTATTCATCATAAGGTTAATTGGCTTGATGATACTGTTTAATGTCGCTGTCACAATAAACAAATAGGTTAATAAAAGATTAGGATAGTGCGCAATCGCTCTAATTTAAAATTAGGCTGTGTCTGAACATGTGATGATTATATGATGATGACCTGTGATGAATGAACTAACCAATTTTTTATTTACCATATTTGATTGCTTATACGTCAACATCATTACTTCTCTATTCTATTGTTTGATATTAAACACGGCGCAGCTTATATCTGATAGAAATCCAACCTTTCGAAGGCCTGTATCTTTCGGAGCATTTATCGTACAACGATAATTCGGAAAACCGTTGAGAGCTCATGTTTTTCAGTATTTTTAAAAAGCGGAAAAAAGAATAGTTAGTAGTATATTACGTATTTCAATTTTTTTTTTATACAAAGCTCAAATAAAAAGAAAATTAAACTAAAAACAATATTTAAAAAAACTAATTTTATTTTATTAGCTTATGAAACTATTAAATTTACTTATTTTTAAATATTGTATAATTCGTTCTTCTTCGTTATCAAAGCTAAAAATAATTATTTTAATTTGAATAATAGAATAAACCAAGCAGACTAGAACTCTAGATATTTAAATAACTAATTATAACGTATTTAGCTCTAAATATATCAGTATATTTAATTTTAATGTATCTCTTCGAAATTATTTGTAATTTAAATAAGTTTGTATATTTTTGAACTTGTCCGAGGTGAATAACTTAACCTTAATTATCCAAATACATATTCAAGAGGCAGAAACTGAACGCGAATGAAAATGGGTCTGTAGGATTACAGAACAGTTAATTGATTATACATTTTCGGAATTGAAACCAGATCAATTAGAAATTCTAATATGTCATTTTACGAGTATTCCTCGCAATCGCAATTTAGTGATTTGGCGTAAAGCATTTTTAATACCAATTAATATCAATAAAGAAATGAGTTGACGACATAGTCAAAGTTGGAAGTCTCTCCTCCTCTCTCCAAAGATGAAGCACTAGTAGATTCTAGGTTTTTCTGCACTTACGAGTAAGTGATACGATAGATCCTAGAGTATGTCTAAATTGAATGATTTTCTAAAATTAGACGTTTTGACCTATAATGATGATATGATGATGACACATGCGATGAATGAACCAACCAATCATTTACCATATATGATTGCTTACACGTCAACCTCATTACTTCATATTCGTAGCTTCCCTCTTCTAGCTTAAGTATATCTGATAGAAATCCAGGTTATAGGTTTCCAGATTTAGGTGCACCTAAGGCGTTGCTTCCACGGGCGAGAGAATCCCAACGAGTTGACAGAAGTAGATACATTAACTCGCCGCGATGATATCGTCGTATGGAGATAGTATGGAATTAGGTGACACGACATAAAATATTTAAATGTATTTAGTGACAATATCACCTATTGTCGCTAAATACATTTAAATATTTTAGTATCGTATATGTATTATATATATATATATATATATATATATATATATATATATATATATTATAGAATAAGCTTATGTATGTATATATATATAAGTATAAATATGTAAGTATATAATTAGGTATAGATACTGCGTCCGCCTTTGTACCAATATTTTCTTTGTGTTGGTTATTTTTATATTATGAATTATTATGGTGCAATAAAGATAATTTGTATTGTATTGTATTCTCTCACGCGTGGAGGCAACCCCTAAGAGTAAGTTACAATAGGTCCTAGTCTAAATTGAATATTTTCTTTGTGGCATAACAGTAAATATCCTCCCGAATACATTGTAACAATCGATTTAAATCGACACTGAAAACGTAGAATCGTATCTTATAATGGCTTACATCCATGTAAAATTGATAGCTACAAATCGATGCTTTGATACGAACGAACTCGTAAATGTAAATCGTTCGTTTGAATGGGCCAGACGTATCGATTAGCGGATCATCCATAAACGAAGAATTAACTGTATCGAGAAAGTATTATTCAATCGAGTCTTATTGTATATTTACTTTTACTTACATTTTCTTTATCTTTTTTTGAATTTAAAGTTTTACTCTAATATCATAAAAATTTTAATGTCATTTGGACAAATTATAATATTTTGGTGTGGTTGCCAGTTTAGTATTTTAAATCAAAAGACACTTCAGTTATTTCCTGCATCTAGCTAGAAAAAGAAAATATTGAAAGTATATGGAAGTACGTTAGATTTCTTAAAAATAAATTTAAAACACAAAACTAATAAGGCCAGTCACGGTCCAAGGATAATATTAATTTGTTACTCATCCATATTGGTCATAGAAAAATAGGGGAGTATGTATCATTAGATCATAACAGTTACAATCTAAAAAAATACACAAACTGAATGTTTTTCGCATCAGTAACAGCCATAAACATCTGCTTAGTAAACATTTTACCGTGCCAAAATTACCACAACTGATGCACGTAAATGCACCAT
The DNA here is from genome assembly GCA_963576875.1 of Acrobasis repandana. Taxonomy (NCBI): domain Eukaryota; kingdom Metazoa; phylum Arthropoda; class Insecta; order Lepidoptera; family Pyralidae; genus Acrobasis; species Acrobasis repandana. Next base: position 17,010,035 of record OY756227.1, read on the forward strand.
TCAACCAACTATCCGCAAACAGCTAACACAATAACGCCCTAATTTGAGCCAGCCTGAAACTGACCGAGGCTAAACCCTACACTGTGCCAGAACTCCCGAAGTTGCGAACTGGGTGAAACAGTTGCCGGCTCGGACGGTTGGGAGGTAACCGAGTATACAGAACCGGGTCAAGTGGATGATTTGAAACTTACATTACACTGATCTCGGGCTTTTTGGTTTTAGAATTCAGGAGAGGAAAAAATTATAACAATTTAAGATATAACTTATATGTGACAGGATTTTCTTACAACAAAATTGAAAACCAAGCACCGTAACTATATTGATGTGATATCTAAGATAAATAAGCAAATGTTCCAGTACCCAAGTTGCAATAAACGTTTCCACATGAAATATTCAGCGCACACCAGCCGCGTCGGCTTGATTGACGATCAATCTGTACTTGATAATTCATCGCACATTGACAGGACACTGTCGTAAATAATTATACGATGTTTGTACCACTAACAAATCGCTTTGATACTGATGAAACTAAGTAAAACATCTTCATCAACATCAGGTCTCTTTTTTTTGTCTTCACTGCAGGAGCACGACCCCTCTGTACTATCAGAGCCATATATTCGCCATAGCAGTCAGAGTATTTGGCCTACACTCTCCACGCTCACCAGGCGGGTTGGAGAAGTCTCATTGATGTTTATAAGCTTTGTTTAGCTTGTGTTTCCTAGCTAAGGCGCCTTAGTCGGTCCTATTCTAAACTGCCAACGGAGGAAAACAATACTTAGTCATCCCAAGAGGAGAAATAAGCTACGAGTAGCATAAGAAAAGTGTAGTATGAAAAATGCATGTCTTAAAATATCTAATAGAAAATATTGGCATAAACAATGTTATCCCTTTTTTTAAATTAGGTACATATTTAGAAAAAGAGGTAAATATTTCCAAAAAGATCGCAGCTCATTACTTATTCCACCTACAGCCATACAATCATAAATTAACAATGACAAGTACTCGTTCCAGCCAGTGTCAACATGATAATGAGTTCTGACATTGGCCGCTTCAGTACTCCGAGTGCTTATGGTACAGTAGTTAGCAGGTACTTGAGGCATGGTCAACGCACCAGTAGTGGACCAAGCGAGACGGCCTTGCCGCTCTAGTACGCGTCACGCCGCCTGAAAGTTCATAGACTTCTAAAAAAAAATACCGCTAGGTAAATCTAGGGTCTAGCTGATCTCTTAGAAATGTAGTAACTAGAGAGACAGGTGATAGCCATTTGAAATGGGTATCTACAAACGTTAACCGGCTCGCTGGCTATCAACATGAAAGTCTAAAAGTTCGTTTTAGTATTATTTTTTTCAGCAGTTGCTATCCTATATGTACCTAGCTTGGTGAAGACAAGTTATTTAAATTGCAATCCTGGCGGCATAATCTTATGTTATAAATTTTATGATTCTAGTGCCCTGTCTGGTATTGTACCCCCATTTCACTAAGATCGTAATCCGTTGCTCATTCCTCCAGATGACAAGAATTATTATAATCTCGCCCAACGCTGACATGTCTTGAACAATTGACATTGGTATAGAAAATAATCCTAAGACCAAGGACAGTATTTTTATGGCAGAAGCAGAATGAATGACCCTGGCATCCAAGAATTTGTAAAACTTGTAGATTACTTTGAAAACCCCCTGACTCACCGCCAGATTCCCAGAGACTGATAAGATATCTATGATATAAACCTATGTACGTGTCCTAGCGTAATAAACATAGCCCGTATCAGATCCACGTCTATCCAACGTGTGCCCGAAACAATACCATGAAGCACTCGGTTTGATTACTAGAGCCAGTACTAACTTCAACTGTATCATATTTCGTTCTCATCGTTATGTATGTATATTCTTGTACGTGACCAAGTAACAAAAATTAAGTATATCACCTACTGAGTGATGATCATCGTAGTAGGAAACTGTTATGTATACACAATATATTTTCAATCAGTTATTTAACCATAGTTACAAATTTCTATTTAGATACCTATCTGGAATTGGCTGGATATGTGCTTAATTACAGTACATGTCGTTTCCGTAGGTACAAAGAGAAAATGTTATTTAATTTCTTCCAAAACGAATTTTAAGTGACTTCACTTGTCATATTCTAATGTGGACCGTACTTGCAAAATGAGGATTTGAGGATAAATGTATTCAATGCTCCACTCTAAGGATGTTCATGTTATACGTTTTATATAAGAATACAGACTGTTTTTATAACCGCACAATAGTTCTGAGAACTCGACATACTAAACAATTATTCAGTCTAAATCGTCACGTACGTTGCAGGAAAACGTACTTAAAGCGGACGCGGTTCTCAGAAAGCTGTTGCAAAAAGTGCATCTGGACTGGTCGTATTATTATGGGAGGGCAACCTCTACGTCTGCCGGCAGACTTCAAACCGATTCGGGCAAGTCCTAAATTAGGTGTCCGATGAGTAATATTCAGCCTTTTATGTTCTTTTTTGTCTAAGGGTTTATTGACTTTTCATATTTTATGAAAATCGCGAAGGTCCTAATATTGATCCCTAGAGCACACCTCTTCTAATATCTGTACCATTATACTTAAAGATATTACTTACTTACTTGAATACTGTCTTTTGAAAGGATGATCCAAGATCCAGATCTCGTAAAGTGAAGAAGGGAAATAAATGAAATAAATAAATGATAACAGGGTCAGAAAAATAATATTTAGTCCGTCAGTTTGACTATCCAAAAATAATGGAAACTTATTGGTCAGTGTATTAAAATGTATCTACCTAATGGTCCAAAAACAATATTTCCATGATCCCTATTGAAATTAGCAATTGCTTCTTCTTTTCATTTAAGACCGTACCTGAATTTTCCGAGATCCAGTGCTGCCCCCATTTAAAATAAATCATTTTAAAGAAAACGGAGACATCATTTAAAATTTTGCAACTATCAAGTCCTAGATAGCCCTTCAAAGTATTTTATGAACTACTGTTTACAGTTTATAATGAGAACGTTAAGCTTTACTACGCACATTCGCCAAAAGTGGCCGTTTTTCGCAAATGTGCGTAGTAAAGCTTAACGTTCTCACTTTAAACTGTAAACAGTAGTTCATAAAATACTTTGTAGGGTTATCTAGGACTTGATAGTAGCAAAATTTTAAATAATGTCTCCGTTTTCTTTGAAATGATTTATTTTAAATGGGGGCAGCACTGGACCCCGGAAAATTTAGGTACGGCCTTAAGCTACGCTCTTATCAGTGGAGTATACGCCAGACTTAAGTATCCTAAAGGGAATATTAACGTTAGTTTGTCGTTGTTTCAGAGGGTGGCGGGCTCGGAGCGAGAGCGCGCGGCGCGGAGCTACAGCGCGCGCGGCAGGTGACCGACGGTCTGCGCGGCTGATGTGGGCGGCGGGCGCTTGCTGCTCGCGACAGGCAGGTGTGTACCTCACCACACATTATCTCTTATCCAACTCACCAACGCACGAAGACAGGCGACAGCGACAGACGATCATATTAGAAATAGAAAATCTCTATTTGAAGTACAAAATTACATTAAATGTAGAAATTACAAAATATGCCACCAAAATGAGGTTCACAGGAACAAGTTGAGTCTGCTTTACATAAACTAAATTCACTAATTATACAGAAATAAAAAAAACACGTGATTACTAAGAATCGGAAATTGTCGCTATCACATGACTTCGTGGTGAAGTCCCTCCATCGTTTTGTGAGTTGTAACTGTAGCTTAATCACTATGACAACGTAATTTACATAATAATCTTGGAATTGCTTCATAGCCTTTCTTCTTGCCAAGTGTATAATGATTTTTATTCATTATTGTATTGTGCCTTTAGGTCTACTTGCGGCCCTGGACCGTCTGCTTAGAGCCGCAAGACCTAAAATACTCTGTCTGCCCCATTAGGGTTAAAGACGTGACAGCGTGTATTATTGTAATCATAACAAAAATTAATAAAACATCGTCAGAAATTCAGCTATAAAAAAACTCCAAGATTTTATCTAGATACTCGTATCCACTTAGTATTAAAAGAAAACTTAAGGAAAATTTTCGACGAGTTCACCTTAAATTTTCCTTAATCAACTGAAACCCATTTATATATTAAGTAATTACAAATTAATCAAGGCAACAGTGTAATTCTCTTATTAGTTTCGTTGCTAAGGGAGATGCCTACTCTAAAATTTTCCTTACTCAGAATGAAGCCAAATTATTTATGAATCAAGACAAAAAATCTAATTAAAGTCTAAGTAGATGCAGCCTTGGAGCCAGCCAGAACGGATGATGGCAAGGTCACTCACTTAATACGCTATACAAATAACTATGCGAGTTCGTTGGCTTCACTAACATATCCTATGTTGCAAAATATTTTTTCTTAATATGTATATGTCACTTTTGCGCCGTGAAGAATGGCATAAACATCGTCGTGATTTGTGACATCTAGGACTATTTAGTTTTTTTTTATGCCATATCTCGAATGTAACAAACAACAATGTAAATGTATCAATGTTAAGGATACGTAAATGTAGAGTACTTCAACCTTTTATAGTATTAAAAAATGATGCTTCGTTTCTAGATAGGTACTTCCTTCATAAAGATAGTGAATGATTAATGACCAGACCCTTCAAAACATAGTTAGTGAATACCGCTAATGTGTTTCTATTTTAGATCATAAGTCAATCGATTTTAATTTATGACGTAAATACCTTTTTAACCCCTGAAGCGAAAAGAAAGATGAATATGAGTTCGTAACCTGTTTATCTGATTGTCTGACTTGTTCAGACAAGACTATAAGACGTCATTCTGTCAAGTGAAGCTCTCTATATTGTTCGGGCCGTAAATGTAGTACAAGAGCTTCACTTTTAAATAAATTTCACTGTAGGCTACAAAAACCCTAGTGTATTTCAAATTAAAATATTACCAACCAAATTTAGAATGTCAAAAAGATAGATTTCAATTTCAAAGGGCTCAGCGATTAGTTGTATTGAATGTATTGAATTGAATATAAAGCTGAAATTATTTAATGAGTTAACATATCACGCGTGTTACGAGTATAGGTATTAGATGTTCTAAATTTTTCAAATCTACTTGTAACGTAACATCGCATGAGTGCTGTTACTTATTATGCCCTACGCGCACTATATTGACATGCTACGCTTTCAGGATTTATTCTTACGTGGTGAAAAATGTCACTCAGAGGTAAATCCATTTTGCTCCGATCGCAGTAACTGATGAAATCACTAATACAATCGCACAAGTCTGGAAGCTGTGTCGAATTTTGTTTTGGGTCCTGGCAACGTGATAATATTGCGATTTATTTGAAAATATTGTCAATAAAATTTGTATTACCGCCATATCTGAGCAGCCATTAGTCCAAATGCCACTTAGACACAGCTGGCAGATGTGTGAAGACTCAAAAGCTCCTCAAAATCCTGAAGGCGCTGCAGATAGTGCACTTAGGGCCGTCATCCGGCAGCGAGTTGACGCTGTATGTATTGGTAGCTAGCAGGCACTCATGCGTGACGCAGTGTCTAACCGTGGCGCGGTGGTAGGCGAGGGAGCAGGCGCCACGGCGCGGACGCCCGTGAAGACCTTCCAAGCATACCTGCCGCCGGCGCATCGCACCTACAGCTGCATCCACTGTCGCGCGCACCTGGCTAGCCATGACGAGCTTATTTCTAAGGTGAGATACTCTTTTGTTAGATTCTGTTATTTGATGTCTGCTCAGCTTGCCTCTTTCTTGATCTGGTTCGTTTTTTAAGAGCTTATTTCTAAGGTGTGATACTGTTTTGTTGTTAGATATTTGATGTCTGCTTAGCATGCCTCTTTCTTGATCTGGTTCGATTTTTATCTTACTGTTTGATTTCATCTTAGTTTTCAACCCTTTTATGGATAACTTTAACTAGGACCTTGGTGTCTTGAACCATCCTATATGTTCTTTATCATCATTAGCTACTAATGTTGTCTCATCATCCGTCCTGTTATATGCCATAACGTACTTTTTTATTTCTACTCAGCCATTATACTGATAACATTTTTCTACAACAAAGCAAGTCTCTTCTTTTCATCCCTAGTATTTCTGACCGTCTTCCTTTTCATCATACGATGAAAATCATACGGTTTTAGCATCATTGACTACTAAGCTCACCATCTACATATACAAAACTCCTTAAACTTATATTTTTTACAATTACGTCAACTTTTTTATGACAATCGGTTATGTACCTATCTATATGCTGCAACTTGACTTCCTCATTACATGTTTTCATCAGACGGATTTATTTATCTTTACGTATTACTTTCTAAATCTAAATAATTAACTACTAACATGTTCATATGTTAAAATAATTTTTATGCATGTTCTAGATATAGTAGTATTTTCAGTGCATATAAATAATTAAATATACTTACCTACTTATCATGTTTCTCCTTTTCTTCCTATCGTTTTTCTTCTATCATCATAACAAACAAACAGTGCATTTATGTGACGTAACATAAAGGCAGTCTAGAGAAAATCTTCCCCGAAGTAAACACGATTTTTTTTTTAAACAAAATACTGTGTACCTAATATCAGTTATTTATCATAGTGTTGGCGCCTTAAGCGAACCGCTGTTGTCGCAAAACCGTATTCAAAATGCGCGTAGGGAAATAATACTACATTAGTCAAATGTATTTTATGCAGTCTTTATAGACAATAAATGTAATGTGATTCTGTTGTTTTCCAGTCGTTTCAAGGCAGCCAGGGGCGCGCGTATCTCTTCAATTCAGTGTGAGTACATATACAATTTAATTTTTTGAATTCCCTAACTAGCTGTAAGTGGTAAATAACCAAATGTGGTATGAAAAATTATTGTCCGAGTAATGACCCCTGCGGATATTCTATTAATAGTATTACTATGCCTCTATGCTTTTACTAGTAAGATAGCATGGATCATATCTAATAGATAGATAGGTACTAGATTTCGTACGAACTTCTTCTTAACAAGTAAATAAGAAATTTTGTTCGTAAAGTGAGTAAACAGCGACTAAAAAGGCAAATTTATATTTTAATGCTTACCTACATGATATTTAAGTACACGAAGAAAATCAGTCCTCAATTTTACTTTTTATTTAAAAAAACTAAGTGTTTATTTTAATCACGATGTTAGTTGTAAGTAAATAGTATAATTTATTCAATTGATTATCACTATCTACATCTATTACAACTTATATACTACAAATACATACATGTTTGCATGCATATTTCATGTGTGATATCGGCCCGTAGTCCTTGCGGCTGACGATTTCAAAATCATTTGCATTATTTACTTGGTAAATGTTAAATGCGCCGTTTTCACAACACGATTATCTTTACCTACCTGGCTAGAAATTTATGGATAGAAGTGAAAATTTCATCTTTCTTGTAGGAATTGAAGAACTAGGATCATGTTAGTGTAATTATGTATATAGAAAAGGGCACATACTCGTACAACCTGTATATAACACAACACATAAATACAAAATACATTTTTACAAATTGTCCCAGATTTCATACGGATTCGAAAAGCCTTAACTGGAACAATTTGATAATAAGCCGAGCTGCCTGTCCAATGAGACAACCCAGGAAGGATATTACTTAAACTTAGGTAAGCTTCAGATTTTGAATAGAAGAGAAAAATAAGAAATTATATTATTCCAATTACATACGCGTACAATGTATCTACATTGTTGCATGTAAGTATTTTATGATTACAATTAAAATGGTTGGAAATAGAATGTTTTGTTACGTACTAGGTAGTTTTGGGTTAGATAAGAAAATGAATCCTGAATTCAACAATGATGGTAAATAATTTGATTTTTTTTCCAATGAGGCCAAATTCTCTGACTGCTCTGGCTAATACATGCAGTGCAAGTGCAGTCATAAGTGCAGTCCGTCTAGCTTTAAAACTTGCCGTGGCCACTTTTGGCGGAGGCAAGTTTTACAGCTAGACGGATCACCAATAATAGTTTCAACGGCAGTTCATAAAATAATTTAAAGGGCTATCTAGTGCATGACGAAGAGCAATATGGAAATTATCACCATATTTACGAGTTAACAATTTATTTCACACTTCAGGGCCATTTGCCTATACCTTCACCTTAAACTAATATTTGAAATGGTAATTACAGCTTCATAATAACCAGTTTTCTTTCTGTTTTCGGAAAAAGATTTATTTTAGTGTTGTTTCTAGTTTCTTAGGTACCTATATAATATTTTTCAAAAACAAACACAGTGAAATACCCTATTGTGAAAATCTGACAACAGCTAAAGAGGTGAACATTCTCTAACCTATAACATGGTAAATATTTAGTCATTCAAAATATTATGAAGAAGAGAAACTGCATGTCTAATGTTATTGACATGAAGGTACTGAACCATTGTCCTGTTATTTACATTTTCCAGAAACAAGACATGACGCAATGTCGACCATTTCATCTTTAGGATGTAAATCACTTTTTTATATATAAAATCTGCTTTTGTGACACATCTCTGACGCCACAAAGAAAGCAAAACAGCAACGACTCGTAACTTTGATTTCGATGATAAAATCTTTGGAATTGACTCATCACATCAATCCGATTAAAGTGCCCATAATATAATATAATCATTAATCAGTTTGTTTGTTTGTTTGCTTAAGATCTTTATCATTTAATCAGTATTAAAATCGGGTATTTGACTGTGTTATATAAAATAAATATAGTAATAAAATAAATCTTAAAACAATAACAAGAATATTGGTTATTAAATGAAATATTAGGTAGTATGAAAAAAGTGGGAGTTTAGTGTGGATATCTTGCTTTCTCTTTCGTACGTGCGAAACCGAATGGCAATGACGTCACATGCTACGTGCGTCATTTTTCTGTTGCTTGACAGATTCCCTTTTCACCAAATTTAAAAGGTTTTTATGTTTCTTATTTTTATCGCGATCTTAACCAATATAAATACAACAAAGTTCAGGACTAACTCTGGTCACTATATGACTCAAAAACACGATTGCTTAAAATTTCCTCGATAGAAAAAAATTGCGAAGTAACCAAACGGCTAGTATTCAAGAAATACAATAAATTTGCCCTTGCAACTTTGGATTATAATTGTACTAAACATATGGCAGTCATCATATGTATTTTTTTTTTATATTCTTTGTAAAACGAAGAGAACCTAAAAAACACAAACGCGTAAACCAGCCGCCGCCGCGCCGCCCGCGTTGGGAGCTCAGCTCGCTGCCTCGCTTCGGCTAGAGTAAATTTGTGTGCAGGTGCCCTCTTAAATAACGGAGTTAATTCACGTAATTAATTGAAGTCTCTTCTAATTTCAGTGTAAACGTGGGTTGCGGGCCGGCGGAGGAGCGCGTGCTGTTGACGGGGCTCCACGCGGTTGCAGACATCTACTGCGAGTGCTGCAAGACCATGCTGGGCTGGAAATACGTGAGTATCACTACACGACCACATACTTCTTCTTGCTTCCTGTACAAACTGAATATGTAGTTTGTATAATTCAAAATAGATTATCCGAACTTGAACTCGATATGAGTATTTTTGTACAATTAAGGCTGAAATGATGAATGAGTCACGGGGGCGACGGGGGCAAATTCAATTTCCAATACGCTACGTGTGTGAAAATAGTCTAGCTTGTCTAGTCTAGGCTGTATCCATAGACGGATGTGTCTGCCCTTTGCCTCAACAGGGGGACATAGGACACAAAAAGAAATGGGCTATGTCTAAAAAATGGGAAAAAAAATGCCCGTCTGGCTTCAGCGTTACTATGACTGTCCACTATTGCACATACTGTTCATGAGTATGAGTATTTAACACAAACTACACCAATTTCACATTACAAAGTCCACTAGAAACAATTTGAAAAATAAATTAAAGTAAACCCCAACCTAACCCCTTGCCATCCCGCCAAAAACTTCTGCCCTAAAAAAGGTTGTTCGAACGCTTTAAAAATCTTAACTAAAAAAAAAGTAATAGCCATACTTGAATTTTCCGGGGTCCAGTGCTGCCCCCATTTGAAATAAATTATTTGAAAGGATCAAAGCTGATTGCCGGCCTTCATTAGTTGGAGAGGCACTTTAAGAAGAAGATTTGAAAGAAAACGGAGATATCATTTAAAATTTTATCTCTACCAAGCCTTGCGAGTCTGTGAGAATGTGAAGCTTTTCTTCGCACATTTGCGAAAAAAGGCCACTTTTTGCAAATGTGCGAAGAAAAGCGTCACATTCTCTGTTTAAACTGTAAACAGTAGTTCATAAAATAGTTTGAAGGGTTATGTAGGGCTTGGTAGGGACAAAATTTTAAAAGATATCTCCGTTTCCTTTAAAATGATTCATTTCAAATGGGGGCAGCACTGGACCTCGGAAAATTCATGTATGGCCTTAACGGATTAACCTAAAAATTTTAGTTGTAGGCATTTGTATACTCATATCGATATTCATTGTTTTAATTTGTAACTGCGTCGTAACCACAACCACAACTAATATCAGTATTACCAAGTGCATTTATCGTGGTGACCTGTAGCCGGCCGGAGGTGGAAGGTCATCAATCATCGCATCACGACAGATTAAACTAATAGTTATAGCTAATTATTACGCAATTAGTATTGTGTAACCGCCATTATGCCGCATCGGTTGGCAATAACGCTATATACTACCTCTATATTTTTTATTTATTTTTTATTGAGCAAAATAGGTAGACTTAATGCTGAAGCATTCTCTCCCTGTCAACCTTTAGGAGAAGAGAAACAGATAGAATAGTTGGCGTCTAAAATAGATAGAAACAATCCAGAAATAATAAGTACTTTTAAATGATCTATATATATATATATAAATACTATATATATAAATATAGTATTTATTTTATACGATATTTATGTATATAAATATCGTATAAAATAAATACTATATTTATACATACAACATATTATATAAATACATATATAAATATATTATATATATGACGTCTTTATCCCTTATGGGACAGATAGAGCAGTTTGAGTCTTAAGGCTCTAAGCAGTCAGAGCCCAAGGCCACAAGACCCAAAGGCCACTTTTAGCGTAATGGTGAGCGAGATGGGAAAAATAATCAAAATGGGGATGGGTTGCTGTTGCTAGCCGCATCGCCTATTAACATGATACGCATTTTAGTCTATTCCCTCGATCGGCTTTTACGATCTGCGAGGGAAGAAGCAACTGGTACATTCAGTTTTTCATTTCTCCCAGATTAGCATGGAAGCAATAACGCGTCTTTAGTAATTACTAGCGACCTAGCATATAATAGAGCGTTTATCTACTAGATTCGGAATTGTAATCTCCATGCAACAAAACGTCAATTTGAATCCCTTTTTCTACCCCGTCAGGGATAAAGACGTGTATCTGTATCTATATGTATATGTGTAGACAGGCTAACTAAAAAAAAAAACAACAGACTGACTTTTGAAGCACCAGCCAAATTTTTGGAGCAAGTTCAGTCCATGATACTGAACTATTTTCCATAAAAAGAATTGACGGAAAACTAAAATAAAAATTTGCCTTCCCATACAAATCAGCGGTCAGCCAAACGGATTTTGTTTTGGAGAAGGATTTTTCTTTATAGAAAGTAGTTCAGTATCATGGACTGAATTTGCTGCAAAAATTTGGCTGGTGGTTAAAAAGTCACCCTGTATCCATGTGTATGTGTATCTGTCTGTATGTATGTAGCCGGGACGGGATGTGCTTTCCGGGTTTTAGCCAAAGACCGTGCGAAGTACTCCGTGGTACCTACCCCATAAATGATTCGACTTTGACTTTAAGGTGAAGGCACGTTGAAGGTGGTGGATGCGACGATCGAGTGGCCTTCGACCCGCGGCCCAGCTGTCAGCTCACGAGCAATAACGCCACAGTAATAACGTTGATAAGACTGGTTGCGACGCAGTTTCACTTCAAAATAATGACGCTTTGTTTCCCCCTTGTGTTTTAACCTTATCAATCACATATGTGGACTAATTTGGACGTTATTATTAGGTGATATTTTGTATAAAATGTAACGCAATTTGTCAAAGAGGAAACTAAATGATCGAGTATTTTTGGTTAAAACTTTAATTAAACGTAATAATAACAAGCGGGATGGCACTAGTCCGTCGCGCGATATAAACTTTATCTAGGTTTATCAACGGTGCCATGCTAAGGGGGCAGGTAAAAAGTAAGCTACGCATCGCTAACATTAGTGCGGCTGAAACACGTCGCTTTGCAACTTTTTACGTGAGTTTACCCGGTTATCGCATATTTATAATAACCGAGTAGTTTGTTGTTGTGTTGGTTGTGTTTTGAATGTGGTTCTTCTTCGACTAAGCGCATTCCCGGTTGCATCTTCAGCTGTGCTGCTTCGGAGCCCGGAGTGCGCTTTCCCGCTTTTTCTTATCCAAATATAATATGCATGTCAATGCATATTATATTTGGATAAAAAAAATCACCCAAGGATGCCAAAAACCTTGCAAAATGGAGAAGAAATAGCCGGAACATTTTAAATGATTTGGATATAGTTTTACAACCGGCCGCCTGCCTGACGTCAACCCTCTTTGCGAATGTATTTGTGCGAAAAGATTAACAACCGGCCGCCGCCCGACGTTAACCCTCCTTGGGAATGCAATTGTAGCACGAGATGTTTGTGCTTAATCCTTTAGTCGCCTCTTACGACATCCACAGGAAGAGATGGAGTGGTCTTATTCTAACCCGGAACCACATGTGTTTTGAATGTGGTTATTGCATAATAAATATAATGTAGTTACATTCAGTATGGCAATCCATTGATTAGTCTCTCGCATTACACAAATACATGACATGTTGATTGTTTGTTGATTATTGGTTCGTTGACCTAAAAAGCTGCACTGACAGATTACAAAAGTACAAAAAAATTTAAAAATACAAGTATGTATTTCAAGTGTATAATCTTAATTTTAATCTACTCCACCTTTTTTAACGACAATAATGCGAAAAAAAATTAATTTAATTTGAACGCAGCCAACTTGTGCTTTAAATAACATCTGTCTTTTGTTTCAGGAGCACGCGTTCGAATCGAGTCAGAAATACAAAGAAGGCAAGTTCATAATAGAACTAGCGCACATGGTGAAAGAGAACGGGTGGGACTAGGCGCGCAGTCCGGCACTGCGCGCCGCTGTGATAGACTGGGCGGGGGCGGGGCGGGCGATGGCAACCCCACACGGACTTTGTCAATTACAGACCGACAGCCCGACTCGCCGCGCGGACAGAATGCACCAAGAGTGTTCCTTCTCGGCTAGAACTAGCGGGGCCACGCGGCCGTGAGCCGCCATGAGCCAACCACGCCAGCTGGAGCCTTCGTGATGAAGTGGCAGGCGAGCTACTGCACTCGCCTCCGTAGGTTACGACACATCTAGACATGGACAATTGAAGATATCATCACGGATGCGTAAATCGGAGAGGTTCGATAAGTACTATTTTTATCACACTAATCAATTATTATTGGGAGATTGAACCTGACCGATTTATACAGCCGGCGCGGCGCGATACAGTGTGGATGTAGCCATGGTGTAATAGAACAAGGTATTCTCTTGACGTGATTAGACCAAGAATACGTTATCAGTTGGGAGTGTTGCCACTGTTTGTGATTGAATTACCATGAGCAAAGTGCATTTTTTAATTTGACAAACCAATTAGAAAGAATTCAATATATCAATTTATTAAAATGAATCATACGAAATAGTTAAGTTAGTAAGTATTTTATTTTATATTCATTAACTAATTGAGAAAGTCCTTAAATTCACTGAAAAGAACTATCAGTGGTAACACTTGTGACATTCTTGACGTAATCTTGGTCCATCGCGGGGAGAGAATACCTTGTTTTACTATGCCATGGATGTAGCCTTATGTGCTCTTTTCGTACTATAGTCGGCTTCTGCGCTTGAGCACCGCCAGTCAACGTATGTTATCGTTATACATAAGGTACCGATCTCAAACGCCCCGCGAGCTGGGGCTGTCGGCTTAGAATTTATACTAATTTTCATTTGAAATGTTAATTTCGGCCGATTCGGCGCACGCCGGGCGTTAGTACATCGTAAGTTGTCTTAGTTTTTATATTATGTACTATGCATTGTACTGTATTGAGAGAACACTAATACTTTTCTCTTGTCCCCTTTAACCTGTGATAAGTATGTTAGTATAGAATTTTGAATTTCTTGATCGATATTTTCAAGAAGTTGCTCATCGGTGTCAGACGTTGTTCCTAATGATTTCAGCTGTACAATTTGCTTTTTTATTTTGTGAGGTTACTAGTCGAAACGTTGATTTGATTTTAGAATTGAAACTACGTTAAGCGGGCGCCCCGGACGGGTTCTCTTTCTCTGTCACAAATTCTACGTGCCACAGGTTATTTCGTGATCTTAGTGTACAAAAAGCCATTAAAAAACGGTTATTATCGTATAAAGGCGATATTAATATGGCCATACGTACGCAACCTGATTTAAACGTCACTCGCAGTTACTGTCATGTCAGGTCAGTTGACATAATGGGTGACGGCCATTTTGGCGGAACTCACCTAACCTTAATTACGATATTTTAATTCAAAGGTACTATAGAAAGGCTACGAATTTATCGGATTTACTTATTAGGCATTGATACCGACTCAAAAATGCAAATTTCAGGTAGGTGTTCAGTGACCTAGCCGGCTCCCCATACATTTGTGCAACAACCCCTTTGATTACATTTTGAGCTTTCGACACGAATAAAAGAAGAAGAAAAGACACGTGATCCACGACGGGTTCAGCCTATCTATCAGCTCTATCGCACGTACGGTTTGTGACAGAGACGTCTGAACCCGTCCGGGGTGGCCGCTTGACGTAGTTTCAAGCCTTATGGAACGTCATTTCCATTTTATTTTACTTTGCGCCTGATTTAGTGATATTTTTTTGTTTAGTTTTAGTTGAACATTTCGACGGTTCCTCTTTTTATTTTTTGACCATTGGTACAGTTGATTTTATGATTTTGAAAATATTTGAGCGATTAGTTTTTTAGTCGATGAGAAGAAATTCAAATGACGTATTTTGTAAGATGGATAGGAATGTCGGACTGTTTTATTATTCATTTATTGTTTCCATTGAAATGTATTAATTAGAACAATTCACCCGTATATTTTAATGCATGGTACTTCATTTGTATATCGTTAAGAAAGTGCATGAGCTTCGAGTATAATCGTGAGTTTGTTGAGCCGAACCGTTGAGTTCTGATCGCCGAGACTTTATAAAGAACGACTTCGAAAAACGAGTACTTGTGTTGTATTCTTGACTTCTTTCAATAGAAACTGCCAAATATAAACAAGACAAGCGTAACACTGCACTTCCCGCGTGTTCATTAACATCATGCGCCAATTAGCAAGCGAATAACGCGTATCGGATATATATTTTCTATTTCTGTCCTACAGTAATCCAGGTTAAATCGTGTGAACAGGATGACACGTGACAAACAGCTTATTTTTAATTAAGTACAAATATTGTAATTATTCGTATTTCGGAATACATACATGTATTGGGGAAAGTTGTTCAAAATTAAGGACTGAATCACCCCTTTATATATTTGTACTTAATGAAAAGGAATCTTGTATAGATCAATGTACTGTGTTGACTTGCTAACTGACACTGTAAGCATCAATCAACTTAATTATAGCAAATTATATTTTTGACGTGACAACGTCTCAACTCGATACTACGGGCTGCATGCACGAAAAAGATGACGTCATTATCCCGTTACGCTCATTGTCGCGTTCCGCAAGCGAGAGCGCGGCACGAACGAGAGAGAGAATATTTGACGTTGTCACGTCAAACTACCGTCCGTAAACCGACTTTACAGACAACATTTTTATATTTCTTACAATATTGATAAATAGATGGGACATTTATTGAAAAGTCCGGCAGCTCTATTGATAGAAGGGAAACGCAACAAGTCCTGCCGTCGCATACCATTATCAAGAGCGTTGATAACTGCCACTAGTATATATACGATTGTAATATACATAATTACATAACTTTAATAATACAAATTCATCATAAGTGACGCTCGTTTGAGGTTTAAAATGTTTATTTTTACAATAACTAATAAATTTAGAATGCTACATTAAACTTGGATTTGTTTAGGATGTAAGGCGTTTGTCTATATTATTTTTAGTCTTAACCTGGCGTTTGATTGTTCATCTACTGTGCGTTTCGGTTATGTGTGTGAGAGTTAAACTGCTCAAACATGTCAATGCAAACTAGACGTAAGGCATTTCAAAATGTAGATGAAACATACTTTTACTAACAATATAAAAAAACTTAGCTATTGCAGTGGAATGGCGTAAGTCAATATGAAAATTCTAAGCGTGAGTAGGTTCGTTTCATTAACTTGTGAAAAGGCCTATTAAAACATTCTGCTCAAGAAATTAAATATCATATAGCAGTATACGCCACAAATTGAGCTAAGTTAGTAACTTAGTATACACTTACTTATACCAGTCTGTCAGTTAGAAAGAGGATGACTTGAGCTTATATTTTACTTGTGACGATCGCTTTATGCCTCTTTGCTGGAAGAGAGGCGCTAGCGTCGCGCTAAAAATAAAAATCTAATAAATGAAACTGTAATAATAATTATGAATGTAACTGTAACGAGATTACTCCTTTGCTTTCAGCGCCCAATTGGGTCCTTAAATGAGTGTGGAATCACTATATATGTAGTCTGCATGTAATTTAGGGAGCAATAAAGTATTAAGTCTTGTTTAAGCGGAACTGCACTAAATATAGAGACTAACATACGGGTCAATGTACGCTATTGACTCTCCAACTGCTATCTTGGATAACCATATTTAACATTTTTAGGCTCCAGTAATACATAATTGAACGAGTGAGCGAATCGAAAGATTGTCTCCGATTCAGCTTCGGCAAAAATTCTTTCGTGTCTGAATTCCAGTTTTCCGGTTGTGAGCAGGTTCAATAATAACGTAGAATTTTCTTGCCGAGCAAGTTTTTCGAAAATTTTCAAAATGGCGGAAATATGAGGGTTGAAAACATTAAAAAAATACAAATCCACTTCGAGAAATGTTCAACAATGACTGTTACCACCCTTATGAAGACGCAACTACAACTTTGTTATCCGATAAACTTCAAGTGGTTAGGGGTGTGATGCAGACAGACTCGTGAGGTCTACAGCTTACAGAGTCACTAGTATTATCTTCTTCCGAGCTGATATAATATTGCCTTTATTAATCATAAAAAAAACGTAACGTAGATGTATAATCAAAACCAGCAATAAAAGACGTATTTGTGACTGTTACATGAACAATGTGCGACCAGATTAACTTTAACACCAAATTGTAATAGTTCTAAAGTATAAATCATGTAATGCGAATACAAAGTCGAAGAAATGGGGGTGTTATTTTTGTATCGGTAGATATTTTTCTACTAGCTATTCCATAAGTGTGTATGGTCACCTCCAATAATGTGTTAAATTCCTACAATTTTCACCACTAAGGATTGCTACACACTCGGTCCGACATTGTCGGTTCAACAGTATTTGTTGAACAACAAAATATATCGGCTTATCCCCCGAACATTCATGTACATATATTCGATTCACTTCCGGCTGTGCCGATTAAGCCGGCCCGAATGAGTGTGTAGCAACTCTAAGACGTTAACAATGAGGTCAAAATTTGTTGGAATTGTACATGGTAAAGGACTTAAGATCTCATATTATGAATACTGTCAAATGATTTGTAATATCAAAAAGCACACCCCGAAGTGCGTCAGCGTCTACATACAGCGAACATAATTCGAGAACGTTAATTTGTGTGATAACAGATACGTCTTTTTAACATATTCAGTGTATGTGATAAGGTTAATCGATAAACCGCATGGAAAGTTCACTTGTCTGTTTAATGTAATCGTATTAACTGTTATCATAGGGTTAAAATGTTAAGAGTTTTGATGCACAATGTTCAGTGAAAATTAGAGTAGAAGTGCTTTAGAACCTCTCATATCCATTTACACAGGTGTAGACCGATCAGGAGCGAACAATTTTGTATTATCGTATTGAATACAATTTGTACTTAATGTTAATAAATATTCGTATTATATAAATGTTTATTAACAACATTAGGTTGATTTAAGCTGTACCTTCTCAGTTACAGGCGAAGTTCCCCTTTCGATTATTAAAATAAACATTTTCGTAATTGTAACAAAAAATTGTTTTCAATACGATGAAACAAATATCCAGTTCTAAAACTGTGCGAACGAGTCTCTTATTTTTGTTTAAAATCTATTTAAGTTTGTTAGACTTCCCTTCACAAAAACGGAATTCTGGTAATTAAATACCAATTACAAAATTATAATCTCATTAGAATTCACTCATTGTCTCCTACTACGAAAACTGCCATTGATTGATCTGTAATTGGTATTTAATTATTGTTTACGATTCGACTGAGTGATGTGGGTGCACACCAAGATTTCAGTTCGTGCGTGTGAAAGAGATAGAATACATCCGCCGCGGGTTGTCCATCCTTGTCGCACCCATGATGTCTGAATAAGACATTTTCATTTTGAACATTATGCAACATAATAATCGAAAATTATTGAGATTGTCACAGTAGATTAGATTTAACACTCTTAGACCTTTATCTCTTTGACGCCGTTCAACATGACACTTTAAAAAATATATATAAAAAAATAGTGTGAGGAAAAAATCATATAAAAAACAAGCTAGATTTCTGTGAGGCATAATTAAAGTATTTTTCTACTCGATCGTTTAGGATGCTGTTAGATATTTTTGGACCATTGTTAAGAATAAAAAAATAAAGAAAATGATCAGTATTCGCGTGGAGAATCGGTAAAGAGTAATTGTTAGTTTTCTTGGATGTTGGTTGGCGTGATTGTTGTCAGGATTAGAATCAACGCTTTCTAGTTATAAACAAATGCACCCATACACTTTAACTGTGGCCTGGCGTTTCTAAAGATGCTTCATCGTTGTAGTAGACATTCCATATATCTACGTTTATAGCCCAGCGCACACCAAGCGAGGCGCGGCGAAGATACTGAGAATAAATCGATTTAAAATAAACCCTAACTACTATGACATGCGGTTGAAAACGGCATGCCAAAGGTCGCGAGAGGCGCGCGGCGCGTCGTCAAGCTGCCACGAGTCAACCGCATGTCCTAGTAGTTAAGGTTTATTTTAAATTGATTTATTCTCAGTACCTTCGCCGCGCCTCACTTGGTGTGCGCTGGGCCTATGAAATAATTTCTTCATAGTTCATTACTCATATCATGTAATCATTTACGCAGTCTCGCTTCATTGGAGTCACTTCTGTTTGTCTCTTTCTGACAAGAGAGAAAGAGATAAGCAGACAAAGTAGCATCTCTTATTCTTAATAGCTCAATTTTTATCAATGGATATCTATTGATAGAACCCTTATTACCCTTCCACAAACTTACACATTCATTTATATGTCGCAGCCATCTGGTTAAATTTTATAACGTCTAACAAAATATACTGAAACTATTTTAAGGTTATTCAGTTTATGATATTGAACATTTGAAAAAATTGAAAAAAAAAATTGCTTTCGATAAAAACTCGGACCTGCGGATTGGATAACTTGTATGAAAGACCAAAGAATATTTTTCATATTTCGATGTATGTTCCTTGGGGAAAGTTGTTCAGTATCATGGACTGAATCCACCCTTAAAATAGTTTCAGTATATTTTGTTAGACCCTGTATATTACATGTAGTCTAGTTGATTGTTTATGTATAGTATGTCGAAGTAAGTTATGAAGATTTATAAAGTCCCAAATTTGACCGCTATGGCAGAAAACTTGGGACTGCACAGAGTACCTAATAAATGTGATATATATTATATTGAATTTAACAATTATTTTATTAATTACAAAAAATATTGGTTGGTACCAAACAGGTTAAATTTACGGGCAAAAATCTCATCATAGTCATCATCGTATTCATGAATCATTATCACCACGCATCATCGACTTCCGCCTAAAAATACTCATTTCATCTCGCATCATCTACGCCATCTTGGAAATGCCACGACGAAAATGGTCTTGGAGTGTTATCTGACCAAGGAGAGCGTATATTTAAAGGTGCATTTTATGTACATTTCGCATATAAATTAAGGTATCCAGTTACATGTTTACCAGAAACCGCTTAATATTTTTGTATTTTCCTAGTATGTAACGAAGCATTATAAATTTGTGGTGTCTTCTAACGTGTATGCATTATGCTATAGATGAGTATTTCGTAAACATTTGGTTGAAATAATAAGTGCGTAATAAAACACTTTTCGTATTAAAATTAATATGTTTTATTTTAACCTCAAAACTATATTTACACGTTTACATGACTATCCTAAGGGCCTGTATAGTCTAATGCTGTCGGTGCGCTTCAAAGGCGGCATCGGCTTTATAAAGACGCGGCCTTTGTGGCGCGCCGACGGCATGCACACCAATTGAGCAAATGAACTATAGCAAGCATGTTATCCTACCCAAACCTTTTTAAAAAGGCGAATATCGTCGGCGATTTCATCTCCGTATCACCAAATTGTACAGAAGAGCTACGGGCGTATAAGTCGATATGTTTATCAAGACAAATCATTTTCTAAGAAAAATATAATATTCTAAGAGCTGGTAGACATTTTTAGGTAGGTATTTAAGGCAAGCTGAAAACTTGTCTTATACTTCCCCTATATTAGTAAGTTAAAGACGCGATTAAATAATCTGGTTTATTTATTGTTTTTACCCCATAAATATTATATTTTAGCGTGTAAAAAAGGTAAAAAAAATCCAAAAGGAAATGATTTATTTAGCACCGCTACTCCCCAGCCAGGTCGGCAGGTATTAAAGAAAAAGTATAAGACAAGTTTGACAAGTTTGACCATAAACTCGACGCGATTGTACAATACCCAGCACAAGTTGATCCAAAATGGCGGCTCTGCGCAGGTATAATTACAGGAAAAAGTGTGCGCAGTGACCGCCATTTTGGTTCAACTTATGTGCCCGGTATTGTACGTCCTTTGTAGCCGGCGCCGTTTAAGGCCCATTCCTCATTAGGTTACGCGAGGGTTTTCAGAATGCATAGTAATTAACTGTTTTCTTTGGAGCTCCTACACTTATCAATGCCACCTTTATTGGAGACAATTTTTACGTTACTAAGCTTCGCCCCGCACAGTTACAACCACAAATAGTAGAAACCTTTTCCATCAAAACATCTAGATAATAAGCCTGCTCATTTACAAATTGTAAAATTAAAAACTGGAGTTCTATTTGAGTACTTATCATCAATCGTCACTTTGGCTTTGGATCAAAGAATAAAATATTTTATTATATAATCAGACAATCACTAAAAAACAGAATCGAACTAATTTTATGCCGTCAGTAAGGCACAGTCTGCAAGAGATCGCAGCGATAAAAGTGTGAGTGGAATCACGCAAAAGAGTGCGGACTCGCACGAAATTAAATCGCTTATAGTCAGCGCTTTAAGGAATAAAGATTAATTAAACTCTTGTAAAATGTTTAGTAAAACAGTACTAAATTAAATATTATCAATAAAATCGTGTTTTTGTTGAACCTTATCTTAAACTAAACCGAACACCATACATAAGTTCTATAAATATATTCGGGTACTTCAATGAGAGATGTTAACGTCAGTTTTCATAGATAGCGCTGCTCAAAACTGTAGTGTCAGTGCTGCAAGTGTTCTTAAACCCTTCATAAGGCAGTAGTTATATTTGAAAATCATTGTTTTTCGACCTTATCACAAAGGCATAAGGTTTAATTTGGTGATAATATATTTACCACTACCATAAAAGGCTTAAAACATTTTTTAAAGAATGTAATACATAGGAAATAAATACTATATAATTTCTAGAGCTTACATATATAATCAAACAATGTACAAAGGTACAGAATATACAAATAAAATACTTAAAACTATTCCATACAAATTATTCAGTTGCTATCTCTGTTTATATCATTTCAATTATTATTTCCTATTGCAAATACGATAACATTAAATCAATGAATCTTAAGTAAGGGGCTGAATCCGTCAATGCAATTCACGCCTAGTATTTTAACAGTAAAAGACTCACCACAATAATTCATTAGGCCGAATAAGAGAGAAGCCATTATTTTTATTTGGTCCATGGTAATTTAGAAGAAACACACAGGATACAAGAATCATTAATTCTTCAGTCTATGGATGGGTTACATCTTGAAGTCCATATTAATCATTCATTATACTAGACTCGAGGACTCTTCGTGCATTTTGAGAAAAGTCGCTCTATAAGTTTCACATGGTAAGACGAGATGTCCGCCTCATTCATACTGTTGGAATTTGAGCTATGTTCCATGCTCATTAACACATCCATGTCTATAGGCCCCATTGACGTCGGTGGTGATAATCATATCGAATTTGAAAACTATTCGGTTCATTTTTAGAAAAGTCGCTCTGTAAGTTTCACAGGGTAAATAAAGATGTCCGCCTTATTCATACTGTTGGAATTTAAGCTATGTTCCATGCTCATTAAATCTTCCTTTCCAAGTATTTTTTTTTTGCCAAGGAACCAATAGTTTTAAGTTAATGTAATAAGGTTGATATTCGTCTGAGGGGTTAACACATCAGTGTATGGGCTCCATCTTGACGTCGGTGGTGATAATCATATCGAATAAAAATATATTTGGATCACTTTTAGGAAAGTCGCTCTATAAGATTTACAGAGTAAGGGAAGATGTCCGCCTCATTCATACTGTTGGAATTTGAGCTATGATCCATGCTCATTAAACACATCCATGTCTAAGGGCTCCATCTTGACGTCGGTGGTGACAATCATATCGAATTTGAAAACTATTTGGTTCATATTTAGAAAAAGTGATCTATAAGTCTCACAGGGTAAGGCAAGATGTCCGACTCATTCATACTGTTGGAATTAGTGTTGTGGTCCATGCTCATTAACTCCTCTATGTCTATGGGCTCCATTTTGACGTCTGTGGTGATCATTATGTCGGACTTGAGGATTAGTTTGGCTTGCTGGAGCTGCGTGTTCGAAAGCGTAGGAAGCGATTTGAAGAACATCTGAAATTATTTTTTTATTTAACTATTACAAAACATGTAATAGGCAGACTTAAGGCCCCCTTTTCTACCAGTCACCCTACAGGTGATGCTGATAAAAGTAAATTTTGCATGACGTCACGATTTAGTAACATTCTCACTAGACGGTGACGTTAATCGACTCATTCCGAAACTTTGAAGCGCTGTATCTTTGTGAATTTTTACTACTTTGATTAACCGAAAAATTAGGGGCCATTATTTTTGTGTAATTTACTCATGGAACAAATGAAATAAAGTTTTTCGGACTCAGACCACATCCCTATTAAAACGTTATCCTTCCACGGTTTTCCCCAGAGACTGCAACATGAGATCCTTACAGTAGTCGCATACAATGTGTAACATTTGACATCTAACCTTGGTTATAACACACTCATTGGTTAAATCAAATAGAGCGCGCTTCCCCGTATTCCTGTGACACACTTCCGTCGCATCACGAAACTACTCCCACAGCGAGTGGCGCCCCTAGTATTTTGTAGGTATATATAGTCAAAGGAAGGTGTAAGGAAAAACGCTGGATGCAGGCAGCTTCTGATTGGTCGTTTTGGAGGCCTATGTCCCACAGTGTGTCCACTTTACGATCGGGTGGGCAGTACGCCTGTATTCCTACTCCGTGATATGAAATACGTACTTTGCGAGTCATCAGCGTCAATCCGTGAGCGGCCTTCATGTGTTGCTTTAACAGCGACATTCGTGGATACCTGAAATGTATACATAACTTGATAATTGAAACGCCAGGCGCATATTTAGTAAAGTGAGTGTACCTCTTGGGACATATTACATTTAGTAAAGTGAGTGTACCTCTTGGGACATATTACATTTAGTAAAGTGAGTGTACCTCTTGGGACATATTATATTTAGTAAAGTGAGTGTACCTCTTGGGACATATTATATTTAGTAAAGTGAGTGTACCTCTTGGGACATATTATATTTAGTAAAGTGAGTGTACCTCTTGGGACATATTACATTTAGTAAAGTGAGTGTACCTCTTGGGACATATTACATTTAGTAAAGTGAGTGTACCTCTTGGGACATATTACATTTAGTAAAGTGAGTGTACCTCTTGGGACATATTATATTTAGTAAAGTGAGTGTACCTCTTGGGACATATTACATTTAGTAAAGTGAGTGTACCTCTTGGGACATATTACATTTAGTAAAGTGAGTGTACCTCTTGGGACATATTACATTTAGTAAAGTGAGTGTACCTCTTGGGACATATTACATTTAGTAAAGTGAGTGTACCTCTTGGGACATATTACATTTAGTAAAGTGAGTGTACCTCTTGGGACATATTACATTTAGTAAAGTGAGTGTACCTCTTGGGACATATTACATTTAGTAAAGTGAGTGTACCTCTTGGGACATATTACATTTAGTAAAGTGAGTGTACCTCTTGGGACATATTATATTTAGTAAAATGAGTGTACCTCTTGGGACATATTACATTTAGTAAAGTGAGTGTACCTCTTGGGACATATTATATTTAGTAAAATGAGTGTACCTCTTGGGACATATTACATTTAGTAAAGTGAGTGTACCTCTTGGGACATATTACATTTAGTAAAGTGAGTGTACCTCTTGGGACATATTACATTTAGTAAAGTGAGTGTACCTCTTGGGACATATTACATTTAGTAAAGTGAGTGTACCTCTTGGGACATATTACATTTAGTAAAGTGAGTGTACCTCTTGGGACATATTACATTTAGTAAAGTGAGTGTACCTCTTGGGACATATTACATTTAGTAAAGTGAGTGTACCTCTTGGGACATATTACATTTAGTAAAGTGAGTGTACCTCTTGGGACATATTATATTTAGTAAAATGAGTGTACCTCTTGGGACATATCTGGCAGGCGCAGGGCGGCGGCAGGTTGAGGTGCACGCGGCTGACGTGCAACTTCAGCGCTGCGCGCTGCGCGTAGCGCTTCGGGCACAGGTTGCAGGCAAACTTTCGTAGAGCTGGAATCACAAGTCCGTTGAAAAAATAAACGGGCAAGTGCGAGTCGGACTCGTACATGAAGGGTTCCGTACCTTCGTACTATGTTTTAAAACGGTAAACAAACACGTTTGTTGTACGACGACCCTTTTAATTTATGACTTTTTTTATTTTTAGTATTTGTTGTTTTAGCGGCCATAGTAATACATAACCTGTGAAAATTTCAAGTATCTAGTTAATGCCATTATAAAGATCTAGTAAAAAACGCTGAAAAAAAACGTTTTTTGTATGGCGAACCCCTTTAATTTTTAACATTTTTTATTTTCAGTATTTGTTGTTATAGCGGCCACAGTAATAGATAATCGGTAAAAATTTCAAGTGTCTAGCTATTACGGTTCAAGAGATAGCCCTGTGACAGACGGACAGACGGACAGACAGCGGAGTCTCAGTAATAGGGTTATGTTTGCACCCTTTGGGTACGGAACCCTAAAAACGAGTGAACCTTACAGTAGTCGCTTCTATGGATGTCGCTTTTTATAATCGGGTTCGGTTGAGGATACTTTTATATCGGATATCTGTTAGTTTTGGTTACGGATATGAATCTCCATAACATCCTTGTAGGCCCGCCGCTAGCTGTTTGTACGCCCGCGTGCAATACCGATTAAGCCGTCCCATTAACGACTACGCTGACTTCAGTATCGGGGAATACCGAAGTCAGCGTATCGGATGAGCTTTTTTGAAGTGAAAACTTATTTAGGCGCGATGGGCATTTCTTGAGATAGGAAATAAACAGTTAAACTCGCGACACTGTTACGTAACCGACACCACCTTGTTCAAGTTTTCACTTCTGTCGGCACTCCCGGAGAGCCACTGTTAATTTTTTCTCCGCGTTTGGTGTTCATTTCGCTATCTTTTTTTGCCGCCCCCTATAAAATTCTGCCCTAGTGCGGTGCACGCCCGTACCCAGCGGGCCTACATCCCTGCTGTCGTGTGCCTACACGTTATGTCACAGAATTAATAGGAGTATTTTATACAGACCAAAATTTCCTAAGGTCCCGCGCAATATGCATCCCCGATTCCCGTCTCCGCACCTCTCCCCCGCTCTCGCCTTGTCGCGGGGCGAGAGCGGGCGAACACACACGCATTGACGTGTGCACGGATGAGTAGTAGTATAGATATAAATGATACTCAGCTTCTATGAAGTGCCATACCTGTGGTTATGTTATGACACTCACCGTTATGCGTGTCCAAGTGAGCTATGAGCGTGGGCTTGGTGTTGAACGGCCGCTGGCAGTGGTCGCAGATGAACGTCTCGTTCTTGTGTTTTTGCAGGTGACGCTGTGGACCAAAATTTAACATGAATCTTAAAACATATTAAAAATATGTAGCATATTTGGTTAGATATAAAATGTTGAGACTATTCCCAGCTCTAGGACCACAGATCTATGGTCTGAGAGTAGGACACCGCCCCCCCCCCCTCCCCCTCCCCCCAGAAATAAAGATACTTTGTGGTACTCTTGTATAGGGTGGGCCATGTAATTTTAACTAATAATTCAAGCGTGGATTACAAGTACTTATAGTTATTACTAAGTAGTCATAAAGTCTCAGTTCATAAGATCGATAAAATATTAATTTAAAGTAATAATAAAATATATTTTTACCCCCCCCCCCCCCCCTTAAAAATGGCCTAGGTATGCAGAGACCTATGTCCAGCAGTTGCCGGTGTTAAGTTACCGTGAGAGCCGAGACGGAGGTGTACGCGCAGGGGCACTGGTGGCAGCGGTAGGGCCGCTCCCCGCGGTGCAGGTTCTCGTGCGACTGCAGGTTGTTCTTGCTGTTGAACACGGCCGAGCACATCGTGCACGGGAACCTGCACAAATCAAAACAATTTATTCGAATAAATAAATTCTTTATTTCTCCTCACCTTATACATATTTTTTTAAACAAATGCAAGTACATGGGTGCCCCTTGTTTCACAGACTGAAATTTCATAGAATTTCGATTCACAGAAAATTTTTCATAGAATATTTAATTCTTATATTTTTATTTCAAATATTATTGTTCCAAAGACTATTAACTTGAATGAAACACAATTTATAGAAACACAGTTCAATGAATTTTAGAATCTCATATTTTAATTCAACAAACTAATCAAACAGTAGAATATTTCTTTAAAGAATATTGTTTGTTCGGTATAATCTATCATGGAATTTTATTTTACTGAAAATTATTATTTAAGGAAGTATTAAGTGAAAACGTTGTTTAATCAAATTAAATACCATATAATAATATAAGTTAGAATACATCATAAATCGCTACCACAATATGGGTTAGGGCAAACTTATAGGTTAGGTTAGGTTAGAACTGCGACCAACGTGTGAAAGGGAAAGTTTTATCCATTTTACTAGAATAGGGCAAACTTATAGGTTATAAATATTATATTAACTAAACTTATTAAAAATAATAATATTTAATTTGATATTCTGATATTAGAAACATCGCAAAAGTAAATGTTATTTGTAATAAAATTCTATGATTTCAAATTATTCATAACAAACATTCTAATTATTAATTTTCTGTGCAACGAAAATCTATTATTAAAAATTCTTTATACTTAGTAACCTACATATTGATTATTCTATGACATGATAATCTTTTGTCTGTATAAGAAAGTACACCCGCAAGTACATATATATAAAGACAAAGATTCTTCCATGCTGGTCTGGGAGAGAATAAAGAATGTACCAGCTGCTTCTCTGCCCGCGCAGATCGTAAAAGCCAATCGAGGGTATAGGCGAAAATGAAAATCATGTTAATAGGCGATGCGGCTAGCAACCCATCACTTTTTTAATTCTTTTTTCCATCTTCTCGTCCCATCTTAAGATGATACATAGAGTCCAGTGCTGCCCCCATTTGAAATAAATTATTTGGAAGGAAACTGAGTTATGTATTATTTAAAATTTTGTTCTAGTAAGCCGCAGATAACCCTTCAAACTAATTTATGAACTACTGTTTACAGTTTAAAGTGAGAACGTGAAGCTTTTCTTCGCACATTTGCAAATAACGGCCACTTTTGGCAATATATTGGGAAATACATGTACTCACGATTTCTTGACGTATGTGGATGACTTCTTCGCTGGTAGGTATCTGCAGAAATATTTAAAAAAAAAAGTTAATTCAAAAGATTTGTCAGGGTGCTGACGTGTAGGGGGTGACTTACTACAGAGATAAGGTAAATGGGGTCGCATCAATATTCAGGATTCATCCGAGCGGGGCGAGACGCGGGGGGCTCGTCCAGTCGCTTCAAAAGAGCGCATATCATGCATTGTGTCGCTATAGATTGGAAGGACAAAACTCTGACAAACATTATAATGTCAAAGTGTATTTGTTTGTCTATCTTTACGTCAAGACGTAGAAACTAGTCATAAATAAACAAAATCGAAGTTCCTCCAAACTAAATAAACATATGATATTTGAAGCAAAATCTTCAGTCAGATAGATTTTTTTTATAGCTTTCATTAGCCAAAAATGTTTTCTTCATGATTAAATGTCTCAGTTAACTTCAGTGTTTCGTTGTTAGCGAGTCCTGTGACACGAAAGCCTCTTCCAGCTTCTTCTATTCTTCTCTTATTTTGGCTTTTTGATGCCATAATGGACCTGCAGATTTTTTTTATCGTCAGTTACTCATGGAGCAAGATACTCGTAGATAGATAAGGACCAATCACACTGATTGAGCTAGCTCCAAACTAAGTTATAATAACTTATATTACGGGATACTAACTCTACGATACTATATTTTATAATAAATACATGTACAGGCTGACTGGTAAAATCATGATCACACGTTAACAAATATAAAACCAGATAAAACCCTTTTTAATTACAAAGAAAAAAATAATCAAATTAGTGCACAAAGTCTCGGAATGTTTGGAAAACGCGCGTTCGCTACGCGCATCCAGCTAGACTGAGCCGCCCGGCGCGGGAACCGGGGACAAGGGGCGAGGTGCGGCGCGCGGGGACAGGGGCGCGGCGGCTTTTCGCTTTTCGGCACACGCCATAGGGTACCAAAGGTACCGCCGCATTATCGGCTCGTTGTTTGAGACCGCTATCAGCGGGTGTCTACACTTCTTGTTTTATTGGATAATTTAGTCAACTTTTAAGTACCTATTTTTTTTATTTTGAAACGAGAATCGAGTACTGAGTGCCCGCTTTTAATATGTAACGTTATTATCAGTCAGCCTGTATAGATAGACAAACACCCAAGACAATTTGAAAAAGGCCATTTTCATCTTGATCAAGCTGGGATCCAACCCAGAACCTCTAGAGTGGCCTGTTAACCACTAGCCACGGGGGTCGTCAAATCAAATCTGTAAAGTTACTTACTTCTTGGCTAGCCTCAGGAATGGCCTGCTTCGACCTTTCTTGCCCAGGAATATTGCACGAGCCTTCAACACGATGATGGCATCCTTAGCGCTGCATCTCTTTTCATGCTTGTACAGGTTTGTACAACTGTAATAGAGGAATATCGTCACAGGCACATAATAAAACAAACTAAGCTTGGTGGCCCAGCGGGAGTACGCATTACTAATGCTAAGTTAAGCAATCCCGGGCGTGGTCCTATTATACTGTCTGTGAAATGTCTTATTCTGTCTGTCATCATCAGTGGTCGGATAATCGGATGCATATTTACCTAAAGTTGAGATGTTGGCAGTTATGGAGTGCACTTTTGTATTTGAAAAATCCCGGGATTCCGGAATCGACAAAATTTTGTGTTTTAATTATAGAATCAAATCGGGTACGTTACGTTACGTTCGGGTGTTGGCTAATATGGAATGCACTTTTGTATCGATTTAATCTCGCGATTCCGATCAAATTTAATGTTTTTTAACTATGGAATCGCATGCCGCCTAATTTCGTAAAGCAGGTTACCAAACTAGTATAGATGTCATGTCACGATGAGTAATTTTCTTTCTTCTCTCCACATAGCGACAAACAACTTGGTGTCTTGAGTTTCGTTAAAACATGTTTATGTGTAGTACTGCGATACTAATAAGCATTTCGTAATGAGTGCGAGTGAGACGGCAAATTATATACCTGCTTGTGTGCAGGTAGTGACCCGAAAGTAGTTCCTTTTGTTCATTTAATGACATTCGTCGCTTCCAAACTATAGTGAAGTTGTAATATTTGCGGAGGATATAGTATACTTAATTTATTAAAAAAAACTTCCATAATTTCCCAGCCAAAAATTAAATTTAGGTAAATATGCGTCCAATTAGTTTGGCATTCCCGAATTTTTTTGAATCCCGGAATTCGAATTTATAAAATATGTTTTAAGAAGCCGCTTCCATAATTTCCTAGCCAAAAATTAACTTTAGGTAAATATGCATCCGATTATTCGACCACTGGTCATCATTGTATAACAGTAGTCAAGCTTGGTCAGATTCGAAACGAGATTTGTTTCACATCTATCGGTATTTTACCGATTTTAATTCTGTGACTTAAATGCCTATGTGTCCCACTGTCTCACGGGGGACCACCTACATCAAGTAGGTAAAAATCTTAATTAAAGAAACAAATGAACCTTTTGAGTGAATTTGTGAACTGACTTCGAAGACTTTCAGCTCTGCCTGAAATACACAGATCATAATAAGCTGCTTGTCTATAGCCCAACTTAAATTATTTTATTTTAATTGGGAGACCAACAACTATTAAAATTTACATAGAAAACTTAATATATACAGAAAGTCCATTACAGGTCCTCACTGATAGAAAACATTGTATTTAAAAAAATATATTATGATCTCTAAACAAAGACATTAACATTCGCATATTCAGTAGGTACTTGAAATGTAACTAATATCTAATAGTTAATGGTAAAACTTGTAAGTAAATATTAAATTAACACATTGCTGGACACTAATCCAGACACAATAGATATAAAAATTGATTAACGTCTATAGACGTAGTGTGTCCAACAATTATTTTATAAATCACCTTTTTTTCTTCTTCATGGCATACTGTACAACACGTTCGCGCAAATTTTTCCGGCCCGGGATTATGTGTCCCCTCCCAACAACAGCAAACTTAGCGCGAATGGATAGTAGGTGCTATATCTGGTAATTGCTTCAATAAGCTTTGACTAACTCAAGATGTTTAGCACGTTCTCTTTACCTTCTGAAGTCAACTCCACAAGCGTAGCAGACAAGATAGCGCTTTCCGTGCTTCTCCTGCCAATGGCGCCAAGCCGCCGGCTCCGACTCAGATATGCCACCACATTTAACACATCTGTAAAAAAAATATATTTGTAAAATAAATTAAAGCAAAAAATGTAACAGAGAAGAATGAAGATTTCATTCCTCACATTATTTTACATTTCATTTCATTCCTCACTCATTCATTATACTTTGGTATTAGTTCTGTAACTTTTATACATAAATAATAAGATACAAAGGTTAGAATAAAATCAGGAATATTCAACTTTATCCCAAAAATGCCGATGAAGACACATGCTTTATAACATTATTCAGAAATCTGGGCAATGCCCGTGGCAAGTCAAGCAAACCAAGGCAGAGCTGTGCTATACTTTTCTCAAATCCATTAAAGGTACTTGGCACAGGCACACTAGCACCAGGGCGCAGAGGTCAAGGGAAACCGCCGACAAGAAGGACTGATATCGTTCATAGGGTGGCGCGCTCAAATACTCAACGGGCTGGTACAAATAAATTGGCCGGATACAAATAGTGGAAAAGCCTTTCCACTATTTGTTGCAAAACAATGTAATAGTAAACCGAATAATTCAGCCGAATATCCAGTTCGGTAAAGGCACAGAATAAATACCAGTAGTACAGAAGTCTCACTCCGCAAACAATTTCAAAAGATATCTACTCACAGTGGTTAACAATATGGTTTAATTTAGCTCGCGTCAAAACGCAGCTCCTTTTCGTTTAGACACCTACAGAAATCCATTGCAAGCCAATTTTATCCTTATGACTCTGGACAAACGGTTCATAATACACAAAAAGCCGACTAAAATAGACTCAGCGAGCGACGACTACTGCAAGAAGCTACTATCGCCATTTAGCGCACCGTATTATCGGTCTTCCATGCTGGTCTGGGAAACAAGAATAAATCTTAAATATAAATAAATATAAAAATGTAAGGACAAATCACACCGATTGAGCTAGCCCCAAAGTAAGTTTAAACTTGTGTTATGGGATACTAACTCAACGATACTATATTTTATAATAAATAAATATATAGATAAACATCCAAGACCAGGACAATTTGAAAAAGGCCATTTTCGAACTTGCCCTGGCTGGGGATCGAACCCAGAACCTCCAGATTGGCGGACTAACGTGTTGACTATTACACCACGGAGGTCATAGCTGCTTCTCTCCCCGCGCAAATCGTAGAAGCCGATCGAAGGAATAGGCGAAAATGCAAATCATGTTAATAGGCGATGCGGCTAGCAACCCATCACTATTTTGATTCCTTTTTCCACCTTCTCGCCAACCATCACGCTTAAAGTTGCCTTTGAGTATTGCGGCCCTGGGCTCTGATTGCTTAGAGCCGCAACACTTAAAATGCTCTGTCTGCCCCATTAGGGATAAAGACGTGATAGTATGTATGTATGTATCATCGTTTGGTAGTAAACTATAATAAATGAAATATAATATAACATGTGCGAAATATCTAACCACCTAAAATAAATTCTTTAACATAGATACCGAATTCTATAGGATGTACTTAGTAGGTTCATACCATTTCTGTAACTTTCATAATTATTTTGCTAGCGAACAGAAAAGTTCCTAAGTAGGTGGGTTATTAGGTAGGTGCCTACTTATAACGAAACAGATCGTCAATCTCAAACCAAACATCAGAAATTCAAAAGAATAATAATATACAAGACTTATATCTACGTTCCTACTTATTTTCGTAACCTAAGTAGGTATCTAGGTCCTAGATATTAAACCTACTTAGTGTACCTATCATGAATGACAACATAATAATAATAACCACTTTAAAGTAGATCTTACCTTTCAGCGTCCTTAGGAAGTCTAAAAAAAGTTAAATTTGGATCGCAATCCTTGTTGAAACAGTTAAAAACTGCGCATTATTTTTAAAACGGCCGGATCGGTGAAGTACCTAGGCGACGAACAAAGCTCGCGCGTGCGTCACTGCTCGCACGTCAGCCCCGACTGAATTAGCCACCCGAGAAGGCCGCCGCGCGTAGATATATTTTTGATACCTACACGGGGAGTGACACAGGCCTAGTAAAGGCTAAACCGAATTATATTCGGTATTCGGTTATTCGGTGAAACCACTATTCGGCGCATCTCTAGTACACCTTATACTTATACCTTATATGTATTTATTATAGTATTTTTGAGTTAGTATAATATAATCATAGTTGAAAATATCCCAAATAGTAAAATAATTTTAATAAATAATCTTAAGGAAAACAGGAGCAAAGCCACGGAAAATCAACGGTTTTTTGAAAGTTGTAATATGGCAATGAATAAAACGAATTTTCCTTTGTTTTTTGACTTTTACACCCATCTACTGCACAATAATTACGTGGTTTCGTCATTTCGCATTTGCAGGCTTGCGTTTGGCGGCCCTCTGTTGGTTGTATCTTCGAAGATACGACGAGCGGTAGGTATATAGCGCGCAGCCTTAAGCGAGAGATGTAGGCCTGAGGACGGGCTCTGTTTCGCTACTGATTGATCTCACGTTTTTACTTTCGAGTTTTAGTCAACATTTTTTGTATCTGAATTTTTATTTTGACTAGCTAATTGTTTTACTAACGATCCTTATGAAGTGGCCTTCGATGAAAAATCACCGTGTATTACATAGAATTTTTATGATCAGTGGTAAAAGGGTTTGGCTGGTTTACATTATCTCAGTCACTAAAAATTTTGCTTTTACACCTTATTATAAGTCATGGGCATTGTTAATTTTTTTTTTTGGAAAGCGATATTTTAAAATCCGTTTTGAGATACAGAGTTAATAAACAGATGTGGGTCCTTTTTTGCCAAAATAATCAATGGTTTTGGATATTTCTACAAACAAACGTATGACCTTTGTTTGATCTTACTCCACGGCTGTATCGGTTTTTAGCTCTGAGTCCTTTCATTTAAAAATACGAGTCACCTTTATGGTATTTATCCATCACTGACAATAACGTCAAATGTCACCGTTTCTACCAATTATAACTAATAAAATAACTTTCCGCCAATCATGGGCAACAGAATTCATTAATTGACACTGACACTGACAAAGACTATTATGATACTAGCGTGTTTTTAGGGTTCCGTACCCAAAGGGTGCAAACGGGACCCTATTACTGAGACTCCGACGTCTGTCTGTCTGTCACAGGGCTCTATCTCTTGAACCGTAATAGCTAGACACTTGAAATTTTCACTGATTATGTATTACTGTGGCCACTCTAACAAATACTAAAAATTTTAAAAAGTAAAAAATTTATGGGGGTCTTCATACAAAAATCGTGTTTTTTTAGCGTTTTAAAACATTGTACGGAGGTACAGAACCCTTCATGTACGAGTCCAACTCGCACTTGCCCGTTTATTTCTTTTTTTAATATGTATTGGGCTTGGCCGTTTGTTTTTTAAAGCCGACGGCTGACATGACTTTGTCTTTAACATGGTTTTTATAATTTATAAAAATTTAACTAAGCCATAATATGAAAAAAAATATTCAAATTAGTTTCTTGAAATATGCTATATTTTATAATTGATTAATAAAATAAATGCTATATTTTGATATAAAAAAATAAAAATTAGGGGTTAAAAAAATTAACAATGGCCATTGCTTTTATTTCACCTGTATCTTTAGATAGCATTGTGTTCCTCTGCATGCTGACTTTAGAATATAAAAACAGCTATTCTTTCTAGCAACTCAACCCGACTACTAAAATGATACTCACTCAAACAAAACATCATTCATAATGTAATAATCCCGAGGAGGTGGTGGTCTCTTCACAGCTTTCATGATGGCCACCAGCGTTTTAATTAACTTCGTATTGTCCTTTCTCAGTTCCGGATACTCCATTCTCAAGTCTTCAACAAATGACTTACGGAACTCGGGCTTACGCCGTTTGCTACCAGTGTCGCTGTCCGTTTTACCATCATCACTATCACCAATACAGTCGTCATCAGGAATTATATATTCCTCATCATTATAATCAAAACATTCATATGCAGATTCTAATTCCTCATAATCACTCAAATATTCTGTTTTCAAATAGGTCTCTTCGTACTCTGGATTATCTACTTCTGGGTTTACTTCAAACTCTATGTATTCTCCAACTTTAGAAGCAACTTCAAGAATATTCTCAACAGACAATTCGGTTTTAACTTCTGAAACCTCTTCAACCTCCTGCTTGATTTGAAAAGGCTTTGGCAATTCGTCACTCCCACTCTCCCAATCGACGTTATCGCCAATGATAATCACAAACGTGTCATCTTCATTTTCCATTTTGACTTGCACTTGAATTCTGTAAATTTATAAACAATTTGAATGTACCTACCTACAATAAACTTTTTCAATCTAATAATTTGACAACCGCCAAAACATCGCCATTATATTTTTTTCGATAAGCAATGCAAAGGTGATGAAAGAGCTTCTCAACTCAACATAAAACACTACCAGTCAATTTTATTTTATTTATGAAATGTTTCTAATCTAATGACTAATATTAAAGTTTAATGCGGAAAGGGTCGAAATTTTCAGCTCAACACAGCCCAGTTGAGCCTAGAAAACCTGTGATTCTTTATAAAATGGCAAAGGAAAAATTTACCACACGGACACAACACAAGCAAATCAACTAACAGCCATGAACGAATGATGACACTGACAGCTTGGAACCAAAATCTGAACTTTTTCCTTTGCCTGCCTGCCTAAGCCTGCCTACCGGAAGTGGTACGTACCAAAATATACCATAGACACAGTGAAATTTATATTTTAAAAAGAGTAAATATTATATCTTATTATCCGACTCGATAAAAAAAGTACATACCTTTTATCGAGTCGATAAAAAAAGTACATACCTTTTATCGAGTCGGATAATAAGATATAATATTTACTCTTTAAAATATAAATTTCACTGTGTTTATGGTATATTTTGGTACGTACCACTTCCGGTAGGCAGGCCTAGGCAGGCAGGCAAAGGAAAAAGTTCAGATTTAGTATATAAGTTGAGTAAAATGTAAGAATAATCTTCTACTTGTTTTTTTTTAGTAAATCGCGTTAGACATTTTTTTGAGATGGGAAAATGTAACATTACAAATTTACAACAATGATTGGATTTCCTGTTCATAGAGCTTTTGTTTGTAGAGAAGTGTTATTATATCCCATATCTCTGCTCAGAATTTTTTATTGTTCTGAGGCTCAGAACAACCATATCTCTGGAGTAGTGGGTTGCTATTTGACGTTTATTGTTGTGTGTGTGAGTGGTGTAGTGACACCCCAGCCCTGTTCAAGTTAGTACGGGCCTTCGAAAACTACCTACGTACGAGGGATAAAAAATGTACAACAGTGTGGCTGTATACAAGTTATACTTACTACTATTGCAGTAGAAAATACAAATTTTGAAGTATTTATTAGTACTTAAGTACTGGCAACACAAATCAATGTCAAACCAAAATGGCCATTTTTTCACAATGAACCGAAATTTTGGACTGTCGTGTGTTTTTCGTCGACTTGAGTTTATGTTTCACTAAGAAATTACTCTGACTTTAAATTTGCTGAGTTGCGTTGCGAACTGTGCTGATGAGATATTATTATCTTGTCA
Source organism: Acrobasis repandana (assembly GCA_963576875.1). Taxonomy (NCBI): domain Eukaryota; kingdom Metazoa; phylum Arthropoda; class Insecta; order Lepidoptera; family Pyralidae; genus Acrobasis; species Acrobasis repandana. The sequence continues at coordinate 17,046,968 of OY756227.1, forward strand.
GAGAACGTTAAGTTGAACAGCTGTTCCTCCGATTATTGGAGGTCCCGAGAAAAAATACTGTGAACCTGTGTGTGGTGTGACTGTGACGCTTAGTTAGTGAGGAAAGACTCGTAATTAGTGCCATAAATAATGTCAGATAAAGAAAACAGGCAGAAATGCTTCAAGTGCGGCTGTAGAAGATGACATCAAAATTCATCAAACTGTTCCGTGTTTTGAAGCTAGGAAAAAGGAACCTCTATTGTCACCATGGTCATGTCATGATTAGTCTACAGTGTTTTAAAGTATTTATACAATTTATTAATAAATCCTTGTCAGTAATTCTAATTTGTTTTATTTCTTATGTTAGGTACCTACATATATAATAATAAATTAACCTATTAGCCTACCTACCTACCACGGAATATATATGTATAGTACCTACCTACCTACTACGATGACAAAAGTTCCGTTCTCATTGGTTTCTTCAAATCTCGAAGCGTGGGATAATTTACCGACCAATGAAATATAAAAAAAAATGTCATCTGCATTATGTCTACATTTTCATTGTATTTAGTTATTATTCTTCTCCGAATAGCAGTAAAATTATTCTGTGGGTGACACTGGCTGGTGGGTGACGTGATTTTTTATTTTGACGTGGACGTCATGCCTATGACACATAGAACATTGCAGAATTTTGATAAAAAAAATCAATAATACGCCATCTAGTCAACAAGTTCTGACCTTAGTAATCCTAATGCGTGTTATACAATAGGACAATCAAATGGTGGAGAAATTCGCCATGTAATGTAGAACACGTTATAACTCAGTTGTTTAAAACATTGGTAATATCATATTTGAACCGAGATCGCGAGTTCAAGTCCCGCTCACGAAGTAATTTTTTTACCATTTTATTTCATCAAAGGAATAAATCCTTTGGTGTTGCGAAACCTTGCTACCAGATGGCGCCACTGGTTTGATCGAATGTTAGAGCTTCTGTTTCTTATCTATTTCAGTATATATCTTATCTATCTATATTATCATCAATCTATGGTGTACGTCTGGATCAAGTGATTAAAACGAAGTGATTATATATGTGATTATATTCTCTTTGGTCTCGATTGGACGTAAAGACGTTGGTACTATCCAAGTACTATCATAACTAGTTATCTTGTTTTGGTTTTGTTTGTTATTACCTATAAGTGTTGAATTTATGTATAATCTAAGTAATTAACAATGTAAACACATAATTTTTATTCCAATAATCATCTGTTATAAAGGCAACGTACCTCCCTATAATAATTCTAATGTTAATTTAAAATCATGAGTGCCATTAGTGGATACACACAAAGTTCTTCAAAATTTTCTTGTAGTCCAGCTATAAACACATTGGAATCAACTTTATTATCAAGTTTATCTCATTTGAAGGGTACGTACATCAGCTACATTTCTGTTTCTCGTAAGTTTTCAGATTTTATCTTAAGAATTTTTTTGTAAACAAACGTGTAGGTTACCGTCAGTTCGCGCCATTTCACGGTTTATAAAACTTCTTGTGTTCTGTTTTCAGACCTTGTGCTGGAGTTTGATCAACTTCATATTATTTCAGAAAGTTATAAAACCCAATTCAAAGAACAAAAGGAAAAGTGTGAAAGGTGAGTGTGTTGATGTTATATTGGTTAATCATGCAAATAGGCTTTGAGATAAATGCTTTGGAAATGTTAAAAGCAGGGCTTGGAATACTGTTAAAAATCTGGCAACGTTAATCCTGTCAAACGGCGTTAACGTTATCAGCAAAGATAATGGTATGCTGGGTAACGGTATTTTTCCAACCATTTACCTATAAATCAGATAACGTTACCAATTATATTAACGGTAAAAGATATTGTTAACACTATTTCTTATTGATATTTGACAGAATAAATTGATGAGAGTCTGGTAGACTACTAGAGCTACATGGATGTCGTGATAGTCTGTGCTACAGATTCCCAGCGCGATGCAATACACTTGTATAATATTTATATAACATTTTACAAATATTAAAAAAAGTATTGTTACTTATTTTGCTCATTGATAACGTTATTATAATGTTTTATAACTGTATTATCGATACCCCTTATAACGTTACCACTAATACCTGTATGAAAATAACATTATTTTACGTTACTTTTAGTGTGAATTTGGTATCGTTAACAAGCCCTGGTTAAAAGTTATAAAATTGCTTTCAGCAATAAGTGTAAAAGTTCTGAAGCGCTGAAAGAAGTTATAGCTGCTAAAGATCAAATCATACAGTTGGCAGGTTGGTAATTTACTGTTTATTTTTGGAATACCAAAAAGTATGAACACGTGAACTGAAGTTTATACCTAAACTAACAGTTAACATTTTATTGACTACAGCTATCCATACTTAGTTAATTATGCCACCTACAACTTGTCCGAAATATCTGCGGACCTAGCTGAAAGGCGATTCCATACTAGCCAGGTCCGCAGATATTTCCGACGAGTTGTAAATGTATCTGTGTGTCTGTACCAATAAACTCTGAAACTACTGTGCCACTTTTAATATCATTTTCACTAACATGGATGAATCCCATGGGAAGCAATGGCAGGACTCTAGTGCAATTATAAAATTTTACTTCCTATTAACAATGACTTGGAAACAAAAAGTTTGGTGCTTTCTAAAGTTGTTTTAATAATATTCACAATTAAAATAATTCCAGTCTGAATGCTGCAAACTTATCCAGTTTTCACGTCACTTTTGGTAACCAATTTACAGGCCAATATTAAGTTATATAATAACTATGACTGCCTTTGTTGTCCAGTGGTCAAGGCGTTGGCCTTGTGATCCGGAGGTTGTGGGTTCAAATACCACTGTTGGTTCCGAACGCCATCTAGCGTTTGTACCTATCCTAGGTTTGGTTCTAGTCTACCCTTTGGGTTGCGGAGGTCAGTCGCTCTGTAACAACCTGTAACCTCATCAAATCACCTAGGTTAGGTAGCGGACCCCAGGCTCAAAAGCGTTACTGCTGACGATGCAACCGGGAATACGCGTGGATGATTAAGTTATACCTATCTATTAAGAATAAATTCTTACATCAGAAATGTTTATTTTTTAGCATCAACATTAACAAAGTTAGATGAAACAAAAGATTTAAATATAATAAAAGAGATTTTTAAAATACTTTGCGGTGATACATCACCATCTTCGCCAACCAAAACTCATGTAGAAAAAAAGCAAAGCACAGAAACAAAACAAGCCATAAATAAACCAATACTTGAAATAAAGGACGAACCGGAATCCCCTGTGTACAGTCCAGAAAAAGATTTCATATGTAATGCACTAAAGGACGAGTGTGATGTGATGACGAAAGAGGAGTCCTTATTGGAAATTGAGGGTACACCCACTGGCCGTACAAGCCCAATTATACGGCCAAAGAAGTTACGAAGTACATCTAATAATACGACTGAGTTTAGAGAAAAGAAGAAGTGCCCTAAAAATTGGTAAGTTTATTTCTAGAGAAATAATATTTTATATTTATGTATGAAAAAAAAATGTTGTTTTTATTGGTGAACTGTATCCGTCCACGTTTTCGACAAAATGGACTTTATAGTTGGCAAAATAATTTGTGGGTGCTTTTTGTTTCCAAGCAAAATGTTTTCCTGTTTTGGGGTATTGAGTTAAGATTAGATTCGGCATCTAGAATAGTCAATTGTTAATAAGAATTTAATTAAAAACTGGCACATTTTTTTCGAAGCGATCTTTCTAGTTAAAACTGAATAAACAGGCAAGTGCGAGTCGGGCTCGTACATTAAGGGTTCCGTACCACCGTCCAATGTTTTATAGATGAATATAAGTATATAGTATGTATCAATGTATGTATATTTATGTAGATATTTATATTGTTGAAGTATAGTAAGTATTAATAATATTTTGTACCCATTTTGAGTTTCCTAACAACCCAAAGGTTGGCTGTCAGTTAATGCTTTTAGCATTAAGTCCGCCTATTGTGCTATACAAATTGTATTTTGTACAATAAAGCTTCAATAAAATAAAATAAAATAAAAACGTATTTTGTATAACGCCCCCCTTTAATTTATAACTTTTCTTTTTAGTATTTATTGTTATAGCGGCCATAGTAATACATAATCTGTAAAAAATTCAAGTATCTAGTTAATGCCATTATAAAGATCTTGTCAAAAACGCTGAAAAAACACGTTTTTTGTATGGCGACCCCTAACTACTTTTTATTTTTAGTATTTGTTGTTATAGCGGCCATAGTAATACATAATCTGTAAAAAATTCAAGTATCTAGTTAATGCCATTATAAAGATCTTGTTAAAAACGCTGAAAAAACACGTTTTTTGTATGGCGACCCCTAACTACTTTTTATTTTTAGTATTTGTTGTTATAGCGGCCACAGTAATACATAATCTGTAAAAAATTCAAGTATCTAGTTAATGCCATTATAAAGATCTTGTTAAAAACGCTGAAAAAACACGTTTTTTGTATGGCGACCCCTAACTACTTTTTATTTTTAGTATTTGTTGTTATAGCGGCCATAGTAATACATAATCTGTAAAAAATTCAAGTATCTAGTTAATGCCATTATAAAGATCTTGTTAAAAACGCTGAAAAAACACGTTTTTTGTATGGCGACCCCTAACTACTTTTTATTTTTAGTATTTGTTGTTATAGCGGCCACAGTAATACATAATCGGTGAAAATTTCAAGTCTAGCTATTACGGTTTAAAAGATAGAGCCCTGTGACAAATCTGAAAGAGCTACGTGCACATTCTTTTAAATTAATTCACTTAGCAAAAGAGATAAACAACATTGAAAAAACATACGAAAATTATAATAAGTATCTAATTAATAAATGGGCAAGTGCGAGTCGAACTCGTACATGAAGGGTTCCGTACCTTCGTACAATGTTTTAAAACGCTGAAGAAACACGTTTTTTGTATGACGACCCCCTTTAATTTTTAACTTTTTTATTTTCAGTGTTTGTTGTTATAGCGGCCACAGTAATACATAATCGGTGAAAATTTCAAGTGTCTAGTAGGTTCAAGAGATAGAGCCCTGTGACAGACGGACAGACTGACAGACGGACAGACAGCGGAGTCTCAGTAATAGGGTCCCGTTTGCACCCCTTGGGTACGGAACCCTAAAAAGTGATTGGAAAAAAGCACTTTACAATTATATGTATTAAAATTAAATTAATTAATTTTTTTTAGTAATTGCAACATCATTTAAAGTCATTTGACGGCATGCATCCTACATAACATTTCTTTTTCTTCTTATATTTAAGAGCTGGGCTCTTGTCGGTGGAGTGCTTTCCATTTCTTTCTTCTGCCAAGTTCTTAACCTCCTTATATGTTTTCACGTTTAATTTTTCCTAATGCGTACATTATTTTTTCACCTAACTTTACAAAACTGTGTGTGTGTATATCGCAAACTAACTGCCTACAACTGGACCCTTTCTGCTTGGGCACCCACATTTATGGATTTGTTATGTTCCTAATTTATAAAGTTTGCCAATTTGTAGTTCCTCTCTTCTCCATAAGGATGCTAACAATGCTAACGAATGGTACAGACCTCTCACTTTCACTTGTGTGCAGGACTCAGCTACAGTTGACTGTGCATGTGTGTGTACATAGGACGGACAGTCACACCTAATGCATATAATATTAAGCTTACAGAATCTTGGTTTACTCCTAAAAGCACAAAAACTTTCCCAGGCCCTCATCAGAAACGAAAACCATAAAGTTATTGTACAACATAACACCAACACAAGGAACTAAAGGGAGGGAGAATCTTCGGTTAAAGCAGTCAAAGCTCCACCTTGTTAAGGTGAAACAGAGCAACTCTATAGACTTGACGAGCTCCCCCAAGTTCTCTGGAGGTGTTCGTGTTACCAACAGTGAGAATCTAGCTGGTGTGCAGGTAAGAGAATATCAACTCTTGTATTTTATCTCGATCCTGTCATCTAGCCTTATCTATTATTTTCTGAGGCTTCAGTGTCTATGCCAGCCTCATGGGAGACTTTGGTTAAATAATATTTTGCTGTCATCTTAAAATTGGATTTTTTACTGCAGACCATCTATTGAGCTCACAATATGTATTTATTTTAAATGATATTGTAATAACACTTTTGTATGAGTCTCTTTTTGGTGAAGTACATTACAGATCTCACGTTTCGAGCTGTCTGAAGGCCTCTGACGTAGCTTAATGACGGTCATCTAGCGATAACAGTTTTTATTACACTGTGCATGTTTTCTCACGGTGTTTTCCTTCACCGGAAGCAAATGGTGATAGTTGAAAATGAGTTTACATGAGTTCATACTCAGAGAAAAAAGTCGCGCTTAGTGAGCAATGAGCTCGTGCCTCACAAACGCAGAGCCAGTGCCTTAAGGTGGAGGTATAGGCAAATGGCCTTAAAGTGGCGCCCTCATTTAAAATAAATTGTTAACTCATAAATATGGAGATAATTTCCATATTACTCTTCGTCATGCACTAGATAGTCCTTTAAATTATTTTATGAACCACCGTTGAAAGTATTTACATTAGTCCGTCTAGCTTTAAAACTTGCCTCCGCCAAAAGTGACCACGGCAAGTTTTAAAGCTAGATGGATCACCAATAATAGTTTCAACGGCAGTTTATAAAATAATTTAAAGGGTTATCTAGTGCATGACGAAGAGCAATATGGAAATTATCACCATATTTACGAGTTAACAATTTATTTCACACTTCAAGGCCATTTGCCTACATCTTCACCTTAAGAATCTCCTTACCCTAGTTTTATTTCGAAACGACATTTCCGATTTCGGTAAAAATTTGTAACTTTAAAGAAATTGCATATATCTAGGGTTATAATTGGTTTTTACAGTCAAAATATGAGTTATGTATTTATTACTAGAGTGGAGATTAAAAAAGACCTGATGATGATTGTTATATTAAAATTTGTATTTTTATTTATTGCAGCCTCTAATCAAAAAGGAATCCATAGAGAGTGAAGACACAATACTTCCTTCACCTACAAGTGGCCCCACCAATTTCTCAGCATTGTAAGTACAATAAAATCTATTCTATGCTGATCTGGGGAAAAAAAAACGTAAAAATTACCAGCTGATTCTTTTCTCGTGTAGATCGTAAAAAGGTTCGAAAAATGGGCGCTAATGACCAGCTGTGGCTTAGCTAAGCGTGGGCGAAGCGTGCCCCCGCCGCCCGCGGCTTCGCGCGTCAGACGGATGAGGTTTTTTTTGCTGATCTTGTGCCTAAATGCATTACAATATTAAACCAAAAGCCGTGTGGTTCCCGGCAGAGTAGAATACGATCACTCCAAGTCTTCCCGTGGATGTCGTAGATGGCGACGTAGGAAACACAAGCTGAACAAAGCTTGTAAACATCAATGAAACCTCTCCAACCCGTCTGGCCAGCGTAGAGTGGAGAGTGTAGGCCAAATCCTCTGGCTGCTGTGGCATATATATGGCTCTGGTAGTACAGAGAGGGTCGTGCAGCGTGCTCCTGCAGTGGAAACTAAAAAAGACCTGCAAAACTAGCCCGCCCATGAAACTTTGATCTCGCTCCGAGGACTTATTTCAATAGGCGATAGGGCTAGCAACCCATGTCAATTTTTATTTTTTTTCCACCTACACGCCCAGGCTGGAAGTCACCTTTGGATCTTTGTAGTTTTGAGGCATTTACGTATTTTATGTACATACACTATATCTGAGCCACCATGTCGTCATTAAGGTGATACATGAGGTCCAGTGCTGCCCCAATTTGAAAAAAAATATATTGAAATAAGATAAAATAAATAAAACCGGCCAAGTGCGAGTTAACTTGCGTGGAGAGGGTTCCGTACAATTGATTGAATTATTATAGGTTTTCCTGTAATATGCAAACAATAAACTACATTTTGAATTTTTTCAAAATTTTAGGCTCAGTAGTTTCGGAGATCAATGGTCAATTTTATTTATTTATTCTTTATTGTCCATCAAATAAAAATTGTACAGAACAATAGGCAATAATTTTCGTCTTCTTTCATGAATAAAATCAAAACTATTTATTTTAGAATTATATTAAAAATATATTTGAGATCCTCCAGCAAAAATGACCCTTATTTAAAAAAAAAAATATTTACTTTGCACATGTGTGTTTGGGTCATAGGATTACACCATCCTACCAAATTTCACCTGATTCGATCCAGTAGATTCGGAGCAGATTGGCTGTGACAGATGGACGGACAGACAGACGCACGAGTGATCCTATAAGGGTTCCGTTTTTTCATTTTTTGTACGGAACCCTAAAAAAAGTGTACAATATTTTTTTGAAATCTACCTAATGAGCTAAAAATATTTTTTTAGGCCACATGTATTGATTAATGTTTTGAGATGTGTACCTACATATTTTTATTAAATAACTTCAATACTATGACGCGTTCCAATGTCACAGGTACACATCCGCCGTTAAAAATAGCCCTACCAAATTTAAAACCCCACTGTCATTGTCTCGATTGAAATCTGAAAAAGGGAATGAAGAAATTAAAGTCGACCCTCCAAAAATTTTGGACGCAACTAACATTGAAGAGTCAATCAACTTATTGCAACGTAACAGGTAAGTAATTATTTGAAACATTTTCATCTCCTAGTTCCAGCTAAATCCCCCATGACGAGAATGTTTTTGAACATTTCCTCTCGCGGGCACAGAAAACAGGAAGAGTATTTCATACATAACGGAATCTCCTGCGGTCCCTTGCAATATGCGTCCCCGTCCCCCGTCCCCGCACCTCTCCCCCGCCCTCGCCTTGTCGCGGGGCGAGAGCGGGCGGACACACACATGCCGTGTGCACACACGGCGGCACACGGCGACGTAATATAATGGTTGACTGGCAGAGAAAAGGCAGAGAAAACGCCTTATGGCGTTAAGAGTCCCCTTACCCAAGACAAAATAGGAGTTTCCCATACAAACGTAGTCTACGTTTTATTCTGAAACGACATGTCAGATTTCGGTAAAAAATTGTAACTTTAAAGAAATTGCACATATCTAGGGTTATAATTGGTTTTCACAGTCAAAATATGACCTTGAAAGAGAATATAGTGCATTATATCATTTTTGACCATTAGTATGGAAAACTTTTAAACCCTTATATTTTCTTTCAAGTTCATATTTTGACTGTGAAAACCAATTATAACCCTAGATATATGCAATTTCTTTAAAGTTACAAATTTTTACCGAAATCTGAGATGTCTTTTCGAAATAAAACGTAGACTACGTTTGTATGGGAAAGTCTAGGGTAAGGAGATTCTTAAGTCCGCCATTTGTACACATTTTTATGTGCAATAAAGTTTACATAAATAAATAAATATTACTGTCTTCTATGTCGCCGGTCTATTGGAAGAAGCACTACGTGTTTTTTTTTAAGTTGTAAATTTTCAAGTGTACTCGAACCAATAAAATTACATTAAATTAAAGAATATTAATTATCAACTTAGGAGATGAATTGAACATTCGTCTCCTAGGCAACTTACTTACGTATAAAGCTTCACGACTAACTTACTCATTTATCAAATATTTTGTGTGTAAAAAGACCACTATAGCAGAGTAAATTTATAGAAATCAATGGCCAGACAGAAATTAATTTAAATTAAATTTCCAGAAGAAACGGCCTGAAAAGGCAATCTCCTATAAAATCGCTATTCGTAGACAAAGACATGACAGACTGCGAAACACAAAAAGACGACAGCATGTCTTTACTAGAGCATGTCAAAATACTGGAAGCCAATCAGGAGAATGTTGGAAGAAAAACTCCGCCCGCCAGGTTTGATTTCGCGCCATTTTGTCTCTGGTTCATTTATTTATTAACACTCACTAGAAAATAATAAAAACTCGCTGTAATTTAAGCAAGATTACCGAAGTTAATTGATGGAATAATTGTGTAATCTTTCTTGTTGAAATATCATTTCAATTAGGTACGAAAAACAGCAGTGTTTTTTTTACTATGTGATGTGCGTTGTGCCCTTGACTGTAAAATAGGGTTATGTTGCGGTTTGTGTGGTCCTAATAAAGATTTAGGATTATTTATTTATTTATTGTGTTGTAAAAATATTTTAAATTATGGATAGAACCAGATAAATTTGCTCTTCAGATTAGTTCTGAAGCAGAATACTTGTTTTCTATTTCGTCCATACCACTTGTATTTAAAAATTTGTTTATTTTACTAAACTTACAAATAGTTTTATACAAATCACCGTATGTGTGCATAGAATATTTAGGAGTTTGCTCGATTTCTCGAAGATTCCATCATCAGATGTTCATCTGCTGACAATGGGACCAACTTGCATGTAATACTTTTCAAGAAATAAATATTTTTTCTATATCAGTTAGAATTAAGGTAATTGTTGAGGAACATACATAAAAAAACATACTTACTCTTCCTTTTTTAAATTCGCTGAAAAGAAAGTAAAAGAAAATGAAAATATTAGTTTAGTTTATAGAGGTAGATTGTTTTTTACGTGATTTTGTATTATATTTGTAGTCCTATCTTGCATTGGGGTCCACGATGGGAAGCACGTCGAACCTTTGGGTTATATTGTACTTTAATCTATTTCTAGTCCTAACAAAATACCCCTAATGGAGAACAAGAACATCATGAACGTGCCTGATGATGACCACATCGAGGCGAGCCTGTCGCTGCTGAGCCGGGAAATTAAGGCCACGTCTGAGGACAAGGCCAAGAGGTAAACTCTTTTAAAAGCCGTAGGTACAGTCAGGCACCGCAGTTTAATTACAGCAATCTTTCAAAAACACAATATTGTGAGCTGTGGACCTACCGTGCCTTAAATACATGATTTTTTCGGGGTCCAGTGCTGCCCCCATTTGAAAAGAAATAGAGATATCATTTAAAATGTCTCTAGTAAGCCCTAGATAACCCTTCAAACTATTGGCCGTTTTTCGCAAATGTGTAATCAAATGTGCAAAGAAAAGCTCCACGTTCTCACTTCAAACTGCAAACAGTAGTTCAAAAAATAGTTTGAAGGGTTATGTAGGGCTTACTAGAGACAAAATTTCAAATGATATCTCCGTTTCTTTTCAAATAGTTTATTTCAAATGGGGGCAGCACTGGACCCTGTAAAATTTTGCCAAAAAATATATCGTAAGCATAGGCGAAGGGAACATGAGATTTGCTTACTTTTGCTAACAATGGGGGCAGGGGGGTTAAAATGGCTTAAATCCTGCTTACGTAATACTTGAAAGGTCCCATATTCTTCCTCACGCACATCATCCATTCAATATTTACTCGTATTATATTTTACAGAAAGGTCCCGGATCCAGCAGAAGAGATTTATAAGGAGCCGACGGTGAGGAAGAAAGCCGAGAAGCGAGCGTTGCCCGGGTGGAGCTGCGACGAATGTAAAGATGTAAGTGTTTGTCCTGCGTTGATTTAGAGGCAGATTACTATGTATGCTATTTGAAGTGGGTCCCCGTGTGGTTCCGGCTTAGAATAAGACCACTCCATCTCTTTCTATGGATGTCGTAAGAGGCGACTAAAGGAGTAAGCACAAACATCTCGTGCAACAATTGCATTCCCAAGGAGGGTTAACGTCGGGCGGCGGCCGGTTGTTAAATTTTTTCGCTTAAATACATTCCCAAAGAGGGTTGACGTCAGGCAGGCGGCCGGTCGTAAAACTATAGCCAAATCAAACTAAACTGTTCCGTTTATATCTTCTCCATTTTGCAAGGTCTTTGGCATCTTTGGGTGACCATTGACATGCATGTTATATTTGGAGAAGAAAAAGCGGGATAGCGCACCCCGGGCTCCGAAGCAGCACAGCAGCTGAGGATGTAACCGGAAACGCGCTTAGACGAAGAAGAAATTTGAAGTGGGGGTGGGCACGCGGTTTAGGCACTCGCTGTGAGTCAAGGCATCTGGGTTTGTACTCATGTACGGTCATTTTCAACTAGCATTGTAGGACTATCGATAGTTGACCTTGAAAAATTGTCACAATATCGATAGACCTATCGATATTATGAAAAGCAATACTATCGATAGTATTGAATAGTATTTACTTGTGTCTTGCAATAAATCTGAATCTATTGACAGTTTTGGTTGTCATCAATAGTATCGTAAACTATATGCTATCGATAGTAGTATATTATATTTATTATACCTATATAAGTAAATAGATATTTTGTGTTTAAATATATAGTTTTTTTTGTGTAAGTTTATTATAAAATAGGTACGTACGTGTAGTTTATATGTGCTAAATTAAAAGTAAGCCATATTTAAGTACCTTTTTAACTTATCGTTTTCTATGCATTACCGTTTTCTTAATGTGCCTACATTTCTCTCCATCCACTGGTTGTCTGGATGAGATCGCTCTAAGCGATAAGACCGCCCATTGTACCTATGTGTATTTTCAATTGTAGTATTTTGTTATTTTTTTGTATTGGTGCAATAAAGAGTTTTCATTCATTCATTCTTTCTACTATAAACAAAACATAAATTCTTAGTTCTTTGATTAATTTAAAACGGTTGACTCACGTGATATAGTCGGAAAAGGCCGACCAGGTTGCGATCGATTTAGACAATCATCTTCAGGGCGAGTGTCAGCGGCGACCCGACGATGTCGCTGTCCGCTCAGCACAGCACTGACGCCGTCAACCGTTTTAAATTAATCAATTATGGATTTATCTTAAATCATATCACGTTAGTTTTAGTAAAATAATTGCTAATCTCAGTTCTTTGTCCACAGTTCTTCGCCGAAGTGTACAAAGACGACCCAGAGATGCTCGCCAAGAAAATGGACGAGTGTTCGAAGCACCGCGGCCGCAGGAACCCGGCGCGCGCGCGCTCGCCCGCCAACTTCTGGAACCCGCGCTGGGACGTGCCCCACGACACTGAGGAGTTCAACAAGCGGAACAACGCTAACTAGTACACGATGCCGATAGATAATACAATATAAATAAGTTAATACAGGGTCTGACAACATATGTATACTGAAACTATTTTAAGACTGAATTCAGTTCATGATACTGACCAACTTTCCCCAAAGAACATAAATCGAAATATGAAAAATATTTTTTGTCTACCCATACTAATTGACCAATCAGCTGATCCAAATTTGTATGAAAAGCAAAAAATTATTTTTCATATTTCGATATATGTTTCTTGGGAAAAGTTGTTCAGAATCTGAATTCTGAATTCACCCTTAAAATAGTTTCAGTATATTTTGTTAGACGTTATACAACGTGGAAGCCTAGGGACATACCCGTAATCAATCGAACCACGAGCTGTACTAGATCACTTACCTAAGTATAATGAAATTAAAATAACAGTCAAAACACCAAAAATAAATCGACATTGTCATACAAATCGCCTGGGCGGCTGCACACTTTTGTATGGAAATGTCGAATTTTTTTTTGTTTTTTTTGGCTGTTATTTTAATTTTATTAAGATACTATAATGATCTAGTATACGACGTGGAAGGGACATACCCGTAATAATTCAAACCACGGTCTATCTATTAGTATAATGAAATTAAAATAACAGCCAAAGAACAAAAAAAAATTCAGCATTTCCATACAAAAGTGTGCAGCCGCCCGGGCGATTTATATAGAAATGTCAAATTTTTTTTTGGTTTCTTGACTGTTATTTTGATTTCATTATACTTTAGCGATCTAGTATAGCCCGTGGTTCGATTTATTACGAATATGTCCCTTCCACGTTGTATAGACGAGTCTAGTGGTTCGATTTATTACGGGTATATCCCTTCCACATTGTATAATAGGGTAGTCTGGGTCAAAAATAATTATTTGGTACTAAATATTTTATTTATTATTTTACGGCTCTGGATAAGAATCCAGGGCCGTAAAATAATTTAAAAAAAAATTGTCCTTTAGGCTTGAAACTACGTCAAGCGGACGCCCCGGGCGGGTTTAGTTCGTCTCTGTCACAAACCCTGCGTGCAACAGAGACACGTGACCCGCGATGGTTTCAGCTATCTCGTGGGGTGCTATTTTTAATTTAGGGACTCAGCGAAACACAAAACGTGTAGTTTTCCAACTCACCACTCGCGTTCCGACGCATTGCATCGTATTTTTGAAACCGTCGTCGTGTCAGCGATAAGTAATATTGTGTTACTTAGAAAATATCATAAATTTGCCAATGGTTTTATAAACATTTCAACAAAAATAAAAAAGTAACGTTAAACGGAACTGATACTCCATGAAACGTTTCTTTGACATTTGTTCACTACAAATGTCAAAATTACGAGTGGTTCAGACCACTCGTTGCAAATCCTTCGCATACGATCAATTAAAAAATGAGCCCGTTATTTTTATTTTTAAATTTAAAAATACAGTAAGAGTAAACAGAACGGAATCTCCTAAGGTACGCGCAATATGCGTCCCCGTTCCCCGCACCCGCACCTCCCCCGGTTCTTGACGGCCAACGTGAGTCATAGAGGCGAAAACGGGGGAGAGGTGCGGGGACGGGGAACGGGGACGCATATTGCGCGTACCTTAGGAGATTCCGGCCTGTGACTCCGGGGCGGCCGTTTGACGTAGTTTCAAGCTTTAGGTACCTACTGTTTTTTGAAAAAATATTTTACGGCCCTGGATACTAGTCCTTTAGATTCTATCTTTAGTTTTTTGTTTCTTTATCCCTTACCCTAACAAGTTTCAATCAAAAGGTGGTGTAGGTCCTTTGATTGCTTCAAGGTAGCTTCTGCGAGTCCACTAGTTTTCAGCTAGTTTGAGTGCGGTCTTAGGCTAAAAAATTTTTTTTATTTTTCACTTTTTTGTATGAAGAATTTGTTATAGTTTATACCTACATACATTTTACAAAATGTGGCCCATGTCATCCGGACATTCATGACGAATCGATTGACATCTCTTTGGTGAAAATTGGGTGAGTAGTTTGGATGTTACGGTGGAACCTAGAAACACACATACATATGCACATACTTATACTGCTAAAATCATTACCCTTCCTTTTGTCGTAGTCGGGTAAATACGTGAATGTGGAACCTCGACCTGTCTCGGCGCACTCAGGCTGAAGTGGCGCCCTCATTTGAAATAAATTGTTAACTCGTAAATATGGTGATAATTTCCATATTGCTAATCCCCAGGCACTAGATAGACCTATAGGACATTATTTCATGAACTGCCGTTGAAACTATTATTGTCGATCCGTCTAGCTTTAAAAGTGGCAACTGTTGGGGGAGACGAGTTTTAAAGCTAGAGGGACTCATGTAATACTTTCATCGGTGTTTCATAATAGTAGATTGTGCTACAAGGCGTAAAGGTAATAGTTTTAACGCGAGGGCGCTACTTTGAATCCAGAGCGAAACGAAGGATGCCACAATAGAATCACGAGCGTAGCGAGGGATTCAAGTACGAGTATATCGCCCGAGATAAATTTCGTTTCCCAAGGTCATTTGCTTCTAACTTCACCTTAATTCTTGACTTGAAGATCCGACCGCCGACGGCGCCGACCTCAACCACGTACGTCAGTTGAAGAACTTATTGGAAAAGGTTTATCAAGCCAAATGTGGATCATTATAACATTTACTAGTTATGGGTACAGATTAAATACAGGATGACTGTTTATCCACCACCAGCCATAAAGCAAGTTCAGTCCATAGTACTAAATTACTTTCCATAAAAATAATTATTTAAAAAAAACAAAAAAAATATTACTGGCACTCCGGGAGTGCCGACGGATGTGAGAACTTGAACAAAGTGGACACCACTTGTTGTCCCGGTAACAGTGTCGCGAGTTCAATGGTTTTTTTCCATCTCAAAAAATGCCCAACGCGACTAAAGAAATCTTCACTCCAAAAATGTCGAACTCCGATAGGAAATACGTTCGGCTGAGCGCTGCTTTGTATGGGAGAGCGAAATTGTTTTTTCGTTTTTCCATTTTTTTTTTTTATAGAAAATACTTAAGTGTACTTATAATCGACTGAACTTGCTCGAAAAATTTGACTGGGCGTTAATAAAGTCACCCTGCATTAGTGCCTCCATTTTGGGCGGTAATCATCGTGCCTAAAATCCCTATCGGAAATTTTCATTTTAGTTTTCGAGAAAATAAATTATTTCAAACTAGCTGTACCCTGCGCGCGTTGCTACGCCATTCGAACTATAACGAAAAAAAAAAAATCGAAATCGGTCAATCCGTTTACAATTTTATAAAGGACATACAGACAAACATTTATTTTTATATATGTATATAGATGAAGACTTGTTCACGCTTCGTACTTAGGCAGCCTTGTGATCATAGGCAGTGGCTGATTATTTTAACCAGCCGCCTTATTGTAAACTTTTAATTTAATCTGCTCCATGGCCAGTTATTTCTGGCGACGAGGAGGTGCAAATAGAAGTCTTTTTGTGGGATTTTTTCCGCGCGCCCCTAGGCACGTGCCTACTTAGTCTTTAGGATAAACCGCCTCTGCGCGCGCCCCTAGGCTCGTGCCTATTTTGCCTTTAGGAAAATCCGCCTCTAGTCATAAGTTTCGTCAAATACGGCTTCATAGTGGCTTTATTACCTACATAAAAACTGCGAAAAGAAGAAATATCTTTTTCAACCATCTATAAAAAAAAGGAGGTTGTCGAATTGGCTTTACTTTTTTAAATGTTTGTTACTCCAGAGCTCTGTCATTTATTAACCGATTCAAAAAATTATTTTCTTGTTTGAAAGGAGATACTCCCAGATTAGTTCCATAGAAATTTTATCAAAAGCGGTGTAGTAGTTTGGGTTTTACACCAAAATAATTGGAAAAAATATGTTATATTATAAGTAAACAATTTTTGCGTATTTATTATACTTATTAGCTTTTCTGTGACTGCCACTGACACCAAGGTCGTTTTTTAGGGTTCCGTACCCGAAGGGTGCAAACGGGACCCTATTACTGAGACTCCACTGTCTGTCCGTCTGTCACAGGGCTCTATTTCTTGAACCGTAATAACCGTACAATGTTTTAAAACGCTGAAGAAACACCTTTCTTGTATGACGACCCTCTTTAATTATTTTTAGTTCCTATTTGTTGTTATAGTAGTCATAGTAATACATAATCGCTGAAAATTTCAGGTGTCTAACCTGAAATTTTCAGCGATTATGTATTACTGTGGCCGCTATAACAACAAATACTAAAAATAAAAAAAGATGATAATTAAAGGGGGTCGTCATACAAAAAACGTGTTTTTTTCAGCGTTTTTAACTCGGATCTGTCACAGGGCTCTATCTCTTGAACCGTAATAGCTAGACACCTGAAATTTTTACCGATTATGTATTACTATGACCACTATAACAACAAATAGGAACTAAAAATAATTAAAGAGGGTCGTCATACAAGAAACGTGTTTCTTCAGCGTTTTAAAACATTGTACGGTGGTACGGAACCCTTCATGGCCGAGTCCGATTCGCACTTGCCCGTTTATTTATTAATTATTTTGTTACCATTAGATTGCACTATGTCATATATTGTAATTAAATAACATGCGCTCGCCTACATACTTACCTATTTGAAATGGCCATTGACTTCACTAAGCAATGATGACGTCATCTAACGGAACTTGAGGAATGGTAAGAAGAAACTGTTCCGAAAATGTTCCGTTTTCAAAGACCTACTGAGATCCACCATTGGTGGGTGATAAAGGGAATTTCTTCCTGATTCCCTACTGGGGCATGAAACCGGAAATATCCTCATTAGTATATTTTATAGTAAAATATAGGTACTGTATTGCCACATATTATTTTTAGATATTTTAATAGTTAGTAGGTATTTCGTTATAAACGGGTATCTTGCATAATTCATTAGTTTTTTAGGGCTAATTTTAATATCTAGTTTAAATTAAAGAAAATGTGATCTATAAAAATTATATTTTGTATAAGTAAAATGATTGAAATATATGTATGTTTTGTATTATGTTTTTTTCTCCGTCCTCTTTTTAGAAACACCTTTTAGATTTATCAGTTTTACCCATCGCCCTTTCCATAAATGGTAACATCATGCAGGACCATGTTGGTTACCTATATGACCTTAGTAGGGTTTGGTAGGGTGGAGTCAATGCAAACAACTCTGTTAATGGTTAGAAGGTTGCTAACAAACAAGTACTATTTTATTTCTATAATTTTGATCAGCAGCTTATACACGGTGACTTTTTAAACACCAGCCAAATGTTTGGAGCAAGTTCAGTCCATGATATTGAACTACTTTCTATAAAAAAGTTTGTAAAATTCGATATAATTTTTTCGTCCTCCCATACAAAATTCGTTTGGCTGAGCGCTGATTTGTGAGCGCTGTATGGGAAGGTAAATTTTTATTTTAGTTTTAACTTAATTGCTTTTATGGAAAATAGTTCTGTATCATGGACTGAACTCGCTCCATAAATTTGGCTGGTGGATAAAAAGTCAGCCTGTATTACCTTAGAGATTATACTATTGCAACATTTATTGAGTATTTTAAGTTATGAATGCTATGATCGAAACTTCAATTTGGCACTTTAAAAACTATTTTTGAATAACATTTTAAGGTAAGTTCACTTTAATTACTGCCAACGTAATCAAATGTGCACATTGTGAATCAGAGCTAAAATAAGCTTGCCAACAGTTAACATGACTTGCTAAATCACTGAGTGGGAGTGAGGTCAAGCAACAACAACAATTTGGAGAACACCTTTTATTTTTATATCAATAAAACAGAATATTATTTACGTTAAAAAAGGACAAGTTACAAAATAAAAGGGAAAGATTAGAATTTAAACTATTACATAGTTTCACAATAAAACAAGCTACTAACGACATATGGTCTACAACCCTGGAAAAGCGGACCTACAGCCATTCCCCAATTTCTCAAACACTTTTTCTATTTTTTTGATGATATTCCATGTCACTATTTAGCTTACAATGTGGTAGAAATAATGAATTTTGCATTGTTTCAAAAAATAGTCTCATTTACAATTATTTGAACTGAAAATTTATGGTTACTTTGATATACATTATACTTTTAATGCTACAACAAATTTACACAAGAGTCTATGATAGTTTCTTGGCTTTCTGGTACAGAGTATCAACAACCTTGCTCATATGGTGGATGGTCTCAAGAACAGTCTCATAGGTCTTCTCCAGGGGCGACTCATCAAACACAATAAGGACTCCTTCTCCTTGATCTAGGATGCCATTCAATTTCTTATCCAAAATCATCTGGGATAGTTTCTTCTCAACTTGTACTACAGGCAAGCGGATGCAGCGGGCCACATGCTCTACCTGCACGCGCATATAGGGCTCGACAATCCTACATAAGTTTTGTTCCAACATCGTATCGTAAAGGGCTCCCAGATGTGCACGGACAACTGCATCTTCTTCCAACTCCGGTTTGTATGTTTTCAGTGCCGTTTGGAAATCTGCAAGTGACCTTTTATGGGAGGCTGTAGCAACGGCCCGCATTGCTTCCAGTTCTTTCCCAGCATACTTGAGTGCAGCCTTGCTGCCACACACAGTACCAACCTCTTCAGCCTGGTTCAACATGATTTTGGACAACAACATGTACTTCAGTGCTGTCAGAGCTTTAGGACTATCAGCTCCATCATAACCTTCAAATGCTTCATAAAAGTATGAATAAGCAGTTTTGAAGTCACGCTCATCTGCTGCATGAAGAATTCCAGATTGCAGGTCAAGAGCTGCTTGCATTTTAGGAGGACAGTAGATAGCATTCGCAGTAGTCCTCGCTGACGTCAGTGAGGCACGGGCTTTAGGCAGATTGCTAAGAGCATGGTAGGTTTTGCTCTCTAACAAGAGAACTTCCACTAACAAGTTTTTGTCATCCAACTTCTTCAGTTCCTTGAGCAATGCTGTGGCCAAATCTAGGGCTTCCGTGTACATGCCCGTGTCGAAGTAGAGCGCAATCAACCTGGCCTCCAAACTTTGTCGCAAGAAGGTACGGCGTTCTTCTTTGGCCCATTCTATACACTCTTTACACAGTTGCACTTCAATTCCGATACCAGCCTCCAAATCCAGGAAGAAATCGACCAGTGAGCGCACCAACTTCGCAGCCTTTGCTTTACTAATAAGGCTAAGAAATGGCCTGGTCGCTTTTATCAATTCTGCCAACTCCTTAGCCTTACCTTCCTTCTTGTACTTCTCGCCGAGGTTAAGGATCCCTTGTTCCTTGGCCCTTATGTTTTCTTCGTCATCCTCGGGCACATCGCCAGTGCTAACCATTTTGTCGGTCATGCGGACGTCTTCGTCTCTGTTCGTTGACGACGATACGCGTGATCTCTCGAATAACATCGCTCCGGCCATGGTATTTATATTTATATGCTTATACTATAAAAACGAGCTAGATAAACAGTAAAAGCGCACTAAAACGACAACACTTTTTCTTTGTAATTTTGTATAATCGCAAAGTCATCGATGACCTCTCAGAAACAAATCGTAGACGCGGGCAGTGTTACCCACATTGTGTTACAAAAAATCTACTATTTCTACCCATGATTTCTACCCGTGATTACTACACAGGAAACACTTAGCACTACCTACTACTAGAGTCTGGCTACTGAAAGATGATACTGATTTTTTATTCCGAAATTATAAATGGCAACACCAATAATAACTTCACTGTCACTATAACCTGAGTAGTTGATGTGTCAAAGTGAAAAATATTTCTGCGATTTACGTGATTTCTAATTGAAAACATGACGAAAGCACTGAAAAGCGACTTGCGAAAGGTTCTTTTTACTATGATTAGTAAATTTGAAAAGAAACAAGTAGAAAGCGATGTAGTTTTCAAGCAAAAACAAGAGTGCTTGCGTGAAATATCCCAGTGCATTGGTTAGTGTGGTTTGAATATTTTGATACTTTTCATTGTGATTGCACATTCCAATTTATTTTGCAGGAGTGGATATGTCTAATATTTATTCATTTTCAGAAAACATGGATGACGCAAATTATCCAGTTGCAGAAGTCATAAAAGCAACCATTAAAAAATTGAATGATTTGTTCCAAAAAGAATGTTTAAAGACACAAAATCAGTATCTTGATGAGATTTCTTCTCTGACCGGTAAGTACCTATGCCATCGTTTTTTAACAAATCACCTGGAACCCGTTAAATCACTATTAGCATATGAAATACGCCATATTCCGAAATGACATAAATAAAACCAATTTATAAAACCACCGTTCTTTTCTTATATTTTGAAAAGTAACAAAACAACTGTTGCTTAGATACATAAGTAATACTTACACTTAACATGACACGGAAATACAACCTTATCAGAACCAACAAAATGTAGAATTGTTACTGTAAATATTTTACATTAAATATGAGTTAGCCCCAAAGTAAGTTTGAAACTGTGTTAATGAATACTAACTCAACAATAATATATTTTATAATAAATGCATATATAGACAAACATCCCGGACCCAGATCAATCTGACCTGACCGGGGCCGAACTGGGACCTCCGGTGTGACCATGAAGTTAGAGGTAAAAGGGAACCCTTTAGCTTCATGGGTGTGACAGCATGGCATGATGAACACTAGACCACAGAGGTCGTCACAATGTACACACACACACACGCAATATAATTAGGGAAATAAATATATTAATTAAATAAGTCTATTAAGAGATTTCAATTTATATATACAGATTGATAAATACATGTATCAGGCCACTAGTCATTGCTTACCAGTACTTATCCAGTTTCCTGCAATTCATGTTCAGACTAACTGTCATAGTTCTTTGGACTATAGGTACTTGTTATTGTAACTGGAATTCGAGCAGTGTTTATTGTTCATTTTGTTAAATACTCCCTTTTTATTTGTAAAGACCTTAAATGGCTCCTTTGCTAACAAACATTGTAATACATAATTTTGGGTTGGCCTTCTTATTAAAATAAAAAATTTATAAAAAAAATCTTTTTTTCGTTCTTTTGTCAAGAAATGTGTTATTGACTCCATGTTCTTTTAAATTAACTTTACTTAAATATTTTTTCAGATGTCAGTGTTGGTACCCTCAAAAGAATTAAAAAAGAAGGTCAAACAAATAAAGGCGTGTGGAACACACCAGGAAAAAAAAGACCACATAAACCATCAGTATCAAGTTTGGATAGTTTTGATATTGATGCAATTAAAAACAAAATT
This sequence comes from Acrobasis repandana, assembly GCA_963576875.1. Taxonomy (NCBI): domain Eukaryota; kingdom Metazoa; phylum Arthropoda; class Insecta; order Lepidoptera; family Pyralidae; genus Acrobasis; species Acrobasis repandana. Next base: position 17,069,085 of record OY756227.1, read on the forward strand.
AATGAGTTTTATATAGTGAAAAAACAAATCCCAACTTTAAGGTCCCTTTTAAGTGAACTAAGAGAAAATATTAATTTTACTGGTTGTCGTGAAACATTGCGTCGCATTCTTTTGTCAAATGGGTTTGAATTCAAGAAAAATAAAGATGAACGTTCAATTCTCATTGAAAGATATGATATTGCGGCATGGAGACACCGTTTCTTGCGGACCATTGCTACTAAACGTAGAGAAGGCAAAGAAATTGTATATTTAGACGAAACGTATGTTCATCAGAACTATAAATCCAAGAAATCATGGCAGGGTCCATCCACAAGTGGTGCTGTTACAAACATATCTTCAGGTAAGAGATATATTATAGTTCATGCAGGCTCACAAAAAGGTTTCGTACCAAATGCTTTTCTCGTATTCAGTACAAAATCAAAAAATGCAGACTATCATCACGATATGAATTCCCAAAATTTTAATAAATGGGTATCTGAAAAACTAATCCCAAATTTAAGTGAGCCCAGTGTTATCGTCATGGATAATGCTAGTTATCACTGTGTTCAGGTTAATAAGGGTCCGACAACTAATTCTAGAAAATCGGATATCCAAGCATGGCTCTCTTCAAATGGTATTTCATATGAAGATTGTCTATCAAGAGAAGAACTGTTAGTTTTGGCAAAGGAGCATAAACAAGCGCCGGTCTACCAAGTAGATGAACTTTTAAAGCAGCATGGCCATGAAGTGCTAAGACTCCCACCCTACCACTGCGATCTAAACGCGATAGAATTAATATGGAGTTTGGCGAAACGCAAAGTTGCCAGTAAAAATATTGCTTTGTCTGTAGAGGATATATTAAAATTAATACAAGACTCGTTTAATAGCGTAACACCAGAGGACAGGAAAAAAAATACAGATCATGTTATTCATGTTGAAGACCAATACAAAAAACGAGATGGAATTACTGCAGATATGGAAGAGTTCATAATAAGAGTCAGAGAAAATTATAGTAGTTCAGAGTCTTCATTTGAGGTTGAATTTTTAGATTCAGATTTTGTCTATTCTGATTAAAAATATAAAATTGTATTTTCACTGTCATGTTTTTTTTTCCTTCCTTAACTTACTGATGTTTTTTTTTTTTTTGGAATCCATTAAGTAAAATAATAAGCTACTACTATGATTGATTCGATGTATATTATTGTACAGATTCTACTGAATGCTAGAATATTATAATAAAACAAAAAGTATCAAAACTATATTTCCGATATAACTAGAGTTGCCATGCGATGTTTTTTTGAATTTGCCGCCCTTTTCCAGTCGCATCTTTCGTTAGCCAGACTCTACTACTAATTATTACACTACCAATAAGCGCTAAGCGTTATCCAGTACCACACATTAACGGGTTCCCGTCCCGGACGGAGCCCGGCCAGGAAAGAGAAAAATCGGTTACATAATATTTTTATGAATTCGTTCACAAAGTTCAGGGCCGGGCCGTCAGTGTCCCGGAGGCCGCCCATTCGCCCCTGACCCTGACAGTGCCATCTGATTTTTACCTACTGGGAAGACATTTTGCCGATGTTCTTCTTGGTAAGCTTCTTCTTCATCGAGCGCTATGGCAATGATTGCCAATGAGGGCTTTTCCGAGAAAAAAAAACGTTTTTTATGACGCCAATAGATGGCGCTATATTCTGAGCATATGGCAAACAAATACGTCAGTTGGTTGTCAGTCTTTCTTTGGTCAGGAGTGCTATTTTTGAAATCGGGAGTCACATAACGAATGATTGTCACTAACGTTTCCAAACACGCGCCTTTTTAAATCGGTCGTACCGTACGCGAAGGATTTGAACGAGTGGTCTTGACTTGACCACTCAAAGAGCAAAAAATGTAGCTTTTTAAAGAGAAAATGATTTGGTATTTGACTCTTTGAGTCTCATTTGCTCTTTGAGCAAAAAATATACGTGTCTTGTCCAGAGGCACAAAAGACAGCTATTTCTAGAGGTGCCATTTTTGAAATGCACCCTGAGATAAGGGTTAGGTGTGGATGGCTCAGCCTTCGGGCTCACATCACTTCACTCGGCCTGCGGCCTTGTGAAAATTACTTAAGGGAGGGGGGGTTACTGGGAGGTAAATGGAGGGACTCGGCCTTCGGCCTCGACTCAACACACAGCTCGGCCTGCGGCCTCGCGGCGGGGCTTTGTCTTCAGCCTTCTGCCTCAGACTCTACCAAGTTACTTAGGGGGCCCCGTTAGTATGAAAATTGAATGAAATAATGGGGGATTTTTTCGGAAATAAAAAAATACGGGTCTAATATATGATTAGAAACCCCTTTTATTTTGTCTATGGGGCCAAACCTCCAGGTCCTAACGTTTAGCCAGGCCGTACCCCTTTCCTCATCAGGTTTCTCCAACTCTTCAACTTTCAGATTTTTCTAGTATTTGACCGCCCACACCCTATACATTTCACTAAAATTCATTCCCCCAGTCACCCGGAAACAGGTCAAACAACTCTGTCAATCAGTCAGTGGTACTGGTAGGTAAGTCTAGCTTTAAACTAGCTGTACGGGCGTTGCGCGGGCTGCAAGGAGCCTGCGGTTTTTCGTGCAACTGTTGAAGTTGGTCGGTAGATTCCGACCAACTTCAACTGTCCAGTTGAGAAAATGGGTAAAAAGTACCGTCAATTCATAAAACATTAAAAGAGAGCGGCCATTTTGCAGATTTGTTCCGCGGGGTGCTTTACCTAGAAATACGGATCAGCGATAATGACTGAAAAATCAGCTAATTTGACTGACCAGTAAAAAACGGGGGCCTACTCGGCGACGGACCGCCATTACTAGAAAGTTAATAGCTAATCACGTGACTAGTTACTTAGGTAGATTTGTATGGGAAGTGAAATTTTTTTTTTCGTATTTCGATATACATTTATTTGGAAAAGTTGTTAAAAATGATGAAGTGACATCATAAATCGAGATCTAATTTATTTTTAAATCTATGGATCATATATTATTATTATGAAGGACAGAAGTAAGTGAACTATCTTAAGGCGAAGATATAGGCAAATGGCCTTGAAGTGTGTAATAAATTGTTAACTCGCAAATATGGTAATAATTTCCATATTGCTCTTCGTCATGCACTAGATAGCCCTTTAAATTATTTTATGAACTGCCGTTGAAACTATTATTGGTGATCCGTCTAGCTTTAAAACTTGCCGTGGCCACTTTTGGCGGAAGCAAGTTTTAAAGCTAGACGGACTAATGTAAATACTTTCAACGGTGGTTCATAAAATAATTTAAAGGGCTATCTAGTGCATGACGAAGAGCAATATGGAAATTATCTCCATATTTACGAGTTAATAATTTATTTCAAATGAGGGCGCCACTTCAAGGTCATTTGCCTATACCTCCACCTTAAATGGTATGGAGGAACAGTTGCAAAAGTGTCCAGCTTTAAATAAAAGTTTCAAATCCCTTCAGAATGGCGCCAGAGTCTGTGCCAGAGTAGCAAGAGAGTGTAAAAGGAATTTAGCAGTTGTTGTCGGAGGGAGTAAAGTGCGCTGAGTGTGATTTTTTTATTTATTACTTAATTATTACTATTATAAAGCTTTTTAAAATAATAAAAAAAAATTAAGGGAATTTTGAAAAATAGTAGCCATGTGGTTACCGGCAGAGTAGAATAGCACCACTCCAAGTGTTCCCGGGCCGTGGATGTCGTACAACGCGACTTAGAACACAAGCTGAACAAAGCTTATAAACATCAATGAGACCTCTCCAACCCGTCTAGCCAGCAGCGTGGAGAGTGTAGGCCAAATCTTCTGTCTGCTCTGGCTAATATAGTATATGGCTCAGGCAGTGAAGAGAGGGTCGTGCTCCTGCAGTGGAGACTAAAAACGACCTGATGATGATAATGAGGATGAAGGGAATTTTGTGCTGGAATAAATTGTCCAAGTGGGCGTAAAGTAAATAAATAGATAAGGGCAAATTACCTGCTACTGTAGAACCCTTATACCTATTTGAATGCCTTTAACGAACACTTTTGCATAAAAATAGAATGAGGTCCTTACCTCTACCCTCCAAAGGTCATTGACCCTCCATAATCATTATTTTATTTCATGTTCGTAAGGAGTCGCAATAACATTTTATGTTTTTTTTTCACTTTAATTTTGATTTGCTTTTTTCAGGGTTTTGTTTTGTAAATTTGACATAGTGTCTATCATTCTGTCAATACTGTAATTATTTTTATTGCTTTTTTGCCAATTTTTCAACTCCTTTATATAGTATACTTATTTGTGGGTGAATTCTCTATCCTGTAATTGGTACCTAATATACATAATTTTCAAATATATACACGAACCTATATGAAAGAGAAATGAACAGTGAAAAAGATATAGCTTACCTGTTTGGTATCACAAGGGAAGTAAAACAATTTTATGAAAATCCTGTCATATTTTTAGTAAAAAAAGATTACTCAGAAGTTGTATTCGACGCTATGTGTAATATGAGAACTGCAATAAAAGAAAACAATAAAAATCACATTATAGATATGATTGTGGATTTTCATCTATCTTGGTTGCATTCTGTATGTGAATTAGAAAATTTCAAAAACAGAATTTATGATGTAGATAGAGAGGAAATACAAGATGCTATTTGTTACACTATTGAGGCCTTGGGATATCGGCTAAAAAATTACAAAAAGTATATGGAAAAAAACATGACTGGTCTAACAAATTTAGGTGCAGCCAACATGCATTCTGACTTAGAAATTGTAGAGGATATGCATAAAGAGGTTACTCATGTCCTTAAACAAACATTGATAAATTTTAAAAAATATTCTATTGAAGAATTTTTTAGTAAAGTTAATAATGCAGCGGACGATCTTTTGATATATCTAGATAAAATATACGATGGATTTGCGATACATCTTAGTAATTATTTAAATATGAATGTTCCACATTTGACAGGAGATTTAACTAAAACATTGCAACAAATTGTGGATGAGCTTCAATCGTCACAAAAACCAACTACTCAAAAATTTTTACAAGAACTTAAGGCAAAGGGTAAAGAAATAAGTTCTATGATACGTAGTACCGCTCCTCGTAATCTAGAAATCAGCAAAGTAGTGGAAAAAATTAATATACTAGAAGAACGAATAAAACGTCTGCAAAATGAGCCAGCATCAGCTGCTCTCATGGCGTTAGTCCACAAGAAAGAATATTTAGAGCAAAGGCTAGATTCTCTAGAGAATTTAAAAATAACTATTAAACAAATTCATGGAATGTCTGACATTCAATTAGAATATGTAGCCGAAGAGGATCTATGCATATGTGAAGATTTTTTTCAACTGCGTATATTCAATCATAGTCTGCCATCAGAAGAACGCGACCACTTAGTAACAGAGCTATGTGCATTATGGGATTTAGCGGTTTTTGGAGAACGGAGCCGTAAATCTATAATATCAATATTAAGCGCTGCTGACATGAGGGAGGAATATACAGACGATCTAGGCACTTTCTTCATAGATGGACACAGCCGAAAAATTTATAAATTTCCTGAAGATGAGGTTTTCTATCAGCCTAATGAACTAAATGACTTGGTACCAGTTATGGATGACCCTGATCATATTTATTTTTATGATGAATGTGGTCGTTACTTTATTGATCCCAACACAAGACAAAGAATATATAAAGCTCACGCAAATGCAAGTGAGTATATGATGGATTCCACAGGTGTTCTATTAAAATTAAAGGAAGAAAGGGATGGCGTCGTTTATTATTATGACAATTTTGGCCGTTACTACATAAATGAGGAAGGTAAACATATTTATCGAGATGTTGACGCCGTTAGTGAATATGAGAATGATGGACTTGGTAATTTAGTACGAATAAGAAGTCATTTAGACTTATTTCAGCCATGTCCTGATGACGCCAATGTAAGTGATGATTTTAAGTATTTAAAACAGACAGTTGGACCTGCTTTGCGTGAATCGATAGCTGATTGTATCTTAAATCAGCCAGCAGATCCGATAAAATTTTTGTCTGCACGTCTCCTCAAATACAGAGAAAATTTGGAAATAAAGGAAAAGCGTGCTAGAGAACAAGAAGCGTTAAATGTTGAAAGAGAGATCAGAATTGCTGAGGAAAGAGCTGCCGCTGAAAGAGCTGCAATGGAGGCCGCTTTGCTGGCACAGGGAGGTAGCGAAGCTAGCTATGACTCGAATTTATTTAAATACAAGCATGACGATACTGCTGCATCTGTCGGAGCTAGTTCTAAATAGTAATAGAATAGATATTTACTTATTTATCTTTCAATAATAATCATAACAATGTGATTTTTTATTTATTTTCAAGTTTTTAGGCCGGTGAAAAAATACTCTGTTATATTCCAAGAAAGGATTTAAGTTGTATTTTAATTTTGTTACATTAATAAACGTTCATTTCAAAATTAGTAAAATTAACTAAAAATAGACTAGATTAAGCAGTACGAAAATTTTGAAGGCCTATCTATTTTTAGGGTTCCGTAGCCAAATGGCAAAAAACGGAACCCTTATGGATTCGTCATGTCTGTCTGTCAGTCTGTCCGTATGTCACAGCCACTTTTTTCCGTAACTATAAAAACTATACTGTTGAAACTTGGTAAGTATATTTATTCTGTGAACCGCATTAAGATTTTTACACAAAAATAGAAAAAAAAAACAATAAATTTTGGGGGTTTCACATACTTAGAACTGAAATTCAATTTTTTTTTTCATCAAACCCATACGTTTCGGGTATCTATAGATAGGTCTACAAAAATGATATTGAGTTTTCTAATATATTTTTTTTATAAACTGAATAGTTTGCGCGGGAGACACTTCGAAAGTGGTAAATGTCCCCCCCCCCCCGCACTGTAACTTCTAAAATAAGGCCGATATTATCATATATTCATATTCATTCACACATTCATATTTATATGATTTTATATATGTTAAATTCTATGATATATGATCATAGAATTTGACATATTATATTATAGGATGTTGTTCTATATTACACCTAGGGTCATATAAACATAATATTTTATCAAGATGGATACCGACATAGCCGCGTTCTCCGTTGCCATGAATGCAATTTTGTTAATTGCTTTAAAATTGAAGAAAAAAAACGTGCTAAATACAAAAAATTAATGACGTAAATATATTTTCGAACATCGGCCACAAGCCAAACTTTGTTTTTATGTTTGTTTTCGGTTTTATGTTTGACTGAACATTGGCTGCATGAGAGTCAGATGATGTTCAGCCTAAACAACTATATTATTGTTAGCTGCTTTAACAGAAAGTCTGCTCAACGAGGGGGTTCTTTAATTTTTATAAAAGATTCTTTCCGTAGCAAAGAGCGGAAGGATATTGTCAGACATTCTGTTGAGCGCTGTTGTGAGGTGGCCTGTGCCGAGCTTGATCATCATATAATTGTTTGTGTATACAGTCCACCAGATAGTAATTTCAAAAGTTTTTTAAAAGCAATGGACCAGGTTCTTAAGTCCTGTTCAACTAGTAAAAAGAATTTAATTATTTGCGGTGATTTAAATGTTGATATTTTAGTACATAAGTCAAAGAGCACACAATTCCTAAATCTGTTTTAAGTGTTATGGATTAGAAAACTTATTTTTTGAGCCAACCAGAATTACAGCTACATCTGGCACATGTCTTGATAATTTTTTTAGTAATATTCAATATTGTGATAAATCTGTTATTAATAAATTGCCTTCAGATCATTCTGGTGTATATGTAGCTTTTGTCAAAGAGTCCACCAGTAATTTGAGAAAAGATAAGATCTTGTGTAGACCGATTACTTCTAAAAACATAAAAAAACTTAAAAATAATTTAGATAACAAATTATTATCAGTGGTATATACAGGAAATAATCCTGACGACCATTATAATAAACTATTTAGTACTGTTTCCTCTGAGTATTCTAAAACATTAAAACAAAAAAGAGTAGTAGTTCATAGTAAATCACAGTTTAGTGAATGGGCTACTACCGGCATCTACATAAGTAGAAACAGGTTATATGATCTATATGCCCAAAAACAATATAACTTTAATCCTTCTTTTATAGAATATGTTAGAAATTATTCTAAAATATTTAAAAAAGTTTGTAGACGAGCCAAGTCGAATAGTATTAGCAAAAAAATAAATAATGCTCCTAATAAAATTAAAGAAACATGGAGTGTCATAAATAAGGAAACAGGTAAAAATAAAACCAAAGAAAATATTTGCCGAATCAAATGTAATGGTAAAAATACTTCAAAAACTGAAGAAATAGTAAATATATTTGATGATTATTTTACTAACATTCCTTTGGAACTCACTTCTAATGTGAGTTCTAGCGCCCAGCGTGCTGAGGCTTTGCTTAAGAGTAATGTTAGCCCTTGTGATTCTAAATTTAATTTTAAGCATGTTAGCCCTAGCGATATAATAGATGCTTGTAAACAGTTAAATTTGAAAAAATCAGAAGATCACTGGGGCATGTCAGTAGCCGTAGTAAGTCATATTATACACATAATTGCTGCCGATTTAGCTTTTATATTTAACGAATGTATTGATGAAGGCATATTCCCTAACTTAATGAAATGTAGTAAACTAATCCCCTTATTCAAAAAAGGAGAAAAAACAGACCCTGGCAACTACAGACCTATCTCTATTCTGCCAGTTTTGAGTAAGGTGTTCGAAAAGATAATGCTCAATCAAATGCTACTTCACTTTAAGACCAATAATCTTTTCCATAGCCAACAATACGGCTTTACTGCTGGAAAATCGACCACCGATGCAGGAGTAGCACTTATTACTAATATCTACGACGCGTGGGAAAACAGAAATGATGCAATTGGATCATTTTGCGATCTTTCTAAAGCATTTGATTGCGTTGATCATCCAACACTTTTGCTCAAATTTCGTCAATACGGTTTTGATGATAAGTCAATTAAATTAATAGAATCTTACTTAACTGATAGGCTTCAAACTGTTGATATAAACGGCGTAAAATCACACGGGTCTAATGTGAAAATGGGCGTACCCCAAGGTTCAATTCTAGGACCGTTCCTTTTCTTAGTTTATGTCAATGACTTGCCTTACATGGTTGAGAAAGAGGCTGACATGGTGCTGTTTGCTGATGACACCTCGCTAATATTTAAAATAGATCGACATAACAGTGATGCTAGCGCAGTGAACAGCACCTTATCTTTAATTTCTGATTGGTTTTCGGCCAATAACCTCATGTTAAATGCGAACAAGACCCAATGCATTCGATTCTCTCTTCCTAATGTGAATCAAGCCTGTGTTGACATACTAATTAATGGTCAGAAACTCGATCTGGTTGAAAGTACTACCTTTTTAGGAATCACAATTGATTCGAAACTTCAATGGGGCGCTCATATAACTAAACTTTCTAATAGGCTTAGCTCTGCGGCTTACGCTGTTAGGAGAATAAGACAATTGACAGATGTAGCAACTGCTAGACAAGTGTACTTTAGTTACTTTCACAGTCTAATGTCTTACGGGATACTTCTATGGGGGAGTGCAGCGGACATTCAGACTATTTTTCTTTTACAAAAAAGAGCAATTCGTGCTATTTACGGTTTAGGATCGAGAGACTCACTGAGGGAATTATTCAAGGAAATAGGTATACTTACTTTTGCATCACAATTCATATTTGAAAGTATAATGTATGTAAGGAAAAATATTTCCATGTTCAATAAAGTAAGTGATTTTACAGATAGAAATTTACGTAATAAGAATGACTTAGTTAGCCCGTATTACAGGCTGAATACAGTCAGTAAGTCTTTATGGGGAAGTGTATACTTTTTTATAATAAATTGTCAGAATCGGTCCTTAATATGCTAGACAGAAAATTCAAAGCTTATGTAAAGAAAGTACTTTGTGAGAAGGCTTATTATAGGACCGATGACTATCTTAAAGACAAAAAGGTCTGGCTTGAGCTTGGCGCGGGTCCCTCTTAAAGGTTTGTATACTTAGACATGTCATAATTTAGGTACATTGGTACATACTAAATTTACAAATTGACATTATTTTAAATTTCGTAATTCTTATAATTCAATTTAATTATGACATAATAAACAATGTAATCTCTGTCCATCTATATCACTAATTTTAAGTTTTTAGTTTGTTAGTTGACGTCTTTGGAGAAAACGTGCAGTGCAGTTTGTTGCCGCTTCTTCTGCACTTGCGCCTAGGAAGCGGCGTAAACTTAGCTTTAAGTAACGATTTGACGTCAACATTTGTGCAAAACAAAACAAAGTGACTATTATTAAGAGATATTATAAATATCCTATGATAATAAAGATATTTTGAATTGAATTGAATTGAATTTGACGGTAGTATCGCTTTATACTTTTGCGATATTTGTCATTCATCATCATCTTCAGGTCTTTTTTAGTCTCCACTGCAGGAGCACGGCCCTCTCTGTATACTACCAAAACCATATATTAGCCAGAGCAGTCAGAGGATTTGGCCTACACTCTCCACGCTGGCCAAACGGGTTGAAGAGGTCTCACTGATGTTATAAGCTTTGTTTCCTAAGTTGCCTTCTACGACATCTACAAGAAGACTAGGTCCTATTCTACTCTCCCGGGGCCGGGAACCACACGGCACTATATTTGACATTATCGCCAATCTTTTGTCCCGGTTTTTATACTCTGGGACAAACGTATTACTTATATTAACACTCGTTTTAATCGTAAACAGTTATCAATATTTTTGTAGATTCAATATTCCAGTCAAAAGGCGCCATTTTTATCAACCTAAAAGAATTCAAATTGTCAACAACGATAAAATATATGTTCCCGGCTGCCGGGGCCGGGAGTAGAATAGGACCGCTCCAAGTCTTCTTGTGGATGTCGTAGAAGGCGACTTAAGAAACACAAGCTAAACAAAGTTTGTAAACGTCAGTGAGACCTCTCCAACCCGTCTGGCCAGCGAGGAGAGTGTAGACCAAATCCTCTGACTGCTTTGGCTAATATATGGTTTTGATAGTACAGAGGGGGCCGTGCTCCTGCAGTGGAGACTAAAAAAGACCTGATGATGATGATGATGAATGACAAATATCGCAAAAGTATTAAGCGATACTACGGGCAAAGTTTGGCTCGTGGCCGATGTTAGAAAATGACGTCTTTTTTTTCCAATTTAAAGCACTAACAAAATTGCATTCACGGCAACGGAAAACGCGGCTATGTCGGTCCATCATCTTGATAAAATATGATGTATATATGACCCTAGGTGTAATATAGAACAATATCCTTTAAATATGATCATAGAATTTCACAGATATGAAATCATAAAAATATGATGAATATATGATAATGTAATATCAGCTTAAGAGAATGATAAAAGTAAAAAAAATATATGATGTACATTACTCTTAGCATTACCATGCAAACTTCTACCGAAAATTGGTTTGAGCGAGATCTAGTAAGTAGTTTTTTTTAATACGTCATAAATCGTAAACCGCAATTTACCTTTAGAACTTTTGTATTATGTTACTTGCTGCTACGGAACCCTTCATGGGGGAGTCCGACTCGCACATGGCCGCTTTTTTTTATTATGGAGCATCATATTCACTCATGTCATCGTCCTTGTACCTAATCGGTCTATAGATAGCTAAAGGCATAGGCTTAACATTTCACTGCAAAAAAATATATAAAAATTGCATTTTTAGATGGGGACCGGTGTTCTTAGTACTTTACAGCTTCCAAGTTTTAAAAGTCTATTTTTATATAAATAAAACAGGCATTTGCGCCTAGGCTGCACTGCAGTACTGCAACTTCTGCTTTGTTTTTGAAAGCAAGCGCCCACGGCTGCACTGCATTTGTAGCCGCTCTCGATAGCGCTCGGTTTTGAATTTTCTCCTAATCTCCACAACAATAAAGATTGTAAACGCAGACGTACCAAGCGAGCGAAGCGTCTCAGTTTCGTAATAATTAAATATTAATTAATTAATTAACTAAATAATTTTGTCCGTCAGTCTGTCTGTCCGGTTTTCTGAGGTCCGGTTGTTCTCGCCTACAGGTCGCATTTCTCAACCGATTCTCGTGAAATTTTATGAGCAGGTTCGATAATTATATAGTTTTTTGTCGATTCAGTTCTTGGAAAATTTTCAAAATGGACTTTAAGAATATCATATTCCAGTTATTTTCATATATGTCAAACAAAACTTTTTTGATATCCATAATAAGACGCAACTTTTTTTTCCGAACAGCTTTATTATCCGATAAACTTAAATGGGTTGGGTAATTAGGTTGGGGGCTTGGGGGTGAGTCGCGGGAGGTTTGCAGCTTACATAGCCACTACTTTTACTCTTTGGCCCTGAGCTTTGGCCAAATCCTAGCGGCGGCGGCGCTGCCGCTGACTCCCTCTGTCGTTGAAAAATACGCCTGCTGCAGCGATTATTTAGAAGAAACGTTCTATAGTAGTATTAGTATATTTTCAAAATAAGAGTGTGAACACTGTCTTTTTTTCCTTTTACTACTAATTCTACTATTCCTTGTTTCTGTCAAGAGTGTCAAGTCGTGTCATTATGACAGCTGGCTGATTGTCGGCCATGTTTGTGTGATTCTGAGTAACTATTAACTTTTTGATTGACGAGTTTATTCATTTTGTTCACTATCATTCAACGGGCAGGTCTTAATATTATTTTTACCTTTTAATTCATATTACCCTATATTTATGTAAAGTAACTGAACACAGAATTTTCTACCTATGCCATATTATAATGTCGATAATGAGGTGATAGCAGTAACAATCGTTTCTAGTGCCTACGTACTTCCTACAATGATTAATCTTTTGGGGCAAGGTTCTTCAGCATTCTGAGTAAATTAGTATGGATAGGCGTAACGTATCGACCGCTGTATGTTGTCATCACGTGCTAGTATAAACGCGAAGGTTTGGAGATCGCACTTCGCATATTTATTGACTGAACGTTGCGACGTAAATAATAATTTCGTCCCCTTGTGATTGCATCTGATGGCCTTTTGTAACAGTGTAGGTCGGTCATAAAGCGTGAAAAATGGCTCCGAAGCCGCCGCCGCCGCCCGGGCCCCCGCCGCCGCCAGGGCCACCTCCGCCGCCAGTTTTCGGTGGAAGTGTGAAATCGGGCTCGTCAGATAATCGAGGTGCCTTGTTAAAAGATATCAGATCAGGTGCAAAATTGAAAAAGACCGTAACAGTCGATAAAAGTGGACCATATATTCCTGGAAAGGTGTCAAATGTGTCTAATAGTGGTGCAACTGTTGGAAATGGTGTGCGAAGTACAGCACCCTTGCAGAATGGTGGTGGTGGACTGCCTGTTCTGGGAGGCCTATTTGCAGGAGGAATGCCAAAATTAAGAGCTACGGGAAAGTTGGCAGGTTTGTTGAGCTATTTGTTGTAAACTACTATAGTTATACATAGGTATATAAAAAATTATGATAAGTATTGTACCCAAATATTTTTTTATAACAACAACAAGTTGTCATAACGAAATATTTAGTTCGAAATAGTCACCTCGAGTTGTTGAACAACATTATATAAATTGAGGTACCTAGTCATTTTAATGTCTCATAAGCTAAAAATTAAGTTGATAATATATTATGAATAAAGTAACATTAACATACTTAGACATTTCAACTTTATAAATAAAACTAGCTGTACAATTTTTTGTCCTAAATCATCCCTGAACTATAGCTATAACCAGAGCAAATAACATGTGCGGTGAGCGAACATCTACCTATCTAATGCCTCGATTTATTAATAAATTACGTCCCGAATTACGGGACCAAATTCAACCTAAAAATATTAAAGTAAAATTAAAGAAATATTTCTTGTTTATCTGGTTCCTAAGTAGGTATCTATTATAAGGTTATTAAGTAACGATGTAAATAATTAACAACATAAGGACAAACCTGCGTGGTTTATGTATGTTATTTATGTTTAAAAAAAATTGTTATTCTTTATATGGTAAGTAAATAAAATAAAATAAAAAAAAAACAAAAAAAAATTATCGAAGTCGGTCAAGCTGTTTAAGATATTATAAAGGACATACAGACAAACATTCATTTTTATAAACATATATACCTATATGGATAATAATAAAAAAAAAATTAAAAATACAATCTACACTATATTTCTAACCCGTCCCTTGTCATTTCTGCTGCAAAGGTGCCCAATATACTAGTTGCATTACCGTGCTGAATGGCAATGGCCAACCTTTGCATCAGAAATGAGCCTGAGCTTCATTGGGCTGAGGTACCATCTGAGAGGTTTTGCTTTAGTTAGTTCTAAAGGTACTCTAACAAAATACGGCACTGAAATAACATTATGACGAAACACCATGCAAGCTCGATGATTATAACAGCTCATTCGTCTTTCTAGGCTCCACACCAAATGGACAAGTGAAAAGCGATGCTCCGCGCTTCCCCCCGCCTCAGCAGCCACCCCCTCAACCACAGAAGCTGTCTCCGGAGAAGTTCAGGCCTGGTGTGCCCCCAGCGCCGCCCAGCAATGTCAGTTCCTTATCAGCGGCGCTGTCTGAGGCCATGGCGTTGCGGGAGTCGCCTAAAGAGCCCCCAAGAGAGCCTCCGCCGGCAAGACCGATGGTTAGGCGGCAGCCGAGTGATATAAGGTCAAGGGGCCCACCTCCTCAGCCTCCAGTATCAAAGTCACCCATGCCTTTGGTGAGTGAATTTTAACCTTTTTGCACAATCTAATCCCCCTAAGATGGTGTGTGAGAAATAGAAAAACGTAGAATCCTTCCTGTATTAGTAAAAAAAAACCAATCAAGTGCAAGTCGGACTCGTTTATAAAGGGTTCCGTAGCTCTGCACAATGTTTTAAAATGCTGAGAAAAACATGTTGTTCGACGACGCCTTTTTTTAACTTTATCTTATTTTTAGTATTTGTTGTTATAGCGGCCACAGTAACACATAATCAGTGAAAATTTTAGATAGAGCCCTGTGACAGACGGACGGACAGATGGACAGACAGCGGAGCCTCAGTAATAGTGTCCCATTGGCACCCTTTGTGTATGCGTATGCAACTGTGTATGCAAACAAAGACATGTTATAATTATAATAATCTAATTTTTATCATTATTGTATTCTAAATTTAATTTAAATGAAAATGATGATGACATTATGATATTGTGAGTACTGAGTACTGGTACTAAATATAGCCTGAAATATTATGGCATTTCAAATACGCGTACATATAGCCGTTTTTAGAGCTCTGTACAAAAAATGAAAAAACGGAACCCTTATAGGATCACTCTAGACATGGGTAACTCCGGATTCGAATATTTAAATGAGCCGATTCATCAACAGGAGCCGATATCCTTACTGAATCCCGGTAATCGTTATTGGCTCCCGTGAGTTATTAAGTCCGCACCGATCTTGGTCCCGCCGGGAACCAAGGCGGCGCCTCCACCTAATATAAATAGCTAGTATAGCATCAATAGCTCAGGAAAATATATGACAAGTCCATAATTCGTTTAATTAAAAATATTTTTTCTTCATCTTTAAGCCGATATAACTCCATCCCGACTGAGTTTACAAATATCATTCCTTAAGGGCCCAGTCCTTCATTTTAATGATTTTGACTGCTTTTTCGGAGCTGATTGGAGCCAAACTATCTTAGTAACAATATGTTAAGATTTGTTAAATTAAAGTTTCTTTAAGTATTAAAAAAGTGAATTTGACAATTTATTGATTTTCATTGTAATAGTTTGTTTAATTCCAAATAACCTGAGACGTGTTTCGATTTTTTGCGGTGCGCGATGTTAATTTCATTGTTGTTTACACGGAATTTAAAACATGAAGTTGTGTATAAATTACAGATAAATAAAGACCAAAAATTGCTAACAAGTGAATGAGAAGATTTTAATATTTTTTCTTTTTAATTCATTCATAAACTTAGTTAAAAAGGTTAAACTTTGAAGAAAATATAAGCGAATACGTCGTCGGATTTCTTGCGCATACGACTGAGTTAAAAAATAAAAAATACACATGTATGAAGATTGATTCATGCTTAAACACGTACAATAAATAAATATAAATAATTTGTCTTTTGTAAAAAGATAGAAAAATTAATTCTCAAATAAATATGGGGTCGAAAACGCTGATAAGGCAGACCGCTCACTGCGCTTCTGAATTCATCTAAATTCGTCTCCAGGGTGCATGTACAATACAGCGCAATGCGTATGTGTAGATAGAAAATATAGATTCGGGTGTTTAATAAAAAATTCCCACGGTCGAAGACTGCAGTCTTAATGAATATTTTTAATATTATTTTTTTATTTTTTTTTAGAATATTTTTAGTCTTAATTGCTTTTTGTATTTTTTTGTAGAAGCATACGAAAAACGGTTAACCGCCGCGCTAAAAAAAAGGCACCATTCATCCATACAAAATGGTCATTGTCTTTTGGTAGAATGTTGTAATCTTATGACTCAAAAACATATGTCCAAAGTAAATAAATATTTTTTTTTAAATGAGGGTCATTTTGGGGGACAAATTAGGAAATAAAAAAAATTGTTTTGCATTCCTTACTTTGTGATATATCAAATTAAAGGGCTCGTTATGAGGATCTCAAATATATTTTTGTTATTATTGTAAAATGAATAGTTTTGATTTTAATCATGAAAGAAGACGAAAATTGACCATTCCCCCCCCCCCCCTGATCTCCGAAAAGACTGAGCTTAAATTTTGAAAAAAATAAAAAAATATAGTTCATTGCTTGTAGATAACAGGAAAACCTATAAGAATTTAATCAATTGTACGGAACCCTCTCCACGCGAGTTTAACTCGCATTTGGCCGGTTTATTTACATTGTTATGTGGGAATAATACCACACAGGAAAACATACTGTAGGATTGTCGTCACAGTCCTAAGTATACATCTGTCAATACAAATAAATAAAATTGAAGTGACTGCAATATCATAATAACAGTTTTTTTACATATACATATATATACGGTACCGATACAAAAACAATTAATTTAAAAAAATGTGTTGGTTTTCGCTAATCTCTGCAGGACCGATTTTTAAAAAGTTATAAAGAGATATAATCTACTTTTTACACGGACGAAGACGCGGGCACAGCTAGTTTAAAAGAAAATGTAGCTTATCCATGAACCATTAGACCAAATCATTTACGATTTTGTAATAGTATATTCCAAAAGCCGTCTCCCCCTGGCAAATCCGTGGATACCTACAATTTTTCGCGTTATGATTGTTATGTTTAACATTGCTCTTTATATTTCATTCGACACCAAGAAATGCTAAAGTTTCGTAAAAGGGAAATAAGCTTATCCCACGCGGTTCGTAAAAGGTAAAAATATACTTGTTGGGATGATACCATAAACTAAAGTTAGTTACGAAAGTATAATTTGCCTTGCTCTTTACTTTTTAGGGTTCCGTACAAAAAATGAAAAAAGGAACCCTTAAAGAATCACTCGAGCGTCTGTCTGTCTGCCGTGCAAAGTAAATAAATATATTTTTTTTAATTATGGTCATTTTGGGGGACAAATTAGGAAATTAAATAAATAAACCGGCCAAGTGCGAGCTAAACTCGCGTGGAGAGAGTTCCGTACAGTTGATTGGATTCTTATAGGTTTTCCTGTAATCTACAAGCAATGAACTATATTTTGTATTTTTTTCAAAATTTTAGGCTGAATACTTTCGGAGATCAGGGGGGGAATGGTCAATTTTTGTCTTCTATTTGGAATAAAATAAAAACTATTTATTTTACAATAACAAAAATATACTTGAGATCCTTATAACAAGCCCTTTCATTTGATATGTAACATAGTAAGTTTTGCAAAAGTTTTTTTTTAATTCCCTAATTTTTCTCCCGAAAATGACCCTAATTTTAAAATAATATTTATTTACTTTGCACATTTGTGTTTTGGTCATAGGATTACACCATCCTACCAAATTTCACCTGATTCGGTCCAATAGATTCGGAGAAAATTGGCTGTGACAGACGGACGGACAGACAGACAGACGCACGAGTGATCCTATAAGGGTTCCGTTTTTTAATTTTTTGTACGGAAACCTAAAAATACTGTGTCATATATCAAAACGGGCTCGTTGAGGATCTCAAATATAATTTTGTTATTGTTATTTATTATGTATTTTAATAAATAGTTTTGATTATTCATGAAAGCAGACGAAAATTGACCAATGTGTTTGCGAAACTACTAAGACTAAAATTTAAAAAAAAATACAAAACCTAGTTTATTGCTTGTAGATTACAGGAAAATCTATGAAAAGTACGTAACCCTCTTCATGCGAGTTTAACTTGCAGAGCTCTTGTCACGGTATTAGAATTTTTTAAAGATTTTTACTTAGATCTATGCACGTACCTATACAAATTTCTCTTAAATTGTACATCCGGCGGATAGACTACCCTCATAATACTTACACACTTACGAAAATATTATATATTCGTAATAACGTGAATGAGCGGCGGGCGTAAATAACAGAAAACAATTATTTAAAAATATTTTTAAGAACAAGCTGATAAATAAAACAATTAACTAAAAAGTTTAAAGTGCTCTTCATGACGAATCAATTAAGCCCATACTCGGTGGGGTTATGTTTTTTATCACAAAGATGCCGTGGCCACCTTCCGGCTTCAGCATGAGATCAGGTCATTGGTACCATAACCACTGGTATGACTCTCCATTGATTCAGAGTAACATATATACCTACTACTACTACAAACGAAACAATTTATCTGTACACACGTCGATGTGTGAGTTTTATACTTAGGGTCGCACCGCAGAATTAATTTAATACTTAAGTACCTACTAACGAGTTCGACATATTTACGATTTTATCTTTCTATACCGGGAGATTTGCGAACACTATGATGTTAAAAATATTCTGTTTTATATGTATTAAATGTTACAGAAAAGTAGGAAACAGCTACATAATATCACTTCACAAATATTTTTTATTATGTCCATTGTCCATTTCACCATTAGTTCACTTTACTGATTATTATTAAGTCATTTATAATGTAACGCACTAAATACACTAATTCACTATTGTAATATAGTAATTTGCATATTCGGCGCAAAACTATACGGTAATTATTTGAATAAATTCAATAAAAATAAACAAATGTTTATCTTATCATATATATAATGCCATTGTTGTCATTGTCAACAATGGCATTATACAGGGTGTCTCAGAACGATCCGACTATTTCGAGAGTGAACGAAACGCAAATTAAGCGAATTGGCTGTATGTAGTGAGTGTCCTGTGCCTGATCCGTTCTTAAATTTTTAATTGCCGCCATGATTTACGCGGGAGAACATCGTTCGTTTTGTGTTCGTGCTTATTATGAAAACAATCGATCTCTGATTCGTGTTCGACGGTTATTCCGACTTCATTATGGATTGCGGAATATTGGGGAAGCACCAAGCAATGCAACAATACTCGCTTGGATCCAGACTTTTAACACTACCGGAAACACTATTGGCGACACCCACCATGGCCGTCCACGAACTGCAAGAACACCGGAAAACATAGAGTTAGTTGCAAATTCAGTAAGGCAACAGCCTCGGGTCAGCGTCAGGAAGCGCGAGTCACAATTAGGACTATCTAGAGCAACGATTCACCGCATCATGCGATCTGATTTGCATCTTAAGGCATACAAAATTCAAATTGTGCAAGCTCTGAATGAAAACGATTTCGTTACAAGACTCAATTATGTGAATGTAATGTTGGAGAGATTTAACAATTTTGACAACATTTTCTTTAGTGACGAAGCGCATTTCCACCTGGATGGTTATGTAAACCGCCAGAATTGTCGCTTTTGGGGAGAATCTAACCCAATGATGTTGCATCAACGCCCGTTGCATAGCCCCAAAGTAACCGTGTGGGTCGCTATGTCAGCAAACTGCATCATTGGGCCTTATTTTTTTGAGGACTACAGAGGCAGAGCAGTCACAGTAAATTCACCACGCTATATCGACATGATACGCAATTTTCTTGCTCCTCGACTGCAAGAATGTGAACATTACAATCAGTTGACATGGTTCCAGCAAGATGGAGCGACGGCACATACCACTAACAATTCACTAGCAGCATTACACGAAATCTTCCCTGAAAAGGTCATTTCACGGAGGGGTGACATTGAGTGGCCGCCTCGAAGCCCCGATCTGACCCCACCAGATTTTTTTTTATGGGGTTATCTTAAGAGCGTTGTCTACGAGGACAATCCACGAAATTTGGCACATTTAAAAAGAAATATCGAAGAAAAGATAAGCTTGATTTCTCGACAACTTCTAAGAAAAATCTTCCGTAATGTTCGTGAAAGATTCGAGGAATGCCGACAACTAAACGGACGCCATTTGAACAATGTCATTTTTAAAAAGTAAAATTTCATTATTTTTCTGTTTGATGGTATTAATAAATATTAGTTACAAAAAGTTTTTATTTTAACTATATAGCATTGTAATAGTTGGATCGTTCTGAGACACCCTGTATTATAGCGCTACACTATAACCCGCGGAAATCTACTTGGCATCTGCGTGTATGTGATTAACTGTGAGCGAGGAGCCTATGTATTTTTACCGGTTAAACTGCTGTCGATTGATAATCCCTCTCGCTCTTGTGTATCTCCCGCCAATGTGAGAGAGCGAGAAGGGTATATATATCAAGATGGTTGCTGGGTAATTACGTGAAATAATATTGTTGCTTTGCTACCTGTTTTCATCATTTGGAAATCTATGAAATATGTGTTCTTTGTTGTAATCGGTGGATAAACAATAATTATATGCGCATCTTCTCACCATGATGGTTACTATTGATTGACAGTTCTCAAGACAAGAGACGTCGCAAATTGCATGCGGCTAGTAACTAAAACCTGGTTTGGAGCTGTCAAAGGCTCACAAAGTGCGGGGGAGAGGTGCGGGGACGCCAATTTGTGGGAGACGCTGTGAGATTCCATTCTGTTTGACTCTTATGTATTCTGTGCCATAACATTGCATTGTCACCCAACTTACACAAGTATGTGAAGTTTCAGCTCAATCGAATAATGGAAAGTGGGTCTAATTTAGCTTGCAATATTTGAAAAAACTAAATAAAAGCTTGTAAAAACAAAAAATTATGTAGGTGCCTTTCTAGTTTAAAAATAGGAGAAAGTGCAATAATTCTTTAATAGAAAAAGTAACATAATAATACTTCTCCATTTCTAGCAAAAACATTGCATGAAGTTCGAAGATGCTTACCTCTCTTTAATTTGTAACGACAGCGCAAGTGGCGGGTTGCGTCCGCGTGTGCCCCCGTGGGTGTTCCGTATTTGGCAACATGTTTATTTGTGTTACCTCACCCGCCGCGGTTTTAAATAATTTGATGTTCATAGGTATATATTAATTGTATCGATCAACTAGAAACCAAGGATAAAACAATAATGAATGAGATATAATTGGCAGGCATAGATCTAAAGGTACCACATACGTAATGGAAATGTGACCAGAAATGTTTTTGTGTGACCTCAAAAGGGTTGTATTTGTAAGTATTACACGAACAATCGGTAATGCCATCTTTCCAAGGTTAATATTATAACTTGCAAATGAACACAGTTTACAATTTTACTCCGTACTCAATAGAGAGTATGCATGATTTTTTTTTATATTTTTAATCGATAGTCCTCGTCGAGAAATAGCCGCAAAAAAAAATCAGTGTCGAAAAACATGTATATGGTGTAGAAAATAAATATTAAAAATAGCAAGTAGATTATAACAACTAAAACACGCCATTTCAAAATATGACGTCAACGACTGCAATATCCGCTAGAGACAGAAGCTGTCAACGCATGTTTTTCTTTTTTGGGTACTTTCGATGTTATCAGCCAGTGATGTTTGTTAAACTTCTATAGAAAAGTACATACATTTCGAATGTCATCGATAGTCAAACTACATGGACGGACAGTTCTACCGAACGCACCCAAACTTGTCATTTCCTTTTTATGAACGTTGTCGTCATTTCCCTTTTGTTTGTCAAAAGTTCCCGCGCAATATTTGCATATTTTCAATAATTTATTTCTAATCCAAATAAGAGTCAGTAAGAAAACTAATTAACTAGGCGTAGTAACGTATTAAAAGAAATTGTAAAATAAAAATATGAGCCGGATTGGTATTACATGCATATTCCTTATTCTCATCTAAATTCTCTCTCATCACTTTGATCGCCATCGCGTTTGTTTATCCCATATGGGATAGTTAAAGTCGAGACTCGGGAGTCAGTAGTCGAAGACCCAAAGGCCTCGTTTAGTAAGATCGTTTTCCTATAAAGTTGAAAGGTTTATCCCTTTAAACCGACTTCAAAAAAGGAGGAGGTTATCAATTTGTCTGTTTTTTTTAATGTATGTTTGTTACGCGATATCTTCGTCAATTGTGAACCGATTTTGATGATTCTTTTTTTATTTGAAAGCCTTTACTACAAAGTTGGTCCCATTTTAATTTGGTGAAGATATGATGAAGAACTTTGGAGATATGGAAGAAACACCTAAAAAAATTGAAGTCTGTTGTTTTTTTGTAAAAAATTTGATTATCAGTTTATAGGACCACAATCTTAGACCTTGGTATCAGAAATAGTGACAGCTTGTTGATTCATTCCACAGCTAATGCCTGTTTCTAGAAAGATCCCTAAGTTTTATGTCTATTGTACATACTGATGTATAATTATCGTGCGTGTTTCCATTTGGATTCTTAGTTTAAAACGTTTACGCACTGTTACACTTATGCTGATAAATTATTATAATTGACTTTAGATGTTATCAAATTGTCAACAAAACAGCCTTTCCTTAGCGCAGTCGGTTAACGTTAACTCAGATTATCTCACACCCAAGCTATGTGAGCCAGAATGTTATCTGCATACATTTAAAATGCACATATTTAAGTAGAAAAACAGATTTTAATTATGACGCCTGTAGGGAAATTTCGCGCTCGCGTCCTTCGATGGAATTTTATTCGCTGGAACACATTTGAATATTTATTAGTACATATTCATCACCAGTTTGTTTTTTAAGACTTTTATCATGTTGATAACATGTTGAGATGTTTATAATGAGCCTCTTTATATTAACTGTTTATTTTAATGAGATATCTAACTTAATTAAGTAATTATTTAAAGCAAGGTCGTCCTTTACAAGTTTATTGCAAAGTGAAAGTATTTCTGCTCACAAATATTTAATTTTAAAAGATAGTTAAATAAATAAGTTACTACCTATTGTTTTAAAATATTGAACGTGTGGTTCCCGGCAGAGTAGAATAGGACCACTCCAAGTCTTCCCGTGGATGTCGTAGAAGGCGACTGAGGGTTGGATCTTATCTATCAGCGCGGAACAGCACTTTCCTATGCTGCTATCCTTTTCTGTCGGTTCACTCGTTCACAAGTTGAGTAATGAGTTATTATTTTAAGTACTCATGTAACTGAAAACTACTCGTTATCATTCACTTTGCGATATCTATGTTTACTTGGCATTATCAGTGTAGCGTTCCACGCAGCAATGTTATGGGAATATAACTCAGATTGTTTTAGTTGAGTCATTAATCAAGTAGGTATATATATATATATATATATATATATATATATATATTTTTTTTTTAAAAAGCACATTTTTTTAACTAAAACAATAAACTAAAAAAAGTTTAAAGTCCTCAAGAAGAATCAATCGAGCCCAAACTCGGTGGGGTAATTTAGTTTTATCACAGAGATATATGCCATGGCCACCTTCCGGCTTCATCATGAGATCAGGTCATTGGTACCATAATATTGCATTGTCACCCAACTTACATAAGTATGTGAAGTTTCAGCTCAATCGAATAATGGGAAGTGGGTCTAATATAGCTTGCAAGATTTGATTACGGATACACAGACAACGGGACAGGTGAAACTAAATAAAAGCTTGTAAAAAATGCTTTCATTCTGGCCTGAAGTAAAATTTATTAATTAATATAATTTGCTACTTCTTTTGCGCAGATCAGGCGAATGAATATTAGGTACCTAATACGCTATTTTGCAACAAGTCAAATCAGATACTTTTTTCATAACGTCAAAAACAAACATTTTCATGAAATATCGATTTATGACGTCATAGTTCCTTGGAGTCAAATAGCGCTCTTAATATTCGTTTTTCTGCAAATCAAAAATATAAAATCTCGTTCAAAGTGAATGTGATCCATTGATCAAATCCACTTTGAACGAGATTTTAAAATAAATTATTTGTTACTGTTAATAGAATAAAACGTTTTTATTTTTTTAATTCTATTAAGAGTAAAAAATAATTTATTTTTGACCCACTAAAATACGCAATTGTAGATAACCTTACGTTTCGACTGTGGATAGCCCAAAACAAGTCTGCAGAAAATTACGAAGAAACCCGACCCCAAGTGATGAGATGACAAAATGAAACCGCGAAACTTTATATCAGTTGTCGTGCTCCCAGCGCGAGGAATTGTAAATATCCATAGTTTTTAGTCGGATAAATCCGACGCTCGCGAAATGGATACGAAAATGTTTGTCGGATTAATCCAACGTTCGCGGTTAAAGGGTTAAATAAACAAAAGAATACGGATGTTGACAAAAAAAATATTTTTGGCTCATCAGGTAGATATTAAAAAAATATTGTATATCTACTTACGTGACTTATACTTACTTACCTTTTCTCTGATTAGCAAATAATGACAAAGATACAGCGCATTTAAATTTCGCATGACGTCACGAACTATCTAGTATGATTCTCACTAGGCGGTGACGTAAATCGCCCCTACTCCGAAACTACTCGATAAGTCAATGAACGGACTAAATAAAGTAATATTTTTCGGACACATTCCACATTCTTATTGATAAGCCTTTTCTTTAAATCGCACAGTAAATAAATTAGATACTTACTTACATAGAATATAAATGACAAGACTTCGTTGATTAAACCCTAAAATATGACTGTTGTTTTTCGTCTCTTACCACTCAACTGGATGTCATAAGACGCAAAATAAAGGACTAAGCACAAACATGTCGTGCTACAACCGCATTCCCAAGGAGGGTTGACGTCAGGCGGCCGCCCGGCTTTTCGCACGAATGCATTCCCAAAGAGGATTGATGTCAGACAAAACTTCGTGGATTAAACCCAAAAATATGACTGTTGTTTTTCGTCTCTTACCACTCAACTGGATGTCGAATCGTAAGACGCAAAATAAAGAACTAAGCACAAACATTCTCGTGTTACAACCGCATTCCCAAAGAGAATTGATGTCAGACAAGACTTCGTGGATTAAACCCAAAAATATGACTGTTGTTTTTGTCTCTAGCCACTCAACTTTGCATTGCTAATTATGGCTCTTGAGTACCGAGCGAACGGATGTCACGTGCGGCAGCTAGTCAACATGCAACTTTCCCTGTATAGGTACCAGGTGACACAATATACCTTCTGCGTCAATATTATTTTATGAACCCTTTGTCACTATTTATCTCATCCATTTGCAGTAAAATGAGTTTAGTTATCAATAACTATTAGTAACACTATTCTTTATGTTGTTATTTTAGTTAAATATTTTATCCTCGTTATTTGTCCTTATCTATTTATTATTTATTTATCCATCTAACAATTTAATAAGTTAGTAGTTATTAATGTTTGCTCTTTATTTTGAGTTTTTACAAAAGACAGCACTCGTCATTTGATTCCCTTTTCTACATTTTCGCCCTCTACCCCATATGGAAGTGTTTAGTATGTACTTATATACAAAAAACCTTTTATAAAAAAATAAAACTTTTAATAATATAATTCATTACAAGATTTTACTGTAAGGCTTACTCGTATGTAAGTACTAATCTCAAACTCAAAGCTCTCAAGAGCTCAAACTCGATGGGGTTTTGTCATTTTATTACAGGGTTCCTATAACCACTTTCCGGCTCCACCATAAGATCAGCTTTATGTTATAATAATATTGCATTGTCATCTGATTTACATTAGTATACAAAATTGCATCTCAATCGGAATCCACGCTGCCTGTAGCGTCTCAGGGGAAACAATGGTAGTGGAAGGCGCAGAGGGCATGGCAGGACTAAGAGAAATACCTACTCAAAATCTTTGAAATAAGTAGGTGCTGTGGATATGCCAATAAAGGTAAACTACTAACTTAAGAGGGCACCTGACTCCAGAATCTAAATTTTGCTCCCGCTTCCACACAAATTTACTTTAGCTGAAGCGAGACAGCGAGCTGAGCGGGGACGCGAGCGGCGTCGCGGCGGCTGGTTTACGCGTTTGTGGTTTTTTAGGTTTTTTTTTCGTTTTACAAAGACTATTTATAAGTTATTTAAAAAGACAATGACAACTTCCTTATGTTTAATACAATTATAATCCAAAATTACAAGGGCAAATTTATTGTATTTATTAGGGATTTTCAAGGCAAGAGTGAATAGGCATTTTTTTAATCTGCGTGTTACACCTTAGACTTCATCTTAGCTTTCCACCAGGCTAGATAGAGGTAAAAAAAAATAGTAATTCGGAGGTGATTTAGAGGCAACTTCGCAAGTTTTTTCTATTGAGTTTAAAGCAATCGTGTTTTTGAGTAATGTAGTGACTATAGTCCTGAACTTTGTTGTATTTATATTTCAAAGTAAGTTTTTTGTTGATATTGATAATACTTTCGATCAAATATGCCTAAAGTATAGTAATATTTGATCGATGATAATACTGAAGATCGTTCTAAGAACTGTGATGTAGTATGGGCTCTTAATATCCATAAGTGATATCAATATATCAAATTAACATAGCATTACAATAATACGTATTACACATACTTGTATGTTACGATAAGTATTATAAGCATATCGCAAATTTTATACAATCAGCTGAATCGGCAGTTATCAATTTGATAACTGCCATAGATCGATCCATTTTCGTACACATCGTCGCCCGATTTTTGTTTTATAAAACGCGTTCCAATTTTCAAATGGATTTCACTACATTTCGTCAATTTCATAGAGTAAGTGTTAAATGTGATTGAGTCATTTCTTTGTACGCTTTCTGTATAGTTTTGTTGCTATAAGGTGCTCTTCCACCAGGCAGAAAGAATAAAAACAAACACCCACTCGCCTGTGTTTGAATTATTGTGGATGAACTAGATCGGTGAGACGATAATTATAATATGGGCGGCATTGACATGAATAGACTCGGCGTCTTTAAACACGGCCATGTACTTTTTGGTAATATAGACTAAACACGAGAGTAGTACAGAAAGGTCAATATATTTTTACATACCTACGAGTACGTGGTTTAAATTAAATCCTACATATATTTTAATAAATGCGAATGTTGGTAAGTATGGCTGGATGTACGGATGTGTGTATGGATGGTTGTATAGATTTTTAGATTGTAGACTCACGACTATCATATTTATAAAGGTAAAAGTTAAACTGCACATATCTGTTTCTTTGGTAACCTTTTATTATTCTTACTTAATTTCTTTACATAATGTTTTGCACTAGAAGAAAGTGATTTTTGTACTGGTATACCTCTTTGTTTTTTTTCTTTGTTAGCTATCTCTGTATTTAATGTATTATATCTATACTAATATTATAAAGCGGAAGAGTTTGTTTGTTTGTTTAAACGCGCTAATCTCAGGAACTAATGGTCCGATTTGAAAAATATTTTTTTGTTGGGTAGTCCATTTATAGAGGAAGGCTTTAGGCTATATAACATTACGTTCAGACAACTACGCGAACGAAGTCGCGGGCACAGCTAGTAATCATATACGTAGGTATTGGGTCTAAATTACATATGTTTATTTAGATTACATATATAAAGATTTGTTATCGGCTTATAGTTATATACCTAATAATTTATCAAAATCGATTTAGCCGCGTAGTAGTTACGAGGAAACAGAATTATAGGAACAAACATAATAAAACATCAAAAATGTGTAAGCGGCCATCTTGGATCCAAAATCTGATGACATTAATAACTGAGTAGCAAACAAATAGTTTTTCGATGCTTCCATGAAGAAAGTAAAATGTAGGCATATTTATGATGTCTACATTTCACTTCTGTTTTGTTAGTCTATGACGAATCATTCCATCGGTTGACAGATCATTCACTCATTTCATTCATTATGGCAGCCGAAATTTTGCAATCTGTATTTAATTTTCAATCAATGAAATCTAGTTACTTACCGATGGAAAGTTATTCTTTCATACTTTGCTTTGTTCTTTGAATTACTAGTGCACTATCTCAACACACACCAAGGCATTTTTGACTAAGTAGACAGTGTTTTCTTTAATAAATTGTGGAGTGTTTTATGCGCGTATTGCTAGCGACCTAGCGAGTGACTAATGTGAGGTTAACAGTGATAGCATATGATGAACAGAACACAACTGTGGTATGTGGCGTCTTCTCTAGTACGTAAGTACTGGGTGGCGCAAAAGTACTGGCACTAAAGAAAATACTTTTATTTTTTTTATATGACATTTTCTGTCATTCTGTTGTTGAAAATTGTGTAGTGAACAAATGTAAAATACACTGAAAATAAACATGAACCGTTTTACTCCCGGTTTCGATTCTGACCTCGCCTCGTCTTATCTCCTATGGAAATGCACCTTTATTCTAGCCAACCGCAATATGCTATTACCGGGTATTTTTAGTCATAATAATTTTAAGGGAAAGTGTTGCTTACATTTCCATAATTATGACAAAGCGTTGTATGTTTTTGTCGTGATCATAAATTAAGTATACTGTTTACAAATTATATGGTTACTTAATATTCAAATGATGGAAAAAATAGCTCATCATTAGCCATATTTGTTTTCTTGCTGCGTGAGACTGGCGTTTCTCGTTTTACGAATTTATCACTTTTTCTTTGATAAATCGCTGTTGTGTGTAATTAATCTTAGAAATTCTTGATTCTACATGAGTACTTAACATAATTATTTTATTGTGTAAAGTAATGTGTAAATGTACCTATGTAAATTTATATTATAATGACGGATTATTTGTTAAGTAAATGTTACTCAAAATATGGTTGAGGAATTGTCAAAATAACAAATGCTCTGTCAGACTCAAATAGTAAAATGTTGCTTTGAGGAATTTGGATTTCAAATCAATTATTTGCAATAGAATAGAAATAAAAATAACATGCACCAGATAAAATTGTAATGACATTGTTAGGTTAGTCGCCGAACCGTGGAAAATGACGCGAAAAAAGGGAGGTCTATGTCCAACGGTGGGTTGATGTGGACTTATAATGAAACCTAAATGACTAGCCAAAAAAATAAGTCTAGCTAAATAATTACAAAAACTCTTTAGCAATCTCTTCCAATAAACCTTAGTAATGAGAGTTGAAATGTATTTTCTTTGAAAATTCAGCTAGCAAACAACAGCGATTTCAGATTCCTATTTTCTTTCAGCTGTACTGTAACCCACGATGTCTGTTCCAAACCACTAGTGAATTAATGAATATTTGTAAGTGCTCTTATACAATGAAGTGTAATCTTACATCAATAACATTCACATTATATACTCTATCTTTATCAAGTATTTATATAATGCCCTTAGATCGACTGCTCGAAGTTTCCTATGCCAAACTCCACCAAACTTGTAGACTTATGGGCAAGTTTTGGTGGCATTTCGGAAACTTGATTAAATTTTATTAGGGCTTCTCGAGAGGAAAGCGTAATAAAAGAGCCGTGTCAATAAATTATTCTACAAGTTCTTTAGAAATAGGTGGCAGAGATAAGAATTAATTAGAAGCCAATATCAGTAAATCTTCCGCCCTTTAGTGCCATTAAATGAATGTATTCGATTAGAGAGTAAAGAATGTTGTATATTTGAACGAAGCAGTTAATTAATTATGCAATTATACAAACTGATTAATTTTTCCGGACAATTGATGATAATTTATATTAATTAGGTGAGTTAAATACAAACAAAGAAAAGTTAGTAGTAAGGTCCTACCAGGACATTAAAAAGTTGGCAGAGGGAAGAGAGGAACGGAGGCATCTAAACTAAACCTAAACTTAACTCCACCGACAAGAGCGAGCTCTTAAATCACAATAAGTACAAATAAAGTTAGGTTCTTTGAAATTGAAAGAACTGATTATTTTTTCTTAGATAAAACATAGTATTGACATACAGTTCCTAGGAGGGAATTCTAAGTCGAATAATGTATGACAGAATAGTCAGGACATGAATGAAACTCGTGAGCTACTATACCGTGCTTTTAACTGGCGTATTAAATTGAAATGGACAGTCTTTATATTTCAACCTGCAGAAGCTATTATTAACTCAAGATGTGTAAAAAAGTAAAAGTTTAGTCTTCGTAGTACTAAAAACTTGTTTGTCCAGACGAGTAAATGTCATGTGCTATTGAAACCTTGGCAATTGCCTTTTCTCGGTACTTCATAAAGTCGGCGCAAAACAGCTAATGTGCGTGGCGAGACGAACCAATCGGTAGATTGATGGAGTGATTTGAGGAATTGGAATAGGATATTATCCTGATACTTAAAAAATAGTGCATAAGCTATTAAAGTTTATTTATACCTTTACTGATATGACGTTAAAAAAATAACTTTAAATTCACGAAGTACAACTGTCTTTGAGCAAAATATTTTCTATCATACTTACCATAATTTCAGTGATGCAGGGCTTTGTCATCCAAATTATTGAATGTTTGCATTGTTTCTGGCGTTTGTACGTGCACTACACAACCCAAAGGGTAAACCAAAACCAACTCTAGGATAGGTTTTAAACAAACGCTAAATTGCGTTCGGGACCTTTACGTGCCTTCCGAAGTGCGGAATCCTCTTTCTTTGTAAATTCAGGTGATTCAAGCCTACAATATCCTAACTAGACTGGAAACAATTTACAAAGCATGCTTCTCAGTGGGATTTGAACCCACAACCTCGGGATCACAAGGCAAATGCCTTGACCACTGAACCACGAAGGCAGTCAGTGGAACTTCAGTCATACTTATATATACAGTTTCCATTTTGTATCAGTTAGCCTTACCAAGTACGTCAATGAAGCCGACGCCCCAGTTATCCCGTTGATTGTTTTACAGGACGTCCGCGCTGTCCCCTCGTAACGCCGGGTTATGTAGGTCTCATTTCTGCGTAAACTATTACCCCAATAACGCTATGTTCTCATGTGACGATGAACTCTGCCTGTTAATTTGTTTGTTTTCTACATAGACAACTAGGACAAACAAACAAAGATAATATATTTTCTCAAGTACCTATATTATGTAAATCGAAACCCTAGAAACATATTATGTTAATCGAAATATGAAAATATTTTTTTGCTTTTTATAATCGGTCAACCAGTATGGGAGGCCGAAAATTATTTAAAAAAAAAGGTGTACTGATGTATAAATATAATTGTTTATTTTAGATATTTTTTTGTTAGAAAAATGTTTACTTTTATAAATCGTCAAAACTATAGCTCACTTGGTAACGTGAGAGACTGTGATCCAAACGTTCATGGTACGAGTCTCGGTAGGTTCAGTTTTTGTTTTTTTTTTACAATTGTTTTTTTGCTTAAGACTGCAGTCTTCTACCGTGGGAATTTTTTATTAATAATAATAATAATTCTTTATTGCGGTCAACTAGGGGCCATACATGATTTAGATAATATTACTATAACAAAAATGTCAAACAAAATTAAAATTAAATTTAAAAAAAAACAAATAAATCAATGAATAATAAATAAATAATACAACACAAACAATGGCGTTCAGTCACTTTCTAGTCAGTACATGAATCATATTGCAATGATTTATGTACTGACAGTCAAATCTGTCCGCGAATAGCTGCAGAAGTGTATTGCGGCTGGCCCTGACCCTGCGCACGAGAGATGAGCACCTCTTCCGCATGGTTGCGTAGAAACAATCCACTCGTGCCTCAGCGAACATCCCCGACGCACTACAGTGTCGTGAGAGCCCCAATAAGCATCATTAAACTGGACGCGAAGGGCACTGTACTGTTTTTGAGTATACGAGATCCAGAGGGCGCTCGTGTAGAGGGACGTACAAAAAGAGTAATTTTGACATCCTTAGAACACCGAGCGAACCGATGCGCAATCATATTCGCCCTCACAGACAACGCCCTTCGCTCCCGTTCTATGTCTGTATTGTCCCTCAGATCAGAGGTTAAAAAGTGACCAAGATACTTAAACTCATCGACTACTTTAAGCTGAATTCCATTTAGCCTTATAGGTGGAATAGTATCAGGAGACCCAACTCTGGTCTCCCGAAAGACCATACATTTACTCTTGCTCGTGTTGTACAGCAAACCGTGACTTAAAGCATATCGTTCACAAATGTCAATCGACCGTGACAGCCCACAGACCGACACCCGAAACAACCCGACGCCCGACGTTAACGAAGATTAAACACCCGAATCTATATTTTCTATATACACATACGCATTGCGCTGTATTGTACATGCACCCTGAAGACGAATTTAGACGAATTCAGAAGCGCAGTGAGTGGTCTGCTAAGTTTTTGAATGAATTAAAAAGAAAAAATATTAAAATCTTCTCATTCACTTTTTAGCATTTTCCTTTGTCTTTGTTTCTCTGTAATTTATACACAACTTCATGTTTTTAATTCCGTGTAAACAACAATGACATGAATGTCGCGCACCGCAAAAAATCGAAACACGTCTCAGGTTATTTGGAATTAAACAAACTATTACAATGAAAATCAATAAATTGTCAAATTCACTTTTTTAATACATAATAAACTTCAATTTAAAATATCTTAACATATTGTTACTAAGATAGTTTGGCTCCAATCAGCTCCGAAAAAACAGTCAAAATCATTAAAATTAAGGACTGGGCCCTTAAGAAACTTACACCGGTCTACCAAGCTAGGTTTAATTCTTAAAGAACCTCGTTCTGTCGGTGTTGTTCATCGAGTGAAGCTCGGTCGCCCAGATATTTATAGGAAGTCTTCCCTAAATAAAATATATTACTCAGAAGACTTTCTCCAAAGCCAAGCCTAGTGTCTGTCCAGTGTAAACCTTCAAACTTCTTACAAAACAGATAACATCGTGCGGTTTCGCAAGTATAATCTGTGGACAAGCCGTCACATCGTCGACTCTGAATATCAATGATCCGATGACTCATTCCGCGATTGCTTTTTTACTCGACAAGATAAACAGATTTTCTTTGTACTCGTCTTTGCTGAAAGGATTTTGCACAGATTTTTCATAATTTTATCTCATACTAAGAAGGCAATGTTTTGTTAATTGTCATTTTTTTTAAATCGTTTTAAATAATTATTTTTATATTAGTTTTAAATAAGCTGTATTGCTGTGAAGCCTAGGCTGGGGGCCTCCGCTTTCCGGCTTTTTCTTCTCCACTTCGCACGGTCTTGAGCATCCTTGGACTCATTGGTTGTAAGACCATTGACACGCAAAATATTTGTGCCCCAATATTCGTGACTATAATATATAATATACAAGTCCGTTCTCAGAAAAAGATCTAACTCGATCTGAGTCATATCTTAGTCATTCTAAAATAATCCCCCTAATTTATTTATACTGGGTATAAATAAATTAGGGGCTCTTAGCATTAAGTCCGCCATTTGTTAAAAGTATATTTTTACTTTGGACAATAAAGTTTGATAAATAAATAAATAAATAATAGTACAAGTAGTATAAGTTGAAGCAGTAGTGTTCTAGTGGTTTTAGGGCGCTATCTATAACCGAAAGGTCCTAGGTTTTATTTCCGCCTGGTGTGACCTCTGAGTTTGTAGTAACTCATGTACGAGCAATGGTAATTTTCATCGACCCGTGAAGAAAAAAATCGTAAGGAAACTGCACACTAATTCACTGGTGTGTAGAGTGACTTCTCGTCTCACTAGGACAGTCATTGAGCTACGTCGGATGCCTTAATTAAACCACAGATTAAGTTAGCTCGAAGCTAAGTTGATATCAGCTCAAAAAAGTTTTAGATGATAACTTGCAAGTACCTTATTATAGCATACTGTAAGCCTGAAAAAATTAAAGAATACTGATATTTTAACGCTTCAATGGAATAAGCTAACAATAATCAGTTTATACCCAGGTCATTCTACCTCGCCTCTCTTCACAGAACAATGGCTACCTGCTTTAATAAGGTTACCACTATGACATAATTATACAAGGCCGGACTATGTTAATATCTAATGGAATTAATAGGCGTCGTCGTTGGAAATCTCGTAGCCTCGTTGAATGTCGTTATAAGTTCCACTTTTTTTAAAATACTTGTTATATCGAAGGAAGTGCAGGAACTATTCATGAAACGTTTAACCTACATTTTATAATAGTATAATTAAAGAAGTTACGTCGTTTAATATCTAGGGATGTCAACAAGGCATGACATAGGCAAACTAGCCTCGTGGGTATCGATGGCTCGCTGGATTTCGATAGAAAGGGGTCAACGTCGCGACGTTGACCCCTTTCTATCGAAAAAAAATTGCTGGACGGACGACGCGTCGTCCGTCCAGCAATTTTAATCTAAATTGAAGTGTAACTTGCTGCCTTTAATTAAATTTTTGCCTCGTATGGCCCCGGCTTTGCCTCTTCAGTTGAAAAGCACTTTAACTTTTTATCCTTCCTACTCTGTGGTAAATTAATACATTTATTGAATATGACTAATCGATTGTTGGTTTACCTTCTAACCTATTGTAGCCTTTATTATTCATCTGTGATTCAGACTTATTAACACATAAAGGGTCATAACCACAACACAAATAGTATGTACAGTCAAGGGAAAAATTAGAAGATCAAAGCAGAGTTGATAGTTTATTTTATTTTAATAATGGCTTGCTTGACGCTATTGCGTATTTACCCAGGAACAAGTTACTCGTAATAAAACGTGGGAAATTCTTTTTTCCTAACAAGTTACAATCAAAGGTTTGTGTAGGCCTTTGATTGCTTTAATTAAGGGAGCTTCTGGCGAAAAATCTATACGAGTCCACTGGTTTTCATAGCCGATTGAGTGGCGGACGACGCCCGAAGCGAAGACACACAGTCCGCGAAACAAATCACTACAGCCGTACTATGACTGTCCACTTTAACTATTTCACATATTGTTCATGAGCATGAGCATTTATAACTGCAAAAAACACCAATTTCATATTATAAAGTCCACTAAAATAAATTTGCAACATAATTTAAAGAAAACCCCAACCGAACCCCTTGACTTCCCGCCAAAAACCGAGTTGATAGTTTGAGGTTGAAACTAAATTAGTAGACCTAAAATAATGGCGGCATGGAATACTTTTAATCAGTGTTACAGGCGTACCATAGTTTAAGTAGGTACCTAGTAAAATTATTATTACCCGACTACGGCGAAGCAAAAAGGAGTATGTTCACCTGTTCCCTCATATCTTCAAAGATATCCATGATACCTTGGCAAATGAGGTCGGAATCGTCTTGGCAGTCCACTGGATATAGGCTGTGTGATGTCTTAAAGGGCTTAAAAAGCACATTTCAAAAAACCTAGGTGCATTATTAGCTTTTGTTCCCTGAATGTGTATGATTTTTTCCGTAGTGGGGTTTTAGTTTTTAAAACTACGAGTATATTGTGCAATACTGCGAGACTAGCTTTCGATCATTTAATGACAGAGAGACAGTGGTCTGGTCATTGTAATTTGTGGTACTTTTTTACAATCACATTTTATTGAAACAGTTTCTTTATTGGAACAATAACATCAACGTTAACTGTACTACCTACTGTATATATATATATTTAAATACAAAATGATACAACTTCGTTTATAATATAAACATATTATGTCCATTTGACTCATAGCAATGACTCACGTAAGAGACAAATTACATATGTAAAAACTCGTTTTACTTATTACGCGAGTTTTAAGTATTGTGATTCACTCTGGGAGAATAGATCTCGCGTATTTCATATTATTCTAAATAATTCTATTGCTAATGTTGGTTATAACGTTCTTCTTCTTCGTCTAAGCGCATTCACGATTGCATCCTCAGCTGTGCTGCTTCGGAGCCCGGGGTGCGCTTTACCACTATTTCTTCTCCAAATATAATATGCATGTCAATGGTCACCCAAGGATGCCAAAGACCTTGTAAAATGGAGAAGAAATAGCTGGAACACTTTCAATGATTGGTTTTTACGTTCTCGTAACATAGAAGATGATTGGGCATTTAATAAGACATAACAATCTATTCAGAATAATAGTAGAAGGAAAAATAAAAGGGAGAAGAGGAAGGGGAAGACCAAGGATGAAGTTTTTCCAACAAATTAAGGAAGGGTTAGGAGTAAGGTCCTACCAAGACATTAAAAGGATGGTAGAGAGAAGAGAGGAATGGAGGCATCTCCACTTAACTCCACCGACAAGAGCAAGCTCTTAAATTAAAGAAGAAGAAGACTTAAACAATATAATTATAATTTATATTACATATTTTATTTAAGTAATTTATTATATACATACTTTCCTGGTTAATACCCATCTCAGAGTTCTTCGTTCTTCCAACAATCTCCTTCCCGATGTGCCTCACTGCCGGAGTGGGTTTTTCGAAAATTCTTTTACCAAACAAGCCGTTAAGCTCTGGAACGCCTTCCTTTTGATATACACAAAGCTCCTAGTCGCCAAGCGTTTAAGAGTGCTGTGCGCGCTCATTATCTTCACAAATTGTCAGAGTATTAAAAATATTTATGTAGTCTATGTAGGGTTTATGAATTTATAAAATATTTGTGTATTGTTGTATGTAGGTCTATGTATGATGTATGAATGTATGTATGTATATAAAATAGAAGTAACTTAAATATATCTGTTAGGTACATTTTCAATAATTGATAATGTCCAAGCGTCCAAAATTTGCTTTTATCAGCACCACCTGTAGGTTTACTGGTAGAAAAGGCCATGGGGCTTAAGTCCGCCTATAACATGTTTTGTAATAAAGTTAAATAAATAAATAAAAAAATACTTGTCTGTTTATATCTACGCATAATATACACAATACCAGTACCATTACTCCAAAAGCGGCACGAAGTTTGTATGTAGCTACGTGCCTCGGAAAGCACTTAAATCTGTGGGTTTCGAACGCCATCTAGCGTTTGTTTAAACCTATCCTAGGATTGGTTCCGGTCTCCCCTTTGGGTCGCGGAGGGCATACGCCAATCGCTCTGTGTAAAACCAGTAGCCTTGTCAAATCACCTAGGTTAGGCAGCGGGCCCCGGCTCTAAAGCGTAAACGCTGAGTATACAACCGGGAATTCGCTCGAGTGATAATGATCAAGGAAACGGATGTAAATCGATTAAATACACTACGCTTGCTATCACGCTGATCTTGGTCTTTGGAGATTATGGCCCTAGACTCTGTAGTATACCCCTTAAATACGTGATTTGTATGTATAGCTGTATCCCAATCCCAATGGATGGATATATAATTAGATAAGTATATTCGAACAAAAAAGCATTAATAGGTTAATCGATAAAGCTTTCTTGGAAAGCCTTCATGACGTAGGTAGGTAATGACTTGCGATTCTTGCTCCAAATCTAGATAGATCGACTAGGCCCTAGTGACCTGTATACCAAGTTGAACTAAGTTCACGATAGGCTCACTGGTTTAATCAATACAAGCAAAGAATATAAGAGCAGTTTGTAGTCGTTATGAACATGGGTATTTTCTTTATTTGAAGTGCAGTCTGCACTTCAAACTTATGTGCTTTAAAAGAATGGATTTAATTTCAACTTAATTGGTTCATTACGTCTTTACGCCCGCGCAGAACTCGAAAAGCTAGTGTACTTAAATCCAGACGCCAAAAATAAACCGGCCAAGTGCGAGTTAAACTCGCGTGTAGAGGGTTCCGTACAATTAATAGAATTCTTATAGGTTTTCCTGTAATCTACAAGCAATGAACTATATTTTGTATTTTTTTCAAAATTTTAGTCCCCTGAAAATGTCCCTTATTTTATAAAAATATTTATTAACTTTGCACATATGTGTTTGGGTCATAGAATTACACCATCCTACTAAATTTCACCTGATTTGGTCCAGTAGATTCGGAGAAAATTGGCTGTGACAGACGGACGGACAGACAGACGCACGAGTGATCCTATAAGGGTGCCGTTTTTTTATTTTTGTACGGACCCCTAAAAAACACAAAAAATCCTGGGCTACTCAATTTCAGTCAAATCGGATGTACTCGTAGTTGACTTTTGGCGGTCATCTAGGATAATTAAAAAAAAAGAATGCTTGGCGCTTGTTAGGAGGGGCTTATACCTATAGCTTAGGATAATATTTATCCCAAAAATGTGAGATTTCTAACGATTCTACTGCCTACTATTACTAAAATAATATTCCTGGTCTAATTTAAACTCAGTTTATCTATTTTAATGCGTATATAATAACGACGTGCGTATCGTTTCAGAGCTCATCGGACTCCGTGCTAACGGGCGGCTCCATATCAGACAGAATAACGAGTCTCCAGCAACAGCAGTCGGAGCAGGCTTTACCACAGCATGTCGCCAGCACACTTCACAGAAACAAGAGTTCGTTGCACTCCGCCGGACAGGGCGCACTCGGTAAGAACACCTAGATATAAAAACGGCGCAGTCGGTAGGTTACTCCGAAACTTGTCGAAACACGCTACCTGAATCGAACTGAATTACTAGTCTACAGAAATACCCTGGATGTATAAATTTCAAGACGGAGCAACTGTTTAGCCTACTTATAATCTCTTTCGCGCTGCTGCTGCCAATTTTCATCGATTTTCTGTAGCATGACATTGTTTCCGAGCTCGAGTTATGTTATGGGCCTTGGCAGCGACGGGTCATTTCCCCTGATATTTATGAATCTACTGCAGCTCGTGTTTATATCTTTAACGAAATTTAAGAATATATTGTCAACTTTAGGACAGTGGATGCTCAACCTAACCGGGTGCATACGCACAGGGGCATAGAGCTTATTTTAACAAGTGTTAGGGGGCTGGTGGTTAGTAAATGTATAAAGAAATGTGTATATCATAGTATCAAATGAAGGTTGCGTGATCAATCAAGTGTGCGAAATGCTTCATGCCTTAGTTAATCTTACATAGCGCTTTGGACACACGCCTTATAAAACTATACGGAATCCTATCCCATCTAAAAAATAAGATTTCAAAAGAAAAATTCTGAATTCTGTTTTATGTAGTGTTGCGAAAAGGATATGTCGGTGTTTTGGGGGAAATTAATACATCCTAATTACGTGAAATATCTTTCTAATTGGTCTAGCTCCGTCATTTCGTCAGAATGCGTTTCTGCGGAACAAAATACTAGTGAAATATTGTGTTTTAAAGTTGTATCGGTGCGGGGTTCCAAAGAGATTAAAATAAGTTTGCCATTGACCGTCTGTAAATTGTGGTTATTTTAGTTCACCGGTACCCAACCAAGCCATAATTATTGTCGTGCTGTCAACCAACTCAGTAGGAGACCAAGTGTGTCTAAATTTGAAGTTTCATATATTTATGTGCATTAATAACTGCATATGAGTTTCGTGCTATGATTTGTGCTTGTATGGAAGTGTCGGCCGACTCTTAGTCTTCAGTATTTAAGAGCCAAGCGTTTTTTCCAAAGTTTTCATTTCTAGCCAGTTATCCTGCCGCTGAATAATAATGAGCAAGTGTTACCGTTTATAGTTCACCTAATTGATATTGAAAATATTTGAAAATCGATAAATATATTAAAAAAACAACTGCTATCGATATTCTTGCTCCTACTTGAGCTGCTTCGAAGGCCGAGGTGCGTTTTGCGGATTTTTTTTCTCAAAAGATGATATGTATAACCATAAAAAAGTTCATATAAGGATGCCTTAGACATTGCGACGTGGAAAAGAAAAATAAAACAATAAAATGGTTTTATTACCAGCCGGCCCGCCTGACGTCAATCTTTTTAGATAATTAATATTCTGATAGCCAATTGTTGTAGGCTTAGTACACGCAATTATAGCCAATTCATTGTGTTGATTCGTATGTGCGACTCTAGGCATTTTTAATGCAAGGAAATCTGCTGTTGCGAAAATAAAAAAGTAGTAAAAATAAAAATAAAACAATATGGTTAAAAAAAATACTTCATAGAGTATGCAGTCTGTTAATAATTAAATTTTTAACAATAAAAACAACCGACTTAAATTTTTTGACGTGACAACGTCTTATAAATTGGTTAGCCGGGTGACACTTCAAGAAACTGCGTTACGCTCCGCTCACGTTATGCGCTCACAATGAGAGCGAGTGAGAGGCACGCGTCCCTTTCACTTTTATGAATATTCACATTAAAATTATTTTACCACTCAAAGTCGTTGTCACGTAAAACTTTCGCCCGTATACCGACTTTACAGGCAACCAATTTTTTAGGAGTTTATTCCATATCTCCAAAGTTCTTCATCATATCTTCACCAAATTAAAATAGGACCAACTTGGTAGTGAAGGCTTTCAAATAAAAAAAGAATCATCAAAATCAGTTCACAATTGGCGAAGATATCGCGTAACAAACAAACATAAAAAATAAATTTAAAAAAACATACAGTCGAATTGATAACCTCCGCCTTTTTTGAAGTCGGTTAAAATGTTGTGCAATTTTTTAACCGACTTCAAAAAGAAGGAAATTATCAATTTGACTGTATGTTTTTTTAAATGTATGTTTGTTACGCGATATCTTCGCCAATTGTGAACCGATTTTGATGATTCTTTTTTTATTTGAAAGCCTTTACTACCAAGTTAGTCCCATTTTAATTTGGTGACGATATGATGAAGAACTTTGGAGATATGGAAGAAACTCGTAAATAAAATTGAAGTCAGTTTTTTTTTCGTTAAAAATTTAATTATTTAGGTTTCAAGTTTTAACTATATGGTATTTTTCCAGGCGGCAGCATGACGTCCTTATCATCAGCACCGCCTACCCCCACCCCAGCGCCATCATTATCCGCCTCCGACCTCTCGGAGCGACCTCGACTGAGCTATGGGAAGCCAAACCTGGCTCCCAAGCCACCAGCGTTGGCTCCCGCTTCACCGGCGAGCGAGAAACCATCGCCGCCGTTGAAGAAGTTAGTTATTAATGGGAAGGTAGCCGCGAGGACACAGAGTATGAGGATGCCAAGGTCAGTGTCGTGTTGTCTCTGTCGTGTATATAGCTTTTTCTCTTTCACTCCGCCCTCGACGGGAAGCCAAACCTGGCTCTCGAGTCGAGGGAATGGGCGAAATTGGGTAGTTTCCTGGGTCAAAAATAAATTATTTGGTACCAATAAGAGAATAAAACGTCACAAAATAATGTCACTTGTCATTAATCACATCCTTTTTGCGTGATTTTCGATTTATTAATGCAGAAAAATAAGAGCGCTATTTGACTCCAAGAAACTATGACGTCACAGTCCGATATTTCACACAAATCCCATAAAAAATGATTGTTTTTATGTTTAGAAAAAAGTAAAAACAAGCGGATTCTCGACGAATGACGTTAATAGGCGATGCGGCTAGCAACTCATCACTAATTCGATTTCCTTTTCCAAATACATACCTTTGAACGCTCAAGTTACGACTTGGGTCTTAAGGCCCTAGGATATGTCTACCCAGCAATGGATAAAAACGTGATTCTTATTCATAAAGATGAAGGTATTTTGATAAAACAATCAAATAAGGAAACAAGTGACAGACAACTTGTTTTAAAATCTGTCCATGATTGGTTAAAAGTCCACGTGACTTGTGCTAAGCCCCGCCTTCATTTCAGCATAAAAAATCAGCATTCATTAGTGCGGATGCTGATAGTAAGAACAATGCTGATAACCCTTGGATGCTGATGCAGATATTCGCAACCCTGTTCCAGATCTCCGCCGGTGTCGCCCGCGGCCCCCGCGCCGGGCGCGCGCGGCGCGCTCCCGCCGACGCCCGCACACCCTCCCATTGGCACCAAAGTTCCAGCCAGTCATTTTGGTGAGTGCTCTCTAAAGTGCCTCCGGGGACGATCATTCGCAATTGTCAATTTTTACGTTGTTGAAGGACCTAATTGCGTCTACAGAGGCAATTGAAGCCATTGTCATTTGCAACTACGTGATTGACAGCCAATGACAAGTTTTGATTGAAGCCCATTGACAATCGCGAATGACGCGACCAATTGAACGTCTTGTTGTGCGATTGACAGTTGTTTGGTCATTCGCTCGCCTGTCTACTTTTGCTACTGGCCAGAAAGCAAATGTGGGCGAGCAATTGACGCATCGAAAATCTCCATCATTCGCATCTTTAATTGAAACGGTCAATCACGTAGCAATTGACGAATGATCATCTCCGGGGCCCTTTAGGGTTAGGAAGGACACATCTATCAGCAAGGAACAGCACTTTCCTGTGCTGCTATCATTTTCTGTTGCTCAGAACAGTCATTTGCTAGAGCGAGAAAGAGCGACAGAACGCTTCAGCACCGGTCATGCTTTTGAAATTCGGTTACATTTTATAACGTCTGACAAAATATACTGGTAATATTTTAAGGCTGAATTCAGTCCGTGATATTGGACAACTTTCCTCAATATGAAAAAAAAAGGTAAATTTTTTATTTTGTTTATTATAGATCAGCTGATCGGTCAACTTGTGTGGAAAAAAAAACCTATTTATTTTAGGCTATATGTTCCTTGGGGAAAGTTGTTCAATATCATTGTATTCACCCTTAAAATAGTTTCAGTATATTTTGTTTGTTTATTTTCTTTTTTAGGGTTTGG
The DNA here is from genome assembly GCA_963576875.1 of Acrobasis repandana. Taxonomy (NCBI): domain Eukaryota; kingdom Metazoa; phylum Arthropoda; class Insecta; order Lepidoptera; family Pyralidae; genus Acrobasis; species Acrobasis repandana. The sequence continues at coordinate 17,111,787 of OY756227.1, forward strand.
GCAGGGGCAAACAGGACCCTATCACTGAGACTCCGCTGTCTGTCCGTCTGTCACAGAGCTCTATCTTTTGAACCGTAATAGCTAGACACTTCACCGATTTATGTATTACTGTGGTCGCTATAACAACAATTATGTACTTAGAAAAAGAAAAATTAAAGGGGGTCGTCCATCATACAAAAAACGTGTTTTTTCAGCGTTTTTAACTAGATCTTCATAATAGCATTAACTAGATACTTGAAATTTTATCGCTAAAAAAAAAAATACTAAAAATAAGATAAGTTAAAAATAAAAAGGGGTTTTTCCAGCGTTTTTAAAAATTGTACGGAGGTACGGAATCCTTCATGTATGAGTCCGACTCGCACTTGCCCGTTTATTTCCAAGATGTTCCATCTCACCGTACTATTTATGACATTGCAGGCACGCTGCGCGCGCCGCGCGGGCTGCGTCCGCCCGGGGTGTGTCCCCCCCCGCCCCCCGGCGCGCCCCCCCCGCCCCCGCCGCCCGCGCGCAACGCGTCGCTGGCCGCGCCGCCGCCGCCGCCGCACAACAGACAGAATGTAAGTAGCCTTATTGGTTTTTAAACTATCGCGCTTTGTACACATGATTTTTATATGTAGGTATGTACATCGTGTTAATGAAAGAACGCAAAACATCTCAGATGGTACCTCAGCCCATGTAACTGAACAACTTTTGTTCAAAAACTTTCATGAAACTAAAAAAACAATAATTTAAATTTTCATACAAACTGATCAGCTGGTCGAGTCAATTTGTATAAAAATCTGAATGTTTTTTTTTAGATTCCCCATTCGTCCCTAGTGGAGACACCCCACTAGGGACGTATGGGATGTAATGTACCCGTTTAAACGTAGTTGTCATTCGGAATGTTCCAGAGCATCCAGAGCATGAACGGCGACGAGGGCTCGGCGCCCGCGCCGCCCGCGCGCGGCTCGTCCATGTCGGCGCGCTCCCCGGACCTGGACGCGCGCTTCGCGGAGCTGTTCCAGCCGGCCGCGCGCTTCCCGCCGCCCGACGCCTTCCTGCGGATCTCCAAGGGGTACAGCAGCGCCAACGTGGCCGGTAAGTAGGACAGACCAGTGACCGAGCCGGCTCTATATATTTTTGACTTTTTTAGGGGCAATATCTAACCCCCTTGTTTATAAAAGTTTTGTAACGTTTCCTAAACCTATTTCAGTTAAAATATGTTTTGTCTTGTTCTTGTCAATGTCAAATACAGAAAAGAGTGATAGGGACAAAACATGTTTTAACTAAAATAGGTTTAGCAAACGTTTGTATTATTTTATGAATATGGGGGCACATATGCCCCAGTTATTTATATCTGTTAATAAAAAAGGCGACGGAGAGAGGGATAGTGATTTCACTGCATTATGTAGGTGATACATTTAATTAAACATAGTTAAAAAATCATGATTTCGCGTACACCGATGAACAAAACTGTACGAAGGCGAAAGTTGACTACAGCTGGCACTTTTTTATATTTTATATATTTTACATGGGGTTATAAAAATCAAAGTATGTATTCATTGAACTTATTCAATGAATACATATTTTGATTTTAGTCAACTCATTTCAGGCTCCAGACAGACGGACTTCCATTTCGAATGCCAAATTTCAGTTTGATTGCAGTTGACACGACGCAAACTGTACACCGACTGCGCGGTCCACTTGCAGCCGGCGTGCAGTTCTACCGACTGCACTCCGATTACACGCTAACGTGTAGTCTGAGTGCAGTCGGTTGTTTTGTAAATGACTCTAAATGCGGTCCGGTCTGTCTATAGACCCCTTAAATGCAAATTCAGTCCCTTACAATTTTCCTCAAGGACCATGATTTATAGTTTTTTTTCATATATCAGCTGTTGTCAACCGTAATAGATAATTAGGAAATTGTCGTCTATGGATATAGAATAATCTTGTATATCAATGTGTAGGTGTGCTACGATAGTGATATACATCAAACAAATATTTCACAAAGTGTCTTATAAAGTTCGTCAAAGACGAATTTTTATCAAGTTTCGAAAATAAAAGTTGTTTTACAAGTAGATAGTTTACTTTAACTTCGACTGAAAATAGCAATTTATTTATAATAAGTTGTGACATTTTATATGAGTAGTTTCCAAAAAAAGCTCACAGGTGGCAGCACTGAGACGTCCACTTTAAATATAGTGAAACCATTTTGAAGGACAGATTCTATGCGCGGTAGATTATTTTGATCAGACAAAATGTATCGAGAGAACAAAATGTTGTTATAGCACTCTAGGTTTTATTAGGGTTTTGCTACATCTGGCCGCACGGAACTGCACTTTTCTTTGCTGCTATCCTTTTCTGTCGCTCAGAACCGTTATTTGCTAGAGTGAGAAACAGAGCGGGAATGCGGCGGAATAGCAAATTCCGTCGCATATCCGCTCTAGCAAATACCGGTTGTGAGCGCCAAAAAAAAAATAGCAGCATAGGGAAGTGCTGTTCCGTATGGCGCGGCGGCGGTTAGAATAGTTTTCGCCTCTTCGACATTAATTGGACCTGAAGTTCTAATGTCACCTGTGTTAAGCATTTTTTGAGTAAGTACCCTCATTTGCTTCGATGATGTTGTATGTAAGAGCAACGCACACATAAGCTCTGAGTAGTCATATATTCAGTAAATATAGTATTATATACCTTGTAGCTTTATGTGTAAGTGCAATAGGTACAAGTCATGAAAACTGGCATAATAACTAAGTATTTGTAGTCGATAGGTAGTGTCAGTTTAGATTACTGTATGAACCAAAATTAATTTATTATCTGGGAACTATTGTAGTTAGATGATTGATTTACTTCAAATGAGGTTGACTGGTAAATAATGTGACATACTTTAATGGCAAGCGTAGTTCGTCAATACAAATTTCACTAAAGGCCAACTTTTTATTATTTGCGAATGGCTTTCTAAATTATGCAACAAGAGGGTGATTGGAAGGCTGTAAATCCATTTAGCAAGGTCACAATCGGCTTCTTGTATTTTCCTAATGCCACCCTCAATGGACAAGATTGGGCAAGAGTCAGTAAGGATAAAGACTGTATGTATATCCTCCCCCTATTGCAAATTTTCACCTCAACATTCGTTCGGCACATTTTCTTTGTGAAGTTAGGCATTTCTTTTCTATTTATCTGTGTCCAGTTTTTTCGCGGAGATCAAAGCTAGAAATTGCGGACAAAAATCTGCTTTTTTTCAGTTTCAAAGTTGGACCCATAAAAACTGGATTGAACATGCCATTGAAGTATACTAATCACATTACTTATCATTCTACCTGTATATTTCTTTTTTTGTTTCGGTGCATGAATGCATGTTGAAAATGTCTTCTTATCTCAAGTGTCCTTATGGTTCAGACTGAATATCGTAAGAACAGAATTTTGAATATATCTATTTCACGTTTTTATTTAAACTCTTCTGCTACGCAGTGCATAAAGAACACCAATAAGTAATACACACGTGATTAAGTTTCTATACTGCCTATTGGAAATTAAAGAAGCATTTACCGACATTCCAAAAATTCTAAATTTATTTTCAAGATACTTTTATAACAATAATCAAGTTTTAAAAGATTTGATGCATTATTTTGATTGCTTGTTTTTATTAAAGTCCAGGAATTGGCGAAGTGTTTTCAGTTTTTACATTTATCAAACCCACAAACATACACTCACGCCCTCATTGGCCGGCCACATTCAAAAACATTCATTTTCAACGCAATTTGAACAAATCATTGGCGTCCAAATCGTTCGAACTCAGTCATCTAAAACCAAATTTTGTGTAATTTATTTATTTTTAAGAATAATATTTTTATATCTTTCGCAAATTATATTGTTAAGTTATATTGAACGGAATGTTTGACATTATATTTTTATGTTGAGTCATTACTTTAATAGTATATTATTTAGTTTAGTTAATATTTTAGGTGACTTTACACGTATTAAATATGCTATTTCTTGTGTAATAATACATTTATTTTTATTATTTTTCTTTAGTAACATGTAAGTTTATCTTTTTTTAAATGATTACCTGTACTCTGCCCAACGGATTTGATACTCGTTAGGGTCTGTTCGCACCGAGGTGAGGCGAGATGGACTATGCGCGCTTTGACATTATAATAAACTATACCCCATTTGGTTAGGTATTTAAATAAATGTAAACAATCTTGAAATGTCTTTTTGTTGAAATATACACAAATTAATATCTTTACACATTACAAATTAATTATGTAATTTATAAAGTAATTGATTTGTAATTTGCAAAGGTATTGATTTATAAAGTGTATATTTTAATAAAAAGATATGTCAAGATTGTTTACATTTATTTAAATATCCAACCAAATGGATTTAACTCAATAACATTTAAATACTGCAACGTTTACCAACGGTTTGCTGTAAAGTTCATTATTTGTTCCGCAGAGCGCACATGCCGCCGCGACTCGTCTCTCTTGAGAACCGACCTCTCAGCAGTTTTTGACATATTTATTCTTTGATGGAACTCTCGTTGTGATCATAAATAATATAGTGAGGTGCCATTTCCTGCAGAATTCAATGTAACGTGACGGCTTGTTATTCGATTTATTTCACATTACAAACATATGCTTTCACTAAATGGCTTAATTTTGCGCTTGGGATAAATACGAGGAATTGCATTTTTCGACATCAAGAATCTTTTCTTTGCAAGTTCTAATTTTTTTTACGCTGGCTAAGGCATTTAGTGAAGCGCGTCACACGCTTTATGTTGAAGAAGTAACAGGTATTGTGATAGTGATGTGTACGAAGCTTAATATTTATATTATTTTTTAATAATAAAAGAGTAATTATTATTGACCAGTTGTCCAGTATTTCATTGTTTAACCTAACATTCCATGTAGTCCTATCAGCTTATATGTGATGTCTATGCTTATAAGGGGAAATTGAATTTTAATTTATTTCTTGTGTCTTACAAATGTATGACTATCTACCAATTTAATTTAGTACAATGGTAGTCGTTAATTGACTGGTCTGCGTACGATCCGCATGTAACCGTGACCTTGGGTAAGTGTCTTTTGTTACATTTTGCATGACATGACTGTAGAGTTACCAACCATTAGAAAGGGCTTTTACATACTTGTTGCGGAGCACGTCTAACGATGTTTGTCATATTAGGAAGGGTCGTAATTTTTACAGATTTTTCTTGCAAGCCCCTAATTGATGCAAGTATATGAAAGCTTAAATATAGAAAACGTATCATTTCCATATAGTATCGCACGCAAAATGCATGATCATTGCATGCTTAAACGTCATCATGCACGCAGCATGCGCGGTTTAGGCCAACACGAGCATGAAAACACTTTGTTTTATAAATAAGTGAAACTATCTAAGTGTAAGGTTTATTAATCCGTAACACGACTACCAAATGAACCGATGTAAAAATTAGGGCTACATGTAAAACACGGTTAAGCGCTTCAAAGCCAAATAATCATTCTTGTAAATACCCATTTAAGGAGATTATGATTATTATGACTAATTTTAACAAACCCAATTCGGATCGAGTAAAAAAGAATAAGACTTTTTGAACCGCAGTTTAAAAAGTCGACAGAGTGTAGTTTTACTCGATCCGCTGAAGTGTACTGTCTGACAATATGTTTGTGGTGTGACAGCGAACAAGGCGCAAGCGCCGCCGCCGCCGCTGCGCATGCCGCTGGCGGGCTGGGCCGGCACCTCGTCGGCGTGCTAGCGGCCGGGGGGGGCGCCCGCCCCCGCCGCGCCCCCCGCCGCGCCCCGCTCCGGCACCCCGCACCTGGCCCCCGACGGCCACCCGGCGCACGCGCTACTGTCCGTCGCTAAAGCGCTGCTCTGCCCCGCCAACACCATCGCGAACCCCAAAATGCAGGACAAGCCCGACAAGACAGACTTGACCGTCCTCCCGATAGACGAGGTCACGCTGCCCGCGGAGGACGTCAGCGACCTGAGAGACGTCGTCGACGCCATCAACAGGCTGTGCGACACCATGAAGACCTCGCAGTACGACGACGCGGTCTACGAGGACTCGCTCGCCGACGAGCCCGTCGAAGTAGCTCCGTACTGTGAGCCTGAAGCGACCGTCGTTCCGCATTACACGGAATGCTATACGGAGTTAGTTAGTCCCGAGGAGATATCTGTGCTAAAAGTGGAAACTTATACGGAATTGGTCAGCCCGGAGGAAGTAGCTGTTCGGAGAGTGGAAGCCTACCGAGCGGAGAGATGGAGCGACTCGCAGATATCCCTTCCGGGGCAATCAGACGATGTGGAAACCGTCACGTCCGATACGGAACAGGCGGTCGCGCAGTTCGAACCGATTAGTGAAATGTATTACACGGCCTCGTCTGAAGTGTCCCTTCTGTCGGACTTAGATTTACCAGAGAAGGCACACGTCGATGAGGATTCCTTGCCGGAAAAGGAGTCGAAGGACGATAGGAAAGAATGTGTGATAGCGGGCCACGTGGCGGCCATGAGGGAGCGCTTCGAGAGCATGACACGCGCCAACACGCCGTGTCCAGATCTTATGAGGTCTATGTCGCCTTCTCTGGACGTGTTTAGGAATGTCACCCCGTCGCCTGATCACCTAGGATAGTCAATCTTCAAGTGTGTTCCAATGGTTCTTTTAGGATAGAGATGTATTTGTGGATGGTTATGTAACGTGGTAATCGGTATTCGTATAAAATTGCTAGTCCTCATCTTACTTAACACCAATATTAGAAGTCTTGTGCCAATGTGTTTACACACTTAGCCGAAGGGTTGTGATCATTTTCCTTATCTCCATCTGATTGCAATTAACGAAAATGGTACATATCGAGAATGTTTAGTTTTAGTTGTTGTTTAGCCACTTTGAAGGCAAAAAAGGATTATAGGAATTAGGTAAATGCGCCACAATGCGATTAGATATTGTAATCGAATTTGACGCAGTTTGACCCGTTCGGATATGGTCACATAATTAATATGGTCCTATTCGCAGTTTGTTTAATTTGCTAATGATCACTCCTAGACCAAATGTGTCACAGTTTGTTACTCCAGCAGAAAAAGGGTTCCTAGAGTGATATGAGTGGAACTCAGATGTGTTTACATACTGTCACGTCTGTTTCCCACAGGGGTAGGCAGAATATGGACCTCCACTTGGTGTTCATGACGTAAAAAACGGAAATTTTAACTGAACTGAATTGAATGTACTAAAAATTTCTGTTTTAGAGTATCCTGGAAAAACATACATCCCATGATCCTACTGGAACCAGGACCATTTGCGTCTGCTTGGCCATGTGCGAATGCGACAAACTGCAACGAATCAAACATGTAACGAAATTATGATGCAAGTATATTATCGTGATCTTGGAAGCTCAAATTTTGTAGTTTTTGTAATAAATAAACCAATGTCGTCTAACTCAGACCAAATAGCTTATATGGCTCTTAGTTAATTCCAGACATTTGCGAAATACTTATTGGGTGCAACGAACAGACTGGAACTAATTCTAGATTTTGATTTGTTAAGTTTCATAAATGACCAAGTTGGAAAACTGCCATATTTTTCGGAAAATATTAATATCAATAAAAAAAGTAATATAAACTCGATACAAACATGTGGTTTCGAAGTAGTCAGCGAAGAAAAGCAATTGCCAAAAGCTTTGAATCGGTGGTGGCCAATTATAGATCGAGAGCTGGCACGAATTTTTGGGTAGGTATTTGAGGCAAGTTGAAAACTTGTCACATACCTCTACTATTATACCCCAACACGGAACTGCAGACCTGGCTGGTGAGTAGCGTGGCTAAACAATTTTGATTGATTTAGATTGACCTGGCAGGTAGAAAGTCCCATCAAAATTACCTGTCTTTTTGAGAATCTTATTTTTTTGTTATAAGCAATACCCTATTAAAATTTAAAGTTGCCTCAAATACCTTTTTTATATTTTTTTGAAAAATACTTTTGCATGCGCCTGGCAATATCAAAAACTCGTCTAAACCTAAATCGTCTGGCTTATTGATTTTTTTATTATTTACACATTAAACTTCAACATATAAAAATGCATATTGCCTCAAATACCATTTTTGAAAAAAAAAAAACCTAAAAATTTATAGGTTGCTTTAGCCCCGCTACTCACCAGCCAGGTTGAGAGGGATAGGCTCTCCTATTATACCCTAACACAGAGCTGCAGTTCTGTGTTAGGGTATAATAGGAGAGGTATGTGACAAGTTTTCAACTTGCCTCAAATACCTACCCAAAAATTCGTGCCAGCTCTCGGACCATTAGCTTAGGCCCTGTGCGCTTGTGAGGAACGAGTTCGATCCTCGCGGTGCTAACTGTATCTCCGAGTTTGTACAAATTTTCAATACCGTGTGTAAAAGTTACGTCACATGCGTGAGATGCCTCTAGGCAACGCAAAAAATCGGACACTAACAAACTCGATAAGAAGCCAAAAGCTACTGCTTTTATAGTATTTTACCTAAATGGATTTGAGCTTTCATTCTGCAACTTGTGTCTTTTGAGATTTTCACCTTTTGCGACTTCCAACATTTTAAAATATGGAAGTTTTGCAACCACGAGTCTAAATAGTGGGAGTTATGAAGAATTGTTTTGCATTATTCGTTGCATTTTTAAAGTTGCCATAAAATATATTAGCTGTAAGTATACGTTATAAGAGTTTGTTGTGAAATTAATTTTAGCGTCATTTGTTTACTCTGAAATTATCTGTTGTGAATTTTCTACCAAAATATTTAATTGGGTTGATCAATACTTTACCGTGATACTAGTTAGATACGATTTTATTAATTTATAAGCCTGTTGTATTCCACGTACTTATGTAAGGGTCTGGTATTAATATTTCTTCTAACAGTAGAATAGTTGTATTAAAACGTGTTATGTGTACAGACGGAACCTTTTATTATAATTCAATATACAGCTTTATTAAAAAATTGTTTTATTCAACCAAATAATCACCAATGTTACAACATAGATACAGATGTAATTACAGAAGCACACTTCCAGTAAAAACATGATTCTTGTGGAAACAGTGAGTGCTAATGGCTAATAAGGATGTATTTATAATGTGGAGTGAAGGAAAGTGGTAACCTGTTCCAAGCAAATGTTAGTTGATTATTACATGGTTAGGAAAAATATATATAGTAATTTACATAACGAATGCAATGTTAATCACATAGTAGTTTTTTAAGCCACATTCACTTGGAACAGCCAGTATTTAAATAAAAGTAAGTTTCAAGTCCACAGCATTTATTGAGTAAAATAGTCAAAATCTACAAGAGTAGGCAAACGTCACAACTTATGTGGAAATGCTTAAGAAAAATTCAAGGCAGATGATAACATTAACATTTTCAATCTCAATAATCCTTACACACATCTTAACACCAGAATTAAGAATCACTACTGAAATCTGCCGTCGACAGTCTATGTGAGAGCCGGTGATAGAATAGATAATACGAATCGCGGGGACAGGGGGCCGCCAATCCAACAACGCATGTTGTGACGGACTCGTCGCCTGCGGCTCCGCAGGGAACTGCCGGCCCAGCCCGACCCGGGCGACCGAGTCACCTGTCCGGTCCGAGCTTACCTGCGTTAGTTCCCGACACCGCGGATTAAGAGCATCGGACACACAACCGTTCAAGCGGACGTACTCGAGTAACTAGAGCGAGCGCCTACCTTCGCTTGCCTCGCCGCGGCGATCGGCTCTGTCACGGACGCGCGAGAGTACGTCGCGGCTCCTGCAGCTATCGGAAGCGCGGCTGCATCATGGGCAGCCCCGGCACTCCGCCCGGGAACATGGCGCCCATGGGCATCATGCCGCCCATTCCGCCCATGCCTCCCATGCCTCCCATGCCGCCCGGCAGCAGCATCCCTGCGCAAAACAAGGCGTTACAGCGGGCCGGGGCGGCGCGCCGCAACAGGGGACCGCGGTCCAACACACGGCCAGGCCGTTGTGACTGCGAACAATCGCCTGTCGCAAGGACCGCGCCCGCACCACGCGCCTGCCTGCCACAGCGACGACACGACGGCATGTCACGCGGTCACGTCACACAGGCACATGTAGCAGTGACGTCACACCGGCACGTGTCGCAGTGACGTCACACCGGTACATGTCGCCGTAACGTCACACCGGCACGTGTCGCAGTGACGTCACAACGGAATTGTCTGAAGTCACAAAGGCACATGTCAAAGTGACGTTACAACGGCACTTGTCAAAGTGACGTCACACCGGCATCTGTTGCAGGCATGCGCTGAAGTGTGGCGACTCAGTATAGGTGCAGTATAAGCAAAGGAACACAGGTAGGTAGGATAAATAATTCACATGAAAAATCACACTTTCAAAATACTCGGCGATGTAACGTATCCGTAGTCATGCATGTTCAGTGTGATCCGAGTGGTTGCTCGTAGAATCCAATTCAGCCAACGACTATTAACTCGTTCGTTTCATGCACATTGTAAAGCGACAAAACTACTGTACGTAAATATAATATTAGTGTACCCACCCGTGAAACCGACAAAAAGTCATATATTATATGACACTACGAGAAAATCGAGACAGTAATAAGATAAGAGCTACTACAATAAGCAAATCCATTAAGGAATGTGAATAAAATTACCGCTCATTTTCATTCCGATTCCTCCGATCGTGCGGATGGCACATCAAAATCACAGTTAACTCTTGAAAGTGTTTGCCTAGGAAGTCGGCTCGGGAGGGGCCGTGTTAGTGGGCGTTAGGGGTGAGTATCGACAAGCTGTTACGTGTTTATCTCATGAGACATAGACTATGGCTCGCCGGTCTCTGCTTATCAGAACATAGAATAAGAGGCACCCACCGAGCGATGGCCAGGCTTTGCTCGAAAGCAGCGCTGGAAGCTGCCTTCGACAATAGCCAAATTATGCAGAGCTCGCCTCGCGCTCTTAAAAAATAATCCATTTTTACAGACAGTGAGTATATTATATCTAACGGTACCTGACAGAGGTTAAGTGGTCGTGGAAAATAGAAAATAATGGTAAGTATGCATTACAGTTTATTAAAATGATAAAACAATCACTCCCATTTTCCACTCCGATCTCGTGGTAAGCTTACTAATATTATGACAAACTTGAGTGTGTATCTATTGAGCAAATATGCAACTCAATGCTTTAGTTGACACACGGTACAGTAAACTAGAGTCCACCTATTCTACATAATCTTAATTCAATAAATGCAATAATAATACTGTCATTGTTTCAACACTGCTACATGTAATATTCTACTGCCAAAACTTCATTTGAAATATAAAAAATATGGACGCGTGTATAAGTTTAACTCGACACCTTTGTCATCAGAATGCGGTATCTAGTCTTTTTAAACATTTCATAAAGAATTCATGTTGTACATCATACAAAATTCAACGTTTCGTCACGACTTTGGACCAAGTAACATCAAAAATACATTCTTTTCATAGTAAGTACAGTGTAACATCGTCTTTGTGCGACATAAAATTAACAAATATGAATCTTACACCTAGCTCCTAACTTGATATTAGACTTACAAATCTTTGATTACCTAACATTGATTATCGAGGATTCAAAAATATATAGATGGCCTGTGGCCAGGTGTGATTTCGTGAAATTTGATATTATTTTACAAACATACAAATAAATGGAATCTACAACAGTAGAGATCGATATCAATTTCACGTGATAGCTGCTGATGATTGCAAATTGTAAAAAAAGAAGTACAAAATATACTCAACATTATTAGAAAAATAAAAAAAAATACAAATAAGTTTGTCTTAGTTAAAAGTTGCTGCACAAATGTCGTCGTGTTATAAATATAGTAATGCATAATACACTCTACTATATCGTTGACTGAACATATTGTTCAAATTTTACTCCATTTTATCCATTTGCTGTTCATAAATGAAAAACAATAGTTAAGGCGAGGCATTTCAACATTCGAGGGGGATGAGATGCGAGGTTATCCGCGAGGCGTGATATTACATATTGCGACTGACGGGGACTATGTATGTATCTATAAAAATATGTGCAAAATCTAAAATTTTACTACTAAATAAATTCGTTTTAGCAATTAGTTCGATAGACTAAAGAACAACCCATTGTGTTACACATTAGCACATGTTTTAGACAATATCTTTGGGTATTTCGTGTATTTTTAGGGTTCCGTACTCAAACGGGACCCTATTACTGAGACTCCGCTGTCTGTCCGTCTGTCACAGGGCTCTATTTCTTGTACTGTACTGGCTAGAAACTTGAAATTTTCACCGATTATGTTTTATTGTGGCCGCTATAACAACAAATATTAAAAATAAGAAAAAGTTATATTATTTGAAAATATAATGTATGTAAGGAAAAATATTTCCATGTTCAATAAAGTAAGTTTCCATTGGACAGGCAATTTGTTAAAATGGTCTATAATGACTAAATTCATTGAGTAGTAGGCGAAAAAAGTAAAGGCCTTTGCCCAGTAGTGTAACCAGAATGGCTAAAATGTCAGTGTAAAATTGAAACAATTTGGTACTTGACTGTTTTTCAATAATATTTTAAATGCAATAACAAATAACACTAAAAATAAGTCTTTTTGAAAACCAGCAAGAAAAAAGGTTAATTAAGCAAGAATTAGCATTTCTATTATAGTTATGAAGAGAGGGAGAGGTGGGGACATCTCGATACCTTTTTTGTACGCGCGAATCACATGTCAATATGTGCCTCCTTTTTCTATTTCCTGACTGTTTCCCTTTTCAGCAAATTTTAAAAGCCTTTAATGTAACTTACCTTTCTTAATGTGCCTTAAAAAAAAATTTTGTTTACATATTCGGACAAGTTACGTATAATGTGGCTTAAAAAAAACTTTGTTTACATATTCGGACTAAGTTACGTATTAATAATATATGAATAATAAAAAAATGAGTCAAGTACCAAATAGGAAATTCAGTATACTTATTTTTTTTTTTACTAAACTGATTCGAGATGGGCGAGTGTGGGTGATCAGCGAAGGCAATGGATATTTAGAGACGCATGGAAGGATATGGGAGAAACCTTTGCCCAGCAGTGGGACGATATAGGTTAGGTAAAAAAATACATTCGAGACCATCTGTGCAGCACCTACGTACAGATACATTAAAACCTCCAATTTGCAAATACCACAGCGCCTAGCGGTACTGGTAGGCCTTGTACGGATACTGACCGGGCTGCAGCGGGCGCATGAGGTTGAACTGCGGCATGACGGGCAGCATGCCCATGACGGGCGGCATGCTGACGGGCACGCCCACGCGCACGGGCTGCGGCAGCATGCCCAGCATGTGCGGCTGCAGCATGGGCCGCCGCATGGCCGCGTGCTGCTGCTGCGCCGCGTGCTGCTGCCGCGCCGCGGCCACCGCGGCCGACATGTGCGCCGCCACCTGCGACAAGTACGATTGCTGTTCTTCATCAAATATGCTGGAGTTCTGTGAGGCTTGGTTTGTTAATAACGCGCCTGGTTGGTGGTTTCTTTGTTATTACAATGTACAAAACTAATACTTATACCGACAGTAACATTTTTCTATAAAGGCTTGTATGATAATGAACAGTTATTAGGCTTAGTACGTATTCAATAGGCATGACGACTGAAAGAATATTTTTGGCCCATCGGTTAGATTATTAAAAAATATTGTACACATATTTTTTCTTTTCTCTGAGAAACAAAAATTGACAAAAAAAGAAGCGCATTTAAATTTTGCATGACATCACGTCTAGGTACGGTTTTTACCTAGCGGTGACGTCACAAGCCCCCACTCTGAATCTTATATGTCCATTATTTTTGGATAATCTACAAGATGCACTAATTAGAATAATAATACTTTTCTGACCGTTGTTATTAAGGTTGGATCTCATCTATCAGCACGGAACAGCACTTTCCTATGCTGCTATCCTTTTTTGTTGCTCGGAAGCGTCATTTGCTAGAGCGAGAAAGAGCGACTAAACGCTTCAGCACCGGCCGTGCTGCAGCGTTCCGTCGTTCTCTCTTGCTCTAGCAAATTACTGTTCTGAGCGACAGAAAAGGATAGCAGCATAGGAAAGTCCTATTCCGTGCTGATAGATGAGATCCAACCCTTATTCTTTTTTTATTGTATAATGTATGTGACTTGTACAAAATAAATGATTTATCGGTTGTGACGCAATTCGTCACTTTCGCAAATGGTTTTCGCTCGAAAATTGGTCACTTTCGCAACTGGTCATTTATTTTATTTATTTAACTTTATTACAAAAAATGTAACAGGCGGACTTAAGGCCTAGGGCCTTTTCTACCAGTCAACCTACAGGTGGTGCGGATAAAAGCAAATTTTGGACGATTAGTACATTCAAATTAGCTATTTGACCATTATTAAACATTTACCTCATCATCAACAACTTTTCTGTCACATTTCCGACGGCCAAAAGACTCAAAACTCCTATTTTTGCGTGTGTATCTATCTGTGTCAAACCTTACAAATATGTAGATGAATCTATTTTTTACCCGACTGCTAAGGAAGGGTTATGTTTTTCATGCAAATCTTGTATGGAAGTTATGTTTGTAATTTTTTTTATTACCTCGCATCATCGAAACAGCTGTATGGATTTTTGTAATCAAGACATTGTTAGATTCATCTTGGAGACTCAAGTGTCCTTAGATAAGTTATAAAATTAGTTAATTAAAAATTAATATAACAGTTGCGTGTAGGCGTCACAATATGAATCACTTATTTTTTTTTTCTTTGAAACATATCGAGTAGGGTATATTCGCCGTGTGGTCCCCGGCAGAGTAGAATAGGACCACTCCATCTCTTCCTGTGGATGTCGTAAGAGGCGACTTAGCACAAACATCTCGTGCTACAATTGCATTAACAAGGAGGGTTAACGTCGGGCGGCAGCCGGTTGTAAAACATTTCGCACAAATACATTCCCAAAGTGGGTTGACGTCAGGCAGGCGGCCGGTCGTAAAACTATAGCCAAATCATTTAAACTGTTCCGGCTATTTCTTTTCCATTTTGCAATGTCTTTGGCATCCTTGGGTGACCATTGACATGCATGTTATATTTGGAGAAATAAAAGCGGGAAAGCGCACCCCAGGCTCCGAAGCAGCATAGCTGAGGATGCAACCGGGAACGCGCTTAGACGCAGAAGAAGATATCGAGTAGGGTATAAAAATAAAGGAATTTTTAAGGCCATTAGCCAGTAAGGTTTGCAAAACTTTTTTTTCAATTTCCTAATTTGTCCCCCGAAAAACACCCTTAATTAAATATTTATTTACTTTGCACATCTGTGTTTGAATCATAAGATTACACCGTCCTACCAAATTTCACTTGATTTGATCTAGTAGATTCGGAGCAAATTAGCTGTGAGACGGTCGGACAGACAGACGCACAAATAATCCATAAGGGTTCCGTTTTTTAATTTTTTGTATGGAACCCTAAAATATACTTATTTAGTTGTACTCCTACTATAATCGTACATTCATCATCATCCGAGCTTATGATTTACACAAATCATAAACCTCCGCAACCCAAAGGGTAGACCAGATAAACCATACTAGGATAGGTTAAAATAAACACTAGACTGGAAACAACTTTTCACAGAGTATGCTGGTGGTCCCAGTAGGATTTGAACCCACCTCCGGATTACAAAGCAAATGCCTTGACCACAGATACTGGACCACGGAGGCAGTCCTCTTTGTAAGGTACATTGACACACGATAAATTAGGCGTATTGCGCTATATATAATAGCGTTTTAGCCGCCGGAAATGTGATAGAAAAGTTGTTGATGATAAGTTGCGAAAGTGACGAGTTGCGAGTGACCCTTTGAGAAAATGACATTCTGCGAAAGTGACCAATTTTCGAGTGATGACCATTTGTGAAAGTGACGAATTGCGTCACAACTGATTTATCTACTTCTGCCCCTTGGCAAGGCATCTCGCTCTACGTAATCATAACGAGCGAGATGGAACTAGTCCGTCACGTGATACAAACTATATTCAGATGGTGCTATGCTATAGGAGCAGGAAACAAATACTTTTGGTGGATGATTCAACAACGGCAAATCTAGTGTTACAAATATGTGAAACTCAAAGCGATGAAGTACCAGTTAAGTGCTTTTTTATAATAATACTGGATTCATACGAAATGTAAATGAAAAAGATAATGAATTACTTATTACACATCTAAATAGAAATTACAAAAATTATGTAAAAAAATAATAAAAGCCGTAATCAATAAAAACTATGAAATGAAATTATATACAAATTTCACACTGAACGAAGACCAATGCTTCACTAAGGCTTGAAACTATGTCGAGCGGACGCCCAGGACGGGTTCAGTCCATCTTTGTCACAAACACTACATGCAACAGAGACACGTGACCCGCGACGGTTGCAGCTATCTCTATTGCACGTAGGGTTTTTGACAAAGATGGACTGAACCCGTCCGGAGCATCCGCTTGACGTAGTTTCAAGCCTAAAAATACCAAACGTCCCATCACCACAACACAGCTAACAAGTCTAACACACAGAAGCTACTACCACCAACCCACGACGGAAAGAGAGTAAGTAACGCGGAAATCCTCTCACCTCCGCTTGGCTCGTGCTGGGAGTGACCATGGTCGGCGCGGCTTGCGGCGCGCTGTGCGGCGTGTCGGCTTTAGGCTTCGGGCGGTACTGCGAGCGGCGCGCGCGGATCTCTTCTAAGGACACGTCTTCTGGCGGGTGGATGATCTTGGAGCCCGCGCCCGTGGCCGTCACCAGCGGGCACGCGTTGGCGGCCGGGGGCCTCACGTCGCCGTTCTCCTTGGGGTCCGCGCTGGCGGCCGCGGACGTGGTGGGCGGCGCGCTTATTGTTGCATTGCTGTGGAGATAAGCAGTGGATAGATACACAAATACTACAATGTAAACGGAACATATGTAGACATGTATAGCCAGTTTTCTCAAATAGTTTGTAGTACACCCACTTGCTATTTAGGAATTTGTGAAAAAAAAAAACAAAAAAAAAAAAATTCTGCCTTCCTATTTGTAACTGTCCTCTGCCCTACTGGTCGACTGGAAGAGATCCCTTCTGAGATAAGTCCACCATTTGTAAAATTACCTTTGTTATTTTATTATGTGTAACTATCTTTGATGTACAATAAAGTTTTTTAAATAAATAAATAAAAAGAACCTGATAAGTACTTAATAAGTATAAGAAATACATAATATAGTACAAACCTTCTTGGTTTGTACTATACTTTTTTCTAATGATTAATCGTTCACAAGAAAAATAACATACTTTATAGAGTAGGTACAGCACTTTATTAAAATTAAAATAAGTGCTATAGTACTTCTTCATAAATAAATATTTCAAAATATTATGTACACACAACGATAATAATAAATAAATTAGTCATGCCTTAACTATTGACACCTGATTAAATGTTTCTTGTATCCAATTGATTGGTTGCGCTATACATATAATCGTCGAATGAAAGTAAATGTAATGTAGAAACCAACCTATACGCAGGAAAGGTGGGCTTGCTAGGCGTCGAGGTGGGTATACTCGCCGCAGGGAACAAAGGCCGCATTCCAGGCATCATCATCCTTGAAAAAATAAAATCGCAATCTTAAAAACACAGTCAATTTTTATTACTTACTAGGTTATTTCAAGTCAAATCAAGTCGACATCTAGTAAAATGACACTATATCATTTGTGAATTAAGACAAAACACAAAAGTCATCTTTTGAATATCCAAATGTTGTATCATCAGTAAATACGTAGTGTAATCTTCGATCATATATTCTAGTGTAACCCATATTTTTTTTTGATTATTTAATTATAATATACAAATTTAATTTGGCCACAGTTACTTATAGACTATATTTTTATTTTCTCTGGCAGTATAAATCACATGGTTTCGACTTGATCAGTGTCAATGGATATCTGGTAGGTAGTGCTTTCCCTCCACCTCTAGGTACAACGGAAGACCAGAGGCGTGTATTACCCAAGTCACATACCTAATAGCTAGTGGTCCCATTTTGGTGTAAGTCTAGTTAAAGTAATTTATAGTAACTATTTTAAAATATTGCACCAAATAAATTTTGTTTACTGGACACTGGCATCCTTAAAACATAACCTTCGACGAAGTTTGATCGCCACTATCAAGAAAAGAAAAGATTTTTTTTTCTTTCAATGTCAACTTGATGGGGGCGAATAATGGTATAAACATAGCTTAAAGTTAATCCGTGTTTTATAACAACATGGAACCAGCCACTGTAGCATGGCATGGCACCGGCAAGTTTATCGAGAGCGATCATACATATATCACTATCTGACTCGTAATAATGAGTGGGATGGTATTTAGTCTTTCGCGCGATATAAACTTTGTCTGGGTTTATTAATGGTCCCAAGCTATGAGGCAGGTGTTACAAAACACAAAGATTATGCTTAAGTAGATGGTGGAAAACGGGAACCAAAATGAGTTGCTGGCCTAACGGGCCAGCAACCTATTTCTAATTTTGGTTATTGCTATTAAGCTGTGTAAATGAGTTTCTTTCGGCGTTTCTTCTCAGCAGTGGTCGTTGGGAAACGCTAGTACCGGTAGCTTTTAAACAAAAAAAAATTAAATATAATTATTGACGTGTAAAAGTGCCTGCAAAGGCCTAATTACTGAATAAATATTTGATTTTGATTTTGAGATAATCAGATTAACAGTATTTCTATTGATCTATTTATACGATCTGCGGAGGAAACGCAACTGACTAATTTGTACCTACCAAAATTAACACGAAAGAAGTGTACCTAATACCTAAACATTTTTCTTTTTTTACCTAAATTGTAATAAAAAAGTGATCCAACGAAAATAGCAGTTTAATCAACATTACTCAGTGGCCTACAGGAAATGCCTTGTCCTGCTAAAGCAGATTTTATCATGAATTTTATTTATATGATAATGTATTTGTAAAATGATGTGATAATGTCAATGAACTCGTGTTTGCACTATAGAGGTAGATAATTTTTAACTAGGACAAAACATGACATTGATTGTGTCAGACTCCAGGTCGAGGAGTATGTCAAGACTCCAGTGAGGTCCGCGGGCAGCGAGGGGCGCGAGAGCGGGGCTCGCCGGACGGCGGCTAGCGTCAACCACTTCTTCAGAACTCGGCAAAACAACTCACTGACCGATACGCGCGTCCTTTGTTATATAACGTCTAACAAAATATACTGAAACTATTTTAAGGGTGGATTTAGTCCATGATTCTGAACAACTTTCCCCAAGGAACATATGTTAAAATATGAAAAATATTTTTTGGCTTTCCTTACAAACTCGGATCAGCTGATCAGTCAACTTGTATGGGAGGTCAAAAATTATTTTTCATATTTCGGTATATGTTCCTTGGGAAAAGTTGTTCAGTATCATGGACTGAATCCACCCTTAAAATAGTTTCAGTATATTTTGTTAGACCCTGTATACCTTTAACTAGTATTATACCTATATTGAATTTTACAGTCCATTCTTTTATTTATAGCCCAAATAGTACCACAGGGTCTACCGTGTAGTGATGGGGCGCAAACAGATTGAGTATCCATAAACCAAGTTAGAAAAAGACAAGGTATACTATATCGTAAATTTATTTTATTGACGGCTTTTTAATCTATATTAATGTTATAAAAAGAAAAGATTAGGTTGTTTGTATTTTCCCTTGTTTTTAATGGATAAACTCAAAAACTACTGATTCAATTTAAAAATTCTTTCACCTTTAGAAAGGTACAATGTCAGTGAGTAACATAGGCTATATTTTAGCTTTGAAAACTCCCCCTGCAAAATGGGTCCAGATAATGCGGTCTAAATTGTGGAAAAGAGTACTCGAGGGAAGTAAGAAGTATCTTTCAATACGTCGGCAACGTGGAGGGAAACAGCTAGTTGAACAATGTAACATTAATAATACAAAAAGAGAACCAGCAATACTAAATTAATTTGAACAACATGTAAAAATAAGCATGGTACCTACAAGAACGACTTTGCTACCATCTCAATGCGGGGCAAAGGTCTTTTGATACAAATATTACTAAATATTGTTTATGCAAGTATAGTCCTTACCTAGGTGCCTGCATAAACGAAGGCATCATATGGTTCATGGGCATGGGCCCGTACATGCCTGGCGGCACAGGGCCCATCGGAGTGGGGAGTATGCCGGGACTCACTGTGGACGGCCCCGCCCCTAACTGTGAAAAAGTAACACAATATTACATTAATGAAATTTCACTTCTTATGGTTTTCAACATTATAATACGTTTCTTGGGTATGGTTTAATAGACAATAAATGAATTCTTAGACATTTTCAGTAAGAACTGCGATGTGATCTGCCATCTTTGACTCAATTTTTTTCTGCAGATAATACTACTTTACTAGGTAAGTGACCTGCGCTGCTTGGCAGATTAAGTAAATTGAAAATATACTGATTTTGTATCTGAATAAACATTTGAATAAAGAATAAAAGTTAGTGAAACATTTTAATTAGGGCGATGAATTAATACGATAGGTACAGAAAAATAATTAAAAAATTTAGAAATTAGATTTGAGAATATTTTTTTGTAAAAAGTCAACGAAAAAACTGAATCGTTCGCCAGCATGCGTTATTTCTCAAACATAATGAGAAAGTTGGTGCCATAACCACTTACTTTTTTAACGTAATCATACAGATGTAGTCTTATCAATGTATAGATGTGTCAATCATATTGGTTGAAGTATAATCTAGAAAACACACATCGGCTGAGTTTATTTTTAAAAACAGTTTACTTATAATTCCTTATGGGGTAGATCAGCAAAAGGAACCCAATAACCCAAGAAATATTTTGACAGTGTGAAATTTACAATTACACACAAATAAAAAGCTAAAACCCATTAATTAAATATGTTTAGTAATACACAATATTATTTGTGATATAATGAATTTGAAGTCTTGCCAATCTATATTTGTCAATTATATTTAAATAATTTGACTTACTATTATCATTGCAGATAAGAGCGCCAAGAATTTTAAAAAAAGTTTTCTTACCAAGGCAGGAGTTGCTTTTTTCTTTGCTGCGGGCTCGTCATCCTCGCTGTCAGACTTGCTCCCACCTAGAGAAGTAAAATATTATAGTAAAAAGTATAAACAATGCATTCACAGCTACTCACCTTTGTCGAAACACTAACTACACATCCATAACACCTAAACATGACTACTGTGCCCGGAGCGTAATATATGAGAAAATATAAAAGACTTGTACATACATTGAGGTCCAAAAACCAACTGTAGACACACAAAAAGAAATGTTTTTATACCTGACTTCTGCTTTTCATGCTCCTTCACATCCTCAGGTGGAATACCTTCCATACCATAGATTTCTATTTCTATATTTGACCTATTTGGTAATGAATTTGGAACTTTGTCTATGGCTTCTTTGTGAACCTGAAACAAATAACATTATAGGTAGGTAGGTACTTAGAAATAAAAAATAAATTAAAATGTAATAGGCAATATTTACGTATATCAGAGAGTAGAATAATACGCGCGAAATATCTAAAGATACTAGAGTTAAAAAAGGACTGTGGTGAGGCGTGGGCGGGCGGGGCGCTTGCCAAGTCAGTAGGGCGGACGAATGAACCTACCTGCATGCAGTGTATCGATAATCCGGGGCCAGTGTAGAGCTTCTTGTGACATATGTGACATTTGAAATGTTTCGCCTTTTGATGTTGAATCAAAATCTTTTCGTCGTCAAACTCCCGATTGCAATACCTGAGATACTGTGGTTAGGGAAACTATTTTAGTAACACAAATGTAGAATTATACTTAAATCAAAGCTATTTATAACTGATTTCTTGACCTAATTAGGCACTGAAGGTCATGTGGTAATTTCGCAATTTATTATTTCAATTTGAAAAGGATACCAGCACCATGGTTTCGATGCCTTCTTCTTCTTTCTGCCCATTCTGTTACACTTAACACAAAATAAACTTAGTCAATAAACTGTTATCTTCTGGATTACAAAATACTATTATTTTACAAATTTAATATCACAGTTTTATCAATTTATTCTTGCAAAAATTAAAATCAATGCAGTCTTGCGTTGATCTTGTGAAAGCAAATCAAAATGGCGGCCAAGAATAGTGTTGGGAATTAGTTGATGCGGAATTATGGTGTTGCCAAGCTAGTGAAGCTAGAATATATTGTTTTTTGGGTACAATTATGTATTGTATTCGCGAAAATGTACGCCCATGTCCAATTATAATTATTAATATATATAAGTTTTCTCATTTTCTATGAGATTTGTATGAAATATCGGACTGTGACGTCATAGTTTTTGAAGTCAAATAGCGCTCTTAATATCCGTTTTTCTGCATTAATAAATGTAAATTCACGTTCAAAATGGATGTGATCAATGACAAGTGACATTATTTTGTGACATTCTATTCTCCTAACAGTACCACATACTCGTAATATTTTTTACCCAGGAAACTAAATAAAGTACAGTTTATAATTATTATGAAAACTAACGTACGTAAGATGAGGACGTTTTTGGAGAAAATGCTGCAGTATTTGTTGCTGCTTCTTCTGTGCTTACGCTTAGGAAGCGGCAATAAACTTAGCTGTAGGCTGTAGGCATATTTGGGCTGGGCGCAGTTAATCCAAAAGTTAACTTCGTGAATCGTTAATTCGTTAGTTAAAAAGTTAACTTCGATAATCGTTACAGCGTTAAATTCTCGAAAATTTTACGCAAGTTAAAGTTAACTGCCTTTGGTCTGAGAGAAATAGGTAAAGAAAAACAAGTAGGAAGAAGAATTAAACACACATTTATTTAATTTGATATTAAATTAGGTAGAAATAAGGCTATTATTAATTTTGCATTACGTAATTTAGGTGTATGTTCCCCTTCATAAAAATTTGCATATTAAAATTGACCGACAGCAATGATTGTAGCCCGTAAAATATCTTTGCCCGTTGAAAAAAGACGTTCTACTGCAGCACTGCCGATAGCAGAGTTATATTTAATAAAAAATGGTTGCCTGTAAAGTCGGTTTTACGGGCGAAGATTTTACGTGACAACGGCGGCAGACCGATCATAGTTGAGTGGGAGAGAGACGCAAGGCATTCGGCGGGCCTCTCTCTCGTTCGGTGACTCATCGTAACGTTACCGAGCGTTACACTTTTTCATAAGTGACTCCCAGCCGCAACCTAATTTAAGACGTTGTCACGTCAAAAAGATTTATGAAAACACTGGTTTACCTAGAAAGGCAGCATCTGTAAAAGATTCTTTTGACTTTGTGTCTAGCCAAGTTCTTATCAAATTCTGAGCTTTGTTTTTCAAAAACTCTAGACCTATTTTCTTAAAAATCATCCCCTTCTTCTTCATTATTGCTGCTTCCGCTTATACTAACATTATCTGCACTGACTAAGCAAGCAGACTTGCTTTACACTCACTCACGCCCACGCCATGCCTAGCATAAGCTATAATATATATGGCGTGGCGCTTAATTCAAACAAACAAAATGATAACATGCCAACAAACGACTAATGTAACGGATTAAACTTTACGGAAGTTCAATTTAACGGAAGTTAACAAGAGCGTTAACATTTTTTGAGGTTAACTTAAAGTTAATCCGTTCATGAGATTGTTAACTTCGTTAATAAACGATTAACGAAGAAACGAGTTAATGCCCACCTTTGACTGTAGGTAAGTAAATGATCTGAGCAGTGCCATTTTTGACGTGACAACGTCTTAAATTAGGTTGCGGCTGGGAGTCACTTATGAAAAAGTGTAACGCTCGGTAACGTTACGATGAGTCACCGAACGAGAGAGAGGCCCGCCGAATGCCTTGCGTCTCTCTCCCACTCAACTATGATCGGTCTGCCGCCGTTGTCACGTAAAATCTTCGCCCGTAAAACCGACTTTACAGGCAACCATTTTTTTTAAACACGGAGTCAACTACACAAATGGTTTTTCCATACAAAAAACCGTTTGTTTAGTGACTCCGCGTTTGAAAAATCACACCACATGTGAAGGCGTGACGTGAATGAATGAAAAAGATCGCGTGACGCGCGTACCGTGCCGTGCCGTTAAGGTGAAATTGTAGCATAAGTGGCGCCTTCATTTGAAATAAATTGTTTAAAACTAAATATGGTGATATTTAAAAAATTGATTTGTATCAATGTCTAAAAAGACCTTCAAACTATTTTATGAATAACCTTTGAAATTATTACTAATAGTCCGTCTACGGACTACCAATATTACTTTCAAAGGTTATTCATAAAATACTTTAAAGGTCTTTTTAGACATTGATACAAATCAAATTTTTAAATATCACAATATTTAGTTTTAAACAATTTATTTCAAATGAGAGCGCCACTTATGCTACCACTTCACCTTAACTCATTTCATATCGCGGGTTATATTCTACGCAGAAAAAAAAAGAAAAATATTATAAAATTGAAGCCCCTAAAAGACCCCCAAAAAATTCCAGCCCCTAAAAAAGTCCCTTTTAACACTTAACGTCCCGCACGCATTACGCATTTTTAATTACATATTTTGTACCACCAATCGCCACGATTTATCACAGATAAAAAGTATTATTTATGGGTAAAAACCGTAAAAGATCGAAAAATCGATAATTCGGATTCAGTTACATTCTATGGTTTGCCTGGCCGTACACATTCTTATTGATTGATATAGGCTGATCGTCCAAGTCCGGAATATTCAGATTCTAACTTTTTAGATTCAGTGGGGTTACTCCTTTAGCGGTACGCAAGACGAACGGTACAATAGTGATCCACTTTCCAGTCACAGTTCCAGTGTCAAGCAACATTTAGCATTAAGGCCGTACCTGAATTTTCCGGGATCCAGTGCTGCCCCCATTTAAAATAAATCATTTCAAAGAAAACGAAGACATTATTTAAAATTTTGCTACTATCAAATCCTAGATAACTTTTCAAAGTATTTTATGAACTACTGTTTACAGTTTATAATGAGAACGTTAAGCTTTCCTACGCACATTTGCCAAAAGTGGCCGTTTTTCGCAAATGTGCGTAGTAAAGCTTAACGTTCTCACTTTAAACTGTAAACAGTAGTTCATAAAATACTTTGAAGGGTTATCTAAGACTTGATAGTTGCAAAATTTTAAATTATGTCTCCGTTTTCTTTGAAATTATTTATTTTAAATGGGGGCAGCACTGGATCCCGGAAAATTTAGAAATGATAAAGTCTAATTTGATTTGACATATAAATAGGACGTAACTATCGTACGACTGTTTCGCCCTATCCCTAAATGAAAAATAGCACTCCTGGAGTGCTATTTTTCGGCTTCAGCACCAGCCATGCTGAAGCGTTCCGTCACTCTCTCTCACTCTAGAAAATGACTGTTCTAAACGACAGAAAAGGATAGCAGCATAGGAAAATGCTGTTCCGTGCTAACAGATGTGTCCCAAACTCCCACCCAACCTTTCCGCACGCAAGCAATACGTTAAACTTGTAACGATAAGAACGATAATGGTGTATCATTGAAAAGTTCCCAGTGTCAAGTCAAGGCAGTCAACAGAGGAGTGCCTCAGGGGTCGATTTTAGGACCAATACTTAATTTTCATTCTTTACACAGCCGATATCATAATTGTAAGCATCACTTATATGCGGTTGACCTACAGCTATATCTGTCATTTAAACCCAGCTTAATAAATGAGGCCGTCGATAAATTAAACATAGAAAATTAAATAATATTACTCAGTGGTGTGACCAAAATAAAATTGCCTAGTCAAAAAATTTAGTGTTACATGAAACCACAGAATATTATTAGTACCAAAAACCTTAACATAGGATGTAACTTCTCTCTCGTGACCCGCGTGTATTCATAGGGCAGGATCGGTTAGACTTGGAACTGTTGGAAGCTCAGAACAATAGTTGGAAGTAGTAACGCAGGTCAGAAATTCAGGTTTTTTTTATTCAAGTATTGAGACTGAGATTATCTATTCACGTACTGTAATACAATAATCATGATATGCCATGATAAGTCATCAACATCTTTATCTCCCTCTCTTATACAAAGTGGAAAAGACATTAGCGTAATAAAAAGTACCTACATTACTTGTACTAATATTTAATGACGGTATGCAAATAATCATAGAAATCCACCCAATAGTTTTCAAGAAAGTTAATTTTAAAAATGTCAGCTGCTTAATACATTATAATTATAATGAAAATCGATGAAATATATTGATTGAAAATTACTTTTTATAAACTTTACTTTTTTATCGCCGGTCAGGCTTCACAGACTGTGGTCTGTCGATCTGATCGATTTAGAACTCTACTGCGAACAACTGATAAGATTAAAGCAAGAAGTTGAGAGAAAGCGGCCGGAATTAATCAACAGAAGGGGTGTGGTTTTTCATCATGATAACGCTAGACCTCACACATCTTTAACCACTCAGCAAAAATTAAGAGAGTTTGGCTGGGAGGTGTTAATGCATCCGCCGTATAGTCCTGACCTGGCACCTGCAAATTTCCACCTGTTTCGGTCTCTTCAGAATTCTTTAGGCAGTGTTAGGTTAACATCACGAGAGGACTGCCAAAACTACTTGACGCAGTTTTTTGATCAGAAGCCCCAAAATTTCTATAGCAATGGGATCATGTCCCTACCTATAAGATGGCAAAAAGTTATCCAACAAAATGGTACCTACATACTTTAGTTAAATGTAAATAAACTATATTAAAAAATGTTTTGAATTTTCATATAAAATGCGAAAAGACTTTTTCCCCAACCTATTATATACCCTTCTCACTCCCTCGCATTGGCGGGAGAATACACAATTCCCTATATATTTATTATTATTTATTATATAATCGTTAATATGTCGAACTCGTTAATAAGTAGGTAAGTATTAAATTAATTCTGCGGTGCGACCCCTAAGTCCTCACACATCGACGTGTGTACATATATATTGTTTCGTTTGTAGTAGTAGTAGGATATGTTACTCTGAATCTATGAAGTGTCATACCAGTGGTAAAACTGCGAGTTGACTGAGGGCGAGGCACAAATTGGCCTCAAATTGCCGCCCCCTAAAATCTGCCGCCCGCTCCAGCCTACTCAGCCTGTTGGTAAATCCGCCACTGAACGGAACCCCTTTAAACATTTTACTATTTTTTATGCCTATACGAGTTATCTAAATGATGAGAAAAACACGCGTATGTTCAGGAGGCTCGGCATATAAAGGATTTAGCGTATTTGCCAAGTACTCAGCGAGATCTCGAGTTATCACATCTTTGACATGTCTGTGGTAGGCTCGTGGACCGCACATGAGAGATACCAGACGGAGGCATGTTACTCATGAAGCGTGGGCGTGCTTCAAAGGATGCACGGGATTGGTGCGAATTTGCACGTCACTTTCGCATTAGGTATGATGAGAAATGGGATTAGTTTTATCACTTTTATCAGTGATGTGATGTGTTCAAATACTCTTTTGACATTATAGGTATTACACACTCATCTTCTTCTTCGTCTAAGCGCGTTCCCGGTTGCATCCTCAGCTGTGCTGCTTCGGAGCTTAGGGTGCGCTTTCCCGCTTTTCTTCTCCAAATATAACATGCGTGTCAATGGTCACCCAAGGATGCCAAAAACCTTGCAAAATCGAGACGAAATAGCTGGAACAGTGTAAATGATTTAGCTATAGGTTTACGCCTGCCCGACGTCAACCCTTTTAGGAATGTTTTTGTGCGAAAAGTTTTACAACCCGCCGCCGCCGCCCGACGTTAATCCTCCTTGGGAATGCAATTTTAGCACGACATGTTTGTGCTAAGTCGTTTAATCGCCTCTTACGACATCCACAGGGAGAGATGGAGTGGTCCTATTCTAACCCGGAACCACACTGGTACCATACCACCACTGTGGCGCCCTCTATAGGCCATAAAGTAATGAAGTAAAAAATAAAATACATCTAATCATACCGTGTAGGGTATCAAATGAAAGGGCTCAATTAGCATATTTTAAAATTATATATCTTATTATAGCTGTTTCCTCCTGCTTTGCATTAACTGGATAAAAGTACTTTTCAGCTAGAATCTTCCTGTAGTAGTGTAGTAGGTACACACTCATCTTGTGTATGTAATGTGCATTACACTTTATTTTTGGTAAATTCAACTTAGGTATTTGATAATTTCGAACGTTTGTGAGGAACTATGTATATTTACGTACTAAGTGCGTACCTCTATTTATATATTCTTCATCTGACCTGAAGATTACGCCAAAGAGTAAAATTATCTAACATCGAAGGGCAATAGGTAGAATAAAGAATGTATGATTTTGTAATTTGAGGTTTTCTATAAGACTGTCCGAAATGTGTAAAAAGCTTTACATTTTCCCTGGTCAGAAAGTGTTGTGGAACGCCTTTTTCTGGTGACCTTAATTTTTAAAGTGAAAACTTATTCGGGCCCGTTGGGCATTTTGTAAGATGGGAAAAAACAATTGAACTCGCGACACTGTTACCGTAACCGACACCACCTTGTTCAAGCACTTCTGTCAGCACTCCCGGAGTGCCACTGTTTTTTTTTGTTACAAGCGTACTGGCTATGCTTTATGCTATACAGCAAGAAGAATTGTAGGAAAAGCTTTGTTAGTTACCTAGTTGGAAACTAGGAAAGAAAGAAGCGGGAAACAAAATATTGCAATAAGATATACTGCACGAGATTCGAGGATGTTGATAATGTAGGTACTCATAAGTACCTATGTGCGTTTATTGCGCGCTATATCCAAACTGAAGTCAAGCATTTATTTCCTTCGTCTTCTCATCACACCGTCATTAAACGCATAATTACTGTATTAAGTCACGAGATCTCAAAATATCATTTAAGAACGCACGTTGATAAACACAAGACTGTTTACTTTTATTATTGAGTCAGTAGAAAAACATCCAGTTTGTTTTGAGAGCTGTTTCGGCAACTGTGACATTCTAGGCCCTCTCACGATCACAATGAAGCCTTTGAACTTTGTATCATACAACGCTAAGGTTGTTATGATGAAATTAAAAAGTTCACATGAAAATAACGGTATCAATGGATTTCCCTCTACCACAGAAGACAACTCTACCAATCCTGATCTAAATATAATATGCAACAGTTACGAATGACAAGTGAATGATTTTCGAACTTTGAACACTCTATGCACGTTCACGCGCCCAAGCCACGGCCCAAGCTCTGCGGGTACGCCACAACCACAACTTCTGCCTTTTGAGCTTTGAGAAAAAAAAAGAAAATGGGATACTCTACTATGCCGCACTTACGCGAGCTTAGTGTTTGGTGTTAGTGGATCAATAGTGCGCGATTTGTTTACGTTGTGAAATCATTTAGTAGTATTATAACATAAAATTTGTATTTGTTTGTCTATCTGTTTGTTGTTCTCAAAGATATCAGTGGTTATAAACGGAAATAAGGAATCCAAAGACCACAGTGATTTATTTTCGTTTCAACCTGTAAAGAGTATTTAAGTACCTATTCAATAGAAAACAAAATAGGTTTGTTACGTGTGTGACTTGCGTCACGTGCGTGACAGTGACTTTGGGGTGCCCGTGCGACCTGTAAAATATTTTTATAAAAATGCACAGAAAAATATAAATAAACTTTCCTAGATTAAGTTAGAGAGAAATATTGATATTTAATTAATTCAAGTATAGTTCAAATCGTGGTTAATATTTGAAGTAAATGTTTAGATACTGTTTATTTTAGTTATAGTTCGTGATCTTCATACTTTTGCATTATTTGTGTGATAATGAAAATGATATTGTGTTGTGTGTTATACCTAAGTGAATTTTATCATAAAAATAGGTACTCATGTGATGAGTAAGAAGGTATGCAAGAAGACCAAGGTGAGGCAGCGCGCTGTAGTTCAGTGGAAACCAACGCTTCTGAGATCTTAGTTTATCAATGTGAGTATCTTTGATACCTATCTATTCGATGTAAGTACCTTATCCTCAGATATGAATGATTGGTTTCCGTATAAGTAGGTACCCGAAATATTATCGGTGTGGTTCTGGGTTAGAATAGGACCACAACATCTCTTCCTGTGGATGACGTAAGAGGCGACTAAAGCCGGTTGTAAAACTTTTCGCACAAGTACATTCCCAAAGAGGGTTGACGTCAGGGCCGGTCGTAAAACTATAGCCAAATCATTAAAACTGTTCCAGCTATTTCTTCTTCATTTTGCAAGGTCTTTGGCACCCTTGGGTGACCATTGTCATGCATGATATATTTGGAGAAGAAAAAATTGGTTGCCTGTAAAGTCGGTATACGGGCGAAAGTTTTACGTGACAACGACTTCACTCCACTTCACTCCAAACTTGACTTCCACTCGGGCATGGTTAGCCCGCCTAAGAGCGAGAGAGACAGACATAAAAAGTGAAAGGCACGCGTGCCTCTCACTCGCTCTCATTGTGAGCGCATAACGTGAGCGGAGCGTAACGCAGTTTCTTGAAGTGTCACCCGGCTAACCAATTTATAAGACGTTGTCACGTCAAAAGCGGGAAAGCGCACTGCGGGCTCCGAAGCAGCACAGCTAAGGATGCAACCAGGAACGCGCTTAGACGAATAAGAAGATGAATGATTGGTTTCGTTTCGTAAGTAGTAAGCCGTGCTACTTACTACACGCTTATAAGCCCGCCACACGCCTAGAAATGAGACATTTTATTTTAGCAAAAAAAATCATATCTAAAATAATCTAAAAACGTCAAAACGGGTTGAAATTTGCTTTTTTACTATAGACACCTGGCAGTATTTATTTCAAAAAAAAATTATTACCTAAACTCATGATATTTAGAGAAATTCGCTCTAATTTGTATGAACTTAGGAGGGCTATCTGTGGTCCATGGTGCAAGACCTTTCCGAATGAAAGTAGGTACCTAACTACATACACACAATACCTACATGCAAAAGAATTTAAATGCACTTCACTACGCGGAGGACATAAATAAAACATACACCTTTCTACATACAAATTACCATTAATTTACGATTTTATGTGTATGTACTTGTATGTAAAAAACGCTTAATTACTTAAAGAGAAATGGCAGATGGTTAAAGGTATAATCACATGGTAATCACGAAATAATGATTGATAGATTGATAACACTACACTATCTCTACAGACAGTAAACTACCTACTATGAGTTTTTTTTTTGTGTTTTATGGCAATTTCCACTCGCAACAATCGGGCAATGGTATTTTGAAAGAATTTTCTTACTAAAAAAAGTATTTCGATTAGTGGGGTAGATAAACAATGGTTTACTTTAAAAATGGAAGTTCCTGAGCGCTAGTCCCTAAGCTCATGTAAACTTTTTATAATGCTTAAATTGCATGGATTTGGTACAGGAAATTAGATATAGGGTTAATGAGGAACTGGTTATGAGGAAGAGGATGCGGAAGCAGAAGTGTGGAGCATAAAGTTAGTGTAAGTGAGGATTTTTTATGAGGAAGAGATGTATTTCGAATGAGGAATGGGTAGAATGGGAATAATCCGGTTTTTTTCTTCTCCAGCTTGCAGTTGTAATCGTTCATCAGATACATACTTCATACCCGCAATAAATACGTACATACATAGGCACCACACTTATTTTGACTAAGTATCTTGAAAATTCCTCTACCGCTTTCGTTTTCTAATACATCTATGAGGAAGGAAATCTGCAAGGAAGCGAAGGCAGAAGAGGAATTTTATAAACGTTATGAAAAAGCGGTAGCGGTTGAGGAAATTAATAAAATGCGGAGCTACTGCATTATGAGGATGCAGAAGCAGTATCCCCATCAACCCTGTTCACCTGGGCTAGTTCACCCTGTCCCGTAAGGGAAAAAGAGACCACGTGGGCTTTTTTCCGGCTATTCTTTGAAGCCCCGTTAACATGACATGAGGAAAGCAGCGACATTCTTCTGGATCTTCCTTTTGGTGGTCTGGAAAATTTGTTTACCTATAGTTAAGTAGGTTGATATATTTGTTGAGTAGGAAATGACTACCTATCGAATCTTGGTAATATTTCAGGTACCTTTTTCTTGGTCTAAGCGCGTTCCCGGTTGCATCCTCAGCTGTGCTGCTTCGGAGCCCGGGGTGCGCTCTCCCGCTTTTTCTTCTCCAAATATAACATGCATGTCAATGGTCACCCAAGGATGCCAAAGACCTTGCAAAATGAAGATTAAATAGCCGGAGCAGTTTAAATGATTTGGCTTTAGTTTTACGACCGGCCGCCTGCCTGACGTCAACCCTCTTTGGGTTAATGCATACGGGAATTACTAACGCCAAACGTACCTTTTTTTATTTATTTTGCTGACGTTTCGTTCGGGTTTCACCGAACGTATTAAAAGTATTTTTAACCCTCTTTGGGAATGTATTTGTGTTGTATATAGTTGTTGTGTAAAGTTTTACAACCGGCTTTAGTCGCCTCTTACGACAGCCACAGGAAGAGATGGAGTGGTCCTATTCTAACCCGGAACCACACGGGTAATATTTCAGGTACCTACTTATTCTTTTCAACCGACTTCAAAAAAGGAGGAGGTTATCAATTCGAATGTATTTTTTTATTTTTTATTTTTATGTATTTTTGTTACGCGATATCTTCGCCAATTGTGAACCGATTTTGATGATTCTTTTTTATTTGAAAGCCTTACT
Source organism: Acrobasis repandana (assembly GCA_963576875.1). Lineage (NCBI taxonomy): Eukaryota > Metazoa > Arthropoda > Insecta > Lepidoptera > Pyralidae > Acrobasis > Acrobasis repandana. The sequence continues at coordinate 17,144,438 of OY756227.1, forward strand.
ACCAAGTTGGTCCCATTTTAATTTGGAGAAGATATGATGAAGAACTTTGGAGAAATGGAAGAAACTCCTTAAAAAAATTGAAGTCGGTTGTTTTTTTTGTTAAAAATGTATTTATTGATGATCACTTCAATGTCATCGATATGAACATGGACAAATATGACGTAAAGACAATCGAAACTTGCAAAACGGTCATAGTAACGAGATATTATCTTGTTCTAATATGATACCGCCTCTCACGTGGCATACTTTACTAGATTGCCGCACCCGAGTGGACTCGCACCATCAAACATTGTGATGAATGTTATCGCATGACAATTGCATTTCGGTGTCCAGGACTGGAAAGCCGTGGGAATCGATTTTTTAGTAGGCTTTTGGTTGTTAAACTACTTTACGTACTATTTACGCCCGTTTCCTACAGGGGTAGGCAGAGCAGAGACTGTAGGTCTCCACTTGCTACGATCCTGTCATCCTAGACCTATTTCTCTTCATGTAGGCGCCTAGTCGATTATAATATTCAAACTAGGTACTGTAAAAATCTAAAATCTGCATTGGCTTGCACCCTTGCACTAATAATTTTCGCTTTTAATAATCCTGTTTCCAAGTTAGACACACAAATTACCTATGTGGCGTGTTTTAACTCTTGGCTCTGGCCATACTGTAACGAGCAATAGAACAAATACGTACTAATATATTATTGCTTTTCATTTATATTATCTGAAGTGTATCGTCATAGGTGAGTACCTATGACGATACACTTCAGATAACGTTAGCTAGAAGCTAAAAAGACTACTTACCTAAGATATGGATTTACGATCATACACAAAAAAGTACTTAAGTAAAGTTCTTACCGGTTAATTTAACGATTTAGGTCTCGTAATATTGAAAATTATTGGTCAATAAGTATTGCGTCTTTTGATCTCCATATTTAACAATCGTTGCAAACTATATAGTGTGGTAACTAGAAAAAGTATGTTTAAAATAACTTATTAAACAATAAATAAAAGTTTTACTATCCTATGCACCTATCTTTATATTTTGTAGGGGAGAGCAGGTAGGATTCGTACAGGGGGAGCATTCGTACAGTAGTAATATTTACACAACCAAACATGTTGATCGGTCCATATCTGTGTGCGTGACTCGCACACGCACGCATGGGCTTACCTTGTAACCGGGCGGCAGTCCGGCCGCCATCTTCGTCGGTACGAGTCGAGACGTGTTTTCGCTCCGCGTAAGTAATTTTTGGATTCATTTTCGATAATCTATTAATCTAACAGTTTTTGTCAAATTGTTTCAGCGATTTGTGTTAGTTTATGAATTAACACTTTAGCTTGTTTAGTTAATGTCTATTTTTGAATAACGTAAACCAATAATTTTATTTCGAATTAAATTGTATTTTTTTTGGATTGGGGTGCATTCGTTCATGCATGAGTGGGGTAGATTCGTACTGTACGAATGTACCCCATACAATCTCAAAGTATCTTTGACATAAAATACCATTATTACAGAATCATGCCGCGAATATACAAGAAGAAAGGGACTAGAACGGAAGATGTTGATGAAGATGCAATGTCATCTGCGATGGATGAAGTTCATAACAAAACTTTATCGATAAGAAAATCTGCAATAAAATATGGCATCAAACCAACAACTCTTGCAAGTCGTCTAACGAAATTCAGTAAAAGAGCTGCTTCAGCTTTTCAAGATACTACTAGGGAGCGTGTATTTAGTTCCAAATTTGCGTCGAATCAAGTGTTTACTACCGAAGAAGAGACACTTTTGAACAAGTATATCATTGAATGTTCAAAAATGCATTATGGTTTGACAATAATACAGGTTAGAAAACTAGCATATGATTTCGCAAAGGGTAATAAGTTACGTTATCCACCTACTTGGGATAAGTCCCAAATAGCTGGAAAAGAGTGGCTAGATAGTTTTCGGAGACGAAACGTAAATTTAAGTCTTAGAAAACCCGAAAACACAAGTGTAGCTAGATCTTTTGGATTTAACAAGACGGCTGTTAGTGATTTTTTTGAGAATCTAGAAAAGGTTTATAGAAAATATAAATTCACTGCGGATCGTATCTATAATTTTGACGAATCTGGGATATCAACAGTTATAAATACGCCAAAAGTATTGGCCGAAAAAAGCCAAAAACAAATTGGCCAAATAGTGGCACAGGAAAGAGGCGAACTTGTAACATTTGGTGGAATTATTTCTGCTAGTGGTAACACAATTCCTCCACTCTTTGTTTTCCCTAGAGTGAATTTCAAAGAACATTTTATGCATGGTGCTCCAGAAGGAAGTTTAGGAGTTGCTACTAAGAGTGGCTGGATCAATTCCACTATATTTTTGGAGGTCCTGAAACATATTCAAAAGAAAACATCGTGTTCTAAGGATAATCCTATACTGCTCCTGGTCGACAACCATGAAAGCCATGTCACCATTGCAGCAGTAGATTATGCTCGTGATAACGGAATTGTTTATCTTTCATTCCCACCTCATACAACACATCGTCTCCAACCGTTGGATGTGGGTGTATTCGGACCTTTTAAGGCTAAATTAAAGACTGCATTCAATGATTGGAATGTGAATAACCCTGGAAAAACGCTTAAATATTTAAACGTTCCGCAACTGGCCAAAGTTGCATATTTTGAGTCTTTCAATTGTAAAAATATTATTAATGCCTTTGAAAAAACTGGAATATGGCCTTTCAACAAATTAGCTTTCAATGACGATGATTTTGCACCCGTACAGGTTTATCATTCTGACTTTATAGCAAACCCGAATACCAGTGACCATAATGTAATTCCTGACTGTTCTGAAAATATAGATCTTATGCAACCAGATATGTTACAAAGATCAGCACCTGGATCGCCGTTGTTGATATCGCAGCAGCTTGATACACCATCTACGTCAGCTATAGGATTAATATCGCCAGAAGTTATTCGACCCTACCCCAAAGTAGATAAAAATGCATCCAAAAAGTCAAGAAAAGGAAAAACGCCCGGGAAATCGAGAATATATACAGATACACCAGAAAAAAATAGATTGGAAGACATAGAAAAAGCTAGGGAGATGAAAAAGCAAGAGCAAGAGAGGAAGCAGAGGGCTAGAGAAATCAAGCGTGCTTTGAACTCATTATCGGATACAAATGTAAAAATTAAACCAAAGAAATTGAAAGCAGCTAGAGTAGAGACTGATAGCGATGATGAAACTGACATAAGTTTAAGGGAAAGTTCTTGTTCTCCCGTAGAAGAGGGATCTGACATCGAAAACGAACCTCCAATTCTGACGGAAAATATGAAAAGTTAAAAGCTTTGTGTTAGTGAAATTCGAGAAAAAAAAGAGTGTGTTACATTATGTCGGACAAATTGTAACAAAATACAGCCCCACTGAATACAAAGTTTCATTTTTAAGAAAGAAGCCAGGTACCTGGAAATTTGTTTTTCCAAACACAAAAGATGAGGGAACAGTATACGTGTCAGATGTGGTCTGTATTCTGCTACAATCCAAATTTACGTCAACATCGCGAACAGCGAATATTTACAGCTTTACGAAAGATTTTTCTATGTACAATGTGCAATAATATGTCCCTTTTGTTATGTTATCCTCATGTTTAATTATAAGGTTAATAATTTCATTTCTATAATGGTTATGAAGAAGTATAAAAACTTTCAAACCTATTACAAATAGTTTAAAATTAGAATTTATAAAAGTCAATACTGCATTTAAGGCTGATTCTGTATTATTAGTAACTTTGATCTCAATAAATGTTATTATTCTGTTTGGAACTGGCATTTCTATCACTGTGTATGAATGCTCCCCACGATGTACGAATGTTACCCACACTATGTGCGAAGCTACCCCATGGTAGGGTGCTTTCGTACATTTTCCCTTTTTTTGGAAAATGCACTATAGCTCGGTAATGCTGTTTTGTACCCAAATAAAACAAGGCTATTACCAAATTAGATTTATAAGTCATATTATAGAACAAAAATTTTTTTAAATTAGTATTCGGATTTTTTTTTAAAAGGCTTAGAATAAAATGTGTACGAATCCTACCTGCTTTCCCCTACCTATCTACCTCTAAGTCGAAGAACCTGGAATGACACAGTTGTGATATTTCAGTTTATTCTCAGGTTTTCCTATTTCTCGAGAATTCTCATATAGACGTATAGGTTATTTTAAGCAAGTACTCGCCCGTTTAACGGTTTTTAAATATTTGTCACTCAGGTTTATAGTTTTTGACAGTCATTTAAATAATACGTTATTTTACAATTTTTAAGCGTTAGATTTATGAAAAAGAATTAATATTTATTTATTTTAACACCATTGTTTCGGAGTAAAAATGTACTTTTAAAAATTAAGTGTAAATTTAAGTTCTTTTTGGTGTTGAAAAAATATATTGAAAACAGGCAAGAGTGACAAATATTTGTGCAGTAATATATAACCTTACATGTATCCAAAAAACCTAAAAAAACAATGTATACAGTTTGGGTGTGGCGATACAAGTATGTCAAAAGGGCTATAAAATAACTGATAAATGCTATTTTAGATGTCCATGGCACTCAAACAATACTTGAGTCAATTTGTGTGGATTTTTTTCCTAATTTCCGTTAATTTTTTTATTTTCAGGTTTTTCGTCATTTTTTTATGTGAGAGCGCAAACGATCCACATTTTATATACATTTTCTAAAAGGGAATTAAATAACTATAATACTTGAAGAGTTATTTTGACCATCGAAATTGCTGTACCACAGAAATTGTAACGGTGCCACAGAAATTGTGTTTGTCCACTAAAATTGTCAATATCGCTAGTAAATAAATAAAAAAAAATTATATATCATGGTGTAAGAAAAAACGGTCATAATACAAATAATTTTAATTTGATAGCATTTATAACGTCTTATTAGAATATGCTTCACATGAAAGTATGCATATTATTATTATTATTAAAATAGATGAGACTATGCTTGGAAACAACAGTTTTATCTCAGTTACCCAACATATCACAATGGCACGCTGACTGGATGCACAAGGGAGCTAGTCGATATACTTTCCAGGCTGAAGTTAGCTGTGGCAATCCTGCAGGGGAATCGATAAAAAAGGCAGCAGATTCCGGGCTATAGGAAACAGTTATAAAGCAATCTATAACGGTGTACCTGGTGGCGAGAACAGGGTGGGCTGCGATAGGTTTGGAGGGGAAATGCTATAGAGAGGTTTATAGCTGTAGAAATACTTATCGAAGTGGTTGTAATTGTATGTAACCCTTTTTATATGTGCCTACGTGCCACAGGCTGGTTGCAGGTAAGTCGATAAGATGAGGTTCTGGAACCAACTAGACAAAGTGTTGCAAGCCATCCCATTGTTACAATGGTTATGGTTGGTGATTTGAACCGTTATATGGGTAAGGCGTGTCAGAAGCCTGAATTTGTTCATGGCGGGTACGGATACTGTGGCCGCAACCCAGAGGAAGAAAACATCCTCTCAACGTGTGAGGCGGCCGACCTTACCGTTGTAAACACGTTAAGAAGAAATCCAAACACCTAATCACCTCACCAAAGTAACCAACTGCAAAGTCATACCAGGTGAAAGCCTTACTGCACAACACCTTCTCCTTATCATGGATCTTCGCACAATGTCAGCTGACAGGCCTATTTTTATGGCAATTGTGTTAAAAACATATTGAATAAAAGTAATTTTTTTTAAGAACCCTTTTAAAAGTAATATTAAATTGATTCGTACAATTTCCGTGGACACAAATCAGCCACAGAAACCACAGAAATTAGCCCACAGAAATTGGAAATATGTGGTTTATTTAAAAATTACAAAAAAGTATCAAGGTTATTTCAGGTTTCTACTTATAAATTAATAGTGTATCTAAGGGTTATTAACATGTATAAAAATCATAATTTTTATTCCTAAGGTAACCATTCAAAACCTAGCCACAGAGATTGCAAAATTTCGTTCCGGGTAAACTAAAATCGGGTACTTACATTTTTGGCGGGAAGACGTAGCATGATAATGCACCACCATTCCCACAGCATGAAAGGGCACGGCAGATCCTTTCGGGGGAAGGATTTACTAATCGTGTATACTCACCAGGGAAAGTAAGGATTGGCGAGACAAAATGACCACAGAAATTGATTGTTTCGCTCGGACAAAACTAGTTTTGATAAATTTTAATTAACTATGAGTCTCAAAATTTAAATTTTAATATTTTCTTGTACAACATATAATACTCAACATAATGAAAATACCTTTTCTTATATTTATTGGAGATTATTTTGCTGAGAAGTGAATATATTGCATTAAAGTAATTGTGGACAAGGCACAGATATTAAATTTCATAATTTACTGATTTTTTTCTTTAAAATTAATTATTTAACAAAGGTAATTAATATGACTTCATTTAGATATACATTTCTTTAGTCTTGAGAAAAAAAACCGTGATACTATCTGCAAAGCATCTTCGCGTTTTCAGCCAGGACGCGTAAAATTTTCGCTTGAGAAATTCACTTACTATCTATGCAGTCACATTAGAAAATTGATTTATGTCAATTAGTTATAGGTAGCACGAGTAGTACAACGATATTGAGAACGAGTGTTTAGTTTTACTGTATAATTTTATGGTAGATCATAATTGATATGTAAATATAGGGAGTGATAAAGAAACATTCATCTACAAGAAAGCACTGCGGATTACTTTAAGTGTGCTAACAATTGAAGGAGATTAGTTATACGACACGGAATCCAAGAGCCGAGTAGAAGCGATAAGAAATTTATTGTTAAACTTATCTGAAATACGACTTAATCAGAACGTTGTAAAGTACATGTGGCTAATCTTTGTATTATTTCATTGCTTTTCCAGTATGGTTGAGGATGAAAGCTCCTATTTAGGTACACTTAGTTGTATTTGCGTAAATTGTGAAATGCATTAACTACAATAATTGATGTGGCACTTTGGAATAATAATATGATCTCGTATCTAACTGCAATGCACCCAATAGATGATAACCATTAAATTTTATCGCAATTTTAAATTCAACTTGGTCTGAACATAATCTACCTGGTTCCATGGGTTTAATATAAATATCTAAGGTCTTGGCTAACCCAGTCCTGGAAAAGTCAATTAGAGATTCGAACCCGCGTAGAAATAGCCCGAGCAGCCTTTGAGAAGATGAGAAAAGTGCTGTGTAGTCGAGAACTCTCCATCAAATTGCGAACGAGGTTGCTTCAGTGCTATGTTTGGCCTCTTGTGTTGTATGGTTGCGAAGCGTGGAAGTTAAAAGAAGACCTCCGAAAGAATTTAGAAGCGTTTGAGATGTGGTCTTACTGTAGAATGCTACGCAGAAGCTGGACAGATCACATTACTAATGTTGAAGTTCTGGAGCGCATGGGAAAAAAAGTAGAGCTCGTTCGAACCATTAAAATAAGGAAAATTACATATCTTGGTCACGTGTTAAGAAACCCACAATATCATCTGCTCCAGACAAGAATGATGGGTAAAATTTCCGGAAAGCGCAGGTTGGGGGGTCGCAAAATGTTTTGCCTGAAGAACATTAGACAATGGACTGGTATCAAAACAGTAGAACAACTGTTCAGGCTTGCCATGGACAAATCTAGATTTAAAGAGCTGACTGCCAATCTTCATGAATGAAGCAGCACTTAAAGAAGAAGAATTAGTTTACCACAATAAAAAAAGGTTGTTATAAGTAGTTTAGTTTTTCGTGTGTGTAAGTGGCCAAATGTGCCGTCCGAAGCACTAGCAGGTAATATTTTCACAATGAGAATGTACTAGTCACAGATCTGTATATACCTCTAAGTAGGGGAAAGTGGGGCAGTTTGGTACAGGAAAATTCAATCTTAAATATCTTGCTTGATTAAAGACATTTCGAAGACTATTTGTACGTTTTGTAAAGCCTAATTATTCAGCTTTATCATACTAGGTATACATTGTACTAAGTCTAATAGTTTTTGAAATATAAGGATTTAATTAAAAAATGGGACTTGACTCAATCTGCCCCATGTACGGGGCACTTATATACACCGTGTGGGGTACATTGATACTATGTAGAAATTGTAGGGTATTTGTAGTTTTAGAATAGTATCAATAATAAAACCATTGTTTAACTATCAGAGATCGTTTAATCAGTCTTTTTGGTTACATTAATTGAGCATTAACCAGAAAATTCAATACAAAACTAATACTACAATCATTTTCTAAACTTTACCTTTCATAAAGCACTCTTTAAACATCTATTATTTTTATATTTATATATTTTTACCCTGTATCCTTTGAATACTTTAAATCGGAAATACACTAATAACAAAAATAAAATACTAAATAAAAAAATAAAAAAATAAAATTGACACTTATGCCTTAACAAAAAAAAACTGCTACAAAAATATACTCTTCTAAAATATTAAGCTTCTTCTACTGCAAATTGTATTGACTTAAATCTATAGAAAACTTATACATGGATGCTGTGCGAGCCGTAGTACCTTTTGAAAAAGTTGGTGGGGGTAACTGAAGGGCTACATCTTTAAAATCAACGCTGGCGGTATCCTCTGGATTCGGGAAAACAAACACGTAAGATCTTGGTTTCTTTCTTAGGTATGAAACGTGATATTCTGTCAAATTATATTTTGAAATAACTTTGGCGGTATAGTAAAGAACTGTAGTTTTCTTTTCAAACTTGATAAGCAAGAAATCTCCAACTTTTATATTTGCAGGGTTAGGAAGTGCGTCAAAATTCTCCTCTTCATGCTCAAAGTCTTCAAATTCTTCATTATCGTCACTCAATATTACTGAATCGTTTAGACTACAGTCAGTCTCAGATGAAGGAGTTGGAGGGCGACGAGATTTTTTCTTTTTCTTATTTTCCGTTATACCCAACAATTTTTTTGCAGTTTTTAACTCTTTAGCTCGCTGTCTCATAATCTTATCTTGCTGTTTTTTCATTTTTTCATCGTGCAAGCCTTGTAATCTATCCTTTTCTGGCGTATCGGTAAATATTCTGGATTTCCCTTTCTCTTTTCCTTTTCTTGATGACACTATTGTCTTGTCCTTCTTTGGATATGGGCGCACTACTTCAGGTGAAAATATTTGTTTAGAAGTTGTAGGAACATCGTTATTATGCCCAGAGACTTCAAATTCATTTCGAGCCTCAACAAGAGGGGCTTCATCAGTATTTGCCATAAAAATATCATCATTATGGGGTGGTATTATTGACGGAGAACCTGCTAGATCTATATTATAAGGAGCCTCAATTGGACTACCAGGGCGCTCGAATGTGACAGGTTCTTCGCAAACGTCTTCAGTTTGTTGTGCTTCCATCTGTTCACAATCGGCTGTTACTGCTTCATGTCTATTCTGGGTAAATATGTTTTCTTGTTCAAATCTTTGGTCTCGAGAACATTCTGCGTAAATTTCTACAGGAGCAAAATCGTCGTCGCTAAATGCAAGTCTGTTGAAAGGCCAAATCCCTGGTTTTGCAAAGCCACTTGTGATGTTTCGTGGGGTAAAAGATTCCATAAAAGCCGATTTTGTAAGCATAGCGACGTTTTGTATTAACACAGTCTTTCCTTGGACCTGCCAGTCATTGAAAGCAACTTTAAGTTTTCCTTTAAAAGGACCAAAAACGCTGATATCTAACGGCTGAAGTTTATGTGAAGTATGTGGTGGAAGTGATAAGTAGACAATACCATGGTCGCGACAATAATTAACTGCTTCTATAGATATGTGGGATTCATGATTGTCACATATGACGAGTATTGGGTTCTCCTTAGTGCACAAAGTATGGCGTTGAATGTGCTCTAAAACTTTTAGATGCAACGCAGCAGTCATCCAGCCACTTTTGTTTGATAAACCAAGACTTCCTTCAGGAGCACCATTCAAAAAATGTTCTTTGAAATGAACGCGCGGAAAAACAAACACAGGAGGAAGAGATCCACCGATTGCAGTAATTATGCCACAAAATGTGACCAGTTCTCCTCGTTCAGATGCTACTATTTGTCCAACCTGCTTTTGTTGTTTTTGAGCCAAAACTTTAGGAGCAGATAAAACAGTGGTAATTCCCGTCTCGTCAATATTTATGATTCGATCAGGTGTAAATTTGTAACGTGTCAAAACTTCTTCATAATTATTAAAAAAATCTGCCACTGCAGTTTTGTTGAACGCAAATGTTCTTGCAGCGCTGGTATTTTCCGGTTTACGAAGGCTTAACTCCTGATTTCTTTTTCTGAATCCTGCTGCCCAGTCTATTCCAGCACGACCGTTATTTTTCCATGATTCTGGATACTTGCAGTTGGAAAAATCAGCAAACTGATACGCAAGAGTCAAAAGCTGTTGCAAAGTTAACCCATGGTGCATTTTACTGCAATTTATTAGATATTCTGCAAAGACTTTTTCTTGTTCCTTTGAAAATACTTGTGCTACAGAATATTTGGAGCTATAGCTCATTGAAGATGACTCGTCATTTTGGTCCATAGTTTTTCGAAACTTTTCAATACGATGCTGCAAGGTTGCAGCTTTTATGTTGTGTTTGTCGGCAGCCTTCCTAATGGATAATTTATGTGACAAAACGTCATCTATGGCTGCTTTAACCTTCTCCTCATCTATGTTACTTCGATCAGTCTTCGGTTTATAGGTGCGAACCATTTTCTGGAAATAATTAGCCAAAATAACATAGGTACATAAAATGGTTAAACAAATTTGGGTAAAAATTTGGTATGGAAGTAGCTACGAGTAATAATGTAAAATATCCATAAAGAAACAAAGGTGAAATGTAAAGGAAGTAGAAGGTGGCAACTAATTTGTAATAACTTCGAACTAGGGGCAGTTTGATACGACCAAAAGTGCCCCATGCCATTCTGTATCAAAGTACCCCAACGGATGTTTTATTTTCAAACTCAGTTTCTGTTGAAATCATAAAATCTCTTATAAGAATAACAAGTAAACCTGCATAATAGATACAATCACTTACCTTTGGTAATATTCAATTAATACTATATGTACGTAAACACTCGGCAAAACACGGCTACATTCGACCAAAATTTTTAGTTCGACGCACTGCAAACACGCCTTCCCTCGCCAAATGCAAACGGCTAACTGGCGGAGAGCGGGGTCACAATGACAGCGCTTGTGCACGTACTGACACGTTTTAGTGATGTGACCACATCGATTGTGTTCGTAGATTTTGAGATACTATGGGTGAATCAATGCTCCCCTTGTATCATTCTGCCCCAGTTCCCCCTAGTAGGTACCTACACCTTTTCTTTCCACAAAGCTGGAAAACGGCGGCAGAATGAGCTTTCAATATTTTATGTAAGTACACACTAAGTAAATGCTGTATAAACTTGTGTAAACAAATTACCTTGGCAAAGAATGCAATAAAAGCCTAGGTCTAATTTCAGTGTCACGCGGTCACGACTTATTACTTAACCTTTTCAGTGCCAAATAGTTAATCTAAATACGGAATGTGTAATTTACATGTTAGGGTAATCGAATCGAATACATTGAGTTATCGATGCAAATGAGCATTTTCACGATGATATTATTCATCATGCGGCTTACGAGTGATCGATTTTAGGGTTCAACAACATCTCATTACATAAAAGTAATACTTGATTGTAGTATAATAAGTACCTCGGTAGGCAACGAACTTATGGATAAACTAGACATTGATGTAACATTGTAGATTGAATCGATCGTCTAAATCTAATAAATAAGGCTAACTTTATAGGATGTAATAAATTTTATTTTAAATAGGCGGCTACTTAAATTTATCTATGTACTTAAGTGATAGTATATTAGGGATAGGTACTGCACATAGGTACACGATTGCGCTCTTATTCTTATCACTTTCTTTTAAATTTTCCTGACTCTATAAAACTTAGGAATGTTAGGAATAGAAGAACTAACTATACCTAGATACCTTTATTGGCACAAATCTGTTCTGTGTGAAAGAGTCATTATTAACTAGCTGGTATACTGGCTGGACATAATGGACTCAGAAGTCAAACTTTCTCTTTTTTTCTCTTTTCATCGTTTGAATCAATTTTAAAACTTGAATTTGGAATTGCAGATTTTCATCTGTGTCGAAATCCTCTAAAGCTGGTAATATGCCTCTGAAGAATGACAGCATAGGTGTTTCTGTAGCATGTGCTGGTAGCGTCTGGGTAGGATTTACTGAACTCAATTCGACTTCACATTCATCTGAAGACCGTCTTTTCTTCGATGAACGGAATCTTTGAGAGCTTTCCGATCGACAGCTCGTACTCACAAACTCCGTGACGTATTCGTCTGATCTTGATGGTTTAGAATCATCTTTGGAATCATCTTCATCTGGTTCTGTATCAACCGTTTCTTGGTTGGAGGTGTTACTGGGCTCGTATATTTTCTCTAAAAATGCTAATTGATCGCTGTAGGGTGGTTTTTTTGTTGAAGTTGAGCCTTCGTGTCTTTTTTTCCATTTCATCCATTTTTCACGTTCGTTGGTCCATTTTCTTATTAGAGCTCTACCTGAAAAATATCAATCGCATTGTTAGGTTTTTAGTTGTGTTCTTTCCAGTGTTGGCGTTTTCTTAAGAGGAAACCTCAAGGGAAATAAAAAATAGGTATTTTTAAAATCTATTGCTGTCTCGCTGTGCCCGAACTACAACCGAGCAAGTGCGATAGAGACATATTATAGCTTGGACTGAAAATACCTATTAAAAGAACAGATAAGCAACGATTCGTAGTCCCCTGATTTCTTCTCCAAAACTTAACCAATATAAGGAATTTTTGCATTACGAATTAACAAAGACTTGAGCGGTGTTCCTATGTTTTAATTTTTTTATATAATCTAGTCAAATTTGTTTTCTGGATGTTTGAACACAGCGGAAATTCTGGAATTTTTTTTTTAGATATTTGAACGTTCATAGTTATCTCTTTTAATAATTAATTTTAGTATGAAAAAAAAATGAAAAAAATAGGGACATGCTAATAGCGGTTATAGATATTAAGGAAAATAAATATAACTGTACCAGCATTATCCAGGGAGAAAACAGGGGACTACGTTCGTATGGAAAAACGGCCCCTCTGTTTCGTCTTAATAGCGGTCAGATCAGATATAATATAAGTAACTGATATAAGGGAGTTTTTGGCGTGAAGTCAAGGTGTTTGGTTGGGGTTTTCTTTAAATTATTTTGCAAATTGATTTTAGTGGACCTTATAATATGAAATTGGTGTTGTTTGGTGTTAGAAATGCTCATGCTCATGAACAATATGTGAAATAGTTAAAGTGGACAGTCATAGTACGGCTGTAGTGATATTTGTTTCGCGGACTGTGTGGGCGTCTTCGGGCGTCGTCCGCCAATCAATCGGCTATGAAAACCAGTGGACTCTTATAGATTTGTCGCCAGAAGCTCCCTTAAAGCAATCAAAGGCCTACACCTACCTTTGATTGTAACTTGTTAGGAAAAAAGAATTTCCCACGTTTTATTAACTTGTTCCTGGCTAAATACGCAGTAGCGTCAAGCCATAAATTAAAAAAAAAAAAAAAACTGATATAAGGGATGGGTGGCCATTTGACGCGACCTCCAATTAGGCAGGCAAGAAAATATATTACTTAAATATAAAGGGGCACCGCGTCTGATACTCCACGGGCTATAGCGGCGGTCGGCTAAATAAAAGAAAATCACATTTAAAGTTTGTTCATTCTACATTTTCCGAATTTAAAATTAGATAAAACTTTTGCTGTACTTGCACTGCACCATGCACTCGTGTAATCTAGGCCCTAGCGCCCTAGGCTTCAAATATTTTTTTATTTAACAATTCTATAGGGCTGGGACATGGGAATAGCCACGCTGAAAATCAGATTTATAAAATAGGCAATGTATATAAAATCAGAATTTAAAATTCTGCTAGTGTACGCCCGACCTATTTTTGTCAGTGTCACTTGTCAAAGTTGGTTGACAAACATAGCACCATTTTTGAAATATTTTGAACAGAGAGTATTATTTTCTTTGATTTTGAATTTTGTCTGTCTGTACTAATCTTTATTTAATGTGTAATTTACCTACATATTTATTTTATTTTTAGTCGCTTTTCTAGAAGAGCACTGTTTAACTGGCTTTTTCAAATTTAAAATTTTCGAACTTTTGTTTGTGTACTGTAAAGCAGTTCTTTTGACAAAAAATTGGTTAAGTAGTTTTAATTTTTACACCTTAGGCTAAAGTAAAATGTATTCAAAAATATAATTTGTATGCATTTTACTCAATAAATTACATACCTACATAAAGCGAGATAGACGAACGGAGACCTATGACATCTTTCTTTGTGGTGTGGTGAGTACTTTTATCATATTTTTTTAAATTGAATACCTTTAAATATTAATACACTACACAAACATGAATGCATTATGTTAAGGTCTACATAAATGAGCTGTAAGGCTTTGGGCTCATGCAGATAAGTATTATTTCAATATGAATGTCTCAGATGGGCTATACCTACCATCCCTGTAAATAGATATAAAGTTTGAAAACTATAATATTTGAATCAGCAATAAAGAGATAGTTAAATGGTGCTACATGCTGCAGTATTTAGTGACATATGCTGTGTGGATTCAGATTCAGTGATACAATTTTTAACTTAGTCATAAAACATAATATGTAGGTATAGGTATACAGGTATGACAGTGCATATCACTAAATAAAGTATTTTCAACTTCTATTTAAGAAACCATGTATAAATTGTGACAAATTTACATAAGGTTGCTCATAGGTAGGTACATCTGAGTTGTCTTATTTCATTTATAATTTATCAATTAATTTTAATTTATAAAAAATTACATGTTTTTGGGATGGAGGCTATGATTAAATTATTTAAAAACCTTTGAATAGGGCTGTTATTGTATATGTACAGTGAAGAGATTGCAGAGCTTTACACATTGGATTTATAACATTCTTATTATGGATATGAAATGAACTAAAAAAATATTTTAGCTTATCAGGTAGAATATTAGAAAATATTGTATCTTAGGTATTTTTTCTTCTAAAGATTCAGTGCATTTAAATTCCGCATGACGTCATGATCAAGTACGATTTTCACTCGATAGTGACATCAATCACCCACACTATGAAACTTCAACGCACTGTTGTTGCAATCTTTTGGAATTTTCACTACTTTGATAAACCGAAAAATATGGGTCCATTATTTTTGGATAATCTGTCTTGGAAAGAGATGAGCAAGACCTTTGCCCAGAAGTGAGACAATTAAGGTTAATTAAAAAAATATCTAACTAATGGACTAAATAAAATAAAGTTTTCGGACCCAGTCCACTCACACAGAGAAGTTTCTCACACAACGGTGAGAAAATTTTTGTTTCATTTAGTATTTTATATGTATAATTAATTGTTAATGTATCTAATTGAATGTTATTTGTGTGTTACAGTGAACAAATATTTTTTTTTTATCTTATCTTAAAATGTGATTTTAATTGTATCCACAATTGATACATTGTCATCCCCCAGTTATATCAACTTGCCTCTGTTCCCTTAGCAAGATGGGACCAATGATGCGGTCAGTTTGTGGAAACCCATTCTTCTATAACAAGTAAGTATACTCTTGCCCCCAGCAGACCATAGGCTTCCGATGCTCTTGGATTTTAATAAAAAAAGGGATTATTGTTACAAGATTTTGACTTAATATTTTAAATACCTAACAAATTTTTGTAATTAGGTAGGTACATACCTAATTGATTATTTTATTTTTGGTATGAGATGAGCACATGTCTGAAATTATTGGTAAATTTAATCTAGTTCTTTTAGTTACATACAAAAAGAAATTATAAATATATATAAAAGGTTATTAATTGATGCAAGTTATAGGTCTCAGTACAGGTTAGTACTTCAGGACGGCAATGTTATAGGTAAAGACCTCTTACCTACGAGTATATATAGGTATTTTCCCATTGTGATTTAAAATTAAAAATAATTAAAATGCACAAATATTTGTTACACCTTAGACCTCATCTTAGCTTCCCATCAGGCTAGGTAGAGGTCAAACGCACTCAAATCTCTAATAAAAAATAAAAAATAAAAGCAGAACGAAGGAGTTTGCTACTAAATAATTTTTAAGAATATCTGTAATAGAAGCTAGAAAGTTTTTATTTGGCTATCTTATCCATGGTCATTTTACTAGACCACCTGCCACCTCACAAATAATTGTTTTAATATATTATTTAACTATAGGTAAGTATAATTTATATTTTTAGTTAAGTTAGTTTTAATTTAGCTTATATTTTAGTATGTTCAGTTTGTACTCTTATGTATTCTGTGGTTTAGTTGTTAATTTTACTATTTTTAGTTTTAATAAATAAACATATTATATAATAGTAAAAGATGTATATAGTTAGTTCCTTGTCTAGGCAAAACGAAACTCGGTCAAGTGATGAGGACACTAGTTTAAAATAATAAGTATTAAAGGTAAAACCCCACGCACCTTTCTCATTCTGCTCGTGTAATGTAAGACATTCGAAGTTTTCTATCAAAATAACACAAATCTCATGCCAGGCGGCTGTCTTCAAGTGCCTGGATTTGTAATCCTCACTAGTCCTGTCCCATAGCATGGGACGCATTTCTATAAGACTTAGCATATGATCTAAGTCTACGTTAAAACTGTCTTCCATTATTATATTAAAAAGATATCTTGTTTGTTTCTAAATAAGCGATTGCGTGTCTAATAAAGACGTCTTTAGTCTTGCGCACAGAGTAGACAGATGTCTAATACGTTCCGTTACTACGCAGGAAATATTCATTCAGTTGCCGCGGTTTAACGCTTGCTCAATAAAGTTTAACTTTTTGATCTTTTTTATTACAAATGGCTTTATAGAAATAGTAGAATATAAATTAATACAAAAGATTTGAAGGCATTATATACAAAATTCAGATCTTGGTTGATATTAAGAAGGAAGGAGCGTGGCGTGTAAACTGGTTCTCCGACCGTTCCATTTTGTCGTACAAAATGCCAAACGCAAAATTTTTATTGATCCGGCCGGCGCGGCCTTTACAGGAGTTTGAAATGAGTTTTATTGAATTATATTTCTAAGTAATCTTTACTTTACAAGAGGATCTAATAAAGGCCACTATTGTAATGTTATTGTAAGATTATTTGCAAGCGTAACTCAATTTTATAGTAGCGGCATCTAGGTTTGAATTGCTAAGGCTTTGATAGTTATTCGTGCGTTAATTTCTATTAATTATAGCATTCTTCTCTTCATTCATAATTTTTTTTAAACAAATATTAGATACCATGATTTCTTAAATTATCTATTATTTATTTGTGTTCAATATTGTAGATTTAAAACTAATGAATGATCTGCTTTCTCTTATTATAATTTTAAGTAAAATAGATTCTACTTTTATTAAAGAGAAGAAATATGAATATTGTAAATTAGACTTTTTTAAATTATTTTTTATTTACACTTGTTATGATTACGAAAGTCTGATTCGGATTCATTTGTGGTAACGCATAAATGGAATCTTTATAACGAATTAGATATATGCACTGGGACCCTATGGATATTTCTAGAAAGTTCATGTAGCCTACCTACTAGATCTTGCCTGACTCCGACCTAAAATATTCCAGAAGGAATCCCTTGAATTCGAGTTTCTTCTCCTCTCCATATATTCTCCTCTCCTTCTCTGATTCCATATATTTTGAACATTTCACATCATTCTCGAACATTCCAAATTGTTTTAGCTGGAGCATTTCACTACCCACTTTAAGATTATTCTGGTACTTTCTACTGCTAGACTGTTCTAGAACATTGGCGCCATTGACGATTGAATAAGTAAAATTTATAAAGAAACGGAAATACGTGGTGTCTTTTCTAGTGATTACCTGACTACCTGCAGCGGAGCTAAAAGGAATTACCTAAACTATGTGTTTCGCTGCTATGTATGTATGTATGTATGTTCCCTCGTATCTTCAAAGATATCTTTGATACCTTCGCAAATGAGGTATCGTCAGAATCTTCTTGGTTGTCCGCTGGTCATAGGCTGTGTGTAACGTCACAGTAAATCTACTGTGGCGCCCTCTTCTTCATCCAAGCGCGTTCCCGGTTGCATCCTCAGCTGTGCTGCTTCTGAGACCGTGGTTCGCTTTCCTGCTTTTTCTTCTCCAAATATAATATGCATGTAAATGGTCACCCAAGGATGCCAAACACCTTGCGTTGGACAACAAATAGCCGGAAAATTTTAAACGATTTGGCTATATTTTTACGACCGGCCGCCTGCCTGATGTCAACTCTCTTTGGGAATGCAATTGTAGCACGAGATGTTAGTGCTTAATCCTTTAGTCGTTTCTTACGACATCCACAGGAACAGATGGAGTGGTCCTATTCTAACCCGGAACCACACAGGTACCACCACTGTGGCGCCCTCTATAGGCCATAAAGTATTAAGGTAAAATATAAAATACTCTAATCATACCGTCTTCTTCTTCTCCTGCAGCCCTTTATCACCCAATGCTGAGTGTAGGCCTCTAACAATGCACGCTATTTCGTACGATCTTTAGCTTTCCTCATCCAAGTCTTTCCGGCAACTTTGACCAGATCATCGGTCCACCTTGTAATTGGTCTATCAACGCTTCTCCGGCCAGTTCTAGGTCTCCACTCAAGCACTACTTTTCCCCAACGTTGGTCTATGGTTCGGCATATATGGCCCGCCCATCCTCACTTCCTTTGCGCTACCACCTTGGCTATATGTCAGTGAGTCTCGTCCGTCTACGAATTTAATCATACCGTGTAGGGTATCCAATGAAGGGGCTAAATTAGCACATTTTAAAATTATTTAACTTATTAGCTGTTTCCCCTTGCCGTGCTTGCATTAACTGGATAAACGTACTTTTCAGCTAGAATTTCCTGAAGTCGGGATTTAGTTTTTAAAACTATATCTTGTAGCTGTTCACGACAATATTCTACAGTGTAGTAAATATGTATGTTTGATTTAATTCCTTTGGCGAAATTATTATTTTTTCAGCCAAAAAAAAATATATTTATTTATTTCTAGGTACCTCTATCCTAAATGCAAAAGTTCTTTTATCCTGAATAAAGATAGAAGACCAAGTATGATTAAAATTTACGATTGACCGAAATACCACGTGTTTCCATGCTGATGTTTTAAGACGGGCAGACTGACGGGCGCCCCGTTTGTTTATAGACATCGACTGTATGTAAATTGGCATCAAATCGTATGAAAGTGGATCCTGGTTTATTGTCTGCATTTATCTGTTTGAATTAGTATCATATAACATGTAGGTACGTTATGAAAGGTACTACGTTACCTAGGTATGTTTAAGGCGAAGATATAGGCAAATGGCCTTGAAGTGTGAAATAAATTGTTAACTCGTAAATATGGTGATAATTTCCATATTTCTCTACGTCATGCACTAGATAGCCCTTTAAATTATTTTATGAACTGCCGTTAAAACTATTATTGGTGATCCGTCTAGCTTTAAAACTTGCCGTGACCACTTTTGGCGGAGGCAAGTTTTAAAGCTAGACGGACTAATGTAAATACTTTCAACGGTGGTTTATAAAATAATTTAAAGGACTATCTAGTGCATGACGAAGAGTAATATGGAAATTATCTCCATATTTACGAGTTAACAATTTATTTCAAATGAGGGCGCCACTTCAAGGTCATTTACCTATACCTTCGCCTTAAAATTCTATTTTGAGGCACTACTACACTGTTGGTGCAATTTCTACAAAAAGCCTGCCTTCATTTTCAGGGTTCCGTAGCCAAATGGCAAAAACGGAACGCTTATGGATTCGTCATGTCTGTCTGTCCGTCCGTATGTCACAGCCAATTTTTTTCCGAAACTATAAGATCTGTACTGTTGAAACTTGGTAAGTAGATGTATTCTATGAACCGCATTAAGATTTTCACACAAAAATAAAAAAATAATGATTTTTGGGGTTCCCCATACTTTAGAACTAAAACTCAATTTTTTTTTATTAAACCTATACATGTGGGGCATCTATGGATAGGTCTTCAAAAATGATATTGAGGTTTCTAACATAATTTTTTTCTAAACTGAATAGTTTGCGCGAGAAACACTCCCAAAGTGGTAATGTTGGTCTTATTTTACTATTTTCTTATTTTAGAAGTTAGAGGGGGGGGGGGGGGCTCCAACTTCCAAAAAAGAAAATAATAAAAAAAAAATATTGGTTTGAACGACATCTAGTAAGTAGTTTTTTTTTAATACGTCATAAATCGTAAAATGTTACTTGCTGCTACGGAACCCTTCATGGGCGAGTCCGACTCGCACTTGGCCGCTTTTATTGTGATCTACTTAGTGCCTCTGTCTGATTCTTCAGTAGGTTACCTAGTTGTAATCTACAAAAATCTTAGACTTAAGATCTATGTCAAATATGTACTTGTTTTTGGTTTATGTTTTAATATTGAAGTAATAGTAAAATGGAAAAGTGATTTTTACTAACTATGCCGTTTCCTTTTTATGTCTGTATTCGCTTATCCTTATTTTAGATCGTACCTACAAGTAAACTTCCTACTAAGGAAGTTTCTATCATTAAGTACTTATACTCGTATAGTTATTACAATTTTGAGGAATTTCCTATTCATCTTTTTTAAAAATAACGGTTTCGGAATGCTATTGCATAAATTGTTAGACAAAGTTTTAGCTCTAGGCGGCGATATAGGCCAGCACGGTAATAATATACGTAAAATATTCAATGACCTAAGCCGAGGACATGCCCCTATTGCTCTCTCTCATACATTGTTTTCTCTTGCAAGTAATAATGTCGTAACTCGTAAATATACGAATGCGTTTTCATTGAATAGTTCAATAGCTTCAGTTAAAGGTCATTAACATAATTCTGCTTTCTAAAAAATTGTAATAACTTTTTGATAGATTGTCTATTTATTCCTCTAGTTAGATAGGTACCTTTATAAAGTAACTGAAAAATCTGAACTACGTAGATAGGTACGTTTCTAAAGAAGAAAACATAGAAAACTATGAAAAATAAATCACCTGCAAAGTAATTTTATATTAATTAGGTAAGTAATTAATAATATTTTATTCCTTCAATATTCTATTAATTGTTTTTTTAAATATTGGTACTTACTGAATTGTAGCTTTAAACGAGCTAAATTCTTCGAATCTATTTTTTATATATCCGACAGTGAGAAGAGAACTATATTATCTTTGATTGGATTTCATGGTCGACGAGTAGATGAGTAAGACCATAAGATTTTTTAAATCTGAACGAGCAAGTAGATTTAGGGGCTGCCAAAATGGGGTTGTAAAAGGGTAGCAAGTTAACAGGTCGGGGCGAACTACTACCTGTACTAAATAAGGAATGTCTCAAAGGACAGTGGACAGAAGAGGTAGGCGTCACTTTTTGATGTAAGGGCATCCAGTTTACCTTCGAAATATATTTATCCTCTTTAGACTGTATGCCACTGCAATAAACAATATTTTTAACGTCACACTCAGTGCACCAAAATAACTGCAAGCTTTCTTTGGCCATCTGCTGACTTATTTTTTGACGTGACAACGTCTTATAACTACTAATACTACGGGCTGCATGCACGAAAAAGATGACGTCATTGTCGCGTTCCGCAAGCGAGAGCGCGGCACGAACGAGAGAGAGGCATGATCGGCTCGAGCGATTGGCTCAGTTCGGAATGTTTGACGTTGTCACGTCAAACTACCGTCCGTAAACCGACTTTACAGACAACCAATTTTTTTTGCAGATTCTGTGATTGATATTTATTTGTTATCCAGCTACGATACTTTATAGACAAATTTAGATTGACGTATTGTATGATTTTGTACTTACTTCTATAAATTTTGTACGACTAAAGTAAGAGTTTGATCATTATATTCTTTACAATCTGCTATAAGCATTTTAAAAACAGCTACAGGAACAAAGGGACCGCAAGTCCTCGATGGCAGATGCGGTGTCCCAAATTTGGTACACAGTCTTCACCTCGGACCTGCGTGTTGTGCATCCATAATGAGTAAGGAGAATGTTTTGACTGTACCAAGAAATGTGTAAATACCAACGACAATGACATTGTTCTTGACGTGTTGAATATCGAAAGTGGCATAGGTTTCCCTATTGCTTTTGAGTTTAATGTGTCTTTTTGGTTGAATTAGTTTCTGTTCCGCTGAGCCTGCGGTGTGGACTGTATCGATGTACAGAAGGAATATTGACATATTTTTATTATGTAAGCAATGCTTCTTCATGTCGAGTCAAAATAACCATTTCGTGGCGAAAGTTCAGCCAACCAGCGTTACCGACTGTCCGTCCTTGTAAATTACTCAGGGTGCACAGTACGTATTACAAATGAAGAAGCATAGGTAGGTACGTATTATACAGGAGTGGATAAATTAGATAAACCATTTGGGTAACCTCCTTTCAGATACCTACTCTTCAGAGGTACTTTCAGATAGGTACGACAAAAATACAAATTAATTCACGAAGGTATCTAAGTACATATATTTACTAAGTACCTATTCTTACGCAAGTACATATCTTTAGGTATGTAACTAGGTAGTTATGTTAGTATGCTATTGCCACCTGAAACCTGTGTTATCGACGTGTGTAGGAAATAATAACGTATATTATTGCATGCTGTTTTTAAACCTCTTTAAATTGCAGTAATTTACATTGACATCGCGATTGGGTTCACGATCAGTGCCTCATTCAACAGCACAACGTTATAATTAGGTATATGTAAGTATCTATGGCAGAACGTGAATTTAAAAAATAATGTAACCTAGTATTTTACACTTATGGAAGACCGTATAGGTACTCCGCAAAGTTACCGCCTTCTGATAGTCTTCCTTCATCGATAGCGATGGCAATCCAAGAACGAAACATATTAAACGCCAAGAGAAACAGTACAGTATATTTTAGTATTGGTAGCAGAGCGTTGGTACATGTACCTACCTACAGTACATATGTCAAGTGACAAATGAAAACAACAAATACATACAATGTTAAATAAAGAAAGTATCACCGATGCCAGAGCATGAGGTGCAAAGATGCAATTGAAAAATAAGAATGCAGATGCAAAATAAAGAAGGCTACTGTCGCTAGCGAGATCTATGTATAATATTTATGTCGATGGCTGTCGTATAAAAATTAAAAATGATTAGGATACCTACTCTTAAACGGGAATTAGAGGATTGTCGAGAAGATTACCTGGAAAAATGATAAAAATCTTATTTCGCGAAGTTAATAAATCACTAGACAGGCTATCATCATTAGCTGTTATGTTAAACCAACTTTTGTTTATTTAAACCTCATCCTAAATTAATACTGGTGGAGCAACTATAAAAAAAGTGTAGCAGAAAATATCGGTCAGTCACATCACATTGCCTGTGCCACAGTAAAGACGCTTAGTATCTCAAGTGCGATGACATGCAAAGGGCTCATGTACCTATACCTAGACGAGACGAGTACCTAGTTGCCGCGTGCGTCTGCAACTTGCGTGGCTTAAAAACAAGGCTGGCCCAGTGTAGCGTGACAGTCGACATCAACCTTCGCGGCGAAACGCGGCATGCATCACCTGCGAGCATGACGAACTGACGCGCGCGAAATTACACGTACCTGAAAATTAAAAAGTTCTAAATGTTTACACCGATTAAAAATATAGGCCAGAAATAAAGTGCCAGTGACAATTTAATTAAATTTTAAATTTTGAACGCGCCTACGTAATTTTGACTTTTATTTTTTTATTTTGAACATTTGAAGTGAAAATGGGTTTGAAGCCTGAAGATGATAAAAGGCCCAGCAAGCTGGCTATTATGGAGGATGAAACGCCGAACGCACAAAGTAAGTTTTAAGAATAAGTAAAAGTTTATTTGCATGACAAATAGAAATGCGGTTTACCCATAGGTACGTTAATTATGATTAGTTAGTAAACATTAAATAACGTTGCATTGCATAGGTAGCTACTTACACTTTCTAATATTAGTATGAAGTTCGTAAATACTATTTACTAACATGCAGTAAGGTATTACATGAGGACATGGTCTGAATTAAATTTTATTATTATTATTATATTATATTATTATTAATAAACTGCAATTTAGCAAAAATAAATTTATTTTTTTAATATTATAGAATATTAGATACTTATTGAAATATTTGTATAATTAGGTACCTATCAAACAGAAAAAGGATCTAATGTTATTTCTCACTCACATGAAGCCACAATAAGTTATATTAACATAAAGAGTCTTCTATGCCGGCCGGTGCCCAAAGTACCTAAATGACAAGTGAAGTGAATTAAGAATGAAATTGAAAATTGTTACGAGATAACGAGACTTTACGAGACCTTACATGTAGTCGACGAGAACTTATTAACAACATTTTTTTTTAATTTAGCCCAAAAATTATTTTGGGAGTTAATTCTGAGGAGCCCTGCAAAGTTGAACTGGTTAAACGAATCTTGAACTAGCAACAAAAAATTGCATGTTCATTTGATCTATTTTTAACGTAGTGTATACTGATTTTAATACTTGTAGAATATTTATTAAAACACTTAAAAAAATTAAAAGTAAACGATAAAGCCGTTTGTCATAATCTATTTAAAATATAATGTTTCATATTAACTCTTATACGTAAGTAGTTACCTATTTGAATAAAAAATTGAAATTAATAAATAAGTACTCAATTAAAATTACAACAAGTAGGTACAGAGTTAGATGCTCAATGCATCCAACTCTGTACTTGTTGTCCTTTGGTTAATATGTATTTTTCAATAAAGTAGATAAAAATACTTACATATGAACTTATTTTTTTTAAAATTAAATAAATGGGCAATGTCACAAGGCGAATACATTTCTAAATAGGTAGGTAGGTACATTAATACATTTCGATCGAGAAGGCATTGATTTTTATTACTTAGACAATTTGCATAACCGACTAATGAACAACGAAAATTATATAACAGGGCCTTCAAAACCTGATATCGAATTACATTATCATAATAGCTGCATGGTTTTTATTGTTTTTCGTTTTGTAATGCTCGTAAATTCGGTTTTGAACACTTATTATTTTTACAGATAAAAATAAAGTTATAAATAAAACTTTAAAGTAACATAATCTAAACTGAACTGCTTGCTATCTTTTTTACTTACAAATAATGGTAAACTTTAGAAACCCAAATACCTCTTATAAATAGGTAATAAAAATATTGATATTTAATAAATTAAAAGATTGGAATTCATGTTTCTTAATTTAAAATAAACAAAAAAACAAATGCTTATCTAGCACCATCCAAAAATACAATGATTTATAAGTATTTATAATTGCGAGAAATTTGTCCTTTTCTACTCAAATAAGTACAAGAATGACAGTCACAGTTAAAAGAAATAAAGGAAGGTGATTCCATAATATTTTAAAAATTCCGATTTCTTATCAATGAAGGTAGAGCAAGTGCATTGCTTTAATATTTTTTTGATTAGCCGCGGTACCAAGGCCAGGGCATTACGACCATAAGAGCCACCGCGAGTTCACGTGGGAAGCTAATTGGTTTATAATGAAAATTCTTTGCTATTTGACTGCTACTGCATTCTCGCCGGTAATTGTTTGTCGGTCTATAATATTTGGTAACTTGTTCCGGTCGGAAGTAAAATAACAAACTAACTACCTACTTAGTTATTAAAATTTATTGGAAAACGGTTTTCGTGTCCCCAATATCTACTCGTACCTATTTAAAACCTCTATTAGAGCCTGGCCAATAAAAGCTGACCCTTAAAAACCTAAGCGGATTTTTTTTTAAATACACATTTTTTGAAGTGAAAACTATAGGCGCGTTGGGCATTTTTTGAGGTGGGAAAAACTATTGAACTCGCGATACTGTTACCGACACCTCACGTAAATGTTCAAGTTTTCACTTCTGTGGCATTTTTTATTTCATTTAAATCCTATTAAATTTTATAAATGTGAAATAACTTATCAAATTAAATTATAAATGAAGCTAAGAATTAAAATGTATCAAATGTGTTTTAAAAAAAAGAAAATAACTTAGGACATTTTTAAATTTGCCTCGTTTTTTTAGAGCCAGCTTTCGTTGGCCACGCTATAACGAAAAGTAATTTAAACGTAAATAAATGGTAATATCGTAACGTAATTTATACATTATCAAACAAATGGCGCACAACTAAAGTTTGCAAAATTTTCCGTTCCGCATTTTTCTAAAATAGCAAAACAAAATAATAATTATTATGAAAATTGCTGTATTTTAAATTTCTTCTGCATCTTTTGGCAATTAATATTATTGTAAGCTACCTGCAGGCAAATCGCATCCATCCGTTAAGGAAGTAAAGTACGACGAATAAAAAAAAACTATTTTTAGATAATATTAGTAACAGCAACAGCAGTAAAGACTGACAGACCTAGATCTGCCCATGAGTAAGTTATACAAACTGAGTTTTTAACCACCGGCAAATTTTTGAGAAGTTCAGTCCATGATACGGAACTATTTTCTATAAAAAAAAGTTAATTGAAAATAATTAAAAAATTTTCGTCCTCCCATACAAAATCCGTTTGGCAGAACGCTGCTGATTTGTATGGGAGGACGAAAAATTTTTATCTATTTGTATTTAAAGAATGTAGTTCAGTATCATGGACTGAACTTGCTTCAAAAATTTTACTGGTGGTTAAAAACTCAGCCTGTATAGTGAGAAATCGCAAACTTTTAATGAATTAGATAACAAAATCGGCTTAAGTATATTTTTTTATGAATATGGAGGTTAGCTAAAAATAATACATATAATGCTACTCGTACTGGATCATAAATTGTAAAATTAGAAAATATTACTAAGTTATCAAGCAAAACAAGACTCAATTCCATGTTAATAATAATGCAAACACAGAAACATAGTTTAACGATTGTCAATGACATAAGTAATTTTTATTTTGCAGTATCGAAGTAGTTCCTTCGATTTCATGCTGCACCAATACGTGACCATTTAAAAGCAATCATGGAGTTTTATTGACGTTGCTTACTTGCTGACTATAATATTTTCGATGTATAAGAATGTAGAAACGTATTTGATAATATTTCGTTATGTAATGATAAACAAATTGCGCTATTAAACGTGGTGGTTTTGAAATTTTGATAGCAGCCTCAGTTTTTTTAACTACTGGATAATTAACTACCTTTCCTTAACGACATATGTATTCTCAGAAATGTTCTACAGTAGGTAGGAATGATTAACTAAGGTACGCCAAAATTGTAACCAATACCCATCGAAATATAATTCTCGTATATTATGATTTTAAAATAGCCTAAAGCACAATACATATATTATTGTGCCTAAAGTAAACTTAATTTAGACATAGACATAGACAGTTTATATTATAACGCTATGTATACATATATAGTGTATTGTGTGTGTGTGTTTTATTTTTTTATCTAGAGAGATAAAAAATAAAGATTGTAAAATATTGCACAAATTAAATTATTTTTCTTTCTTTCATACATACATAGCGACGAAACCCGAGCCTCCGTCTAGCTTCGCCGTAGGCGCGTTCTGTCAGTTCGGATATAATTATGACGTCTTGAAAATTGCTTTTTTTTCGTACTGTCTGCGGTACTGTGTAACACGGTATCACAGTGACCGTGAATATGTAGGTAACATAGCGCATTTACCCACGTGCGATCTAATTTCGAAATCGAATGAAGTTATCGATGTATCGATATTGACAATCGACTCGATAACAATGTTGCGAAATGTCCCTTGTGCTAAGAGACATTCGATCACATATTTTTCAATGCATGAAAATACATGTCAAGGATTTTTTGTACCTGATGAAGTTAATTGTAGTTGTCACGAAATTGAATTTATTGACGTCACTTACGTATGCCGATGCAGTACCTGATTATGATTCTTTCTTCTCCGGTGAGGGAATACATTCTTCTTCTTGGAAACATCATGATCATGAGGAAACCCGCACGCTAGTTCACTACTTTGTATAATAATTATTGTTTTGTTGTCACTAGATTAAAGTTGTAATTATTTGAAAGGAAACGGGAGATAACCATTTTAATATTTTGTCTCTAGTAAGCCCTAGATAACCCTTCAAACAATTTATTATGAAGTACTGTCTACAGTTTAAAGTGAGAACGTGAAGTCGAAAAACGGCCACTTTTGGCAAATGTGCGAAGAAAAGCTTCGCGTTCTCACTTTAAACTGTAAAAAGTAGTTCATAAAATAGTTTGAAGGGTTATTTATCTAGGGCTTGGTAGAAACAAAATTTTAAATGATATCTACGTTTCCTTTTAGCGGCCTTTCTCCCAATGTCTTCCCCATTAGAGATAAAAGACTTAGTATGTATGAACAACATAAAGTAGGGCATTTCCAATAGTCCAAGTTACTGAGCAAACAACTTACTTCTTTACGCAACCAAATTACAGTTCGGTACTCTAACTATAGGATGTCGTTTTCAATGAGTGTTCCGCTGCGATTGCAAAACGTACAATGTACGTACATTACGCAGTTAGGCGCTAAAGGAAATCCTTGGTGTATTAAAAATAAGCAGTCGTTTCGATCTAAATAGGTAATCTGCTCCTTTCGCAATCCTCTTTTGACATACTGACAACCTACACGACGAAACAGAAAAGTAATATTATATTGTTGACAGTATTATTTACTGGGGTTATTTACGGGTGAGAAAATAAAGCTGTGTAAATGGAACCAACTTTACGTCCCGCGCCGTCTTTCAACAAACGTCAAAACGTAGCCGAGCTGCATTTTTTTTTTCTTTCTGAATACTGCCTCTAGAGCAATAGATAATTTTTTATATCATTTAATTTTACTATAGGCATGCCTCTATGTTTTACTTTTTTTCAAAAATCTAAAATAGGTTAGGCGAATAGGTAGACAAAAAAACTGATCTAGGTATATTACGAAAAAAAGGTAAAAAAGTTGTGGTTTACCGCCAAGCTTGGTTTGGCGTGCAAGAGAGCTGTGTAAATAGATTCATATAGCAACAGGTGTTAGATCTCCTGTAAATGTAAAAAATATTGTTGGTGCAAGCCGCGCGATGATATCACCTTTGGTGGCCATCAATTAGTCATAGACATTTCTTTCTTTAGAAATATTGAACCGTACCTCTTATGGTCAGTTTACATCACAGATCTGTATATATGTACTTGATCCATGGTCTGTGGTTCACACCGAGATGCGACGCGACGTAGCGCGCAATTTGGAAGTAATATAGAACTTATTTATTAGACAAAAATATAGGTAGTAATTTCAGCGGCAGACCGCTAGCCGCGCTGCGCAGCGCTGCATAAAGCGCGGCGCAGCGGGCTCTTTCTGAAATCTCACTCTTCCAAAGTGCGCGCTACGTTTCGTCTCGGTGTGAACTGACCCTTACTGTTTTTGACAGCGAGCCGCGACTCATCCTTTCGCATCCTCCTAGGTTTCTTGAGTTTATAGGGATCTAGTTTTCAGAAAGACGGATAAAGAAAACAGTACAAAATATTTTTGTGTGCATTCACCACGACTTCGCCAGAAGTGACACTTTACGCCAAAAAAAAAGCGGCCAAGTGCGAATCGGACTCGCCCATGAAGGGTACCGTAGCAGCAAGTAACATAATAATATATAAGTTCTAAAGGTAAATTGTGGTTTACGACGTATTAAAAAAAACTACTTACTAGATCTCGTTCAAACCAATTTTCGGTAGAAGTTTGCATGGTAATGTACATCATAATTATATTTTTTTTAGATTTATCATTCTCTTATTTTAGAAGTTACACACACACATTTTACCACTTTGGAAGTGTCTCTCGCGCAAACTATTCAGTTTAGAAAAAAATATAGGTATAAGAAACCTCAATATCATTTTTGAAGACCTATCCATAGATGTATCCCACACATAAAGGTTTGATGAAAAAAAATTTTTGAGTTCAAACTATGGGGAACCCCCAAAATTTATTGTTTTTTTTTCTATTTTTGTGTGAAAATTTTAATGCGGTTCACAGAATACATCTACTTACCAAGTTTCAACAGTATAGTTTCTGAAAAAAGTGGCTGTGACATATGGACAGAGAGACAGACAGACAGACATGACGAATCCATAAGGATTCCGTTTTTTGCCATTTGGCTACGGAACCCTAAAAAGCCAAGGGTAGGCTAAGACATAAAATTATTTACTTACACCTAAGGCGATAATGGTCTGAGAGCTGGCATACATTTTTGGGTAGGTATTTGGGAGACCAAGAAGAGCATTTATAGATCAAGTAAAGGATAAAGTTGACGCCGTGTCGTATAGGGAGGTCAAAAGGATGGCTCAAGAGAGGGAGACATGGAAACTACTTCACTTACAAGAACGCGGCGTAGTTCAATAGATTTGAGGAAGTACGAGTATATACAAGTTTTCAGCTTGCCTCATATACCTACCCAAAAATGTTTGCCAGCTCTCGGAATGTAAAGACAACCTCAGACAGAATCCTCAGATGACTTTACCACCTTCGACTCGGGTGGCCAATTTCTGCGAGTGAAGACAATTTTTTTAGGGTTCCGTACCCAAAGGATACAAACGGGACCCTATTTTAGGGTTCTGTACCCAAAGGGTGCAAACGTCCCTATTACTGAGACTCCGCTGTCTGTCCATCTGTCCGTCTGTCTGTCCGTCTGTCTGTCTGTCTGTCTGTCCGTCAGTCACAGGGCTCTATCTCTTGAACCGTAATAGCTAGACACTTGAAATTTTCACCGATTATGTATTACTATGTGGCGGATATAACAACAAATACTAAAAATAAAAAATAGTTAAAAATTAAAGGGGGTCGTCATACAAGAAACGTGTTTTTTTCAGTGTTTTTAACTTGATCTTCATAATGGCATTAACTAGACACTTGAAATTTTCACCAATCATGTATTACTATGACCACAATAACAACAAATACTGAAAATAAAATAAAGTTTAAAATTAAAGGGGGTCGTCATACAAAAAACGTGTTTTTTAGCGTTTTAAAATATTGTACGGTGGTACGGAACCCTTCATGTACGAGTCCGACTCGCACTTGCCCGTTTATTTATAATAATAAGTATAATCTTAATTACTTTTAGTTTGTATGTTTGACACGTTGATGTCTTTTGTTTGGCAATCTACAAATAGGCACTCACATAAAATATAGACATTAAAATTCTCGCCACTGTATCAAAAATCCCCCTGACGTACCTACATACACGTAAACATCGAAAATATTCCTTTCGTGCTGGTCTGGGAGAAAAGAAAAAAATATAGAATGTGTCAGCTGCTTTTCTTCACGCGCAGCAAAGAGAATGGGCGAGAATCTGCATCATAATATCATACCTATTATAATTTCCTTTTCCACCTTCATGCCCCATCACGCTAAGAGTGGCCTGGGACTTACCGCCCTAGGCTCTGCCTGACCCGTTAGGGATAAAGACGTGATAGTGTATCTGTATCTAGTATATTATCTAGTAAGTACTATATTATGGTTTTTCTCTTATGATGAAAGCATCAATTAAAATTCTCGTCACTGTATTATAAATACCCGTTATGTAGGTACCTACACATAAACATTTAACGTCTTATTATAAAACAACGACTAACTTTATTACAATATCATTATCCGTCTAAATCAATGGTCATTGACAGATGAGATAGGTAGTGTCATTTTACTAGATGTCAACTTGATTTGGGTGGATAATGATTTAAACCAAGTAAGTATTAGACTATTTTTTAACACATTGAAGGATAGTAGGACGCCTAGAGACGGAATCAATTGTTATTTCTATTGTGTCTGGCTAGCTTAGTGTCCATCAATGAGAATTAATGTCACTTGTCATTGATCAGCATTGATCATATCCATTTACGGGTTTCGATTGACAAATGCAAAAATTCATATACATAGGTACTTCTTTATACACTGTAAGTACTAAAAATCCCCCTTGCGTAAATAAAATTCTAGTAATTTTTCCCTAAAACAGGTTTTCGGTACACCGTTCGCATTTATAACTCCGATTAACTAAAAATAGTGAAGGTCGTAGTAATTTCGAAGTGTCTTTGTTATTTCGCTCTTTGTGGCTGTTTTGATCGCAATTTTTCTGGAAAATTACCATGTGCGTGACCAGTCTGACCAGTCACTGAACATTGGGTGTTTTGGTGGTATTTTATTGTTACTATCACAATAGAGTGTGAGTGTCACATGAATTCACAGGATTCCTGAAGGTGTTAAAACATTGAATCATATACCAATCAATTGTCATTTGAATCTTGGCTGGAAAGATTCATATGACACCTTTTAGAGGAAACTGTAAACTCAATATTTTCGAAGAAACTCGTCTAAGTCGTTAAAGAATAGAATTTTAATATGTATAATACTTAATTAAATAAGAATTTTAAAGTTTTTATAATATGATGATTAATCTAAGGATGTACCATTATGAAATGGTACATCATATTATGAAAACTTTACCACCATATTATAAAATCACGCTGGACATTTATTTGCATTTCAACAATAAATCAAATTCTGATTCAAATAAAGCTGATAATAGCTAAAGTATACGGAATTTCCCCAAATGCAATGCACCCAATCCCCTAGATCCATGCCCTAGATGACAATAATTTGACGATGTCAAATCAGACACTTTTTTCTACACACTAAAACAATATTTTTTTCTAGGTATGGGATTTGTATAAAAATCGCTACCGCGACGTCATAGTTTTTTGGAGTCAAATTGACGTTGACACACAGAATTCATGCTTACCAGTACCAAATTATTTCTTTATGACCAGTCATCTACCTAATTCTAATATTAGGTTCTCCCTAATTTACCAAATCTACCTACCGGTGGACCAATTAAACCAAATCCTGCAACTGCATTTTTTTCCTTTTTTGCTCTTGCAACATGATTTGTTTTCGAGAGCTATTACGAGTATCAAACCGACAATCAGTGTTTCTCAGAATAACGCATTATCAAAGTGTAATCTCACCAAATCTCACTTCACTTCACTTGCATAACGCTGTGCATTGTATAATCACCAAAGTGACTGTTGATTTGTCTGCATATTTCGATATGACTTGTTTAATGGTGCAATGAATGTATTTTGTACTACACTTATTTCGATTTAAATATAGTCATAAGTACCTACGTAACAGTTTTGAATGGGAGTAAAGTTCTCCAACTCTACTTACGAGTAGGTAAGTAATTCAGCGTTTGTTTGTTTTATATCTTTATTGCACAAGAAATAGTTACAGTTAAATAAGTAATAGACCAAAATATTTTGTACAATGGTGGACTTATCCCATAATGGGATCTCTTCCAGTCAACCAAGTATCGGCGAAAGAATACAATAAATGGACATAACGGCCAAAAGTCAACGTACAATTGCAATAAAATTAATTTAAAGTCTTAAATCTAAAATAAATTATATATTATATATCTATAATACATAAACTAATACATAAGAAAATAATGTATCTATAAATATTACCAACTTAAATAAATAAAATACATACATTACAATATTATATTAGCTCAAAATGTCTGAGGAACCTTCGTAATATCCTCTGAGTCTGGCTTTGAAGGAATCGAGTGAGGGCGCATTTTTTAAGTCCACAGGAAGCGCATTCCATAACCGGGCAGCAAGAACCGAAAATGAGTTTTCGTATGGCTGCTTTTAAGTTTGTTTGATTGAAAGTTAAACAATATCTCGTGTATCTTTGCTCGCAACCGGGAAATTTGTTAGGAGAGTATATAGATAAGACTAATACTTATTATGCCGTGCCTTATCCAGTTACTTAGGGTCGGTCCTTTTTGTACCGCGGCACCAGGACGCTCGGTCCCGGATGTCAAGTTGTGACCGCTTGGTGGTATTTATGGTTGTCCACCACGTGGAAAGTGGTCTCCCTTTGCCTTTCTTCTTGCAGGGAATTGCCAAAGCTCTTTGGACTAATAAAATATATGTTTGTTATTGTAGCGAACGGTCATTGAACAGTGCAAAGCGTATGTAAATAAGATTTTATAGGTTATACGTGACAGTTGTTCAAATAAGATGGAATGTAGTGCACATATTTTTATGCTATTTTAATGCCATTTTTGAGTACATAAGTATCGTATGCTAATTTTTGGAGCGTTCCAAAAAATTTGCCTTTTCCATACAAAAGTGTGCAGAAGCCCGGGCGATTTGTATGGGACGTCGGATTGTTTTTCGTTTTTTTTACTGTTATTTTAATTGCATTATACTTTAGTGATTCGAAAATGATGAAATAATTCGATTTATTACGGGTGCCTATGTCCCTTCCACGTTGTGTATGGCCTTTTATTTCGTAACTCTAGTCACACACATTATCCTGCTGATGTAGGTAGGCAGTAGGCACTCCCACACATACCATTGTTATTTGCTGTATGTGTGACTGTCTGTACTGTACATTCAACGTTTACGGATAATGCCGGACGTCCGCAAGACCCTCAACTCTTCAAGCCTTGCGTATCTGCCAAGACGGGAAGTTTCCTCATTACTGGCATTAAAATGTGGCAATAAAATAAAACTGGCTAAGTACGAGTCACACTCGCACATAAAGGGTACCGTTTCGTCTTGATTAGGTACTCAAACGCATACCGAAACAGAAAATTGTCTTTTGCATTAATTTTTAACTTAATTTTTATAGTTTTTTTCATAGATGCTACAGAAATACACATTTTGTGACAATCTATCAAAGGAAAACCTTGGCCCAAATTATTTTATACAAGATTTTTACCATTCCCACCTGTGAAATAAAACCATTATAACATTTAGAAATTCATCATAGTCTTTATAATATAACTAACCGATGTCTAAAATATGTTTAAATGATGGTAACAAAACAGCTGTGTCATACGTACACATACTAGAACAAGTAAATAAATAAGTCCCACGTTTAAATACGCAGTAGCGTCAAGCCATTAATAAAAAAATAAATAAAAAAAGTGCTTATTTAAAAGTTCAATATCTACCTTTGTATAAAATGATCTAAATTGAAATAAATAATGACTAAATTCTTGTAGTTTTAAATACAAGACCAAAGTCAGTACTTGCGGATTGACTATTTTGACAGATGTCAAGTTGTTGTAGAGGTAGATAAGTAGATTTTATCAGTTATCTAAGTAAGTACTCAAGATAAATCTTTCTTTGTTGATAAAGTGCAAATAGGTAGTTACTTTGTACGGCGATTCTTAAAGTAATCCTTACGTTATCTAAAAGGAAATATCATAAATATCCAACTGATTTTCATTACCCGATTACGGTGAGTCAAAAGGAGGGTTATGTTTTTCGCCGCTATGTATGTATGTATTTTTTTTCATCTCTTCCCTTGTATCTTTAATGATATCCATGTAAGGGACCATGGATATCATTGAAGATACAATGGAACAAATGAGGTATCGTTGGAAGCGTCTTGGCTGCGCGTTGGTTACAGGCTATATTATGACGTCAGAGTAAATTCAATATAGCGCCCTGTATAGGTCATAAAGTAATATAAAAAAAATATAATAAATTAAATCATACAGTGTAGGGTTAAAATGAAAGGGCTTAATAAGAACATTTTTTTTATTTTTTTTATTAGAGATTTGAGAGTGCGTTTGACAGAGGTCAAACGCACTCAAATCTGTAGATAGAGATCTAGCCTGGTGGGAAGCTAAGATGAGGTCTAAGGTGTAACACGCAGACCCAAAAAATGCCTATTCACTCTTAAAATTATGCCTATTCCGAAAATATACCCGGCCATCTATCTATCTATAATTTAAGAACTACGTTCTTGTCGGTGGAGTAGTTTCCATGTCTCACTCTCTTGAGCCATCCTTTTAATATACCCATACCTCTACAATATTTTAGCTGTTTCTCTCTACACCCTGCTGTGCTTGTAATAACTGGATATACGTACCTACTTTACGGCAAGAATCTTGTAGTGATTGGGTTTTAGTTTTTAAAACTATATCTTGTTGCTGGTAGGTCTTTTATGAACACAATAGAACCTTTGCAATGTTAATTAATTTATTGTAGCAAACAAGGACTTTTCCTTTAAGGCCGTACCTGAATTTTCCGGGGTCCAGTGCTGCCCCCATTTAAAATAAATCATTTCAAAGAAAATGGAGACATTATATAAAATTTTGCTACTATCAAGTCCTAGATAACCCTTCATAGTATTTTATGAACTACTGTTTACAGTTTATAATGAGAACGTTAAGCTTTACTACGCACATTTGCCAAAAGTGGCCGTTTTTCGCAAATGTGCGTAGTAAAGCTTAACGTTCTCACTTTAAACTGTGAACAATAGTTCATAAAATACTTTGAAGGGTTATCTAGGATTTGGTAGTAGCAAAATTTTAAATAATATCTTCGTTTTCTTTGAAATGATTTATTTTAAATGGGGGCAGCACTGGACCCCGGAAAATTTAGGTACGGCCTTAATGTAAGACATTAGAAAAATAATTAGGAAAACGTCGCGTCGCTCGCGGCTGCTAGTTCAGTCATTCTAGCTTAAAAATGGCAAGATTAATGTAGTATTAACTATCAGAATATGTTAATTGAAGACCTAAGTTAAATTTTATCTACTCTCCCTCCCCCCTCCCAGGTGAGCGGCTCCCCCCGCAACCCTGAAAGAGTCCCGAATTGCGGTTTTTACAAATATTTTTGCGAAAAACGGCCACTTTTGGCAAAAACGCAAACTAAAGCTTAATGTAAACTTTAAACTGTAAACAGTTCTTCATAAAATATTTTGAAGGGTTATCTAGGTTTTAGTAGCTTAAAATTTTAAATGATATCTCCGTTTTCTTACAAATAATTTATGTCAAATGGGGGCAGCACTGGACTCCGTGTATTGTCTTAAAACTGGTAAACCCTCCCTCCCCCTCCCAGGGGGGTCACCGCCTGGAGGGGGAGGGCGAGAAGATAAAATTTAATTTGGGTCTTCAATGAACATATCCTGATAGATATAAGCACTACATTAATTTTGCCAAATTTTTGATACATTGCGATTTAGAATGACTGAACTATGCATGACGAATCTCTGTTTGTCTTATTAACCGTAAAATTAAATAACGAAGTGTTGACAAACTTATATATATATGTACTTGTACTCATGTTTTGCATAACGACGACGATTGTCAAAGAATCTGATTGATTTGGTCCTGTTTACGAGTATTTGTATTCGAATGGTTATAAGTATCTACCTATTCAATATTTTTCGGAGGTGTATTGGTTTATTTATCTTTATGTATTTCAACTGTGTATTTCAATAAGTAATTTTAGTACCTTTATACGGGATATTTAGTTTTTCAGTGCACAAATCTTTGCAACAGAGTTAGTCTATGGCTATTGATCCATTGACATGAATATATAGACCCGGCGTCTTCAAACACGGCCATGTGCTTTTTGGTAATATAGACTAAACACGAGAGTAGTACAGAAAGGTCAATATATTTTTACATACATATATCTTTGGGGTGAAGCCCTTGAAAAATACGGTGAGGCACTTGCTGTCTCACTTGACATTTCAAAGGCATTTGACAGGGTATGGCATGACGCTCTTATAGCGAAGCTTTCCGCTTACGGTATCCCTCCCACCCTTTGTGCTTGGATTTCCGATTTCCTGACGGAACGGTTTATTCGAGTAACTCTTGACGGCTGCTCGTCTGACCTATTGGCAATTAACGCTGGAGTACCTCAGGGATCTGTTCTTTCCGCAACGCTATTTCTGCTTCACATTAACGATCTGCTAAAGCCCGGTATTTTTGGGTATGCAGACGATAGCACCGTTACGGAAAGATATTTTTCTAGTGCAAGGGCAAAAAAACCGGAAATAGACGAACTAAGAGAGGCAATGGTGCTCCATACCAATCTTACTCTGCAAGCTGTCTCCGATTGGGGTGATGCCAACCTTGTGAGATTCAATGCCTCTAAGACACAGGCGTGTCTCTTCTCTGCTAAAAAGAGCCCTCTCAACTTGGCTCCCACTTTCCGGGGTGTGCCTGTTCCTATCACCCGTCATCTCGAACTTCTCGGTATCGATCTCTCATCAAATCTTAACTTCGGTAGCTATATTGAGTCCAGGGCTAAGACGGCTTCTAAAAAACTGGGCATCCTCTCCAAGGTCCAACGATATTTTACCCCTGACCAACTGTTGAGCCTTTACACAGCTCAAGTCCGCTCATGTATGGAGTATTGCTCCCACCTATGGGATGGATCTGCCCGCTATCAGCTCGAAGCCCTGGAAGCTATCGACAGACGTGCCAGAAGACTCGTTGGTGATGAGTTGCTTACGGCAGGACGGCTCCACAGCCTCGAACATCGCCGACTGGTAGCAAGTCTGTGTGTCTTCTACAGGTTGCACTTCGGGGAGTGTGCGCAGGAATTACATAATTTAATTCCCCCTGCACCATTCCACCATCGGACAACACGACGTGGACAGGGATTCCACCCATTTGTGGTCGATATTCCTCCTCATCGTACCTCTCGATTCGCCTCCTCCTTCATTGTGCGAACCGCTAAGGTGTGGAATTCCCTCCCTGCGTCGATGTTTCCCCATACATATAATTTAGGGATTTTCAAGGCAAGAGTGAACAGGCATTTTTTGAGTCTGCGTGATACACCTTAGACCTCATCTTAGCTTCCCATCAGGCTAGATAGAGATCAAACGCACTCAAATTTCTAATAAAAAAAAATAAAATAAAAAAAAACATACCTACGAGTACGTGGTTCAAATTAAATCCTACATATATTTTAATAAATGCGAATATTGGTAAGTATGGCTGGATGTACGGATGGGTGTATGGATGGTTGTATGGTTGTATAGATTTTTAGATTGTAGACTCACGGCTATCATATTTATAAAGGTAAAAGTTAAACTGCCCATATCTGTTTCTTTGGTAACCTTTTATTATTCTTACTTAATTTCTTTACATAATGTTTTGCACTAGAAGAAAGTGATTTCTTGTACTTGTATACCTTTTTCTTTTTTTTTTCTTTGTTAGCTATCTCTGTATTTAATGTATTATATAATCATCGTAGGTATTGGGTCTAAATTACATATGTTTATTTAGATTACATATATGAAGATTTGTAATCGGCTTATAGTTATATAATAATTTATCAAAATCGATTTAGCCGCGTAGTAGTTACGAGGAAACAGAATTATAGGGACAAACATAATAAAACATCAAAAATGTGTAAGCGGCCATCTTGGATCCAAAATCTGATAGCAGTTTCAAGTTGCGCGGGGCACTTGTAGGGGTACAGCCCCCAACATACAAAATTTTTGAGCCCTAGTGAGACGTTACGAGATATGACTTAATATTATAAAGGATTTATAGAATTTTAGGAAACTTTTGTAAAGCATTTATAGCATATGTAGATAAAAATTATAAAACTTAAACATTTTTAAACGTTTTACAATCATTAATAACTGAGTAGCAAACAAATAGTTTTTCGATGCTTCCATGAAGAAAGTGAAATGTAGGTGTGATGTTTACATTTCACTTCTGTTTTGTTAGTCTATGACGAATCATTCCATCGGTTGACAGATCATTCACTCATTTCATTCATTATGGCAGCCGAAATTTTGCAACCCGTATTTAATTTTCAATCAATGAAATCTAGTTACTTACCGATGGAAAGTTATTCCTTCACATTTTGCTTTGTTCTTTGAATTACTAGTGTAGTATCTGTTGAGATACTGCACTAATAAAAAATAATAATAAAAAATACTGATGACATGTAAATTACATGTCATCAGTATTTTTTATTTAAAAATGGCGGATTTTTGGCGCGACATTACAATGTAATGTCGCCAAAAATCCGCCATTTTGTCTTTTATTTTTGATATACCCAGTGTCCATCTCACAGTTACGATGAATCTACACCTAAACATTTACTGTCGAAATCAATTCAGCTGTTTGGAAGCCGTTTTTATTTATAACGTGGTTATAAATAAATTTCCAAACAAACAAACATAATCTTTTTCAAAACGTCAGCAAAAAGAAAAAAAAAGAAAGGTATGTTTCGCGTTAATTCCCGTATGCATTAATTTAGAAACAAACATATCTACATACAAGATACGCGCGAAAAACATAACCTTTCCTTGTCAGCCGGGAAAAAGGAGCAACTAGGAGCGAGATCGTATGAAAAATTTTGTGGTTCATACATATATGAGTACTTAGTATGACCTGGTTTCTTAATTTGCTAAGTTCTTACATGGTTTCTATAAGAATAGGTGCCTTTGTTTTCTTTGGATGTGAAATAAAACCGGTCATCAATCTTTCTATACATGTTCTTTTCTTTAGTGTGTTTACCTAACCTACTATGAGTAGGGCACTAGAACTGTGGCGCTACCTATTGTTACGATGACATACTACATAGTCTGGTGCGGTCGCAGCTGAATTTTTGGAGGGGGTCACTAATAATAAAATATTTCGAGTAAATTAGACTTTATTGCACCATTCATATTACCCTTAAGTTCATAGAGGGATGTATTATCAATATTAACAAAATACTCACTTTAAAATAAAAATTCAGCAAAATTTAGGACTTTTCATTATATGTCTCAAAAACACGATTGCCTATAATTTTCTCGATAGAAAAAAATTGCGAGGTTGCCTCCAAATCACCTCCGAATTATCCGAAAACGGAAACTACAAAACTATAAGTAGGTAAGTACTTAAACAGTTAATTCTCTGGTAATTGTGATAATCATTAACATTATTAATTGATTATTAAAATGTTTTCGATGGCTAATCTTACAAGACATTAAAATACTTTTAAGCTAATGGTTTTTCGAATTTATTTAGTTGGTAGTTCTCTTTATTTGTACTCGAAGATGGAATTTCTATATATATATCAATAGATACCTAATTTACCTTTGTGCTTTGAACACCTGCTATTTGACAGGCAGTGGGTGGTATGAGTTTATTTGGCGTGTTATAATTTTATAATCTATGGTTTTATTACAGAGTAATAATATACTACGTACACGTTTTATTTAATGGTGCTGAACATACCCGAATGAAGTGAGCTCAATGGAGGTACAGGTTGATTTTAACCCCCCATATACGAGTATATTGAAATCTTTAATAGAATCATTAAAAGAACACAAAATCATAAGAATTTTATTTTTATTTTTTTCTCCCTTTTCTTATTAAATGGCTAACCTATTGACTTTGCTATACGCGCGGTCGTTGCCATCCCCGCTCACCGGAAGCAAATGGAAGATTTTTGGTAGCATTTGTCGGCTGATATCTTTGGATTTTATTATTAAACAAAATACATATGACATAATATGTATTTTTTATTTCACTTAAAGTACTATATCCTTAAATATAGCTACGGGGTTTAAAGTTACCCTGTATGTATATCCGTAAAAAGAAAATCTAAGCCTTGATTTAACTTTTACTTAATACAGGCTGACTTTTTAACCACCAGCCAAATTTTTTGAGCAAGCTCAGTCCATGATACTGAACTACTTTCCATAAAAACAATTAACGAAAAACTAAAATAAAAATTCGCCTTCCCATACAAATCAGCGCTCAGCCAAACGGATTTTGTATGGAAGGTCGAAATTTTTGTATCGATTTTTAATAACTTTTTTTATAGAAAGTAGTTCAGTATCATGAACTCAACTTGCTCCAAAAAAATTTATGGTGTTTAAAAAATCACCCTGTATAAGTAGTAGGTAGTTAAAAAGTCTCGCTGCCCTAACGATCCAGCCTTATTATGTATTTCCATTATTCATTGACATAATAATCGTTTGATATAATAACCCTTGCACACGAATAGTTTTTCCCGAACAATCACGTACTTGCAGTAAATAATGCCATGTACGATAGTACTTTATCGTTTGAAGTGTCGTATGCTCGTACAGCTGCGTCCTAGAGTGATTGCTATTGTTTGTAGTGCAACTGGGTACAAAGAAACAAACGACTCAAGTTGACATTAACTAGGTAAAGGTCCTTACATAGGCAATCATTTTATAAAATGTGACAAAGTAAATTGGGGATTTACATTACTGTGAACATTTTGACGAAGTTTGCTAATAAATTATATTTTTTTTATTACATTTCTGATATACAACGAGTAAAAAAAAGGGTATCAACCGAAAGGGAGTTAACGTACTAACCAATGTGAACAATATTTACTATGGGACCATCCCCGGACCAGGACGACCTCTAATCCGTAGGTTCTGGGTTCGATTCCCAGCCAGCAAGTTGGAAAATGGCCTTTTTCAAATTGTTCTGGGTCTTGGGTGTTTATCTGTATATGTATTTATCATAAAATATAGTATCGTTAAGTTAGTATCCCATAACACAAGTTTAAAAACTTACTTTGGGGCTAGCTTAATCAGTGTGATTTGTCCTTATATATTTATTTATTTATCCCTGAAATCGCGAAAATAAATCTGCAGCTCCATACATTTTGGCACAGTAGGTTTTTAATTTTGTACACGTTGTAGGTATTTCAGAGCACAAATTCGGACAGAAAGGCTAGTACATCGTACTGACTTACATTCCGTAAAAAGAAACTGCGACATATGAAAATACATGTTGACTGACACACATACAAACGTGCGGTCTGCTTATGTCTTTAGTACCTTATTATAAATACAAAACGAAGCAGACAATAATAAACGAAGGCAACACCTGAGTCTTTGTGTAGCCATTATCCGAGAATCTGAGAACTAAGTATGCAAATATTTCTGTAGCAAAACCTTGTATTTTTTAGGCAACTTGGTAATACATAACATAGGGTAAACAACTCATAGGGTATAAAGGTCTACTATCTATCTCGTTCATGAAAAATTATCAAACGGTGGCAAAACCTATTTTAGTTAAAATATGTTTTGTCTCGTTTTTATGTCAATCAAGTATTGAAAAGAGTGATAAAGATAAAACATATTTTAATTAAAACAGGTTTAGAAAGACTTTTTATGAATAAGAGAGTTTGTAGATGGTAGGGCAATAAAAGTTCAAGGTGAAGAAGATTTGGAATGAATCTGATGATTTTTTTTTGTGAAAAGTTTCCAGTGTGGCAAATTGACAATTGTCGTCTCCATTACAATAGCTCGGCGTATGCGGTCGTAACGTAAACGTAACTGCAAACTGCAACTGATTGGTTTATTGTTGCATCTGTAATGCCCCCCAGTGAAGGTCGGCAACTCGGCAGGCGTCTTGGCAAAGGATAACGCTGCAGCCTTTTGTTCATCAAGACAGATAAATTGAAAGAGATCTTTTTTTATGAATTTGTTTCAATAATTCAAACAAATAGTTTGTTTACTTTATGAAATGTTTTTTTTTATATGGACTTCGGAACTCTAAAAAGTGCAACAGAAAAACTGATTATTATCTATTACTACCTCTATAACTACTAATATCTTGTAATGTATCTTATTCGTTGGTTTGTGTCTAATCTTGCAAGTCTTTGACCCACTTTCCGGTGTTCGATTGAGATGAAGTTTTATATGGTAATGTTAATCAGATGACAATGCAATATTATTGTGCCCAAAAGCTGATCTGATGATGGAGCCGGAAGGTGGCTATAGGAATGTAACAAAACGACGCAACTTAAGGTGAAGTGGTAGCAAAAGTAACGCCCTCATTTGAAATAAATTGTTTAAAACTAAACATGGTGATATTTAAAAAGACTTGTATCAATGTCTAAAAAGACCTTTAAAC
This sequence comes from Acrobasis repandana, assembly GCA_963576875.1. NCBI lineage: Eukaryota > Metazoa > Arthropoda > Insecta > Lepidoptera > Pyralidae > Acrobasis > Acrobasis repandana. The sequence goes on from OY756227.1 coordinate 17,188,153, forward strand.
TATTTTATGAATAACCACTTTTGGCGAAAACCCGTTTAAAAACTAGACGGACTATTAGTAATAATTTCAAAGGTTATTCATAAAATAGTTTAAAGGTCTTTTTAGACATTGATACAAATCAAATTTTTAAATATCACCATATTTAGTTTTAAACAATTTATTTCAAATGGGGGCGCCACTTATGCTACCATTTCACCTTAATCGAGTTTGGGCTTATTTCATTTGTCTTGATAAGTACTTTGGCCTCACAATAAAAGCTTGAACAAAAAAGAATATTTAAAAAAAAAAACTTATTTAAAAGAGTCGAGGCACAAAAGGCGACTGTATTGTAACGACAGGTATGTAAAATATCCGTTTTTGACGTCAACAACCGTTGTTCGGACGTCAACAACTATCGTTTTTAATTTAATAATATTAAGGGCTGATGTCATGGCAAAAAGTAAAGTATTTTTAGACGTCCACGTATCCTTAAAAAGTAAGAAGCAATTTATCATCTCATCACAATATTCGCGCTGACAATTTCGCCGGGTTGAATGACTCAGAAAGTGAGCAGAGTGCGTAATGTTAGGGCTGCTAGCTGTCGCCGGATTAGACTATGTAGCAAAGTTTAATTTACGGTTTACTTACGATTCTTCAGAAAAGGTATGTGTGCTATTTAAGAAAATATTTTATTTAGGATATTCGTGTGGCAGCCCTAGTGTTATTTTGCATGTATCCAAAGGCTGCGGTAATAAGTACCTACCATCAGATGGACTGAGGATCTTCATCCTCAGCCCATCCGAGCATAGCGAGGCGAGCATAATTTCTCTGCAGAAAATGAGTTGCAGAAATTTTTTTCTATACAACGTGGAAACGATATATCCGAAATAAATCGAACCACGGTGACTAGATCACTATAGTATAATGAAATTAAAATAACAGCCAAAAAACAAAAATAAATTTCGGCATTTCCATACAAAAGCTTGCTGGCTGGCCGCCAGGCGATTTGTATGGCAATGTCGATTTTTTTTTTGTTATTTGACTGTTATTTTAATTTCATTATACTTTAGTGATCTAGTATAGTATAGCCCGTGGTTTGATTTATTACGGTATGTACTTTCCACTTTGTATAAAAATTACCAACTTATTATTTGCCGCCGAGTACGGCACGTACATAACTTTTATAAAACCGAAAACAGCAGAAATGAGATTATAGGTTCTTTTGGGTACGGAACCTTAATATAATTTTTAAATGTAGAACCTGTATCTGCGACATAAAAAACCGGTAGTTTGCTAAATCAGACGTCACAAATAACGTATATGTTGTTATAAATATATAGGTTACTCATGATATTCAAAAATAACTTAATTGATCGTATAAACCATCAATAGAGTTATTTTTGAACATTCGTAAACGTATGGAAACTCCTTTATGGAAAATTTTAAGTTTTTTTATAGAGATTTCGGAACTCTAAAACGTGCAACAGCAAAACTGATATTATCGATTACTATAACTACTATTTTACAAGCTTTTATTAGGGTTCCGTACCCAGAGGGTGCAAACGGGACCCTATTACTGTGACTCCGCTGTCTGTCCGTCTGTCTGTCTGTCCGTCTGTCACAGGGCTCTATCTCTTGAACCGTAATATCTAGACACTTGAAATTTTCACCGATTAGTGGTACGGGACGAGTCCGACCCGTATTTGCCCGTTTATTTTTTATCTTGCAATGTATCTTATCTTATACGTTTCTTTGGGCCAAATCTTGCAAGTTAAATTTGCCCCACTTCCAGGTGTCCGATTGAGATAAAGTTTTGTAAACTTAATTGATCGTATAAACCACCAATAAAGTTATTTTTGAACATTTGTAAACGTATGAAAACTCCTATAAGGAACATTTTAAGAGCTTGAATAGCAAAACACGTTTTTGAAATGTAAACAAAAATAGTAAGGTAATTTGGCTTTTTTAGAAAAATCGATGAAAACATTTCAGAAGAAGTAAACGGTGAGATCAGTACCTATTTAGAAAATAGTAATTACTTAGTAGCTCCGGTCAATCTTGATATTATTTCTTCGATGCATACAATATACAACGTGGAAGGGACATACCCGTAATAAATAAAACCACGGTCTAACTATACTAGACCATTATAGTATAAAGAAATTAAAATAATAGCCAAAGAACAAAAAAAAAATTTCGGCATTTCCATACAAAAGTGTTTAGCCGCCCGGGCGATTTGTATGGGAATGTCTAAATTTTTTTTGGTTTCTTTGCTGTAATTTTAATTTTATTATACTTTAGTGATCTAGTACGAGTATAGCCCGTGGTTCGATTTCTTACGGATATCCACGTTGTATAAAGTCTAAAAAATATACTGAAACTATTTTAAGGGTGAATCAGTCCATGATTCTAAACAACTTTTCCCAAGGAACATATATCGAAATATGAAAAATAATTTTTGGCTTTCAATGCAAAAACTTGGATCAGCTGATCGGTCGACTTGTATGGGAGGTCAAAAATAATTTTTCATAATTCGTTATTTGTTCCTTGGGGAAAGTTGTTCAGTGTCATGGAATATTCAGCCTTAAAATAGTTTCAGAATTTGCAAAAATTATTTGGTAAAATAATTATTATAATACCTAGGTAACTCAGCTTTGCTAGTACATAGCATGAATGGGCCGGCTCGTCCGGGGAAGTACCACACTCTCACAGAAAATCGACGTCTGAGTAGTAGCTTTACCGCTTCTATGCTTCGTTCGGTGATTGAGAGAGCAGGAGCCCCCCCCCCCCCATCCCCCTCCCCCCTGAAAGGTCGGTAACGCTTTTGTTGTGTAACGGTGATCACTTACCATCAAGTGACCCGCTTGTTCGTTTGCCGTCCTATGACAAAAAAAAGTATTAATTTTTTTTAATTACATTAGAAATTACGTTGGCAGTTAAACCCACGGTTGGCAGCCCTAACGGCGTCAACTGATAAAAGCAGATAGACTGTAATTATCACAGCATGTTTTCAGAAAGGCCCCGGCTACGAGGTCGCCCACTTCATATTCCTGCTCATCGACACTTTTAAATAATTCAGACTCCCATTTACGAGTACCTACTTATATAACTTATTTTAGGATTAACCAAACCCTATTTGACTGGTAGATCATGTAAAATAATTTACCGACACGTTCAGTGCATCAAATAAAATAGGGAACCTTCTCTTTATATATATCTTCCTATCATAGGTGTTCCACATAAGTATTTGACCGAGGAATAATAAAATTTTAAAACTTAAAATTTACCTCATGATTTTCCATAAATTACGGTTGTTCAAAAATATATTTTTTTTGTTTGCCTTTTACGTTTTTAAAAATAATTATTTGTAGTTATTAACATTAATAACATCAATAAAGTTAACTTTATTGATGTTTTATTATGTTATTATTTATTTTTAATTTTTATGTTATGTTATTAATTATTTATTAAAAAAGGTTAACTTTATTGATGTTTTATTATGATAATAACAATACAATACAAAAATCTTTATTGCACCAAATAAGAAACATTAAAAATTACAAAGTTTACGGAACTAATAAATAAATAAGGTACAAGAGGCGGACTACTACAAATATGATCAGTAAAGTTATTTTTAAATAGGTATCATGCATGAGTTACCTACACTTCGTGTTAATGAAAGAACGCAAAACCTCTCAGATGGTACCTCAGCCCATGTAACTGAACAACTTTTGTTCAAAAACTATTACGAAATAAAAAAAAATATATTGGGATTTCCATACAAATTGACTCGATCAGCTGATCAGTTTGTATGAAAATTCAATTTTTTTTAGTTTCGTGAAAGTTGTGAACCAAAGTTGTTTAGTTACATGGGCTGAGGTACCATCTGAGATGTTTTGCTTTCTTTCATTAACACGATGTATATTTATTTATAACAACGTAGGTATACAGGCTGTTTTTAACAAGGACGATGGTTTTTAACCACCGGAAATTTTTTTGGAGCAAGTTCAGTCCATGATACTGAAACTACTTTCTATAAAAAAAATTAATTAAAGTCGATAAAAATGTTTCATTCTCCCATACAAGTTAGCGCTCAGCCATACGGATTTAGTATGTTATTTATGACGTCCAATTTACAGGTTTTTTATGTCACAGATGCAGATTCTACACGTTCCGTAATAAAAAAAACCTACCTAAACTCTAACCTTTTAAGTCTCCTCTGTCTGTCCGTCTGCCTTTCTATCTGATCAAATCACAAATAGAGTAGGTAGGAAGTAATTCTATTGTGCTATAAATAAAATATTGATTGAATGATTTTTTTTAAATGATTTTATGCGAATTCACAAAATTATACTTACTACTTATTTAGGACTAGCTTTTGCCCGCGGCTTCGCTCGCGTATCCCACGGGAACATTACATTTTTCCGGGATGAAAGGTATTGGTAAAGGCTATGTCCTTCTCCGTACTCCTAACTATGTGTATGCGAATTTTCAAGAAGATTGGTTCAGTAGATAAAGCGTGAAGAGGTAACAAACAAACAAATATACAAACTCACTTTCGCATTTATAATATTAGTTAGGATTAGGATAGTTAGGATTAGGATGTACATTTGCACATTTTTACGATAGATATTTACATAATTATATTAGTAGCGTAATTTTGGTGAAAAATTTGCGACGTAAGTATCATTATTAATTTATTTATTCCAGTAGGCCACGTTTCTTGATATATTTCGCCAATATTTGTTTAACAATAAGTGCCCTTGATATTTGTATAAAATATTCATAGGTTTTACATTTCGTTCACTACATAATTTTCTGCAGATTATGATTATGATTTCGACGAAATAAATTCTTCTGTCCTTCATTAAAAACACGGAATATTTTGCGGAAGGGCATAACATATAAAAATAGTTTTACGTATACATTATTTATACACATAGCTGTATAATTAATTAGAATTAAATCGTTTCGAATGTGATGTTGCTCGCAAATTTTTGATCGAACTTCACTTTGTAAGTTCGTTTGATCTTCAATTTTATATGTTATTCATTATAATCTAAGATTATCCTAGTTAAAAATCTTAGAATTTATGAATGTAATAAATATATTACTGTATTGTTAATCTATCTAGTAACGATAACGACACAACTTTTTTAGGGTGAGAAGACTATAGTCTTGCGCTTTTTGTCATACTTTTTAGGGTTCCGTAGTCCACAAGGAACACTTATAGTTTCGTCATGTCCGTCCGTCCGTCCGTCGGTCTGTCTGTCCGTCTGGGCTCGTACTCCGCCGCTACTGCACCGATTGTCACGAAAAATGGTGGAGAGATAGATATTGAAGTTCCAAAAGTAGATTTTTAAAATTATGAAAAAATGTTTTTTTTTCAGCCTTTCCCATACAACGAAAAGTGAGTTAAAAAAAATAAATTGGACTAACCACAACGTGTGGGGTATTGTTGAAAAGGTCTTTTAAAATGCAACAAAAACTGCTTTGAAACTATGTAAATCAAACCCCCAGCAAAGTTAAAATTTGAGGTGTCCCCCCACCGTAACTTTTGAAATATTACTAAAATAATTCTGAAAAAAATGTTTTATATACCTCAAAGTATGTACTTTCAATTTAAACTATAGCGGTCTCGGTATCATAGATAGTTATTTTTAATACGTCTTAAATCGTAAACCACAATTTACCTTTAGAACTTTTGTGTTATGTTACTTGCTGCTACGGAACCCTTCATGGGCGAGTCCGACTTGCACTTGGCCGCTTTTATTTACATTTGGTATTAGGGTAAGTAAGTACTGCAGTGTTAAAAAAATAATAAAAACTGGATCACCACAAGAAAACAGTAAAAAGAACGAAAGAAATATAATTAAAAATTTTAATGGACGTATTTCAGGGATGACAAAGTTATAAAAAAATATAAAATTATGTGCCGAAAAGCAAACCAAAGGAATTTACCGAAGTGTACGGTGTTATTGAATTTTGAAAAAATATAAAAGAACAGATAGATTCGTTTTCCACGAACACACGCACCGAACTTAGAGATAAAAAAAGTATTATGATATATCTAAGTGCGCACTTAATATCTAATACTTACGTACTTATAAGTGTGATTGGGGAACAACGTTACAAATATTAAAAAAAAGAAAAGGAAAATAAGTTCCACATTGTTCTCGTCTTCTGTAGGTCCTGCTCCCCACGCTCCGACGGTCAAAGAGGTAAAATGTATATGATGAATTTGAGTCCAAGAGAAGGGAGAAATCCGTTAAGAAAGGCCTGAACAAAATATTGTCAGGCCTTTCAGATTCAAAGAAACCAACAGTGGCCTATGCTCTCTTTATTAACTCTCGCAACTTGAGCCGCCACTTCAAAGCGCGAACCACATTAGATAATACTGTGTGTACCGATTGAAGAATCGGTACGATAATTATTTATTAATAGCTAAACAAATAATACTTTATTTACTTCAAAAAAATCAAAACCAATCTGTTAATCGATCTTTCAAGAATGACATCCTTTCTCAAGCAAATTCGAAACTAAAAACTCCAAAATTCAAATTTTACAAAGACAATCTAAAGAGAAAGAAAAACATAAAAAAGAGTTGAATGATCAACAAAAATTTAGCGGACACGCTACAGTACATACAGGCTGACTTTTATCCACCAGCCAAATTTATGAAGCAAGTTCAGTCCATGATACAGAACTTAAGTACTTTCCATAAAAACAATTACCGAAAAACTAAAATAAAAATTCACCTTTCCATATAAAATCAGTGCTCAGCCAAATGGATTTTGTATGGGAAGGACGAAAAAATTTTATCGATTTTTAATAACTTTTTTAATAGAAAGTAGTTCAGTATCATGGACTGAACTTGCTCCAATAATTTGGCTGGTGTTTAAAAGTCACCTGTATACATATATAGATGGATATTGTACATAATATAAACATTTTACGTATTTCCGGTCCAAAAGCGGTAGTATCTTAAATGCGTAAAAAGCCACTTCCTGGCTTCCTTCCTGGAAAATCAAACACGTTGACCGAAGAACCTCTTGCACTCCGCGGTTTTCTTTTTATTATTTGTAGAGATGGTCGAACGTGGTCGTCAGTCAAATTCGCATTGAGTGACCAGACCAATATCTGTTGAGAAAACTCATTAAGAACTTGCATTTTTCTTTGCTAGCTTGAAGATGTTATTTTCAATGATTACTGGACAAACTCCTCCCTTGTCTTTCCACGACGGAAAACCTATATTTTAGTATATTAAATTGTAGTTTAGCTGCATAATCCGGATGGTATGCATTTACACTTGTATATAATATTCTTGAAAGCCAAACAACTCACCTTCGTTAAACAATTTCTTATTGTTTGCTCTGACTGTAGGCAGGGTAAGTGCTGTAAGACTGTAGGTATATGGTTATTCACCTGTGTATTGTCTGTCTGTTTGCAACAATAACTCATAAACGAAGAGTGACGCAAAAGTATTGTTAAACTCTTGGAATTAATAGATTACAATAGCATACCTTTGATTCTCGTAGGAGATATCATCGGTATCAGGCGAGCGAGAATCACCACTTACCTACTAGCACGTTCTAGGTTGTATCTAGATGACTACAAAACTGAATTTCGGACAAACCGTATTAACATAACATTTTATATCGACAACATGTAACTGCGATACATCTTAATTTCGACAATAGTTTAGTTCGAAATACGAGTATCTCAAGTCCGGTATTATTGTACTTTTGTGTTTCTTCGACATGACTAGCTATGATCCGAGAGCTGGCACGAATTTTTGGGTAGGTATTTGAGGCAAGTTGAAAACTTTTATACCCCAACACGGAACAGACCTGGCTTATTAGGCTCCTCTCAGGCAGAGGTGCCTAATAAATAAAATGTGTAAGTAAGCATTAAAGCGGAAAAATCCCTAACAATGTTATTATTTATGTATATGTATGTCTATCTGTATTTTTATAGTATGTTAATTTCTTCTTCTTCCTTTATTTAACGAACACGCCTGTATGCCTTTCATATATGAACATCTCTCACAGGCCTACTGGAAGAGATCTCTTTTGAGATAAGTAGTGCCTTTGTACAACTTTTTGTTTATGTATTCTCTGTATATATTGTCCGTGTACATAAATTGATAAATAAATGTTTTAAATAAATGAAACAATGAAATCATAATTAGTTCAGTGTGTATCATCGCATAGTTCTTCCAAGTAGCGTGGCATGTAGGTTGGCATACACTTGTAGCAGACAACAGATATATCTGTAAGGTTTCTGGGGAATAGCACCGCCTGTTTAGACGTGCTAAAAAAATGATAGTTCGTTCGTAGAATATATATATAATTGGTTTGATTTAATCAAAAATATACCTACGTAGGTGCTTATTTCAGAAATGACACTGTTCCACGAAACACGATGTCACGCTGACATAGCGGTAAGTAAGTTTGATTTGATTTTTTTATTAAATAGTTTTACGGCTCTGGATACAAGTCCTTTAGAGCCTATCTTTAATTTTGTTCTTTATTCCTAATCCTAACAAGACAATCAAAGGGTGGTGTAGGCCTTTGACTGCTGCAATTGATGTCACTTTCGGAAAAGTCAAAGGACGCATAATAAAATCTATTAGATTTAATTATATGGTACAGATTTCGGTATCTGCGTAAATAAGATCTTTATGTGGGTACCTATTTACGATTGAGTCTAAATTACTTATTTCAAATAAATGTGAGTTTTCCTTTAACACGGAATTAACGACTGAACTAAATACGTTATCATGCAATTCAACACCTCACGTGCATGAAAATTAATTCTTTATACTTTCGTGTCGTCATACGCAACTCACTAGCGTTTGCTGATAAAACCAAGAAAAAGGAAGAAAAAACTGTGGTATATTCCATTTGTTTTTCAAGTTTGGTTTCAGCAATAAAAGCTAATTACTCCTCATACTAATTTTATGGTTCCTATATACATATTATGCTATGCTGCTATGATATGACCCTTTGTAGGAAGTATTATTTTGTGTAGGTACTCTTCGTACGTCATATATACGGATAAGTACCTCTAGCTGTCTTGATCCGTTTTTCTAGTTAAAACTGTGCCTAGTTACTAAGTATTCTCATTTCTATCCTGGTCTCCTGCGTGACTGACACAATTTAGACAGCGCCACTTATGCCATCGTCCTTTTTAACACGTAGGTAGCTGCCAGTCTCAATAAAAATAACAGTCAATTTACAAGTATACTTACTGTAAAGTTTTAGCCTGTCTTATCCGAGAACACAAAATCTTCATCCAATTTTTCATCGTTGTTTTTCACATTAATTTTAGTCATTATCATCTGAGCGTAGATTCCCGGTTGCATCCTCAGCGGTAACGCTTCACTAGAGTCCGGGATCCGTTACCTAACCAAGACGATTTGACTAGGTTACTGATTTTTAACCCCCGACAAAAAAGAGTTGTGATATTACACAGAGCGACTGCCGTCAAAGGCTAGACCAGAACCAATCCTAGGATAGGTTTAAACAAACGCTAGATGGCGTTTGGGACATACAGTTTTACGTGCCTTCTGAAACACGGAATCATCTTTCCTTTCGGATAATCAAGTGATTCAAGCTTGCCAAATCCTAACCAGACTAGAAACAACTTTTCACAAAGCATGCTTTCCAGTGGAATTTGAACCAACGACCTCCGAATCACAAGGCAAACGCTTTAACGACTGGACCACGGAGGAAGGCATTAACATTCTACGGTAATTATATCTAAGACTTTCCAGTTTTTTGTTCGAGGAGTTTTGCCTCTAAAGCACAGTCTAAAGTGTAATTTTAAGGGTCGGCACCATGTAAAATGGGTTTGCGCGGGCAACAAGTTTGAACAGAAAGCGTTTGATTTAAGTCAAATAATGTATACACATAGATAGAGGAAGAGTTAGGACAGTAGACGAAAAAAAGGATTTTTTAAAATATTTTGTAGTTTTCCTAAAAACAAGCATTGAATTTACCCAAAAACATGCAAAACGCACTTTGCGCGGGCAATAGTTATGGCTTAAGTAGAAAAGACAACTAAAAAAATTACATACCTAGTTATAGGTGAATAAACTAGCCAGTAGACGAAAACCGTTTTTTTTTAATTTTCATTCAGAAAAAGTAAGATAATTGTAAAGAAACCTGAAAGAAATATTTTAGAAAATCTTGCTACAAACTGGCTTGTTTTTCAGCGTAAAGAAATATTCTAACAAGGGATTGCATATATTTTATAAAAATAAAGGCTATTTTGAAACATTATTCTTAATATTTGCTTACAATGCAATCACGCAATAATAAAAAAAACAATTTTAAAAATTGGATGTTTTGCAACGTTTTTGACAGAATTCTCTGAAATGGCGGACATGTTTCTTCCATACAAATTTAGTTGCCCGCCGGGCGTTCAGGAAGGAAGCCGTGTCGAATTTTTAAAAAAAATCCATTTTCGAATTACGTAAAATTGCATTACAGTCTAAAATATTTCAATAAAAAACTATGTACAAACTGCCAAATTATGTCATACTTTTGCTACACTATGGTACAGTTTTGACATTTTGTTGAAATTCAAGCAAAGATGTAATGCTATCCCAGATACGGCATCGCACATTTTTTTTTTAAATTTTATTGAAAATTAAGTCAATGAAAAAAATAATTTGGTTTGATTTATTACCTATATTTTTTAATTGGCGATTGGGGTGAAAATCGGATTGGAACTTTCTCGGGTCGCGGAATCATATTAACTGTTTTTGTAATAAAAGCTGCTGTTTAGTTAGGGTTTTACAATTATTTTGATGGGTGATTCAGTCTGAAATTTTGAACAACTTTTCCCCATGAATGTATATCAAAATACGAATTGACATTATGCGTAATATATCGAACCACAGGCTACACTAGATCTATACTTGGCTAGGCAGGCAGGCTATAGTAGTCTATTTATCTATACTAATATTATAAAGAGGAAAGATTTGGTTGTTTGTTTGTTTGTTTATATTACATGGCTCCGAAACTACTGGACCGATTTAAAAAAAACTTTCACCGTTGGAAAGGTACACTATCGCCGAGTGACATAGGCTTTGTGTGTACCAAGGGCGAAGCCGGGGTGGACTGCTTATATAGTATAATGATATTAAAATAAAAGTCAAAAAACAAAAAAAATTCTGCATTTTCATACAAAAGTGTGCAGCCGCCCGGGAAATTTGTATAGGAACCGATTTTTTTGGTGTTTTTAGGGTTTCGCTTATCTGTCTGTCTGTAAGTCACAGCCAATTTGCTACGAAACTATTAGAATGATTTAGTTGAGATTTAGTACCTACACTTATGTAACTTAGTGACCCAAAGATAGACGTATAACGTAAATAAATGAAATTTAAAAAAGGTGGCCACTTATGGTGGGTAAATTAGACATAAAAAAAAAGTTTTGATAACAAAATCGTGTGACATATCAAATGAAAGAACTTTTTATGACAATTTTAAATATATATATATATATTATTACTTCTTAGATCGGTATTTTTAAGTTATTTAAGAAAATGGGCGAAAATTGACCCCCCCTACTAAACTACTGGACCGATTCAGTTGAAATGTGGTGCACATAATGTAAATTTGTGACCCAAAGTCGGAAGTAAAATGTAGGTAAATTAATAAATAAAAAGAAAAATGGAGCCACTTATGGGAGATAAATGAGACATTGAAAAAAGGGTTTTGTGAACTACATCGCGTCACTGGTAGGACTCTCCATTGATTCAGAGTAACATATATACCTACTACTACTACAAACGAAACAATTTATCTGTACACACGTCGATGTGTGAGTTTTATACTTAGGGTCGCACCGCAGAATTAATTTAATACTTACCTACTAACGAGTTCGACATATTTACGATTATATTTTTCCATACCTGAAGATTTGCGAACACTATGACGTAAAAAATATTCTGTTTTATATGTATCAAATGATACAGAAAAGTCGGAAACAGCTACATAATATCACTTCACAAATATTTTTATTATGTCCATTGTCCATTTCACCATTAGTTCACTTTACTGATTATTATTGAGTCATTTATAATGTAACGAACTAATTCACTATTGTAATATAGTAATTTGCATATTCGGCGCAAAACTATACGGTAATTATATGAATAAATTCAATAAAAATAAACAAATGTTTATCACATTTTCACGCAAAGCATGTCAAGTTGTCATTGTCAACAATGGCATTTACACTATAACCCGCGGAAATCTATTTGGCATCTGCGTGTATGTGATTACCTGTGAGCGAGGAGCCAATGTAACATTACCGGATTGCTAATACCCCTCTCGCTCTTGTGTATCTCCCGCCAATGCGAGAGAGCGAGAAGGGTATATACCCTTCTTCTTAATGTTACATTGGCTCCTCGCTCACAGGTAATCACATACACGCAGATGCCAAATTGTTATATCATATATAAGATACCATCTTGATATATATATATATCAAGACGGTTGCTGGGTAATAACGTGAAATTATATTGTTGCTTTGCTTACTTGTTTTCATCATTTGGAAATGTATGAAATATACGTTCTTTAGAGTATTGGGTGGATAAACAATTATTATACGCGCACCTTCTCACCATGATGGTTACTATTGGTTGACAGTTCCCAAGACAACACACGTCGCGTATTGCGTGCGGCTAGTAATTAAACCCTGGTTTGGAGCTGTCAAATCTCACAAAGTGCGGGGGAGAGGTGCGGGGACGCCAATTTGCGGGAGACGCTGTGAGATACCATTCTGTTTGACTCTTATGTATTCTGTGATCGCGTAAAATATCAAATGAAAGAGCATTTTATGATAATATTAAATATGTTTTTCTAAATTTTTTAAGTTGGTGTTTGTGGAAGTTATTTTTGAAAATAAATAGTAAAAATACCCTTATATCCGAAACCCTGAACCCAAACTTTTGAAAAATATACAGTTAATAGTTCTTTACCTATAGATTACAGAAAAACCTATGAGAAGATAAAAAATAAAAGGGTGCAATAATGCTAATTACTGCTTCATTAATCAACCAATTTTTTTAGCTGTTTTCAGGAAAAGATTTCTACACTACACTAAAAAGTGCTCTTTGTTGATTCGTTAAAAATATTGTACAAAATCAAACAGTCAAGTCATTGATTGAGCACATACAGCTGCTAAGCCAAGACTGTTGATCTGTTCAACGTGCAATCCTTTTTTACCCTCCGTATTTACATAATAAGGTGAATAGAAGTGAAAGGTGTTACGATTGCAGATGGTCGCTAAACGTATTGTTTCACAAAGAAAATTCAAATGTGTACATTTTCTGTCAGTGGTTCACAAAACGTGTAGTTTTCCAAGTTACCGCTCGCGTAAAATACTATACGATTGTATTTTTGAGAACGTCCTGTCAGCGATAAGTAATATTGATTTACGCAGAAATATCATAAATTTGTCTATGGTTCCCTAGAATTTAAACTTAACCAAAATAATCGGGCACGTGCCGTGACGGGCCACGTCCAGTGTAGAGTTCCGTAGTCAGTACCTACTTGTTTTATGTAACTAACAACTGCCTAACTTTAGGTCTGAATTCAGTCCATGATACTGAACAACTTTCACCAAGGAACAAACGAAATACAAAAATTATTTTTAATCTCTTACACACAAGATTTGGCAAAATGTAATATTTATGGAATATATGTATGGAATATGTAAGTACGAATCACACTAATTAAGCTAGCCCCAAAGTAGATTTTAAACTTGTATTATGGAATACTAACTCAATGATACTATATTTTATGATAAATACATACATAGATAAACACCCAACACCCAGGGCAATTTGAAAAAGACCATTTTCTAACTTGCCCTGGCTGGGGCTCGAACCCAGAACCTCCGGATTAGCGGTCTAGCGTGTTAACAATTACGCCACGGAGGTCGAATGGAAAGCAAACATTTTCTTTTATATTTAATTATGTGTTCCTTAGGAAAAGTTGTTCAGTATCATGAACTGATTCCACCTTAAATTAGTTTATGTACAGGGAGACGTTATATACCTACTACTGCTGAATTTTTTTAAGTGTCCATATACAACCGTTTAACTGACAGAGAGGGGAGACACATGATTCTAACAAAAATTTGCAATCAAAAACCAAATATTTCACAAACGGATTGCTAAAACGAAAAAGGGTGTTCATAATCTTACAATATTTTTGAAAGACCTATTCAACGAAGACTCACACCACACATTTTTTTTCAATTTTTTATTACCACATATCCATGCCCATGCCTAATTACAGCTTTCTAGTACTAATAGTCTATGTGTAAAACTGGGGACAGACAGACAGACAGACATGACGAAACTATAAGGGTTTCTTGTTTACTACGGAACCCTAAAAAGCTGCGTGAAACAAAACAGATTCTCTATTCTAAGGGTTCTTTGTCATTTGCGCTTTAACAAATTTCAAAATACGAGTAATCAAAACCACTTGTGCATATATTTCGCTCCACTTTGCATACGATAAATTCAAAAATTGATGGATGAATGACCGTGCTTTTACAGGTTAAGCAACTTCTAGCTTGGTCACAGTTAGGATGGATGACCGTGCTTTCAATCTTAATGTTGTCCAAGTCAAATGTTGAGATTCTAATGAATAAATTTCAGTTTTCTCTACCTACATAACTTGGCAGCTATTTAAATTTCAATTGTTTTGTCGGAATTTGAACTTGGCATTTTTACATTTATGTTTTTGATGGGGTAAAATAAACACCCAAGAACCAGGACAAATTAAAAAAGGCCATTTACCAACTTGCCCTGGCTGGGAATCGAACCCAGAACCTCCGAGTGACGGACTAGCGTGTTAAGGAATCGCCACGGAGGTCGACTAATAAATTGAAAAAGTAATAAATTTTACGCAAGATTCGAATACCTATAACTTGGATTTTTTAGAAAGTGCTATATGAATTTCACATATATTTAAACTCGCTTTTTAAATAAACGTCTTGCATTCACGCACACTACTGTATTTTCGACTTTACTTTTTCTACTGATAGCCTGTCTACTAAAGTGTTAAGTACATTATAATGACGTCGGCAAAGCCCTAATTCAGAAATAATAATTCAAACAAAATAATTAATTGATTTGATTGATTTGAAAATTTTAATAAGTATCACGGACTGGAAGTCTTGACGAAAAGAAAAAAGTAAGCTGTATACTAATTCTACGTTACAATTTATGATAACCTACATCTATTGTCCCGTTTACACATTATTAACTCTATGCAACGTCATCTTGACATTTTTATCCCCCTAGCGGGAAAATTTTGCATATTTCAGAGCCAAATCCGACCACGTGGCTTTGTGCATACCGTCCTTAAATACTCATGACCACTTGACAAAAGGCGTGTGCGCAAAAGATTAGCAAGCACACTCGAATCGAAGGTATTTATTACTACAAGGCTAACAAGGCAAGTCACCGGATTGTCGCCTCTGTTCTACTCGAGTAACAATACGAGTACGCTTTCAACTTTTTCTGCAATGTGACGTCATAATCCCAGAAATAATTATAAGCATGAATTAACAAAACGAGGTAAGTAATGATTGTTTTTTTGTGAGTGAGATAATTTTGCAGCATCAGCGCGGCGTCTATTCTGATTTCAGTGTCAAGCAAAAGTTAGAAACTTATTTTCCTATGTAGATTCAAACACCCAATGGACATTTTAGGAGGAAGCCGAAATATTTGACGAAACAGACAAGCTCTTTTTGATTCTTTTATCACTAGGGGCTCTGTGAGCTGTAAACCTTGCGACTCATCCCCATCCGTTGAAGTTTATCGGATAAAACTATATATTATAAGTACTCGTAGGGCATATTTAATATCAGATTTCTTTTTTTTTATTATGTAATTTTGCCGACCTCCGTGGCGTAATGGTTAACACGCTAGGCCGCTAATCCGGAGGTTCTGGGTTCGATCCCCAGCCAGGGCAAGTTGGAAAATGGCCTTTTTCAAATTGTCCTGGGTCTTGGGTGTTTATCTATATATGTATTTAATATAAAATATAGTATCGTTGAGTTATCCCATGTATCCCATAACACAAGTTTAAAAACTTACTTTTGGGCTAGCTTAATCAGTGTGATTTGTCCGTATATATTTATTTATTTTAATTTTATACATATTTCAATCACGACAGCCACACATATTTTCTTCTTGGTCTTATGGTTGACCGGTAGAGAATGCCATATGGCATTAGGTCCACCACTTGTACAATAGTTTTGTGCAATAAAGTTTTTAAGTAAATAAATAAAAAAGTTGTTCAGAAAAAAAGTTGCCTCTCAATAATTGTAACAAAAAGCTTAATGACATGTTTTAAAAATTTTTGAAATGGCTGAATTATGATTATTTTAAAAATTTAAAAACTGGACTAACTTTGTTACTAGGTTTAAACGTGTTTTATAAAAAAGTCTAGTAACTTACGTGTAGTATTGAAAAATTTTTCTCAACCCACAAAAAACCAATGGTATAAAAAATGATTTCCCCTGACTTTCCCATACAAATTGTCTAGTATCTACACTAAGCACTTTTGAAGGACGTAGTTAAGATATTTTTCGTGCTCCTTCATTGTTTCTATAGGAAAAGTTGGTGCACTTTGACACGTCAGCTTTGTGAAAAACTTGAAGTTGCACGTGACATGTAGGACGACTGCAAATCGCCGTCGGCATGTTCCAATTGGACAGACGTCTCATAAATCAATCTGTTAATCACTGGCCAGTGAAGGCTCGATTTTCTGTCGATAGTTTTTTCTCCAGTTCTAGTAATCGTGTCCGACAAGGTTATCGATTAGCTATGGGTTTATAAATATCGATCGTAATTTCCACGATTAATTTTTTTTACTAGTTTCCTGGTTTTCTATTGGGTTGACGCATAAATACACATGTAATGAACGGGACTAAGCGCATACTCTAATCAGGAGGAGCCGCTGCCAGATTAGGTACTTAGAGTACTCAACAAGTCCATACGATAATCGCGCACTTTGCCGTGGTACCTAGTTAAATTACAATTATGACCAAAAGATATAATAAATAAATAAATATAAATAAAATGCCTTTTATTTCTTGCAATTTGTTATAAGTTTAACAAAAAAAAAAGTAATAGGTGTGCGTGTAACTATAATTATATTATAAAAGCTTGTACAGAAATGTGATTTTTTAAATCAGTCTTATTTACCCCCATTTAAAATAAATCATTTCAAAGAAAACGGAGACATTATTTAAAATTTTGCAACTACCAAGTCCTAGATAACCCTTCAAGGTATTTTATGAACTACTGTTTACAGTTTAAAGTGAGAACGTTAAGCTTCACTACGCACATTTGCGAAAAATGGCCACTTTTAGCACTAGTAGCAAAATTTTAAATGATGTCTCCGTTTTCTTTGAAAAGATTTATTTAAAATGGGGGCAGCACTGGACCCCGGACAATTTAGGTACGGCCTTAAGAAGAGTACCTTTATACCGAACCAGTTTTATTTTCGCAATCATCGATACATCATCAGATTTCAAATTTTCAATACAGAAACGCCTTCCTACTTTTGTCAGTGCCTTAGTTTTATATTCCTTGTCGTTTATGTCAAGTTATTATCACCAGCTTGCTTGATGCCATCGCCCCACCTACGTTTCTAAGGTACCAATTGGTAGATAACAACCTTACCTACTCCACCTAACTTCAGACCTTCCATGATTTATATATAATATCTACGGGTCATTGTACTATATCGTCTCACCATGTACACATACACTAGCAGATAATAAGATTATAATGTACATACACTCCCATCCATGACATACATTTGTCGTCAAATCTATGTCAAGTTTAATCGTCAGGCAAAGTTAAACAGCCGTAATATGCACGCGTAAAAGGATGGTCCTATTGTTTTGTTATTAATCACTGTACAGTAACTAGTAAGAATGTGTTTAGATTAATCATTAGCATAATGGAGATAAACATATATGTCATATACCTTTAATTTTACGATGAGTTTTTTAATATTCTCTTCCAACGTGGCTTTGAGCATATCTTGTAAACTTTTTAGTTACCTGGTACCTATTTATTTAGTTCGCCTTATGATGTTATTGTCTTGGACCTCTTGGCACCATTACCTGCTAGTTAATTTACGAAAGACAAGACGTGAAAAACTTTGAAATTACGACTCTTCAACTCACACACGCGTGGTTTATACTATAAGCAAATCACCACTTTTCCCTAATGGTTTGGTTAATTGCATTCGATTTAACGTCGCTTCGTGTTGATTGCGTGTTGGTAACGAGTAACACACGACAGGAAATACCCTATCGAGTTCACGCCTGGTTTCTGAACCCATAATCAAAAAGATTGATGAACCGGCCACTTAAAAAATAATAAAAATAACCCTTTGCCCACTTTGACAAACGTTTAATGCGGAACAAACAACTTAATTTAGGGGTATTTAATTTAAGTTACTGGACTTTGATTCAAATATAAAAGACGGTTTTAGGGTTCCGTACAAAAAATGAAAAAACGGAACCCTTATAGGATCACTCGTGCGTCTGTCTGTCCTTCCGTCTGTCACAGCCAATTTGCTCTGAATCTACTGGACCGAATCAGGTGAAATTTGGTAGGATGGTGTAATCCTATGACCCAAACACATATGTGCAAAGTAAATAAATATTTTTTAAAATAAGGGTCATTTTCGGGGGATAAATCAGGAAATTAAAAAAAAAAATTTTTTCAAACCTTACTGTGTCATATATCAAATGAAAGGGCTCGTTATAAGGTTTTAAAATATATTTTTGTTATAATTATAAAATAAATAGTTTTGATTTTATTCATGAAAGAAGACGAAAATTGACCATTCGCCCCCCCCCCCCCCCTGATCTTCGAAACTACTGAGCCTAAAATTTTGAAAAAAAATACGTAATATAGTTCATTGCTTGTAGATTACAGGAAAACCTATTAGAATTCAATCAATTGTACGGAACCCTCTCCTCGCGAGTTTAACTCGCACTCGGCCGGTTTTATTTAAGGGCCCAGTCCTTATTTTTAGTGATTTTGACTGCTTTTTCGGAGCTGATTGGAGTCAAACTATCTTAGTAACAATATGTTAAAATATGGTAAATTGAAGTTTATTTAAGTATTAAAAAAGTGAATGAGACAATTATTGATTTTCATTGTAATAGTTTAATTCCAAATAACCTGAGACGTGTTTCAATGCGCATGACATGACATGTTTGCGGTGCGCGACGTTCATGTCTTTGTTGTTTACACGGAATTTAAAACATTAAGTTGTGTATGAATTACAGAGGAATAAAGACAAAGGAAAATCCTAAAAAGTGAATGAAAATGATTTTAGTATTTTTTTATTCATTCAAAAACTTAGTTAAAAAGGTTAAACTTTGAAGAAAATATAAGCGAATACGTAGTCGGATTTCTTGCGCATACGACTGAGTTAAAAAATAAAAAATACACATATATTAAGATTGATTCATGCTTAAACACCTACAATAAATAAATAAAAATAATTTGTCTTTTGCAAAAAGATAGAAAAATTTAAAGTTCTCCGAAATTCTCAAATATATATAGGGACGAAAACGCTGATAAGGCAAACCGCTCGCTGCGCTTCTGAATTCGTCTAAATTCGTCTCCAGAGTGCATGTACAATACAGCACAATGCGTATGTGTAGATAGAAAATATGGATTCGGGTGTTCAATAAAAAATTCCCACGGTCGGAGACTGCAGTCTTAAGAATAATTTCGTGCAACATAATTTAGGGTAATTTAAAAAATTGATAAAAACAATAAATAAGAATTTCCTGTGAATTATTAAGTATTTTTAAGAAGCATATGATTATGTTACAAAGCATTTATTTTAATTTTGTATGTTTTTGTTTCAGGTAAGTTCGTGTTTCTGAAATATTGAGGTTATAAAGACCAGAGACATACATACTATTTTGTAGGGTAAGGCATATTTATATGCTCATGATGTCAAATCTTAAGTTTAAGTTCCACAAGGCAGTGAGTTTGGGCCGCTATTGTTCGTTTTTGAACAAAAATAATTTAAACAAAAAATTAAAGATTAGTAACAAATTGCTAATAAATATTAATAAAGTAGCAAAAACCTCAAATCCCTTAAATTGACAAATATCTACCTTGAGAGGGCAATATTATTAATGATGATTAAAAATGTGTTTCTTAGGATATATTCTACGCTTAGGCGCACAGTACAGTCTCAGTAGGTGTCAATAAATATACTTTCACTGTGATTGTAATTAATTGTTACGCCATAATTTTATATTCTCCAATATACAGGCTGACTTTTTATCCACCAGCCAAAATGGAGCAAGTTCCGTTCATGATACAGAACTACTTTCCATAAAAACAATTAACGAAAAACTAAAATAAAAATTCACCTTCCCATACAAATCAGCGCTCAACAAAACGGATTTTGTATGGGAGGACGAAAAAATTTTATCGATTTTTTCAATTTTTTTTTTTATAGAAAGTAGTTTGTTAGTTTTAGTAGGAATGGAGGCATCTCCACTTAACTCCACCGACAAGAGCAAGCTCTTAAAGAAGTTCAATATCATGGACTGAACTTGCTCCAAAAATTTGGCTGGTGTTTAAAAAGTCAACCTGTATAAGGGGATTCTAATAGGATTGTGGAATTGGTAAATACAACTGCATTTTATGCTTTGTCACAACTTAAAAACTAAGAATTTATAATTTATAGTACATTTTAACGGTGACTTGTCCTAATTTTAAGACAGTGTATCATCCACTAAATTCCTATATTTTATAAGTGTACAGGAATTATTGGCTACTGACGTATTTACTAACTTCTAAATGAGTAGGTTCTAAATGTGAGTAATTAGTTACTTATGTACAATTTATGACCATCGGTACTCATTATTTAAATTATTAATAGGTAACACCCGTTTTTTTCGTCAGTAACACCAATCAGTATTTTTTTTTCATGTTTGTACGTAGTTATTTAATTTACGTATTTGCATAGATATTTAAATTATTAATAGTGCGGATGGTAACAATCTCATTTGCATTGATAGTATGCTCATCGTACGTTATGCCAGCTAAACCAACATCCGCATCGTCAGTTTGTGGTTTGTTGTGCACACGCGTTGCATCATTGAAAAGAAAATGGAAAACCTGTAAGATATTATTACCATCACTCGGATTTTCACTTGGAAAATATTTACTTTTTACAATTTTTACAACCGACACCGATACTCAATCAAAAAAGTTGATAACGTTGCAAAAGTTTAAAGTTTTATTTGTTTGCTTTGAGCATTCGGTTTTTAATAATTTTAAATGACAACAAACCAAACCAAGCAGGCTGTTGTGTTAACTTTTGTGGAAACCAAAATAAATATTTCAAGCAAATCTACAGCCAATAAAACCCTAGTTCGTAAATTTTATTCTGATTGGTCAGACCATTGAGCAATTATATTTGTATTTATGTATGTGTGTATATGTATTATAGTTTTATACTTATAATATTTTATATGTATTTATGTAGGTAGGTTTTAGGTTTAGTTCGATTATTTTGGTTTATTTATGCAGGTTAGGTTTTTGTTGCACTTTACTTGTTTATGCTACCCAAATGCTTTCGTTTTGTTCTCTTTGATGCTTGGTTGGCTGGAAGAAATCCCTCACTGGGATAAGCCCGCCGTTATACATTTATATATATATATTTTTTAATGACGCATATATGTAACTTGTTTTTGTTCAAATGTGCAACAAAGTGTTAAAAGAAGAAGAAAACCTGCTAAAGACCACGCTAAAGATTTCTGTGGAAATCTCCACAGAAATCTTTAGCGCAGTTTTTATCTAACGGTCGACACATTCTGATAATCGGTGACAATTGCCGATATCAAATGAAATCTATGACACTGCATCAATCAATAATAATCATAATCGTTTTGTACGATTCCGAGTGTTGGCCCACCAAAGGCGGATGAAAGACGACTGCATGTTGCGGAGATGACAGTGTTGAGATGGATATGTAGATTGTGGAGTGACGCAAATTGACAAAATAAGGAATGAGTATGTAAGAGCAACTTTGAAAGTGGCGCCTGTAACAGAAAATTTAGGGGGCAATAGCAAAATAAGGGGCTGGGGCATGGGCATGTTATGAGGAGTGAGGAAAGTCACATTATAAGAAGGGTTTCAAATTTGCAAGTTAGGGGATTTTAAAATATAGGGAGACTAGAGAGAGAAACGGTGGAGGGAATGCGTTAAGGAAGATATGGGTAAGAAGGCAGTAAAGGACAGTTTGACAAAGGATGGAAAAGCTGAGATATTGTGACCGACCCCACATAATAGTGGGATAAGAATAAGGCAAAAGAAGAAGACACCTGCCTAAGACTATGAAAATCAGCCTAGTACCTAGGCTGATTTGCTAATTGATAAGTCAATGTCGAGTTGACATTATCAAGTTTTCTGCACTGACCGATTGATAAGATTTTCTATAGCACTGACAAGGATCAGATACGGTTTATCAGCAAGTTTATCATTCACGTGAGCTCACTGATCATCTTAGTAGCCACATTAAGTACCAATATGCTACCACACCCATCTTTCTCTCCACACTGTACCAACTGACATTGAAATTAAATTTTCGACATATTCCACCGCACATTTGCATTGTTCCCACTCTTTCATCATATGAAAGTACGAATGAACTGAATGCTACAAACATTTGTATTTAGATGAATTCAGAAATAATATGGGTACATCATATGAAATATATAATAATAGGGTGGCTCTGTTAATGGGACTACAGTACAGATACAATATAACGTATTTATACCTAAAGGGGTAAACAAACCTTAGGACCGTAAATTCTTATGTGAATCCCACTCTATCTGTAATATTATAAATAAGAAAGTTTGTAAGGATTAATTGATGTAAAAATAGATGTAAGGATGTTTGTAAAACAAACAGACAAAAAACAAAAAAGCTGAACAGATCGAAATGTTTGGCATGTTTTGAATACGCATGATACTTTTTATCCAGGGAAAATGTAAGTAGGTACTAGCAGGCCTATTTCATTTCCCGTTTGAGTATCAAAAATATACCTACATTATTACTAAGCGCGCGGCGACCACTTGGAGTGGTAAATTCAGTTATACGAATCGTTTAACTTTGTCCAGAGGAATAAGAATGAAATTGGCCTGCAAACGGATTCCAAGTATCTAAACGAAAAGGTGCTGAGTTCTGACGCGAGCTACATTAAACCATATCGCTAACCACATTGAGTAGATATTTATTTGCTGAGTGAGACTTTTGTACGTGAGTAATTGTACTTATTCCGTTGTACAAGCGAGATTGTCCAATAATGAACCGCGGGATACGCAGCAGGTAACAACTGGTATGAGTATTAGTACAATACCCGGCAAATAAGTTGAACAAAAATGGCGGTCACTGCGCACACTTTTTCCTCTAATTATACCTGCGCGGAACCGCCATTTTTGTTCAACATATGTGCCGGGTAATGTACTTTAAGTTTTATCTGGCACGTGAACGAACATCAGCCGTACTCGTGAGGGGCTCGTTCACGATCTCTTTTATTATTCTAATTGCTATGCGTATTTGCTTGTTATCCAGTTTATATTGTAAAGTTGATGTGATAGTGCCGCTATCATTGTGATTAATTGTAATGGTTCATGTAAATATTTATTATATTTTTATTATCGATGCATTTTTAATTATTTTTATGCCTTCAGGTTTTGTCAATTCAGAATCATTAACTGTTTTTTTTAAAGCTACTAAGGTGTAAATTAAAGTGTTTTCATTGTGTTGTGTATTATATTCAACCTTTTTTAATTTAATTGTGTACACCCTGGTGTTTTTTACGAGTATATGTTTTATACGTTTTTTTTTTGTTTTTTTAAGTGTCGATCAATGTAATTAATGTCAATTATACTTACATATTCAAAGCTCTCACAGGGTAAACTGGTGTTTTATTGCTATTAGCAATAACTATTATCAGGATATTATTCATAACCATAGTATTGTACTACATTGAATTCCACCTTTAGCCACGTCAAGAATGTTTATAAAACAAAAGAATTTCTTTCTTTGAGTTAGATACCAATACCAACCTACCTACTTATAAATTCTCTACTTGAGGGTTGCCAGATCGTTCCTCTTGGAACATTTTTCTATTTCGCGGTCATGCGTTCCCTTGTCGTTTCCATCTTTCGTGCGTTCTTTTCTATAATATAATATTTATTGAAAAACATGCAACAATAATTCGTAGTATAAAAGATATCTTAATACTTTAATTTGTACCCTCCCCCGTCGTCACCATATTTTATTTATTTATTTGCGTTCCCTCACCTCGAGTTCGTTCCTTTTCAGACATCCCGGTGTTCGAAATCGCCAACCACTACTGGCAATGGCAACCCTGTTGACACAATTTTTCTGAGGCCAGTCGCTTTTATTTTTCTCAATATTTTATCCTTAGCCATTTGTTGAAACTTGATAGTAGGTGTACTTACTTGAACAGTTAATTTTATATTGCTTTGTTTAATTTATAACTTTTTTGTTCAAGTACATTTCATTGAAAAGTTTTTGCGAACAGGATCAAAACTGAAATATGAATGGGTGTTACTCCTTCATTCAATTTGCTTCACCAAAAAACAACAATATTCAATTGAATGCCAAGTAGATCATCGTTTTTGCTGATTTTAATTGTTTATCTGTCATCGAAGCGGAAATCGCTTTTTGTACAAATTAATCTCAATAGTTCAAGAATTGTTTTTCCCACTGTTACAATGTCATAAACATAATCGTAAAGAAATGTGTCTGCCTTCATTTGTTCTGGATTAGTTATGCATAGGCACATAATTAAGGTAGGTACATGTTACATGAATAAATTCTTGTAAAATCAGAATCTAAATTCGTAAAGCACATTCTTTACGAATTAAGATTTTAATTTTACAATGCGTTCTTCTGATAAATATTCGTACTTAGTTTCTTATTCTTCTTCTACATTTAACCCTTTCACCGCGAGACTTTATATCAGTTGTCGTGCCCCTAGCGCGAGGAATTGTGAATATCCATAGTTTTTGGTCGGATAAATCTGACGCTCGCAAAATGGGCACGAAAATGTTTGTCGGATTAATCCGACGTTCGCGGTTAAAGGGTTAAGAGCCAGGCTCTAGCTAGATTGTCGGTGTCATTGTTTACAAATAATTCTTACCTAGTAAACTTAGGTATTTCTCCCCCTGCTCGTATTCTACTTATTATAAAAATAATTTTAATTTCAAAGCAGTCATCATCTTTTTACAAATTAGTTTCATGATAACTACTGTACAAACTTATGAAGAAAATCAGTGATTCTTAGAAAAACGAAGATGGCGCGATGATACTGCTAAGTATTACTTTACGTTACGACCAAATATTTAAAAAAAATAAGTAACTAAATCCTTAAGTTTTATGCCTGCACGTTAAGACGGGATAAAACTTAAGGATTTAGTTACTTTCATATTTTTTTTTGAAATTTTTAAATACTAAGCTAGATTAATTTAATTATTTCATTATTTAAAAATTTTACACTTACTTTTATTTGACGCATCGCATTCGTTTATCTTTTCTAGTAATAATGACTAAACAAAAGCACCTTTATTTGCACACCACCCGAGTCGAGCCTTGCAAATATTACGCTATTTGAAGAGATTAAGCATGTTTTTTTAATAAGACTCAATTATGATAAGATATTGTTTGAGTTCTTTGTCAATGTCACGGCTATGGGTTTGCTTTATTTGCTTTGTTTTATCACTGAAGTTGCTTGTGCGTTTTAATATTCAGCATTTACTTTCTCGAACAGAATTGTTTATGCTTGATATTTACGAACGACCGAGTTAACGAACCACCCGACGCATTCACATCTATCCATTCACCGGGTACTAAAATTTCGACAATGACACAGACAAATTGACACACGCACGATTTGACTTTTAGTAAAATCGTCAATTATGAGTACTTATAATAATCAAGAAATCCCATGTTAAATACAGACTATGAACACAGAAACACATTGTCTTTAAAAACTTCATAGATGCTGGTTCTATTCCTATCCATTTTACGAATTTTGAGAAAGAAAAACAGCAACTAAATAATTAAAGGGAAATCTACACTTGAGATTAATTCTTACATATTGCGCCGATTTGTTATATGGATATTTGTTTAAAAACAGCAAACAGCGTTATCAATCATACTCGTATTATCACTTCTGGTAGAGATTTGATATCGTTCGCTAAGCCTCGAAGTGATCTATGTAGGCAGTCGTCTTCCAATTAGAGCCTCCGCAAGCATGTAATCGCGCCTCTTACTGGGCAACCAACGCTTTCTAGGTACCTAATTAAATTTCGCACTCTTCTTTTTCCTCACCTTATACAACTTAACGTGGGGTTGGGGTCGGGCCGGGTGGTGTAATAAAGAAAAAAAATTGGCTGATACTGCCGGCCGCCTGCCTGGCATCAATCCTTATTGGGAATGTATTTGTCCAAAAAAAATTACAACCGGGCGCCGTTCGAGGCCGACAACTGCATTGCCAAGGGGGGTTCTCCTTGGGAATGCAGTTGTCGCACAAGATGTACGTGCTTTGTCCTTTAGTCACTCTTAGGACATCCACAGGAAGAGATGGAATGGAGGCCGGAAACCACATGGCAATTTTTCGCACTATCATGTTTTTATCGTAACGGGTAGCCAACGGGTTAGCCGTTACGTATAAAGACTGATGGAGCTCTCTAACGAGCCCAGGGCCGCAAGACCCAAAACCCACTCTTAGCGTGATTGTGGACATTAGGTGGAAAAGCGAAATCGGTAATTTACATAATTTCTGAAATCTAACACAACAGTAGCAGCCAAATGGGGAGCATTTCTATCGTGCATAGAGCATGTTTGCGAATAGGTGATTTTTATACCATTATAAGGTATGTAGGTATGTGCAAATGCTTCGATTGTGCGAAGAATGCGTAAGTATCAATAGAATCCTATAGATAACAGGCCATCAGCCATTTACGGTCATCGCGGCTAGTGGTCTAGTGTGCGAAAGCCTTGTTTTTCGGCTTGTTAGATCACACATCTTTGAGGTTTGAGATTGTATTAGTATTTACTTATTTACTTAGATGTAAGGTACATTGACATCTATTGTTGCGAAGCAAGTACATAAAGTATCTAAGCGTCAGATCTTCGTTCTCTTTAGTAGCTTTTTATATGCAACACAACGGCTATAGTCATTGTAATAGTTATTTTAATCTAATTTAAGAACTGACTTTTTAAATAGTGTATCAATCAATCTGCCTCCAAAATGAAGTTTGGACTTTTTATAAAAATGATCTAACACACCGCCCCAACCAAGTCGCAACTAAAGGTCAAACTAAAGGAATGATCTACATAGATGATTTTCTGGGTTCTTAGTAATTCAAACATTACGATGAGGCTAGTAGACAAATGTTTCCCAGAAATACTAAAAGTAAGTTTATGTGCAAACAAAATATTCTAAATTCTATTCTATGTACTGCTGCTGGTGAAATCAGTTACTTTTGTTATGGATCTACTGGCAATTTTAATATCCTGTTGCACTACAACTAAGTTCTTAGATCTAGGAGAGCTCGGCCTCGAATCACGTCTTAGTCTAACCGACTCTAACCACTAAGGAAATTGTTTTTGTGCGTCTCATTATCATTGAGAAACAATGAAGGCGAACTCAAGCTGAGGATAAATATTTTGAATATAAATCAAGTTTTCATTAATTTAATAAAAAGCGACCTTTAAAAAAGTACCGTTCTCGTTCAAGTTAATATAATATTCAAACCAATGTCTTGAGAAATAACGTTCGCAACCTAACCTAGCATCAATTATGATCTACTCTTGAAACACATTAATGTTACTTAAGCAGACCATTTTGTTCTTACATACTTAGTTTTGAGTGTGCGAGCATAAGCACTCATCTCATTCTTTTGCACGCCTCATAAGCGAAGCGCATGAGGTAGTGCTCACTCTCGCCTTACAAAAATCAAGTGATTTTTTTAACTAAATGTGTCTCTATTTATTTTCTATCGCACTTGTACAATAATATTTACACATAAATGTCAAGGAAAAACACTAGTTTCAACACTTATGACATTTTTAAAAGACATTTTGCCTTTTAAATAAATAAAAACAATGTTTAATAAAATCATTTTGTGGACGTCCGTGTGTCTTTATGTATGGAAACTGGCGTGGTCACGATAACTCCCGAAAAACTTATCTGATCAAGTCCATTTTTTTTATACGCTTCAGTATTATCCAAAACTAAGTCCTTTCGAAGATTACGGTCTAATTCAATGTAGTTTAATCGTAATTTCAATTTAATTGTGAAAAATGAGATTATGAGGCGTGCACTTTTGGATTTTCCAAACTTATTTTAGTCTCCACTGCAGGAGCACGACCCTCTCTGTACTACCAGAGCAGCCAAAGGATTGAGCCTACACTCTCCACGCTGGCGAGACGGGTTGAAGAGGTCACGTTCATGTTTATAAGCTTTGTTTAGCTTGTGTTTTCTACGACATCCAAGGGAAGACTTATAGTTGTCCTATTCTACTCTGCCGGGAACCACACGGCAAATTATTTAGCATAAGTACTTACTAACAAACTACTATTATATTACATATAAAATTTGCAGCGAAGCTGCTCAGTTTCGAGACTGGCCAGAAATGCTTAGCCCGACTATCTGTCTGTTCTCGCCTCCAGGTCGCATTTTTCAACTGATTTTGACGAAAATTGGCACACAAGTTCCTTGATTGACTAAATTCTTTTAGTCAATCGTGATTTGGATAAGGGGATTGCTGTGTAGCGTTATATATTGACTGATTTCACTGAAATGGCTTTGCTAAGCCAGGGGAAAGCGTCAATAGGAGGCCTTAGGGAGCTGGTCAGCGTCTGCGAAACATACGCTCAAAAGCATGGCCTTATATTCAATGCAAAGAAAAGTAAAGTTATTTTGTTTAAGTCAGGTAAGGAGACTCCAACAGAGGTTCCTTGAATGATAATGCGGATATTGACCGCGAACGGAGGGTGCTGTCGGTGAGGGCCAATATGATAGCCCGCAGGTTTGCTCGTTGCTCGAGGCAGGTAAATATAACTATTTTTAGAGCATATTGTACCTCATTTTATACCTGCAGCCTGTGCGTTAGGTACTCCCAACGTTCGCTGAACTCCCTTCGCGTTCAATACAACAACGCGTTTAGGACATTGCTGCGGCTGCCTCGTTTCTGCAGTGCATCAAGCATGTTCGCCGAAGCACACGTGGACGGCTTTCACGCTACCATGCGCAAGCGCGCAGCCTCCATGATGCGGCGGACTCGTGACAGCGGCAACAGCCACTTGGCAGTTGTTGGGGATCGCATGGACGGACCTTTTATATCTAGTTGGGTCGCCTTGCATGTCCCAGTAAACCGTGAGGCAAGAAAATATTATTTTTTATAAATTTTAAAATATAAGTAGGTACTAACATTTAGTTTAACACATGAATACATGATGAACTTTAATTGTCTGAATATTAATAAATGAATTGAATTGAAAGGGGAAAGTGCCGGTTATTGCATGGTTCTACTATTCTCACAGAACCGTTCATAATAAAAATCCTCAAGGGTGTTCGTCGTTTAATGATTTATTACTTTATTACATAGCAAATATTGTTATTTACGATATTATCATATCACCCACAATGCGATCATTGGCAGACATTTAGAACCGATTTGTTAATTGAATAGGTCCAATCCAAGGCGATGGCTACAATGGACGCTCCACAGTCGCGTGTTCAGTTTACATGTTTTTTTGAAACTACACAATCCCACAATATTTCTGACTTGGCAGTCTTGGCACGCTATGAAAACAATAAAACTCGATAAAGTATGGAAAATGAGTCATTTACAAGGTCGTTGTAAACAATTATATTTATAAATTATTATCTGAACACGTACAAGTGTAAAGTAATTATCTTAGTAAAACAAGTACTTACATATATACTTAATAATTAACTGGATTCTTTAGCACATTGGACATTGTAGGAGACTAGAAAAAAAAATGTTTTTTTTTTGTTTAAGCAAGTTTTAGGTAATAATTACCTAAACTTGCCTAATTATCGCTTGCTATAATTTTTTTTCTAGCTTGAAAAATACGTTCTTCACGTTTCAGCTGACTATGTCCAACGTGATAAAGAGTTCAGGGTCTATTACGTCCAGTCTCACAATGTCAAGTGTCCTAAAACGTCCAGTGTCAAAGAGTCTATTTCCCAAAATGTTAAGCGTCTCAGAAAGATCCGTTTAAGTTCGTAATGTCTCAAAATGTCCAGTTCTTAGAATGTCCAATTATCAAAATGACCAAATCTCAAAATTTCCAGTCTTGAAAATTGGATAGGCAAATAAATAACTCAAAATAATTGTCTGGCGATAATAAAATTTGCGCTACACGCATTTGGTTCCCATTTACCCTTCCTTGCCTGGTTCTAAAACTGTTACGTAAGTAGGTATTATAGCTTTAGATGAAAAATTTAATATAATTGCATAATTCAAGTTGAATTTAAATTTTTTCAGTACAGATCAGCAAAATAGAAGAGAAAAGTGGTTTTTCTCATCTTTTTTCGTCGGATCAACGACCTGATTCTAGACGGCACATTCAAGGCTCGATATTATAAACAATCGATTAAATTAATAATTCATTCGCCCGTTATTATCCCAACGGTACAGTTGTCCTAGAATGTGTGATTCCATTGTTGAGTGTATGTACCGCACGATTTGATGGCGATATTAAATGTCAATGTACATAGTTCCGTTTTGTAACGATGCTTATACAGATGTTCTTAGGCTTATTGTGAAAATGTCGCGAATATAAAAGAGACAAAATTCCAATGTTTATTTAGTAATTATAAAACCCTTTGCAGGCACTTTTACTTACTTTTGGTACCTATACATTTAATGTATATGTACCAAACGTTTTTAAAAGTGCCAGAAGGGCTTTGTCATACTAGCGTTTCGCAACGACCACTGCTTTGGCGAAACGCCGAAAGAAACTAATTTTTACACACAGTATTGGTCGCCTACACGCCAGAAGGGCTTTGTCTTACTAGCGTTTCGCAACGACCACTGCTTTGGCGAAACGCCGAAAGAAACTAATTTTCACTCACAGTATCGGTCGCCTACACGCCAGAAGGGCTTTGTCTTACTAGCGTTTCGCAACGACCACTACTTTGGCGAAACGCCTAAAGAAACTAATTTTCACACACTGTATCGGTCGCCTACACGCCAGAAGGGCTTTGTCATACTAGCGTTACGCAACGACCACTGCTTTGGCGAAACGCCGAAAGAAACTAATTTTCACACACTGTATCAGTCGCCTACACGCCAGAAGGGCTTTGTCATACTAGCGTTACGCAACGACCACTGCTTTGGCGAAACGCCGAAAGAAACTAATTTTCACACACTGTATCGGTCGCCTACACGCCAGAAGGGCTTTGTCATACTAGCGTTTCGCAACGACCACTGCTTTGGCGTAACGCCGAAAGAAACTAATTTACTCACACAGTATTGGTCGCCTACGCGCCATAAGGGCTTTGTCATTATGTCAGTCAATTTAAAAATACTTTTTATATAATATTTGTAATATAGTGTTAACACACTCATTATTTATTAACAAGTTTATATACTTACTTATAAGTTGTATTGACGGGCTGTACTCGGTGTTTCTCTACGTGATCGAATCAGAAAGGAGGAAATTCATAGGAGAACAAAAGTCACTGACATAGCCAAGCGATTAGCTCGTTGAAGTTGAAGGGCGGCACACATAGCGTGACGAACCGATATGGGGCAAAAAGGTTCTCGAATGGCGATCACGCACTGACAAACGAATGGTAGCACCCATACAAGATGGTCAGACGACCTGACCGCAAGGTCGCTGGATGTAGGACGCTCTAAATCGGTCATTTAGAAATTCTTGGGAGAGGCCATGTTCAGCAGTCGACGTTATGCGGTTGAAATAACGACGAATGAACTTCATTCACTAGTTACGTAGCTATGGGTCACAAACTAGGTATACCCAAAGTTGACAATCTTATTGGGTATGAGTAGTACATGTACGTACATAGTATGCTGTGAGAACACACAATAAGCAATAAAACGTGTTAAACCATACCTAGTAAGTAGCAGTCGCTGAATGTCCAGGATGTGACGTACAAGTCTGAATGCGGATGATTTCATTGCATGCATCATAAAAGATAAACGTTGGGCCCTACCGTTTGTTCAAGTCATTACGAAGAGGATTATTCAGTGGCAATGTGCGAATTTGAGGATGAATGTGAATTAAATGTCAGGAGCTCGGTGGCCTGTTAGGAGCACGCATTGCCAGCGCTTTCGCAAGTTAAGGAACCCCGGGCGTGGTCCGCACTTGGATGGGTGATAACAAGTGGCACAAAAAATTCTCGAACGCCGCCGATGGTCCCGGTTGTCATTATTGTATGGCAGACGTCAAGCTATAGCAGATAGATGCCTTTAGGCAGCTTGAAAAATCTGACACCAGTGTTGTCCAGTTACACACAAAAAAATACTAAAGGATTATTCAGTGCCTAGGTTAGATAGCGGACCCCGGTCTCTGAAGCGTTACCGCTGAGGATGCAACCGGGAATAGGATGATGATGATGACCAGTGTTGGCGACTGAGACCCCCTACACTAGCGTCTTTCGAGCGTCGTCGTCGTGTTAGCGTTTGCGTAGCGTCGACGCGACGCCAGCGCTGCGGCGACGCGACGCCAGCGCTGGCCCACTGCCCAACGCCGGGCTTACGCAGCGCTGGCGTCGCGTCACAGCGGCGCCAGCGCAACGTTTTTTGCGAACAAGTACAATTCGCAACATGGGTAGATACAGGTATTTACCTAATCTGCCGGGTCAGGTAATACCCAAATGGGTATATTGGGTATTTATCCACCGCCCATCTCTAGACAAGTGAATTGTGTTGCGAATTGTACTTGTTAGCCAGCGACGGCCAGCGCTGGCGTCGCGTCGCCGCAGCGTCGACGTTGCGTCGATGCTACGCTAACGCTGACACGACGACGACGCTCGAAAGACGCTAGTGTGGGGAGGTCTCTAAGAAACAAAATACCTATCTATATTAAGAATGTGATCCTCCGGTTACTTTTGTACTTTAATTTATACCCTAAAACATTTCGGTCAATGTTACCTAACTACCATCGGCACCTGAAATATAGCCAAGTTCATTCACATATAGCGTGCAAAAGTTATAATTAACCTTATCAAGAACATTTCTGCATTTAAAATTCTGATTAACTAAGTACTTAAATGGTTTATGGAAATAATTTTAGAGGTTGTAACTACCTAGCTTTTGACCTAAGTTTGATTTATGTAGCTGTATAAAGCGATATCTTCTTAGGCAATTTAGTATTATTTATTAGGTAAGTACTTATTTATTTCATAAGCCGTAATGGTCTTTCACTAGTTCATTGCTTACTATCAAGACAAGAAGATTTTGCCATTTAATGACGAGATATTTTGGATTTGACCAGATTTTTCAGGTGAATGCCAGATGCCAATAAAAAATAAATTAGAGAGCAAACTAAAATGTTGAGCGCATAGAGGGATTTCTTACAGTAAAATCCTAAACCGCAAAACCTAAAAATAACACAAATCAGGTTTTGTTTTCCAAACGAAACGAATTGGATATAAAGTTTTTGATAGCCGTCTTCGTGCTCGTGGTCAACCGCTTCTACAGATCCCTTCTTATTCCTCACAGACCTACGTGAAGTCCTTCGCTGTGCTCGCTGCGCGTTTATGGAACGCTTTACCAGTGGAGATAAGAATGTCTCAATCACTAGGCTCCTTTAAATCCAGAGTTCAAAAGTTCTATGCAGAGTCATAAATTGAGTTATATAAAATATTTATTTTTATATTATATGTAGTATATTCTTTATGTATGTATGTAGTGTATTCGTAGTGTTTAATGTTTAATATTATACTTGTTTTTTTCATTGCTCTGTACGTACTTCTGCCATGCTTCTGCCTCCTACTAACTAACTGTCCTCTGCCCTACTGCTCGACTGGAAGAGATCCCTTCTGGAATAAGTCCACCATTTGTAAAATTACCTTTGTTATTTTATTTATTTATTTTACTCTTCATTGCACACAATTTAACAAATTATACATAAATAATAGAGATAAATTTTAGCATACAAAAGGCGGCCTTATCGCACAGCAATCTCTTCCAGGCAACCTTAGGGTAGTATGGATACAAAAGAAATTTAGATATGTTACAGGTGAGGTGCAATATTTCAAAGGAGATATACAAATAAAATATTATAGAATACATATAATACATACTTATATAAAAATATTTACATATATATATAATATAAATAAGGTAGTGTACACGAAAGAAAGTAAGAACCTAAACAAGATGCGAAAGGAAAAGAGTGACTTACAAAGAAGAAAAGAAGTGTGATTTGACTTGTGATTTAAAGCTGGCTAGCGTTCGAGCCTGTCGGATGGACAGTGGCAGTGCGTTCCAAAGTCGAACAGCTTCTACAGTGAAGGACTGGGAATAAAACCGGGTGGAATGATCAGGAATGATTAGTCGCAAATTTTCGGAGCTGCGTAATTTACGAGTTGCAATTTCACTGTAAAAAACGAAACGTTCCTTTAAGTACCTAGGGGATGCAGGATTGAATAATATGGAAAACAGGAGTGAAAGAATATGCCATTCCCGGCGACGTTTGATAGATGTGTAACTATCGCTGATGTACAATAAAGTTTTTTTTTTAATAAATAAATAAAATATAATATAATGATACTGAACAGTTTTCTCTAATGAAAGTTACTAAGTGCTTAGTTCATTGTTGTAAACCAAAAAATTTAAAGTCTTTCTATAGGTTTTTTAATCAATAGGTCTTGGTCTCTTGGCTGAACCAAAGAGATGATCAAACGAACTTCGCAAAGTGAAGTTTGATCATTATTATTTACAATTAATTCGTTCAAATGTATTGAAGAATTCGTCGTGACTTAAAGCCTACGCCAGATCCTTCAGAGACGCCGACATTCTCTAAACCATTTGAGCAAACCAACTGTAAGGCGCTTCATTCAAAGTTAAAAATTCTGAATGTCTAAGTAATGAGAAGTTTGATGTAGCAACAAATCATTATCTTATGTAGCGTAATACAAACATCGATAAAACGAGCATTAGGTACATGGAAAGCACGTGCTCGACAATAAGCACCTTTAGCGGCCATTTGAATAACAATAGACACGTGTTATACAAATGCATCAACGAAAGTACTAAGTGTTAGTTATGTTCTAAGTGTTCTAAGGTAGTTCCAGTTGATTTTGAATAAGTTTTTTCAAAAACATACAGGTGAATGGGTTTGTCCATCAAGATGTACTATAAGTTATACGATATACGGCAATTTTCTGACAGATATCATGATCAGGTGTTTTTTAGTCTCCACTGCAGTAGCACAACCCTGTACTGCCAGAGCCATATATAAGCCAGAGCAGTCAGAGGATTTGGCCTACACTCTCGACGCTGGCCAGACGGGTTGGAGGTCTTATTGATGTTAATAAGCTTTGTTTAGCTTGTTTCCCGCTAAGTCGCCTTCTACGACATCCACAGAAAGACTTTGAGTGGTCCTATTCTACACTGCCGGGAACCACACAGCTTGCGGCTGACAATACCTACCTAATTACTAAAATTTCAATAGTTTACATCACATTTCACCCCCTTTTTTCTAGCCTTCTTCACCACCGCGTACTTTGTTTGTACAGTCGAAAGGCAAAGTATGGTAGCTACTCGTACATGGCTGACTAAACGTGAATTCTTGAATCTGTAAGGTTGCTCCAGTGCACGCTGTCAGTTCACACTTCACAGCGGCTTGATCAAAGCATCAGTACATAGTTGACCTATCTAGGCCCCTGAGGTCAATTCTGCAGCCACTCCCACATTAAGCGAATAGCCACAAATCAAAGCACGACAATGGATGGACGAGCAGTGTTTGTTTGTGAACTCTATTGAATACCCGCCGCCCCACATCGTCTTATTGTGCACAGGATGTAGCAGATTGCCGGCCCACTCCTAACGGGTCAGCTATAGTACCGTGTCAAAATATTTAGTGTTTGTTATATAACTTTAGGCATATATTTCTGTTATGTGAGAATAATGTGTTTACCTTTAATCTAGTAAATAATGTTCTAAATAATGTTAATGCAAAGAAGTATTCATCTGTACTATTCTTAGACATGACGAAGGCATTTGATTTTGTTCCACATCAATTATTACTGGACAAATTGGAATGCAAAGGCATAAGGGGTCCGGCCCTAAGTTGGATTAAATCGTATTTGTCTGATAGAGTGCAATGTGTAGAAGTTGAGCAAGTGGATAAAAATGGGATTGTTCAAAGGTACAGGTCAGAAGAAAAACAAAATAAATTTGGCGTGCCACAAGGCAGTGTTTTAGGACCACTTTTGTTTATATTTTATATTAATGACCTAATAGATACTATCGACCAAAAATCAATCTTATTTGCTGATGACATATCAAGACACGAATTTTACCTTAGAACAACATAAAAATGACATGAATTTAAAAATTAATATATCAAAAACAAAATTAATGAATTTTAATAATTTTAAAAATAAATCAATTGACATACAGTTTGACGGACAAGTTCTAAAGAATGCAGATAACACGACAGTTTTAGGTTTAATTATTGATACGAAGTTAAATTGGAAGCGACAAATACACAAAGTTTGCAGTAATATAAACAAATGTGCATATGCCATTTCAAAACTAAATAAAGTTACAAATAAAGATACAGCTTTAACAGCATATTTTGGATATGTCGAGTCTATAATTAGATACGGTTTAATTATGTGGGGAAATGGTACCAACATAAAAAGAGTGTTTAAGGAGCAGAAAAGATGCATAAGATCAATTATCAACATACCACCATATATTTTGAGTAGACCTTATTTCAAGTCGCTCAATATATTAACCCTGCCATGCTTATACATTTTAGAAATAAGCATCTTTGTGAAACTAAATGAGTATTTATTTGTTCAAGCTAAACACTTCTTTCTTAGAACAACAAGAAATTGTAATAGACTCGTGTTAAATGTGGTACCAAAAACTGAAAAATATAAAAATAACTCTTTTGCAATGTGCAAAAATATTTATAACAAACTAGCTGTACCCGCGACTTCGTCCGCGTGGAATACTGAGTTTTGTTTTATAGCCTATGTCCATTTCTAGGTTATCATCTATCACCATACCAAATTTCATCAAAATCCGTTCAGCCGTTTAGGCGTGAAAGAGTAACAGACAGACAGAGTTACTTTCGCATTTATAATATTAGTAAGGAAGTAAGGATAAGGATAGTAAGGATTACTATCTGCACTTAAAGAGCTTCCATTTAATAAATTTAAATCATTCCTGCGCAAATGGCTGCTAAAAAAAGTTTTTATTCAATTAAAGAGTTTTTAGAACATAAAGTTAAATACTGCGAATTCGATGCATGAATAATTTGATTTAATATATTTTAATAATGTGTGAAAAATTTGCATGCTATTGAATATGGCTAAATAGGTTAAGCTACTGTATTTAATTGTATTTTCTTAACACCTGTATTAACCCTATTTATTGAAAATAAAAACTTATCTTATCTAATATTTTATATAATGCAAGAGGATCATATCATAAGACACAATCTATCTATAATTTAAGAACTACGTTCTTATCGGTGGAGTAGTAACATAAGACACAAAATGGTCCCAATTTCACATGATGATGATGATGATGATGACTAGAAAATGCACAAAAAGCGGCCAATCAATTTCTTCCAGGCAAGATAGCTCGCTTAAATAGAAAAAGTGAGGGGAAATTAGGTAGTGCGGGGTGGTCAATATAATAAACATTAGAGGGCGCTAACTGCCAAGGAGTTTTTCCAGGTCTCCTACCTACCATTGTTACTTTTTCCAGCCTATAATGTCCATTGTCAGGGCAAAGGCAATGCAGCTTTCTCGATCAAGGAGTCATGTTTATCCCTTTATATCTTCCTGGGCTTACTGCATTTACATTTTCATTTTTGAAGAATGTATTTTATGCCTAGATTGCTTAGTCGCTTTGGCCCACTCATAATAATTATGAAGGTTTACCTAGTATTTTCCAATTCCCTCGGTTCTTGACGTCCATTATGACTTATTGACATTAAGGCGATTAGAGTCCTCAATGGCCTTGGACGTTTGGGCTCCCCACCCCGCGCCATTACCTCACACCCTGCACGGAAACACCAATCAAAGAATACACGGGCGTAGGTCGGTACAGAAGCGCACTCCATACATTATTGCCTATAACTTGAGCTTGAATTGATAAATAACATCTTCTTCTTCGTCTAAGCGCGTTCCCATTTGCATCCTCAGCTGTGCTGCTTAGGAACCCGGGGTGCGCTTTCCCGCTTTTTCTACCCCAAATATAACATGCATATCAATGGTCACCCAAGGATGCCAAAGACCTTGCAAAATGGAGAAGAAATAGCCGGAACAGTTTAAATGATTTAGCTATAGTTAAACGACTGGCCGCCTGCCTGACGTCAACCCTCTTTGGGAATGTATTTGTGCGAAAAGTTTACGACCGGCCGCCGCCTGACGTTTCTGCATGCATTTTCGATGCTTTCTTAGCCGCTTCTATCTGCTAAGACTTTCGAGGCATTTTGATCTCAAATTTAGTACATTAAAGTAATTAAATGTCATCAAACGTCCAAATACGCGAAATAATAAAATATTACTTAATCTATATTAATATTATAAAGCGGAAGAGTTTGTTTGTTTAAACGCGCTAATCTCAGGAACTAATGGTCCGAATTGAAAAATTCTTTTTTTGTTGGGTAGCCCATTTATAGAGGAAGGCTTTAGGCTATATAACATTACGTTCCGACAACCACGCGGACGAAGTCGCAGGCACAGCTAGTATATAATATACAAACAAAGTAAATCGTACACTAGTAGATTATACAGTACTGAGTACATAGGTACATAGGACATAGCGTCCATGCGCAAACCAAACTACAACACAATCGTATCGTATCGTCTGACTACTCTGACTGCACTACTCTCTGACCTAGTCTAAACACACATACAAAGAGAAAACACGCGTGATCCCTCATAAAAATTTGGTAGCGAGTGACACAGCCTTCCCGTACGAATGCCGCCCGCGCCCGCGCAGGGCACCTCTGCAAATACACATTTGGAATTTCAATGTTTCAATATATTTTACAAGAAAACATTGTTTGATTAACAAAAGCAATGTTGCATTTAAAGAATAGGGGATTTTTTATTTTTTAATGTAAAAATATTCTCATATATCATAGCAGTTTAGGAGCAGTAGGGAGTTCAAATAATAATTCGATGCCCCGTAGTTTTTTTTTTACTTTACCATACAAAGTCATAAAGAAAAAACAAATGTTTCAAATGTAGTCCTGGAACTAATGTTTCATATATATTTTTTTCAAAATTTTCTGGTGGGCAGTAAATAAGGAGTAGGCTTGACAAAATGACCAATTAACGAGAATTGAGGGATCTAATCGCCTTAACGTAATGTGTGTACCTGCTCTACATACTGCATGCAACGAAGGTAGTCACAACGCAAAATCACGTAAATAATGTGGTTTGGTAATGTAATGAATGAATGACTTAATGGAAAATCAAACTATTGATGTGGTCTGTGGTTTTTTTCAATACACAGTACAGTCACTAAGTTTACTATCGTTTATGTTTGTATAGGTATAAACTTATTCTTAGATAACTTATCAATAACAATCGTTTTTGTTGTAGTTCCCTTTTTCAAATTTGTTCTGAGTAGGTACTTAAATCAACAGGATAATACTGTTGTAATAACCTTTTACCTTTGCCATTAAATATGTCTAGGATAGTCTAAAGTCCTGCATAGTTGGTCACTCACAAAATGATCCTTGTTTAATAACGCCTTTACCTAATTGAAATTATGAAATGCAATAAATGAATTGAATTGAATCCGAAGGTAAGTATTCCTAAGCGAAGCGATTTATTTGTAACCCGGACACAGGAGACAAAACACAGATACTTACTATCTACATTATAAATAACTACATTAAGACGGTCGCACATACAAAATATGACATAAACAACAACTTTCTAAAACAACCTAAAAGTTAAAACTTTTGTTGATTTCCCGCCACAAACTTATTACGAGTCAGTGCTTCTCTCTAGCGGAAAATCTTGGAACTGCAATTACGAGACTCGTGTATCATGTGGCGTTGGCGTTTGCAATGCTCTTTAGTTCAATGACTCATTTATAGATGGCGCTACATATCTCAAACTGTGAAAATAGTAGACAACGACATAAAGCTTCTGTCAGGCTGTGCTTCATACAAAGATATTTAGGGAAGGTACTGGTATATTATTGCTCTTTGGCTTCAGGCGTTGTCGTATCAGGAACTTGGCTTATATAACGTGTAACAAAAAGGGGGTATCAACCCGAAATGTAAACGTACTTATCAATGTGAACAACTTTTACTATGGGACCATCCCTGAAATCGCAAAAAAAACATCTGCAGCTCCATAAAAAATAAAATACCTACTGTGCCAAAATATATGGAGCTGCAGATTTTTTTGGAGATGAATAAGGAAATTTATTATTTTAAAAAAGCCATCTGGACAATCAGGTATGGGAGTTTATTATGAACTAAACCGATTCAGAACCGGGTATGGCTGATTTACCACTATGTATGATATATGCAGTATATATGGATTCATGCAGTAACATACCATACGACATGTTGATGATGATCGTCTTTGAAGAAGAAAAAGCTGGAAAGAGTTCATCGGGCTCCAAAGCAGCACAGCCAAGTATGCAACAGGGACGCGATAAGTGAGACAATAAGTTTTTCGAAAAAAAATCATTTTCGTCAGATCAGATTGTTATAATAATATTGCATTGTCATCTGATTTACATTAGCGTACAAAATTTCATCGCAATCGGAAATCGGGAAGTAGCTCAAATTTAACTTGCAAGATTTGACCCAGAAAAACAAATATAACAATTAACAGGCGAGATAATTATAAACTAAAACTTGTAAAAATTTAAAACTTGCTTCCCCAAATACGCTGGGTGAGCAAAATCAATTTATAAATGGACTATAACATGATGCAGGCCAATTCCAATCGGTCGTTTTGGAAATTCTTGAGGGGACTTTCTGTGGCCGATATGATGATATAGACTAAATACCGGTACCGGTCTCAGCATGACATTGTATGATGCTCTGTATTTAAATTCTGATTACGTACGCAGCCATAGATCTGATAAATTGTATAGCGAGCGTGTAGCGAATAATGAGTCACAAACTCAGGCAAAAAACCTTAGTACGACTCCCATTAATAGGCCGATGAACAACGAGTGTGTGCTGATTTGGTAGAAAATTAATGCGCCAAAATTAGAAAGATTCGAAATTGTGTAAAACGAGGAATCCCTTGGATTTTTTCTTATTAACTATGAATTAGCAGTTTTCCTCCAACGCGTAAGTATTATGAATTCCGAAGAAGTAGGCATTCCCGAAACCGACTTCCGGTAATGTAATGTTTTTCTGCCGTTGCTCTTATACTTTTTGCCTGAAGGCAATGTTTTCTTTCAACAGTTCCAACTTTAATTTATTGATCCTTGATTTCTATCCTTTTCATGATTTTATCTTGATCCTACATTATACATAGACACGCCCATAGACAACACCATATTTTTCACTAGCACAGGTTATTTATAACTAACGTTCGCTTTCCTCTTTAACGTTCTTTTGTTTCTTTTTGTGAATAGACATTAACAGCATTCAGGTACCTACTTGAGTATTTTCGAAAAGTTTTTTTAGATAGGTACTGGTTCTAAATTAGTCTATTCTAGTATTTGTGTTTCTATTTCTGGAAATAAGCGCTAACCACATAATGGCATTTTTAATGAGGTTTCGGGCTTTACGATACTGTAAATTATTGTCATCAACCGTATCCACTTTACAAGTGGAAACGTTTGCAATTCCGTGCAATTTTGTCATATTGGTCAACAATGGTAAACGAATTATTGTAAAATGTCTATGTATACACCTATCTGTTTGTCTAACAGTATCAACATGGGTCCTGATTCTATTCCTAACAAGTGAAAAACTGATTTGAATGCAGTTTTTTTATACATTTTATAAGGTTGCTTTTCTCAGTTAAATGTTAACTGGAATGAATCGAGCTGATGTCCTGATAAATCTAAAAGTTCCGATAACGCATATTATGAACAAACAAACCTATCGGATATCATACCATAAAACATTTAACTGGAATTCCATTAAAAAGATCCTCTAACTAGCTTAGAGGAATTCCAGTAGTAACTCTAGTAGTTAAAGATCAAAGCTCTCCCAAAGGACAAGCTTACAAGTGGCTCGTGATTTAGACAGGTAAGTAAATAATAAACATTCTTCGGAGATGTCTGTTGACACTACAGTTAGTAGAGCACGGAAGAATCCAAACTAAGTAAGATCTACTGCTAATTTTAAACAAATCAAGGCGATAAAAGTGTACTGCTCCTACGTGCGTAGTCCGTTATGTGGAATCCTTGCTATGATGTCTATGTCTCTCGTGTGGAATCTGT
This sequence comes from Acrobasis repandana, assembly GCA_963576875.1. Lineage (NCBI taxonomy): Eukaryota > Metazoa > Arthropoda > Insecta > Lepidoptera > Pyralidae > Acrobasis > Acrobasis repandana. Next base: position 17,230,894 of record OY756227.1, read on the forward strand.
TCAGAGAAGATTTCTACGTTACCTTCAATATAGATGCAAAATTAAAGATCCTACCTACGAAAGTAGGTGTCAGAGATTTAATTTTCTACCATTGCAAGTCACAAAAAGTATAACTGATATGACTTTTATCGTCAAAATTTTAACCGGCGTTGTCGATTGTCCTGAACTTTTAGACAAAATTAATATAAAAATTCACTCAAGTCACTGAGAAATAAGATTTTTTTTTATGTTACCACCAGCTTGTACAAATTATAAACCAAATTCATTTTCTTATCGGGCATTAAAATCATGCAATAAGTTTTGTTCAGAAAATGATTGCGTAGATATATTCAATGCAAAACCTTTCTACATCAACAAAAGTTTTTTGATTCCCAACCCCCTTACGTCCTTTAATGACATTGTAAGCTTTTAAGATTTTAAGTTTTAAGACTATTAGATTTGTTTCTTTTTTATCAACCTTGGTTTTTCAAAACACTATATTGTATAGTTTTTGCCTTTATTTTCATTGAACTATTGTGTCCTTGAACTTAAAATAGTGTCATCCGATTGGTTTAAGTACTATTTTTTTTCTATAATTAGAATCTTGGCTATTGGCTAAGTTTTGTAACTATTTTCCGTTATGCAGTGGCGTAACTATACCGTTCGAGGCCCGTGGCAAATTCATCGGATGCACTCCTCCCACGCACCCAAAATAAATTTACTTGATTTTCTAATAATTCACTTTAAATTAAAGGTACCTAAAAGTACATATTTAACTGAGACACATTTATATTTGAGAATTATTTTACAGGCCTGGATACAAGTCCTATCCTGTCCTAGCCTATCACGAGTTTTTTGTTTAATATAAGTAATAAAAAAACGAAACGGCTCCCAGGCCCGGGGGCCCCTTCTGGCTGGGGGCCCGTGGCATTTTGCCGATTTGCCACCCTGTAGTTACGCCACTGCCGGTTTGCTTACATAGATAAGAAAAAGCTGTAAGTGTTCCGAAATAAAATAAAATAAATAAAATAAATAAGGGAGCAACTTTTGATACAAAATCCTCGATGTAAGTTACTTCAACTTGACATCATCAAGGCTGCGCTAGTTATTACGTTAATCATAATTTCATAGCGGTATTAGATCAGTTACAGTGTTCAGTAAAAAAACTGAACTGGCTCACGTCATCGCATGCTCTGAACGCGTGCGCCGCCCGTCCCTGCCTCCTCATGCCCCTTGCACGTCCTCCTATATTTACAGACGCGACGACGCGCCGGAACGACGTCTCGCAATCGGCTTTAACTAATAAACCTCGCACAACCCTCGCGATGCCTCCCCTACACGATACACTTAGCGTTGCTTCACTAAGCAACGTAACATAACTAGGTAGCGGACGTTCATCGTCTAATTTAAGGATTCTTTTCGCATTTCTCTCGCAAAATGGTGTCGAAATCGCGCGGTGCACACGTGCTTGTGTGGGAACAACCAGGGTTGGAAGACCAGCGGCCAGCGAGCAACTCACGTGAGTTTCACCTTTTCATACCTACGTTTTTGCTTCAGAGCCTTAAACACCTAGGTGTTTTAGCCAAATAGTTTTAATGGTTTCTGCTTTTTCTTGTCCATTTCGCCATTGTCATGCTAATTAACTTTGGAGAAAAAGGCTAGAAAGCCCACAATGACATCGGGATCCGAAGTAGCAAGTTAAGGATGCAAATAGATGAGGAGAATATTCGAACTCCTTTGACAGTACTTCGAATTAAGTCGTTACCTCCTCTATCACCCGGGAAATGTAAAAGGCACTAAGTATCGATTCCTTTATTTCCCGATGACGTCATCTCCTGATGAAAAATACGGTCCCGCGATGCTCCCTTATCACGCGATGTGATGTATTGGGTTTTCCTATAGGAATTTACTCATTGTTTCAGCGTTAAACTACCTAAGGCACTTACCAACATATTTTGCTTTAAAATAAGAGGAAGCTGATGAAAATAGATGCTTTATATCACCAAAATCGTTTGTCATCAAAGAATCTTTAACAATCTTCTTCTCCATCTAAGCTCGTTCCCGGTTGCATTCTCAGCTGTGCTGCTTCGGAGCTCGGGGTGCGCTTTCCAGCTTTTTCCTCTCCAAATATATATATATAACATGCACGGTCACCCAAGGAAAGAAATTTCTGAAAGAGTTGAAATGATTCGGCTGTAATTTTACGACTGACGACTTTATCAAAGAAACTTTAACAATATGGAATAAAATCATGAATTTGCTGATGAAAGTTTGCTGGACAAGCACGCCAATCATATCTGTTTATTATCTTCTGGGAGTACGAATGATGACTTTTGGTATTGCAAATATCTAGAATAGATACTCGTATTTTAATTACTTGAAAATGGAAGTGTACGTTATTTTCCCATAAAATTGTGATGTGCTTGTTAGGGTGTCCCACAGGGTACAGTTTTTGGACCTATGGTATTTCTATTATTTTGTGACAAAGCTTGTTGCTGATTTATTTTTGTATGTTTGGTAGGTAAAGATTTTTTAGAATAATAAAGATATACGAAATTTTCTATTCTGTTTTTAAAAAGGCAAATTATTCCAACATGCTGGTTTGGGAGGCAAGAAAAATCTTAGTGTACTTGCTGCTTCTCTTCCCACGCAGGTCGTAAAAGCTGATCAAGGGAATGGGCGGAAATGCGAATCAGAAATCATTTATTCCGATCCGACAAACATGATTTGCGATTATAATAGATACGTACCGTACCTACGAAAGAATGCGAGCCGGTCGGTCTAAAATGTATCTTAGGATAACCGTACCGTATTTAAGTATACATGTGTGTCATGTTAAGTATATACCGCATTAATATGATAATTTGTTTTACTTAATCTGATACAGAAAATGATATGCTCTTAATATAGATAGCGCGCTTTGCCGTCAATATTAAAATAATTTCATCAATTCTAATTTCACTAGGCGGTTGTCAAACTGGCCATGGAGATAGTAATATTCTTAGAGCAAGAAAGGATGTACATTATAGCTCCTATATCTTTGGTTATATTCTATCGCGTCGTCCACAATCGGAAAATGACGACGAATAATCTTTCTTTCCTTTCTTTAATCTAAGTCTCTTACTAGTTATAACAACACAAATGACAACTGACAACTGCCATACATAATAGTACCTACTTCATACAAATTGCAGGCTATTAACGTTACAGGCGAAAATTTATGACATTTTCCGGAAACTGCACAATACGTGAAGTGCAAGGCCGAAGGGACACAATAGTTTATTGTGACGTCATACAGCCTGAACATGACCCTGTTTTTGTCCGTCGTTCGCTCGAAATGCGGACACATGATCCGTGTAATGGGATCTGCTAGCTTTTGCGTAAAAATGATCAAAGTTTTTGGCGTTTTATTTTTCCTGTGTGTTTTTGTAAAAATTGTAGGACTCTCTTTCGAAAGGCAAAAAAGGATCGCCATTGTGTTTTTCAACTATTCCGTTTTCAGCAAAATCTTCTTCGATTTGTCAATAATTAAATTGAGACCAATACCAGGCTAGCTCAGCCGGTAGGTAACGATTTTTTATACCTACATTGTATTCTCCAGAATAGGTTAAAAAATACCAACGAGATCTATGTACTTACGTACTAGAGAAGACGCCACATACAACAGTTGTGTTCTGTTCATCATATGCTATCACTGTTAACCTCACATTAGTCACTCGCTAGCAATACGCGCATAAAACACTCCACAATTCATTAAAGAAAACACTGTCAACTTAGTCAAAAATGCCTTGGTGTGTGTTGAGATACTGCACTAGTAATTCAAAGAACAAAGCAAAATATGAAGGAATAACTTTCCATCGGTAAGTAACTAGATTTCATTGATTGAAAATTAAATACGGATTGCAAAATTTCGGCTGCCATAATGAATGTAATGAGTGAATGATCTGTCAACCGATGGAATGATTCGTCATAGACTAACAAAACAGAAGTGAAATGTAGACATCATAAATATGCCTACATTTCACTTTCTTCATGGAAGCATCGAAAAACTATTTGTTTGCTACTCAGTTACTAATGTTTGTAAAACGTTGAAAAAGTTTCCTAAAATCCTATAAATCCTTTATAAAATTAAGTCATATCTCGTAACGTCTCATTAGGACCTCCGATCCGAGGGCTCAAAAATTTTGTATGTGGGGGCTGTACCCCTACAAGTGCCCCGCGCAACTTGAAACTGTTATCAGATTTTGGATCCAAGATGGCCGCTTACACATTTTTGATGTTTTATTATGTTTGTCCCTATAATTCTGTTTCCTCGTAACTGCTACGCGGCTAAATCGATTTTGATAAATTATTATATAACTATAAGCCGATTACAAATCTTCATATATGTAATCTAAATAAACATATGTAATTTAGACCCAATACCTACGTATATGATTATATAATACATTAAATACAGAGATAGCTAACAAAGAAAAAAAAAACAAAAAGGTATACAAGTACAAGAAATCACTTTCTTCTAGTGCAAAACATTATGTTAAGAAATTAAGTAAGAATAATAAAAGGTTACAAAAGAAACAGATATGTGCAATGCTTTTACCTTTATAAATATGATAGTCGTGAGTCTACAATCTAAAAATCTATGCTGTTACTAACTAAGCTCTGCTACCAAAAATGTTGGGCGCAGAGTAGCTAAGATTCCGTTCTGGGTACCAAGAGATTTTGTGACTACGCTCTTGGTACGAGTCCGGCAATCTCAACGGCAACGAACAAACACACATACAACCTACGCAGTCTGCTACCACCCTGTATATACATGCTGTATATAAATACAGTACATACCTAGGTACAGGGACCTATTTGAATCTAATTTAACTAATTATGATTTGAACTTAATTCTAATTAAAAGTAGTTATACTAATTATAAAACTCACCGCCTCCCCGCGGTCCTCAGGCAGCCTCGCCTGGCCTTCGCGTCGATCCCCTGGTCGTCCTCAGGGATGGCGACGGCCTCAGGTCTCTTCATAGACCCGAGATCAGTGGTGCAGAAGAATTGGGTCCCTAACTAACCCTACATGAGCTCATGCCTTGCCCCAACTAATATGTCGTATTTATAACACCAATTCAAGACCGCACAATAAGTTTCTTGTTCTTCTTTCGCCACTATTGTTCACTTACACTATCTTATAAGGACGCATGGCACGCGGTTCACAATTGTCATCCAGATCAATGTTCCTTACGCAATACAAACAAGTTCGGCGCCCCACCGTTCAAATGAATTGGTCACAAACACAATTAACGACAATTCTCATGAAACTTTCGATTTTATATATCAAATTACAAACTTAGTATTTCTAAAACACGCGGCTGCCACACCCAGATACATTTTTTCTTCACAAAAGCAAGTACATTATTTTTACTGGAATGACAAGTTGAGACTTTGACATAACAATGAATATTTTTCTGGTCGGGCAAAGACAATCCGCGCACGGGAAATCGATGAATCGATAATCTTGCCCGTGTTTGCGGAGATCACACGCAGATGGCGCTAGTCTCCTTACAAAGCACTTTTATTCAAAACATATGCAACCATACAACCATCCATACACCCATCCGTACATCCAGCCATACTTATCAACAACCGCATTTATTAAAATATATGTAGGATTTAATTTGAACCACGTACTCGTAGGTATGTAAAAATATATTGACCTTTCTGTACTATTCTCGTGTTTAGTCTATATTACCAAAAAGGACATGGCCGTGTTTGAAGATGCCGAGTCTATATATTCATGTCAATGAAAAATACTAAACTATTTCAGTTAGGTACTCGAAATTTATCGCAATATCAATGACTCGTACGCAATTGAAATAACGCTTACAAATAGATGTGTGATTGCTAACCAATTTGATCATTCTAATTGGTCAGTCAGTTATTTTTAGTTATTTTACATATTAACAAAGACGCGTCATATTACTAGCGGTATTTATGTTTTTTCCTACACAGGCTAAATGTTACTAGGTACTTACAAAGAAATACCGTGTGCTAGGGACCTGTTTCATACATATATACATACTAGAACGCCTGTTTCCCACAGGGGTAGGGTAGGCAGTGTGTATGAGGTCCATACTGCCTACCCTACCCCTGTGGGTACTACCTACATTTCCTTTATGTAAAGAATAAAGTTATTTTTCCTATTTCCCCAAACGAACAAATTTTTCATATTTAAGAAATCGTACTTTGGTTTATTAAAATTAAACTTTCAACAATAGTACTCTTTCTGAGCTGGTACTGGTACCAACTGTGGTAGTCAGTTAGTACTTATACGTGACAGCATGAATTGACCTAATGACTGTTATTCTACTCTTTGTTCTGCCAGGACTTGATTATATCAAATTGCATCTCATTTTCACACGAATTATCTAGATTAGACAAGCTTGTCTAATCTACGTGTACTTGATATATATGCGTAATAAATCGAACCACGGGCTATAGTAGATCACTATAGTATAGTGAAATTAAAAAAAAACAGTCCAAAAACTAAAAAAGTCGGCATTTCTATACAAAAGTGTGCAGCCGCCCGGGCAATTTGTATGGGAATGTCGAATTTCTATAGAAATCTAGTACAGACCATACTTATTATACATTGTATATTATTATATTGTATCATCATGGCGTTCTTTTAAGTAAAAATTTTAATCATACTTAATGTCTGGAAAAGGAAAGGCTTTTGCCGAACATCGGCTGTACCTACCTTTTTAAAAAAAATTATAAGCATTTGAGATTTCAGCGTACGTAAAAATGCGTCCCTCCGTGCTGCATGTCCGTAATTGAAATAAATTGCACAAAACCGACGGTGACAAAGCTGATTACTTGTAACCGCTCGCAATTTTTCTTTCCGCCGAACAATTGGGCAGACACCTAGCAGACTCGAGGTATGCCGCCTACTCGGCAGTTACATTACACAACTCACCAACGTCACGATGATCATAGGAGCAGTTGTACTGAAGTCTCTACTTGCTGTGCCCACGTGAACAAGGGCTAAATATAGAAAGCATGTGTTTTGTTAACATTCTTTTAATTTGCAGATCTCTATAGGATTGATAGATATGATTTAAATTTACTACTGGAAAAACAGATAAGATTAATGGGTCCACGAAAAGCACCAATTTGAATACGAGTAGCACTTTTTATTGTCGTTAAAATGTCTTATATATTCAAAATATCTTTATTATCATCATTTATAATATCTCTTAATAATAGTCACTTTGTTTTTTTTTTCACAAATGTTGACGTCAAATCGTTACTTACAGCTAAGTTTTGTATATCTTTCTGCCTTTATTTTCCATAATTTCATATGTTTACTACCCACCTCAAACAAGTTACTACTTTCATCTTGTTTAATTGTTTTCTAAGGAAAATTGTTTGCAAAGAGCAATGACGTAACTATCCAATATCTTTGGGACTAAGTATGTTTTTTTTACATTTTTTTTTGTATAGGTAGGTATATTATAAGCGGCTGTTCGGAGCTCTAAAAATAAAAACTAAGAACAACGAGATCTATGTACGTACGTCACGTTACGTCTAAGAATGAAAACTTTTCGCTCTGTATTCTTTTTAATGAAAAAATATTCTGCAATTAACTTTTTTAAGATTAAGTACCTACCTATCTCTTCTTCTCTTCTTTGTTCTCCGCGTTCCCGGTTGCATCCTCAGCTGTGCTGCTTCGGAGCCCGGGATGCGCTTTCCCACTTTTTCTTCACCAAATATAACATGCATGTCAATGGTCTTGGTTACCCAAGGATGCCAAAGACCTTGCAAAATGGAGAAGAAATAGCCGGAACAGTTTAAATGATTTGGCTATAGTTTTAAGACCGGTCGCCTGCCTGACGTCAACTCTCTTTGGGAATGTATTTGTGCGAAAAGTTTTACAACCGGCCACCGCCCGACGTTAACCCTCCTTGGGAATGCAGTTGTAGCACGAGATGTTTGTGCTTAATCCTTTAGTCGCTTCTTACTACATCCACAGGAAGAGATGGAGTGGTCCTATTATAACCCGGAACCACACGGGTGACCTACCTACTTAAAATAAATGTAGCAATAAATTTAAGAAAAACAAAATAAAACACCTGAATTACATAATAAAATCTCGATAAGAATCGTGCTTACTTGCAATGTGTGTATTGTATTCGTGTTTACATTTGGGTATATACACATTTTCATTACGACAGCAATATTATTTTTAGTTTCATTAGTAGCATTTCATATGAATAGACAGCTGTTTATTTTATTTATTTATTTAACTTTCTTACAAAAAATGTAACAGGCGGACTTAAGGCCTTTTCTACCAATCAACCCACAGGTGGTGCTGAGAAAAGCAAATTTTGGACGATTAGTACATTCAAATTAGCTATTTGACCATTATTTAACATTTACATAAGACATATATTCATATATATACTTTCTTATACATTCATACACCTACATATAAAAATACAAAAATATTTTATAAATTCATAAACCCTACATAAACTACATAAATATTTATAATACTCTATGACAACTTCTCTCATATTTCAAGAGTTCAGTAAACCAACAATGAATACGCCAAAATACTTGTGCATTTTTTCCTATCATCAAAATAATATTAATGTTAGGAAAGTGTTTGCTTGTTTGTTTAAGATCTTTAAAATCACATCATATTATACCAGGCCTGTGTCACTCCCCGTTTAGGTATCGAAAATGTACCTACATTATTACTATGCGCGCTGCTGGCCCCTCCGGCTGGTAAATTCAGTTATTCGAATCGTATGTCAAGAGTAATAAGAATCAAATTGGCCTGCAATGGATGTCTATGTATGTAAACGAAAAGGTGCTGAATTCTGACGTGATCTAAATTAAACCATATCGCTAACCACATTTAGTAGATATTTCTTTGAATTTCTTTGTTGAGTGAGACTTCTATATGTGAGTATTAGCACAGAATAAATACCAGTAGTAGTATTAGTATTAGTCTCTATTATGTGATTATACAGAGTGACTTCTTAACCACCAGCCAATTTTTTGGAGCCATTAAGTCCATACTGAACTTACTTTCCATAAAAAGAACTGACAAAAAATAAACAGTGGCACTCCGGGAGTGCCGACAGAAGTGAAAACTTGAACAACGTGGTGTCGGTTACGTAACAGTGTCGCGAGTTCAATGCTTTTTCCCATCTTAAAAAAAATCCCAACGCGCACAAAGAAGTTTTGACTTCAAAAAATTTACATACAAATCAGCGCTGAGCCAAATTGACTTTGGATTTTCCATATTTTTTTTTATAGAAAGTAGTATCATGAACTGAACTTGCTCCAAAAAATTTGCTGGTGTTAAAAAAGTCAGTCTGTATTGTACTTAACCTATTGTTAATTACTTGGGTAATTGCGTGTATATGTGAGATTCTATATACGAGTATGTCTGGCTGAAGCAGTATAAATGCAGCCAATATGGCTTTTCTGCTCGTTCTGTGCCTTTAGCAAGCATTTTAGTGAACTATGAACTCAAACCTTTATGTGCTGTACTTTACATATTGTGGTACAAATACTTACGAAGAAGGAAACATGGCTGTTGGAATGGAACGCAATTTTTATTATTTCTACTTATTTTGTATCAATACTAAAATTATTTAGATAAGAATGTATACGAGTAAGTAATCGTATCTTATTTTCAAAATGGATTACCAATAGTCTACTCAATAGAAAATAGGTAAGTAATAGCTATACTTATCTGTTAGTTATGTCAAGGAAAATGCGTCATTCATTTACTATGTATATATAAATTAAATGTTGATTTTGAGGAAAAGTTAACTTTAATTTACCGGCTAAAAATGGTTGCATCTATAGTGGTTACATTTGTTACCAATCCGCTAGACGACAACAAGTCAAATCAGACACTTTTTACTAACATACATTTTCTATAGGATTTGTTTGCGCAAAAATACTATATTTCTGCCAAATAGGTACATGTTTCCGTTTTTTATGTGTACCTTTGAAAAATTGTGGACCCTTGATTCGTTACAAAATTAACCATATATAAAATTTGGGTGCCCTTCGAATCGTTTAAAATTTCACTTCGCCGAACCTTATTGGCCTAAACTTGTAATGCAAAATTATTGTTTAGCCTAGTTGATGTTTTTGCACAATCAGTTTCAGTTTAAGTTTATTTATTTCTATACAAAATACATTGTGTTGAAATGTTCTTAGATAATTTATAAACTTAGGTAAGGTTAGGTTATAAAACTAGATACTTTAAAACTACTTACAATTTTTTCAAACATAATAGATAAACAAGAGCTGGCTGATAATAGTAAAGCCTAAAAATTTTTAGCTCTAATTTTAGAATCTTTAATATAAGATTTCCTAAAATCGTTTGGCTTTTATTTCTTAAATACACGGCGATAAAATCTTAGGGAAATTAAAAATAGGCCATAGTAAATTAGGAATAACAAAAACGTACAAAAAAATTTTGTGCTAAAACGTAAGTACATAGATCTCGATCTCGTGACGTGTTTTGTCAAATTTCAAAGAAATTACAGCAATATTTTTATTTATTATAGGAAGTTGTATATTTACATGAATATGTACTATATTTTAAAATGTAATGTTAAATACGTTCAATCAAAAAAAGTTGGCACCCCAATAGGAGTGGCCAAATGCGAGTCGTGCGCAAATGGACCGAAAATATTTTCAATTAAAGTATTTATTCTCAATTAAAACCTAGGATAATCTAGCATAGAACAATAAATCTAATTTTGAAGTGTCTAGTCACATGTTAAGTTAAACAGATGTTCCTTACCAAGATAAGACAGACCGCATATTTTAAATTTTAACAATGGATGCTCGCCATATCTTTCTTTTCTTTTTTTAATCTTAAAATAGAGCATATAAATTATTTTGGCAACAAAACCGCTCTGGTCGCTTGCCTAATTTTTTTAATCCCACGTTCTTTTTTGACTTGCAGTAAAAAAAATAATAGGTAAAACTCGTACTATCTCTGAAACCAGTTTCAGGCAACTGAAACCAGTTAGTATGTTTTTTTTTGTTATTAATAAGATATATTTTGATTGCTAAGATATAAGATATTTAAATATGAGTACACAAGATACAGAGTACTTTCTTCTTTAGACATTTTAGTGGCAGTTTACTTTATTATTTCGAACATTTTTCCTAATAAATGTACCTACAAAAATTCCTAATAAATGTACCTACCTACAAAAAATAGGAAACATATAGGTATCAGCCAGCGTTATAGAGAAACTTATGCAGTAGATATCATTGAATAAACTAGCCCTAAAAATATTTCCACCTTAGATACCTAGGTACTTAATTCAAAATTATCTCATATGTCAAGAACACATTCAGGAGTTAACCAAGAATACAGAAAATGTGATAAAAATATTACCAACTGTATTTTTAATAACACATCTCTAAAATGTTAAAAAAGTTCCCGTGCCAACTTCTAATTAGAATCACCTACCCGGTTATATTATTTTCTGAGGGAAATGACTCAAAATCTCTACAATTTAATCAAGGCCTGGTGATGAATGTGTGTCTATATTTACAACTGTGTACTCGTACAGTAATTAAGATTGTCGTTAATTAATATTTTACCGCATTTGCCGCCAATGGTGAATTGACGTTTTGGCCTTTCGCGCGCTTTTCTTTGCCAAGTGAGATTATGGCGTCTGGTGTGGTTTGCGGTGACTCATCTCATCTTTTTGATATCAGAGACGTATTGACACCCTTCCACTCAGAAGTTATGGTCGATATCCGATGGTGGACTTATAAATAGCTACTTATTATTACACATTTTTACCACTTGCCAAAAATCCTAATTAAAACTGTTTTGTACATGTTTTAACCATGTTTAAACTCAAGTAACGTGCTAGTTTTTACCCGTGCAAAAGATGCACCCTCGGGAAGCTAATTTTGGAATAAAACTACCTACTAGGTATGTAGGTATTAATATAAAATAAGATCATAGGTATCCAAAATCTAGAGCTAACTGATTTGATAAAGGATATATTGACAGTAAATTGATCTGTTCTTCGGTATTTATTGGCGAAAATACGAAAAAGCTTCCAAATGGGCAAAAACTGTTTAAATTGTTAGACCACTAGGTAACAAGTGTTATGTAATAGGAAGAACTAATTCAGGGTCACTTTTTACAATACAACCCAAATAAAAAAGAAATCTATAGCACTTAGAGTTATAGAGTCCAATTTAGGAAAATAAAATATTAGGAGTTGAATGATATTTCCACCTATAAAATCGTACATTTGATGGGATACTTATGACTTCAACAAAACAATGAAGCCTATTGTAAGCACTATAACTCGAAGTTGCAACCACTGAGAGCAGACAGACCAACTCGTTTCAGATGTGGAGACACCATACTTTGAATAGGTACTAAAACTGACCATTTCCATGATCGTTTTTTTTTCGCAACAATGAAGCCTCTTGTAAGCGCTATATCCCGAAGTTGCAACCACTGAGAGCAGGCAGACCGACATCATTCACATTAGGGGACTACTCTACACCCCATTGAAGTAAATCCAACCGTATCCATGATCGTTTTGAAAAATCTTGTCACCTCTCGGTCTATATGAGTTTGATGCGATTTGAAATACGCATCGCGTACTAATGACAATATATTTATATGAGAATCGTTGAATGTCAAAAGAAATAGTTTTTAGGGATGATTTGTATCTACTCATCAAAAAGCCTTTTTCATGGACTTTTAACAAGTAATTATTATCACTTATAATAATTATTGAACGTTCCTACTTATGCCTTTTATTGCAAGTAATAATTTTATGAAAATTTCTTATAGGTTTATTTTAGTTGTATCAAATAAAAACAGCTCGTGTTTTTTCCTGAACTCTTTGCGGTGTTATTTTGATGTTTATGGCCCGACAGTAAGATATAGTAAAATATATGATTTGTGAGCTTCCCGGAAATATTTTATATAGGTAGACTAGTTTATCTTGGTTTAATGGCTTCGATTTTTAGTTAAGATAACTCTCTTATCCTGGGTTCAAGTTGGTGAGATAATTTTCAGAATCAACAACTACACAATGTCATTCAATCAAAAGAAACTCGAAAAGCGCTAAAAAAATAGTAACTTTCTTTAGAAACCCTATCGGATATATCACAATCGGAAAAGAGAATATCAGTATCGGAAGTATCGGATAGTGTCATTATCATTAGTTCACGGGTGACTGTTGAGTAATAGATACCCTATTTCTCAACGAATACCAGTAAATTTATATCAGAACGCCTAGAATGCAGAATCGAGCACAAGCATTTTGAACTCTTTGTTCTCGTATTATAATTACGAGTCTTGATAGAATAGAACCATCCTTGTATCTAATACTAGATACTATATCGGACACACAAGCTAAACAAAGCTTATAAAAATCAATGAGACCTCTCCAACCCATCTGGCCAGCGTGGATAGTGTAGGACAAATCCTCTGACTGCTCTGGCTAATATATGGCTCTGGCAGTACAGAGAGGGTCTTGCTCCTGCAGTGGAAACTTAAAAATACCTGATCATGATGATGATCTAATACTGCATACTATGCTTATTACTTAGTCATAAAAGAATGAATTACATGTTTCTGTTTTTGTTTACCAGGTGGCCTCGGCACGCGGCACTTCGTCACCTTCATGCTGTTCCTCGGCATGGCGAATGCCTACGTCATGAGGACCAACATGTCGGTCGCCATCGTCGCCATGGTCAACCACACAGCACTGCCCGTCGTCTCAGAGGCGCTCGACACAGAGTGCGGCAACGTCGACAGTAATAATACAAGCGTAAGTAGTTATTAGTACCTATCTAGTAGTATGTAGTGAACAGCGGCTTCGAAAGTTTAAATCACCATGATGCCGTCCAACCTCCAATAGGAGACGAACGCGAAGACAAAGAAGTAATTGCAGCCCAGCTGATTAGCTCATAGAAGTGGCAATAGGCGGGACACGGCGGGGCGAACCGGAGCAGAAAAGTTCTCTAATGGCGACCACGTACCAGCAAGCACAGCGTAGGAGCACCTAATAGATTAGACGACCTGAGAAAGGTTGATGCAGGCCGCTGCTTATCGATCGTTTTGGACATCCCTGTGCTTGGGCCTCCCCCGAGGCTGTCCAAAATGACCGTTAGAAACGACCTATATTTACCCAGTTGTCCAACAAAACTGCCTGCAGCTGAAATAATGCTGAGTTTTTGAAATAATGAGCCAACGAATAAGCGGTAGATATCGTTAATCTAAAATGAAATAGATTACAGCGAGGTTGCATAATTTCTGTAACACCTGTAAAGCACATTACATAGACTATTGACAGCAGAAAAAAAAAGAAACTCTGAAATTATACTTATGTTCTCATCAAAGAAAGAAGTTCTTAAGGAAATAAAAACAAATAAACAATATCTTTGTTACAGTCGGCGGCATCGCAAGACGGCCAGTTCGTCTGGACTTCGACACTGCAAGGTTATATTCTGTCCTCCTTCTTCTACGGATACGTCCTCACACAGATCCCCTTCGGTATTCTCTCTAAAAGGTCAGTTAACAATTTGTTTTACCTTTAAAATCTAATTGAGATTTTCTAAAAGGAACCAAGTTGGCAAGATGTGTGGTACAATCCGTACAACTATATACCTAGTTAAATAGATGCCCACGAGAAGGTAAAGTGGTCATCGTGACTTACCGTAGGTCTTCTACACTAAAAGTCAAGAAATTCCTAATCAAAACGATTATTTCAGAAGTGTAATAATAAATATGCAATTTAGTGCTCCTGCCCACTACTTTTCTGTATTCTTATAATAGACTCAAGGGTGCCGGGTAATAGGCTAAGGTCAGACTGTCGAATGTGAAAATATGTCATGTATTTGATTCTCTTTCATGTCTCTTACTTCTTTGCTATGTTAATAATTTTAACCAAGTAAATTTCTTTTCCGTCAGCTGGTTTAGCCTCGCATTTTAGGGACTAAAACCGCTACTTTACTTTTTGATCACAAGAAATTAAAGAAACGCAGGAAGAAACGCATTTTAATAACAACACCGATATTATACAAATTTGTCGCTGCTTATGATGGCAGTTCAGAAAAAAAAACAAATATTTCTGGTGTCATGTTTCAAATTTAAAAGGAAGACAGGCATTGATTTCCTAGATTTAAACAGTACAATCAGCGATTTCACTTGTTCAAAGTCAAATAAATATAACAAAACTTTACTTAACACATTGCTGGACACACTACGTAGATCAATTGTGCTTTTTATTGTGTCTGGCTGAGTGTCCAGCAATGTGTTAAGCAAAATGTAATACTACAAGACTTTTTGAATAGACCGTCTACGTAAGGAAGTCGTAAAATAGTCACCAAACTCATAAATCCACTCACGGTTGAAAATAGAGTGAAATTGCACATTAACACCTTTCACGAGACAATGATCAACTTCAACACCAAATGACGTTAGCCCGTCATGTTATTCCAAAATTGTTTGATGACCAGATTATGAAGGATCTTGTGTACTTAATGTCTTTATCCTAAATTAACTGCATCGTTTGGTTTTTACTTAAGACAGTATATAAACAAGCGTGGTTGCTTTTAAAGGCTTAAATTTAAATATTGAAGAAAATCTATTACATTATGTAAGTAGTTACTTTCTCTGTTTTAATCTATAAGTTTTTTGGAGCAATGCGATTGAACTTTACCTATGTCACAGATACTATAACCTACATTTGGTTTTAAACAAACAAACCTAATCGTTGCAGTGTGTCTTTCATTGCTTTGTAGATCTCTATTACGAACGATTAATTAAAAGAACATTAGACAATGGACTGGTATCAAAACGGTAGAACAACTGTTCAGGCTTGCCATGGACAAATCTAGATTTAAAGAGCTGAATGCCAATCTTCAGGAATGAAGCGGCACCCAAAGAAGAAGATCCTATGGAAAACCTTTTCATAGAATCACCATAATATTTTTTTTTGTCTTGCGCTTACCCAGTCCTCGCAGTATTGACACAGTGATGATGTCCTAACTTCATAATCTCTATTTGAATTATCATTTAGGTTATGTAGGTTTCAGTAAGCTAATTAAATTAGGCTTTGTCTATGTACACTTCACGTTTTTTACTTTTTTTTATAATCCTAATACTCCACTTAGCGGTACGCTATTTTACTGTCTCCATTTCTTTATTTTTTTTTTATATTTAATTGATTATTTTACAAAGTTTAGTCTGACCGGAATTCCCTTCGAAATAAACACAGAGGAAAAACATCCTATTTAAGTACAAGTACCATAGGTACCTACTTACTTATAGCTCTTTTACAACAAAACATATTATATTTACTGAGGTAATACTTACCTATAGGATAATTTAACGACTGTACCTAAAATTTATGTGAGAACAAGAAACCCCTCAGTACAAAATAAAAATAATTCTCAAGAGTGCTCCTTTAGGCACTACCGTATGTGACGTCACGTCATGACGTCACTATGACGCTTGACATTAATTCGGGCACTCGACAAAGATAAATTAGATTATGAGATTTGATCAAATATTTTGCGAGCATTGCAGCGCGTGTACAATCTAGGTTATTAATGGCTCTGACTCATTTGTGTTTATTTTTGTTTACCAAATGATGTACTTTATGCTATTAGAGATTTAATCTGACGTTTAGATGCAGTATTCATACTGAAATAAATGGAATTCAAAAAACATTGTCTAATGTAACACTTGTACGTAGTATATTGCTCAAAAAATTGTGTTAAGCCGAAAAAATGTAATTAATTGATATAATAAAATGTACTTACTCTGACTGTACTAACACGAAGAAAAAAACATCGAAATCGTTTTGTAGGGGAAATCGCTTCATTTTCTTATTATCCATTTACATCTTATCACTTGATTTGATTGGGCTAGAATTATTTATATTCCCTTAAAACAAAAGACATAATCTTAATAATGACTGGATAAACAGAAGCCTTTAAAAAAATAAAAAAATACTGTATTATAGATACCTATGTTATAAATTTAGGAAAACCTATCCATCTTACCTACCTAAGTTTATTGGCACATAAATTATATTAGGTCAATCAACGTCGAGGCGTTTGTCATTTTACGACAGCTTTATGATGGTGTCGAGTTTTATTTACTCTTGTTTGTAGCCATATTCTTGTCATGCCGTAGCATAGTGGTTTCAGATATCTCGTACTAGATTGGCTTTGGTGGTACTGTCAGTAAAGTAAAGATTTGTGCAGGAGATCTAATTTGCGGAAGCGAAGAGCTTAAGTAAAGCTTTCTTTGACAATTTGTGACCCTTTCTTTTGACACTGTCTCATCCCGAACTCTGTTACATAAATAGAACCGTATAGGCATGAGAGGGACACCCTATGATCTTCTCTGTAGCTATCGCTCAAACCTACAGCAATGTATCCATATAGGTACAGAAACGGGTGATCCACTTGAGGTTGAATTCGGTGTACTACAAGGAAGCATACTTGGGCCCCCCTCCTTATGACAGACAAATTACAAATAACTATTCTTTGTGCTAATAGGATTTGCTACGCAGACGACGCGACACCTTCACTCCTTTTCATGGCTCTTCTTGGCAAAATGTTATAAAGCAGCAGCGTTTTTCAATTCCTGTTTCGCCAATGCCTACGTTTGACGGTTTGACTGTTGTTCCAAGGTATGGAGCCCGCCTGTTCCTCGGGGTGGGCATGCTCATCAACTCAGTGTTCGGCCTGCTGGTGCCCGTCGCTGCGGAGGCCGGCGTCGAGTGGCTCATTCTGGTCCGATTCATCCAAGGTTTGGGCGAGGTAAGGACGGTTTTATAAATATAAACCTACCCTTAGTGTTTGGATGTTTATAGTGAGTAACAATCTATCTCCGTGGAAAGTTTGTCAATGCAGCATCAGCAAAATTAACCCTTTAACCGCGAACGCCGGATTAATCCGACCAAAAACTATGGATATTCACAATTCCTCGGGCTGGGACACGACAACTGATATAAAGTCTCGCGGTGAAAGGGTTAAAATTATTTTTTGTAAAATCAATAATATTGAAGTTTCTCGTACTTCCACTGAAAGAAGCACGAAGATATATCTACTATTTCTGATGCTTCTACCAATATAGCGATAGAAGTACAACCAAACGCTCGTTACAAATGTAATGTTTTTCATATAAGCATTTTCAATTGTGATCCAAAATGTTTTTATTAATGTTCGGTGAATCCAAAGTTAATAATAAACATTGCCATCGTAGGCATAAGGTTATTTAACAAAGGTCTCGGTTTGAAAAAGCAGGGGTACTAAGCGAAATCAATTCTTTCAGGGTCCAATAGTACCGTGCTCTCACGCTATGTTGGCTAAGTGGATCCCGCCCAATGAAAGAAGTCGGATGGGAGCAGCTGTATATGCGGGTAAGTACTATTTCCTCCATTTTTTTTTATATCAGCTGTTACATTCTGTATACTTTCTCTTTTTCCTGACCAGCACAGACAATCTCAAAAAGGTACCTATATCAATTCTGCGATAAATTTCTCTGACTTGAAGTAAGGTGCCCAGGAACTCTCCTACGAATTGACTTCCAAACAAATAGGCAGTTTCCTTTTCGCATTTGATCACAAACCAAAATTTAATAGGTATTTAAAATTCATAGAGCTTATTTGGGTAAACCGATTTTTTTTTCTATCTGTTCCCAGGAGCCCAATTCGGCACAGTGATCTCCATGCCTCTGTCGGGCTTGCTCTCTGCGTACGGCTTCGCTGGCGGCTGGCCGTCCATCTTCTACGTGTTCGGCCTCGTCGGCACGGTGTGGTGCTTGGCTTTCCTGTTCTTGGTCTCGGAAGACCCGGAGCAGTGCAAAAGGATCAAGGAGAACGAGAAGAAGTACATCCTCAGCTCGCTGTGGGGCAACGCTGGCTCTAGTGTAAGTTTAGTGCCTTTGTATAAATATAATTAAATTAGATTGGTTAGATAATGAGTGACGCGCCTTTGTTTATAAATACCAACTTCTTTATTTTCAATGGAGTCATTTTCTTAAAGTTTATCTTGCTCGGAAGGCACGTACGTAAAGCTTTTGTTGTTGAGCTTTATCAAATATGGGTAAGAGTGTAAATTGATTCACCTTGGGCCGTATCACATTTTATGCCTGCCATGTCAGCGAAAATTCCAAACTTTTTTTCACACCTCTGGCGGAGATAAAGTCTTTATACTTATTTATATTATTACTGTCGCCTTCGAAACGGGCGCCTAATTCTAAGACATTATCAATTTCAGTCTATATTGATCCTCTTAGCTAGTAGAGAAACTTGCTTAACAAACCCTAAGTGTTGTGACATATCTCTATCTATTTCCTATTACTACTCAAATTATACAGTTTGAGTAGCACACGGCCACAGAAATAATATAATTACATACAGAACGGAAACTCGCAACGTCCCCGCACCTCTACCCCGTTCTTGGCGGCGTTTGATGGCTTTTAACACTAAAACTCACACATTGACGTGTGCACGAATGTAAAGTTTCTTTTGTAGTATTAGTAGGCATAAATATTACTCCGCTTGTATGAAGCGCCATACCTGTGACACGGCCACGGAAATAAAACTGTGTTCACAGTAAGTGTGAGTAGGTGAGAATCTCCTATAGCCCTTTGGGTTTCCTGAGGCTGGACCAGTACACTGCAAACACCTTTCCTTGATATTTATCAGTTTTTTTTTGTATTTCCAGTCACCACCGATCCCATGGAGCAAGATCCTGACGTCGATGCCATTCTGGGCGATCATGTTGGCGCATATGGGGCAGAACTACGGCTACGAGACGCTGATGACCGAGCTGCCGACCTTCATGAGACAAGTTCTACACTTCTCTATCAAAGATGTAAGTGATACTACGTGTTCTAGAAAAATCTAGTACAAACGCTACCTGACTTGCACATAAACACATATTATATCTTGAGATAACCTCCAACTTCCCCAATTCTAATTAAGGTGAATTTACAAGCAAATGGCCTTGAAGTGGCGCCCTCATTTGAAATAAATTGTTCACTCGTAAATGTGGTAATAATCTCCATATTGCTAATCGTCAGGCACTAGATAGCCCTTTAAATTATTTTAAAAACCACCGTTGGGTAAAACATCTAACTCAAATGTTATTTTTGTTAATATAACCCAAGATAAATCACCAAGGAACAAAAAAGACACTGTTGACGCGCCTTTTTTCCAGACTGCAAGCAAGTATACAGATATAAAGTAGTTCTGGTGATCTTGTAGATGCACAATAAAGGCTGCAAGGCCGGAGATCGAAGTCAACAAAATACAGGCGCTTTTCGCATTCAATGTGTAGAGCTCAGAATGTTCGAGCCATTAATCATGTCTATTGTCGGAGGTCCCGGGTTCATGTCGAGTCAATCGGTTGATTGAATCACGTCGCGTGTCCAGATACATTGAGCCGGTTTATTCTCGTTGGCTGGAATGGACTATTACGGGCCTGTTATTTTTTTTTTTTTATAAATTGGGCTGACCCTCCTCCAATTACAAATAGTCTCGTATTACTTGTCTCCATAGGAAGATGTGTATAGCAAATCAAGAAGCTACCATAATATTCAAATCAATTGTATTAAACTAATGTTCCCTTACAGAACGGTTTCGTCTCAGCCCTGCCGTACCTCTGCATGTGGCTGTTCTCCATGTTCATCTCAGTAGTAGCTGACTGGATGCTGTCCAGCGGAAGATTGAACCACACGCAAGTCAGGAAGATCATCAACAGCATAGGTAAGGATGGATTTTCTGCTGTAACCCTAGTAACTTGAAATCCTAATCCTTCAGTCTTTGTATGGGACAGCTTTCTAAGTTTCCCTAGTAACTCAAACTCCTAATCCTTCTGCTTCTGTATGGGGCAGCTCTTGAAGTTTATTTTGATGGTAGCCTCAGGTGGTAGCACTGGTTGCTGTCCAGCGGTAAACTACACGCAAGTCAAGAAGATTATCAACAATAGGTATCGGCGAGGATGGAATTTCTGCTTTAAACCTAGTAACTTAAAGTCTGAGGAAGAAGTTTCTATTCTAATGACTTTGACTTAAAGTTCTGATTCGTTTGAATGACGTCTAAATTCATTTGTTACTGCGTTGTCGTTATTTATTATGCTTACCAGACCATATTTTTTTCAAGTGGGACCTTCTTCCACAGAAATGATTAGTGAGAAAATAAGTAAGAGCAAGTTTGGGCTCTGCGTCCAAAGAGTAGCATGTTTCTATTTGTAAAACCATGATAAACCATAATAAAATATCCCAAACACAAATAGAAAAGACATTTATATAGTTCCGTCAAACGTTTAATTAATTTCGTAATTCGTAACGGTAACCAAAAATCTAAATGTTACCATGGACGAAAAATAAAAGAGGATTGACAATCTTCTTACTTTAATTCGATTTTTAGTTTACATGTTGTAGCTAGATGGAGCTACTAGTTCGAAAGAAGGTAGTTTTGTAGTGGTGCCGCTTAATTTTGGAAAGATGGCGGCATAAGCGTTAATTTTCTACGAAGAAACCAGCGCCATCTCTGATTTTTCGTGGATTCAGCTTAAGTACTCAGCATCCTTTCTATGGCTAGCGGGCGAGATAGCGACATCTAGAAGTAATACAGGATTTTATCTTTCTAGCAGAGTACGCTTTAGTCAGCCCTCATGTATTTTTCGTCCATGATGTTACTCTATTTTGTATTATTTCCAGGTGAATACGGCCCGGCCATCGGTCTGTTCATCGCGGCCAACACTGGCTGCAACCCCGCCGCAACTGTGGCGATATTAGCCATCGGTGTAGGTCTCAACGGTGGTATTTACTCCGGTTTCAAGGTAAGCAAACCTATTGTTTTTTTGTTTATTGTTTTTTCTCTTCCCAGTTTCATACTTTTTATATACATATCTTTAACTTACTTAATTGTTTTTTAAACTTATTGTGTTCTTTCTTTGAATTAAATGACGTCCGGAGATGACAATTCCTCCCCTACAGCTCCAACAAGGGGAGTTTTGGAGGGAAGTCAAGGGGTTCAGTTGGGGCTTGCTTTGAATTATTTTAAACTTCTTCTCGTGTCGAAAGCTCAAAATGTACTTAAATTAATTAATTTTGCAAACTGATTTTAGTTGAATTTATAAAAAAAAACGTAATTTGGTGTTATAAGTGCTCATGCTCATGAACAACATGTGAAATAGTTGGACTTAAAAAAGTGGACAGTCATATTACAGCTGTAGTGATATTTGTTTCGCGGACGTCACCACTCAATCTGCTATGAAAAAGTGGACTCGTATAGATTTGTTGCCAGAAGCTCCCTTGAAGCAATCAAAGGACCTACACTAACCTTTGACTTTAACTTGTAAAGCGTAGAAACGAAATTTGGCGAAGGCTGTGCTGTCTTAATTTTTTTCTTAACATATACTGCATTGCCTTGAGATAATTTTAGATTTCTGTACACAAGCGCCAACGTTAAGTTTATATATGTATAAATGGAAGTTTCTTGTAATCCTCAGGTGAACCACTTGGACCTGTCACCACGCTTCGCTGGTATCCTGATGGCTTTCACCAACTGCCTAGCCAACTTAACTGGTCTCCTGGCGCCCATAGTAGCTGGATACATCATTGAGGGCAGGGTGAGTCATTATATACCTGTATACATGCTGGCAACGAAACAGAAAGTCATCTACATAAGTTTACTTACTCACCATCTGATATAATGTACCGACTTTATTCTATAATGGATATCGATTAGCTAGTCAAAAGAGGAAAATGACCTCTACATTCGTCGTTTGTTTACTTTGAATAGTTATATTTTTAGACCAGTAACTTACAGAATGAAGATTATTGTAATTTCTATAAATTACCAATCAAGTCAGTACAGTCGGGCTATTTTATAAAATTTAAAATATGTTGTTTTGGTCACAATATTTTTCTTTGTTATACAGCCCACACAAGCACAATGGAAGATAGTGTTCTACATCGCCGGTGGCATCTACATTTTCTGTGCGACATTCTACAACATTTTTGGATCTGGGCAAAGACAGGACTGGGACAATCCTGCGGAAGACGAAGCGATAGCCAAGAAGGCGGCCGACAAGAAGGCCGCCAAGATCGAGAAAAAGGCGGTAAAGAACCAAAATCAGGCGGAGACCGCGCAATAACGGGCAATAAAAAGTTTGCAACGCTCTACAAACATTGGTTAGGCAGTTAATATTTTATTATCATACCTAATCTTCGCCGAATAAATCCTTTTCTGTTATAGGGTAATAGATTAGTAATGTCCATTCTTTATTCGAACTTTCTATCCTAATTTAAACATTTTATATTAATTAAAATAGATTTTGAATTGTGTATGTTTGTTTAGCGTTCGAAATCCGATTGGAGTATTGGCTATTTGATAGATGAGGCATGAAAGTAGCTGTATAGTTTGTTTAAGATACTTGTTTACTGTATCCTCCTTCTTTTATAGAAATATAAAGTATAAAAATAACCATTTCCGACTCAAAATCAGAACTTACAATAACGCATATTTGTTATGACTGTCTCTTAGTTTTCACCAAACTGCTTGACGAAAAGTTGCACAATAATGACAAGCGGCACGAAATTTTTTTTTAGGCGTTTTCACTCTTTTCGATTTGATTGATTAAGGTATCAGTCTCGCACTAAAGAACAAAAAAGAGACAACTGCCTAATATCACGCCGCTTGTTGTAATAGTGTGGTTTCCCGGGCCTGAGGTTAGAAATGCCATTTTTTAAAACGCTGAACCACTAAACAAATGGTTTTTCCTTACAAAAACCGTACGTTTAGCGACAACGCGTTTCAGTAATGGGTCCATAGGTTTTAAATCGTTGTATCAATCTTCTATCTTTTTAATTTGAAGGACGCACATCAACAGGGCTGTGATAAACTTCGTAAAGCTAACGCGGCACTCCAATCGGATGGACTTTTCAATGACTCGTTGCGATATTTATTAATTCGCTAACTTTAATTACCATAAAAGTATTGTCTTTATATAATTAAGCCGCTTTGTGATGAATGAAAGGGAAACTCGGGTCCAATGGTATGAAATGTTACCGTCCTGCCAGTGACTATATAAAAATTGTGTCATATGTTTTGTCGTTGGAATAGTGCCATCGTTTCAGAATTTGCATTTGAAATTTGCATTATTAACTCGAATAGCAGACAAAATTGTTCGAACGATATTCATAGACTAAATTTCTGCTCAATAAACAATTTAAATAAACTTTTAAATGTGATTTGGGCCCATTATTTAAAAAATAAATTTATCTAT
This sequence comes from Acrobasis repandana, assembly GCA_963576875.1. Lineage (NCBI taxonomy): Eukaryota > Metazoa > Arthropoda > Insecta > Lepidoptera > Pyralidae > Acrobasis > Acrobasis repandana. The sequence continues at coordinate 17,255,219 of OY756227.1, forward strand.
GTGAGTTAGTGCCAAACGGTAATGTTGTGTTGTTATTAATTTCGCTTGAAGCAAGTTGTTGCATTAGATAAGAATTTTAAATATGTTTTACTTGATTAAGACTACTGTATTTATATATTAGTTGTAATTTATGTGACGTCATAAGGCGATGCAAGCCCAGGAGCTAATGTGATCATTCTGTTTTTAAGTTTAGGTTGTAAAGATAATGTAATTTTAAGAAACCATAGACAACTTAGCTGACAAACTATGAAATATATGGCTGACTACACGTTACCTACACAGCTTGAGCGAAAGAAGCTTAGTATCCATCTGTGCCCATAACCTGACCGCGCATACATTCACGATGACGTCAAATTAAATTGTGTATTATAAAATAATTTTTAAAGTTCAATTTCGCTTGTCATAGTTTTGCGTCGATCATATACATATTTGCTTTAGCATGTTTAGCCCCAAATCTTTTTTTAGATTATTCTTCAGACTCCTTTTTCATTGTTCTTACGAATTGTATAAAACGCCACAACACTCTCATACTAGTTGTCAAATACGACGTCAAAATCGGTCATTGACTCGATCCTAAGCCTAACTAAATCTCTCTGTCAGTCGCGTATCTTCTGTGGTGCCGTCTTAATCCTACTGTTACTATAATAGATTGTACGCGGTTTAAGGGTAATGACTGTTATTGACTCCATAATAGCAACTAGTATATTTAAAATGTGTAGTCAGCCCAATTTGTCTATGGAGTCTTTTTAGTAAGTAAATTTTGAGCTTCCTTTAAACTGTTTGTTATGAATTACAAATAAACAAGTAATATAATTACTGCACTCCTCTTTGACATGTTAGAAATGTGCCTTGTAGAAGTGAAAGAAGCGTTGAACGCACTTTGAACTTTGAAACACTTTTGTAAAACCGATATTGAATACAGGCATTTTTGTAAGCCCGTCTTTTAAGATGTAAATAAAACGTTGAAGAAATACAAAAATGTTATGAGAATCATTTTGTAGTTTGATTTTAAATATGTATGTACTTTATTCTATTTGTGTAGTCGTTACCAGCCTTTTATATTCCACAGCTGAAAGGCCTTTCCCAATAAAGGATTTGGCCAAAATCATATTATCATTATCTTCAGGTCTTTGTTAGTCTCCACTGCAGGAGCACGACCCTCTGTACTACCAGAGTCAACCTTTGCCAAAGCAGTCAGAGGATTTGGCCAACACTCTCCACGCTGGCCAGACGGGTTGGAGATCTCATTGATGTTTATAAGCTTTGTTTAGCTTGTGTTTCCTAAGTCGCCTAATACGACATCCACAGGAAGACTTGGAGTGGTCGTATTCTACCCTGCCGGGAACCACACGGCCATGTGCATGGCTAGGCAGAGATATTAAAAAGCATATAAGTGAAACAAATGATGAGCCAAAATCCTAGTGAGGTTTATTATACTACATATGTTTTTTTTTATTATAAAAATAAGCGCCACGTTCGACCAGTCCCATCCGCATGGGAGAGCAGGATTGTATGATTAACTTAAAAAAGCGATAGAGTCGGTTGAGTAAATGTACAAATTCGGCATGTGTAAAAAATAGTACTGCCTGGCGTTTCGCATAAAATTTATCTACTGAATAGGTACAATGTAGTGCAATGTGTGATTATTGGTTTATTTGTGTGTTTCAAAATTAGTATCGGACCCTTTGTCGCCACAAGGGGTCCGATACTAATTTTGATATACAGGCTGACTTTTTAACCACCAGCCAAATTTTTGGAGCAAGTTCAGTCCATGATACTGAACTAGAAAGTAGTTACATAAAAACAATTACCGAAAAACTAAAATATAATTTCGTCTTCCCATACGCGTCGCGTAAGCTATTACAATACAAGCCATTATTTTAGCCGTCATTACAACAGCAAACGTAGCCCAGTAGATAAGGCATTCAACTCTTATCTGGGAGTTCCATGATCGAATCTCACCGATTGAGATGTGAATGTTTTGTCAATGTTTTTATTTGAGTTAAACTTAAAATATTGCGATATTCGTTCTTATTCAACAGCCGATAAATAAAAGCATATTTATCCATTACGGGGAAGGCAAAGTTAAGGTTCACAAAAACCAAAAGCTACAACACATTTAGCAAGATACAAAAATTATAAAATCAGCTCTCATTGCAAACCATCGTTCATTACGTTACTCAGTTCTTTAAATTATTAGTAATAATATCTATACTGCCCTCTTTTATTTAATATGATACTTAGTGATTGTGAGGCGTGCATTGTTTCATTGCACTGGCGTTGTCTCAGTTTAAAGAATAATATCACTTTGTTTGAAGAGCATGTTTCTACAATTATTTTGTTTCACTAAACGGCCAGCCTTAACCACTGCACTACGCATGCTTACTACGAATTTATGAAATAAGTGATCATGTTATAGCACTATATGAATATTCATAACATTTCTTAGTGTGTCATTATGACTTTCATTTACCAATACATCTGTACATTGTTTTGATAGGACGACAACACGGTAACAATAGTGTGTCATAGATAGATATTAAGTTGGTGTGCTCGGGCGACACGCACACAAATAAATAGGGTGGAAACCGCATTATTTTGCTGTGTGTACATACAGTACAGATTACTTTTTAAAATAAAACAAAAGGTTGCATAACAAAATATTAATGTACAACCTGTAATTGCAGAAAATTTGATAAAATTCACTTACTTCACTAAACTGTTTTCACTTGACTGCAATGTTGCAAAGTGAACGCCCCGGTGCCAACGTGGCAAGGCTGGCCCACCATCAGGCAACTCGACGCTGAGCGAATATTATCCTTCTTTGCATTCAAAACAGCCTCTTTCAAGAATATCAGAGAGGATTCAAAAGACATCTGCTGCAGCGGAGACGTCGATGCCTCCATTCCTTTCCTACTCATTGGCTCAAACACCCCATTAAAAGTCATATAATCAGCTATCAACGTCAAATGCCTCGGATCCACTGCAATGCCGTAAACATTAAACACATTCTGTATCTCTTTTATAATAACCTTATTAGCTGCTTCTATTCCATACGTATTCGCTATAGCATGGACATCGTTGCTGTACAATTTGTCCAAATCTAGCAAATTATTGTATTTAAACATCTGTAGGATGTTAATTCCTTCAGTTTTGATGTACAGTACATTTTTTTCTTTGTTGGTAATGGCGCGTTTGATGTTTTTGACTTCATGGATGATGGATTTCGCAGCTGCGTCGCGCACTGCTTGAGACAAATCAACTCTGAGGAAAGAGATTGGGAACATAACTGTAAGTTCGCACCACATGTGGTTCTTAGTATCGTAAGAGTAGTTCTTGGCTTCTTTTATACTGCTTACGACATCGCTCACGGATTTCAGTTCTTTAGCACTAAGTTCTGCTTCTTGTGCTTTTTTTTCAGTATTTTCCGCTTGCTCGTCAACTAGTTCCACTTCATCATCAGATTTTTCTTCTTCCCCTGATTCGGGATCTTCGTATTCTTGTTCTTCTGTTCTCTTCTTCCGGATTTTTGCCTGGAATTCATAGATGAAATTCTTTTTACTTATAACAAGCAAGCAATAATTTTACGAAATAAATTAAAGAAAAATAAACGTCTTTTACATTAATACAACATTTTTTTAAGTATTTTGCCATTGCATAACATACAAGTTCGAAGCTAAAATGTGTGTGAAGCTAAAATATAAATACACTATGATAAATAGGTACGTTATTATAAAAAAATAATAAGACTAGCTGAACTGACGATATGACACGACGATTTGATGTATTGACTTCTGTCAACTCGTCGCGATTTCCACGCCCCGGGAGCAACGCCTTAGACGTGCTTACCTACTCGAACTTTCATTTCTGAAGAAATAGACTAATAGAATGAAATAAAAAGTGATTTGTAACAAAACTCACATCAGTATTGTCATCGTCTTCGTTAGGTGCCTCATCGTCGGAGCTGTCGTCGATATTGACTTTCTCCGCCGGTGCAGGCTCTTCTGGTTCTTCATCATCGTCATTTGCAGCCACCCGACGTTTCTCCTTCTTCTCCGCAGCCCACACCACCCCAGCGCTGGCTTTCGCTTGCTTTCTAACCGTCGAAAACATCTCCGCGAAAAACTTATTCTCCATATGCTTTATGACTTGCGGCGGCTTCACAGCATATTGCGTTTTGTACTGAGAGTGGGGCAAGAAGGTAAACCTCATAGCCGTCCGCAACTGTCTCTCTGGACGAATCACTAACTCGCAATCCACATCTACCTTTTCTAAAACATCTGCTACTGTTACTCTATTCAACTTCTGCCTGAGACGCTCCGCTTTCTTCTGTACGCCGGGAATCTCACTGCGGAACGGAATGTCCATGTTAGGAGTCTTCAGCTTCGCAGACGCAGTCATCAAGATCTCTCGAAGACGCGGTATACCCAGGGTCACGTTCATGTCACCACGACCGGCAAAGTGAAAAGTGTTCAGTGTCATCTGAGTTGAAGGCTCACCGATAGATTGCGCAGCTAACAACCCGACTGGTTCACCAGGTGCTGCCAAAGATGCTAAGTATTTGGCATTCATTACTTCCACAAACTTTTCCTTTTCAGTATACACATTGTACATACTGACTTTGCGATTTTTCAAGTAATCCTGTATTAGGCCATCTAATTGCTCAGTTATCACTCCAAGTTTATATTCTGGGGAATATTTACCGACTATAGGATCAGGACAAGACTTCCGTTCGTATTGTTTTCTGTCATCTTCGTCGAGAGAACGCCACATTTTCTCTAGCTCCCAATAATACGGATCTCTAGTCTGATCTGTTGGTTTTTCTTTGAGAGTAATGTCCTGCCTAGCTTGAGCACAAAATTGGACGAAACCACTTCTCCTCTCTTTTTCGAAGGGACTGCCAAATTTTTTCTTCCATTTCTTTAGAGATTTCCGGGCTTTTTTAACGCCTTTCGCGTCAGCTTCATCTTTAAGCATATTTAAAGCGCTCTCTGGCATAACAGCGCCAGAATTTTCATCAAGGAACTTAAATTGATCTTTTTTTAGGTATTGACATTTAAGAACATCGAGACCATCTTCTCCATAGGCAAACTGGACGACGCTTCCGTCTGAGTCACGAACGGTGTGATCATACCCCACGCACAAACTTTCTAGATGCTTAATCAAACATCTTTGAAGGTAACCTGAACGACTGGTCTTGACGGCAGTATCGATAAGGCCTTCGCGCCCAGCCATACAATGGAAAAAGAATTCTTGTGGTTGTATTCCTGTCATAAATCTTCCATCAATGAACCCGCCTGCTCTTGGCGAGATGTCGTAAGGTGGGAAGCTAGGCAAGGAGCGGCCAGATATCATAAGAGGCGGTCTTTTACCTTCCAATTCAATTTGACCAAGCAAGCAAGAGATCTGCATAGTATTTACTGTAGAACCTTTAGCACCCGACTGCACCATCAACTGGAGGTTATTGTAAGGAAATTTTTCAAGCAATCCTTCCGAAAGACACACCTTGTTTATATTGTTTGTGTAAGAGTCAAGCATGTTTTTGTACTGTCTGTCCAAATTTGCTCTGAATTTTGGATCTTTAGTATACATTTCCCCAATTTTATCTTTTAATTTGCTGTCATCTGAGTCTACGGGCAAATCGGTAGCTTTTATAGCAGCAATCCTTCCTGCATCTCTGACTAAGCAAATATAATCATCTCTCTTCTGATCAGATTCTTCAACAACTAAAATGTCTTTCACACCAAGTGTAAATCCAATCCATTGTAAATAAAATGTGAAGACTTTAGAAAATGAGCTTAGTAGCTCACTAGAGCCATCTCCTCCATATAATTCATACATACAGTGTACCAAACCATATGGTGTTGCACCATAATGAGTTTTATCTAACACTCCACAAAGTAATTCTCCATTTCTAATAATAACTTCTGCCTCTGACATGGCATTATCACTAGTGAATGGTGTTCCTCCAGCTTTCCAAGGCCTTGGATTTTCTTTCAACCAAGCTTTGGAACTAATCTTAGCTTTACCAGTAATTGAAAGATATGATTTCCCTTTTGGAATGTTATTAATAATAATTGTAGACAAAACCTGCTTACCGGACCACAGCTGCCTTGGTTTTAGTATTGTTGGTGGAAGTAATTTAATTTCACCTCTGTGGTTTGACAAAGCTTGAAATACCAATTGTTGATAGTCTGCTTTTCCGAAAAATACTCCTCTAAGGGACATTCTTACTCCTGATATTACATGATCTTGGATCAAACCACTCAGAGGGGTACCATCTTTGGGTACAAGGTATTGTTTACGAACAGACATGATATTATAAGCTTCACTTCTAGCAATTTCATTCTGAGGGAAATGAGCATTCATTTCATCACCGTCAAAGTCAGCATTGTAAGATTTGCAATTTGCATAGTGCAACCTAAGTGTTTTCTCTCCTTTGAGGATCCTAGCTCTGTGGGCCATCATACTGGGCTTGTGCAAAGATGGCTGTCTGTTCAATATCATAATATCACCATTCACCAAATGTCTGTGTACAGTCTTAAGACCTGAGGTTTTATATTCATCTGGAGTGAGCAGTCTTTTGGCTAAACTTTTTCTCTTTTGGATTGAATCTGTGGGAATTCGTATTGTTCTACCATTTTCTAATTCCAGTTTCTCAGCTCCCGGATGCACATTTGGGCCATTTATGACCATCTTCCTAAGTTCATCTACATTCCACTCAGTGACTGGAACTGGGTATGTGAGCTTCTTAGCAAATGCATCAGGAACACCTATTTCATCAATGTCTACATTTGGGTCAGGGGTGATGACAGACCGAGCTGCAAAGTTTACTCTTTTACCCATCATATGCATTCTGATAACACCAGTTTTCTTTTCTAGAATCTGTTTCAGTCCCAAACTGGTTAGTCCCTGAGAGTCACAACTGAGTATATGTCCAACACTTCTTTGAAGATCTTGCCAAACAATATGCAGTTTTTCAGCTGGAGAGCTGCCAAGTATACTTTGATAAGCATACCTAGGTTTAGCATCTAGTTGGTCTATTGCCTTCTGCTGGTCTTCGGAAGCTAAAACATGTAACACAGTTCTGGCACCAAAAGCATGATTCATGATAGCTTTATATACATTTGTTTGTGCATGCTCTGTCAATTCACCTAGCAGCACATTGCATGGTCTAACACAGGGAGGGAGCACTGGAACAAGGGTCATGAAGAATATATCAGTAACAGGATTACAGTTTGAGGTGGTAAGAACTGGGAGGCAAGATCGTAGAATATCTTCATCATTTTCAGCAATGCTTGAGCAGTACTTTTTGATTTCATCTGGCATCAATATTTTTATACCCTTTCCTACAGCACCTTCTGCACTCAAATTGTACATTATCTTGCCTTCAGATGTTGTCACTTTGATCAGCTTACTTTGGCAGTATGCACATCTCTTAGCTGTGTTGATAGATTTGAAATGACTGTTTAATATTCTGGCCCTTACTTTGTCTGTATTCTTGTTACGAAACACTTCAGTTACTGGGTCCCGCTTTTTCAATAGCTTCTGATATTTTTTAATGACTTTCGTAGTCTTTAATTCCCGGGAGTCTTTATCAACTACAGACACTTCTCCAGAGTAGTTCTCTAAGTTAAGAGCGTCTGTGACATAACCAGCATCAATAAGTTGTAGCTGCAGTTTCAAAAGGAATTTCATCTTGTCATCCATTTGAATTTTGAAACATTTGAGGCAGCTTATTCGGAACAATGTGTAAACACTTTTTAAAAATAAGGGATTTACTACAACTAAAGGGAGCTCAATGTGTCCGAAATGTCCAGGGCAGTGCAGGAGTGGATTGTCACAGGTGGCACAGAAATCGGATCTCTCCCGCACAGGTCCTAAATGCGAGTCATACAAACCTCCCGGCGTCGGGTTGCCCATACTATCGAAGGAAGTAGCATTTGTAATTTTGACCACACTGAGTTTCCTGACATCTTCGTCACTGAACATCAGAAATTGTAAAGAGTCAGGATCGACGGAGTTCATATTCGCGAGTGTTGATGCCAAAGAAGGTTTCGTAGCCATGATCTGAAAATAAGAGTTGTTTCAAATTATTTATTTGCTTAATTCGGAAAGATAAGAGGTTAGGTTTTAGGTTATGTTGTTGTTATCATACGAGCCAAGTATGTTCTACTTACTTTAGATATTGAATGTCTCACGTTCAAAGTTCTAACCTTAGATTAAGAATTGAAGTTAATCAAACAAAAGAGTCATATTTATATTGTTTTGTCCAAGTTTCGTCACATGGAATGAACACAAAACACTATATTATCTGACACTGACACAACATACATTGACAGTGACGTCAGTGACAGTTACGGCTTTTGTATCTATGGGTAGAAATCGATGTGTTTTATATACCATTCTTTCTTTTTTACTATTGGTTGAATAATTACCGATAAATCGGCAATTTCTTGTCGAAGTACATCCTATGTCTACAAAATTACATGGGAAATATGGCAACATTGCAAAAATTAAATTTAAAAAAATTTGATAACATTGTGGTCAACATGGCTGCCCAAGATGAAGTTGACGTATGTGAAAGTTGGGAGGATATGGACGAAATTGGCGTAAGTTTTGCTGTATACGCTGTCCCTGACCGTTGCCTACCTGGCCGCTTCACACTACCAATATATTTACACTGGAGCTTCTCTGTTTTAGCTAGACCAGAAGATCAAACTCATGTCAAGTGAGTGCGCGCCTGTGACAAGTCTAAAAGGGTGCAAGGTTACTGTTGAAGAAAACGCGTGCATAGGATCACAGTGTGTAATGCCGGAGCCAGCTATTCGTATCTTAAAGCGGCCGTCGTCTTCGGCAAGCGGTCAACTAAATGGTGAAAGCCGCTCGAGGCCCGTAAAGCCCTTTGAACAAAGACAGAAAGAATATGAAGAAGCCCGTCTCCGAATACTTGGCGAAGCGCGAAGTCCCGAGGACGTAATTGACGACAAGTAAGTCTTAATTTATAGTGCAAAGTTTACATAACCACGACGTGATTTTGATTGATAACATAGATCAGTAGTATGTACTATGTATACCAGGGGTTAATAAGGTGGCAAAATATATGGAATACTTAATTTATTTCATTAGTGATAATTTGATCAATTTTCTCTGCAGGCAGTACTTATAAGAAGAGGAGAGAGCAGTAATATACTAATTCATTGTTGGTTACTGCCAAATATACGTATAACAGAATTTATATTACTTTCTGCAAAAGAGCTTTCCTCATAAGTAAATACTTTTGTAAAGTTCTGTTCACTTAATAAAACCAAAGGTTTATTAATTTTTTCACTTGCTTTTTTTAATTGACTGGCTGCACAAAAACGACTGCACAGAAATGCACCGTATGTGTTTTCATTTTCGCGAAACACACACGGTGCGTTTTTCCACAGTAAACTGTTAACAAAATTTGGCACTGGTCTCTCAATCAAGGATGCCAAATAAGAAGCAGGAACAACCTGGAGTGATCAAAAATGAGATACTCTATAACAAAATGAGTTGAACAAAACATTTCTATAAATCACAACTTCCTTGTCATTTCAGTTTACATGTACACTTGCTAGGTGTCAAGGTTACTTCAACAGTGACCTTTACATGAAAAATGTTGAGGTAATTGCATCGAGGTATAATTCTCTAGAGATCTAACGCTCCTTCATTCACGGCTTCGATTCTGATTCCATTTACGCAAACAAACGAACAGTAATTACAACAAAACACTCGAACGCACACATAGACAAACATGCATGCGGTTGGTCGCGACAAGGTCACGCGTCGTCGTCGGTCGTCGGGTGGGGCAGTCAACGCAACGAGCGGTGAGGAACAACGCGTGGATGGTACCTAATGCAGTACGCTACGCTAAAATAAATAACCTTGTTTATGTGTTACTTTTTTTTTTTTTAACTAATTTTCATGTCTGTACTTCACCACTTCACGACACATGACGGCATTTTTAATGAATCGATTATCACAAAAACACAGCAATCAAAGGAAACTTCTTGCGACGCAACTGCCCGACTCGAGTGTCACGGCGAACTGTCGCACCGCGCTTTTCATATTTTAAGCCCCGCCCGCCGCGGTACATATCGCGTGGAATGATTTTTCGGGATTATTTACGTTTCTAGAGAATTATTATTTCGATGGGTACTTGGTACTTCTGAATAATGAAGCCTTCAGGTTGAATCTTTTAGTATAAATTTTGCTAGTACACATTAAATAAAGGTGCAATGAAATAAAAGTGCATAAATGTATGAACATTTGATGAGCTATGAAAAATAAAAGATAAACCAATATCAATTGGTGTGAAATCACTTGATGTCAATTTAATTTAGTGTATTTACAACTGATGTATACAACCAGTACAACGACTTTCATGGTGTTTTGGTTACCACTCTAGGCCGACATTCAGAGGTCCTGGGTGCGATCCCAGCCAGGGCAAGTTTGAAAATAGCCTTTTTCAAATTGTCCTGGGTCTTGGGCATTAATCTATACATGTACTTATCATAAAATATAGTATTGTTGAGTTAGTGTCCCATAACACAAGTTGAAAACTTACTTTGGGGCCAGCTCAAAGTGTGTAATTCGTCCTTATCTATTTATTTATTTTAATTTATCTATTTCTCTTTATTTGTTTATTTATTTATGTGATTTATCTATCTAATTACCATTCTTCCAACTAAAAAACTGAACTTCTCTCTTCCAGCCTCAGCCGGTTGCAAGACAAACTTCAAGCAAACAATCTCAACGATAACCAGAACAGTAACAGAGGTAGTGCTAAAACGAAAAACTGTCACAACGAGAATGCTAAAAGCAACAAGCAGGAACGCAAAGTTCTAGCGCGACTCCCACCAGGGGCCACTCCCGCAGGCGTGTTCCCCTCTCCTCCGCCCCGAGGAGTCCTTGTCATAAGGACGCCCAGAGGTCCAGACGGTACCAAAGGCTTTACAAGAAGGTAGCACAAGCTGAAGTATGTTATTTCTAATAATCATTAAACATAATAAGGTCCATCCATTTTACATCTCCCATTTTGCATTAGTAGGTATTATTCTATTTCACAACTTAAATTTTTTATCAATTAATGCATATAGTTATAAATGTATGTGACAAGAAACAATTGACTTCTGTGCTAACTGAGAGATTTTGAGACAAAACCAATTGTGTTGATACTCCAGCACCTATAATACTATTGATGGGTCACGAAATTTATATAAAATAGGAGGGGAGCCCAAGAGGGGGAAGATTTACTCGTGCGCGACAGACACGTCAGATAAACATGCAGTCGTGTCATGTCAGGATGATAGTACAATATAACGATATCATATTGGTAAACTGATGGTGGAGCCGGAAGTTAGCCATAGGAATTTAGTAATGAAACGACGAAAACCTATTGTGTTTGAGCTCATTTGATTTGTCTTAAATAGTACATACTTTGGTCTCACAATAAAAGCTCGTACAAAAAAAATATTCTTTCCTTAATCTGATGGTTTGAAATAAAAACTATTCAAACTGTCAGATTAAGAAAATATAATAATAATTTAAACACAATAAGTTTTCGTTGTTTCATTACTATGTTCCTATGGCTACCTCCCGGCTCCACCATCAGTTTACCAATATGATATTGTTATATTGTATTCTCATACATCCTGACATGACACGACTGCAAGTTCATCTGACGCGCTTGAGTTAATCCCAAAATCTCCCTCTTGGGCTTAGACATGGGTAACTCCGGATTCGAATATTTAAATGAGCCGACTCATCAACAGGAGCCGATACCCGTACTGAATCACGGTAATCGTCATCGGCTCCCCCGAGTTATTGAGTCCGCACCGATCTTGGTCCCGCCGGGAACCGACGGCGCCTGTCAGGTCGCGAGCCGCGGTTCGGCTCCACCGTGTCTCGGGAGTCAATATTATTCTGTATTGTAACCGGTACCAGAAAGGACGTCTGTATTCTGTAGATTCAATAGCGAAACTTATGTTTCGCTATTGAATTCATAGGGCCGCCGCCGATTGGTCCAGCAATTGGCGTGAGGTAACGTCAGTAATGGTAATAGCGGAAAAAGAGATGTAGTTTGTAAAGCCGGCGCCAGACATAGGTTCAAAGAATTGCACACTTTGAAGACTGCAAAGCTTTGAAAACATATTTGAACACATTGACGCAACCTGCCAGACTTTTCTGTAGAGAAAAGTACGCAGGTAGACAGCAAACAAGATGAACGACGATTTTGTGGACGCAGTGTGTCTATATTACCTATTTATGTGCATGTAATTATTTTTTGCGTGTGCAACAAAATTTAAGTAAACGTCCGAGAATAAGGAGCGAATGGGTGCGTGAAATGTATCGTAATAGAACAAGGTATATATATTTGATGAATTTTCATTATTATTTTAATGCATTCAAAACCGTTCCGTTCCGCTCAACAACGCTCGCGCAACTGGACTGCGCGAGTGTGGCGGGCTACGCAAACATTTGAACACATTTGAATATTGAACGCTTTGATGTGCGCTAAAAAGCCGACACCGCATGCAAATCTTAGTTCAAACTTTGAACACATATTTAAAATCTTGTGCCACACTTGGCAATCAAACAAGTGAATCTAAGTCTGGCGCCGGCATAAGAACCGCCTCCTTGGATGTACTTTTCATGGGGTATTATATTTCATCAAGTATTATAGTTCGCTGTACTATTCCGTATTAGGGTTGCTACACATTTATTCGGGCCGGTATTAGTCGGCACAGCCGGGCAGTAAAATTTAATACCTATATAGGGTCGGCTTTATTGTTCGACGAATACCTACTGCCGAACCGACAATGCTGCCGGCCCGAAAAAGTGTCTAGCAACCCTTACTCGAGATTTTCCACATAATAATGGCTTGGTGACAACAACTATACTCATGAGTTATTGCTTAATGTATCTAAAAGCTTTAAGGTGAAGCTATAGGCAAATGGCCTTGAAGTGGCGCCCTCATTTTAAATAAATTGTTAACTCGTAAATATGGAGATAATTTCCATATTGCTCTTCGTCATGCACTAGATAGCCCTTTAAATTATTTTATGAACCACCGTTGAAAGTATTTACATTAGTCTTGAAACTTAAAACTTGCCTCCGATTTGATCACCAATAATAGTTTCAACGGCAGTTCATAAAATAATTTAAAGGGCTATCTAGTGCATGACGAAGAGCAATATTGAAATTATCACCATATTTACGAGTTAACAATTTATTTTACACTTCAAGGCCATTTACCTATAACTTCACCTTAAATGTTAGTGTGTGCTAGGTTTAAACCATTCCATGAAAGAACATTAATGAAAGAGAAAGAAAGTGACATAGATGTTTTTTCTTTGGATAGATACATGGGTTTCAATAACCAAGTTACTTACTAGCATTACTCAATAGACAGAAGTCGGTAGTCACAAACTTGAAGTCAATTATGATCAAAAATTGTCATATTGATTCCATGCAGATTATATATTATACATATATGTATATGAGAAATATTTATTTTGTGGAATAAAATTAAAACATAATGAGTGCTCACATCAGGGAACAATCACAACATTTGTATTGTATGATAGAGTAATGTAGATAACTATGTTTCCTCGTAGTAACTATGAACTTACTACGAGTAAACTCCTTGAATAGTTTATAATGATCTGGTTTTTCAACTTTGTCGTGTTAATATAAGTATAAAACATATATGAAGATAATACTCATAAATAATCTTGTTACATCTTACGACGCGTGCGCAGCGCCAGTTTTTGAACATAACATTGTTAGAAAACATAAAATAGGGCCATGGCCTAAATGTTTTGTGTCGAGCAAATACACTTGAACATGTTTGCCGGAGTTTGTGAAAAACATCCCCTCGTTCGTCTGCGTGTGGAGGGAATCGTTCATTTTATGTTAGATTTTTACTTTTCAAATGTGAAGTTTTGTTAAAAACTTGTTTACTGAACATTGCTGAAAGTCGCAGAAGACGGGGAAATGTTTCTGTGGAAACAATGTTCAATGTTTGTTAAAAAACTGGCAAGCGCACACGGCTTTGTTACAAATCATTGATTATGACAAGTCTCCATTATGGGCAGTGAGTTTCCAGTATTGATTTCTAAGAAAAAAATATTCATATTACTGGCCCGCGTCGCCCCTTCTATTTATCGACCATAGACGTCACACATGGTTTATACTCTGTATTTCTTCCTAACACCTTTACATAACCAATATAAAGTAGGAGAACCAGGTCAAATAAAGTATTATCGTACATAATGTAAAGAAAAATATTTTTTCTTATTGCATAAAATGTTCGAAATAATTTTAGTGGTTTTAAAAACGAGAGTACATAGTCTACGCAGTACGATCTCAAAATTGTAATGTAAATAGAGGTTTACTTTGTTTTTAAGAGGACTATAAATTAAATTGAATGGTCTAATCTATGTGAAAACGGTTCGAATTTGTGGTAAGAGAATGTGCATACATGAGCAAATGTGGCATCCATAGCACCACTAAAAACTTGTGCCTGTAGCCCTATTATTAGAACTAGGAGTTACACAAAACGAATGAATTTTTCTGTACAAGCAAAAAACATTTGTTTTAGCTACGAATAATAATACCTAGAAGCGTAAATAATCCCAAAAAAACATTCCACGCGATATGTACCGCGGCGGGCGGGGCTTAAAATATGAAACGCGCGGCGCGACAGTGCCATGAAACTCGTCGTGCCATTCCGTCGCAAAAAGTTTCCTGTGGGAATATTGCTGTGTTTTTGCGATAATCGATTCATTAAAAATGCCGTCACATGCCGTGAAGTGGTGTAGAAGCCATACATACATAAAAAACACAGGACTCGCCTTTCATATGTAAGTAAATAAACATTTTAATAATCGGCCACTGAGCCGGCTACCCGACCGTGTCGGTCGGGTAGCCGGCTCAGGGGAGGCGGCTGCTTGACCGACGGGGCGATGACGCGTGTGTGACCTTGTCCCGACCAATCGCATGCATCTTTGTCTATGTGTGTGTTTGAGTGTTTCGTTGTAATTACTGTTTGCGTAAATGGAATCAGAATCGAAGCGGTGAATGTAGGAGCGTTAGATTTCTAGAGATTATATTTCGATGTGTTTTAGTGACTTTGCCTTTAAAATTGGACTATTTTCAACAGCTAAAAATTTTAAATGAGCGACTTGACAGTCGCCATCTAGTTTTATGCATACATACTAATCACGTTCTCTTTAAACTTTACGGGGTTAACAGAGGCTCAAAGGCTACATTAAAACTTAAAGTGAAGATGCGCGTGTAATTGTATTTTACTTTTTTTTATTAATTGTCTCACTGCTGGGCAATGGTATCCCCCGTCTCCTTCCAAACATCTCGATTGTGTGCCACTTCCAACCATTTGTTATCATACTGTCGTAAATCTTCACACCAACGCTTCCCGGGCCCACCTCTCTTCCTGTAAGCATCTTCGGGAGTCGACTTCTTCTGCACTTGCGCCTAGTAAGCGGCATAAACATAGCTGTAAGTAACGATTTGACGTCAACATTTGTGCAAAACAAAACAAAGTGACTATTATTAAGAGGTATTACAAATATCCTATGATAATAAAGATATTTTGAATTGACTTTGTTACCAAAGCGGCCCACCAATCTTGATACATTCGGGAAACGTGACCCACCCAATCCCACTTTAGTTTAACGGCTGTATTTTACTTTATGTAGTAAATTATGAGCAAGATGGCGGTTCATGGCTCGATTAAATTTTGCCAATGACTTGTCAATAAATGCCATGTCTATCACCTCTACCAAATTCTCTGCCTTTTTCATATAAATTAGAAGGAATACTTACAATTTCATCAACTATCGGTGTAGAAATTTTAATACATTTATAATCGCTATAGTGTTAAACATTTAGAAGACATTATCTAAATTGTGCGTACACGAAATTTAAAAGGACGTTTTTATAACCAGTTTTTGTACATTGTATAAAATATTCTAGGGTAAGATACTTGGTATTTGTATATTTTTAATGCTATTATTATATTTTTATTGTTACAAGACCGTTGTTTGTGTCAATCACTTCTAATTTTTACTTTTTTTCTGGACGCCATTATTGCATTCGCGTTGAACAATGCTTTTGTATTTTTTGTGGTTGTGTCTCTACCTTTTTATTTAGAATTCAGAGTTGTGAGATATCTATGAAAAAAATCTTATTATTTTAAGGGCAAGGTGAATTTGTGTTTATGTTGAGTAATACATATCTAAATATGGTATCGTTGAGTTAAGTAAAGAGTTAAAAAATTTAAAACTTTGGGGCTAGGTCAATCTGTTTGATTTGTCCCTACATATTTATTTATTTATTATATTGATAGTGGCCAACACTGTCTGATTTCAGAAAAGATACGCAAGCGAGATTTAAATGTATTAACGCCTTATTAATAACAAGTGACCTGGTTGTGGGGCCCTTTACTGCCCATTTATTTGGTGCCCCTTGTCTAAGAAGAAACTAACACGTCGATCTCAAGCGGTATATATAATCTAGATAGCGGTCGTTAAACTGTTAACACATACAGTTTATTGAAAACATGTTCATGATAAATTAATAGGCATGATGACTGGAATTTTTTTTTATCCCATCGCTTAGGTTATTAAAAAATATTGTACACGTATTTTTTATTTTCTCTGAGAAACAAGAAATGTCGAAGATACAGCGCATTTAAATTCCACATGACGTCACGGCTTCGTACGATTTTTACATAGCGGCAGTCACGTCACAACACACTGTACTCTGGAACTTTGATGCTCCGTATCTTTGTGAATTTTCAGTTTTTTGATAAACTGAAAATATGGGTCCATTATTTTTGGATAATCGAAAAGACGGACTAATTAGAATAATACTTTTGTTACCCAGTCATCACCCCCTATTAACTTCATCATCTACCTCGCCGTTTCCTAATGTGGGTCGACTCTAATTGTCCTGTCTAATTGTACCTTGTCCCTAAAATAGTTTTAGCTATTAAATAGACCTTGATTGATTAACGCCTTTACATGAACTTCGGAGCTATACTAATCGCCAGTAAGTAAGTCAAGTGCGTTTTTATAAATTATCCTTGTCGCGTATTGGCTTTTAAACTATCGCGCTTTGAACAGATGATTATAAATAACGTAATAATTCGAACCACGGCTAATACTAGATCACTAAAATATAATAAAATTAAAATAACAGCAGAATAAATAACGGCATTTTTTTGCAAAAGATGTGCGGCCGTCCGGGCAATTTGTATGAGAATTTCTATTGTTTCTGTTATTTGAATTTAAACCTAGTAATAAAGTTAGTCCGTGTTTATATGAGACAGTAAAAGGGCAGGGTTCTAGTCTGTCACGTTATCAGTTTTTATGCGATAGCCAAATAATTTAATGTAAATCTATGCACACAACCGCCTGAATTCATTCGGAAAGAAAGTAAAAAGTTTTTTAAAAACACTGACAAAATACTGGACGGACAGCCTGTTAGATTGACACACGTCGAGCTCGTATATGCATAATAGTGACTGAGGTGCATGTAAGGTCCGACCACGAGTTATTTTGATTATGAAATTATTTATCCATGCTGCCTGAAGTTCTAGTCCTAGCATCATTACTTTGGGCATTTACATCCCATGTCATTAAAATCCAAAATGCTCGTCTTAAACCAATGTGCTCGTTTAAAGCTGTAGTTTCTAGAATAGAAGTGGCGAAAGTTGAGACTTGCTGAACAGAAACGAACTTCTTATATTCTTAGGTAAATATGTAATGTTGCCTGGGTCTTTAAATTGATTCATGAACGTCATTAAACTAGGTACTTTCGGTGGCGTATGTTCAGCTAGACTCAAGGAATATGTCATGTTCAGCAAAACGTAAAAAAATGGGCTCAGTGTATAAACCGATACAGGCCTTTTTACAATATGATCTGGTAATCAAAATAAATTTGGTACGAGTGTGACCAACCACTAGCATAAGTATATAATGTAACCGAGGATTGTGATATAGAATAATCGTCTTATTGCAAGCCTTATTGTAAGTTACGAAGCGGGATACCTGGATTTGTTCATATTTATGCCTTATTTACACTTACTTAGTAATTAGTATACTTAGGGCGGATTCGACCATACATTAAGTTACACCAGAGTGTAACTATTTTAGGATCATTTTAATCTTTGATATTAATCTCGACTCGAGTAACTTCATTGACGTTTTTCCACCCTATTCCTGGAGTAAGTAATACTTGGTATTGTTGATCTATGCTTGAGTAATGTCGAGTAAATGTATAACCCGACAAAAATCCCTAAGTGCTAATCCTATACTAAGTTCGTGTAAAGGAGGTATGAAGCGTAGTGCGAGGATAGTTCTTAGTTTTAGAATAACTGTTCTTCTTGAGGAGCATGTCATGCTGCGATGGCAGGGATCGATGCGTGATAAGCGATGAACAAATAGGAAGTATATTGTCCTAAAAATGTAAATGCAGCATTAAGTGTCACTGCCCATCTAAGTACGACTTGACCGTAACGGCTTATCTTTACAATAATTTATATACTTACGTCCATTTTATTACTGACGATTTCGGTCTAAATATGATGGAATAGTATATCTAATATCGATAGTAAAAATCCAAATGGATTAAATACTTATTCTTTTTCGTAGCTTTATAGGGATTCTATAAAAAAATCTAAAGAAAGTTAAGACTAATAAGAAAGTATAACTACAGGGAATATGTAGCTTTGCCCTAATTCTTGGTAAAGTAGCCGATTAAAAGCATTGGTTTATATTAACGAAATCTATTAACGTATGTCACCAAAGATGGAGCGCGAAAAACATAAACACTGAAATTATATTTACGTACATATAGGACAAGAACGGTTGTGCGAATTAAAAGACGTAGGTTTTGGATTCAGCGAACAAAATGTTCGAGTAGCCGGTACTGAGATATATTTCAGGTGTAATATAAAATTAAACAATTCATTTTTTGAGGGTTAATTGGTATAATTAGAGCGTTTACACATTTCGCCTCTACGGCACGCGCATGTATTTTGTATGCATTTGTACTGACTTCACTGTTGTCATGTGTAAAGGTCCATACGAGTACAGTAATGATGTGGACTGGGTCTAAAACATTGTAATTTATTTAGTTAATCAATTAGATTATTCAAAAATAAATGGACCAAATGATTGACGTCACCGTCAAATGAAAATCTCTTTGATCGTGACGTCATGCGGAATTTAAAAGCACTGTATCTTTTTAATACTTCCTTATCAGAAAGAAGAAAAAATATGTGTACAATATTTTTTAATAATCTACCTGATAAGGTAAAAATATTTTTGTAGTCCACATCCGTATTGCATACAAACTTACATGTGCGCGGCGCCGCAGCAGCGCGTGTAGAAACGCCCTTAGGCCGCGTCCACGGAGACGCGGTGTGTCTTGCGACGCGGGCCGCCGCAAAAACAAACTATGGTAATTTTGCGGCGGCCCGCGTCGCACGACCCGCCGCGTGTCCGTGGACGCGCACTTACACACTAGGCACGACGCCGCGGCAGCGGTTTTTGGCGCCACCCGCTAGAATTTTGTTAGTATTTAGCCGCGTAATGTGGAAACGCTCTTATATAAGCGTGTTAACCAATGTGCTGAAAATAATACCTGAAATAGATTGGCTATGCTCAAACATTTTAGCTGACAATAACATAGTTGTCTTTTTTGAGGCATTTTTATGCAAATTATACTGTTGAAAACTAGGCCAATATCATTGTCATCGGAATGGCGACATCACGTAATGAAGGAATTAGTTTTTCAAGTTTAAGATTATCCTTAATTTTACATATGTTTATGACTTAGAAAATATTATTTTTACACTTGACCGAAAATCCCCACGGTTGTTAGAATATATTGCAAGTATTTTTAAGTTTATTTATTCGGTTTGTGTCCACTAAATCAGGTTTATATACGTGAAAATTTATTGAAATTTTGTTAGTGGAATTGTAAAGATATTTTTTCGCGAAGGCTACCTTAGCGGTCAGGCCTATTTGACAAGCAGAAAAAGCAAATATGCTCATTTTCAAAATGTAAAAAAATTGGTACACTAAGCGCAAGTCAATGTCACTAATAGGGTGACCTTGGGCCCCAGCATATCAACCTCTTCTATTACCCGTGCACATTTTGTAGTGCCGTCCCACTCACACATTGGTTCAAATGTGCGAGCAACCTGCTACAAACTGGGAGCAACAGGAATAAATATAATTCTGTGTTAAAGTAGTGCTTTCTCTTTTTTAAATCTTCGCGTCATCTCATCTAATCATGCCTGCTTGACCGCTTAGGTAGTCATTAATAAGCCTGAATTATTTGTAAATAATCAGTTCATATTTGTGAACAAATGTTTAGTGCCAATTAACATATTTATTGCTTCTGCTAGTTATTTGTATTTATGATTTAGGAAGTGACCTTTGTGATGTGATGTATCAAGAGATTGCAACGAGATCAGTTATAACTTATAATATAACTCAAGGCATTTTATGGAGAGAAAAACTCGCGCCAAAGTACTCTAGTTTTATGAGCAAAGAGCAAAGGCAGTTTCAAATAGCATCATTTTCCATTTCTTATTTTTTTAACTAGGCATCAAAGGGACTAGCGTGTATGACTCAGACATCTTTTTATCAGGGCTTCATTAGAAGAAAATAACAAATTCTTTTCAAAAATGTTGAATGCATTTGGGAACTAGTGAATTTAGATGAGTAATATGGTCTGACCTTAAACATTTTGTACTTATGTGTCCTTTCAAGATGCAATCGATTAGTGTTTACATATCTATTATGTAAAATTTATTTTGTCGGTCGCTTTTTGTAGATATTAAATTGGCTAGGTGTAATGCTTACTTCATAATCGCATAATACACAATGAGGTCTAATATGGCTAAATGGTAAATCAGGTGATTCAATACGTCACAACGAAAACTTTTTAATTAACTTAACATGCCATTAAAGTAGGTATGTCATATGATTTACCATACAGAGAGTTTTACTTTCTAATTACAACATCAGGATCACACCAATGTTCCATCAGTATAATAAAAACTTATTATTTTTGCCAAAGCTCTTTAGATAACTTGTATTATTGGTGAATGCCCAAAATGATGTGAGATTCGTCTGGCCTTATTTATATGGGAACTATACGCCCAGCCAAGTAGTTACTCTCTTTATTTCTAAGTGATAGGTAATTTAGTTGATAAAATTATATTTTAACCGAAAATTATTATTAAAAATGTTAAAATGATTACTTGTTTCATTTAGAATTTGGTGTTTGAAGACATGCCTTCTTGTTGCAATAACTACTTAGTAACACAAAGTAATAATATACTACGTAGTAAGCAATCAAGGAAAATTATAGCAAATCTTAAATTATTCATTGAGGTGTAGGTACTTACGTCTATACAAACAAGGTTATTCTAATTAAGTACCTACAAATATTTTAAGAGCTGATTCAGTTCATCATTTTGAACAACTTTTCCCAATAAATGTATACCGAAATACGAAAAAAAAATTGAAATCCTTAAATACGCTTGCACCCCATTTATCGCCTGCGCTTAGCGTTAAGATTATACCTATTGTACATTAATTTTATAGTGCAATCATTATAATGATAACTGATAATAATTTTAATGATTACTGCACCGAGCACAAAGTGAGTCATTATAGCACGAGTGCATTAATTACTCACTTCAGCAAGGTGCGTAATCTACTTTTCTTTCAACTTCTTATATTCTTTGAGTATAAAATATACGTACGAAAAAAAAATACAAATTATAAACAAAACTAACTTACTTATTTTACCCGGAACTTTTGCGGTTAAAGGTTATTAATAATATAATTTGCAGCTGTTTATATGCTCTCTATAGTTGAATTTGTCGTGAAAATCGAATTTATCACTTTCGCTGTCATTTTCCATTTTAAAAATATTTTCTTTTGTAAAATAATTTGACTTTAAAACTTTTACAATGGTACAGAATGCACGACTTTTTTTTAACAAGGTCTTTTTTCGTCGGCCAATTTTTTTTTCAGCCAGTATCTTTTTGATTGAATGCATACATTTTTATTAAAACTTAAACATCTGTGCCTGGCATCTATGGTAAATTAAAAAGTAAAACAGTGCAATAATGAAAAATTAAAAAGTAAAACAGTGCAATAATGAGAAATAAAAAGTAAAACAGTCAACAATGAGATTTCATACAACCATTATTGCACTGTTTTGGTTTGATGCAATAAGCACTCACTTTGTGATCGGTTTTTTAGTGATTAATGATAACATTACTGCGTAGTTGGAAGAAAATAAATAAAAATAAAATAAATTTGTATGGGAAGCAAAATTTTTATTTTGATAAAAAATAACCTTGTATTATACAAATTGATATTACCACCGCAGACTTAGACGTCCGTCCAACAAAAGAATAGTTTTCAATATATAGGTGTGCCTCCCGCTTGAAGCATAGCAGGGCGGAGCAGAGCTTGGCGCATGAATCAACCAATAACCATGCTCGTAATGTCTGCGCTGATTTTGTGATTCATCGCATGCGCCGCCATCTCTCCGTCCACCTCTGCTTCAATCTAAACATACTTACGACTCAGGTAATCCGTAATGAGTTATATTTTACTCTAGCGGCTTGTTTTACGAAATCACGAAATCTTCGAATCGAAATCACGAGTCCCGGGCATTGCGGGGAGTTGGGAACCCTAGATGAAACTATAAGTAATAAGAACAAATCTTGAGTCGCCTAGGAGATAGTCGATTGGTCATACCTAACATAGATCATACTTTCATAACATCCTGTTTTATAACCTTACCCAATAAAAATATATTTTGTAAAGGTTCTTAAGATTGTCGCTCCGATAAAATTAAATGCATTTACCGGAATGTAAACACATCTAACCAGTTAGATTTTACCTTCATCATTTACATAATCTTGTCGCAAACATTGGTCCCAATAATATTATTCAATTAATTCAAGTTTGTCCAACATCTACTAGACAACTTTAAAATACTCTTGTTTGACTTGTTTTAGTTTAAAATAAGCTCTGGTAGAGGTGATACGTACTTTTTGTTCAAATATGGCTGCTTTGGAACATCTGAGCGAGCGTGATAAAGCGGTGTTGAGAAGTATTTTTGATCCTACTGCGACGATCGGAGACGTGATGGATGATGGTGACTCTTTCTCTCAAGAAGATGGAGGTAATTTATGCAAAATTCTGTATTTATTTTATCAGATACGCAAATTACAAATACAATTTATGTAGCAAAAATAAAATGTTCCTGAATGAGTCAAAGTGCTTTCACGTAAAGTTCACACAGAAGATAAATTCCGCATCTTCGAGCTATCACATTAAGGCCGTACCTAAATTTTCCGGGGTCCAGTGCTGCCCCCATTTAAAATAAATCATTTCAAAGAAAACGGAGACATCATTTAAAATTTTGCAACTATCAAGTCCTAGATAACCCTTCAAAGTATTTTATGAACTACTGTTTACAGTTTAAAGTGAGAACGTTAAGCTTTACTACGCACATTTGTGAAAAACGGCCACTTTTGGCAAATGTGCGTAGTAAAGCTTAACGTTCTTACGATTCAAACGACATAATCGACAACCCCGCATTGCTGGGTAGGATAACCATATCGGTTCCACGTCAAAACAGTCGACTCCATACCAGGAAGACCTTTAGCACTCCCTTAACTAGTACTTTGTATCTGGAGAATTCACCGATTGTTCGCATGTGTTCCGCATATAATGATGTATCGTCAAAATTTGATATATTCAGTGCATCGGCCAATTCTATTAAAAAAAAATATGCTTCTGTAAATATTTAGTTAATTTACTTTTATATTGTAGTACCTTATAGTATTGTTCAGTGTAGTTATATGTACTTCTCTATAGCAGTTATTATATGTGCATGCTGTGTTCACATCGAGAAGATTTTACACTTTCACATGTTACTGAATACTCTATATCATATACTTGTTACTGTGTATTGTCAGTTTTGTGAACCTAAAAAAAAAAAAATTACAAAAAACATAAACGGGCAAGTGCGAGTCGGACTCGTACATTAAGGGTTCCGTACCTCCGTACAATGTTCTAAAACGCTGAAGAAACACGTTTCTTGTATGACGACCCCCTTTAATTTTTAACTTTATCTTATTTTTAGTATTTGTTGTGGTGGTCATAAGAATACATAATCCGTGAAAATTTCGAGTATCTAGTTAATGTCATTATAAAGATTTGACTCGTCAAAAACGCTGAAAAAAACATTTCTTGTATGACGACCCCCTTAAATTTTTAACTTTATCTTGTTTTTGGTATTTGTTGTTATAGCGGCTATAGTAATACATAATCTGTGAAAATTTCAGGTATCTAGTTAATGTCATTTTAAAGATCTAGTTAAAAACGCTAAAAAGGAACCCGCCTGAAATTAAAATACCATCCACACCACCTGGATAGTTGGCAATCAACCACCGTACGTTTTAAAAGGAACTTCCTGCCACGAACGACCGAACTGGGGAATCAACTTCCTGCAGCGGTGTTCCCGAACCGATACGACATTGAAACCTTCAAAAAACGAGTCTATATCTTCCTGAAAGGCCGGTAACGCTCTTGTTACACCCCTTGTGTTGCAGTTGTCCATGGGCAGTGGTGATCACTTACCATCAGGTGACCCGCTTGTTCGTTTGCCGCCCTATAACATAAAAAAAAAATGGACGTTTTTTGTAAGACGACCCCCTTTAATTTTTAACTTCTTTTTATTTTTAGTATTTGTTGTTATAGCGGCCACAGTAATACATAATCGGTGAAATTTTCAAGTGTCTAGCTATTACGGTTCAAGAGATAGAGCCCTGTGACAGACGGACAGACAGTGGAGTCTCAGTAATAGGGTCCCGTTTGTGCACACTTTAGGCACGGAATCCTAAAAATTACAGCACCTCGTGCTTTTGTTTTGCGTTCTTAGATTAAAACGTTATTTTGGGTTACTCCATAAAATAATACGATAGTCGTCCGATAGTGACGTCCTACTCGTATTTAAGTATATGTCAAACCAAAGTAGACTTTATCATAATGTGATAAAGCTGAATGTTGCTAGACACTGAAACGCGGATACGCAGTTAAAAGTACGCCCGTATTGCGTACCGCTTTTGTAGTGGTTACTCCACCTGCTTTAGAGCCCGTGGTATGATTTCTCGCTTTTTCTTTTCTAAATAGGTACAATATGCATGCTATGGTCACCCAAGGATGTCAAAGATCTTGCGGAGTGGGGAAGAAATAGCCGACACAGTTATAACGAAATGGCTATAGTTTTACCGCCTACCTGACGTCAACGCTCTTTGGAAATGCATTTGTGCGAAAAGTCTTACAACCGGCCGCCGCCCGGCGTCAACCCTCCTTTGGAATGCAGTTGTAGCTCGAGATGTTTGTGCTTAGTCTTTAATTCGCCTCTTACGCCATCCATAAGAAGTAACAAAATATATTAAAACTATTACTAATACTGAACATCTTACCCGAAGAACATAATATATTGAAATATCAACAATAGTTTTGGTCCCATACAAGTTGACCGATCAGCTGATCCGAGTTTGTATTAAAAGCAAAAAAATACATTTTGATATAAGTATGTTCCTTGGAGGAAGTAGTTCTGTATCGTGGCCTGAATCACCCTTAAATGTTCAAAAAAATAATAATAATAAAAGCCTTTATTCGCTGACTATGTTTCACAATTATATATAACTTATATTACTACATCAGCATACAGTTGTTGGTCAGGTTGTCCTTTGACATAGGCCTCCCCCATTGTCTTCCACTCATCTCTATTTCTAACAAATCTTCTCTATCCTTTTGGTAAATCATCCGACCATCTTTTGATTTGTCTTCCTTTTTGCCTTTTCCCATTTCTAGGATACCATTCAATTGCATCTTTGGTCAACTTTTCTTTTTTCGTTCTCATGGTATGACCATTTGAGCTTTCGTATCTTTTGTATTACATCGCTTACTTTTGTTCTTTTCTTTATTTTTGTAGTCGTCCATCTATCCCGTAGTATTATGTGTAACATGCTTCGCTCCATGTGACGTTGACAGACTGCAAGTTTTTGATTGTTTTTGCTTGTTGTAGGCCAAGTTTGATATCCATAAGTGAGGCATGGAAGAATGCATGTGTTGTATAGCTTGGTTTTCGTTGACATTTGGATTGTTTTATTTTTTTTGAATATCTTCTTTAGTGACCAATAACGCTTCCAAGTGATACTTATTATTCTGTCGATTTCTTTGGAGTATTGATCATTAATAGATATTAGTTGCCTAAACATATATGTCGCAGTTGGATGGTATAAACCGCTAATTCACTAAACCTCTAGGTGTTTGGCATTACAGACCGGTTTTGTTAAACAGCTGAATATCGTTCAGCTGATTGTCAATGTGTCACGTTTAATAAACCAGCTAACCACGTTTAGACCGCAGAATAGGTTATTTGCAGGCATGTTATAAACAAACAAATTTATGACGGGGCATTAAAATAAAACCTCAATTCAACTTCTTACTATGTAATCTAGTCTCCAACATCATAGAACACCAATAAGGAATGATACAAAGTTCGATGCAAGTGGATACAGAAAATGTTGTTAACGCGACATATTCTCAATGGCGGCGTACCGGTTTCTCTCGGCCTTCATTTGATTAACGTAAATCCTCCATCTTGCCGGTAGGAGGGCGTCGAAATAACTATGAGAACCAAGCTGAAGATCTTCTTTATTTTTCCTAACCATTTGCAGTCCAAAATCATAACCGATGTCTCCGATATCTCTCGATGAAAATAGCTTACTCTCGGAAGGCTGTGAAGAATTTCGAACTAAATCTCCAATCTTACGTCTTGCGCCGCGGCATTGATGAATACAATTCGTTTATGCCATTCTGCGTATGAGGTGACAATTATTTAACGCTGTTTTACGAAACCGAGCTATAATGCCAAACAGCTAGAGGTTTAGTGAATTAGCGGATTATACCATTCAACTGCCACATATATATTCATCTACATATTCGATAGCCTCTTGTCCTATTTCTATTTTTTCCTTTATTGTGTTTGTCATTACTTTAGTTTTGATAGGATTCATAAACAGACCTGCGTTCCTGCTTTCTCAATCTAATTGTTGTAACATAGTTTGTAGTATATCTGGATTCCCTGCAAATATCACAATGTCGTCAGCAAATCTGAGATGATTTAGACGTTATTATGTATTAAGACTGCAGTCTTCGACCGTGGGAATATTTTATTAAACACCCGAATCTATATTTTCTATCTACACATACGCATTGAGCTGTATTGTACATGCACCATGGAGACGAATTTAGACGAATTCAGAAGCGCAGCGAGCGGTCTGCCTTATCAGCGTTTTCGTCCCCATATTTATTTGAGAATTTCGGAGAACTTTAAATCTTTCTATCTTTTTAGAAAAGACAAATTATTTTTATTTATTTATTGAACGTGTTTAAGCATGAATCAATCTTCATATATGTGTATTTTTTATTTTATAACTCAGTCGTATGCGCAAGAAATCCGACGACGTATTCGCTTATATTTTCTTCAAAGTTTAACCTTTTTAACTAAGTTTTTGAAAGAATTAATTTTTTTTTATTAAAATCTTCTCATTCACTTTTTAGGATTTTTTTTTGTCTTTATTTATCTGTAATTTAAACTCAACTTCATGTTTTAATTCCGTGTAAACAACAATGACATGAACAACTCACACCGCAAAAAATCGAAACACGTCTCAGGTTATTTGGAATTAAACAAACTATTACAATGAAAATCAATAAA
This sequence comes from Acrobasis repandana, assembly GCA_963576875.1. NCBI lineage: Eukaryota > Metazoa > Arthropoda > Insecta > Lepidoptera > Pyralidae > Acrobasis > Acrobasis repandana. The sequence continues at coordinate 17,283,110 of OY756227.1, forward strand.
TTGTCTAATTCACTTTTTTAATACTTAAATAAACTTCAATTTAACATATCTTAACATATTGTTACTAAGATAGTTTGGCTCCAATCAGCTCCGAAAAAGCAGTCAAAATCATTAAAAATAAGGACTGGGCCCTTTAATATTGTTTTTATTTTTTCAATCGTCTTTCAGAATCGTCCACGGAATCTCACCAAGAGTCGACGCGGCTGTCAGCCGAAGGCGTCCGCTTAGCGGAAACTGGCAAGCTGGCAGAGGCCCTGACCGCGCTGAGTAAGGGCATCGAGGTAGCCCCTGACCGAGCTGCGGCCTATAACGACAGGGCGCAGGTGTTGAGGCTTATGCAGAGAGATGATGGTGAGTTTTTACCCGACTACGACAAAGCCAAGGGAACGGGTATTTGTTTAGCAAGCTTCCTAGTATTAAGGGGCTACATAAATTTTCCGGGGTCCAGTGCTGCCCCCATTTGGAATAAATTATTTTAAAAAAAACGGAGATATTATTTAAAATGTTGTCTTTGTAAAGCCCTAGATAACCCTTTAAACTATATTATGAACTACATACTGTTTACAGTTTAAAACAATTTCAAATGGGGGCAGCACTGGACCCTGAAAAATACATATAATACGTAGGTATTTAAGTAGAAGGTATGTACATACCTTCTACTTAACTTACGTACGTACGTACTATATTACTCCCCTTTTCGTTCTTGCGTCGTCACTTTTCATAGAACCAAATCCGTGTAGGTATTTTGAGCAAAAAATATTTTGACATGGCCCCGGTCCGATATCCAACCGATGTACAGGTATTCGAATAGATTTTGTTGGAGATATTTTTTTGCGAACCATTGTAATCCCAACGGATATAGCATCGAACAAACGTTGCCCCGATTTTATTTTTCTTCCGAACTGAACTTTTAATATACCTACCTACTGAAACTACTTATTTTAAGGGTAGAGTCAATGATACTGAGCAACTTTCCCGAAGAAACATATGTTTCTTCGGGAATATAATAATAATAATCTAAATACCTATAGGTACCTATCTAAATATGAAAAATATTTTGACCTCCAATACAAATTGAGTCTGTATGAAAAGCAAAAAAAATGTTTTCGTGTTTCGATATTTGTTTCTTGGGGAAAGTTGTACAGTATCATGGATTGAATTTACCCTTACATTAGTTTCATTACCTATATTTTGTTAGTCGTTATACTTAATAAAAAAATAATTTCTGACCGTAATAGTAGTAGAGATAGTAGAGATTACAATCCGAGGTCGGTGAAGTCTCGATCATAGCAATTAACACCCCTGAACACAGCTGAAGGCGAGGATGCTAAATGTTCTGTTCTAAAACTTTATTCGAGCGCAAAAAAAAATATTTTTGGCCCGGAAGGACATAATATATTTTTTTATTCAGATGCCATGTCCGACCTCGATTGCGCTATCCAACTGACGGAAGGCAAGCAATCCCGCGCGCGCGCATTAGCACTCTGCCAGAGAGGTGTGTTGCTGAGGAAGCGAGGCGCCAGCGCCGACGCCCGCACAGCCTTCACCGAGGCGGCCAAACTCGGCAGTGGATTTGCTAAAAAACAGGTAAGTAGAGTTTAATGGTCTCATATCCTCAATGTTTTATAGACTAGCTAATTATTATTTCCATATATATTAGTCCAGTAAAAAATATACTTAAATTAACACATTAAAATTAAGGGTAAATTCGGTGCAAGGAACATTATACTTACTTAAAAAATAATTTTTGCTTTCCATAGAAGCTCCGATAGGCCTTGAGCCTTAACAGATCTGTGTCACTCCCCGTTTAGGTATCGAAAATGTACCTACATTATTACTATGCGCGCAGGCAGCCCCTCCGGGTGGTAAATTCAGTTATACGAATCGTTTGTCCAGAGTAATAAGAATGAAATTGGCTTGCAATGGATGTCTAGGTATTTATACGAAAAGGTGCTAAGTTCTGACGAGAGCTAAATTTAACCATATCGTTAGCTACATTGAGTAGATATTTCTTTGCTGAGTGAGACATCTGTACGTTAGTATTATTTATTCTGTGGCTACGGTAACTATTAGACACCCTCTATGTTCAAAAGCCCTATCAAATAAATAATTAACTTTCAACATGTTTTGTTACAATGGGTTTACTTTTTGTTCTTTTCAAAGGACAGTTGGTCAAAACTCTGTTTACAGGTGTACTCAACTGTTTTTTTGTTATATTTCAGGCAGTCGAGATGAACCCGTATGCTGCACTTTGCAATCAAATGCTGAGTCAAGTTATGCGTGGAGAGACGGACATAAAATTGTGAGAAGCGAATGTATAATATGGCGTCTCACATCGTCATTTTCGATAACTGAGCAATCTTATATAATTACACCAAAAATATTACTCTGGAAAAAGTTTGAAAGCAGTCACTCATTTTTAACCCCCGACAAAAAAGAGGAGTTTAATAAGTTTGACGCTAATGTCGGTCTGTCTGTGTGTAGAATCGTAGCGCTCGAACGGATGGACCGATTTCGATGCGGTTTTTTACGTGAAAGCAAGTTCCCTTGCTAATATAATATAATAGCTAAGAACCACCTTAGCTATGTTTAATGAAAATCGGTCTAGCCTTTTAAAAATTATTGAGGATAAACACTTAAAAATCAGCGCGCGTGGTGATTAGTGGAACTATCGATAGTTACGCTAGTTACACTAGATATCCTTTCGGACAGTCGGGGGTTTTTTAATTTTCCTAGCAAATAAACTTGTGTCTTATGTCGTTTATAAACTTGTGTCATTACTTTAGGTGTAAATAGGTCCTAGTGTATCTGTAATGAATAGAAATAAAACACAAAACATTTAATGGATTAGAAATGTATATTGTTGAGTACAATCGACATTCACATTCGAGAAAACTCCACATCCTCCAGAGATCCCTAAAATAGTCCTCTGTGATCGGGATGACCCTTACCTCCAAATGACCCTCTATTACTAAAATATCACGCAACGTATTTGTTAGATAACTGCAGTTTAACAATGTCAAAAATATCCCATCTTTGATCTAAACTTTGGAATATTTGCAGTTGTCGAAATATAGTATTTTGGATATTTTGCGAGATATTCTAGAAACAGAGACAAATGACATCTTTACATTTGAAAATGACGAATGAAACTACAAATTGAAATACTGCGCTACGCTATAATTATAGAATATGCAATAAAATCTCATGAACATGTTATGTGTAGAAATCTTCGTATATTTGAAGCTTTGGTAGGTCATTTCCACACACAACCGATACTTTTAAATGGTTAAAATTCAAAATTCTATATTAACTTTAATCTAGTGAAAGGCGACGGTAAAGAAAGTAAAGTGCACTTGAATAGTTAAAATACTAAGTAGTTGATATTTGCACCTTAATAATAAAATTCAATATTGATACATATAAAATTTTGGCACATTATAAAACAATTTTCTGAAAAACAAACATTGATGGAGTTACAAAACTAATAAATATATTTATCAATATATCTGTGGAAAAAATAACAATATCACCGCTTAAATTTAGGGAATTTAGGAACTACCTAAATATTTTTCTATAATCACGTCGAAGTGTTTTTTGTTACCGTAACAAAATGTTACCAGTTATAAAATTATATATTTTGCTTTCATTACAAATAATAATTGTTCCCTTTAAAATTATTAAGCCGAATTAGGGCGCAAAATTCAACCACGTATTTGTGAAAGGATGGTATCACAGAGACAGTTGCAACGTGAAAATACATAAATTACAAACGTGGAAACAGTCATAGATATTTAAAACACTTGTCCGATCACCTGCCTAGAAAATCTAAATTTTGACACAAAAATCTGTATCGGTAATGTATTTAGTCAAAAATATACGAAAAGGATTTAAAAACTACATAAAAAGGTAATCTCCATTAAAAATATGAAAACGTGAAAACTTGCCACTTACTAAAAGCATTTAATTTTAAAGATTTTTTTTTCTTTGCTTTATTTCATTTTAGCAATATAATCGTTACAATAAGGAAATATTTTAATGATATAGAAATATTTTTTAAAAAGTGTATAACTAAAAAATAAAACCCATATTTTAGAGCTTCTAATAAGAGGCAAAACTTCAACAAATTGTTGATAACTACACAAAAACGATTGGTTATCATAATATTCAATAGAGTACGACTAATTAATATGGAAAAATATTTACATATACATTTGGCACAGGTGATGGTGCATCGACAACATCGTCATGTAAAATTTTAAACACGCTCAAATACTATTAGTAAAATTTAATAAAAAGTATACTAACACCTGTATTAACTACGGGCTTACACTATGTAGAAAGGGCGACATTTAGGCCTATATTTTATGAGATTTTAAAAGGATATTACGCAAGTGGGTGAAATTAAAAGCCATACAATAGTCGGTGAAGTCTACTCCGATGACTTTTGGCTCTAAAGTCAACGGGGTAGTACTTCGATTTTTCTTCTCTAACTCCAAACAAGCGTAATCCACGCCTTATAATGTAAAAATGCTTAATAGATATTTGGGGCAATCTGCGTTAAATTTAATAAATAACTTGTAATCGAACTCTCAATTAGCTAGACTAAATTCAACAACATTTTTCTATAAACAGTCGATAGCAAAAGCAAACTAGACGTTAAAAAATAATTTTGTAATCGCCTCCCCTGCACCGCATCTTTGAATGCAACAAATTTTGAAGGAAATACCACCTTGTGTTAAATAGCCTAAAGACGTTTGCAATACAAGCTCATTTCCAACCATCGAGAAATGTTTTACAAACAAGTTTAAATCCTGCGAGTGTAAGCTTTTGCTTTTGACTGTAGTTACTATCTTACAATTTATGATAATATTTTTCTTAAATCTATTAAACATTTTGTTGTAAATGATTTAAAACTTATTATATTAGCATAGGTATATATTTATAACTTCCTCCTATATTATTAAATTACGCTTGTTTGGAGATACATTTCTTGACATATCAATTCAAACTTTCCATATTGAATTAAAGCTAGGAAAGTAGAAAACAATGACTTAGTAAGAGCAACCTATTCTATCATTTAATGCTAGTTAGAATACTAAATAATATCGAGATATTTTAACAACTAATTCTCACTGAACACATACCATAAACTATTCATAATACAGATTATTTAAGCCAAACTGACCGGATTTTCATGGATCTAAAGAAAATTCAAATTTAGGAATAATGCCTTATAAGCATAAACTCGAGAAACAAAGTTGACTTATGTTTTGTCTTACCTATAAAGTGAAAATGTCTATGCTTATTTACAAGTGAGATCTTACTTTAACATGATTATAAGGTTATACATTCCTACAAGTTTTATAAACTTTTAACTATCTCCTATAATGACCAAGTCACAGTAAAATTATGGATGTCAAGGCGTAAGCTAGCAGACACTAAGATTACAGTCAAATAAATTTGCTATGATAGTAAGAGCAAAAATAATCAATTTGGAAAAAAGTAAAGTTTAATAAGTCCGTTTAAAATTTAAGGATGTTCGATATGGAAATTGATGTCTAAGCGCTGTATTACATAACTAATTTCCATGTTTGAAACAGACTTATTACAACTTAAGTAATTTAAAACATAGGCAGTCATTACATTACAAAAAAGTTTGAGAAAGTACATACAACGGAATTCTATATATACCCTGCAGAGGAAGCATATTTTTTTAAACAAATGTAGATAACAAAGACAAGGTTGGTACGTGATAATGGTCATGTAATTCACAGTAAAACTAATGGTAAATATTTTACGGTATAGCTAAACCGGCTATATTGATCACTCCTCGCTTTTCCCCTTATACTAGATAGACGGCGTCCAAGTTAAACGGTTTAAGTATATTTGAGATACGTTGGAGTACCAACGTTGTTGGAAGTGATGGTTAAACACAGCTATAAAGGCAGGTGTCGCCGTTCTTCCGTCGAATGTTCATCATCATCAAGAACGAGTACGAAGAAAGAAAATCCTTAAGTACCTATGTGTAATATTATCTTAAATATGGCAAAAATCAGATACAATACGTGTTTATATGCTATCAATACTTAATGAAATGAGAGTATCTATTTTATATTATTTTAAACAATTTTGACCCTATAAACTATTTGTAGTGTAGTGACTTTTAGTTTAGTGACGTAAGGTGAAGATAAAGCAAGAAAATAGAAACTAATCTTCTTTACATAAAGGAAAATATTGATATATGCACGATTGTTAAAAATATGATTACTTATTGGCTTAATCAAAATTATTAATTATGATGATTTATTTGGGATCGCGTAACTACAAGATTTGTAATAAAATGGTTGACATTGTGGTTTTTAACACGACAAATTTATTTAATTTTTGGTTTACACAAACTTTTTTTATTCGTTGAATGCGCGGAAATACTTTTTATGAAAACGCGCTTTTTAAATTGATAGATCCATAAAATCATTTGAAAACGACATTAAGTATATTAGACATATAAGTATATAATTTCTCGGTTATTTTTTAGTCCTTACATTAGTTCTTTTTAATGGTCATTAGTTCAACGAGTTATACTAGATATTACATAAACAGTGTATTACGTTACGTTGCGTGCAAATCTATTTAGGTGCAGATAAAAAATCCTGTATCTTGCTTAATTTTTATTCAAATGTTGTCACGGGGTTACAGAGGTGCCAAAGTCAAAGGCGTCATCCTAAATTGTTGGTCTCCCGAACTGATACTTAAACGCACTTGCCAAGTATTAAAACCGAAAATCCAGACTTGATCGCGAGGCTTAAATCGATGAAATTGGCGGTAGTTGTGGAAAGAGGTTCTATTAGAATGACGCCGAAGTTACTATGTACGAAGTTACTCCGCCGGCTACTCCGTATTTGAGGGGTTATTGGGAGGGCGTGCTGTGTTAGAGTTCGTGCATGTTTGGGATACGCTAACAGCGTTTGCTACATTGACTCCCTCACCAGCCGTTTAATCTAAGCCGGCCCATTTTCACAATATATTACAGTAAGAAATCAAATATGATTAAAATATAAATGAGGTCTGAGTCCGTTCATTTTAGACCCAATTACTGCCAATTTGGCTGCAATTTTTTTTACATAAGATGTTTCCACCACTACGTCGGTATGATTGATAATATAATTACCTTTACACATTCCTGATATTTTTCAACTTTCGTGGACAGTAACAGCAATAGCCGTACGTATCATTGTTCTGTCTGGTTTACAGCGCAAAAATGTGTTTTTAAAGTCAGCCATCGTTAAGCCATTCATTATAAACGTGTATAGCAGTGTTGCTACACTGTCGATAGTTTTAGTATCGACAGTGTAGCGACAATTTTATGAACAAATTTTAACTCCTCTAGTAACGTGGATTATAAAATTATTATTATTATTACTTTTTAGGCGGTATCACAAAAATCTTTAGTCAGACCTGCATACATTTTGTGTCTGTTTGTAATTTCATGATCAGTTATGAATTTTCAAATATTACGCATTTAAACCCAATTAGCAACTTAGCCAGTGAGCTAGAGAAGCTTTAATTTAGTCAGTGATCTTGCCTCTAATGAAAATGAGCCAGCGTAACCTAAAATAATATACTTAAATCTAATAAAGAATCGAAATAACCTAATAATTACTATAATTAACTAGTATACATGAAGCAGTGTCATTGAATATTACAAATACACGATTAAATTAATTTAGAAATGTTATTCAAGACTAGTTATAAGCAAAAGCGAATAATTTAAGCTCAGTCTTCAATAACACCTCCAAAATTAAATTACTTACAAAATTAAAACACCTAAAATGTCATTTTATTACAATTCAATTTAGAATCAAATGCTTTCCCTTTTTAAATTCACATTGTTTTAATCTATAAAGATTGTTAAACTTTTAAATGTATGTTATTAGCGATATTATTAAGTTAGTAAGGCTATTTTAGTAGACGAGTATTGGCAGCTTAAGCTGCGTTTTATGGTTTTATTAGAACGGCACTCTTGAGACTCTTTATTTTAGTTGTTAGTCTGCATGCAAATGTATGACAATTTCATAATAATGCGCAGTTTTAATATTTTCTTATAACGCAATATTTAAAGTTCCTTCGATTGTTTATATATATATATATATATATATATATATTAGTCGCATACAGTGAGTATCTATATATACCTTTAGTCCTTTTAAAAAGACCGAAGAATTGAGAAAATTGAGATTAAGTTGGACTAGTTAGTAAAAAAGCAGAACTTTTGTGATTCTTGTAAAAGTGCTCATAAAAGGCCCACTAAGTCCGTCTAATACAACCATAAAATGACGATCGATCAAAAACATCATATAAATTTACAATATAACCATTCACACAACACACAAAAGTTAATGGACACACACATACACACCAACACACTCACAGACAAACATGATTAGAATCATCACAAAATGCAATCACTATAAAAATAAAATAACGCATGTAACAAAATATAATTAACTTCAGTATAGACAATGAAAACTTAATGTCCGATAAATAAACTGTCCTGTAAAATATAATAATACTCTTTGGCCACGCTAAATAATGATACTTAGTCTTAGAATACATTCATAACCTTATAACTCATTTTTTTATTTAATATGCGTCACAATTTTTCATGAATTCCTTCGAGATTCAATGTTATCAATGTATTCATGGCTTTAAAAAATGGCCAATGTCAACAATAAATTAACTAGGTACAAAAAGTATGAATGCAATAAGAGATTCATAAAATTGTGAGTTTGAAACTATCGATGAAAACAACGAATATCGATAACTCCTAGCGAACTGCCATCCACACGACACGACAACACTATTTACAACACTGATATGTGTAGACGAAAACTAAACGCAGTTCACCATTGGCCAACTATCATGCCTTTTAGAACTTTACTGCGTCGATATAAGGCATAATATTGACCGGCAATCTCGCCGAGCGAATATTCTACCGAGTGGCCCCAAGATAATGATATATTTTGTAAAACACGGATCGAGATTCTTAAATTATTTAGCAAAAATGCAAGTGCAATTTTGTTATTAAATTTTAAAGTAAAAGCGAAATGCCAATTTACGAGATTTAAATTAGAGAGCTTGGCAACTTAACTACAAATTTTCACGCGTATAATATTGCTTTGTAAAATTCGTTGAGATATCAATTGTAATATTATTGCAGGTTAAATAAATAAATTATTGCGAAAACACTAACTTACAATTAAAATGATAAGTCATGTCGTATTGGATGGAAAATGAGAATACTGAATAAGAAGTCACAGTGTAAATTAAATAATACGGGAATGAGCACTTTACTCCATTTTCCTCCTTACGGATACAATACTTTCTCTACGAAACTTTCCTTATTCCCATTCAAGATAATACAGATCATAAACTTCCGAACTTAAGTTTAGTCGAGAATGAACGAGATAGCAAACGACTGGCGCCGTTTGAGTGACAGAGACAGTCGACAGGTGAAGAGTAAGATTTCGCGCCTCGGAACCGATGTGTTGGCTCCGAGCGCTAGGTCAGCTCCTATGATGCGAAAAGAGTGGTTCAGCCCTGAAAAAGAACATTATTGTTATAAGTTTTACTAGGAAGCCTGTAAAAAATCTGCTTATCCCTCCCTACATTCAGGATTTTAAAGGATTCTAAAGTGAATCCCGAGGGATTCAATATACCGTCGTGACCCCTTACTTCGCCTGAGTTTTGGCACTTATTGAACCACCCCTTAAATTTTAGAAGAAATTTCTTTTTGCGATGATAAAAAAATGATTTTATACATCGTTCTTTATCATTGTTTACAGTATCATGATTAAATTCCTTTATGATATTGACAAAATTAAGTCTTAAATGTCATAGGCGAAGTATGGGTATAGTTTCCTGACTTCGCCTACGTCGTGAAATGACGTCAAATAATTATTAATTGTCCGCCATAATGTATAGTAGACCGGATGTAAACGAATTGGAATAAGCCAGACGAAAATAAACTGTACTGTGATAGAAATAGAGTCCATTTAAAAAAAAAATGGTTGTAGGCGAAGATAGGTATCAGTCTGAAGTTGGCTCCATACAATTGCTGGAGCAGTGTCAGGGCTGCCAAAAATATGGGGAATGACAAATAGAAAAAAAAGATGTCGTTTAGTCTCTTTATTGTTTTCATAATTATTATAACAAAAGCTTACTATTTAAATCCTCGTAGCGTAAAATAAAAGATAGCTGATAAAATATTTTTTATCAGCTATCTAGCTTAGTAGTAATTTTAGTAGCTACTTTTTCTTAAACAAAAAAATTACCTAAAATTAAAAAAAATATATATCTTTACGTGACAACGTAACAACTAAAACTAATTTTAAAAACATGTAATCTTAGCAAACCTCCATACTTTATGCATCAAAAAACAATATTTATTTCACTTCAGCAGTCTTATTCAAACATAAACAAATACTAAATCATCTAAAAAGAAAACTAAAATTAAAGCACAATTTTTAATACAGTACTGATACTTAAATTAAAAAAAAATACAATCTTAGCAAACCTCCATACATTATGTATCAAAAACACAATATTTTATTCACTTCAGCAGTCTCAAACATAAACAAATACTAATAAAACACCTTAAAAAATTAACAAAATATAAGGCACAATATTTGGCATTGATACTTTTTAAATTAAAACATACTAAATCAGTCTTATCTTAATTAGTCCGGAAACATCAAAAATACGTACGTAACTTCAGTCAAAACAGTTAAACCTATTGTACGTTGTAATTACTCAAATCAATATCAAATATGATTTGTCCTCGCCGGGAAATGTTGGGCGTTGGTAATATTAAAACAATATCATCCAAATGTTTCATGGTACAAATATCATCCACTGCAGGATAAGTAAACACCGATCCTCTATCCAATTTTGATTCCTTTACTTTCCTTACAAATTTCACGTCAGGTATGTTGTCTGTCATTAATATAACCTTTCCTACAAAATGTTTCAAACTCTTTTTCGTAGCAAATTTTGCTAAAATCCATGTATCGATATTTAATTTATTATTATCTTCTGTAAAATATTCAATTTCTGAAACGCCGTATGGAATTGATGGTTCTATATTTTCTTGTTCTTCTTCCGTGATAATATCTTCCATTGTTTCATATTCAGAATCATCCGAATCAGCCATACACAGTATACTTTCAGAAGAGCTAGACTCACTGCTATATCTCCTCCATTTTTCTTTGCTAGGAATGTGTTTCTGTGTCCTTTTTTTTGCTTTAGTAGCTGTTTCTCTTTTTATTTTTTTCTTCGGTGTTACAGTTTTTATTATATTTCCAAATTCTTTACTTTTTTGTGTAATTTCTTCTAGGACTTTTCTTTCTTCAGTTATATTTTCTTTCTTTTTCATATTTAATTTCATATGTAAAGCAGACCGCGTAATTTTAACATCACCTTTTTGATCACTGTTTATTTTCTTACGATAATGAATATTTTGAGACGATCCTGCTTTGAAAGTAACTTCCGATGTAATTATAGGTTTAGATTTAGTAGTAGGCTTGTTGTTAAGATTTAGTAGTAGGCATTCTGGCAATTCACCAATAAATGGCTCATTAGCTTCATCATTTTTAGTTTCGTACAAATTTTGAACAAATGATCTTTGTGCGGTTTGTTCATCGTTTTGAATTATCAAGTAAGTATTGACCCAACTGATGCATAACTTTTTGAGACTTTCGGGATTTTGGAAGGATGGCTCAATTAATAAACCAACGTTTAATTGAGTAGTTTTAGAATAGTCTGCCTTTTGCTTTTTATCTTTTTTTCCATTCTTTGGTTGAGTAATCAAATCTTTAAAGTCATTTGTGCCAACAGATTTTCCCGGGGGGACATTTAATTTCTTATTCCTTTGTTTTTTGTTTGGATTGGCACTTCTTGTCTCCTTCAGCCAGTCTAGTAGTGCGTTGTCGATAGTGTATGTAGCAGTAGATTCATTTGAACCTGGAAGTTTACTGATAACCTTATCAGGGTTAAATGGCGCAATTCCTGTACTTTTAAAAGCACTGTTTATATTATGGGACTTTTCGTTAAGCTTCTCCACGAGTTGTTTGAGTAAATCTGGAAAATGTCCTTTATGTATTGTTGTTTCCCTTGGGTTTTTTATCTTATAATTCAATAGAATTTCTCTCCATAACTTTTTTAGTGGGCCAAAATAACATACATCGAGAGGTTGCGTTAAATGAGACGAATTGGGGGGTAAAAATACAAAACGAATATTATTTTGTTCACAATAAGTCACAATTTTGTGATTTATGTGAGACGCTAGGTTGTCTCCAATCAAAACTTTTGTACCCGTTTTGTCTTTAGCCCAGGGCAGGATGATGCTTTCGAACCAATCTTCAAATAATAGACTGTCAAACCAGCCCGACTTTGAGCGGTTGAATCTGGATCCTTTAGGTCCATTTATGGTCCATTGGGTATATAAATGCTCGGCTTTATAAACTACGTATGGAGGGAGACATTCTCCTCCTGCAGTTATAGCGAACATTATAGATATAGCTCCCTTTGTATAATTCAACACCCTTTCGGGGTACTTTACTCCTCTTTTAAATAAACATTTTTGGGTCCCAGGATTATCACTCAAGTTGGTTTCGTCATAATTTAGTATGTTTTCATTAGGAACGCCCTCCAATGATGATTTTAAATATGTGAAATATTCTCTCATTTCACCTGGTGATTTTTCTGCTCGGCTCCTTTTTATATTTTGAATCACTCTGTAGGTTAATTTACATTTATTTCTTTTTAAGAAAGAGTACGCCCATTTTTTTCCAGGTAATTTGTTATTAAAAATTGAAAGTCTTCCATTAGCTTCTAAGTATCTGAAAAAAAAAACAAATCTCCAATCAACTGATAAGCAACTAGTCAAAGGTAGGTAAATGACGATAAATTTGAAATTTAATAAATCCCCAAACCATTTGACCTTGACGGCGTCCATCAACTATACATAGCTAAGAACACTCTTGACTGATTCACCTTTTAATATAAAGCTATGATGTCATAGATAGACACATACAGAGACAGACAAACAGACAGACAGGTCAAACTTTTAACACCCCGTCGGTTTTACAACGGGGTTTAAAAATGACAATTGTAGTTAGCTAGCACTAAATAACCTAATCCTAACTTGCTAATGAAACACATTCTGAAGTGTACGTTTTAGGATATAACTTTCGAGGGGTGACATTAGTGCCAGTTGAATCATTGGCAAAAATCACAACAAAATATTTTTAAACATCACCTGTGTACTACAATCCGCAAATCTAGAAGAGTCAAGGGGCTTCCATAATCGGCGGCTGCTATTAAAACTTTTATAATATCCGCTTCCTCCTGTTCAGTTAGCTTAGTAGGGCAACCGGGTCTATTAGGGTGTTTATTATGCAACTTGTCTAATAATGTTCGACGAGGTATGCCGAATACTTTTTCTGCACTGTAGGAGGACATAGTTTTTTTTTTCATCGCATCCAGTGCTAATTCAATCATATCTTCTGAATGTTTCGTAGTATACAATCTTTTGATGCGTTTCTTTGCCTGCTCTTTCGTTTTTCCCATTGCTGAAAATCCTGTAATGATCAGTTTATTGTATAGGACGTAAGAAAACCTCACATAGACATCGAGAAAATAATAATAAAAAAAATGTTAACGAACTGCTTTAAATAATATAAGTTAAAATTATATTAGTTCTTTTGTTAGAATGCTTTTCAATATTACCTTGTAGGTTAATCGGGATATTTAAAATATAAAAGATAAAATTATCCAAAAGTACCTAGTGCAGGCATATTAACAAGCCGGAAGTAGCGGGTGAAAGATAGATAATAATTAAAAATCACGAAGTGGATGGAAATCCGATAAGTCACGTTATTCGCTATAAAGAGAAGTACGAAACAAAAACGTAACAGCAGCTTTTTAAAACACAATAGACAACAATGATTACACTTGGAATAATTAAAACTATTACCTATTACAGAAATGTAGAACATAAAAAACAATGATTGATAACCCTAGAGGTAGGCGAAGTTTGAAAACAAGATGTCTGCCGCAATCCCGTCAATAGGTTTTTGATAATTTATGAATAAAAATTGTAAGTAAACCAGGAAATAATAGTGTTAAATGAAAGGAGGTTAGTTGTAGGTGACAATTACTAAAAAACATTAAACTTACCTGTTCCGTAGCACTGTCTAAAAGTAAAGTTAAACGGAGGCAAATAAAATCTGTCACTTTCATCGTACGGAAAAAATGCACTGATCATGAACAACGTTACGTAAGCTACGCTTTATCTGCAAAATCTTGCCATATATGAAAAATACTTGGTATTTGGTAGTATTTTTTGCACCCTGTTCTAAAATTATGGTAGGAAACTACATTTATTTGAAATCAGGCGAAGATAGGTAGAACAGGCAAAGTTAGGAATCACGACGGTACAACGCACCTCGATCGTTCACACGTGCTGCACAAACTCGGGGTTGAGGAACGAAAAGCCCATGAACTCCGTCTGGTCGAGGTTCATCATGAATAGCTTGTCAGTTGGCGTCAGCTCCGTCTTCTCCTGCGTAAACTGCTTGTCAAAGTTCGACACATCCTTGCGATGTTTCTGGAATGACACAAAGATTTGTTAATTTTATTAAGGTTAGTCTACAGTAAACAAATTAGGAGTAAGGTCTTAACCAGGGCATTACTCGTAAAAAGGTGGCAGAAAGAAGAGAAGAATGGAGGCATCTCTACTAATCACCGATAAGAATAAGCTTTTACATTACAAGAAGAAGGGTCTAATTAAAGTGATGTTTAAATAAGATTTTATAAAAAAAAATTTATTTTTTGTACAAGCTTTTATTGTGAGACCAAAGGTCTTGTCAACACAAAACAAATAAGCCCAAACGCGGTCTTATGACCACCTTCCAGCCCAATCATCAGACCCCAGATTCCATCTAAGGACAAAGAACTCGTCAAGACGTATCCAACAAGCCCAAGTTCGATGGGGTTCCGTCGTTTCATTACAGAGTTCCTACGACCACCTTCTGCCAGATCACCATATAAGCTCCAAGTCATCATAATATTGCATTATCACGCGATA
This sequence comes from Acrobasis repandana, assembly GCA_963576875.1. Classification (NCBI taxonomy): domain Eukaryota; kingdom Metazoa; phylum Arthropoda; class Insecta; order Lepidoptera; family Pyralidae; genus Acrobasis; species Acrobasis repandana. The sequence continues at coordinate 17,298,258 of OY756227.1, forward strand.
TACATATGCGGACAAAATTTCAGCTCAATCAGTTAAAGATATCTACTTCAAAATTAAGTTAAGAAACAGTCAATGTAATGTCATGCATAACAGCAATAATAATGAGCTGTACTCAAGTCAAACTAACGCTATCTTCAAGCATTATCTCCTTCTCTCTTCTACATTCTTCTTTACTTTTGCTTAGGTCCAGTACGTCATAAAGGAAAACTTACGATCTTTGGCTTAAAGGGTGGCTGAACATCCCTGGCCTCGATGCGCGCCCAGTCAATGCGCCTGAAGAACGGGTGTGTGCGCACGTCCTCCTCGCCGCGCGCGCTGCACCCCAGTCGCTTCTGCGGATTCTTCATCAAAAACGCCTTGCACGCATCTTTCGCTTCCTGAATTATGATTATGAGAGAGATTATCGATAATATTCAATCAGAAATCAATTACAATATTTTTATGGAGAAAGTTAAAATTTTCATAGTTAAAATCATTATTGCAACAAAACATCATGATGCAGAAAGATAGATTACAGAAAGCAGATGTTAAAAGGCAATCTTATTGTAAATGCCATAAATGACACGATTCCTCATGAAATTTCTGCAAATCCTATTTATACCGGGAATTGTTAAGATCCTTTTGATTGACAAAATACGATCGAAATGGAACACCCAAAGTTGGCGAATAGGTAGGTATGTGACTTTTGTACCACCAAAATTGTACCACATTTTAAGCAAGAAACTACATTTCATTTCAGGTATAAAAAAAAGTTATACTTTGCTGCCTTACCTTACTCAAGGTCTTTGGATATGAAACACTGTTGTCAGTGATCGCAGCAAACAATTCTTCCTCATCTTCTCCATCAAATGGAGGCTGTCCGACCAGCATTTCATACAAAAGTACACCGTACGCCCACCAGTCGACTGACTTCCCGTACGGCTGGTATAAGATGATCTCAGGCGCGATATAGTCTGGGGTACCACAGAAGGTCTTAGTAGTTTTGTCGCCGGTTATGCCTTCCTTGCACATGCCGAAGTCGGCGATCTTGATGTGGCCGTCTTGGTCCAGCAAAACGTTGTCGAGCTTCAGATCTCGGTAGACGATGCCGCGGGAGTGGAGGAAGAACAGACCGATAGCAATCTCTGACGAGTAAAACCTGAAATACAGTTTATGGTCCTTAATAAGTTAAATGATATCTATTAGAACTAATAAGTAAATGAAATGTTAAGAACCAATAAATCCTAGAATTATGTATTTTCATTGATAGCATTTGCTAGGATACCCGCTTCTTCTTACTCACCATTACTAGGCGTGTATCAAGGAAATAATTAAAGTTGTGTTTATGATTAATTTCTTTTTTAAGGTGAATATAGAATCAAATGGCCTTAAAGTAGCGCCCTCATTTGAAATAAATTGTTAACTCGTAAATAAAATAATTTAAAGGGCTATCTAGTGCATGACAAAGAGCAATATGGAAATGATCACCATATTTACGAGTTAACAATTTATTTCACACTTCAAGGCCATATTCGCCTTAAACAGTAGTTTGCGGATAGGTTTGCACCAAGATCATTACCCGAGCTTGAGTAATGTACAAAAATAACTTACACAGCCACAGGCTCCTTGAATTTCCCGCACTGCTGAATCTGGAACATCAAGTCTCCACCATTCACGTACTCCATAACGAAGTACAGTCGGTCCTGGAATCAGAAAATCAGAATGAAAGACAATATGATAATAAAAATACTGTAAAAGTCTAAGACCTGTCTGACTTTCAACATGATTATACCCTTGAATATTACGCCGAACGTAATATGGGGGTTGGTCCCATAAACATTTTGAATTCAATGCAGCATGATCAGAGAAGAAAAAAGGTTGACCCTCTTTCAGCTTGACCCTACCAACAATAATTCTCTAGAATCGTAAATAATCCCGAAAAATCATTCCACGCGATATGTACCGCGGCGGGCGGGGCTTAAAATATGAACAGCGCGGCGCGACAGTTCGCCGTGACACTCTAGTCGTGTGGTTGCGTCGCAAGAAGTTTCCTTTGAGAATATTGCTGTTTTTGCGATAATTGATTCATTAAAAATGCCGTCATGTGCCGTGAAGTGGTATAGAAGCAATACAGACATGAAAATTAGTTATTCAAATAAAAAGTAACACGTAAACAAGGTTATTTAATTTAGCGTAGCGTACCGCATAATAGGTATCATTCACACGTTGTATCTCACCGCTCATTGCGTTGACTGCCCCACCCGACCGACGGCGACGCGTGACCTTGTCGCGACCAATCGCATGCATCTTTGTCTATGTGTGCGTTCGAGTGTTTCGTTGTAATTACTGTTCGTTTGTTTGCGTAAATGGAATCAGAATCGAAGCGGTGAATGTAGGAGCGTTAGGTTTCTAGGGAATTATATTTCGATGGCTTGACCATATAATATCGATAAGCTGTGTAGTTGTTGCTGTGTGCCATGTTACTGTATCATTAATAGCTTTTAAAAGCAACAAAAGACAATGCAGGAAGAACTCGAGAAAATCAATGTTAACTAAAATGCATGACGAGTTATTGAAATTTTACGGGAATTAACCATTGTCTGGAAGCAAGAATGTAGTTGAACTAGGAATGGCGGCTTGCTGCTGAGCGCCAGCACTCGCTTCTCCACCATGGTGCACTCCACGTCGTCGTCCTGGATGATGATGTCTTTCTTTAGGATCTTGATGGCATACAGCTCGTCGGTGCCTCGGCGTTCTGCTAGCATCACCTGGAAATAAACATCGTCCGTAACTATTTAAGAAAGTAAGCCTGAAGAAAATATTATCAAAAATGAATCAAAGCCTTTCAAAGAAATATGGAGGAACCTTAGTGTGCCTGAGTGGAAAATGACCACGCTAGTTATTTCCTACGTTTATTGCATTTGTGTCTCCCCGCTAAATTCTCATTCCTCTTGCAGGGTTTGGGTGAAGAAGTTTAACTATAGACGCCAATACAATAGGCTTTGCATTCCAAGTCACATCCGATTAACGTACCATTACATATAAGAGTACTTTATTTGATTTCAGGCGAGAAATTCCTCAGAAATCGCCTTACCTTACCAAACGATCCTTTGCCAAGCACCATAATGAAGTTGAAATCTGATGCTCTGATAACGTCAGCAGCGGCCATGTTATGAGGGACCTCCCTATCAGGTGGCGGAGGTGCCCTGCGTGCTCCCACACTCGTAGCCCTCATTTGGGTCTTGAGCTGGGCGAGGTCAGCGCCCTCCTCTGGGACTGGGACGTTGTAGAACTCTCCCTCTTCTTGGGTGAGAAGCTTGAACCAGCCGTCGGCCGGGGCCTTCATCAGCTCGGAGATCCCAAAGGAAAGCGAGCCCATGAAATCGTTGCGGGAGGTACGGTCCCAATCCCACACCTGGAACGAGTTGAAAAATTAATTTAAAGATTTGTCTTTCACTCTAGTGTTTGCACACGAAATCACAAGATTTTTGCAACTGTTGTGGCTGTGTCCGTTTTCTCTCATCTCAACGCATTTCCTGTTGCATATTTTACTGTACTGCTTCGGAGCCTGCGTGCTGATTCCGCTGACGGTGGAACAAAACAACTTTCTATCGTGTATAAAATGTCATCCTAACCTTGGTGATTTTCAATAAAATGTATTGGCGACATTGGCGTGAAGATATAATCGCCTAATGCGATTAGAAAATTTTATTGTTTTCAATCCGATACTAATGCCAATGAACTGGACTGACGTGGTGACCTACATCGTTATGACAATCGAATTGAACTAACATAAAAATCAACATCCTTAGCTGTGCAGCTTCTGAGTGCTGGGTTCTCTCTTCAGCTTTTTCTTTTCCAAAGATGATAAGCATGTCAATGGTATCCAAGGATGCCGAATACCGTGCGAAGAGGAGAATAAAAAGGCAGAACCATTGAACAATATTGATGTAGGTAGTTCTATGACCGGTCACCTGCCTGACGTCCACCTGGTCATTTTTATCATAATTGTTTGGAGATCTACCCTACCTTAATGAGCAAGCCTTTGGTCCTTGTCTTCGGACTTAAGATCAAAGCTCAGCGTCTCGTTCCACGCGAGGTTGAACGTGATGCAGATGGTCTTGGTTTTTTTCTTAATGGCATACCAATAAACTCACGAAGTGTCCTTGACACTATCGTCATTGACACTATAATGACAGTATTTTTCAACAAAGAAACTGCTATTTCCTAAATAAACTTGAAACCTTGAAAACCAAGTGCTTCGTTTTGCTAATTACTGATCAATTTTGTAATTGTCGTATATCTGAACAACTATCCTACCTCAACGAGCAGCCTGCGGTCTTTGTCCTCCGACTTGAGATCGAAGCTCAGGGTCTCGTTCCACACGGGGTTGAGCGTGCTGCGGATCGTCTTGGTTTTTCTCTTCACGTTGTCCGAGTCCGGGATCAGCTTCATCTTGACGTAGGGGTCCGATAGGCCGTTCGGGTCCATTGGGATCAGGTTGCGACCCTGCTTCACTGGAAAATTATTGAAAACATATTATTTCAGTAGCCAAGCATAATGTTATAAAGCGGTAGTCAAACTGGTCATAAAGCTGAACCAACAATAACTTTGGATTTTGTACAATATGACTTTGTACTTTGTACAATATTGCATCAACAGATATTATGCTCCACTTTCTAATAACGAGTAATGTTGGGTAGGGAATAGGCCTCTGAATGCATACCATCCTTCTCGGCTTCCAATTTATAGGCCACCAATGATGATTAATCATCGATACGATTAAGTCCCAGAAGACATATTTTTATTAAAAAGCTTGGAACGCAGGCGGCTAAAAAGATTTGTAGAACGACTTGTACGTTTATTTTATTTTGCAATAAAGATTAAATAAATAAACGACATAGTCTCGAACGTGTTTATACTACCTACTGCAGGTTTTTTGATTCAGGTGAACTCGAATTAATAAACCTGTTCAGAGTTTCATTAGTTTTACGCTAACAAACTAGGAAAGTCGAATCTAACTAATGTTGCTTGTACATAGATTTCTCATCAGTATGAGTTTGTCAACCACTTTGCTTGTGTTAAAATAAAAATTTATGTTTATGGCTTTTAAGATAAATACTTAAATAATAAAAAAACAGCCATATAAATATATATTTTTTTTAATTATTACAATAAGTACTGAGGGTGAGACGACGCTAGACTACAGAAACTGAACGGAGACTGCACGCTTTTTATAATATTTATAAAAAGGTTTATGAGACATACCTTCCACAGTGAGCTTGTTCCCCACGGTAGAGACCACCAGTTGGATGCGGCCTCGTCGTTCAGTGTGGTCGCACCCGCAAAGGTTTGGCACAGACTCCTCGCATCGCTTGTGGACGTTCATGTCACATGCTACACAATAAACAATATTAGAATAAGATCAAATAAAGAAAGTTAGCAACAAATCGAATATCTGACAAAAGTCGAAACTAATGAAAAGCTTCTCAAGCTCATATTTGAAAATAACTAAATCTGTAAAAAAAGAAAAATATAATTGAAAAGCAATTCGTATTTAATTACTTAGCTTTAAATATAGTAAATTACCACTTAATGCATTTAGTTAAGATAAAAAAGATGTCAAAGTATTAATAGATGTATCAATATGGTCAAATCTGTAGAAGAAACAACAAACACTAGAAATAAATTTTATTTCCTCAAAAGTCAAGACAAAGTAAATTAGCACAATAAGCTACTTTAAATGTTTAAAGAAATAGTAAAGATAAAGAACCGAATATCCATAGAAACAAACAAAAAGAAATTCACAGAAGTAGAAGCTCGCAAAGTAAAGCAGAGGCAAGAGATGACAGAACTTAGACGAACTTGACGATATTCATGCTAAATTACACGAACAACTTTAAGAGAACTTGTTAGGAAGACGAAGTATAAATTATGTTCAAGAAACTTTTCAATAAAGCGTTTGCCGCAGAAATTTAAAATTAAGTGGAAAAAACATGGAACGTAGTTAGTGGTTTATTTTATCTACTTAGACGACAACTTTGCACGTTAAAAACATTGCAAAAGTTGGTACTAATTCATGTATGATCTTTTATTGGTATCGCCATGTCTACAACATGGCGATACCAATAAAAGATTTTTTTCTATAATGTACCTACGAATGGAGAAAAAATTGTGTTGTATGGAAGTTGAAAATGCCAAAAATTAATATTTGGACAATATAAAAAACGTTTGCTTGTTTAACTTGGATAAATTCGAATACGGCAAAACGCCAATAACATTACCTCAACATAAACATGTAAGCTGTAAGGCTTTAATTTTATCCTAGATCTCGCATACAATTTACGTGACATTTTACCAGGCCTGTGTCACTCCCCGTTTAGGTATCGAAAATGTACTTACATTATTACTATGCGCGCAGGCGGCCCCTCCGGGTGGTAAATTCAGTTATACGAATCGTTTGTCCAGAGTAATAAGAATGAAATTGGCTTGCAATGGATGTCTAGGTATCTAAACGAAAAGTGCTGAGTGAGACTTCTGTACGTTAGTATTAGTATTTATTCTGTGGTTTTACTTGAATTTCACATCATTCAACTTTTATGTTCCATTAGTACTATTACGCACGTTCAATTTAGAAATGGAGTACGAATAAAATTATTATATAACTATTTAATATGCTTACTTTGCTAATTAATAAACTTTTATTACTGAAAGTTTGACTTTTATATGGCAGAAAATTAGTTTTTCATTTTCATATACGTAATAATTAAAGATGCCTTTAGTAGCAGCGGTAATATGTACAACATTGTTTTTGGTTAATCACCACTACGCCCCATTTACTGTAGAATTTAAAACAATACCGACTTTGCAGACAACTACCAACTACTAACACGAGCATGCTAAAGACGCCTCCGTAAATAGGCGACTAGTCGCAGCGACAATTATTGCTTCCACATATTTTATCACCGAAATCCGCAAATTTTAGACATTCCAGTCGTATTGATTGAACCATAGCAAAATTGCGATCGTGAGTTAAACTACTAGTAGTACTAGCAATTGCAAATCTACATATACTAGCAACTAGTTGGACGACGACTTTGTTCGTTGCGACTAGTCGCCTGATGTGCGAAGGCTCTAATGAAACAACAAGTTCTTGCAAACTACAGTCACACAAGTTCTAAAGCGCTACACACAATAGACATCCATGCTTCATAAATTTGTATAACAATAAGGTCTATAAGCATTTAATCTGCAAAGTTTCAAACGCCGAGCAAAGTTAATTGAATTTGTTTGACTTTCAGAGTCTCTCATAGTCATTCATTATTAAACTGGGATGATACGACTTACTATTTCAATTTATTCTTGGACGTGCTAAAGGGATTAAGTGATCCAATATTTCATTTCAAGAAAATAGTATAGAATTCTATGATTAACTTTTGACTTCAATTTCAAATCGTGATTGGAATCGACTGTGTTTCATTTATACATTTATATTATACCAGCTAAAGGGACAATATCGAGTGTCTTGACCACATCCAGTGAAGTTTCAGGCATATCCGTTCCATATTTCTACAGGGTCACCCCAGGAACTAATTTCCTTGGCATCGCCACATGTCCGGTATCTAAAGTCACATTTATACCTGCGCATTTATATCCCTGGTGCGCGAGGCCATGTAGCATCGTGCCACAATGATCACAAAACGTTGGAGCTAGGAAGGTCCAGTTATTCCATTTGTGCGGCGCGTAGGCGGCCTTAGCAACAACAAATTATAATTAATATCATACAAAAATTGGATACGCCGCAGGGGTTTCACTTTTCCGTCGCAATTTTGTTTAAAAACTTCCGAGGAAGCACGGACGAGTGATTTATTAAGATCCTAATAATAAAAATTGTGTCTTAAACCTACAAGAAAGACAGAAAAACAACAAAGCATTAGCATAAACCACCACCGAAAAAATCTGAAAAAGAAGCAAGCACACAAAGCTGTTAGAGATCCAAGCATTGAAGAAGGCGTAGCTGGTCTTCCTGCGTTGTACCTTGACACTTGAGGCCCTGGTGTATGAGGCCGTACAGCAGCGATCCGCAGTGGTCGCAGAACGCCGGGGACGAGTATGTGTGATTGCGGAAGTTGTGCCGAGTGCGAGTGTCCTGTTGATAATGGTATAAAGATGACATGGCATGCATACTCGCTATGATGATGACCTTTTTTGCGTGTCTACTTATAATGTAAAAGTATCACCAAAGGCATAGCCAGACTAGGGCCGGTAGGTTTATAACGTAATGAAAATACCCCATAAATTAATCCCAGTTGTTGATTTCACCCATCCCGAAGGCGAGGGCGGTGAATGAGATCACCTCTTTTCAAATAAAATTAGGTATACATTTACTTCTGCCTGAAAAAATGCAGTTTTGGCGCGCGTAGCAGGAATAAATTATCACTTACATCCCATAGTATTTTCCTTTATTTCATTCCTAAAACAGAAGAGAAAACTAAAATAGTGTACAAACAGGTGACAAAACCAGTAACGCTTGTCAAAAACGTTTCTTTTACCGGAGTTTTTATTCGATCCAATAAACTTTACCTCCAAGAAATGTTCTCTTTGCTCAGAGAATTTCCCAGCGATGTTTTCTACTTTTCCAATTGCGTCTTTATTTGGTGTTCCAAGACACATTTATTTCTTGAAATATACTTTAGCGCTAAGTTAAAAAGAATCAAACGATGTCAATGGGACATTTTTAAATCTTGTTAAAAAGTTCGTTTTGTCGTTTTCGTGTGTCTTCTGTCTGACGACATAGGTAGTGTTGGTTAAATGTGTTTCCTGATTTAATAATTCGTTGGTTGCCCTAAAATGGATTTTATGATAGTTTGACCACCCTAAAACAAGCATAAATGGTATTATAAGCATGAGTTTGATATTAAATATTATTCATCAGTTTTGTTTTTTTATTTACGAGTTATGTCTTTGTTTCTTATTATAGAAGCACTTACTGATTCTCTTTATTCTATCACAAAGAAATTGACTATTCGATTGTTACGAGAATTTCATTTCTCCAGACAAATAACCTCAGTTATTACGTTTGCAAACTATTTCGAGTTTCACGGAGTAAGTTAATATTCATGAAATCAAATGAGACTCGGGTCAGACCAAAGAACACGTAATAGAACTAAAGCTCAGACCTAGGATCGTGAGACATTTAATTACTCTTTAATTTTAGTTCTTGAATTCATACAACGTGGAATGGACATACCCGTAATACATCAAACCATGGTCTAGATCATCATCATCATCATCCTCCCGTATTCCCGGTTGCATCCTCAGCGGTTACGCTTCAGAGCCCGGGGTCCGCTACCTAACCTAGGCGATTTGACGAGGTTACTGGTTTTTACACAGAGCGACTGCCGTCTGACCTCCGCAACCCAAAGGGTAGACCAGAACCAATCCTAGGATAGGTACAAACGCTAGATGGCGTTCGGCACCAACAGCTTTACGTGCCTTCCGAAGCACGGAATCATCTTTCTTTTCGGATGATCAGGTGATTCAAGCCTGCAATATCCTAACCAGACTGAAAACAACTTTTCACAAAGTATGCTTCCCAGTGGGATTTGAACCCATGACCTCCGGATCACAAGGCAGACGCCTTGACCACTGGACCACGGAGGCAGTCAAAATCAAAATGGTCTATACTAAATCATTATAGAATAATGAAATTAAAAAAAACAGCCAGCATTTTAATACAAAAGTGTGCAGCCGGGCGATTTGTATGGGAATGTCGAAATTATTTTTTGTTTATTGACTGTTATTTTAATTTCATTATACTATAGTGATCTAGTATAGCCCGTGGTTCGATTTATTATAGGTATGTCCCTTCCACGTTGTATAACAGGCAAATATTTCTTGAATATTTCGTTTCGAAGTTCATAATTTGAATGCAATAAAACTTTTATTTGATTTTATTACGTAGCCTAACTTTTATACTAAAACATAAAATTTAAGTTAATTAAATTTAAGTAAATTTTTTAAAATTTTAAAGTTTATTTATATATTATTTATTTTTCTTCAATCAAACGTACTTATTTGTTTTTAGCAAAAGAAAAGAAAATAAACTTTAGAATTTAATTAGCATTTCATTACGCTTTAATTTTGGTACTAGAACCAAATATTTATTTTAGAAGCAAATAATGAAAACTCTGAAAGTTACAAAGTATCATGATGTACTTATCTCATTGTATATGTTTTGGAGTTTATAATATTATTTATTCATAAGTAGAATCTGATTTTGTTGGAGAAAAAGCAGTAGTGCAGTTCTTTTATTGCTTTATTTGTATTAGCGCGGTGAATGAAGCGGTACCTACAACACTTAGATTTCAAATTATAGGTTTGATACAAACAATACAAGAATGTAGAGGTAGTAAGTAAATCAATCAATAAAAACATTATTAGTATTTAGAAAATTTGAAATTAACATCACAATTTTGTTTTTCTAGTGGTTTGGTAGTGACCTCCTTCTTCTTAAACATTTATTAATATAATTTCTTCCAACCCTTTCCTGGACTATTTTTGGCGTTAATTTAATGAATCCGATCAAATGTCTAACAATACGCTAGTTTTTAACAAATCAAATTAGATACTTTTTAGGGTTCCGTATCAACGGGACCCTATTACTGAGACTCCGCTGTCTGCCGTCTGTCCGTCCGTCACAGGGCTCCTAGCTCTTGAACCATAATAGCGAGATACTGGAAGGTTTCACCGATTAAGTATGTATTAATTACTGTGGCCGCTATAACAACAAATACTAAAAATAAGATAAAGTTAAAAATTAAAGGGGTCGTCATACATAAACGGGTTTTTTTCTGCGGTTTTAAACATTGTACAGTGATACGTAAACCCTTCATGTGCGAGCCCGACTCGCACTTGACCGGTATTTCTTAAAACGTCAAAACAAACATTTCCTATGGGATTCGTATGAAATATTACGACGTGATGACATAGTTTGTTGGAGTCAAATATATCAGTTTTTCTGCATTACTAAATCTAAAATCACGTTGAAAATGGATTTATGATCAATGAAAAGTGACATTATTTTGTGACGGTTTATTCTCTTGTCATTACAAAATAATTTATTTTTGACCCTTCTCTTCATTTTGCGGAACATCGCGCGGGGTTTGTACGGGTCGGGGTTACACGGCGCAGGGAACAAGTTATTAAACCCAACTCGAATTAATAACCGGGGCTCACCAACAATTTCGCTATTGTTCATCTTTCCAACAATAAAATTGCGTATTATGATTTTCAAAATCAATCCTTAAAATCCATTAAAAGAACTTGAAATAAAATTTGTCAAGTAATGCGATTAGGGATTATCTACGTGACTACTTAAAAGATTTTGTCTGCGGTAGGTAGGACTGTTGTTCAAGTTTCTTTGTGATTGTGTCGGTTACAGCTCATTGAGGGTTATTTTTGTCCACCTATTTGTAAATTTTTTTGAAGTTCCTACTATTTTTAGGGTTCCGTACAAAAAATGAAAAAACGGAACCCTTATAGGATCACTCGTGCGTCTGTCTGTCCGACCGTCTGTCACAGCCAATTTTAAAGGGTTATTTCCGGGGAAAAATTAGGAAATAAAAAAAAAAATTGCAATACTTATCATATTATATATCAAATGAAAGGGCTTGTTATAAGGATCTCAAATATTTTTTTTTATCATTGTAAAATAAAAAGTTTTGATTTTATTCAAGAAAGAAGACGAAAATTGACACTGATCTCCGAAAGTACTGAGCCTAAAATTTAGAAAAAAATACAAAATATAGTTCATTGCTTGTAGATTACAGGAAAATCTATAAGAATTCAATCAATTGTACGGAACCCTCCTACGCGAGTTTAACTCGCACTTGGCCCGTTTTTAAAGTTTCAGAAGTCCCTACAAGGAACTCGTATAGTTTGTCAGTCTGCCCGTTCAGATACGGGTAGTAGTACAATGCTATAATTTAGCATGGGTATAATTAATGCTATTACTTATGCCAACAAAAAACAAATTACTAAGATGAAGTTGTAACTTGCTAATGGGTAGTAAACATGTATTATGGAAAATTAAGTCTTGTAACGTGCATCTTCGGAACTCTACTCTGACCGTGGCGCGACACGCACTTGGCCATTTATTTAAGTTTGAATATATGCCAAATCAACAAGCCGAGTGGTTCCCCGCAGAGTAGAATAGGACCACTCTAAGTCTTCCCGTGGATGTCGTAGAAGGCGACTTAGGAAACACAAGCTGAACAAAGCATAAAAACATAAATGAGACCTCTCTAACCAGTGTAGCCAGCGTGGAGAGTGTAAGCCAAATCCTCTGACTGCTTTGGCTAATATTATATATGACTCTGGTAGTAGAGAGAGGGTCGTGCTCCTGCAGTGGAGACTAAAAAAGACCTGATGATGATAAGCCAAATCACTCAAGGGGTTGATATGGGGTTGATTGTCCTAAAACAGTACATCACGAATTTTCTCTTTAAAACATGTATTGCGTTAAGTTTACAGTTCTTCCATGCTGGTCTGGGAGAAAAGAAAAAACTTAAAATGTACCAGCTGCTTCCCTTCCTGCGCCGATCGTAAAAGCCGATCAACGGAATGACTGCAAATGTTAAGAAGAATAAAGCAGATCTTCAGCTTGGCTCCTATATAGTTATTTCGACGCCCGCCTTCCGCCGCAAGATGGAGAATTTACGTGAATCAAATGAAGGCCGAGAGAAACCGCTACGCCATTGAAATTATGTTGCGTTAACAAACTTTTCTGTATCCACTTACATCGAACTTTGTATCATTCCTTATTGGTGTTCTATGATGTTGGAGACTAGATTACATAGTAAGAAGGTAAATTTAAGTTTTATTTTAATGCCACGCGTGATTAAAAAATAACAATGAATTGCCGCGTCGTAAATTTGTTTGATAGTAACATGCCTGCAAATAACTATGCGGTCTATACGTGGTGGTTAGATGGTTTTTTGAACGTGACTCAGCTGAACGATATTCAGCTGTTTAACAAAAACGAGCTGTAATGCCAAACAACTAGAGGTTTAGTGAATTAGCGGTTTATACCATCCAACTGCGACATATCTACATATATAGTTCGAAGCGAACTACTAGTTTTCTATTTCATTTTAGGGTTCCGTACCCGAAGGGTGCAAACGAGACCCGATTACTGAGACTCCACTGTCTGTCCGTCTGTCACAGGGCTCTATCTCTATAATTCTATTATATCTCTTGAACCGTAATAGCTAGATACCTAAAATTTTCACCGATTATGTATTACTGTAGCCGCTATAACAAAAAATACTAAATAAAAAAGTTTAAAATTAAAGGGGGTCGTCATACAAAAAACGTGTTTTTTTCAGCGTTTTTAACTCGATCTGTTACAGGGCTCTATCTCTTGAACCGTAATAGCTAGACACCTGATATTTTCACCGATTCTGTATTACTATGACCACTATAACAACAAATACTAAAAATAAGATAAAGTTAATAATTAAAGGGGGTCGTCATACAAGAAACGTGTTTCTTCAGCGTTTTAAAACATTGTACGGTGGTACGGACCCTTCATCTACGAGTCCGACTCGCACTTGCGCGTTTATTTTTTATCGACTAGACACAGGGTCGCATTTTTGCGAAAGTTCGTTGTTCTAATTACAAGCGTTAGCCAAAGTCGTAAAATCGTGTTTTCGTTGTAATTAACATGAGTACACCCACAATGTATCCTCGTTTGTGCACGGTACACCCGCACGTCGTGTTGACACGCGAGTTATATGCGAGACAATTAATTTAAAGTCTAGTTAATTCTTGTTAAGAGGAGTGCTTTGTATTGTAATTCTATTTTTAATTTTATATTTGCACTCTACCTCTGAAAGAAAATCGTTGTATTTTGTGTAATTACTTTTTGAAGTTAATTAGATCTATACTTATAGAATTTTGCGTTATTTTTGCATTATGATCAGCTTCAGTTTAACCTAATACATTTTTTGTCTTTTATTCTAATTGGTTTTCAAATAAATTTCGAAATGGGGCAACTTCACAAATTCAGATTTTTTTTTCAAATGAAGAATCGCCTAATCGCGTCGCTTAACTTTATCAAGGTTTAATAAAATTTCCTTGATCGACTTCTACGATCCGGACGGGGGGAAAAGCAGCTGGTTCATTTTGTGTTTTCTTTTTCACCACACCAGTATGAAATACTAGTATATAAAATAAGTTTATTTTTTTTACAAGCTTTTATTCTTAATCCTTAGTACTTATCAATACAAACGTTATAGCCCCAAACTCGATGGGGCTGCGTCGTTTTATTAAAGAGTTCCTATAGCCACTTTTCAGATCCATCATCAGATCAGTTTCTTGTTGTGATAATATTGCATTGTCATCTGATTTACATTAGCATACACAGTTTAATCTCAATCGCAAACCAGGAAGTGGCTCAAATTTAACTTGCAAGATTTGAACAAAGAACAAAGAACAAAATCAAAAAAAAGGGCAAGCTACAAATAAAGCTGTAACAAAAGCTAACAGAATCGTATCTCTTTGTACTAAATGAAGAACAGCAACATTGTATGAAATGAGCCTCCTCTTAATATTGCAGACTCCGCGTGTGTCAATTTGCATTTTAATTACTTCGCTACTTTATTAATTTGCGTATATTTAATGCTGTCGCTGTCAATTTACATATTTACTCATCCATATTTACTTCTATGAGTAGAATTTACCTATCTAGATACATATCTTTTATATGTCTCAAAGGTATAAACTGATTGATAGCACTTAGTGTTAAGTTGTACTTATTGTATATAATCTTTCAGATCGTATGTGTCACCGTATGATTGTGAACAGCGATAGTTCATTAACTATCTCGCGAGATTGTAAACTGAACCCTAGAAAGACCGTTGATAAATTGTGAACTGTACCGTACTGCTCACAATATAAGTTATAACATATTAATTTTTAATAGCTTCTAGCTTCTTCGGCAATAAATCTATCCACGTCAGACCGTCAAATTGTGTTATTGAATGTGACTAATTTATGAACTATCGGTTCTCGGAAGGTTCTCGGTTATCGGAACTTTGTTTACGTAGACATTATGTTCAATTCAAAGAAATAAACTTTCCATTGTGAATAGGGGGACTCTATTTTTTACTTGTCTTGCGTTACCATTGCGTTATAATTTTCTCTTAGTTGGCCGGCCTCACAAAGACCTGCTTTCCAGACTCTGATTTTATACACGTTATACAGTAGTAATTAATTTTTTGTATGTGTGTAATTTTATTATAAATATTAAATAAAATGCGTATATTTCAGACCGGTTATGTCCGTAGTTTATTAATATTTATGTCATCATAAAAAATTAAACAGCGAAATGAAATGGAACGAACCCTAAAATCGTAAAATTACTAAAATGACATTCCTCGAACTCCAAAAAGAACGCAATTACTTAGACGTCTAGACAGACGAGAAAATTGTTGCAGCCTCAAAGAGAGCTATTTCCAATAGAAATAAAGCTGGTGACATAAATACTTACATCTGAGTCGGCCCCTTTGTCGGCGCCGGGACATGTGAAGGTGACGTACTCGTGGCATCTCTTGTGCACCACGAAGCTGCATACTGTGGAAGAAATTACACAATACGTAATGTGTGTGGTAATGTGCACCCACCAATGTACGAATCACGCTCGGGGTTGCTAAACGAAAGCGCTAGTAATGCGTACAACCGAGCCACCAAGCTCTGTTATGGTCGCTTTTATGTAAAAATTGTTTTAAATAATTATAATAATTAATTACATTAATATTTCCGGGATATCTATTGTATTATCAATAAAAATCAATGTTGAAGTTTTAACTTCTATATATAGAAGTTATATAGAAGTCGCAGTTATAACTGCGGTAAAAACAATACAACAACCAACAAAAAAAACAATCTGTATAATGGTATGTACTCGTATTATATAGTATTATAGGTATGTACTCGTATGTAGTAATATTTTATTGGGTATGTAAATGTTCATAATAGTTTATATAAGTATTTGTATCTATTGTACCGATAGTAATTGTAACTAGCTTTTTATTTAGCTTTTTGCGCCGCACAATTTTTTTTTCTGTATATCCATATGGTTGACTGGGAGAGAATGCTCTTAGCATTAAGTCCGCCATTTGTTAAAACTAAATTTTTACTTTGCAACAATAAAGTGTGAAATAAATAAATAAATAAAAAACGCTATTTCTGTCATGGCGGAGGTTATTTTTCAGATGACGTCACACACAGGTTATACGCGCATACAAAGTCCCTCAAAACACCAAATTTACTTTTGTGTGACGTCATCGGAGAAGACATCATTCACACGGCTTTCCCGTCATAGATAAGAGAAATTAAAAAAAATATTGTAATTTTATTCGTATATTTTGCAAAAAAAACCGTTTATTATTTTTGTAATAATTAAGTGTAATATGTTTCTAAAAGCCCTTATCTGATAGGATGACAAATTATGGTTTATTTTAAATGTTGTCCATCAGCCATTGTCACCCGACGGTCGCCGATGTCGTCGACTATAGTGTCGCGAACTATCACTGACACAGTGTCGCTCGTCTGTAAGAGCCCTTAGGCGTGTCAAGGTTGAGAGTAGGAGACAAGCACTTAATCGTAACTACAACAGACCTTGGTGTGACTCGATGGTAGTTCGCATTACTAACGCTTTGGCAAGTGAAGCATCCCCGGCCGTGATCCGCACTTGGGTGGGTGCGTGCTTCGGATGGCACATTAAGATACTGCTGTCATCATTGTATGGCAGTCGTCCAGCTGTCAAATATGTCAGTTACCTTAAGTCAACTTGAAAAATCTGACACCAGTGTTGGCCATGAAAAACAAACAAACTGCGACAGACATAGATCTTTTTTCAAGTCGGAAAAGGGATGATGCTTGGATAAGAAGCATATTATATGATATTATTCTGTTTGATCCGCCAGTAGGGTTATTCAAAAGTACTTAGTGACTCTACTTGTTCGAGTAGATTCAATTGAGAACGTTGATTCTTACCTTGACACTGGAATCCTTGTTTACCGAAGCCCCTGAAACAATAAAAAATGTTTATTAACATCACTAGGAAATGAAAAGTTATGAATTGAAATATTATTGGACATAACATCGAATCATTGATGTGAGGAGCTCGGTGGCCCGGTGGGGTACCGCATACAATTTTACCCCGAGCTTGGTCCGCATTTGAGTCGACCACAAGAGGCGGGAGAAAAATTTTAACCCATTGGTCTCGGCAGTAGCGGCGTTAGGGTAGGGCGCGGTTGGGCGACCGCCCAGGGCGCCAGATACTAGGGGGGGACAGGGGGCGTTTTTGGGCAAGAGGGACCCCCCCACAGGTAATAATAAATATATAAATAGCGGTTGGTTAGTGGCGGCAACTCCTAGACTCTTATTTGTATGCACCCCCCCCCCCCCCGCCCTTCGTTTATTTATTTTTATTTATTTATTTAATTTATTGCACTATAAAATTAATGTACAATAGGTATAATCTTAACGCTAAGCGCTGTCTACCAGAAAATACCTTTACAATGGGGCGGCAAATTTGAAGAATCCTATATCGTACTTGCACCGTTGGCAGAAATAACTCCTATAAGATTGAAACCTAAGTCAGAGTCTGAATTGCAGTTTGGGCAATTGAATTGAATTGAATTGAATTGCAGTTTGGGGGGGGGGGGGGGGCCAGGATAATCTCACCCGGGGCGCTGGTAGAGCTAAAACCGCCACTGGGTCTCGGCTGTCTTCATTGTATGGCAGTCAAGGTATGTTAGATGCCTTCAGGCAGCTTAAAATTTCTGACACCAGTATTGACCACACACGATATACAAACATTGATGATAATTGATTGTACAAGTATTTATGTAGGTACTGCCTTTAGGTAGGCACATATTTTGTAGGTTACAATACAGCTCATTGTAACAACGAGATAGAAGAAGGAGAATATGCCAAAAACGCAATGCCTCGTCTAGTCTTTAATATTCACAAATCAAACTAAATCGGATGCGTCGAGATTGGCCGGTCCGTCGAGCACTAATAGCTCTAGCTGTCTGAAGTCAATAAATGCTATCCAAAACATCGGTTCAAAAGCGATTGAAGGAAGTACTCTTGGTGTGACATGACAGAAATAGAATTAAAAACTGTTCAGCGAATTTCAAATACTTTTTCTTCTCTACTTCGTACGGTCGTTGTTGGATGGTTGGAGGATTTGAGAAACAAAATGTACAGCTTAGCAATACGCATGATGACTGAAAAAATATTTTTGGCCCATCGGTTAGATTATTAAAAAATATTTTACACGTATTTTTCCTTTTCTCTAAGAAACAATAAATAACAAAGATACAGCGCATTTAAATTTCGCATGACGTCACGCTTTCGTACGATTTTTACACATCGGTCACAAGCCCCCACTCTGGAACTTTGATACTCTGTATCTTTGTGAATTTTTACTTTTTTGATAAACTGAAAAATATGGGTACATTATTTTTGGATAATCTAACTAACGGACTAATTAGAATAATACTTTTCTTACCTAGTCATCATCCCTATTTACAACAAAAAAGCTACAGGCTACAGGTGATGTTTTGACGCAACCTCTTTGTTGCAATCTTTTTGGTTTGACAAAAAGAAAAAAGTCAAAGACAGGTTGTCATTGCGAATTACGTAAAAAATATTATTCACCTCAGTTTTTGGCGGGAAGTCAAGGTGTTTGGTTGGGGTTTTCTTTAAATTATTTTGCAAATTGATTTTAGTGGACTTTATAATATGAAATTGGTGTTGTTTGGTGTTATAAATGCCGATGCTCATGAACAATATGTGAAATAGTTAAAGTGGACAGTCATAGTACGGCTGTAGTGATATTTGTTTCGCGGACTGTGTGGGCGTCGTCCGCCACTCAATCGGCTATGAAAACCTCGTATAGATTTGTCGCCAGAAGCTCCCTTAAAGCAATCAAAGGCCTACACCAACCTTTGATTGTAACTTGTTAGGAAAAAAGAATTTCCCACGTTTTATTAACTTGTTCCTGGCTAAATACGCAGTAGCGTCAAGCCACAAATTAAAAAAATAAAATATAAAATGTTGTTCACCTGTCTGTTTTTATGTTATATGTGTTTATAAATTAATTATTGCTTGTGTGTAATAGATGTGTAATAGTACAATTTACGTGCTATTTTCTTTTTCTTCTATTCTGGAATTTCTACTTTCTTATAATCCTTTTGGCGTTATTACGACGTGTGATGACGTTACACACATGAAAAATCGGCAAGGTAAAGACAGACTAGATACAACAAAATGATTTCAGCCACAAAGAATATGTAGGTAGCCAAAGGCTCATTTGTGTCAATATTATCCGAATATACTGACAGCTGTCTTATATCCAACTATATAAATCTATTATCTGACATTTTCTCTCATCTATTAGGTATCTGTAATTTATTTTCACCGACCGAACTAAACATATTTCAAGAGGAGTTTTTGGCTGGAAGTCAAGGTGTTTGGTTGGGGTTTTCTTTAAATTATTTTGAAAATTGATTTTAGTGGACCTTATAATATGAAATTGGTGTTATAAATGCTCATGCTCATGAACAATATGTGAAATAGTTAAAGTGGACAGTCATAGTACGGCTGTAGTGATATTTGTTTCGCGGACTGTGTGGGCGTCGTCCGCCACTCAATCGGCTATGAAAACCAGTGGACTCGTATAGATTTGTCGCCAGAAGCTCCCTTAAAGCAATCAAAGGCCTACACCGGCCTTTGATTGTAACTTGTTAGGAAAAAAGAATTTCCCACGTTTTATTAACTTGTTCCTGGCTAAATACGCAGTAGCGTCAAGCCATAAATAAAAATAAAAAAAAATAAAAAAAACATATTTCAACCTGTTTGCTTGCTTGTATGTAGTAAAAATAAAACCTCAGTGACACTAAGTTAGCTCTTCCAAATTCTCTATAATCACGAAACGCTTTTCAAATCTCCTTTCAATTTAATAATGTCGATTTCCTATTGAGCTTCAATCCGCCGAGCTATCTCAGAAATCCTCAATCCAATCAGGGAGGTTACTCAATAGGAGGTACGAGTAGTATACCTAGAATAGGATCATACCACACCGTCAGACTTAATCGAAATACAGCAATTACAATTAGTACTCAGTGTATTGCACGTTGCATTGGAAAGCCAACTACAAAGATATGTGAACTGAAATGGATCACTGAAACTGAAGTATATTAATTTCTTAACTATCATCATTATTACCTAATAGTGGAACAGATCAGATGGTCTGTTCCCCGGTCCCAACCATTTACTCCTTTTGTTTTGTTGTCATACCATAGATACAAAAAAGTCTATAACTACCAAATTGCAATCTACAATGACAGCTCGAACTTCTAATGACTTGGACGCATGGCTTGATAATGTTAGTGGAAAATGGCGGCAAAACGTCGAATTTTTACTTTTTGATGTGGTAGCTGCTGTCGACTACGATTGCGAACATTCGATATTATCTCTTATTTATTTTTTAAATCTGTCTAATCTCATGTTATACTACGTAACAATACGGGCGGCCACGCGACGTATTCAGTCTATCCCTTTCACAAACTACGCGCAAGAGATAGCAGTATACATCGCGTGATATCGTGTCTGTTTTGCACGTAGAGTTTGCGACTTAACGTAGTGCATAAAACAGCTTTATATTCCGAAAACCTGCCTGTCCTGAAGAAAACAAGGCAAGGAAAATAAAGTCTACAGACGAAGAAATGGCAAAAAAGTCAAGACGAAGTATATTTTACCGTTTCATCATAACAGCCAATTGTTATGTTATCTATTTATTTAGTTAGTGGCCGTAGAGGAGCTTACGTGCGCTGCACAGCGGCATTGCAGTTTCATTGGAGGACCCATTTCCGAGGTATAGTCACTGGCTAGTGACTACAGACACGATAATAATTAACTGACCACTGCCTCGGCTAAATTACTATAAAGCCGTCTAGAACGTTGACTTTTAAAGATAAAAGCATTATGACTAGAGTTTGATATAAATAATGAGTACTTATATTTATAATTTCGCAAGAATGCATCCCCAAAGAGGACAGGCGGCCAGTCGTAAAACTAGCCAAATCGTTTAAACTGTTCTGGACATGCATTTGGAGGAGAAAAAGCGGTAAAGCGCACCCCAGGCTCCGAAGCAGCACAGCCTGGGATGCAACCGCAAACGCGCTAAGACGAAGAAGAATGAGTACTTACTTATACGTCGCTGGTTCGACAAACAAGTGGTCATAGAACCGAAAGACCACTATGAGCGATAGGTAATTGCATAGATATATAGGTAGAAAAATCAGAACAGTAGGTAAATTTTATGCTTCCAATCGGTCGTTTTGAAAATCCTTGGGGGAGGCCTATTCCAGCAGTGAACTTCCTGTGGCTGATAAAAAGATGATGATGATATATGCAGAGTGATGTAGAACAATTTCGTGTTCGCTTCTATTTACATTGCGGATTTTGAAATGAATATAAAATTTCTGTACACCTTATTTGCCAAAAGGTTAGTACTTTAGCTCTTTGAGTACTTCATTTCTGGTGCTTTTTAGTAAAAAATTCGCTTTCTGCGGTTGAACCTCTCTCAAATCAAAATCCTAGATCACCTAGGTACTTTATATCCCGCTATACCCATCGCTGGCAGCGTATGGTTATGTCAATTATTGCTCGCATCCAAACCGCATTCGGCAGTGGGCGAGTCCAATCCAATACCTAATATGCAGTACGCAGCGCATGCAGCTGCATTCATCGGAATTGCATTGACATTCAGCGTGAGCGAGGTTTGGTCAAATATGTTGAAAATGCCAAAAGCCCAATATGTTATGAATGCCAAAAGTTAAAGGTTAAAAGAATCATTTATTATTCATACTTTTAAAAGAGTTGAAAATAGAAGAGGGAAAATGATTGGACACCTAATAAGACATGACAATCTCTTCAGAATAATAGTAGAAGGAAAAATAAACGGGAGACGGTGAAAATAATAAAGATTTTCCGACAACTTGAAAGAAAAGTTAGGAGTAAGGCTCTACCAGGACAATAAAAAGATGGCAGAGAGAAGAGAGAAATGGAGGCATCTCCGCTTAATTCCACGGATAAGAGCAAGCTCTTAGATTACAAGAGAGGTTCATTCTGCCAAGCTGGTCTGGGAGAAAAAAAAACCACATAACGTAGGTACATACATACTAAGTCCAGTCCATTGAACCAACTAGGTAGTCTCTTCATGGGCGACATCGAACTATGTTTATTTGCTTTCCATAAAAACATGGATCGTTAATTGGTCAACTTGTATGCAAGACAAAAAATATTGATTTACTTAAAAACTTATTGCACATATTAATAATAGAAATTACACTTATTTTACACAATGGTACAAAGGGTGGACTAGACTTATTCTCTATCTCTTCCAGTCGACCAGTTGGACAGAGGACAGTTTCGAATATATGTACTTACATTACTTGGAAGGCAATAGTGGTAATGTTCCGTATTTCAACATACGTATACGATTAAAGTTATTCTGAACCATAAACTGAATTTACTCATAACCTTAAAATTGTTGCAGTATATTTTGTAAAACCTTTTACTTTTATATTTCGTATCGGGAAATCCCCATCGGCACACCAAGAAATCTATTTTCCCCTTGGTTTCAGCGCCACGCAGCCGAAAACATTTCCGTCAGGAAGTCTCCATGTCGTCTATCTGGTACGGTATTTACGTTCCTCATTGCGGCTGCTTTGATCTCGTTACGTGGGGTACAAATAAAGGAAATATGGAAGTGAAACTATATTAATACTTTTAGTGGTTCATATTTTCAAAAGGCATCTGACAAAGTTTACCGACTGTTATCAAACGCTGATTGCTTAAGTTGTCCAAATCTCAAAATGTCCAGCGGTTTCAAAATGTCCAGTTCTCAGAATGTCTAATCATCAAAATGTCCAAGTCTCAAAATGTCCAAATCTCAAAACGTAATCTAAAATAATAAAATCTAATCTTGCCGTGTCGAGAGCACCATGTATGTACTCGTAGTCGGGTTTTAGTTTTTAAAACTATATCTTGTGAGTTTATTTATTTGCCTATCCAATTTTAAAGACTGGACATTTTGATGATTAAACATTCTGAGAACTAGACATTTTGAAACTGCTGGTCACTTTGAGAATTGGACATTATGAACTTAAACGGATAAAAATAGGGACCAGCCTCCGTAGCCTGGCACCGGCGACAGCGT
Source organism: Acrobasis repandana (assembly GCA_963576875.1). Lineage (NCBI taxonomy): Eukaryota > Metazoa > Arthropoda > Insecta > Lepidoptera > Pyralidae > Acrobasis > Acrobasis repandana. The sequence continues at coordinate 17,321,539 of OY756227.1, forward strand.
TTATCGAGCGCTATCATCTATAACTATCTCGCTCTACGTAATAATAACAAGCGGGATGGCACCAGTCCGTCGCGCGATATGAACTTTATCTGGATTTATCAAGGGTGCATACTACGGGGGCAACTCAAGGTAAATTGCCACTAATATACTCACACGCAGTTTCGGATGATAGGTACGTTAGTAACCGCATTATCGGACTTCGGATTTCTAAGCTACATAGCTTAGGATGCAACCTGTTATTAACAAGCTAAGGAGAAAGAGAACGAGAGAAAAGACCGATTGTTATATTTCTATCACTATACTTTTTTGAAATAAAGTCTTCAATGGGGAAATGAACTCGTAAATAATTATATTTTGGGCATAGATGTGTTTCCATGCGGTGCGAAATTATGTCACGTATAATGTCAGAAAAATAAAATAAGAGATTTTGGCGCGAAATTTCAGTTGGGGCTTGCTTTAAATTATTTTGCAAATTGATTTTACTGGACTTATGACTAAGTAGGTATGTAAAATGTAAGTAGTTCTGTTATTTTTTAATGTGTTTATTATGGTGCAATAAAGTAAAATGTGAAAGCGTAGTTTGGTGTTATAAATGCTCATGCTTATCAAGAATATGAGTGGATAGTCATAGTACGGCTGAAGTGATATTTGTTTAGCGGACTGTAGCCGTCCGTCAGCCATTTTGCTATAAAAAACTTGTATAGATTTGTTGCCAAAAGCACCTTTAAAGTAATGAAAGGACCTACACCAACCTTTGATTGAAACAAGTTAGCGATAAAGAAACGAAGAACTAAAGATAGGCTTTAAAGGACTCGTATCCAGGGACGTAATTTTTTTTTTTAAATGAGCCCATTTTTCTCCTGTCCCGGTTTCTATAGACAAGGGGCCGAGACGGCCTTTGTCTCTATTTACTATATTTAAACACAAAAGCTATTTTCGCTAAGTCAATTCAAATACGGAATTCGAAAATTCCGGTCTTTCTGAACACACCTATAAACGACCACACAATCACACACACACACACAAATCACAGCCGCATGAATACAGGCCATCACTAGTCCGTTCATAATTAAAAAGTAATCACAAAATAAATCTAATATAAAACACACTGTTCTTCTAACAACTTAGTTCCGTAATTTCGTTCAGAGATTACCGGCCGCATCTGCTAAGCCCCCCAATTCTGGCTCGCATACATTTAACAAATCCGATAATGCTTCCGGTCCCTTGTCTGTCCTTCTAGCCATTAGTCCCTTTAGTTCTCGTTTAGTAATTTAATTGCTAATTCGGGTCCGTTCCGTATACAGAACGTATATGGCGTTAACGGACTTGGAGATACTTATTTCCAGGTAAAACTAGAGACAAGTTTCTTGTCAACGTAGTGTATTGAATATTATATGCTATAAACTTATCTCTATTTGATTCCTTTTTCCACCTTTTCGCCCACCTGCACGTTAAAAGTGACCTTTGGGTCTTGCGGCCCTGGGCTCTGTCAGCTTAGATCCGCAAGACTCTGCCTGCCCCATTAAGGATAAAGACTTGATAGTGTATGTATGTATATGTCGCAGTTGGATGGTATAAACCGCTAATTCACTAAACCTCTAGGTGTTTGGCATTACAGCTCGGTTTTGTTAAACAGCTGGATATCTTTCAGCTGGATTGTCAATGTGTCACTTTAAACGAACCAGCTAACCATGTTTAGACCGCAGAATAGGTTATTTGCAAGGCATGTTATTAACAAACAAATTTATGATAGGCCATTAAAATCAAACATAATTCAACTTCTTACTATGTAATCTTGTCTCCAACATCATAGAATACCAATAAAGAATGATACAAAGTTTTGATGCAAGTGGATACAGAAAAGTTTGTTAACGTGATATAATCTCAATGGCGGCGTAGCGGTTTCTCTCGGCTTTCGTTTGATTCACGTAAATTCTCCATCTTACCGGAAGGCGGGCGTCGAAATAACTATATGGGAACCAAGCTGAAGATCTGCTTTATTTTTCCTAACCATTTGCAGTCCTAAATCATAAACGATGTCTCCGATATCTCTCGATGAAAACAGCTTTATCTCGGAACGCTGTGAAGAATTTCGAACCAAATCTACAATCTTACGTCTTGCGCCGCGGACGAACAAATCGTTTATGCCATTCTGCGTATGAGGTGTCAGTTATTTAACGCTGTTTTACGAAACCGAGCTATAATGCCAAACAGCTAGAGGTTTAGTGAATTAGCAGATTATACCATTCAACTGCGACATATATGTGCTAAGATTTATTTTTCATTCTAAAACACAGACAAACACAGCATAGAACTTATACAACGTGGAAGCGACATACCCGTAATAAATCAAACCACGGGCTATTTACTAGATCACTATAGTTTAATGAAGTATAATATTTAAGTATATATCTATAATAATAATATATATAATATATATAAGGACAAATCTCAGTGATTAAGCTAGCCCCAATGTGTTTTGGATAAAAGTACTTATTGTTAGGAGACTAGCGCCATCTGCGTGTGATCTCCACAAACACGGGCAAGATTATCGATTTAGCGATATTCCGGCTGTGGGCGCCCGGCCGTGCGCGGATTGTCTTTGCCCAGTCTCGACCGACGCCATTAATGACAGGTTCGCGGTCCCGTCGCGAAAGAGCCGAGGCCGGCACTTTGTACTTGGAAAATGCGAATATTTCGTGAAGAATTGTCGCTAATTGTTGTTTGTTTGTGTGTTTCAAACGTCGTGGAGCCGGGAATAATTCGTAGTACGGATAAGAACAGTGATTTGTGTCAAATGTGAAACGCGTGACATGGCGTCATTATAAATTGTTGGTTTTTGCCTATTCCCCGTGTGGAACGGAAGTATTTGTAAATTGACTATAAAAGGAACTGATTTTGATGGCGTGGATGCCCATAAATATATAAACAGTGATAAATGTTTGAATTGGAGCGAGGGACATTCCATGTTACGTTCCGCTGTTAGGTTATGTGCATAATATTGAACTGTCAAGAAGAAATTTGTGGTGCTGTGGTGAAGTGGTGTTATAAATACGACGTATTCGTTTGGGGCGACATACATGAGCTCATGGGTAGGTTCGCTTAGGGACCCCATTTTCTTCACCACTGACTTGGGTGATGGGACCTAAGGCCGTCGCCAGCCCTGAGGAGGACTTCGGGCTCGACGCGAAGGCCAGGCGAGGCTGCCTGAAGACGGCATGGATGCGGTAAGTTTTATCTTTAATTGTTTCCCATTTGTAATTAGTTTAATTACTTTTAATTCGATTTAAGTTTAATTTATAATTAGGTAAGGAGGTTCTCTGGACCTTATCTAGGGTGGTAACAGACTGCGTAGTTTGTTTGTGTGTTTGTTTGTTGCCGGTGGGATTGCCGGACTCGTACAAATAGCGTAGTTAATAACATTTTTGGTAGCCGAGTGTAGTTAGTAACACAATGTATAGTATAATATAGTAGAATGAACGAAGCAGCATAGCTGAGGATGCAATTGGAAACGCGCTTAGATGATGAAGAAGAGAATATAGTATAATGAAATTAAAATACCAGTCAAAACATCAAGAAAAAATTCGACATTCCCATACAAATCGCCCGGGCGGCTGCACACTTGTGTATGGAAATGCCAATTTTCTTTTTGTTTTTTGTCTGTTATTTTAATTTCATGTTATACTATAATGATCTAGTATAGACCGTGGTTCGATTTATTATGAGTATGTCCCTTTCACGTTGTATACAGGATCTTACAAAATATACTGAAACTATCTTAAGGGTGCATTCAGACCATCACTGAACAACTATCCCCAAGGAACATTTATATCGAAATATATGCAAAATAATTTTTGGCCTCCCATACAAATTGACCTATATTTTTCATATTTAGATATACATATACTCCTTGGGGAAAGATGTTCAGTATCGTGGAAAGAATTCATCCTGAAAGAGTTACAGTATATTTCGTTAAACGTTCTATTATATAGTTTAGAGTACTTTTTCAATCCTAATTCTCCGATCATAAAAGATATTCTTTATAAGATCGAGAAAATATCGTTTCATATTTTAAAGCGGACATTTAAAGCCTACATAAAACGTATTGTGAGACATTTCTTCTCCATTGTTGGTTGTTATAAAAACCGGCAAGGCGTCAACGAGGGGTGGGGGGGAGGGAGACAATTTTACAGACCACTGGGCCGAAAGCCCTGATTGGGAGAGCTGATGACGCCCGGCTGAACTGTGTTCCATTTACTATGTATTAAATGTAAATAAATAAAATTATTTGGGATTATTTTGCAGTTTTGGCTTTAGTTTATTTTTTTAGTTAAGACTTTAATAATGTAACTGTTTGTTGTTGCTTAATAAAATAAATAATAACAAAAAATTAAAAATAACGTCATAATTTTTACAAATAATTTTTACTATGGGAATCATTACGAAATCACAAAAAAAAACACTGACAACCTGACGTAAAATTATAGCTAGCTACATCACTAACTGATGACCATACTAGTATATCAGTTATTTTCATTAATTTCATTTCATAATTTTAAATTGTTGAATTCGATCTCTCTTCGATTATTCCTTCTATTTGGATAATAGAGAAGCCTAAGTTAAGTTTGAGATGTGTTCAAATAAAAGGGCAAGTTTATTTTAGTTAGTATTTGTTGTTATTGTGGTCATAGTAACACCTAATTGGTGAAAATTTCAAGTATCTAGTTAATGCCATTATGAAGATCAAGTTAAAAACGCTGAAAAAACACGTTTCTTGTATAACGACCCCCTTTAATTTTTAACTATTTTTTATTTTTAGTATTTGTTGTTATATCCGCCACAATAATACAAAATCGGTGAAAATTTCAAGTGTCTTACTATTACGGTTCAAGAGATAGAGCCCTGTGACTGACGGACAGACAGACAGACGGACAGACAGCGAAGTCTCAGTAATAGGGTCCCGTTTATACCCTTTGGGTACGGAACCCTTAAAAGCAACTTAATTTATTATTATCCATATCATATCATGAATTAACATGATTTTTTTTTTGCATGGAAATACACATATTTATATATATATTATACATTTTATTTTTTTATTCCGGAAAAGGTTATTTAGTGATGTGCGCAAAGTCGCGTACAAGTTTTTTAATACTGTAACGTGACGAAAAGAACCATCTAATCGGAACGGGACAATTTGCCAGCCCAATGATCTGAGAGGTGTGATTGGAAACCGATGGGACTGGTAAGCTGGATCGGTCTTTGCTGTCAATTCTGCTGTGAATGTAATCCAATATAAGAGCATTTTGGTAAATTAATAATTTTAATTTATTTATTCAGATAACAGGATCCATATTTTCTTAGTTTAAAATATTGAAAATCAATCTTTACATAAATAGAATTTATCAAATGGTTAACAACCTTTATTCATCATCATCAGGTCTTTTTAGTCTCCACTGCTCCTGCACGACCCTTTCTGTACTAACAGAGCCATATATTAGCCAGAGTAGCCAGAGGATTTGGTCTACACTCTCCACGCTGGCCAGACGGGTAAAAGAGGTCTCAATGATGTTTATAAGCTTTGTTTAGCTTGTGTTTCCTAAGTCGCCTTTACGAAATCGTAGGAAGTCGGGAAGGCTTGGAGAGGAGAGGTCCTATTCTACTCGAAAAACACAAGACACAACCAATTATTACAGGATTTCTTTTATAATATTCCTTCGATACGTCCAACCGATTCAAGTGTTAAAAGGACTCCAGCTACAATATGCAGCTGAACACAATTTGGCATTGGGGATTACGAAAATCGTATCGTATAACATCAAATAGATAGACAATAGCGGTGAGATAAATCTTTGAATTTAGTTCAACATTCATTCATAAGTCGCGACAATAAATTGGAGATGATAATAGCCAACGCTGGCTGCAAGCCAGTAGCACTATTAATACAGAATAAATAAACTGATATTAAAATACTTTCTGTTGTCGCGCGCACTCTCATTTCTACAATTATTCCACTTTCCTAGCAATCCCTGTGCTTTAATTTAAATAGTTCGAGTATTTTACTTGGTATTTGTTTGAAACATCTCATTAACAACGCAGAAAATTTCGTTTTATTGTTTGTTTTTCGTGTAAAGGGCAACACTAGTGTTGTACTTAACATGTTTGTTTTTTTAGATTTTAATTCATAAAACAAATAAGCTGGTTTTAATCTCTTGTGCATACCTGTAGCTTTAGACAATCAGCATTTATTTATTAGTTCTATTCCTTATTATAGTAAAAGTTTACTGAGAAAAATGTAGATTAGGTTTAAAGACGGAAAGTCAATAGTGCTCGATTTTATATAATTAATTACAATGTGAACAGTTTTGGGACGCTATCCCATTAGACATCGTGTAAAAGGTATTTTAAATTTAGCAAAATTGGTATAATATAACACACGGAATTCACTTTTAGTAGCCTAAATAAATGTTGCCGTATAAGTTCACATTAATGTTTTCTTTTCCGTATAATATTGCGATAATTTGTCGGCAAATATTGATTTACTTGTTACAAATGTATCTAAGGAAATGTTTTTCGTGTAATATGTGAGCAACGACCACATTTCCGAAATGCCAAAAAGGCATCTGACACGTGACAAGCGACTTTCCAGCGCAAACTAAGATGTCGCTACTGTGCGCCTAGCACATTATTGTTATTATTATCTTATTTAGTACCAGCAGTCCACCCCCGACCCCGGTTTCGCCCGTGGTACACACATAGCCTATGTTACTCAGGGATAGTGTAGTTTTCCAGTGGTGAAAGAATTTTTTAAATCGGTCCAGTAGTTTCGAAGCTTATTCAATGAATGCAAACAAACAAACAAACAATCAAATCTTTCCTCTATATAATATTAGTATAGAAAAGTAAAGTAACTTAACGTAACACTTGCCCGTTTAGGGCAAGTGCGAGTCGGACTCGTACATGAAGGGTTCCGTACCACCGTACAATGTTTTAAAACGCTAAAGAAACACGTTTCTTGTATGAAAACCCCCTTTAATTTTTAACTTTATCTTATTTTTAGTATTTGTTGTTATAGTGGTCATAGTAATACATAATTGGTGAACATTTCAAGTATCTAGTTAATGCCATTATAAAGATCGAGTTAAAAACGCTGAAAAAACACGTTTCTTGTATGACGACTCCCTTTAATTTTTAAATATTTTAATTTTAAGTATTTGTTATAGCGGCCACAGTAATACATAATCGGTGAAAATTTCAAATGTCTAGCTATTACGGTTCAAGAGATAGAGCCCTGTGATAGACGGACAGACGGACAAACAGACAGACAGCGGAGTTTCAGTAATAGGGTCCCGTTTGCACCCTTTGGGTACGGAACCCTAAAAATAAACAATGTCTCGACTCAAAAATTATCTACATTCACGACGATGATTGAATCTAGCGACGCATCCGCCTCCTCGTCGTTGCTGTTCGCCTAGTACCTATTTGTGACGTTCCACGGGTAAAGGTACCTTATGGACGGTGGCGCTTAGGACGTTTAGAAAAACAATTCGTACAATTAACTTAGCTTGAATAAACACAATGTCGTAAGTGCCAGCGTCCATAAGGTACCTTTACCCGTGGAACGTCACAATTTATCTTTGTAGCACATACTTACTTTAGCGCCTTATTGACTTGATTAATCAAAATCAAAATGAAGTAAGTATTTAATGTACTCAAAAACAATGTAGTGAAATGAAATACAGTGTCGACTCACAAAACTATCTCCACGTGTGCCGCTGCCATTCACGACGATTGTATCGATCGCCGTATCTGGCACAGATTAAGACCAGGTTAAGGTCTGGGCGCGTTTCGTGCGTCGTTGACTTTTTGTAAACAAGTAAATTAGTCGCGTTTCGTGCGTTCATCAAAATTAAAAAAAAAATGCCTCTAACGTCTATTCGCGTTTTGTGCGCTCTAATATTTTGTAAACAAGTTAGTCGCAATTCAGCGTTCATAAAAATTAAAAAAAAATCCTTTTACTCTACTCGCGTTTCGTGCCCTACGGTCGGTGGGGGCATTTTTTTTTAATTTTTCAAGATATTGGAGGGCACGAAACGCGAGTAGACGGTGGAGGCATTTCTTTTTAAATGAACGCCCGAATCGCGACTAACTTACTTGTTTACAAAATATTAGAGCGCACGAAACGCGAAGTAGACCGTGAAGGATTATTTTTAAATTTTGATGAACGCACTAATCGCGACTAATTTGTTTACAAAAAGTCAACGACGCACGAAACGCGCCCAGACCCAGGTTAGGTCTTAAAAGCCCTCCTTATCGTTGCTGTTCGCTTAGTAATTTATCTCTGTTAGCGCCTTATTGTCTTGATTAATCAAAATGAAGTAAGTATTTAATGTACTCAAGAACAATGTAAGTGAAATGAACCACAGTCTACGTCACAAAACTATCTCCGCACGTGCCGTCGCCATTCACGACGATTGTATCGAGCGCCGCATCCGGCACAAGCTGAAAGCTGTCGCTGTTGTGTGCTACAGTATGAAAAGTGTACAGAATGGCACTTTATTGTTCTGAAAAGTACGTTGGTACTTGCTAGCTCTTATGTGAAAAATCTGTAGTTCTACTGTGCGAAATGATTTATGATTCCGCGTCGAGTTGTTTTATCAGTTAGAGAATTGGTTTGTATTCCAAACTATTTGAATTGACTTAAATCGAATTTCAGCGCATATATATGTCGCAGTTGGATGGTATAAACCGCTAATTCACGAAACCTCTAGTTGTTTGGTATTACAGCTCGGTTTTATTAAACAGATGAATATTGTTCAGCTGGATTGTCTAAGATTGCGCAACGTGTTACGTTCATTTAAACCGCTAACCACGTTTCCAAACGGCTAGCGGTTTTGTGAAACATCCGCTGTTTGACGAAACCGTTAAACAATCCAACTGCGACACATGCATGATAAGGATTTGGTGAAGGGTTACCATAATGAAATATAACTGGGTATCTATTAGAATACAGATTTTTTCGACATCAAATTTCATTTCCCAGAAAACTATTCCACGATTTTTATTGCTATAGGTTTGCCCTGACCTAGTAAAATAGATAGAACTTTTCTAGCACTCGCCGACCGCTACCGCGGCACGCTCGCTACGCTCGCTCGGCTCGTGCGTGTGTTGGTCTCGGTTCTAACCTAACTTAACCTATAGGTTTGCCCTAACCTAGTAAAATGAATAGAACATTCCTAGCACTCGCCGGCCGCTGCCGTGGCACGCTCGCTTCGCTCGCTCGCCATTGCCACTTTTCTAGCCGTTCAACAACTTCTCTAGCCGCATGGATCAATAGAAGTCGTTCATCCCATTCCGCGTATTAGGGTTGGCTGTTTTACAAAACCGAGCTGTAATGCCAAACAGCTAGAGGTTTAGTGAATTAGCGGATTATACCATTCAACTTCGACATATACATTTTGTTTTTCATTTTAAAAATTTCGGGTTTTTACGATATAGTTTAAAAAACAAACATCATGGTGATTTCCTTTTGCAGTCTCTTCATTTCGTAACGCTAAATACTCTATTAAAACAGTACATCATTGTTATAAAAGAATAATAAAATATATGTTATTTTAGCTAAGTAATGTATTTTTCATATAACAGTTTCCTTTTTTTAAAAAATATGAAATCTTTATAATTAATAAAAAAAAATTTACCTAAAAACTTAACCTTTGAAATTAACAATTCATTCATCTGTGTTACAAATAGTTTTAATACGACATGTAGGGTTACTCCAAAAGTGGTACGCAAGACGAACGTTACTGCGTATGCGTATCCACGTTTCAGTGTTAAGCAACATTAAGCGTTAATACAGAATGATAAAGTCTAATTTAGTTTGACATATAAATGGGACGTCACTATCGTACGACTATCCTATTATTTTATGAAGTAACCCCCCTGTCTCGAAAATGATTGGGGATATCAACATTTAACCTATACAATTTTTTTTTAATCTTAAGAAGCTCAATTATAAGAACATCGCAACAATATTGTTGCGAAACCGCCCACGTTAAGCTTTGTTCCGCCCACTTTATCGCGCAATAAAAATAAAACAGTCAATTTAAAGTGTCACCAGTGTCACAGTGTTACAAAAGACTACATAAAACATCCAAGTAAATATAGCGCCCTCTGATAAAAAAATCAGTAGATATAACAAAAAAAAAATACCGGTTATGTGCGAGTTAAACTTGCGTAAAGAGGGTTCTGTTCTTCTCAGAGTTTTTCTGAAATCTATAGATAAAGAACGAAAGATAGAAAATTCATTAATTTACGCTATATGTCGGTCTTTGGGTCACTGACTTACATATGTGTACCAAATTCAACTCACTCTGACAGACGAACAGTCAGACAAGTGAGTGATCCTATAAGGGTTCCGTTTTTACCTTTTTAGGTGCAGAACCCTAAAAACATCTCGCCAAACGATTCACTATGGACAAGCGCTGAATTAAGCGCTATGAAAGAACGTAAAACCCCTCAGATGGTACCTCAGCCCGTGTAACTGAACAACTTTCGTTCAACAACTTTCACGAAACTAAAAAAAAATGGAATTTTCATACAAACTGATCAGCTGATCGAGTCAATTTGTATGAAAATCCGTTTTTTTTTTTGGATTTCTTGATAGTTGTTGAACAAAAGTTGTTCAGTTACATGGGCTGAGGTACCATCTGAGAGGTTAAGCGTTCTTTCATTAACACGATGTATATATATTTTTTTAAAACATATTGTAATTCGTAACTATATTGTTGCGAATCTGCTCACATCACATGTTTAATCGCGCAATAAAAATGAAACAGTCAATTCAAAGTGTTACAAAGTTACAGCAGACAACACGCGATAGTATCATTATAGTGTTTTCTTTAATTGTCCTTTGATACTTCTATGTAAAATCAAAAAACTATCTTGACAAACAAGTGCATTTTAACAGCAAGCCCTTCTCTTTTAATAGAAAAATCGTAACAATATTGCCTCAAAACAGGAATTACAACAAATAACAAATTATACCTACAAATTATATCGCGCGATAAAAATTAACCATATAGACAGCCAACATTTTTTTCGTAATTTGTTCATAAGTACTAGTAATTGTATTCAGTGGCTGAATCTACTCATACTCTTAAATAGTCTCAGTGCATCTGTATAACCCGTAAGGGCTGGTATTAGTGTAAGTAATACAAGAGCGACTTTTGTAAGGCGACTCAAACATCTTGTTTGTTTGTACCAACTCTCGTAGACTCAAGTATCTTCTTCGACTTCTAAGCGTCAAAAACATTTTATTAACGCGAAATGTTAACAAAATTTTACATCATTGGTCACGGTGTTACAAAAGACAACATGCGAGAGTATATTAATGTCCGCGTCTCATCGTTTGTAATTATAACAGCATCAAAGTTGTTTCAGCGGTCGTATAAATTAAGATGATGTAACATAACTGCTACACGTGTAGTCTTATGCATCTATCAGACAGGAAGCGGTCAAGTGTTTTGCATTTTTGAACGAGTGAATCGGATCAATTTTTCAGTCTGCTTGGATGATCCTGCATTTTTATGTATATTTGTTCGACTATAACTCGAGTATCTTCTTCTTGACACTATTCAGTTTTAAAATGTGTAACGGGGAATCCTTAAAAGTATATCATCATTGGGCACGGTGTTACAAAAGACAACACGCGAGAGTTTAATCCTTTTGTAATTATAACAGCATCAAAGTTGTTTCAGCGGTCGTATAAATTACATTGAATTATAATAAGTAGTAAATTAACATGATGAAACATAACAACTACTTACGTATAGTAATTTTAGATAGGAAGTGATCAAGCTTTCTGAATTCGATGTTTTTGAACGAGCGAGGGAAGCGATTCAAATTCATAGATTTCAATTCAAGCGATTCAAGTCTACTTGGATAGTCCGGCTTTGTATGTATTTACTATACTCAATTATCTTCTTGACACTACTCAGTTTAAAAAATGTGTAACGGAGAATCCTGTAAAATATAACATCATTGGGCACAGAGTTACAAAAGACAACACGCGGGAGTATATTAATGCCCGTGTCTCATCGTTTGTAATTACAGCATCAAAGTTGTTCAGCGGTCGTATAAATTATGATGATGAAATATAACAACTGCTACACGTGTAGTCTTATGCATCTATCAGACAGGAAGTCAAGCATTCTGCGTACGAACGAGCGAAGCGAGCAAAGTTCTCTTAGTGTATTTGAATAATGGACGTTTGTATGTAATGACTAATGACTTTATGTACGAGTATGTTCAACGGTAATTAACCGAAACTTCATGATATTTGAAAAAAAAAGAGAAGATCCGTAAAACAATACACTCCTTTTTGTGAGACAGTCGTGTAATTAAAAAATATTTCCGCTGTCGTGCAGCCGTTCCGGTAATTGAATCGCGATAATTTCGAAAGCTCGAATATCGCGGAATATCGAGAGGACCACTCGAATTGTCTGAACTGAAGCGCGGCGATTAATTAAAGCGCTTGTTTTCCTGCCCCCGTATAATAACAAATGGGAAAGTTTATTAGCAATATTAATAATACCAGCGCCCACTTACGACTTAAGTCGAGTGTTGTACGAAAAACAACAAGCTTAATGCGTTTTAAAGGAATAGGATATGTTGTTAGAAGAGCATAGTCGTATAAAGACCAGCAATAATTAAATTTTGAACAAAAACAACCGATTTTTTTTAGGAGTTTCTCCTTATCTCCAAAGTTCTTCATCATATCTTTACCAAATTAAAATGAAACCAACTTGGTAGTAAAGGCTTTCAAAACTACACGTTTTATGTTTCGCTGAGTCCCTAAATGAAAAATAGCACTCCAGGTCGCCGGTTATAGTCCCACTCGCCTGGTATTTTTTCACCATTTCTTATTTCATTTAATTTTATTGTTGTTTAATAGAAAATACCTCTGCTGAAAACAAAATACGAGTATTATATTCTATGTAAAATATTCTGTTTTTCATAATAAATTTTATAGTATATCTTCTTATCGAGTCGAAATGGTTACACTGTAGCTTCAATTTCAAATCACCTGTGACCAGTATGTGGCCACGGCGATCCCTCTGTCGTTAGCTTTATTAAGGTCCTCTATGGTACATGACGTAGGGCAGCTCGGACATGACAAAAGGTGGTCCATCGACTGAATGGCACCGCAGTCGCAAAGGTTTTTATCAGCGTGACGCCACCTAACTCGGTTTTCCCGACACCTCCCAACACCAGCCCGGAGTCTATTGAGAGACTTCCAGACTGACCAGGGGAGGTCTCTATCCGGTGGGAGTTTTTCAGCAGGAGGGATATTTGACTCGTAAGGTGGATACTTATTTATCCACCTCACAACTTTTGCATTAGAAGCCTCTATTGCTGGTATGCTTGGCTGCCTGAGAAAGCTGTTACGACTCTTGAGACGTGCTAGTGGCTGGGTCTGTCCGTAGAGTAGGTGCCTTTTGTCATTTACCTGCTTAGATTTTTCCACTGCACTTGCCACATCACGTCTGACACTTGGCGGAGCAATGCCGGATAAGGTATACAGGTGGGACCAATATAGTTTATTAATTGACCGAGCGAGCTGCAAAGCGTCTCAGTTTCGAGATTGGCTAAAAATTCTTTTGTCCGTCTGTCTGTCGTAGGTTCGATAGTTATATAGATTTTTTTTGTCGATTCTATTCAATGTTGGGTTCAAAACTTTAAGAAAATCATATTTTATCCATTTCGAACATTACCCTACTTTTTTGTCTGAACAACTGTTTTATCCGATTAACTTCAACGGGTTGGGGTGAGTCGCGAGGTTTACAGCTCACAGACTCGGAAATTCCTAACTCAAAATAAACTAATTGATATACTACATATCTATTAGTTTATTTTGAGTTAGGAATTTCCGCCGTTTTACATAATTTCTGTTCGCAACTCATTTTATTTGATGTCATCCGCTGTGGTGGCATTGAAAATTATTTTGGTTGAACGCACTATTGATATTCATGCAAATTCTTTTGTCTGTCGCTTAGCGACTTGCTCGTAAGATAAGAAAGAGAGAAGAGGCAAAGATTCATAAATTTTATTTATTAAGCTTTCTTTATATTATTTCAAGTAGAATAGAGCTCCACAAAAAAGCCATTATTAGCGCGATAGTGGACGTGAAGGTGGAAAATGGGAATCAAAATAGTGATGGGTTCCTTGGCCACACTGGCAAATGACATGCTTTTACTATCCGCGTGGGAATAGAAGCAGCTAGTACATTCTAAGTTTTTTTTCTTTTTTTCAGACCAGCTTTCATCTTGAGAAGTCTTTAAAAGCAAACTATCTTCCGCGTGTTCTCAGGTTTCTGCAAGAGGTTTGTTCAAAACTAACATTCCAGTTTACTGTTGTAGAACTTGTGTGTTTACTAAAGGGAAGGAACTAGTGGGATGAGATCTTTGATTTAGTTTACTTTTACGTTTAGTCTACGCAAAAGCTTGCTAATAGAATTTAGAAGAAGAACGACCTGCAAAAATCTTGACTATTCATGTTAAGAGTCTCCTTACCCGAGACAGAATCAGAGTTTCCCATACAAACGTAGTCGTCGTTTTATTTTGAAACGACATGTCAGATTTCGGTAAAAATTTGTAACTTAAAAGAAATTGCATATATCTAGGGTTATAATTGGTTTTCACAGTCAAAATATGAACTTGAAAAAGAATATAGTGTATTACATCATTTTTGACCATCAGTATGAAAAACGTTTACACCCTTATATTTTCTTTCAAGTTTATATTTTAACTGTGAAAACAAATTATAACCCTAGATATATGCAGTTTCTTTAAAGTTACAAATTTTACCGAAATCTGACATGTCGTCGTTTCAAAATAAAACGTAGACTACGTTTGTATGGGAAAGTCTAGGGTAAGGACATTCTTAACTAGTGTGTAAAATGTATATCTGTCTAAAATTGTCATTGTGTGCGTCTATTATTCAATGACGCCGACAAGAACCTGGCTCTTAAATGTAGAAGAAGTATCCTGGCTTATTAGGGTTGGGACACATCTGCCAGCACGGAACAGCATTTTCCTATGCTGCTATTCTTTTCTTTTCTGTCGCTCAGAACAGTCATTTGCTAGAGCGAGAGGGAGCGACGGAACGCTTCAGCATGACCGGTGCGTTCCGTCGCTCTCTCTCAAATGACTGTTCTGAGCGACAGATGTGTCCCAACCTTTAGTATCTTCTCGTTCGTTTGTGAGCTCGATCTCATCTACGGGTGATGACTGGGTCAGAAAAGTATTATTCCAATTAGTCCGTTAGTTAGATTATCAAAAAATAATGTACCCGTATTTATCAGTTTATCAAAAAAGTAAAAATTTACAAAGATACAGAGTATCTACGTTCCAGAGTGGGAGCTTGTGACGTCACCGATGTGTAAAAATCGTACGAAAGCGTTAGACATGGGTAACTCCTGATTCGAATATTTAAATGAGCCGATTCATCAACAGGAGCCGATACCCGTATTGAATCCCGGTAATCATTATCGGCTCCCGCGAGTTATTGAGTCCGCACCAATCTTGGTCCCGCCGGGAACAGACGGCGCCTGTAAGGTCGCAAACCGCGAGCCGCGTTTCGGCTCCACCGCGTCTCGGGAGGAATCGGGAGTCGATATTATTCTGTATTGAAACCGGTACCAGAAAGGACGTCTGTATTCTGTAGATTCAAAAGCGAAACTTAACGGACCTCGGAACTGGAGCCGATAAGGGAGTAGGAATCATTAAGATGAGTCGGTACCGGATGCGGAGTAAGATTCAGTGAGCCGAAACACTCCTCGAAATCGAGATTACCCATGTCTAGAAAGCGTGACGTCATGCGAAATTTAAATGCGCTGTATCTTCGTCATTTATTGTTTCTCAGAGAAAAGAAAAAATATGTGTACAATATTTTTTAATAATCTAACCGATGGGCCTAATATATTTCTTCAGTCGTCATGCCTATTACATAAGTAATTTATCTAACAAAAATATATTAATACACTTGAGACTTCCGCTAAAGCAAATTCACAAGAACAATATATTTTCCTTTCACCAGTTTAGAGGGGGGAAAATGACCTGTCTACAAACGACAAACATTCCCCGTACAGTGCAGTGAAACAGTTTAATCTAAATTAGCCACCGTACAACCCGTCCGACATTTCCCTCCTTAATCCCTCCCCTTACGACCTACTCTGTGTACTCAACAGGTACTTAGAACATGTAGATTTTAACAAACCAATGATACATTTACATATGATTAGCTATTTGTACCGATTTGCGTTCGCATTTATGTTTATTTATAATAATACTAATATGTAATTAATTATGCATCGTGTTAAGGCCGTACCTAAATTTTCCGAGGTCCAGTGCTGCCCCCATTTAAAATAAATCATTTTAATGAAAACGGAGACATTATTTAAAATTTTGCTACTACCAAATCCTAGATAACCTTTCAAAGTATTTTATGAACTATTGTTTACAGTTTATAATGAGAAAGTTAAGCTTTACTACGCACATTTGCCAAAAGTGGCCGTTTTTCGCAACTGCGTAGCGTAAAAGCGTTTTGAAGCTACATGGACTAAAGTTATATATTTAACGCTTGTTTGTAAAATAATTTAGATTAGATAGCAGAATTTTAAGTATCACGTTTTACAATAAAACTATTATTTTCAAATTAGGGACTGGATCATGATTTTACCTTTACATAATAGTTCGCGAGTTCACAGTTCGGGAACTACTAGTTTATCCGTAGTAGTTTTTAATATAAATTCTCGGAACAAGAAATTTGGCAAACGAGGAAATGAGAATGAGAAAAAAAGAAATTTGGCAAACGAGGAAATGAGAATGAGAAAAAAAAGATTTTTAAGTTCGAGTTTGAAGCAAATAGATCAAGTTGAATATATGAAATATTAGTCCAAATCTACACATATGTCTGTTATTTTAGCAGTAAGTAGTTCAGCAGCTAATGCAAAGATCGTGTTTCAATTTGCGATTATTGGCACCCATTCCCCTTTAAATCTTTCAAAACCTACGAAATTCAAACCTGTCTACGTATATAAATACTACTTATTTAATTATTTATCAATACTTTATGGTGCACCAAGGTTACAAAAAATAAAAACATTAGCAAAAATTATTTTACTGCTAAGGTAAATGAATTTGTAAAAAATTGTCTTGTATCTTTTGTAAATTGCTCATGTAATTATTTTCTGTCACATACTCCTAAAACATCCAATAAACAGGTTTTGTGTGACAGAACGTTGGTTTCGTTTTATTAGTCCAAAAGGAATTACGAAATATTTAACTTTTTTTTTGTATTTCGAATTTTTTACTTACTGTTCTATACCACGGACAGCATGGACTTATAGAGGATTATATCGCCATTCTTAAACAACATGTAGATATACTCGTATCTAAGGGATTGTTAAAGTATTACGTAAGCAGAATTTGAGCCATTTAACCCCGCCATCCCCCTTGTCAGCAAAAATAAGCAAATCTCTTATCCTATGATTACGTAAGCATTAATGTATTTTTTATAAAATCGACTTAAATTTTTTTCGTATCTTTTTTTTTGTATGTTTAATTTTAAATCAATATTACAAAAAAATGCCAAGAAATATAAAAAGTAACTAAAAAAAATTGTTTACGAATTATAAGTCCGAAACCCCACCTCCTATGTCATCTAAAATAAGCAAATCAAAGACTTTTGTGCTTACGTAATACTTGAACGGCCCCTTATAATAAATTTATTCTCGTATCTACTCTAACAAACGTGAAACGAATGCGTTGTCGTGCGTGAAGCGTTTATTATGCGTGCGTCTGATACCAGAATCTGCTGGAACGAAGACGGGATCTGAAAGATTTAGAGGGGAGCGGGTGCCAAGATGCGCGAATTGGAACACGATTTAGTGGTTTATTATAAAATAACACACATAGTTGCACATTTGGACTTGTGAAACGGAACGGATGATAAATCACACAAAACCTGTTAATTAGAGCCACAATTTGAAAGATTTAGAGGGTGTGTGACAAGAAATAATAACTATACTATAGGGAAAGCTGATATGAAGAATAATTGTTTGCTAATAATTATTCTTAAACTTTTTAGGGTTCCTTAGCCAAATGGCAAAAACGGAACCCTTATAGATTTGTCATGTCTGTCTGTCTGTCCGTCCGTATGTCACAGCCACTTTTTTCCGAAACCATAAGAACTATACTGTTGAAACTTGGTAAGTAGATGTATTCTGTGAACCGCATTAAGATTTTCACACAAAAATAGAAAAATACAATAAATTTTTTGGGTTCCTCATACTTAGAACTGAAATTGAATAGATTGTGCGAGAGACACTTCCAAAGTGGTAAAATGTTGGTCCCCCCTGTAACTTCTAAAATAAGAGAATGATAAAACTAAAAAAAATATATGATGTAAACTTCCGACGAAAATACGTTTGAACGAGATCTAGTAAGTAGTTTTTTTTTAATACGTCATAAATCGTAAAATGTTACTTGCTGCTACGGAACCCTTCATGGGCGAGTCCGACTCGCACTTGGCCGCTTTTTTGTTAGTCTCTCCTCACACACATCGCATATCATGTGTACGAAGTTCACCAGTACGCACAAAAATACTTTCTGGCCGCAGTGGCTGTTTCATATTGACACAATATTTATCTTTATAGAAAACTATCCAAGAGGTACGGATTGTTAGTAGAGAAATCAAAATTTCTAAAGCGAAATGCACGACTTTAATTTGGTTGCGTTCAAAAATCATTTTTGTACAAAAAAATATTTGTAGCTCATCACTCATCAGGTAGATTATTAAAAAATATTTTACAGGTACGTATCATTTCTTTTCACTGATTAGCAAATTATGGCGAACATACAGCTATAGGGTTGGCGTATGAAATGATACCCACGATGTATGAAAGTAGTGTTTATTGTGTCTCACTTAGCTTAGTACATGTGTATATACATTCGCGTACAAATAGTATTTCATACGGCAACCTATTTAGGATCCTGGGTAGGACGCGGAGCATCGCAACCCTAATATCCTCCTAGCTAGCTGTAACTTGATGACGCGGGGCATCGATCAAGCCAAGCACTGAACTCTGAGCAGACTACGGGAGCAATCGTACTCGGAGCTGTCTAGCCAACGAATCACTGCTTGAATTTTTTTTTTTTTTTTTTAGGATTGACATATATAGGTTGCCTCAGACGGCATATCCTACTCCACCGGACAAGGTTTGAGGAGCGGGCCAAGGGCCCGGCTTCACTGCTTGAACAGCGGCGCGCCTTTTATATACGCGCGCCGTGTGACGCGGGGCTGGTGGGAGCGCGCCGGTGACGTATTCATAGTGAACTCGTATTCATAGTAAACGTCGTGTTACACAGCGCATTTAAATTTCGAATGACGTCACGATCTAGTAAGATTTTCACTAGACGGTGATGTTTTTAAGAAATGATGTTATAAGGGTGTGGAGTGAAAGAGGACGTAGTGACAAAAGTAGAACAAGGGTTGTTAAGATAGTTTGGGCATTTAGAAAGGATGGATGAAAATAGATTAACAAAAAATATTTGTAAGGCAAGTGTGAAAGGAGGGTGTACTTTCTTATACAGACAAAAGTTTAACAGATTTTCGTTATTTAGAAAAAAGATTATCATGTCATGGAATAACAAATATGTAGGTTACTCAGTATAAAGAATTTTTAATAACAGATTTTCGTTGCACAGAAAATCAATAATTAGAATGTTTGTTATGAATAATTTGAAATCATAGAATTTTATTACAAATAACATTTACTTTTGCGATGTTTCTTATTTCAGAATATCAAATTAAATATTATTATTTTTAATAAGTTTAGTTAATATAATATTTATAACCTATAAGTTTGCCCTATTCTAGTAAAATGGATAAAACTTTCCGGCACGCTCGCTTCGCTCGCTCGGCTCGTGCGTGTGTTGGTCACAGTTCTAACCTAACCTAACCTATAAGTTTGCCCTATTCTAGTAAAATGGATAAAACTTTCCCAGCATTATACCGAACAATATTCTTTAAAGAAATATTCTACTGTTTGATTAGTTTGTTAAATGAAAATATGAGATTTTAAAATTCATTGAACTGTGAATTTTCTGTGAATCGAAATTCTATGAAATTTCAGTCTGTGAAAGAAGGGGAAACCGTGAAAGGAAGAGCGGGACAGGGTCGACCTCGGCGAACGTTCTGCGATCAGATTGCAGACGTTCTGAAAAAGGGAGAGGTAAGACGTACCCGTAACCGAAGGGCATGTATGAAGAGGTTGAAGAGTGTAGATGAAGCGAAAGAGGTCTGTCAGGATCGTAGCAAGTGGAGGTCCATAGTCTCTGCCTACCCCTGTGGGAAACAGGCGTGATAGTATGTATGTATGGTGATGTTTTTCGCCCCCACTCCAAAACCTCGATGCATTGTGAACTTTTACTACCTACTTTGATAAACCAAAAAGTACCGGTCCATTATTTTGGGATAATCTAACTGATAGACTTCGCCGTGTGGTTCCCGGCAGAGTAGAATAGGACCACTCCATCTTTTCCTGTGGATGTCGTAAGAGGTGACTAAAGGACTTAGCACAAACATGTCGTGCTACAACTACATTCACAAGGAGGGTTAACGTCGGGCGGCGGCCGGTTGTAAAACTTTTCGCACATATACAAAAAAGTGTGTTGACGTGGCGGCCGGTCGTAAAACTATAGCCAAATTATTTAAACTGTATCGGCTATTTCTTCTCCATTTTGCAATGTCTTTGGCATTCTTGGGTGACCATTGACATGCATGTTATATTTAGAGAAGAAAAAGCAGGCAAGCGCACACCGGGCTCCGAAGCAGCACAGCTAAGGATGCAACCGGGAACGCACTTAGACGAAGAAGAAGAATCTAACTTACAGACTAAATAGGACCCGTTCCACATCCCTATTGTAGTCCTGTGTCTGAAAAACAGGATTTTTCATGGTTAATAATATAACCCCGTCTAACCCAGTTCCAGACCGCCCAAAAGATTATTTTCCCAAAAAATCCTGCCATTTTCTACACCGTACGTGGGAACCAACGATAACACCAAACCGCTGTAAAATCTGAAAATAAAGCGCACGGATCTCTGCTGAAAACATTTTTGAATGGAAATTCACGCTTCACATGTCCTGCTTTGTGTAAAAAAGTATTGGCTTCTAAAACCATGCAAGCAAAACGAAATATTTCGACCAGTAAAAATTGTTAGCTTGAATACTTTTTACATAGATATATCTACGTATACCTAACTGTATCTCTGATCTGATAATAGTACATTACGATATAAGTGCGTTATGGTGGTTATAACACACGAAGCGGAATTTTAGCCCGAGCGAATGCGAGGCCGTACGTAAGGAGCTGATTGTGTTTAACCAATATACGCACGTATATCGTAAGACGTTTTTTAACATACTTGCGAGGGAAAATACCTAATAAACTGATATTTTTAATTTTAAATAAACTCAACCATAAAACTATGATACACACTGTTGCTTTCCCGCCGTTTTACTTTTTAAAATCAGCAGGGCGCACGGCCTACTGGACAACGCCGCGCAGCATGCGAAATCAAAATTTAAAAAAAAATACAATTTGAAGCGTATGTAAGATACAAAGATACTCAGCGTAGATAAATATTGAAACAATGATGACGTTCGATGTCTGATTTATTCTTTTTCTTTGTCTAACCTTCACCTTATGTTATCTATCTCGCTCACGCACAACTGTCAAACTTTCTTACTCTCTTATTCATACTGGATTTACCATTAATTCTGTCCCTTTCTTTCGCAATAGCAAATCGTGAGTTATAGAAATATAACTTCACCATTTGCGTTTCTAACACACGCGTGTTTTATAGGCTGCTTTATATATCTAAAACCGGTGAAATTAGATTGATTTTATGAGCAAGGGTGTTGAAAAGGCACTTACTTCTATTTACTCTATCAAATAAGTAAAAAATTAAATAACTTTAAAGTTGGTCCCAGTGAAAAAACATCAACCTAAAGTTATTTTATCAAAATTCTGTGCCTTTGACACTTGGTACTTATGTATGTACTACAAGTGATTAAGAGTAGCAAATAGGAGTTAATTAATAAATATTTAATTCATTAAATACTCAAATGTTTACCATGTGGAACAATATGTTTTGGCTAGGCCGTCCAATTAAAAAGTTAATATTTTTAATGATAGTGTTCGTGACATTAATTGACCTGCTGATTGGCTGAATCATTTAAAGGTTGCCAATAAAATTCGGGCGGAGAACAAAGCATGCGTGTCTTGTAATCCTAACTTCCTAATCCTAACTTCCTAACTAATATTATAAATATTCGCATACACATAGTAAGAAGTACTGAGAAGGATATAGGGTACTTTCATCCCGCAAAAAGTAATGTTCCCGTGGAGATTTGGGATACGCGAGCGACGCCGCGGGCTATCTAGTTCTCAATAATTGCCGCGCTATATGCTCCAAGAAATCAATAGTCAAATAAGTACGGGGGAAAAATACTCGAGAAGAATCTGGTTCAGTTTAACATTTAATTTCCGTACCCAAAGAGTGGTAACGGGACCCTATGACTCGGCTGTTTATCCGTCCCGTCTATCACAGGACTCTATCTCTTGAACCGTAATAGCTAGACACTTTAAATTTTCACCGATTATGTATTACTAAAGTTAAAAATGTAAGGGGTCGTCACACAAGAAACGTGTATTTTTAGCGTTTTAAAACATTGAACGGAGATACCCTTCATGTAAGTCAGACTCGCACCTGACCGGTTTTTATTTTAAGTTTGACAATAGACATTTACAAACAAGGCAGTGTTAATATGATAAAAAGTAAATTATATTTCTGTGAAAAGTGTCATCATTATATTGGCATTTCCAATATAAAAGTGAGGTAATTTGTGAATAAATGAGCTAAAGTCATTCAACTATGACACCGCTTGCTAGTAATCTTCTGCCGACTTTGATTGGCCTGTCAAACTTTACACCCTACTGTCGAGTGACTCAACGCGTTTCCTTCGAGTGTCGAACTTAGTTGGTGTAGCCTTTGGATTTAAGAGCAGTACCCGTCAGGAAGCTCATACAAAACGTCACGAATGAATGATCTTGTTTCTAGTATTTCAGTTTTTTGATAAGTACTTAATTTATTTACAGATTCATTATGTAAGATGTTCTGAGGTAAGATGACAGACTAATATTTGTTTCAAGACCGCAAAAAAACTATGTTTTGTACGATTCTTTTTCTCATAAAACATCATTGAAAGGGAGCCCAGTAGAGAAACAAATGTTTTTATGTTGGACCCGCAGCCCTACAATTTTTTAAAGTAATTTGAACATGAGCAATATCGGTCGAAAGTTGCCGAGATATGGGCCTAATTACTCGTTAAAATGTTTTTACAGTAAACAATGGTAGTATATAGTAGTATAGAGCCATATTAAATAGTCACAGATGGATTAATATAATCTTCGTTATTACTATAGTTACCTACGAGTAATAAGCAAATAGCGGGTTTAGCCTGCGTGCCAGTAATTATACAGCTGATGTTAACAATGACCTAATAAAGGGGGGGTAACAAAAGAATTGTAGGTGTGAACAATCAAGGCTTCTTTGTCCTGTATCCATTGTGATGTCTATCTCGATTGTGTGTGTTGGTTATGAAGATTTATCGCGAAAATCAAAGTCGAAATGTTTTATTCAATGTAGGATTCTTTGCACTCTCTTTTCAATTCTTCTGAATCCTAATTCCCCTGAGTACCTTAGATGTAAGTTTAAATTTCTTTCTGCCACTCATGATAGGCAACTTCGCTCTACTGATAATCTTCTCCTTTCTATTTCTCCTCATCGCACAAATTTTATGGAAATCTCTTTTAACTTACAAGCTATACGACTCTGGAATGTTTTACCCATTGACATCAAAGATATTTCGACAAAATTTTCTTTTAAGAGAAGAGTGCACTCTTATCTTTTTGATCGATGTTAGTATCTTTCTTTATTTTTCACCATCATCATTCATTATTTATATAATTGTAGGTTTGTATATATTTATTTGTTATATGTATTATAGATAGTCTTATGTACGTATGTAGGTATATTCTATGAGTTATATTTTATTTATTTGTGTATTATATATTGTATTATATTATATAGTGTTAGACATATATTATATTATGCACATATTTTAATACTTTTTTTTGTATCTAGTTTTTTGCGCCGCAACAGATAAACAGATAAGATGATGAGATCATCGTATCTGTTTATCCCTATGGTTGATTGGGAGAGAACGCTTTTAGCGTTAAGTCCGCCAATTGTACCATTTTTTATTGTGGAACAATAAAGTTTATTAAATAAATAAATAAAATAGGATAAATATATTATTGACGGATATTATTTTTAAAAGAAAAGCTACAAACTATTAGCGTTTCGAAATAACCACTGTTGGGAAAATTCAAAAATATAGATTTTTGAAAATAAAGTGTATGATTTTTGAGAAAAGAAATAATCCATTCGAAAGATATTTTTAAATTTCACCCTGAAGGCACAGTTCATTTCAATTCAATTCATTTATTTAAAACAGATAGTTGGTGTCCATTTGTTAGTAAGAAAACACTAAATAACTTGAAAACTATATATATTTTCAAAAAAATTGTGAGCTTCCTGTGGTAGTGACAAAAGCCAAAGCAACTATTTTGTCCACGTGGGCAAAAAAGTAAATAAAACAAAGTTTTCGAGTATCAGAAAGCTAAGTCATTGTTATGCTTGGAATCAAGGCAATCTTTACAAACTGTAACTCAATTTCATTACAGTAATTTAATTTTAATTATGAATCTGCATTAATTTTTAAAGGGTAACTCTCCATTTTATTAAATTAGGTAAGGCCAAAGAAAACACAATTTACTTTATCGTCTTTGATCGCCCTTAGCGCGAAGTTTATCATATTTTTCTCAATTAATATAAACCTGTTAAGAAATTGGCGTTGAGAATAATATTTTTAAAGAGATTAACAGTTGT
The DNA here is from genome assembly GCA_963576875.1 of Acrobasis repandana. Lineage (NCBI taxonomy): Eukaryota > Metazoa > Arthropoda > Insecta > Lepidoptera > Pyralidae > Acrobasis > Acrobasis repandana. Next base: position 17,346,617 of record OY756227.1, read on the forward strand.
AGAATAAGAGTACAGTAGTATAAAGTCTCGTTAACTCTTATAAATTCCATTCTCACTCTCCTCTAGGCACACACATATACACATATGTTGTTGTTATCATTATGTTCTGTAATGTAGGATTGAGGAGAAAAAAATAAATAAAAGAATAAATAAAAATTTTATGGTTGATTGACAGTAAAAGCCATATGTCTTAAGTCCGCTATTTAATCAATGTACAATAAAGTATACGTAGTTTCGTTGTTTAGACGAGAAGGACGGACGGACAAAAACAAGCACACTTTTGCTGTTATTATATTGCTCACTGAAACAGTTAAATCTGTCTATTGCTGAGCTACACGTACTCATTTGTAGACTCGTTCATCAAATAAATCTAGTAGGTACTCATTTAGATAAATAAAACCATAGACATCAGTGGCAAACTTCTCTTTGGTTAATAATAAAGGTGAAATTCCCTCGCACTGTCGAGATCTGTCATAATTTTATTTATATTAGCAACCCAAAATGGTTGTTTAATGTGCGATAACTGGCAATACCGGCCACACATCTAAGTAAATTAATGGTAAAGTGTTATAGGTAGGTACTATGTGTGAAATAAGAATACCTATACAAGATTTAAAGAATTGGGTAGATGACTGGGTCAAAAATAAATTATTTGGTGCTGTTAAGAGAATAAAACGTCACAAAATAGTGTCACTTGTCATTAACATATCCATTTTCAACATGATTTTAGACTTATTAATACAGAAAAACTGATATTAAGAGCGCTGTTTGATTCGAAAAATCTATGACGTCAAGGTTTTGTATTTCAAACAAATCCCATAGAAAATGTTTGTTTTGACGTTTAGAAAAAAGTGTCCGATTTGACTGGTTTTTTTTTACTGTTTTTTTTTTGGCGGGAAGTCAAGGGGTTCGGTTGGGGTTTGCTTTAAATTATTTTACAAATTAATTTTAATGGACTTTATAATATGAAATTGGTGTTGTTTGGTGTTATAAATGCTCATGACATGAATAATGTGTGAAATAGTTAAAGTGGACAGTCATAGTACGGCTGTAGTGATATTTATTTTGCGGGCTTTGTGGGCGGGCGTCGTCCGCCACTCAAACGTGTGAACCAGTGGACTCGTACAGATTTGTCGCCAGAAGCTCCCTTGCAGCAGTCAAAGGCATACACCACCCTTTGATTGTCTTGTTAGGATTCGGTTACGTTAGGATTAGGAATAAAGAACAAAATTAAAGATAGGCTCTAAAAGACTTGTATCCAGAGCCGTAAAATTATTTAATAAAAAAAAAAACTGATTTGACTTGTTGTCATCTAGCGGATTAAGTGATACTAGGCGATTCCAACAAAGCCAATACATTATAAATTATAACGTATACATTTAAAATCGTATAAAGCGGTATACTATATCGATTGTTCATCTGTCGAGCACCATTGTAGCGTGGAACTGGCATGAAACATCCCCCTCCCTATGCGTTCCACTTTTGAATCTGAGAAGCGGAGCAGTTTGAACGAGTATACTTTTGTTTCTCTTTTCTGGTTACAATTGTGGCTCAGTGATTTTCATTGTAACAGCCGCGGCTCGAAAAATTGGACTGCATTTTTGGCGGTTGAATAAATGCGGAGTTTTCATGGAAATAACAGTAAAACTTTACTTTTGTTTTACCCGACTACGGCGGAGCCAAAAAGAGGGTTATGTGTTTCGCTGCTATGTATATATGTATGTTCATCTGTTGCCTCGTATCTTCAAAGATATCCATGATACCTTGACAATAGAGGTATCGTCTGAAACGTCACGGTAGATCCAATGAGGCGCACTTAATCTATATATATAAAAGCGAAAATCACTCACTCATCACGAAATCACGAAAACTACTTAGCCAATGAAGATGAAATTTGGCAGGAAGGTAGATTATGGCTTGGAGACGTTCGCTAAGAAAGGATTTATAGAAATTCCATCCCAAAGAGGGTGAAATAGGGGTTGGCAGTTTGTATAAAACTTTGTATTTTTAATATTTGTATTTAAAGTGAGACACATGACATTTTTAATGTATTTTAGTATTAAGAAGAAAATAATAATGCATTTATTAGATTTTGAAAATTACATTCCTATAGGGCTGAAATAGGGGTTGCAAGATTGTATGAATCTTCGTTATTTTTGAAGCGAGACACATGACATTTTTTAAATAAGTGGTTAGTAAAAAATAATAATCCATTAATTGGATTTTATTAAATTGCAACCCCGGCTAAAAAAAACCAATCTATTTTGTGTAGTCTACGCGGGCGAAGCCGCGGGCAAAAGCTAGTAGGCCATAAAATACTGAACGAAAAATAAAATAAATCAAATCGTACCGTGTAGAGTATCAAATGAAAGGGCTTAAGAGCACATTTCAAAATTATATACATTTTTAGCTGTTTCTTCATGCTGCGCTTGCATAAACTTGATAAATGAACTTTCCAGTATCAATTGACGACCTCCATGGTGTAATTGTCAACACGCTAGTCCGCCAATCCGGAGGTTCTGGGTTCGATCCCCAGCCAGGGCAAGTTGGAAAATGGCCTTTTTCAAATTGTCCTGGGTCTTGGGTGTTTATCTATATATGTATTAATTATAAAATATAGTATCGTAAAGTTAGTATCCCATAATATAAGTTTCAAACTTACTTTGGGGCTAAATCAATTAGTGGATTTGTCCTAAAAAAAGTATGAATTTTCCGTAGTCGGGTTTTAGTTTTTAAAACTATATTTTGCCTTACACAGTCAAGTAAAATGTCTGTAAGGGTTAGTTCAGAACGAGACGCGACGCGACGCGACGTAGCGCGCACTTTGTCTTAGTCTTAGTGTGAACTGACCCTATGACGTCGTTTGCAGTACTGGATCAAAACGTTGCAATTTTTCAATTTTCCTAACGATCCCTCCGGGTACTAAGTAGGAAATCATTACTACTCGAATGAAACCCAGCACCACAGTCACAAATCTTAATCTAATTACGCAATATCACCTATTGCGCAGATCGCATTTGAATTGCATAATTTCTTATTGATAAATTCGCTATTTTACATAAGCTAATTATAATGGGTGCCCCTTGTTTCACAGACTGAAATTTCATAGAGTTTCGATTTACAGAAAATTTTTCATAGAATATTTAATAATAATAATATATTTATTTGCTGTAAAAGTGGTTACAATAGTTGTTAATTACAATTTTTAGATCACACTTCTAACCTGTCTAGGCATGCAAATGTCAATTAAGTTATCATTAATTTAATTATTTATTGTATTCATATCTTTCTATTCTATAATTATATTAGTATTTGGTCTAATTTGTTATTACTAATGTTTAAAAAATTGAATTAGTAATAAGTATTTTATAAGTAACAATTCTATGACCAAAGATATTCCTGTATCGAGTAGAAACCCCTCTCCAGCAGGAAACTACGCAGCCTGTTCTTAAAGACTGGCAACGGCAATACTTTGATATCCTCCGGCAGCCTGTTGTAGATACGAACATCCATCCCACAGCTATTTTGGTCACATAAAGCTGTGGATACATTAGATAACACAAGCCTGTTGGGGTATCTGCCACGATAATTAGAAATTACCTCACAATTTCTTTGAAATAAATATGAGTGTACCTTTACAAAGTGACACATTTCATAAATGTAGATGGATGGTAGTGTCAACAATTTAAGTTTTATGAAATGCGGTCTACAGCTAGTTCTCTGAGGCAACTTACATAATGACCTTACACAGTTTTTCTGTGCCATAGACGCTCTGTCCAATTCTGTCGAATTTCCCCATACTACAATTCCATATCGTAATACAGACGCTACGTACCCATGATACGCTAACAAGGCTGTTTTAAGCTCTGTTATATTGACCAGTCTCCACAAAACAAAAGAAAATTTATTTAATTTACTACATACTTGATCGATATGAGATTTCCATGTTATGTTTTTGTCCAAAGTAACTCCCAGAAATTGTACATCATTACATTCATCAATAGTCTGTCCATTATGTTTTATTGTTAAATCTGCATTTTTATTATTCCTTTGATTATGAAATTGTACGTATTTGGTCTTTTTAGTGTTTATTTGTAAATTATTTTTGTTAAGCCAATTTATTATGTCATTTAACGTTTTATTTATGTCCGTATTATATGCGTCAATTGAATTTGATAAATTAGGTATCACTACAGAAAGATCGTCGGCAAATAACGTGCAGAAGTGTTCAGTAGCTTTTGGAAGATCATTAATGTATAGTAAAAACAATAAAGGACCTAGTATACTTCCTTGAGGCACGCCAATATTATTTAATTTCTCACCAGACATAAATGAAGTTTCATTTTGATTCTTATCCAGATTAGTCACTACTACTTGCTGCTTCCTATTTTCAAGGAAGGATTTAATCCAGCTATTAGCCTTCCCCCGAATTCCATACCTATCACATTTAGCAAGCAATATTTTATGTAAAACATAATTAAAAGCTTTTGTCATATCAATAAACAACGCCATAACTTCAGTACTATTGTCTACATGACTTAGCACCTCATTTACCAATTTGAACATGGCTAATACAGTTGATTTACCTTTCTGAAATCCATTCTGATTTATGTTTAATATATTGTACTTACAAAAGACAAATTTATAAGAAAACTCAACACAGGTGCCAAAATATGTTTAGATTTCTTTATTACGTATGTAGATAAATTATCACTACCTACAGAATTTGTATTATTGAGCCCTGTTATTATTTTACCGATTTCATCACTGTCCGTGGGAAATAAGAATAAAGTTTCATTTACTGGTTTGCACAAATTCGTGGTGGTCTCTGCAATATTATTTTTTGTCTGTATGTCTGTAAAAAAGTCATTGAAAGCATTTGCTAAGTCAGTAGGATTAGTAATTACCTCACCATGTCGTACAATTTTATTTATAAATTTATTTTTAATGACATTATTATTTTTTATTAGATTCCAGGCTGCTTTATTTATATTAGTAGAATTATGTATATATTTCATATTTTTAATTTTTTGTGAGTAATTCATACATCTTTTGAGAATCGCTGAATAATTTCTGTATTTTATTTTACTATTTATATCCTTTTTTTTATAATACGTAAATCTCAGTGAACGTTTAGTCCTACATGACCTACTAATGCCTTTTGTCACCCATTTTTTACTTTTTTGATTAGTTTGTTGACGGACAGACAATTCTTATATTTTTTTATTTCAAATATTATTGTTTCAAAGACTATTTACTTGAATGAAACAGTTCAATTAATTTTAAAATCTCATATTTTCATTTAACAAACTAATCAAAAAGTAGAATATTTCTTTAAAGAATATTGTTTGTTCGGTATAATCTTTCATGGAATTTTATTTTACTGAAAATTATTATTTAAGGAAGTATTAAGTGAAAACATTGTATAATCAAATTAAATACCATATAAAAAGTTAGAATACATTATAAATCGCTACCACAATATAGGTTAGGGCAAACTTATAGGTTAGGTTAGGTTAGAACTCCGACCAAAGGGAAAGTTTTATCCATTTTACTAGAATAGGGAAAACTTATAGGTAATAAATATTATATTAACTAAACTTATTGAAAATAATAATTTTTAATTTGATATTCTGATATTAGAAACATCGCAAAAGTAAATGTTATTTGTAATAAAATTCTATGATTTCAAATTATTCATAACAAACATTCTAATTATTGATTTTCTGTGCAACGAAAATCTTTTATTAAAAATTCTTTATACTGAGTAACCTACATATTGATTATTCTATGACAAATAATCTTTTTAAATTTTTCTAAATAACGAAATTCTGTTAAACTTTTGTCTGTATAAGAAAGTACACCCAATTATAATATATAGTTACATATACGAGTAGTTAGGCAAAATTGTTCGGTTTTGTGAAACAGCTGATATCTGTCTGGAATGTCAATGTCTAACGTTTTTCCTCTTCAGAAATCAGACGTTGCTAAATGGTAGTCCATATTGTAGTCAATACTTAGTTATTGATTTATTCCCAAATAATGGAAATAAGTATTGGTTTTTTAAATAGAACTAATGCAGTTATCGGTCTTTTTAACCGACTTAAAACAAGGAGGTTATCAATTCGACTCGTATGTTTTTTTTGTATGTATGTTACGCGATATATTCGCCAATTGTAAACTAATTTTGATACTATTTTTTTTTATTTGAAATCCTCTACTACCAAGTTGATCCCATATTAATTTGGTGAAGACACGATGAAGAACTTTAGAGATATGGAAGAAACTCCTCAAAGAAAACGAAGTCGGTTGCTTTTTCCTAAAAAAATTGATTGTCTGTAAAGTCGGTTTATGGACGGTAGTTTGACGTGACAACGTCAAACATTCTCTCTCTCGTTCGTGCCGCGCTCTCGCTTGCGGAACGCGACAATGAGCGTAACGGGACAATGACGTCATATTTTTCGTGCATGCAGCCCGTAGTATCGAGTTATTAGACGTTGTCACGTCAAAAAATAATTATTTCATATCAATTTCCCGGATGCTTACGAGTACGTATTTAAATTGTGACTGGCTGTGGGTCTTGTAAGGTATTTAACAAGGACTTAAAGGTCTTTGGGTTGGATCTCATCTATCAGCACGGAACAGCACTTTCCTTTTCCGTCGCTCGGAACAGTAATTTGCTAGAGCGAGAGAGAGCGACGGAATGTTGCAGCAGTTATCGTGGTAGAGCCACGCTACCGGCAAAACTCAGTTTTGCTAGTAGCATAATTGGGCCGGTTCGTCCGGGGAAGTACCACACTCTCACAGAAAATCCTCGTCTGAGTAGTAGCTTCACCGCTTCTATGCTTCGTTCGGTGAGTGAGAGAGCTGGAGCCGCGTACGCGGCGTTCGTAGTACGCGGGAGCAATTTCCTCAGTACCGATATATCGGTAATCTCGGATTACCGGCTGTAGAGGCTGCGATGCGGTGCACCATTGTGTTACTGATTAACAGGCTACGTTTTATCTGATGCTGCAGCTTAATATTACTAGTATCTATCGTTACACTTACACAGGGTGACTTTTTAAACACCAGCCAAATTTTTGGAGCAAGTTCAGTATAAAGTAAAGTAGTTCAGTATCATGGACTGAACTTGCTCCAAAAATTTGGCTGGTGTTTAAAAAGTCACCCTGTTTTGTGATAACATTGTATTAGGCATAATATCTTTGTAAACTGACAAAGCCCTTCCGGCGCGTAGGCGACCAATACTGTGTAAATGAGTTTCTTTCGGCGTTTTTTCTCAGCAGTGGTCGTTGCGAAACGATCGTAGCTTTTGCACTAAAAATAATTTAAAATAATGACCTTCAATAAGTGATATATTTATACTACATTGAGTAAGAAAAATTACTTTGACTTGGTATAATTACGTACAGCAATACACGGGCAAGTGCGAGTCGGACTCGTACATGAAGGGTTCCGTACCACCGTACAATGTTTTAAAACGCTTAAAAAACACGTTTTTTGTATGACGACCCCCTTTAATTTGTAACTTTTTTTTAATTTTTAGTCATTGTTGTTATTGTGGTCATAGTAATACATGATTGGTGAAAATTTCAAGTATCTAGTTAATGCCCTTATAAAGATCAAGTTAAAAACGCTGAAAAAAACACGTTTCTTGTATGACGACCCCCTTTAATTTTTATCTATTTTTTATTTTTAGTATTTGTTGTTATAGCGGCCACAGTAATACATAATCGGTGAAATTTTCAAGTGTCTATTACGGTTCAAGAGATAGAGCCCTGTGACAGACGGACAGAAGGACAGACGGACAGACGGACAGACGGACAGACGGACAGACGGACAGACGGACAGACGGACAGACGGACAGACGGACAGACGGACAGACGGACAGACGGACAGACGGACAGACGGACAGACGGACAGACGGACAGACGGACAGACGGACAGACGGACAGACGGACAGACAGACAGACAGACGGACAGACAGCGGAGTCTCAGTAATAGGGTCCCGTTTGCACCCTTCGGGTACGGAACCCTAAAAAGGGAGTTAAAATGTTTGACCCTTTAAAAACACTTAACGGCCCTAATACAATAAATAAGCAATAAACTTGTTGTTGTTGAATATCTTATAAAGTTACTATAATTGGAGAAACATTAACAAACCATACAATGGCGAACTTATCGCATAATAGGATATCTTCCAGTCAACCAAATGTAAGCGAAAGAATACAATAAATGGGCGGAATAACGCACAACGGGTAGAAGTTAAAATAAACCAAAAAAAAATCAGAGCGGGCGAACACACACCAGTTGACGTGTGCACGGCGGCACAAGAACAGGGGAGAGGTGCGGAGGACGCATATTGCGCGGGACCTTAGGGGATTCCATTCTGTATGTAATACTCTGTGCTAGTAGCGTGCCTTACTTCATGAGCTGAATAATATATAAAGTTGAAACCCTTGGCTGACCCTTGTTGACCGCAAGGGATTCTACATCAACAGGTCGGTTCAGTGCACATAATGAACCGAACTTTATTATTCATTAGGATAGCGTGAAGCCATTTATGTTTCACACGGGGATTCATCGTATGAGATTAATAAAGATTTTTATGCGAAAAACGGCCACTTTTGACAAATGTACGTAGTAAAGCTTAACGTTCTCACTTTAAACTGTAAACAGTAGTTCATAAAATACTTTGAAGGGTTATCTAGGGCGTGGTAGTAGCAAAATTTTAAATGATGTCTCCGTTTTCTTTGAACTGATTTATTTAAAATGGGGGCAGCACTGGACCCCTGAAAATTCAGGTACGGCCTTAACTATTGTTTTCAATTTTTATTTTATTCATTTTTATTTCAACTTTATGGGGTAATGAACTTACACTTATTTATGTTTTATTTTACAGTTTCTTATATCAAGTTACAGAAACCGGAGAGGTTCAGGATGTGCGTCTCTTCTTTCGTTTAGAAACGAAACGTCGATCAGTCTAAAGGAGAAATTACTGTCAGGGAAAGCTTATAAATTCGAATATTTTCCTATCCCATTATGCTAAAATAAGTAATGAGAACGGAGTGCCGGGGCTTTAAGCTAAAGCTCTAGTTCGTATGTGTCCACAGCTCGTCGGTTTATACAACGCAGATTAAAAACGCTTACGACACTACCGGGAGCGCAAACGGGTGCATTTCAATATTTTCCCATTTGCCCATACGAAATCTCCATAGCGATACTTATGAAATTTCAAACGGGAGAACCGTTTTTACAAAATATTTGAAAGCGATTTTGAATTTAGTTTCAAATATTTTTACCCGACTAGGGCGAAGCCAAGAAAGGTTATGTGTTTCGCCGCTATGTATACAACGTGTTAATGAACTAACGCAAAACCTCTCAGATGGTACTTCAGCCACAGAATAAAGACTAATACTTACGTACAGAAGTCTCACTCAACAAAGAAATTCAAAGAAATATCTACTCAATGTGGTTAGCGATATGGTTTTTTAGATCACGTCAGAACTCAACACCTTTTCGTTTACATACCTAGACATCCATTTCAGGTCAATTTCATTCTTATTACTCTGGACATACGATTCGTATAACTGTACTTACCACCGCGGTGGGCCGGCAGCGCGCATAGTAATAATGTAGGTACATTTTCGATACCTAAACGGGGAGTGACACAGGCCTGCCTCAGCCCATGAAACTGAACAACTTTTGTTCTACAACATTCACAAAATGCCAAAAATAAAATTCGGTTTTTCATACAAATTGACTCGATCAGCTGATCAGTTTGTATGAAGATTCAATTTTTTTTTTGGGTTTCGTGAAAGTTGTAGGACAAAAGTTGTTCAGTTTCATGGGCTGAGGCATCTGAGGGGTTTTGCGTTCGTTCATTAACACGTTGGATATGTATGTTCATCTGTTCCCCGTATCTTCAAAGATATCCATGGTACCTTGACAAATGAGGTATCGTCGGAATCGTCTTGGCAGTCCGATGGTTATAGGCTACGAGTAAGTCACAGTAAGAGTTTTTAGCGAGAAATTAAGGGGTTCGGTTGGGGTTGTCTTTAAATTATTTTACAAATTGATGTTAGTGGACTTTATAAAATGAAATTTGTGTTGTTTGGTGTTATAAATGCTCATGCTCATGAACAATCATCATCATCATCCAAGCGTATTTTCCCGGTTGCATCGTCAGCGGTTACGCTTCAGAGCCCGGGGTCCGCTACCTTACCTAGGTGATTTGACGAGGTTACTGGTTTTTACACAGAGCGACTGCCGTCTGACCTCCGCAACCCAAAGGGTAGATCAGAACCAATCCTAGGATAGGTACAAACGCTAGATAGCGTTCGGGACCAACGGCTTTACGTGCCTTCCGAAGCACGGAATCATCTTTCTTTTCGGATAATCAGGTGATTCAAGCCTGCAATATCCTAAACAGACTGGAAACAACTTTTCACAAAGTATGCTTCCCAGTGGAATTTGAACCTCCGGATCACCAGGCAAACGCCTTGACCACTGGACCGCGGAGGCAGTCAGCTCATGAACAATACCTATGTGAAATAGTTAAAGTAGACAGTCATAGTACGGCTGTAGTGATATTTGTTTCGCGGACTGTGTGGGCGTCTTCGGGTGTCGTCCGCCACTCAATCGGCTATATATATTTAAACTGTAAACAGTAGTTCATAAAATAGTTGAAGGGTTATCTAGGGCTACACAAAGACAAAACTTTAAATGATATCTCCGTTTTCTTTGAAATGAGGGCAGCACTGGACCCCGAAAAATGTATGTTTGGCCTCAACTGAATTGCTTCTGATTGCTTTGGCTAATATATGGCTCTGGTAGTACAGAGAGGGTCGTGTTCCTGCAGTGGAGACTTAAAAAGACCTGATGATGATGATGTATAAACGTCTGGTCTAAGTTGTTACATGTTTGTTTTACCTTATTTGCGCATTTTCATAATAATAATAAATTGAAATAAGTATCAATTCCGCCTTACCCCACTCTACATTTAATCATTTCATTTTGTATACAATTATTGTGTAATACGATTTTGTACACAATAGATCCTTCTCCTGCTGAAACATGTTAAAAGGTAAGTATATCTTTCAAATGTGGGTTTTGGCGGGAGCGCCACATAACATCAACTTCTCCAAAGGGCCTCTACGTGTTGGATCTGTATTTCCATACCATACCATACCAGGCCATTCAATTACCCTGGTCTTTGTTCCCACACAAGCGTCCTAAAAGACCAGGGTAATTGAATCCAAAGGAGATAATAATAAATTGAAATAAAGAGAATAATATCATCGATATCAAAACAACCAAAGCGAAATTTTTTAACACATGTGATTATAAAACAACAGTTTTTGCCTATTCCCAAATCGATTTTTACAATCTGGGAGTTGTTGCAAGTTGCAGATAATAAAATTCTACATTTTCGTCTCGCCCCGTATCGAAAGGCTTTTATTTACGAAACAAACTTATTCATGTATAAGTACCTCCGAGGCTTCATGTGTGTATTATCACATTATATAGACTCTTGTCTCTGCCAATCTTGTGATAATACCGGGATAAATAGGAGATACGTGTTGTTTATCCAGGAATTATTAGGAGCGTTGATTGAGGGATTATACGGTCTGACTGGTACTCGTAAATAATGTGGCGTACCTTAAGATCGTATTTAGTACGTCAATATTATTAAATTTCACTATGGGAATTTCTGAAGGAAAAACTTAGAATGGTACCAGTTGCTTCTCTTCCCGCGCAAATTAACTGCTGATCAAAGGGATGGGCGAAAATGCGAATCTTGTGAATAGGCATGATGTCTCAAAAATTATTGTTGTCCCATCGATTAGATTATTAAAAAATATTGTGCACATATTTTTTCTTTTCTCTGAGAAACAATAAATGACGAAAATACAGCTCATTTAAATTTCGCATGACGTCATGCTTTCGTACGATTTTTACACATCGGTGACGTCACAAGCCCCCACTCTGGAGCTTAGATACTCTGTATCTTTGTGAATTTTTACTTTTTGAATAAACTGAAAAATATTGGTACATTATTTTTGGATAATCTTACTAACGGACTAATTAGAATAATACTTTTCTGACCCAGTCACCACCCCTAATCCCACCCATTTTATTTATTTATTTAATCTTTATTGCACAATTAAAATAAAAGTACAAGCACTATTTTGATTCCTTTTTCCACCTTCTCGCCCACCAACATGCTAAAAGTGGCCTTTGGGTCTTGCGGCCCTGGGCTCTGTCTGCTTAGAGCCGCCAGACCCAAAATGCTCTGTCTGTATGCCCCATTAGGGTAAACAAGTGAAGTGACAGTGAATAGACGTTTTACTATACAGCCTGATTTTTAATCCACCAGCCAAAATTATGGAGCAAGTTCAGTCAACAATTAACGAGAAACTAAAATAAAAATTCACCTTCCAATACAAATCAGCGCTCAGCCAAACGGATTTTGTATGGGAGGACGAAAAATTTTTATCGATTTTTAATAACTTTTTTTTATAGAAAGTAGTTCAGTATCATAGACTGAACTTGCTCCAAAAATTTGGCTGGTGATTAAAAAGTCACCCTGTATACATGTATAACAAGTATGTCTCAACAAACTCAGTGAAATATAATATATAATATGTAGCATAGTGATTGTAATGTAGAAATTTCACAGTAGAATTGATTGCAAAAGTTTACAGCTCTCCCGGAAATGCCTAGGTTTTACTGCTTTTCTATATTCCGTACGTGGAGTTCGTGGAACCTGGAAACTATCCCTAACGAACACCAAGATATAATTACAATACAAATTATCTATATTGCACCATAATAAATAATAACAAACACAAAGAAAACAGGGGTACAAAGGCGGACTTATCGCTAGATGCGAACTCTTCCAGTCAACCTTTGGTTAGAGGAAAAAATTGTAGTATGGAATAAGGTGGGCGCAGTATCTATACCTAATTATTACTTACAATTATATACTTACATGTTAATACATATTTAATTTCTGTGACGTTTGTAATAATATAATTAATTGTGCGTTTTTTTTTACTCTAGTGTTTGGTTTGGTATCCGATGTAATAAAAATTCCTCAGCTATAATAGATTTTTTATCTACTTGTCTATATTAACCGCTGACGAAAAAGAAGGGTGTTTGTTTGATTTTGTTTTTTGTTTGACGTGTCTGTGTATCTGTGTGCCTTTGTGCCTATCCGTGGCATCGTAGCTCCTAAACAAATAGGACCGATTTCGATGCGTTTTTCGAGCCATGTCCGTTGAGATGGTTGTTAGCTATGTTTCATGAAAATAGAGTCAGCCGTTCAAAAGTTTTTGGGGGTCAAAGCTTGAAAGTTGGGGTTTTTTAAAATTGTCTTGTCAAATAAACTTGTTAGATGGTTCTCAGTAACTATTTGTATGATTTTGAATATGTGTAATTGAACACCTAATTTTTAAATATTGGGTACGTTGCCTCGATGTGGCGCGTTGGAAGAGATATTTTATTTGTAAAATTGTTTCTGTAAAAACAAAAACAAAACCAAAATAAATGTACGACCAAAAACTCGAAAAAATAAAAATTTTAAACATGCTTTACATGTTTATGCAGTTTTATAAGCTTCAAAAATTTATTAAGACTAAAATGAAAAATGCTGGAAAAATTTAATTAATCCACATTATACAAATTAAATTATTATGGAGCAACCAATATTTTTCATCTCTCTCAGTCCAAAGCCAACTCCTTTACATTTTTGAAGGTTGAAACCGGGACATGATCGTTCTGTTGTCTTATAAAACTATCTCTAGGTCTTCCTTTGTCTCTTCTTCCTTCTATTTTTCTCTCCAATATTTACATTTCTCTCTGCAATCGACATCTCCATTGAAACTAACTGTAATTTCACATACAAATCCGCAATGAACCGTGCAAAATGAAAAGTCGCCCAATTAAGGCCCTCAGCCCTCACATCAATAATAACGCATCGTCTGAACCGGCTCACCTGTTGCGGCGCGCGCACATCGACCCGAGAATGTGGGTCGCTAGGCCCAGCCGTGGTCGGTTGACCCTGCACGCGCTCAGTCAAGGTTGCATTTCGAATTTATGACCCGTTATTTTCTAAGAAAAAATTTCTAGGGTCAAAAAGGTCTTGGGCTGGAGCCGAAAAAATAAATACTTAAGTATTTTGGAAATATTACTTTTTCCTCTTAGACCCTTGGTAGTTGCTAATATTACCCACAATCTCTGAAGTGTGAAATTGATGTCTACTCAATCACATCGACTCGAGAATGGGGGTCGCTGGGCCCAGCCGTGGTCTGTCTACCCGCGCACAGTCAAGGTTGCATTTTGAATTTATGACCCGTAATTTTAGTAGAAGTAAGAAGAATTTTCTAGGGTCAAGAAGGTCTTGAGCTGGAGCAAAAAAAAATATTACTATTATTACTATTAATATGCGATAAACGGGTAACTCAAGAAAAAGTCAGCTACTGGCCGACATGTTTCGACCTCATCCGGAGGCCTTCCTCAGAGTGAATGTGACTCATGACACGTACACGAAGACGTCCCGTGTTACCCATTTATCGCATATTAATAATGTATCACGTTAGTTTTAACAAAAAAATACTATTTTCACGTTAAACCCTTGGTAGTTCTCACTAATATTACCTACAAACTTTGAAGTGTGAAATTGATGTCGGCTCCTCAATCACACCGGCCCAGCGACCCGAGCCCAGCTGTGGTCGGTTGACCCTGCCCGCGCTCAGTCAAGATTTCATTTGGAATTATGACCCTTAATTTTCGACCTGACTGATGGGCAAAAATGGCGACCTTCTGGGTACCTGTAGGACATCGCATCGCAATAGAGGCAGACCAACCAGACAGCGAGATGACCTCGATAAATTCTTACCTAAATGGCAGGAAGTAGCGACGAACGGAGTGGAAAGACGAGTGGAAGAATAAGGCCTTTGCCCAGTTATGGGACATAACAGCCACAGGCTAGTAAAAAAAAATCTAAGGCCGAAAAGATCCGTAATTGATAAAATTTTATATTGCAATATAATATTTGTTCCGAATTTAAAAGGATGTAATGTGAAATTACTTTTTAGGGTCCCGTACCCGAAGGGTGCAAACGGGACCCTATTACTGAGACTCCGCTGTCTGTCCGTCTGTCCGTCTTTCACAGGGCTCTATCTCTTGAACCGTAATAGCTAGACACCTGAAATTATGTATTACTGTGGCCGCTATAACAACAAATACTAAAAATAAAAAAAATTGAAAATTAAAGGGAGTCGTCATACAAAAAACGTGTTTTTTTCAGCGTTTTTAACTAGATCTTTATAATGGCATTAAAGATACTTGAAATTTTCACAGATTATGTATTACTATGGCCACTATAACAACAAATACTAAAAATAAAAAAGAAGTTAAAAATTAAAGGGGGTTGTCATTCAAGAAACGAGTTTCTTCAGCGTTTTAAAACATAGTACGGTGTTGCGGAACTCTTCATGTACGAGTCCGACTCGCACTTGACCGTTTATTAATTATATAAATCTAAATCAGAAATGGATGGCTTTTGCTGTTACTCAATCCCGCAGATCTGTGAATGTGGGTCGCTGGCCCAACCGTGGTCGGTTGATCCTGTCTGCACTTATGGACCTGAGCCAGGATATTATATTGTTCGCTGCATATATTGACTCTATCAATATTATTGTTATAGAGTCAATATATGCAGAGTCAACCACAAAGTTCAACCGAACACGATTGGGCCACGTTTCGTAATTGAGCAACGCATCCATTTCGCTTTTAATATTGATAGAGTCAACCACAAAGGTCAAACGAACACGATTGGGGCACGTTGCGTAATTGAGCAACGCATCCATTGCGCTTTTAATATTGATAGAGTCAACCACAAAGGTCAACCGAATACGATTGGGGCATGTTGCGTAATTGAGCAACGCATCCATTGCGCTTTTAATATTGATAGAGTCAACCACAAAGGTCAACCGAACACAATTGGGCCACGTAGCAAAATTTAACAACAAATCCATTGCGCTTTTAATATTGATAAAGTCTACCGAACACGGTTGGGCCACGTTGCGTAATTAAGACCAGGCATCCATTTCGCTTTTATAATATTTATAGTATAGAGATATAGATTACACTATCATGTCTTTATCCCTATGCTTAACAGCAGGGACAGACAGAGCCTAGGGCGGTAAGTCCCAGACCACACTTAGCGTGATGATGGGCATGAAGGTGGTAAAAGGAAATCATAATAGATGATGATGATTCAGCTTTTACAATCTGCGCGGGAAGAGAAGCAGCTGGAACATTATATGTTTTTTTCTTTTCTCCCAGACCAGCAAGGAAGGACTAGCAAAGACTTTTTTATAAGAGTATAATTAAGTCCTATCCTATCAGTCTAGTCACGGCTACCTCAATAAATCGTCAAATACAGCGCATAAACCTTATTGTTTAAAAGTTACTGAAATCACGAAATAGCTAATGGCTGCTTTATCTTATCCTATTTGCAAAATATATATAAACAACATCATTCTATGTAGGTGACATCTTGCTTTCTGCTCTGCTGCATGACACAAATTGTCAATTTTGCCAATCCCCTTTCCAATTTAGTTCTAATTACTTCTGACTGATAGGTACCTGCCGCCGGACCGAACTAGGTCGAACTAGATTTTTATTTTAGCGCTGTAATTGTAATTGACAAATCTTCATATTTGAATTAACAATATTGAATTTATATGAGACTAAATGACTTCGTTTCAATTCGTCTTATGGTCTTATGCAACGTGGAAAGGACATACCCGTAATAAATCGAACCACGGTCTATACTAGATTACAAAAAAAAAATGTTATAATAAAAAACTTATTTTAATTTTAAAGAAATTAGTATCCGATCAAAAACCAAACATTTTTTTCCTTTGGCCGCTGTTGAAAAGAAGCCTACAAGTTAAACTTTTTTGGATAATATTTCGAAGTGAGAGTGAATCGAAGATCAAAACAGGTCATTAAAAGTTTCGGCTCCTCTATTGTGCGGTGGGCTTCAGGCAATTTCGTCGTAACACCTTTTATCAAGAAAACAAGTGTTCTCTAACAAATGTTCTAAGCTATCGATTGAACGTCATCTGGGAAACTGCATAAATAGTGTTTCTGAATGACGTGGCATAGGAAATCCTTTCCGCAACAAGCTTGCTTTGATATTATCGGCAGCAGCCGTGAAAGTATTGGCAGAAGGCCAAAGATGCAGGATCTGGAAAGGTTTCTGTCAAACTCAAGGACTGCGGTGCGGTACGGAAGGCAAAAAGGGAAACCACAGAACTACATTCTCTAAAAAAAATTTTCATCGTCTTATACAAAATCCGTTTGGCTGAGCGCTGATTTGTATGGGAAGGCGAATTTTTATTTTAGTATTTCGTTAATTGTTTTTATGGAAAGTAGTTCAGTATCATGGACTGAACTTGCTCCACAACAATTTGGCTGGTGGTTAAAAAGTCAGAAAAGTCAGTTTGTTAAATGCTCAAACTACTCAACTAAATCAGGTGACCCGCTTGTTCGTTTGCCGTCCTATTAAAAAAAAATTTGGAGTTTTCGTTCTTACTAGAACAATATCCCACAAATATTATAATCGGGCTCAAATACCGCTAATCAATACAAAGCTCGGCCTTACAAAATTAATTGTTAAATAGGCGCCATTGTACGCATGAAAGCCATTCAGTACAATATAAAATTAATTTATTCCTTTGCGTGATCAATGTAATATTGCTTTCAAACAAAATTTGATTGTCTTTACAAATATACCTGTCATTTATAATATATATCATAACAGCGATCAGAATTAGTGACAAAATTATTATTCAACAGATATTTTAGATCTATCAATACCACTCCGGAGGTTCTGGGTTTGATCCCCAGCCAGGGCAAGTTAGACAATTTTTTCAAATTGTCTAACTTGCCCTCTATATAGGTATGTATTTATTATAAAATATATCGTTGAGTTAGTATCCAATAATACAAGTATTAGTTGCCGATTGCCTCCGTGGTCCAGTGGTATAAACGTTTGCTTGTGATCTTGTACCTTACCTTGACCAGTAACTTCGTCAAATCACCTAGGTTAGGTAGCGTACCCCGGGTTCTGAAGCGTCACCGCTGAGGACGCAACCGAGAATACGCTCGGATGAAGAAGAAGAATACAAGTATGAGATGCCGTGTGGTTCCCGGCAGAGTAGGAACGAAATAGGACCACTCCAAGTCATCCCGTGGATGTCATAAAAGCAACTTAGGAAACACAAGTTAAACATAGCTTAACTAAAACAAATAAACATAAATTAGACCTCTCCAACCCGTCTGGCCAATGTGGAAAGTGTAGGCCAAATCCTCTGACTGCTCTGGCCAAGTATGGCTCTGGTAGTACAGAGAAGGTGGTGCTCCTGCAGTGGAGACTAAAAAGAACCTGTCTGATGATGATGATGATAATGCTGAATACAAATTTAAACATACTTCAGGGCTAGCTCAATCAGTGTGATGTATCCTTATCTATAAAAAAAAAACAGCTTTAGTTAAATCAAGTGATAAATCCTTTCTGAAATCATATGGATGAGTGGAGTGTTGCATAAATCTATCCGAGTGGTCCCTTCATTAACTATTCCACTCAATACTGATTATTTCGACTATAAATTAACCCGTCGACTTACAAATTCAGCCCATATTCCCTGGACCATACAATAGCTTTTAATAGAGTGGGATTCTCAAAGGTAGGCATTGCGAAACGGTGATTTTGGTCAATTCATTAAAGGCACTGGTTTATTAATGATATTGAGTCCACTGGGCACGAATAGCAGTATAAAAGCATAGTAATATAGAATGTATTGCCTTTTAAATTGGGTGTGTCCCATGTGAGTGTATTGGGTCCACTTCTTTATATTTTATTTTAATGTGAAAACTGTCAGAGGCTTTATAAGTAGTAGGTATTTATGTAGTTTATGTATGGTTTATTTTGGAATAATAGAGACGAGTGGAAGAATAAGGGGGAGGCCGTTGCCCAGTTGAAGGACATAACAGCCACAAGCTATTAAAAATATAATGTATATTTTTGTGTAGTTTATACTGAATAATAAGTTTACTTTTTTTTATTTTATTTTATTTTATTTATTTTATTTTAAAGGCACACAAACAGATTACAGACAATACAGAACAAAATAATTACACATACAGAACAAAAACTAGTCAATAATCCAATACAGTGTACACAGCATGACAATGTAAATGTAAAAGCAAGAAAGAGTTTACAATTATTTTTACAAAATATAACAGTGTAGGTAAGTAAGTTTATATTAATGATTTTCATTAAGCTAACAAATCCAATGAAGCAGAGAGAGATCTTTTGAATTGAGGCAAACTTGGATTAAAAATGTCAAGATCAGCGTTGCTCTGTCTTAATTCATCACAATCGCGACACATTCTAACAATAGGATTTAAAAAGGATGTATTATTTATGTAAACATCTAGGCGAAAGATACGTTATTTTTTAGTATAAGTTGAATTTATCCCAAAAGACTACTTTCTCAGCATCACCTGTTGGTTGACAGGTAGAAAAGGCATGGCCTTAAGTTCGCCACATACATGTATTGTAAAGAAGTTAAAAAATAAATGTATTGGAATTAAAGTATTCTCACTTATATCCAAGATTTTATTGACCAAGCGAGCAAAGCGTCTCAGTTTCAAGTCTGGCCAAAAATGCTTTTGTCCGTCAGTCTGTCTGTCCGTTTGTTCTCGCCTACAGGTCGCATTTATCAACTAATTCTCGTGAAATTTTATTCTTATTAATCAGGTTCAATAGTTATATAGAATTTTTTTGTCGATTCAGTTTTTGGAATATTTTCAAAATTTCGGAGATATGGGGTTTTAAAACTTTAAGATAATAATATTTCAGTCATTTCAAATTTTTTTGAAATATGTCATAAAACTTTGTTGTTACCCTTATACAAATCTTTTTTGTCTGAACAACTGTTTTATCCGATAAACATGAACGGGTTGGAGGTGAGTTGCGAGGTTTACAGCTCACAGAGCCCCTAGTTATAATTGCCAAATGTGTTTGTTTACACGTTCTTCACGTATTGACATAGAATATATAGACCAGCTATCTAAAACATTAGCCTGTTTTCTAGTTTTGAATATATGGCGACACAATTAAATCTGGTTACTTTCCGATGGAAAGTTATTTCTTTACACTTTGCCGTGTACCTTTGATTATTCTTAGAGTATCTTGACACACACCAAGGCTTTTTAATAACGTTTATCATGTTTTCGTATGGTTTTCGCTTATAAACTGACTAGGGTACTAGGCGTATAAGAGCTAGTAAGCAACTTAGTGAAGTTTATGGAGGTAGCTACAATTGAACGTTACAAAAAAATCATATGTGGTGTCTTCTCTAGAGGTAGTACTTTAGTACATAATAGCTCTTTGCCTTCACGTCAAATATAAGCAACTAATGCATATCATTATTTGCATGAGAAACAATTTAAGGCCGTACCTGAATTTTCCGGGGTCCAGTGCTGCCCCCATTTAAAATAAATCATTTCAAAGAAAACAGAGACATTATTTAAAATTTTGCTACTACCAAGCCCTAGATAACCTTTCAAAGTAGCTTTAAGCAGGTTAAAAGCTTAACGTTCTCATAATAAACTATAAACAGTAGTTCACAAAATAGTTTGAAGGGTTATCTAGGACGTGGTAGTAGCAAAATTTTAAATGATCTCTCCGTTTTCTTTAAAACGATTTATTTTAAATGGGGGCAGCACTAGACCCCGGAAAATTTAGGTACGGCCTTAAGAGAGTAAAGCTCCATTGTTCCCGAAATAATCAGAGGTTCCCAAGGGATCACAAAATATAGGTACTAGGCGAGAGCAAAAAATTGGTACATTACTTACAAAAAACGAACTAGAGAGCAAAAAGATTAGAGAACAATTAATTCAAACTAATGAATCATAAATGAAATTAAGAGTACATTATAAAATTTCACCTTCATTGTTAAAACCAAAGTATTTAATTGAAATTCGCTCGCTTATTGTGAAATCTAACTTTCCAAGAACATTATTAATTTAATTGATGTTGATATTAATCATATTATTTTAGATATATTTGAACCATTCAAATCAAAGAGGCTAAAATAATCTGCGATGAAATATTTCATTAAAATTTGAATGTAAATTATGAAATTACTACCAAGTAGACGGAGTTTGAACTCATTATTACTTCTTTGTCCTCTATTCAGTCATTTTAATAGATATAAGCTAAGTATATCTTCGGAAACTATAAAATTATTGATAATATTACTAATAAAAGTATACGTATAGCAGACATACATTGCTGTAAATGAAAAAGATACTCGTATATTATTTTGTAAGCAGAAGTCTCATAGTCTAAAAAAATGACAAAATATTTAACATGTTGACGGAGAAAATTTTGCAAAGGACGACCTTGTTGAAATAAGTAGCAATTTATCACTTACGGCTCTGTAACTTATTCATTCATTCTAACCACGAAATGCTCTTGAATAACCCAGGACCGAAGACAAACCCAGTAATTTGCCTTCAATTTGAATTTTCCTGGAAACAGGCCAAAACCGCTCATGATTTGGGCGCAGACATTTTGATTAACAAAATGCTCATTGAACAAGTCATTTTTAATAAAAAAGTAAAAAAAAAAATAGCTTTTGGCAAAACGACTGTTAAACGGCGAACTACGAACAGCAAGGATAAACGTGATACGCCTCATACGGACATTTTGCTAAACAGACATTTTGCGAATTAGACATTTTGTAATGGCAATAGTATACCTAATGCGTGTGACCGCATGTCGTATGATCATAAAAGCAGGGTTAATGTAATGAAAGTAATGCGAACATACTCGTAATGTGCGTGTTTATGGAAATTATGATACTTAGATATTATTATGGGGTTTTTCAATACTCTTCAACTAACAGCAGACGATATAGATTTTTTATTTTCTTTGCTGGTCTAGGACAAAGAAAAAAAACGTAAATTGTACCAGCTGCTTTTCTTCCAATGCAGGGTCGTAAAAACTGATCAAGGGGATCGGTGAACATCTGAATCATGTTATTAGGCGATACGGCTAGCAACCCATCACTCTTTTGATTTCATTTTTCTATCTTGACGCCCATTATCACGTTAAACGTGACCTTTGGGTCTTATGACCCTAAGGTCTGTCTACCCAGTTCGGAATAGAGACATGAAGAAAAAGTAAATTATCTCTTCCAAACTGTATTACGGATAAACATGTAACTTTACAATTTTAACTCGATTAATTTAAATCGAACGATGCCGACTCTGGAGCAGAGACGCAAAGTGAACTAATTAAATTCTACAGACATTCCTAATGAATCTTATTCACGATGACGAGTCACATTTAATGGAGAGGTGAGTTTCAATGAATTCCTTCATCACTTTGTTTTGGACAATTTTGATAGCTATTACAGTATTGTTCATGTGCGTAATCAAATGTGTCACTTTTTTGTTTTAGTTTGGTGAATTATTTGGTAAAAATTAAATAAATTAAGTATAGTTAGCATTTTCTAATTTTAGAATATAAAAATGATAGTTCAAAGGGGCAAATAGTTTATTTAAAAAAGAGAGATAAAATATTTTTCATATTTACAGATATAAAAAAACTTAATACCTCTGAATAGAGATGAGTGGAAGGGAAAAGGGGAGGGCCTTTGCCCAGCAGTGGGACACCAATATAGGCTAAAAAATACCTATCTAATTACTACAAATTTAATCTAAAAAATCGTGTCCATGTGGCATAGATGATAGTTTGATACTCGTAGTTCTACATAAAACTGGAATCTTAAATTTTTTCACAATTTTCCTTAATAATTATACTTTCTGTGACATGTGTTCACTTTTTTATTGAAGAACTCATATAAAACACTATAAACAAAACTAAATGAAAAGACAGTCTTAAGAATAGTGTACATCATCGTAAAATAAAACCCAGTTTCATCTAAAAGATGAAACGGCGTTATTTTCCATGTTCAGTTCACAGAGCCAGTCGTATAAGCTCACACTTGACATTTAAACCAAGTACACGTGCCGTTTCGAGCCATATCAGCCATAAAATAGTGTACCTCGACTAACATATCTAGAGAACTTTGGGGCTAGCTCTATATATTTCTATTTATTTATATTTTCTCCCAGAAAACCCGTAACCCGAATGAACCCGTAGTGGAGGTTAAAATGGTACGGGCATGTAATGCGACGGCCCGATGACCATGTAGTGAAGAAGTGTCTTTCCATGGCAACAAAGAAGAGAGGGAGGGGCAGACCGTCGACGACGTGGATGGCAAAAGTCCGAAAAGATATGAAGCAGCTAGGCCTAAACAGCGACAGTGCCGGTGATCGTAGCAAGTGTCGCTGCATGATTAAAAAAGCCGACCCCGTGTAACGGGAAAGAGCGAGGACAAAGAAGAAAGAAGAAGAAGATATTTTCTCCCAGACGAGCAAGGAAAGTATAAAATGAGGCTTCTTGTATACCTACGAAAGTTCTCGTTCAGCTATTACTTACAGAAGCCATTTCCATGAACACAGGATAATATCTCCTCTCTGTAATTTACCCTACACGTAATGGTGACATTATGGGATGGGGTTATCCATCACGTGACCTTTCTCTTCCTTTTAGGTTCCTTTTTCAAAGCGACTTCAAAAATGGAAGAGGTTAACAATTCGTCGGAATCTTATATAATACTTATATATTTTTTAAAGGATTACTCGAAGACGCCTGACCGGACCGATTTGGAAAATGCTTTTACATTTAAATTATTTTACGTGTAATGTTTATTTAGATTATTATTGTTTAAAAAAAAGTTTCCGGTACTAGCGTTTCGCAACGACCACTGCTGAGAAGAAACGCCGAAAGAAACTCATTTACACGATTTTGTTCGCCTACGCACCAGAAAGGCTTTGTCAGTTTACAAAGATATTATTCCTAAACAATGTTATCAAAATAAGAAAATATGAAATGTAAAGCTTGCGAACGAGTGCCAAATCCATTTTACAGAAATAGGTGCCTAACACTGAGTAGTCTTACCTAAAACGGAGCCGAGCTGACCAGTCCCTACTGGCGGCACACATTCACGAGTTGACGTGTATTAATAAGTTTTAAAACGTGTGTTATGGGATACTATATAACTCAACGACACTATATTTTATAATAAATACATATATAGATAAACACCCAAGAAGACCCAGGACCATTTGAAAAAGGCCATTTTCCAACTTGTCCTTGCTAGGGATCGAATCCAGAACCTCCGAAGTGGATGACTGGCCTGTAAACCATTACGCCACAATGGTCTTCAGCTACATATAAACAAGTACTTAATAGTAAGGATACATGGATATTAAGTAAATCCCTCCAGGTGACTGTAATGTTATCTGATTGAAATCGCCTACGTACGAGATATTTCGGGTAGGTACGTACATATATATAATTTGGGTCGAAGAAAACGCGGCCCAGCCCAAGGGACCTCTGTAATTATGAACAAGGGCCTGAAACAGACGGAATTACGATCATACGGTAATTATATGGAAACGCTGACTCCAAAACACCTTTGTGAATATGAAAGCTGGCTGCTTTTATAGAGAAATTTAAAGACGTAGCAAAAGCTTTGAAAATGGCGTTTGCCGTGTGGCTCCGGCCTAGGAACACTCCGTCTCTTTCTGTGGATGTCGTAAGAAGCGACTAAAGGAAAAAGCACAATGATCTAGTGCTTTAACTAGCATACCCAAGAATTGACGTCAGGCAGGCGGCCGGTCGTTAAACTATTACCAGATCATTTAAATTGTTTTAGCTATTTCTTCTACACTTCGCAAGGTTTTTAGCAAGTTTTATCCAAAAAAAGTCTTTGGCATCTTCGGTAGACCATTGGTATACATATCATATTTGGAGAAGAAAAAGCGGAATAGCGCACCCCTGGGCCCGAAGCAGCTTCGCTAAACATGATACCGAGAACACGCTAAAGCAAAAGCGTTAAAAGAAAGGAATTTAGGAAAAATTCGCAAAAAAATTATTTAATTTAGCCATGTGGTGACGATAGAGTGGAATACGATTTGTCATGGGCAGATCCACCCCTATTTTTTTTATTGGGAGAGGCCTTTAGTCCACTAGTGGGCCGATATAAGCTTCTTCTTCTTGTAATTTAAGAGCTTGCTTTTGTCGGTGGAGTTAAGTGGAGATGCCTTTATTTCTCTCTTCTCTTTGCCATCTTTTGAATGTCCCGGTAGGACCTTAGTCCAAATTTTTCTTCAATTTGCCAAAAAAATTTCATCCTAGGTCTTCGTTTCCATCGTCCTCATTTTATTTTTCCTTCTATTATTCTGAAGAGATTGTCATGTCTTACTAGATGTGTATATAAGCTAAAATGTACATCCCTAAGAAAGTTGTGAACTTACTACTCTGTGTAAAAAGTATCGGGAATATGTCAATAAAAAGACCTGCGTAAAAGAGGTCGCTCTAATTTTTTTACTGCATGTTGGTAGCACTGTACTGATTTAGCGCGCAAAATTTGAGCGGGATCTGTCATTTAATTTGTTTTAAACTACACTTTTTGTTGGTCATAGTTTTGAGTTCTCGGCG
This sequence comes from Acrobasis repandana, assembly GCA_963576875.1. Lineage (NCBI taxonomy): Eukaryota > Metazoa > Arthropoda > Insecta > Lepidoptera > Pyralidae > Acrobasis > Acrobasis repandana. The sequence goes on from OY756227.1 coordinate 17,372,280, forward strand.
ATTTTTACAATGGAAAATATTGTTGAACAAAGAGTGTGCCTTAAATTTTGTGTTTCGGATGATATTTCATGTGGTGAATCACTAAAAATGTTGCGAAATACCTACGGCGAATCGTGTATATCGAAAACAAGGGCTTATGAATGGTATAAGGCTTTTAAAGAAGGCCGAGAAGTAGTAGTAGACTTGCCTCGTTCTGGTAGACCTTCAACCGCTACGACCAAAGAAAACATCGACAGAATCAAGAAGCTAGTGCTCGAAAATCGACGTATGCGTCTGAGAGAGTTGGCTAGTGAGGTAAACATATCTTTTAAGTCCGTCCACAACATTCTTATTGACATTTTAGGCATGAAACGCGTCGCCGCTCGACTAGTTCCGAAAGAGCTCAATTTCGTTCAAAAAGCGCAGCGAAAGCATGTCGCTGAAGACATGGTTTCCCGAGCTTCTACGGATCCGACCTTTATGAAACGTATAATAACTGGCGACGAGACATGGGTTTATTAGTACGACATGCAAACAAGCCAACAGTCTTCAGAATGGCGTCTCGAAAACGAGCCGAAACCCAAAAAACCGCGGCAAAGTCGCTCCAAAATCAAGGTGATGCTGACAGTTTTTTTTTACTACCTTGGTGTGGTTCACTCCGAATTCCTTCCTGAGGGAGAAACAGTGAATAAAGAATATTATTTAGGCGTCATGAAGCGTTTGCGTGAGAGTATCCGCCGAAAACGTCCAGATTTGTGGCAACACAACTCAAGGATGCTGCACCATGATAATGCACCATCACACAAGACAAGACAAATTCCCGATACTTAGTACACAGAATGTATATGTACCTATGGGCAAAGATAAATATGTATGTGGCGTTCCGCGCATAAAGGTACCCGTAGGGAGGTATTGAGTTAAGGCCCGATCTAGAATCTAGAAGAGGTCGATTACAAAAAAACATATATTTCGTAATACTTTTTTTGTAGCAGACATCCCAAGTTGAAATTCTGAAAAAACTAGTTTCGAGAAAATGGAGTTTCAAAGTTAGGACTACAAAAAAACAATGTTCTACTCGTTAGTTACATAGATATGTATTTATTCATAAAGTTTAATATATCCAATCCATCTAATCATGTGATCTTTATTACAATTAAATGGCTCAGATAAAAAAATCAAGCAAGTTCAAAAATCCGAGTTATATAAAAGGGTACAGATGTCGGTGTTTCGTGAAATCTTTAAACAAATCAATAGAATTACGTATCATTTAATTACTATGGGATACATACTATATATAACCAACATTCACATCTGAAATGGTTAGCACTGCACAGTTTTTGCTAAAGAACTCTATATAACATCTTAAATATACCATCATTGGACGGCTGCTATATCGGGCTCTGCATTTGTAACGCACTTTTTTTACCGGGGCCTGAAACATTGACGTCGACTTTGCAATGCTTTGTTACTTGTATACCGGTTTAAAACGCTCATTTCATACATACAATATGTAAATGTACGGCCGAAACATACTTGAAGGGACCTTTTAAGCTGTCAATATGAAAAACTGTATGGAGTTAATGCTTGAGATTTTATCAGGTCCCGGCAGAGTAGAATAGGACCACTCCAAGTCTTCCCGTAGATGTCGTAGAAGGCGACTCAGGAAACACAAGCTAGACAAAGCTTATAAACATCAATGAGACCTCTCCAACCCGTCTGGCCAGCTTGGAGAGTGTAGACCAAATCCTCTGGCTACTCTGGCTAAGTATGGCTCTGGCAGTACAGAGAGGGTCGTGCTCCTGCAGTGGAGACTAAAAAAGACCTGATGATGATGAAGATAATTATCAAATCGAAAAATATTTCGACACTACTATAACATATATTTTATCTACACCCATGCTATAAACCCTCTATAAAAGTTTCTGAAACAGTTAGCTTATTGCCAATATTATAACAACTAGTGTCATTGGCATTGACATGAATATATAGACTCGGCGTCTTCAAACACGGCCATGTCCTTTTTGGTAATAAAGACTAAACAGAGAGTAGTACAGAAAGGTCAATATATTTTTACATACCTACGAGTACGTGGTTCAAATTAAATCCTACATATATTTTAATAAATGAGAATGTTGGTAAGTATGGCTGGATGTACGGATGGGTGTATGGATGGTTGTATAGATTTTTTGATTGTAGACTCACGACTATCATAATTATAAAGGTAAAAGTTAAACTGCACATATCTGTTTCTTTGGTAACCTTTTATTATTCTTACTTAATTTCTTTACATAATGTTTTGCACTAGAAGAAAGTGATTTCTTGTACTTGTATACCTTTTTGTTTTTTTTTCTTTGTTAGCTTTCTCTGTATGTAATGTATTATATAATCATATACGTAGGTATTGGGTCTAAATTACATATGTTTATTTAGATTACATATATGAAGATTTGTAATCGGCTTATAGCTTATATATATATATTTATCAAAATCGATTTAGCCGCGTATAGTTACGAGGAAACAGAATTATAGGGACAAACATAATAAAACATCAAAAATGTGTAAGCGGCCATCTTGGATCCAAAATCTGATAGCCGTTTCAAGTTGCGCGGGGCACTTGAAGGGGTACAGACCCCACATACAAAATTTTTGAGCCCTCGGAGGTCCTAGTGAGACGTTACGAGATATGACTTAATTTTATAAAGGATTTATAGGATTTTAGGAAACTTTTGTAAAGCATTTATAGCATACGTAGATAAAAATTATAAAACAAACATTTTTAAACATTTTACAAACATTAATAACTGAGTAGCAAACAAATAGTTTTTCGATGCTTCCATGAAGAAAGTGAGATGTAGGCATATTTATGATGTCTACATTTCACTTCTGTTTTGTTAGTCTATGACGAATCATCCCATCAGTTGACAGATCATTCACTCATTTCATTCATTATGGCAGCCGAAATTTTGCAATCCGTATTTAATTTTCAATCAATGAAATCTAGTTATTTACCGATGGAAAGTTATTCCTTCATATTTTGCTTTGTTCTTTGAATTACTACTGCAGTATCTCAACACACACCAAGGCATTTTTTACTTAGTTGACAGTGTTTTCTTTAATGAATTGTGGAGTGTTTTATGCGCGTATTGCTAGCGAGTGACTAATGTAAGGTTAACAGTGATAGCATATGATGAACAGAACACAACTGTGGTATGTGGCGTTTTCTCTAGTACGTAAGTACATAGATCTCGTTGTGTCATAGTAACCATAATATCATCCAAACGCGTGATATTGTGTTGTACTAAATTTCATTCTGCAACGCAAATTTTTTTTTCGTTAATTCATAAAGATAGAGGGATCGAGCCTCTATCTTTATGAATTTAAAAAAAAGAACCATAAGCGCCATTTTTTAAACGCGGATTCACGTAAACGAATGATTTTTTCCTTACAAAAAAAACGTTTGATTAGTGACTCCGCGTTTGAAAAATGGCACAATTGTCTTGCACGCGCGTTTCACTACCACAGATTCAAAATTAAAAAAAAAAGTTATTTGAATTGCCGCATCCTGCCATTTTTGTTCGTAAATAGCATTTCAAAAAATTATTATTTGTTGTTTACAAAAATGAGTGATACAAGCTTTGATAATACCTACACCACCAGATATTTATAATGCAGCAAAGGACATTTCTAACCAATTATTACTAGAAAAGTCGAGAAAACAATGTGAAAAGGCGTACCAAGATTTTATTAATCGGACAATATCAAAGAAGTAATACTTACATCATTTTCTGAAGATGTGATAATAGTATATTTTCAAGAATTATCCGAAAAATTCAAATCTTCATCCCTATGGACCTTCTATTCAATACTTAAAAGTACGCCGAGTATTAATCAGAACGTGGATATCTCAAAATATTCAAAATTAATTGCCTTGCTAAAACGTAAAGCAGAAGGCTATACCTTTTGTAGAGGATATCATGGGCGTAGATAAAGTATTGTATGCAACTGTTCATAATTAGGTATTAAAACACTCATGTGATACTATTATCACACTCGGCTTCGCCTCGTCTGATAAACCCACATTCGTGTTTTAATACCCCTTATTATATCACAGTTGCATAAATAACTATTATAGCAATATATTAATTAATGAATTTATGCCTTACCTTATTCTATTCAATCTTCACTTGTGATTAGATTTCAGCTTCATTAGAATTTAATGAAGACATATTATCTGTTTAAACAACGGTAAGCTCTCTCACTCGAAATTAATTAACTTTTATTAATGTATGAACTAATAATTAATTCGGTATCCTCGGAAGACCAGCGTTGTGGCTCTCGTCACAACATTATGCTGAGAGGAGGCCTTTTTGATACAGGCACAAATATGCCCATTTAAATATGTTTAAGAACATTGTTTTAGTGTTGTATCTGTGTCAAATAAAGCATTTTTCTTTCTTTCTTTCTTTAAGAAAACATTATGGTTTCTCTAATTATACAGAGGAAAGATGAGATACCTGTGCCACCTTACGTAGTGCGCGACGCGCGCGGTGGCACAGGTACTCATACTGATTAATCGTCTGTACAAGATTTACCTTTCGCTTTACTTGTATTAAGTTTATTTTGTTTATTAGTTACCAATTAATATTTTACGAAAATGTGATTTTGATAGCCATAAGCGATTTTGATAAATTGTTTTTTTATAAACAGGTTCGATCCCCAGCCAAGGCCAGTTGGGAAAATTGCCTATTTCAAATTTTCCTAGGTTTCATCTATACCTATATACATGTATTTATTAAAAAATATAGTATCGTTGAGTTATTTCATAATACAAGTTTAAACTTACTTTGCGGGTAACTCAATAAGTGTGATTTGTCATTATTTATTTATTTATTGTGTGAATTGCTCTTACGTGAGAAAAGAGGTTGCGAAATATGTTATTTACTGATCATAAAGATTACATTAAGTTTTAATTGATCCTCATTAAAAGTAAACGGGCAAATGCGAGTCGGACTCGTAGATGAAGGGTTCCGTACCACCGTACAATGTTTTAAAACGCTGAGGAAACACGTTTCTTGTATGACGACCCCCTTTAATTTTTAATTTTATTTAATTTTTAGTATTTGTTGTTATAGCAGCTATATTAATACATAATCAGTAAAAATTTCAAGTATCTAGTTAATGCCATTATAAAGATCGAGTTAAAAATGCTGAAAAGAACACGTTTTTTGTATGACGACCCACTTTAATTTTTTACTTTTTCTTATTTTTAGTATTTGTTGTTATAGCGGCCATAGTAATACATAATCTGTAAACATTTTAAGTATCTCGTAAAGCCATTATAAAGATCTAATTAAAAACGCTGAAAAAAACACATTTTTTGTATGACGACCCCCTTTAATTTTCGACTTTTTTAATAGTATTTGTTGTTATAGCGGCCACAGTAATACATAATCGGTGCAAGTTTCAAGTGTTTAGCTATTACGGTTCAAGAGATAGAGCCCTGTGACAGACGGACAGACAGACGGACAGACGGACAGACAGCGGAGTCTCAGTAATAGGGTCCCGTTTGCACCCTTCGGGTACGAAACCCTAAAAAGCAAATGTCATGGTACAACAACAGTAGCAAACAAAACGACTTACCAAAGATAATTACATAAAAATAAAGGTAAGAATAAAATTACATTTATAAACAAGAAAATTAAGCTTCGAAATTCAAATTGAGGGACATAACCTCCAGCAATTTCTAAGAGATATATTAAATTCTTAATTGTGCAAGAAAATATAGAACATGGCAACCTTTAAGGAAATTTAATAAATATACATCAAGGGGCGAAAGCAAGAGAATATTTTAATTTTAAGCTCTCGGAGAGGTAAAAAATACTTATGCTCTCTGCGATATCGTTTTATCTTTCCGGGGATCGGGAAGTTTCTTAATTCATCAAGATATTCGGTATTATTTGAATAAATTATTCTCTACTTTCATTTCAACGCTTTGACGGATTTTTTGTTAAATACATAAGAACGGAATAGATTAAAAAAATAATTCGTATAAATTTTCCGGGATTATATATAATTGTTTTAACTTACTAATTATTTAAACTTACTTTAAATTACATTTATTATAACATTGGAAAATTATCAAATAATAAAAATATGGGCATAACTAAATTTTCTCTGAATACGAGTAGATGCACCTTCACGCCAAAAATCGCCTTTGGTTCTATCAGCCCCAGACTCTGACTATCCCGTTAAGAGTTAAAGACGTGGTAGTGTATCTACTGGATGGTATACTAAAATGCAAGCAAATGTTTAGCCTTTTGATAATCATGCAAAGCCGTTACCATAGTCCTGTACTATTACCGCTAATAAAGCGTTATTACGTTATTAGTAACCAGCGGTCCGCCCAAGTGCGATTACTTTTATGGCCGGCCCTCGGGAGCCTGTAATGATGCGGGGAGATACAATCAAGTTTATGTCACTCCCCGATTTGCACGGGAACGAAGTCGCGGTCAAAACTCTTTCTCTTAGTAACGAAATGGCCCCATGGGGCCGGTAGAACACAGACGAATCACAACCTTATTACATTGACATAAAAATATTGGTTCCTTGACAAAATAAAATTGACCTTGGGATATTATGAGTATAAATAAATTGGTAATAACTAACGTGAAACACAGACATTACTAATTAATATAAGCAGATGAGGTCGGAACATGTCGGCCAGTAGCTGATTTTTTACGTGAGTGACACGCTTATATATTTGACGACCTCCGTGGCGTAATGGTTAACACGCTAGACCGCTTATCCGGAGATTTTGGGTTCGATCCCCAGCCCGGACAAGTTGGAAAATGGCCCTTTTTCAAATTGTCCTGGGTCTTGGGTGTTTATCTATATATGTGTTTATCTTAAAATATAGTATCGTTGAGTTAGTATCCCATAACACAAGTTTAAAAAAACTTACTTTGGGGCTAGCTTAATCAGTGTAATTTGTCCCTATATATTTATTTATTATTTATTTATATTAATTAGTAAATTGGTAATACTTTGTAATACTTATATAATTTTATTCACTTTGCGCCGCAACTGACTTATCTGTTTATCCCTATAGTTGTCTGGGCTGGGAGAATGCTTTTAGCGTAAAGTCCACCAAATGTTAACAATTTTTATTGTGGAACAATAAAGTTTTAATAAATAAATAAATAAAATGACAATGACATTAGTCGCATAGTATGGATTCTGTGGTCATGTCCGGATATATTTTCTGTCCTGTTTCCTTCAAAATTTCAATGTTGTTAGGCTTAAACTTTGAAATTAATGATCGAAAGTTTATAACACAAATAAACTTACGGAAACTTTCCGGTTTAAAAGGATATTTGTGTACCTATCAATTGTTTGAGAAACTTTGGCTGAGACACTTTTGTAAGAAGAATTTAGACCGAATTGTTGTTTTTTGGTAGTAAAATGTGTAAATACATAAAACCTTACTAACACTTAAAAAGAAAAAATCGCATAGTTTTTTTTCTACGGTTTTGTGTAAGAATGTTCGTGATGTCAACTAGAGGTAGGATCAAAGTAGTAAAAACTGAATAAAATAAGCATGTCATCCCAATTACATATTTTCTACAAACTCAAACCACGAACTACAAAACTTTGAACAAAATTTAATTAGAAATTTTACCTAACAGAGCAATGTACATATTATTACAATACACATACTATGTTTATTTATACGTATAATAATTTTATCTAACAGAGCAATGACATAAGTACATATTATACAATACAAATACTATGTTCATTTTTACATGTAATAATAAAAGAAGGGCATTGCTTGAAATTAAATATACTAACTAAATAAACGACATGTAACTAAAATAAAAACAAACTGTATCATACAAAAATGTTTAGTCCACACACCCACTATATCCACGCTTTGCTTACTAAAGTTTATTCGGCCATGTCCGTGTTTTTATTTAATTTTTCATGTGAACACGAAAATGAGAAAATAATTTGTTTTCCCAGAATTTCCATTTCTAGGCCACTGGACTTATGCGATTCAAAACCGGTTTATTTTACGTAAAAAACGGATTTACGATTTTATAATATACACATACGCACGACGATTCATAATGTACACGTACGATTTTTTCAAATCATTGACTGATCCCTTTTCACTCATTCCACCAACATCTCTTGAGCTGATCACTTTCGTCTCTCTATCTGTTGTACCTTAATAAATTAAATATTATTCTTTTATATGTAACAGTCAGTATCAGATAATAAATTATATATAATCTGTGTTGTTATCGAGTCTCTATTCTCCACTTCTCCTACTATCTTCTATGTGGGAACTCGCCTAGAGAGCCGGGATAGGTCGAGGTCCTACAGCCGTTTGGTTCCCGGCAGAGTAGAATAGGACCACTCCAAGTCTTCCCGTGGATGTCGTAGAAGGCGACTTAGGAAAACGAGCTAAACAAAGCTTATAAATATCAGTGAGACCTCTCCAACCCGTCTGGCCAGCGTGGAGAGTGTAGGCAAAATCCACTGACTGCTCTGGCTAAGTATGGCTCTGGTAGTAGTAAAGAAAGGGTGGTGCTCCTGCAGTGGAGACTTAAAAGACCTGATGATAATGATACTTTAAAAGGTTCAATAGAAACACCCCATGCATTAGTTAATGGCTTCCAACTAAACCAAAACTCAAAAGTTGGTCATCTGTACCGCGGAGTTTGTAATCCGTGGCACAAAGTTTCCGACGTGTACAGTTGCCCGCGATTAAGGCGTAACAATTTATAAGAAATAAGGTTGAAGAAAAAGAAAATAACGGGTTATTCTCTAACTAGACATATTTTAATCCTTGCCATTCTCTCCATGCTGGTTTGGGAGAAAAGAAAGTTCCGGCACAGAACGTAGAAGCAAAGAATAGGATACCTACTATTACTCCGTACGTCTCACTCAGCAAAGAAATTCAAAAAAATATCTACTCAATGTGGTTAGCGACATGGTTTAATTTAGCTCACGTCAGAACTAAGCACCTTTTCGTTTAGATACCTAGACATGCATTGCAGGCCCTTTCCATTCTTATTACTATGGACAAACGATTCGTATAACTAAATTTACCACTTGGAGAGGCCGCCGCGCGCTTAGTAATAATGTAGGTATATTTTCGATACCTAAACTGGGTGTGACACAGACCTGGTAAAAGTCGAACCCGTCACTATTTTGATTCCTTTTTCTATCTACCTACACGTCTAGGTATCACGCTGGCCTTTGGCTCTTATGGCCGTTGGTTTTTTTCTATCCCGTAAGAAATAAAGACGTGATTAGTATGTGGGTATAATATTATGATAAAGCGTTTTCAAGGAGTCGAACCTCTGGACGCTGTCATCAACATGAATTGAGTAGACACTGTTACCACCCGGGTTTGTCATACCAGGGTGGTAACAGGGTTTACAAAATTAAATAAGCAGTTTGTTGCCGCTTCTTCTGCACTTGCGCATAGGAAGCGGCGTAAACTTAGCTTTAAGTAACGATTTGACGTCAACATTTGTGCAAAACAAAACAAAGTGACTATTATTAAGAGATATTATAAATATCCTATGATAATAAAGATATTTTGAATTTTGAATTTTGACCTAAGCTACCGTGCCAAAATGTATAGTCCAATAGTAAAAGTTGTTTACATTGATTAGTACGTTTACTCCCTTTCGTTTACCCCCTTTTTGTTACACGTTGTACGAATCATATTATAAGACGATGTGGCTAGCAACCCATCACTATTATGATTCTTTTTCACCTAGTCCACCATCACGCTAAAAGAAGCCTCCGGGTCTTGCGGCCCTGGACATTGTCTGCTTGAAGCCGTAAAACCCAAAATACTCTGTCTACTCCATTCGGAATAAAGACGTGACAGTGTGTGTATACTCTGAAAGGTTCAATAGAAACATCCCATGCATTAGTTAATGAGTGCCGGCCCTCCAACTAAAACTTTTGTTTATGAGTTTTCACTAACTACACATATGGTTCTGAACACAAGTTAAATAAAGCCAGTTGACATAAGGTACTCGTAGTTGGGGACAAAAAAAAATCCTATGGAAAGAACTCTATGGAATATCGCAGGTAAAATAGAATAACCTAGTATAAGGACAACAATATTTATTACTGTTAACAAGTTTATATTCCAGACAAATGAATAAAATCCCATCTTTTAAGCAATTTTAATCAAACGTAGCTACGAACCATCTCGACAGACAAGGCTTTCAATAAAAAACTCCTCGAAATCGGTCTATTCGTTTAAGAGCTACGATGCCACAAACAGACACACACACACACATGAACCCAGACACAGACACAAATCCACGTCAAATTTATAACACCCCTCTTGCTCGGCGGGGGGTTAAAAATAAACATTAGAAACAGGAGTAGTGGAACACGCGTTAGTTTTAGTTCACGAAAACAAAAATGATTTAATTTCAAGTTCCAGAAACTGGACACATGTCCAGACAATTTGTTTAGATTGTCGTGTCGTGTCCAGTGAGCGAATAACCCGCCGATCGGGCCATAAACTTTGTTGGGTCTGTTGCCCGGTCAGGCGTCACTTGTTTCAAATTTCCTTAAATAAGAGATTATCAACAGGTAAGTATCGGTTTTCTGAGGATATTTAATATTGTACCCATACGATATTATGAAGTCCAGGTACATAGGGCACTATTTCATGAAATTTTATATTATATAGGCTTTTAAAAAGCCAAGAATATCATGATTCAAGACTTGTTAAGTTTGAAATTTTTAATTTAATTTGCTATTTCTATTGGTACTTTTAAACCAATTTAAAAATTAAGTAACAGAGTACTTTGATTGAGCGCGTATATTGTTACATCCTTACACACATTTGCACCTAAAATTAGAAATAATGAAAACCTTTGCAAAATCTCTTAACCACGAAAGTGATGCAAAATTTCAGATGCAAAATAAAAGGAAGGGATTTTTATAGGACCTCAAATACGGGAGTTGATTAAGGATAATACATTTAATAGGAAATTTAATAAAAATTATAGTAAGGCTTAGAAATCCATGGTACAAGTTTTTACTGCTTTCCTCGAATATGTGAAAGCTCAAAACTTTAAAAAACTTGTAAAAGATATGATTGAAGCCTTGCACGCTATTGGCTGTAAAATGTCCCTCAAAATACATATTTTGGAGTCACATTTAGATTTTTACGAGAGAGAAGACGTTAGCGATGAGCATGGTGAGCGTTTCCACCAGGAAATAGCGGGCATGGAACTGCGATATCAAGGAATGTGGAGTCCTGCTATGCTAGCAGATTACCGTTGGACGTTAAGGAGAGAAGCTGTAGATATCAATTATAAAAGAAAAAGTAGATCTACACTACACTTACCTACACTTTTTAAATTATTAAAATTTATTATTGTTTATTTTATCTTTTAAATTTTTAGCCTCCTCCTTTTTTAAGTCGGTAAAAAAGGGAACTTTTATGTCATCTTTGCATTCAAGGTTTCGGTAAAAGGATATAAAAACACGATTTAAGTTCTAGGGAATTGTAAATGTATGAGGAAAGAGAAAAACGTTTCTATTTTACGTCCCCATTGGAGACAAAGGACGGAATGCAGCATTTTACATTAGATAACCTCATTGCGAGCCTTTGTGGCGGACATCGCGCCGCGGGCGTGTAACCAGACATAGGTACTACCTTTGACTTCTTTATAATATATGTATCTCTCTTTGTACACTACGCTAAAATGGAACTGGGCGGGACACCTGGCACTATGATAATGATGATACATTAGTAGCTTTGCTCGATGTAAAACACAGAGAAATAGAGGTTCTATATAAATGAAACCTAGCTAGGTCGATTTTACATCCCCTAATCCCCCTACATGCCAATTGTCATGCCCCCTACATACTAATTATAAATATATACAAGAATTGCTCGTTTAAAGTAATAGGAGATATACAGATACACTATAATGAGTGTCATACGAATGACTGTGAAATACACAACTGCGATACACGTGAATGCGACTTCTCGTTACTGCTCTGAACCATCACTGTTCCTGATAGTCTGCAAACCATTAGCACGAATGAAGAGTGGTTCATAAGGGCGCTTAATGCCAAGTCTTGTCAAAATCAGGCAGCATTTTAAAAGTAAACTGTCAGCAAGATTAAAGGGTTGCTTTATCGCCTCTATAACAATCAATAACATATTGCTTTGTATTATTTCTTTGTAGTAGCTATTTTATTATACTGTGGCCGCTACGCAATGCGACGAGGAGCTATTGAAACTTCATATATAGTTAATTATTACTTAAATGCCGACTTTAACATATAAGACACTCGTTAAATCCAGACCGTAACACTTTAAAAGTAAACTGTCAGCAACATTAGAAAGTTGCTTTATCGCCACTATTTTGTACTTTTTGTAATACTAGCTATTTCATTATACTGTGGCCGCTACACAATGGGACGAGGAGCTATTGAAACTTTCTATATTGTTCATTATTTGAAAAGAGCTGATTAGAGGACTGGCGGGCTATAATAGAATGTTTAAATCATTTTCACATTTTCTGTGTACCGAAGAAAGTAAAAATGTGCTAGGTTTTTCGAATATGTTTTTGTGTTATTCCATATACCTACATTATGATTTTTCTGAAAAGTAACACAATAATATATTTCTGCTTATAGTATAAAGTATTCCTTTAAATCGTTTTTTTAAGTTACCTACGTTTTTAGTTTTAATTAGAATAATTTACTTTTTGCTAAGTTAACAGTTTTACAGTTAACTTTGAATAAAAATGTCCCTTTGTTAAAGTGGATTACGCATATAACCTATTCGTATCACCAATCCGTTAGTTTCCAACAAGTCAAATCAGACACTTTTTTCTAAACGTCAAAACAAACATTTGCTATGAGATATGTATGAAATATCGGACTGTGACGTCATAGTTTTTTGGAGTCAAATAGCGCTCTTAATATCCGTTTTTCTGCACTGCATGATGTGATTAATGACAAGTGACATTATTTTGTGACGTTTTATTCTCTTAACAGTACCAAATAATTTATTTTTGACCCAGGAAACTACCCAATTGAACATAATGTTCCTCATTTAAATATTTGACAAAGCATTTTTTTAGCTGTGATAGGTATATGTTTTAAAATTGTATGGAGGTACCTAAGTACCTATTTAGGCATTTTTATTACAAACCTCAGCGGTGTATAGAAATGACTTATAAATTATCTGTTGTACCTACTTATGTTGTAATATAAATAAATAATGTACCCGTATGGTGCCGGGTTAGGACCTAATAGGACCACTCAATCTCTTCCTGTGGATGTCGTAAGAGGCGACTAAAGGACTAAGCACAAACATCTCGTGCTACAATTGCATTCCCAAGGAGGGTCAACGTCGGGCGACGGCCGGTTGTAAAACTTTTCGCACAAATACATTCCCAAAGAGGGTTGACGTCAGGCAGGCGGTCGATCGTAAAACTATAGCCAAATAATTGAAACTGTTCCGGCTATTTCTTTTCCATTTTGCAAGGTCTTTGGCATCCTTGGGTGACCATTGATCCGTCAATTGAAAAAGCGGGAAAGCGCGCCCCAGGTTCCGAAGCAGCACAGCTGAGGATGCAACCGGGAACGCGCTTAGACGAAGAAGATAAATAAAAAATGTGTGGCCACTTAGTAAATAAAATTAACACGGCAGGTAACTTTGTACTTATTCAGCAAAGTAATGAACTGCTACGCAAATCGTAGCATTCGTAGCACGATAGCTACGATTATTGTAGCAGTGCTACGACGATGTTGCTACGATGAACTACGATCGTCGCGTTACGTATGATTCTTTTTTTTCGTGTGTGTAAGTGGCCAACACTGGTGTCAGATTTTTAAAGCCGCCTTAAGGCATCTGACATAGCTTGAAGACTGCCATATCACGATGACAGCCAGAACCAATGACTTTACGTGCCTTCCGACGCACGGAGGAGCTCGAGAAATTTTGCCGCTTATAAAGAGACATTTTACATCGTAAATTTGTTGATCAAAGATTTAATACAAAAATGAGACTATTTTTTTTATTAATCTTAAAAATTGTTTGATTGTGCGAACGAGACAGCCAACCAAGTGTAAACTGCCTCTTAGGACGAATCACAAGGGCCGTTTTTCCATACAAACGTAGTCACCTGTTTCCTCCCTGGATAATGCCGGTAGAGTTATATTTTTTTTCCTGAATATCTGTAGCCACTATTAGCATGTCCCTATGTTTTCTTTTTTTTCATAAATTAATTATTAAAAGAGATATGAACGTTCAAAAATCTAAAAAAACGGCCGGATTTTACGCTGTGTTCAAACATCCAGAAAACAAATTAGACTAGATTATATAAAAAAATTAAAACATAAGAACACTCTCCCTCTTCTGACTTCTCTTCTTCTTCTTCTCTTCTTCTTCTTCTCTTCTTCTTCTTCTGGAATGCTCTCTTCCATTAGAAGGGCCCCTAGTCGCGACTCCTTTAAAATTAGAGTTTTTAGGCACTTCCACTTCCAATTAACCATAGGACAGACTTGATTGCATAATATTTATTTATGGTTATGTATTTGTATATTTATTTTTGTTGTATATATTTTAATGTAGGTATATATTTTATGAAGTAATATATATGTATGTAAGTAATTGTGTATATGTAATAATAATAATTGTATGTTTATAGTATGTGTTGTAAATATTATCTTTTACATTTAATTTAGTTTAAGTTTTCTTTATATAAATTCACTAGCGGCCCGCCCCGGCTTCGCACGGGTATGTATTATACATATAAACCTTTCTCATGAATCACTTTATCTATTAAAAAAAACCGCATCAAAATCCGTTGCGTAGTTTTAAAGATCTAAGCATACATAGGGACAGACAGCGGGAAGCGACTTTGTTTTATACTATGTAGTGATTATACGTTTTATTCACACCCACCAGATAAAACTCTCCAATCGACCCAAAAGTTTGACTGTTAGAGAATGCTTTTAGCATTAAGTCCGCCTGTTGTACTTTAAACATGTACATGTGTGTACAATAAAGTATAAATAAATAAATAAACACCGCTCAAGTCTGTTAATTCGTAATAAAAAAAGTACGTATATTGGTTAAGTTTTTAAGAAGAAATTAGGGGACTACGAATCGTTGATTTTCTGTTCTATTAATATCGGTATTTTTAGTCCAATCTGCAGTATGTCTCTATCGCACTTGCTCGGTTGTAGTTCGGGCACAGCGCGACAGCAATAGATTTTACAAATACCTATTTTTCATTTCTCTTGCCCTTGGTGTTTCTTCTTAAGACTGTACCGCATATTCGGCTTTGTCTGTCAATTGGTATAGGTTTACACTAGATAGTAGACAGTCTTTGAAATCTGACATTAATAAAAAAAACAAATTAAATAACGCATACTAGCTGACGCAAGCCTAATGCGTGTGGGAATATCAAATGGTGGCTTAATTCGGCGTGCGGAGTTCAACACGTGATGGCTCAGTTGGTAAGAGCATAGTCGTATTGAATCTAAGGTCGCGGGTTCAAGTCCTGCTCACGTGGTATTTTTTCACCATTTCTTATTTCATTATTTAATTTGAGTACTTTATTACTGCATCTTGAATGCCTAAAAGAAAACTATTAAAATACTAGTGTTTAGCTATTGAAACAATAAGAAAGAAGAAATAGTAAGTGGTTCTGTAAGAAAAATAGACCTCGCGAGCACTTACAACCTTGCAAAATCCGATATTTTTCCCTTTCCCCTGGCTTAGCAAAGCCATTTCAGTGAATATAAAACGCTACAGCAAACTGTCCCCCCTTCACTCCCATTTTGAAGTTTTTTTTTGCAAAATCTTGTGTAAAATAAAGTCCTTAGTGTGCCTCAAATTTAATTAAATTCCAAAAAATAACGCTACAGCAGAGTCCTCCCTTTTTCCCCTCTAATTCTATCCCAATCAAAAATCGCGATTGACTAAAAAATTTAAATAATTCAAAAAATTGTTTAGTTTCTTGTCAATCAAACGAAAATTAGTCTCTTTTTGGTAAATTTTTTACTATTGGTCCATTTTCGTCAAAATGGGTTGAATCGTCATATCAATTCTCAAATCAAAAAATTTTTTTTTTTTAGATAGATGGGCATTTTTGGCCAATTTCGAAATAAATGTGTATGTATAAATAATTCAGATATAGAGGGCAACAGGCTATATTTGGAAACATAGTTTGGTTTTATCTCTTTGTAACACAGTATCAATATTGTATTGAAATCTTGTTTTTGTAGACAAGTGAACAAATATTTGGAATCAATCAGTTGTGGCCCTCAGCGTAGATTTTATAAAATTATCAAAGAAAATTGTATTTCATGAACGAGAACGAGAACTAGCAGCAAGTAAAGAAAATATAATATTCGCAACAAACTTCGGAAAAAGAGACCAAAAATAACCACCCCCCCAAAAATAAGGAACGATAACGTTACTAAAGTGTTTTCTTCCCTTATAATGTCTTGCTTGTACGGAGATTCCGTTCTGTATACTCTCTTCTGTGCCTGCGACTTCCATTTCATAGTTAAAGTCAAAATCTTTAATTTATCTTTGGATGTTTGTATCTTTATATTGTAAGTTTTAGACGTCAGATCATTAACTTACAGCTAAGTTTAGTACCGCTTCGAAGGCGCAAGTGCAGAAGAAGCGGCAACAAACTGCACTGCAGCATTTTCTCCAAATACGTCAACTTACAAATTAAACTGATATTAAAATTTGATGTGTGGACTGAGAATAAATACATTGTCATGTCATAATTATAAATTAAAAATGATGTCATTAGTGAATTCAAAAATAATGTCAATTTGTAAATTTATATGTCGTCAATGACCGATTTTTTTTTTCCCCCGTTTTGGGCCACCATTCAGCCTTGCTCCACCTGCCATCACTCGCTCGACCCATAGTCCTGCCCTTCTTCTTCGTTTTAGTGAACATTATTTATTTCAAACGAGGGAGCTGCTCTCATCAGTGCACAGCCTTGAAACTCAAACAATTAAAACATGAAAAGAATTTGGGATGAATAGAGCAGAGCCTGCAAATGTTACTGTGCCATTTAGTTCATTAAAATTCGTGTTTTACGCCATTTATAGCTGTGGCTTTTAGCTGATGTTGTCTCTTTGGAAGCGTAAGTGACGAGGGATATATAAGGGGAGAGGGCACGAATATTTGAAACATTTAGTGGGCCATTATTTGTCCAATCCAATTTGGTCCGCCATATCTCGGTTAAGACACATTTGTCAGCACGGAACAGCATTTTCCTATGCTGCTATCCTTTTCTTCCGGAATGCGGCAGCATCGCCGATTTATACAGTCATAATTACAGTAATTATTCAAAAACACGCACAGTATTGCTGGTTGTGAACCCACCTCGCCTTAACTATTTATTTCAATTTCATATGGCAGTCGTAATCTATCTATGTGTCTATTTTTAAAGTTGATTTTAACGTAAAGTATATCAGCGTTATTTAATTCCACCGGCAGGGAATGCTTATACAGCTTCTTACTAAATTTCCTGAAATTAAATAAGTTTCTTGTAACTTACACCGCACGGCACCGGAGAGCGGAGGTCTAACTTGCGGCGAGGCGTCTTAAACTGCTTACCTGGAAGAAAACACGAAATTGTTAACATAGCCTTATAATATCTTAAAGTCGAGTACCGATTACTCGCTGGAATATTTAAATATTTGCGCTATCGCAAGTATCGCAACTGATAAAGATGCGGGAAGACTAGAGGAGAGGCCATTGTCCAACAATATTTATATTTTTTATATACGGTTAAAAGTTCAAACTCAAGGTTTGCCAACGAGCAATGGAGCGCAGCATTCTGGGCCTTCGCCTTATAGATAAGGTACGGAATGCTGAGTTGCGCTTCCGGACAAAGATTGCAGACGTGGGCGCTATGACAGCAAAACTAAAGTGGGGCTGGGCGGGCGACATGTGTGTCGTTTGCGGGATTTGACCTTCTGGGCACTATTAGAACGTCGCAATAGAGGCAGACCAAGAACCAGATGGCAAGATGACCTCGATAAATTCTTACCTAAATGGCAGAAAGAAGCGACGGACAGAGACGAGTGGAAGAATAAGGGGAGGCCTTTGCCCAGTTATGGGACATAACAGCTACAGGCTAGTAAAAAGTATATATATACGGACAAATCAGTAACACACGGATTGAGCTAGCCCCAAAGTAAGTTCAAGACTTGTGTTATGGGATACCAACGCAACGATACTATAGGTATTTTATAACAAATACATATATAGACAAACATCCAAGACCCAGATCAATCTGAAAAAGATCATTTTCCATATTGACCTGACCGGGGATCGAACCCGGGACCTCCGGTGTGACAGCTTGGCATGATGACCACTAGGCCACAGAGGTAGTCAATAAATAATATATAGAAATAGAAATCTCCTCCAGCCTCTGTCCAACAATAGGACTATTAATAAAAGCGGCCAAGTGCGAGTCGGACTCGCCCATGAAGGGTTCCGTAGCAGCAAGTATCATAATATAAAAGTTCTAAAGGTAAATTGCGGTTTACGATTTATGACGTATTCAAAAATAACAATCTACGATAAAGAAATTCTCGAACGATTGGAAATAGTACTTAGGAGAAAGCAATAAAAAATAGCCTAAAGACACTTCAACGGCCTTTCCCGTCAATAATAAAAGACCCTTTGAAGTTTTGAACAAAGTGAAATTTCCAACGAGTATCTCCGTCGCAAACTTAGACGTTTTTGTGGATCGAGACGTTTCTAATAGCCTTCGGAGTGGCGGAATCTTAAAGGTGCGTCTAGAATAACCAAAATGGCACAATAAACAAGGATTGTTCATTCTTTTTTTAAGTTACCTAAAGGCAACTGAACAAATGGTTGTCTGTAAAGACGGTTTACTGACGATAGTTGAACGTGACAACGAACGCAAAGGCCGATTGTGCTTCTTTGTCGCTCGTTCCGCGCTCTCGCTTGCACTTCAAGCCTTACATGGAACGCCTCAGAGCGAGGTAACGCCGCATGAGTCAGATGATGAGGAAGGGAATATTTCATGAATTTGAAAATAAAATTTAGAAAAAAATGTTTCGAAAAGCGGATAGGATGAGATGGTGGAGAAATAAGGTGGATATTAAACCTTAATTAACGCTTTATTCCGGCCTAAAATAGAACCAGTTCATTTCTTCCTGTGGATGTCGTAAGAGACGACTAAAGGACAAAGCACTTACATCTTGTACAACTACTGAATTCCCAAGGATTTGGTTTCAGGCAGGCGGCCGGCCGTATAATTTTTGAGCCAAATTTTTATTCAGCATGAAGAATTAATGATAATATAGTATAGTTTTATGATATAGAAAACAATGGAGGGAGATGACATACAGACCCGACCCCAAATAGGGAGAAGGCGAGGAAGATGATGATGATGAAGAATAACAAGACTCACATGCTGTCCCGACCGCACGTAAAGTATGATAAGATGAGGAAGAAGACAGACGCTTAAACCCTATACGAACTACGCCAGTATTTTAGTAAATGGCTCATGGATTAGGTTTTAGAAGGTGAATGGAAATAGCAGAGTAGTGAATACAATAGTTGGCACTCTACTAAATGACTAGATTGATCTGTACATGGCAAAAGTTCACACACACACATAATCTTAAAGAGTTAGTTTGTTACCTAGTCAGTTAAAATCTTTATTGCACCAAAACATAGTGATACAGATTATTAGATTTTAGTAAACAGATGACAAAAGGCAGCCTTATCGCAACTGTAAAGAACTACAATAACGAGAAAATAGGTATGTTTTCTTTAGTTGTTTCTACGTCCATTAATGTTTATTCTTTTATAAAGCAGGTAGTCTGAACGATGCTGAAAACTGAAATGTTCTAGAAGTTGTTATCATTAAGAAGTTTCAAGCAGAGGTTTGAAGTTTGAGGTTTGAGGCAGTTGTTAATTTTATACCGGTTAAACTAAACCCGTGTTTAAGTTCGCTTTTAAAAACTTTTTGATTTATTTTAGCTGAGTAAGCAATGTTCTTAGAGTCTAATTGGACAGTCCGAAGGATCGTGTATTTTTGATCGAAAGATAATGAAGTTAGGCAGGTTAGTAGATCAAACAAAAGAGATTTTAGTTTTAAACATGAGTAAAGGGGTTCTTTAGATTGTAGTCACGATTTTAAAAATAAATCAATATTAAAACAAACAAATTGTGAAATCGGTCACAACCGCTTCCTAAAAACTGTGGCGGATAGACTGGATTCGCGTGTATAAAAATATGACTGTATAAGTACTAACACTAGTTTTAATTCACTGTAATACTAATAAATAAAAAAATGAATTAGCTCACAAATAAAAAACAAAATTTGTTGATTAATTTAAAGAGATTATGCGAACAGAGTCAGCAAAAGATATACTAAATATATAGCCGTAAGACATTTTATAACAATAACATTTTTGCCATTCCGCTTTCCAAAATTGCGGACAAAAGCAGTTAATATATAAAATATATATTTTCAGTAAATTGGCTCAACATTTTCTTATTACGCTTTGATCGTGATATTTCGCATTGTGTATTTTTCCTTTCGACTTTTCCCTAATCCTTACTCCCCATTCCCTGTCGAATTTGTAAATAATGAATGTATTGACTCAATCGTTGGAGTTATGATTATGTTGAAATATCTTCTCTGACGAAACATTGCTGTGTTATATATTCATTTGATAAAAGAATTCAAGTAATCATCA
Source organism: Acrobasis repandana (assembly GCA_963576875.1). NCBI lineage: Eukaryota > Metazoa > Arthropoda > Insecta > Lepidoptera > Pyralidae > Acrobasis > Acrobasis repandana. The sequence continues at coordinate 17,393,052 of OY756227.1, forward strand.
ATTATTCAGGTTCGCTTGATGATTCTAGCTTATTGTTCCTCCTCCTCCTTCAGTCGTCTGCTCACTACTGAGCGTCGCGATGTGCCCGATCTAACTTTCTCACGATCTCCCTCCATTTGTTGCGATCTTTTGCCTGTTCCAGTGCCTTGGATATCTTAGTGTCCAGGTGTTCTTTTATTTGGTCAGACCATCGTATCGGGCTACGGCCCCTTGATCTTTTTCCTTCCATCCTACCGGTCACCATAAGTTTCTCCAGGTTATCGGAGGGTTTTCTGGCTATATGACCAAAGTATTGAAGTACTCTCTGGAGGCAGGTACTGAGGAGCCTCTGGTCAATTTTAAGTTCCTTCATGATGGAACTGTTTGTTCTGCGTGCCGTCCATGGTATTCACAACATGCATCTCCAGCACCACATCTCAAAAGCAACAATTCGGCGCCGCCGATCAGCTGCCTTCATGGTCCAGGTTTCTACGTCATACAAGAAAATGGGAAATACTAATTTTCTGACCTTATATAGTGATATCTTAGTCTTTTTCAGTATGTTACGGTCTTTCCATACTTTTCTTAGTTGGGTCATCGCAGGTTATTGTTAGTTTACCAAAATTGTATATTTTGTTATTACAGTTCGGATTATGGTATTAAATTTCTGTTGCATAACTACATCAATGTTCGCGTTAACATAAAAAACATTTAAAATATCAATTGCTGATAAATTTTCAATTTAATTCATAAAGTAATAACGGTTTTCACCCCATAAACCTACTCCAATTTTGGCGATTTTTGGAAATGATGTAGACAGACATAATGAAAAACTAGGGCTGTACGTTTTGAAATATCCATTTTTTTACAAAAACTTTTTTTTTATTAAATGAAACTAAATTTTAAAAACATCAAAACGAACCTATATTATGGTATCATGAGTCGATTAATATAAAATTTGGCCAATTCAATAAAATTTTAAGGGTGGAAAACAGTTATTGCCCGGAAGATTAACTTTATGAAAAATATACTCGTAATACGTCTGTGTCCGGGAGGCACAAACTACTATGAAACAACAATCTATCTAGAAACTACCTATTTTTGTGTATGAAAGGTTATACAACAGTCTTAACACATTGTAGGACACACTGCGTCTATATACGTAAATCAATTGTTATTTCTATTGTGTCTGGCTTAGTGTCCAGCAATGTGTTAAGTATCTTTCACGCAACTCAATGTAGTGGCGATAATAGTGGTGAAAATACAATTAATTTGGGATCCTTGATGTGTTGTAGATTGTACAAATATCTAACTCAAAAATTAGAGACCTACCGCGTTCTCACGAAAACACTCTTTTATCATTTAGCGTCTACCTGAAAAATGTCTGCAAATAAATCTGGAGACGCTCCGACAAATGTCATGGATACCTTTATCATCATCTGGCATAAATTCTTGGCAGCGTTTCGGAATTCGCATAACTTTTTTACGATATTGCAAGATTTACGCCACCGAGACGCAAATCATTGAACTTATTTCTTGTTCTTTGCTGGTTATATTGGTTTTGAACTGTCAAATATTTAAAAAGCTAATATTTATATATAGATTCTTGTGTCATTTACAGACGCATATTTACGGAAGTGTAGAAGTAGCGAGGGGATCGGCAACTCCAAAGCACTGGGAACGTTTGTTTTGCGTGGAGCTCGGCGGCCCGGCAGACCGCAGTACTAGCGCTTTCACAAGTTAAGCGACACCGGACAGGGTCCGCACTTGGATGGGTGTCCACAAGTGGCGTAAAAATTATTGAGCTCCTTCGAGCATCGGAAGGCATGTTAAGCCGTTGGTCCTAGATCTCATCATTATGCAGATGCCTTTTGGCAGTTTGAAAAATCTGACACCAGTATTGCACACACGAAAAACAAAAACACTTTCGCTTATAATATGTGATGCGGTTAAAACTGGATGGAATTACCACAAGTTTCCGTCTCTAGTAAAGTTTGTGGTTAACCATAACCACAGGCCGGAATCTCCTAAGGTACGCGCAATATGCGTCCCCGTTCCCCGTCCCCGCACCTCTTTCCCGTTTTCGCCTCGATGACTCACGTTGGTCGTCAAGAACCGGGGGAGAGGTGCGGGTGCGGGGAACGGGGACGCATATTGCGCGTACCTTAGGAGATTCCGTTCTGTTTACTCTTACTGTATTCTGTGCCTTAACGGAATCGATATTATAGGTTTCTGCATGTTACTACTTCCTACACGTGTTTCATTCCTCGTCACTCAGTCGCGGTACCCAACCCTACACAAGTTGTTTAACCCAACACAACCAATCAGCTGTGCATGGCTAAAAACCTAGATTACCTTTTCAGACAAACCCTTTGGTAACCCTAATTGTATGGGTTAATCGAATCAATCGGTAACCGTTTAAACTGGTTATCGTTATGAATGGGTTTTCCCTCAGTAGTACAGTCAACTGAGATAGTGAACTAGTGAAAATAAAGATCTTCGACTTCGAGTCATTTAACGTCCAAAATGTCTCAACCATATTTTATTACTCCGAGCACGTCACACGTCTGCGTGCCCTTTTCTCGTAAGATGTGGGTCTACAGATATGAACATATCCACTCCAATATTTTATTCAGCCGAGTTTTACGTATAAAATGCAAACTAATTTAGATGCACTCAACGATTTATAAAATAAAAAATCCTTATATTTCTTGTTGAATTTACATAATTCTCGTACCTATATCTTCGTATCTAAGTATGTAATCAAATTTTATCAATTAATTATTTTTTTAATTTTTTTATTTATAATATAATATTAGGTCCTTACATATGAAATTGCCGATTTTCAATACTGGCAACTTTAAAATCAAATATCTTGCGTTTCATTAGGAATTCCAAATTCAAATTTATTACGAAAGAAAGCCAGAAAAATATTGTTTTAAAATTAGTATTTCATTTGTTTTAACATCATTTGTTTGAGTTTCAACATTGCTATAACAACAACTATGGACACATTAAAAATTCGCGGTATTTACGAATACGAGTTCCACCGTGGCACCAGTGCTGCAGAAACGACTTGAAGAATTAACGACGTGTATGGACCAGGCACCGCTAACGAACGAACGGTGCGTTTTTGGTTTCAACGTTTCCGTTCTGGAAATTTCGATTTACACAATGAGCCTCGTGGACGACCTGATAGGTCGTCCACGAGGCTCATTGTGTGAAGTGGCTCACACAAGAAGGCTCAAGTGAATAACGAAGAATTGAAGGCGATAGTGGAAGCGGATCCATCTCAAACCACTTCTGAATTAGCAGCAGCCTTCGGCGTAAGTGACAAAACGATACTTATCCACTTGCGCCAAATCGGAAAAATTAAAAATCTCGAAAAGTGGGTACCGCACGAATTGACTGAAGCAAACCAACAAACACGCGTTGCTTGCTGCGTTTCTTTGCTTAATCGCCACAATAATGAGGGGATTTTGAACCGTATCGTGACTTGTGATGAGAAATGGATCCTGTACGACAATCGGAAGCGATCATCACAATGGCTTGACCCTGGAGAACCGGCAAAACCTTGCCCTAAGCGACAAATGACCAAAAAGAAGATTCTGGTTAGTGTTTGGTGGACCAGTGCTAGTGTTATCCACTACAGCTTCTTGAGATCAGGCCAGACGATTACTGCAGACTTGTATTGCCAACAATTGCAAACAATGATGGAAAAGCTCGCCATTAAACAACCGAGACTGATGAATTGCTTTAGCCCACTGCTCCTTCAGGATAACGCTAGACGACACACTGCACATCAAACGGTCGCCAAATTAGAGGAGCTGCGACTGGAACCTCTGCGTCACCCACCATACTCTCCAGATCTTGTCCCAACCGATTACCACTTTTTTCAAAATTTGGATAACTTTTTACAAGGAAAAAATTTCAAATCTGATGAGGCAGTCAAAACCGCCTTCAAACAGTTCATAGACTCTCGCTCCCAGGATTTTTTTTCCAAAGGTATCAATGATCTGTCTATAAAATGGCGGAAGTGTATCGATAACAACGGCGCATACTTCGATTGATTAAATAATAATTTCATTAAAAAAAACTTGTTTCACTTTTTTGATAATGAACGGCAATTTCATATGTAAGGACCTAATATTTAAATTCAAGAACAATTGTAGAAAATAACTTATATTACTATTCATACGTATGTGTTTATCTAAGCTTGCTTAAATAATATTTACAAGATTTATCGGGTAAAGGCTTCCTTCAAAGAACACTATAATTGACTCTATCTATTTTCTATACTCAACGATTTACTAAGCGATATTTTCATCTTTATCAATTATCCAAACAATTGTATTTTTCGTGAGATTTCGATAAAATTAGAATCATTGTCACATTCTCTAATCCATAGTAATTTTCTTAGTATTTTTCAAATACAAAGTCTATCATAATGTCACAAAATTAATTAACCGAGCAAGCGAAGCGTCTTAGTTTTGAGATTTTCCAAGAATGCATTTGTCTGTCTCTTGTCGCCTACTGGTCGCATTCTTCAACCGATTTTGAAAATTCGGCACACGAGTTCCTTGATTTATTAGATTTTCGTCGATCGCGATGTTTGATAGAAAGGAACTTTGCGGTATTGTTATTTAATGATAGATTTCAATCAAATTTTAAGGGCACACTAAGGACTTCGTGCTACACAAGGTGTTGCAAAAAAATCCATAATGGGGAGTGGAGGGGTTTGCTGTAGCTGATTTCACTGAAATTAAAACGATTGAACGATTAAAAAAAATATTGCATAGTTATATTATAAGAGCAGGCGAGGTCTACATCTCTCACAGAACCACTACTATAATACAGTGTCGGATGCCAATCTGATAAGATATTGGCATAAGGTAAATAAGCATAAGAAAAATATCAAAACAAACTAGCTCCACAAAAAGCTTTGAACCGCTACTCGTGTTTGTCCGAAAATACAATAAGAGGATATATCTGAAACTGTCTCACCGAATTGTTGATATTTGCCGATCTCGTAATTTACCATTTTCAAAGGGATGTCGGAGGCCACACTGAAACACGGAAAAGGTCGGGAAGGGCCAAAGGGACGGAATAAATAAATACCAAAGGTAATTAGTAGTCCAGTCAAGATGTACCTTCGTGCTTGCAAAAGGTCCGATCGTTCTGAATTTTTTATATGTTGTTAGGACTTAAACCAATATTGAAAAACCAGATTTGCAATTTCCAAAATGCTGTGCGAGCGGCGGTGTGCCCAAAAAACCATGAAATTTTCGGATTTTTTTCAGTTTTTGCTGAATATCCTAGTGAAGGAAGAGCATAGATCTGACCGGCATAGTCACTATAACACTTTTAAAGACGACTAAAAAATTTGAAACTAGAGCGAGCTCTATACAACCATTGGATCCTAAGATACAGTTCTTGGAAAATAATCATTTTTTTCCAAAAATTGTAATTTTTTTTTCTTAAATAAGATATTGAGCAAATACTGAAAAAAATCCGAAAATTTCATGGTTTTTTGAGTACACCGCCGCTCGCACAGCACTTTGAAAATTGCAAATCTGGTTTTTTAATATTGGTTTAGGTCCTAACAACATATAAAAAATTCATAACGATCGGACCTTTTGCAAGCACGACCCCATTTTCATGTTTAACTTGACTGAACTGGTAGGGTGGATTCGGAATTTTTTGATTTAAACAAAATTATTTTTGTTTGATTTTGCATTAGTATTTCAGGCTTTATGTTGAAGAGTTTGTTCATTTTTAAACCCCTGACAAAAAAGAAATAAATATATCGCAAATAATAATAATTTAGGTGCTTGGGAAGGCACGTAAAGCCGTTGATACCGGCTGTCATCTTTGTATGACGGTCGTTAAGCTATGTCAGATGCCTTTAGGCAGCTTAAAAAATCTGGCACCAGTGTTGGCCACTTACACACACGAAAAACAAACAACAAACAATACATTTGTCATAGTTTCACTTTGTCATAGTCCCATTATTTTTTATCTATATCATCCTTAACATAAATATACAACCTGGAAGGGACATACCCGTAATAAATCGAACCACGGTATATACTAGATCATTATAGTATAATGAAATTAAAATAACAGCCAAAATATAAAAAAAAATCGACATTTCCATACAAAAGTGTGCAGCTGCCCGGCTGATTTGTATGGGAATATCGAAATTTTTTTTTGGTTTCTTGACTGGTATTTTAATTTCATTATACTATAATGATCTAGTATAGACCGTGGTTCGATTTATTACGAGTATGTCCCTTCCACATTGTATATCTTATCCTAAAATGTATCTGCATCTATTCATTTTAATATCATGGTATTCATCCATCTTTATTCCTAATCAATCAATCCGTTGATAAAACACGAAACAATTTTGTTCCCCGGAATCATCCTCGCAGAGCAAACTCATTTCGTAAATGAAATGCCTCCGCTATCAACCTTCGAAGTAATTGTTTGTTTAATTAAATAATAACTGTTGATGAATTTTAATGTTTGTTTAATTAAATAATTACTGTTGATGAATTTTAATGTTTGTTTTAATAACAAGTTGGCTTTAATCTATATCTATATATATAAAAGCGAAAATCACTCACTCATCACGAAATCTCGAAAACTACTTAGCCAATGAAAATGAAATTTGGCAGGAAGGTAGATTGTGACTAGGAGACGTCCGCTAAGAAAGGATTTTTGGAAATTCCATCCCTAAGGGGTGAAATAGGGGTTGGCAGTTTGTATGAAACTTCGTAATTTTTAAAGTAAGACACATGAAATTTTTAATGTATTTTAGTAGTAGTTGTAGTAGAAAATAATAATGCATTTATTAGATTTTGAAAATTACATCCCTATAGGGGTGAAATAGGGTTTGCAAGTTTGTATGAATCTTCGTCATTTTTGAAGCGAGACACATGACATTTTTAATTAGCGGTTAGTAAAAAAAAATTAATCCATTAATTGGATTTTAATAAATTGCAACCCCAGTTTTAAAAAAAACATAATCTAATTTGTGTAGTCTACGCGGGCGAAGCCGCAGGCAAAAGCTAGTCTTCAATATTTGTAAATTGTTCCAAATATAAGAGTGTACTAACTTTTACCCGCGACTATATCTCTGTAGAATCCCATTATATCTGTGGGTTATTTCCCTGCAAAGTTTACCAACTAAATGTGTCAACAATAAAGGAAAAAAAAATTACTTCCCATACAAATCGAAGTAAGATGTTCTCCTTCCCTAGAAGTAAGTGGTAGTTGAATATGACCTTACATACAAACTCAAAGGTACAAGACGCGTAGTCGAACTCGTGCCTCACAGACGCACAGTCAGTGCCTAAACAACTTGGCCACTAAAGCTTCAGTTACAGCTAGTAGTCAGTACTTTACTTATGACACAGCGGCGACACTCCCTGTACGTGAGAGTTCGAACGCCGGTGACCTTGAGCTCGGAGCTCGTAACGCTAGGGTTGATACCGAACCGAAATGGAGTAGTGTGCGGTGCGTGAGAGAGACGCGAACTAGGTACCAGCCCTCGGCCAAAGCAGTCAGCGATAGCTCGTTTCACGCCCCGCGCGCCTCTCAAGGCCCCCTCGCACATCCAGCCATCCAGCATCCAGCCAACCACACACATGGCCGCAAGCGATTTTACGTGCACACATGCTTAAGTGTCGTTCTTCTTCATCCTCTCGCGTAGCGTATATATTCTTTGCTTATGGTCCTATGTGTCATATCTGGGGCAGAGGGCGTCCACTACGACTCTCCATCTCGATCTTTCTTGAGGTACGCGCTTAATTTCACTCCTTTATAGAGGAACTAGTTCGGTGGCTCGGTGAGGGGGACCCCTAGCTAGCGCTGACGCAAGTTATGCAACACCGGGTGTGGTCCGCACTTGGATGGGTGATCAAACAGTGGCACAAACATTTCCTGAACTCCTCCGTACTTCGGAAAGCACGTAAAGCCGTTAGTCCCGGCTGTCATCGTGGTATGACAGTCGTCAATCTATTTCATATTTAGGCAGCTTGAAAAATCTGACACCAGTGTTGGCCACTTACACACACCAAAACAAACTTTACTCCAGGTATTGCCGATGTATTTAATTTCATCGAGGTTTGTTTGGGGCGGCCGACTTACGCTTTCCTTGGGGATTTCAATCCATAGCCATTTTAGGTGTGTGATTCGAAGAATGTGGCCAATCCAATACCTTTTGCAGCGTTTTAATAGTAGACAATACAGAGACATCCCAGCTATGTAATAACAGGGGCACGTCTGTAGACATCTGCAGGCACGCAAATCACCCGGGGAGCCGACCCCATTCATATTGGGCGGAGGAGGGTCGACCAAGGGCGACTAAAGTCAGGAGTCGAATGTTTAGTGTGATTAAAATAGTCCAAATTGTAGATAGAATTTATGTTTGATTGTATCTTGACCGGGAGAGTGGTAAAGACTTTGCCCTGCAGTGGAAAAGCATAAATTAAATGAAATAGAAAATATAATTGTAATTATACAGGTTCTAACAAAATATACTGAAATTATTTTAAAGCTGAATTTATTTATTTACTGTTAACACACAAAACAGATCACAATCAAATAGAGGATCAGTATTTAAGCATAATAAATATTGTTCTAAATTATAATCCAAAGGATGTGTGCCTAATAGCTTCTTTACATTAAGGTGACGTGGGTTCACAATTTGCAAAACTGTGCGTGTTTTTGAAAAATCACTGGTATTAAACTACTACAGTTTAATCCTCAAAAAAATTACATAAAAATCTTAAGGATTTTCTACAGACACCCACAATAGCCAAAACATGATTGAGCATTTTTGGCTCGATAGAAAAAATCACAAACATACCTCTAAATTTGCCTAAATTTAACTTTATAATACATATTACTATTTCATACAATCTAACATAATATATAATCAACCTATTTATACGAAAATTATACCAAAAAATGTATTATCTAAATATTTATCCATTTTGTCTACAGAAAAAATTATAAATATAATACAAAGAAAATAAATAAATAAAACACTGCGAAATCGAGCACGGCTCCGACCCTTCCTTCGCTGTCGATGGTAAATTTTTTATGTAAATTTTTTGAGGAAACAACTGTAGTAGTTTAATAACAGTGATTTTTCAAAAACACGCACAGTATTGCAAATTGTGAACCCACGTCGTCTTAAGACTATATAATACTAGAGAGCGCTAATATTTTATTATATTTATTTACCAATTTATGTACACGGACAATATATAATGAATTCAGTCCATTATACCTAGTATATTACTCTGTGAGTATACTGAACAACTTTCCCCAACAACAAGTAATAACCTCGTATCCGCACTTTCCTCAAGAAACATAAATATCGAAATATGAAAAATAATTTTTGACCTCCCATACAAGTTGACTTATCATTTGATCCGAGGTTCTATTGGAAATATTTTTTTTTTTATTTCTATATATACTCCTTGTGGAAAGTTGTTCAGTATCGTGGACTGAATATACCCATAAAATTGTTTTACTATATTTTTTTACACGTTATATAATGTTGCTTAGCGTGGTCTTAGGGTTTTGCACGTAGTATATTATTACTGTGATTTTGCGATCCTTGACTCTGCTCTGTATACCTCGTTAAGCATCAAGACGTGACTGTGTCTATGATATAGGTGAGTCGGATTTACAGGCCTAACAATAACACAAAGACATCACTTGATTTATATTTTGATGAGACTCCATTGAAAATTAATGGCATTACTTTCTTGGAACGGATTTCTTATTTAAATTGCACCATTCAGTGGCAATTTATTTCAATAATAAGTTCAATTCAATAGGCACTTTACGAGCAATATCGAATTCACGAATCCTCAATGGTGCAGCACATATGTTAAGGCCGCAATTATTTAGGGTGAAAAAATATGCTAATACGCGGATACGGCCTTTCAGGCGTATTCATAGAAACTCGCATTCAACTCGCTGAAGACGTGCCGTTAGATACCGTTGGAATATATATAATACTATATTGTAACTGTATACTAATAAATATTTGTATCTAGGACGGCACAACCCTCGTATTGTGCCGTGCTAGATACAAATATTTATTGACTGAGAGAGTGAAGCGTCTTAGTTTCAAGTTGGCCAAAAATGCTTTGTCCGTCTGTCTGTTCTCTCTCGCCTACAGATCGCATTTTTTCACCGATTTTGACGAAAATTGGCACAACTTCATTCATTTATTTAAATTTTTTAGTAGATCGCGATTTTTGATGGGGGAGAAACAAGAGGGAAAGGGGGGAACTTTGCTGTAGCCTTATTTATTGGCGGATTTCAATCAAATTAGGCACACTAAGGACTTCATTCTACACAAGATGTTGCAAAAAAAATTCATAAGGACTTCATTCTACACAAGATGTTGCAAAAAAAATCAATAAGGACTTCATTCTACACAAGATGTTCCAAAAAAAAATCATAAGGACTTCATTCTACACAAGATGTTGCAAAAAAAATTCATAAGGACTTCATTCTACACAAGATGTTGCAAAAAAAATTCATAAGGACTTCATTCTACACAAGATGTTGCAAAAAAAATTCATAAGGACTTCATTCTACACAAGATGTTGCAAAAAAAATTCATAAGGACTTCATTCTACACAATAAGTTGCAAAAAAAATTAAAAGGCAGGAATAGAGGGGAGAAATGGGGGAAGTTTGCTGTAGCGTTATATATAGACGGATTTCACTCAAACAGCTTTGTTAAGCTTGGAGTAAGTGGAAAGAGTCGGTTTGCATAGTTATTAGAGCTCGCGAGGTCTACTGTTCTCACACTTTCACTATTTAGTATACAGTTACAACATTTTTATTTTTAGGACAAATCACACTGATTAAGATAGCCCCAAAGTATTTTTTTTTTGTTTATTTATACTTTATTGTACACACATATACATGTTTAAAGTACAACAGGCGGACTTAATGCTAAAAGCATTCTCTAACAGTCAAACCTTTTGTAAGTTTTTTTAAACTTGTGTTATGGGATACTAACTCCACGATACCATATTTTATGATAAATACATATATAGATAAACACTCAAGACCCAAGGCAATTTGAAAAAGGTCATTTTCCAACTTGACCTGGCTGAGAATCGAACCCAGAACCTCCGGATTAGCGGTCTAGCGTGTTAACCATTCGGAGGTCGTCTTCGTCAACATAAATGAACACACCTTTGTGTGCTATTTCATACATAATGTGTTGAGTACACCAGTATTTTTTATTTACCTTCACTCGATTTCTTCGTCTCCAAAATAAATCAAGATGTAGATCTAAGATGTACTGTTTTTAGGGAGAGAGTAAAAGAGTATTTTTTTTCCTTAACGTAATGAATAGTACCTATATACCACATATGAGATTTCAACGCGTCTCCGCAATGTTACGGGCGATCCGAGGGCAGGCAGCTACTTTGCACAAAGGATTTCTATCGCGGTGCAGAGGGGTAATGCTGCCAGCCTTTTGGGTACCCTGCCTCGCGGCGAGGCGTTGGAGTCTCTTTTTTATTTCTAAATTTTATTTTATTTTATTAATTTGTAATGTATTGTAAATGTATGTTTATGTTTAAAATTTTAGATAAGTTCTTATATGTATTTGTTGTAAACTTTATTTTGTACACGCCGACTACCTGTTTTCTTCTATTTTCCTCTCCTGGGTCTGCTGGAAAAGATTTCTTATGAAATAAGCAGTACCTATGTACTCCTATTTTCTTACTTTGTTTGTATTTTGAGTACATGAATTTTGTAAATAAATAAATGTATCGAAGCTAAAACTAATTCGTTTAGAATTTATTCCTGTTAGCTAATCCCTTATACATACTCGTACATTATATGTTGACAGCCCTGTAAGAAGGCGGTGCAGGTGTACAAAGGTAATGGAGGTCGCAGCCTGGATTTACATGTGAATGCGAGGAGAATGGGTACGATCGGCGAACGGAGCTGTAGATTTATTGAGTTTAAGGTTTGGAGAATACAGGATGGCTTTGTTAAGCTCGCACGTACTTGTATTCTAGCGAATTTAGTTTAAGGCCGTACCTAAATTTTCCGGGGCCCAGTGCTGCCCCCATTTAAAATAAATCATTTCAAAGAAAACGGAGACATTATTTAAAATTTTGCTTTATGAGAACGTTAAGCTCTCATTATAAAGTGTTTATAAACTGCTCTTAACGTTCTCATTATAAACTGTAAACAGTAGTTCATTATATAGTTTGAATGGTTACCTAGGACTTGGTAGTAGCAAAATTTTAAATAATGTCTCCGTTTTCTTTGAAATGATTTATTTTAAATGGGGGCAGCACTGGACCCCGGGAAATTCAGGTACGGCCTTAACAAATGCAGGTACATCTATGGGATATTCAAAAAGGACATAATAATTGGTTCTTTATACCTTTAGACTTGCCTTGTTGCAAATATTGCCATTTGATAGCAATATTTGGCTTTTTCGGGTCGCGTCCGGAAAAACAATTGTGTCGGCCTGTTCGGCTTTTGTTAGGCTTTTTGGCAAAGCAGATGACTTATTTTTTAGGGCTCGCCAGAACTACCAGCCTGTCCGGCGTTTTGGCAAAGCGGATAAGTTTTTTTAGACATTGCAAGAACTTTGAACTCGTAAATCTTTGATCTTTTTTCCACCTATGTATCCATTCCGACCTTGCAAAATGTAGAAGAAATAGCCGGTACAGTTTAAATGATTTGGCTGTAGTTTTACGACCGGCCGCCTGCCTGACGTCAACCCTCTTTGGGAATGTACCTATTTGTGCTAAAAGTTTTACAACCGGCCGCCTCCTTGGGAATGCAATTGTAGCACGAGATGTTTGTGCTTAGTCCTTTAATCGACATTCACAGGAAGAAATGGAGTGGTCCAATTCTAACCCGGAACCACACGGGTGTTCCGGGTTAGAATTTTGCCTATACCTAAAGGTATTACAGACACATTGGACATTACCACCTTCTTTCCCCATCGCTGTAAGGTAACATGTGTATGCCCCCCTAGGGCCAAAACACTCAACAGCCATATTAAGGGTGATGGTGGGCGCGTAGGTTGAAAAAAGAAATCGAAATAGTGATGGTTATTAGCTACATTTCTAATTGATATGATTCCTCAGATTTTTGTCTATTGCCTTGATCTCTCTTTCTCTCATCTCAGCGTATACCCAGTTGCATCCTCAGCTGCAACGCTGAGAAGCCCGGGGTCCGCTTTCCAGCTTTTCCTTCTCCACTTCGCACGGTCTTGAGCGTCCTTAGTTGAAAGACCATTCTATGTCTTGTCTATTGCCTTGATCGGCTTACACGATCTGCGCTGAAAGAGAAAGAGCTGGTACATTCCTTCTTCTTTCTTGTCTCGCAGACCATAATGGGAGGTACTTACCTTACTTAGGTACTTACCTACATACAAAATAACACGTCGAAATTTCAGGCCAAAATGCAACTTAAGAAACTTTAAGGTGCCATCACATAATATGTTTTGTATATATACAATACTAGCAGTTCACCCCGGCTTCGCCCGTGGTACATACATAGCCTATGTCACTCGGGGATAGTGTAGCTTTCTAACGGTGAAAGAATTTTTTAAATCGACCCAGTACTTTTTGAGCCTATTCATTACAAACATACAAAAATAGGTACAAATCTTTCCTCTTTATAATATTAGTATAGAAGTATAGATGATACCCCGTGAGCCTTCAACACGATCAAAGGCATTAGCAGAGCCACAGGTGTTCATTTGATCTCCGGGCGAGCGCACACAAACGGGAATCACTGGGAATATTCGGGAATGAGCGTGAATTTGTATTAACAGACATGATGACTGTAAAATTGCTTCAGCCCATCGGTTAGATTATTAAAAAATATTGTACACATATTTTTTCTTTTCCCTCACAAACAATAAATGACGAAAATACAGCGCATTTAAATTTCGCGTGACGTCACAAGCCCCCACTCCGGAACTTCGATACTCTGTATCTTTGTGAATTTTTACTTTTTCGATAAACTGAAAAATATGGGTACATTATTTTTGGATAATCTAAACTAACGGACTAATTAGAATAGAGGAAGATACCATTGATACTGGAAGAAAAGAAGGATGACAAAAAAAAACCGTTTAAAATATTATGCACAAGTCAAAATTGAACTTCAAATCATTAATTTTAAAGATTGATCGAGTCTCCAATTCATAAATTTCGGCAAATTTATCGAGATGATAAATTATATCGATTCCTAATTATTTTCTTGAAATATGACTCGAGTTATAAATTAATATTTTCCAATGATTTGAAAAGGGTTATGAACCATAAACTTTAAAAAGTAACCATTATTCATAAAACATAATCGGGTTCTTGTATTCATTGGTACCTTCAGGCACAGGCCGGAATCTCCTAAGGTACGCGCAATATGCGTCCCCGTTCCCCGTCCCCGCACCTCTCCTCCGTTTTCGCCTCGATGACTCACGTTGGCTCACAAGAACCGGGGGAGAGGTGCGGGTGCGGGGAACGGGGACGCATATTGCGCGTACCTTAGGAGATTCCGTTCTGCTTAATCTTACTGTATTCTGTGCTTCAAGTAACATTATAGAGGTATAGGATTGTTGTACCTATGGTCTTTGGGTAACATGGTTTTCACCAATTACTAAGAGCATAGGCTTGAGCGTTCCAAATTTTTTAAATAGCATAATGTTACAAAGAAAGAAAACAGCAGATAGTCAGATGATCAGATAATCAATCCTATAAAATTAGACGTTAAAGACGTTAAGAGTAGAAAAACAAAATAATAATATTAAACGTTGTAAACTGCAAACCGAAACCAAACGAAACGAAATACCAATTTTAATCGGGGTTTAAAACAAGTAATTATTTTAAATAAACGGGCAAGTGCGAGTCGGACTCGTACATAAAGGGTTCCGTATCACCGTACAATGTTTTAAAACGCTGACGAAACACGTTTCTTGTATGACGACCCCCTTTAATTATTAACTTTATCTTATTTTTAGTATTTGTTGTTATAGTGGTCATAGTAATACATAATTGGTGAAAATTTCAGGTGTCTAGCTATTACGGTTCAAGAGATAGAGTCCTGTGATAGACGGACAGATGGACAGACAGCGGAGTCTCAGTAATAGGGTCCGGTTTGCACCCTTCGGGTACGGAACACTAAAAAACAGCTTTTATCTAAAACAGTAAACTATAAAGTTTGAAATGCCCCTCAAGACGAATCAATCGAGCTCAAACTCGGTGGGGTTATGAAGTTTTATCACAGAGGTCTTGGCCACCTTGCGGCTTCATCATGAGATCAGGTCATTGGTACCATAATATTGCATTGTCACCCAACTTACATAAGTATGACAAGTTTCAGCTCAATCGAATAATAGGAAGTGAGTCTACTATGTAAGTTGGGTGACAAAGCAATATTATGGTACTAATGACCTGATGTAGCTTGCAAGATTTGATCACAGACACAAAAACAACGTGAGGTGAAACGGAATAAAAGCTTGTATAGCTTGTAATCATTATTAGAGGCCAGATGTATACTAATCGAGCTTAGTAACAGCTACATACTGAATTAATGCAATAGCTGTAGACTTAGTTAGACTTACATACACCAAAGAGTGATTTGTCAGTCGATCTTACTAATTGTCTACATTCCCTTCAAAGCCGTCGGTACGTACACGCATTTACCTACAGATGTTACCCACATTAGCATTAGAAGACAGTCAAACCGGACCAAATTAAATCACAGCCCACGCCAAACAGAGCTAGCTCGTCTAGTTCCATTTGTCCGCACGTCACTTTACGACTTGATTCGTAGGTAAAGGTGTTGCTTTAAATAGTTAGTCTGTTGTTTCTTGAGTTCGTTAGTGGCCTACGCTTAGGTCAGATTTTCCAAGATTCAAGAAGAATCTGCCGGGAAAAAGGCAGTGCTTGATTATTTTGTGCCAGTTTCACAAATTCTAGTCTGGAATGGGCTAAAATGTCAAAAGATGATGCGGTAGCAACACTATTATTCCCTTTTTGACAACCAAACTTTCCCTTTACGGTGACGTGACGACTCTAAAGTGACTTTTGGCTCCCGCTACACTGAATTGGCAGCGACGCGACGAGCAGTAACCAGATTTCATAATTTTTTTCATAAAAATACAATTAGGACTTGCATCTGCTTACACAAGTATTAATCTAAAAATAATCACTCAGTATTGTTTAGTCGAGTCCATCTCACTAGTGTCTATACTAGGCCGAGCTTTTATCATAGTCACCAGGTCCTTCCATTATTATTAGCATTTACAATAGGGATGATGACTGGGTCAGAAAAGTATTATTCTAATTAGTCCGTTAGTTAGATTATCCAAAAATAATGTACCCATATTTTTAGTTTATCAAAAAAGTAAAAATTAACAAAGATACAGATTATCAAAGTTCCATAATGGGGGCTTGTGACGTCACCGATGTGTAAAAATCGTTTGAAAGCGTGACGTCATGCGAAATTTAAATGCGCTGGATCTTCCTTATTTACTGTTTCTCAGAGAAAAGGAAAAAAACATGTACAATATTTTTTAATAATCTAACTGATGGGCCAAAAATATTTTTTCAGTCATCATGCGTCATTTACTAAAAACATGCATTAAACTTATTATTTGAAATAGTTAATACGAACAGGTGCCTAACTAATATTTTTTTTTAACTACCTACGTTTCTTTAACCGGAGCAGTTTAATAACAAGACATTATAAACTTTTATGTACAACTAGCTGTGCCCGCGACTTCGTTCGCGTGGTTGTCGGAATGTTATATAGCCTAAAACCTTCCTCTATAAATGGACTACCCAACAAAAAAAGAATTTTTAAATCGGACCATTAGTTCCTGAGATTAGCGCGTTTAAACAAACAAACAAACAAACAAACAAACAAACTCTTCCGCTTTATAATATTAGTATAGATGTCATAAGATACAGAAACGCTTGATAGAATGAACGAGGGGCGACTGCTCGAGCCGGCGCGAGTAGTCGTCCACGCGTATTCTACTCGTATAACATTGTACATAAAGTTTATAATGTCTTGTATTTAACTGCTCGTCGCATCGCTGCCAATCCAATGTAGCGCGAGCATTTGGGTCTCATGGCCATGGGCTCTATCTATCCAGTTGAGGATAAAAATGTGATGGAAAATGTATGACATGTGTACATTGTACGTAAACGCCCTAAAATCACTACCCCTTCGGCAAAAACATTTTATCTACTTATGTTTCTGTTTGTTTAACTAATTGTAGAGGGTGTTTCATTACGTAAGCATAAAAACGAATCTGATTGGTTGCCGGTCTCCCAACAATGCTCCGATATTAGAATTTTTAAGTGGCAAAATCGCAAACAATGCTTGGGAATGCTTAATTAAAATTGGGGGGCTAGAGACGATCCTTGCCATCTAAATTGAGTAATTACTTGGTGCTTGCATTCATGATTCTTAAAAGAGTTGTTTATGGAATGCTCGAAAGAACGATATGATTCTTCCAAGTTAATCTTGGACACTAAAACAGAAAAGTCACAAGTTGTCGGGTATCTGCCCAGTGCCCAGTAGTTTGTAGCTTTGGCACTAATTTACATGAAATCGAAAACAATTAGTAGTCTTCTTGTAATTAAGCGACTTGTAATTAAAAATCTCTTTTCTTCTTCAATCTTTCTCCACCTACTGTTGAGTGTAGGTCTCCTTATAAGCATGCTTCGGTTTTGAGCCTTTCTCATGCAGGTTAATCGTTCGTCCATTTTTTGTAGCTTTTGCACTAACATATACATGAAATCGCGCACAATAAGTCATCTACGTGTAATAGCGACTGGAGTTAATTACAAATATCTTCTTTCTTCAACCTTACTCCGCCCACTGTTGAGTGTAGTTCGCCTCATTAGCATGCCATTCTCTTCGTTCTTAACCCTTTATAAGGCAGTAGGTATATTTAAAAAAATATGTTTTTGGACCTTATTACCAAGGCATAAGGTTCAATTTTAGGTGGCAATATATTTGCCACTGCCTTAAGCCTTTCTTATGCAGATTAATTGTTTCGTCCATCAATAGAGAAAAGAGAGAACAAAAAGTCACAACATGATTATTAAGGAAAGGGATATAACTCTTTTACGTAACATTATAAGAATTCATTGGAGAAAGTTGTTCAATATTGAGAGAACTTGCTCTTTAAATATTTTCCCTTAATTTCATAAGACCTCACTTAAAGCAAGAGAGCCATTTTCTCAAAACTGAACGTAAAGTAGACTTAAACATTAACATTGAGTGATAAATCGCCAATGCCACGAGTTCGCACAAAAACGATCGTAGTTCAAACCCAGGCTTTCGACAGATCTATTAATCATGAGCTCTGTGGTCGGCAGCACCGCCCATGGTGGTCATTACGGGTTAACCTTCTGAAATGGATTGAGGTATCCTTTATTTCATTACGATTTTATCTTGGAGTTCTTGGGCTGACATTGAAGTACTTTAAAATTATTGTTATTTTGTTAATTGTTATTTGTTATTGATTACTGTTATTTTAATACTAAATGGCCTAATATACCTTCTACTACTATTTAAATAAAATCTCGTTAATAGGATATGATAAACCTTATTACATACCTTCGACTACATTAACATACGCAAAAAATGATTGAAAACTCAGAAAATATGTCGAGTATTTCTCGAAAAGGAGCGCCAAGCGCGCGCGTCCTCGTATTTTCCACTTCACATGCTTGAATCCTGCTTTCTTTCAGACTTTTTGTTTTTATGTTATACAAGTTTTATCGAAACATTCGAAACTTCATGTTTTGTTTGATACTTATTTAAAGTTGTTGGGAATACAAATTCTTTCTTCTTTTATTGCTCAGTTTCCATTTCGCTTGCAAAAGAGCGATTTTACTAAACCCAGGATCTTTAAGATAAATCTTTACAAATATCAGGCTTTTATTCTACACCAAATCGACGAAACGAAAGATCGATTGTTTATTCGAAATACTCGTATATTTCAAATTGAATAAATTATAAAATTATGCGTTTTAGAATTATTAGGAGTCAATAACTACATATTATAATCTATTTCAATTTTCTAAAGGTCTATATCATCATCAGGTCTTTTTCAGTCTCCACTGCAGGAGCACGACCCTCTCTGTACTACCAGAGCCATTTATTAACCAGAGCAGTCAGAGGATTTGGTCTACACTCTCCACGCAGGCCAGACGGGTTGGAGAGGTCTCATTGATGTTTATAAGCTTTGTTTAGCTTGTGTTTTCTAGGTCGCCTTCTACGACATTCACAGGAAGACTTGGAGTGATCCTATTCTACTCTGCCGGGAACCACACGGCCAACCTAAAAGATCTATATACACATTTATTATTGAATTAATTTCTATTAACCTTTCATTCTTAACCCTGACCTTTCGTTAAATTAATAATTATTCTATCTGGATTTTAGAAACATGCGAAATAATTAGAAGACTTGTAATACCAGAGATCGTTCATTTTACAGCAAAAACACAAAGGTAATACAAACCTCTCCATTAGGGAATTTCAAAGAAAATGAAGACGGAGATAAAATAAACACATACGATAATAACAGAAATTCTATTTCCACAAAAAATAAGGTATATCATCGGAATTGCGGGTATGCTCTTCTTGGTATCTTATTTGATGACGTGAACAGTTTCTGACTTTAAAAATGGAGTTGTAACGATGCTGGCATGCAACCTGCATGCTGCATCTTATTGTCATATCTCATTTCTTTATCTCATCCTGTCCGCTTTTCAAAACTTCATTATATTTCAAAATTTATTCCCTAATTTAATTTTCGAATCATTTACATATCTTTTCATTTGACTCATTCCCTCATCTAGAGCATGATTTAGAGTAAAACAATTCTATGCTTATTCCACTTCTAACTCTCATCCTGAACGGACGTTCAGGAATACCTATAATAATATAATATACATACCTACTGTAACTACGACCTCCGTGGCGTAATGGTTAACACGCTAGACCGCTAATCCGGAGATTCTGGGTTCGATCCCCAGCCAGGGCAAGTTAGAAAATGGCCTTTTTCAAATTGACCTGGGTCTTGGGTGTTTATCCATATATGTATTTATCATAAAATATAGTATCGTTGAGTTAGTATCCCATAACACAAGTTTAAAACTTACTTTGGGTTTTGGTTTACTTACTTACTTTTACTTAATCAGTGTCATTTGTCCCTATATATTTATATATTTATTTATTAACTACTCGTACCTATATCAAGTGAAATAAAGTTTATAAATTAGTGTTATTTGAGTCTAACTGCTCTCCTACATCTGCCTACACCTACTCTGTAAGTTACTTCTTCTCATGTGGAAATTCACCTAACTGTGCCGGGACAGGTCGAAGTCCCAAAAGTTGTTACATTACAAAGTTTGTAGAATTTTTTTATGTAACAATTTACTTATGTAGGCAAGTTGAAAAAATTAACGACTGAAACGGAAATGAGTAAATTTTTCAAAAAATCTCTAAATTCAGACATCATCATAGCAGCCACAGGAAGTCCACAGCTCGACATAGGTTTCCGATCGGTCGTTTTGAATCAGCAAGTAGGTGAAGTGCTTTGCTTTTAAAACGAACAAGTTTCATACAAATATACTTTTTCTATATTTAAGAGCCAGACTCTTGTCGTTGTCATTGTATGGAAAGAAACACACAATGACGATTTTTGGCAAAGGTATTCGAGTGGTTTGCAACTGCCATCTCCAATTTACATCAGAGAGAAGGACCCAGATGTCTACCTTGTGGGTGCCAGAAGGGCGCAGCCGTAGAGGGGGTGGAGAGACGCATGGATAACTTCAAAAAGGAATGGCAACAAGTTGCTTTACATAGAGATGGGATACATTTTAGGGCTAGTATAAAAAAACATAGTTTTATTGTCAATTTACTCTATATGTTGTTTTGTCTTTAATTATGTGTTTTCAAAGTACAATACAGATATTACAAACAAACAAATAGTTTGTGAAATAGTAAATCCAACGCAGCGCAACGGGAACAAACCAATTGAGTCTCAATTTTGCCGCCAACAAGCGACCTTTACCTCACGACAAATAGACATATTTCGCCGGTAATCGATTGAGCTCGAGATGGAATGAATCGAGACGTATCGAGTCAAGACACCGAGGAATCGTTTGCTCACAACTTGATTTATTGTTGTTCTAAGTTTATAAAGTCGTGACTTTTCCACCGTTATCCTTTGGAAAGGCAAACTCAAATCAACCACTTATTTTATAGGTATAATTTTATTGATATTTTATCAAAACAAAAAATCGACTTTAATACTTACCTGCTAAGCTAAATATTCAAACAATAGTATACACAGGCGACACATGTTTTCTAGTTATTTTCGTTTAAAAAGCAAACCATATAAGCGATTTTAATAAAAATTCTATGGGACTACCTGGAAAGTATATTTTCTTTTCTTTCTTTACTTTCAAACAAAAAAGAATAATCCAAATCAGTCCAGGCGTCTTCGAGTAATCGGGGCACATACCTATATAAAAAAATAAGACTCCGACGAATTAATAACCTCCTCCTTTTTTGAAGTGGATTAAAAACATCAGTTAAATCTTCACAGCGTGTTCCCAATCGTATATTTTGCTGTAATGCTTTCAAAGCCGCAAATTCAAGATAAAATGCTCTAAACAGAACAGAAGTTCTTCTATAACTCACAACACAAGGCATGTTTGAGTCATCTAATCTGTCACCTTAGTAATTAAGAAAGGTACAGGAGTAAAAAGAAACACTACACTACACACATGCGATTTTCTATTTTTTTATATTAGGTAATAGAAAATTCCTCTGTGTTAACATAATGACAAAAAATTTTTGCAAAGCACGAACTAAGACCCTGGAAAAAGACGGAAAAAGATGTTTAAGTGAAGGACGACCATTCCAAACAATTAGCAAACCCTCCAGAAACGCATTAACACAGGTGTTTACTTAATCGCCCTAACCAATCGTGATTTATAGACTAAGTTTTAATGCGACGATTTGTCGCGTGATCGCGCGCTTGGTGCCGCCCTAAGGGCTGCGTTTAAGCTGTAATTTACAGCTACGTCATTAAGTTAAACGTTGCATAGTAGGTTACGTTACATCACTACTTTGGAAGACCCGGACTCCCGGATTCCGTCAGTCTGTTTTATTTTTAGAACTGTTGCGTCATGATTTTGCTTTGAACTGTTTAATATACGAGCAGGTCTTGCTTTTTTAGGGTTCCGTACCCGAAGAGTGCAAACGGGACCTTATTACTGAGACTCCGCTGTCTGTCCGTCTGTCTGTCTGTCTGTCTGTCCGTCAGTCACAGGACTCTATCTCTTGAACCGTAATAGCTAGACACTTGAAATTTTCACCGATTATGTATTACTGTGGCGGATATATCAACAAATACTAAAAATAAAAAATAGTTAAAAATAAAAGGGGGTCGTCATACAAGAAACGTGTTTTTTTCAGCGTTTTTTAACTTGATCTTCATAATGGCATTAACTAGATACTTGAAATTTTCATTAATTATGTATTACTGTGACCACAATAACAACAAATACTAAAAATAAAATGAAGTTAAAAATTACAGGGGGTCGTCATACAAGAAACGTGTTTTTTTCAGCGTTTTTTAACTTGATCTTCATAATGGCATTAACTAGATACTTGAAATTTTCACCAATTATGTATTACTATGACCACAATAACAACAAATACTAAAAATAAAATAAAATTAAAAATTAAAGGGGGTCGTCATACAAGAAACGTGTTTCTTCAGCGTTTTAAAACATTGTACGGTGGTACGGAACCCTTCATGTACGAGTCCGACTTGCACTTGCCCGTTTATTTTAGCATTTCTGATTTCAAACTACATAGATTTAAACATATACGTTGTACAAAATAGCACAGAGAGGGTCGTGCTCCTGCAGTGAAGAATAAAAAAGACCTGTTGGTTGATGATGATTGATGACGATAATTTTGATACCAAACTCTTTTTGGAAAAAAATGAAGATATAAGTATAATTTGGCGCCAAAAATCATCCCAAAATGCAGACTTGCTATACTTCTAAACATCGTATAACAACTAAATTAAAAATATGTGATGAAAAATTTCGCCACGAGTAAAATCGAACTCACGCCCCTCACATCTTACTGTGAGTGCACTTCCAATTGTGCTACGGTGACTTCAAATTACCCCGACGAATTTCCTCATCACATTTACTTACACGCATTTTAAAGCATGCGTATTTCTTCATTATTATGATTGAGTTCGAATCTAACTTGTGGCGAAATTTTTCATCACATATATATTACTAGCTTTTGCCCGCGGCTTCGCTCGCGTATCCCACGGGAACATTACTTTTTCCCGGGATGAAAGGTACCCTATGTCCTTCTCAGTACTCCTAACTATGTGTATGCGAATTTTCAAGAAGATTGGTTCAGTAGATAAAGCGTGAAGAGGTAACAAACAAATATACAAACTCACTTTCGCATTTATATTAGTAGTTGGGATTTAGATATTACTAGCTTTTGCCCGCGGCTTTGCTCGCGTATCCCACGGGAACATTACTTTTTTCCGTGATAAAAGGTACCCTATGTCCTTCTCAGTACTCCTAACTATGTGTATGCGAAATTTCAAGAAGATTGCTTCAGTAGATAAAGCGTGAAGAGGTAACAAACAAACAAATATACAAACTCACTTTCGCATTAACAATATTTTTAGATATTATTCCGAGCATTGTAATGCTTTATAAATCAATAATCTAGTAATAAATAAAGTACACGAAAAAGCAGCTTCCGACTTTTCCGACCACGAAGCCCGTAAACTCCTAAAATACGATGAATTGTTTGAGATCACACCCTTATTAGCATATCAAACTCAGGCGAGACATCAAAGCTGTTAGTGAGTGCGAGGCGGCCCGCGGCCCTAATGCGGCTAAATCCGTTATTGTTTACGCTGATTATCCTCGCATAAACATGCTTTCTCCATTACTGCACACTGTGCTTCTAAATATTGGATGCCACTGGGTCACAGCGGCGACACTCCCTGTAAGTGAGAGTTCGAACGCCGGTGACCTTGAGTTTGGAGCTCGTAACGCTAGGGTTGATACCGAACCGAAATGGAGTATCGTGCGGTGCGTGAGAGAGACGCGAACTAGGTACCAGCCCTCGGCCAAAGCAGTCAGCGATAGCTCGTTTCACGCCCCGCGCGCCTCTCAAGGCGCACATCCAGCCACCCACACATAGCCGCAAGCGATTTTACGTGCTCGTTTCTTTTCGCGTAGCGTATATATTCTTTGACTGGGTCCTGATTTTAGTATTATATTACTCGTTCGCGCTAAGTTTGCCGCTGATCATGTGACGTCAGTCTAGGGGCAGCGTCATCATAAAGAACCAAGCTTCACGTAAGTATTTTTCACATTATCACTGTCTTATATTATTGTTCGTGACCATGTAATAGACAGATTAAAGTACAGAAATAAAAAATAATAATAATTATAACTTAGCGCGAACGGATTGTAGTGTACTCGTATTTACGTAGGTAGAAGGTGTTTGAAGACTGTAATACTTATGAGTAATATAAGGCTGACCGTATGCATCCGGAAAGATGGGCCCATATTGCCACAAACTGGGTTCCAACCGACGGATACAGGAAAAGAGGTAGACCGAGGACGAGCAGACGATTTGCGTGCATTCGACAAAGACTGGAAAGTGAAGACCAAGAATAGAGAATTGTGGAAGGAAAGAGGGGAGGCCTTTTCCCAGCAGTGGGACATGGATGGCTAGTAAAAAAAAATGTATGGCTGTCGAAATATACAGGAAAAGAGCTGGCAGTCCTAATGCAGCCAAATCCTTCTGTATACGCTGATTATCCTCGGATAAACAAGCTTTCTCCAATACTGCACACCGTTATGCCCATTCATATCGCAGATACCGCTGGATCTCACTTGAATTGTTGTTTAGGATATCCTCTTACTTATAAGTGTTTGAAGACGGTTGTCGAAGGTTTTTTTGAGGGTGACAGACAGGGTTATTTGTGCCGTGCAGTGCGGTTTTAGGGCGTCCGCTACGTTAAGCGGGCGTACACGTATACGAGTATGTCATATCTTTTTTATTCGTTTTTATGTTTTTTTAGTATTTTAGATTTTATGATTTTAAGTCAGTCTTAGGATTTTCAAAATTTCTTTGTCTTATATTGACACTCCACCCATTCCAAAAATATGTAACCTTTTGAAGACTGGGTTGACTGAAAGAGATCCCTTCTTGGGATAAGTCCGCTTTTGTACAAGTTATTTCTTTTTCACTTTGTATTAAATAATGTAAATTTAAATGTAATTTTTGTGCAATAAAGAAATTAAACAAACAAACAAACAAACACGTCGTGTTCAGTCCATCACGTGATGCCGTTTCTCTGTCGCACTTAGTATCAAATAAATCGGGTTCATCACCAGTTCTTTCTAGTCTCCACTGCAGGAGCACGACCCTCTCTGTACTGCCAGAGCCATACTTGGCCGGAGCAGCCAAAGAATTTGGCCTACACTCTCCACGCTGGCCAGACGGGTTGGAGAGGTCTCACTGATGACCAAGCTTTGTTTAGCTTGAGTGTTCTTAGTCGCCTTCTACGACATCCACGGGAAGACTTGGAGTGATCCTTTTCTGCTCTGCGGGAAACCACACGGCTTTTCCGGCATTGTGTTTAATGTTTTTGAGAATTCGATATTTCGGCCCAGTTGCATGAGCCATGTTCACGAAAGAACTGTCTCATCAGTTTTTTCGTGAACATGGTAGCAGACGCTCTTAGTTTTTGCACACATACGCTCAAGATGTTGAACAAGTGAGAGCCACGGTTTTCAGAAAAGGCATGAAAAGATTTCTTTAGGGTCGGCAAAGCGTCAGCTTAAATATGGCAGCTTTTTTTGTACCGTTTCAACTATTTTTATTTATAGTTTACGAAACAAAGTTGGTCGAGGATTGAATGTAGTTTGAGGCAGTCAACCTTCAAGGATTTCACGCCATCTAAACGAAAACAAAAAAAAACAAGGTTTATTACAAAGCACTTAGGGCTTTATCGGCAAAACAGAAATATTTCAATAACCGTCATCACTTGATAGATGGCGCTTGAGTTCGCCAATATTGTTTGATTGATTGGAGAGGCCTGACCAGATTTCACGACTATTGCTCCCTACCAATGGTCGTTGTGAAATCTTGTTTGGGTGTTTTTTTTATATAATTCATTTATAACTTTTTCCTATGATCCTTTAAAATGTTTATCCGCTAGGGAACGTCGCATTCTCTCTCTCTCGCTTAGAAATAACTAGTGGGTAGTGGTGGTATCAGGCCTGTGTCACTCCCCGTTTAGGTATCGAAAATGTACCTACATTATTACTATGCGCGCAAGCGGCCCCTCCGGGTGGTAAATTCAGTTACACGAATCCTTTGTCCAGAGTAATAAGAATGAAATTGGCTTGCAATGGATGTCTAGGTATCTTTACGAAAAGTTGCTGAGTTCTGACGTGAGCTAAATTAAACCATATCGTTAGCCACATTGAGTAGATTTTTCTTTGAATTTCTTTGCTGAGTGAAATTTCTGTACGTTAGTATTATTTATTCTGTGGTGGTACAGACGAAAGATAAGATACCTGTGCCACCTCATGTAGTGCGCGACGCGCGCCGTGCCGTGGCACAGATATACAACTACAGGGTCGCGCGATATAAACTTTGTCGACAGTTTTTCTACTGAGGCATGTTTAGAGATAGAGATACATTATCACGTCTTTATCCCTAACGGGGTATGTACCAAAAGGACTGTAAGACCCAAAAGGCCACGTTTAGCTTAACACATTGCTGGACACTAAGCCAGACACAATAGAAATAACAATTGATTTACGTCTATAGACGTTAGTGTGTCCTACAATGTGTTAATGGTGGGCGTGAAGATTGATTTCTACAAAGCCATGCTTCGGGGAATGGTTAGGAAATATTCTTCAAATTCGAACACTATGTAAAAAAATTATGAGTCAAGTATCTATGGTCGATCAGGATTGGTATCGTCATAATCAACATTTTGGCTGCTGGAAGTCCACGGCTGGACGTCTTACGGACTGAACTTCACAATACACTATTATAAAATTCATTAGTATTAGATATACTAATGATTAAAAATTAGAATGAATTTGACTGGATTAGATTGGATTAGATGAGATTAAATTAATGTTATTTTTTATTAAATTACAAAACTCAAACAATTTCTGTTGCTTAATAAAATCAAAGAATTAAACAAAAAGTCAAATGAAAAATCAAACAATATATCAAACTTTTTTATTTACATTGAAATTTTTGTTTGAATTTTTGTTTGATTTTTCGTTATATACAAAAAATGAACCTTCTACTTTGGATTGGACAAATTATCTATAAAACTCGAAGAAGCATTCGGAAACACGCAGAAAGGTAATATAAGATTCCCCTTTAAACCATCAATACTCCTATATAACTAAATTACTTATAAATGTTCATAATTCTGGCATTACAGATAGAATTCCATTGCCAGTCAAAACTTTGAGAATTGTTTCCAAGTGCAATGAGGGACGGGGAGAGATGGGACGTGCCCAAAAGTTTCCACCTCTAATTGAAAATTTACGTGCCTACTTAAGAATTCTACTCGACATACGAGCACAGTTGATTTTATATTAATTTTAAGGAAACATGTCAGAAATTAAACGATGAAACGGGTCACCCATGAAAGATTTACAGGAAAAAAATTGTTTAAGTTCTTTCATTCATTCATTTTAGACATTACATAGATGAAATTCGTAAACTTAGTCTTTAAGATTGAATCCCAGTCGGGATAAAGACGTGATAGTGTGTGTGGATACATATATATGTATGTACTGTTCTTTTACAAAATATAATTATTGATATTTTTTCAAAACAAAAACCGACTTCATTACCAGAAAAGCTAAATATTCAAATAATTGTATACATAGACGAAATATATTTTCTAGTTGTTTTCGTTTAAAATACAAACCACATAACTGATTTTAACAAAATTTCTATGGGATTATACTATTATACCTGGAAAGTATACCCTTTTAAACAAAGAAAGAATTTTCCAAATCGGTCTAGGCGTCTTTGAGTAAACGGGGGACATACATAAAAAACTCCTTTTTTAAGTCGGTTAAAAATAAAGCGAAACTACTACTAGAAACTTTAAACTGATTAAAAAAATATATATTTTCAGTTTCTTAGAAAAAACACTTTAATCTACGGACGGAACATGCGCTTTCAATTTCTGAAAACGTTCAAAAGCCCTTTGTCCCTAAAATTATCGTGCGATAACGCTGGACGACTAATCGCCGTCCAATCTCCGAGGGCTATTCATGGCAATAACCGGTGTGATGAAACAGGGATATGTTGGAAGTTTGCTCGCTATACCAACTCTTTGGAACAGTATTGCCGATTGCGGCCAACCCATTTTGAGAATAGCCTTTTTTTATTATTATATATTTGAGTGCGTTTGACTAGATAAAGATCTAGCCTGATAGGAAACTAAGATGAGGTCTAAGGACACATAAATAACATAATATAACATACACGCAGACTCAAAAAATGCCTATTCACTCTTGCCTTGCAATCCCTGAATCATATGTATGGGGAATGCCTAGGAAAGTTAGGATCTTTTACCAGAAAGGAATTAACAACAGATGAATTTATTTTGTAAGGACTAAATGTAATGAATTTTTGTGAGTACAATATTTTCGTCAGCTTCATTAGACTTTTGACCGTATAATTTTTCAACATTAAAAACCGACTTTAACACCACTGACAGTCACAGAAAAGCTTAATATGCTAATACTTAGACGTATGTGAATACTTAGACTTTTTGTTTAAGGCGAATATAGAAGCAAATGGCCTTGAATTGGCGCCCCATTTGGAATAAATTGTTAACTCGTAAATATGGAGATCATTTCCATATTGCTAATCGTCAGGCACTAGATAGCCCTTTAAATTATTTCATGAACCACCGTTGAATGTATTTACATTAGTCCGTCTAGCTTTAAAACTTGCCTCCGTCAAAAGTGGCTACGGCAAGTTTTAAAGCTAGACGCATTACCAATAATAGTTTCAACGGCAGTTCATAAACTAATTTAAAGGGCTATCTAGTGCCTGACGATTAGCAATATGGAAATTATCACCATATTTACGAGTTAACAATTTATTTTACACTTCAAGGCCATTTGCTTCTATATTCACCTTAAAATCCAAACTAAACAACCGATTTTGATAAAATTCCTATGGGACTAACTGACAAGTATACCCTTTCAAACATAAGAAAAAACCCAAATCGGTCCAGGCGCTTTCGAGTAAACGGGGAACATACATAAAAAATAAAAGATTCCGACGAATTGTAAACCTTCTCCTTTTTGAAGTCGGTTAAAAATCAGTTTAAGTCAATATTTTTAAACTAATTTAATGGAGTTCCCATAAAAAATACTAAGTTATCGTCGAATAAACATACATACAAACGCCGGATATACCAAGTAGAGTCGGAGTTCTCTCGTTCAAAGTTACAAACGAGTTACAAGGAACACAGAAGTGTGAGCTTACAAAATTGTACGCTTCGCAGTTTTAAAAATTCTGTGAATCTAAAATATTAATATTTCTTTCTTCTACATAATCGTATTGATCTAAATTAAATTATTTATAAAAAATTACGTGTTCTGGAGTCCTAGGTTACGAGTCATTTGTCAAAAGGAATAGAGTCACTCTTTCTTTGACAACTTGTTACCCGACTTCGGCGAAGCCAAAAGGAGGGTTATGTGTTTCACTGCTATGTATGTATGTTCATCTCTTCTCTCGAATTTGAACGCCGTGTACACATTTAGGCGTCAGTCGGAAATTGTCCTGAAACGCCAACGACTTCTTAAGTTCTCCAATTTCGTATACTTGTCGCGGCGTATTGGGCACGCTTGTCAGTTTTTCTTGCGGCGTTCAAAGGGTTAAGGCTGGGCTGGGCCTGATGTGGATCATGTGGATAATCTAATAATTGCTCCTACTTCCACGCACACAAAATTTAGCCGAAGCGAGACAGCGAGACCATGCGGGGTGAAAAAATCACGGTAGTCAATGAGTTTGGTTTTGAGGTTTTTTCGTTTTACAAAGAATATTTTAAAGTTTTTTAAAAAATAAGACATTATGATCACTGCCTTATGTAGGTGATATATGTTTAATACAATTCTAATCCAAAATTACAAGGGCTAATTTATTGTATTTTTCTTGAATACTTTCCATTTTAGAATAATTCTGAGGTGATTTACAGACAACTTCGCCATTTTTTTCTATCGAGCTAAATTTTGAGCAATCGTGTTTCCGAATGTATTAGTATTATGAGTTAGTCCTAAACATTGATGTGTTTTGATTTCAAAGTGAGTATTTCGTTAAGATTGATAATATTTAAGATCGCTCTAAGAACTTTAGGGTAGTACGGGCTCTTAATGAGCGTATTTCGAATATATATATACATTATTAGCTGTTACTCTCTGCTACGCTTGCAACTGAATAAATGTACTTTTTCATTTCCCGTGTTCGGGTTTTATTTTTCAAACTATATCTTGCGTTCCTTCTGTGGCTATGACGGTGTCTCTAATCGATAGCACTTGAGCCGAGAGACAATAGCAGGCCGGGTTGACCTCTTTAATCGTATTTGAATAAGAAATATGTATACAATACAATACAATACAAAAATGTTTATTGCACCAAATAAGAAACATTAAAAATTACAAACTTTACGTATAAGTATATGTCGTAGCCAGATCGTAGAACTGTTCATTTCATGATATGGCCGACCTTTTCATGAAATGATTATTTTTCATGATATGGAAAATACATCACATCTGTGTGATCTGCCCAGATCAATGAATAATCAGCGTTTAACGATATGAAAAGCTAAACGCATGGCTACTTCACGATATGGTCAAACATTAGTGATCATATCGTCAAATAGTTACATTATCCACCGTTACCGAATTTTATTTTTGTGATGAATCATGGCGGCGGACAATTGTTCTGACAATAAACGGGCAAGTGCGAGTCGGACTCGTACATTAAGAATTCCGTACCACCGTACAATGTTTTAAAACGCTGAAGAAAAACGTTTCTTGTATGACGACCCCCTTTAATTTTTAACTTTATTATATTTTTAGTATTTGTTGTTATTGTAGTCATAGTAATACATAATTGGTGAAAATTTCAAGTATCTAGTTAATGCCATTATGAAGATCAAGTTAAAAACGCTTGAATTTTTAACTATTTTTTATTTTTAGTATTTGTTGTTATATCCGCCACAGCGGTGCATAATCGGTGAAAATTTCAAGTGTCTAGCTATTACTGCTAGACAGCTTCAGGTACGGAACCCTAAAAAAGCTAACATTAATTTGCCGAAAACGAAGTACACATTAAAGACACTGAAATTAAATAAAATTTTAATTTCATTTAAAATGATTGAAAAGTACCCGATCCAAAAGTTTCGTTCCTCAAAGTCGAAACAATTTTACACTTCAAAAACTCTCTCAACGAATCATTTGTCGCCGACGTTTTTCTCAATTTTCGCCTTTATTTATGTAAATAGCGAACGACATTTTTACTTTACATTTATTTTTTAAGGCCTATATAGAGTTAATGGATTTTTGAGCTCTACTTTACATAAACATGATTTATTACCTTCTCCAAAGACACGCAGTTTATTCAGGTGTATATTAAGTCTCTGAATTATTAGTGAGGCACGTTTTACTAAGAATAAAAAGTTTGTTTTCTATGAAGTGCTGAATTTTTTAGCTCGTTTGTTCTTTTTGTGGAGGGCTTTTAAATATGTATTGCTCTTCAACTCTATTAAACTTGAAACAAACAAACTTTAAAAGAACATAGACCGAAGTTTTTTTTTTATCAAGTAACTAAATACCTACCTAATTAATACTACGTCTCTACCGCCGCGACCGCCACTTTATTATTATCTTACAAATTTTAAAAGGGAAGTCCTCAGTAAGAATCAGCAAACATCACTTTTCTACATTACTGGGTTAATATAATTATTGATATTTTTTTAAAACAAAAAACCGACTTGAATACCAGAAAAGCTAAATATTCCAACAATTCACAACATTTAAAATTTTTGTATGTATGTATGCTTTGACGAGGTATTTTTATCTAGTTATTTTCGTTTAAAAAACAAACCACACAATCGGTTTTAATTACATTTCTATTCCAGGGACTTGTGGTCCCTGGAAAAGTATACCCTTTCAAACTAAAAAAGAACTTTCCAAATCGGTCCAGGCGTTTTTGAGTAATCGGGGAACATACATAAAGAAAATAAAAGATTCGGTTAAAAATGCGTAGCAAAAAGAATTTCCACCTAAAATATTGAATTTTGAGAGAAAAATCACCGTCGTCAATTCGGACAGGATGAAAAATTGGGTTGATATAAAATCAGAACCCACGAGATCGCTCCGTGAAATATTGCAACAAATTGAGTAACATTTCACGGCCCCTTGTTTTCATATGTCCTTTCTATATCTTTGCATACAGTTTATTTCCGTGCCCCAAACGTTCCCTGAAGAGTGTGACATAAAGTGTGTTATATTTTTTTTTACAATGATCCAGTCAATCATGAGCGAAAATTGACATGATTTTGCTGGATTTGGTCACAATGAGAAAATTCGCCGTGTTTTAGCCGTATGGTTTCCGGCAGAGTAGAATAGGACCACTCCAAGTTATCCCGTGGATATCGTAGAAGGCGACTTAGCGAATACAAGCTAAACAAAGCCTATAAACATCAGTGAGACCTCTCCAACCTGTCTAGCCAGCGTGGAGAGTGTAGGCCAAATCTTCTGGCTGCTATAGCTAATATATGGCTCTGGTAGTACAGAAAGGGTCGTGCTCCTGCAGTGGAGACTAAAAAAAGACCTGATGATAATGAGAAAATTCGACAAGAAAAAAAAAATCTCATCTCAACAAAAATTACTTTCTTTTCTTTCTGTACCGGTAACTAAAGGGTGTCGCTGCAGTAAAAAAAACGCTCCAGAAAAACGTCAGGTTCGCAATTCCCGGCAGTTTATGATGTGTAAGACATGTGGGTTGGCGCGGTTTAGTACAGCCACGTGGAAATGACGGGCATTCCACACTCGCGGAATACCGCATTGGCGGTGACGATATTGTGCTAGGCGGGGAGCGTGACACGCATGGGGAATTCAGAATATTAAGCATGTTTATGCACAAACATGCTCAATATTCAGAATTCCCCATGCGTACACATGTACATGTACAGGAGTGCTATTTTTCATTGAGGGTGTCAGCGAAACACAAAACGTGTAGTTTTCCAACTCACCGCTCGCGTTCCGACACATTGCATCGTATTTTTGAAACCGTCGTGTCAGCGATAAGTCATATTGTATTACGCGGAAAATATTATAAATTTATCAATGGTTTTATAACCATTTCAACAAAAATAAAAAAAAACAGCGTGAAACGGAACGGATTCTCCATTGAAGGTTTCTTTGACATTTGTACGCTACAAATTTCAAAATTACGAGTGGTCAGGACCACTCGTTGCAAATCCTTCGCATACGATCAATTCAAAAATGCGCCCATTTGGAAACACGCACAAATCTTTCGTAATGTGACTCCCTGAATGAAAAATAACACTCTAGTAAATGTACGCTTTTTTTATAAAAACAGGCATACGATGAAAAGGGGTTACCGCTAAAAATCTGATGTATAATTGTCGATTTAATTTGAAATGATATAGACTATAACCATTTAGCTATACATCGTTCAGTGCAATCTGCAATGCAAAGTACATGAAAAGTTCATCCATTAATATATCCATAGAAAGGCCCTTCAAATTATGTATACTTACTACATACATACATATTAACCATTAAAATAGCCAAGTCAAGGTAAAGTGCCTGCCAATGGTTAACAGACAGTAAAATAAATAATATCTGGTCCTTAATCTATGCTAAGATATAAGTAGCTTAAAATCGGTCGAAATATCCTGTAAAGGATGGTTCAGTCACGAACCTGAGCAAGCCCCTCCTATATCTTAATTTTTCTCTAATCCTCTAATCCTTAATAATTTTAGTACAAAATTTAATATTTAGAAAGATTTCAGTATGGTCCTACAAAATATTAAATATTATTTAGGATTGTTTGCAGCAAGTTCAATACATTTCAATTTAAAAACGGAAATTTCATCCTTCCCAAGAAAAACCGTTCGACTGATCGCTCATTTGTACTGAAATACCATGTTGGTTTTGCTCTCGACTTGGTATCAACACTACCGTGTCCATGCACAAGAATATTACCGGCAGATTTGAGAAAGGGGAAAAGTTACAACGGACCCTCACATATCACACGTCATAAACTGTGGCGAAAGTCTGACGTTTTTCTGAATACTTTGTGGGAACGAGAGCGTTCTATTTATTTGAAAGTATTTTTTACAAAGGAATGTTTTATAAGTACGTGAATACTTAAAGATTTTTGCGTCAACTCTTTCCTTAAACTTTTCTTTGACCTCGTATCCAAACACATTAAGACCGAAACTCCATTGAACCCCAGCGATAACTCGTGGGAAATTCGAACACAGGGTAGATAAAACCAACACGGGCAGTATGGCATGGGCGTTTATCGAGCGCTATCGACTGTCGCTACTTGGCTCAACGTTATAACAACAAACCTAACCTAATCCATCGCACGATATAAACTTTATCGTTAGCTTATCTACGGTTACGCTAAAATCTAAAATGTGAGCCTATAGACAGAAAACGGGTAGCAGAAATAGTCAAGTATATTATAATGCTACAAGTGGTCTGGCGGATAATAGCCTGTCGATCCCTTTTATGACATAAGTCTTCTATGACATAAGAGGAAAGAAAAGCAGCTGGTACATTCTACGTCTTCTCTTTGATCTCAGACCAGTGTGGGATAGCGGTTAGCTATCTATCTACTAATTTACTTAACTGTAAGCAATAGTGTTTTATGTACGAGTATGTCCTTACTGACTGCGTGTCTATCAATAAGTTACGAGTAATACATGACTTTAATATACTCCAAGTCCCGTAGTTCAATTTAGAAATGAAAGCGCTTTCCGTAAACCCAAACGTAAGTGATTACTTAAAGTAGCCGGGCGAAGTTGTTGGCAGGCACTTAGTTATTCATTTGAATGGGAACATGGGCTGTGCACGAAATGAGAACAGTACCTAAGTAAACTAAGCTAGATATTTACATGTCAATCATAACTACGAGGAAACATTACGGTCGAGAGAATTGAAAAATAGGTATTTGTAAAATCTATTGCTGTCGCGCTATGCCCGAACAATCTGTCGCGCTTTACGGTAGAGACAACTGCAGCTTGGACCGAAAATACATTTGAAATATACACAAAATCAAAGTTTCGTAGTCCCCTGATCTCTCTTAAACGATTCAATTTCTTTTTTCATTAAAATAATTGTTTTCTTTTTATAATAATAATCTCGTCAAATTTGTTGGCTAGATGTTTGAACACAGTGGAAAATCTTACCAATTTTTCAGGTTTATGAAGGATCTAATCTCTTAATATTAAGCAGGATATGCATAATCTGTAATTTATTTTTAAAAAGAAAAGTTCTCTACTGGTACTATTCGGCGAGGTAGCAGGGGAATACGCTTGTATGGAAATACAACCCATCGATTTCCTCTCAACGGTAACGCGAACGAATTGTCCAATAAATATAGTTGCTTATCATCTTCTGTACATTATTTAACAATTTTGTTGGTATTCTGATTGCAAGAACGCAAAATGGCAAGCAATTTTAGATTTTAATGCGGCAAGCGAAAATTAAAACGAGTAAAACCATGGAAAGATGCTAGTGAAAATAAATTAAAACATTCTCAGAAACGCAACCCCCGCGAAATTTACTGCTGAACAACTTTAAATGTAAAATACCT
This sequence comes from Acrobasis repandana, assembly GCA_963576875.1. NCBI lineage: Eukaryota > Metazoa > Arthropoda > Insecta > Lepidoptera > Pyralidae > Acrobasis > Acrobasis repandana. Next base: position 17,429,074 of record OY756227.1, read on the forward strand.
CTCATCATTTAAGCTTGGCGTTTAAGTGGAAGCCTCTGTACTAATTTAAGAAACACTTTCAGACCCTTTCTCCTGTTTATTTCGCTGTTGTCGTCATTTGTTACGGGGACTTGTAATTGAAACCAATAAAAAATAAAACTACTTTTAAACAAGTTAAAAAAACAATTTAGTTTGTAAATCTCAACATTTTGCTAAAAAATTTGGTACTAAATTAGGGCGAGAAGAGGTTTAAACATTTATGGGCTTTCAATAAAAAATTATAAAAATAAGGGCCGGAAAAAATTATTTTGTTTCATTTGGCAACCTCATAAACATTCAGGACTACAATCCCACAACATAAATAAGGGATTTTTTGCATCGTAATTTATGTGCATATTAAAATATGCAAAAAGTGTCTAATGGCTGTTGGAACAAGCTTAATGAAAGGTAAACTCATTAAGGGTATAGATAATATTTTGTTCATATAACAATTAAAATACATAAACTTTGCTGTCATACACTTTTTAGATATTTGGATATACATTTATTTTGCACTAAAACAATTCCAAGAAACCAACTAAAGGTATAAAATAAACTAATAAAGATACTAGGAAATTAAAAAAATCGATTCAACTACCAATTTTTAACCCCGACAAAAAAGAGGGGTGTTATAAGTTTGACTGGTTTTTACAGTTTCAGTTCAGTTTGGGTTTGGTCTGTCTTTCTGTCTGTCTGTTGCATTGTAGCGCTCGAACGGATGGACCGTGAAAGCAAGTTCCTTTGCGGTGGTTCATAGCTATGTTTGATGAAAATGGGTTCAGCAGTTTAAAAGTTATTGGGAATTAAGAGCCCGTACTACCCTAAAGTTCTTAGAGCGATCTTAAATATTATCAATATTAACGAAATACTCACTTTGAAATCAAAACACAGCAAAGTTCAGGACTAACTTGTTACTATGTTTCGAAAACACGATTGCTTAAAATTTTCTCGATAGAAAAAAATTGCGAAGTTGCCTCTAAATCACCTCAGAATTATACTAAAACGAAAAGTATTCGAGAAATACAATAAATTGTAAAACGAAAAAAACCTTAAGACCAAAATCAGCCTCATTGACCTGCCATGGTATTTTCCCCCGCATGGTCTCGCTGTCTCGCTTTGGCTAGAGTAAATTTGTGTGCGTGGAAGCGGGAGCAAAACTTAGACTATCCACATCACGCCCAGCCTTAAGGTGAAGATATAGGAAAATGGCCTTGAAGTGTGAAATAAATTGTTAACTCGTAAATACGAGTATGGTGATAATTTCCATGTCATGCACTAGATAGCCCTTTAAATTATTTTATGAACTGCCGTTGAAACTATTATTGGTGATCCGTCTAGCTTTAAAACTTGCCGTGGCCACTTTTGGCGGAGGCAAGTTTTAAAGCTAGACGGACGAATGTAAATACTTTCAACGGTAGTTCATAAAATAATTTTTCATCTCATCTATTCGAAAAACGATGATTTTATCCCAAATATTTGGGGCTAAAGTCACTGGTAATTCTCTAGACACTGAAAAGTAAAAAGTAAATTCCCTAGTCGTTAAAACACATTTGAAAACCGAACACGAATAATGTAGAATCAAAAATAATATTGGCAGTCAGCTAAAAAAAGAAGAATTTAGTTTTAAAATTATAAAATACAGACAAGGGCGTCGTGATTTTTTAAAATTGGAATACAACACGTTTTACGTGCATGACTGTACGTCAAAATGTTTTGGTTCTCTTGCATCAAAATAATAATTTATTAAAAACCAATAAAAACGCGCAATTGTTGTCTTTGATATACCTAGTAATTTTATGTTTTGGAACTATTAGGTTATTTTTACAACTATTTTCAATGTGACTAATTTCTTGATGAGGCCGATAGTAAATAAATATGAAGTTTAAGATGTGGTGGTCCTAGAAAAATATTTTCATAGTACTTCTTCAGTGAAAACGCCACCAAATAAAGGTTAGTAACTGACTGTTAAACTCTGATTAGGTATATGTAGGTATTCTACTTTCGTTATAGGTATATATTTGTTTTTTCTCATAGATGGAGATGAAAAGAAGAATGTGCTACACGGTGTACGGTAATAGTTTTAACGCGAGTGCGCTACTTTGAATCCCTCGCTTCACTCAGGATTCCACCGTATAATCCCTCGCTACGCTAGTGATTCTATTGTGGCATCCTTCGTTTCGCTCTGGATTCAAAGTAGCGCACTCGCGTTAAAACTATAACCTTCACGCCTTGTAGCACAATCTACTATAAAGGGCTATCTAGTGCATGACGAAGAGCAATATGGAAATTATCGTCATATTTACGAGTTAACAATTTATTTCAAATGAGAGCGCCACTTTAAGGTCATTTGCCTATATCTTCACCTTAACGCTTGAAAGTCAGGGCTTTCTCTAGCAAATATATAGACGGCGCTACAGATTTTACTAGATGGCGTTCTTGACAGTCTGGGTATTTTAAATTTGCGTAGCAAATAAAGTTGTACAGATACATTTTTTTATAAACATTAAACAATAACTAAAACAGACATTTCAAATGCTACTTTTATCATTATTCTATTTGTACCAGTTTTTATTTAAATTTTAAATTCACGTGTCCGCCTGTCGCAAAATTTTGCAAGTCAAACATGACCCAGTTTCGATATGCGAATGGAGCTAAGCCCCACCACGTGACTACAGTACAGTCGGGTAATGAGATACCTAGCTGACCAGGCTTACCTATATCAGGAATTTTCACAATATTAGCATCAAAATAATATTTGGAAAGACTGTATTTAAACCTTTCTGAATATTCAATTTTATGCTAATATTATTTCGGGTCTCGGTACGTTTACTGTGCAAATATCCAAATCATGACACAATGTTCAAATTCAAATTATTATATTTCGCAAACCCCCACACTTATTGGTTGTCCAATGTCCATGGGCACAGACCTACCACTACTAGACTTGCAACGATATTGCTAGAAAGAGACTGTCAAATACAGTACAACGTGAGTGTGAAAGAAACGCTGATGTTTTTTGTCTCTATCGGCGTGGCTGCTATAAGCTGGCCTACTGTCAAAATCTGGGCCAAACAAACAACAAAACGATCGAAGAAAGTTAATCATTTTAGGGATTTTATCATTTAAAAGGTGATTTATAAAAGTTAGTAACCATAGTGTGTTCTGTGACGTATGCAAAATATGGGTGCAGGCAACAATCAAAGATAGAAAGAGATGCACTAAGGTGGCCACGCACTATGCAGGTCTAGTAGTGGTAGGTCTGTGTCCATGGGTCTATATGATTATAATTTATACGAGTTTATCATGGCGGACTTGAATCAATGTAGTTTACACTATCAGACATCCTTATAAGTACTGATCAATAATAATGAACCCAGCTAAACTTCTTCCTTACTATTTTCCATTTATTTACATGGGTAAAGCGCAAAATATCTTTTCTATTGCGAGCCAACCTTTAACTGCTCCTAGACATTTCATATAATTTCTTTTTTATATTTTTATTTATTTAATCTTTATTGCACAATAAAATAAACGTACAAGTAGCGGACCTAATGCCATATGACATTCTCTCCCGGTCAACCGTTAGACCAAGCAGAATATATTTGTGGCTGGCGTAATAAAATTCACAAAAATAAGCATCTTATGCATTTTTCTTCTAATACAAGATCTAATAAAATATCATCATCATCAGGTCTTTTCTAGTCTCCACTGCAGGAGCATGATCCTCTTTGTAGTACAGACAGAGCCATACTTAGAGTAGCTAGAGGATTTGGCCTACACTCTTCACATCAGCCAGACGGGTTGGAGAGGTCTCACTGATGGTATATATAACCTTTTTTCAGCTTGTATTTCCTAAGTCGCCTTCTATGACAGGGAAAATTTGGAGTGGTCCTATTCTACTCTGCGGGGAACCACACGGCAAAATATACTGAAACTATTTTAAGGGTGGATTCAGTCCATGATACTGAACATCTTTAACCGCGGCACTTTGTACAAAAAAATCCGACTTTGTATGGAAAGCTGAAAAATATTTTTCATATTTCGATATAATGTTCCTTGGGGAAAGTTGTTCAGTACTAATGACTGATATCACCCTTTTCCAGTATATTTTGTTAGACGTTATACATCGTGTTAATGAAATAACGCAAAACCTCTTAGATGGTACCTCAGCCCATGTAACTGAACAACTTTTGTTCAACAACTTTCACGAAATCGAAAAAAAAAATCGGATTTTCATACAAATTGACTCGATCAGCTGATCAGTTTGTATGAAATTTTTTTTTTTTTAGTTTCGTGAAAGTTATTGAACAAAAGTTGTTCAGTTACATGGGCTGACGTACCATCTGAGAGGTTTTGCGTTCTTTCATTAACACGATGTATAGAGTTGACATACAGAATGTTATAAGTATTTTATTCGTGCATCTCTGTCACGGGCATATTTGTCTACCCGCACGCAGGGGTTCAGAACCTACGGTCGTTTCAGTTCGATTATTTCCGTTTACGATAATGGATATTGCTTTGGCCCGTTTTCCAGTCATACGCATTAATACTTATTGCTGATTAGATTCATATACAACGTTAATGCATACGGGAATTAACGCGAAACTTCCTTTTTTTTATTTTGCTGACGTTTCGTTCGGGTTTCACCGAACGTGGTCCCAGCTTGACTGAAGCAGCGATGACGCCTACGCCTTCCCCTGCCCGGTGTGATCTTCGTCCACCGTCATATTGTTCATTCTCCAAGTACCGTCACACACTACACTCACAGTGTCCTATTCCGTAACGCAACCGTATTCTGGTGGTTAACCGATTGTGCACCAAACCGGGGCTGTGTTTTGTTAATCACTGGATTCCACGCTGCTGACAATTTAAGGCCATCTTCTCGGTTGAAATTGTTAGGATGTTTCTTAATTTCAATCGCCTCACGTACCATCCTAGTGCGATAGTGGCAATCGCCAGCGAGGACTTGCGTACGATGAAATTCAATCCAGTGATTAGCGCCTGCTTCGAGTAGATGTTCTGCAATGGCCGATTTGGTGATTTGTCGGTTCTTTACAGCGGCGATGTGCTCCTTGATCCTCTCAGCTATAGTCCGCTTCGTTTGACCTATATAGGAAGCACCGCAGCTGCAATCCACCTTATAGACGCCTGTAGTTTGTAGTGGCAGCACATCCTTCGGAGTGCCTACCATGTTGATTACTACATGGTGTGTATACTGTAGGTATAGAATACGCTCTCAACATGGTTCCGATCTTATCTGTTACTCCTCGTACATAGGAGTATAATACCCGTCCGTATGCATTAATTTAATAATAATAATGCAACGCGATAGTTTAAAAGTATACATATACAACGTGTCACAAAAAGGGGGTAACAACCCGAAAGGGAGAAAACGTACTAACCAATGTAAACAACTTTTACTATGGGACCACACCTGAAATCGGGAAAAAAAAATCTGCAGTTTCATACATTTTGGCACGGTAGGTATTTAATCTAAATATATATAACTCAAAGGTGACTGACTGACAGTGATCTATCAACGCACAGCCCAAACCACTGGACGGATCGGGCTGAAATTTGGCATGCAGGCAGATGTTATGACGTAGGCATCCGCTAAGAAAGGACACGAGCGAAGCCGCGGGCAAAAGCTAGTTATGTATAAAGCTGCAGATTTTTTTTACAATATACTTTTCATCTGTAAAGTATGTTACTAAAACATATACTGATGGGAAAAACGTTTCTTCTTGTTCAGTCGAAGTGGTTTCAATATAGTTTCAATTTCAAATATTATTATATTATTTACATACACAAGTACCCACAAGTACCTATGTGGCCAAATTATGTGGCAAAATATATAAAAATTATAAAGTACCTATGTATGGAAAAAAATTTAAACGTCGAACACATAACATGAAGCCACAAAGGCACTGAAAGAAAGCAATTACTAAGAAACGTTTCAGATACGAGTACGTACTCCATATTTAAAACGCCCACGATCTGCCCACGGATTCTTCAGAAAAACGCTTTTCACCATTTCATTTCACCACACTTTCGGTTGAGTACCATGAAACGTAGAATGACCCTTATCAAAAAATCTGCTTGTAAGCTACATTGCATTTTTTATCTTAAGGCTGGACCTGATGTGGATAATCTAAGTTTTGCTCCCGCTTCCACGCACACAAATTTACTCTAGCCGAAGCGAGACAGCGAGACCATGCGGGGTGAAAAGATGATGGTAGGTCAATGAGGCTGGTTTTGGTTGTGAGGTTTTTTTCGTTTTACATAGAATATTTAAGAGTTACTTAAAAATGAAGAAAAATACTTTCCGTTTTAGTATAATTCTGAGATGATTTAGAGGCAACTTCGCAATTATGATTTTGAATTTTCTAGCTGACCTGACTCTGAACCCCGCGCAGATCGTAGAAGCCGATCAAGGGAATGGGCGAGAATCTGAAACATGTCAAAAGGCGATACGACTAGCAACCCATCTCTATTCTTATTCTCTTTCTACCTTCATGCCCACCATCACACCAAACGAGGCCTTTGGGTCTATGGCCCCGGCTCCGTATACCCCGTTAGGAATTAAGACGTCATAGTGTATCTGTATTTAATATATATTTTTTTTTATGTCATAGGACGGCAAACGAACAAGCGGGTCACCTGATGGTAAGTGATAACCGCTGCCCATTGACAACTGCAACACCAGGGGTGTAACAAAAGCGTTACCGGCCTTTCAGGGGGAGGAGGAGGGGGATGGGGGGGCTCTGGCCCTCACTCACCGAACGAAGCATAGAAGCGGTGAAGCTACTACTCAGACGTCGATTTTCTGTGAGAGTGTGGTACTTCCCTGGACGAGCCGGCCCATTCATGCTACCAGCAAAACTGAGTTGCGGTAGCGTGGCTCTACCACAACAAAACGGTATGTACGAAAAATCATACCCTATAAACTAGTTATATATACAACGTGGAAGGGACATACCCGTAATGAATCAAACCACGGCCTATATACTAGATCATTATAGTATAATGAAATTAAAATAACAATCGATAAACAAAAAAAATTTTGACATTCCCATACAAATTGCCCGAGCGGCTGCACACTTTTGTATGGAAATGCTGAAATTTTTTTTTGTTCTTTGGCTGTTATTTTAATTTCATTATACTATAATGATCTAGTAAAGACCGTGGTTCGATTATTACGGGTATGTCCCTTCCACATTGTATAGTTATCGGGTATGGTTTTAAGTATGAAATAAACTACCTTAAAAGTATATTTTTATATATTTTGTACGGCGCAGGCCGTATTTTATATAAAATTGTATCCTTATAGTATATACAATTAATCCTAAAAACACTACATGTTGCTGAAAATTAATGCTGAAACAGTGCCTTAGTTATTATTCAAAATGGCCGAAGGTTGCACACTCCGACACGTGAAATAATAATGTCGTCGAACAAGACGCACGCGTGACACTGCTGGTTTTATTTGAGTTTTCAGACAAGAACGTTACAGCTGTTATAGAATTCTTCTTTGCACAGTAGATAAAAGTTTGAACGAATTAAATTAAAGGAAGGATATCATTGAAAATTTTTCTTCAGTATACCCTTGATAAACCTTCAAACTATTTTGTGAACTACTGTTTACAGTTTTAAGTAAAAATGTGAAGCTTTTCTTCGCACATTTGCAAAAAAGCGGCCAAGTGCGAGTCGGACTCGCCCATGAAGGGTTCCGTAGCAGCAAGTAACATATTACGATTTAAGACGTGTTAAAAAAAAAAAAAAATTGGTTGCCTGTAAAGTCGGTATACGGGCGAAAGTTTTACGTGACAACGACTTCACTCCACTTCACTCCAAACTTGACTTCCACTCGGGCATGGTTAGCCCGCCTAAGAGCGAGAGAGACAGACATAAAAAGTGAAAGGCACGCGTGCCTCTCACTCGCTCTCATTGTGAGCGCATAACGTGAGCGGAGCGTAACGCAGTTTCTTGAAGTGTCACCCGGCTAACCAATTTATAAGACGTTGTCACGTCAATAACTATCTATGATACCGAAACCGCTATAGTTGTAATTGAAAGTACATACTTTGAGGTATACACCACATTTTATTCAGAATTATTTTAGTAATATTTCAAAAGTTACGGTGGGGGGACACCAAATTTTAACTTTGTATTAGATTATCTCAAGACTGGGGGGTTTGATCTACATAGTTTCAAAGCAGTTTTTGTTGCATTTTAACAGACCTTTTCAACGATACCCCACACGTTGGGGTTAGTCCAATTAAATTTTTTAAATTAACTTTTCGTTGTAAAAAAAACATTTTTTCATAATTTTAAAAACCAACTTTAGGAACTTCAATATAAAATAAATAAATAATAAATAAATATATAGAAACAAATTACACTGAGCTAAGCCCCAAAGTAAGTTTTTTTAAACTTGTGTTATGGGATACTAACTCAACGATACTATATTTTATGATAAATACATATATAGAAAAACACCCAAGACCCAGGACAATTTAAAAAAGGCCATTTTCCAACTTGCCCTGGCTGGGGATCGAACCCAGGACCTCCGGATTAGCGGTCTAGCGTGTTAACCATTACGCCACGCCGGCGGAGTACGAGCCCGGACGGACAGACAGACGGACGGACATGACGAAACTACAAGGGTTCCTTGTGGACTACGGAACCCTAAAAACGGTCACTTTTGTCAAATGTGCGAAGAAAAACTTTACGTTCTCGCATAAAGTTAAAAATTAAAGGGGGTCGTTATACAAGAAACGTGATTTTTTCAGCGTTTTAAAATATTGTACGGAAGTACGGAACCCTTGGTTTTTGTTATCTTAGAGTAAGTAATTTGATTTCGGCAATTTTGTAATGGGCATCGTGGGTTTGGCAAATTGTGTTTATCTTAACCTGTTTAGTCGGCATTTATATTCAGCCTGAGTTATATATAATTCAAAATGAACGAAGGTTCCGGGTTCCACGACACACCGTCCCGTAAAATAATAATGTTGGTTTGGAGTCAGGTCAGGCCAGCCTCTTTACGGGGTTTCATTTCAATTGAGACATGTTAATAGGGAAGGGATGAAAAGTATGAAAACGCTTGAATACTTTTCTGCTGTTAGAAATAACATTTCTCTTTACCATAATAAATATCAGATTTTTCTGTTCAGTCAATTCAATGTAAATAATAATTCTTTTTAGATATTATATGTGACGTTTCACAGGTAAAGGTACCTTATGGACGCTGGCACTTACGACATTGTGTTTATTTAAGCTAAGTTAATTGTTAGAATTGTTTTTCTAAACGTCCTAAGCGCCAGCGTCCACACAGTACCTTTACACGTGGAACGTCACATATATACGTGTAAAATTAACATCCATACGGCTGTCGTCGTCCCTCCAGAAGGTTGCCACTTTCACAGCGTTGTCTGTAGCCTCACATAGGTCACGCTTAGTGCAGCTGGTGGGGCACGATGGGCACTTAACTGTCATAGTTGTCAAAATATAGCAGTTAAAAAAATCCTTTTTCAATTCTCGTAATTAAGCAATTATTCTAGACCGCGATAGATCCCAGCATATCATAGAGGTACCAACCAACTGGACCCTCGGAAAACCACTTGCCTTTAAATGTCCTTTAACTTCTGGTAGATATTTCACAAATCTTCGACGGTTGCGTGTTTCTGAATGATTAATTTCCCAGAAACTTACCTGAAAGAATAAAAAAGGACTTCATATATTTCAAAACAAAAACCGACTTCAATGACTGTGACAGTCACAGAAAACCTAAATTCTCAACAAACAAAAATTACTGGAAAAATATGTCATCTAAGTAAACATGATGACATTTTTTCCAATGATTTTTGTTTAAAAACTTTACTAATGAACTAACTTTGATTAAATCTATATGGGAACAATTTCAATGACGAATGAGTTCTGAAGTAAGAAACGATAAAAAAGAACCGGCCAAGTGCGAGTTAAACTCGCGTGGAAAGGGTTCCGTACAACTGATTGAATTCTTATAGGTTTTCTTGTAATCTACAAGCAAACTATATTTCGTATTTTTTTCAAAATTTTATTCTCAGTAGTTTCGGAGATCAGGGGAGGGGAATAGTTAATTTTCGTCATTCGTCGTCATTTCTTTCATTAATGAAATTAAAAATATTTATTTTATAATTATAACAAAAATATATTTTACTTTTTTTTAAATTTCCTAATTTATCCCCCGAAAATGACCCTTATTTTATTAAAAAAAGTATTTATTTACTTTGCACATATGTGTTTGGTTCATATGATTACACCATCCTACCAAATTTCACTTGATTCGGTCCTGTAGATTCGGAGCAAAATGGCTGTGACAGATGGACGGACAGACAGACGCACTACTGATCCTATAAGGGTTGCTTTTTTTCATTTTTTGTACGGATCCCTAAAAATGATAATACCGAACTGATAACCTCCTCTTTTAGGTGAAGTCAATTGAATATACATATACTGAAATCAGTACATAGCGCTTGGCTTAAAAAAGTAGGTGCATTAGTTGGTCTACTGGTCTGACTGGTCTAAAAGTTGGTGCACTAGTTGGTCTACTGGTCTAATTGGGCAAAAAGTTGGTGCACTAGTTGGTCTACTGGTCTAATTGGGCAAAAAGTTGGTGCACTAGTAGGCCTACTGGTCTGACTGGTCAAAAAGTTGATGCACTAGTTGGTCTACTGGTCTGACTGGTCAAAAAGTAGGTGCACCAGTTGGTCTACTGATCTGACTGAACAAAAATCTATAAGGAAGATGCCTATTTTCTCACTAATCATTTGTGTGGGATTAAGTAATGTTAGTATGTAATGTATTTTAGTTTATTTACCTCTATACTCGCTAGTTTGAAAACAGAGCCGAGGTACAAGAGGCCAAAGGTTCAAACAGTACCAACTTTTCTTATATTCTTAGTTGTTTGACTAAGAATATAAGAAAAGTTTCACAAAACCTTTTTAAATTTTTTTTTTACATCTAATCACACCTAAAACCGAATGTAGACGCAATTACTACCCATAAACAATTCTAAGCATAAAAAAACATCTCTTGTCTCCTGCACACTCTACATAAACATTTCCTTTCTCTGTCTCACGTAATAGATTGTGTACCAATTTTATGAGCGGCGCTCGTAAAGATACGTAATAAATGAGGCAAAAGGTTTATTAGTACTTAATCAAATATGTAAAGCCTTTGTGTTCAAATCAAATAAATACTGATTTGATACACCGAAAATAGCACATTACAATACCAATAAGGGTGCCACTCCACAAGCTAAGAGAAGCTGTGCAGTTTTTTAATGAACAATTAGATTAACACATATAGATTGAGTAGAGTGGTTAATACCGCTTGGATCCAAAACACCTTTTTAAAATTATTCCAAAGTCTATTTTGGTAATTTTATTAACATTTACACACATTAGGGTGACATTCACCACCGGGTTTGCAAAGTCAAATTGTAGATATGTATATATTATATGGTATGTATATATTATAGTAGATAAATAAAAATTTACCTTTCCCAATTACTTCTACTTATCATTGTTTTCGGTAAAATGATCTACTTGTTTGTAATCTGTTTATTGTACAAATAATTAAAAACTTATTAACATACTCGTATAGCTCTATCATAAAACCGACCATTACAATATGTACAATACAATACATATTTGTATTTTTGCTGCACCATAAACAAAAGGAATTACAAAAAACATAAAAATGAAACAAAGGCAGATTTATCGCATAGCGTCAACTTTCATTATTACCTATATATGTCTTGTTCTTCACTAAAATATATTTTTCCTCATATGTTAAAATACTTCCGTATTTCCCAGGAAGGCTTCGTCACAAACTTTTATCAGTGTTGACAGTGAAGGCCTCCTAACTCTGAGAAAACATGGTTTCCCTAACTTCGTCGCGCCGCGGTGCTACGAGTAACTTTATCCATTTTTATACTTTCGTCGATATATCATTCCGCCACACGTAGATTATTTTTATTGCTTATTCTGCCTAACGTCAGGCAATCAATTTAGAAAGAGAATTTCCAATATTATTTTATGAAAAATGGTTTCTGAGTAAAAGGGCTGACTTGATAGATCAAGTTTACTTTAAAATTACTTTATTTTAGGATCTTTTTATTAAATAAAGATACTTATTATACAAATATGTAACAACCAATTTTAAAAATACGACGGTTTGTTTACTTTGAGCGTTAAAATGTTTTCTATCGACGAAGAAACTCGCGAAAAAAATACAAAAATGTATTGAAGAACAAAGGAGAGAAAAGACAAGTATTACAAATCATATAAAATAGAAGAGAGAAAAAGTTCGGGCATCTACGAGTACTACGACACGTTGCGTTCTTTAGGATATTACGTGGATTAGAAAAACACAGAAGAAGATTTTATGATCCAATAAAAGAAAATTTGAATGTAAAAACATATAAGGAGGTTAAGAACTTAGAGGAGGATTCTAGGTAATCATATCGTAGATATTTTAGACATGTTTTTATATTGTGTAGACATTGACTACATCGTAAATTATTTGATCAAAACTTCTAAATCTTTGATTACCTAATTTACGTCCCAAAAGACTCATTTTTTAATAATCTTTAAAAATGTTTGCTTGTGCCAGCGAGACAACCAAACAAGTGTAAAATGCCTCTTAAATACAAGAAGAAGAAGTTTCAACTTAGGCAAAGATCTGGAGAAGTAAAAAAATTGGGTAAAAATTTAGCGCGATTCCTATTTATGAATTCCGCCACATATATATTTTTCTCAGATTAGGGCGCACGTCGGCGCACCTTTGCGTCACAAATATATTTATTTGTTTAATGTTTATTTTCGGTCTGAAGACGCTCGCGAATTTATCAGCACGCCTCTTGCAAACCCTTGTATTATCTCCGTTAAGTTTTAAATAAATACGCATAAGGTTGATTTTAAATCACACAATATGTCAAATAAGACTGGTGTTTAACGTAATTGTTACAACGAGAGGCATTAAGGCGTCTAAATATACTCTTTAGCTTTGATACAAATGTGATGACTTTAATGCTACTGTTATGAGCAGTGAGCATCAAATTTGTCACTTTGATTTAAGATAAATAATACAAATAAACGGACAAGTGCGAATTGGACTCGCACATGAAGGGTTCCGTACCACCGTACAATGTTTTAAAACGCAGAAGAAACACGTTTCTTGTATGACGACCCCTTTAAATTTTAACTTTTTTTTATTTTTAGTATTTGCTGTTATGGCGGTCATAGTTATACATAACCTATGAAAATTTAAAGTATCTAGTTAGTGTCATTATAAAGATCGAGTTAAAAACGCTGAAAAAAACACGTTTTTTGTATGACGACCCCCTTAAATTTTTAACTTTTTTTTATTTTTAGTATTTGTTGTTATAGCGGCCACAGTAATACATATTCGGTGAAAATTTCAAGTGTCTAGCTATTACGGTTCAAGAGATAGAGCACTGTGACAGACGGACAGACAGCGGAGTCTCAGTAATAGGGTCCCGTTTGCACCCTTCGGGTACGGAACCCTAAAAAGTGAAGGAACTGATTTCAAAGGGCTCTCCTACGTGTGGTTTTTAATTATTTGCGTTGATTAAAAGATTTCTTAAATCAACACTTTTAAGTTTTATGTTCTTCTCACACATAAATATTTGCGTATAAATAAATAAGTAAATTTAGTCTTCTAGTTGTAAACCTATAATATCAAATATAAGAGGTTTTATTCCCGTATCTTTGTCTAAATAACATACTGTGACATTAGTTTTTACTTTGCATTGCAAGCATAACTATTATCGTAGGTGTATACACCTTTTTAACCCCCGACAAAAAGAGAGGTGTTATAAGTTTGACGCTAATATCGGTCTTTCTGCTGTGTGTGGCATCGTAGCGCTCAAATTGATGAAATGATTTCGATACGGTTTTTTACGTCATAAAAAGTTCCCTTGCGGTGGTTTTTAGCTATGTTTGATGAAAATCGGTCCGTTTAAAAGTTATCGAGGATAAACGCTTAAAAATCAGGGCTTTCTCTAGCAAATATATAGATGGCGCTATCCGTAGCCGTAGCGCACATGAAGCGCGACTTAATGTCCGTATCACGTCGTATCAATAGTTCCAGTTCACATTACTAGATGGCGTTCTTAACAGTCGGGGTTTTTTTAATTTGCTTAGCAAATAAACTTGTTAGTTTATAATATAAGGTTTATTGCAAAAGCTAGTGTATTAACATAGTGCAAGCATAGAGACAATCCATTTAGAATGTATTAACGCTCCCTCCGGGCTTACTGTCACGCGACCCCGTGCCCGTATTATACCAAATTACTACGTAATGCCGATGTACTTAGCTGATAACCTTTATCTTTTATTTTCACCACATTAGAGGCTTACAACCATATGTTAAGGCCGTACCTGAATTTTCAGGGCTGCCCCATTTAAATTAAATAATTTCAAAGAAAACGGAGACATCATTTAAAATTTTGCTACTACCAAGCCCTAGATAACCTTTCACAGTATTTTCTGAACTACTGTTTACAGTTTAAAGTGAGCACGTTAAGCTTTACTACGCACACGCTTTGGCAAATAGTTGGAAGGGTTATCTAGGACTTGGTAGTAGCAAAATTTTAAACTATGTCTCCGTTTTCTTTAAAATGGTTTATTTTAAATGGAGGCAGCACTGGATCCCGGAAAGTTCAGGTACGGCCTTATAAAGTATCTGTTAGTTCATTTAACAGCTTTTCTCTTTGAGAGAATAAATAAATATATATGGACAACTCACAAAGATAGATCTAGCCCCAAAGTAAGTTTTAAACTTGATAAATACATATACAACGTGTTAATGAACTAACGCAAAACCTCTCAGATGGTACCTCAGCCCATGAAACTGAACTACTTTTGTTCTACAACTTTTACGAAACCCAAAAAAAAATCGGATTTTCATACAAATTAACTCGATCAGCTGATCAGTTTGTATGATGTTTTTTTTGGGTTTCGTGAAGCTTGTTCAGTTTAATTGGCTGATATACCATCTGAGAGGTTTTACGTTAGTTCATAGATAAACATCCAAGACCCAGAAAAAGACCTTTTCCAACTTGCCCTGGCTCGGACAACAGATAGTTAGACAAGGTTAGGTTGCGGTTATTTCGTCCAAGTTCATCCTGATTTCATCCATAATTTTCAATAGCAATATAACCATGACGTAAGTCACTAAAAACGTGATACAATGAAGTACATTTTTATTATTGCTCGTGATGCTAAAACTATATTTTTGTGACGGGTTATCTCGAAAACTAGGAAATGAATTTTGATGGGGTTTTCACATTTATGTAGGTAGAGTAATTTTCCAGGATCTTTTTTTCATATATACACGCACGAAGCTAGGGCGAGCCGCTAGTATTAAATAGTTGATGACATCCGTGGTGTAATAGTTAACAAGCTAGTCCACCACTCTGGAGGTTCTGGGTTCGATCCCCAGCCAGGCCAATTTAGAAAATAGCCTTAAAATACATATTCTGTCATATATATATCTTGTTTCATAATAAAAACCAAAGATATCAGTTGACAAATGCATACCAAAAATCTCCTCGCTTCCGGGCTCGTGGCGGGCTGCGGCCGACCAGTGGGAAGGGCAATGGCCGCGCGTTTAGTAAAGTTAGTAGGTAGGTTAGCCATTTATTAGAAACTAGCTTTTGTCCGCGGCTTCGCTCGCATCCCAAATCCCACGGGAACATGACTGTTTTCGGGATAAAAGTCCTTCTCAGTACTCCTAACTATGTGTACATGCCAATATTGAAGACGATTGGTTCAGTAGATAAAAAGTGAAGTGGTAACAAACAAACAAACCAACAAACAAATATTTAAACTCACTTTCGAATTTATAATATCCCATTGACGAAGCATGTTGCGGATCAATATTTTGTATTAGATCGTAAATAGACCACATTTACATTAAAATTAAACTACAATTTAAAAAAAGATTTAGAAAAAAAATGTAATTTCAAAGAAATTGCATAGGTATATTTAATATATTTACGAGTATAATATTAGTTAGGAAGTTAGAATAATAATATTAGGATTTGGTAGAAAAAAAATGTCTTTCTAGGGTTCCGTACCCAAAGGGTGCAAACGGGACCCTTTTACTGAGATTCCTCTGTCTGTCCGTCTGTCTGTTTGTCCGTCTGTCACAGACACTAGCTAGACACTTGAAATTTTCACCGATTATATATTACTGTGGCCGCTATAACAACAAATACTGAAAATAAAAAAAAGTTACAAATTAAAGGTGGTCGCCATACAAAAAACGTGTATTTTTAGCGTTTTTAACCAAATCTTTATAATGGCATTAACTAGATACTTGAAATGTTCACAGATTATGTATTACTACGGCCGCTATAACAACAAATACGAAAAAAAAAAGTTAAAAACTAAAGGGGGTCGTCATACAAAAAACATGTTTTTTTAGCGTTTTAAAACACTGTACGGAGGTACGGAACCCTTCATGTACGAGTCCGACTCTGCACTTGCCCGTTTATTTTCTTATGGTTTTGTGTTTATTAATGATTCTGGTTTCAATATAGTTAGTTAGTTAAGATCTTTATTGCACCAAAACATAATGATACAGAATAATAGATTAAAGAAAACAGATGTCAAAAGGCGGCCTTATCGCAGCTGCAATCTCTTCCAGGCAACCGAGGTACTTGGGAGATGTTTAACGAAAACAGGTGAGGTGCGAAGTTATATGCAAGAAGAAAAAAGTGTAACTTGAGATTTAAAGCTGGCTAGCGTTTCAGCACGCCGGATGGACGGTGGTAGTGCATTCCAGAGTCGAACTGCCTTGACCGTAAATGATTTTCCATAAAATTCAGTGGAGTGTGTAGGCATTTTTAAAAGTAGATTTTCAGCACTACGTAAGTTGTGACCTTGCGACACTGCATCACGGAAAAAAACGAAGCGTTCCCTTAAATACCTAGGAGATTTGGGATTAAAGAGTATGGTATATAACTGGGAAAGGGTATGCTTTCCCAGTTATATACCATACTTACTACTCGCATGCTTGAGTTCAGAGCGGAATTGAGACACATGGTCGTACTTACGAAGACCGTAGATGAACTTAATGCACATATTTTGGAGACGCTCAAGTTTGTCAAGTTGCTCCTCTGTGATATTAAGGTAACATGTATCGGAATAATCAAGGAAAGGAAGAAGAAGGGAGTTTACAAGCATAGTTTTGGTGCGCATTGGCAGAAATTTTCTAAGCCTCTTAAATGAACTAAAAGCACAGAAAATTTTTCTACTGACTTCAGCTAATTGCGGTGCCCAATTTAGTTTATTATCCATCATAAGTCCCAAAATTTTTACTTTCTTACTCAGGCTTATAACCACACCATTAAAAACTATATATATATAGCTAGGTAGTGCAAAATGAACCTGTATTTATAATAATACCCTTTTTACCATTTGGCTAGGGAACCATAAAAATCGCAGCCGCCTAACAATACAAAGTAAGCGTTTTCAAACTGCGCCTTTCAAGAAATACTTCCCCAAAAATAACACTGAATGTTTACGTACGTTTAGCATTCGGTAACTGTTTAGTTTCCGCCCTGGAACCCTAAAGTTCGGCAGATTTAACTTTTGGGATTCCAAGTTTGGAATTCAGAACGTGAATATATATTTACTCGTATTGACGAAATCTGGGATGGATTGGTGATTTCAGGTTGTTCACGCGGACTAGGTCTCGTTAACTTAATAAGTTACTATTTTGTTCAATTTACACAGTGCAAGTTTTCTGCCTGTTGTATACAATTTAATTGAAGCAATAAATGATTTGTATGGTTGACTTATTGTTAAGACCAAGTCATATACTGCTTCAATTTAATTGATTGCAACACGCAAAAAAACGTGCAGTGTGTAAATGCACCTTAGAGTCCCTTTACCCTAGACTTTCCCATACAAACGTAGTCTACGTTTTATTTTGAAACGACATGTCAAATTTCGGTAAAAATTTGTAACTTTAAAGAAATTGCATATATCTAGGGTTATAATTGGTTTTCACAGTCAAAATATCAACTTGAAAGAAAATATAAGCTAGTATACATATATATTTACACTAGTATATTCTCTTTCAAGTTCATATTTTGACTGTGAAAACCAATTATAACCCTAGATATATGCAATATCTTTAAAGTTACAAAGTTTTACCGTAATCTGACATGTCGTTTCAAAATAAAACATAAAACTACGTTTGTATGGGAAACTCTGATTCCGTCTAGGGTAAGAGGACTTAAGTTTAACTTTCAAATTCGTTCATGTAAGGTAAGTAAGTACGCACTTAGAAATTACTTAGAAAATATCACTAGAATACCTACTGGAACGAAAAACACAATATGCTTAATCAATGTTATTGTTAGAATACTGATCTATAAACATATCTGGCGGCCATATTTGCATTCACGAAGATTTTCCCAGATAATGTTACTATGCTAACATTTCATATTCGGAGTTGTGACGTCACGTTCATCCCTACACGTGGAGCCTGGTTCGAATGCCTTTATTACGACCTATTACCCGATTCAGGGCTGCATAATGGAAATCCTGCGAAACGTGTCAGCACGGAAATAGCCATACATATAAAGGATTACTGGCCAATCGACCTACATCCGTTGCGAGGTGTATTGACTGTCTAGATGATAGATACCTAGATAATTTGGCTAAGTGTTTTTAACACAAAATCGGTTTTTCGGACTCAATTGCTGAGAAAAAAATACAGCTCAAAAACTTCCCCGAAGTGGATTTTTCTGGAAATAAACTCATCATCAATTTTATGAACTAGGTTCTTGCCGGTGGAGTATTTTCCATGTCTCCTTATTTTTGACCTTCCTGTACGGAACGACTTTTGCCTTTTCTTTTACTTCATCCATGAACGACCTTCTTGGTCTTTCTTTTCTTCTCCTAACTTCCACCTTTCCTTCCATGATATTTTAATGACATTGTCGTGCCGTATAAGGTGTCTAAACATCTTTCCTCTTCTTATTTCTATTGTATGCATTAACGTTTTGTTCTCATAGACCAATTCAAACGTTGCTTTTTTCCTTGCTGGTTTTACTTTGTTCAGCTTATCCTCATATTCGCCTTCAACACCTTATTTCAAAGGCTTCCAGACGTTCCCGATCCCTTATGTTCTTTGTCCATGTCTCACAACCGTAAAGGGCAATACTCCAAACGTACGTTTTTATAAGTCTTTTCTTTATTATTCGCGACAATTTTGAATTGAATATGTACATTTTGTCTTTGTTCGCTCTTTTAGTCATCGGTATCATTGCAACATTGTCTGCTTTACTCCTAGAGTCGTTTCTAATTATAGCCTTAGTACCTAAATCGATCTAATTTTTCTATTGGTCTATTGTTAAGTGTGATTAGTGGTTTTGGATTGGTTAGCTCTTAAACCAATACTTCAAACGCTTCGTCCATTATCTCCATCATCTTTTCTAATTGATGGCTACTTTTAGCCGCAGCTACTATCACCGTATCAAATAGATTGTTTCCTCGTTAAATTAATTTTACTCCACCAATCTTGCACTCTCTAATTTTAGTAATAGCGTTTTCTAAGAACATGTTAATATCATGGGTGAAAGCGGACAACCTTGCCTGACTCTTTTTTAGGGTTCCGTACCCAAAGGGTGCCAACAGGACCCTATTACTGAGACTCCGCTGTCTGTCCATCTGTCCGTCTGACACAGGGCTGTAATAGCTAGACACTTAAAATTTTCACCGATTATGTATTACTATGGCCGCAACAACAACAAATACTAAAAATAAAAAAAAGTTAAAAATTAAAGGGGGTCGCCATACAAGAAACGTGTTTTTCACCGTTTTTAACTCGAACTTTATATTGGCATTAAATAGATACTTGAAATTTTCACCAATTATGTATTATTATGACCATTATAGCAACAAATACTAAAAATAAGATAAAGTTAAAAATGAAAGGGGGTCGTCATACAAGAAACGTTTTAAAACATTGTATACGGTGGTATGGAACCCTTCATGTACGAGTTAGACTCGCACTTGCCCGTTTATTTAATATTTGCAGTATCAGTTTTATTTCTTTCTTGAATAATGGTATACAACTAGTTTTACGACTGGCCTGACGTCAACCCTCTTTGGGAATGCATTTTATCGTCAAATTTCTTAGGTTATAATTCTTATGACACTTCATTGCTTATGATACACTTTAAATATTTCTATTCTAAATTCAATATCTGTGTCCGACGGTTGGATCTGCGACCAATTACATTTACATTACGATGTTTGCATCGCGCCGGAGCAATTGCATTAAAAGCTTTGTACGGACTGCCTTTATTCCTGTTTTGTTCAGTGGGTCTGTGGGCAAATATGATAGAGCAACAATGGAAAACAACGAGATTAATAACATGCGAGGGATTGTTTGTGTTAGTTTTGAAATAACATTTACAAAGGAAGAGGAAGTACGTCGTCAGGTAATCGGAAAATATGAAAGTTACGAGTATTATAAAAAAGGTCTTTAAAAGTCAGACTATGTAGAATGATTTTATTTCTGCCATCGAATATAATTATTACTCAAAACGTGACCTTCTTAGGTACAAAAAACAACTTTTTTTTTTGCTAACATATGGTGTTCTTTTGTTGGGCATACGCATCACTGCCCATCGTGTTCAAGGGCAGCCTCTCTTTTGTCGCCAGCCTGCAGGGACCTACTCCGTAGTTATTTTGATCCACCTATCCGGATGCGGCACAGTCCCACTCTGACAAACGAAATAATATCAATACAATGCTTTATTATGACCTTCCTTAATTAACACCTTGACTGCCAGCATTGCAGGCACAATATATTTTTAATTGTTTGTCGGTCACCAGGTGAACGCCAGGGTGTTTAGACTTAAATACAAAAAATAATAAAGGAGTCAATATATTTTTTATACTACATCATCGGTCGCAGCATTCCACAAATTCCTGTCAACGCAAAAAATATAGAAGACAATATTGAGGCATGCGACCAAATGTTCCGAGCGTTTCTGCTGATTCACTATCTAAGAATGAACTATGGGTCCGCCGTACCCGCGATAAACTTGTATTGGATGTCCAGATATTAGAATTTATGGCTTTTTTATACAAGCACGAAGTGACTGGAAGTTTGTTTCGTAATAATCTGGCGAGCCAAGTCAAATGAGAAGAATAAAACTTTGTATGATTAAACACTATGCCATTTCAATAAGTAAATTATAAGTGTGTTGATACACATATCGACGAAGCCTGACGTGAATCACACAGACGTGTAAGCCCAGACAGACGGACATCGGACTCGCCCATGAGGAACCCTTCATGGGCGAGTCCGATGTCCGTCTGTCTGGGCTGTAGCAGCAAGTAACATAATATAAAAAATCTAAAGGTAAATTGCGGTTTACGATTTATGACGTATTAAAAATAACTATAGCTTTAGTTTTAATCGAAAATACATTTTTAGGTATATACTAGTACTACATTTTTTTCAGAATTATTTTTGTAATATTTCAAAAGTTACGGTGGGGGGACACCTCAAATCTTAGCTTTGTATTAGATTATCTCAAGACTGGGGGGTTTGATCTACATAGTTTCAAAGCAGTTCTTGTTGCATTTTAAAAGACCTTTTCAACTATACACGTTGGGGTTAGTCCAATTTAATTTTTTAAATTCACTTTTCGTTGTATGGGAAGGGCTGAAAAAAAAATCATTTTTTCATAATTTTAAAAACCAACTTTAGGAACTTCAATATCTATCTCTCCACCAATTTTTGTGACAATCGGTGCAGTAGCGGCGAAGTACGAGCCCGGACGGACGGACGGACGGACATGACGAAGTCCGTCCGTCCGTCCTATATGATATATAAGGGTTCCTTGTGGACTACGGAACCCTAAAAAGCCTCATAAATCTAAGGTTTATATGGCTTGGTTGGGGATCTTAAATAGACCTCATCGAAATTTGAGACCGCAAAGCTCTAAAAATAATTAAATCCTTGTAATGATTCCTACTTTAAAGATAAACCCTCATTCCGAGTGCTAGTAGACATTTTTGAGTATGTATTTGAGGCAAGCTGAAAACTTGTTTCCTTCCTATAATACCTCAGAACTGCAGACCTGGCTAAAAAGTAACGGGGCTAAATCAATCCAAACAGCATAGCCGGGTAAGCATACTGAAAGTGCCCTTGAAAGGGCATTTATTTTCTTTTCATATGAATTGTATTTCAAATTTAATAAATATCAAAAAAATATACTGAATGTACCTAATTGGAGTTTTTACATGTAAAAATAGAATATTTAAGGAGTAACAAAATAAATAAGCCAGATCATTTTCTTAAGTATAAGCACAGGCCGGAATCTCCTAAGGTACGCGCAATATGCGTCCCCGTTCCCCGTCCCCGCACCTCTCCCCCGTTTTCGCCTCGATGACTCACGTTGGCCGTCAAGAACCGGGGGAGAGGTGCGGGTGCGGGGAACGTGGCCGCATATTGCGCGTATCTTAGGAGATTCCGTTCTGTTTACTCTTACTGTATTCTGTGGTATAAGACAATACAGCGAAAAGTGTTTGAAGTTTTAAAATAACACTCTAAAGACAGTACAATAATTCGGTACCCTCAATATTATCAAACCCCTAATTCCAACGAAGTGTTGCGCTGTTCATTATTCATGCACAAACTCACGCTATGGTAATTCCTTCAGAAAGGTACTCTGTTTATATTTTTCCCAATTCTCGTCCGACGTTTCTTTTTACTTAATGGGGTCCAGAGGACTCTCGGGCGTGCCATTTCTGTCATTTCCAATTTCAATTAGGCTGTTTACAGTTGTTTTCTTGTATTTACTTTGGAATTTTTCACTTTCTACATTTTAGTTGATTGTTTTGAAGGTTTTTGGGGAGTTTAGGCTTTACCAAACTCGATTTAAGCTTCGACATAAAAAAGTTTGACCTGTGTATTTGTATATCTAATAGTGCCATCGTAGCTGTCAAACGGTTGAACTGAAGCAGTGGTGGCCCAGCGGTTTAGGTATTGGCTGTGCGTTTGTGAGGCACGAGTTTGATCCTCATAGGCGCGACTTGTACCTCTGAATTTGTACTCATGTAAGGTCATTTCCAACTACCACCATTGCCTTCTGGTGAAGAAAAATATTGTACGGAAACCTGCACACTAGTTCACTGATGTGAAATAATGACTATTGTTATTTGATGTAGACTACCTTTTGTGCTTCCGCCACCAGATAGTTCATGCAAACTATTGCTGGCTGGCGCCCACCCACTACTGTTAGTCCTAGCATACCTGCCAATAACAGTCCGAGCGTGCCCGTCGTTGATGCAGGCCCCTATGTGCCATGTGCCTATGTGACTGCAGCATCATCGACTGTCTGACTCACGACACGTGTTTTAACTTTACACGAGGCATCTTCAGGCACAAAACCAGCTGTGATCGTTCGGCGGTCAAACGACGAATAATCACTCGTCATTTGACCGCCGAACGATCAAGTAGTCTAGTAGCATGTAACTTTGACTAATGACTATTTTCAATAGATGACGGTCATTGAGCTACGACACATGCCTTGGCAGCACAAAAGATCTGACACAAGTTAACTATTAAGGTGGAGGTATAGGCAAATGACCTTGAAGTGGCGCCCTCATTTGAAATAAATTATTAACTCGTAAATATGGAGATAATTTCCATATTTCTCTTCGTCATGCACTAGATAGCCCTTTAAATTATTTTATGAACCACTGTTGAAAGTATTTACATTAGTCCGTCTAGCTTTAAAACTTGCTTCCGCCAAAAGTGGCCACGGCAAGTTTTAAAGCTAGACGGATCACCAATAATAGTTTCAACGGCAGTTCATAAAATAATTTAAAGGGCTATCTAGTGCATGACGAAGAGCAATATGGAAATTATAACCATATTTACGAGTTAACAATTTATTTCACACTTCAAGGCCATTTGCCTATATCTTCGCCTTAACAGAGTCGATAAGAGAGAAGAAAGGGTGAACTGAATTCAGACTCAATTCAAAGGTGACACCGAATTAATGACTGATCTATCAGATTTTATAAATAAAATTAAGAACAACTTAAGACCCACAAAAAGCGTTAAGCTTCTGTAGTGGGTCAGATGGACTGGACATAAACACTGAGACTTGCACAGAACACCAAGAACTGTGAACATATATCATACATCCAGGTCTTTTTTAGTCTCCACTGCAGGAGCACAACCCTCTCTGTACTACCAGAGCCATACTTAGCCAGAGTTGCCAGAGAATTTTGGCCTACACTCTCCACGCTGGCCTGACGGGTTGGAGAGGTCTCATTGATGTTTATGAGCTTTGTTTAGCTTGTGTTTCCTAAGTCGCCTTCTACGATATCCACGGGAAGACTTGGAGTGGTTCTATTCTACTCGGCCGGGAACCACACGGCAATCATATATCAAGAGTGGGCAAATGCTTGTAGTATTTCCCCGTGCTGAAAATCGAGCGCATGACCTCAGGGCGAACGAGCGTTGTTTGAGAACAAAACTAAGTTTGTAGTAACGTGATAATACGCATATACAAGCATAGTATTACCACAGAGTAATACTACGTACAAGTATTATGTTACGTGTCTTGTTATCTTATTTGAAGCTACGTAAAATAGATTCGAATAAGATACCTATTTACGCCAATAGTAGTTAGTTTAATATAGTATAACATAGTGTCAATGAAAGAACGCAAAACCTCTCAGATGGTACCTCAGCCCATGTAACTGAACAACTTTTGTTCAAGAACTTTCACGAAACTAAAAAAACAAATTTGAATTTTCATACAATCTGATCAGCTCATCGAGACAACTTGTAAGACAATCCGATTGTTTTTTTTTGGATTTTGTGAAAGTTATTGAACAAAAGTTGATCAGTTTCATGGGCTGAGGTACCATCTGAGAGGTTTTGCGTTCTTTCATTAACACGATGTATTAGGTTTAGCCATGCCGCCTCCGCCGGGGCCCGGCAGACGTGGGAGACCCAAGAAATGCTGGCTTGACGTCGTCAAGGATGATATGCGGGCCAATCATCTTACAACGAAGGATGCTCAAGATCGCGCGAAATGGAGAAGGAAAAGCCGGAAAGCGGATCCTGAGCTTCGCAGCGTTGCAGCTGTGGATGCAACTGGGAATACGCTGAGATGAGAGAGAGAATTTAAGGTTTAGATGTATTGAATAGAATGGAGACGTCACCATGTAAGGAGTAGGTTTAAGAACTATGTTGCCACTTCAACGAGCTAATCCGCTGGGATATATCAGTGACTTTTGTTCTCCTACGAATTTCCTCATTTCTGATTGGATCATGTAGAGAAACACCAAGCATAGCTCTCTCCATAACGCGTTGAGCGACCTTGAGTCTTTTTATGAGACCCATAGTAAGGGACCTTTATAAAAGGTCCCTTACTATGGGTCCAAATGTACTTTAATTTAATACACCGGATATAAAATGGCTATTAAGTTCAGGGGTAGTTTTTATTCCCTTATACGGCTTCAGCCTTTTATTGAAAAATACGAGAAGATAGCCCATGGCATAAATCAACAATGTCTTCCTTATCAAAACTTAATCTAAACAGCTTTTCCAGGAAACCCTTTTTAAATCCAATAATAAAAGGTTGGAAAAGGAATATTACAAACGCATACAAATTGTCTGTTATAACTTGTTGTTGTATCGGGTATGCTAAACAGTTTAGATTCGCTCTTTACCGTCGGCAGAATATTAATAAGGTTCTACAATTTTCGGGAATGATTGGGAAAAGAATGATATAAATAATAAGAATAATACCCCATATAACAATAACCCCTTTTACTCGTATACAACTAAACACGCGTCGCGAGTCACATTCGCCCTGAGGAAGGCCTCGAAGGACGAAACATGTCGGCCAGTCTTTTTACGTAAGTTGGGTAACTTACGTAAAAAGACCGGCCGACATGTGAATGGCATATCAATAAACACGCAAATGTGTACATGGCCTACCTGACAGTCAGTTCAGGAGTTAACGCGAGCAGGATTTGAACCTGCGGCCTTGGTCTAAATACGACCATTCTCTTCCAGCTGAGCTGCCGCGTTCATAATCTTTAGTTTGAGTACTTTAGTACGTTACTTGAAATAACATAAAAGTGTACTGACGTCTAAAAACTCTATCTTTTTTAAAATTGCGTATTACACGTCATCTCTTCTTAATCTGCCAAAGGGTGAAAAAAAAAGAAAAAAAAATCTCCTATATACACCCTAGTCAACGTCTGAATTTGAGACTTTTAAAAGATTCTTCTATAAAAGAAACTTCTTCAGTGGTTTACATATACTTACATAGCTAATTCTTTAGAAATATACTTCAATTAAACGTACTTAAATGGCGCAGGATCCACTTACTAAAGCAAAACCTCAAATGAGCAGACGGCACGATGCACTTTAAACTTAATGATGTGAAATTACTGCGGTGAATGCTCAAGTTTTATGACTAAATTTAAAATTATAATTTATTTGAGTCCTGTAAAAGTGACCTTTTAACAGATGTGAACTCTTGAGTTTTGCGGTTTTGTTTGATTAATTTTTGGATTTTGTTCACTGTATGAAATAATAAAGTCGCATTTTCTTCAAGCTCTTAGGCGATTATCACACTGCCACGCATCACGCTGCATGTTGCGTTTTCTGGATGCATTTTCTGTGTGTTGGACTGTGCGTGTTTTCTATACAAACGAGATACTTACAAGCAACGTTAGAACACGCATTCACGGGCTACGCTGCGTAGTGCGGGGCAATGTGAGAATCGCCTTATTCATAAAAAATATCAAACCCTTTATAAACAGCAAACGAAATAACAATATTTGCAAGAAAAGAGTTGTTTCAATCTTATTTCATTCTAACATAAAATCGTTTACTTATTTATCTTCACACCTACCAAATTCCTATAAAGTTTATTCCTATACAAAAACATTTTAAATTAGTAGGTAAAACACCTTGTCGGTGTAGGCATACTGACCCGTTCTTTATATTGAACAATGTAAATCTTTCGGCGTGAATAATGTGAAATAAAGTCTATTGTAAATCTCTTCGCAGTGAATTATCGACGAATTCAATTCGGGAGATCGTGCCGGGCCTTGGAAGACAAACGATCAGATTCTGAATAAGGCCCAGGCCACATCAAAGCGCGGGCGATTCTCAGGACACTGAAATAGGCTAGTTAAAAAAATGACCTAGATGTTCAATAAAATTACATGTCTAGCATTGTTGTAAATCCAACATTGCCGCTGCCACAAAACTGCGGATTACATTTTTTACACAACCCCCTCAATATATGGGTATCAAATGTCTAGTAGAATAGAGTTTACTATCATAACTATATAAGATTTTTTATTTATTAATTGTTAAATGGTTTTATCGGTACTAAACGCTAAAATGTATCTTTTTTATTTCTGCAAAAACTTCTTTTAAATAATACTGAAATAAAATCAACGCAACATGATACGAGTATTTATCTGTTCTTCCCTATGGTTGACTGGGAGAGAACGGTTTTAGCGTTAAGTCCGCCAATTGTTAACAATTTTTATTGTGGAACAATGAAGTATTTATAAAAATAAATAAATATAGTGGGGCGCTTCTAATGTATATCCGCTCTGACGGCTTGAGATGATAGAAATTGACGCGCCCCGCGATTTTATTTTGAGATTATATAAATTCGACGCACCCCACGTTTTTATTTAAGTACTCCTATTATTCGATTCGAAAAGGGTTTTTGCAGAAAAATATGAAAGTGAAAGCAGAAAATGTAACGAAGTAAAAAGAAAAATCGTTTTCAATCAAACTCCTTAACTTTTGTACTTTGCATAAAATTTAAACTTTCAGAAATCCTTTTTAAATATTACACAAAAGTATCCGTCCATCATAGTAATTTCGAAATAAAATTGTTAATGCATTTTCAATTTTCTTGAATAGCATTGTGTGTTAGCTTTAATGTACGACAAATACATTTCGAAGATAACTTTTTACAAAGAAAATATCCCTTTGTGGTCAGAAATAGAATTGGATGGAATGAAAATAGTTTTATTTTATTAAAAATAAAAATGGACATCAATGAAATTCGTACGGTAAATGAATCCATAGTAGAGATATCAATCAGTATATTGGTTCGTTTAAATGATCTAAAGTACGCAACTGATTTCCAACTGGATAATTTGGTCGAGGTGGATCGCTACGCTAGTATTGTACTTAGTACATACTTACTATGTCCTACAAGTACAGACATACCGGATATAAAAGATTCAATAATAGGTTATGATCATACACTGTAGCGAGGTGCTACGGAGATGTAGATCGTAGCTAAGCTACGAGCCAACAAGAATGCGCTACACATAAATGGAGCTTGTATCACTTGTATTTTGCAGCCATCTTGATGCTGATAAATCAAAATTTTTAATTTTAAATTTTACTCTAGCCGAAGCGAGTCAGCGTGCCACGCGGGGAGGGTACATATAGGTACCTTGGCTGGTTGTCCTTTAGTCACTAATATTTAAACCATTTTAATTTTTTTATCTGTTTTATAAATGTTTCATATTTTTTTGGGATATAGGCCATATTTTGGAAAATTTCCCAAAAATATGGGCATAATGGCGGCGTATTTGGGAATATTTCTCTATCTCTCATCACAGCGTATTCTCAGTTGCATCCTCAGCCGCAACGCTGCGAAGCCCGGGGTTCGCTTTCCAGCTTTTTCTTCTCCACTTCGCTCGGTCTTGAGCATCCTTGGTTGTAAGACCAATAGCACGCATACCATCCGTGACGACGACGTCAAGCCAGCATTTCTTGGGTCTACCAGGTTGCCGGGCCACGGCGGAGGCGGCATGGCTATTCATTTGTTTTCCCCGTAGCATGCCGGTTTTTGCAAGATATGACCGTACCAGCGTAGGCGACTTGCTTGTAGTTTGTCTTCTATGTCACGAACATGAAGGCTGCCGCGGATGCGGGTGTTTCTCACGCTCTAATATTTGACACAAAATATTACACACACAAAAGTAGATAAATGTAAAAGCAACACCGTTAACCACGGTTTACAAATTTTTAATTTAGATATTATTCCGAGCATGTTTCTGCTGTATTAATCAATAATTAACAAATCATGTAACCTTAAATAGTGCAAATTCAAGTGTAATTTCTATCCCAATCGAACATTTATCTCAGACAATACCATCAAGGAACATAATGGCCAGCTTTATAAAGCGCCATTCTCACCAACGGATTTAAATACGAACATCTTTTACTCTGATCGTTGCAGTTAGGTGAATTAGGTAATATAGGCCGTAAATTTGGTAAGAAAAAAAGGAAAGGATAGTTTTGGCATAGGCAAAAATGCTGCTTTGTTTTATAATTTAAAAGGGTATGTTTAAAAATTGTCGTGCCCAGGAGTACTGCCTTCTGAATCGGACTCTTGAGCCTGCTATCTAGCGAGTGTCTTAAGATGTTGGTCAAGACTTTTATAATTATAATTTTTATTAATCTCAAGTTATGTACGTACCACTAGCAGTTCTGCCTTCCTATTAAGGCCATACTTGAATTTTCCGGGGTCCAGTGCTGCCCCCATTTGAAAATAATTATTTGAAAGAAAACGGAGATATCATTTAAAATTTTGTTACTACCAAGCCCTAGATAACCCTATAAACTATTGCATGAACTAAGAACGTGAAGGAGAGTTTTTGGCGGGAAGTCAAGGGGTTAGGTTGGGGTTTTCTTTAAATTATTTTGCAAATTGATATTAGTGGACTTTATAATATGAAATTGGTGTTGTTTGGTGTTATAAATGCTCATGCTCATGAACAATATGTGAAATAGTTAAGGTGGACAGTCATAGTACGGCTGTAGTGATATTTGTTTTGCGGACTGTGTGGCGTCTTCGGGCGTCGTCCGCCACTCAATTGGCTATGAAAACCAGTGGACTCGTATAGATTTGTCGCCAGAAGCTCCCTTAAAGCAATCAAAGGCCTACACCAACCTTTGATTGTAACTTGTTAGGAAAAAAGAATTTCCCACGTTTTATTAACTTGTTCCTAACTAAATACGCAGTAGCGTCAAGGCATTATTAAAAAAAGAACGTGAAGCTTTTCTTCGCACATTTGCCAAAAGTGGCCGTTTTTCGCAAATGTGCGAAGAAAAGTATTATAACTCTCGTCCAACTGGTCGACTGGAAGAGATACCTTGGGATAAGTCCACCTTTTGTACCATTGTGTTTAAAACTATGTGTAATTGCTGTGTTATATGTACAATAAAGCATTTTAAATAAATAAATAAATGAATAATACTTGAGTTTTCGACCAAATGTTTTTGATAAACTGTATTCGAAGAGGCGTAGGCTAAAAGTGACCTTTGGGTCATGCCGCCCGGGGCAAGGTATACACGACCCATGTACCTGATACATCTACATGTACCTATATAATACGAGACTATGATAAAGCGAGATATGTTTGTGTATAATTTACGAGCTCATCATAAAAGCAATTGCGGTAGGCGGATATTAGTCAAACATCACAGGGCTATATAATTTCCTTTCAAAGGCAAACCAATATGTCATAGACAGATGAACTAAGCATCATGTTAATATTGTCAATCAAGAAATCAAATATTTATTCAATACCTAATTATTTCTTCTATGGCTTTTACTAAACTTATTGACGTGTGAAAGTGCCTACACGTCAATAAGTTTAGTATACATGACGTGTCATGTTTATTTATATTTAAGTGCTGCCCCCATTGAAAATAAATTAATTCAAAGGAAACGGAGATACCATTTAAAATTTTGTTTCTACCAAGCCCTAGATAACTAAGCCCGAACTCGACGGGGTTGCGTCGTTTTTAGGGTTCCGTAGTCCACAAGGAACCCTTATAGTTTCGTCATGTCCGTCCGTCCGTCTGTCTGTCCGTCCGGGCTCGTACTCCGCCGCTACTGCACCGATTGTCACGAAAATGGTGGAGAGATAGATATTGAAGTTCCAAAAGTTGGTTTTTAAAATTATGAAAAAATGTTTTTTTTTTCAGCCCCCCCCTCCCGTACAACGAAAAGTGAATTTAAAAAATTCAATTGGACAAACTCAACGTGTGGGGTATCGTTCAAAAGGTCTTTTAAAATGCAACAAAAACTGCTTTGAAACTATGTAGATAAAACCCCCCAGTCTTGAGATAATCTAACACAAAGTTAAAATTTGAGGTGTCCCCCCATTTGAAACATTACTAAAATAATTCTGATAAAAATGTGGTATATACCTCAAAGTATGTACTTTCAATTAAAACTATAGCGGTCTCGGTATCATAGATAGTTATTTTTTAATACGTCATAAATCGTAAACCGCAATTTACCTTTAGAACTTTTATATTGTTACTTGCTGCTACGGAACCCTTCATGGGCGAGTCCGATTCGCACTTGGCCGCTTTTATTGATAGATTCTATTCTATAGTGGTGAGGCCTAAATACTTATCAAGACAAATGTTATAAGCCCGAACGCGACGGGGTTGCGTCGTTTTATTGTACTGATCAGCTTCTTGTTATAATAATATTGCATTGTCACATGTGACTTACATTAGCTTACAAAGTTTCATCTCAATCGGAAACCGGATATTGGCACAAATTTATCTCGGAAGCTTGCAACCCAAAAAACTAATAACAACAAAGAAGCTAAATAAAGGCTTGTAAAAATCCAACGAGTGCTAGTTTTGGTCTTCAGTATTGCACATAAGGCATCATTAATGAGAAAAACGTGGCATGTGGCAAGGTGGTCACTGGTCACTAAAATAAAATAAAAAAATCGACTCGAAACTAAGAACAACTTTCGTATAATTGGTTCTACTCGAACCTTGTAACCTGACAAGGCTTCTCCAATAGACTAAACGCATACACGGACAAAGTAGGGTAACAATGAAAAACTTGCAGTAAACTTTACCCATTAACACTAAAGAATGTTTGAGCAACACACGGCGACAGCCCTAAGCCCGCGTTAAGTGTGGTTCGAGGGTAAACCCTCGTAAGTGGATATACGAGGCTTCGGAAGCCGTGTAGCCTCGCCGTGCTAATTCTTTGCATCGTAACTCGAGGTGACTGACATGGTCATGTGGTTTTGCCTGACTACAGGCAGACTACAAGCAGCGAACTATTATACTATAAAAGGGCCGGCGCACATATGGCGAAGCGCAGCGCAGCAAATTTTTCACTGCCAAAGTATTATCGACTTTGTGTGCGTTGAAATATAAATCGAATACGAACTACAGTCACAGAATAAATAATAATAACGTACAGAAGTCTCACTCAGCAAAAAAAATTAAAGTAATACTACTCAATGTGGCTAGCGATATGGTTTAATTTAGCTCACGTCAGAACTCAGCACCTTTTCGTATAGATACCTAGACATCCATTGCAAGCCAATTTTATTCTTATTACTCGGGACAAACGATTCGTATAACTGAATTTACCACCCGGAGGGGCCGCCTGCGCGCATAGTAATAATGTAGGTACATTTTCGATACCTAAACGGGGAGTGACACAGGCCTGCTACAGTACAGCACAAGTGTCAGCGACAATATGGCGGCTCCCGCCCGAGCCGTGCGTTGTATGAAAAGACTAAAACGACGAGTTGTTTTTAAAAGACTAACGACCCGAGTTCTTTGTAAAAGGACTCGCGCCTAAGTCATGTGTAGATTCAACCACGGCGGATAGACAGACACATACACACTTGGCAAACTAGAGTTCCTAGTGAGGGAAAAAGAAAAAAAAAACAATGTTTATACTTTCGGAGTATATTTTATTAGTTAGTTGTTTGTCAAAACGTGCGCCTAAAGGTAAATAAATAAGGATCGAGTCATTTTACTCTTTTAAGCCTGTTAAGTTATTAGACTTAAAAGGTTAAAAGACTACGACTCAAATTAGTCGTGAGTCTTTAGTCTTATGACTCAAGACTTATGGGTTAAAAGACTAGTCTAGTTGTGAGGCGTTTAAAATGAGTCTAGACTTTTTATAAGCCTTTAAAGACTCAATATTTTTCATCACTACCACCTGCTTGAATGTACTTTTGATGGGGGCATTTTTGCGCTTGACTATGTTTCCGAGCTATTTCGAGCAGATTTTTTATGCCTCTCTTATCCAAGTTTTAAACGTCTGACGTAGTCTTTAGTCGTAATAATATCACGCCTTTCTCCCTTCTCAATATAGTCTTATTATTCAAAGTAATATACTTTAATGTAAATATATATTATTGCTTTTGGACCGCACAAATTTCTTTGCTTATCCCTATGGTTGACTGGCAAAAATGAGTCCGCCATTTGTTAAGGCCGTACCTGAATTTTCCGGGGTCCAGTGCTGCCCCCATTTAAAATAAATCATTTTAAAGACAACGGAGACATTATTTAAAATTTTGCTACTGCCAAATCCTAGATAACCTTTCAAAGTATTTTATGAACTACTGTTTACAGTTTAAAGTGAGAACGTTAAGCTTTACTACGCACATTTGCGAAAAACGGCCACTTTTGGCGAATGTGCGTAGTAAAGCTTAACGTTCTCATTATAAACTGTAAACAGTAGTTCACAAAATAGTTTGAAGGGTTATCTAGGACTTGGTAGTAGCAAAATTTTAAATGATGTCTCCGTTTTCTTTAAAATGATTTATTTTAAATGGGGGCAGCACTGGACCTCGGAAAATTCAGGTATGGCCTTAAAAGTATATTTTTACTTTGGAACAATAAAGTTTGATAATTAAAATAAATAAAAAACCAAAGGCCAGGACTGACGTTTGATCGGTTTAAAAAGTAAATATGAATTTATCATAGTATCGGACTCATGATGGCTTGCTTCTAACAGCCTACATGTGCTGAACTGCGCTCGAAATACTTCGATCAAATGTACGTTTGACGGTTTTTATTCCTTTATTTATAGGATTTGTAAACTGTCAATTTTTATAAATCGATCTCATCAAATCTATACTAATATTATAAAGCGGAAGAGTTTGTTTGTTTGTTTGTTTAAACGCGCTAATCACAGGAACTAATGGTCCGATTTGAAAAATTCTTTTTTTGTTGGGTAGCCCATTTATAGAGGAAGGCTTTAGGCTATATAACATTCCGACAACCACGCGAACGAAGTCGCGGGCACAGCTAGTAGGAAATAAATAGCATAACGGACATTGGAGAATTACAATTTTTGGGTACTTGACTGTGTTTAATTTTGTACCATATTTTTTACGAAACAACAAATAACACTAAAAATAAATCGTTTTCTAAAAACAGCAAGAAAATTGGTTACTAAATGAAGCAGTAATTAGCATTTCAAATATTACTTATAATGAAGAAAAGTGGAAGCGTGGTGGGGATATCTAGACATCTATCTCTTTCGGACGCGCGAAACCTTATGGCAGTGACGTCATATTTCTATATGTGCATCCTTTTTCTGTTATTTGACAGTTTCCCTTTCCACCAGATTTCTTACTAATTTTTGAGCGGATAAAAAAAAATCTTTTTGTTTTCGGTTTCAAATTATGTTACTTTTTGATATAAATAATAAAAAAAAGTCTGTTCATCAAGACTTTATAGTTTAACCTGGTGGTTCTGCGAGTAGTAGACCTCGCGAGCTTTTATAACCATGCAATAACCGACACTTTCCCTCTTCCCCTGACTAAGTAAAGGCATTTCAGTGAAATCCGTCAATATATAATGCTACAGCAAACTTTTCCCCTTTCTCCTCCTCCACTTTTTGGATTTTTTGCAACATCGTGTGTAGAATGAAGTCCTTAGTGTTCTTTTCAGATTTGATTGAAATCCGTCAATAAATAACGCTATAGTGAAGTTCCCTCTTTTCCTCCCTATTTCTCCCTCAATCAAAAATCGCGATCGACAAAATAAAATAAACGGGCAAGTGCGAGTCGGACTCGTACATGAAGGGTTCCGTACCACCGTACAATGTCTTAAAACGCTAAAAAAACACGTTTTTTGTATGACACCCCCTTTAATTTTTAACTTTTTTTATTTTTCGTATTTGTTGTTATAGCGGCCATAGTAATACATAATCTGTGAAAGTTTCAAGTATCTAGTTAATGCCAATATAAAGATCTAGTTAAAAACGCTAAAAAAACACGTTTCTCGTATGACGACCCCCTTTAATTTTTAACTTTTTTTTATTTTTAGTATTTGTTGTTATAGCGGCCACAGTTATACATAATCGGTGAAATTTCAAGTGTCTAGCTATTACGGTTCAAGAGATAGAGCCCTGTGACAGACGGACAGACAGCGGAGTCTCAGTAATAGGGTCCCGTTTGCACCCTTCGGGTACGGTACCCTAAAAATCAAGGAACTCGTGTGCGACCTGTAGGCGAGAACAGACAGACGGACTGACGACACTGACAAGCTTCGCTCGCTCGATCATTAAAACTTGTAAAGTAGGCCGCGTCATTATATGACTTTCTTACTAAAATAAGCTTCTAGATTATCAATTCTATTAGGCTGTAAAGAAGAGTAATGGTCCGTAGTAAACAAATCTGTTCGTTTTTGCACCAATCTCTTCAAAAACTTAATCATTGAGAGTGGTTCTTCAGAACACGTTAGTTGATGGCTCCACGAGGTAGTCGTGACTGACGAGGTTATATAGAAGCGTTTTGTGTCATTTTTAGAAAGGTGAGTTTTCGAGTGATATTATTCCTTTTTAGGGTTCCGTACCCAAAGGGTGCAAACGGGACCCTATTACTGAGACTCCGTTGTCTGTCCGTCTGTCACACGGCTCATCTCTTGAACCGTAATAGCTAGACACATGAAATGTTCACCGATCATTTATTACTGTGGCCGCTATAACAACAAATACTAAAAATAAAAAAGTTAGAAATTAAACGGGGTCGTCATACAAAAAACGTGGTTTTTTCAGCGTTTTTAACTAGATCTTTTTAATGGCATTAACTAGATACTTATTTTCACAGATTATGTATTACTATGACGACTATAACAGCAAATACTAAAAATAAGATAAAGTTAAAAATTAAAGGGGGTCGTCATACAAGAAACATGTTCATTCAGCATTTCAAAACATTGTACGGAGGTACGGAACCCTTCATGTACGAGTCCAACTCGCACTTGCCCGTTTATTATTAATTACTTATATTTTGTACTAGCTTTTATTATACACTATCACGTCTTTATCCCTAACGGGGCAAACAAAGCCAACAAAGAATGTGAAAAACGTAAATTATAATAGTGATAGGTTGCTAACCACAACATCTATTCATATGGTTCAGATTCTCGTCCATTTCCTCGATCGGCTTTTACGATCTGCACGGAAAGGGCAAATAATACCAGTTTAAACTTAGCTCGGGGCAATCAGTGTCTTATCTATTTATTATTTGAAAGTATATTTAACGTGGAAGGGAAATACCCGTAATAAATAGAACTACGGTCTATACTAGATCATTATAGTATAATGAAATTAAAATAACAGCCGAAAAACAAAAACAAAATTCGGCATTTCCATACAAAAGTGTGCGGCCGCCCAGGCGATTTGTATGAGAACGGCGAAATTCTTTTTAGTTTGTTGACTGCTATTTTAATTTCCCGCTACTACTTTAAGCCCGTGGTTTGATTTATTACGGGTATGTCCCTTCCACGTTGTATATCTACCAATCTAATGTAATTCTGCGTCCCACGGATTCATAGCATTCTCCTTTCATAGTTGGGTAATAAAAATCGATGTTCGACAAGTGTACGTCATCCTCGTTTATAGCAGCCTTTGAAGCGGCCCGCTGGACCGCGACAACCCTATTAACGGTGGCACAAAAAATAATGCCTCAATTTTATTTTATAAATGAGGATTCTTTTCTTTCTTTACTTTTATTTATTTGAGATATTAGGGTTCCGGACTCAAGCTTAGTTGGCAATGATAAAAGTTCTTCGAAAAAAAATCACTTTTTCGTACAAGCTTTTATTGTGATTGCGAGGCTTAAGGCGACGTGGGTTCACATTTTGCGATACTGTGTGTGAAAATCACTGTTATTAAACTACAACAGTTTATTCCTCAAAAAATTTACATAAAAATCTTAAGGATTTTCTACAGACACCCACAATAGCCAAAACACGATTGTGCATTTTTGGCTCGATAGAAAAAAATCACAAACATACCTCTAAATTTGCCTTTATAATACGTACTACTATTTTATACAATCACCTTTTTACATGAAAATTATACCCAAAAATTAATTATCTAAATATCTATCCGTTTTGGCTACAGAAAAAAATAAAAATATAATACAAAAAAAAAAACAGTGAATTTTTCGTCGAGAGCGAAGGAAGAGTGAGCCGTGCTCGACGATATTTCGCAGTGTTTTATTTATTATTTTTTTTGTATTATATTTATTATTTTTTCTGTAGCCAAAACGAATAGATATTTAGATAATACATTTTTTGGTATATTTTTCGTATAAAAAGGTGATTGTATAAAATAGTAATACGTATTATAAAGGCAAATTTAGGCAAATTTAGAGGTATGTTTGTGATTTTTTTCTATCAAGCCAAAAATGCACAATCGTGTTTTGGCTATTGTGGGTGTCTGTAGAAAATCCTTAAGATTTTTATGTAAATTTTTTGAGGAATAAACTTTAGTAGTTTAATAACAGTGATTTTTCAAAAACACGCACAGTTTTGCAAATTGTGAACCTAAGTCACCTTAAGAGGCCGTTTAAGTATTATGTAAGCATCAAAAGGTGATTTACTTATTTTTGATGACAAGGGCCAAGGGGCTGGACTTCCATTAATTTAGTAATCTTTTTTGTCATTTTGATCTGGGGTTAAAAATGGCTACAATTCTGCTTACGTAACACTTGCACGGTCCCTAAGTACTTATCAAGACCAATGTAATACAATATTTATAGAATAATATACCAAAACTCGATGGGGTTGCGTCGTTTTATTACAGGGTCGGTTGATGGGTTCCTATAGCCACCTGCCGGCTCCATCATCAGATCAGCTTCTTGTTATAATAATATTGCATTATCATTTTATTTACATTAGCATACAAAATTTCATTTAATCGGAAACCGAGAAGTGGCTCAAACTTAGAGGATCCATGAATTTTTCGGGGTCCAGTGCTGCCCCCATTTGAAATAAATTATTAGAAAGGAAACGGAGATATCATTTAAAATTTTGTCTTGATCAAGCCCTAATTAACCATTTAAACTATTTTATGAGTGATTCTTTGCCTTGTGGTTTCCGGTAGAGTAGAATAGGATCACTGCAAGTCATCCCGTGGATGTCGTAGAAGGCGACTTAGGAAATATAAGCTAAACAAAGCTTAGCCATCAGTGAGACCTCTCCAACCCGTCTGGCCAGCGTGGAGAGTGTAGGCCAAATCTTCTGGCTACTCAGGCCAAATATGGCTCTGGCAGTACAGAGAGGGTCCTGCAGTGGAGACTAGAAAGACCTGATGATGATGAGTGATCCTATTCTACTCTGCCGAAAACCACACGACATACATCTTATACAAAAAATCAAAATTCTTTTTTTATGTTTCGCTTAATATTTTTACGAAAAATAATACAGTATCATGAATTGAACATGCTCAAATATTGGCTAGTATTTAAAAAGTAATCCTGTATTGTATACTGATTATGGAATCATGTCATAAGTCAATTCGGCTGATTTCGGCAAGCAATCCATCACTATTTTGATTCCATTTTCCATCTTTTCGCCCACCATCACGCTAAAAGTGACCTTTGGGCTCAGAATACAGTAAGAGTAAACAGAAAGGAATCTCCTTAGGTACGCGCAATATGCGTCCCCGTTCCCCGCAACTCTCCCCAACACACACACTGCATGGCGCAAGTTGGCGCAGAAGAACCGGTTCTGCGCCAACTTGCGCCATGCAGTGTGTGTGTGTTCGCCCGCTCTCGCACGTCGTCCAATTTTTAGAGACTTAAAGGTCTGAACCGGCCTACCTACAGCTAAAGTGCCGGCTGACCACAATAATAAAGAAGCTGCACAGGCCTGCGCAGATCAGCAGGCCCAGGGGTTGGAAAAGACACTTTACATACATATGTTTCGGGAACAGAGTCATGCTTAAGACCAATTTGTGGGTTAAAAAGGGCTTGGTAAATGGTTCATTAGGCACTGTTACCCAATTGATTTACCCTCCAAATTGCGCCCCACCTACAGATCGACCTTTGGTTATTATGGTGCCATTTGACAATTACACTGGGCCAAATATTAACAATTCAATGCCTATAGCGGCCGTTACTCGATCTCGGCGTTCTGGGGATATCACTTGCTCCAGAACACAGTTTCCTATCACATTAGCATGGGCAGTGACCATCCACAAATCGCAGGACTTGACACTTCCAAGGGTGGTTGTAGATTTAGGAACTCGTGAGTCAGCAGCGGGATGGTCCTACGTTGCTCTCTCTCGCTCTTGCCTTGTGGCTAGCGGCCACAGTCCTGGAGCCTTTTAATTAAGACCGCCTCACCAGATTATGTACAATGAAACTTCTTCTTTTAAGAATAGAGGAGGAATAAAAGCAGCCAAGTGCAAGTCGGACTCGCCCATGAAGGGTTCCGTAGCAGCAACATAATATAAAAGTTCTAAAGGTAAATTGCGGTTTACGATTTATGACGTATTGAAAAATAACTATATATGATACCGAGAACGCTATAGTTTCAATTGAAAATACGTACTTTGAGGTATATACCACATTTTCTTCAGAATTATTTTAGTAATATTTCAAAAGTTACGGTGGGGGGACACCTCAAATTTTAACTTTGTATTAGATTATCTCAAGACTGGGGGGTTCGATCTACATAGTTTCAAAGCAGTTGTTGCATTTTAAAAGACCTTTTTAACGATACCCCACACGTTGGGGTTAGTCCAATTTTTTAAATTCACTTTTCGTTGTATGGGACGGGGGCTGAAAAAAAAACATTTTATCATAATTTTAAAAACCAACTTTTGGAACTTCAATATCTATCTATCTATTCTATCTATACACCAATTTTCGTGACAATCGGTGCAGTAGCGGCGGAGTACGAGTCCGGACGGACAGACAGACGGACGGACATGACGAAACTATAAGGGTTCCTTGTGGACTACGGAACCCTAAAAACGATTAAAAAAGCTTGCAAATGTAAGGGGTGGGTAAAGGGTTTAAGTAGGGAGGGGTAATACACTACGGTGGGGCTTATGGGTATTTCAAGCATTGATAGGTTCGTTTTAAAACTCTTAAATGGCTTTGCTAAGCCAGGGAAATGGTATAATATCAGTTATTTCGTGGTTGTAAGGGCTCGCGAGGTCTACTGTTCTCACAGGACCACTAGTAGATGAACACCTAAGATCCAAGACAATTTGAAAAAGCCCATTTTCCAACTTGCCCTGGCTGGGGATCGAAGTTAAAACCTCCCGAGTGGCGGACTAGCGTGGTCACCAATATGCCACGGAGGTCGTCAATTCCGTTATGTATTTTATTCATTAATTTATATAGGCTCACATTGCGTACTACATGAATAATAATAGTTTATACGCTAAAAGTAAAAGTTCATATTAAAAACACACAAGAGGATTGCAAATATAAAGGGTCATACGTGGTCATACGAGTTGCTAACTTGTTTGAATATTAAAGCCGGTCAGAGTGGCTTTTACCGAATATTTCCAGCGAAGCTTTCGGCTGTTTATTTGATGTATGAGTATATTTGATTCGGGCTCTGTTGATGTTTCGAGCGATTGTTTGAGCTGAACTCATAAACTTCGTGTTTGCTAATCACAAAGAAATATTACTTGAAACAGTCATAATGAAACGCAAGATCAAAGATTGTTGTGAAACAATCGACTACATATTATAAGTAACCGAAATAAGTGAATAATAAATTAAAGAAAGAAAAAATCCGCTTGCGTGATACAATGGCAGAAAGTATGTCTACTGCTACTGTATCTATATAGTAATTTGGAGCTAAAAATCCGACATTTTGTCACCCTTACAATTAAGACGAATCTATGGCTAAAATCCATTAAACCGTTTAGGCTGTAGAGTGTGTTAAAGAAACATACATACATACACTCGTAAACAACCCTACTTCTGGCCCATTCGGGTAATTAGGTGTTTCATTAAAGTAATCAGATTTTTAACGTGTTTCTGTATTTTTTTTTATTAAATAATTTTACGGCTCTGGATACAAGTCCTTTAGAGCCTATCTTTAATTTTGTTCTTTATTCCTAATCCTAACCTAATCCTAACAAGACAATCAAAGGGTGGTGTAGGCCTTTGACTGCTGCAAAGGTGCTTCTGGCGACAAATCTATACGAGTCCACTGGTTTACATAGACGATTGAGTGGCGGACGACGCCCGAAGACGCCCCACAGTCCGCAAAATAAATATCACTACAGCCGTACTATGACTGTCCACTTTAACTATTTCACACATTATTTATGTCATGAGCATTTATAACACCAAACAACACCAATTTCATATTATAAAGTCCACTAAAATCAATTTGTAAAATAATTTAAAGCAAACCCCAACCGAACCCCTTGACTTCCCGCCAAAAAAAAACTGACGTGTTTTTTTACTTCGGTGTCGTGTTGGTCCTAGTTCTTATCGATAGATGAAAATCATGTCATGTCCGTCCAATGGTAACTAAAAATGTTAATAATACTTTACCCAGTAAGTAGTTCTAAAGTATAAAAAATAAATCATAAAAATACGAAAACAAATCCAGATGTAAATAAAAATACTTTCTCTGTCACAATACATATTCGCGATACATTAAAATACGGATGTTTCATGCTCTGAGTGTTTATACTTCTAATGAGCATCACTGTACGTAGGTAAGATGGTGTAGCACCTAAACCAAGATTAAATAAATCTTTTAAATAAAGTTGTCTGGAAGACATTCTTAATTGCAGTTCTCGGGAGGAACTATAAGTGTAGCGGACATAAAACCAGTGCACCTGCGACCTGCACCTGCTGAAGATTATATTAGTCTGCAGAGATAGCTATGGCAATAAAGAAAAGCCTATTATTTTTATCTCAGATTTTTATGCTTGCAGTACACATTTTCCGCTATGCTGGTAAAAGCACATACAAGAAGGAAACCTTTTTTTTTTAATTTAGCCCGTCTTTTTTATTTTATTTTTCATAACTTAAAAACCAAAAAAAAATTCTGTTGGTTTTTCAGTCTAATTTACTTTATTATCAATTAAATCAAATTAGTTTAATTTTTCATTATTTTAGCATCTACTATTTGTGAATTATTTAATGATTTTATTATGAATAAACGAGCTTGAGTATTTTAAAAAAGTTACAGTAGTTTAAGTAGTAATAATACTACCTATAATGTCTGTACATGCCGCCACGGCCAAAAGAGATAGACAAAAGAGATGCTGAATAACTAAAGGTACAAGTTCGGAGTCGACTGCAGACAGAAGCAGCAGGAGACGTATCGCGGCGAAACTACTGGTTTTCCATGTATTTATATGAAATAGATTCCGCAGCTACACGACTGCACGTCGCTCGACCGCAGATCAGAGGACGACGCGTCGTTTGCTGCTGCCGTCTGCAGTCGGCTACAAACTTGTACCAAGATACTAAAATCGTGCTAATTAAAGAAGAAAAAGCTGGCAAAATAGGGAAGGAATGAAAATTATGAAAACGCTTGAATATTTGTCTGTGGTTTGAAATAACATTCCTCTTTACCATATAAAAATATCAGATTTTTCTGTCCAGTTAATTAATTATAAAAAATAAAAGTATTTTAAATCCCAATTTTTAACCCATAGTCAGCCTTACTTCGCCATTTCTCTTGCCCAGACTGTCTGACGTATTAAAAAATATAATGTCATATGACACTTGACAACTATGACAGTTGAATGAAAGTTAACAGATAGTTAACTGTCATCTGTCATATGACAGTATCTCTATTTTACCACGGTGGCAATTAAGTGGTCAAATGTTTACTAAAACAAACCTTAAAAAAATAAAAAAAATACTTCAGACGGTTCGGGCAAAAGAAATGACGGAGTAAGACTATGGGTTTAAAATTGGGATTAAAAATGTTTTTATTTTTCATAATTGATTGACTGGACAGAAAAATCTGATATTTTTTTATAGTAACGAGGAATGTTATTCATAACCACAGAAAAATATTCAAGCGTTTTCATAATTTTCATCCCTTCCCTAAGAGAGATGATGTTACCGATTATAACTTGCATTGCAAGGAAACTTACGACGTATTTCGTGGCAGAGTACAGTAAGAAGGACTATTCCCGTATTTTAATTAAGACCACATTGTACCTATTTCTTATTATGCAAATAAAGAAATTGAAGATTAAGGGTAAAACAAGTAACTATCCTTTCAAACTTTGCTGCTGTGAAAAAATGTGAAATCGATACAGACCAATCACGAGAAGCGGGCTTATTTACGAGTTGTACGCAAATTGTCGATACCCAATACTCCGGAGTATTGGGTATCGACAATTTGCGTACAAACAATATTTAGCAACAATTTCAGCTGTTCGGGCTCCATAAAACATTCTTTTGGAATTCGGGACTAGATTGCCATCTTTTTTATGCAAAAAACAAAATTTTCTACTAGGAATCAGAATAGGACATACACGATTGTCACACATTCGGAACGACAATAGACAACAATCCGGGATGTTGGGTGGCCAGTTGTATCAAATAACCCAATTTCATTGGCAGCGCCGGTCAGTGCGG
The DNA here is from genome assembly GCA_963576875.1 of Acrobasis repandana. Taxonomy (NCBI): domain Eukaryota; kingdom Metazoa; phylum Arthropoda; class Insecta; order Lepidoptera; family Pyralidae; genus Acrobasis; species Acrobasis repandana. The sequence goes on from OY756227.1 coordinate 17,472,879, forward strand.
ACCAATGGCTCGGAAATGCTCTCTAATTCAAGGCTGTCAACTACATGTATAATTTTAACCCTAACGATAGATTGAACGTAAGCTGTAATTTCAGGCTCATAATGGAATATTTTACAATATACTCGATATTCTATGAATACTCGCTTCAAATTGAACTATCGCGAAATTACATTAAATTGTAATCATCACGTCACGCACCACCTTTTGTTACCAACACCAACAATATACTCGTAACAACAAGTTTTTTCGTGAAATGTTAAAACTTCGACTAATTTATATATTATTTATAAATTAAAATAATAACCCAAAGGAAATAAACATTTCATAGGTATATCCAAAAATGGGTTTTGGCGGGAGCATCACATTACATTAACTTCTCCAAACAGGACAGGTTGGAGAGGTCTCACTAATGTTTATAAGCTTTGTTTAGCTTGTTTCCTAAGTCGCCTTCTACGAAATCCACGGGAAGACTTGGAATGGTCCTATTCTACTCTGCCGGGAACTACACGGCACCGTCAAACATAAATACACACAAATGCCGGATTGTCCAAATAGACGGACTTTGCTCACTTGTTTAATATTTCTACACATCGCCAACCCTAAGCTAATCTGAACAGTTGTCCACGTTAGTCGCAAATAAGTATTCCCCAGAGTTTTACCTCACGTCCAACTACAAAGGGATTAGCGCGTTTGGCGATAAAGCGACTATTTGAGCGCTGATTCGACATCCCAGCGCTTGTACGAATTAATGTTAGAGAGACACTATGAGGGTAATGCAGCTTAACTTGCTTTACGCCTCACCATAGCTTGGGAATATAAATATATTTATATGTATAAACGGAAGAGATCCCTGACATAGATAAGTCCGCTTTTGTATGTAAATTATATGTTTTATATTTTTAACTACGTCCTTTTATGTACGATAAAGAATTTACTTACTTAACTGACTGCCTCCGTGGTCCAGTGGTCAAGGCGTTTGCCTTGTGATCCGGGGGTCATGGGTTCAAATCCCACTGGGAAGCATACTTTGTGAAAAGTTGTTTCCAGTCTGGTTAGGATATTGCAGGCTTGAACCACCTGTTTATCCGAAAAGAAAGATGATTCCGTGTTTCGGAAGGCACAGTCAGACGGCAGTCGCTCTGTGTAAAAACCAGTAACCTCGTCAAATCGCCTAGGTTAGGTAGCGGACCCCGGGCTCTGAAGCCTTACCGCTGACGACGCAACAGGGAATATGCTCGGATGATGATGAAAGAATTTACTTATAGTAAATATAAAAACATACGAGTATATTTTTTTGTATACACAGGAAATAATTCCCGGAGTTTCTATCTCACGTGTATCTACAAAGGTAATATTGCTTTATCATATTGTATCATATACAATATCACGTCCACGTATGTTATCCCTAACGGGGTAGACAGAGCCTTGGACCGCAAGCCACAAAGGCCATTCTTAGCGTAAAAAAGAAATCAAAATAGGGATGGGTTGCTAGCCGCCGCCTATCCCTTTAGGTTTATTTAAACTGCAGAGAGTGCCAAAGAAATATGACATGCTAACATTCACTCGAAAAACGTAACCCTCCTTATGGCGCAATCGAGTAAAAATATCCTAGCATATCTTAGACGGAAACATTCAGGAAAAACCCGGGAATTTGCAGGCGCTCCATAAAATCCTAATCAAACAATACAGCGCTATCTCCATTCTCCAATAAGTCTCGAGAGACTCGTAAAAGAAACATCCCGCCTCCGAGAACAACATACGCAAATATTTTATTTATTTACCATTCTTATAGACCAATCATTTTAGATTGCAAACTGATGATTGGCCGTCATGGCCATTTCTTTCATGTTGGTCTGGGAGATAAGAAAAAACTTAGAATGTACCAGCTACTTCTCTTCCCGCGCAGATCGTAAACCGATCGAGTGAATGGACGAAAATGCTAAGGCGAGATGGGTTCACAATTTGCAATACTGTGCGTGTTTTTGGAAAATCACTGTTATTAAACTACTACAGTTTATTCCTCAAAAAATTTACATAAAAATCTGAAGGATTTTCTACAGACATCCACAATAACAAAAAAATAATAGTATCATGGACTGAACTTGCTCCAAAAATTTGGACAGTGTTTAAAAAGTCATCCTGTATACTCGTATACGAGTAAAACTACTAAGTTGAGTTCTCTTTGTCAATTAACAAGTTCATTTGCCGGACGAAACATCAAAAATAGCTGAATAAATAAATCTTTATTTCGACTACTAAGAACCATCTTGACAGACAAGGCTCTCGATTTAAAAAAACCGCATCGAAGCCAGTCTATACGTTTAGGAGCTACGATGCCACTGACAGGCACACAGACACGTAAATCTTATAACACCCCTCTTTTTCGTCGGGGGTTAAAAATAAATGCTTCTAGTTTCTTCCACAATGAAGTTACAGGGGTGTCATTCGAAGTATCATCTACTGTTGAATAATATATCGAAGATTTTTGAATTCAAGTAGGTAGCCCGTCAGATGTGCCTCGAACTAATACTTAACCATAGATATAAGTACTTATATAATGTCAGAAGAATATTAACCAAATTTTAAGATTGAATGTAGACAATATGCTTCCGGACAAACCTTCGTGGTTTATGGGTGCATATAATTGTAATTATTGTTATTTTTGGATATATATAAATGAAAAAAAAAAGTGCTTTGAGAAAAGTATGCAACGGCTGCGCCTTTATTTGTTTGCTTTTGCTTAATTTGGGGCACTACCGTGCCTCCATATCATAAATAGAATTCAACACTTCGTATTTGCTAAGCTTTGTATTCACAAGACATCCAAAAGCAATTCATTTATTCATCAATGCGCGTAAAATATTATTTTATTATGCTTAAACAGTTAACAGGATTAGCAAACAATTGGTTTACTGGTGTCGCTGCCAAGTGAAACGGAATTAGGGCTACCATCTGGCCGTCTTTAGACGGACATGGTTGGCTTTTTTGGGTCGCGTTTGGTCAAATATTTGTGTATCTAGCCTGTCCGGCTTTTTGGCAAAGCGAATGCCCTTTTTTTAGGCTTTGCCAGCAGTATCATCCTGCCCGGATTTAGTTAGGTTTTTTGGCAAAGCGGATGACCTTTGTCCAACTTTTTGGCAAAGCGTTTCTTTTAGACATCTCCAGAACTTTGATGTCGTAAAACTATGATCTTCCTCCACCACTGTATTCATTCCGGCTTTTAGGGCTAAATTGTCGGCCTTATCCAGCGCCGTGTGCGGCTTTTATAATTTTGGAGATGGCAACCCTAAACGGAATGTCCAAATATACCCGTATCGGGACATTTCAATTGGAAGCCGATGGTTGTGCGGTTCCGCGTTCATTGAATTGTAAATGGGGATTTATTAGTATACGTGTTCATTAATATTTTGGTACATGCGAGATTTTGAATTCAATCGCTTCTGATATCATGACGTTTTTGTAACTCCAACTCAACTCTATGGGGAGTTACAAAAAAGCACATATGATATGTATAATTATATATCATATGTAACTCCAATCCGATTCTATGTTCCCTCGTAACTACCAAATGGCTAAACCAATTTTAATAATTTTAACGTGGTTAGATTTGTCTTAATCACTAGAGTGGGATAGTCGTAGGCTATATTAAAAATATTGGAAATCAAAATGGCGGATTTTTGGCGCCAAATTGCGCGACTTGAAAAATCTTTTCTTTTAGAAACCTATCGAGTGAGGTATCAAATTAAAGGATTTTATTCAAAGATTACAAAAATATATACAGCTTCTTCTTCTCGTCGTGTCGATTGCTATACAGCTTATACGTTTAAATGAAATTTAGAATGAAAAATCCTAAAAAACGACATATGAAATTACTTCGCCAAGCGTATTCCCGGTTGCGTCCTAGGCATCACGCATGCTGTTGTATCACGCAGGTTTTTGTTTTTTTTAATAATTACTTGGTTTTATTTTATATATCTATGATCTATTTCAACCTTGACAAAAATAGAAACCTCTGTATCCCTAATCTAAAAGACCGAATAAAGTATTACGTAAGCAGAATTTTAGTCAGCACAAGCAAGCAAATCTCTTGTCCTTTGCTTACGTAAGCATTAATATATTTTAACATTTTTTTTTTTTTATGAGCATGTATATTGTTCGTAGATATTATTTTACAGGTAGTATAATTTTAAATGAAAATTACTAAAATTGGTAAGAAATGTAAAAAAATCTCTAAAATATATTGATGACGTCATGTCATCAAAAACAAGCAAATCAACCCCCACCCCTCATTGTTGCTTACATAATATCTGAACGGCCCCTAATCAAGAACTCACTCTTGTCCGCAACTTGCTGCTAAAGTATGCTAAATACAACGGCTGCATTACTTCCAACACTGCCGTCTGTAATGGGCTAATGGCTGATCCGACACGGTCTTTTTTCCGGTTCATTTCCGCCCCGGATCCAGTCCGTCTCACATAGCGCTTTTTATTATGCCTGGAAAGGTCGAGCTGTTTGTCAACTTGACAGCTTTTATGGATGTACATAATGCCATTTTATTGTGGTGCTCCGAACTGGAGTATATTGACCATCGATTTTCTTGTTCACGTAATGGAATATATTAAATTTCCTTTTATTTAATAAACGGGCAAGTGCGAGTCGGACTCGTACATGAAGGGTTCCGTACCACAGTACAATGTTTTAAAACGCTGAAGAAACACGTTTCTTGTATGACGACCCCCTTTAATTTTTAACTATTTTTTATTTTTAATATTTGTTGTTATATCCGCCACAGTAGTACATAATCGGTGAGAATTTCGAGTGTCTAGCTATTACGGTTCAAGAGATAGAGCCCTGTGACTGACGGACAGACAGACGGACAGACAGCGGAGTCTCAGTAATAGGGTCCCGTTTGCACCCTTCGAGTACGGAACCCTAAAACTTGTTATCCGTTTCGACATTTTCTATGTTCTTCATGAATGATGATTATGGCATATTTATACCGAAAACAACATTTTCTGATCAGTTTAACACTGTATATTATGATTAACTTGTATCTTTTGTTTCTTTTACTTCACCATTTGTGTAATATACTCGTACATATACTATCACATGTTTACCCCTAATGCGGCAGACAGATGAGCATTTTGGGTCAGGCTCAAAGGCAACTTTAAGCGTGATTGGGGGCGAGAAAATGGTAAAATTAATCATAATAGTGATGAGTTGATAGCCGCATCGTTTAATAACATGATTCGCATTGTGTGTAACATCTATAACAATAATAACAAACATAAGACACAATAAGTAATGGCCTCTAGCTCACATAACGTGCATACTTTAATATTTTTGTACATAATAATTAATATTCAAAACCATATACAATTTGAATTTGTGTGGCCTAAACACGGCTAGACGGAAAATAATTTTGCAATATACGAAAATATGTAAATTTTCCGAAAATGTAACACGACCGACCTCTAATGTGAAAGTGAGAATTGCTTCCGCCACTGAAATTAACCACGGCAGCTTGCTGTAAACTTAGCTACCTTCTCATATTCAGCATAAACAGCTTTCCCAGCAAAATGTAGCAAATTGTTAGAGATTTTTCCATTTCCCTAAAGATTTAAATACCCTTAATAATATAACGTTTTTACATAAAATAAAAAAGTATTTTAAAACGATGTTCATAGAGACATGAATAGTTATTTTCTATTTTTATAGTACGAGAAGATAAATTCCATACCATACAAACAGCTTTTCCTGAATTCAAAAATGCCCTATATGTTATTTCTACTTTTTATTTTATTTAAAACTAGCTGACCCGGCGAACTTTGTTTCGCCCGTTCCCGTTCCTATTCCCATATTTTCTCACCGTTTAAACCTTCCCTGGACTACGACAAACATTTCAAGACCAAAATTAGCCAAATCGGTTCAGCCGTTCTCGAGTTTTAAGCAGACTAACGAACAACAATTCATTTTTATTTATATAGATTAGGAATTTTTTAATGGAAATAATAAAAAAAATATTAACCAAACAGAACCTTGCAAATATTACAACGATAAAGTTTTAGAAAAATCAGTACTTGATTAAAATATTCTCATTGAATTTAAAAGGAAAAGGCTGGAAAGGGCTGGATGAAAGCCGCTCTAGATCGGTCATTTTGAAAATTCTTGGAAGAGTGGACGTTATGCGGCTGAAATTATAATGATGATAATGAAAATACTACGTAAATAATGGATACAAAAGATTACCACGATAATTATTTCATTACTTTATGTATGAACGAGTATATTAAGACCGAATTCACGTGCCAGCAATTCGTGGAACTGTCGGTACCGAATCGAATAAGTAGCTAAATCAATTTGAGACATGGGATTTAGCTGAAACGCATTTCTAATGCTAAGGCCCGCTATCCACACAGCAGTTTAAAACAAAAGGGAATGTACAAAATATTACAATACAGGTATATTATGACGTCTTTATCCCTAATGTGGTAGACAGAGCCCTGGGCTGTAGGACCCAAAAGCCACTTTTAGCGAGATAGTAGAAATAAACGGGCAAGTGCGAGTCGAACTCGTACATGAAGGGTTCCGTACCACCGTACATGACGACCGCTTTAATTTTTAACTTTTACTTATTTTTAATATTTGTTGTTATAGCCGTCATAGTTATATATAATCTGTGAAAATTTCAAGTATCTAGTTAATGCCATTATAAAGATCGAGTTAAAAACGCTGAAAAAAACACGTTTTTGTATGACGACCCCCTTAAATTTTTAACTTTTTCTTATTTTTAGTATTTGTTGTTATAGCGGCCACAGTAATACATAATCTGTGAAAATTTCAAGTGTCTAGCTATTACGGTTACAGAGATAGAGCTCTGTGACAGACGGACAGACTGACAGATAGCGGAGTCTCAGTAATAGGGTCTCGTTTGCACCCTTCGGATACGGAACCCTAAAAAGATTCAAAATAGTGATAGGTTGCATCAAAATCACATTTTCGCCCATTCCCTCGGTCGGCTTTTACCAGCTGCTTGGGAAAAGAAACAGCTGGTACATTCTAATTCTGGTCTCCAAGACCACAATTAAAGATGTTTAAAAAATTATTACTTTATGAATATTAAACGCCAAATCTAAATGGCAGTGAATTTGGAATCTGTCGAAACCAAACCGGATAACTAATTTGTGGGTGCGATTTAGTTGGTATGAATCGCTGTTCTAAGACAGACTATCCACACAATGTAATATGGCATCGCGTGCTCTTGCAAAATAGTGGGAGAGTTACTTAACCCTAGATAACTAAACATTCGTCTGGCAGACTACGCGACCCCTTGCATAAGTCTAGTTCACAAACTTTCGCGTACCCCCTGCTTGCACGCCCTTGTATACCTTCATAATTAGAGTAAAAAGTGGCACAAATGCGGCGTTTGCGCATACAATTGTCTTTATTTGTGATTTATAACCATCGCGTCGTCTAGATGTCGAACGTTTAGATATAACAGGTGCAGATTTTCAAAGGTATCTAAATAGCATTGTATTTCATATTAGTATTTTCAAATAAATAAATCTAATAAATGTTTGTATTATAATTAGATAATATACATAAGCATACTAGGAAATAATATGAACTTCATAAAAACGGTTATTTTTTAATGAATTAGGGTTTAATAGTAAGATGTCATTCATACTACTAATTGTTTTCAACTTTTCTCATATACCTAATATTATTGATGGATTTATTAATAGAAACATATGTCCCAGGCTGAAAGTAGAAATTAACGTTTATTAAGATTGATTACTCTGATAAAAGTAACAAGATAATTTAACTTGATGGAGAGATAGATATTGAAGTTCCAAAAATTGGTTTTTATAATTATGAAAAAATGTTTTTTGTTCAGCCCATACATCGAAAAGAGAATTTATAAAAATTAAATTGGACTGACCCCAACGTGTGGGGTATCGTTGAAAAGGTCTTTTAAAAAGCAACAAAAACTGCTTTGAAACTAATTAGATCAAACCCCCCAGTCTTGAGATAATCTAATACAAAGTTAAAATTTGTGGTGTCCCCCCACCGTAACTTTTGAAATATTACTAAAATAATTCTGAAAAAAATATGTTGTATATACCTCAAAGTATGTTATTTCAATTAAAACTATAGCGGTCTCGGTATCATAGATAGTTATTTTTTAATACGTCATAAATCGTAATGGTGATGAGTTGCTTACGGCAGGACGGCTCCACAGCCTCGAACATCGCCGACTGGTAGCAAGTCTGTGTGTCTTCTACAGGTTGCACTTCGGGGAGTGTGCGCAGGAATAACATAATTTAATTCCCCCTGCACCATTCCACCATCGGACAACACGACGTGGACAGGGATTCCACCCATTTGTGGTCGATATTCCTCCTCATCGTACCTCTCGATTCGCCTCCTCCTTAATTGTGCGAACCGCTAAGGTGTGGAATTCCCTCCCTGCGTCGATGTTTCCCCATACATTTTCATTGCAAGGGATTTTCAAGGCAAGAGTGAACAGGCATTTTTTGAGTCTGCGTGATACACCTTAGACCTCATCTTAGCTTCCCATCAGGCTAGATAGAGGTCAAACGCACTCAAATTTCTAATAAAAAAAAAAAAACCGCAATTTACCTTTAGAACTTTTATATTATGTTACTTGCTGCTACGGAACCCTTCATGGGCGAGTCCAACTCGCACTTGGCCACTTTTTTCATCTCATCCTGTCCTTTTTTTAGTTAAATAAAACATGGACTAAGTACACATAGAGCATGCATGTATAATTATATATATCACCTACTGATTGCGCTCATCAAGAGGCACTTGGCTTCCCTGTCATGCAAGAGTGGCTTGTGTATGACGAGGTTAGGGTTGCCATCTGTCTGGCTTTATCGGGTCGCTTCCGGCCAATTTTTTTAGGCCTTGCTAGACCTATTCGGCTTTTGTTAGGGTTTGTGGCAAAACGGATAACCCTTTATTTTTAGGCTCGACAGAACTACCAGCCTGTCCGGGTTTTGTAAGGCTTTTTGACAAAGCGGATGACCTTTTATTTTTAGGCTCGCCAGAACTTCTAGCCTGTCCGGCTTTTGTTAGGCTTTTTAGCAAAGCAGAGGACCTTTTATTTTTAGGCTCGCCAGAAATACCAGCCTGTCCGGCTTTTGTTAGGTTTTTTGGCAAAGCGGATGACCTTTTATTTTTAGGCTCGCCAGAATAATCAGCCTGTCCGGCTTTTGTAAGACTTTTTAGCAAAATGGATAACCTTTTATTTTTATGCCTCACCAGAACTACCAGCCTGTCCGGCTTTTGTTAGGCTTTTTGGCAAAGCAGATGAGCTTTTACTAGGCATCTCTAGAACTTTGAAGTCGTAAAACTTTGATCTGGCTCCACCACAGTATCCTTTCCGGCTTTTAGGGCCAAATGTCCGGCATTATTCAGCGCGAAGTTTGACTTTTATAATTTTGGAGATGGCAACCCTAGACACATACCTATATGCTCTGTTTATCCCTATAGTTGACTAGGAGAAAATGCTCTGAGCACTGTCTGCCATTTGTTAACAGTATATTTTTACTTCGGAACAATAAAAATTGATAAATAAATAAAAACAAGGAAGCCTAGTGGACAAGGAACGTCCGTTTATCACATAAACACAGTCCTATTTTGTAATAGGATTCTTCTTCTTCATCCAAGCGCGTTCCCGGTTGCATCCTCAGCTGTGCTGCTTCGGAGCCCGGGGTGCGCTTACCCGCTTTTTCTTCTCCAAATATTACATGCATGTCAATGATCACCCAAGGATGCCAAAGACCTTGCGTTGAAGAAGAAGTAGCTGGAAGAGTTTTAATGATTTGGCTATAGTTTTACGACCGGCCGCCTGCCTAACGTCAACCCTCTTTGGGAATGCAATGGTAACACGAGATTTTTGTGCTTAATCCTTTAGTCGCCTCTACGACGACGACGACAGAAAGAGATGGAGTGGTCCTATTTTACTCTGCCGGGAACCACACGACACCATCAGATATCAGAGCGATGTAAAGCGATGCCTTCATGGACAGCACGCCTTACTGAACCATCGGGCTGTTTGTGACGGCATTCGCCCCTAGCCGTTGTCAGATGAAAGCACATTCAATATTAAAGGATTTAATATTTCAGAGAATGTTCCCGAAATGCCAACCAGTGAGATAAATCTATTGCTGCTTAGAAGTACTTGAAAGTGTATTATCTAAATGTTTGAGGTTATAAAATTTAATAGATATATACACTCTCCCTTACAGGTTAAACAGAGCCAAGCTTAGTGAGATGGTGAGCTCATTTTGTTAGCCAATAGCTTTTTTATAATAGAAAATATAAAAGATTCCGACTAATTGATAACCTCTTCCTTTTTTAAAGTCAGTTAAAAAGAGCACATCAAAATTAAAAAAAATCCAAATTTAAATGTTTATTTAGTAATACAGCCTTTGCAGGCATTTTAACAGTTCAATAAGTTTTGTATACATTACGTGTAATGTTTATTTAAATTTATTAACCATTAAGAAAAGCTACTAATACTAGCGTTTCGCAACGACCTGACTGCTGAGAAGGAACGCTAAAAGAAACTCATTTATTTAAACTTTATTGTACAAAATACAATTTGTATAGCACAACAGGCGGACTTATTGCTAAAAGCATTATCTGACAGCCAACCTTTGGGTTGTTAGAAAACTTAAACTAGGTACAAAAAGGATATTGATAAGACTTCAGATATATATTAACTTTCTACATAAACTACTTTATAAACACTAATTATACTTCAACAATATAAATACCTACATAAATATACATACATTGACACATAATATTTATTTAAATATATTAATTTATAAGATACACTACTAACAAATAATAGAATTTCATTTACACATTAGGTATTAGTCGCCTACTCGCCAAAAGGGCTTTGTCTTTATGTCTGTCAATTTACAAATATAGATTTGTAAATTTACATCAGATATAGAAGATATCTTCAATCCTCTTACATGTTCAAAACTATTTTCTAGGGCTTAATGAAATAGCAACATAAAGAGTAATTATGGAAAGAACAACAAACATCGACATACGATACAATATCGCGTATTACATCGTCAGTCTTAATGATATCATGACAATACAATAAGAAACGCAATTACTCTAATCTGAGTGGAGCTATCGCACAATCGTTAATTATTTATGACTTAATTACACAAAGTACACACACACAGTTGTTCACGACTTTACCCGTTTAGCTATAAAATATAAGATTTTAGAAAAAGCAATTTGTTCATACAAGCTTTTATTGTGCGGTCTAAGTACTACGAGTATCAATAGAAAAGATAATAGGCTAACTCGATGGGGTTGCGTCGTTTTATTACAAGGTTCCTATAGACACCTTCCGGCTCCATCATCAGATCATCTTCTTTTCACTTCCAATAGTAACTAGATCACATTACTACGATTTGAGTATGAAACGATTTTTTTTGTTTTGGAATTTAATTTGATTACAAACCTTACTTTATATTTTCTGGGTAATATTCATGAATCCTTCCTTGAAATTAATAATCCTGAAATTCGTGCTGTCAACTCATCAATATTGAACCAATCAGCGGCTCTAATTCCTGGCTCCGAATTGATTGCAATTGATTGGAGGCCAGAGCTCGGCTCACTCTGCGGTAATGAAGTGTATTATCTGCAAAACCAAGAAGCTTCGGCTTCGAAATAATATAAATTGAAAGTATTATAACTTTGAATAATACGAGTACTACCAATGGATTGCAAATAAGTATAGATTTGTCAGAGAATTGAGAAACGACAGATGTGTTTTGCTTTTTTCGCGTGTGTATGCTGGCCAACACTGGTGACAAATTTTTCAAGCTGCCTGGCATCTGCCCTAACTTGACGACAGCCATCTACAACCGGGGCCGTCGAGGCCGTCGAAGCACGGAGGACCTCGGAACATGCATGATGACTGGGAAAATATCTTTGACCCATCAGTTAGACAAAAATATAGGTCACGTATTTTTTCTTTACTCTCACTAACAAAAAATTAAGAAAATACGTAGCATTAAAATTACACATTAGTCACGCACCTTCGTACGATTAATACAGGGCCGTAATGCCACAAATTTAACTATTATCACAGCTATTATATTATTTTATGTAATTTGTCCATCTTTTTTCTACTAGTTATATTTAATTTAATCATTTTAGTTTTAAAAATCCTGATTTATTGTATTGTATTTTAATCTTTGTTCTTTAAAAAATAAAATGTACTTTAAGGATAAACTGACGGACTAACTAGATTATTAATTTTCTGACCCTATCAACTATTGGCGGCTACGACGATATTAATATGGTGCGCATAAATGCGCATTTATAAAGGTTTTTTTATACATTGCGGAACAGCGGCAGCGGCATCGCAGCGACGGCGCGCATTTGCGAAACGGCATCGTGTTTAACGACTATGAGAGCCAAACTAACATCCGCAAGGATCAAAAGAATAATCTACTGCAAATTTGTTACCTCATCAATACTGAAAGGCTGATTACGAATTGATTGCGATTGATTGGCGGCCAGCTTCACTGACTCCCCCATAATGACACTTCATTATCGTCTTATCTGTGAAACCAGATCTTGGACACCTGGTTTGGCTTCGAATTGATATAAATTTTAGCCTAAATAGACTGGGTCCTAAAACCGTCTAGTAAAAATCGTACTAGAAAATGAGCTGAATCTTTGTTATTATTTGCTAATCAGAGAAAAAGAAAAAAATAAAATATTTTAAGTTTTCACCATATAAGTGGTATTCTAGATAGATAAAAATAAATGTATAATATTCCACAGAAATATAAAGGAGTAATATGTAATGTAAATAATATTGCAATAAATAATACTGTTAATATTTTTAGGAGATAATAGATAAGTATGTTAAAATTTTGCTATACCCGAAAGGGTCAATAAAAAGGACTATATTTTGATTATACTCGTAAGACAACATTGTACTCTTACTCGTATTTAGCAAATAAAGAATTTGATTTGATTTGAAATGCGTATACAACATTTTTAGGGTTCCGTACCCGAAGGGTGCAAACGGGACCCTATTACTGAGACTCCGCTGTCTATCCGTCTGTCACAGGGCTCTATCTCTTGAACCGTAATAGCTAGACACTTGAAATTTTCACTGATTATGTATTACTGTGGACGCTATAAAAAATAAAAAAAAAATAAAAATTAAAGGGGGTCGTCATACAAGAAACGTGTTTTAGCGTTTTACTAACTTTCGACTTTGTACGGTGGTACGGAACCCTTCATGTACGAGTCCCACTCGCACTTGCCCGTTTATTAAATAATCTAAATGATGAGCCCACAAATATTTTTTTAGTCCACATCCGTATTCTAGAGATAGACTATTACTACTATGACATTATTGATCTAGATTTGTCAGATTTGATACTGACATCAAACTTCTTTTTCTTATTCAAGAGCGCTCACACGCGACGCAGCCAGTGTTGCCATCATGTTGACATGTGTATCTATTATGGCTTGTTCGGGTCGCGTCCGGCCAAATATTTGTTTGTCCTGCCTGTCCGGCTTTTGTTAGGCTTTTTGGCAAAGCGGATGACCGTTTTTTAGTCCTCGCCAGAAGTATCAGCATGTCCGGCTTTTAGGCAAAGCGAATGACCTTTGTCCGGCTTTTTCGCAAAGCGGATGAGCTTTTTTTTAGGCATCGCCAGAACTTTGAACTCGTAAAACTTTGATCTTGCTTCACCGCTGCATCATTTCGTCTTTCAGGGCTAACTGTCCGGCCTTATTCAGCGCCGTGCTCGGCTTTTATAATTATGGAGATGTCAACCCTAGCCGCAGCAGCGTATAATGTGTAAATGCTCTGGAATAAGAAGTTTGGTGTGAATATCATGATATTCTTCTTTTTTGTTTCTATTTATTGAATATCTTTCGGTTTGATGACAGTTGTTGCTGACAGTCATTGAGCTACATCAGATGCCTTGAGGCAGCTTGAAAAATCTGACACCTTTGTTATAAAATACTCGGTAAGGGGATAGCTTAGAGCCGCAAGACCCAAAATTCTCTGTCTGACCCATTTACAGATTAAGAAGTGACAGTGCATGTATATTAGACGAGTGGGTAAAGTTTTCTAAAGTCAAGTTAAAATGCCTGTTTATTCCTTGAATTTATGATTCAAGGCGTCAGCGCTAATCTCCAAAATGGTTTACAGTAATCTTGTAAATCCACACAAGAGAAAACAGACTAATCTTCAGCTCTGATTACTTGTATATCGTCAAGATAAAGGATGATAAGATGTAATACATACGTTATTTTAGGCGCAGTGTCGCTGGATCGTTGTCAAGCTGTATTTACTCTGTACGTACCTGTAAATAAAAAAAGGAATTTTAAGATTTTAATACTTATAAATGAATTAATAGCATACGGAGAAATCACACTGATTAAGCTAGCCCCAAAGTAAGTTTGGATTTACACAAGTCTATGCATACCACCATTATTAACGCTGTATTTCATTTCGTTTTTTCTCCTAACACAACCGCGTACAATGAGAAAAGTTTCCGCAAAAGCCATTCTGAGCTTCCGAATAACTGGGATAAAAGCTGGCAATTGACAAATAAATATTAGATAAACACTTATCGAATTATTTTATACCAAAGACGCTTGAAAGCTTTTTCGGCGTGAGACATTTTATTTACACGCAAACAAAAGGAATAAAACATTGACAAATGGGATCTGCTGAATTGTTTCCAAGCCCACTTTTCGACATGTGATGGGTGAGATATTTTTATATATTTATTAGAGAGCTCAAAGAGCAAAATACTTAGGCAGAAATGCTTTCGATAGATAATCCGGATCCGGATCCGAACAGCCAGATAGATAATCGAACATAGATTATCTATCCGGCTGTTCTACTCTACAGGACGCATTTCTCAACCGATTCTAGTAAAATTTTGGGAGCAGGTTCGATAATTATGTGGAATTTTATTTGGTGTTATAATTAGTGGATTCTTTTTTGTGTTTAAACACAATAATATAATTTTTTTATTGGCCATTAAACTCGCTGAAGTATAGTTAGTTATTATACAAACGGAGCGTTGCAACGCGTCGGGATTATTAACTGTATCCTTGTTACGAGCTAGCTAAAATAAACTCTGCTTCAACTAAACGATTGTGATGTTTGCCCAATTAGCATCTGCATTACTCGATTTCTGGGGCCATTTTTAATGTATAAATGTGTAAAGTATACGTTATTCTGTATTTACTTTTCACATTTGTACATGTTCAGGTACAACAGGTTAAACGCACAAGTCGTCGACGAAAGAGGGTTCAAGAATAAGTTATAAACTGATAACAACTTGAATAAGTCGCATGACATGAAACTGAGTGAAAAATTGGTCGCCTACACGTCAGAAGGGCTTTGTCATATGTCTGTCAATTTACAAATACTTTTGTAATGTTAACACATTATAAGAAGTAATGCTTACGCACGAGCGGACAAACATAAATAAAAAACGTAATAAATAAAAAAATACTAATAAGTCAAAAAGCGAAGCCGAGCTGACCAGTCCCTCCTGGCAGCACACCTTCACGAGTTGATTGAAATCAACAACATATCATATGTTATAATAGAAATGCCTATTCACCTATTTAAACAGTCCCACGGCAGTAATAGGCGCATCCTGTATGACTAACTACGAGCGTGTATATGAGGTGACTGACACTATAAACTATCCTTGGTTCTGCCACATTAATGTACTGGGTTTTAAGTTTTAAGTCTGAATTCAGTGAGGATTTATCATTATCTGCCTGACTGCCATCTAATAATACTGATACACTGTCACGTTTTAGCTCTAACGGCGTAGACTAGACATAGCATAGAACCGTTAGACCGAAAAGGCCATGTTAAGCGTGAAGCTGGAAAAGGGGAATCAGCAGAGTGACGGGTCGCTTGCCGAATCGCTTTTCGCCTATTCCCTCGGTCGGCTTTAACAACCTTCGCGGGAAGAGAAGCAGCTGGTACATTCTACGTTTTTTTTAAGTGAAAACTTCTTTAGCGGCGTTGTGCACTTTTTTGTAATGGGTAAAAAATGTTAAAGTCGCGTCAGGACACGTGTCCTGATCGACAATTCGTAAGACGGATGGAGAGTAGACAGCCGGCGCGGCGTAGGAGAGGAAGTATCCCCCCTCTCTTTTTACGGCGCGGCGAAAATGTATGCCTGCGCCTGCTGTTTCGTTTAGCTGAGAGATAAACTTTTTAATGTTATATAAATTGTCATGTTTGTGTACGATAGCGCAATAAATAAATATTGTATTCTACCACATAAATGATAGTTTTTTTATACGGTCTCAATACGGCGTGCAGAGTCTCTCTCTATTTTTAAGAAAATGGTAGTAGATTACTACCTTTCAAAAGTCATTTAAATTGTCAAAAAAATTAAGATTTTTATAGGTATCAGTAAGTTTATTAATTTTATGTATTTATGTATGTAGTATGTATATATAAAAACTATATATATATATATATATATATATAAGTAAGTGTATTATTTGTATGTAAGTATAGTTTATGTTTTATGTATTTTATAAAAGTTTGTAAAATGTGTGTAGTTATGTGTAGAAATGTGTAAGTTTATGCTAAATTTTTAAGTCTAACTTATTACAGTTTCTTTTTTCTCTTTTCCCTTCTTGTTTAGTTACACCACCGTCATTGTCTTTCTCATAGTCCTCTCCATCCACTGGTTGTCTGGAAGAGATCGCTTTAAGCGATAAGAACGCCCATTGTACTAGTGTTATTTTAAGTTATTTGTTTATATTGTTTTTTCTTTTGGTGTACAATAAAGAGTTTTCTATTCTATTCTATTCTATTCTACTGATAATTAAAGCAATTCGTGCAAAATTATTCCCTAACCATTCCAAAATATCAAAAATGCACAACGTTAATGTTCAAGTTTTCACTTCTGCCGGCACTCCCGGAGAGCAACCCGTCGTTTTTTTCTCCCAGCATGTTATGATTAATTCCGAATTACTTATTAATCAGAATTGCATTTAGTCTTAACTTCGAGTAATCAGTAGGAATGTAAATTGGTAACGCCCACTCAATACTCCACAATGACACATAACGAAGCATTCATTATTGGATTCTATTCAAAGGAGAAGTTATTCGCCAAGTTTTCACACAAAATTTGGAAAAGACGGAAGGATAACTCGGTGTTTATACTACACTTTAACCATCACAGCCGTTGTTGCGAAACGCTGGTATCGGTTTTAAACTTTGAGTTCGTAAAACTTTAATCTTGCTCGACCACTGTATCCATTCCGGCTTTAAGGGCATTTCCGGCCTTATTCAGCGTGAAGTCCGGCTTTTATAATTTTGGTGATGGCAACCATACTCGCACCACATCTCGCTTTCGTGGTGTGATTAAATTGCACATCATTTATGATATCGCACGACGCGTTTATCTTCATCATCTTAACAACTAAGTTATAATCTAACACTCGCCCTGATGATGATCGTCGATCGAAACTATTGTGGGCTTTCCGACTACATTATGTGAAAAAACCGTATTAAATATTAATGACTAAGATATAGCTTATGTCCAACAGTCCTCTGTCATCAATTGAGTTACAATAAGTCCTATAGCTTAAACTATGACGAAGGACAAGGTAGTTGTGTACTTTCCATAGTCTGTGGTGTTTCATTTCAATTAATCACGCCAATAAAGGCGATTCCAAATCAGGCCGTCCAATCAGGGGGACCTAATTCCGGTTATTACCGGAAAAAAACAAGCTGGTCCTTAGAACCAGAAAATTAGTTTACTAGTGAAAGGGTAAACTTTGCTAGCTTTTCATACAAATAAGATGGTTATTAAATTAAAAATTAAATGACATTTGTTGCGAACAATATCTAAATTAAATAAATGTAATTCTCGCCACGAGTGGGTTTTGAACCAACGCGTCTGAAGTCTATCGTAACTTCGAATCACCGTTTGGTTTCGCCACATATGTATTTCATAATTTAAATTTGTACTAGTGTTGCCCTGAACAAAATGGTCAAATACTATATTGTTTTATATTCCTGCCAATTTTGTGTTCCGCTTGTCAGTGTCATGCTTCAGGTTGATATTTGTCTGTTTTATCTATGTTTTTTCGTAGCATCCACACATACGCTCTCGATAGTGTCGTGAATTTTCCTAAATATTGGTGCTTCAAAACCCGGCCGGGTGTTAAGACGGTGTAAGACCGTTCTCTTCATCAAGGACAATCCAGATCAAGGAAGCCAGAGCCGATTGCTGTAATAGAATTAGTAAGTACTTGCCACGAGAATGTTCTTAGGTTAACACATGTGCATTACTTTAAAACAGCACCAGGCCTTTAATATACCATTGAACCAGCGACCTTACGCGCGATGTAATCCTTTCTAACAAGTTCGAAAGGGCGCCTGCACCTTTACGAATTATTATAATGCGTGAGGAATATTCCTCATATACATATGTATATTGCTCACGCATTTGAAGCATACGTTATTCTTCATTCATCATCTCATCAGCTATCATAAACCTTAAACGGGTAATAACGGGTATAATATTTACCACATTAAATTGAACCTTATACCTTTGACATAAAGTGCATAACCAATGAAAAAGTTATAACTACGATATTATGGGTTAAACATCCCAGGTAAGGTGAAGGTATAGGCAAATGGCCTTGAAGTGGCCACCGTTGAAAGTATTTACATTAGTCCGTCTAGCTTTAAAACTTGCCTCCGCCAAAAGTGGCCACGGCAAGTTTTAAAGCTAGACGGATCACCAATAATATTTTTAACGGCAGTTCATAAAATAATTTAAAGGGCTATCTAGTGCATGACGAAGAGCAATATGGAAATTATCACCATATTTACGAGTTAACAATTTATTTCACACTTCAAGGCCATTTGCCTATATCTTCACCTTCCTCCTTTTGTCTGTGCCATCCTGTTCTGCCTCGGTCCATCGCGATCCAGTTCTTCCCAGCGACTTGTTTGATATCCTCGACCCATCTAGCCGCCGGACGTCCTACACTGCATTTCATCAAGTCTTCAGTACTCCATCATCATCCAAGCGTATTCCCGGTTGCATCGTCAGCGGTTACGTTTCAGAGCCCGGGGTCCGCTACCTTACCTAGGTGATTTGAGGTTACTAGTTTTTACACAGAGCGACTGCCGTCTGACCTCCGCAACCCAAAGGGTAGACCAGAATCAATCCTAGGATAGGTACAAACGCTAGATGGCGTTCGGGAACAACAGCTTTACGTGCCTTCCGAATCACGGAATCATCTTTTTTTTCAGATAATCTGGTGATTCAAGCCTGCAATATCCTAAACAGACTGGAAACAACTTTTCACAAAGTATGCCGGATCACAAGGGAAACGCCTTGACAAAGGCCTTGACCACTGGACCACGGAGGCAGTCCATTATGACATTTTATTTAAAGTCCATTAGTTTATTGATTATTTGGTTTTTGGGTCAAATCTTGCAAGCTTCCCGGTTCCTGGGAAATTCTGTATGCTAATATAAATATGTCTGTTTGTCTTGATAAGTATTAGGTCTAACAATAAAAGGTTGTACGAAAAAATAATTACAATATTCAAATTCACACGTCACACATCTAAACTTTTATATTTATTATATTAGTAGAATTAAAAAATGTACGAAAAAATAATTCTTTCCAAAAAACTTATTACACACACATCTAAACTTTTATATTTATAATATTAGTAAGATTGTAGACATTGCTTCTGTGGAACTCAGTTTACATAAACTTGAAAAAGATTTCCCTCAACAATTCAGGCGGAATTTCACACTGAAAAATAAATGCCGCGCTGTTCTATCTCACGACGACGCAGCCGGTCATTTTAAATAGTGAATTTTCCAGAATCTTTTGAGCTTCTGAAGCTTCTGTAAGTTGTAACTTAAGTCCGAGTCGGAAGTCTTAGGAAGACTTAAGATTCTTGTTAAACCTCAGGGTTCTAAGCCTAGATCCCGTGTCGGCTTCCGAGGTAAACCCAGCGAAGTTACTTAAGACAAAGGAATACTTGCCAAGTCTATAATTTGCAGATACATATGCACAGGTACTGCTCGTTATTTTATATCTTATATCTTAAGTACATGTGAATAAAAAGAAAGCCAAATGGCTTTGAGAAAAGTATGGCATAGCTGTGCCTTTGTTGCTTGCTTTTGCACGACTTGGCAAAAGTCCTGCCGTGCCCCTACATTATTAAAATTTTAAATATATTGAAAATGATTTTGTTTGTTCGTCCGTTCATCATCATCATCTGAGCGTATTCCCAGTTGCGTCCTCAGCGGTAACGTTTCAGATCCCGGGGACTGATACCAAATCTAGTTGATTTGACGAGGTTACTGGTTTTTGACCGTTCTTCATGTATAAACTTTAGTATTTGAGACATCGGATTGTTACATACAGGCTATATTTTAACCCGACCGAACTCAGGATCCTGAAGGATAAAGGCGATAGAAGTCGCAAGCAATAGCTAGTATCTAGAAGTACTACCAGAAAGGTAGTTGATGTCTATCAAAGTCACCGCCTACACTGAATTCAGTAGCTTTCTGCCTCCTGGGTACATACGTTCGAAATCTTGCAGTCAACATTGATATAGAATATACAACGAGTTAATGAAATAACGCAAAACCTCTCAGATGGTACCTCAGCCCATGAAACTGAACAACTTTTGTTCCACAACTTTCACGAAACCTAAAAAAAAATTGGAATGTTCATACAAACTTATCAGCTGATCGAGTCAATTTGTATGAAAATCCGAATTTTATTATTGGCATTTTGGTAATGTTGTAGAACAAAAGTTGTTCAGTTTCATGGACTGAGTTACAACCTAAGAGGTTTTGCGTTATTTCATTAACTCGTTGTATAGACCAGCTATCTCAAACATTGGCCCCTGTTTTATTTATATTGCACGCCTCATAAGCAAAGCGCATGAGGTAGTGCTCTACTCTCGCCTTACAAAAATCAAGTGATTTTTTTAACTAAATGTGTCTCTATTTATTTTCTATCGCACTTGTACAATAATATTTACACATAAATGTCAAGGAAAAACACTAGTTTCAACACTTAAGACATTTTTAAAAGACATTTTGCCTTTTAAATAAATAAAAACAATGTTTAATAAAATCATTTTGTGGACGTCCGTGTGTCTGTATGTATGGAAACTGGCGTCGTCACGATAACTCCCGAAAAACTTATCTGATCAAGTCCATTTTTTTTTATACGCTTCAGTATTATCCAAAACTAAGTCCTTTCGAAGATCACGGTCTAATTCAATGTAGTTTAATCGTAATTATTATTGTAAAAATACAGGTGACATTTCGTTTGTGTTGTATATCTATATGTGTAGATAATAACAAGGAAAAACTTAGCTCCGTTTACAACGCTTGCGTGGTATGGTACTGAGTTAAAAAAAAGAAGCGTATCATTTTTTATTCGATAAAATAATAAAAATACGTGTTTATCATGTTCTTGTAAGGTTTTCGCTTCTTGGTATACTGTCGAAAGTACTAGGCGTCTAAGAGCAAGCAAGCGACTAAGTCTAAGTAAAGTTTATGGAGATAGCTACAATTGAACGGGACAAAACAGTGATATGTGGAGTCTCCTCTAGTTTTACATACTTAATACACTATTCAAAATTATGTAATTTTACATGCAAAAAAATTACACAAACCTGTAACATTCCCGAAGAATCTGGGAAATTTACGGAAAAATATGAAATTTTACAGGTTTATGTATTGGTTTTGCATGTAAAGTTACATAATTTTAAGTAAAATTACATAATTTTTAACAGTGTAGCTCTTGGGCATACAAGCATCTTTTTGCCGATGGCTTATCAGAAGGTAAGGGCGTCAGATATTCGTGGAATTCGCTTCACAGAACTCCCCTATTAGGAGTATCAGCTAAAGAATTCGTTCTATCAGATCGCATGCCACTTTCTTTTATTTTTATTTCACCACTCGGCAACTTATCTCTAACATAATAATCGAGGCTGAATATAATAAAGAACCAGTTTTCCGAGCAATAAACACGAAAATGCTAAGCGATCACGCACAAGCATGTACGAAAATTATATTTTATTTCACCTTATCTTTTGTGAAAATTTGTTTTTGATTAGTATGTCTCACATTTCTGATGTTTTAATTAGAAAGAAAATTGTGTACAGTAAAAACAGAACTTGGTGAAATTATCTTAGGAAATGGACAAGATTCTAAATCGTCTCAATGGACGATGTGTCTAGCGCCCGTCATCTCGCTTAGAGTCTTATGCCGGCTGTACACACTCGCCGAGAGCCCATCGCCGAATTTTAAAGACTGAACATTTTGAGATTTGGATATTTTGAGACTTGGACATTTTAATGATTGGACTTTCTGAGAACTGGACATTTTGAAACTGCTAGACATTTTGAGAATTGGACATTATGAACTTAAACGATTATAGCCCTAGGCTTTGCGCCTCGATGATAATGTACAATTAAATACAATATGTAAGTACTTATATAGAGTTTTGTATCTGTTATGATGATGTAACTTCATTTCTTTTATCAATATTCTAGGATTTGAATTCAATTAATAACGATGAAAATCCGCAAACAGTAGGCATGTAAATGTCTACCATTACGCTATTTTCAAAAGACAAATTAAGTTCACACAATGGTACATTTCAGGTCAACGGCGAAAGAACAGCGTCCGTATTGAAAACACAGATGTTCAAACACGGCTCTGTTTCGCTACCCCCGGTATTTTTTAACCCTCTTTTTGTTCGTCTACTGCGAGTGAATCCGCTATTTTGAGAGGGTTAATTCTATTTTTCTTTTATCTTTTTTACGCTGAATGATATACGGTGTCTTTATATGTAATAGTGTACCCTTGCTGATCGTAACGACTATTTTGGAATATGCAATATACATCACTCGTTAGATTATTTTGCTTTAAAAGCAAAATAATGATAGCAAAAGATTTTTATTTGCAGTTAGAGTTACAATGCTTTTCCATGCTGATTTGGGAGAAAAGAAAAAAAAAGAACATCTTATCTCACGGGCCTACTGGAAGAGATCTCTTTTGAGATAAGTAGTGTCTTTTACAACTTTTAGTTTATGTATTCTTTGTATATATTGTCCGTGTACATAAATTGGTAAATAAATAAATAAAATAATTTAATTTTGCAAAAATGCGTAATCCGAATCAGATGTACGTATTGTTTAGAATTTTTGTGATGTACCTATTTTGTTTTTTTGTAGAAGCCCTACATATACCCCATATGTAGGGATTCGGCAGATATTGTATTGCGCTTAGGTGGCATTTTGTCTAGACGCTAAGTACAAAGGAAAGGCAGTCGCCCGCGCGCTGCCTTACCTATGTATCGCGTGTTACAGTAAAAAAAAATGAGTTTTAGTTACATACAAAAAGACTTTACTTAAATGATACCTGTCCCAGTAAGCGCATATATCTTAGCGTTACAAAAAAACAAATAAACAACAACAGGGTAAGCTAATAAATGCTTGTAAAATAAAACCCGACCTATCTCAACTAACAAAATCCTTAGTTAAGATGACACAGAACGCTTTGTCCTGAATGCACTAGCACAAACTTCAGCCCACACAGCCGAAGTTTCGGGTAACGCAATAAGTGTCAATTTATAGGATAGCTGATTGAAGGGTTACTGTTTATTCGATTTATTAGGTGCGTAGGTGCAAACGTGGGTTTGTCACATTGGCGTGGGAAATATTTGTTACTCATCTACATATTTGCAATATGTTTAAGATAAAATAAAATAGCAGATTGACTTATATATACTCAGCATTGATTCGATATAACGAGCATTCTTGCCTGCATACATTTATGAATGAAAGGATAATAAACGTCAAGTGCGTGAAATAAACTTTAATAAAGAATTTAATGGTGAATCAAAATCCCTTATATAAACAAAGTTCGGAGTTCATCAGGGGATGAAAAACAATAAAGCTATCATACTTTATACGCTGACGCAGCGACTCAAAGTGGATTTCGGCCTCCAAATGACGCCATTTCTTGCGGTCTTCTAAGCGTTGTTGCCAGTCGTCAAATATGAGGCATCGCAGGTCTGCACCTCGTCGGCCTATCTGTACCTGGGGCGACCAACAGGGTGACGGCCAGTCGGCTAACCCAAGTAGGCTCTCTTCACCGCCCGAACCTCTCCCATTCTTTCCGAGCCAGCGAACCCAAGCTGCTATCGTGACACCGATGATATTTGGTTTAAACACTAGTTTTTTTATTATTTAATCTTTATTGTCCATCAAATACAAATTGTGCTGAACAATAGGCGAACTTAACGGTAAAAGCGTTGTCTACCAGTCAACCTGTGGGTTATACAGAAAGTCTAAATGTATCTAAATTTTTATATCATCATAAATATACGAGTCATCATCAAGTCTTTTTTTTTAATCCCCATTGCAGGAGCACGACCCTCTTTGTACTACTAGAGCCATATATTAGCTAGAGCAGTCCAGACGGGTTGAAAAGGTCTCATTGATGTTTATAAGCTTTGTTTAGCTTGTGTTTCCTCAGTCGCCTTCTACGACATCCACGGGAAGACTTGGAGTGGTCCTATTCTACTCTGCCGGGAACCGCACGGCACCATATACGAGTAATATCACCATATATAGGAATTTCAAACGACTATAATTAAAATAAATGGCGACCCATGAGCTGCGAGAAAGTACGTTTGTGAATGACAGAACGATCAAAACCGAGCCGGGTCAAAAGGGCCTACGGTTTATCGATGGGACAAAAAGACCTGCGGATTTTCTCGTTCACATGGGGTTACCGCGTCCAACAATAACGATCACATACATACTCGTACTTACCACGTCTTTAATCAATACGTCATAAAACCCACAGGCCACATTCCTCAGTGAGTGTGTCACGATAAGTTTAACGAAAAGATTTGTAAAGCTTTTATTAAGCTTGCCGTTTGTTTTTTCATTTTTGTTTTTGGGTCAAATATTGCAAGTTTTTAAGCCACTTCCCGGTAAATTAGATGACAAGACAATATTACGAGTATGACAAGATGCTGATCTGATGATGGAGCCGGAAGGTGACTATATGAACTCTGGAATAAAACGACACAACCCCATCGAGTTTGGGCATAATACATTTGTCTTAATAAGTAATTAGGCCTCACAATAGAAACTTTAACGATTTTTTTTTTATCAAAACAACTTCTTATTTTTTAAAATACTTAATCGCTTGTAACATGGTGCAAAACTAGCTTATTATGCATAATCAAATACACTTCATTTATCACGAGACTAAAATGTGCTTTGAAAAGACTATAATCAAAACAAACTGCAGGTACATAAGGGTTGGGACACATCTGTCAGCACGGAATAGCACTTTCCTATGCTGCTATCCTTTTCTGTCGCTTAGAACAGTAATTTGCTAGAGCAACGGAAAGCTTAAGCATGGCCGGTGCCGAAGCGTTCCATCGCTCTCTCTCGCTCTAGCAAATGAATGTTCTGAGCGACATAAAAGGATAGCAGCATAGGAAAGTGTTGTTCCGTGCTAATAGATGTGTCCAAACCCTAAGCGTCTTGTATGTGTATGACAATACGATTGAAACCGAGCCGGGGCAAAAGGGCCGGCAGTTTATCGATGAGACAAAAAGACCCGCTTTGACTTTGTGGACGTAAAGATCTTCACATAGATACGGCGTCTGTTATAGGGCAAAGTTATATGGTTTTCCAATCTGCTAGTTTCTATATTTTTCTACACGTACAAACAAACTTTGTATGCGATTTGTATTCAATTTAATTAAAAGTAGATTGCTGCACCGAGCAGAAAGGAATGTGTTATTGCACCAATGCTTATTTCAATAGCACGAGTGCAATATAAATTACATAATGCGAGGTGCATAATCTGCTTTTCTTGCAACTACAGCAAGAAAAGTAGATGAAAAATGACAAAAAAATTATTAGGTAAGCAACTGCACGCTCATATTTTTCAGTGAAAATTTAGCTGTTATACACATATACCCGTATTTTTTTTTCTTTAGACCAGTATTTTTTTAATCAAACAATACACACATCATAAAAAAAAAACAGTGCAGGTAAGGATTTCCATATATTTTTGAGCAACAAAGTTCAGGTTTGTGCTCGATATGTAGTGCAGTTATGATAGAATTGTAGCGTTGGAAGAAAATTAACTTTATCTTTCTTGAGTTGTTAAGTTTCTTGTTGCCCCCTTTCAGACAGACAAATACGACCTATTTCTATGTGTTTATCCCTAGAGGAAGAAATCGGACTGACAAATTGATTTTACATTAGGACAAAAGACTATTTTTTGCAATAGTCTCGCCACGGTCGCCGGCGAAGACATCAAGACCGACGACGCCCTGACCTAGTCTTTTTTTTCCTTGAACGGTCGCCGACGGCGACCTCTTTTATTTCAACAGTTCATCGTTCCTACTAAAGGAATAGAATTTACGATATAAGACATATGAAAAAACGCGGCTTCTTGGTAATACTATCTTCATTTGATATTATATAATTATTGAGATCTTTTCAAAACAAAAAACCTGAGTTCAATACCAGAAAAGCTAAATATTCAAACAATTGTATACGAGATATTTTTTCTAGTTATTTACATTTCAAAAACAAACCACACAACTGATTTTAATCAAATTTATATGGGACCACCTGGCAAGTATACGACCCTTTCAAACAAAAAAGATTTTTCTAAATCGGTCCAGGCGTCTTCGGTAATCGGGGAAAATACTCGTACATAAAAAAAAAGATTTCGACGAATTGATAACCTCCTTTTTTGAAGTCGGTTAAAAAGCAAAAACAAATGTCCATAGTTTGTAGTTGCAGCGGCCGCCGACGCGGCAGCCCCTCAAAACAAACTATGGACATTTTGCGGCTATGCCTGGCGGCCCGCGTCGCACGCCGCGCCGCGTGTCCGTGGACGCCGCCTAACACATTGTCTACCCTGTTATCGAACCAGTTAGTTTGCCAACAGAACGCATTCCCTTCTTTGCCACAACGCGGTTCGTATGTTGTACTATAGAAGGTTAAGCAGTCCGTTTGTACAATTTGTTTGCCCGTAAGCGTCTTTAGCCCAACGCTATACAAGTGTTGAGTCGAAGAATTCGGAAACACGCCCCGAAAGCTTCGTAAGCCCAACGCTATACAAGTGTTGACTCGAAGAGGCATTCGGAAACACTCCGCACAATTTGTCTGTCCGAAAGCTTCTTTAGCCCAACGCTATACAAGTGTTGAGTCGAAGATGCATTCGGAAACACGCCCTTTGCGTCTTGCGGCCCTGGACTCTGTATGCTCATAGCTCCAATACCCAAAATGCTCTGTTTGCCCCATTAGGGACAGAGATAGTGACAGTACGTTTGTACGAAGGTATGAATGATTCAAACAAAAGCGGACCCCATAAAAACAGACGCAAAATGTAACGTTTCTGTATCGAAATTGAGTCCAAAAGGTTTATCCAGAGGACAAAAGGACCCGAGCCTTTGTGAGAGATTTTCCCTTCAATACGGGCAATTGCCGTTAAAGAACAAAGTGATATGGTGTTCCAATTCTTAGTACCGACGAGATTATGCAGCAAACGGCTTGGGGAAAACATTCCTAAGATTCATATTAAATAAAGATATTTATAAACATAAACATTTAAGAAGTATCCGTAACCGAAGAGCATGTATGAAGAGGTTGATGAGTGTAGATGAAGCGAAAGAGGTCTGTCAGGATCGTAGCAAGTGGAGGTCCATAGTCTCTGCCTACCCCTGTGGGAAACAGGCGTGATAGTATGTATGTATGTATAAACATTTAATGCTGGTCTAGAAGAAAAGAAAAAACTTAGAATGAATAACCTGCTACTCTTCCCGCTTAGATTGTTGAAGCCAATCAAGGGACTGGGCGAAAATGCCAATCTTGTTAAGGCCGTACCTGAATTTATTTATTTTTTTAAAGAGAACGTTAAGCTTTACTACGCACATTGGCCAAAAGTGGCCGTTTTTCGCAAATGTGCGTAGTAAAGTTTAACGTTCTCACTTTAAACTGTAAACAGTAGTTCATAAAATACTCTGAAGGGTTATCTAGAGCTTGGTAGTAGCAAAATTTTAAATTATGTCTCCGTTTTCTTTGAAATGATTTATTTTAAATGGAGGCAGCACTGGACCTTGGAAAATTCAGGTACGGCCTTAATAGGCGATGCAGCTAGCAAGTCTATCAACCCATCAATATTATTTTTCCATCTTCTCGCCCACTATAAGGCTAAAAGTGGCCTTTGGATCTTGCGTCTCTAGGCTCTGCCTATTTGGAGCTTTCATCAATAGATAGTTATGTAAGAGTAAGATTTATAGTTGTAATACATACCTGTGCAAAGCCAGGACGGGCCACTAGTTATAAGACACAAGTCTCCTCTAGTGGCAGCTACAGCCTAAAGCTACTACAGTATAAAGTCTGTTCTATTTTTAAGTCTGTGCGGTCTTTACAAGTTTTTATTAATTTTCACCTTTTCCGTTGTCTGTGTGTCTTGCAAGCTAAATTTGAGTCACTTTCCATTATTTGATTGAGCTGTAACTTCACATACTTATGTCAGTTGGGTGACAATGCAATATTATGGTACCAATGACCTGATCTCATGATGAAGCCGAAAGGTGGCCGCGGCATCTCTGTGATAAAACTACATAACCCCACCGAGTTTGGGCTCGATTGATTCTAGAGCTTGGAGCACTTCAAACTTTTAAGTTCATTGTTTTACATAAAAGCTTGTTAGGGTTACGTACGAAAAACGGAACCCTTTAGGATCACTCGTGCGTCTGTCCGTCCGTCCGTCTGTCACAGCCAATTTGCTCCGAATCTTCTGGACCGAATCAGATGAAATTTGGTAGAATGTTGTAATCCTATGACCCAAACACATATGTGCAAAGTAAATTATTTTTTTTTAAATAAGGGTCATTTTCGGGGGACAAATTAGGAAATTAAAAAAAAAGTTTTGCAAACCTTACTGTGTCATATATGTGTCATATATCAAATGAAAGGGCTTGTTATAAGGATTTCAAATATATTTTTGATATTATTGTAAAATGAATAGTTTTAATTTTATACATGAAAGAAGACGAAAATTGACCATTCCCCCCCCCCCATAAGAATTCAATCAATTGTACGTAACCCTCTCCACGCGAGTTTCACTCGCACTTGGCCGGTTTATTTTTAAGCTAGAATGTGCGGTGCGTCGCACACCACAAATTTTTGCGTTGCGGCAGGCGTTGCCGCCGATTTCGGCATTCCGGCGCCGCAACGCGGTTATGTGTATCGGCCCTTATCTCAAAGAAGCGGCATTTCAGTTCAAGTAAGTTCGTATACCTAATCATAAAGAATATCATTCTTAAAAACATAGAAGAACCAAATTAATTAAGCTTAAGAAACAAAGTCCATTCAATTAAGCAATATGGCGTCACGTTGCAAGAATTTGTTCCCGTCATTTTACCAGCTCGAAAATAAATGGACAATATAGCTACACATTTATTTAAGCCTTTGTTATATTAAACACTAGCAGCCCGCAGCCGTTTTAGAGTTAATCGCGCACTGATAGACATTTAAACGCACCAAAGAACCCCGCACTGGCTTCGCACGGTATGTATTTATTTATTTACTAGCTTTTGCTCCCGGCTTTGCTCGCGTATCCCAAATCCCACGGGAACATTACATTTTTCCGGGATGAAAGGTATGTATGTCCTTCTCAGTACTCCTAACTATCTGTATGCAAATTTTCAAGAAGATTGGTTCAGTAGATAAAGCGTGAAGAGGTAACAAACAAACAAATATAGAAACTCACTTTCGCATTTATAATATTAGTTAGGAAGTTAGGATTAGGATTTAAACTATATTGTACAAAATACAATTTGTATAGCACAATAGGTGGACTTAATGCTAAAGCATTATCTGACAGCCAACCTTTGGGTTGTTAGAAAACTTAAAATGGGTACAAAAGATATATTGATAAGCATTCAGATATATATTTACTTTCTACAAAAACTACTTTATTATTAGTATGTATTATACATATGAACCTTCCTCTATCTATTGATAAAACCGCATGAAAATCCGTTGAGTAATTTAATCGAAGATAATATTTTAAGGTGAAGGCGCTATTTTGGTTCCAGAGCAAAACGAAGGATTCCACAGTATACATAGGATCCTGTGTGAAGCGAGGGATTCATGTAAAAAGGTAAAAATATTACCGTACACCGAGTTGCACATTCTACTTCTCATCTTCATCTATGAGAAAAATTACAAATATTCTATAAAGAAAAGTAGAACACTAATCAGAATTTAAAAGGCAGTTACTAACCCCGAATTTGCTGTCGTTTTTAAGAAATACTAAGAAAACTTGCGAGGCACTTCTTAAACATTTTCTAGACATTAGAATCGTTTCATAACGTTTTTTTTGTGCGTTTTTTTTTTTTTTTTTGCATATCTTTATATTTTTATACGTTAAATTGATACTTATTTCTAAGCTAAAAAAGAAATTAGGTAGAAGAACTGGCCGCCAATAAACAAAAAAAAAGAGACGTCGTAAATCGTAATATCTATCAAATTTCGAATCATTCCGCATTTTATTCTCAAGTCCAGGTAAAAGTACTTCCGTAAAATGAATTGAGGCAACGGAATAATACTTCAGGGAGCCATAGCTCCGTAAGACTACTTTACATAATAGAGAAAGGCTGAAGGAATGGGGCCGTGAAATGGAAAGGGCTGGCAGGTGTTCTTCGCAACTATTTTATTGGATACTGCTGTATATTTATGAAGATGTGTGGGTTTTAAGATGGGCGTTTCAACTGGGGAGAAAAAATCCAAAGACAATTTTGCAAGAGGAAATGTCAGAACGAATTTTAAATTCAGCATAATTTTCACTTACAGGTAAATATTTTTGCACGTAAAAGTTTAATTATATTTTTCCATAAGTTTACGTTAAAGAAACTGAGATCTAGCATCATTATAGCCCAATAAATAGGTATTTGGGATTCTCCTTCGCAAATTTCAGCTTAACCGAACAATGGAAAGCGAGTCAAATTCAGCTTGTAAGATTTGCCCCAAGAAACAAACTAACAAACATTGCAAGTAATAAAAACTTGAAAACACAGTGGAAACAAGTAATTATATAAAAAATATTTTTAATAAACGGGCTAGTGCAAGTCGGACTCGTACATGAAGGGTTCCGTACCTCCGTACAATGTTTTAAAACGCTAAAAAAACACGTTTTTTTTTATTTTTAGTATTTGTTGTTATAGTGGTCATAGTAATACATAATTTGTGAAAATTTCAAGTATCTAGTTAATGCCATTAAAGAACTAGTTAAAAACGCTGAAAAAACACGTTTTTTGTATGGCGACCCCCTTTAATTTTTAACTTTTTTTGTTTATAGTATTTGTTGTTATAGCGGCCACAGTAATACATAATCGGTGAAAAGTTCAAGTGTCTAGCTATTACGGTTCAAGAGATAGAGCCCTGTGACAGATGGACAGACGGGCAGACACACGGTACCATAATGCATTGTCATCCAACATACATAAGTATGTGAACTTTCAACTCGATCGAATAATGGGAAGTGGGTCCAATTTAGCTTGCAAGCTATGATAAAAACACACAGACAACGGGACAGGTGAAACTTAATAAAAGCAATAGACAAACTCCTTCATTATGTAGCGTAGACATGTTGAATAAACATGAAATCGCACGAAGAAGCACGAAGAATTTCGTACATTGACCTTTAGGCTCAATTCACACCGAGATGAAAGCGGCCGTAAGCGAAGCGGAGAGCAGTTTCAGTGTCATATAATTTTAGACTTTATCGCGATGACTATAATACATAGAATCGATTGAAAAACTTGAAAACGTAGAAAGCGTAGACATGTTGAAAAAACATGAAAAAACATCAGCGAGATACAAAAGGCGGTAACATTGTCCAGTGGGGCGATACGGCGTGACAGCGACCTAAATAAAATTTCCTTCATGGCCCATATAAACTTATTTAACCTGCCATCTCATAAACAGCCTTTTACACAACACTTTAAGGTGAAATTTTCCGTGCGGTCGCCCGCAACGAGCAAACTATAATGCGATTAAAACTTAAGTGAATTATAAATACTGAGGGAATAATAAGCGAATTCAGGGGAAGTTAATGAATTAAATGCAGACCGGGTTGACTTATGTTACGGTAGAGGAATTGTTGCAGCATATCAAAATAAATATTTGACTTAATTAACCGAAGAAAACCAGGGTAACCAAGAATAAACGGGCAAGTACGAGTCGACTCGTACATGAAGGGTTCCGTACCTCCGTACAATGTTTTAAAACGCAAAAAAACACGTTTTATGTATGACGACCCCCTTTATTTTTTTTTATTTTCAGTATTTGTTGTTATAGCAGCCATAGTAATACATAATCGGTGAAAATTTCAAGTGTCTAGCTATTACGGTTCAAGAGATAGAGCCCTGTGACAGACGGACAGACAGACAGACGGACAGACGGACAGACAGCGGAGTCTCAGTAATAGGGTATGGAACCCTAAAAAGATGGGCGGATGATTTGACTCATTTTGAGACGTGGAGGGTGATATCAAGGGTCCGGGACGTATAGAAAGAAAGAAGGCTTTCGCCCAACAATGGACCTTATTAGCTAAAAAAAACACTCGGCACTCGGCACGCGGCACTCCGGGAGTGCCAACAGAAGTGAGAACTTGAACAAGTTGGTGTCGGTTACGGTAACAGTGTAGTGAGTTTAATGCCATCTCAAAAAATGCCTAACGAGCGTAAAGAAGTTTCTATACTTAAAAAAATTGCTTCAATTTATACTTTTTTTTAGTTATTTAAGTTTTTATTTATTATATATTAACGAGTATTATATGTAAACTTAATTTTATTCAATCATAAAATGTGAGTAAACACGAATTAACAATCGTGTGAAATTAATAAACACTACGATAGCCATCTCGACCGTACAGCCTTACGAGGTGGCCATTAAAAATTCATTTGTATACGGAACCCGAAGTTATAAAGCTTATAAGCCTTCCTACTAAATAATTATACGTATGAATAAAGACAATTTAAATATTAGTACCTATACTATACATATTAGTAGTATAGGGGACCAAGCTTCACTTCATGAAAAACACCGATAAAACGACGCTATCCAAAATTTTAAAGTAATAGGATTTACTTATTGGTATAAAATATATTATAAAAGACTAGGCTTTTACCATTTCGTCTTTTACTAAAAGCATACACTCCCCTTTTGAAAAATATTTTTTACAACCTCTTGTGTAAAAGTCTTGCCTCTCAAATTTGATTGAATCCCTCGATAAATAACGCAGCAGCTGAAGAGTGGGAGAAATAATT
The DNA here is from genome assembly GCA_963576875.1 of Acrobasis repandana. Taxonomy (NCBI): domain Eukaryota; kingdom Metazoa; phylum Arthropoda; class Insecta; order Lepidoptera; family Pyralidae; genus Acrobasis; species Acrobasis repandana. Next base: position 17,506,355 of record OY756227.1, read on the forward strand.
ATTATTTCTCTAAATATAAATTTTTTTTCCCCCAATCAAAAATCGCGATAGACTTAAACAAAATTAAATAAATCAAGATAATTGTGTCAATTTCCGTCAAAATCGGTTGAAAAATGCGACCTGTAGGCGAGAACAGACAGACGGACAAAAAAAATCATATTTGGCCAATCTCGAAACTGCGCTATGAGAAGCTTCGCTCGCTTGGTCAAAAAGTTTGTTTCGTAAACACCCTCTAAATCGACTTGTTGAAAACTTCTTAGTAGCTTTGAGATTTCATATCAAGTTCATTTTATCGCACAACTTTGTAGAACTTATGTAGGACGCTAGGTTATTATAAATTCATTTGCTACGAGATTACACCACAGTTGTAGACTGTGCTACGGAGCTACGATCTTCTACGAGGCTACACGTGTAGCGTGTGTAAGCTACGCCGTAGACATCGGGCACGTGTACAGTAGATGTAAAGTTATTGTTATAAAGTAAGGAATAAGCACTTCCATGCTGGTCTGGGAGAAAAGAAAAAACTTAGAACGCACTGCGTCTCTTCCCGCGCAGATCGTAAAAGCTGATCGAGGAAATGGGCGCCTCTACCTTCTCGTCCACGTATTGACCTTTAGCCCTACTGCCAGTGGTATGGGAGGACGAAAATTTTTTATCAATTTTTAAAAACTTTTTTTATAGAAAGTATTTCAGTATCATGGACTGAACTTGTTCCAAAAATTTGGACAGTGTTTAAAAAGTCATCTTGTTAATGAAAGAAATTATATGGTTGAGTTCAGCGATAGCTGATCCACGCGTCAACTCGTGAACGGGTGCCGCCAGTAGGGACTGGTCAGCTCGGCTTCGTTTTTTTTCAAGACTACTCAGTGTAACTTATTTCTGTAAATTGGATTTGGCACTCGTTCGCAAGCTTTACATATTATGTTGTGATAACATTGTATTAGGCATAATATCTTTGTAAACTGACAAAGCCCCCCTGGCGCGTAGGCGACCAATGTTGTGTAAATGAGTTTCTTTCGGCGTTTAATCTCAGCAGTGGTCGTTGCGAAACGCTAGTATCGGTAGCTTTCGAACAAAAAAATAAATAATTTCAATATAAATAAACATTATACGTAATGTACACTATAATTATTGACGTGTAAAAGTGCCTGCAAAGGCCTAATTACTGAATAAATATTTGATTTTGATTTATTCTTTGTGCTTGCGTCGTTACTATAGTAATGGATTTCCACATCGACTGGTGTTGTAATTGTTTGATAACTTTGTCCATTATGTAGCGAGATTGCAACGTAGTACCACGACATACGGATCTTACGACATACTACGAAGTTACACGTGTGATTGCTACGGCGTAGCCATTACAATGAAGTTATTGTCTATAAGTTGTTGTGTCCGTCCGACTTGTTAGATAACAAACTTTCTTTTCTACGAGATTAGATTCCTGCCGTAGACTTATGTAAAGCGATACTACAAGTTGGTGAGATCATACGCGTGTAGCGCAAGTCGTTGTTACGCCGATGTTAATGCTACGTGTTGTGTTCTAAGTTTTTCAAGTGAAAACTACGAAAACCCGCGACGCTGTTACCGCAACGGACACCTCACGTAATTGTTCAAGTTTTCACTTCTGTCGGCATTCCTGGAGTGCCGCTGTTATTGTTTTTTTTTCGTTTCTTGTGAGTTTGACTGACCAACTCCAGTGTCAGATTTCTGTTTGATACGTATGTTCATTTGCTGTTCACCTTAGTCAACAGTCAGAGCAATGCCTGCACCATTATGAATGAAGATGTGATAGTGTTTATTACTACAAGCTACTTCCTCCATTTTACATTAGCCAAAACATATCGTGGCCCAATATTTCGCTCAATAAGCGATTTCGATATTTGTGTGTGCCGTGTGGTTCCGGGTTAGAATAGGACCACTCCATCTCTTCCTGTGGATGTCGTAAGAGGCGACTAAAGGACTAAGCACAAACATGCTACAATTGCATTCCCGAGGAGACGTCATGCAGGCGGCCGCACGTAAAACTATAGCCATATAATTTAAACTATTCCGGCTATTTCTTCTCTATTTTGCGAGGTCTTTGGCATCCTTGGGTGACCATTAACATGCATGTTATATTTGGAGAAAAAGCGGGAAAGCGCACCCCGGGCTCTGAAGCAGCACAGCTGAGGATGCAACCGGGAACGCGCTTAGACGAAGAAGCGATTTTGATATTTAATAAATAAGATAAATAAAAAATAAAAAATCCTTGTGGAGTATGCACCATTCAAATATTAGACACTTTGGATATGGAAAAAAATCAAAGAACGAAATAACTTTCTCACAGAAATTTGGTTACCTAGCTGATGTCGGATTACATAGTGTATCTAGTGCGAAACAAACAAAAATAAAAACATAATGCCAATACGTCCTCTCAATGCAGAAACATGAATAGACGAGGATAGAGATAGTGCGTTAATTAAGAGAGTGGCCTACATTAGAGGCGGGCCATAAATAGTTTGTGACAGGCCATACGACGGCCATTGTGGCGGCCATAATGCCGACGGGCCCCTGTAATGACATGGCGCCTAACATTTAGTATTATAATTTGGCAGCCACGCGAATATTATGTTAGCAGTCGGGCTCAGTCAGACGAGCGACAGCGTGCCAGCGACAGCACACGATCCTGGTCTGCGAAGGACGGCGACCAGTGTCGCAAATTGTCGCTGACCTAACTAGTGTCGTGTAGTTCCCGGCAGAGTAGAATAGGACCACTCTAAGTCTTCCCGTGGATGTCGTAGAAGGCGACTTAGGAAACACAAGCTAAACAAAGCTTATAACATCAATGAGACCTCTCCAACCCGTCTGGCCAGCGTGGAGAGTGTAGGCCAAATCCTCTGACAGCTCTGGCTAATATATGGCTCTGGTAGTGCAGAGAGAGCGTGTTCCCGGTTGCATCCTCAGCGGCAATGCTTCAGTCGCGCGTGTGTCATTTTACATAACAGGTAAATATATATTTTTTTGTATTATTTTAAGATGAATATCATTGACTCTACTCTGGGCCCGAAATTTTGAAAAAATACAGAAAAAAATATTTTTTTCAGGACAACCTATTAGAAGTACGGTACGGAACTCTTTACGTGAGTTTAACTCACACTTTACAGGTTGAATGTAAAAACCAAAAACGCCATATTTTTACGAATTCCATGGAGAAATGAGATTTAATACAACAAAGGCATTCACGGTTCGATGGCAAGCCTGCTGCAGACACAGTTTTGAAACTATTGAAAAAGCTCGAAAAGCCAGGAATATTCATTTTGATTTAGTTTGATGAAAGCACGAGTTTCGCTTTTGTCTATTATAATGAAATACTATATTGAAAAAAAAAGAAAACATAGCAGGGTTTGGCAGCTTTGCGTTTAAAGATAGATAATTTTATTATAATAGTAGAACCATTTTATTTGAAGGACAATACACTGATGGAAACATTTTATTTGAAGGACAATACACAGATGGAAACATTATATTTGAAGGATGATACACTTTTTTAGGCTGCGAAAAACATAACCCTTCTTCTGGCGCAGTCGGGTAAAAAGAAATTCAGTGACATCATCATTTCAGGTCTAATACAAAATTAGATGTGGAATTTAACAAGCATAATCCCCAAGTAACAAGTAACCTGTTTTCTTCTTTCTTACCCGGGTCTGTACTGGAAGTGTAGATGTTATAAGTCCGCATTTTTTTTAATTTAACTTTATTACAAATGTAATAGGCAGACTTAAAGCCATAGGCTTTATCTACCAGTCAACCCACTGGTGATGCCGAGAAAAAGAAAACTATGAATAAATATATAGAAAAAAATCACACAGACTGAGCTAGCCCCAAAGTAAGTTCGAGACTTGTGTTATGGGATACTAACTCAACGATTCTATATTTTATAACAAACTCATATACCTATAGATAAACATCCAATCTGAAAAAGATCATTTTCCATCTTGACCTGTCCGGGGATCGAACCCGAGACCTCCGGTGTGGCGGACTGGCGTTTTAACCACTACACCACAGAGGTCGTATAGGAGGTGCAAATTTTGTAGGTAACATTAATGTCATGATTCTGTATATTTTGATGTCTTGTTTACAGTGCAATTAACATTATGGGCGAAGCTAAAACGCACCGTCTTCGATGGCTCGGACACGTAGAAAGAATGGAGAAGGATCAGGGGGTGAAAAGAGCATATCAGGGCCAGCAAATCGGTCGCAGGCCGGCCGTGGGCTGTCCCAGGTATCGCTGGAACGATGTGATAATGGCGGACCTGCGCGAGCTGCAAGTTGGCGACAACTGGCGAGAGTTAGCACAGGACCGAGAGCGTTGGCGGGCTCTTGAGACGCCAAGAGACGCTTTGGGTCGCTGAGCCAGAATAGTAAGTAAGTTTACAGTGCAATATAAAGCTTTTCCATTGTTCTGTGCAGGATTCAAATGACATTTGTCATTCACCTGCAACCCAGCTTTTTACCCGGGCGCTTATCGCCAGTGAAGCCATTTGTCTCCACCTGTTGGCCCAGATTACCAGAAGCCCGAAAAACTCGTTACCACGAATAATGGCTGTTTATTTAGCAAGCCGTAGGTTAGAGAGGCATTACTTAGCCATAGTTATTGCTAGAAAATATAGAATACATATTCAGTATCCGGAAAGGTATCTCGTCTCACGTTGAAGAGAGCAGTGCGTGCACATTATCTATATATTATTTATGGTTCTATATATTAGGCTTTGACGTACAAATCCGTAGACGCAAGTGGAGCTGGATCGGTCATACGTTGCGTCGGCCTCACGATCATATTCCCCGTAGAGCCCTTGATTGGAATCCACAGGGCAGGCGTAAGCGTGGTCGCCCTAAACAAACTTGGCGCCGCACCGTTAACTCGGAAGCTAAGCAGCTTGGATTGTCCTGGAGTGAGATCAAGAACGCAGCGGTTGACGGATCGGATTGGCGACGTGTTGTATCTGCCCTTTACCCCGACAGGGGGACATAGGAAGCGAAGAAGATATTAGGCTTTATATTTTTTACGTAAATTATTGGAATAATTGTTTATTTATATCGAAAGTATGTACGAAAAATTATAGATAGCGCTTGTTTTTGCGTAAAAAAGCGGCCAAGTGCTAGCCGGACTCGCCCATGAAAGGTTCCGTAGCAGCAAGTAACATTTTACGATTTAAGACGTATTAAAAAATAACTATCTATGATACGAGACCGCTATAGTTTTAATTGAAAGTACATACTTTGAGGTATATACCGCAATTTTTTCAGAATTATTTTAGTAATATTTCAAAAGTTACGGTGGAGGGGCACCTCAAATTTTAAATTTGTATTAGATTATCTCAAGACTGGGGGGTTTGATCTACATAGTTTCAAAGCAGTTTTTGTTGCATTTTAAAAGACCTTTTCAACGATATCCAACCCGTTGGGGTTAGTCCAATTTTTTTTTATTCACTTTTCGTTGTTTGGGAAATTGTATGGCTGAAAAAAAATCATTTTTTCATAATTTTAAAAACCAACTTTTGGAACTTCAATATCTATCTCCCCACCAATTTTCGTGACAATAGGTGCAGTAGCGGCGGAGTACGAGCCCGGACGGACAGACAGTCGGACGGAAGGACGGACAGACGGACGGAATGACATGAAGAAACTATAAGGGTTCCTTGTGGACTACGGAACCCTAAAAAGGAACGCTTTTACCGTCATCTTTCCGGAATTAACCGGCACCACTACGGAACTACCTTCTTTCGAACTAGTAGCTCCATCTAGTTACACCATTTAAACTTAAAATCGAATTACGCTTCAAAGAAAAGGATGTCAATTCTCTAATATTCGTAAGTGTATATAAATAACGATTCAAGAATCAACAGGTTTTTTTATTAAGTATGTTTTGAGCCTGTTCGATACAAATTTGTTATAAATATTCACAACCACATACAAAATATATAACATACATGTATTTGTCTAGCTGAAGTATAACAAGTCATATTACGTCGCACACACAAAGGCTACGTATTCGTGTAGGAATCTACAAATGGAATTTATTATCAGCTTATATTGTTCTCTATGTTTATCGCAACAAAAACAACATGTTAAGTCATATAAATTTAGAGGCAATTTCTATAATAAAATGAAAATCCATCTGAGTGAATGCGTTTTATTGCCATTTTTTGGAGACAACAGACCCAAACGCATATAGAAAGTTGTTTATCGTATAAAACGATTTTTTGTGGGGTAGTATTTAAACGCAAATCAAAATTACTGATTGCACAGCAAAATACTCAACTGAAAATATTACTAAACAAACTGCAATTTATATTTGTGGCGCAGTAAAATGGATAGAACTTTCCTAGCACTCGCCGGCCGCTGCCGCGGCACGCTCGCTTCGCTCGCTCGGCTCGTGCGTGTGTTGGTCGCAGTTCTAACATAACCTAACCTATAGGTTTGCCCTAACCTAATAAATTTGATGTGCAGTCAGTATTTATTTGCTGTGCAATCAGTACTTATGATAAGATTGTTGATTTATTTGATGTAAAAAAGTATATAAATGATGAGATTAAATTGATGGGTGATTATTTATTAGATGTGCAATTAATAATATCCCTTTTTTGTGGTCCTGTGTCACTGCTTTACTTGTTTTTGTCTACTTGTGGTTGTGCAAGGTATTTTTTTCTGTGGGCACTTGATACTATTTATTTTAGCTGTAAGTTATAATAAAAAAATAAGTAATCAGTAAATACTCATAAGTAAAAAGCGGCCAAGTGCGAGTCGGACTCGCCCATTTAAGGGTTCCGCAGCAACAAGTAACATAATATAAAAGTTCTAAAGGCAAATTGCGGTTTACGATTTATGACGTATTAAAAAAAAACTTACTAGATCTCGTTCAAACCAATTTTTGGTGAAAGTTTGCATGGTAATATACATCATATATTTTTTTTAGTTTTATCATTTTCTTATTTTAGAAGTTGCAGGGGGGGGGGGGGCACATTTTACCACTTTGGAAGTGTCCCTCGCGCAAACTATTCAGTTTAGAAAAAAATTATATTTGAAACCTCAATATCATTTTTGAAGACCTATCCATAGATAACCACACGTATGGGTTTGATGAAAAAAAAAATTGAGTTAAGTTCTAAGTATGGGGAATCCCCAAAATTTATAGTTTTTTTTCTATTTTTGTGTAAAAATCTTAATGCGGTTCACAGAATACATCTACTTACCAAGTTTCAACTGTATAGTTTCGGAAAAAAGTGACTGTGACATACGGACGGACGGACAGAAGGGCTCCGTTTTTTGCCTTTGGCTACGGAACCCTAAAAACGAGTGGTTCTGTGGGAACAGTAGACCTCGCGAGCTCTTATAACCATGTAAAATAAACCGACACTTTCCCCTAGCTTAGCAAAGCCATTTCAGTAAAATCCCACCATATATAATGCTACAGCAAATTCCCCCCCTTTCCCCCCTTGCACTCCCAGTTTTTGGATTTTTTTAAATTGAAAATCAGTAATTCTATAAATAGTGTATATAGTAAAGGGGTATTGTGGTATGAGCTACATACAAGCTACGAAATGCTACGAAACTACGACGTTACGCCGCAACAAGCTACGAGGTTCTACGCCGTAGCTACAAAAATCTATAATAGTAGGATAGGAATAGTAGGTATACATCTCTCGCTCAATACTTTGTATTGTACAAAGTGTACAAGACTATATATTCTCTTTATATTTTCAACTTTCATACAGATTTATTAATAACGTCTAACAAAATATACTTAAACTATTTTAGGGTGAATTCAGTCCGTGATATTAAGCAACTATCCCCAAGGAACATATGTCGAAATATGAACAATAATTGTTGGCTTTCCATACAAACTCGGATCAGCTGGTCAATTTGTATGGGAGGCCAAAACATATTTTTCATATTTTAATATACTCATATATAAAGTTGTTAAGACTGCTGTCTTCGACCGTGGGAATTTTTGATTAAGGCCGTACCTGAATTTTCCGGGGTCCAGTGCTGCCCCCACTTAAAATAAATCATTTCAAAGAAAACGGAGACATTATTTAAAATTTGGCTACTACCAAGTCCTAGATAACCCTTCAAAGTATTTTATGAACTACTGTTTACAGTTTATAAACTACGCGCATTAGCCAAAAGTAGCCGTTTTTCGCAAATGTGCGTAGTAAAGCTTAACGTTCTCACTATGCCTTTATTTTATTTTCTGCTTCAAAATTTATCAAAGGCACCATACTTCCATATCGTTTAGTACATAACGTATCCCGAAGTAACGTTGGATATAAAACATACTTACCTACTACATTCAGCAGAAAATCTGCAATGTTGCCCCGGCATGTCATTACGTAAAGAAACTATGTACGTACGAGTATGTAACAAACGCTGCTTTTATGCGAAGCGGAAACTAGGTTTACGTACCTGCAACGAGAAAACATGAATTTTAACAGAAGTACACAAAAATAATTCTACAATTTTGTTTTCTTTTAAAAAATGTTCTTTTACTATAGGCTTTGTAAACTGTACAACTCGCAAGTCTGTCTTGCATAGCTCATCATCATCATCAGGCCTTTTTACTCTCCACTGCAGGAGCACGACCCTCTGTACTACCAGAGCCATAGTTGGCCAGAGCAGCCAGAGGATTCGGCCTACACTCTCTACGCTGGCCAGAGGGGTATAAGAGGTCATTGATGATTTATAAGCTTTGTTTAGCTTGTATTTCCTGAGTCGCCTTCTACGACATCCACAGGAAGACTTGGAGTGGTCCTATTCTACTCTGCCGGAAACCACAGGGCACTGCATAGGTCACACACTGATAATCATTAATCGACGACGACCTGTGTGGCTTAGTAGTTATCATGCCAGGCTGTCACACCGGAGGTCCCGGGTTATCGAACCCGAGTCGATATCGAAACCGGTTACGATCAAGATGGTATTTTTTTTTCTGATTGAACTGGGCTTTGGATGTTTATCTTAATATCTATTTGTTATAAAATATAGTATGGTTTAGTTAGTACCTCATAACACAAGTCTCGAACTTACTTTAGGGCTAGCTCAATCTGTGTGATTTCTCCATATAAAAAAAATTTTGGATTGCCCAATTTTATTTTTTTCCCTTATTTACCAGCATGGATGGCTCGGTGAAAAATTTATCCATTTGAATTGGACAGCCTTTGGACCAGGTCCTATCTCACTGACAAAGTGCTTCGCTTCGGAAAACCACGGTCCAGCTGTCTCTACGGCAACCGGAACGAATTCGTACTGGTTAGACATGGTAAGAATGTGGAGTTGGTTGGACGACAATTCCGACAATTCCTCCTAAACGGACTTTTATTTTGTCACTTCGCGAACAAAGCCCCTATTGTGCGTCTATCGCCGACTAATGGACTGTCACGAAAGTAGTGACACCAAAAGCCTTTCCTGGATTGATTTCTGACATCTGACGCATATCAGGAAAAAATCGTTTTTACACTTAATAATTTGAATAGAATTTTTGGTGCGTAAAATACACTGACGGTACCGAGAGGGTTGGGAATTATGCTCATAAAAGTCGACAGCTAAGTTTGTATTAGACCTGAAATGATGGCGTCGCTGAATTCCTTTTTACCCAACTGCGCCAGTAGGAGGGTTATGTTTTTTCGAGTGTAAGTATGTAAATTTCTTTGGCACGCTCTGCAGCCTAAGCGGCTTGGTGGATTTTAGCTTGAGAGGTGTCGTTAGATTCTTCATAATTGTGTGACACTGGGGATATCAAAAATTTAAAAAAAAACTGTGAGTGCCGACAGAAGTGAAAACTTCAACAAGGTGGTGTCTGTAACGGTAACAGTATCGCGAGTTCAGCTGTTTTTTTTTTTCATCTCAAAAAATGCCCAACGCACCTAAAAAGTTTTCACTTCAAAAACAAAATGACGGATTTTTGGCGCCAAATGATATGTTCTAATTTTTTTTTTATTCGAAACCTATCAGTGGGCGGTACGTATGGAATTACCTACATTAAACGTGATTAAACCTATTTAAATCATTCATCATAATGCCTAACATCGTTGGAAGTAGAGAAGAAATAAGCTTTACATTTCTACATTCATTTATAATAATAAATAAATGTACAAAATCACACTACACTAACAAAGCAAATTATTAATAACTATTAATTATAATTAATAACGCCCACATGACATGGAACATCAATTAGCGTACAGCAAGATTAAAACAATTATTTAGTGAAAGGAACTGCAGAGAACTGTGTTGAAATTAATTATACGAATATGACGGTTCCTAGAACTTGCCGTGTGGTTTCCGGTTCAGATGCTCGCCCATTCCCTCAAATTTTACGATCTGCATGGAAAGAGAAGTAGGTATACATATATACTTCTTCTTCTTCTTCCAGTGCCATCTTCAACGAAGGTCGGCAATCATCATTGCGATCTGCACTTTTAAGACGGCTGCTCGGAATAGGGATCGCGTACTCTTGTTGTACCATTGGCGTAGTTTTTTTAGCCACGATGTTCTTCTTCGTCCAGGCCTCCTTCTGCCTTGGATCTTCCCTTGAATTATACGTTGAAGTACATATATACTTACTCGTCTTTATCCCTAATGGGGCAGACAGAGCAATTTGAGTCTTGCTACTATAAGCAGAGCCCAGGGCCACAAGACGCAAAGGCCACTTTTAGCGTGATGGTGGGCGAGAAGGTGGAAAAAGGAATCAAAATAGTGATGGGTGCTATTGCATTTTCACCCATTCCCTCCAAACGATCTGCGCGGGAAGACAAGCAGCTTGTACGTAAGTTTTTTATTTTCTCTCGGACCAGCATGGGAAAGGGCAGCTATAAAATATCGTTTTCTTGTTTTTGTTTACACAACTGCTTCAAAAAAGGAGTGTAATATTTTTAGGGTTCATGTTCTTGTGTGTGTATGGAAGTTTATTTATTTCGCAATAACTTTGAAATGTCTGAACAGATTTGGATGTATGGTTTATCGTTATTTATGGGATTCGACACGCTATATTTAATTTGTTAGAAATTAGGGTTGGAACTCATCTATTAGCACGGAACAGCACTTTCCTATGCTGCTATCCATTTTTGTCGCTCAGAAGTGACAGAAGCTCAGAAGAATTACTGTTCTGAGCGACAGAAAAGAATAGCAGTATAGGAAAGTGCTGTTCCGTGCTGATAGATGAGATCCAACCCTTAATAGGAAGTTGTATTTTTACAAGCTTTTATTTAGCTTGCCGTTTGTTATTTGTTTTTGGGTCAAATGTAAGTTAAATTTGAGCCACTTCTTTTTGTATGTATTTTAAATCAGATGACAATGCAATATTATTATGATCAGAAGCTGATCTGATGATGGAGCCGGAAGGTGGCTATAGGAACCCTGTAATAAAACGACGCAACCCCACGGGTTTGGGCTTATTACATTTGGTTTTGATAAGTACTTAGGCCTCATAATAAAAGCTTGTTTGAAAAAAATAATTATTTACGTTTAAGTATACCTATTATTTAACTTATTTAATTTATTTTTTTTGGTGGCCATTTATGTCCCATAGTTGGGCAAAAGCCTCCCCTTTTCGTTTCCAATTACTTCTATCCTCGGCTGATTCCCTCCACTCTTTATCGAAAGCGGACAACTCGTCTCTCCATCTCATCCTAGGTCTTCCTCTCGACCTGTTTCCGTCTGTAGGTACCCATGCTGTTGTTGTGTGGGCCTATCTTTCAGGCACCATGCGGCAAACGTGACCCGCCCAGTTCCACTTCAATCTAGCAGACTTCTTTCCGACGTCAACCACTTGTGTAATGGAGCGCAGTGAAGTGTTTCTGACACGGTCTGTCCTTTTTATACCTAACATACTGCGCTCCATTGCTCTTTGACAAACCTGCAGTTTGAGCTTTTGCTTTTTGGTCAGCGACCAAAAAAGCAATAAATAGATGAGGTAAAAAATTACTTGTCCTAAATAAATATTGAACGACTTTTTTGTTATCTAAATACAATATTATTTTTCCCGGAAAACAAGAATCACATCTATATTAATTGGTACATTATAATAAAATATAAGCGTTCGACCTATAATATTACTGAATAAATGAAAGCTTTCCAACAATCCATCCAATGAATCGACGCATATTAAACTTAATTACACGAGGCAGCTCTAGGAAACGATAAATACCCCCTGAATAATGTATATGCTGCTTTTTCCGCCTGAATGTAGTCAAAGAATATAAATATATAGGGACAAATCACACTGATTGAGCTAGCCCCAAAGTAAGTTTTAAACTTGTGTTATGGGATACTATATTTTATCATAAATAAATATATAGATAAACACCCAAGACCCAGGACAATTTAAAAAAGGCCATGTTTCAACTTGCCCTGGCTGGGGATCGAACCCAGAACCTTCGGATTAGCGGTCTAGCGTGTTAACCATTACGCCACGGAGGTTGGAGGAGGAGAATTATACTTGACATCGAGGATTTAACTTTTCATGCTACTCGTAGATATTTTACTGAGAAAAGCAATCGATTCTACCTGTTCAAGAACTAAACCATAGAAGACAGTAAGAGTATTACATACAGAACGGAATCTCCTAAGCTACCTAAGTCCCCGTTCCCCGTCCCCGCACCTCGCCCCCATTCTCGCCTTGTCGAGGGGCGAGAGCGGGCGAACACACACGCATTAACGTGTGCACGGCGGCTCAAGAACGGGGAGAGGTGCGGGGACGGGGAACGGAGACGCATATTTCGCGTACCTTAGGAGATTCCGTTCTGTATGTAAATACTCTTATTGTCGTCTATGACTACACTTCAAATAGACATATCAGTCACAGGAAGTCCACTGCTGGACATAGGCCTCCCCCAAGGATTTCCAAAATGACCGATCGAAAGCGGCCTGCATCCAGCGTTTTCCTGCAAACTTGCTCAGGGTGTCCGACCACCTAGCAGGTGAGTGTCCTACGCTGAGCTTGCCGGTACGTGGCCTTTCTGCTTTATCGGCCATCGGTTCTTCGCTATATGTGCCCCGCCCACTGCCACTTCAATGAGCTAATTCGCTGTGCTATGTTTGTGACCTTAGTTCTTCTTCGATTCTCCTCATTTCTGATTTGATTACGTAGGTAGAGAAACACCGAGCATAGTCCTCTCCATAGCGCGTTGAGTGACCTTGAGCCTTCATAGTGAGGGACCACGTTTCAGAGCCATAAGTTATCACTGGTAACATACATTGATTAAGCACTTTCATATTGAGGCACTGAGGTATTTTGGACGAGAAGACACCGTGTAACTTCCCGAAAACTTCAAATATAAAGTCATTATTGTGTTATGAGGCCATATGACAGAGGCTTACTTAAACAAGGAGATTCGATAGGCTTTTTTTACTCGACTCCTCCGCCAGAAGGAGAATCATGGTTTTCGAGTGTACGAGTACGTATGTCTGTATGTATATTTATTTGGCACGCTTTGCAGCCTTAACAGCTTGATAGATGGCTTGAGAGTTGTCATTAGATTCGTCTTAATTTTCATACTGAGCTCAGAGACATCGTATTGTAAAATTTAAAGGAAATCAACCTGAGTTCAGGATGAAGGCCTACATCGATATACAGAAAGGCTTAATAAAATACAAAGTAAGATGAGGCCAGTAACAAAAGCGGGCAGCGTACGCGTGGGAGACGTCAATATAGATCCGTTCAAAAAGGTAGCGAACTCGTTAAAAATAAGTCAAACAAACCGGGTTGCAACTTTCAAGTAACTATAGCTTGGGATTGGAGCAAATGTTTGTGTTACGCGGTGCAACTGGGTAAACGCGATAGGAAACTAGAGTAGTCTCAGTTGAATCAAGTTTCAATTATATACGAGTATACTACTACTCGTATAGCGTTAAATATAGCCAAGGCATTTGCTCGAAACTTCTTATCGAGTCGAAATGGTTACACTGTAGCTTCAATTTCAAATCACCTGTGACTAGTATGCGGACACGGCGATCCCTCCGCTCGAAACTGTTTTTAAATAAATGTTTGTTTTCGCTCAAAAACATAGCGAATGATAAAGATCACTCTTTGCAGAAAGATCTGCTTTTTTTGTGATTTATCTGTGGTTTTCAAAAAAGTGAAATAAAATTGCTACGTGGTAAACCCAGTGAAAAATTCCTTGCTGCAAAATCGAAAGTTAAATTTAAAAATTTATTTCCAGATGCCATCTTGGATTCCAAAAAATTTTGATACGGATTCCGCGACCCAAAAAACACTCTGGTACCCGAGTTTCAGTCAAATCGCATGCAGTTGAGAATTTCATCTTGGATTATCCTAAGATGGCCAATTTTTTTTCATAAATGAATGAAGCTTTGAAACGCTCAGCCTTAGGTGGGAATGGCTCGGCCTCAGGCTTCGCTTAGTTACTTGGGGGTCCTGCGGGGCTAGTGGATTTTTGACTTCGTCCTCACCACGTGGAGCTCGGCCTTCAGCTTCCTCCTTCGGTCCTTGTATAGCGGCCATCTTGAATTTTAAAAATAGTTGACTATCGTGAAATTGTTTACAACCCTCTTCATTTTGGAAAAATATTACAACCCTAACCGTTTCATCAGGTCGAACCCATCCACATCAAGATCTGGTGATCTTTAACTTTTCAGATTTCACTGGTTGGTTTTAAAACTCCTCAAACAATGATGTCAATCATAATTTCGTGTAACGCACGCGGCTTATTGAATTAGACCCTTCGCTTAGACCCGATCCCGCAACCTGCGAGAAAATTACGAATTCTTTTGATTATTCGCTTTTTGTGAAAATACATTATCACGTATCCCTATGGGGCAGACAGAGCATTTTGGATCTTGTGGCTGTAAGCCAAATGCTTCTTTTAGCATGATTGTGGGCGAGTAGGTGGAAAAATAATGAAAATAGTGATGAATTACTAGCCGCGTCGCCTATTCACATGATTAACACGTTCGCCTATTTCCTCGATCGGCTTTTACGATACGCAGTAAGAGAAGCAGCTGGTACAAAGTTTTTTCTTTTCTTATAGACTAGTATAAAATAATATTTTTTTGATTGAGAAAATATTACGTCAAAAGATAGACTCGCGGTCCCACGCGGCATTTTGCGGTCGGTTTTATAATACCGATATCCGCTGGATGACGGAACCAGAAGCTGCGGTTACCAAAGTATTTGGAAATTTACCAATACTATCAATAAACACAATGGTGAAATTTTGGATCAATTTGTGACGCAGGCATGCTTCCTTTACCTCGTTATACTTACTGCACTAATGAGCAAAACAAGGAAAGTCCTCAGGGTCCACTTGGAAAGTGGTTTGTATTCGCGAAAACTTGAGTTCTTATATTTCATGGGACTTCATGAAATCTGTTTATTTATTTTTCATGTGTGTAAGTGGCCAGCCAACACTGGTGTTAGGTTATCTAAGCTGCCGAAGGGCGTCTGACATTAAAACGAAGCGCAAAGTGCGTCGCCGACGTGCAATTCAAAAACGCGGCGCGTTAAAGTGGTATGCACAGCGCCTAAAAGGATCAGGATTCCACAGTTCGGTCAGAGCGAACTTTCAGATACATTTTCATAATGCGGCGCCACGCTTACAATGAAAATGAGTAACTCCATTACAGATAGTAGTGGAAGCTTGTTTATGCTGCATAACTTAGTTGTTTGTCTGCCCACGGTATCCCGAACTCGTGTCCAGAATAATGGACGCAGCCGTGGGCGAATGCAATAACTGCATACAACCTGCGCTAGCCAAAATACCCGCTCTCCATTCCTGACAACGGCATTCCAATAATTCTGTGTTCCAGAGGTTTCAAGAATTCCAATTGATTTTCTCTAGTTTCAATTATTTTCAAGCGAGAATTCCAATTGTTGGAGTCGAGTTTGATTTGGGGTAAGGTAAGGTTTACAGTCGTTCAAACAAATATTCGTACACCTACGTACAGACCTAGGTGGCCCAACGGGAGAACGCATTATTAGCGCTTTCGCAAGTTAAGCGACATCAAGCGTAGTACGCACTTGGATAGGTGACCACAAGTGGCATACAACCTATTGTAATAAATCAAACATAAGATTGTGTGTAATAAACATAACTAAATAAGTGGTTGGCCCCGGCCGTCATCATTATATAGCAGTCGTCAAACTATGTCTTAGGCAGCTTACAAAATCTGACACCAGTGTTGGCAACTGACACGAAAACCAAACAAACCTACGTACTAACGCCAGAATGTCTATGTACTCGTAAGTAGACTAAGAGAATTGCGCTCGCTTCGTCAGCAAAAAGTTTCTGCGAACTGGAAAAATTTATAGCGAAGTGAGTGAAATATAATACGCCGAATACCTAGACAATCCGGCTTTTGTGTGTACAGTCAGCAATCAAAGAGTCGTGTTTTCAATCTTGTTTTGTCATCTAACTACTCGTACGTGGCACAGAATACAGTAAGAGTATACAGAACGGAATCTCCTAAGGTACGCGCAATATGCGTCCCCGTTCCCGGTCCCCGCACCTCTCCCCCGTTTTACCCTTGATGACGGGCGCGAGCGGGCGAACACACACTGTTGCACAAGTTGGCCCACAAGAACCGGGGAAGAGTTGCGGTAGCGGGGAACGGGGACGCATATTGCGCGTACCTTAGGAGATTCCGTTCTGTTTACTCTTACTGTATTCTGTGTACGTGGCCTCTGGCTCTTGCAACCACCATGTCTCCACATGTATTCGCACTAACATAGGGTACGAAACAACATGGGTTACTCTTTCTTGACAGAAAATGAAATGAGTGAAGAACAGCGTATTTACATCGTCACAATACAACCTCGTTTAAAAACAAAACCCTTTATAAAAGTAACAAAAAACTTAAATGGAATCGAAGAATACGGCAACAAAAACCATTAATCTTAATCACTAGGTGACTGGGACTCCCAAACTGGGGATAGAGCTTCTTTAAATTGAAGTTGAAATTAATGGCGACTGAAACTTTTCATTTGTACTCGAAAATAATAAAGGATCCCTGCAACAAGGGCTAAGATCAAATAACCATGGACGCCGCGACGTGAATATGTGTTGAGTAAGACCCGCCCTGTGTCACTCCCCGTTTAGGTATCGAATATATACCTACATTATTACCTACGGCGACCACTCCGGAGTGGTAAATTCAGTTACAGGTATCGTTTGCCACAGTAATATTAATGAAATTGGCTTTTGGCATCCTTGGGTGATCATTGACATGCATGTTATATTTGGAGTAGAAAAAGCGGGAAAGCGCACCCCGGGCTCCGAAGCAACACCGCTGAAGAACGCGCTAAGATGAAGAAGAGATATTTATTTATTTTTAAACACCCTGGCTCGTAAAGTGGATCTAATTTCACTGGTTTTAGATATATAAAGCAGCCCATAAAACACGCGTGTGTTAGAAACGCAACCGCGCGTTGCCGTCTAGTAGCCCGCGCGCTGTGCTGATTTTAAAAAGTAAAACGGCGGGAAAGCAACAGTGTGCATCACAGTTTTATGGCTGAGTTTATTTAAAATCAAAAAAATCAGTTTATTAGGTATTTTTCCTCGCAAGTATGTTGAAAAACGTCGTACAATATATGTGCGTATATGGGTTAAACACACTCACCTTCTTACGCCCTCGCCTTCGGCTCGGGCTGAAATTCCGCTTCGTGTGTTATAACCACCATTACGTACTTATATCGTTATGTACTATAACAGAACTTCACTTTATATAAGTAAAATAATTGATCTATAAAATTTAATACCGGCCGGCCTCCTGGAACATCTAAACGCCGCTCAGTCTCAACTTTTTCATAGTCTGCCCTTGCAAACTAAAAGTTGTGAACTAATTACGATATCATTATACACGTTTTGCCTGGTGTCCTACTTGTAATGAGATTTCGTGGAATGCTGGAGCGTATCTTTATTTGTACAGACTAATTCATTAATTCATTACCGGGTACGCTACTTTTTGTTAATAACTACTTCTGACCAAGCCCTTCTGGAGACTAGACCATTACTGTCTTAATGAGTTTCTTTAACCTATTTTTTTCAGGAATGGTCGTTCCAAAAGAAAAGCTTTTAGCCGTTATCGGCTAAAAGCTTTTCTTTATAATAATAAATAATAATAATCTTTATTCAAATAACTTATAGGTATATATATACATTTAACATTATTAATACATATAAGGTAATATAAATTAACGGTGCCTGAGCTAGGATGAAAATCATCATTTAAAATAATTCACACGTATGATATTTTTTCTATATTTGAAAAACAAAAAACCGACTTCAATACCAGTGAAGTGACAATCATAGAAAGGTTAAATACGCAGCAGTTGTATACGATATATTTTCAGTTATTATCGTTTAAAAACCAAACTACCTTATCGATTTTGAAAAAATTTCTATGGAACCACCTGGAAAGTATACTCTTTCAAACAAAAAAAAAATTTTTTTAATCGGTCCAGGCGTCTTCGAGAAATCTGGGAACATACATAAAAAAAAATCCGAAGAATTGATTACCTCCTCATTTTTGTGAAGTCGGTTAATAACAATTATTAATAATCTAAATATAAATAAACATTACGCATAATACAATGCATACTATAAATTTCGCCTTCCCATACAAATCAGCGCTCAACCAAACGGATTTTATATGGCAGAATGTATTTTTTTATCGAATTACAATGGTTTTTTTTAAACGATGGAAGGAGTTGATAATAAGTTCAGTATCATGAACTGAATGAACTTGCTTCAAAATAATTGGCCTGTATAAAATAAGGGCAAATCACACTAATTGAGCTAGCCTCAAAGCAAGTTTAAACTTGTGTTATGGCCGATATGGTATACTACTAACTTAAGGATACTATATTTTATAATAAATACATATACAGGCTGACTTTTTAAATACTGTCCAATTTTTTGGAGCAAGTTCAGTCCATGATACTGAACTACTTTCTATAAAAAAAGTTATAAAAAATCGATAAAAAATTTTTCGTCCTCCCGTAGGCTCAGGCAGACGGATATTTATAGGACGAAAATTTTTTTGAGAAAGTAGTTCAGTATCATGGACTGAACTTTCTCTAAAAATTCGAACACTGTTTAAAATGAGAGAGTTTCTCCCTACTTGAGAATGTATGTTACATTCTCATTAGAATTGAACTTTTTAAGTTTTTAGTTTGTTAGTTGACGTCTTTGGAGAAAACGTGCAGTGCAGTTTGTTGCCGCTTCTTCTGCACTTGCGCCTAGGAAGCGGCGTAAACTTAGCTTTAAGTAACGATTTGACGTCAACATTTGTGCAAAACAAAACAAAGTGACTATTTTTAAGAGATATTATAAATATCCTATGATAATAAAGATATTTTGAATTTTTGAATTTTTTGACTCGCAAACGGGGACCGAGAGGAACTTGCTCCTTAGAAAGTTCCAGCGAAAATTATTTTACGAATTCCGACTTAACCCGGGATCTGAAGTTTGCGAAAGTACTTATCGACTACGAGTTTCCATACTTACTTTATACTTAACCGGTTCTCAGCGGTTTATGCCGATATTAACGATTTATATGAGTGATAAAGGAGAAATCTCTGCATATAGAAATATTTTATGTCATTATTACATTAAATTCTTCTATGCTGGTGTGGGAGAAAAGAAATAAACGGGCAAGTGCGAGTCGGACTCGTACATGAAGGGTTCCGTACCTCCATACAATATTTTAAAACGCTGAAGAAACAAGTTTCTTGTATGACGACCCCCTTTAATTTTTAACTTCATCTTATTTTTAGTATTTGTTGTTATGGTGGTCATAGTAATACATAATCGGTGAAAATTTAAAGTTAATGCCATTATAAAGATCTAGTTAAACGCTGAAAAAAAAAAACACCTTTCTTGTATGACGACCCCTTTAAATTTTTTACTTTATCTTATTATTGGTATTTGTTGTTATAGCGGCTATATTAATACATAATCTGTAAAGATTCTAAGAATCTCGTAAATGCCATTATAAAAATCTAGTTAACAACGCTAAAAAAACACATTTTCTGTATGACGACCTCCTTTAATTTTTAACTTTTTTTTATTTCTAGTATTTGATGTTATAGCGGCCACAGTAATACATAATTGGTGAAAATTTCAAGTGTCTAGCTATTGCGGTTCAAGAAATAGAGCCCTTTGACAGAATGACAGACGGACAGACAGACGGACAGATGGACAGACAGACGGACCGACGGACAGACAGCAGAGTCTCAGTAATAGGCTCCCGTTTACACCCTTTGGGTACGGAACCCTAAAAACTTAGCTGCTTCTCTTCCCGTGCAGATCTTTAAAGACGATCGAGGGAGTGGGGACTGACTAAGAATCATGTTAATAGGCGATGCGGCTAGACCTATCACTATTTTGTTTCATTTCACCACCTTTTCGCGCTAAAAGTGGCCTTTAGGTCTTGCAGCGGGGTCTGTCTGCTGTCAAGATTCGTGCATATTTCCTCGATTGGCTACATTTCTATGTTTTTTTAGAGTTCCGTACAAAGAATTATCACTCGTGCGTCTGTCTGTCCGTCCGTCTGTCACAGCCATCATCATCCGAGCGTATTCCCGGTTGCATCGTCAGCGGTTACGCTTCAGAGACCGGGGTCCGCTACCTAACCTAGGCGATTTGACGAGGTTACTGGTTTTTTACACATAGCGACTGCCATCTGACCTCCGCAACCCAAAGGGTAGACCAGAACCAATCCTAGGATAGGTACAAACGCTAGATGGCGTTCGGGACCAACGGCTTTACGTGCCTTTCGAAGCACGGAATCATCTTTCTTTTCGGATAATCAGGTGATTCAAGCCTTTTTTTTTTTTTTTTTTGACGCGGAGATAATCCCTTCGGATACCTTACCGGTTACGGGACACCGGTAAGGTTATGTGGTGGTGGTTTAAGAAGATTACAGATACACCCATCATCATTCGAGCGTATTCCCGGTTGCATCGTCAGCGGTTACGCTTCAGAGCCCGGGGTCCGCTACCTACCCCAGGTGATTTGACGAGGTTACTGGTTTTTTACACATAGCGACTGCCATCTGACCTCCGCAACCCAAAGGGTAGACCAGAACCAATCCTAGGATAAGTACAAACGCTAGATGGCGTTCGGGACCAACGGCTTTACGTGCCTTCCGAAGCACGGAATCATCTTTCTTTTCGGATAACCAGTGATTCAAGCCTGCATTATCCTAAACAAACTAGAAACAACTTTTCACAAAGTATGTTTCCCAGTGGGATTTGAACCCATGACCTCCGGATCACAAGGCAAACGCCTTGACCACTGGACCGCGGAGGCAGTCACAGCCAATTTGCTCCGAATCTACTGGACCGAATCAGGTGAAATTTGGTAGAATGTTGTAATCCAAACAAACACTATGTATGTATGTATGTGCAAAGTAAATAAATTTTTTTTTTAAAATAAGGGTAATTATCGGGGGACAAATGTGTATGTGTCATATATCAAATGAAAGGGCTCGTTATGAGGATCTCAAATATATTTTTGTTATTATTGTAAAACGAATAGTTTTGATTTTATTCATGAAAGAAGACGAAAATTGACCATTCCCCCCCCCCCCCCCTCCCCCTGATCTCCGAAACTAACAGGCCTAAAATTTTGAAAAAAATACAAAATATAGTTAATTGCTTCTAGATTACAGGAAAACCTATAAGAATTCAATCAATTGTACGGACCCCTCTCCACGCGACTTTAACTCGCACTTGGCCGGTTTTATTTTCTCCAAGACCACTTCGCGATGCGTTAGATGCATTATCTCCTTTATAAACAAAGGACTACATCATATAATGACATAGCAAGCACCATTGTTCAAACCGATACGCGTCATTGTTTGCGAGACAATAATAAGTTATAAAAAAATAACAATACAGCCCTCGTAGCATGGTAGCGTTGATAAACCTAGATAAAGTTTATATCGCGCGACGCGAGACGCCCACACAGTCCGCGAAACAAATATCACTACAGCCGTACTATGACTGTCCACTTTAACTATTTCACATATTGTTCATGAGCATGAGCATTTTTAACACCAAACAACACCAATTTCATATTATAAGGTCCACCACAATCAATTTGCAAAATAATTTAAAGAAAACCCCAACCAAACACCTTGACTTCCCGCCAAAAACTTCTGTTGAAAGAGTTAATACCTATGTATGATGAGTACGAATGTGTAACTGGCAAGTAAGAAAAGAAGTAAAAAGAAATTTGAATAAGAATGTTGTGATTTTGTTTGTTTTATTAAATATGAAAGACGAATAAATGTAAAAGAAGCGATAAGAGTGTTAATATTTTTTATTTAATTTGCATTAACTAATTGAGAATGAAAAGAACAATCAGTGGTAACACTTTTCTTGACATTCGTGACGTAGTCTTTGTTTTTTTGCTTAGTTTTTTTGAGATTTCTCAAAATCTACCGGTCCGAATCGGTTTCAATTCACAGAAAATCTGAGTTGTATAGAACTCTTTGGAAAGCTACTTGTTTGGTTCCGATCGGTTTAGTTGTTCAAGAGTTATAAGCGGGTCACATCCACACCCACACACACATACGGATAGGGTGCATGACACTTGCTCGTGAGTGGTCAGGGAAGATTCCTGAGACCTTTAGACGTCGAGATCTGATGAAAACTCGACTTTTCAAAAACGGGGTGAAACTAATAACGTCCCGAATTTTGAAAATTTTCAATTTTCTCAGCGGGAAGTTAAAAATAATCTCCAGTCGTCCGTTAAAGCCGACACATACTTTTCTTCGTTTTAAGTTAGCAATAAAACAATCAAAATCAATTTAATTGCGAAAAATGAGATTATGAGGCGTGCACTTTTGGATTTTCCAAACTATTTTATATTTCATTCTTGATTACACATGTGTCAGTAAAAGAAGTGCATTTTTATTGAAATAATATGTGATAAATAGATATCACCACTCGTTATCATGACGTAGAGTTAAATAGTGACTGATGATAGCGCTCGATAACCGCTGTCGCGAATGTCATGCTAACTGGGCTGGTCTCTCTTTTAGGGTTCCGTAGTCCACAAGGAACCCTTATAGTTTCGTCATGTCCGTCCGTCTGTCCGTCCGGGCTCTTACTCCGCCGCTACTGCACCGATTGTCACGAAAATTGGTGGAGAGATAGATATAGAAGTTCCAAAAGCTGGTTCTTTAAAATTATGAAAAAATGTTTTTTTTTCAGCCCCCATACAACGAAAAGTGAATTTAAAAATATTAAGACTCAAAATGATAAGACTAAAAACTTTTTTAGTTTTGTTCTCAAAATATGATTCATATTAAAATTAAATCGTTTTTCTTTTATTTAACATTGAAATTAGTTTAAAAATCCTGAAATCCGCATCCGCAGATGTAAACCTATAATAATCCACATCCGCGGATGTCAAAATTGTTGCATCCGCACCAACCCTACTACTACCCAGATTCCATATGGGATAAGTCCGTCATTGTCAATTTACTCTATATGTTGTTTTTGTCTCTAATGAAGTGTTTTCAAGGTCCAATAAAGTTATTACAAACAAACAAACTAACCCTGGTTCAAATAAAATTACAACTTTGAGTATGAAATTGGTAAATACAACTGCATCAGGTTTATCTTCGGACTTCGTAAATATGACCATATCTCCTCCTTTCGGTCACAGTTGGCCTGGCTCCCTATCCCCCAGCGTCGAAACGTTAGAATCCTATGCATGCTTAATGCTATCCTCAATAATCCTTACTCCCCTGCTTATCTCAAATCTCAATTTTCTCTTCTCAGCTCTACGCATTCGCGAAATCTTCGCTCTTCTAATCTCCTAACATTATCCATCCCTCATCATCGCACTGAATTTATGAATAAATTTCAAATTCAAGCCATCCTACTCTGGAATTCTCTTACTGATTCTATTAGACGGGCGCCTAGTCGTCACGCTTTTAAACGGGCGGTTCAAAAACGGTTTCTCCAAGAAGTCTCTTCTTCTCGTCTTGTCCCTGCGCGGTAATTAGTAGTCATCCATATATGTATTTATCTATCCGCATACATATATAATTAGTTCTTTATGTATTATATTTACATAATTATATATTTTGTATATTTATTTTATCTATAGTTATTGTACTGGTATATATTTCTTTAAAATTAATATTTATGTATATTCTTGATTTATTCTTGTAGGTATTTATAGATACTTTTAAATTTTGTTTACACACTCTGTCGCACCACCCAAATTATTTCTCTACTTGGTCCAATGGTTGACTGGCAGAGAACGCCATAAGGCGTTAAGTCCGCCATTTGTACACTATTTTTATGTGCAATAAAGTTTAAATAAATAAAATATCAAGTAACGCTCAAAGAGCCTAATAAAGGCGGAAAGCCCGTCTGAATTACAAAATAGACTTGTTGTGGGAAACCTAATTCCCGGAATTCATATTGTGTTTTTTCACCAGAATTTTTGACAGAGGCCTCGCGTTCACGTTTACATTGTGGTCAGGCAGAACCCTTGTTTTTCATGGTAAATAAAAAGCAAAGATCAAAGGAATAGAAAGTGAGGGTAGTTTGCTATAGACAATATTTTTTTTAAATCTTATATTTTATAAAGTTTAAATGCAGCCACAGAGTGCTACGTACAAGAGTTAAATTACTTAAACTTAAATAAAGCGATCCAAACAAGAATATTACTACATGATTCAACTACAAACCTGTATTAAATCTAACTTCTGAACCGACCGTATCCGCGCCTCCTAACTAACTGCCTAATAAAATCTCGGCTGAATCGAGCATAAATGATAAATCCACTTAGCAACAATTTAATATTCTGCTCGGCTTTGTCCGTGACAGAGCGTTGTAAAAATGTCGCCCTACACACGAAATTGCCTTCGACAATTTCAATTCATAGTTAATATGGAAGAGTTCGTCTTTTTCTTCTTAGAAGTTTCTTTCTATGCTTCGAAAGCATAGAAAGTTATGATCTCTCGACGTAAATTATACATGCTAAATCAATCTAGGCTATATTTACGGCTAATTCGACTACTAACCCGTATCAAATCTAACTTCCGCACGTATCCGCTCCGCGCCTCCTAACGAACCGCCTAATAAAATCTCGGCTGAATCGAGCATAAATGGTAAATCCACTTAGCAACAATTTGGAACTCGGCTCGGCTCGTGACAGTACTGTCGGGTACAAATATCGGCTTACAAACGAAATTACTTGCGACAGGCACGTTCCGTTCAGGGTACAGAATGGAAAATTCGCATAAGAGTCTTAGTTTTACTAACCAGATGCTGCCATTTCAGGTTAGAAATCGGACCTACGTTTGTGCATTTCGCTGACGAATCAGATTGATTAGAATTGAACCAAGTAAGTAGATATATAACTAGGTAGCTTTTCGGGCGTTGCGTTGCGTTAGTTTTTAACCGAAGGTTATCAACTCGACTGTATGTTTTTTTTTAAATTTTTTTTTTTAAGTTTGTTTGTTACGCGATATCTTCGCCACTAGCGAACCGATTTTGATGATTTTTTTTTTTTTTGAAAGCCTTAACTACCAAGTTGGTCCCATTTTAATTTGGTGAAAATATGATGAAGAACTTTGTAGATATGGAAGAAACTCCTAAAAAAAATTTAAGTCGGTTATTTTTTTTGTTAAAAATTTAATTATTATTTGTGCAGCTGTTGAAGTTGGCTGAAGTACATGTCCAGTTGAGAAAATCGGTAAAAACCTGCAGTCATTATATGAAAAACTATATATACGGGCGGCCATCTTGTATCCAAAATCTGAATGCAGTTTCGAGTTCCGCAGGGTGCTTTACCACAGTATATAATATATAAGGACAAATCACACTGATTGAGCTAGCCCAAAATTCTGTCCTAGTACTCTAAACATGTATGAAAGTTGTTTGGAGCCCAAAGCACCACGCGCTTTTCAAATTCTTTTGCCAGCCAGTTCGAGAATTGAAAAATACCATTACTACCTAAATGAGGTCTACAAAATATACGAGTATTGTCAATTTAAAACTATCTAGCCCATGATATTAAACTTAAACACCTTTCCAGCAACCCATCAATATTTTGATTTCTTTTTAGGGTTCCGTACAAAAAATGAAAAAACGGAACCCTTATAGGATCACTCGTGCGTCTGTCTGTCCGTCCGTCTGTCACAGCCAATTTGCTCCGAATCTACTGGACCGAATCAGGTGAAATTTGGTAGAATGTTGAATCCAATGACCCAAACACATATGTGCAAAGTAAATAAATATTTTTTTATAAATAAGGGTCTTTTTCGGGGGACAAATTAGGTACTTTTTTAAAAAAAAATTTTGCAAACCTTACTGTGTCATCATATATCAAATCCCGTTAAGGATCTTAAATATATTTTTGTTATTATTGTAAAATGAATAGTTTTGATTTTATTCATGAAAGAAGACGAAAATTGACAATTCCCCCCCCTGATCTATTGTACGGAACCCTTTCCACGCGAGTTTAACTCGCAATTGGCCGGTTTATTCGCCTTTTTTTTCCTCCTCGCTTGGGTCCTGCCAAAGGGTTGCCTGCCCCATTATGGAAAAAGACGTGATAGTGTGTACTTTATCTTTCGCAGTACCAACAGTTTGCGTCCCGACAGTTCCATTTATCATTTCCACCCGATTCCACTGCGATTTTATTACGTAGTTGATCATATGATTTATTTTCAGTCTTTGACAGCTTTGCCGACGTGATTCAGTAGTTGCTGCCGCTTATTATATTGAACAGTGAATAAGTATTTTTAAATAGGTCGGTATATCAACGTAAGCTAGATCGATCGTGATATGAGCGACCGTCTTCTCGAGGCAAATTTCAATTTTTCGTACGCCTATACTAGGGGCTCAGACCTGAGGCTCAGACAGAGAAGCGACAGCGAGCCAGCTCGGCGCGACCATGGGCGACGGTCGGCGACAGTCGACAACGGTCGGTGACAGTCGGTAACGTCATCGGCCAGTGGCGAGAATTGTCAAGTCACTGCTGTCGCGAATAAGGAATATGCATGTAATACCAATCCGCTCATATTTTTATTGCACGCCTCATAAGCGAAGCGCATGAGGTAGTGCTCTACTCTCGCCTTACAAAAATCAAGTGATTTTTTTTAACTAAATGTGTCTCTATTTATTTTCTATCGCACTTGTACAATAATATTTACACATAAATGTCAAGGAAAAACACTAGTTTCAACACTTATGACATTTTTAAAAGACATTTTGCCTTTTAAATAAATAAAAACAATGTTTAATAAAATCATTTTGTGGACGTCCGTGTGTCGGTATGTATGGAAACTGGCGTGGTCACGATAACTCCCGAAAAACGTATCTGATCAAGTCCATTTTTTTTTATACGCTTCAGTATTATCCAAAACTAAGTCCTTTCGAAGATCACGGTCTAATTCAATGTAGTTTAATCGTAATTATTATTATAAAAATACAGGTGACATTTCGTTTGTGTTGTATATCTATATATGTAGATAATAACAAGGAAAAACTTAGCTCCGTTTACAACGCTTGCGTGGTATGGTACTGAGTTAAAAAAAAGGCACGTATCATTTTTTATTCGAAAAAATAATAATAATTAAATAAAAAAGTCTTGGAGAAATTAGTGGACCAATAATTTCTAGAACTAAAAAAATGTCTGTGTCTTATCTTTTATTATTAATTTATTTTGTTTATTTATTTCATTTTATTAGTGTTCAAATAAAAGTTAAAAATAATCTCCAGCCGACACATACTTTTCTTCGTTTAAGTTAGCAATAAAACAATCAAAATCAATTTAATTGTGAAAAATGAGATTATGAGGCGTGCACTTTTGGATTTTCCAAACTATTTTACGATTTCTATTAATACGTTACCACGCCTAGTTAATTATTTTTCTTATTGACTCTTATTTGGATTAGAAATAAATTATTGAAAATATGCAAATATTGCGCGGGAACTTTTGACAAACAAAAGGGAAATGACGAAAGTTCACAAAAGGAAAATGACAAGTTCAGGTGTGTTCTGTAGGACTGTCCGTCCATGTAGTTTGACTATCGATGACATTCGAAATGTATGTACTTTTAAATAGAGGTATAACAAACATCACTAGCTGATAATATCGAAAGAACCCAAAAAAGAAAAACATGCGTTGACAGCTTCTGTCTCTAGCGGATATGTCAGACTTTGACGTCATATTTTAAAATGGCGTGTTTAAGTTGTTATAATCTACTTCCTATTTTCTATATTTATTTTCTACACCATATACATATTTTCGGCACTGATTTATCTTTTGCGGCTATTTCTCAACGAGGACTATCGATTAAAAATATAAAAAAAATGCATGTTCACTCTCTATTGTCGCGCGACGGCCGGAAACGGTCGCCGATGGTCGCGCGAAGATCGGCTAGGGTCCGACTAGTGACTAGTGCCAGGCCTGTGTCACTCCCCGTGTAGGTATCAAAAATATACGCGCGGCGGCCTTCTCGGGTGGCTAATTCAGTCGGGGCTCGCGCATAGATTAATATTGTATATACTGAAATAGATAAGAAACTGTGGCTTTAACATTAGTCAAACCAGTGGCGCCATCTGGTAACATGCTTTCGCAACACCAAAGGACTAAAGCTGAAATAAAACGGTGAAAAAATTACTCCGTGAGCTAGGACTTGAACTCGCGATCTCAGTTTAAATACGACTATGTTCCATAGCATAATAAACTGAGCTATTAAGTGATTAACAACACATGTCGAATTTATCCATCATTTAACGTTGCTCTTATTTATACCATGCTCTCTCTAATCAACTGAGCTATCACGTGTTCTACCTCGTATGGCGAATTTCTCCACCTTTTGATATTCTTATTCTATAACACGCATTAGTTAAAAACTGCGCAGTATTTTTCAGCCTTCTTTTTATGTTTTTCCATTTTTAAAACATCTAAGACCCAGGACAAGGCGACTAACAAAGCTCGCGTGTGCGTCGCTGTTCGCTCGCGAGCCCATGCCTATGAAACTTAGAACATTGCAGAATTTTAATAAAAAAATTAATTAAAACGCCATCTAGTCACGAATCAGCTGACCAGTTAGGTCAGCTGATTCGTGACTAGATGGCGTTTTAATTAATTTTTTAACTGTTTTTAACTGTTTAAACAAGGATTGTAATCGAAATTTAATTTTTTTAGACTTCCTAAGGACGCTGAAAGGTAAGATCTACTTTAAAGTAGTTATTATTATTATGTTGTCATTCATGATAGGTACACTAAGTAGGTTTAATACCTAGGACCTAGGTACCTTCTTAGGTTACGAAAATAAGTAGGAACGTAGGTATAAGTATACATATTATTCTTTCGAATTTCTGATGTTTGGTTTGAGATTGACGATCTGTTTCGTTATAAGTAACCTAACCCACCTACTTAGGAACTTTTCTGTTCGCTAGCAAAATAATTATGAAAGTTACAGAAATGGTATGTACCTACTAAGTACATCCTATAGAATTCGGTATCTATTTATTTATTTAATTTTATTGAGCCAAAAGCTACAATAGGTAGACTTAATGCTAAAAAAATCTCTCCCTGTCAACCTTTAGGAGAAGAGAAACAGATAGAATAGTTGGCGTCTAAAATAGATAGAAACAATCCAGAAATAATAAGTACTTTTAAATGATCATACATAAATATCGTATAAAATAAATATACTATATTTATACTTACAACATATTATATACATACATATATACTTATATATATTTAAAGATCAGAAAGAAACGATGAATTCTCCTAATTGTTGAAAGATTCAAAAAGTAAATCATGCACTTTTTTCTTGTATAAATAAATGTCTACTAGATATTTGTCTGATGTCCTCGGGCAATGCATTCCAAAGCCGTATAGCTTGAGAAGTAAAGGAATAAAAAAAAAACTACTATAAAGACTTTGTTTTAGCTGGTATCTAACCAGCTAAAACAAAGTCTTTAATTTCGCTCATGTTATATTTCATTCATTATAGTTTACTACCAAACGATGATACATACTATCACGTCTTCATCCCTAATGGGGCAGACAGAGCATTTTAAGTGTTGCGGCTCTAAGCAATCAGAGCCCAGGGCCGCAATACCCAAAGGCAACTTTTAGCGTGATGAGGGGCAAGAAGGTGGAAAAAGGAATCAAAATAGCGATGGGTTGCTAGCCGCATCGCCTATTAACATGATATGCATTTTTCGCCCATTCCTTCGATCGGCTTCTACGAATACTTTTAAACTATCGCGTTGCATTATTATTAAATTAATGCATACGGGAATTAACGCGAAACGTACCTTTTTTATTTATTTTGCTGACGTTTCGTTCGGGTTTCACCGAACGGGTCAACGTGTGAACGTGTTAGTAGTAGTCAAGCTGCCCACGTTCGGTGAAACCCGAACGAAACGTCAGCAAAATAAATAAAAAAACGGCTTCTACGATTTGCGCGGAGAGAGAAGCAGCTATGACCTCCGTGGTGTAATGTTCAACACGCTAGTCCGCCAATCTGGAGGTTCTGGGTTCGATCCCCAGCCAGGGCAAGTTCGAAAATGGCCTTTTTCAAATTGTCCTGGGTCTTGGATGTGTTTATCTATATATGTATTTATTATAAAATATAGTATCGTTGAGTTAGTATCCCATAACACAAGTTTAAACTTACTTTGGGGCTAGCTCAATCGGTGTGATTTGTCCTTACATATTTATATTTATATTCAAGTTTTATTCTTGTCTCCCAGACCAGCATGGAAGACCGATAATACGGTTTGCTAAATGGCGATAGTAGCTTTTTGTAGTACACAACCCTAGCGCGTCGCTCGCTGAGTCTATTTTAGTCGGTTTTGTTTGGATTATGAATCGTTTGTCCAGAGTCATAAGGATAAAATTGGCTTGCAATGGATTTCTGTAGGTGTCTAAACAAAAAGGTGCTGCGTTTTGACGCGAGCAAATTACACCATATTGCTAACCACTGTGAGTAGATTTTTCTTTGAAAACGTTTGCCGGAGTGAGACTGTACTACTTGTATTTATTCTGTGATAGTGTCGCAACGCAAACTTTCGCTTGTCTGTTAAAGCCCAGTAGCCATTACACTAGACTATTTATCGCGTGCGATTTGATGTACACTGCCTGTCTTGTAATAAACAATCTGAACGTATTCTTTCAAAACACGCAATGTATATTAAATCGCATCCGATAAGTAGACTGGTGTAATAGCTACCTTGGTCATACTATTTGCCAAGTTATTGTGGCCTCCCAGATAGAATCGGTCTAAAATATTCAAAGCTTATGTAGAGTTCGTACTTGTTGAGAAGCCTTATTTTATTATATGTCTAATGACTACCTTAACGACAAAAACATCTAGCTTGAGCTTGGCGCAGGATTATCGCAAAGAAGAGTTCATATATCCAATGACAAAAAAAAAAAAAAACAAAATTAAAAAAAAAACAACGACTATGTAACTATATAGTCTGTTGTACGCTCAAAAAAAAGTGCAAAGAATAAATCAAAGGAAAGCCAACTGCAAAGTTTATTTATGTTTAAAGCGCACATATACTAAATGTAATGACAGTATTATGCAGTACAGAATCGTGAATTTATCATAATACGGGTTTATTGCAGCTCATAAAAGACATCCGTTTAATACGCTTTCATCGAGAGCTGAACAGATTTTATTGAGCCTCAGAAATAAATGAAGACGGAGTGTCATTTACTTTTTTACACGACTGTAAAAAGAGTAATATTTTCAGCGTTCATATAAGTGAGTTTCTTTGTGACGCCTAATTTGAAATGTCTGGACAGATTGGGATGTTTCGGGTATCATTAGAATCCTTATATAACCCTGAGCAGCGTCGGCGTTTTTTTTTTTCAAATTGAGTCGTGTTTTTTTTTCTAAAAAAGTGATTTGTATCAAAAATATTTGAACCCCTAGAGGAGTGCCTAAAAAGCTATCGATGTCATCAGTGGACGCCACCTGGGGAGTCCTCGCAAAAAATACGCGTACAACCACAGAATAGGTTTGTACCTACTCTATTTTGTTTGTACGTGTACTTTTACTAATAGTCAAGAATAGAAGTCTCACTCAGCAAAGAAATATATACTCAATGTGGTTAGCAATACGGTTTTATTTAGCTCACGTTTAAACTCATCACCTTTTCGTTTAAATACCTAGACATCCATTGCAGGCCAATTTCATTCTTATTACTGTGGACAAACGATTCGTCTGAATTTACCACTCTCATTTACCTCGCCGCGCTCTTAGTAATAATGTAGGTACATTTTCGATAGGTACCTAAAGGGCCCCCCCTTTAGGTACCTATCGAAAATGTACCTAGGGGGGTACATTTTCGTATCGGGGGGGCACAGGCCTGGTACAACCATTAACTACTTTAAAATCAGTTAATTAATCAGATTTTATTGCGGTTTCACTATCTTGAGCTACAGGTTTTCTACCTTAACTTACCATAGGCGTTGCCTCCACGGGCGCGAGATTCTAACGAGTTGACACATGTTGAATACATCAAATCACCGGGCACGTTGATAGTCAGTATAGAATTAGGTGACACAGGACGATAATTTGGTATTGATTCCCTCGCTTGTGGAGGAAACGCCTTTTCAACGGTTTTCAATCGTATATATTCCACAAGAGGCGTCTTTATTTTTCTTTGCCTTGAATCCGGTTTATGACAATGATTTTTTATGCGATCCCCACGTGGGCTCACGGCATAATATTGATCTTGGCGGGAGCCGTCCAGTGTTTACTGTTTACGCGATGGCTTCTTTACAACTTTTATAACCCAGGCCAAGACGTGACATAAGCACGTTTAAAAACCTTATTACTATGGCGATAAAGTTCGAATAATTTGTACAAAACTATTTATTCTGGCTGACCCAAAGTGGTGTTAAAAGGTAAACGTATCAAATAAAATTGAGACCATAGCAATAAGAAGGGAATAATACGAGGAAGGGGAAGACCAAGGATGAAGTTTTTCCAATAAATTAATAAATGGTTAGGAGTAAGGTCCTACCAAGACATTAAAAAGATGGCAGAGAGAGGAGAGGAATGGAGGCATCTCCACTTAACTCCACCGACAAGGGCAAGCTCTAAGTCAAAGAAGAAGAAGCAATAAGATTTAAGGTATTTTCCTGCACCTTTAGTAATGGACAGAAAGGTATTTGGCTCACAAGCTTTGTTAGTGATACAATAAGAGAAAAAACAGGGTCACCGTGATAATCTTTACTCCCGATGCAAGAATCGTTTTGAAGTCAATACGGTATTTGATAAATTTTGCAAAATCGTTTTATATAATTATTTATTACATAATCAGCACTGGGTATATATTAATATTTCCGGGAGATCTATGCTACTATAAATTAAAATCTATGTTGACGGTTATATTTCCACAACTGCGCCAAAATCGCTAATTTCTATCACGGCGGTGATTATTCGTCAGATGAGTCACACACAGGTAATACCAGGCCTGTGTCACTCCCCGTTTAGGTATCGAAAATGTACCTACATTATTACTATGCGCGCAGGCGGCCCCTCCGAGTGGTAAATTCAGTTATACGAATCGTTTGTCCAGAGTAATAAGAATGAAATTGGCTTGCAATGGATGTCTAGGTATATATATACGAAAAGGTGCTGAGTTCTGACGTGAGCTAAATTAAACCATATCGCTAGCCACATTGAGTAGTTATTTCTTTGAATTTCTTTAATGAGTGAGACTTCTGTACGTTAGTATTATTTACTAGCTGTGCCCGCGACTTCGTTCGCGTGGTTGTCGGAATGTTATATAGCCTAAAGCCTTCCTCTATAAATGGACTTCTTCTTCTTCTTCTTATTTAAGAGCTTAGTGGCTCTTGTCGGTGGAGTATGCGCCAAACTTCTCGGTTCTCTGCCTTACTTTTTAGTGCTTGATACGACATGACCCCTGCTTTTTCTTTCAGTTGGTCTACATAGCTCTTTCTTGGTCGTCCTGGACCTGGTTTTCAAATCGGACCATTAGTTCCTGAGATTAGCGCGTTTAAACAAACAAACAAACTCTTCCGCTTTATAATATAAGTATAAATTCTGTGGTAATACGCGCATACAGAAAGTCCGTCAAAACACCACGTTTACTTTTGTGTGACGCCATCAAAGAAGACGTTCGTCAGTGCGTTTCCGTCATAAATAAATAAAAATTGTGATTTTACTCGTATATTCCGCAAAAAACTTGTATTATTTATAAAATTATTAAGTGGAATATGTTTCTATACGCCCTTATCTGATAGGATGACAACAAATTATGGTTTATTTTAAAATGTTCTCCAACAGCCTATTCTTAAATCTCCGATATACATAAAGTAACCTTATATTAGGCGGACCGCGCCTGATTTTGTCCGTTACATTACATTTTCGCTGAGATTTCATTATTACAACCTAAAAGGCACTTACCTGAACCCACTATACGATGCCGATTAAAACTCACCCCTAATCCATTAACATGCGGTCCAAAATTGCAATTACGGACGTTAACAAAAGCCCGAAACAGGGGCAAGGACGAAACCCGTCACAACTGACTAATCAAGGAATATCCCTAATGACCTGTAACCAGCTAATCAAAATGATACCTTATGCGTAGGTGAGAGAATTTCGATTTGATTGGAAGGGATGGAAAAAAGATTCCGTACATTTTCCTATCACGTAGCGCGCAGGGAGCATTTTCATTTTCAATTGGCATCCCTGGAAACCAACGAGATCTATGTACTTACGTACTAGAGAAGACGCCACATACAACAGTAGTGTTCTATTCATCATAGGCTATCACTGTTCACCTCACATTAGTCACTCGCTAGCAATACGCGCATAATACACTCCACGATTCATTAAAGAAAACACTGTCAACTTAGTCAAAAATGCCTTGGTGTGTGTTGAGATACTGCACTAGTAATTCAAAGAATAAAGCAAAATATAAAGGAATAACTTTCCATCGGTAAGTAACTAGATTTCATTGATTGAAAATTAAATACGGACTGCCAAATTTCGGCTGCCATAATGTATGAAGTGAGTGAATGATCTGTCAACCGATTGAATAATTCGTCATAGACTAACAAAACAGAAGTGAAATGTAGACATCATAAATATGCCTACATTTCACTTTCTTCATGGATGCATCGAAAAACTATTTGTTTGCTACTCAGTTATTAATGTTTGTAAAACGTTTAAAAATGTTTATATTTATAATTTTTATCTACATATGCTATAAATGCTTTACAAAAGTTTCCTAAAATCCTATAAATCCTTTATAAAATTAAGTCACATCTCGTAACGTCTCACTAGAACCTCCGAGGGCTCAAAAGTTTTGTATGTGGGGGCTGTACGCCTACATTCTGTTACAAAAACCTACAAAATTTCTGAGCCCTTTGAGGTGCCCCGCGCAACTTGAAACTACTATCAGATTTTGGATCCAAGATGGCTGCTTACACATTTTTGATGTTTTATTATGTTTGTCCCTATAATTCTGTTTCCTCGTAACTACTACACGGCTAAATAGATTTTGATAAATTATATGTGGTTAGATTCATCTTAATCACTTGAGTGTCATAGCACAGAATAAATACCATTAGTAGTCATAGGCTATGTTAAAATTTTTGGAAAGCATAATGGCGGATTTTTGGCGCCCAATTGCGCAGCATACGTGTATGATTATATAATACATTAAATACATAGATAGCTAACAAAGAAAAAAAAAAGTGCAAAACATTATGTAAAGAATTTAAGTAAGAATAATAAAAGGTTACCAATGAAACAGATATGTGCAGTTTAACTTTTACCTTTATAAATATGATAAGAAAAAAAAACAAAGCAAAAACACATTAAGAATGCAGCCGCCTCCCCTTCCGTGAAGATCGTAAAAGCTAGTCGTGGGTCTACAATCTAAAAATCTATATAACTATACAACCATCCATACACCCATCCGTACATCCAGCCATACTTACCAACATTCGCGTTTGTTAAAATATATGTAGGATTTAATTTGAACCACGTACTCGTAGGTAGGTAAAAATATATTGACCTTTCTGTACTACTCTCGTGTTTAGTCTATGAGAATGAAGAATGAATGAATAATCGAATCTGGGACATGGCCGTGTAGGAAGACGCCGAGTCTATATATTCATGTCGATGCTGGAAACAAAGGTGTGAGGCAATTGCGTCATCAAGATAGACAACTGGCGAAAGTGGCCAAATGGCTGAAATATCACAAGGAATATACTAACAGAAAAGATAATGGGATTCGACTTATATTTGTTAGGGTCCCCAAAGCAATAAGTATTTGTTGTCAAGAACAGACGATAGTCGAGTGAATATACGACATTAAAGTTGGTGTGTGAGAGAGCTTAGCCTAAAAATGTAGCAAAATGGTAAGTACTCGTAAGTCATCAGTAAAACATCTCGGTCTGTGGGTAGTTTGCGTCACAATAAGCTGACTGAACAGTTGTTGTAATGTTTCACATAAAATTTCTGCGGGTGCATATTTGGAAATAGAAGACAAGACAGTGCGCAGAAATTTTATATGAATAAAAATCCGGGCAAGTGCGGGTGAAACTAGCATGGAGAGGGTCCGTACATTATCTAAGTTCCATAAGTTTGTCACTTTGAATACTTTTAATGTAATCGGGAATGGTCAATCGCCTATTTTCTTAAACAACTTCAAAATTGACTGTTACCTATATTTTAATATGTATTAATTATTAATAAATTGTTAAAAAAATATATTACAGATTCCCACAATACCCTTTCATTTGACATGTCACCCTCAAAATTTTATTTTTTTGTGAAATTGTCTTTTGTTCACCGATTTCCATGTGTACCAAATTTCAAATCAATCGGTTCATTAGTTTCGGAGTAAATTGACTGTGACAGACGGACGAACAGACAGATAGAAATGCTTTATGTTTTTTTTATCACAGAGATGCCATGATAACCTTCCGGCTTCATCATGAGATCAGGTGATTGGTACCATAATATTATATGTCCACCCAACTGACACCAGTATGTCAAGTTTCAATTCGATCCAATAATGGGAAGTGGGTCTAATTTAGCTCTGCAGACACAGACAACGGGCAGAAATTAAATAAAAGCTTTGAAAAAATAGTGTACGGAGACGAGCCGTCTGTTTGACCAGCCTCAATAAAGCCAGCCCAAGCAAACAAACCTCAAACACAGCGTGCAACTGTTGGCTTCGATCCAAGTTACCGAATAACTTAAAAATTCATTTGCCGGCAGAAAAGATAGTTTGTTGGCTCCGGACTGAACCTCCATCCGAAATGGAAATTCGGCTTTGCGGGTTAACTTTTTTCGATCCACATCAAATTGGAGGCTTCCGCTGATTGCTCCTTGGTCTATAAGGATATATTTCGGATATACCGATAAAAAAGAAGCCATGTGGTTCCCGGCAGAATAGAATAGGACCACTCCGAATCTTACCGTGGATGTCGTAGAAGGCGACTTAGGAACCACAAGCTAAACAAAGCTTATAAACATCAAAGAGACCTCTCAAACCCGTCGGGCCAGCGTGGAGAGTGTAGGCCAAATCCTCTGACTGCTCTGACTAATATATGGCTCTGGTAGTACAGAGAGGGTTGTGCTCTTGCAGTGGAGACTAAAAAAGACCTGATGATGATGATGATGATACCGATACAATATCACGTCGTTATCCCTAAGGTGTAGACAGATTCAGGGGCCGTAAGGCCCGAGGCCTTATTTAGTGTTATGGTGGGCGTGACGATTTAAAAAGGCACTAGCGGCGCTAGGCTTAATGGTCGTCGGTAACATCAGCTTTTCAAGGCTTCAAGTGCCAGATCTAGACTTCGACTAATCTAAGTATGCCAACTAAGTGGGGGGAGGTTCAAATAACGACTCCTAGCGCCGCCACTGGAAAAAGGAAACCATAATAGTGATGGGTTTTCGCATTTTCGCCAATAACCTTGATCGTTTTTTAACAATCTGCGCGGGAAAATAAGAAGCTCGTACATCCTAAGTTTTGTTTCTATTCTCCCAGACCAGCATGGAAGAATGAAGCATGAAGACTAAGGCGTATATCTTGTGTGAATAACGTTCTATAACCAGGTGTTCTACTTCTGTTATTACGAACAAAATGATGAATGCTACGCTAAACTTGCAACTTTCTAAAGGCTGACTCGCCACAATACCACTTGGCTCTGCTCCAAACCTCCACTAGAAATGTCCATTCAAAGCAATTCTGTCGAATAAAAAATAATTCTTCTTAATAATAAAATAGTCTGTAAAATGTGCAGGGAATGCAATTTAAGCAATGCAGCAGCGCCCGGTGAGCGTGAAATAACGTGTCCCTTATATGGATTAACTAGTAGTTCGCCCCGACCTGTGAAATCACGAGCCCCATATCTCGGCAACTCTTGAACGATTTGGCTAATGGTCTAACTTAAAAATTCTATTGATTACATCTACACGCCTACCAAATTTCATGAAGCTCCGCTCAAATATACTTGAGTTATCGTTGAACAAACATACAAACGCAAGATTGTTCTAGTAAACTCGGAGAACTTACAGAAAGAAAATTATGATTATTCTAGTTTTGGCCATGACTCCGCATGCATCCGGGAACTTAATTCGGGGATATTGTTCTGCGTGCCAAAAAATCAAGGCACATGCCTACTAACGTCGCACGCTTCTTAGCCATTATAATTTCCACTTATTTTTATTATTTTATCAGATATTCCAATGTAGGGGCATCTGCCATTGTTCTTTCATTCACATACGCTTTTTTGTGGCTTTTGCGTATTAAAAGTCTAAAAATATGGACATACTATCGCATTTCAGATTTTCTAAAATAGCGATAACACACCAAATACGAGATATACGTGCAGTATACGCCGTTTTAAAATGGTAGTCGTTATATCAGAAGCATCTTGGACTATTTGACACCATTTTTGTTTACTTACAGTATAAAAAAACATTATTTAATGTAAAATAAGGAAACATTACGTAAGTAAAATTTTTACTAGACTTAAAAAAGCACAAGAGGAAAGAATCTTTTACAGACAGACTTAGAGAGATGTAGACATTGTTAGTACACGTGAAAAAGAAAGAATTGTGCTATTTAAATTTTGTTTCAATGTCTTATGCAGGCCAAGGGCGAGATGCGGTCACGGACGAGGCTGAAGAGATCATCAATAGCTCTTCATGGGAAATTGGTCGGGTCGAGGCAAGCAACGAATGCGCAGAAGAGAGGAAAATCGGTTGAGTACGACTTCACTTACTGAATGTTCAGTAGTCATATTCAGGTTTCGTTTTTATTACTGCTGTATTTAGCAGTAACTTTAGCACATCTTATAACTTTTAATATTTTTCTGTAATTATATTTTACCTTTTTTAGGGTTCCGTAGTAAACAAGGAACCCTTATAGTTTCGCCATGTGTGTCAATTATTTTTCTCGACTATCTCAGAATCAAAAATGTTGTGAGCTTGTAGGCATTATTTTTCGATTTAGGGATCCGTTTGTGAAATATTTGGTTTTTAAATTGCAATTAAAGTCAAATGTCCCCCCTCTGGCAGCTAAACGGTTGTATATGGACACATGATAAAATTCACGCAGTATATTAATTTCGTTATATATACTATATATATAACGAAGTTAAAAGAAAAACTATCAGAGCTAAGTAGACAAATTAAAGAGTTATAGTCGACCAACTTATAAAATGTACTCGGAAAAGGAAAATTTCATACAAATTCAATTGAAAATTAGTTAGACAGTTGTTACGTAAAACAAGTACTAGAAAAACAATTTTTTTTAAAATTTCTTAATCTAATTTTATAACTCTTTTTTCAGTTACATCGTCCTATGTGTGCTCGTTTTAACACATTTTTAGTCGGCGTGTACTCTCAAGTCGGCATTCGCAACTACGGAACTCTACACTGCACGGGACCCGACACGCACTTGGCCGGTTTTTATTTTATTAAACGTTCTGTTGCTAACCCTAAAAACAGTTAAGTACACCAAAAAGGTTGTTTGTTCTGCGTGGGTCCACCCACGCAGAACAAACATTTGCAGTATGTTCAGCAAATATTTCCCAAGCGAAATTTTAATTATCGGCTCGTTTTCGTCAGGTTACATATTTACCCTGCTCTTTACGCGTGACTCAATATCATAACGAAATATAGAATTTAAAGAAAGATCTTTGTCATGCATGAGTCGAGAACTGCTTCTTAAATTTCGTAATTCTTATAATTCAATTTAATTATGACATAACAAACAATGTTATCTCAGTTCATCCATATAACTAATTTTAAGATTTAAGTTTGTTTGTTGCCGCTTCTTCTGCATTTGCGCCTAGGAAGCGTTATAAACTTAGCTGTAAGTAACGATTTGACGTCAACATTTGTGCAAAACAAAACAAAGTGACTATTTTTAAGAGATATTATAAATATCCTATGATAATAAAGATATTTTGAATTGAATTAATTTAATGATACATGTTTTTACCAGAATGAAGACCGAGATACAGACAGATACGAAATAACGGGGGCTAGTGCAAGTATGACAGCAAGAAGTGGAAGCAATGGAAATACAGAGCCGATCCCAAATAGGAAAGTGGCGAGGAGGATGATGATGTGACTACGGCAACTTCCTGGACATTTGCATCAATGAGGTCTGATAGCGTGCGTGAGCGACAGGATAAAACATGTGACATGGACTAGGCGAACGTTATGCGATCAGATTGCAGACGTTCTGAAAAACGGAGAGGTAGGAAGTACCCGTAACCAAAGGGCATGTATGAAGATGTTGATGAGTGTAGATAAAGCGAAAGAAGTCTGTCAGGATCGTAGCAAGTGGAGGTCCATAGTCTCTGCCTACCCCTGTGGAAAACAGGCGTGATAGTATGATGTATGGACTAGATAGCTCCACAGTCACACATGTTATTGTTGCTGGAGAAATTCCACGTAACACGATTTTCCTGGCATCTCCCAACACCAGCCCGGAGAAACATTACAAATAGAGTATTCCAGAGAGAGAATACCTAAAGATAGGGAAGCGGTGAGGGTTTAAGGGTAGCCGAGGGTCCTTCCTTGCTGGTCTGGGAGAAAAGAAGAAACGTAGATCGTCCAGCTACCGATTAGGCGATTTACCAATTATTTGATTTTCCATCAAAAATATGGAACAAAAAATATAAACTAACTACTTACTAAAACACCATATCACGCCATATGTTGCTATGGAGTCAACGCGAACTTACCTGAAAAGAAAATTCAAGTTAATATAAGGAGAACAATGACCGTATGGTGACGTATGGATGAGTAGAAGACGATATGTCAGCACCCCATTATAATGAACATTATCTTCCCGTGACAGCTGGGACACATTATCTAACTTAACAAACCAATTATGAACTAATAATTCAATGAATATAAAAACTAAAAACATTTTATGTACACTCAATGAATTGGCGTCGCTTTATTACAGTTCCTATAGCCGCCTTCCGGCTCCATCATCAGATCAGCTTCTTGTTGTAATTATATTGCATTGTCGTTTGATTTACATACATAAGCATACAAAATTGCATCTCAATCAGAAACTGGGGAGTGGCTCTAATTTAACTTGCAAGATTTGACACAAAAGACAAATAAACAACAACAAGAATAAGTATATATAATAATTGGAGAATAAATAAATAAAAATAAATAGTACAAACTCGGCAAACTAAATAAAAGCTTGTAAAACTAACATTTGTTTAACATTTTAAAACAACAACCACACTCCCCAAACATGGCTAATTCATTTTCCACAATGAAAATAGCCAATGTCCATATTGGAGGAATTAAAAATTTCGTTATTGCTAACATTAATTTGACATAATGGCAGCACCGCGATAAAATTTGCTCTCCTCCGCACGTTCGTTAACTTTTTTCCATTTTCTCGAAAACTGAAAATTCTATTTTAATTTAGCTACTGGAGTACACTTTTCTATTGTTTCACATGAAATATACTAGTTAACAAATTTTTCGTTTTTTGTTTTACTTGGACGAAACTTTGTTTCATAATCTTCTGACACGAGTCTGATTTCAGTTGTTTTTTTTTCTAGGAACCCAGAATTAGGAATCTAACCTAAAATAGTACTCGTATTTTAAATTATTTATCCATAAATATCTTTTCCACGTTCATGCCCACCATCACGCTAAAAGTAGACTGGGCTTACCGCCCTAGGCTCTGTCTACCTCGTTAGGGATAAAGACGTGATAGTATATCATATTTATCCATAAGCCAATAATTTCCATACCATTTAAATTTACATTGT
The DNA here is from genome assembly GCA_963576875.1 of Acrobasis repandana. NCBI lineage: Eukaryota > Metazoa > Arthropoda > Insecta > Lepidoptera > Pyralidae > Acrobasis > Acrobasis repandana. The sequence continues at coordinate 17,548,681 of OY756227.1, forward strand.
AGAATAAAATATCAAAACAAAATTTGTTTAATTTGTTTTGCAGACCTACGAGTTGTCATTATATTTCCTATACATTTTCTTCTAGTCATTTGTATAGAATTTATTCTGAACTTACGAAACCTCAACTATCTCAACTTCCAAGAACTCAGCAATGATCGAAAAAATATCATCATCATCATATCAGCCACAGGAAGTCCACAGCTGGACATAGGCCTCCCCAAGGATTTCCAAAACGACCGATCGGAAGCGGCCTGCATCCAGCGTTTTCCTGCAACCTTGCTCAGGTCGTCTGACCACCTAGCAGTTGGGTGTCCTACGCTGCGCCTGCCAGTACGTGGCCGCCATTCGAGAACCTTTCTGCCCCATCGGCCATCGGTTCTTCGCGCTATGTGCCCCGCACTGACACTTCAATGAGCTAAGTCTGTGACCTTAGTTCTTTTACGAATCTCCTCATTTCTGATTCGATCACGTAAAGAAATACCTAGCATAGCCCTCTCCTTAGCCCGTTGAGCGACCTTGAGCACCTTGAGCCTTCTTAAGAGAAAATATACACTTTCACTTTCACTACCTAATGATTGTAGTTAGAATGAGAAAATGTACATGAACTGATTGAATTAAGGCCGTACCTGAATTTTCCGGGGTCCAGTGCCCCCGTTTAAAATAAATCATTTCAAAGAAAACGGAGGCATTATTTAAAATTTTGCTAATAATAATAAGGACTTTAAGCTTTACTACGCACATTTGCCAAAAGTGGCCGTTTTTAGCAAATGTGCGTAGTAAAGCTTAACGTTCTCACTTTAAACTGTAAACAGTAGTTCATAAAATACTCAGAAGGGTTATCTAGGATTTGATAGTAGCAAAATTTTAAATAATGTCTCCGTTTTCTTTGAAATTATTTATTTTAAATGGGGGCAGCACTGGACCCCGGAAAATTCAGGTACGGCCTTAACAGTAATGCTTTAAAATTGGCGATAAATTCCAAATTGTAATGTTTGACATAAAATATCTATTTTAGAGCTCCCAATTTTTTTTATGCTTAACCATATTTATGTATGTACTGGCTGTACTTCTGTGAAGCATGTGTTTGATCTTTACTAGGCGCAACTTGAGCTTATATGCGGTCATTTTCAGCTACCACCACTTGCTTCCAGAGAATGAAAACATAATGAAACCTGCACACATGACTAGTAAGTTTACTAGTGTGTAAAATCGTGAAGGCAATGGCAAACTATTATCTCGAATGAGTTTTTGGCGGGAAGTCAAGGGGTTCGGTTGGGGTTTCCTTTAAATTATTTTGCAAATTGATTTTAGTGGACTTTATAATATGTAATTGGTGTTGTTTGGTATTATAAATGCTCATGAACAATATGTGAAATAGTTAAAGTGGACAGTCATAGTACGGCTGTAGTGATATTTGTTTCGCGGACTGTGTGCCTTCGGGCGTCGTCCGCCTCTCAATCGGCTATGAAAACCAGTGGACTCGTATAGATTTGTCGCCAGAAGCTCCCATAAAGCAATCAAAGGCCTACACCAACCTTTGATTGTAACTTGCTAGGAAAACAGAATTTCCCACGTTTTATTAACTTGTTACTGGCTAAATACGCAGTAGCGTCAAGCCATTAATTAACAAATAAAAAAATAAAAAAACTATTATCTCTGCCAATAATTGGGTATTTCACTGGGTCAAAATTAAATTATTTGGTACTGTTAATAGAATAAAACGTCACAAAATAATGCCACTTGTCATTAATCACATCCACTTTGAACGTGATTTTAGATTTATTAATGCAGAAAAACTTACAATGTGGGTAGTTGTGATATTAACAGCCAAAAATTAAGCTCTCTCTTTAAATAATTACTAAAATTTATATTTTATGTAAATTTTATAAATATTTATGTTAAAACTGAAAGTCTAGTGGTGGCCCACCTGTGGTAGTTAAAATCCTTTACTCATCTCACTAACTATGGAGGCAATCCAGCAAAATATTAATGCACTCACAGCACAGTTCAACACAAGAATGGAGGATTTCACGCAGGACCTAGAGATGGTAAAGAATGCGCCACCTGCAACTGTGGCCACGCTTGCAGCAAATTTTGAGTCGTTCAAGTCCTTCACAATAACATATTTGAAGTGTCTTCAGCAACAGCTTTTAGTGCTTGCATTGCAGCAGGATGGATTTGAGATGCGCAGTCGCCGAAAAATGCTTCTTCTGCATGGTATTCCCGAAGAAAAGAGGGAAGATACATCTGCTGTAGCTGTCAAGGTGATAAATGAAAGGATTGAAGAACCCATCACTGCTTCTGACATCAGTCGATGTCACCGTCTTGGGCGTTCTTTAGGCAAAAAAACCACGTCCTGTCTTAGTAAAGTTCCAGACAGTGGCTCTCAAAGATAAATTGTGGTTCTCTAAAACTCATTTCAAGGAGAGCCCTGTGAAAATATCAGAGTTTTTAACAAAGGACCGTCATGCAGCTTTTATGGCAGCTAGGCAGCATTTTGGTGTCAATAAATGCTGGACCCGAGATGGTATGGTGCATATAATTGCTGCGGATGGCACACGACACCGTGTATGCAGTATGAGCGAATGCTGTGACGCCCGAGTCACCGACCGTAACACAGGCCCCCGCCAGGAGCGTGGCAAGTGGGTCGAAGACCACAACTGTAGCGTCAGCAGCTGGGGCGTCGAAACTGGCGGCCTCCAACGCCACTGTTTTGAATAAAAGTGCTTTGTAAGGAGACTAGCGCCATCTGCGTGTGATCTCCACAAACACGGGCAAGATTATCGATTCATCGATATCCCGTGCGCGGATTGTCTTTGCCCGACCGGGAAAATAATCATTGTCTTTACGTCAAAATAATTGACTTGCCTTTGTGAAATGTAACTGGGTGTGCCCCTACCGCGTGCTTTGGAAGCATTAAGTTTGTAATTTTGATATATAAAATCGAAAGTTTCGTGGAGAATCGTCGGTAATTGTTTGGTGGCCAATTCATTGGAACGGCGGGGAGCCGAAATTGTTTGTATTACGTAAAGAACATTGATTTGTGTGACAATTGTGAACCACGTGTCATGCGCTTTGAAAATTGTTAGTTTGTGATACTGTAAGTGAACAATAGTGAAGTATCGAAAGAAGAACAAGAAAATTATGGTGTTATGGCAGTGGTGTAATAAATACTAAAATAATACGTATTCATCTTGGGGCAAGTACATGAGCTCATGGGTTTAGGTTATTGTAGGGACCCAATTCTTCTGCACCACTGACCTTGGGTCTATGAAGAGACCTGAGGCGGTCGCCAGCCCTGAGGAGGACCTCAGACACGACGCGAAGGCCAGGCGAGGCTGCCTGAAGACTGCGTGGACGCGGTAAGTCTTATAGTATAATTAGTGTAACTACTTTTAATTAGAATTAAGTTCAACTCATAATTAGGTTAAATTAGATTAAAATAGGCCCCTGTACCTATATACAGGGTGGTAGCAGACTGCGTAGGTTGTTTGTGTGTATGTTTGTTGCCGGTGAGATTGCCGGACTCGTACCAAGAGCGTAGTCACAAAATCTCTCCGGACTAAAACGTAATCTTAGCTATCTGCGCCAACAGCCACCCTACGCTCTTAACGGCTTCCCAAGAAGTGAACTTTAATAATTAGATTAGTGGTAGCATTGCGTTGTGCTGGTACCAATGTTGCATATAAGTGGCTGATGTAAGGTTGCTGTATGTTAGTTATTATTCTTTTTGATGAAGGCGTAGGTCCATGTACTGGCCGTTTTTAAATACGGGTACAACTATTAGTTTACTACACGTCTTTTTAATTTATTTTCGTTTCACCTTCAATAATTATTGTTTTATTTAACTTAATACTTATTTTGGCAGTGACAGGTGTCTGACACTGACAGTTAAAGTTGTCTCACTTTTCCTTATATATTTTTTTTCGCTGCAAAATTTCTGCTTGTGTACAGCCTAACTTAAATCTGTATTGTATTTTTTTTTATTTTTTATTAACCTCTTTGTTTTCGAACTGAGTGTAAAATAACATAGGTACCTACGTACCTAGGTATAGTTTTCTTCTGATTGTTACATTGTCTTCATGTTTACTATGAACAGACTACCAGCTGGCGGCTACCTATTGCTGCAATTTGGTTTGAACATAGCTTATTATATATATATATATATATATATATATATATATATATATATATTATATATACTTAAATAAGTTTTATTTATATATCTTACTTAGATAATTATACGTGTCATATACATTAATGTCTGATGATGATCTAAATTATACTTACCACTATTTATCCTCTTCAACTATTAGCGATAGTAATGACGACAGTTTTCATAGTATTCCCGTACCTCTTTCTGATACTATTAAAGAGCACTTATCTGATACGCCTAAAAACTATTGTTCTGCATATAAATGCGCAAAGCATACCGGGGCATTATCCTAACTTTCTAGCCACTTTCGACGACAAAAATATACATGCAGTCCTTGTTTCTGAGTCCTGGTTTCAAGCTTCTTACCCTTCTACTTCTTATTTCTTGCCAGGATTCCAGCTTATACGACAGGATCGTGTTTATAGAAGTGGCGGTGGTGTTTCCATTTACCTACGGTCACATCTTCTTTTCAATATTCTTTCTTACTTCAAACTCTTCTAACTCTGCCACTGAGCCAGAATATATTTTTCTTGAGGTTACTTTTTCTCACGTAAAAGTCCTTCTTGGTGTTTTCTATAGTTCTTCTTCACTATCACTACATAGTATAAAACAAAGTCGCTTCCCACTGTCTGTCCCTATGTATGCTATGATCTTTAAAACTACGCAACGGATTTTGATGCAGTTTTTTTTTAATAGATAAAGTGATTCATGAGAAAGGTTTATATGTTTAATACATACCCGTGCGAAGCTGGGGCGGGCCGCTAGTCATCCATAAATTACTTTTCCCACCTTGAAAATGACCTTGTTAACTTGATCCCTTCATTTAGTCATACTATAATATTAGGTGACTTTAATACTTGCCTGCTTAAAAATGATCACAGATAGCTATCTCTAAATTCTCTTGCTGATAGCTGTAACCTCACCATAGTCACCATACTCCCTCTAGAAGCTATTCATTTCTTTCCAAATTGCGAACCTTCTCTGCTGGATCTCATTCTAGTCTCATCGGGGATCATGTTGTAAAGTCCGGACAATTTACTGCCGATGCTTTTTCGTACCACGATCTCTTATTGTTATCATACAAAATTCGTCCCCCTAAAGCTACTTCAAAAACTGTTATGAAACGAGGATGCCCTTAACTGTGACTGGTGCGAAGTAGTTAACGCTGATAGCGTGGACGATCAAGTATTTTTGTTTAACAAAACTTTGATTGAGCTATATGATCGCCATGCTCCTATTCGCCCAGTTCGCATGAAACACCTCCCGGCACCTTGGCTTACTATAATAATATAATAATAAAAAGAATAAAGCTAAAAGAAAATACTGTCTAATCCAGACAGATATCGTGAGTCATATATATCCGCGAGGAATCTCTGCAATAAGGCGTGTAGAGAGGCACAACGTCGCCACATTCATCAATCCGTTGAAAACGGTGAGCCTGCAAAGGTATGGAAATTCCTTATGTCCCTAACAGCCTTGATATCGATGGTCTTAATACCCATTTTTCATCTTCTCCCATTTTTGATAATAATATCAAACAAAACACTTTGAACTCCATTTCTAATATTGCAACCCCTGACTACTCTCAATTTAATTTTAGTCAGATTACTAATTGTGATGTTAGAAAAGCGATACTTTCTATATCCTCGAATGCCACCGGTTATGATAGTGTTAGTCATAATATGATACTTCCTATCCTTGATATCCTTCTACCAATTATTACTTCCATCTTCAATTTTTCGTTATCCTCGGATATATTCCCATCAGCCTGGAAAGAAGCCCATGTAATACCTCTTCCCAAAAAAAGTAATCCTAAATCCTTTTCCGTTTTCCGTCCTATTTCCATTCTCCCATTTCTATCTAAAGTTTTAGAGCGTATTGTCCAACAGCAATTAAGTGATTTCCTTATTCAACATGACTTCCTGAACCCTCTCCAATCCGGTTTCCGTCCTGGTCATAGAGCGACTACTGCTCTAGTAAAAGTTACAGATGACATTCGTTTGGGTATGGATGGCAAGCAGATCACGGTGTTGTCATTGCTAGATTTTAGTAATGCTTTCAACACTGTTGATTTTGATATTCTGCTAATGGTATTGTATTCTCTTAACATATCTCCGACAGTGATCGACTGGTTTCGTACTTACCTGTTTGGGCGCCGACAGTGTGTACGTGTTGAGGATTCTTTCTCTTCGTGGTGTCATACATCTGCCGGTGTACCGCAGGGTGGCGTGTTATCTCCTCTTTTATTTGCACTTTTTATTAATTCTATCACTTTATCACTTCGTTCCTCCTATCACCTTTATGCAGACGATCTTCAAATTTACTCGCAGTCGTCAATTGATGACCTCCCGCAGGCCATTCAAATTATTAATGATGATTTGCGACGCATATCTGCCTGGAGTAAAACCCATGGTCTCATTGTAAATCCAAACAAAACGCAAGCTATCATTATTGGAAGCACACATTTTATCTCCAGAATCAAAATCTCTGATCTTCCTTGTATCATTTCGACGGAACTATAATTGAATATAGTGATCGCGTTAAAAATCTTGATGTTACCATGGATCGAACTCTCTCCTGGTCTGCTCAGCTTTCCGAGGTTAGCAATAAAATGTTGGCCGCTTTTGCGTCACTACGAAGACTGCATAACTTCCTGCCGATGGATACCAAAATTGCGCTTTCACATAGTTTAATGCTTCCCATTTTAGATTATGCTGATTCCTGTTACTTAGATATAACCCAGGAGCAATTAATCAAGCTTGAGCGTCTTCAAAATCTTTGCATTCGATTCATCTTCGGTTTACGTAAGTATGATCACATCTCTCAATTTCGAACGCAACTCAAGTGGCTCTCCATTCAACTCCGCCGAGACTGGCATATTCTTTCTCTTCTTTACTCCATTCTCTATAATCCTTCTTATCAAAGAACGCTTCGTTTTCCTTAACGATACTCATGAACGCAATTTACGCAGCTCAGAAAATCTTCGGCTTCAAATTCCCCCTCACTCCACTAAAATGTACTCAAAATCATTCACTGTCGATTCTGTCCGTCTTTGGAATGCCCTCCCGCCCCGCATGCGTTTTACTCAGACATTGGCAAGTTTCAAGAACCAGGTAAAGTCGCATTTTCTTTTAACTTTAAAGTAATGTATTTTCTATAAATTATCATAATCTTCGTTTTCCTCTAGTTGTGTATGACATGTGTATTTATATGTATGTATGTATGTATATTGTATGTATGTATATGTGTGCAATTTTATATACGTATGTATTTTGTATATATATTCAATATTCATTTATTATTAAATTAATATTCAAGGTTTTCCATCTACTCTTAGTTTTTACTGTTTGATGTCACATAATTAGGTTATTACTAGTTTCACAATCGCACCACCTATTTATTATTTTTCAGCCAATCCTGCCACCCAAAGGTAGCCTGTAAGAGATTGCCTTAATATTAATTGCGATAAGGCCGCCTATTGTACACCGTTGATTTCTTTTTTGTATATCGTTTGTATGTTGTATGTAGAATCGTTTTTTTTTCAAGTGTTTTGGTGCAATAAAGTGTATTATTATTATTAAAGACGGATATTAAGAGCGCTATTCGACTCCAAGGTCAAGGACGTCATAGTCCGATATTTCATACAAATCCCATTGAAAATGTTTGTTTTTGACGTTAAGAAAAAAGTATCAGATTTGACTTGTTGTAAACTAGCGTATTGTCATTGTGCGCATCTACGAGTATTTCCATACAATGATACCGACAAGAGCCTGACTTTTGAATGTAGAAGAATAATAAATAAAAAATTTGAGAAACCGACCTCTTTTGTTTTTTTTTTTTATTTTTATAGTAAAGATAAAATAAACAAACTTAAAGTACTCCTATAAATTAATGCGTTCAAAGTCACAGCCCATTACGAATATCAATGCAGAAAAGCCACGGCTGCGTAAAAATTAATGATCCCAGTTGTCAATTAGGGAATAAACATTCGTCATCAATGGAAGCCTGGAGAAGGTCACGGTCACCTGGGCCCACTTAAAAAGCCATTAACCAACACGCCAGTGCTCCGGATATTTAGCGAAACGGAATATTTAGAAGCAACCCGGACAAATAAACAGAGTACAGAACTAGCAGCATAAACGAGTACCGTGTGCGCTAGAGTGCTATTAACTGTGGTGAAACTTGCGCTAGGTAGGTGGTGTATCATTTATGAGCTTCTACCAGGCTGCAAAGGTAATTTTTGTTACTAAAGAAACAAAAATGCTCGCATTTTTATCCGGCGTAGTTTAACCCTTTCACCGCGAGACTTTATATCAGTTGTCGTGCTCCCAGCGCAATGAATTGTAAATATCCATAGTTTTAGGTCAGATAAATCCGACGCTCGCGAAATGGGCACAAAAATGTTTGTCGGATTAATCCGACGTTCGCGGTTAAAGGGTTAATTTGTATACACACTTTCGGGCCGTATCATTGGTGCTTCTGATACGACGTTAGCTACGCCTATTCTTCTTTTTATTTACAGCCTATATTATTCCTCTGCTGGACTAAAAGATTCTTCGAATTAATGGAGGATTTACACATCATTTGATAACGCTGGGCAGACGGGTAACCGCAGTGAATGGTAATGTCTTCGTACAGACACGGAAGACAGTGAGTATTACATAGAGAACGGAATCTGCTAAGGTTCGCGCAATATGCGTCCTCGTTCCCCGTCCCTTCACTTCTCCCCCGTTCTCGCCTTGTCACAGGCGAGAGCGGGCGAACCATTCAACGAATTGTTCGCCCGCTTCGCCCGTTCGCCGTTCGTTCGAACGGGGAACAGAAGACTATAATACTCTTACTGTCTTCACTGGTACAGAGGACGCAGCTGCCCCGTTCTCTGTTTCCTGTACCTTTTCTTACCCGCTTTACCCGACACCCGTTGGAAAAGAAAGTAGCGGTAACAAATTGTATTCTACTGTGCCGTCACCACACGGACAGCTTACTACACAGCTACGCCCCTGGCTGGCTATTTTGTAACTATAAGAAACTGTACCGCTGTTGGTTTATAAAAACGAAAAATAAAATCTGGATAACTGGGGAGGCATACGAGGTAAGTCACATATTACTGCATAAATCCTTGTGTTTCTTACATATTAGATGGCTTGATGTGGGGTTCAGCAAACATTCTGCCATTTATTCTTACAAAGTCACTTTCATTTATCCCCGAATGGACTGAACTTAATGGGTCCTATAACTATCCAAGTCCGATTTACATATATTCAAATGGATTTTGTTTGAGACTTTTTTTGCTAACCACTGTAATCCAAAAAGATGTAGCATCGAATCAAAATTGCTGCGAAACACGGTGCATCGACGAACATTGCTCCGAAAAACATTTCTTCCGAAAAGGAAATTCAGTCCGTTCGGGGATCAAGTGAAGTTTATACTTACGAAGTTATCTCTCTGTAATTTATTTATTTTGTGCGACCAGTATGGCGGGAGGACCGGACTCGTTAAATATGGATTTCACTGGGACTAATGGAAATTCAGTCTGAGGTAGTTATGTCCAATGTGACCTTTGAGAATGTCATGTTTGTATGGTTTGTTTTTCTGAAATGCTATATATAATATTTTTGACGTAAAAACTTTACGTCAAAAATATTAGTACATCATCATCAACAGGTCCTTTTTAGTCTTCGCAGCAGAAGCAGGACCCTCTCTGTACTACCTACCAAAGCCACACTTGGCCAGAGCAGTCAGAGGATTTGGCCTCACCACGCTGGCTAGACGGGTTAGAGAGGTCTCATTGATGTTTATAAGCTTTGAAAATAAATATATAGGGACAAATCACACTGATTAAGCTAGCCCCAAAGTAAGTTTTTAACTTGTGTTATGGGATACTAACTCAACGATACTATATTTTATGATAAATACATATATAGATAAACACCCAAGACCCAGGACAATTTGAAAAAGGCCATTTTCCAACTTGCCCTGGCTGGGGATCGAACCCAGAACCTCCTGATTAGCGGTCTAGCGTGTTAACCATTACGCCACGGAGGTCGTCGACAACGACGAGGTTTAGCTTGTGTTTCATAAGTCGCCTTCTACGACATCCACGGGAAGAAAAACTTGAAGTGGTCCAATTCTAGACTGCCGGGAACCACACGGTAAATCTAGTATATACATACATACTCGTACATACTTTTACGCCTTTTTCCCATAGGGGTAGGCAGGGACAATGGACATCCACTTGTGACGATCTTGACAGACCTCTTTCGCTTCGTCAACAATCATCAATCTCCTTATACATGACTTTCGGTTAAGAGCAGGGCTTGTTAACGATACCAAATTCACACTAAAAGTAACCAAGCCCTGGTTAAGAGTACTTCTTACCTCTCCTTTTGTAGAACGTCTGCAGTCTGGTTGCAGAATGTTCGCCGAGGCCGACCCTGTCCTATCGCCAAATGAAGCAGATCGCAACACTTTGTTTTCCGTGGAACCACAATTTTTACCCGACTACGGCGAAGCCAAAAGGAGGGGTTGTGTTTCGCCACTTTAAATTTTAACCATTATGTATACTGTGGCCGATATAACAACAAATACTAAAAAAATAAGATGGATTTTAAAAATGAAAGGGAGCCGTCATACAATAAACGTGTTTTTAGGGTTCCGTAGTCCACAAGGAACCCTTATAGTTTCGTCATGTCCGTCCGTCCGTCCGTCCGTCTGTCTGTCGGTCCGGGCTCGTACTCCGCCGCTACTACACCGATTGTCACGAAAATTGATGGAGAGATAGATATTGAAGTTCCAAAAGGTGATTTTTAAAATTATAAAAAAATGTTTTGTTTTCAGCCCATGCAACGAAAATGGAATTTAAAATATTAAATTGGACTAACCCCAACGTGTGGGGTATCGTTGAAAAGGTCTTTTAAAATGCAACAAAAACTGCTTTGAAACTATGTAGATCAAACCCCCCAGTCTTGAGATAATCTAATACAAAGTTAAAATTTGAGGTGCCCCCACCGTAACTTTTGAAATATTACTAAATTAATTCTGAAAAAAATGGGGTATATAGGTACCTCAAAGTATGTACTTTCAATTAAAACTATAGCGATCTCGGTATCATAGATAGTCATTTTTTAATACGTCATAAATCGTAAACAGCAATTTACCTTTAGAACTTTTATATTATGTTACTTGCTGCTACGAAACCCTTCATGGGCGAGTCCGACTCGCATTTGGGCGCTTTTTTTTCAGCGTTTTAAAACATTGTACGAAGGTACGGAACCTTCATGTTCGAATCCGACTCCCACTTGACCGGTTTTTTCAAACTATATCTTGTCACTAAATAAAGTTTTCTATTCTATTCAAAGAAGGCGAATAAGTAAATAAGTACTACTTAAAGAGTAACTAAAGCTTGTGATAGGCCCATAGACGTCAGAGCCCTCGGGGGCAGGCGCTCCTTGTTCAATGTAATTACATTACAGCCGACTTATCTTTTGTGCCTCTGTCAACGGCTTAACGTTAGCTCTCAGTTAATGCTGAATTAGTTTGTTTGGCCGTTGGTTCATTGGCTAAATAAATGGCGATGAAACCAGTTTATTTTACTTTTCCTTTCCTGTATTTTTGTCTGTTTTTACATAGCCACAAACAATAATATAAGAATAGAGATATTTTTTAATTATCAAACAAAAGACAATTATGTTTTAACAAAAGAAAAAAAGGAAGAGCAAACTGGCTTTTCTTTATAGACATACATAGATCGCAAAAGCAGATCGAAGTCATTATTACGATTCCCTTTTACCTACACGTCCCAATTACGCTGAACGTAGACTAACTTATTTACGTTAAATACCAGACCAATTCTTAGTGTCAAAATAGGAACTATGCCGAAGTTGCGCGACCTCTGCGAAAGCACGCCTGCAATGCTATTTGAATTAGGTTACTAGTAACACACTAAGCCGAACTCACGTGAGTGATGTACTGTTCCTGGAAACATTAGGAATATTCCTGTAAACATTCCCGGAAAAAGATAAATTTAGGAGATTATTTACGGAAATATTGGGAATATTTACGGAAATTCACAATGTGAACTTTCCCGTAAATTTGGAATACATCGCTCACGTCGCGTTTTTCACTATGAAATGCCGCGGAACTTCAGCCGCGCGACTTCGGCACAGAGTGTGCGTTTACTCATTACTAGTCATTACGCCGCCGCGGCAAGAGTTTTGTGTAGGCTCTAAAACAAATGCCTTAGGTAGGCATTTGTTTTAGAGCGTCTTTATTACTCTCATCACTCATTATGAGAGAAAAACCTAACTTGACGAGAAGAAACCATTCCTTTTCATCCGCTTTGTGGACAGTTCGTTAGTATCGCATTTTAATTAAAAGAACTATCCATTTAACGAGACAGATAGTTTCATATTCATTTAGTCTCCTTTGCAATTAAAATAGTCGCTGTGGACTATCAAGATGTGTTTTTAATTGAAACAATTAAAATGAATACGATTGAGACCATCGTTTATAAAGACAGACATGCTTCGATACAAAAGGATATACATGTGGAGATCTCTCTACTCTGTCTCTTTAAGCAAAAAAGAAATATACAAAGGAACTCCATAAGCAAAGAATCCATTTCCATTAGATAAACAATATGTGTATTAGCGTACAAACGTACGAAAATAAATAGCTTTTACATACAACGGGCAACGAACGGTTGAAGTACTATGAATACAAATATGGTCAGCCATATTTTTTTTCATGAAATTGCTTTCTGAGCACGCTAGAGATGGTACGAATAAGGATTTGGCCGAGGCCAACGAGGATTCAACACTTCCCGCCTAAGCGATCAATATTTGGCGAAAGATGTACGTACACATATACATTTTCAACAATAACAGATACAACAGTATCCGAATATTCGTAGCATACGATACTCGACTCTCTACTGAAGGGTCCATTAAGTTTCCGTGGTTTTTCAAATCTCGTTTTATGGCCTTCTGCTCGCCTCACTACGACGAATGAATCAGCTATGCCGAATAAAAGTGGTTATTCCTTACGGCCGAACGCCGAACAGTATCCGAATATTTGTAACATCTCTACCCAAATCACACTTGAAGCGGGCTGATACTCGACTGAAGAGTCCTTTGAAGCGAACCGTTTCTGTGGTTCCTCAAACCCCGTTTTATGGCCTCCTACTGCCTCTACTACATTTAAAGATAGCCTTTTATACTCAATTCGGAATTTATCGCCAGCTTTACGACGCCGTCAGGTTCGAAAGATTTCTATTTAATTGATATTGGGTACTTATTTACTGTTCAATTAGAGATTATACTTTTACGTAAAAAAAAGTCAACACATCTGCAAATATAATTTTTCCTCTAACTTTATTATTGTAAAAATCTACTAGTTAGTAGACGGTTTACGGCAAGCGGTCGGTCATCCGCAAAGAGCTTGGAATGTACCTTCCACTGGTCATCCGTAAACCACGTTTTCCCTGATAGCTAAAACTTCCATTGGCAACGGTTCACTCTTTTGGAGCATTATGGGTCGAATGCAACTAAGAAGAGCGCAAAATATTCTCAAGTATTTTTCTTTTCTGAATAAGGTTAGAACCTTTTTGAAAATACGGTTAGAACCTCTAATGACCTGGAATTTTCATCACTGTGCTTACATAACACGATAAGGTTAGAATGGACCTCGCCCCTCGCCCATAGAAAACTACGCACCGTTTTACGCGATGAGGCAGTTTCTTTTAATCGCAACGAAATAGGCTGCAGCGACTTTTGAAATCACCTGGATCCCTCATAAAAATGTAAATTACTTGCTGTGTACGCCATTCCCAAATATTACAAAGAGCAGAGGCCGAAAGTAACGCTTTATTAGCCGCTTTTACTTTTATGAACCATTTGTGCTGTAATGATTCTCTTTTATATATAAATCTTTTCATCTGCAATGCAAAAGATGTACGGGATTCATTTCTCATCCTACGCTGAAATGTATGCTGAATAAAATCTCTTAAGTTTACAGCCAGACGCAGATATCTTTTAACTTATGCCACTGTTATTACCTTCCTGTGTATATCTTTAGAGCTTCAATTTTTCTAGTAACATAGGGTTAGTATTGATGATAACGACACAGGGCAAGATTGAAAATGGTATTTTTTTAACTGTCCTGGGTTTGTCTTGGGTGGTCATCTATACTTATATGTATTTATTATAAAATATTGTATTGTTGAGTTAGTATTCTATAATACAAGTTTAAATTTTCTTTGGGGCTAACTCAATCAGTGTGATTTGTCCTTATATATTTATTTATTAATTTATAAACCTGTGGTATAAACAATCATTTACGATTAGACAATAAATGTCATTATCGGAAGGCACACAACTTGCACACAACGAATGATTTGCGCAAGTGTTTTCAAACGGGCGCATTTTTTAATTGATCGTATGTAAAGGATTTGCACGAGTAGTCATTACCACTCGTGATTTTGACATTTGCAGCGTATGTCTAAGAATCCTTTCATGGAGAATCCGGTCCATTTCACTGCTTTTTTTTATTTATGTTAAAATGTTTTTAGAAAACTATTGACTTTATGATATTTTCTGCGTAAAACAATATTACTTATCACCGTCATGACGATTTTAAAAATACTTTGCAATGCGTCGGAACGCGAGCGGTGAGTTGAAAAACTACACATTTTGATACACTGAACTCGTGTAAAATAGAATAGCACTCCTGGATTATAGCAAGTGGACATCCAATAGCCATATATATGGTAAACAGGCATGATAGAATGTGTATCCAATGCTATAAGTGAACGAACACTAGACCCGGAATACAAGATACTACATAGGATTAAGAGTTTACAAACGTGCGTAGTTTACATCTCAAACTCAAATAAACACAGCAATAAACTTTTACTGTGACTTCTGTAGATTTAGATAAAAAGGGATTACAATCGTAAAAGACGTACGTGCAAGAATATAAAAACTTGTCAAGAACTGGAAGGTTGGGCGCCAAAAGGCACGTTTGGGCTTCATTATTCGAATAAGACTAAGTGAAGTTACATTGAAGAGCGAAGCGACTTTGTCTCGCCAGCTTCTTATGTATATTATCGTGAATTGAGTGTGTGTCGTAGTACATAGGACTGAGGTTGTTTTAGTTAATAGCCATTATAGCTGTGTTGTGAAATTGATTAGTCCTTGCACCCGTAACACTCAAGCTGCCTACACAGAACACAACATGACATACAATCTGCAGTAACAATCACGTGCTGTACTGCAGATTGTAATGTGTGTAGACCATGTACTGCATTTTGTACTTAACACTTCGCCTGCTGAAAATGCACCGTGTGTGTTTTGCGAAAATGAAAACACATACGGTGCATTTTCAGCAGGCGAAGTGTTAACACGTCTACATACATTATAATCTGCAGTACAACACGAAATTGTTACTGCAGATTGTATATGTTGTATCATGTGTGGGCAGCTTAACATGGCATTATTTTAACCCGAAAAATTGCTTCAAAATTAATTTTAGGTAATGAAATTGGCGCCCAACATGGGGCTTTAGTAACTTGGCGATATGAATATCAAACTTGGTAGGATAACTGGGACTAGCTCTACAAATCGATAAAAAATTGGTTAAACTTTGAAGGGAGAGCTAACACGAGGCATGCCTTAAATTGGGCCATACCAAACAGATCTAGCGATACACCCATTCATGCATCTTAAGATATTTTTACCCGATTACGTCGAAGCCAAGACCAGGGTCATGTGTTTCGCTGCTATGTATGTATGTTCATCTGTTCCCTAATATCTTCTATGATATCCATGGTACCTTGACAAAGGAGGTATCGTTGAAAGCATCTTGGCTGTCTGCTGGTATACATATATGACGTCACAGTAAATTCAATATGGCGCCCTCTATAGGCCATAATGTAATGAACAAAGAGATAAAGAAATCAAATCATATCGTGTTGGGTATCAAATGAAAGGACTTAATAAGCACATTCCAAAAATGTACACATTATTAGGTATTTCTTCCTGCTCTGCTTGGATTAACTGGATAAACGTACTTTTTAGGAAAAATCTTCCCGTAGTCGGGTTTTAAATTTTAAAACTATATCTTCTATTTACCTGCACTATAAATGCATGAAGTAATTAACCGTATCTTGACTTTTATATTTAAGTAAATTTTATTCATGTTGCATCACAAATTGCGGTCTTAAGTAACCTCAAACGTTATTTTTAGCGCGGTGGTTGCTTTCGCATTTCTAACCAGTCCGCTTTATGCCGAGCAATTTGGGATTTACAAACAAAACGTAATGAGAAATAAATTGGAGAGCGTTTTTGGAGAAAATAAGTATACATAAGCGCTGCGGGCCTGTAATAGAAGTTATTATTTACGCTGTTATAATGGCAGTTCAAAAGTGTAGCCGTTTTGCAATGTTATTCCTGAAAAAGTGGGATTTCTACTTTCAAATTAACACAAAGTTAGGTAAATTTGTCTCGACATACACCGTACATAACACCGTTTTGCAAACCACTAACACAGGAAATAAACCAGGAAAAATTAGGACGTATCAGTAGGATACAAAATTAAAATATTAGGTACATATGGATATGTGATGGGAAAGCTGAAAAAAAACGGTCAATTGCGAGTTGCACTCGTACATGAAGGGTTTCGTACCTTCGTACAATGTTTTAAAACGCTAAAAAAACACGTTTCTTGTATGACTCCCTTTAAATTTTAACTTTATTTTATTTTTAGTGTTTGTTGCGCTGGTAATATATAAGTCAATGGTTTGTTGTTATAGCGGCCACAGACTACATAATCGTTTGATGTGTTTGTGAATCGATGTGTTGATGTAAACAAAATAAAAACCTTTTTAAAGGTTTTGATGCTATTTTTTTCTTTTACGTCCATAAGTTCCCTCATTTGTTATATAGCGAAACGTCCACCAAATCCCAGTCCAGTCCATTTTATCACCTCGAAACAAAACTTTATCCACTAAGTCCTTATAAAGGCTGGGACAGTCGACAGTCAAGCATTATTTCGTCGTTAGCCTGCGAACATGCACCTAGACTTTTGAAAGAAATAGACAAGTTATTCGTGGTAACTAAAACGTATAAGTAAATAACTGGCTGGCCTTGGGAGCAGTTGCATGGTAGTCGTTTTTATATTACTTATTATATTTAAACCAAAATTTTATTAAATCTTCCGTTTCTTAGGGTTGGGACACATCTTTCAGTGGGAAACAGCACTTTCCTATGCTGCTATCCTTTTCTGTCGCTCAGAAGCGTCATTTGCTAGAGCGAGAGAGAGCGACGAAACCCTTCAGCACCGGCCATGCTGCAGCGTTCTTGTAATCGGATTATTTTTATAAATAAATGAATAAAATAAATATATAAGGAACAAATCACACTGATTAAGCTAGCCTCAAAATAAGTTTTAAACTTGTTTTATAGGATACTAACTCAACGATACTATATTTTATGATAAATACATATATAGATAAGCACCCAAGACCAAGACCCAGGACAATTTGAAAAAGGCCATTTTCTAACTTGCTCTGGCTGGGGATCGAACCCAGAACCTCCGGATTAGCGGTTCAGCGTGTTTACCATTTTATATTTTATGTACTTAATCATTTGTAACTAATAAACAAGCGACACAGTTTTAATAAATGATGAGATACGAAATCAGAAATAAGTTAATGGTGGGCTTGATCTATCCTCCCAGATCATTTAAAACCGGACTGCAATATAAGTAGGTAAATTATCACGAACTACCTACACTCATGGTTCATGGTATAATAAGATATGGTTCAAAGCATTGAATTATTATATAGTTCAAAGAGCAAGAATGTACCTATATGGTTCTTTCTTCCCGTGACAGCTGGTCACGTGATTCGAACAATACGTCATCAGTTGGAAGTGTTGCCACTATATGCGATTGAATTACCCGAGCAAAGTGCATTTTTTAACTTAACAAACAAATCATGAACTAATAATGTAATAAATAAATGTATTAAAAATTTACAGATGAATCACTATTTACAAAATAAATAAGTTGGTATTTGAGATATTTATTAACTAAGAAAGTCCTTTTTACTGATAAGAACAATCAGTGGTAACACTTGTCATGACATTTGTGACGTGCAGTCTTGGCGCGGGAAGAGAATACCATAACTTATTATACCATGCCAACACTATTACGGGCACCATAATCTAACGTAACTAAATGTTCTGTTCCGTGAAATAGCTTCAATGAGGATTCACCATTAGTAGTCTTAGGTTCGGGGAGTTAATTTTTCATCGCGTGGCGAGAACAAGGGCATGACTTTGAAACTTTGGAATTGTTTGGTTAGTAGCAATGTTTCTAACCTGAACGTGACAGCAGAATAGTAAATCGTAAACACACTGACGAGGTTGAACTCAAATAAAGGAGCAAGTAAGATATAAAATTTCAAGCTTATTTCTGTGCGTGTTAGTCTATCTGTTTCTTCGTTGCTTCCAATGAGAGCGAAAAAATTGGATGCGGTCTTCGTTTTCAAAATTAAACGTTGCTAAAGTAAAATGGGAAGCGCGTAAAGGAAGTTGGGAAGATTCTCAGCTAAAAGAAGAATAAAGACCTCTCATTAAACAGCTAGAACTCCGATCTTGGACTTATATAAATACGTCCCGTCCTGGGTTAGATAAGTTATAAAGTAATAATATGATTTAGAACTTATGATAAAATTTTAAACAAATGATAATATTGTAACAACCAGTTTACGTACCAAATAAAATAAACGGGCAAGTGCGAGTCGGACTCGTACATGAAGGGTTCCGTACCACCGTACAATGTTTTAAAACGCTGAAGAAACACGTTTCTTGTATGAAGACCGCTTTAATTTTTTACTTTTTCTTAATTTTTAGTGTTTGTTGTTATAGCGGCCACAGTAATACATATTCGGTGGAAATTTCAAGTGTCTAGCTATTACGGTTCAAGAGATAGAGCCCTGTGACAGACGGACAGACAGACAGACGGACAGACAGCGGAGTCTCAGTAATAGGGTCCCGTTTGCACCCTTCGGGTACGGAACCCTAAAAACGGTCAAGTGATACTTAGACTTGAACATTAAGGGTTTCGTTCGTATCTCCGTACAATGTTTTAAATCGCTGATTAAATAAGTTTCTTATATGACGAACCCCTTTAATTTAAACTTTATCTTATATTTAACATTTGTTGTTATAGCAGCCACAGTAATAAATAATCTGTCAAAATTTCAACAAGTATCTAGGTAATGCCATTAGAAAGGTCGAGTTAAAACGCTGAAAAAAGCACGTTTCTTGTATGACGACCGCCTTTAATTTATCTTATTTTTAGTATTTTTTGTTATAGCGGCCACAGCTATATATAATCTGTCAACATTCAAGTGTCTCGCTATTCCGGTTCAAGAGATAGAGCCCTGTGACAGGCGGACAGACATAAGGACAGAAAGCGGAGTCTCAGTAATAGGGTCCCGTTAGCACCCTTTGAGTACGGAACCCTAAAAACTAAAGGTCGTTATTGTCGAAAATATTATAAGTACTTAGTTCTTTTTGAAGTAAAAACTTATTAAGACGCGTTGGGCATTTATGAGATAGGAAAAAAACCATTGAACTCGCGACACTGTTACCGTAACCGACAGTTCAAGTTTTCACTTCTGTCGGCACTCCCGGAGTGCCACTGTTTTTTTTTTAAATAATTTTATTCTTGTTTTCTGTTTATTTTCATTAAGTCTATGTTTGGGTATGTTTTTCACCGGCGCGGCAGTTCGCCACCGCAAGGATAAGGGCACGACTTTGAAACTTCGAAATATTGTTAGGTTTCTAATGTTCCTAACTTTAACATGGCCATTGTTCGTTAGTGAAATAATGTCCAAATATTAGAGTCCAAAGTGTGATACAAAGAATCGAAATAATACTTATTTCACAGGGAACAAATGAAACGCGAAAAATATATATTTTTTTAATATTTATGTTATAGCCTCTTACATCCTCCTCTTCATCTAAGCGCGTTCCCAGTTCCATGCCCCAAGCTCCGAAGCAGCATAGCTAGGGATGGCCCTAGCTATGCTGCTTCGGAGCTTGGGGTTCGCTTTCCCGCTTTTTCTTCTCCAAATATAACATGCATGTCAATGGTGGCCCAAGGATGCCAAAGATAGATAAGATATAAAATGCCTCTTACATACATACATATAATTACGGGTTAACTAAGCTAATGCAATAGTATCTTAGTACATCTTAATAACATAACTATCAGTAATTCATTATTAGCTATTACTCATTTTACAATTTTATAGGCAAGATTTTATGACCTTCAGCCATATGCCGAAGGACGTACGTACTTACATAGTACAATACTTATCTAGGGATTAAATGAAACAAACATTTTCATGATTTCTAATAATAGTTAAAAGGTTGCAGTAGGTGCATGGGTAAACAGAAATTACCCGTGGACACTGGTGGGTGAACGGGTCGCAGCTGAAATAATTGCGTGATGAGAACCTATGTAGGTACTTAAGACCCCTGTAAACAACAGACTGGTGTGCCAAACTTCCTGTTGGATCCTACGTACTGATGTGCCGCTAGAAATATTCCAAATTTACGGAAATTTTGCCCTTGTAAATTTACGGGAATATTCCCAATATTTCCGTGAATATTCCCGTAAATTTCAATTTTTAGGAATATTTCCGGTAATGTTTACGAAAATATTCCCAAAGTTTCCAGGAACGGCACATCACTAATCCCACGTACCTAATTTTATAATTAATACTAGCAAGTTAATTCCTTCAAATTCCAATGATCTCATCCATAGATGTAAACATTTTTGAGGCGAACAAAGCCATATTATATTGATGTTATTATTAAAATAACAAAGACTGGGATTCCGCAGCAGAACTGACGGACGTCAAGCGGCACCTGTGATAACAATGGGGCATCTGTACGCAGTTACGCAATCTTCTGCTTAATTAAGGTACTTAGATTTATTTTTTAATGTTGTAGGACGTATTACGAATAAGCGGGTCACCTGATGGTAAGTGATCACCGATGCCCATGTACCTACAACTGCAACACCATGGACAACTGTAACAAGAGCGTTACCGGCCTTTCAGGAAGATATAGACTCGTTTTGAAGGTTTCAATGTTGTATCGGTTCGAATACACCGCTGCAGGAAGTGCATTTCACAGTTTGGTCGTACGTGGCAGAAAGTTCCTTTTAAAATTGGTTGGATAAATCCATCATTAATTTCTAAATTAGCTCAAATAAGTCAGTTAGTAAGTCGTCATTGGACTCACCTATAAGCCAATAGGTAGCTAATAGATAATACCACAGAATAAATACAAATAATAAAACTTAATTGTCTTCGTCTCGTCAAAAGTCGCTCAACAGACGTTCAATATAGTTTTGTTTTGTATTTGCTTCTTTGATTTTTGAAAATAGAGGGGTTAACCCCCTTAAATAATAACAATTCGACTGTTTTTTTTATGTATTTCACGCGATCTTCGCCAATTGTCTTCCATCTCTCTTTCAGTCCAAAGCCAACTCCTTTACATCTTTGTAGGTTGAAACAGGGATTTGATCTTTGAGTTGTCTTTAGGTCTTCCTTTGACTCTTCTTCCTTCTATTCTTCCGTCCAATATTAGGTAGGTAGGTACGGAAACTGTTACCTAACAGTTTCCCTCTCCTAGAATGTATAGTGTGCAGTAGTTCGTGTTTCTCTCCAACAAGTGCACAACACCTCATTAGTTTCCTTTTCTGTCCAGCTGATGCCTTCCATTCGTCGCCAGCACCACATTTCAAACAGTTACAATCTAGCTCTCGCTAATCCTTCTTTCTCACTGTCCATGATTCGCAATTGTATAGAGGAGCCATGCTACAAATATACTTTTAGTATATTTTAATTGAATAACCAGTTTAAATAATAGCGATTTAACTTCTACTCAGCATGCATGTTGGTGACGATTATAATGATAAATGAAGAAGTTTTATGATCGCATTATCTTCAGTATTACGCAATGAAATCCACTTACAATTTCATTCATCACGACGATTGTATATATGTAGAATATTGTAAAACAGGTACTCCAAACATACCTGTGCATATAAACAAACAGACAGACCTTGAACCGATACTTTTAGAGTTCAAATTCTCCTGTCGTCGTTTGTAGCAATATTTAGATAAACATTTAGCATTGACAATGATGGATGAATGATCGTGAAAAAAACATTAGGCCAATCAACAATCGGGCTGATCGCATTGCTTATTGAGTGGCCACGACAATGGGTTTGGAATGGGCGATTTTTCTAAGCGTTTTGCTTTCACCCTGCTCTCTTCTGGGTTTCTTCTAAGCGTTTTTCTTTTACTCTGCTCTCTTCTGGGTATCTTAATAACGTTTTGCTGTCACCCTGCTCTCTTCTGGGGTTTTTTTAGGCGTTTTGCTTTCACTCTGCTCTCTTGAAAGGTTTTTTTCTAAGCGTTTCGTTTTCACCCTGCTCTCTTTTGGGTTTCATCTTAGCGTTTTGGTATCACTCTGCTCTCTTCTGAGGTTTTATTCTCACCTCACATTCCTAGTTGCATCCTAAAAGGTGCTGCTGCTTCAAATCCGCTTTGTGGCATTTTCTGCTTTTAATAAGATTTAGAATAATGATCATATCACCCAAGGATGCCGTAGACCGTGTAGGTTGTACGAAGTGGAGAAAAATAAAGCCAACATCAACAACACAACCCTCCCTGGGAATGAAGTTTTACTAGCACAAGATGTTTATTGACCAAGCGAGCGAAGCGTCTCCGTTTCAGACTTGGTTTCAGCTTCGGCAAAAATTCTTTCGTGTGTCCGAATTCCGATGCCCGGCTGTTCCCGCCTACAGGTCGCATTTCTAAACTGATTCGCGTAGAATTTTGTGAGCAAGTTCGCTATTAATTACCAATATACCTTCATTTTATTTGTGGATTCAGTTTCTCGAAAATTTTTAAAATGGCGGATGTATGGGGTTAAAAACTTTAAAAAAATCATATTTTAGCCATTTCAAAAAATGTTCAAAAATATCATAATTCTTTTTGTTACCGTTGTGAAGACGAAACTAAGTGGTCAGGGGACAGACTCGCGAGGTCTACAGCTAACAGAGTCACTAGTGTGTTGCGTAGTCCATTAGTCGCCTTGTTCGACATCCACAGCAAAATATGGATTGAACAGTTTCATCAAGTTTCAAGCGGGCACGATTTTTTCAATATTTTTCTTGGAGCAGATCGCGCCCGCTCGTGTCTTGGCCTACCTAAGTCGACATGTGATCTGTTATATGATATGTCTCACTTCGGCTCGTATTGCCCCGAGGTTTACGTTTAGCTGAGTACGCGTAATCAAAGAGTGATCGTAGTTATCTATTTGTAGCTATTTGTTTTCTATAGATTTCTCAACATCGAATTGTACATTGAAACTTGTGCTACGGCTCTTGACGGTTTTTTACTAGTTTAGCACTTTAGTTGTTCAAGTACCTACGTACTGCAGTTGAAAGAACATTTCAGAATCAAGTATTTCTTACTTCTCAATCAGAAAAGATATCATCTTTAGGCCGTCATTCTGCTTCTACCGTAAATGTCTCTATACAAATCAATAAGGGTTTTATTTTATTGCACAATAGAAAAATGCAGGACATAATTATCTTAAAAACCAGAAAATGCGCAAAAGCAACCTCGGTCAAATAGAGAAAGTGATGGGAAATTAGGTAGTGCAGCGTGGTCAATATATATAAACATAGGTACTTACATACTTTATGTACAATAATTATAATAAACATACTATACATACATCATACTTAAATACATACAACTTACACAATGATAAAATATCAAAGCAAAATGAGGAATCTAAATGGAAACAAGGGAAATAGATTTTTCCTTTCATTTTACCTTTCATAAGGGTAGAAAATGAGATTTTACTTACTATACCTTCTGGAGAATGCTCCAATGTTCGAGCCTTATCAGATTTTACCTAAGAGTATGTATTAGATATAGTCTGTGAGTATTTCCATTGGCTGAGGAGGAGAAGGCCACTAAAAAGCAGATCTTTAATTTTCTGCTATAGCTTAGACCTTAGACCTCAGACCGAGGATCAACATTGTAAGCAGGTGAGACATCTAGGGAAAAAACATCATAAATATCAACATCCTTTCTTGCTCTTTGATAAATATACAGAGAAATGTCACCCATTAACGTCACAAACAAAGGCATGACTAATTTAGTAAACACGGCTTATGTTTTTAAGCCCCTTGGCGGTGCATTTATTTTCGCACCAGATAAATGATCTCGAGACAGGCCCTGACAACTGAGCGACAAGCTTGTCACCCAATCGCGAAGGATAAATATGTAAGAAACTTGATAATGTTACTCAGACTTTAGTGGGTAATTTGGTGAAACGAGGAAAACAGTGGTGGAAACGCGAACTCAAAACCGTAGGTTGAGGAATTCTTTTGTACAATTTATAGTCGCAGTACACTGTCACGTACTCAGTAGTACCTACTCACTCTCAGACAGAGACCCGTTGGGTCTTGCGACTGAAAGGCCATTTCTTCATCCAAGCGCGTTCCTGGTTGCATCCTCAGCTGTGCTGCTTCGGAGCCCTGGGTGCGCTTTCCCGCTTTTTCTTCTCCAAATATGAAATGCCTGTCAATGGTCACCCAAGGATGCCAAAGACCTTGCAAAATGGAGAAGAAATAGCCGGAACAGTTAAAATGAATCGACTGTAATTTTACGACCGGCCGCCTGCCTGACGTCAACTCTCTTTGGGAATGTAATTGTGCGAAAAGTTTTACAACCGGCTACCGCCCGACGTTAACCCTCCTTGGGAATGCAATTGTAGCACAAGATGTTTGTGCTTAAGTCCTTTAGTCGCCTTACGACATCCTCAGGAAGAGATGGAGTAGTCCTATTCTGACCCGGATCCACACGGGGAGTTCTTCTTCTTTCTGGATTCTTGTTAAAAGTTCTACTACAAGCAAGATATGATCGTTTAGCCGGCTATGTAAGAGAGCCAGATAATTAGATTATTTTGTGTCCATTTTACTCTGATCTTATCTTACCTAATTAAGTACGAGGTGTGATAACAAAGCAAACTAATTACCTTAAGCATTTAATATTATTTAAGTTTAAAACTAGTGATAGAACACTTGTTTAATAATACTCAATTTATCTATGACTAGCTGTGCCCGCGACTTCGTTCGCGTGGTTGTCGGAATGTTATATAGCCTAAAGCCTTCCTCTATAAATGGACTACCCAACAAAAAAAGAATTTTTCAAATCGGACCATTAGTTCCTGAGATTAGGGCGTTTAAAAAAAAAACAAACAAACAAACTCTTCCGCTTTATAATATTAGTATAGATTTTCCTAGTTTAAGTAGTTATATAGCATACGATTATTGTGAAACAGTAATTTGAATAAAAAAATAATCATGCTCATGTATTTTCTTTATCCACCAAACGCAGTAAACTTTTTGTATGCGACTGTACTAGCAAATAAGACTATTATACCATTATTTTGAGATGGTTACGCTAAAGTATAAAACGGCCGCTTTTTCGTAGCCTCCGTTATTTAGTCAGTTTATAGGAGAATTTATGATATTTTCTTATTTTTTTAATAACTTTTATTACATCCGACATTTGAAGCCGAAACTTTCAGGCATGTTTTGTAACAAAATGAACACCAATGTTCACTATAGTTTATCTTTTTGTATTCAGAGAGAACTGCGTATTCGATGGCCAAAGTCACACCGCTAGAAATTCGATGAAATGCCTTTATGTCTTCATATCGCGTAATGTTTGTTCATCCGAATTTGTACACGTTAGAAGGCTATATCATACGTATATGTAACTGCTTTTGATTTGTTAGTAAATGTACTCGTACTAGTTTACGAGTAAATCGGAATTTTCAGATTTTTTAAAATAATAAATTACTTCGATATTTGTTGATGAATCGAAATACTTATATTTGAACACATTTGAACAAATGAAGGCCTATAAACTGTATTTGTTTCAAAATTCTGTTACTAACAGTTTTCGAGATATGGGAAATTGCAAAACGTTACCCCAACAAAATCTTGAATTTCTCAAAAAGTATAAAATGAACAGATTTTGCTATTGGTATACATTTACAACTCATTAAGAGCTATCTTTTCATAAACTTGATTCTAGGCTAAACGCTTTTTTTGAAAAAGGTGTTGCTGGGGTAACGTTACCCCAGCAAAATCAGTTTTTCTCGAATAACTTCGAAAATACAACATGAACGAATTTTGCTATAGTTGTTTAAATTGAGGCTTACTATGAACCATTAATCTGTAATACTCTCATTTCTCTAAGGCGCAACATTTTGCTGGGGTTACGCATACGCCTTGCACTACTCCAAGCACAGATCTGTATATACTACTAGATAAAGAAAGTCCTTCAATTTGTACGAAAACCTGGCGTGCCAATTTTCAATACAATATTTAATAAGAAATTCACATATTTCTCGTATTCCTCCAACGTTTTTCGACGAGTTTATACGGCTCAAAACGGCAGATGTAAGTATTTTACAGTAAAGAGCTCAATGTCCGATCTAATTAATTCACATACACGGACTAAAAGTGACGATCCTAAATGAAGTCAATTTGACGTCAGATCGACACGCAAATTCATACAGAGGCTGTGTCTTTTGATCCATGGTCTGTGACTCCAAGGGATCCTAAGGCTTGAAACTACGTCAAGCGGATGCTCCGGACGGATTCAGTCCGTCTCTGTCACAAACCCTACATGCGATAGAAATAGCTGAAACCGTCGCGGGTCACGACAGAGACAGACTGAACCCGTCCGGGGCGACCGCTTGACGCTTGACGTAGTTTCAAGCCTTAAGGCCGTACTTGAATTTTCCGGGGTCCAGTGCTGCCCTCATTTAAAATAAATCATTTCAAAGAAAACGGAGACATTATTTAAAATTTTGCAACTACCAAGTCCTAGATAACCCTTTAAAGTATTTTATGAACTACTGTTTA
Organism: Acrobasis repandana; assembly: GCA_963576875.1. Lineage (NCBI taxonomy): Eukaryota > Metazoa > Arthropoda > Insecta > Lepidoptera > Pyralidae > Acrobasis > Acrobasis repandana. The sequence continues at coordinate 17,575,880 of OY756227.1, forward strand.
CAGTTTATAATGAGAACGATAAGCTTTACTACGCACATTAGCCAAAAGTGGCCGTTTTTCGCAATTGTGCGTAGTAAAGCTTAACGTTCTCACTTTAAACTGTTAACAGTAGTTCATAAAATACTTTAAAGGGTTATCTAGGACTTGGTAGTAGCAAAATTTTAAATGATGACTCCGTTTTCTTTGAAATGATTTATTTTAAATGGGGGCAGCACTGGACCCCGGACAATTCAGGTACGACCCTAAGGTCATATCACACTTACACGACTCGGCTCCAATACCGCTCCCACCCAACACCGCCCTAAACGAATACGACTGCTCGCGGTCCACGCACCGACAGCTAGCAGGCGTCCAGCGCTCCACGCACCGACAGCTATCAGGCGCCCAGTGGTCTTTGTTCCGACAGCTAATCTAGGGGATAGGCTTATCTAGTCTGATGGCGGTAAGCTCGCTGACAGTAAGCTGTCTGCTAATTTATGTTGCCAATGTAAAATATATCTAAAGAGCACTACCTGAAGCCCATATTTCAATAATATTTTATTTGTTGGGTGGGAGCAGAGTCGTGTATGTGGGCTATGACCTTTACACATTTATACAAAATCCTTGTTAATGCACGTTATATGTGTTTAGTACTACAGTTACGCATACAGTACACAGTGTTATCTTGTAATCCAAGATTGCAAATATTTTCCCCGTGACTTTTTCTTCTTGTAATTTAAGAGCTTGCTCTTGTCGGTGGAGTTATGTGGAGATGCCTCCGTTCCTCTCTTCTCTCTGCCATCTTTTTAATGTCCTGGTAGGACTTTAGTCTTAACTGTTCTTTAATTTGTTGAAAAAACTTCATCCTCAGTCTTCCTCTTCCTAGTCTCCCTTTAATTTTTCCTTCTTCTATTATTTTGAATAGAAGAGATTGTCTGTGTCTTTTTAGATGTCCAATCATCTTCCCACTTTAGTTTTCATTAGTTCAATATTTTTATTACTAGAAAAAAAAACTAACAAGTTGAAACAAAAGAGGAAGAATATGATTAAATACAAAATGTAATACGTATGTACCTACAGTCAGCAGCAAAAATTTGTCACCTAAATAAAGCGTTTATTAATGCGTAAACGTTTTTATTAGGTGAGATTTTTTGCTACTGACTGTACGTATAAAGGTAAGAATCTACCCACTCAATGCTAGGATTAGGATTGGCATTAAAAAAATCCTTCACGCACTGACCGAGGAGATTGATAGTCCGGTTTTGCCATGTCACTTCACCATCATTAAGTACTTACGTGACTAGGGCAGTTTCCCCCTAATCTACTCGTGAAGGTCGGAACGGTGACATTTGCAAAAAATTTGGTGATTACCTCGCCACACTTATACAAAAGGCATATCAAAGAAGGCTTTTCCATTTGCCCTTTGTATAGAAATGTGTGAAAGTGCAAAGGTGAATATAACAGCGAACAGTAACCGTTTCAGTTAGTACCTACGTTAAAATCTTTATTGCACCAACAGACTACTGACTGGCATATTGCTTCATGTGTGCTACTTGGTTATTACTTATAACTGTGCGGTAAAAAAAAAAAAATCCTAAACATTTTCAATCAACATACTTATATCAATTCCATGTCTTATTACCAGTGATCGGAATCTTGGATGCTATTACTATCTATTAAAAGTATGGATATGACTAACATTCTCGGGAATCGGAATCGGTATCTTCAATAACGTTTTTCTCTGTATGATATTTCACGCAATAAAAAAATGTATATTGTCAGAAAATTGTATTTTAATTGTACGAAAAATATTTTTCAATTAGTTTTTAGGTATTTTCTATTAAGTAAGACTTGTTGGATGCAAAATAGCTCGGAAAAATTTCGCTAGAAATATTAGTGTATTTATTGTTAAAAATAAGTATCCATTGATATATTTTCATTTAGAAAATAAAATCGGTTTCAATCTGGAGCGTTTTCATTATTTTCTGTTGCACTTTTTAAGATGACCCTATATTTATATTATTAAGCCTCTACTGTGTAAATCCAAACACTAAATTAATAAATAAACGGATTTTTAAAATAAACACTATTTCACACATTTTTAATAATATTAAATATTTTTCCCGAGAATTCCCGGGATTATCGTCATATCCATATTAGTGATATCGTCCCAAATAGCACCCAGATTCCGATCATTGCTTATTACTTGGAATATTCAGTTGGCAGTTTCCTGTTTGAGACACGTTTAGGATGGATGAGGAAAATGGTCTCCCGAATGGCAAAATAATCACTAGGCAAGATACTTGCTACGAACATTTACAGAAAATTATGGTAACATTCAGGAATTATTTAAACCGTCCTTATATTTTATTTAATTACAGCCCAAAAAAGGATGCAACTAGGAACGCGCTGATGAAATGAGGATTTTGACAATACTGCACCGCATATTTCTTAAATATTCACTTTTCTCTCTACCCAAAGGTTGACTGGAAGAGATTGCCATGCGATAAGTCAGCCTCGCGTTGTACCATATGCACCATTGACCTACACCATCAATGGTGCAAACGAAACCGCATTGATAGTATGGTCTCATCTACATCATTAAAAATGGTGCAAACGAAACCGCATTGATAGTATGGTCTCATCTTCACCATTAAAAATGGTGCAAACGATACCGCATTGATAGTATGGTCTCATCTACACCATAAAAAATGGTGCAAATGAAACCGCATTGATAGTATGGTCTCATCTACACCATTAAAAATGGTGCAAACGAAACCGCATTGATAGTATGGTCTCATATACAACACCATTAAAACTGGCTTTGTATAACTTTTCTGTTTTTTGTAATTCCTTCTGTTTATGGTGCAATAAAGAGTGTCTGTATTGTATTTTAGGTATAAACTTTTTTAAGCTTACTGAATTCCTCAAAATTTCCACTCAGCATAACTATTGATCTTTGGGCATTATGTAATAGATTGTAGAACCAAAAAATACGATATCACGCACTAAGCTATAATTCAAGATAAATAAATATAAATATATAAAATAATAAAAGTATGACTGCGTCCCAAGCTCCCAAGAGAAAAAACATTTCATACCGATAAGCAAATATAAGAGAAATTGCAAAGAATCCCAAAGTAAATTTAAACTTTTATAGGCTTTACTAAATTCCTCAAATATTTCCGCTCAGCACAACTACTAATCTTCGGGCATTATGTTATCGTGTAGATTGTAGAACCAAAAAAGACAAGACAACCACGTTTTTTCCGTTCCCACGTTGATTCATACTTAACCGCTTCTTTTTTATAGTTTTAATGAGAGATCCGCGTAGGTTTTTTTATCAGGAAATCCTCAAGTTAACAAGGCATTCTTATGGATATGTATAGTATTACTTTATTGTACACCATAAAAAATCAAAATCACACAGTAATACGGTCATTAAAATGTGTACAATGGTCCAGTCTTATCGCTTAAAACGTGTTCCTTTGGTATGCATCAAGAAATAAAATATTTAGACTGAGTCAGCCTGAAATTGATCTGGCAAATCGTATCCCGAAGCTTGTCTGCTAGATTTCAGTTTATTATGATAGACCTTAAAGTAACTTTAAGGTCTACAATAATAAACTGAAACTAGTTACTGTAAGAAATGTTGTAGTCTAAGTATGATCTACGATACTTGAAATTAGGATAAACGAAAACATTGACTCAAAAGTTGAAATTTTACGCAATTCCGAGTTACTATCGAGTGTTTAAAGAGAGAGAAGATTTTTTTGTTGGTTCTGTTATGTCGTATAACTAATACTATAACTTGATGGCCAGACAAACCCAAGATTGGCTCGAACCCATAAATCTGACAGTAAAATGAATTAAACTTTTTTGTTTTATACATTACTAGCAGTCCACCCCGGCTTCGCCCGTGGTACACACATAGCCTATGTCACTCGGCAATAGTGTAGCTTTCCAACGGTGAAAGAATTTTTTAAATCGACCCAGTACTTTTTGAGCCTATTCATTACAAACATACAAACATACAAAAATAGGTACAAATTTTTCCTCTATATAATATTAGTGTAGATGTAGATGTAGATTTGCAGAGATTATTTGAATATTCAGCATACGAGTAGGTACGCTAGAGTTGTAAGGAAACAGGAGTCGTCTTCGTGGTTAAGGATTCTGCATGGATTGGATCGGGAGCCAGGAATCAGGATTTCAGGAGAGGTAACCTGTAATGTAATAAAAAAATATATATATGAACAATAAGTAGGTTATCAATGCCTACCGGTCGACCGGCACTGCTTATCATTATAATCATCATATCAGCCACAGGAAGTCCACTGCTGGACATAGGCCTCCCCCGAAGATTTCCAAAACGACCGATCGGAAGCGGTCTGCATCCAGCGTTTTCCTGCAACCTTGCTCAGTCGTCTGACCACCTTGCAGATGGGTGTCCTACGCTGCGCTTGCCGGTACGTGGCCGCCATTCGATTGGCACTGCTCAGGCTCTAGGAAAAGAAAGTAGAATGTGCCAGCTGCTTCTCTTTTGAAATGCACTTAAATCTGAGACAAATGTTGGTTGGTCTTGTGGTCCTTCGGGTTTTATGACCAGACCACAAAATAGGTACTAGTACTCACGTACAGAAGTTTGCATTTAGCGTTTGTATCCTATCCCTAGGATTGGTTCTGGTCGATCCTTTGGGTTGCGGAGGTCAGACGGCAGTCGCTCAGTGTGTAACCTCGTCAAATCGCTTGCAAAGTCGCCGCGCGCATAGTAATAATGTAGGTATATTTTCGATACCTAAACAGGGAGTGACACAGGCCTGACCAGACCAGGTATAGCTAGGCGTGGACGACGTGGGCCACAGCCTCATGGTTCTCTAAAAATTAATCAGTGTGCATTGTTAAAAATTATGTAATTTTACATGCAAAATGCATAAACCTGTAAAATTCCTGAAAAATCTGGGAAATTTACGGAAAAATATGAAATGTAAAATTACATAATTTTTAACAGTGTGGTTTTTCAGTGCCGTTTTCAGTCAGCGCCGCGGGCTACGGGCTTTGGGTGTTTTGAATCGTTACATAGTAAACCGCAGCTTTCAGGCTGCGCTTACAATCCGCGGGCGGTAAGCGTCACTGTTAAACCAGCCTTATCTTATAATTTACAGCCAGTGCTTATTAAATTCTCTCCACGATTCTCCAACCAATAAATTGTTACTGGAGCCAAACCACTGTCATTGGACGCAGTACTCGGCAACCCATTCTAATATAAAAATAGCGAAACGAAATCGTAAATTTAAAAGATGTAGCCGTTTAAAATTAGCCTGTGGATATATAAATGGGTAACGCGACGGTAACAAGCTAACAACAAAAACAGAATGGGATAAAAATGGCGAATTGGAATTTTACTGATACAATTTTCTCATTCTAACGCGTTTCCGACCTTTTTTTAGGGTTCCGTACCCAAACGACGCCAACGGGAGCCTATTACTAAGACTCCGCCTGTCTGTCCGTCTGTCACAGGGCTCTATCTCTTGAACCGTAATAGCTAGACACTTGAAATTTTCACCGATCATGTATTATTGTGGTGGCTATAACAAAAAATACTAAAAAGTTTAAAATTAAACAAAAGGTTTTTTAACGTTTAGCGTGTGTTTACGGAGGTACGGCACCCTATATGTACGAGTTCGACTCGCACTTGACCGGTTTTTTAAGAATTATTTTACGGCCCAGGAACGAGTCCTTTAGAGCCCATCTTTAGATTTTCGTTTCTTTATTTCTTCTAGCTGATCGGAGTTTCTATTTGCGTATTTCGCTATGTTTCATAAGAAAAGATTTTTAGTATCATGTACTGAGCTTTCAAATTGGTTATATAATTTGCGATATATCTTAGAAGTGCGAATGGCTAAGACATTACCTTATTAGAAATAAGCTTATTATCGTACTAGGCACTCCCGAATATCCTAATCCAAACGGAAAGCTTTACGTAAGCCTCTATAACGTTTCTTTTTAACCCCAGATAAAAAATGAGGGGTGTCATAAGTTTGACGTGTCTTTGTGTCTGTCGGAGACCGATTTCGATGCGATTTTTAGGGTTCCGTACCCAACGGGTGCAAACGGGACCCTATTACTGAGACTCCGCTGTCTGTCTGTCTGTCCGTCTGTCACAGGGCTCTATCTCTTGAACCGTAATAGCTAGACACCTGAATTTTTCACCGATTATGTATTATTATGACCACTATAACAACAAATACTAAAAATAAGATAAATTTAATAATCAAAGGGGGTCGTCCGTCATACAAGAAACGTGTTTCTTCAGCGTTTTAAACCATTGTACGGTGGTACGGAAACCTTCATGTACGAGTCCGACTCGCACTTGCCCGTTTATTTTAAATCGAAATCCTTGTCTGTCGAACTCTAGATGGTTCTTAGCTATGTTTGATAAAATCGGTTCAGCCGTTCAAAAGTTTTTGGGGTGAAGGCTTGAAAGTCAGGTTTTTTTAATTTCTTGTTTATCCCATTTGTTGCGGGGTAACACTAAGCACTACGTACACTAAATAAAAAATAAACGGGCAAGTGCGAGTCAGACTCGTACATGAAGGGTTCCGGACCTCCGTACAATGTTTTAAAACGCTTAAAAAACACGTTTTTTGTATGACGACCCCCTTTAATTTTTAACTTTTTATTCTTTTTAGTATTTGTTGTTATAGCGGCCATAGTAATACATAATCTGTGAAAATTTCAAGTATCTAATTAATGCCATTATAAAAATCTAGTTAAAAATTCTGAAAAAACACGTTTTTTGTATGGTGACCCCCTTTAATTTTTAACTTTTTTTTATTTTTATTATTTTTGTTATAGCGGCCACAGTTATACATGATCGGTGAAAATTTCAAGTGTCTACCTATTACGGTTCAAGAGATAGAGCCCTGTGACAGACGGACAGACATCGGAGTCTCAGTAATAGGGTCCCGTTTGCACCCTTTGGGTACGGAACCCTAAAAATGATATAGCGAGTTTATTAAGAGGCATTTCGCGCTTGGTTGGCTGTCCCGCTCGCACAATTAAACATTTTTAAAGATTACTGAAACTAAATAATAAATAAATAAAGAATAATAAATAAGTTAATCTTTGAGTTGATCAAAGATTTCGAATTCACGATGTAGTCAATGTCTACACAATAGAAAAATTTATTATCTGAGATATTTTACAGTAGAGATCTCAAAGTCCGATCTTAATGAATTGAAATACACGGACTAAAGTTGACGATCCTAAATGAAGTCAATTTAACGTCAGATCGACACGCAAATTCATACAAATGGCTGTGTCTATCTTGATCCATGGTCTGTGCAGCCAACCAAGTGCGAAATGCCTCTTAAAGTCAATGTTTAAAATGTTTTTATATTTAAAATAAATAAATTAAATTTATCTAGAAGTTATTATCTTCAAACTGATAAATACGTTTTGATGAAATTTTTTAAGCTCAAAACATAAAATTATGTACAATAAGTACACGTATGTAGTTAACATATATGAGAAAAATAACAATTCATGGTGTTCATACAAATTCACAAAATAGGTGTGTATTACATAATGTTTAATAAATAGGTACTTACATTAACCTTGCAAAAAAAGAACATTGCTCATATATTTCAGCAACTGGATAAAAAAAACATGATGCGTATTTAAGCTATTACTTGTTGTCTAAACTCAAAGAAAGTATTTAACTAAATAATTCCCAAATCAATTGTTCTTCTAAACGCCTAACATTGACGGACAGGTTGCAAACAAACCACCAAAACTGAGGATTCTATAGTGTACTATCAATATAAGAATTATTGGTTACAATTAAATGAAAGCTGTATGATTTCATTATTTCCAGGCTGATTTATTTATTTACAACAGTAGCCAACAGAAAACACTGTAAAAATTACATGTTTGATTTTCATGAGATTTATGCTAACAAGTGTACTATTCTGGGAAAAGTCAGAATGTTATGACGTTTGGATACAAATCTTAAGCCACTCCCATTTCTCATTTAGAAATTTGTCCAGTTTTAATAAATAGAGTGATTTTCCCATGTCTGGGAGCAAAGAAAAACTTAGAATGTACCAGATGCTTCTCTTCCTGCGCAGATCATAGAAGCCGATCGAGCGAATGGGCATAAATGCAAATCAGGTTAATATAGGCGATGCGGTTAGCAATCCATTACTATTTTGATTCCTTTTTCTACCTTCTCGCCCACTATCAATTTAAAAGTGGCCTTTGAGTCTATCTGGGCTCTGTCTACCCCATCTGGGATAAAGAAATGATAGCATGTATGTATATGTATGTAAGAAACTAAATGCATCACGCAACATACATGTATGTGTATTTATGATAAAATATAGTATCATTGAGTTAGAATAATATAGCTAAAATAATCCCATAATATATAAACATAGTTTTGGGCTAGTTCCATATTGTGCATATATATTTGTTTATTATTTATCAGAACAGACCCTACCTAAAAAAAGGTGGAGGAAGATTGAAGGAGAATATGCAGACACAAAGTGATATGGAAGAAAAAGTGAAAAAAACAGTGAGAAAACATTGGCATATAAAATATGCCAAGACCGACAAAAGGTTATAGCACCACAGGAAGTTTTTTTCTTTCTTGCATGTAAAAATGTCAGTAGGTATATTTTGGAATAAATGTAAATTGGAATAGAAATGGCAGTAAATTTGTACATGGATTATGTTTTTGATTTGGATTATCTTAACACTTTGACTGTGCGAAACACACGCAGTGTGTTTGTCTGTAAAGTCTGAGGTTTGAGAGCATTTTGACCCTCCACCTGGGGCATCCAGTACTTGGACTTTGTGAAACATGATGTGTCACTTGGATAGGTATATGGATGGATTCATTCCAATGAACCATACCTAAAGTTACATTATACTTTTTCTAACAAGATTATAGTTGGAAAGATAAAATAATTATCAAACAAGTATCTCGATAGAAACATAGACCTAATTTAAAACTTTTTACTGGTGTCCTTTTTACATGAATGAGGAATTAATATTTAAAAAATAAATTACATATGAACAGTTTTAGTAAGTAGCTAAAATATTTCTATGCAGCAGATACCAATACGGAGAGTAGGCAAAACAAAATCAATTGTCATTAGTATTCAAAACACAGTTCAAGCCAATATTGGCCTCTGACATCAATGCAACAGCTCAACAGCTGCATAAAAATAGCGTATCAATCAACTTTACGAGTAAAATTTGCATGACAAGCATCTCCGTCAAAACCCATGTTATCACCAACTGGCACACCATACCCGAATCTGATTACAGGCGCCTCCGCATTGTAAACAAATGGTTTATTTATAATTTCTCGTACAATTACTCCGCGCTTCGTATGACAATAGAAGCGTATAGAAATCGAACTTACCATATGAAATCCTTGCAGTGGGAGCAGAAGGTGGGCTGCTTGAAGAATCTTGGCATAAACTTGTGATCCTTCACCAGATAAACATTTTTCTTCTTGAGCGCACCCTTGCGGCCTCGGAGCCGGAAGGCCTGATTCACCCGAACTTCACCACCACTATCATCACAATTGTTTTCCTCGTCCGCCATGGCGAAGCGGCTGGAACGCCGGCGGCAGATACTATCACAAAATTCGCTAGACTACGCGTACGCGACCAAAACGAACAAACCACCGTCCTCAACCGAACGTCATTGCGCTTTGTGCCTTTGTCAAATTAATTCCTCTGAAATTTGCCAGGCAAAATGAAACGAAACAACTTCAGTCAGCTGTCAATGTCAGTCGATATGGAATCAATGTTGCCATTTATTGGAACTGGTTCACCCAATGGAAATGGTAAAGAAGTCTACTAGCGGACCATAGCGTTAGATTTTTTGTTGTACCGTTGTGGTTGTGTGTGTGTGAATGTGTAGTATAGTATTGTGTTGTATGACTTGTATGTAGCAAGCAAATACTGGTGTCAAATTTTAAAAACATGCATAAGCATGCATGGCATGTGTGTGATAATAGCTTGATGCCTAATCAAATAATGATGACAGCTGGGAGCTGAGATGATTCACATCTCGCACTGTGCTTGATATTATTTTATAAAAAAAATTTTTGTATTGTTTATTTTTTTTTTGTAGTAAATTTAACTAGCAATTTAGATTATACATTTTTTGGTATAATTTTTATATGAAAAGGTGATTGTATAAAATAATTATAAGTATTGCGAGTTTTTTCTATAGAGCCAATAATGCTCAATCGTGTTTTGGATATTGTGTGTAAGTGTCTGTAGAAAATCATTAAGATTCCTATGTACATTTTTTGAGAAATAAACTGTAGTAGTTTAATCGCCTTAGAGTGCTTTCCAAAGCATCCTTCATGCTTCGGAAGGTAGGCACCGCTACTCCGCTAAGCCATTTCATTGGTCACGTGAAGTCACGTCACTCATGCATGTCATGTCATGCATGCATGTCATGTGTCAATAACCGGGGATGCAAGTTAAAGTCTTCCTTTTTGGGGATGATTTTCTAGATGGGGTAAAACCATTGAACTCGCGACACTGTTACCATAACCGACACTTCACGTATTTGTTCAAGTTTTTACTTCTGTCGGCACTCCAAGAATGCTTCTTTTTTTTTTAGTTGAAACCTTTATAGGTGCGTTGGGCATTTTTGCGATGGGAAAAAACCATAGAACTCGCGGCTGGCGGCACTGTTCCTGTCGGCACGGCACTCCCGGCGTGCCACTGTTTTTTTTGTATGTATTATCTTTACTTATTTGTTTTATTTCACACACATACACACACATTATATTAAAACATAGACCTTGTGGCTTCTTTTGCCCTGCATCTGGACCCAACCCAACCCAACTGTACTTTATTTTCCCGTCCCGGACAGAGCCCGGCCGGGACGTAAAAAAATTGGTTACATACGATTTATATGAACTCGTTTACACAGTTCAGGACCGGACCGTCGGTGTCACGGAGGCCGCCCGGACGCCCGTGTGCCCCTGACGGGCCATCCAATTTTACCTGTTCTTCTTGGTTATGAGCTTCTTCTTCTTCATCGAGCGCTATTGCAATCATTGCCAATTCCACAGTGTTAAATAAGGCCATCGTTGTGTGCGTATCAGTCACCGACACAATTTCCCGGACACCAATTTACCTGATATGTGTGAATACAAAACCCGGACGGCCCGTCCCGTTCCGCTTTATTTATATTTTATTGGAAGGGTAAAAGATTTTTATGTGTATGGCAATATTATATGTACGTACGTTCAGAAATAAACTATACATTGAGGTTGTAATGTAAATGATTAAAAAAATTCAACCCGAATATTTAGATAGATTTTTTTTGTTAAGAAAGCATTTTCACTCTTGTAAATATTTTATTTATCAAGCAAGCACGTGACGTCAACACGTCCATACAAGATACAAAAAAGGAAATATCTACAAAAATGTTTCATAAATTAAACCATCAAGGTAATAAACAAAGCTTTTTTTTTAGACGAAAGTCAAACTGTCAGCTGTCATTTACCGCCACCCAACCACCGCCGCCAGCCGTTAAAAATTTTATTTCAAGTTTGCGTGCGGTTTAGTTGGACTTTTGGAATGATTTGTGTATTATTATAGTGTAGAAATGTGATTAGTGTAAACGATTCTCTCAGACTCATAGTAATTCGACTGCTAGTGACAAAAACTAAACCAAAATGAGTACGGATAACTCTGATCAAGGGTACAGCATAGCGTTGTCCCTTGTCGCCCAATTTGACGACTTGAATCGTTTGAACGGAGTCCTCAACGATGGAGCAGCAGAAGAAAGTACGTAATTCATCTCGGTTTCGCCTTACCCTTTCATTTTATCAATAGTATACTATGAATGAGCCCATGCAATGAGCATCTGTTATGCATGATGCATGGACGTCGTGTCACTTTATGTAAAAAAAGTTGCACTACCCGCCCAACTTTATTATTATAATTACGCAATGAGGTACTTACATCACCAGTACCTACCAAAATTCTCATGTAGCTAAAATCAAAGAAAAAAGGGCTCACTCGGCTCACAAGGCTGAACTCAATGACATCTATTATTGAATCAAATTTAAGTAGAGTTCAGAATGAAATGAAATACAGTACAATATAAATGCCAATTTCAAAAGATCAACTTAAAATTAGTTGTTTTGTAACTTGTAATGCACAAAATGGGATCAAACAACACTGTTAATGTAGTCTGCATGTAATTTGAGGAGCACTAAAGTATTGAGTAAAATATTCTTTCCAGCCTTCCTTGCGTTTTTGAAGCAGATGGAATGGGTCCGTTCCCAATGGGCCTCAGCTCAAGCGGAGGCCATGCGCCTTCAGGCAGAGTTGGACGAGGCCCTCCACAAGCTAGAGAAGTGGGAGGCCAAGTTTACACATGTCCGGAAATTACTTGATGGAGAGAAAAGAGAGAGGAATATTGTACTTAAGAAGTATAGTGAATTGGTGAGTGTTTTGTGTGACTTTCGCGGTCACAATGACTATTATTCATATTACGGACTTACTGCATTTGATTTAATTTTGAATTAGATATTTCAACAACCCCACTAAGGAAATAAAATTAATCATGTTAAGTCCATAATGTGAATAATATTCTGTTAGTTATGAAGTTTTTGTGTTTAACCCTTTGAACTCCGTGGACACCTTTAGGCGTCCATTGGAAACTGTCCTGAAACTCCAACATTCATGTCACATTAACTGGTCGTGGCATAGTAGGCACGCTTGTATTTTTTTCTTGCGGCGTTCAAAGGGTTAATTACCCTAAGTTAAGTTATAGGAAGGCAAAGTGCTGTAAAATAGTTTCTGAGTGGTACTCAGAGGAAGAGGAGATCACAGACAAAATGAGATGATGGCATAAGCCTGGTGGCAGGAAGGATGTGGCACAGATAAATGAAGACAAATTGTAGGCATTCCAGCTGCTTATTGTTTACTGAAGATGCTGATTTAGATTTCATTCATCATAAACAAATTTGTATTCCAGAGCAAGCTGCTAGAAATGGCTCGTGACCTGTTATTCAATGACAACCGTGCCAAACTGAATGATGAGACCCTGCAGAAGCTGGCCTTCTTGAATGGCACGGCTCAGCAGGACCACAACGCCAAGCTGGCTGGTGTACCAGAGTTGAATTCCACAGGTAATGCTTGTCCTGCATTAATTTCCGTACAGTATTATTAATAGGGACCATCAATTGGTCAGTGTATGATACACTTATCGACCACTGTGGCGTAATGGTTAACACGCTAGACCGCTAATCTGGAGGTTCTGGGTTCGATCCCCAGCCTTCAACTTTAACTTGGCCTAGTTGGAAAATGGACTTTTTCAAATTGTCCTGGGTGATACGGGTCATACGATAGAAATATATGTATTTATCATAAAATATAGTGTCGTTAAGTTAGTATCCCATAACATAAGTTTAAAAAAAACTTACTTTGGGGCTAGTTTAATCAGTGTGATTTGTCCTTATATATTTATTTATTTATTACTTATCAAATTAATTACTAAGACTGGATATCTGTAATGCTGTTTTAGATACAGATACATTATCGCCTCTTTGGGGCAAACAGAGCATTTTAGGTTTTGCGGCTATAAGCAGAGCCTAGAGACTCAAGATCCAAAGGCCACTTTTAGCATTATGGTGGGTGGGAAGATGGAAAAGGGATCAAAATAGTGATGAGTTGCTAGCCGTATCGGCATCTGGCCGGATAGATCGGATAGTGGCTGGACATTCGTTGCAACTCTACTTCATATTTATAGGAACGCTGCTGTCAGAGATGTCGTACTCCCGTTCGGAAGACGACCTGGACATCTCCATCGCGTCGACGCGCCGCTCGTGGGTGCAGCGCGGCGGGTGGACTGCGCGCGACAACCCGCCCGCGTCCAAAAAACGACGCTCCTCCAATTCTTCAACTACCAAGGTACAGACATTTCTTTTTTAAATAAAATACCGTATTCCGTTATAATTTCTACTGTTAAAGATGGGTGTGAACATAAATTTTGCATTAACCGGCTAAACTTAAAGGTTGGATCTCATCAGTACGGAACAGCTAAAATTTTCTTTTTCTCGGCATCACCAGTGGGTTGACTGGTAGATAAAGCCTATGGCTTTAAGTCCGCCTATTACGTTTGTAATAAAGTTAAATAAATAAAACAGCACTTTCCTATGCTGCTATCCTTTTCTGTCGGTTTTATACCAAATGCGAAACTCATTTGCGAAACTCGTTTTACTCATGTAGTGTAGTCAAAAAAGGCTGACTTTTTCATAATGAATCTTGACTAATATTATTAATTGTAACCAAATATTGCCGTGTAGTTCCCGGCAGAGTGGAATAGGACCACTTCAAGTCTTCCCGTGGATGTCGTAAAAGGGGACTTAGGAAACACAAGCTAAACAAGCTTATAAACATCAATGAGACCTCTCCAAACGTCTGGGCAGTGTGGAGAGTGTAGGTCAAATCATTTTACTGCTCTGGCTAATATACGACCCTGGTAGTGCATAGAGGGTCGTGCTCCTGCAGTGTAGACTAAAAAAAATACTTTTTGATGTAACCAAATAAGAAATTGGCAGGATTATGTGCACTGTACAGCCATTATATATAGTACATTTGGTGCAAATATTTTTTTGTAGACGGTAGAATTGCAGGGCGGGAAGGTTCTGGCCACCGCGACCACCACGCTCACGCTGGAGCGCGCTCCCACCAACCATGATCTGAAACCGCCCCAGAACTTCGTAAGTTTTCTACTGTAGTGTAGAGTAGATAAAGGGCTTGTAAGTACTCGGAATTTGGTGCGGATCTTAGTGAGTGTTCTCGGTTTGTAGTCTTTTATCGAATTTCAGGCGCCGGCTTTCGTGAGTAGTCAGGGCCGTATTTAGTGAAAAATGAAAATAAAAATATAAACTGTGAAAAAAAGGTTATTCTCCCTTCAGTCATGTAAGCAGTTTTATGAAGAGACAGAAGGAGTTTTATATCTTTATTGCACAAAAATCAATATATACACAAAAACAAAATTGAATAATTAAAACAAGTAAATATAATAACAAAAAAATTATATGACATACATACACATCAATCGTCTTACAACCAAGGATGCTCAAGATCGTGCGAAGTGGAGAAGGAAAAGCCGGAAAGCAGACCCTGGGCTTCACAGCATTACAGCTGAGAATGCAACTGGGAATACGCTAAGATGAGAGAGAGAGAGATATTAATTAATAAATATATTTATAAACAAAATACAAAATATATACAATATTATTCGCTTGCTGAATCTTTATAATATTTTCTCAGTCGGTTTTTAAAAGACCCGATAGAGTTATAAGTATTTTAAGATTAATTTCGTTGATAGTCTGTTCTTTTATAGCAAAATTAAGCGGCACATAAGTCTTATTAAAATATTACAATGTGAAATACACATTTTAATATCTCCTTATTATAAATTTCAAAAGATAATAACTAGCTGATTTGAAAATTTTTAAAAGTTGAGTGCGATTTTTTGTGTACAAATTGCTAATATGTTCACCATAAGTTCCGCCCTTATTTCCATGTCTAACGACGCCTAACTTAGGACTAACACAATATTTTCACCTCGGCTAACTAACCAATCTGTCATCATTGAAATGCTCTTCACCTCATAATTTCTGTACAGCATATCTTCATCTTCGCCATTATAATCGTTACATTAAAATATACATATTAAGAAATAACCTTTTTATTTATTTCTTTGCTTGTTCATGGTATATCTTCAGTACAGCGCGGTAGTTACTTTCACTTCTTTTTACTCCTTTTCATGTGTCTCATACAGTGGTGTTAACCCTTTAACCGCGAACGTCGGATTAATTCGACAAACATTTTCGTGCCCATTTCGCGAGCGTCGGATTTATCCGACCAAAAACTAGACTCACAATTCCTCGCGCTGGGAGCACGACAACTGATATAAAGTCTCGCGGTGAAAGGGTTAAATATTCATCTGCAGTTTTGGCTGTGTCATCTCTATCGTTGTGTCCATTGTACCCACGGCGGAAGGAGATTAGAGGAGGCACCTACTTGCACCCTCCCCACAGAAAGCACCTTCCTGGTTTAATTATTATGTAATCTCCAGAATGTTCTATAACTTGTCTCTAATTAAATACAAATACACTGATTCAGTTAGTCATATATAAATAAAACTCAGGACTGTCCTGGGTCTTGTCAGTGGCGTAGCGAGGGGGAAGGGCCGGGGGGCCATGGCCCCGGGCGGCATAGAAAAGGGGGGCGGCTGGTTAAAGGCAAAGACGGCAAAATTAAAAGCACCTTATTATTATAGCACCCGTCGCCAGAAATTAGTGGCGACGAAATAGAAAAAGGCCATTTTCCAACATGCCCTGGCTGGAGATCGAACTCAGAACCGCGGACGGGCATGGAACCACTACCACAGAAATTAATAAGAGTATTTCATACAGAATGGAATCTCCTAAGGTCCCTTGCAATATGCGTCCCCGCACCTCTCCCCCGTCCTCGCCTTGTTGAGGGGCGAGAGCACACACACACGCATTGACGTGTACACGAATGTATAGTTTCGTTTGTAGTACTGTAGGCATAAATGATACTCCGCTTCTATGAAGTGTCACACCTGTGCCACTACGCCACGGAGGTCGCCGAAAATGAATAGCATGTTCCAGCAACCAATATCGGAGAGCAGCGACGAGGCCCCGCCGCCCGCGTCCCCGCGCCGCGTGTCGGGCCAGCACAGCGTGCAGCTGCACAAGGAGATGCGCACGCCGTGCACGCCCAGCGCACCACTACGCACCGGTAAGCTACCTTATTATCAGATTTTTCCATTCTACTCCCTAATGTATCCTACTTTATTTGTTCTCGGTATGGTAGGATATATTGAATTACGTGTACGAAGAGTTTAGTTTTATTGAGTTTAACTCTTAATCGAGTTAGGGGCGAAAACACATTGTATGTATGATGTATGTTTGTACCGCGATAACTGCCGAACCGATGGTCCGATGTAGAAATATCAATAGAATTTTCAAGTTCGTTGGGCATCAAAATCGGTTCAGTAGTATTTGAAATATTAATAAAATGTCCGCGATTATGTAGCAAACGAAACCATAGCGCGTTCTAACTTTGCATAGCGCCATCTAGGTGTTACTTAGGGAACTAAAATCGCGAGGTCTAAGTTCGCGGCGAACTACTAGTATATTTTTGACCGAGCGAGTGAGGGCTATAATTCAAGTTGGGGCGAAAACACATTGTTTGTATGTTTGTTCCGCGATAACTGCCGAACCGATGGTCCGATTTTGATGAAATTTGGTAGGCATGTAGGAAATATCAATAGAATTTTCAAGTTCGTTGGGCATCAAAATCGGTTCAGTAGTTTTTGAAATATTAATAAAAATCGCGAGGTCTAAGTTCGCGGCGAACTACTAGTTAAATTGATTCGAGGGTAAAGTCACAATCTGCTCGGCTTTGTGAGGTTATGTGTTCCCGATGGGTACGCAGCGCGCCGCCGGCCGCCGCCGCTGTCAGCGCCCTGGGCTTCACGAGCTGCTAAAGAACGCACCGCTGACGCGCACGTTGCGCAACCTCAATCAAATCGCAGAATGTGTAGATTGATTCTCTTGTTCCCTGAGCGAATTTATAAGAACATCATTGAATATACTTAGTTAATGTATTTAAGGTGCTATTCTATCGTGTTGGTGTAAACTGTAAAGATAGATTTAAGCTTTGAAATAAACAAATATATAAACACTAGCTGTGCCCGCGACTTCGTTCGCGTGGTTGTCGGAACGTAATGGTATATAGCCTAAAGCCTTCCTCTATAAATGGACTACCCAACGAAAAAATAATTTTTCAAATCGGACCATTAGTTCCTGAGATTAGCGCGTTCAAACAAAAAAACAAACAAATATATGTATGTGTACATTCATCCATGTAAAACTTTGTATTCCATAAAATGATGTCGCCTGTGCCTGTGCCAATAATTGTTTTTTTTTTGCTGGACTGTCAATATTATTTTTAATTCTATATAGATTCCATTCGTGTAATGTTTTTTTTAATTCCTTGATCTAAATAATTTTTTCTTTGTTTAAAAGCTAGGTACCAATACTAACGTTTCGCAACGACCACTGCTGAGAAGCTTTTTTCACTTTTTAGCCCCGCGAGAATTAAAAGTGACTTCAGTCCCAAGTATTTTGCAATAAAAACATCGTTTTTGAATAGATGAGATGACAAAGTATAAATGGTGATGGTGGTCCCCAGAGTCGGACAGCGCGTCGGACGGCCCGCGCTGCGCGCCGCAGCGCACGCCCAGCGCGGTGTCGGCGCAGTACGGCGGCTCGCCGCGCGCGCGCGCCCGCCTGCACAGCTTCGTGTCCAAGACCTTCTACAAGCGGGAGAAGTGCGGGCCCTGCGGCAAGACGTGAGTGCTTTATATCCAATACTCGTGTAGTTTCACCATTTATTTTATTTATTTAACTTTATTACAAATGTAATTGGCGGACTTAAAGCCATAGGCGTTATCTACTACTCAACCCACTGAAGATGCCAACAAAAAGAAAACTTTAGAAGGAGGTGCAAATTATGTAGGTAATGCGACATCTACTTTAAAAGAATATCAACAACAATATAGAATACAAATGTATATCTATTAAAATATGAATATAACTAGGTCTAAGAAAATATACTGAAACTATTTTAGGGGTAGGTTCAGTTCATGATACTGAATAACTTTCCCCAAGGAACATATTATAGCGAAATATGAAAAATAATTTTTGGCCTTCCATACAAGTTCACCGATCAGCTGATCCGAGTTTGTATGAAAGGTCAAAAAATATTTTTCATATTTCGATATATGTTCCTTGGGGAAAGTTGTATAGTTGTAGTTATCGTTTAAATTTTTCTGGCTATTTCTTCTCCAATTCGCTAGATTTTTGGAAACCATGGGTGACCATTGATATGCATATTATATTTGAAAAAGATACAGCAGGAAAGCGCATCCCGGGCTCCGAAGCAGCATAGCTGAGGATGCAACCGCGAACGCGTTCAGATGAAGAAGACTCGTATAGTTTCATGCATGTAACGCTTCAGATGGTGAACAGTAGTGCATAGCCCGCATATAGAGTAAATGGTAAACCGAAAGGTGGTGCAGATACCAAAGTAGGAGCAAAAAAATAATTTTTAATACTATTACGAAACTGGCACTACGGCGACACTCCCTGTACGTGAGAGTTCGAATGCCGGCGCCGGTGACCTTGAGCCGGAGCGCGTAACGCTAGGGTTGTAACCGAACCGAAATGGAGTATTGTGTGGTGCGTGAGAGAGACGCGAACTAGGTACCAGCCCTCGGCCAATGCAGTCGGCGATGGGTCGTTTCACGCCCCGCGCACATCCAGACACCCACACATAGCCGCAAGCGATTTTACGTCCACACATGCTTAAGTGTCGTTTCTTTTCGCGTAGTGTATACATTATATTATTTTTTTTTTAATCTTTATTGTCCATCAAATACAAATTGTACAGAACAATAGGCGAACTTAACGCTAAAAGCGTTGTCTACCAGTCAACCTTTGGGTTATACAGAGTCTAAATGTGGGTTGCAAGATAAAGTGTAAATTTGACACGGCATGTCCAAGGTCCACTTTGCAAAAAGATTCTCGAATTAGCGACCACGTACTGGCAAGCAAAGCCTCCAAAACACCCACTCACGAAGTGGTCAGACGACCTGCCCAAGGTGGTAAGGTCGCTCTAGATCGGTCATTTTGGAAATCCTTGAGAGAGGCCTATGTCCAGCAGTGGACTGCCTTAAGGACTGTATGCACAAAGCCACGTGGTCGGATTTGGCTCTGAAATATGCAAAATTTTCCCGCTAGGGGGATAAAAATGTCAAGATGAAGTTACATAGAGTTAATAATGTGTAAAGGGGACAATAGATGTAGGTAATCATAAATTGTAACGTAGAAGCTTACTTGTTTCTTTTCGTCAAGACTTCCAGTCCGCGATACTTATTAAAATTTTCAAATCAATCAAATCAAAGAATTATTTTGTTTGAATTATTATTTCTGAATTAAGGCCTTGGCAGACGTCATTATAATGTACTTAACACTTTAGTAGACAGGCTATCAGTAGAAAAAGGCTAAAGTCGAAAATACAGTAGTGTGCGTGAATGCAAGACGTTTGTTTAAAAAGCGAGTTTAAATATATGTGAAATTCATATAGCACTTTCTAAAAAATCCAAGTTATAGTTATTCGAATCTTGCGTAAAATTTATTACTTTTCCAATTTATTAGTCGACATCCGTGGCGATTCCTTAACACGCTAGTCCGTCAGTCGGAGGTTCTGGGTTCGATTCCCAGCCAGGGCAAGTTGGTAAATGGCCTTTTTTAATTTGTCCTGGTTCTTGGGTGTTTATTTTATCCCATCAAAAACATAAATGTAAAAATGCCAAGTTCAGATTCCGACAAAACAATTGAAATTTAAATAGCTGCCAAGTTATGTAGGTAGAGAAAACTGAAATTTATTCATAAGAATCTCAACATTTGACTTGGACAACATTAAGATTGACAGCACGGTCACCCATCCTAACTGTGACCAAACTAAAAGTTGCTTAACCTGTAAAAGCACGGTCATTCATCCATCAATTTTTGAATTTATCGTATGCGAAGTGGAGCGAAATATTTGCACAAGTGGTTTTGATTACTCGTATTTTGAAATTTGTTAAAGCGCAAATGACAAAGAACCCTTAGAATAGAGAATCTTTTTAGTTTCACGCAGCTTTTTAGGGTTCCGTAGTTAACAAGAAAACCTTATAGTTTCGTCATGTCTGTCTGTCTATCTGTCCCCAGTTTTACTCATAGACTATTTGTACTAGAAAGCTGTAATTGGGCATGGGCATGGATATGTGGTAATAAAACTTGAAAAAAAAAATGTGTGGTGTGAGACGTCGTTGAATAGGTCTTTCAAAAATATTGTAAGATTATGAACACCCTTTTTCGTTTTAGCAATCCGTTTGTGAAATATTTGGTTTTTGATTGCAAATTTTTGTTAGAATCATGTGTCTTCCCTCTCTGTCAGTTAAACGGTTGTATATGGACACTTAAAAAAAATCACGGCAGTAGTATATAACGTCTCCCTGTACTAAAACTAATTTAAGGTGGATTCAGTTCATGATACTGAACAACTTTTCCTAAGGAACACATAATTAAATATGAAAAGAAAATGTTTGCTTTCCATTCGACCTCCGTGGCGTAATTGTTAACACGCTAGACCGCTAATCCGGAGGTTCTGGGTTCGAGCCCCAGCCAGGGCAAGTTAGAAAATGGTCTTTTTCAAATTGTCCTGGGTCTTGGGTGTTTATCTATATATGTATTTATCATAAAATATAGTATCATTGAGTTAGTATCCCATAATACAAGTTTAAAACTTACTTTGGGGCTAGCTTAATTAGTGTGATTTGTCCTTACATTACCATATTTATATTACATAAATATTACATTTTGCCAAATCTTGTGTGTAAGAGATCAAAAATAATTTTTGTATTTCGTTTGTTCCTTGGTGAAAGTTGTTCAGTATCATGGACTGAATTCAGACCTAAAGTTAGGCAGTTGTTAGTTACATAAAACAAGTAGGTACTGACTACGGAACCCTACACTGCACGTGGCCCGTCACGGCACGTGGCCGGTTTATTTAGGTTAAGTTGAAATTTTAGGGAACCATAGACAAATTTATGATATTTCTGTGTAAATCAATATTACTTATCGCTAACATGACGTTCTCAAAAATACATTTGATTGTATTTTTGAGAACGTCAGTATTTTACGCGAGCGGTGACTTGGAAAACTACACGTTTTGTGTTCCACTGACGGAAAATGTACACATTTGAATTTTCTTTGTGAAACAATACGTTTAGCGACCATCTGCAATCGTAACACCTTTCACTTCTATTCACCTTATTATGTAAGTACGGAGGGTAAAAAAGGATTGCACGTTGAACAGATCAACAGTCTTGGCGTAGCAGCTGTACGTGCTCAATCAATGACTTGACTGTTTGAAACTGTACAATATTTTTAACGAATCAACAAAGAGCACTAAAAAGAAATCTTTTCCTGAAAACAGCTAAAAAAATTGGTTGATTAATGAAGTAGTAATTAGCATTATTGCACCCTTTTATTTTTTATCGTCTAATAGGTTTTCCTGTAATTTATAGGTAACTGTATATTTTTCAAAAGATTGGGTTCAGTAGTTTCGGAGATAAGTGTATTTTTATTATTTATTTTCAAAAATAACTTCAATAACACCAACTTAAAAAATATATTTAATATTATCATAAAATGCTCTTTCATTTGATATTTTACGCGATATAGTTCACAAAACCCTTTTTTTAATGTCTCATTTATCTCCCATAAAGTGGCCCCATTTTTTCTTTATTTATTCATTTACCTACATTTTACTTCCGTCTTTGGGTCACAAATTTACATTATGTGCACCACATTTCAACTGAATCGGTCCAGTAGTTTAGTAGGGGGGGGGGGGGGGGGGGGTAATTTTCGCCCATTTTCTTAAATAACTTAAAAATATCGATCTAAGAAATAATAAAAAATAAATATATTTAAAATTGTCATAAATAGTTCTTTCATTTGATATGTCACACGATTTTGTTATCAAAACTTTTTTTAAATGTCTAATTTACCTACAATAAGTGGCCCCCTTTTTAAATTTCATTTATTTACATTATACGTCTCCATCGTTTCGTCACCATCTTTAGGTCACTAAGTTACATAAGTGTAGGTACTAAATCTCAACTAAATCATTCTAATAGTTTCGTAGCATTATTGGCTGTGACTTACGGACAGACAGACAAGCGAAACCCTAAAAACAGTAAAAACACCGGTTTTTATACAAATTTCCCGGGCGGCTGCGGATTTTTTTTTGTTTTTTGACTGTTGTTTTAATATCATTATACTATACTAGCAGTCCACCCCGGCTTCGCCCTTGATACACACAAAGCCTATGTCACTCGGGGATAGTGTACCTTTCCAACGGTGAAAGATTTTTTTAAATCAGTCCAGTAGTTTCGGAGCCATGTATTGCAAACAAACAAACAACCAAATCTTTTCTCTTTATAATATTAGTGTAGATAAATAGCCTACTATAGCCTGCCTGCCAAGCCAAGTATAGATCTAGTATAGCCTGTGGTTCGATATATTACGCATAATGTCAATTCGTATTTTGATATACATTCATGGGGAAAAGTTGTTCAAAATTTCAGACTGAATCACCCCTCAAAATAATTGTAAAACCCTAATTAAACAGCACCTTTTATTACAAAAACAGTTAATATGATTCCACGACCCGAGAAAGTTCCAATCCGATTTTCACCCTAATCGCCAATTAAAAAATATAGGTAATAAATCAAACCAAATTAATTTTTTCATTGACTTAATTTTCAATAAAATTTAAAAAAAAATGTGCGATGCCGTATCTGAGATAGCATTACATCTTTACTTGAACGTCAACAAAATGTCAAAACTGTACCATAGTGTAGCAAAAGTATGACATAATTTGGCAGTTTGTACATAGTTTTTTATTGAAATATTTTAGACTGTAATGCAATTTTACGTAATTTGAAAATGGATTTTTTTGAAAAATTCGACACGGCCTGAACGCCCGGCGGGCAACTGAATTTGTATGGAAGAATCATGGCCGCCATTTCAGAGATTTCTGTCAAAAACGTTGCAAAACATCCAATTTTTAAAATTATTTTTTTTATTATTGCGTGATTGCATTGTAAGCAAATATTAAGAATAATGTTTCAAAATAGCCTTTATTTTTATAAAATATATGCAATCCCTTGTTAGAATATTTCTTTACGCAGAAAAACAAGCCAGTTTGTAGCATGATTTTTTTAAATATTTCTTTCAGGTTTCTTTACAATTATCTTACTTTTTCTGAATGAAAATTAAAAAAATACGATTTTCGTCTACTGGCTAGTCTATTCACCTATAGCTAGGTATGTAATTTTCTTAGTGGTCTTTTCTACTTAAGCCATAACTATTGCCCGCGCAAAGTGCGTTTTGCATGTTTTTGGGTAAATTCAATGCTTGTTTTTAGGAAAACTACAAAATATTTTAAAAAATCCTTTTTTTCGTCTACTGTCCCAACTCTTCCTCTATCTATGTGTATACATTATTTGACTAAAATCAAACGCTTTCTGTACAAACTTGTTGCCCGCGCAAACCCAGTTTACATGGTGCCGACCCTTAAGTCAACACTCTTGGGAAATATGTGGTAAAACATTGCGTTAATTAGATTATTTGTGTGTCCCACAGGATTGGGTTCGGCAAGGCGGGCATAAAGTGCGAGACATGTCGCGCACAGACGCACCCCGAGTGCCG
Source organism: Acrobasis repandana (assembly GCA_963576875.1). Taxonomy (NCBI): domain Eukaryota; kingdom Metazoa; phylum Arthropoda; class Insecta; order Lepidoptera; family Pyralidae; genus Acrobasis; species Acrobasis repandana. The sequence continues at coordinate 17,600,280 of OY756227.1, forward strand.
TGCGCTGCTGCCGCTGCCGTGCGTGCCGCCCGGGCCCATGCTGCCGCACTCGCAGCAGACAGTAAGATTTTTTCTTCCAACTACGCTGCAATCCTAACATAACTGCACTACATATCCAGCACAAAGCGGAACTTTGTTGCTCTAGAGCAAAAAAAAAGGTGTGGAAATCCTTTACTGCACTGTTAATTTTTTTTCAATCGATAAATCGGTGGATGTAAGAGAGTGAAAGAGAAAAGTGCTATTGTCTCTTTCGCTTACTCTAAGAACTAGGTGAACGAGAAAGAAGAAGGAAAAGTACCAGGCAGAATAGCCTGTAATCAACATCTCAACATGATAAACAAAAGTCTGCAGAAGTAAACTCCTGCGGACTTATGCTATTCTGGTACAATTGTACCTTGTATTGCTTTGCATACCGCTGGAAGTCAAGCTCATCTGTCATAAAACTATCTTACTTATACATTATACATACATTATACATCTAGGGATATACATCATATATCTAGGCAGATATATGATGCGTTCAGTTAGCCAACCTGACCGCCGTAAGGAGTTAAATACAGTTTGCGGGTGAAGCGGTGTGTGTATTGCTTGGCAAAAAAAAATACTGGCCATAAAGAAAAAAAAGGCGGGAATGTAAACAGCTACATAATCTTTACTGAAAAATATGAGGGCACAGTATTGCTAACTAATAATTCTACCTAAATGAGCTTTTTTTGCAGTAGTTGAAAGAAAAGCAGATTATGCATCTCGCATTAAGTAATTTATATCACTCGTTTTTAGATCTCACAATAAAGTCCTACATGAGAAAATGTTTTTTCAAAAAGCGTTAAGATTTCTATTACATGTCTGAAGTTTGTATTTTTGTTACAGCAACAAGGCAGTATCGCGGACTACGCGCCCCGCTCCCCGCCGATGGTGCCCGCGCTGCTCGTGCACTGCATCAATGAAGTGGAGAAGAGGGGGCTGAGCGAGAGGGGAATATACCGCATCAGCGCGGTAGACAAGGACGTCAAGAGACTCAAGGTAATATTATCTTAGCAACAAGGCAGTATCATGCGCCTCGCTCCCCACATCAATGAAGTGGAGAAGCGGGGGCTGACGGCTGTTATAATGTAACAGCAGATTAATTTTACAGTTCCCATTAACTGTCTATTAATTGACGGATTGACTTATTCGATTTGGAACAGTTTGCTTGTTTCGCTTGCAAATAAACAAAGAAATCGTTAAAATTGAATGCAATTTGACAGTTGTATCTATCAGGGGCATTCCCCATTAATCAGATCCTAGATATATAGATATAAATTTTTGTTTTATGGCACCAGAAGATGTGCATTACTTACTTTTGACCTATATTTTTGTATCTGGCATTTCAGTGAAGCCTTTTCACTGTGTTTGATTTTGTACAATATTTTTACAATTTACTCGTAACACTAAAAATATTTTTTTTTTCTGAAAACAGCTAGAAAATTGGTTTTTAAATGAAGGAGTAATTAGCATTTCAAAAATTAGTATGAACAACAGTGGGAGCGTGGTGGAGATATGTATCTCGCTATCTCTTACGTACGCTCGAAACCTTATGGCAGTGTCGTCATATTTCTAAATGTTTCCCTTTGTTAATTAAGTATACCTAATTACCGAACTTACTTATTTTTAAACGGATAAAAAAATCTTTCCGTTTCAGATTATGTTACTTTTTGATATAAATAATAAAAAAAAAATGTGTCAAGTAACAAATAAAAAAAATCTTATTACATCACCAAATTACAGGAGCGATTCCTACGCGGCTGCGGATCCCCACAACTGGCCAACGAAGACATCCACGTGCTGTGCGGTTGCATCAAGGACTTCCTCCGCTCGCTGAAAGAACCTCTTGTCTCCAACACTCTGTGGGGAGACTTCATGAACGCGGCTAAACTGTCCGAGCCCAGCGATGCGACTGCCGCTGTGGTGCAAGCGGTGACTCAGCTGCCACAGCCTAACAGAGATACTTTAGCGTTCCTCGTGCTGCATCTGCAGAAGTAAGTCACTTTGCTACACTATGACTACTATTGTTGTAGATATAACAATGTCTTTGTCTATCTAACCTGATGAAAATTATTTAAAATGGCTCTCCACGCACTGATCTATGAGAAGCTCCCTTGTGAAACCACATCAAAGCCCACTGGCTTCACCATCATGGTGAAGAAGAATGTCATTATAACAAATTGTTCATGTGATCTGCATTCGCTATAATAATCGTTATACAATGAGTCATGGCCAAGCATAGTTAAGCGCAACTACGAATATTCAAGAGTAGTGCACCGTGTGGCTGCCTGAGCCAGACTGACGACTTATCGACCGTGCAACGATTTTATACGCTGTACACAACAAGTTAGTAGTGGGATTTACGATACGCAGGTGCGCGTTAACATGTTTGGCTTTATAAAATATCCACATAGGGCGCCACGCTACCTGCTAACTACCATCCCATACCGACATATTTTTCTCAGGACTACTCATGTATCCGAAAAATATTGTGTGTAAACAATGTTATAATTTCCGTTTCAGAGTGGCAGAAAGTCCAGATTGCGAGATGGGCATAGAGAACCTCGCCAAAATCTTCAGTCCCACAGTAGTCGGTTACGGCCTCGTGACGCAAGCGGCCGAGATGTACACGGCTACTGGGCAGATGTTTAACGTGAGTTTGATAATCAACCTTATACTATTATAAATAGAGGACAATTTTGTATAGAACTCGATGGACTAATGTTTCATATTGATCCTCCTTAGTGCGTTCTGATTTGTTGCTATTACAGTGATAAAAAACACATGTCTTGTTCTTCATCTTAGCGCGTTCCTAGTTGCATCCTCAGCTGTGCTGCTTCGGAGCCCAAGGTGCGATTTCCCGCTTTTTCTTTTCCAAATATAATATCCATATCAATGATCACCCAAGGATGCCAAAGACATTGCGAAGTGGAGAAGAAATAACCGGAACAGGTTGATTGAACAGGAGATAATTTGGCTATAGTTTTACAACCGGCCGCTTGCCTGATATCAACCCACGTTGGGATTGCAGTTGTAGCACGAGATGTTTGTGCTCAGTCCTTTAGTCGCCTCTTACGACAAAATTTTGCACACTTTTAAGGGTTTAACATTGTTGCATTCCATTTCTTGATATTGCAATAACTTTTTTTATTGTCAATTATATGATTTTTATTAATTAGATCAATAAATAAGAGGTCTTTAGTAAGATTAGATACGTATAATAATTTTAAATAAATTATTTTAGAGATCAATTCCTTTTCCAATAAAATCTTTTCGAAGAAATTATATTATTATGAAAAACGGAACGTTTTTTCAACTTAGGCTCAGACTATCGTGGAACTATCTTGATCCGTCTTTGTTGGAGGTTTTATAATGAAACACAGGTTATCGTAGGTTTAACGTTTGTTACCGTATTAAACCTAGATTTAGTTAATACGGGACTAAACCATGATTAAGGCCTTTTTAGGGTTCCGAAGGTTGCAAACGGGACCCTATTACTGAGACTCTGCTGTCTGTCCGTCTGTCACAGGGCTCTATCTCTTGAACCGTAACAGCTAGACACCTGAAATTTTCACCTATTATGTATTACTATGACCACTATAACAATAAATACTTAAAAATAAGATACAGTTAATAATTATTAAAGGGGGTCGTCATACAAGAAACGCGTTTCTTCAGCGTTTTAAAACATTGTACGGTGGTACGGAACCCTTAATGTACGAGTGCGACTCGCACTTGCCCGTTTATTTTATAATAAGACTGATAATAATTAAGTGGAATATGTTTCTTCACGCCCTTATCTCATAGGATGACAACAAATTTTGGTTTATTTGAAATGTTGTCCCTATTGCAGGTAATGCAGCTGCTACTGCGGCTGCCGTCAGATTACTGGGCGCAGTGGGCATGCCCAACGCTGGGCTCGCCCATGCAGCACTCACAACAGACCAAGCCCAGAGGATTCTTCTTCTCGCCCGCTGACAATGGGTAAGTTGGATTTTATTTTGTACAGGATATAGGTAAATATGTATAACGTGGAAGGGTCAAAAAACCAAAAGAATATTTGTCATTCCCAAACAAAGCGCTCGGGCGGCTGCGCACTTTTGTATGGAAATTCCGAAATTTCGTTTTGTTTTTTGACTGTTATTTTAATTGCATTATTTATACTATAACGATCTTGTATAGACGGTGGTTCGATTTATTACGGGTATGTCCCTTCCACTTTGTATACTGAAACTATTTTAAAGCTGAATACCAATATATTGACCACACTCCCACTTTTCTTCATATTAAACTTGAAATGATAAATTACTTTTACCCCGGGCTCTAAAGCGTTACCACTGAGGATGCAACCAGAAATACGCTCGGATGATGATTCTTTACGAAACCACAAAGTACACCAAAAATAAATCTTTTTCTCAAAACAGCAAGAAAATTTGAAAGCAAATCTCGCCATCTCTTTCGTACGCGCCAAACCTTACGGCAATGACGTCACATGTCTATAGGTACATCCTTTTTCTGTTACTTGACAGTTCCTTTCTAACACATACTTATATTTGAACGAATTAAAAAAATCTTTTTGATTTCGGTTCCAGATTGTTACTTTTTGAAAGGAATGTGAAAAAAATGTTTATCAAGTACCGAATTGTCAGCGACAAAAATTAAAACAAAATGGCAGATTTTTGAGAAAATTCTCGGTGTCCGATTTTTTGTTTTTAAATAATTCCTTTTTTATTTTCAGAGTGCCGCGAAAAAAGAGGAACTACTTCCAATAGCGTTAACTTTGTGATCGTAATGAATAGTTTCGCTCTGTATGTCGCTAGATTTATTTATTTGCTATTACGTTCCACTTGATATCTAATTTCTGTTTATTTTTAGGATTATTTCTAAAAGTAAGTTTGTTTTGTAACCAATGACATTCAAGTTTGTTGGTATTTTTAAGTACAAAAGGACGCATATGAAAAGCAGACCCAGTTAGTTTACGATAAATGAAAACGAAGAAGACAAAGAAACAGTTAATTAGTGTTAGACTTCCATTAAGGTGAAGTTAGAAGCAATTGACGATGAAGTGTCGCCCTCATTTAAAAAAATTGTTAACTCGAAAATATGGTGATAATTTCCATATTGATAATCGTCAGGCACTAGATAGCTCTTTAAATTATTTTATGAACTGCCGTTGAAACATGGTGATTCGTCTAGCTTTAAAACTTGCCTCCTCCAAAAGTGGCCACACACCACAAGGACTAATGTAATACCTTCTGAGTTAGTAGTGATTTCGAAAATAACTGACAAACTTGTAATGGATCTAAGAACTTAAAATGGTTTTAATTTATAGCAAACATGTTCAAGACTTTTTAATTTTAAAATGATTCATGCTTAATTTAGCTTACTAGAGTAACTGACATGACTTTTAATATTAAAATATAAAAATAATATTAGGATTCCACTATGGACTACAAAGTTACAAGTTCTTGAGATTGTATATTTTATACTTATCATCTAGATACATCACATTAGTTTAGTTTTTTTTAAGCGAAAGCCAAAGTACAAAATTATATTCTGTTTTCTCTTATAAGATCATACAATCAATAGGAATGATGACTGTGTTGGCAAAGTCCTTATTAGTCCGTTTTTTAGATTATCCAAAAATAATGGACTCATATTTTTTAAATTTATCAAAAAAGTAAAAATTCACAAAGATACGCCCATCTAAGTTCAAAAGTGGGGGCTTGTGACGTCGACGCTATGTAAAAATCGTACGAAGCCATGACGTCATGCGGAATTCAAATGCGCTGTATATTCGTCAATTTTTGATTCTCAGAGAAAAGAAAATATATTACTTAACTGATGGGCCAAGAATATTTTTCCAGTCATCATGCCTATTATATCGATAGGTACCTATTGCGTAAAAGTTATATACTCGTAGTTTAGTTGTAGACTAGTAGATTAATCTACATTATCTTTGTAAATGTGCCTTGAAAAAGTGACGGGAGGGGGTAAGGTACTATTAAATTTATAGATGACATTTTAGCTAGGTATTTACCCTTCCAAAAAAAGCGACTTCAATTTCTGGTCTTCTTCATCAGTGTGTTTTTTTGACGTGGTTCCACCAAAAAAAGCCTTCCTTCCGTCAAAAAGCACACTTTCTGTATGGAAATGCTTGATTTATTGACAAAAACACTAAAACCACTATAAATATATTTTTATCGTGGTAGAGCCACGCTACCGGCAAAACTCAGTTTTGCCGGTAGATTGAATGCATGAATGGGCCGGCTCGTCCGGGGAAGTACCACACTCTCACAGAAAATCGACGTCTGAGTAGTAGCTTCACCGCGTCTATGCTTCGTTTGGTGAGTGAGATAGCGAGAGAGCCAGAGATCAGAATAAGTAGGTACTCGCGCGGCGAACGACGGACTCTGTTACGCTACTAATTGATCTCACGTTTTTACTTTCGAGTTTTAGTAAAAAAAAATCGTTTCTGAATTTTTATTTTGACTAGCTAATTGGGTCTTACTAACGATCCTTATGAAGTGGCCTTGGCTCCAAAACTGATGAGAAATCACTGTATACTGTATACATTCGAATTGAGAAGCTCATCCTTTTTTGAAGTAGCTTAAAAAGATCTGTATGATTAGTAAGCTCATATTTGTAAACCTATTGTAAACTTTATTTTTCGATGTTTAAGGCGGTGATCCCCCCGCCCCGCGCACCGTCGCGGAGCGCGGGGCTACAGATTTTAATATTGTATGCAAGTATCTCAGTTTGTATAGAAAACACGCCTAGTCCAACACACTGACAACGCGTCACCGCGCGGGAGGTGCAGTGGGTTCACCGCCTATATGATAACTTTAATCATATTTAGTTTGTAAATTTTGTAGTTAATTATTTTTAAAACTTGTTTACCGTTTAAATAAACTTGTACCTTTTAGAAATAATACTTTTTGGTTTCATATTTGCTGGTCTGGGAGAAAAGAAAGAAACATAGAATGTACCAGCTGCTTCTCTTCCCGCAGATCGTAAAAGCCGATCGAGGGAACGGGCGGGCGAGAATCTGAATCATATCAATAGGCGATGCGGTTAGCAACCCGTCACTATTATTATTTCCCTTTTCCATCCACCATTACGCTAAAACTGGCTTGGGCCTTTGTTTAAAATGCAATAGTTTTTATCCATTTGTTATTCGATGTACAAGCTTTAGAAGTAAAGACTTAAATAAATTTAAAGAATCAATATTTAATGTAGTTTTTACATAAAAATAGACTTAACATCACTAAAACGTATTAAACATAGGTATTACACATATGTATATAAGTAATGTTTATTTTTACCAGTGACTTGCCTTATCTCCCAGTTATATAATAAAATATACTTGTTATGCTCATGTATAAGACATCTAAAACAAGTAAAAGCCGCAGCTTTTATTTATCTAATATACTTATATGTTTAGTATTTTGTACATAATAGCATGGATTACCAAATACGAGAGGACTAAAAAACAACAATATACAAAGAAGCGTAGTCTGCTCGAGAGCCAAAATCTTGTATTATTTCTAGATGTCACTACATACCATCTCACCCGCTGGCGATACAAATGTTGCCGCGTACTTAGGATGACGGTATCTACAAAAAATCAGAGATGGCGCTTGAAATGACTGCTTGTACCGCCATCTTTCCGAAATGAGGCGTTTTCTTTTAAAAAAAAATTTGTACAGTAACTTATGATAGATGGCGCAGCAATCACTTCAATCGATCTGTCAATGTCAAATTTTATTAAATTTATTAAAAAAATTCAGGGTGCGTGTTAGTTTTTGGAATATTTTTTTATTACATCCTATTTAGTTTAAAATATACTGTTGTGTACTGTACATATGTATATATTTAATTAGTTTATGGTAAAATTGAACAGAACACGTAAGACTAGTTCTAGTTTAAAGAAAAATACGGGCCTGCGCCGTCGTGACGTGCAAAAACAAAACTGATGTGACGAACGCCTAAGAGCAATAATGTACCTTCTTGACGAATGCGATGGCTTCACACTTTTTTTCATGATGACAGGAAAGCACAAGGATTGAACCAAACTGGATGGTTCTGTTCTGTTATGGTATGGTTGTGTTCTTTAAACCCACAGACCTACCACTACTAGACTTGCAACGATATTGCTAGAAAGAGACTGTCAAATACAGTACAACGTGAGGGTGAAAGAAACGCTGAAATTTTGTTGTCTCTATCGGCGTGGCTGCTATAAGCTGGCCTACTGTCAAAATCTGGGCCAAACAAACCACAAAACGATCGAAGAAAGTTATTAATTTTAGGGATTTTATCATTTAAAAGGTGATTTAGGGTTTTATTTGAGCTTATTGTAAGTTAGTAACTATAGTGTGTTCTGTGACGTGTGGAAAATATGGGTGGAGGCAACAATCAAAGATAGAAAGAGATGCACTAAGGTGGCCACGCACTATGCAGGTCTAGTAGTGTCTGTGTTTAAGCCAAACGGCCTAATAATGATAGTAGGTATTTGTTTTGACAGAAAGATTTCAAACTGCGAGTATTAAACGCCATCTATTGAGAATGTTTTTAACATTATTTTTCACTGGAAAACGCTTCAATAAGCAGCACCACTACTACATAACAACCTTCTTTCAAACTAGTAACTCCATCTAGCTACAACGTTTAAATTAAAAATAGAATTACGCTTGAAAGTATGAAGGTTGCCTCTTGTATTTGTTAGTCCGTGATAATAGCGCTCTTGTTATTTTGTTACTTTATAGTAAAATATAGTACTCCTGAAGCCATCAGAATTTTCTCGTAGTCGGGTTTTTTTTTTAATTTTGTTATAGGTAGCTATGTCGTAGCATTTCTTACGGAAAGCTTTATATTTTCAAATTTAACCCTTTAACCGCGAACGTCGGACTAATCCGACAAACATTTTCGTGCCCATTTCGCGAGCGTCGGATTTATCCGATCAAAAACTATTGATATTTACAATTCCTCGCGCTGGGAGCACGACAACAGTTGTAGTATCAGTTACTGATGTAACTGATACTACAACTGTTGTCGTGCTAAGATTGTTCTTAACCCTTTCACCGCGAACTTTATATCAATAAAGTCTCGCGGTGAAAGGGTTAAGAACAATCTTGTTCGATGTGGCTTTTCAAATATTTTATTTTGAAATTGCACTGTAAGGTACACGATATAAAGCTCATTTTAAGGCCACGTCGTGACTTTTTGTGGGCCGATTTTCATTTGTAGGAATTTCTGACCTACTTTTTGTAGGGACATGTGCGTTGCACTTTTAACTAACTTACTAATCAGTACGTTCTATTTTTTTCCTACAAAAATTCGTTCACCAATAATCGGATGTGGGCGGGTAGCCTAATTCTTTATTGTGAGGCGAGGAGTGGCGTCGGCACCGAGTGGGTGCAATGGGGAAACCCCCTGTATACATTCTCTGTTTTGTTTTTATAACATTATTCTAAGCTTGCCAAGCTCTTGTTAAGAACGACTACAGCTTATAATTTTGCTAGAATATTTAACTTCAAAATTATGTGTATAATAGATAGTTGTGAGGATTAGTTCAGGTTTATTACTTTAAGAAGTGTTTAATTTTGTATTATTTGAACCTAGTTAATGAAATAAATCGTCTAACACACTATTGACTTTTACCTTTTAAACGTGCTCCTTTTTATTTATCTTTATGAAAATATTTTTAAAACAAGCTTTTATCACAGAATACATAATAGTACAAGTACAGAAGACTCACTCCGTAAAATTTGTTTTTTCTGTCTGATGAGTTTAAAAAACATCAACGGTATCTGCAAAGAACCCGATCGCCCGAACTGGGTAAATAGTAGGAGGCTAAGTTACAAACAGTGACAGGACTGTGTAGTTTTATACCAACAATTCAATTCAATTCAAAATATCTTTATTATCATAGGATATTTATAATATCTCTTAATAATAGTCACTTTGTTTTGTTTTGCACAAATGTTGACGTCAAATCGTTACTTAAAGCTAAGTTTACGCCGCTTCCTAGGCGCAAGTGCAGAAGAAGCGGCAACAAACTGCACTGCACGTTTTCTCCAAAGACGTCAACTAACAAACTAAAAACTTAAAATTAGTTATATAGATGGACAGAGATTACATTGTTTATTATGTCATAATTAAATTGAATTATAAGAATTACGAAATTTAAAATAATGTCAATTTGTAAATTTAGTATGTACCAATGTACCTAAATTATGACATGTTTAAGTATACAAACCTTTAAGAGGGACCCGCGCCAAGCTCAAGCCAGACCTTTTTGTCTTTAAGATAGTCATCGGTCCTATAATAAGCCTAAACAGGTATAAAACTACACAGTCCTAGTGGTATCATTGGATTCAGTGATGTTTCCTGAGTATGAAAAATGACGTTGTCGCTTTCTAAATTGGTGGAGTGACGTCATAAAGATTTTGTATGGAATTTGATTTTTTTTTCTAAAACCAGTCGTGTGGGGTATCAAATGAAAGGGCTTTATGAGCTGGTTCTAGAAATATACTACATTATTATTACATTTCAGTCACCTGTTTTGTAAAAAAACAAAAAGCGTTTTAAAAACATACCAAGTTTGGGCTCCTGCAGGTAAAAAACGGCTGAATGAATTTTTATAAACCATACGCCAAATGAGTTGTGATATACTCTTATCTCACGACAAGGAAGAAATTTAAAAAAATTCTTTTAAGAAATTTTAAAATTAAAACAACCACGGGCATACTAGATGACTAAAGTATAATGAAATTAAAATAACAGTCAAAAAACAAAAAAAAAATTGACATTCCCATACAAATTACCCGGACTGCCGCACACTTTTGGAAGGAAATGCCGAAAATTATTTTTGTTTTTGGCTGATATTTTAATTTTATTATGCTATAATGGTCTAGTATGCGTGGTTTGATTTATTACGGGTATGTCCCTTCCACGTTGTATACATGTGATCCCTTGGAAATTCGCATATGCCATTAGGCCCTGTGCACACAACGTTTTTTAACGCACGTCGACGGCGCGCTACTGTAGACTGTAGCCCGACCCTTATCCTACAGAGCAGTTTGCGTTTGTGTCGATAAACGCGCGTTAGCATCAGTAGTTTTTAAGGTCTACAGGCTGCGTATGACTCGCGTGCGTATCGCGTCTATGGCTACAAACGCGCGTAGGCGGCGCGCTTAAAAAATGTGATGATGATGTGCACAGGGCCTTAATACTTAAGGTATCGTAAGAAATTGTATACCTTAGTGTGGTTTCACAGTGCCGCTTTCACACGCGCGGTTGGTCAGCGCCACCGGCCTTGGGACGTTACTCGTTACATAGTAAAGTGCAGATTTTTTTTGTATGGCTTTCGGGCCATACTTACAAGTTGCGCGGACGGTAAGCGTCACTGTAAAACCAGCCTTAATGTTTCCAATTTATTTACAAAAGAAAAGATAATGGCGTAAAGCGATATCTTGAGACATAAATAAAAAATAAAAATAATAAAATAATTTATTTAGGTAATTTGTGTTACCTACATTTATAATAAACAGGTGTTGGAGCCTACTTTTAAGTAATAAAATACTTGTACCAGTAGGCTTCGTTCTTTCGTATCTATTTACATATTTAATACAAACATCGAACAAAAAACATTTCGCAGTATCGAGACATCACACCATGAAGGCTTCGCTGTAAGGTTGGCAATGTATCAATTTTCGAAGAAAAGTGTTTCGCAGACACGTAGGGAACCCATTGATAGTCAGCCAATAGTAGGAATATCGATACTCCTATCGATAGTATTGATAAGACTTAATAGTATCGATAGCACAAACGCAGCAATACTATTGATGGAATTCGATAGTATCGACCGTCAATAGCAGCTAAACAATCAATAGGTACTATCGATAGTATTGATGCTGACTATTAAACGAAGTATCATAGCCAGCATCGAACGAACGAACGAAGCCAACGAAGTATCATAACAGAAGTTCAATAGCCCCAGCATCAATACTATCGATAGTATCGATTGTTTGACTGCTATCGACGTTCGATACTATCGATAGTACCGATACTATCGACTCCAAACTCCAATCAATAGTATTGCTGCGTTTGTGCTATAGATAGATAGTATCGATACTATTGAGTCTCATCAATACTATCGATATTGTGGCTGATTTGAACTATTGACTATTGATATGGAAACTATCGATAGTTTGGCAACAAGCAGCGTGTGTACTAGTGGGTGTTTTGAAATGTTTGTGTGTAAGGCGGTTATCCCACTGCACCGCGCACCGTAGTGTGTGTGTAGGCACTAGTGGGTGTTTTAAAATGTTTGTGTGTAAGGCGGTTATCCCACTGCACCGCGCACCGTCGCGGAGCCCGGTTTCTACATACTGACGCTCCCGCGCGGTGACGCGTTTTCAGTGGATGGGAGTAGGCGTGTTTTCTATACAAACTGAGCTACTTGCATACAATGTTAAAAATCTGCCGCGCCGCGCTCCGCGACAGTGGGATCACCGCCTAAAAGTACAAAATAGCATTTTGGCACTATGAAGGAGTAATATCATCAGGGGTTGGACTCCGGTGCTGTGTATGTGTATTTAGTAACGATCCCAAAGGGCCGCAGGTGGTACATGAAGTACTCCATGATGTAAATATAGTTGCCCGTTATGTTGTGGAACGATATGGCGAAGTCGGAGGCTCCAGTTGACGACTAGAAAAATATGAGATATTTCATTATAGAAGGTATAAAATAACAAAATTAATTTAAAATAAGATACTTATTGGACATCGCCACGTTGCCGAAAAATTTTTTAACAGATTTAAAAAAAAAATAGGTGGCACGTTTCGATAGTTGTTGATCTATACTCGTATAAGCCGTGTCAATATAAATAAACCGGCCAAGTGCGAGTTAAACTCGCGTCGAGAGGGTTTCGTACAATTGATTGAATTCTTATAGGTTTTCCTGTAATCTACAAGCAATTAACTATATTTTGTATTTTTTTCAAAATTTTACGCTCAGTAGTTTCGGAGATTAGGGGGGAGGGGGAATGGTCAATTGTCGTCTTCTTCCACGAATAAAATCAAAACTATTATTTTACAATAATAACAAAAATATATTTGAGATCCTCATAACGAGCCCTTTCATGTGATATGTGACACAATAAGGTTTGCAAAGCTTTTTTTTTAATTTCCTAATTTGTCCCCCGAAAATGAGCCTTATTTAAAAAAAATATTTAATTACTTTGCACATATGTATTTGGGTCATAGGATTTCAACAATCTACCAAACACCTGATTCTGTCCAGTAGATTCGGAGCAAATTGGCTGTGACAGACGGACGGACAGACAGACGCACAAGTGATCCTATAAGGGTTCTGTTTTTTCATTTTTTGTACGGAACCCTAAAAAACGAACGCAAAATCATTATTTTTTGCTCTCGCATTTTATAATGTATGATGCGCGAGCGAGAGATAATGATTTTCGACGTTTCGCTTGATTTGTTTCTTTAGTCACGGCTTATTGCAATGGACGAACAAATACAAAATTACTGACAACCCCATACAAAAAAGCGTACTTACTCCGCTAAAAGCCGAAATTCTGTATTATTTCTAGATATTATTACTATCTCGCCCACTAGTCATACAAAGGATGCTGGTGACGCTGACGGTATCCACGAAAAATCATAGATGGCGCTTGTTTGTTCGCAGAAAAAAAACGCTTATACCGCCATCTTTCTACTGAAACTACCTTCTTTCGAACTAGTAGCTCCATCTAGCTACAACATTTAAATTAATTATATGAAGCGAACGTCGGATTAATCCGACAAACATATTCGTGCCTATTTCGCGAGTGTCGGATTTATCCGACCAAAACCTATGGATATTCACAATTCCTCGCGCTGGGAGTACGACAACTGATAGGTATAAAGTCTCGCGGTGAAAGGGTTAATTTTGTTCGTGATATTGTTGCGTAACCTTTTCCTGGATACAGATTATTTACCTTTTTTAATTTAGGTGGATTGTAGGGAAAAAAGCGAGCGTGGCCCGCAGAGTCGGTTGTGTTGACTATGCTGATGTTTATCTTACGTAGGCAATCTGCTAAAATAAAAACGAGGCACTCGGTTATCTATTATATGACGTAGGCTAATTGTGAAATTACGTCGATCGAGATCTGCCTGGGCGGAACCAGGGGGGGGGGGGAGGGGGGGGGGTCGTTCCCTGTCAACACAAACAAGGATTGAACTTAGTAATTATTAGTTCGATTCAATTCAAAATATCTATATTATCATAGGATATTTATAATATCTCTTAATTCTTAAGGTGAAGTTATAGGCAAATGGCCTTGAAGTGGCGCCCTCATTTGAAATAAATTGTTAACTCGTAAATATGGAGATAATTTCCATTTGCTCTTCGTCATGCACTAGGCCCTTTAAATTATTTTATGAGCTTTAATACTTGCCTCTGCCAAAAGTGGCTACGGCAAGTTTTAAAGCTAGACGGATCATCAATAATAGTTTCATCGGCAGTTCATAAAATAATTTAAAGGGCTATCTAGTGCATGACGAAGAGCAATAAGGAAATTATCACCATATTTACGAGTTAACAATTTATTTCACACTTCAAGGCCATTTGCCTATATCTTCACCTTAAGACGAGTAGAATTGCAAATTTGATTTTTTTTATTTTTGTTTAAAAAAACCTTAAATGTCATAGAAGAAATATTGTTACGCCTCCTATAGGTTATGCGTTAGATACCAGTAACCCTGTAGAAAGTAGTTCAGTATCATGAACTGAACTTGTTCTAAAAATTTGGCTGGTGGGTAAAAAGTCAGCCTGCATTTGGTATGCAGCTACAGCAGTGTGGTACAAATCTGTGGGTGCGGTCTTAGTACGAATGATGTTGATAGGTACCCATTCGATTAGATTTCGAGACTGAAGTAGAGTTGCATTCTTGCCGGCTCCTGTTGACAAATCTCTCTAACGCCGCTTTGCTGAACACATAGCCAGCATCCAATGATAGGGATAGATCCTAGAAGTAAATAATAAGTTAACATTTGTACATATATCACAAGTTAAAGTGCCACTTTTACGCAGAAGCATTTGGAAATAAGTTTGGAAAATCCAAAAGTGCACGCCTCATAGCGGTCACTCAATTTTCACAAAAAAAAACAGAACTTGAATATTGCATATTTATCGGTGTATTATATTATGAACAAAATAAAAAAAATACTTTTAAATCTTCGCGCCATTGCCCACACACAAAATAAAGGTACTGCGCATGTATTGTCAACGAACCTTATTTATATATATTTTTATATATAATAACGATAGGTGGATTTCAGTTTATTGCTAATTATAATTAAACTACTTTTTTCGAAAGGACTTAGTTTTAGATAATACTTAAGCGTATGAAAAAAAGAAGGGTTCGATTTGTTAAGTTTTTCGGGCGTTATCGTGACCACGCCAGTTTCCATACATACAGACACACGGACGTCCACGAAATAATTTTCTTAAACACTTGTTTTATTATTTTAAAGAACAAAATGTCCTTTCAAAATATCATGACTGTTGAAACTAGTGTTTTTTCTTGACATTTGTGTGTAAATATTATTCTACAAGTACGATAAAAAATAAATACAGACATTTTTAGTTCGAAAAATCACTTGATTTTTGTAAGGCGAGAGTAGAGCACTACCTCAACGCTCCGCTTATGAGGCGTGCAATAAATACATTAGGTAACTAATTAAATCTTCAAAATATAATATGCAGGCTGACTTTTTATCCACCTGCAAAATTTTTGGAGCAAGTTCAGTCAGTCGTCAAAATTTTGCAGGTGGATAAAAATTCAGCCTGTATAAAAGGTTATTTTAAATTTTGTTGCTGCAAAAATATTATTTGCTTTTAAATAATTGTATGAACTAGGTGCTCTTGTATAGTTTTGTGGGTAATTGTTCAGCATTGTAAACCTTTTCCACACAAAAAGTTAACTGCTGTTAACTGTAGATAGCGCTCGATAAACGTTGTCGCCGGTGCCATGCTGCCCCTGCAGGGCAGATTTTTATTATTTACCCGTTTGGCTAATGTTACAGTCGTTCTACAAATACAATATAAAAAAAAAAGAAAATCAAACAAATGTTCACATTCTGCTGGAAATTAAATGAAAGCTTGTATTTGTAATGATGAGGCGTTTTACAGTAAAAAAAAAATAGAAATTAAAAAAATTCTCAATAGATGGCGATAAACGTTCTCAATAAGATTGAAATCATTCTGTCAATTCCAAAAACAAACACACCATAAAAAATTAAATGAATTTGACATTGACAGACCCATTTAATTGTAAGACAATAGAGAGTATGCATGCATTTTTTTATATTTTGAATCGATAGTCCTCGTCGAGAAATAGCCGTAAAAAATAAAGCAGTGCCGAAAAACATGTATATGGTGTAGAAAATAAATATTAAAAATAGCAAGTAGATTATAACAACTAAAACACGCCATTTTAAAATATGACGTCAACGTCTGCAATATCCGCTAGAGACCGAAGCTGTCAACGCATGTTGTTCTTTTTTGGGTACTTTCGATATTATCAGCCAGTGATGTTTGTTAAACCTCTATATAAAAGTACATACATTTCGAATGTCATCGATAGTCAAACTACATGGACGGACAGTCCTACCGAACGCACCCGAACTTGTCATTTCCTTTTTGTGAACTTTGTCGTCATTTCCCTTTTGTTTGTCAAAGTTCCCGCGCAATATTTGCATATTAAAGTATTTGCATAGTAAAGAATCAATAAGAAAAATAATTAACTAGGCATGGTGACGTATTAACAGAAATTGTAAAATAAAAATATGAGCTGGATTGTTATTACATGCATATTCCTTATTTGATTGTGGAACAATAAAGTTTAAAAATAAATAAATAAATAAAGTTATTGCTGCGCCATCTATCCTAAGTTACTGTACTAATCTTTTGTATGAAGAAACACCTCATTGAAATACATACATTTTCTGAACTGTCATCCTCATCAGGCATGTAGCCGAAATACATAGCTTCCGCACTGGAGTAGTTCATAATCATGTATCTCAGATTTTCTATTATAATATACCTGAAATTATAAAATTTATTGGCATACTTGAATTTACCGGGGTCCAGTGCTGCCCCCATTTTAAATTAATCGGACCTCTCGCTCACTCAGTGACGTTCGAAGTTCTTTCGTTGATCCATGATTAGTCGAATCTCTGAGTCGAATAGTCGAAATGACATTAGTCGGAGCGGATTTGCTTCGTAAATCCCTGAAGCATGCGGACCCAAAAATCTATATTATTTATGGCATACGTTCAAGATTCGCAATGTTATGACTGTGTGTGTGCCCTTCAAAGCTTAAAAATGACAGACGATCAAGCGCGGCGAAGTGATCCTAGTAGGCACCCAGTAGTTCATAAATAGTTTAAAGGGTTATCTAGGGCTTCACAAAGACAAAATTTTAAATGATATCTCCGTTTCCTTTAAAATTATTTATTTCTAAGTGGGGCAGCACTGGACCCCAGAAAATTCACGTATGGCTTTGAGGAACTTCGTTCAAAAAAAGCAGAAATAGGTACGATTATAACTTCTCACGTATTATCGTCAGTTTTGAGGAACCAGTCGGATTCATTTCGGTGATGATGGTAAACGTAATGGAACGCATCCTTGTCTCTGCCCCATGGATCGGTCTCGCTAGTGCTGAGAGCAATGGCAGGAAGATCCTTGTCTGAAAATCATTATTTGTTTATGGCTTGAAACTGCGTTACGCTACGCGAACGCCCGCGCGGTTCCATACATACAAAAGTGG
Source organism: Acrobasis repandana (assembly GCA_963576875.1). Taxonomy (NCBI): domain Eukaryota; kingdom Metazoa; phylum Arthropoda; class Insecta; order Lepidoptera; family Pyralidae; genus Acrobasis; species Acrobasis repandana. The sequence continues at coordinate 17,618,138 of OY756227.1, forward strand.
GCACGGGCGTTCGTCGCGTCACGTGGCCCCCAGGCCCCGCGCGTGCGTCCATCGCGGGGAGGTGGCTCCGCGTCCGCGCGACGGGGCCTCTCACGCGCGGGTGCACGCGTGCTGCGGTGTCCGCCAGCGGTTCGGGCTTATTTGTGAAATTTTATTAACAGGTTCGATAATTATTTAGATTTTTTTTGTCGATTCTGTTTTGGTTTTTTTTCAAAATGGCGGAGATATGGGGTTTTAAAACTTTAGGAAAAATCATATTTCAGCCATTTCGAAAAATTTTCAAATATACAATACAATACAATTCCATTATATCCCTTTATTGCACAAAAGTAAAAAACAGAACATAATTATCTTAAAAATTAGAAAATGCGCAAAAGGCGGCCTTATCGCTAAGCAATTTCTTCCAGGCAACCTCGTTTATATAGAAAAAAATGATGGGAAATTAGGTAGTGCGGGGTGGTCAATATAATAAACATACTTATATACAATAATTATAATAAACATACATTCATCTAATACTTAAATACATACATACAACTTACACAAAGAAAACATAACAAGACAAAATGAAGAAACTAAGTGGAAACAAGGGAAGGAAATTACCTTTCATAAGGATAGAAAATGCGATTTTACTTGGGATTTAAAGCTGGCTAGCGTTTGGGCGCGTCGGATAGTAAGTGGTAGTGAGTTCCATAGACGTACGGCTCGAACAGACAAAGATGTAATTAAACTTTTTTGTTACCCTTGTTTAAGCAACTTTTTTATCCGATTAACTGCAACGGGTTGGGGGTGAGTCGCCAGGTTTACAGCTCACAGACCCACTAGTTATAATCAGACGACCGACCGCCATACATATTTCTACGTAAGTAGTAATAAAGTATATTAAATTTTCTATCGACACGACTGTAAATGTAGGTATGCTTGTGAAAGCGCTAGTAATGCGTTCCGGCCTTAGATCATTTCTAAGGTTCCGGCCCACCGAGCTCCATTTTCAACGGTACAACCTGATCGAGTTAAGGGAACACATAAATGTTTCGGGGTCCAGTGCTGCCCCCATTTGAAATAAATTATTTCAGAAGAAACGGAGATATCATTTAAAACTTTGTCTTTATGAAGCCCTAGATAACCCTTCAAACTATTTTATGAACTAGTGTTTACAGTCGTGTTGATGGAAAATTATATACTGGACACTGGAGCCCGGAAAATGAGCGACCAAAGACGTCAGGTTCGCAGTTACCTCGATCAGGTTGTAATATTTATTTACCAGCCTTGTTGCTCATAAAGAGTAGTTTGTTACATCTGCTGCCCCAGGTTTCTTTAATCCGCTGGGACCGGTTCTGGTGGTGTTTCGCCGTCGTCATCACCAGGCAGACCACGCTGACCACTTCGGCGATATCGTTCGCCACTGTTCTATCCTCGCCTTTATTGACGTGCATTAGATCTGAAAATTTAACGGATTTTAATTCGACTACTCCAAAAAGAGTTTAATGTTTTTTAGGGTATGTCATATGTACCTACCTATGTGAGTTTCTTTCATCTTTAGTCATCATCATCAGGTCTTGTTTAGTCTCCACTGCAGGAGCACGACCCTCTATACTGCGAGAACCATATATTAGCCAGAGCAGTCAGAGGATTTGGCCAACAGTCTCCACGTTTTAGGCTGCAGAGCGTGCCAAAGAAATTTACATACATAGATACTATTACACTCGAAAAACATTACCCTCCTTCTGGCGCAGTCGGGAAATAAAAAATGAGATAATGTGTATGTTTTTACCGAATTTTACATCTATGCATTTAAAATATTGACCTGTAATATATCTAACAACAAAGCCGACCCGAAGCAATTAAGTATATCGGCTTCCCTCAACCAATTCATCTTATATTCGATTTTACCGCCCGGCTGTGCCGATTAATGCCCGAATAAGTGTAACCCTTAGACGCAGCCCCGCATGTAGACGTTTTTATAAGAAAGCGAATATTCTGAATATGATGTCTACCCCCTCTCAGACCTGGATTATCCATAAGGCGGATTAGGCAACTGCCTAGGGCAGTAGCAGTGCCCCGTATCAACTAACATAATATTTCTATCTCTAATGTGGGGGCCCCTTTCTTGCGGAGGTCCGGGGCAGTGGCCCCGCCTGCCCTCCCCCAAATCCGGCCCTGGCCCTGTGACAGACAGACAGACAGCGGATCCTCAGTAATAGGGTCCCGTTGGCACTCTTTTGGTACGGAACCCTAAAAAAGTAGGTTCAAATAATATAATTTTTTGACAAGTGGTGAATTTACTCCAAATGTTTTTGATTTATAAATGGGAAGGTTACACTGGTGGTGAGTTTACAACAACCCGAATATCCTACAGGCGGCAAATGTGTAGATCCACCACTAGTGGCGGCAAAATATGAATAGCTTACTGGCGGCAAATGTGTAGATCCACCACTAGTGGCGGCAAAATATGAATAGCCTACTGGCAGCAAATGTGTAAATCCACCACTAGTGGCGGCAAATGTGTAAATCCACCGCTGGTGGCGGCAAAATATTAATAAATACTTTTAAACTATCGCGTTGCATTATTATTAAATTAATGCATACTGGAAGTGTGACACTGTGAGTGTAGTGTGTGACAGTAGTTGGAGAATGAACAATATGACGGTGGACGAACATCGTTCATCATCATCATCATCTCTGTTTCAGTCAGGCCGGGCTGGGACCACGTTCGTTGAAATCCGGACGAAACGTCAGCAAAATAAATAAATAAAAGGTCGTTTCGCGGTAATTCTTATATGTATTAATTTAATAAAATATGAATAGCCTACTAGCAGCAAATGTGTAAATCCACCGCTAGTGGGTGCAAAATATGAATAGGTCACTGGCAACAAATTGTAAATCCGACACTGCGTTCAGATGTATGAGTCATTGATTAAGCATAGACTTTTGTCAATTTTTTTCAGTACTTACAGTCAATCCAATGAATGATTGGCGGCCATGACACCGGGTAGGTCCAGTTGTCTAACTCAGAATCTATAGGTATCCAGTTGTCTCGGCAATATCTAAAGGCACGACTTTCTGGAATGTAGTATTTACATATTTCAGTTTAAGGTTTAAAATCAGATCCAGTCATCCTCATACTAAACAAGAACAGCCAAAAAAGTACGGAAGAAATTATTTACTTTGTACATTGGCCAAATGTAGGTACCCCCGACATGCAGGGTCTAATCAAATTTACTGAAACTATATAAAGGATAGATTCAGACCATGATACTGAACAACTTTCGTCTTGAAACATATATAGAAATATGAAAAATATTTGGTCTTTCGTCATCATCTTCCGTACTTTTTCCCATGTCGGCGCATTTCCTTCTATCATCCGTCATTATCTTATTATTATAATATCTTTACGCATTTCCTTCATCCATCTCTTTAGTCTTCCCCTACCTTTAATTATGTCCGTTTACCTTTATATTAAGGCCGTACCTGAATTTTCCGGGGTCCAGTGCTGCCCCCATTTGAAATAAATCATTTCAAAGAAAACGGGGACATCATTTAAAATTTTGCTGCTACCAAGTCCTAGATAACCCTGCAAAGTATTTTATGAACTACTGTTTACAGTTTAAAGTGAGAACGTTAAGCTTTACTACGCACATTAGCCAAAAGTGGCCGTTTTTCGCAAATGTGCGTAGTAAAGCTTAACGTTCTTAATATAAACTGTAAACAGTAGTTTATAAAATACTTTGAAAGGTTATCTAGGACTTGATAATAGCAAAATTTTAAATAATGTCTCCGTTTTCTTTGAAATGATTTATTTTAAATGGGGGCAGCACTGGACCCCGGAAAATTCAGGTACGGCCTTAATGGCGTTTCTCGTTAGTGTGCCCCTAGCATTAGAAGTTTATAAAACGTGTAATTGACATATGCGTAATAAATCGAATCACGGGCTATACTAGATCACTATACCTAGTATAATGATATTATAATTGATTAGGTACTAAGAGTAGGTAATTAATTAAGTCCTAAGGGAACCCTTACCGGCTTCTTTATCTGTTTCGTTATTTGAACCACCCCTGAAAAAAAATTGATTTGCGATAATTAAAATAATGTGTTTTTGCAGTTAAAAAACACACACGGTGAGTGCTTTTAGCTATTATTAACGTGTAACATTTATAAAGAATGCGACTTCAGTTTCTGGTCTGCTTCGTCCTTTTAAAGGCACACTTTCTGAATGCAAATGCTTAATTCATTCAATTCCGGAGGTTCTGGGTTCGATCCCCAGCCAGGGCAAGTCGGAAAATGGCCATTTTCAAATTGTCCTGGGTCTTGGGTGTTTATCTATATATGTATTTATCATAAAAAATCGCAATTTTGGATTTTTACAATTTTCAATATACCACTAGCAAAGATAATATAATTACTAACGTACTAGTGTCACTCGCAGAATTAAAGCCGTTTAGGCTGCAGAGCGTGCCAAAGAAATTTACATATTATATACATTCACTCGAAAAACATAACCCTCCTTTTGGCGCAGTCGGATAAAGCGAAGAGCTACAAGGTATTTTACAGATTGCACAAACTTTTCGGTTTCTTTTTTCTGCCATTAGAAACAGATGAACGCAAACGTAACGAATTATATCCCTGGTTGACTGGCTGGCAGAGAACGCTTTTAGCATCAGATTTTTCTTTACAAATGTAGCGACATGTCAAATTTCGGCAAAATTTTGTAATTTCAAAGAAATTTCTTTTACATATCTACACTAATATTATAAAGAGGAAAGATTTGTACCTATTTTTGTATGTTTGTATTTTTGTAATGAATAGGCTCAAAAAGTACTGGGCCGATTTATAAAATTCTTTCACCGTTGGAAAGCTACACTATCCCCGAGTGACATAGGCTATGTGTGTACCACGGGCGAAGCCGGGGTGGACTGCAAGTCTAGGCATAAAGTATTTACAGTTAGGTTTTCACATACTTAGTGTAATCCCAATTCCAATCCGAACTATTATAATAAATGCGAAAGTGAGTTTGTATAAGTATTTGTTTGTTTGTTTGTTACCTCTATCTCTATCTATTGGACCGATCTACTTGAAAATTCTCATACACATAGGAGTACTGAGAAGGACATAGGGTACCTTTCATCCCGGAAAAAAGGAATGCTCCCGTGGGATTTGGGATACGCGAGCGAAGCCGCGGGCAAAAGCTAGTATATCATATTCTAGAAAATTTCTACAACTTCATATTTTTTTTCAAGTTCATAATTTGACTGTAGAAAACCAGTTATATGTACTAGATATATAAAATTCCATAAAATTTACAAAACACTGCCGAAATCTGACATGTAATTTTAAAAAAAAGTAGACTACGATAGTATGGACAAGTCGAGGGTATCTAACTAAGACTCATAAGTCCGCCAATACGCTATTTTGCAACAAGTCAAATCAGATACTTTTTTCTTAACGTCAATTCAATTCAATTCAATTCAAAATATCTATATTATTATTGTGGCGTATCGGACCTGCCGTACGCCAACCTTCTTTGTAAATAATCTCATAGAGATGACGACATCGTCGAGCGCACGTCTAACAGTGCGCGCGCATGGATGGCCCCTTCATATCGAACCTGTCAAATCGGCCGTCACGGAAAATTCCCTTGCATATATTTTATTAATTATTTTATATCAAAACAGTGCAATAACTCATTGTTAATATATAAATAAATACATAGCAGCATACCAAATACTTTCACTGCTATATTGGTGACCCCGACGTGATTTGAACACGCAACCGTACTTCGCGAAGATGGAAAAGGATGAAAATTTTGGAATCCCAACGGCCGAACCAACTCAAGGTACATTTCAACAAACATTTAAAGTCGGCGTCAAAATTCCGCCATTCTGGCCTGACCGCCCAAACCTATGGTTCGCACAATTAGAATCAATTCATATTAGCCGGTATAACAGCCGATACTACCAAATTTTATACTGCGTGTAGTTACTTAGAACATCAGTATGCCGTTGAAGTCGCAGATGTCATTGAGAACCCGCCCAAAGAGAATAAATACGAAACGCTCAAGAGAGAGTTGGTGAAGCGTATGTCAGCCCCAAGAGAGGAAAAAATCTTACAGTTCCTGAATAAAGAAGAAATGGGCAATCGAAAACCTTCGCAGTTTTTAAGGCACTTAAGACATCTGGCGGGCCCTCAAATCTCAGACGAATTTATACGCACGGTATGGTGTAATGGCTTACCTTCGCAAATACAGCCAATTATTGCGTCGCAGACCGACTCACCACTAGAGAAATTAGCTGATTTGGCTGATAAAGTAATCGCTATCGCCTCGCCCGCTTCCCAGGTATGTGACGTCAGACCAACAACTTCTTCAGCTGACCCGTATTTAGGTATAATGGAGAGTATGGCCAAGCAAATAGAGGAGCTGCGCAGTCAAGTACAGCAGCTAGCCACGCGAGAGAGTCGGCCCAACTTCAGACGATATCGGTCTAGTTCGCGATCCCGGTCACGTGGTAATGGCCTATGTTTTTACCACCGCAAGTTTGGTGCTGCGGCCTTCAAATGCACAACGCCCTGCGCATATAAAAAGCCGGAAAACTCCAGCGGCAGCCACTAGTGGCGGCAAATGACTGCCCGCAAGGAAACGGCCGCCTTTTCGTCGTCGACAGGAAGACCCGGGTAGAGTACCTCATTGATACAGGATCTGACCTCTGCGTATTCCCCAAATCGATGGCCAAAGGGTTCCGTCCTCGTACTACGTATGAGCTGTATGCAGCGAACAACACCCGTATTAATACGTACGGATTTCTGGATTTGTGCCTTGATCTTGGCCTGCGTAGAGACTTCCGCTGGCGCTTCATCGTGGCTGAGGTATCCAGGCCCATCATAGGAGTTGACTTCTTACAGCACTACAATCTTCTGGTAGACTGCCGACAACATCGACTGGTTGACGGACTCACAACGCTTTGGATTCAGTCCCATGTCGTCACAGCACTTCGCCAGAGACCGAAGCAGTCAAGACCATCAGCGGTGACTCCAAATACCTGGACTTGCTGAAGCAGTACCCAACCCTCACCGCGCCAGCAGGTAGGCCCACAGAACCCAAGCACAATACTAAACATCACATCCGCACGACTCCAGGACCTCCAGTGGCAGCTCGTCCTCGCAGATTGGCCCCTGATCGCCTAAAAATCGCAAAGCAGGAGTTTGATGCTATGTTGCAGAATGGAACAGCACGACGTTCGGAAAGCTCATGGTCGTCCCCACTCCATCTCGCTCGTAAGAAAGACGATGGCTGGCGCCCATGCGGTGATTACCGTGCTCTCAATGCGAGAACAATTGCAGACCGCTACCCAATTAGGCACATCAACGACTTCACTTACCAGCTGTCAGGTGCCAAGATCTTCTCGAAAATTGACATGATCAAGGCGTATAATCAGATCCCAGTCGAAGAAGCTGATATTTCGAAAAATGCCATCACAACACCGTTCGGGCTCTTCGAATTTCCGTACATGACATTTGGTCTACGAAACGCAGCTCAAACCTTTCAAAGGTTCATCGATGAAGTACTGCAAGGCTTGGATTTCGCGTACGGATATTTGGACGACACCTTGATCTTTAGCAGGTCTGAAGAGGAACACCTCCAACACCTGGAAATCTTGTTCGAGCGTTTCAAGGACTACGGCTTACTGATTAACGTGTCCAAGTGCGTTTTTGGCGTTGAGGAAATACAGTTCCTAGGATATTCTGTTTCCACAGATGGTATCAAGCCCTTAACAGAAAAGGTAGAAAGTATACAAGCCTATCCTCCTCCGTCAACAGCTAAACAACTTCGACGTTTCTTGGGCATGTTCAATTACTATCGCAGATTCGTACCAAAAGCTGCTGAACTTCAAGCACCGCTCGACAAAGCCCTCACTGGCAATATCAAAGGAGCTACTCCCATTAACATGACGGAAGAAATGTTATCAGCTTTCAACGCTTGCAAAAACTGCCTATCTCAAGCTGCACTTCTTGCACATCCAGATGTCAACAAAGAACTGGCATTGTTCACTGATACATCTGACGGAGCCATTGGTGCAGTTTTGCAGCAGAACAACAACGGCAGCTGGGAGCCTCTCGGTTTCTTTTCCCGCAAACTTTCGTTATCACAAAAGAAGTATAGCCCATATGATCGAGAGTTGTTGGCTATTTACGAAGGCATCCGATACTTCAAGTACATGCTGGAAGCTAGAGTGTTCACGGTTTACACAGATCATAAACCCATCACATTCGCTTTCACCACCAAAAGAGACGGATGCTCACCCAGACAGTTCAGATACCTCGATTACATTTCACAATTCACCACTGACATCAAATTCATATCCGGTTCTGACAATGTCGTCGCTGACGCTATGTCCCGCATTGAACAAATTTCATCTTTCATCAACTTCGCAGATCTTGCAAGAGATCAGGAGCAAGACCCTGAACTGCAAGACCTGTTAAGGCAGAAATCATCCCTCATCCTCAAGAAACTGCCTGAGAACAATTTATACTGCGACATCTCATTAAATCACCCACGTCCATACCTAACCCCTTCCTACCGCAGGAAAGTCTTCGAGAAGATGCACGGTTTGAGCCACCCCGGAACCAAGGCAACCGCTCAACTCATCGCCGAACGCTTCATTTGGCCGGGGTTGCGCAAGGACTGCACCCGCTGGACTCAGCAATGCACAGATTGCCAACGAAGCAAGATCTCCCGTCATCTCTCTTCCCCTTTTCAAACTTTTCCTGTACCTTCAGAACGTTTTTCCCACGTTCATCTTGATCTCATTGGTCCTTTATCCTTTTCCAAAGGGTATAAATATTGCCTCACCGTCGTCGACCGTTTTTCCCGCTGGCCTGACGCCTATCCCCTGGCGGACATCACTGCAGAAACTTGTGCCAGTGCCTTTTTATCCAACTGGATATCGCGCCATGGTTGTCCTTCCACCATCACTACCGACAGAGGACAGCAGTTCCAGTCACACCTATTTCAAGCCATTTCGCGACTGATTGGTGCAGAACATCGCCCCACCACTGCCTACCATGCGCAGTGCAATGGACTGGTGGAGCGTCTCCATCGCCAGCTGAAGGCAGCCATCATGTGCCACAACAACCCGCAGTGGACAGAAACCCTCCCTCTTGTGCTGTTGGGCATACGAGCAGCTTGGAAGGAGGACCTCGGCGCGTCGGCTGCTGAGATGGTCTACGGCGAGCCTCTGAGACTACCTGGACAATTCTTTACTCCATCTTCAGCCAGTCATCTGGATCCTGTGGACTACGTGTCACGCCTAAGGAAACACATGGCTGGATTGTCTCCTGTGCCTACATCAAATCACGGCAACAAAACTTTCTACGTGCCAAAGGACATACATACGTCGGATTACGTATTTCTACGCCGGGGCCCTGAAAGACGAGCCCTTGAATCGCCATACGTCGGCCCATATAAGGTACTGCACAGAGGAGCCAAAGCCTACAAAATTGAAGTCCAGGGCAAAGAAATTACTGTCACTGTAGACAGACTGAAGCCAGCGTATCTTACTTTAGATGATAATAAAACTTCAAACAAGACAACCGTCCATCCTTCTTCAGCACCTGAAGAAAAGGATCCTCCACGGACAAGGAGCGGACGTGTAGTCAGATTCCCCGCTCATCTTCAACACTATCGACCGTGAACCGGTCTCAGCGGGGGAGTAATGTGGCGTATCGGACCTGCCGTACGCCAACCTTCTTTGTAAATAATCTCATAGAGATGACGACATCGTCGAGCGCACGTCTAACAGTGCGCGCGCATGGATGGCCCCTTCATATCGAACCTGTCAAATCGGTCGTCACGGAAAATTCCCTTGCATATATTTTATTAATTATTTTATATCAAAACAGTGCAATAACTCATTGTTAATATATAAATAAATACATAGCAGCATACCAAATACTTTCACTGCTATATTATCATAGGATATTTATAATATCTCTTAATAATATTCACTTTGTTTTGTTTTGCACAAATGTTGACGTCAAATCGTTACTTACAGCTCAGTGAACTCGTATAGATTTGTCACCAGAAGCTCCCTGAAAGCAATCAAAGGCCTACACCAACCTTTGATTGTAACTTGTTAAGAAAAAAGAATTTCCCACGTTTTATTAACTTGTTCCTGGCTAAATACGCAGGAGCGTCAAACTATTAATTAAAAAAAAAAAAAGTTTACGCCGCTTCCTAGGCGCAAGTGCAGAAGAAGCGGCAACAAACTGCACTGCACGTTTTCTCCAAAGACGTCAACTAACTTAAAACTTGAAATTATTTAGTTATATGGATGCACTGTCAAAAACAAACATTTCCTATGGGATTTGTATGAAATATCGATTTATGACGTCACAGTTCCTTGGAGTCAAATAGCGCTCTTAATATCCGTTTTTCTGCGTTAATAAATCTAAATCACGTTCAAAGTGGATGTAATCAATGACAAGTGGCATTATTGTGTGACGTTTTATTATTAAGAAGTACACGTAACCGAAGGGCATGTATGAAGAGGTTGATGAGTGTAGATGAAGCGAAAGAGGTCTGTCAAGATCGTAGCAAGTGGAGGTCCATAGTCTCTGCCCACCCCTGTGGGAAACAGGCGTGATAGTATGTATGTTTTATTCTATTATCAGTACCGAATAATTTATTTTGCTTCATCACGCGCTCAGCTTGCATGGCTCCCTATTCCCTTACGTCGTAATGCTAAAATACTCTCATTGCTATTTTCTATCTTGAACAATCCGCACTCCCCTAGCTATCTTAAATCTAAATTCAACCCTCTCAGTTCCACTCACTCTCGTTCACTTCGCTCCTCTAGCACTCTCATCCTTAGTTTTCCTCCTCATCGTTCTACCTTCATGGACAAGTCTTTTCAAGTCCAGGCTATTCGGCTATGGAATGCCCTTCCGGAGTCTATAAGAAGAGCTCCCAGTCGTTTGGCTTTTAAGCGAGCGGTACATAAAATTTTCCTCCAGCAGTCCTAGTCCCAGTCATCCTGATTATATTTATTAGTATTTATATTTATGTATTTATCTATTGTATCTTAAGCATGGTAGTATATATGTATAGTTATTATATGTTTAAAAATATATTTGTGTATATGTCTTTTTGATTATATATATTTTATTTATATTAAGTTTGCTTATTTTTGTGAATTTATTACGACAGCCACACATATTTTCTGCTTGGTCTAATGGTTGACCGGGAGAGAATGCCATATGGCATTAGGTCCGCCACTTGTACGTTTATTTTATTGTGCAATAAAGAATAAATAAATAAATAAAAAAATATTTTTGACTCAGTGAAATAACCAATTGGAAGACAATTTGTATTGTAAAACAATAAAGTTTAATTGAATAAAGAAATAAATGATCATGGTATGTCCTTACCACAAAAATCGACCATTTTGCACCGTAATAAGAGCGACGGCTAAGAACACACCGATGATGTACCCCGCAAACCAGTATTTAAAGAGTTTTAGCGAACAATTCTTTAGCAACATGTTCTTTCGCTGTTTAAAGATCGTTAACTACCGTAATCTAAAATTAATCAATTTTAATGTCTTAAGTATTAAAATTGATTAATTTAAGATATCGTATAAAATTAATTGGGTATAGAGTTTTTAACTAAAACTTAAATTGCGTTTTAGTATCATTGACTTAGAAAATACCTACATGGTCTAACATATACTGAAACTATGTTAAGAGTGAATTCAGTCAATGATACTGAACAACTTTTCCCAATGAACATATTATATCGAAATGTGAAAAATAATGTTTGGCCTTCCATACAAGTTTGAGCCGTGTGGTTCCCGTCAGAGTAGAATAGAACCACTCCTAGTCTTTTCCTGTGGATGTTGTAGAAGGCGAGCTTTGTTTAGCACAAGCTAAACAAAGCTTATAAACATCAATGAGACCTCTCCATCCCATCTGGCCAGCGTGGAGAGTGTAGGCCAAATCCTCTGACTGCTCTGACTAATATATGGCTGGCAGTACAGAGAGGGTCGCGCTCCTGCAGTGGAGACTAAAAAAGACCTGATCATGACAAGTTTACCGATCAGCTGATCCGAGTTTAACTGCGAAGCAAAAATTTTCTATATACCTAACTACATATATATAGTTGTGGGCAGTATCATGAACTGAATCCCCTTATATAAGTATATAATAGTTTCAGTATATTTTGTTAGACGTTGTATACAGGGTCCAACAAAATATACTGTAACTATTTTAAGGGTGGATTCAGTCCATGATACTGAACAACTTTCTCCAAGGAATATATACCTACCGAAATATGAAAAATAATTTTTGACCTCCCATACAAGTTGACCGATAGCTGATCCGAGTTTGTAGAGAAAGCCAATAATTATTTTTCATATTTCGACATATGTTCCTTGTGGAAAGTTGTATAGTATCATGGACACGTTATATAGGTATGTCGTTTGCTAATCTTGATTTGGCTGCATAATAACCATGAACGTCAAGATGACGGGATCACTGCTTGTTTTAAACAGCCTTTCCTATCTTTTTGTAATACTCATTTGGTACCTTTTGATACCTATAATAATAATTTTGGTACCTCCTTAGTTTGGAAGGTATTGAAGGTCCAGCCAGACTGATCCCGCTATTTTGACGCATCAAGATGACGGGATCAAGCTGTTACCACAAAACTACTTATCATTACTCTGTTATTTAATACTCATTTAATACCTCCGAAAAGTCTTGTAACATTGCTTGAATAAATTATAGATTTTTTGTTATTTATTTTTAATTTTTTTATGGCTTTTACAAAAACTACTTACTAGATCTCGTTCAAACCAATTTTCGGTGGAAGTTTGCATGGTAATGTACATCATATATTTTTTTTAGTTTTATCATTCTCCTATTTTAGAAGTTGCAGGGGGGAGGGGGGCAACATTTTACCACCTTGGAAGTGTCTCTCGTGCAAACTATTCAGTTTAGAAAAAAATGATATTAAAAACCTGTATGGGGAACCCCCAAAATTTATTGTTTTCTATTTTTGTGTAAACATCCTAATGCGGTTCACAGAATACATCTACATACTTACCAATTTTTAACAGAAAACTATTCTTATTATTATTGTTCTTATAGTTTCGGAAAAAAGTGGCTGTGACATACGGACTTACAGACAGACAGACAGACATGACGAATCTATAAGGGTTCCGTTTTTTGCCATTTGACTACGGAACCCTAAAAAGCTCTTTCATTTGATATGTCACACGATATAGTTCACAAAACTTTTTTTAATGTATAATTTAACTCACAAGTGTCGCCTTTTTTTAAATTTATTCACGTTTACGTTTTACTTCCGTCTTTGGGTCACTAACTTACATATGTGTACCATATTTCAACTCAATCGGTTCAGTAGTTTCGTGGGAGGGAATGGTCCTGGCTGTGACCGACGGTCAGCCAGGCTTAAAAGGGTTCCGGTACGGAACCGTTATTGGATCGCTCGCTTAAAAAGCAAAAAGTAATAAAACTCTGTAAAATATGTGTACCTATTGGTAAATTGCAAAGTTTTTTACAAAAAATATGCATGGAATAATCAGTATCAATCACTACGTTAAATAAAACGCAAGTATGGTTTCATAATCATAATGTTGTAGGTAGTAAAATCTATTGTAAAATGTTAAAACATTCCTCTATTTTCATAACTGTACGGATAGGTAAGATGGAGAACTGTTTTCAAAATAATGTAACATACTCTGGTCACTATTTGATGTAGACAGATGAGCTCGGTGTTTTTCTTAAGTAACATAAAGGAAAGATGTTTTCTTTGATAGATTTCAGTGTGATGATGCTGTTGATACAAACAATACTGTAAGTACCTACCTAATATTTCTTATTTTTATTTTTTAAGGTGAAGGTATAGGCAAATGGCCTTGAAGTGTGAAATAAATTGTTAACTCGTAAATATGGTGATAATTTCCATATTGCTCTTCGTCATGCACTAGATAGCCCTTTAAACTATTTTATGAACTGCCGTTGAAACTATTATTGGTGATCCGTCTAGCTTTAAAACTTGCCGTGGACACTTTTGGCGTAGGCAAGTTTTAAAGCTAGACTGACTAATGTAAATACTTTCAACGGTGGTTCATAAAATAATTTAAAGGGATATCTAGTACATGACGAAGAGCAATATGGAAATTATCTCCATATTTACGAGTTAACAATTTATTTCAAATGAGGGCGCCACTTCAAGGCCGTTTGCCTATACCTTCACATTAATGAGTACTTAACTAAAATTTACAATCGATCTCTAAAATAAAACAAACTCACTAACCACCTCTCTTTTTAACGACTTAAAAAAAAGGAGGAGGAGATTATCAATTCGTCGGAATCTGTTTAGGGTTCCGTAGCCAAATGGCAAAAAACGGAACCCTTATAGATTCGTCATGTCTGTCTGTCCGTCCGTATGTCACAGCAAACTTTTTTTATGTATGCTTCCTGATTACTTTAAGACGCCTGGACAGATTTGGAAAATTCTTTAAGGGTATACTTTTCAGGTGGTCCCATTAAAGTTATATTCAAATCGGTTAGGTGGTTGGTTTTTTAAACGAAAATGACAAGAAAAATATGTCTTCTAAGTATACATTTGTTTAAATATTAAGCTTTTCTGGTATTGAAAACTGTTTTTTGTTTTGAATAAATATCAATAAAATTATTGTAACTTATCTTTAATTTGGCATTTACTTAAATTTAAATGATTGTTGGCCTAATGATTAAAGGCTTACCCTAACTCCTCTCTTTTCATATCAGTTTATGGTATTGGTTAGCCAGATTACCAATAAAAAGGTCGCATCCGTCATACTGATCGGACTTTCTGCGTAGCAAGTGATTGTTTCGGCAGGTTTCTATAATAAAGTCCAGGGCCATCTATTTTCTTTCAGTGTATCAACAGAGCAATCGCTGGATTTGCAACAGCTATTCCACCCTATTCGTCTTCTCGGCTCAGTTCCAATCACTGCTAAAATAAACAAGGAGAAAGAAGAGATAGAAATAAGATCTGATCCTATTCGTGTCAATACGTTTGCTTCGTCTGTCCAGACAGAGAGTATAAAAGATCAGGAAAATCTTGAATTGAACTCCGAACTTAAAAGTATGGCCATTCAAAGCCCAGACATTACAGCAACAGATATCAATGATTTAACAAATCAACAAGAACTACAACGGTTATCTGTTTATGAATCCTCAAACGAACAAAAGTATGAAACAGACCAGGAAAGTCAAGAAGGGATATCCATACCCAACTCTACTATCGCTGATACCTCAAACTACACCCTAAGTGAAGAAGGGATATTCATCCCCAACTCTACTATCGATGATACCTCAAACAACACCCTCTTCACCTCAGATAACTTAGACAACGCTATAATTGATCAACGACAAACAAAAAATGAATTGAGTCGTATTGTAGTTTTTGATTCCTCAAATAATACAGAAGAACCAGAAACTATTCAAGATGATGATGATGATCAACCAAATCAGATAAAGGGATTCCGTCGTATCTCAGTTTATGATACACCTGCAACGCGGAGAAAAAATGACCGTGCAAGCTTAAAAAAGATTGAAAAAGATCAAACATTTTTTAAAATGGACTTCCAACGTAACCCCTATTTTGACACCTCAGCCCAACAAAATAACGAAGAATATCAGGCAGACTTGGAAGATAGATTCAACTCTATTCCTGTTCCTGTTAATATATCTAATAACATAGTAAATAGAGAGAACCAGTTAAATCCGAAATATATATATACACGAAAAAAATTAACAAAAATTATTAATTTAAATAACAAACGTCGCCGTTATCCTCCTTTTTTAAAATCTGAAGAAAAACCAGCACAAGAAGATCATTTAGCACACTTAGGTGACGACACATCTGTGGCTGATGCATTGGCGAGTAAAGTCAAGGTGCTGTGCTGGGTGATGACATATCCTGCAGCACACGAAACCAGAGCCAGACATGTAAAAGAGACTTGGGGACAGAGATGCAATAAACTGCTGTTCATGAGCACGGAAGAAGGCAAGTAGTTTATAGGTTTAAGAAAAACATGTTAAACAATTTAAATCCTGTAAATCTTTTATAGGATTTTTAATGTTTATCAGTTTGTATTTTCGACGTCCCATACAAACTCGCGGTAATGGGTACCTTTATATATGTAGGTTTGCATGTAAGTATATCTCCCATATACAGATTTAACATTGCCTGCTTTGTCAGCCTAAAGAACAAATGTCGAAATTAAAAAAAATGCTCTCCACAGTGTTTTCTCTTTCCGCGATGGCCCAAGACTACGTCACGAAAGTCACGATGAGTGTTACCAGTGTTACCACTGATTGTTGTTTTCAGTAAATTTAAGGACTTTATCAAATAGTTAATAAATATAAAAGAAATGATACACACTTAACTATTTCGTATATCGTGTTTATTTCTAATAAATTTATATATTGAATTATTTTCTTTCTATATTTAAGGCGACGTGGGTTCACAATTAGCAATACTATGCGTGTTTTTGAAAAATCACTGCTATTAAACTACTACAGTTTATTCCTCAAAAAATTTACATAAAATTTTTAAGGATTTTCTACAGACATCCACAATAGCCAAAACACGATTAAGCATTTTTGGCTCGATAGAAAAAAATCACAAACATACCTCTAGAATTGCCTAAATTTGCCTTTATAATACGTATTACCATTTTATACAATCGCCTTTTTATATAAAAATTATACCAAAAAATGTATTATCTAAATATCTATCCGTTTTGGCTACAGAAAAAATTATAAATATAATACAAAAAATAATAATAAATAAAACACACTGAAATATTCGTCGAGAGCGAAGAAAAGCCCGGAGCCGTGCTCGACAATATTTCACAGTGTTTTATTTATTATTTTTTTTGTATTATCTTTATAATTTTTTCTGTAGCCAAAACGGATAGATATTTAGATAATACATTTTTTGGTATAATTTTTATATAAAAAAGTTATTGCATAATACATATTACTATTTTTAGTAATATGTATTATAAAGGCAAATTTAGAGGTATGTTTATGATTTTTTTCTATCGAGCCAAAAATGCTCAATCGTGTTTTGGCTAATGTGCGTATCTGTAAAAAATCCTTAAGATTTTTATGTAAATTTTTTGAGGAATAAACTGTAGTAGTTTAATTACAGTGATTTTTTAAAAACACTCACAGTTTTCTTGTTTTTGAACTGGCGGGGCCTTAAGAGCGAGGCTCTTGTCAGTGTCGTTGTTTGGTAAGAGACGCACACAATGACTAATTTTGGCATAGATAATGGAGTGGTTTGCCATTGCCTTCCCCAATTTACACACTAGTAAACTTAATGGTCACTGGTGTGCTGGTTTCCTGACGATGTTATTCTTCACCTTTTTATTTATTTATTTGATATCTTACAAGCACGAATCATTACAGGTCTGCACCATCGCATTATACTTTATACTACACAAAATACTTAATAAAATTATTATAACTATGAAAAGAAAAAAAAATTACATAACACATTAGTTACATTTAGAAAAATATTAATTCATTTCAATTTAATATTTACATATCTCATATGAGAGAATCATATTATTACTTAGTTCATAATTGCTTTGTTAAGTTAAATAAACCGGCCAAGTGCTAGTTAAACTCGCGTGGAGAGGGTTCCGTACGATTGATTGAATTCTTTTTCCTGTAACCTAAAAGCAATTAACTATATTTTGTATTTTTTTCAAAATTTTAGGCTCAGTAGTTTTGGAGATCAGGGGGGGGGGGATGGTCAATTTTCGTCTTCTTTCATGAATAAAATTAAAACAAAAATATATTTGAGATCCTCATAACGAGCCCTTTCATTTGATATATGACACAGTAAGGTTTGCAATTTTTTTTTTTAATTTCCTAATTTGTCCCCCGAAAATGACCCTTATTTAAAAAAAAAATTTGTTTACTTTGCACATATGTATTTGGGTCATAGGATTACAACATTCTACCAAATTTCACCTGATTCGGTCCAGTAGATTCGGAGCAAATTAGCTGTGACAGACGGACGGACAGACAGACGCACGAGTGATCCTATAAGGGTTCCGTTTTTTCATTTTTTGTACGGAACCCTAAAAATGCCCTTTGCTCGGGTAATTCAATCACACATAGTGGCAAAACTCCCAACTGATGACGTATTCTTGGGCCAATCTCGTGACCAGTTGTCACGGGAAGAGAATACCTTGTTATAATATGCCATGGCTCTCCATACAAACTTGAATCAGATGACGATCCAAATAACTTGCAAGGGAGCCATATTTTTTTTAATACCATGTAAGTACCTTGGGGAAAGTTCTTCAATATCATGGACTTCAGTACCTATATTTAAATAGACCCTGCCCTTATAATCATAGAGTACTTACTAATTAAAAATGGATACTTATGTGGATTGTTAAACTTCCTTCCTGTTTAATCTTTGATTCCAGACAACTCCTTACCAGCGGTGAAACTGCCAATGACCGAAGGTCGGGAGTACCTGTGGGGCAAAACAAAGGAGGCTTTTCGATACGTGTACGAAAAGCATCGGGAAGATGCCGACTGGTTTCTCAAGGCAGACGATGACACGTAAGTCTGGATGCATACTCGTAAGTAATTTTTAAGGTATAATTAATTCGGCATAATGGTTATAAACATTATCTTTCTTTGAGATGTCTGCAATTTAGGCATCTTGTGTGGTGTGACTGATTACCAGTGATCGGCATAGGCCGTGCTACATCGGGGGATTACTTACCGAAAGTGACGTTAGTAATTATATTATCTTTTCCGAAATTCGGCATTTCCAAACAAAAGTGTGCAGCCGCTCGGGCGATTTGTATGTGAATGTCGATTTATCTGTTATTTTAATTTAATTATACTTTAGTGATCTAGTATAGCCCGTGGTTCAATTTATTACGGGTATGTCCCTTCCACGTTGTATACTTATTACAACTAAAACAAGTTTTAATGACTTTTTAAATTAGTAAAGTGTATTCAACACTTTATATTAACAAGGAGTCAGTTGCCTAAAGAATATTACTTTTTAAACAAAAAAGCGACTTAAATTGCTGGTCTTCTTCACCAGTTCCTCTTCACCAAAACTCAACTTTCTGAATGAAAATACTTGATTTCTTAATAAAAACGTCCAAATTACTATAATGTGGGTTTTCGATGCATTTGCTGATGATATTTCTCGAGGATCCCATCATCAAATCTTTACCTGGTGACCTTTCAAACAAACGATTTTCTACAAAAACGGAGCAGTTATGGGGAAACATACATAAAATAACATATTACATTAAAAAACACATTCGAATTGAGAAGCTCCTCCTTTTTTGAAGTCGCTTAAAATATATATACATACGAGTAAATAGAAATAAATAATAAACATTGAAGTTACCTTCCAACTCACAGGGCTGGTACAAAATATTTTTTTTCTACAATTTTTTATTAAATGAACGTGTCTTTGCAAGGGTGTGTATCTTTTTTCAGGTATGTGGTGGTGGAAAACCTTCGATACCTGTTAGCTGATTACGATCCTAGCAAACCAATGTATTTTGGACACCGCTTTAAACGTTATTCGCCACAGGTTTGTTTAAAGATTGCGTACGAATGTAGTATGTAATTCACTTTTCTATTGACATAATGACATAGTGCAGTGTGACAGATAGTTAGGATGTAGGTTAAATTAGTGCTACCTATGTAGGTATTAATTGCTTGCTACATCACAGAATAAGAACCAGTATTCACGAACAGTCTCACTCAGCATAGAAATTTAAAAAAAAATCTGCTCAGGTTTCCAATATGGTTTAATTTAGCTCACGTCAGAATTCAGCACCTTTTCGTTTAGATACCTAAACATCCATTGCAGGGCAATTTTATTCTTATTACCTGGACAAACGATTCATATAACTGAATTTACCACTCCGAGGGGCCGCTGTGCGCATAGTAATAATGTAGGTTGTTTTGAATAAAAGTGCTTTATAAGGAGACTAGCGCCATCTGCGTGTGATCTCCACAAACACGGGCAAAATTATCGATTCATCGATTTCCCGTGCGGGGATTGTCTTTGCCCGACCAGAAAAATATTCATTGTCTTTTGTGTCAAAGTCTCAACTTGTCTTTACGTCAAAATAATGGACTTGCTTTTGGTGAAGAAAAAATGTAACTGGGTGTGGCAGCCGCGTGTTTTAGAAGCACTAAGTTTAAAATTTGATATACAAAATCGAAAGTTTCGTGAGAATTGTCGTTAATTGTTTGTGGCCAAGTTATTTGGAACGGCGGGGCGCCGAAATTGTTTGTATTGCGTAAGGAACATTGACTTGTATGATAATTGTGAACTGCGTGCCATGCGTCCTTATAAACTAGTTAAGTGAATAATAAAGAAGAACAAGAAACTTATTGTGTGGTCTTGAATTGGTGTTATAAGTACTACGTATTCATCTTGGGGCATGAGCTCATGTGGGGTTAGTTAGGGACCCAATTCTTCTCACCTACCTTGGGTCTATGAAGAGACCTGAGGCCGTCGCCAGCCCTGAGGAGGACCAGGGGATCGACGCGAAGGCCAGGCGAGGCTGCCTGAGGACCGCGGGGAGGCGGTGAGTTTTATAATTAGTATAACTACTTTTAATTAGAATTAAGTTCAACTCATAATTAGTTAAATTAGATTAAAATAGGTCCCTGTACCTATGTATGTACAGTATTTATATACAGTATGTATATACAGGGTGGTAGCAGACTGCGTAGGTTGTATGTGTGTTTGTTCGTTGCCGTTGAGATTGTCGGACTCGTACCAAGAGCGTAGTCACAAAATCTCTTGGTACCCAGAACGGAATCTTAGCTACTCTGCGCCCAACATTTTTGGTAGCAGAGCTTAGTTAGTAACATTTTTGGTAGCAGAGCGTAGTTGTTAACGGCTCTGATTACGGGCCCACATATTGTTTGTTTTTTTTTGGTTTGTTATTAAAGGTAGGGTAAACATTGCTTCCCAAGAAAATTTGAAATAAAATAATTTTGTTGTTTGTAATTAATACGTATTGGGCCGTCTCAATCATACTATTGGATAGTATTATATCTTGTTTGTTTGCCATTAATAAATACTAGTCCGTGTCAATTTTACTATTAGCTAGTATTTTGATTTGTTTGTTTGTATTTAAAAATTAAGAATTTTAGTTTGTGCCCTTGTCGGACTAGTATTATATCTTGTTTGTTTGCCCTTAATAAATACTAGTCCATGTCAATTTTACTATTAGATAGTATTTTGATTTGTTTGTTTGTATTTAAAATTAAGAATTTTAGTTTGTGTCCTTGTCGGACTAGTATTATATCTTGTTTGTTTACCATTAATAGATATTTGAGTCTGTGTCAATTTTACTATTAGATAGTACTTTGATTTGTTTATTTGTATTTAAAAATTAAGTATTTTGGTTTGTGCCCTTGTCGGACTTATTTATTCGGTTATTTAAATTTGGTTTGTTTTGTTCTTGTCTAACGCAATGTCGAAGATAACCTCCGCAAGGGCGACGCTCGCCAATGAACTAAGGTGGGCTGCGAGTGCCAGCGCACTCTTGTCCCGTACGGACAGGGACACTGCTATTCTGGAGCGAGCGGAACAGCTCCGTGCGAGATTGGCCAATACGGAAGCAGCCATGGCAGTGCTTACCGAAGGTGATTTGGACCCAGAGGTCTGGGCAGGCCATATCAAGGACTATGACCAGATTATGGCCTTTCACGATGATATCGTGGAGAAGGCCGGACACATCAGAGCGAGACAGGCGGGCGGTCCCGCCCCTCGCGCATCCGGTGGACCGAAAGGGCCAGCTGTAACTGGTCGGCTTCCCACCCTTCAGCTGTCCCACTTTGGGGGTAGGATGGAGGAGTGGGTGGCCTTTAAAAACATGTTCGAGTCGTTGGTCGACTCGAGACACGACCTAACGAAGGCGCAAAAAATGGCGTACCTTCTCTCAACCTTGGAGGATGAAGCGCGGTAGCTCATCCAGCACCTCCGTGTGGAGGATGACCAATATGACACGGCCTGGGAACTGCTTAATTCCCGTTACCAGAATGTTCGGCTGTTGGCCGACGCACATGCGGCGCAGCTGTTGGCCCTGCCTCGGGTGGCCAATCGGGCACAACTGCGCCTGCAATTACTAACGCCCGTTACAGTGGCCTGTAACGCGCTGCGTACGTTGGGACTACCGGTGGACCAGTGGTCATTTTTGTTGGTACACATTATCTTGGGCAAACTACCCAACGATATTCGCTCGCGTTTCGAACGCGAGAATGCTGAGCGGGACAGCAATACCCTACCTACTTTTTCCGACTTGTATAAGTTTTTGGAGTTTGAGGCTAGGGCCGCGGAGAGTTCCATGCCGGAACCAGCGCCATCTAGGGCGCCAGAACGCGGAGCCTCGAGCCCCTTATGGCGAGGGAAGTCCAGACAGGCGCAGCCACCGTCACCGCGTGGAATTGGTGCTCGGGTGGTTAATACAGCAGCAGTCGCGAGAGACGCGGACTGTCTGCAGTGTGGCCGGAAGGGTCACACCCTAACCCAATGTAGGGACTGGCAGCGGCTGCCAGTAGAGCAAAGGCGTCGCGTGGCGAGGCGACATGAATTGTGTTTTTGCTGCCTGGGTAGTCACTACGCGCGTGACTGCCGTTCTGCCAAGCCATGCAGTGCGTGCCATGGGCGGCACCACTTGATGCTCTGCATGAACCGGAGCGAGGTTGGCTCCCAGGCAAGGAGGCAGGGGTCCCCCATGGGCGGGGGCGCTCCTGCGCGAAGCCCTCCACCGTCGGACGGCGGACGTGGCTTCGCTCGTCGCACCCCCCCTCGGGATGGGGGTCGAGTGCCGGCGCGGGTCTCGGCGGTCCGGGATCCTGCGCCTACGGGGCATGGCCAGTATGTAGCTGGTCGGCCTTTGGATAGGGCCCCCATGGGCGGGGGCCCTAGAGCGGAAGTGAGAGGTGGGACACCTCCCTCCGCACCGGCTCCTACTCGGAGGACGGAGCCACAGCGGTTTTCCCCGCCGCTTCATGGGTACCCTCGACTGGAGTACCACCCGCCCTACGCTAGGTACGGCAGGGAAGCGGGTTATGCGCCCCCTCACATGGGGACGTGCACTCGCCCGATGTATTACCCGGGCCAGTGGCACCCCCCAGGTTGGGAGAGAGAGGGGAGCCCGTAGCTAGCTTGCTCCCTCAGTAGGACAGAACCGCGGACGGTTCTGCTCCCCACCGCGGTGGTCCGCGTATGGGGACATGGGGGGGAGGCGGTTACTATACGAGCCATGTTGTATTCGGGGGCTCAGAAAAGTTTGGTTACCACTCGAGTGGCACATACATTAGGCTTAGCCGTGGAGGACTCGCCTGTGCCACTTCTTGGAGTAGGTGGTGTAAAAGTGAAGTGTTTGACGGGACAGACACTTGTCACCTTTTCGTCTCTGAAATCCTCGACAATGAGGATCACGACTTCAGCTCTGGTAATGGATACCATTGCGGGTTGGCAGCCCACCACAGACATACCGCCAGACGCGTTGTCTATGGTGTCAGGCCTGGAATTGGCTGACCCATTTGTTACTCACCCCGCCCCAGTAGACTTGCTCCTGGGTTCGGACGTATTGGGTTGGATTTTATTGGGCACCCAGAAGGCTCTGGGTTCTTCTTCACTGGTGGCAGTGTCTACAATTTTTGGTTACGCCCTGATGGGCCCTGTCTTTGAACATGACTCAATGGAGGAGCCGACAGTTCTTGTGAATGCGTCTTTGGCCAAAACCATGCAAAGGTTTTGGGAGGTGGAGGAGCCACCTATGGTCTCAAGGATGGATCCGAACCACGCAGAATGTGAGGCCTTTTATCAGGCCAATACGGAAAGATTGTCTTCCGGTCGGTTGGTAACTAGGTTACCCTTTGTTGCTTCTCGTCCTAGCCTGGGGCATAGTAGGATGTTTGCGGAGAAACGACTGCTGTCCATGGAACGACGCATGCAGCGGGATCCCGTACTTCGTGATAAATATATATGATTTATGCGCGAGTACGAGGACTTGGGTCACATGTCTCCAGCTCGAGTTGATTAGAGCTCAACTGAGCATTACTTTCTGCCACACCATGCTGTTGTGAAGGCATCGACAGGCAAATTGAGAACTGTCTTTGATGGGTCAGCACCCAGCGCCGGAGCGCATTGTTGCATTGGGTTCGTGTCGTGCAGACCGAACGTTTTGAGTCGGAATTTCGTATTCTGCGCGAGGGGCGCGCTAAGTTGAAGGGCGCGGTCGCTCGTTTGAACCCTTTCATCGACTCAGATGGGCTTCTTCGGGTTGGTGGCCGGCTCCGGAAGGCGGGCCTTCCGTTTGGGAGTTGCCATCCTTTGTTATTGCCCAAGGGCGGACCCTTGGTGCAACTTTTGGTGTCTGATCGACACATTCGGAACGCTCATGCAGGGTGCAGTGCGTTGCTGGCTATTTTGCAGCGGGAATTTTGGATTTTGTCAGCCCGAAGAGCAGTGAAAGGTGTTTTGTTTCGATGCATCTTTTATTTGTTTTATTGATTGTATTTGTTTGTTTGGCTACCAAGGCTGTCCACTTGGAGGTGGTGTCAGCTTTGACTACGGAGGCCTTCGTCGCTGCGTTAGATCGTTTCGTGTCGCGTAGAGGTCTACCTTCACTCATTCGCTCCGACAATGGCACAAATTACAAGGGCACTGTAAATTATATTAAGGATGTTTGTGAATTTATTGATAAGAATTGTAATAGTTTAAGTCAAATTGCTGCCCAAAGGGGGGTAACATGGAGGTTCAGCCCCCCAAATTGCCCTCATTGGGGAGGGATTTTTGAAGCCGCTGTGAAATCGGCAAAGACCCACCTCCGCCGCACTTTAGGGGAAACAGCTCTAACGTTTGAAGAGCTGGCCACAGTATTTTGTAAAGTTGAGGCGGTCCTCAACTCTCGTCCTCTCTGTCCATTATCTCAGGACCCAAATGACTTGGAAGTCCTCACTCCTGGTCATTTTTTGGTGGGAGGGCCTTTGAATGCCCTACCCGAATACCCGTGGAAGGATGAACGTACATCGCGGTTGTCACGTTTTCAAATGTTACAGCAAATGAGCCAGAACTTTTGGGCTCGCTGGTCTCTTGAATATTTGCATTTGTTGCAACAAAGAGTGAAATGGACAGACAGGACTGAGCCACCCAGGGAGGGAGATTTGGTATTGTTAAAAGAGGCAAATCTGCCATCATTACTTTGGCGCCGAGGGCGCATTTTGCGTTTGATTTTTGGCGGAGACGGAACTCCGCGTGTGGCTGAGGTGTTGGTCGAGGGTTCGGTTCTTCGGAGAGCCGTATCCTCTCTCTCTCGCCTCCCCGTAGAGTAAGCTAGCGGTCTGCTTCTCAGACCGGGACGGGGGGATGTTTTGAATAAAAGTGCTTTGTAAGGAGACTAGCGCCATCTACGTGTGATCTCCACAAACA
Source organism: Acrobasis repandana (assembly GCA_963576875.1). NCBI lineage: Eukaryota > Metazoa > Arthropoda > Insecta > Lepidoptera > Pyralidae > Acrobasis > Acrobasis repandana. The sequence goes on from OY756227.1 coordinate 17,643,672, forward strand.
CGGGCAAAATTATCGATTCATCGATTTCCCGTGCGGGGATTGTCTTTGCCCGACCAGAAAAATATTCATTGTCTTTTGTGTCAAAGTCTCAACTTGTCTTTACGTCAAAATAATGGACTTGCTTTTGGTGAAGAAAAAATTTAACTGGGTGTGGCAGCCGCGTGTTTTAGAAGCACTAAGTTTGTAATTTGATATACAAAATCGAAAGTTTCGTGAGAATTGTCGTTAATTGTTTGTGGCCAAGTTATTCGGAACGGCGGGGCGCCGAAATTGTTTGTATTGTGTAAGGAACATTGACTTGTATGATAATTGTGAACCGCGTGCCATGCGTCCTTATAAACTAGTTAAGTGAATAATAAAGAAGAACAAGAAACTTATTGTGCGGTCTTGAATTGGTGTTATAAGTACTACGTATTCATCTTGGGGCATGAGCTCATGTGGGGTTAGTTAGGGACCCAATTCTTCTCACCTACCTTGGGTCTATGAAGAGACCTGAGGCCGTCGCCAGCCCTGAGGAGGACCAGGGGATCGACGCGAAGGCCAGGCGAGTCTGCCTGAGGACCGCGGGGAGGCGGTGAGTTTTATAATTAGTATAATTACTTTTAATTAGAATTAAGTTCAACTCATAATTAGTTAAATTAGATTAAAATAGGTCCCTGTACCTATGTATGTACAGTATTTATATACAGGGTGGTAGCAGACTGCGTAGGTTGTATGTGTGTTTGTTCGTTGCCGTTGAGATTGCCGGACTCGTACCAAGAGCGTAGTCACAAAATCTCTTGGTACCCAGAACGGAATCTTAGCTACTCTGCGCCCAACATTTTTGGTAGCAGAGCTTAGTTAGTAACATAGGTAGGTATATTTTCGGTACCTTAACTTGACACAGGCCTGCTACAATGTATGAGATGATAGCTCATATCAGGCCTGTGTCACTCCCCGTCCTCCATGTCATCAATTAAGTTAGAGTGCTACTGTATTCTCTTCCTGTGACAGCTGATCCAGCCCAAGAATACGTCATCAGTTGGGAATGTTGGTACCTTATATGATTGAATTACCGAGCAAAGTGCATTTTTATCTTGACAAACCAATTCTGAATCTCTCATCTGTAGGTATAATTTTAATATTTAATTAATATAGTTTTATGAATAAATATCGTGGGTAAGGACGCCAGGTTTACTTTCAGGAATATTTCCAAGATAAATCTAAATAAAATCGAAACCTCAAGGGCTAGAGAAATGAAAAATAGGTATTTTTAAAATCTATTGTTGTCGCGCTGTGCCCGAACTACAACCGAGCAAGTGCGATAGAGACATACTGCAGCTTGGACTGAAAATACCTATTAAAAGAACAGAAAATCAACGATTCTAAGTCCCCTGATTTCTTCTCCAAAACTTAACCAATATAAGTACTTTTTTCATTACGAATTAACAAAGACTTGATCGGTGTTATTTATTTTTAGTATTTGTTGTTATTGTGGTCATAGTAATACATAATTGGTGAAAATTTCAAGTGTCGGACCGACGGATAGACAGACGGACAGACGGACAGACAGCGGAGTTACATATCACTACAACAACACGAAATAATACATACTTTTTAGGGTTCCGTACCCGAAGGGTGCAAACGGGACCCTATTACTGAGACTCCGCTGTCTGTCTGTCTGTCTGTCCGTCTGTCCGTCTGTCCGTCTGTCTGTCCGTCTGTCTGTCCGTCTGTCCGTCTGTCCGTCTGTCCGTCTGTTACAGGTCTCTATCTCTTGAACCGTAATAGCTAGACACCTGCAATTATCACCGATTATGTATTACTGCGGCCGCTATAACAACAAATACTAAAAATAAAAAAGGTTAAAAATTAAAGGGGGTCGTCATACAAAAAGCGTGCTTTTTTTTCAGCGTTTTCAACTCGATCTGTCACAGGGCTCTATCTCTTGAAGCTTAATAGCTAGACACCTGAAATTTTCACGGATATTGTACTACTATGACCACTATAACAACAAATACTAAAAATAAGATAAAGTTAATAATAATTAAAGGGGGTCGTCATACAAGAAACGTGTTTCTTCAGCGTTTTAAAACATTGTACGGTGGTACGGAACCCTTCATGTACGAGTCCGACTCGCACTTGCCCGTTTATTTTTATAAAATAAAGAAGTAAAAAACTTATGCAACAAATGAGTGATGATATATTGTTATCAACCATACTACGGAACCGATTTCTATAGAATCAATCTGGAAGTATAACATTTTAAACAAAAATAATTTTTCATATGGGTCTAAATGACGGATTTCAGCAGACATAAACAATACAGCCTTTTTTTAAGTTGGTTAGAAATCATTGTTTTTCAGGGTTATATGAGCGGCGGCGCAGGATACGTTCTAAGTAGGGCTGCGCTTCAGAAATTTGTGACTGTGGCCTTGCATTCGCCAGATTTGTGCGAAAAAAACGACACTGGCGCGGAAGATGCGGAAATTGGTGAGACTACCTTCGACATGGGCGCCGGCAGAAGGGTACAAGGGGGTACACTTGCACCCCCTTGCAATCGAGCAAACAAGCGAACCACTAGCGTTTTTTTACAATTAAACATTGAAGCGTTATTGAACTCGTTATTGAATGTCAAACAAGTAAAAAAAAATATAAATAGCGATAAAAAGAACACGGAAAAGCACCCGCGGGTTATGCGGCAATTCTCATAAAATGAAGTAATGACTTTTAACCCGACTGCGGCAAAACCCAAAAGGAGGGTTATGTGTTTGACCTGTATGTATGTTCCCTAGCAAGTAACTACGAAACGGCTAAGCCGATTTAATAATAAATTATACGTGGTTAGATTCGTCTTAACCACTAGAGTGTCATAGACTCAGGTCATGGCGATTTTATTTCGTAAAAATTAAAATTATTCCCTTGTCAAAATTTTAGTTTTTAAAACTAGTTTAGTTTTATATTATCAGATAGTTTACCCGAAAGATTAGTTTTAAAAACTATGTCTTGTTATAATTTCAGCTAAATGCTTGTATAATGTCGGCGTAAAAGCGATGGATTCCCGGGACAAGGCCCTCCGCGGGCGATTCTATCCGTTCATGCCGCACGATCACATAACTTCGGAGATAGATAAAGAGTTTTGGTACTGGAGACTTAACTACTATTCTACAGAAGATGTAAGTAGATAGGTACCATTGTCAGGACCGGATTAACCATAATTCAGTATCATTATTATACCTACCTACGCAACTTCCTAGGGGCCCCCGCATAGACTGGGCGCCCAACGGCCCAAGCAATACGGATTTGGACTAAAAAAATATTTTTAACTCATCAGGTAGATATTTATATTAAAAAATATTGTATAGGTACGTACTTATTTTATCTTTTTGAAGGCAAATAATTACAAAGATACAGCGCATTTGAATTCCGCATGACGTAACAATCAATTACGATTTTCACTTAACGGTGACGTTAATCACACCACTCCAAAACTTCGACGCGCTGTATCGTTGTGAATTTTCGCTATTTTGATAAACCAAAAAATATTGGTCCATTATTTTTGGATAATCTAACTGACGACGGACTAAATAAAACACAATTTTTCAAATCCAGTCCACAAATCTATTCTTTCTAGGAGGCTCAAATACAGCTTGTAAGGCCGCAAAAGCAAAACTAAACATTATGTTTGTCTGTCCTCTTTCCCTCTATACCATGTTCAAGAGCTAGGGCTCAAACATGGTTAATCCGGTCCTGAGGAGCCTCCAGCATGCATTGCCTAGGGGCTAGGGGCTTACAGCCCTGACTACTGTCTTAATTATTTACCTGCATATTATAACGTCATGAGATGTTTGTAAAGAGATGTTTTTGCAATGATGTAGGGTTTATTTAAGTTCTAACTGTGAACACTTAAATAGCTACAATCATGCTTTTACTTTATTCTAATGCTAGTCTAATGCTTTTGTAATGCAATTAACATCTTCATTATCTATAATATTGCTAGTATAATGTTTCTGTAATGCGATTGGCAACTTCATTGACCGTTATAATGCTTCTTTAATGCGATTGGCAACCTTATTGACCACAATAGTGCTAAAATAATGCGCTCTAATAACTATTGTAAACCGATTTAAATCTTAAAGCCGTATAATTTGTGCCCTAATAAGCATTACAGTAGCCGTATATACTCATATAATGCTACTATAAAACTAACTCAAAATGCCAAAACGCTACAGAAATGCTGCAAGTCGGCCGCTATACTGCTTTGATGTGTTACTTGGGTAGGTATAAAGTCTGCTCAGAAAACGCTGCCGCCCGTTCTCTATTACTTATTTACACTTCCCTGTCGCCAACACACGTGACAGAGGAAAGTGGTGGTGATGGTGACAAGATGTATTCTACTCTACCATCACCACACGGCATCATCATCATTTCAGCCGCATAACGTCCACTGCTGGACAATGGGCCGGCTGGCCCCTCTCAAGGATTTCAAATGAGCGATCTAGAGCGGCCTGCATCCAGCGCTTCCCAGCGAACTTGATCAGGCCGACTGACTATCTTGTGGGTGGGTGTCCTACGCTTCGCTTGCTAGCACGTGGTCGCCATTCGAGAACCCTTCTGCCCCAATGGCCATCAGTTCATCGCGCTATGATGCCACTTCAACGAGCTAATCCGCTGGGCTAAACCAGTGACTTTTGTTGTCCTACGAATTTCCTCATTTCTGATTCGATCAGGTACCTATATAGAGAAACACCGAGCATATAGCCTTCTCCATAGCTCGTTGAACGACTTTGAGCCTTTTTATGAGTTTCACTGTCTCCGTGGGCCAGTGGTCAAGGTTTGCCTTGTGATCCGGAGGTCGTGGGTTCAAATCCCACTGGGAAGCATACTTTGTGAAATATTGTTTCCAGTCTGGTTAGGATAATGAAGGCATGAATCACCTGATTATCCAAATGAAAGACACAAAACTGTAGGTCATGAACGCCATATAACGTTTGCTTAAACCTATCCTAGGATTAGTTCTGGTCTACCCTTTGGGTTGCGGAGGTCAGACGGCAGTCTTCTTCCCCGTCTAAGCGCATTCCCGGTTGCATCCTCAGCTGTGCTGCTTCGAAGCCCGGGGTGCGCTTTCCTGCTTTTTCTTCTCTAAATATAATATGCATATTGTCAATGGTCACCCAAGGATGCCATAGACCTTGTAAAATGGAGAAATAGCCGGAACACTTTCAATGATTTGGCTATAGTTTTACAACTGGCCGCCTGCCTGACGTCAACCCTCTTTGGGAATGTATTTGTGCGAAAGGATTTGCGGAGGTCAGACGGCAGTCGCTCTGTGTAAAAACCAGTAACCTCGTTACCTAGGTTAGGTACCGGACCCCGGGCTCTAAGGCGTTACCGCTGAGAATGCAGCTGGGAATACGCTCGGGTGATGATGAGTACGGGACCACGTTTCAGAGCCATAAGTGATCACTGGTACCATACCAGTGATCACTGGTACTATACCAGTGATAACTAATGGCTCTGAAACGTGGTCCCTTAACACACATTGTTACCATTAACACACATTGATTTTACACTTGCGTCTTGAGGCACTGAAGTATTTTTGGACCACACGGCAGAAGCACTTTATATAAAACTCCTTTATCTTCCCCAGGGTCTCGACCGCTGCTCTGAACACACCATATCCTTCCACTACGCGGCTCCAGAGAAAATGTACATGTTTGATTACTTCATTTACCATCTACGCCCTTACGGCATCAGCGTCAATCTGTCTTTCCACTCCGACCAACTAAACCGATCAACTAGTTGTGCAGAATGGAACTCAATAAAGTGCTTTTTTCCATACTAACCAACTAGTTGAACATATATTTTATTTTGGGAAAAATTGACCAACTGAACTGACCAATTGAAACGGATCAACTGTTTTTACTGTTTTACCTATTTTAGTTGGTTCGATAGGAATATTTTAAATTGTTCCCATCCACACAACTTTGCTATTAAACCTTTTTCATTTATATTCACTTATCACTTAAAGTGTCTGGCTACCGAAACGTGATATTGACCTTGAAACAGAATTCTTTATATGGCAATACACAACACTTGTCAAACCATAGTACGTTGGCTGTCACATTGTGTTAATTTTTGGAGTTATAAATGGTTATCTTGAGTTATAATGTCGAAACCTATCAAAAGATCAGCTAGGAAGTTAATTTATACAACGGTGGGTGTGTAAATTTAAAGCGAAACAGGAAGTACTAGCCTCTGCAATCGCGAGAAAGAACGATATTAAATAAATAAATAAATATGTAAGGACAAATCACACTGATTGAGCTAGCCCTAAAGTAAGTTTTAAACTTGTGTTATGGGACACTAACTCAACGATACTATATTTTATAATAAATACATATATAGATAAACACCCAAGACCCAGGACAATTTGAAAAAGGGCATTTTCCAACTTGCCCTGGCTGGGGATCGAACCCAGAACCTCCGGATTGGCGGTCTAGCGTGTTGATTATTACACCACGGAGGTCGTCAATAAAATAATTCCATGAAATAACGGCTGTGACAGGTTAGTGCACTGCAATGATTTTGATATTTGGTGAATAGTTTGTACATACAGTTTGAGTTAAATACCCATTCTACATATATTCAATAAATATTTTAATAGATCGACAAGTTACAATATCAACAAAACAGTCATTAAGGTAACACGCAACCAGGTTCGGTCATAGATTAGTCTTGAATACAAACTCATTAGAAGTACATATATAACACATTCTATAGTTATTTATTTACAGAAGACATATTTCATTGGATTTAAAATATTACTTGTTAAATTGTGGTTTTATTATTGGCGTAACTTTAAAACAAAAAAAAATTTTTTCGGTTTTTCAAAGTAGTGTAAATTCACAAAGATACAACGCGTCGAAGTTTCGGAGTGGTGGGGGTGATTGACAACACCGTCAAGTGGAAATCGTAATTGATCGTGACGTCATGCGGAATTTAAATGCGATGTATCTTTGTAATTATTTGCTAATCAAAAAAGAATAAATACGAATACAATATTTTTAATAATCTACCTGATGAGCTTAAAAGATTTTTTTAGTCCACATCCATACTATCAAGAGTGTTTATTCCTAATTTACAAAGGATTGCCATGTCTACATATTTCAAATTTAAAAATAAAAACTCAGTATCACGTTTCGGTGGCCAAACTCTAATAGATAAACCTTTTGATTTGACTGAAGTATTAAGTCAGTGTCAGGCATAGAAAAAATTTACTCTGGGTGTTGTGTTAAATTGTTGATAATTTTTGGTAGGTTTACCTATTATATATAATATTTGAAAACTTGGTTGAAAAATTATTGAAGAGTGTGAAAAAAAACGGTTTAAAAGTTTTTCTATATGAACATTTTCAATACACAAAAGTCCGGCAATATAAACTAAGTGGAGCACTGTACTAGAGGTGCATAAACTATAAAAAATTGAAATGCAATGGAAGCATAACTGTAAAAGTAAGTTTTCTGTCCTCATAAATTTGAATGTCCGTGATTGCGCGTACTTTATATAGGTAATTAGGTACCTATTGTGATTCTTCCTCAGTAAAAAATTAAATGAAAGCTTATAAACATCAATGAGACCTCTCCAATCCGTCTGGCCAGCGTAGAGAGTTTAGGCCAAATCCTCTGAGTCCTCTAAGTCCTCTGACTGCTCTGGCAAATATATGGCTATGGTAGTACAGGGAGGGTCGTGCTCCTGCAGTAGAGTCTAGAAAAGACCCGATGACGATGATGAATATAATTTTCAGGATAACAATGTTATTAGAAAAAAAGAACATAAATGTGAAATGGATACATCAAAAAATATTTTATAAAAAAAAAATGCGCTAGAAGGAAAGGCCGCTAATACTGATTTACTCGTATTACTAAAATTTACAAAATGGCTAAAGAGAGTATTAAAGAACAAGGCCTCAATTTTTCACTTTTCACAGTTGCCCCAAACCATTTTATCAGTTTTTGAGCATCCACGGCGATTTCGGTAGCACTGAGTTTGCAATTAACACAAGGCCTTTAATTTATGCTCTGATGCAGAATAAAAAACAAATTAACTATGACATAGTTTTCCAAATGATAAAATCACAATTACCAGATATAGAAATTACCTTAATACATTGTGATTTAGAGATTGCCCTGAGGAACTCTATACTTAAAGTATACCCAAGCCACAGGCCGGAATCTTCTAAGGTACGCGCAATATGCATCCCCGTTTCCCGTCCCCGCACCTCTTCCCCGTTTTCGCCTCGATGACTCACGTTGGCCGTCAAGAACCGGGGGAGAGGTGCGGGTGCGGGGAACGGGGACGCATATTGCGCGTACCTTAGGAGATTCCGTCCTGTTTACTCTTACTGTATTCTGTGCCCAAGCACAAACATAAAAGGATGTTATTACCATTGGAATCGTAACATTGGCGTTTGAGAAAAAAACTTAAACACAAGCGTAAAGATGAATATTAATTGTGGGACTCTGTGCAGTTTTACCTCTTTTACCCAAAGAATTGATATTGAAAGGGTGGCAATACATTACATCAGAATATGATGTGTATAATGTTACTTAAAAAGCCTCTCAGCGTCTTTGGGCTACGTCATCGCACAAACAATGTTATGGAATCATTCATGTTTGAATAAAAACGTTACATTGCTACGTTTATAAATGTTATTGTCGATAATGAGACATTAATTGAAACTGAGATTCCAAACAAACGTAAAATCCAATAAATAATTCGAGATAACGTCATTAAACAGATCATGTTTCAAGCTAATAATGATGAAGTCTCGATAAGACACGCTCTAGAAAAATTGAGATAATTATTTATGTTACGGATATGCGTTGCAACTCTATTTAAGTTACTAAATATATAGAAGTACCTAATATCATTTGGATTAAAATAGTTAAATAATAGTGGTTTTATTTAAGCATTTTTCGTTTTTGTCCTTTAACCACGTCAGTGAAGATACATTGAAAATGTTTATTTTACATTAAGATATGTGTTGTAATACACGAGGCGGAATTTCAGCCCGAGCCGAAGGTGAGGGCGTACTAGAGCCGCTTTATATAACTAAAACCGGTAAAATTTGATCCACAGGAGCAAGGGTGTTGAAAATTGTGTTGTTGGAAAAGAATAGTTGATCCGTTTTAAGTTGTGTAAATGGGAAAAAATTTAAATTGATTTATTATTCCTATCGGACCAACTAAATCTGACCAACAAAACGATTGTGTCGTTGAGAAAGAAAAATAGTTGACGCTGTCTGTCCGTCTGTCACAGGGCTCTATCACTTGAACCGTAATAGCTAGACACCTGAAATTTTCACCGATTATGTATTATTATGGCCGCTATAACAACAAATACTAAAAATAAGAAAAAGTTGAAAATTAAAGGGGGTCGTCATACAAGAAACGTGTTTCTTCAGCGTTTTAAAACATTGTACGGTGGTACGGAACCCTTCATTACTAGTCCGATTCGCACTTGCCCGTTTATTATTTTGTCACACTACTAATTACGATAAAAATAAGTTGAAATTGTTTTAAAAAAAAATTGTTATACTTAAAATTTTTTCACATGGAAATTTTCACTGAAAAGTGCCTTTTAGTGTTATGTTATGATACCATCAATTTATAATTAAATAAATAAATTTACAAAAAATCCTTATTTTATTTAATTATCCTTCAATAATAAAATATTAGTTAAAATACAATACACCTATTGTTAGAATTTCATGAAAAAAAATGTATTTCAATACCGCACGTCCATATGATAGTAGTCACCTATCATATGGACGTGCGTACATATCGTATTTTTATCGTAATATAACATACTGAGAAGAAACATAAAATAAAACTATAACCTTACTTGAAACAAAAATCAATTTTTGCATAAAGGCTTTGAACGCTTTAGACATATTGTATGTTATTACAGCTCTATTGAGCTGAAACTTTCCTCGTTGAGCTAAATGAACGTGAGCTAATTTAAACCATATCGCTAGCCACATTGAGTAGATATTTCTTTGAATTTCTTTGCTGAGTGAGACTTCTGTACGTTAGTATTATTTATTCTGTGCCTTTATTGCTAATCACATTTGCGTTCCTTTTGGTGTCATACATAAAGTACGGTAACCATTTACCATGAGGTTGGACGTATGTCTATTTGTCTACTTAGAATTAGATGTATAAATAATCGGTTTTAGGTATTCAAAAATTGACAATATCCCCTTTATTATCACACAATTCACAGGTATGGAATCTGGACGTCCGGTTTCACAGACCGCAAACAAAGTTTGAAGCTAAATACCCCACCTGATACGCGACTCGCTTCGTTTGTCACTAAAGTCAAAGTCAAAATTATTTATTGCTTAACTGTGTTTTTAAAGATGATACATCATTATGTATCATCTTTAACACATACACATTTGGTATGTTTCAACAGTTTGCTTTTTCAGGCATGCAATAGTGATATAACAATATAATCATAATAATTGGAAGCAAAATAGTTTACACTTATATATAACCAATACTAAAATGCTACCTTAATATCCTTTATTGACACTTACACTATTTTCTAAATAAAAAAGTACAATGTTAATATTTAAATAATAATTTGTACCATGTAATTACTTATTTAATCTAAACTATCTGTTTCTTCCACTTTGAGTATTAAAATTAAAATATTCTCTTAAGTCAGAAAATATATGCTCAAGTAGCCATGCCTTTAATTTTTTCTTAAAGCTACTGAGCACTTCAGAAACAGGGTAGATCGGGAGCGGCCTGTGAGACCGCGCGTCCATAGTTACAGGTTAATGCTGGTTTTTAATGCTGATATAAATGCGGGGCTTAGCGCCAGTCACGTATACCTATTATTACCCATGTCATTACCGTGGTCACGTGGACTTTAAACCAATCATAGACATTTATTTAAATCTCGTTGTCAATTGTTCCGTCATTCATAATAATTATATGTATAACGTCTAACAAAATATACTGAAACAATCCATGATACTGAACAACTTTCCCCGAGGAACATATATTTTTATTTATTTATTTAAAACAATAAAATACAATATAATACATGCATATACAACGCTTTCATAATCTCATTTGAGATTTTCACAGCGCTGGAATTATGAAAATGATTATATCGAAATATGAATTTTTTTTCTTTCCCTACAAACTCGGATCAGCTGATCGCTCAACTTTTATAGGAAGTCAAAAATTATTTTTCATATTTCGATATACGACCACCTCCGTAGTGTAGGTGTAGTGTAGGTTAACACGCCAGTCCACCACACCGGAGGTCCCGTGCTCGATCCCCGGTCAGGTCAAGATGGAAAATGATCTTTTTCAGATTGATCTGGGTCTTGGATATTTATATGTATTTGTTATAAAATATAGAATTGTTGAGTTAGTATCCCATAAGACAAGTTTCGAACTCAGGTGTTTTGGGGCTAGCTCAATCTGTGTGATTTAACCCTATATATTTAAAAAATTAAACAAAAGTAATATCAGGATCAGCAGATATGTGCTTGGATCTTATAATTTTAAGAAGCAAAACACTTTTTTAATAAAAGTCATTAAACATAATAAATGTCTTTTTATTTATTAATTGTTGGTCATCCTACACTCTTACCAAACATAACTGAGTATATCCTTATTATATAAACGCCTTTTTATCTAGTAAAATAATAAGTTAAAAAAGTTTTATTTGCTTGTATTTTGGACACCCTACAGAATCGATATGCCCAAGTACCTACCTATGGCTGGCCAAATCGTCAAACGTTATGCTTCGTTTCAACGACATGGCGCCTATTATGCAGCCAAATCAAGAATCAAGATATGGCGACACATCTTGATCTGCCCAGGCAGATTTTGATCGGCCCGATTAAACGATTAGCCCACGCATACCACTTCTCTACTATTTTGTTTGGCATTATTAATAACAAGACTCCTATTTAGGTATTTGTATCTACAAATACTAGACTTCCCTCATTATTAACTTGCCCACAGCATAAAACCTCCGCATTTCGTGGTAGTTTTAATTATACTGCCACGAAATGTTGGAATAATTTGCCACCACCTCTTAGAAATGCCAAGACTGTTTCAGGTTTTAAGCAAATTTCCAAGAAGCATTTTTTAGACATCCATCTTTAAATATCTGTGGGACAGGTGCATATTTTCAAATATAGATTTAATAAGTACCTATACTATTAATCTGCACACTTGTATGACACTATCTTATCTTATACTAGCTTTTGCCCGCGGCTTCGCCCGCGTAGATTCGCGGTATGAAAAATAGATGTTGGCCGATTCTCAGACCTACTCAATATGCTCACAAAATTTCATGAGAATCGGTCAAGCCGCTTCGGAGGAGTACGGGAACGAACATTGTGACACGAGAATTTTATATATAAGATATAAAATTCTCGTGTCACAATGTTCTATTTTCTTCTATATATTACTATAAGTAGGTACCTATATTTTACTATTCGCACTATATTTATATGATAATTTCTGGACATTAGCACTACGCAAAATCGACATTACAGTAGACCTCGTTTGTAGAATAGGGAAGGGATGAAAACTTTGAAAACGCTTGAATATTTTTCTGTGGTTAGGAATAACATTTCTCGTTAACATAAAAAATTTCAGATTTTTCTGTCCAGTCAATTAATTATAAAAAATAAAAACATTTTAAATTCCAATTTTAAACCCATAGTCAGCCTTACTTCGCCATTTCTTTAGCCCAGAGTGGCCTGGCCCAGACAGTCTGACGTATTAAAAAAAAATATTCATATGACACTTGACACTATTTTAACCATAAACATAGTATCTCTAGACGCTTCATAAAAAATAGCAGCAGAATAACTATATCTGCTCTACTCGCACTAATTTGTCCGGCTCATATGAACGAAGCGAGATAGCGCTAGAGTGCATCGCCATCTTGAAATGCCGCGCGCCGTCAGCCGACCGGTTGAAGTACTCACGTTGCCAGCTGGACGTATGCGAGTCAATTGTGTTTTTAACAAAAAATTATAAATCAAGTTGTTTTATCGTTACTGTTTGTGTGGAAACAAGTGCTAAGATGCCTATCCTGTGTTCTGCTCTCGGTTGTTTCAGCCAACAAGGTATTTTGAGCGGAATAGGACAAAAAATATCCTTCCATCGGTAAGTCGTATTAAATACATTCGAGGAAGAAAATGATATTAAGGCTTAATTCGAGTAAAACAGCATGTTGACTTGTAGTTGTGTTCGTTGGTAATTGGCGTAACAAAGTTTCGAATTCATTATTAGTAAAATGAACTCATTTTTATGTTTGTATTCATTGACTGTACCATTTTTGACAACTGAAATACCCTTGAAATTTAATCGTAGTGCTGCACCTAAATAGGTTGCTATCGATAAGTTTATAGGTACTTATTTCCCCATTCTGTGACTAATTTAATGAACGATATAACTATTTTATAATACATAAGTATTCTATTTTAGGTGTACCACATTAGGTATATTGTATTTTGTTTTTATTGCAGATTACCAAAGGATAAAATTTTGAAAGAAAAATGGGTCAGGAATATCAGACGTGGAGAATGGACTCCTTCTAAATATTCAAGATTGTGTTCACTGCATTTTGAATCCACTTGCTATCGTGAAGGATCAGATCAAAAACTGTTACATTCATATGCATATGTCGCACATTTAGATCTTTTTCATAGGCAGGCATTATTACTTAACCATTTAAACATTCCTTTGTTATTTGGATTAGATTAAATTGTGAACGAAGTCACGTGACAGCTGCTTTGTGAGTCGATTGGAGTTCATGCTGACGATATGTACAATGACAACCGACTTACCCGATGATTCATAAGAAACCCGACTACTCTGCGTGACCGTTCAAACAAAGTTTACAGTGATATACATATTTACATAATTACTTCTATGTGTTTTTATACTTTTATGAACGTATTTTTGTTATATTCTGTTTTTATATATTTTTTTCGTCTTATATGTGACAGATAAAAACGTCAGATGTAAGATAACACTGCTGTGGTAACATATTAATCTTCATCGCCGTATTTAATTAAGATTCTGACTATTTTTTTCAGATCATAACTACTTACGATACTTTAATTTTGATTTAAAGTGCATTTAGTACGTATTAGAAAATAGAAGCGTGTAATAGTTTTAATAAATACTCTTCTCTCACTCGCGAAGTTGGTGTTTGTAAAAAACATTTTTGGCAATAAATACAAGTATGAGAATAATAAATACTCTTCTCTCACTCGCGAAGTTGGTGTTTGTAAAAAACATTTTTGGCAATAAATACAAGTATGAGAAATTCGAGATGTTTTTTTAACAACTAGGACCCATTTCCTTTGGGTTTCCCATAACAAACACCAACTTCGCGAGTGAGAGAAGAGTATTGTCTGCCATTAATTGTCATTATCGATAAATTGCAAATCCCATCATCCCTGCTCTGCCCATCACTAATAGTATACATTAATATAAACAAATTTGTATAGCACAAATGGCGACATGAGGGTTTTAAGAAGTAAGTGTTGCAGTATATCGAACTCTGTCACTCTTATAACATTTCTTATTTGTAAAAAAGAAAAGGCTATAGTGTTTTCCGTTCATTTTTTTAAGTTTCCTCTATAAATTATTGCTCTGTGATTTTAACAACTATGACACTTGAAAGAAGTTAACTGTCATCTGTCATATGACAGTATCTCAATTTTACCACGGTGGCAGTTAAGTAGTCAAATGTCATATGACTTGAGATATTTTCTTTGAAATTATTTATTTAAAATGGGGGCCACACTGGACCACGGCCGATTCACTTGCCTTTTAAAAAATTAAGATATAGCAAAAAAAAAGAAATTAATTCTTAGTGGCGAGGCCTCGAATGACCTGCCAACTCGCGCACCGCACCTCACCCCCGCGGTCGCCCAGCACTTACTTACCCAAAAAGGTTGGCATTACTGCACAACAATATCCCCGAACTTTTTGTTTGGTTTCGAAATAATTTGAATTCTATTTTTTCATCTTGGCGCCATTTTGTGAAAATTATGTCAACTAATGAAAAAATTAAAACAAGTAATTATAATTTTGTTTTCTAAGATAAACAAGCGACAGTTCATCTTATTTTGTGCTGATGTTATGTAGATTGGAATTTTCGCTCGTCATGGAATGAGGAACATTGAAAGAAGTAGGTAGGTATTTGGTAAGTAGGTACTGATTAGGTACCTCTATATATTTAAGTAGGTACTAAAATGGTTTATTCTAGTGTAGGTAGTAGGTACATATATTTTATAACTTGTATTTTATTGTTTTAGCGCAAATAAATTCAAGCAGTCAACCATGGAAAGAACAAATCGATTCACCCCATTGTAAAAGTTTAAACATTCAATACCTAACCTATCTTCCATATAAAAGGTACCTACCAACCCTAAGAAAATCCGAAGTGAAGGCTAATTGTAAGTACATATAATACATTTAAGTTATAATCGTAATTGTCATACTATTGTAATCTTCCATGCCATTTTTTGGAAAAAAAGAACCCACGCCAGTCGTAAAAGCCGAGTCAGAACTCACTTCATTCCAAAAATGCATATATATAAGTTTACTTTGTCACAAACTATTTAGGGATATCTTTGTTTGTTTACCTCTCGCTCAAACTCAGCTTTTACGACTTGAACGGGAGAGGCAGCAACATCCAACGTAAGTTTATATTATTTGATAGGTACAGAATTAAAGTAAGTGTAGTACTTAGGTATGTAAGTACATATTGAAAGTAAAATGTGTTACTTAAAGCTAAACAAGGAGGCCAAATTGACCGTAAGACCATCGGCATTAGTTTGTAGTTTGTTTGAAGTAACTGCTGCGGCTATGCTAGCCCATGTGCAAAAGCTCTAAACTTGTGTCTGACATTTTGAATTCCTGATAAAGACTTAATTTTTTGCTGACCACGTAAAAATGGTATATATCCTAGCCTAGGGCCGCGTGACCCGAACGCCTCTTTTAGCGTTATGGCGGAGATAGGAATCAAAATAGTGGTGGGTTGCTAGTCGCGCGTATTAAAATGATTCGCTTTTACGCCCATTCCCTCGGTCGGACTTTTTACGATATGCGCGTGAAAATAAGTAATGGAATATACCAGTCCAATATTTTCTTTTCTCCCTGACTAACATGTAAAAATGTCTTATACCTCTACCTGTGCCTCTACATAAACAAGTAAATAAAGATATTTTCTTTTGTTTCAGATAAGAAAAATCACACAAATCAAATTTGCTCCTCCCTGCCTGAGAGGACTACTTAAAATTTTATATAAAAATGAATGAGTATTATATCGATGTACCTACCTTTTATATTTCACGAACGACGTAATATTATACATGAATAAAAATATTTCCTTTTTTATTTCGTGGTTTTCTTTGTAATAAATATGAGGTTTTAATTAACCTTAAAAGCTACCTGCTATTTAAAAAAAAAACAAAATAGACAATTTCTTTGCTTCAAATGTCACGGGACAGAAAAAAGTCAAATGTCAAATTCAATGAAGGCCCCGCCCATAGACACTATCCACAACAAAATATGTATGGCAGTCGGTCGTCTGATACTAGTATAGTATCTGCTCCGTAGTCTGTGCACTGGACCCCGGAAAATTCAAGTATATGCAGTACGAGTATAAATCGGTCATTTTCCAGTTTTTTTTTTCTCTACCTAATCACTTTTTTTCCACTTTAAATAAAGCAACGCGTTAATTAGGAGTACATGCGGTTTCAACATACTAACCATCATCACGGTCATGGGACCATCCCTGAAATCGGGATAAAAAAAATCTGCAGCTCTATATAAAATTAAATACCTACCGTGCCAAAATGTACGGAGCTGCAATAATTTTTATGCGATTTCAGGAATGGTCCCATAGTAAAAGTTGTTCACATTGGTTAGCACGTTACCTCCCCTGTAAAAAAAAGGGTATCAACCCTTTCGGGTTGTTTCGTGTTCCACGTTGTTTTTTTATTTGGTCTGAGCACGTTGTATAGTCGATAGAGTTTACAATGGTGTGTAAAACAGCGGTTGTTATCGGGTAGTTATCCAAAGCGTTATAACGTATGAACAGCGGCTGACAACCGGCTGCTTATCCAACTCAATACAATACAATACAATACAAATTATATTTATTGCACCATAATAATTCATAAAATAAAAATAACAAACACAAAGAAAATATTGGTACAAAGGCGGACTTATCGCTAGATGCGATATAGAGGGAAATTCTTTTCTCCTAACAAGTTACAATCAAAGGTTGGTGTAGGCCTTTGATTGCTTTAAGAGAGCTTCTGGCGACAAATCTATACGAGTTAGTTACCACTGGTTTTCATAGCCGACTGAGTGGCGGACGACGCCCGAAGACGCCCACACAGTCCGCGAAACAAATATCACTACAGCCGTACTATGACTGTCCACTTTAACTATTTCACATATTGTTCATGAGCATGAGCATTTATAGCACCAAACAACACCAATTTCATATTATAAAGTCCACTAAAATCAATTTGCAAAATAATTTAAAGAAAACCCCAACCGAACCCCTTGACTTCCCGCCGAAAACCTCTATTTATAATATCTCTTAATAATATTCACTTTGTTTTGTTTTGCACAAATGTTGACGTCAAATCGTTACTTACATTACAGCTAAGTTTACGCCGCTTCCTAGGCGCAAGTGCAGAAGAAGCGGCAACAAACTGCACTGCACGTTTTCTCCAAAGACGTCAACTAACAAACTTAAAACTTGAAATTATTTAGTTATATGGATGCACTGTCAAAAACAAACATTTCCTATGGGATTTGTATGAAATATCGATTTATGACGTCACAGTTCCTTGGAGTCAAATAGCGCTCTTAATATCCGTTTTTCTGCGTTAATAAATCTAAATCACGTTCAAAGTGGATGTAATCAATGACAAGTGACATTATTGTGTGACGTTTTATTATTAAGAAGTACACGTAACCGAAGGGCATGTATGAAGAGGTTGATGAGTGTAGATGAAGCGAAAGAGGTCTGTCAAGATCGTAGCAAGTGGAGGTCCATAGTCTCTGCCCACCCCTGTGGGAAACAGGCGTGATAGTATGTATGTTTTATTCTATTATCAGTACCGAATAATTTATTTTGCTTCATCACGCGCTCAGCTTGCATGGCTCCCTATTCCCTTACGTCGTAATGCTAAAATACTCTCTATGCTATTTTCTATCTTGAACAATCCGCACTCCCCTAGCTATCTTAAATCTAAATTCAACCCTCTCAGTTCCACTCACTCTCGTTCACTTCGCTCCTCTAGCACTCTCATCCTTAGTTTTCCTCCTCATCGTTCTACCTTCATGGACAAGTCTTTTCAAGTCCAGGCTATTCGGCTATGGAATGCCCTTCCGGAGTCTATAAGAAGAGCTCCCAGTCGTTTGGCTTTTAAGCGAGCGGTACATAAATTTTTCCTCCAGCAGTCCTAGTCCCAGTCATCCTGATTATATTTATTAGTATATATATTTATGTATTTATCTATTGTATCTTGAGCATGTTAGTATATATGTATAGTTATTATATGTTTAAAAATATATTTGTGTATAAGTATATGTGTTTTTGATTATATATATTTTATTTATATTAAGTTTGCTTATTTTTGTGAATTTTATTACGCCAGCCACACATATTTTCTGCTTGGTCTAATGGTTGACCGGGAGAGAATGCCATATGGCATAAGGTCCGCCACTTGTACGTTTATTTTATTGTGCAATAAAGAATAAATAAATAAATAAAAAATATTTTTGACCCAGTGAAATAACCAATTGGAAGACAATTTGTATTGTAAAACAATAAAGTTTAATTGAATAAAGAAATAAATGATCATGGTATGTCCTTACCACAAAAATCGACCATTTTGCACCGTAATAAAAGCGACGGCTAGGAACACACCGATGATGTACCCCGCAAACCAGTATTTAAAGAGTTTTAGCGAACAATTCTTTAGCAACATGTTCTTTCGCTGTTTAAAGATCGTTAACTACCGTAATCTAAAATTAATCAATTTTAATGTCTTTAGTATTAAAATTGATTAATTTAAGATATCGTATAAAATTAATTAGGTATAGAGTTTTTAACTAAAACTTAAATTGCTTTTTAGTATCATTGACTTAGAATATACCTACAGGGTCTAACATATACTGAAACTATGTTAAGAGTGAATTCAGTCAATGATACTGAACAACTTTTCCCAATGAACATATTATATCGAAGTATGAAAAATAATGTTTGGCCTTCCATACAAGTTTGAGCCGTGTGGTTCCCGTCAGAGAAGAATAGAACCACTCCTAGTCTTTTCCTGTGGATGTTGTAGAAGGCGAGCTTTGTTTAGCACAAGCTAAACAAAGCTTATAAACATCAATGAGACCTCTCCATCCCGTCTGGCCAGCGTGGAGAGTGTAGGCCAAATCCTCTGACTGCTCTGACTAATATATGGCTGGCAGTACAGAGAGGGTCGCGCTCCTGCAGTGGAGACTAAAAAAGACCTGATCATGACAAGTTTACAGATCAGCTGATCCGAGTTTAACTGCGAAGCAAAAATTTTCTATATACCTAACTACATATATATAGTTGTGGGCAGTATCATGAACTGAATCCACTTATATAAGTATATAATAGTTTCAGTATATTTTGTTAGACGTTGTATACAGGGTCCAACAAAATATACTGTAACTATTTTAAGGGTGGATTCAGTCCATGATACTGAAAAACTTTCTCCAAGGAATATATACCTATCGAAATATGAAATATAATTTTTGACCTCCCATACAAGTTGACCGATAGCTGATCCGAGTTTGTAGAGAAAGCCAATAATTATTTTTCATATTTCGACATATGTTCCTTGTGGAAAGTTGTATAGTATCATGGACACGTGTTATAGGTATGTCGTTGGCTAATCTTGATTTGGCTGCATAATAACCATGAACGTCAAGATGACGGGATCACTGCTTGTTTTAAACAGCCTTTCCTATCTTTTTGTAATACTCATTTGGTACCTTTTGATACCTATAATAATAATTTTGGTACCTCCTTAGTTTGGAAGGTATTGAAGGTCCAGCCAGACTGATCCCGCTATTTTGATGCATCAAGATGACGGGATCAAGCTGTTACCACAAAACTACTTATCATTACTCTGTTATTTAATACTCATTTAATACCTCCGAAAAGTCTTGTAACATTGCTTGAATAAATTATAGATTTTTTGTTATTTATTTTTAATTTTTTTATGGCTTTTACAAAAACTACTTACTAGATCTCGTTCAAACCAATTTTCGGTGGAAGTTTGCATGGTAATGTACATCATATATTTTTTTTAAGTTTTATCATTCTCCTATTTTAGAAGTTACAGAGGGGAGGGGGGCAACATTTTACCACCTTGGAAGTGTCTCTCGCGCAAACTATTCAGTTTAGAAAAAAATGATATTAAAAACCTGTATGGGGAACCCCCAAAATTTATTGTTTTTTTTTCTATTTTTGTGTAAACATCCTAATGCGGTTCACAGAATACATCTACTTACCAAGTTTTAACAGAAAACTATTCTTATTATTATTGTTCTTATAGTTTCGGAAAAAAGTGGCTGTGACATACGGACTTACAGACAGACAGACAGACATGACGAATCTATAAGGGTTCCGTTTTTTGCCATTTGACTACGGAACCCTAAAAAGCTCTTTCATTTGATATGTCACACGATATAGTTCACAAAACTTTTTTTAATGTATAATTTAACCCACTAGTGTCGCCTTTTTTTAAATTTATTCACGTTTATGTTTTACTTCCGTCTTTGGGTCACTAACTTACATATGTGTACCATATTTCAACTCAATCGGTTCAGTAGTTTCGTGGGAGGGAATGGTCCTGGCTGTGACCGACGGTCAGCCAGGCTTAAAAGGGTTCCGGTACGGAACCGTAATTGGATCGCTCGCTAAAAAAGTAAAAAGTAATAAAACTCTGTAAAATATGTGTACCTATTGGTAAATTGCAAAGTTTTTTACAAAAAATATGCATGGAATAATCAGTATCAATCACTACGTTAAATAAAACGCAAGTATGGTTTCATAATCATAATGTCGTAGGTAGTAAAATCTATTGTAAAATGTTAAAACATTCCTCTATTTTCATAACTGTACGGATAGGTAAGATGGAGAACTGTTTTCAAAATAATGTAACATACTCTGGTCACTATTTGATGTAGACAGATGAGCTCGGTGTTTGTCTTAAGTAACATAAAGGAAAGATGTTTTCTTTGATAGATTTCAGTGTGATGATGCTGTTGATACAAACAATACTGTAAGTACCTACCTAATATTTCTTCTTTATATTTTTTAAGGTGAAGGTATAGGCAAATGGCCTTGAAGTGTGAAATAAATTGTTAACTCGTAAATATGGTGATAATTTCCATATTGCTCTTCGTCATGCACTAGATAGCCCTTTAAACTCTTTTATGAACTGCCGTTGAAACTATTATTGGTGATCCGTCTTGCTTTAAAACTTGCCGTGGCCACTTTTGGCGTAGGCAAGTTTTAAAGCTAGACTGACTAATGTTAATACTTTCCACGGTGGTTCATAAAATAATTTAAAGGGCTATCTAGTGCATGACGAAGAGCAATATGGAAATTATCTCCATATTTACGAGTTAACAATTTATTTCAAATGAGGGCGCCACTTCAAGGCCGTTTGCCTATACCTTCACATTAATGAGTACTTAACTAAAATTTACAATCGATCTCTAAAATAAAACAAACTCACTAACCACCTCTCTTTTTAACGACTTAAAAAAAAGGAGAAGGAGATTATCAATTCGTCGGAATCTGTTTAGGGTTCCGTAGCCAAATGGCAAAAAACGGAACCCTTATAGATTCGTCATGTCTGTCTGTCCGTCCGTATGTCACAGCCAACTTTTTTTATGTATGCTTCCTGATTACTTTAAGACGCCTGGACAGATTTGGAAAATTCTTTAAGGGTATACTTTTCAGGTGGTCCCATTAAAGTTATATTCAAATCGGTTAGGTGGTTTGTTTTTTAAACGAAAATGACAAGAAAAATATGTCTTCTAAGTATACATTTGTTTAAATATTAAGCTTTTCTGGTATTGAGAACTGTTTTTTGTTTTGTATAAATATCAATAAAATTATTGTAACTTATCTTTAATTCGGCATTTACTTAAATTTAAATGATTGTTGGCCTAATGATTAAAGGCTAACCCTAACTCCTCTCTTTTCATATCAGTTTATGGTATTGGTTAGCCAGTTTACCAATAAAAAGGTCGCATCCGTCATACTGATCGGACTTTCTGCGTAGCAAGTGATTATTTCGGCAGGTTTCTATAATAAAGTCCAGGGCCATCTATTTTCTTTCAGTGTATCAACAGAGCAATCGCTGGATTTGCAACAGCTATTCCACCCTATTCGTCTTCTCGGCTCAGTTCCAATCACTGCTAAAATAAACAAGGAAAAAGAAGAGATAGAAATAAGATCTGATCCTATTCGTGTCAATACGTTTGCTTCGTCTGTCCAGACAGAGAGTATAAAAGATCAGGAAAATCTTGAATTGAACTCCGAACTTAAAAGTATGGCCATTCAAAGCCCAGACATTACAGCAACAGATATCAATGATTTAACAAATCAACAAGAACTACAACGGTTATCTGTTTATGAATCCTCAAACGAACAAAAGTATGAAGCAGACCAGGAAAGTCAAGAAGGGATATCCATACCCAACTCTACTATCGCTGACACCTCAAACAACACCCTAAGTCAAGAAGGGATATACATCCCCAACTCTACTATCGATGATACCTCAAACAACACCCTCTTCACCTCAGATAACTTAGACAACGCTATAATTGATCAACGACAAACAAAAAATGAATTGAGTCGTATTGTAGTTTTTGATTCCTCAAATAATACAGAAGAACCAGAAACTATTCAAGATGATGATGATGATCAACCAAATCAGATAAAGGGATTCCGTCGTATCTCAGTTTATGATACACCTGCAACGCGGAGAAAAAATGACCGTGCAAGCTTAAAAAAAATTGAAAAAGATCAAACATTTTTTAAAATGGACTTCCAACGTAACCCCTATTTTGACACCTCAGCCCAACAAAATAACGAAGAATATCAGGCAGACTTGGAAGATAGATTCAACTCTATTCCTGTTCCTGTTAATATATCTAATAAAATAGTAAATAGAGAGAACCAGTTAAATCCGAAATATATATATACACGAAAAAAATTAACAAAAATTATTAATTTAAATAACAAACGTCGCCGTTATCCCCCTTTTTTAAAATCTGAAGAAAAACCAGCACAAGAAGATCATTTAGCACACTTAGGTGACGACACATCTGTGGCTGATGCATTGGCGAGTAAAGTCAAGGTGCTGTGCTGGGTGATGACATATCCTGCAGCACACGAAACCAGAGCCAGACATGTAAAAGAGACTTGGGGACAGAGATGCAATAAACTGCTGTTCATGAGCACGGAAGAAGGCAAGTAGTTTATAGGTTTAAGAAAAACATGTTAAACAATTTAAATCCTGTAAATCTTTTATAGGATTTTTAATGTTTATCAGTTTGTATTTTCGACGTCCCATACAAACTCGCGGTAATGGGTACCTTTATATATGTAGGTTTGCATGTAAGTATATCTCCCATATACAGATTTAACATTGCCTGCTTTGTCAGCCTAAAAAACAAATGTCGAAATTAAAAAAAATGCTCTCCACAGTGTTTTCTCTTTCCGCGATGGCCCAAGACTACGTCACGAAAGTCACGATGAGTGTTACCAGTGTTACCACTGATTGTTGTTTTCAGTAAATTTAAGGACTTTATCAAATAGTTAATAAATATAAAAGAAATGATACACACTTAACTATTTCGTATATCGTGTTTATTTCTAATAAATTTATATATTGAATTATTTTCTTTCTATATTTAAGGCGACGTGGGTTCACAATTAGCAATACTATGCGTGTTTTTGAAAAATCACTGCTATTAAACTACTACAGTTTATTCCTCAAAAAATTTACATAAAATTTTTAAGGATTTTCTACAGACATTTCTAGAGGTATGTTTATGATTTTTTTCTATCGAGCCAAAAATGCTCAATCGTGTTTTGGTTAATGTGCGTATCTGTAAAAAATCCTTAAGATTTTTATGTAAATTTTTTCAAGAATAAACTGTAGTAGTTTAATTACAGTGATTTTTTAAAAACACTCACAGTTTTCTTGTTTTTGAACTGGCGGGGCCTTAAGAGCGAGGCTCTTGTCAGTGTCGTTGTTTGGTAAGAGACGCACATAATGACTAATTTTGGCATAGATAATGGAGTGGTTTGCCATTGCCTTCCCCAATTTACACACTAGTAAACTTAATGGTCACTGGTGTGCTGGTTTCCTGACGATGTTATTCTTCACCTTTTTATTTATTTATTTGATATCTTACAAGCACGAATCATTACAGGTCTGCACCATCGCATTATACTTTATACTACACAAAATACTTAATAAAATTATTATAACTATAAAAAGAAAAAAAAATTACATAACACATTAGTTACATTTAGAAAAATATATATTCATTTCAATTTAATATTTACATATCTCATATGAGAGAATCATGTTATTACTTAGTTCATAATTGCTTTGTTAAGTTAAATAAACCGGCCAAGTGCTAGTTAAACCGCGTGGAGAGGGTTCCGTACAATTGATTGAATTCTTTTTCCTGTAACCTAAAAGCAATGAACTATATTCTGTATTTTTTCAAAATGTTAGGCTCAGTAGTTTTGGAGATCAGGGGGGGGGGGGGATGGTCAATTTTCGTCTTCTTTCATGAATAAAATTAAAACTATTCATTTTACAATAATAACAAAAATATATTTGAGATCCTCATAA
The DNA here is from genome assembly GCA_963576875.1 of Acrobasis repandana. NCBI lineage: Eukaryota > Metazoa > Arthropoda > Insecta > Lepidoptera > Pyralidae > Acrobasis > Acrobasis repandana. The sequence goes on from OY756227.1 coordinate 17,668,666, forward strand.
CGAGCCCTTTCATTTGATATATGACACAGTATGGTTTGCAATTTTTTTTTTTAATTTCCTAATTTGTCCCCCGAATGACCCTTATTTTAAAAAAATATTTGTTTACTTTGCACATATGTATTTGGGTCATAGGATTACAACATTCTATCAAATTTCACCTGATTCGTTCCAGTAGATTCGGAGCAAATTGGCTGTGACAGACGGACGGACAGACAGACGCACGAGTGATCCTATAAGGGTTCCGTTTTTTCATTTTTTGTAAGGAACCCTAAAAATGCCCTTTGCTCGGGTTTTTTTTCAATTCAATCACACATAGTGGCAAAACTCCCAACTGATGACGTATTCTTGGGCCAATCTCGTGACCAGTTGTCACGGGAAGAGAATACCTTGTTATAATATGCCATGGCTCTCCATAGAAACTTGAATCAGATGACGATCCAAATAACTTGCAAGGGAGCCATATTTTTTTTTCGTTATTCGTAATACCATGTAAGTACCTTGGGGAAAGTTCTTCAATATCATGGACTTCAATCATCATCATCATCATTTCAGCCGCATAACGTCCACTGCTGGACATTGGCCTCTCCCAAGGTTTTCCAAAATGACCGATCTAGAGCGGCCTGCATCCAGCGCTTTCCAGCGACCTTGGTCAGGTCGTCTGACCACCTTGTGGGTGGGTGTCCTACGCTTCGCTTGCCAGTACGTGGTCGCCATTCGAGAACCTTTTTGCCCCATCGGCCATCGGTTCGTCGCGCTATGTGTCCCGCCCACTGCCACTTCAACGAGCTAATCCGCTGGGCTATGTCCGTGACTTTTGTTCTCCTACGAACTTCCTCATTTCTGATTCGATCACGTAGAGAAACACCAAGCATAGCCCTCTCCATAGCGCGTTGAGCTACCTTGAGCCTTCTTATGAGACCCATAGTAAGGGACCACGTTTCGGAGCCATAAGTCATCACTGGTAACACACATTGATTATAAACTTTCGTCTTAAGGCACTGAGGTATTTTGGACGAGAAGACACTGCGTAACTTCCCGAACGCTGCCCAGCCGAGTCGGATTCGTCGAAAGACCTCTTCCTCGAAGCTGGAACTTCCTGCCTGGATCGATTGACCCAGGTAGGTATACTGGTCTACAACTTCGAGGGTGGAGCTCCCAACAGAAACAGGTATGGGCACAACATTGACATTCGACATTACTTTCGTTTTGTCCATGTTCATTTTAAGGCCCACCTGTTGGGAAACTCTATTAAGGTCTCCGAGCATAGTACTTAAGTCCTCCATGGATTCTGCCATGACAACTATATCGTCGGCGAATCGAAGGTGAGTGATATACTCGCCATTGATGTTGATGCCAAGTCCTTTCCATTCCAGGAGCTTGAAGGCATCTTCCAGTGCAGCGGTTAACAGTTTCGGAGATATAACGTCTCCCTGTCTCACACCTCTTTGCAGTGGAATAGCCCTCGTGCACTGCTCCTTTACTCGGACTGACATAGTGGCGTTACTGTATAAACACTTCAACACTTCGATATACCGATAGTCAATACGGCATCGCTGGAGAGACTGAAGCAAGGCCCATGTTTCGATCGAATCGAAGGCTTTTTCATAGTCCACAAAACCCAAGCATAGCGGCCGGTTATATTCCCTCGTCTTCTCTATAACCTGCCGCAGCGTGTGAATGTGGTCCATGGTGCCTTTACGGAAACCGGCTTGTTCGGGAGGCTGGAAGGCATCAAACCTGTTCGCGAGACGATTCGTGATGACCCTCGAAAACAACTTATATACATGACTCAGAAGCGTGATTTGCCTATAGTTCTTCAGTAGGGTGTTATCTCCCTTTTTGAAGAACAAGACTACCACGCCCCTGTTCCACGCTTCTGGCGGACTTTAATGGACTTCAATACCTATATTTAAATAGACCCTGCCTGTATAATCATATAGTACTTACTTATTAAAAATGGATACTTATGTGGATTGTTAAACTTCCTTCCTGTTTAATCTTTGATTCCAGACAACTCCTTACCAGCGGTGAAACTGCCAATGACCGAAGGTCGGGAGTACCTGTGGGGCAAAACAAAGGAGGCTTTTCGATACGTGTACGAAAAGCATCGGGAAGATGCCGACTGGTTTCTCAAGGCAGACGATGACACGTAAGTCTGGACGCATAAGTAATTTTTAAGGTATAATTAATTTGGCATAATGATTATAAACATAATCTTTCTTTGAGATGTATGCAATTTAGGCATCTTGTGTGGTGTGACGAATACCAGTGATCGGCATAGGCCGTGCCGTGTCGTGGGATTACTTACCGAAAGTGACGTTAGTAATTATATTATCTTTTCCGAAATTCGGCATTTCCAAACAAAAGTGTGCAGCCGCTCGGGCGATTTGTATGAGAATGTCGATTTTTTTCTTATTATTTGACTGTTATTTTAATTTAATTATACTTTAGTGATCTAGTATAGCCCGTGGTTCAATTTATTACGGGTATGTCCCTTCCACGTTGTATACTTATTACAACTAAAACACGTTTTAATGACTTTTTAAATTAGTAAAGTGTATTCAACACTTTATATTAACAAGGAGTCAGTTTCCTAAAGAATATTACTTTTTAAACAAAAAAGTGACTTAAATTGCTGGTCTTCTTCACCAGTTCCACTTCACCAAAACTCACTTTCTGAATGAAAATACTTGATTTCTTAATAAAAACATCAAAATCATTATAATGTGGGTTTTCGATGCATTTGATGATGATATTTCTCGAGGATCCCATCATCAAATCTTTACCTGGTGACCTTTCAAACAAACGATTTTTTACAAAAACGGAGCAGTTATGGGGAAACATACATAAAATAACATATTACATTAAAAAACATAGGTAGTTACATTCGAATTGAGAAGCTCCTCCTTTTTTGAAGTCGCTTAAAATATATATACATACGAGTAAATATAAATAAATAATAAACATTGAAGTTACCTTCCAACTCACAGGGCTGGTACAAAATATTTTTTTTCTACAATTTTTTATTAAATGAACGTGTCTTTGCAAGGGTGTGTATATTTTTTCAGGTATGTGGTGGTGGAAAACCTTCGATACCTGTTAGCTGATCACGATCCTAGCAAACCAATGTATTTTGGACACCGTTTTAAACGTTATTCGCCAGAGGTTTGTTTAAAGATTGCGTACCAATGTAGGTATTCACTTTTCTATTGACATAATGACATAGTGCTTATACAGATAGTTAGGATGTAGGTTAAATTAGTGCTACCTATGTAGGTATTAATTGCTTGCTACATCACAGAATAAGAACCAGTATTCACGTACAGAAGTCTCACTCAGCATAGAAATTTAAAAAAAAAACTACTCAGGTTTCCAATATGGTTTAATTTAGCTCACGTCAGAACTCAGCACCTTTTCGTTTAGATACCTAAACATCCATTGCAGGCCAATTTTATTCTTATTACCTGGACAAACGATTCGTATAACTGAATTTACCACTCCGAGGGGCCGCTGTGCGCATAGTAATAATGTAGGTAGGTATATTATATTTTCGGTACCTTAACTTGACACAGGCCTGCTACAATGTATGAGATGATAGCTCATATCAGGCCTGTGTCACTCCCCGTCCTCCATGTCATCAATTAAGTTAGAGTGCTACTGTATTCTCTTCCTGTGACAGCTGGTCCAGCCCAAGAATACGTCATCAGTTGGGAATGTTGGTACCTTATATGATTGAATTACCGAGCAAAGTGCATTTTTATCTTGACAAACCAATTCTGAATCTCTCATCTGTAGGTATAATTTTAATATTTAATTAATATAGTTTTATAAATAAATATCGTGGGTAAGGACGCCAGGTTTACTTTCAGGAATATTTCCAAGATAAATCTAAATAAAATCGAAACCTCAAGGGCTAGAGAAATGAAAAATAGGTATTTTTAAAATCTATTGTTGTCGCGCTGTGCCCGCACTACAACCGAGCAAGTGCGATAGAGACATACTGCAGCTTGGACTGAAAATACCTATTAAAACAACAGAAAATCAACGATTCGTAGTCCCCTGATTTCTTCTCCAAAACTTAACCAATATAAGTACTTTTTTCATTACGAATTAACAAAGACTTGATCGGTGTTCCTATGTTTAATTTTTTTATATACTCGTAATTTACTCGAATTTGTTTTCTGGATGTTTAAACACAGCGGAAAATCTGGCCATTTTTTTAGGTTTTTGAGCGTTCATATCTCTTTTAATAAACAATTTATGAAAAAAAGAAAACATAGGGACATGATAATAGTAGCTATAGATATTCAGGAAAAAAAATATAACTACTGGCATTATCCAGGGAGGAAACAGGGGACTACGTTTGTATGGAAAAACGGCCCCTCTATTTCATCTTAAAGTAACAAACAGTAAATTATTAGTTTAAAAATAAGCGGGCAAGTGCGAGTCGGACTCGTACATGAAGGGTTCCGTACCATACACCGTACAATGTTTTAAAACGCTGAAAAAACACGTTTCTTGTATGACGACCCCCTTTAATTTTTAACTATTTTTTATTTTTAGTATTTGTTGTTATTGTGGTCATAGTAATACATAATTGGTGAAAATTTCAAGTGTCTAGCTATTACGGTTCAAGAGATAGAGCCCTGTGACTGACGGACAGACAGACAGACGGACAGACGGATAGACAGACGGACAGACGGATAGACAGACGGACAGACGGACAGACGGACAGACGGACAGACGGACAGACGGACAGACAGACGGACAGACGGACAGACGGACAGACAGACGGACAGACAGACAGACAGACAGCGGAGTCTCAGTAATAGGGTCCCGTTTGCACCCTTCGGGTACGGAACCCTAAAAAGTATGTATTATTTCGTGTTGTTGTAGTGATATGTAACTCCGTCTGTCCGTCTGTCCGTCTGTCCGTCTGTCCGTCTGTCCGTCTGTCCGTCTGTCCTCTTGAACCGTAATAGCTAGACACCTGCAATTTTCACCGATTATGTATTACTGTGGCCGCTATAACAACAAATACTAAAAATAAAAAAGGTTAAAAATTAAAGGGGGTCGTCATACAACAAACGTGTTTTTTTTAGCGTTTTTAACTCGATCTGTCGCAGGGCTTTATCTCTTGAAGCTTAATAGCTATTCTATTATTATATCATAGTAGTACAATATCCGTGAAAATTTCAGGTGTCTAGCTAGACACCTAAAATTTTCACGGATATTGTACTACTATGACCACTATAACAACAAATACTAAAAATAAGATAAAGTTAATAATAATTAAAGGGGGTCGTCATACAAGAAACGTGTTTCTTCAGCGTTTTAAAACTTTGTACGGTGGTACGGAACCCTTCATGTACGAGTCCGACTCGCACTTGCCCGTTTATTTTTATAAAATAAAGAAGTAAAAAACTTATGCAACAATTGAGTGAAGATATATTGTTATCAACCATACTACGGAACCGATTTCTATAGAATCAATCTGGAAGTATAAGATATTAAACAAAAATAATTTTTTAAATGGGTCTAAATGACGGAGTTCAGCAGACATAAACAATACAGCCTTTTTTTAAGTCGGTTAGAAATCATTGTTTTTCAGGGTTATATGAGCGGCGGCGCAGGATACGTTCTAAGTAGGGCTGCGCTTCAGAAATTTGTGACTGTGGCCTTGCATTCGCCAGATTTGTGCAAAAAAAACGACACTGGCGCGGAAGATGCGGAAATTGGTGAGACTACTTTCGACATGGGCGCCGGCAGAAGGGTACAAGGGGGTACACTTGCACCCCCTTGCAATCGAGCAAACAAGCGAACCACTAGGGTTTTTTTACAATTAAACATTGAAGCGTTATTGAACTCTATGTCAAACAAGTAAAAAAAAATATAAATAGCGATAAAAAGAACACGGAAAAGCACCCGCGGGTTATGCAGCAATTCTCATAAAATGAAATAATGACTTTTAACCCGACTGCGGCAAAACCCAAAAGGAGGGTTATGTGTTTGACCTGTATGTATGTTCCCTAGCAAGTAACTACGAAACGGCTTAGCCGATTTAATAATAAATTATACGTGGTTAGATTCGTCTTAACCACTAGAGTGTCATAGGCTCAGGTCATGGCTATTTTATTTCGTAAAAATTAAAATTATTCCGTTGTCGAAATTTTAGTTTTTAAAACTATGTCTTGTTATAATTTCAGCTAAATGCTTGTATAATGTCGGCGTAAAAGCGATGGATTCCCGGGACAAGGCCCTCCGCGGGCGATTCTATCCGTTCATGCCGCACGATCACATAACTTCGGAGATAGATAAAGAGTTTTGGTACTGGAGACTTGCCTACTATTCTACAGAAGATGTAAGTAGAAAGGTACCATTGTCAGGACCGGATTAACCATTATTCAGTATCATTATTATACCTACCTACGCAACTTCCTAGGGGCCCCCGCATAGGCTGGGCGCCCAACGGCCCAAGCAATACGGATTTGGACTAAAAAAATATTTTTAACTCATCAGGTAGATTATTAAAAAATATTGTATAGGTACGTACTTATTTTATCTTTTTGAAGGCAAATAATTACAAAGATACAGCGCATTTGAATTCCGCATGACGTATAAAAAATCTGTGTTGTTCAATTTTATTTATTTATTTATCGATTTATGTACACGGACAATATATACAGAGAATACATAAACAAAAATTTGTACAAAGGCACTACTTATCTCAAAAGCGATCTCTTCCAGTAGGCCCGTGAGAGGAGACGTTCATCTATGAAAGGCATACAGGCGAGTTCGTTAAATAAAGAAAGAAGAAATTAACATACTATGAATCTTCAGATAAATACAATACAATACCCTTTATTGCACAAAAGTAAAAAACAGAACATAATTATCTTAAAAATTAGGAAATGCGCAAAAGGCGGCCTTATTGCTAAGCAATTTCTTCCAGGCAACCTCGTTTATATAGAAAAAAATGATGGGAAATTAGGTAGTGCGGGGTGGTAAATATAATAAACATACTTATATACAATAATAATAATAAACATACATACACCTAATACTTAAATACATACATACAACTTACACAAGGAAAACATAATAGGACAAAATGAAACTAAGTGGAAACAAGGGAAGGAGATTACCTTTCATAAGGATAGAAAATGCGATTTTACTTGGGATTTAAAGCTGGCTAGCGTTTGGGCGCGTCGGATAGTAAGTGGTAGTGAGTTCCATAGACGTACCGCTCGAACAGACAAAGACCGCGAGTAGAAGTCGGTGGAGTGAGCAGGAATTCTTAAAAGAAAGTTTTCAGCGCTGCGTAGTGGACGCCCTTGAGACTCACTAAATAGAATAAATAATTCTCGTAGATAGTTAGGAGAGTTAGGATTGAAAAGAATTGTGTATAACATTGACAGGGTATGCCAGTCACGGCGACGTCGGATCGGAAGCCACTTGAGTTCATTGCGAAAATGAGAAATATGGTCATATTTACGAAGGCCATATATGTATCAAATAAACATGTTTTGGAGACGCTCAAGCTTATCAACATATATATACTTGAACAATTGAAGTCAAGTTTCTAATCTATTGGATATCACAAATAGCACTTTCTGCTAGCAGCTGTTTCCGTAAAACTGAAAAATACAGATTATTTTAAAATAAAACAATATTATGATTAAATCATTTATTGCTATTTTAAAAAACATTTATGAAATAATTTACTGAGTTTACTCCTACTTGTGTTTTTTCTTATATAATACAATGCTTGCTGTTGTTACAGCAATATGTATAAAAGGTTTTTTTTCTTTTTTAACAGTGACTTCTGTTGTTTGCCCTGAAATAAAAAAAATACATATTAATCATACAACTGAAAAACTTTCATATTGTTAAGTTCACAAGCTCACTTAATGAAACCAGGAATATGGATTGCATGTGTTAATTGGGTGATATTCAAATAAACCGCATTGAATATGATAATTGAATGATATTCAAGTATTTGATTGAAACTATCTACTTTTTTTTTTTTGACAGCACCATAATCGTCTCTATGAGCCACGCGCATAAATATCTATTATAAATAATTCGTGCAGAAAGCCTTTTTATCATTTCTTGGCAAACGGATTCAAGTTGTATTAAAATTCTGAAATGCGTTTTATTGTTTTGCTCAAGGATCCCAAAAATTGCTTTTAAGTAATGGCACTATTTCAGTATACATCAAGTCTACTGGTATACTGTTGAACATATATAGAACTACTTTATGGACAATGACACTACAGTGGTTCATCAAAAGTCTTCTCTCTGGCCTATGGCTTAATAATTGTTCACGTGTGAGTATTTATACTGCCGGTGGCATTAATTAGCCTTTTTAAAGGCTTACCGGGCTGCTAGAGATCGACACCATATTGTAAATATTTTATAACCAAAAAATATATTCATTCAGACCTATTTATAATAACGAAGTAAATTAATTTAGTACTGCCCAACCAATAATTTTATATTATTTATGCAAAATTCGTTATATTCTAGGAATACATAATTGTTTTGGTTATTTTTACACATATCTTTATATAACATTTTATATTAAAACCACAAAATATCGAAGGCGCGTGAAAATTTTTAATGAAACTTATATAGATATTTACAGTAAACTACATTGCGCAGTAATATTTGAAGGCATAAAATAACAAAACCGTCAAAAAATTACCCAGTACTATAAATTTTGTTTTGATGCAAACAAATATGGCTTTACTCACTAAGTTTTGACCGTCTTCGTCCATATTATATTGCAAGACAAAGTATGTCTATTACAACGTTAATTATATTATAACATTGGTAACTGAAAAACTATTATTAGAGATATTTTTGCAATAATGTAGGGTTTATTTAAGTTCTAACTGTGAACACTTAAATAGCTACAATCATGCTTTTACTACATTCTAGTGCTAGTCTAATGCTTTTGTAATGCAATTAACATCTACATTATCTATAATATTGCTAGTATAATGTTTCTGTAATGCGATTGGTAACTTCATTGACCGTTATAATGCTTCTTTAATGCGATTGGCAACTTCATTGACCACAATAGTGCTAAAATAATGCGCTCTAATAACTATTGTGAACCGATTCAAATCTTAAAGCCGTATAATTTGTGCCTAAATAAGCATTACAGTAGCCGTATATACTCATATAATGCTACTATAAAACTAACTCAAAATGCCAAAACGCTACAGAAATGCTGCAAGTCGGCCGCTATACTGCTTTGATGTGTTACTTGGGTAGGTATAAAGTCTGCTCGGAAAACGCTGCCGCCCGTTCTCTATTACTTATTTACACTTCCCTGTCGCCTCTTACAACACACGTAACAGAGGAAAGTGGTGGTGATGGTGACAAGATGTATTCTACTCTACCATCACCACACGGCATCATCATCATTTCAGCCGCATAACGTCCACTGCTGGACAATGGGCCGGCTGGCCCCTCTCAAGGATTTCAAAAATGAGCGATCTAGAGCGGCCTGCATCCAGCGTTTCCCAGCGAACTTGATCAGGCCGACTGACTATCTTGTGGGTGGGTGTCCTACGCTTCGCTTGCTAGCACGTGGTCGCCATTCGAGAACCCTTCTGCCCCATCGGCCATGACTTCATCGCGCTATGTTGCCACTTCAACGAGCTAATCCGCTGGGCTAAACCAATGACTTTTGTTGTCCTACGAATTTCCTCATTTCTGATTCGATCAGGTACCTATATAGAGAAACACCGAGCATATAGCCTTCTCCATAGCGCGTTGAACTTTGAGCCTTTTTATGAGTTTCACTGTCTCCGTGGGCCAGTGGTCAAGGTTTGCCTTGTGATCCGGAGGTCATGGGTTCAAATCCCACTGGGAAGCATACTTTGTGAAATATTGTTTCCAGTCAGGTTAGGATAATGAAGGCATGAATCACCTGATTATCCAAATAAAAGACGATTCCATGCTTCGGAAGACACAAAGCTGTAGGTCATGAACGCCATATAACGTTTGTTTAAACCTATCTTAGGATTAGTTCTGGTCTACCCTTTGGGTTGCGGAGGTCAGACGGCAGTCTTCTTCCCCGTCTAAGCGCATTCCCGGTTGCATCCTCAGCTGTGTGTGTGTGTGTGTGTGCCCGGGGTGCGCTTTCCTGCTTTTTCTTCTCCAAATATAATATGCATATTGTCAATGGTCACCCAAGGATGCCAAAGACCTTGTAAAATGGAGAAGAAATAGCCGGAACACTTTCAATGATTTGGCTATAGTTTTACAACCGGCCGCCTGCCTGACGTCAACCCTCTTTGGGAATGTATTTGTGCGAAAGGATTTGCGGAGGTCAGACGGCAGTCGCTCTGTGTAAAAACCAGTAACCTCTTTACCTAGGTTAGGTACCGGACCCCGGGCTCTAAGGCGATACCGCTGAGAATGCAGCTGGGAATACGCTCGGGTGATGATGAGTACGGGACCACGTTTCAGAGCCATAAGTGATCACTGGTACCATACCAGTGATCACTGGTAACATACCAGTGATCACTGGTAACATACCAGTGATAACTAATGGCTCTGAAACGTGGTCCCTTAACACACATTGTTACCATTAACACACATTGATTTTACACTTGCGTCTTGAGGCACTGAAGTATTTTTGGACCACACGGCAGAAGCACTTTATATAAAACTCCTTTATCTTCCCCAGGGTCTCGACCGCTGCTCTGAACACACCATATCCTTCCACTACGCGGCTCCAGAGAAAATGTACATGTTTGATTACTTCATTTACCATCTACGCCCTTACGGCATCAGCGTCAATCTGGCTTTCCACTCCGACCAACTAAACTGATGAACTAGTTGTGCAGAATGGAACTCAATGAAGTGCTTTTTTCCATACTAACCAACTAGTTGAACATATATTTTATTTTGGGAAAAATTGTTCCAAATGGACCAACTGAACTGACCAATTGAAACGGATCAACTATTTTCTTTTTCAACGATACAACTACCTATTTTAGTTGGTTCGATAGGAATATTTTAAATTGTTCCCATCCACACAACTTTGCTATTAAACCTTTTTCATTCATATTCACTTATCACTTATAGAGTCTGGCTACCGAAACGTGATATTGACCTTGAAACAGAATTCTTTATATGGAAATACACAACACTTGTCAAACCATAGTACGTTGGCTGTCACATTGTGTTAATTTTTGGAGTTATAAATGGTTATCTTGTGTAATAATGTCGAAACCTATCAAAAGATCAGCTAGGAAGTTAATTTATACAACGGTGGGTGTGTAAATTTAAAACGAAACAGGAAGTACTAGCCTCTGCAATCGCGAGAAAGAACGATATTTCCATGAAATAACGGCTGTGACAGTTAGTGCACTGCAATAATTTTGATATTTGGTGAATAGTTTGTACATACAGTTTGTGTTAAATACCCATTCAACATATATTCAATAAATATTTTAATAGATCGACAAGTTACAATATCAACAAAACAGTCATCAAGGTAACACCCAACGAGGTTCGGTCATAGATTAGTATTGAATACAAACTAATTAGAAGTACATATATATATAACACATTCTATAGTTATTTATTTACAGAAGACATATTTCATTGGATTTAAAATATTACTTGTTAAATTGCGGTTTTATTATTGGCGTAACTTTAAAACAAAAAAAATATTATTCGGTTTATCAAAGTAGTGTAAATTCACAAAGATACAACGCGTCAAAGTTTCGGAGTGGTGGGGGTGATTGACAACACCGTCAAGTGGAAATCGTAATTGATCGTGACGTCATGCGGAATTTAAATGTGATGTATCTTTGTAATTATTTGCTAATCAAAAAAGAATAAATACGAATACAATATTTTTAATAATCTACCTGATGAGCTTAAAAGATTTTTTTAGTCCACATCCATACTATCAAGAGTGTTTATTCCTTATTTAAAAAGGATTGCCATGTCTACATATTTCAAATTTAAAAATAAAAACTCAGTATCACGATTCGGTGGCCAAACTCTAATAGATAAACCTTTTGATTTGCCTGAAGTATTAAGTCAGTGTCGGGAAAAAAAAAATTTACTCTGGGTGTTGTGTTGAATTGTTGATAATTTTTGGTAGGTTTACCTATTATATATAATATTTGAAAACTTGGTTAAAAAATGATTAAAGAGTGTGAAAAAAACGGTTTAAAAGTTTTTCTATATGAACATTTTCAATACACAAAAGTCCGGCAATATAAACTAAGTGGAGCACTGTACTAGAGGTGCATAAACTATAAAAAATTGAAATGCAATGGAAGCATAACTGTAAAAGTAAGTTTTCTGTCCTCATAAGTTTGAATGTCCGTGATTGCGTGTACTTTATATAGGTAATTAGGTACCTATTGTGATTCTTCCTCAGTAAAAAATTAAATGAAAGCTTATAAACATCAATGAGACCTCTCCAATCCGTCTGGCCAGCGTAGAGAGTGTAGGCCAAATCCTCTGAGTCCTCTAAGTTCTTTGACTGCTCTGGCAAATATATGGCTATGGTAGTACAGAGAGGGTCGTGCTCCTGCAGTAGAGTCTAGAAAAGACCCGATGATGATGATGAATATAATTTTCAGGATAACAATGTTATTAGAAAAAAAAAACATAAATGTGAAATGGATACATCAAAAAATATTTTATAAAAAAAATGCGCTAAAAGAAAGGCCGCTAATACTAATTCATTACTAAAATTTACAAAATGGCTAAAGAGAGTATGAAAAAACAAGGCCTCAATTTTTCACTTTTCACAGTTGCCCCAAACCATTTTATCAGTTTTTGAGCATGCACGGCGATTTCGGTAGCACTGAGTTTTCAATTAACACAAGGCCTTTAATTTATGCTCTGATGCAGAATAAAAAACAAATTAACTATGACATAGTTTTCCAAATGATAAAATCACAATTACCATATATAGAAATTACCTTAATACATTGGGATTTCGAGATTGTCCTGTGGAACTCTATACTTAAAGTATATAAACACAAACATAAAAGGATGCTATTACCATTGGAATCGGAATATGTGGCGTATGGGAAAAAAACTTAAACACAAGCGTAAAGATGAAAATTAATTGTGGGACTCTGTGCAGTTTTACCTCTTTTACCCAAAGAATCGATATTGAAAGGGTGGCAATACATTACATCAGAATATGATGTGTATAATGTTACTTAAAAAGCCTCTCAGCGTCTTTGGGCTACGTCATCGCACAAACAATGTTTTGGAATCATTCATGTTTAAATAAAAACTTTACATTGCTACGTTTATAAATGTTATTGTCGATAATGAGACATTTATTGAAACTGAGATTCCAAACAAACGTAAAATCCAATATATAATTCGAGATAACGTCATTAAACATCATGTTTCAAGCTAATAATGATGAAGTCTCGATAAGACACGCTCTATTAAAAATTGAGATAATTATTTATGTTACGGATATGCGTTGCAACTCTATTTAAGTTACTACATAGATAGAAGTACCTAATATCATTTGGATTAAAATAGTTAAATATTAGTGGTTTTATTTAAGCATTTTTCGTTTTTGTCCTTTAACCACGTCAGTAAATATACATTGAAAATGTTTATTTTACATTGAGATATGTGTTATAATACACGAGGCGGAATTTCAGCCCGAGCCGAAGGTGAGGGCGTACTAGAGCCGCTTTATATAACTAAAACCGGTAAAATTAGATCCACAGGAGCAAGGGTGTTGAAAATATCTGTTTGTGTAGATGGGAACAAAGAATTGATAAAATATTCCTATCGGACCAACTAAAAAATTGTGTTGTTGGAAAAGAATAGTTGATCCGTTTTAAGTTGTATAAATGGGAACAAATTTAAATTGATTAATTATTCCTATCGGACCAACTAAATCTGACCAACAAAAAAATTGTGTCGTTGAGAAAGAAAAATAGTTGATCCGTTTTAAGTTGTGTGGATGGAAACAAATTTGAATTGATAAAATATTCCTATCGGACCAACTAAAAAGTTGTGTCTTTGAAAAAGAAAAATAGTTGATCAGTTTCAGTTGGTCGGTTTAGTTGGTCGGGGTGGAAGGACAGGCGTCAATGCCGAAGACCTGCCTGAGATACGAAGGGAATCTAATGAAGCTGGATATTTGGAACGAACTCTCAAAACAGTTTACTACACATGATACATTATTAAACGACATACCTAGCAGGGTTGTTACGAATATCAGCATCGTTTTTAAGATCAGCATTGGCATCAGGATCCGCAATAATTAACCTTTAACTATAGGACGTCCTTTTTAGGGTTCCGTACCCGAAGGGTGCAAACGGGACCCTATTACTGAGACTCCGCTGTCTGTCCGTCTGTCCGTCTGTCACAGGGCTTTATCTCTTGAACCGTAATAGCTTGATTTTTTTTTGAATTGAAATTTGAATTTGAAATTTTCACCGATTATGTATTATTGTGGCCGCTATAACAACAAATACTAAAAATAAAAAAAAGTTGAAAATTAAAGGGGGCGACATACGTGAAAACGTGTTTTTTACAGCGTTTTTAATTCGATCTCTTGAACCGTAATAGCTAGACACCTGAAATTTTCACCGATTATGTATTATTATGACCACTATAACAACAAATACTAAAAATAAGATAAAGTTAATAATTAAAGGGGGTCGTCATACAAGAAACGTGTTTCTTCAGCGTTTTAAAACATTTTACGGTGGTACGGAACCCTTCATGTACGAGTCCGATTCGCACTTGCCCGTTTATTATTTTGTCACACTACTAATTACGATAAAAAAAAGTTGAAATAGTTTTAAAAAAAAATTGTTATACTTAAAATTTTTTCACATGAAAATTTTCACTGAAAAGTGCCTTTTAGTGTTATGTTATGATACCATCAATTTATAATAAAATAAATAAATTTACAAAAAATCCTAATTTTATTTTATTATCCTTTAATAATAAAATATTAGTTAAAATACAATACAACTATTGTTAGAATTTCATGAAAAAAAATGTATTTGAATACCGCACGTCCATATGATAGTAGTCACCTATCATATGGACGTGCGTACATATCGTATTTTTATCGTAATATAACATACTGAGAAGAAACATAAAATAAAACCTAACTTGAAACAAAAATCAATTTTTGCATAAAGGCTTTGAACGCTTTAGACATATTGTATGTTATTACAGCTCTATTGAGCTGAAACTTTCCTCGATGCCTTATTTTGAAGAGCTCGATGGCCCAGCAAAAGTATTTATTACACGTTGGCAACCTTGGGTGTGGTCCACAGTTGGATTGGTTACCACAAGAAGTATAAAATATCTCAAGCATGAATAAGTGTTTAGGAAGATAAGTTAAATTGTTCGCCTCGGCTATCATCATTAGATGGAAGTTGCAATCTGGCACCAGTTTTATCAACTTACACTTACAAGAAAAACAACAAACCTTTATCAGGCCTGTGTCACTCCCCGTTTAGGTATCGAAAATGTACCTACATTATTACTATGCGCGCAGGGCGGCCCCTCCGGGTGGTAAATTAAGTTATACGAATCGTTTGTCCAGAGTAATAAGAATGAAATTGGCTTGCAATGGATGTCTAGGTATCTATACGAAAAGGTGCTAAGTTCTGACGTGAGCTAAATTAAACCATATCGCTAGCCACATTGAGTAGATATTTCTTTGAATTTCTTTGCTGAGTGAGACTTCTGTACGTTAGTATTATTTATTCTGTGCCTTTATTGCTAATCACATTTGCGTTCCTTTTGGTGTCATACATAAGGTACGGTAACCATTTACCATGAGGTTGGACGTATGTCTATTTGTCTACTTAGAATTAGATGTATAAATAATCGGTTTTATGTACTCAAAAATTGACAATATCCCCTTTATTATCACCCAATTCACATGTATGGAATCTGGACGTCCGGTTTCACAGACCGCGAACAAAGTTTAAAGCTAAATACCCCACCTGATTCGCGACTCGCGTCGCGTAGCAATTTTTGATCTCGGTAATCGTTTTGTCACTAAAGTCAAAGTCAAAATTATTTATTGCTTAACTGTTTTTAAAGATGATACATCATTATGTATCATCTTTAAAAACCACACATTTGGTATGTTTCAACAGTTTGCTTTTTCAGGCATGCAATAGTGATATAACAATATAATCATAATAATTGGAAGCAAAATAGTTTACACTTATATATAACCAATACTAAAATGCTACCTTAATATCCTTTATTGACACTTACACTATTTTCTGAATAAAAAAGTACAATGTTTATATTTAAATAATAATTTGTATCATGTAATTACTTATTTAATCTAAACTATCTGTTTCTTCCACTTTGAGTATTAAATTTAAAATATTCTCTTAAGTCATAAAATATATGCTCAAGTAGCCATGTCTTTAATTTTTTCTTAAAGCTACTGAGCACTTCAGAAACAAGGTAGATCGGGAGCGGCCTGTGAGACCGCGCGTCTATAGTTAAAGGTTAATGCTGATATAAATGCGGGGCTTAGCGCCAGTCACGTATACCTATTATTACCCATGTTATTACCGTGGTCACGTGGACTTTAAACCAATCATAGACATTTATTTAAATCTCGTTGTCAATTGTTCCGTCATTCATAATAATTATATGTATAACGTCTAACAAAATATACTGAAACAATCCATGATACTGAACAACTTTCCCCGAGGAACATATATTTTTATTTATTTATTTAAAACAATAAAATACAATATAATACATGCATATACAACGCTTTCATAATCTCATTTGAGATTTTCACAGCGCTGGAATTATGAAAATGATTATATCAAAATATGTTTTTTTTTTCTTTCCCTACAAACTCGGATCAGCTGATCGCTCAACTTTTATAGGAAGTCAAAAATTATTTTTCATATTTCGATATACGACCACCTCCGTGGTGTAGGTGTAGTGTAGGTTAACACGCCAGTCCACCACACCGGAGGTCCCGTGCTCGATCCCCGGTCAGGTCAAGATGGAAAATGATCTTTTTCAGATTGATCTGGGTCTTGGATATTTATATGTATTTGTTATAAAATATAGAATTGTTGAGTTAGTATCCCATAAGACAAGTTTCGAACTCAGGTGTTTTGGGGCTAGCTCAATCTGTGTGATTTAACCCTATATATTTAAAAAATTAAACAAAAGTAATATCAGGATCAGCAGATATGTGCTTGGATCTTATAATTTTAAGAAGCAAAACACTTTCTTAATAAAAGTCATTAAACATAATAAATGTCATCCTACACTCTTACCAAACATAACTGAGTATATCCTTATTATATAAACGCCTTTTTATCTAGTAAAATAATAAGTTAAAAAAGTTTTATTTGCTTGTATTTTGGACACCCTACAGAATCGATATGCCCAAGTACCTACCTATGGCTGGCCAAATCGTCAAACGTTATGCTTCGTTTCAACGACATGGCGGCTATTATGCAGCCAAATCAAGAATCAAGATATGGCGACACATCTTGATCTGCCCAGGCAGATTTTGATCGGCCCGATTAAACGATTAGCCCACGCATACCACTTCTCTACTATTTTGTTTGGCATTATTAATAACAAGACTCCTATTTAGGTATTTGTATCTACAAATACTAGACTTCCCTCATTATTAATCTGCCCACAGCATAAAACCTCCGCATTTCGTGGTAGTTTTAATTATACCGCCACGAAATGTTGGAATAATTTGCCACCACCTCTTAGAAATGCCAAGACTGTTTCAGGTTTTAAGCAAATTTCCAAGAAGTATTTTTTAGACATCCATCTTTAAATATCTGTGGGACAGGTGCATATTTTCAAATATAGATATATATGTACCTATACTATTAATCTGCACACTTGTATGACACTATCTTATCTTATACTAGCTTTTGCCCGCGGCTTCGCCCGCGTAGATTCGCGGTATGAAAAATAGATGTTGGCCGATTCTCAGACCTAATCAATATGCTCACAAAATTTCATGAGAATTGGTCAAGCCGCTTCGGAGGAGTACGGGAACGAACATTGTGTGTGTATATATAAGATATGAAATTCTCGTGTCACAATGTTCTATTTTTCTTCTATATATTACTAAAAGTAGGTACCTATATTTTACTATTCGCACTATATTTATATGATAATTTCTGGACATTAGCACTACGCAAAATCGACATAACAGTAGACCTCGTTTGTAGAATAGGGAAGGGATGAAAATTTTGAAAACGCTTGAATATTTTTCTGTGGTTAGGAATAACATTTCACATTTCATTTGTATGACGACCCCCTTTAGTTTTAAACTTTTTTTATTTTTAGTATTTGTTGGTGTAGCGGCCACAGTAATACATAATCGGTGAAAGTCGGTCTTGCTATTACGGTTCAAGAGATAGAGCCCTGTGACAGACGGACAGACAGCGGAGTCTCAGTAATAGGATCCCGTCTGCACCCTTTGGGTACGGAACCCTAAAAAGAAAAAAATCGTATACAATATTTTTTAATAAAGTACATGATGAGCTAAAAGTATTTTTTGCCCAAATCCGTATCCGTCCTTTCTTACACTCCAGGAGGCATTTATAACGTTCCCACCTCAACTTATGTACTACCAGGTATGTCGTATAATAATGTTTCATGTGTAGTAAGTGAACGGTTCTGTGAGTTCGTTCTCTAATCCAGCTTCATGGGATTGATCCCTCAGTGTCTCGGGCAGCTCGGCATTGACGCTGATGCCGTAAGGGCGCAGATGGTAAATGAAGTATTCAAACATGTACATTCTCTCTGGATACGCGTAGTGGAAGGATATGCTGTATTCGGAGCAGCAGTCGAAACCCTGAGGAAGATATGGCCGTTTTAAATGAAGTGCTGCTGCCGTGTGGTCCAAAATATAACGTCTGACAAAATATACTGAAACTATTTTAAGGGTGAATTCAGTCCGTGATGGGAGCCAAAAAAATATTTTTCATATTTCGCTGTATGTTTCTTGGGGAAAGTTGTTCAGTATCATGGACTGAATCCATCCTTAAAATAGTTTCAGTATATTTTTTTAGACCCTGTATACTTACTTCAGTTCCTCAAAACGCAAGTGTATAATCAATGTGTGTTATCATACCAGTGATGATTTATGGGTCTGAAACGTGGTCCCTTAGGCGGTGATCCCACTGCACCGCGCACCGTCGCGGAGCGCAGCGCGGCAGATTTTTAACATTGTAAGCAAGTAGCTCAGTTTGCTCATCATCATCATCTTGAATAGTTTCTGGTTCTTCTGTATTATTTGAGGAATCAAAAACAACAATACGACTCAATTCATTTTTTGTTCGTCGTTGATCAATAATTGCGCTGTCTAAGTTATCTGAGGTGAAGAGGGTGTAGTTTGAGGTATCAGCGATAGTATAATTGGGGATATATATCCCTTCTTGACTTTCCTGGTCTGCTTCATACTTTTGTTCGTTTGAGGATTCATAAACAGATAACCGTTGTAGTTCTTGTTGATTTGCTAAATCATTGACATCTGTTGGTGTAATATATGGGCTTTGAATGGCCATACTTTTAAGTTCGGAGTTCCATTCTAGATTTTCATGATCTTTTATACTCTCTGTTTGGACAGACGAAGCAAACGTGGTGATACGAATAGGATCAGATCTTATTTGTATCTCTTCTATCTCATTGTTTATTATAGCAGTGATTGGGACTGAGCCGAGAAAACGAATAGGGTGTGGTATAGCTTTTGAAAATCCAGCGATTGCTCTGTTGATACACTAAAAAGAAAATAGATGGCCTTGGACTTTATATATAAACCTGTCGAAAGAATTACTTGCTACAGGGAAAGTTCGATCAAAATGACGGATATATGCGACCTTTTTTTATAGGTAAACTAGCCAGGCGTCTTCGAGTAATCGGGATTCGAAACATTTCCGACGAATTGATAACCTCCTCCTTTTTTGAAGTCGGTTTAAAAGAGAGGTGAATTAAAATTTATTTTATATTAGAGAATGATCGATGTTTTTTAAATTACTCATTAAAAATATACGAATCCCCTTACCCTAGACCTTCCCATAGAAACGTAGTCTACGTTTTAGGTATTTTGAAACGACATGTCAGATTTCGGTGAAAATTTGTAACTTCAAAGGAATTGCATATATCTGGGATTATAATTGGTTTTCACAGTCAAAATATGAACTTGAAAGAAAATATAAGGGTGTAAAAGATTTCCATACTGACGGTCAATGACACTCTCAAAAAATGATATAATTTACTATATTCTCCTTAAGGTTCATATTTTGACTGTGAAAACCAATAATAATATAATCCTAGATTATGCAATTTCTTTAAAGTTACAATTTTTTTTACCGAAATATGACTTGTCGTTTCGAAATATAACGTAAACTACGTTTGTATTCAGTCTAGGGTAAGGGGACTCTTAAAGAATATATTAGGTACTTACGGTATTGTTTGCATCAACAATCAACAGCATCATCACACTGAAATCTATCAAAGAAAACATCTTTCCTTTATGTTACTTAAGAAAAACACCTAGCTCATCTGTCCAATAGTGACCAGAGTACCTATGTTACATTATTTTGAAAACAGTCCTCCATCTTACCTATCCTTACAGTTATGAAAATAGAGTAATGTTTTAACATTTTACAATAGATATTATCTACCTACATTATGATCATGAAACCATATTTGCGTTTTATTTAACGTAGTAACGTAGAGTAGTTTCTTTCAAATATATATTTTTGTGTAATAAAAATGCTTCATTCATGCACATTACAATTTACCAATACACACTAACTTTTTAAAGAGTTTTATTACTCTTTTTTATAATAAGGTTATATAAAGTTCCAAGGTAATATTTTCATTCACTCATAGGTACCTTATTAATGCATTATCATCATCAACAGGTCCTTTTTGGTCTCCACTGCAGGAGTACGACCCTCTCTTTACTTTACCTACTACCAGAGCCATACTTGGCCAAAGCGATCAGACGATTTGGCCTATCTATACTCTCCACGGTGGCCAGACGGGTTGGAGAGGTCTCATTAATGTCATAAGCTTTGTTTAGCTTGTATTTCCTAAGTCCTTCTACTATACGACATCCACGTGAAGACTGCAAAGTAAAAAGTAAAGTGTAAAGTGGTCCTATTCTACTCTGCCGGGAACCACACGGCAAAGGCAAAGCATAAAAACAGTAAATGCTATTTTATTTTATTAATAAAAATATCATAGTACTACCTATGAGGTACGATACGAAAAGATTTTAAATAAAAAGAAATTTTGGAAAAATCTTAACTTGTTTTATTATTCCGAAATTACCTGTATTTTTATGAATTATAGTGCACTTTTTTATTCTTAGTATTTTGAACGTACAACCCGATCGAGTAACTGCGCACCTCGCTATTAAGGTGAAGATGTAGGCAAATGGCCTTGAAGTGGCGCCCTCATCTATACTAATATTATAAAGCTGAAGAGTTATTCTATTGCTCATCTATTCCTCATCTATACTAATATTATAAAGCTGAAGAGTTATGCTATTCGTCATGCACTAGATAGCCCTTTAAATTATTTTATGAACTACCGTTGAAAGTATTTACATTAGTCCGTCTAGCTTTAAAACTTGCCTCCGCCAAAAGTGGCCACGGCAAGTTTTAAAGCTAGACGGATCACCAATAATAGTTTCAACGGCAGTTCATAAAATAATTTCAAGGGCTATCTAGTGCATGACGAAGAGCAATATGGAAATTATCACCATATTTACGAGTTAACAATTTATTTCACACTTCAAGGTCATTTGCCTATATCTTCACCTTAAGAGCGGCCGAAGACGCCAGGTTCACAGTTAGATCGATCAGGTTGTAGTCTGTGTCTTAACATAGGTTTTATTAGGTACACTCTTTCAATCTATTCCTATTTTCAGACCGTCCCATTCTTAGAAATATGATAAATATGAAAATGGAAGTTATAGCTAATTCCGTAGGGTCTGAGGTGGTATATGAAGTACTCCAACACGTACATCATGTTTGGAGTGAGATGGTGGAAGCTAATGGCTAATTCTGAGCAGCATGCACGACCCTGGAACAAACCAAATTGATGTAAGTACACAGTACCCTCCTCGTCTTCAGAGGAAACACCAAAGCTGTGACCAAAGTCAAGATAATTGAAAAATAGTTTTTGTAAAATCTATTGCTGTCGCGCTGTGCTCGAAAACTGCCTACACATAATTAATAATTAAAGTTTTAACAAACAAAACAACCGACTTTAATTTTTTTAGGAGTTTCTTCCATATCTCCAAAGTTCTTCATCATATCTTCACGAAATTAAAATGGGACCAATTTGGTAGTAAAGGCTTTCAAGTAAAAAAAGAATCATCAAAATAAGTTTACAATTGGCGAAGGTATTGCGTAACAAACATACAAAAAAAAAACATACAGTCGAATTGATAACCTCCTCCTTTTTTGAAGTCGGCTAAAAACACAATGTACCTACTTACTGCAGATTGTAATTTGTACGTAGACGTGTTGTGTAAGTTGTGGTACAATCTACAGTACAAAATGTCTACACACATTACAATCTGTAATGTAACAACAACCGATAATAGTGCGATAGAGACATAGCTCGGTCGGACCAAAAATACGTTTCGTGGGGTTTCGTGGTCCCCTGATTTCTCCTTCAAAACTTAACCGATTTTTCATTAAAAATAAAAAAAAAGGCTCTGGCTGTGTTTCTGTTTTCTTTATGTAAAATAATCTCGTCAAAATTTGCTAGATGTTTGATCACAACGGATAAACTAACCAATGTTTCAGGATTATGAAGGTTCGTAAATCTTTTCATAATTAAATTCTGAAAAAAAATTAAACATAGAGATATAATGCCAATATACTCGTACGAGTATCTATAGAATTATTAGGAAAAAAAAATCATTTCCCTCCCGTCACTATCCGGCGAGCAATCAGTGGAGTACGTTAGTTTGGAATACGGCCCATCGATTTCTTCTTCATCAGAGTGCGGTTGCAAACTAAAATTACATTGTTAGAAAAAAAAGAAAGTCTACCTTAGGTGTTCTACGGACGGAGTTATCCCAGAAGCTTTTGGTGTCAGGACTGACGACATGATGTGGGGGGCACGGGAAGAACCTGGCTCTTTTGTAAGAGTCCCTCGAGTCCATAGATTTCACGCCGACGTTTCTTAAACACGCAGCTAAAACAGCAGCACTTATGTTATAAAAAATAAATAAAATACAATTCATTCCTGAAACAGATAACACCGCGCCTGATCACTGCCGCTGGTGACAAGAGAGCTGGCTGCTTCTTTTCTCAATGAATTGGCATAGCTATCCAGAGAGGAAACGCAGCCAGCGTTCTTGGCACCATACCGCACGGTCATAATTTTTCAGATTTTTAAATCAATAATTTAGATTAGGTTTTATTTTTAGGTTTAGTTTGCAGTTTAATCTCAATTGCATTTATTTTATTTTATTCATTTATATTGGACTTTTAAGCTTTTTTACCAGGATTGCGTTTCAGTGGACGAGATAAGCAACGGGTTTATAGAAACTGTCCAAGCAGTGGGATCTAAGTTCTTTAAGTCCTGCCCTAAAAGAAAGCCTCAAAAAATCTCTGCTCAGATCCTAAACCTTATGACACAGCGACGATCCATGCCGCTGCAAACCTCCGAAGACGCTAAGTCATATCGAAAGCTCAACCGACAAATTCAAAAGTCCTTGCGACACGACATTCGCTCCTTTAATACTAAATGTATTAAGGAGACGATAGAACCAAACAAAGGTTCCAGAGTGTTTGCAAGGGCTATGTCTACTGGGCAGAGCCGATTGACTAAGCTAAAAACGGCGGGCGGAAACGTTGTGTCGACGGGGGAGGGGGTTCTATGGGCAGTTGTATACATCCGTTGCAAAACCTAACATAAATACGGCAAGAGATCCAAGAGCCAAGTTAACCCGACACTATACCGAAGATATCCCGGACATCAGTCTGTACGAGATTAGGATGGCTCTCAAACAGCTTAAAAACAACAAGGCGCCGGACGAGGACGGAATCACAGCAGAGCTTTTGAAAGCGGGCAGAACGCCGGTACTGAAAGTCCTTCAAAGGCTCTTTAATTCCGTTCTACTCGAGGGAGTGACGCCAGAGGCGTGGAACGGGGGTGTGGTGGTTCTGTTCTTCAAAAAGGGTGACAACACTCTCTTGAAGAACTATAGGCCCATCACACTTCTGAGTCATGTCTATAAGTTGTTTTCGAGAGTCATCACGAACCGTCTCGCTGCTTTCTGAACCATTACTGCTTTCTTAACCATCTTGCTTTCTTGGAACTATGAGTAACCAAGGAGATATTTAAAAAGTTTAAAGTTTTTTTTAGTTTTTAAAAAGTATTTGAAAGGTAAATTTAGAAGTATGTTTGTGATTTTTTTCTATCGAGCTAAAAATGCTTAATCGTGTTTTGGATATTGTGTGCGCCTGTAGAAAAGCCTTAAGATTCCTATGTAAAATTATTTATTGAGACAAACTGCAGTAGTTTAATTACAGTAATTTTTCAAAAATACAGTATTGCGAGCTGCGAACACGACGACGCACGCGACATATTCAGTCTATCTCTGTCAAAAACTGTACGTGCGACAGAGACACGGCCAAATAATTTATAATCTATCTAGAATAACTACGAATAATAATCTCACAAAAACGCTCATATTTTCATAATGCTTATATAGGTACCTAACGTGCCCAAAAAATGTACCTAAAGTTATAGGCGTCCCTTTCCCGCAAACTGTCAGTGCAATAAAGTAGAAGGGGAGAGTTATAACTTTAGGTATAATTTTTGGGAACGGCTTTGCCATTTCGTGCGCATTCTAGATTTGTATACAATTTCTTTGGACACGGCATCACGCGACGGATTCTGATAGCAGAATCCGTCCGCTACGTGTGAAAGAGATAGCTCTTTCACACGTAGCGGACGCCGAACTGCGTATCTTTTCTAATAATTTATTTATATATTTATTTAAAAAAAAAACATTATTTGTCTTTGACGCAAACAAAAGCCTACTTACCAATTTGTTCATCTTCAGCGAATGTGCCATAGTTCCTCGTGCACAAGTAGGGATCCGGTAGAGCGTCCTCCACAAACCGGGTCACAGCTTCTCTGCTGAGGACGTAGCCCGCCCCTCCATCCATGTAAGTCTGATCCAAAACAGAATTAATACAATTAGAGGTAGGTTACACGATCAGTCTGGCATCAGTCAAGTCCATCAGTCTGATCAGAATGATAGTGTAACCCGCTGAATGACAGACTGAGGGTTCTGACTGATGAAAATTAAAATTGTTTTGAATGATGAAAAACTGATGGGAGACTGATCGCGTAACCCGCTCGTATCATTCTCGCGTCAGTCACCGTACTTTAGTTACTTTACTACACACCGTACACAAATGTAAATAAGGTTCATTGTAGCTCTTTGCCGTACACGTACTTTTTATCAGTCTGCTGTCATTCTGGATTGACCGTCTCACCTTGAAAAAAATCCATCATTCTGGCGTCAGTCACCTCATTTCAGACTGATGGACTTGACTGATGCCAGAATGATAGTGTAACCCTGAGGTGTAACCTACCTCTCACAGGAGTGCAGCACCGGCCATGCTGAAGCGTTCCGTCGCTCTCTCTTGCTTTAGCAATGCCCGTTCTGAGCGTCAGAAAAGGATAGCGGCATAGGAAAGTGCTGTTCTGTGCTAACAGATGTGTCCCAACCCTTACTCCATATAATTACCTACACGACACCCGTTCGATAGTGTCGTCCCATGGTATAACACAACATCAGATCTTTTTTAGTCTTCACTGCAGGAGCACGACGACCTTCTCTGTACTACCAGAGCCTATTAGCTAGATACTAGCCAGAGCAGTCAGAGGATTTGGCCTACACTCTCCACGCTGACCAGACGGGTTGGAGAGGTCTCGTTGATGTTTGTAAGCTTTGTTTAGCTTGTGTTTCCTAATAGTGGTGAGTACGAAGCAGAAGTGGCGCCCTCATTTTAAATAAATTGTTAACTCGTAAATATGGTGAAAATTTCCATACTTCTTAAAGTTAGGCACTAGATAGCCCTTTAAATTATTTTATGACCTGCCGTTGAAACAATTATTGGTGATCCGACTAGTTTTAAAACTTGCCTCCGCAAAAAGTGGCCACCTTTGGCGAAGGTAGGTTTTAAAGCTAGACGGACTAATGTAAATACTTTCAACGGTGGTTCATAAAATAGTATAAAGGGCTATCTAGTGCCTAACTTTGAGAAATATGGAAATTTTCACCACCTTTACGAGTTAACAATTTATTTTAAATGAGGGCGCCACTTTTAGGTCATTTGCTTCTAACTTCACTTCATTTATTATTATACACAAATACCTAGCCAAAAATGTCCACCAGCTCATAATGTTTGCAAGCATCTGGCAATTTTTTTTTAAATCCACATCCTTTATACGGATGTCGTCTAAAAGATTTTTTATTCATGTAGATTATTTTAAAATATTGTAAGTACACGTATTTTTTATTTTCTCTTATTATCAAATAATGATGAAGATACAGCGCATTTAAATTTCGCATGACGTCACGATCAAGTACGATTACACTTGACGTTGACGTCAATCACCCCCACTCCGAAATTTGGACGCGCGTGCTGTATCTTTGATAAGTTTCACTACATTGATAAACCGAAAAATATGCGTCCATTATTTTTGGATGCATTAGACTGACGGACTCAATAAAATACGATTTTTCGGACCCAGTCCACATGATCCACATCCCTGTTAAAAACTGAATCATATGAATAGGCGATGCGGTTAGTAATCCATCACTATTATGATTTCCCTTTTCCACCTTTATGCCCACCATTACGCTAAAAGTGGTCTGGACTTTACCGCCCTACGCTCTGTCTACCCCGTTAGGGATAAAGACGTGAAAGTGTGCGTATGTATTAAAAACCTTAATAAATGATCCACGTATTGTATACTATTTGTATTGTATAAGTTGTATAATATTCCGAACGGTTTTGTTTTAAAAAAGGACGCGGAATCACGGGATAGAATATCGTACGTAAATGTGAATACTTAATAAAAAATAGGTAGGTAGGTACTTGAATAAGAAAAGTACATACGTCTTTCCCAGTTCTTCCTCTTTTTTGAAAACCAAAAAATATTGGATCATTCGTATCGTATTTAGCTAACATGAATCGTAGGTTTTCAACCACCACGTAACTAAAACAGAAAAAAGCAAACAAATATTTAAGTAGAGGAGCATATCATTTCAAATGTCTACAAAGTGGAAGGGACATACCCGTAATAAATTTTGATTTATTGCGGGTATGTCCCTTCCACTTTGTAGTGTAACCTACCTCTTACAAGAGTGCCGTGGTTTGCCACGGGCTATACTAGAGCACTAAAGTATAATGAAATTAAAATAACAGTCAATCATGCGCAAGCGCGCTGCCTCCATAATGCGGCGGACTCGTGACAGCGGCAATAGCCTCCTGGCAGTTGTTGGGGATCGCATGGACGGACCTTTTATATGCAGTTGGGTCGCCTTGCATGTCCCAGTAAGCCGTGAGGCAAGAAAATATTATTTTTTATAAATTTTAAAATAAAAATATTACTAACATTTAGTTTTAAGAATTAATATTGTTACTAACACATGATGGACCACAATTGTCTGAATATTAATAAATGAATTGAAATTGAATATCAGCCACAGGACGTCCACTGCTGGACACAGGCCTTCCCCAAGGATTTTCACTTTTGTATGGAAATGCCGAGGACCCTTTTACTGAGACTCCGCTGTCTGTCCGTCTGTCCGTCTGTCACAGGGCTCTATCTCTTGAACCGTAATAGCTAGACACCTGAAATTTTCACTGATTATATATTACTGTGGCCGCTATAACAACAAATACTGAAAATAAAAATAGTTAAAAATTAAAGGGTGTCGCCATACAAAAAACGTGTTTTTTCAGCGTTTTTTACTAGATCTTTATAATGGCATTAACTAGATACTTGAAATTTTTACAGATTATGTATAACAACAAATACTAATAATAAAAAAAAGTTAAAAATTAAAGGGGGTCGTCATACAAAAAACGTGTTTTTTTTTAGCGTTTTAAAACATTGTATGGAGGCACGGAACCCTTCATGTACGAGTCCGACTCGCACTTGCCCGTTTATTTTTTAAATTATTTTTGTAATCACGGCCCAGTTTCCGGAGTACGCATTACAAGCGCTTTCACGAGTTAAATGACAGCGTAGCCTCTTTAGCGTAGCGTAGACTCTTTCTTGGCGCACTCAGATCTCCGAAGTCAGCAGGAAGATGTTTGCAGCTGCAAGCTCCTTAAGAAAGTTAAATAAATTTCTGCCAATAGATACCAAGATTGCGCTTGCTCACTCCTTATTGCTTCCTATCCTTGACTATGCTGACACTTGTTATCTAGATATTACCGAGGAGCAATTGGACAAGCTTGAACGCCTCCAGAATTTATGTATACGGTTCATATTTGGACTCCGTAAATATGACCACATTTCGCAATTTCGTATTCAACTCAAGTGGCTCCCTATCCGCTTACGTCGTGATTGGCATATCCTTTCTCTCCTATACTCCATCCTTTTTAGTCCCACATATCCTGAGTACCTCAAGGAACGTTTTTTCTTTAGAACCTCTTCAAGGCCTCTACGCAGTGCAGATAAACTTCTTCTCAATATTCCAGTCCACTCGACCAATTTTTACAAATATTCTTTTACTGTCTATGCTATTCATCTCTGGAACACTCTACCCCTTTCCATTCGATTCGCCAAAACCTTGAATAAATTTAAAACCCTAACTAAAAATCACTTTTTTATTTCTGTTTAGTTCCTCATCTCTTTCCCCTACTATTTCTGTTTACATCATTGTGATATTTATTTATTTGTATGTATGTAATAAATTATTTATTATTATGCTATGTATATATAGGTATGAATATGTATATATATATATTCATTTATTTATAGAAATATATCTTTTTTTGTATAATGTTATATATTTTGTATAAGTATTTTAATATCTATTGGTTATTTATATTTTAAATTTAACTGCGCCACCTGTTATCTTACTCATATACTTCGCACTCCTTCTCTTTATGGTTGCCTGTAAGAGATTGCTTCGGCGATTAGGCCGCCTCTTGTACCTTATTTATTTATAAGTTCCGTAAACTTTGTAATTTTTTATTGTTTTTATTTGGTGCAATAAAGATTATTGTATTGTATTGTAGCCAGTACTTGGATGGGTGACCACAAGTGGCATAATAATTTTTCTAGCTATTCCGTGCTTTGGAAGCCACGGTAAGCCGTTGGTACCGGTCATCGTTGTATGGCAATCGTCAAGATATATATGTTGGATGCTTTTAGGCAGCTTGGAAATCTGATACCAGTATAGGCCGCTAGATATAATGAACGCACACGAATCTAATGAAGTGGGCCGTTGCTATCGAATGAAAAGTAAATCAATATGATAGAACAAGTAAATATAATCTTATTCAAAATATACAATCTTTTTTATACTTTACAATTGGGTATTTTACTGGGTCAAAAATAAATTATTTGGTACTGTTAATAGAATAAAACGTCACAAAATAATACCACTTGTCATTGATCACAACCACTTTGAACGTGATTTTAGATTTATTCATGCAGAAAAACGGGAACTATGACGTCATAGTCCGATATTTCATACAAATCCCATAGAAAATGTTTGTTTTTGGCGTTAAGAAAAAAGTGTCTGATTTGAATTGTTGGAAACTAGCGGATTTATTACGCGTACTTCAATTACAATACGCTATTTTACAAGTCAAATCAGATACTTTTTTCTTAACGCCAAAAACAAACATTTTCTATGGGATTTGTATGAAATATCGGACGGTGACGTCATTTTTTTTTAAGTCAAATAGCGCTCTTAATATTCGTTTTCTTGCAATAATAAACAAAACTCACGTTCAAAATAGATGTGATCAATGACAAGTGACATTATTTTGTGACTTTTTATTCTCTTAAGGCGACGTGGGTTCACAATTTGCAATACTGTGCGTGTTTTTAAAAAATCACTGTTAATAAACTACTACAGTTTATTCCTCAAAAAATTTTCATAAAAAATCTTAAGGATTTTCTACAGACACCCACAATAGCCAAAACACGATTGTGCATTTTTGGCTCGATAGAAAAAAAATCACAAACACACCTCTAAATTTGCCTAAATTTGCCTTTATGATACGTATTACTATTTTATATAATCACCTTTGTATATGAAAATTATACCAAAAAATGTATTATCTAAATATCTATCCGTTTTGGCTACAGAAAAAATTATAAATATAATTTAAAAAAAAAAACTGAAATATTCGTCGAGAGCGAAGGAAGAAGCCGTGCTCGACGATATTTCGCAGTGTTTTATTTAATATTTTTTTGTATTGAATAACAGTGATTTTTCAAAAACACGCACAGTTTTGCAAGTTGTGAACCCACGTTACCTTAACAGTGACAAATAATTTATTTTTACCTAGGAAACTACCCAATTGAACCACGAACCAACCAGTGATCTAGATCACTATAGTATAATGATATTAAAATAACAGTAAATTACCAAAAAAATCCGCCATTCCCATACAAATTGCCCGGGCGGCTGCACACTTTTGTATACAAAAATGCCTATGTTTTTATTGCCATGTACTCGTACTATAGTGATGTAGTCCCGTGGTTCGATTTATTAATTACGCATAATGTCAATTAAGTAAACATTGATTTATAAAAAAAAAGAACACATGACTTACGTGTCATCATCGGCCTTGAGAAACCATTCTGCGTCGTTCAAATGGTATTCATAGATAT
Organism: Acrobasis repandana; assembly: GCA_963576875.1. Lineage (NCBI taxonomy): Eukaryota > Metazoa > Arthropoda > Insecta > Lepidoptera > Pyralidae > Acrobasis > Acrobasis repandana. The sequence goes on from OY756227.1 coordinate 17,699,593, forward strand.
ATTTGAAAGCTTCCCTCGTCTTCCCCCATATGTAGTTGTAGCCTTCTTTTACTGACAACTCCACCGTTGGCAGAGTTAGATCTGTATATTAGAAAGTATGTACAGAATGGCGGCAGGGTTCGAAAAAATCCGATTTTTATATATATCGGATTTATATTTATTTATTTCATGTGGAGTGAAAAAAGTAATTTTTAGTTCGGTTTACCACTAAAGCGTGTTTTTAGTTTTTTGAAACTATAATTTATTTAAATTTTTTTGGTAACTTTGTACAACGCCATCTAGTGATATTCGTAGTAACTATTGGTAAAGCGTTTTAGCCTGAGATTTAACTTTAGACAATGCCATCTAGTGGATTCTTGGTGTTACAAACTATATTTTTTTTCCTGATGATTCTGGTCTAGATAATGAGATAATGGGACAAACGTATTATACTAGTGTCTCTGTGAGCTGTAAACCTCGCGACTCACCCCCATCTGTTGAAGTTTATCGGATTAAAAGTTGTTTTAATAAGGGTAACAAAAAAGCTTCAGGACATATTTGAAAATTTATCGAAATGGCTGAAATATGATTATTTTAAAGTTTCAAACCCCCATGTCTCCGCCATTTTGGAAAAATTGAAAAAACTGAATCGATAATTTTTTTTTTATATAATTATCAGACCTGCTAATAAAATTTCACGAGAATCGGTTGAGAAATGCGACCTACAGGCACAGAATAGATACTAATACCTACAGGCGAGAACAAAGCGACAGACAAACTGTAGTGCAACCGGACAAACTGACGGAAAAAAACATTTTTGGCCAAATTCGAAAGTGAGACGCTTTGCTTGCTCTGTCAATTATTGTATTGTCACCGGCCCTTGATATGTGTGCAAAGTTTCAAATTTATCTGACGTTTTTAAGTGGGTGAAAATCGCATTCAAAAACTCCGTTACAAGTGAAGCTAATAAAAAAAGCGGCCAAGTGCGACTCGGACTCGCCCATGAAGGGTTCCGTAGCAGCAAGTAACATAACATAAAAGTTCTAAAGGTAAATTGCGGTTTACGATTTGTGACGTATTAAAAAATAACTATCTATGATACCGAGACCGCTATAGTTTTAATTGAAAGTACATTGATGTAAATACCACATTTTTTCAGAATTATTTTAGTAATATTTCAAAAGTTACGGGGGGCACACGTCAAATTTTAACTTTGTATTAGATTATCTCAAGACTGGGGTGTTTGATCTACATGATTTCAAAGCAGTTTTTTGCATTTTAAAAGACCTTTTCAACGATACCCCACACGTTGGGGTTAATTCAATTTAATTTTTTAAATTCACATTCGTTGTATGGGAGGGGCTGAAAAAAAAAACATTTTTTACATAATTTTAAAAACCAACTTTTGGAACTGCAATACTATCTATCTCTCCACCAATTTTCGTGACAATCGGTGCAGTAGCGGCGGAGTACGAACCCGGACGGACAGACAGACGGACGGACGGACATGACGAAACTATAACGGTTCCTTGTGGACTACGGAACCCTAAAAACGTGTAAATATACGCACCTTCTCCTGTGCTCATGAACAACAGTAAATTACATCGCTTTCCCCAAGTCCTTTTTATTTGTCTGGCTTTCTCGTGATTGGCAGGATACGTCATCACCCAGCATAGCACTCTGATTTTTTTTGCCAATATGTCAGCCACAGTCGTGTTGTCGGCTATATGTACCAAACGATCTCCGTGCTTAACATTGTGTGATTTCTTTTTCGATATTTTTTTTAGTAATTTTTCTTTTAGAATTTGATTTGTCAGATCTTCTTGCTCACTGCTTTTCATGTCTTGATCGTCAAAAACTGGGATGCGCTGGAATCCCCCATCCAGATTTGGTTGATTACGTCGTAGTCCTTGGATAGTTTCTGAATTATTGGATACGTAAAACCTATCTTCTAAATCGGCTTTATCTATGTGTAGTATGTCCGAAGGATGCAATTCCTCTTTTCTTATTTCCTTGTAATCGTCATCTTCTAGTTGCTCTATTTCATTTGAGTCATCTACTTCATACTTTAGTAGGTTTAAGGAATCAAACACAGATATACTGGGTGGTTTTCTTTGTTGTTTGGTTAAATTATTGAAATCTACAGGTAAAATGATACGCTGGCCATGAATGGACATACGTTCCGGGTTAAAAGATTCTATTCCATTATTTGGCAGGACTGAAGAATCAAAAACGTCTATACGGTGCAATTCATTTATTTGGTCAAAACCATCTTCTGGTATAATAGGACCTTGAAATGACGCAGGCTTAGAGATTTTTTCTTTATTGTGTTCATGTTTTAAAATTTTTGAAACTGGGTTTTTAGAAGCCAACAAAAAGAGATCCAAGCCTAACTTGGATTTAATCATATTTTTTTGTTTAGTCTTTCTCGTGGTGGTCTTGATATGAGCGGAAGCAGGCTTGTATTTTTTTTCTTTTTCTTCTTCATTATTAGGTTCATGTTTCAAAATATTTGAAACAGGGCCCGCATCAAATACTCCATTCCCATCTACTGGTATAGTAAGATCTTTAGAAGATTTAGGCTTGGATTTAATCATCGATTTTTGTTTAGTCTTTCTCGTGGTGGCCTTAATATAAACGAAAGCAGGCTTGTTTTTTTTTTCTTTTTCTTCTCCATTATTAGGTTCATGTTTAAAATTATTTGAAACTGGGCCTGCATCAAATACCCCATTCCCATCTTCTGGTATAGTAAGACCTTTAGAAGACTCATGCTTGGATTTAATCATCTCTTTTTGTTTAGTATTTGTCGTGGTGGTCTTAATAAGAACGGAAGCAGGCTTGTATTTTTTTTCTTTTTCTTCAGTATTAGGTTCATAATTCAAAATATTTGAAACTGGGCCCGCATCAAATACTCCATTCCCATCTACTGGTATAGTAAGACCTTTAGAAGACTTAGGCTGGGATTTAATCATCTTTTTTTGTTTAGTATTTCTCGTGGTGGTCTTAATATGAACGGACGCAGGTTTGTAATTTTTTTCTTTGTTTTCTTCATTATAAGGTTCATGTTTCAAAATATTTGAAACTGGGCCCGCATCAAATACTTCATTTCCATCTACTGGTATAGTAAGACCTTTAGAAGACTTAGGCTTGGATTTAATAATCTTTTTTTGTTTAGTCTTTCTCGTGGTGGTCTTGATATTAACGGAAGCAGGCTTGTATTTTTTTTCTTTTTCTTCTTCATTATTAGGTTCATGTTTCAAAATATTTGAAACTGGGCCCGCATCAAATACTTCATTTCCATCTACTGGTATAGTAAGACCTTTAGAAGACTTAGGCTTGGATTTAATAATTTTTTTTTGTTTAGTATTTCTCGTGGTGGTCTTAATATGAACGGAAGCAGGCTTGTAATTCTTCCCTTTTTTTTCTTTATTAATTTGTTCATATTTTAAAACATTTGAAACTGAGCCTGCATCAAATACTCCATTCCCATCTACTGGTATAGTAAGACCTTGAAAAGACTTAGGCTGGAATTTAAATGTCTTATATTTATCAGAGAGACTAGTTTCTTGTTTATTGAGACCAGTTTTATGCTTTCTTATGGCCTGTGCGTTAACGGAAGTAGGCTTGTAAGTTTTTCCTTCCAATTTTATGGTATTATCGTCATGTTTTGGAATATTTGAGGCTTCAAATATTCCATCCCCAATTGCTGGTATAGTAAGACCAGAAGTAGGACTGGATTTTGTTCTTTTCTTTTCTGCTTTATTATATTTATGTTTCTGAGTAGGTGACTCTGCAGAAGGGACTGAGATAGGGTAAAATAGTTCGTTTATATTTATTGCATCCAATGTTGATACACTGAAGTGAAATATAAGTGCATTAAAGTTTAAGTAAAAATAATTGAATCTTTAAAACCTATCGGAGTGAATGTTGCATTAATAGTAGGTCGGCAAATAAGGTTATAGGTTACTTTCCGTTCAAGTCATCTCGGATATGGGTATACAGGGTGTGAGTATAAACACCGTTGTCATTCAAACCACGCATGCTGAACTTTAAAATAAAATTACTCGAGCAAGTATTATTTTAAATACTAGTACTACTAGAACTACGTAAAATAATACGTTTTTACTTTTATTGGATTTAATGGACACTAGTCAAGTAGGCACCTACGCCGCCCACCGCAGGTAGGTATGTTAGGTACCTATATAGTCTGTGCACGCGCGGTTAGCACGGCCGGCGGCCAACGCGAGGCGTTAGCAAATTTGTTGTTTTGTTTGATACCTACCTACAGTAGGTGTCGCACATAGCTTAGCTTTACGCATTTTATTATTTTATGTAAGTGTTGTACATTTACCACATACCTGTAACCTATGATATGTAAGGGCAGCACATAGGTCACATATAGGCTAATTTGAGTTATTTTTATTGTTAAAACTATTTATTTTACTTGTCTAACTCTAATAACTTCGTAGGTATTCATTTTATTATATTACTTACTTAACTATTGTAATTTGTACCTACGTTTAAGACCAATACCTATGTTTTGTTATATTCAAATTCACGTCTAATTTTGTCTGTTCATGTCTGATCGTGTCTTATCATGTATTTATCTTTACTCTGAATTAAACGCCCTTTTTTGCTGTCCAACGAATGAAACCACCAATCAGAATGCGTCGTTTGGTTTTGGATAGTTTTGGACGTTACTTATAGTGCTTAATCCCAAAGCATTTAAGATAGTGTCCCAAACTAATAAATTCCCTTCATCCCCTCCATTCCCTTGTCCGGTGGAGTAGGATATGCCGTCTGAGGCAACCTATATATGTCAATCATAAAAATAAAAAAAATAAAAACTAATAAATTCACTTCGCTACATTAATATTTAAAAATACGACGTCTCCTTGTTGGCGGGCAAAAATAATAGGGGTCCGATTTTGTTTATCTTTTTTATTTGTTTTTATTTATAATTTATTACATTGTCAGTCAGATGACATATTTGAGCTAGGTGAACTAGTTTCTGAACTGACAAACACCTACATACAGTTCACAGTAGGTATCAAACAAAACATCAGCTAAACACAACTTGTGATGGAACTTTCTCTTTATACTTTTCCTGGCTTAGGACAGGCAAATAAGTTTGGAAAATCCAAAAGTGCACGCGTCATAGCGGTCACTCAATTTTCACAAAAAAAAACAGAACTTGAATATTGCATATTTATCGGTGTATTATGAACAAAATAAAAAATTTACTTATAAATCTTCGCGCCATTGCCCACACAGAAAAGAAAGGTACTGCGCATGTATTGTCAACGAACCTTATTTACATAGATTTAGATATACCAACGATAGGTGCATTTCAGTTTATTGCTTATTATAATTAAACTACTTTTAATTAGACTGTGATTTTCGAAAGGACTTAGTTTTAGATAATACTTAAGCGTATGAAAAAAAGAAGGGTTCGATTTGTTAAGTTTTTCGGGCGTTATCGTGACCACGCCAGTTTCCATACATACAGACACACGGACGTCCACGAAATAATTTTCTTAAACACTTGTTTTATTATTTTAAAGAACAAAATGTCCTTTAAAAATATCATGACTGTTGAAACTAGTGTTTTTTCTTGACATTTGTGTGTAAATATTATTCTACAAGTACGATAAGAAATAAATACCGACATTTTTAGTTCGAAAAATCACTTGATTTTTGTAAGGCGAGAGTAGAGCACTACCTCAACGCTCCGCTTATGAGGCGTGCAAAATGCTACTCAACGATTTGCGAGACAAGTAAAATTCTTAAAGACTACTTAATGAATTAAGAAAGTAAGTACATACCTAGTCGGTGTCATTCAGTTATTTAACCGGCTGAAAGTGGTAAGCTCACTCGACTTGCTCACTCTCGGAAACGCTCTTGGTCATAGATTAATATTGCTCTTGGTGATTGATCGGTCGGTGAGCGAACTCGGCGAGTAGCGTAGCGACCGGTTGCCGGGGCGCAACAGCCGGCCTTTGTTTGTGTCGGCACCTTTGATGCGATTCGTAAGGCCGCACCGCCACTTTGACCCCGCTGCGCACCGATCTTTGCATAGCGAGTGTGTAGAGTCACAGAATATAGTAAGAGTAAACAGAAGGGAATCTCCTAAGGTACGCGCAATATGCGTCCCCGTTCCCCGCACCCGCACCTCTCCCCCGGTTCTTGACGGCCAACGTGATTCATCCAGGCGAAAACGGGGGAGAGGTGCGAGGACGGGGAACGGGGACGCATATTGCGCGTACCTTAGGAGATTCCGGCCTATGGTAGAGTGAAATGCGCTTGTGAATTTAGAGAGTTTTTTTTTTTAAATTAGTAATATAATACATTATTTGTTTTAACTGGTTTTCGACTCTACTCATGATACTAAACCACTGGTTTCAAGGATAAGAGTGTTTAAACTAACACCCTGTATATGGTATCAATGCATTCAGTGGCGGTAAAAGATCAAAGTTTTTATGTGGGTGAGATAGATCTGCGAGGCCCTTTGGCTAGTAAAAAAATTCGCTTTCAGACGCGAGACGTCCTAAAAAAAAGGTTATCCGCAACACAGGCGAGGCCCTGCAGACCGCGAGGCCGTGGGCGGTGTGGGCCACCGCCCACGGGCTCGCGGTCTGCCTTACGCCGCCTCTGATCATGCATTCAGCATGATGTCCTGAATACAAATATATGAGACTAGCTGTGCCCGCGACTTCGTTCGCGTGGTTGTCGGAATGTTATATAGCCTAAAGCCTTCCTCTATAAATGGACTACCCAACAAAAAAATAATTTTTTAAAACGAACCATTAGTTCCTGAGATTAGCGCGTTTAAACAAACAAACAAAAAAACAAACAAACAAACTCTTCCGCTTTATAATATTAGTATAGATGACAAGTGCGAAAATGGTAGGGGTAGTACCTAACTGTGACGTCATAAAGTCGGCGGTACAAAGAATTTTGTTTTTCTTTTATACATAACATATGTGGTATCAAAAGAAAGGGTTTTTTGAGCACATAAAAAATATATAACACACTATAAGATTCTCACTACTTGATCTAACAACTTATTAGAAAACGTCCAAAAACTTTACAATTAAGTTGATTTTGCACTGCTCTAGATTGAAAATGACTGAATTGATTTTTCCAAAATACATATCAAGTGACTCTAAATATCCTCTTTACAATGTCTAAAAATAATTAACCAGATATATCAAAAAATAAGAGAAGTACATCAATTTGAATAATAGTATAATTTTCTGTTACAGGACACTAGCAAAATACTAGTTCTTTTTACTGAAAACGTTTATATTATTAATTAAATAAGTACATTGTAAGGAAACAAGAGGATTTTATAATAATAAATGATTTAAGTACATATATTTATTCTTTTTGGCAATACTTGGGGTAAGTTTAACCTATGAAAAGTCAAAGTTATTTTAATCCATCAAACGTTGTGTAGTTAAGAAGTTTTTGGAACAATAACAATTACAAAAAAAAACACAATTAATTTGTCGCATTTTTTTAATGCTGCTTTGATATTATTATTATTTTATACTTTATTATTATTTGTCGGTACGCTTTTCAGTCACGGGTCCATGGTCCTTTGAAGCGTTCATGGGGCCAAAGCCAACATGAATATTATTATAATGATTGTACAGAAGTATTAAAAAAGTTGATTGAAAAATACGTTAGAAAATAAAATAAAAATAAAGAACTACTTACGCTACAAATTCAATTACCAGCATTATTACACGAAAATCTACCAACCAGTGCATTTTGATTTAGAAACACCCACCTCGCCTGGCAACATTAAAGAGAGTTAATAGAATAATTATACATCATTTTCAAAACAGTACTTCGGTGTCACATATAGTTATGGGATTGTGAGGAGTGTTTTTAAAATGTTCAATACATGTTAGTATATATTTTGTACAACTTTCTTTTCTTTGTTTACGGTAAGAATTAGAAGGTATTGTAAATGCCAGAGCTATGTTCGTATACTAGGCAAGGTGATTAGGTGACCCTCTCAACATATTTTTTTACTAGACATTTAGGTCCCATAGTTGTGCAAAGGGCTCCCCTATTGTCGTTTCCAGCTACTTCCTTCAAAAGTAGACAGGTACTTAGTCCCTCCTCGGCAAACATTATTAATTCAAGAAAATAATACCTATACTCCATTTGGTTAGGTATTCAAATAAATGTTAACAATCTTGATATGTCTTTTTTTTAGTATACACTTTACAAATTAATTTTACACATTACAAATTAATTTAGTAATTTATAAAATAATTATGTGATATTTGTATTTAATAAAAAGACATGTCAAGATTGTTTACATTTATTTAAATACCTAACCAAATAGAGTTTAAGTGTGTGCTTATTCTATTGCCCTTAGGTAGGTAGGTACGCAAAAGACAAAGGTATAGTTTTGCCTTGTTATTAAAATAGTTATCTGAAACTACTTCGTGCCATATGTTTAGCTATACGGATGATTTACTCATCGCATTCGCAGTGCAAATGCAGTTGTCCTATAGGGGAGAAGTCTATCTAAAATATGGAACGTTTTATCGTAGGAATATTTGTGATGTCAACGGGATTAAGATTTATGTAAGTTGTTTTCATTTTTATTTGGATGGCTCAACCTAAAACCATTTTAAAAAATGTTCAATTTATTCATTTCCAAAAAACTTTCCATACAAACATAGTCTATCTTTTTATATTTTTGATGAAGTAATACCTATTTGTGTGATGGTGACGTATTTGTGCGTGTAATTATTTATTTATTCAGATTTTATTAAAAGTACCTACTTCATATGTATTTTCAATAATTCAAAATGGTTTATTTTTCACTGATTGACATCATACATTAGATACAGAATGCAATCTTTTTATCATATTTACTATAAAAACGCAAAATGTCAACCTGACAAGGTAATGTTCGAGTCATCGATTTAAAAATTCTATTGGTGCAAAAGTAAAGACCCTATTTGGTTCAGCTATAACATTTTTTCTAAATTAGAAAACTAGATTTAGGTTTTTTTAAATGTATATTTGTGCCATTAAATTTCGTACCATTAGGATTTAAAGATGATGTCTTTTAAATGGTGACCTCCAGAGTTGATACACATTTGAGCCCTATTTATGACATTTTGCATAACTTGCCGTAACACTTTCTGCGATATGTTCGTTATTTCTTGACGAATGTTTTCTTTTAGAGCTGCGAGAGTCTGTGGCTTGTTCACATACACCCGAGATTTCAAAAAACCCCAAAGAAAGAAGTCTGGACTGGTCAGATCGGGTGATCTTGCAGGCCAAGGCAAATCGCCAAAACGAGAGATAACTCGGCCTGGAAAAGCGTCCCTCACTAAGTGTATCAACTCTGGAGGTCACCATTTAAAAGACATCATCTTTAAATCCTAATGGTACGAAATTTAATGGCACAAATATACATTTAAAAAAACCTAAATCTAGTTTTCTAATTTAGAAAAAATGTTATAGCTGAACCAAATAGGGTCTTTACTTTTGCGCCACCCATTTTTGTATGACAAAAACGATTTTTAGGGTTCAGTACCTCAAAAGGAATAAACGGAACCCTTAGGTACATCTGCGGTCATTTTTAATTCAATTTATTAACGAGGTTGTATTGTACTTATATTGTATACGATGCAGGTTTATCTTGAAGTCGTCTGTCTTCTTGACCGACAAGAAAGGCAAACTAGGCACGTGCCTACTAGGGGCGCGAGGTAACAAAGGGGCGCGCGGGATTTTTACGGTAGTTTAAAACTACCAGCCATGCAAAGTGACAAATAAAAAACTTCTACCACACCACACATGTAGTAACGCTAACTATAGTCAACAATGTTTACTATTACCAGTACTAATTACATACTTAGTTAAGCAAGGAGTGCATGAAAGGAGCCTCCCCGAGTGACGTACTGAGCCCCCCTGGTACGTCTGGCGCACCCTGGGAAATTTGCGAGGACAGTCTAGTCGGTAACGCAGATTGGCTGATCCTCTCGCCACGAAATGGCTATAAAAATCAACGGCTCTTCTCAGAGCCAACCCAACAAAAAAGGCACTTCACAGCGCCAAGTAACCAACAACTAACAAAATCAGCACTCACCACCATATCAATTAACATAGAGGGTTTCTCCAACACCACAGCTGAAATTTTCGCTGATTTATGCTATAAAACGCAATGTCACATCCTTTGCGTTCAAGAAACCCATAGGGATTCAACATCTGTTCGCCCAAACATTCAAGGTATGACCCTCATTGCAGAAATTCCCAGCCCTGTACATGGTAGTGCAATTTTTGTCAGGCTAGACATGTCCATTATCTCTGCATCATCCACCCTAACTCAGAATAAAACTGAAATTCTCAGTATAGATACTGGCAACAGCTCAGTCACTTCAGTTTACAGCCCGCCGGGACAAGTTTTTGACTTCCATGATACTGTAGAGTTTATAAAACACAAAGCAAGAGTAGTAATAGGAGATTTCAACAGTCATAGTACTACATGGGGCTACGGCAAAAAGGAAGAGAGTGGTGAATCTGTGGAAAACTGGGCCGAATTAAACGACATGGAGTTGCTACACAACCCAAAACTCCCGGCTTCTTTTTACAGTCGTAGGTGGAAGCGCAGCATCAACCCGGACCTCCTATTTGTTAGCCCTACTTTATCCCAGAACGCCATGAAGTCCATCTGTAACCCTATCCCAAAAACCCAACACAGACCCATCATGTGCTCTATACACGCCACTGTACGTCCAACTATAGTTCCTTTTAGACGTCGATTTAACTTTAGAAAGGCAAACTGGGATAAATACTCAGCAAAAGTGGATGATGAATTCCTAGACTTATGCCCTATACCAGAGAACTACGATGTATTCGTTGATGTAATCTAGAAGGCGTCTCGTCAGCACATTCCACGTGGCTACAGTACTGCTTACACTCCGGGCTTAACACGAAGTTCTGCGGACTTGATGAAACAGTATGCGTCAATGTTTGCCACAGATCCTTTCTCTGAAGCAACAATATCTGCCGGGGATAAGTTCATGGATCAGATCACCGAAAGTCGAAAAAAGAAATGGGTAAGCCTTATGGAGTCAGTAGATATGACCCGTAATAGCAAAAAAGCTTGGAGCACTCTTCGCCGACTAACTAGCGACCCACCAGCTGCCGCACAACCTGGCCCGGTGACTGCCAATCAAGTTGCTCAACAACTCCTACTTAATGGGAAACCTCCTCACAAACTTCCACAGGTTAAACAGGTAACCTATGAAAGTACTAAGAAAATTAGATAACCTTTCACTATCGATGAGATAACCATATCCATTAAGGATCTTAAAAATGGGAAAGTTTGTGGCATTGATGACATCTCAGTTGAGCAACTGAAACACCCGGGTCCCAGGGCAGTGTCGTGGCTGCTAGCTATGTATAATAACTGTGTCAGCACCTCAAAGATCCCAAAACAATGGCGTAAGGCCAAAATAATAGCCCTGCTTTAACCAGGTAAATCAGCAGACGAACCCAAAAATTATCGCCCAATATCGCTCCTATGTCACACTTTAAAACTTTTCAAGCGACTTTTACTGGACAGACTGACGAAGACAATAGAACCACAGTTAATCCTAGAGCAGGCTGGTTTCCGGCCGGGCAAATCCTGTTGCGGACAGGTTCTCAATCTGACGCAACACATTGAAGATGGTTTTGAGCAAGGTTTAATTACAGGAGCAGTATTTGTAGACCTAAGTGCGGCTTATGATACTGTTAACATCAAGCGTCTGCTGGCGAAAGTAGCTAAACTTACAATAAAACGGCCTTCCACAGGGTAGTGTGCTTGCACCTACCCTGTTCAACATATATACTAATGATCAGCCACACCATCCACAGACTAGCCGTTTTATTTACGCCGATGACTTGGCTGTTACATCCCAAGCAAAGAGCTTTGAAGCGGTGGAAGCCAACCTATCACAGCACCTGAGCCTGCTTTCGAGCTACTACAGGAACAACTCACTGCGTCCAAATCCAGCGAAGACAGAGGCCAGCGCTTTCCACCTGTGTAACAAGCGGGCGGACAGGAAATTGAAGATCTCGTGGGACGGCGTAGACATCAAACACAAGTACGCACCGAAATATCTTGGGGTCACTTTGGACCGATCCTTGACTTACAAAGTACATTGTCAAAGTGTGAAATCCAAAGTGAACTCACGCAACAACATCCTGCACCGTCTCACTACCACTTCCTGGGAAGCATCGCCTCACACCCTTCGTACAAGCTGCCTAGCTCTGTGCTACTCAGCGGGCGAATACGCATGCCCAGTCTGGGCGCGTTCTGCTCACGCCAAGGAGGTTGATGTGGCACTTAATATCTCGTGCCGTACTGTCACCGGCATCTTAGAGCTAACACCCCTGCCCCATGTGTACGCCATGGCTGGAATAGCTCCGCCTAGTCTACGAAGAAACGTGGCTTGTGCTGTGGAAAGACACAGGCAGACACACGATGGCAGGCATCCAGTCTTTTGCCGTGTACCACCACCCACACGTCTGAAAAGCCGTAACAGCTTTCTCAGACAGCCAGCCATCGATGCTAAAGAAGCCGCAAAGTCTAGAGTAGAGCTATGGGACCATAAATTCCCGGGCTCACCCTCTGATCTTCCGCCTGCTGAGAAACTTCCAAGGGGTGCCGACCTCCGCTGGGCAGTGTGGAAGTCTTTAAATAGACTCAGAACTGGTGTTGAGAGATGTCTAGAAAATCGTGTTAGGTGGCGTTACTCCAAAACCGACAAATGCGAGTGTGGTGTTGTCCAATCAATGAACCACTTATTGTCGTGCCCTAAATGCCCCACATCATGCACAATACAAGACCTAAATGAGGCAAATGACCGGGGAATCGCCGTGGCCAAATACTGGTCAAATTTGATTTAATTAAATTTATAAATAGCCTTTCGACTCGAGAAGAAGAACTTAGTTAAAATTATAATGGCCGCTACAGAGGCGCTTATAAGGTGCTTATTAGGGCGCTCTCTATATTTAACTAATCCACCTCTGTGTGTAACGTAAACTAGTAGTTCGCCACGAACTTAGACCTCACAATTATTATTCGCGTTTTTATTGATACTTATACTATTTCAAAAACTACTAAATCGATTATGTTGCCCAGCGAACTTGAAAAATTCTATTGATATTTCCTACATGCCTACCAAATTTCATCAAAATCGGACCATCGGTTCGGCAGTTATCGCGGTACAAACATACATACGTACAAACAATGTGTTTTCGTCCCCAACACGATTTAGAGACCTCGCTCACTTCGCTTGCTCCGTCAATAAATTAATTTAGAATATGAGGGCCACGTGCCTACGTTTCACGGGGGGTTAATTATAAAATTAAAAAAAAAAGGTTTTGCAGACGTGTGACATATTAACTGATAGAGCTTACGAGAATCTCTAACTTACAGGCTGCTCAGCCTGTTGTTTTTATGGAAAGTAGTTCAGTCAGTATCACTGACTGAACTTGCTCCAAAAACGTTGCCGGTGTTTAAAAAGTAACCCTGTTGAACTACTACCCCTGACTGAACTACTTTCCATAAAAACAATTATCGAAAATCGGTTAAAAAAATTTCGTCATCCAAAAAAAGACAAAGGCTGAGCGCCAATTTGTATGTCAAGCCGAATTCGTTTTTTCGTTTTTCAATAATCCGCTAGTTTCCAATAAGTCAAATCAGATACTTTTTCTAAACGTCAAAACAAACATTTTCAATGAGATTTGTATGAAATATCGGACTGTGACGTCATAGTTTCTTGGAGTCAAATAGCGCTGATAATATCCGTCTTTCTGCATTAATAAATCTAAAATCACGTTCAAAGTGATCAAGTGACATTATTTTGTGATGTTTTCTTCTCTTAGCAGTACCAAATAATTTATTTTTGAGCCAGGGAACTATAATTGTTTTTATGGAAAGTTCAGTATCACGGACTGAACTTACTCCATAAATGTTGCCGGTGTTTTAAAAGTAAACCTATATATATTTTCAATTTTTCTGATTAGTAGTTTTGAAGTTAACATTGTAGGATATAATAGGCCTAAAATTATAGTTATTTCTATTGTGTCTAGCTAAGTGTCCAACAATATCGTATAGGTACACAACTATACTTAGTATATTTATTATTCTATGATTATTATTTCAGATCAAGTGAAAATCTCATTCACAACGCAAACAATTCCATAGCTGATGATCTGAAGAGGAAGGTTACAGTAGTTTGTAACGTGGTGATGGACTTAGATGTGTTCGACAGGGAAAAGAGGATTACGGCGATAGAATCGACGTGGGGGAAACGGTGTAATAAGCTGATTTTCTTAGATGGTGACTTATTTTCTTCTTCCTTGCATGAATAGAACAAAGATACTCGTAAATTTTATGTTGCGCGACGGAATGAATGGCATCGTCCTAACAGAACGCGAATGCGAGATTATCGCGCGAGTAAGCGATGCTGTCATCGCGTGTTCGCGCGATTGCAAAAACTGGTTGTAATAATGAACGCTAGAATTGACAATGCGAGCGGCCGTGGAGTATCAAGACGAATATGGCGCGACACGATTATCGCGCGAATCTCAATTAAGACACCTATTCGAATTCAATATTTGTAGAGCGTTCGTACGAACTAAGTTCGCGCGAATAGATTTTTAAGCATATTGAGTCGCGCGACCGCGTCGTGCGATTGTCAGCTAGAACACCTATTCGAGTTCAGTATGTAAAAGCGCGCGTTCGTACAAGTAAAATTCGCGCGAACTTACGATGTTCGCGCATTCGCGTTCTATTAGGACGATGCTGTAACCACTAGTACTATAACCACTAGGTAGACTTCGCAAGCTCTTATAATCATGCCATAAACGAAACATTCCCCTTTTCTCCTGGCTTAGCAAAGCCATTGCAGTGCAATCCGTCCATATACATACTCGTACATACATATAACGCTACAGTAAACTACCCCCGTTTTCCCCTGTCCACTCGCCCTTTTGGATTTTTTTGCAACACCTTGTATGGAATAAAGTCCTTAATACGTACAAAAGTTGTGTTAGTACCAGAAATAGGACTTTAGATTAATGTTAGTACCTCTACTACCTATAGATACCTACCTAAGGTGATTTACGGATTGATAAGGTAAAACTATTTTAAGGGTTAATTCAACTGAATTAAGGTAAATATAGAAGCAAATGGCCTTGAAGTGGCGCCCTCTTTTGAAATAAATTGTTAACTCGTAAATATGGAGATAATTTCCATATTGCTAACCGTCAGGCACTAGACAGCCCTTTAAATTATTTTATGAACCACCATTGAAAGTATATTTACATTAGTCCGTCTAGCTTTAAAACTTGCCTCCGCCAAACGTGGCCACGGCGTTTTAAAGGACAAGTTTTAAAGCTAGACGGATCACCAATAATTTAGTTTCAACGGCAGTTCATTTGCTTCTATATTCACCTTAAAGTTACGGTATCATTAGCTAATGATACTGAAGAACTTTCCCTAAGAAGCATATAGCGAAATAAGAATAATAATTTTAGGCCTTTCATTTTTTTGCATTGAAGCAATTTTTTTTCTTCATATTTTGATATATCATTATGCTCCTTGTGGAAAGTTGTTCTGTAGGTATTATGAACTGAATGTACCTACCCTTAAAATAGTTTCAGTATATTTTGTTAGACCCTAAATATTACAGATATAGATGAAAATGCAACTCAATATCATGAGAAGTCAATGCAGCAGGATCAGTTCTACTTCCGCTCTTTATTCGAGGAGCATCAACACGATGGCGACTGGTTCATACTGGTTGCTGCAAGAGGGTGAGTAGTTTCTACTTATAGCAACTTGACTTACTTACTTGACTTAAGAGTCCCCGGGTACCGTAGACAGAATCGGAGTTCCCCATACAAACGTAGTCTACGTATTTTTTGAAACGACATGTCAGATTTCGGCAAAATTTTGTAATTTAAAAGGATTCGCATATATCTAGGCATATAATTGGTTTTCACTGTCAAATTATGAACTTGAAAGATAATATAGTGTATTATATTATCATTTTTGACCATGATTATGAAAAACATTTACACCTTCATATTTCCTTTAAGTTCATAATTTGATTGTACTCGTAAAAACCAATTAAGTACGAGTATAACCCTAGATATATGCAATTTCTATAAATTTAATTTTTTTACCGAAATTTGACATGTCGTTTCAAAATAAAACGTAGCCTACGTTTGTATAGGAAAGTCTAGGGTAATAGGATTCTTAAGGTGAAGTTAGAAGCAAGAAGCAAGTGACCTTCAAGTGGCGCCTCATTTAAAATAAATTGTTAACTCGTAAATGTGGTCAATGTTAGGCACTAGATAGCTCTTTAAATTATTGTATGAACCACCGTTGAAAGTATTTAGGTACATTAGTCCGTCTAGCTTGTACAGTAGCCATTTTTAGCGGAAGCAAGTTTTAAAGCTAGACGGATCACCAATAATAGTTTGAACGGCAGTTCATAATATAATTTAAAGGGCTATGATCTAGTGCCTAACATTGAGAGATATGGAGATTTTCACCACATTCACACAATTAAATATGATACATAAAAAATAAATTATTATTAATTATATCCACTTATAATCAATCCAATAACCACATCAAATCACCTGGGTTTGCCTAGGTTAGGAAGCGGATGCCCCGGGCTCTGAAGCGTTACCGCTGATGTCAGCAACCGGGAATACGCTCGGATGATAATGGAATTGTACTTATAATAACAATATACAGCAGTGTAAGTACTGTAAGATTGGATTGAAAATGTCTCCGAGTAAACATACCTAATTGAGGCTGCGATGTTAACGAACATAATTTCTATCCTTTTACAGCAACTAATTATGTAATTACTTGCATGTTTACTTATCTATTTTCAGTTATATTTTGCTTGAAAACATTAGATACATGTTGGCTGATTACGATCCAAGCGACGCGATTTATTTTATGCCGGCCCTTGATAGAGTGGTGGTGAGTACCAGCGGCTCTATGTCTCAAATGTCAAAGAATACTATACCCCTTTCCTCTCCCACGTGTGTCGTAAGAGGCGACTAAGGAGTATGGATAAAAACGTCCTCTGTTAAAAGACTTTATACCATTTTCTGCGATCACCAACCCGTGTACCTAGTGTGGTTATTATGATCATTCTTCTATTCTGAGTTATGGATAAAACCCCCATATTTGGCCATCATCACTATCATCTCCATTGCATTCTCCCTATTTGGGGTCGGCTCTGTATGTCAACTCCCTCCATCGTTTTCTATCATTTATTATATCTGTAACCCCCTCTCCATCATGTTCCGCTTCACACATATATAAATAAATAAATATTTATTGCCTTTATTGGGAGACTGTCCAACCAGTTATCAATCAATCCAGTACAAAGGCTGATATTGTAAGAAGGATTTTTTTTTATTATAATTTGATTATACCTAATTTATACTTAAGGTGAGGCTATACAAGCAAATGGCCTTAAAGTGGCGCCCTCATTTGAAATAAATTGTTAACTCGTAAATATGGAGATAATTTCCATATTGCTAATCGTCAGGCACTTAGATAGCCCTTTATATTATTTTATGAACCACCGTTGAAAGTATTTACATTAGTCCGTCTAGCTTTAAAACTTGCCTCCACCAAAAGTGGCCACGGCAAGTTTTAAAGCTAGACGGATCACCAAGCAAGTGCATGACGAAGAGCAATATGGAAATTATCACCATATTTACGAGTTAACAATTTATTTCACACTTCAAGGCCATTTGGTTCTATAAGTATATTCACCTTAAGTAAGACATGAAGTTAATTACTTAATTTTTGCAGGGATTAAAATACGTACTAAGCAGGAATGCTTTGGGGTACTTTGTGGATGCCGACATGTCTCAAATTATACACTGTAACTCCAGCAAATATGACGAAGTTACAAAGAGTAAGTAGGTATGAATATTGTTAAATGGTTTACTCACGTATCCGAAAGGCCGACCAGGTTTCGATCGATTTAGACGCTAACCTGTAAAAGCGTGGTCATGGTCACCCATCCAAGTTGCTACCACGCTCAATTAGCTTGCAAAATTATTTTCAATTCGTGTCGGCCCTTATCAAAACGCTTAGAACGCGTTGTGGTCGTTCTCTGATTGCCTCAACTCGTCTGAGCGTTTTGGTAAAGGGCCACGACACGAATTTCGCGTCGTAGCTGTTTTACATTAGCCACAAAGCGTTGTGGCCTATTGTTTTGTTCAATGAGCGATTTCGGTCTTTGAGCGTAACATATTATGCAAATAGGAGACTCCTGCCTCCGTGGTCCAGTGGTCAAGGCGTTTGCCTTGTGTTCCGGAGGTCGTGGGTTCAAATCCCAAGGGGAAGCATACTTTGTAAAATGTTGTTTCCAGTCTGGTTAGGATGCAGGCAGGCTTGAATCACCTGATTATCCGAAAAGAAAGATGATTCCGTGCTTCGGAAGGCATGTAAAGCTGTTGGTCCCGAACGCCATCTAGCGTTTGTACCTATCCTAGGATTGGTTCTGGTGTACCCTTTGGGTTGCGGAGGTCAGACGGCAATTGCTCTGTGTAAAAACCAGTAACCTCGTCAAATCACCTAGGTTAGGTAGCGGACCTCGAGTTTTGAAGCGTAACCGCTGACGATGCAACCGGGAATACGATCGGATGATGAGGAGACTAGGGTGTCACCCTCCTCCCCCCCTTGCCTTGAGCAAAGTTGCAGGAAAACGCTGGTTGCAGACCAATTGGTCGTTTTGGGAATCCTTGAGCCTATGCCCAGCAGTGGACTTCCTGTAGCTTAGATATGATTATGACCTTCACGAATTTCAGGCAATTGTATGAAGAACATCGGCTTAAGACGCATGGAATCTCGGGACGCGCTGCAACGTGACAGGTTCCTGCCTCAGGAACCTTATAACCGTATGCAAAAGCCTGGCCACAATAAGTTTTGGGACTGCCGCGGTTCGCATAAACAGGTGAAATTAGTACCTATATTACTAAATTAATGCATACGGGAAGTGAATATAGAAGCAAATTATTGGTGATTCGTCTAGCATTAAAACTTGCCGTGGCCACTTTTGGCGGAGGCAAGTTTTAAAGCTAGATGGACTAATGTAAATAGTTTCATCGGCGATTCATAAAATAATTTAAAGGGCTATCTAGTGCATGACGAAGAGCAATATGGAAATTATCACCATATTTACGAGTTAAACAATTTATTTCAAATGAGGGCGCCACTTCAAGGCCATTTGCTTATATATTCACCTTAAGCGAAACACAAATGTTTCAGTCAGGCTGAGACCACGTTCAGTGCAACCCGGACGAAACGTCAGCAAAAATAAATAAACAAACGGGCAAGTGCGAGTCGGACTCGTACATGAAGGGTTCCGTAACACTGTACAATGTTTTAAAACGCTGAAGAAACACGTTTCTTGTATGACGACCTCCTTTAATTATTAACTTTATCTTATTTTTAGTATTATTTTGTTGTCATAGTGGTCATAGTAATACATAATCAGTAAAAATTTCAAGTATCTAGTTAATGCCATTATAAAGATCGAGTTAAAAACGCTGAAAAAAATACGTTTCTTGTTTGACGACCCCCTTTAATTTTCAACTTTTTTATTTTTACTATTTTTTGTTATAGCGGCACATAATACCTACATAATCGGTGAAAATTTCAGGTGTCTAGCTATTACGGTTCAAGAGATAGAGCCCTGTGACAGACGGACAGACAGACAGACGGACGACGGACAGACGGACAGACAGCAGAGTGTCAGTAATAGGGTCCTGTTTGCACCCTTCGGGTACGGAACCCTAAAAAGGTATGTTTCGCGTTAATTCCCGTATGCATTAGTTTAGTAATGATCCAACGCGATAGTTTAGAAGTAGTTCCTATATTCTAATCAAAATCACTTTTCACACTAGGCTCTGCCGCCTTTTGAGGGTATAGTGTAATTAGTAGATATATGTATACGTAGGAAGGTACTTACTGAAAATAATTGACGACCTTCGTGGCGTATGGTTAATACCACAGACAGTGGCGGGTTTGCAGTCCTAGCGGCTCTAGGCCCCAGGCCACGTGCCCCTTTCTCGCGGCCATGTGCCGCCCCTTTTTCGCGAGCCTTTTATACAGCCGTACCTAAATTTTCCGGAGTCCAGTGCTGCCCCCATTTAAATAAATCATTTTAAAAATAACGGTGACATCATTTAAAATTTTGCTACTACCAAAACCTAGATAACCCTTCAAACTATTTTATGAACTACTGTTTAAAGTGTACATTATATATAAATATAATGAGAACGTTAAGCTTTACTACGCACATTTGCCAAAAGTGGCCGTTTTTCGCTGTGGATGTCGTAAGAGGCGGCAAAAGGACTAAGCAAAAACATCTTGTGCTTCATCTGCATTCCAAAGGAGGGTTGACGTCAGGCAGGCGGCCGTTCGTAAAACTATAGCCAAATCGTTTAAACAGTTCCGGTTATTTCTTCTCCACTTCGCAAGGTTTCGCATCCTAGGGTGACCCAATAACATGCATAGGTATTATATTTGGAGAAAAAAAAGCGGGATAGCACCCCGGGCTCCAAAGCAGCACAGCTGAGATGAAGATGATATTGTAGGCAGAGTTAATATCCCTTGATACCGATACATTATTACGTCTTTATACCTTACGGGGTAGACAGACCCCAGGGCTGTAAGATCCAAAGGCCACTTTTATCGTGGTTTATGAAAAACGGAATCAAAATAGTGATGGGTTGCTAGCCGCATCGCCTATAATATTAACATGATTCAGATTCGAGATTCGACGCTCGCCCATTCCCACGATCGGCTTTTACTATTTTCACATACCGACACTAATGGCGGTCGTGGGGTTCGTCTACCCCGTAATTACCTATAGAAGAAATAAAATCCGTATTGCGAACCTAACATTGAAATAGTTGTTACAGAAATGGGACTGCTTTTCTGACTTCGCCGTATCTTTCGATGACGTAGATACCGATTTGATGTACGTGATAGACTACCTCATTTACCAACTGAGGCCTTACGGTATCAACTTCGATGTAAAGTTAGAAGGCTTAAAGAACATAGGGGAAAAAGACGAACACCAGAATACAAGGCTTTATGAAGATGAAGGTGAAAAAGAAAATGAATTAATACCATCAGCTCTAAAAGACCAAGATAAACAACAAAACTACGAACCAGACGATGATTTTAATACAGTAAAATCCGCCGAAATAAAGAAGGGAAGTTGGAATAAGCACAAACAAAAGAGCGTCGTAAACAAAGTTAAAATTACCGCTAAAACAAAAAAGAGGGACGACAGTTATGTGCAAAGTGCATTGGAAATGGGGAACTGGAATAAGAACGAACGAATTGGTGCTCTGAATAAAGAGAAAATGGTTAAAATCAAAAAGCCTATGTACAAAATGCATTCAATAAAAATGAACGAATTGAATACTGACTATACAGAAAATTATTAAGTCCGAAAGCAAAAAGGGAGGAAATTGGGGCTCTCAATAAAGAGTAAATAGTTAAATTCAAAACCAAAAAGGGAGACATGAAAAATACATGCGATAAGAATTAACGAATTGGTGCTCGGAATAAAGAGAAATAGTTACTTTAAAACCAAAAAGGGAGACATGAAAAATACATACGATAAGAATTAACGAATTGGTGCTCGGAATAAAGAGAAATAGTTACATTCAAAACCAAAAAGGGAGACATGAAAAATACATACGATAAGAATTAACGAATTGGTGCTCGGAATAAAGAGAAAATAGTTAAATTCAAAACCAAAAAGGGAGACATGAAAAATACATACGATAAGAATTAACGAATTGGTGCTCGGAATAAAGAGAAAATAGTTAAATTCAAAACCAAAAAGGGAGACATGAAAAATACATACGATAAGAATTAACGAATTGGTGCTCGGAATAAAGAGAAATAGTTACATTCAAAACCAAAAAGGGAGACATGAAAAATACATACGATAAGAATTAACGAATTGGTGCTCGGAATAAAGAGAAATAGTTACATTCAAAACCAAAAAGGGAGACATGAAAAATACATACGATAAGAATTAACGAATTGGTGCTCGGAATAAAGAGAAAATAGTTAAATTCAAAACCAAAAAGGGAGACATGAAAAATACATACGATAAGAATTAACGAATTGGTGCTCGGAATAAAGAGAAATAGTTACATTCAAAACCAAAAAGGGAGACATGAAAAATACATACGATAAGAATTAACGAATTGGTGCTCGGAATAAAGAGAAAATAGTTACATTCAAAATCAAAAAGGGAGACATGAAAAATACATACGATAAGAATTAACGAATTGGTGCTCGGAATAAAGAGAAATAGTTACATTCAAAACCAAAAAGGGAGACATGAAAAATACATATGATAAGAATTAACGAATTGGTGCTCGGAATAAAGAGAAATAGTTACATTCAAAACCAAAAAGGGAGACATGAAAAATACATACGATAAGAATTAACGAATTGGTGCTCGGAATAAAGAGAAATAGTTACATTCAAAATCAAAAAGCGTATGAAATAAATTTCATAAAACAAAAGCTAACGAATTGGTGCTCTCAATAAAAAGAAAATAGTTACAGTCGAAATCAGAAAGGGAGGCATGAAACAATGCGTACAAGACGTATAAGAAGATAAAACGAAATACAACTTCTAAATAGTTTGGAAAATCCAAAAGTGCACGCCTCATAATCTAATTTTTTTTATACAGTGGTATATTAGTTTTTTATAAATTATAATTAAACGACAGTACTTAGAACGCTAATATTAACTAGGAATCAGCACAGTGTAATACTTTATATATTAAAAACAAAAGTATTCCGGTAAGATGAATTTTTCGACCAATTTCTCTGCCACATACATGGTCACATAAACACAGACTCACAGACGTCCAAGAATGATTAGTTTTAATGTTATTATTTATTATATTGAACAAATTAATTGTTTATAAAATGTACCATATGTGCTAGACAGATTATTTAACTTCATATTAGTGCACTCATATTATCCTGTAAGTGTTATGTTAAAAAAAAAAAGTCATTTAAGTTTCGAAACACTGGGTTTTTTGACATGTCGAGAGTAGAGCACTACCTCAACGCTCCGCTTATGAGGCGTGCAAAATAACATACATTTGTGATAATTGGCTGAACTTGATCTAATTTGGATGATGTTTAAAAGTAGCATATCAACGCCTATATTAAAATTTATCAGTATATGGAGGGTAGAGGCACCGATTATTTCATATAGATCGGAATCTCCTAAGGTCCCGCGCAATATGCGTCCCCGCACCTCTCCCCCGTTCTCGCAAGGGGTCGACGGAGTGAGAGCGGGCGAATACACACGTATTGACGTGTGTACGGATGTATAGTTTCGTTTGTAGTAGTGTAGTCATAAATAATACTCTGCTTCTATTAAGTGCCATGCCATACCTATGGTAGAGGTAAGAACCTTCTCCGTGTAAATGAGGCGCCAAAAATACCAGAGTATAATAGGATATTTTTACTAAGCGCACTTCACTCAGTCAACAACTAAATAATTTATGTCTGTACTCTAGTGCCATTCTGGAAAGATTTGGAACCATTAATGTCTAACACTATGCCGAAACTACGCGACTAAATTTCTGCTGCTGACTACGTTCCGACGTTTTCGATGCGGGCCTGCCCACTTCTGCCACATTTGCGGCGATCAAGTCGAATTTGCGTCGCGTATATGTTGCTTCTTACTCAAGAAAATATATAGAATGCATCGCTGCCCAACTTACGCACGACTAAGTTCGACTGTACGCTCAATCGTCATGTTTTACTACTTATTCAAATAGCATTGCAGGCGTATCACGCCGAAGTTCGGTCTCGCAATTTCGGCATAGTATTGTATGTTTATACACTTGCAACTGTTTCCCCATATGAGACAGATCTCTTTACCTCTACACTCCAAAAGTCAGTTTGAGATTTGATATGCCTATACTCAATTTAGTAAAAATTTTGAAGGAAATTCAAATAAAAAACAATTTCACATCACAGCATTTAATTGGATCATAAATGAATTGAGCAAATCAATTAAAACGACAACATAATCAAATAATAATCCATTTTCTAAAATAACACATCTTGACATAAATACAATAAAATGCAAATAAATCACAAAGTTACACTTCAATCGTGTCATTTGCTTGATATAATTTTGTAAATACATACAAATAAAAACAATAATTGTAAGTTACTTCCTTCGAGATATAAAAATCCTCCTAAGTATTACAATGATGAAGCATTTATTAAACGTAAGATATTATATTCTCATATTCATAAAACATCTGCCCTTGTAAATCAATCAACTACTGCGAAATTAAGGGAGTGCAGACATTTTTATGCTATTGATAGCAAAAACAACGCTCTCTAAATCAGTAGCGTTAACTATGTAACTGATTTGTTCAACGAGAACAGACGACGCAACAGAGCAAGACTTTACCCAAATACAAAGACTCAGAACTCGAGCAATGACTTGGAAAACTGTTTCGCTGACCTCGTTGAAAAATAGCATTCCGAACGTGAGTTCGAATCACACTCGTGGCGAAATTATTCATCACATATTTTTAATTTCGATATTGTTACAGAATACAGTAGGAGTATACAGAACGGAATCTCCTAAGGTACGCGCAATATGCGTCCCCGTTCCCCGTCCCCGCACCTCTCCCCCGTTCTTGTGCGCCATGCAGTGTGTGTTCGCTCTCGCCCTTCGACAAGGCGAAAACGGGGGAGAGGAGATCTTAGAAGATTCCGTTCTGTATACTTTTACTGTCTTCTGTGATATCGTTTTTTTTTAATTAGAGATTTGAGTGCGTTTGATATATTCGTTATATAGTCTATATACAATATATTATTGTTTATGGATTGGGACACATCTGTCAGCACGGAAAGCACTTTCCTATACTGCTATCCTTTTTTATCGATCATTTACTAGAGCGAGAGAGCGACGGAACGCTTCAGCACCGGCTATGCTTAAGCTTTCTGTCGCTCTCTCTCGCACTAACAAATGACTGTTCTGAGCAACAGAAAAGGATAGCAGCATAGGAAAGTGCTGTACCGTGGTAGATGTGTCCCGACCCTATATCAATAAATTAAACAAAGCATTCTCTAACATGAATTAAGTTGAATACCTCTCTACTAAATAGTGGGTATAGTAATGAAGAAATACGCATGCTTTACGGCCGTACCTAAATTTTCCGGGGTCCAGTGCTGCCCCCATTTAAAATAAATAATTTTAAAGAAAACGGAGACATCATTTAAAATTTTGCTACTACCAAATTCTAAATAACCCTTCAAACTATTTTGTGAACTACTGTTTACAGTTTACAATGAGAACGTTAAGCTTTACTACGCACAGCACTGGACCCCGGAAAATTCAGGTACCTACGGCCTTAAATGCGAGAGTAGGTAATATGTGATGAGGAAGTTCGTCAGGATGATTCGAAGACACGGTAGCACTCACGGTACAGACGCGAGGGGCGTGAGTTCGAATCCCATTCGAGGCGAAATATTTTATTAATTTTATAAATTTAGATATTATTGTACCGAGCTTTGTTATGCTGTTTAAATTAATAAAGAAATTAAATTACGTTTAATACAGACCTTATGAATTTCATTATATTTTATTTATTCCATAATTATTTTAAAGAAATGAAGCACTTTTGAAGCAATGAACTCAGCATTCAAGTATCTATGTATCATACGGGCGAAAGAATCGCGACAAGATAACGTACCATAACTATGAACATTCTTACATGTACGAATGTTCCTTGTAAAGGTACACTTATCATCTAAATAACATTGCTAACATTTTTCCTATCATTTCCATTCCAGCCAGTCAAGATCATGTTAACACATTTTCCTACTAGCTAAAGAGTTTGAACATATATTTTATATATTATTAACACATTGAAGGACAGTAAGACACCTATAGACGTAATCAATTGCTATTTCTATTGTGTCTAGCTTAGTGTCCATCAATAATTCAATTAATATGGCTGAGATATTTCAATATGAATACTATTAGTCTGTTCTTATCGGGTCGATAAGTCTGTATAATAACACTCCAAAAACGTATATTTTTCCAAGTGTTTTTCTTTATCTTATATTTTTTGGAATGGAACTTCCTTAGACTAGATTGTACCTAATATTAAATGCGGTAACTTATTTTATTAGAGCCGTTAATATTTACGTTTATTAAACAAGATTCTTTGGTAATTAACATTATAAATTAAGACTAGGTTCACTAAAGTGTTATCATCATATTTATAAACTACACTACTAATTCATAAATATATACAGCTCGGCTAGATAGGCTGTTGATAAATGTAGATAAAGTTTATATCGCCATATGGACACAGAATACAGTAAGAGTAAACAGAACGGAATCTCCTAAGGTACGTGCAATATGCGTCCCCGTTCCCCGCACCCGCACCTCTCCTCCGTTTTCGCCTCGATGACGCACGTTGGTTCACAAGAACTGGGGGAAAGGTGCGGGTGCGGGGAACGGGGACGCATATTGCGCATACCTAAGGAGATTCCGTTCTGTTTACACTGCTACAAGCGATGAGTTTATCGAAATTTATCGCGCTTCGCATCGCGGCATGTCTATTGCATGTTTTTAATCTATTTCAATTTAACAAATGTTCTTATCAGGATAACTAAAATATTATGCAAATATTTTGACTACAGTGGACTTAGTGCCTACTAATGTATTTATACAATTTTGCCCTAATATCATCGACCAAAGTACGGCCAATGTTTTTGACTTATACGCACATAATTTTACCTAAAGTAGCCTCAAAATTTACAAATAAATTACCTACATTGCTCTATAAATAAATGCTAATTACCCTGATTAATAAAATAAAATATGCGATTATTTATTTATCAAAGATATACAATGAGCAAGCGCTCAACTGCGGTGGTGTGGTAATATATCGTTCAGCAACCGTAGCATGGCATCGCATACAAACTGTCGACCTTATATCACGCAACCACGAACAAATAGCAAGCAAATATCTATTACCATCTCGCTCGTTATTATTACGAAAAGCAAGATGACGATATTCGATAAAGCCGGATAAACGTTGTCGTCGATACCATGCTGAAGGCGCTGTTCGCATTTACATCAAAAAATTTACCAAAAAAATGTGACGTTCCACAGGTAAAGCTCCTTGTCGAGGCTGGCGCTTAAGACGTTTAGAAAAACAATTCGTACAATTAACTTAGCTTAAATAAACACAATGTCGTAAGTGCCAGCCGCCTTAATGTACCTTTACCCGTGGAAAATAACATATTACATACCTCCGACAGATTAAAATCAACTTTAGAGCAATAATAAATAAATAAACATATAAGGACAAATCACACTGATAAAGCTAGCCCCAAAGTAAGTTAGAATCATGGACACAAATGTAAGAGGACTGTCAACCTATACTTTGAAGCGTAATTTAATTTTTATTCTTAATGTATTAAGATATAGCTACTAGTTCGAAAGGTGGTGTAAGCGTTCATTTTATATGAAGAAACAAGCGCCATCTCTGATTTTTCGTGGATACCGTCAGCCTATGTACCTAGCATCCTTTGTATTGCTAGCGGGCGAGATAGTGGCGACATCTAGAAATAATACAGGATTTTGGCCTTTTAGCAGTGTACGCTTTTTTGAAGTTGAGAAGCAATAGACTAAGATGGTATGGACATGTAATGAGGAGGGAGCCACGATACCAGAAAGGTGCTGAATTTGAAGATTACAGGAAATAGGAACAGAGGAAGGCCTAAGAAAAGGTGGATGGAGTGCGTTAAGGACGATATGGATAAAAAGAATGTAACAAGTGCCTTGACAAAAGATAGAGGAAAATGGAAAAGACTCACATGCTGTCCCGACCCCACGTAAAGTGGGATAAGGTGAGGAAGAAGAAGACGCTTTTTTGTATGGGGTATGCTCTTGTATTTGTTTGTCTATGATTTTACTCATTTTAAACTATGTGCATTGCACATAAACATTGATATAGGCAAGAATTTTGGCGTTATGTTGACATTCTGAATGTTCATTACTGTACTCTAATTAATGTGCTCTTTTCAAGGAATAAAATTGAGATTAAATTAAATATACATATATTAAAAAATCCATTTCTTACATACGACTCTAAATTTAATTATATATATTTTAATATATTAACTACTTTACTCTAGTCTATGACTACATTATGGCAAGTATCAACAAACGACTATTTACGAGTCATTCGTGTTTACTTTACATTATTATTACTTTATACAGTGACGAGAATTAAGCATCAGTAGTCCGCATGATATCTTAACATTGTCATATAATGCTTCCACACAAACTTGTCAATAGACCATATAACTGGAGGGTTACTCTAAAAGCGGCACGATATTCGTACGTAGCTACGTGTCAAGCAACATTGAGCGTTACCATGAACGAACGATACTAGAGTACTAACTACATACATACTTCGATTTTTTAGTTTTAATGTTGTAGCTAGATGGAGCTACTAGTTCGAAATGAGGTAGTTTCGTAGTGGTGCCGCTTAATTTCGGAAAGATGGCGGTACAAGCGTTCATTTTCTACGAGTAAACAAGCGCCATCTCTGATTTTTCGTGGATACCGTCAGCCGAAGTACCCAATATCCATTGTATGGCTAGCGGGAGAGATAGTAGTGACATCTAGGAATAATACAGGATTTGGGCTTTCTAGCAGAGTACGTTTTTTAGGGTTCCGTACCCAAAGGGTGCAAACGAGACCCTATTACTGAGACTCCGCTGTCTGTCTGTCCGTCTGTCACAGGGCTCTATCTCTTGAACTGTACTAGCTAGATAATTGAAATTTTCACAGATTACGTTTTACTGTGGCCGCTTTTACAACAAATACTTAAAATTAGAAAAAGTTAAAAATTAAAGGGGGTCGTCATACAAGAAACGTGTTTTTCTCAGCGTTTTAAAACATTGTACGGAGGTACGGAACCCTTCATGTTCGAGTCCGACTCGCACTCGCCCGTTTATTTTGTATGGGGTTGTCAGTAGTCTAGTATTTGTTCGTTCTATGTCGTATCAAAATATTGATAAAGTCTAATTTGGTTTGACATATAAATAGGAAGACATTATCAGATGACTATCGCTATATTTTCTAGAGTAACGGTCCTGGACTCAGACATATAAATTTGAGCCCAGTTGAACAATTCGAGACACTGTAACTAACACCCTGTGCCGAAGTAGCGCGGCTGAAATACCGCGGCTAATTAATATGTTCGTGAAAAACTCAACGTAAGTTCGGCATAGTGTGTTGCTAGTAATTCAAATAGCATCACAGGCGTAATTTTGCCGAAGTAATGTCGCGCAACTTCGGCATAGTATGTTTTGACACTAACCAAACAAATCAACCAACGCTGTCAATCGGTCATTTTATATTTTTCATTAATCCCTGTCATACTGGTGTATAGTTTAGTCGCAGTTTTTGCACATAATAATACTCGTAACGTATAACAAAATATACAGAAACTATTTTATTTCACCGAATCGAAATTAGTTCCACATGGTGCACAGAAGCAGATTAGGCCCGGTAACAAGACAGCGTTGATAAACCTAGATAAAGTTTATACCGCGAGACGGACTATTGCCATCTCGCTCGTTATTATTACGTAGAGTAAGAATTGAAGTGAATTTTTGCGTTGCGTACTAACTCCCGACGATATGATGTAGATTTTTCAATACTATACTTACAAATTAAATGCGCCAGCGCTATTAACAAAAGAGTTTTTTTTTATTATAAATAACAAACCACTCAAATATTTATACAGAGTTGCTAAATACCCCAGACTATTAACAGTATTAAGAAATCAAAAAGATTTGCTGTCTATAAATAATTTAATAAGTTGTCTTTGGATTAATTATCTTTTCAATGTCTTTGGTTTACGCACAAAAATGCTTTCTTGCATTTGTAATTAAAATGATATTAAGAACTCAAATATTTTACGTCTTGTAAACTTGGAACTCTGTCACTGCAAATTGAACTTACAATACCTAGACTTAAACCCAAAATTGCAAATGAACAGCAAGCTTGCGTTAGAATTGGTTGGTTATAACGAAATCAAAGTCTACTATAAAAAAAATGTGGCGACTAGGGTATCACATGGTATAATAAGAATGGTACTCTTTTCAAGCGAAAGCGCATGACTACGTCACGATAAGTGTTACCACTGATTGTTCTTTTCAGTCAATTTAAGGACTTTCTAAATTTAGTTAATAGTATAAAATAAAATAATAACTAACAGTCCTATTATGTACCTGGTGTAATTCATCTATTTAATTTTTAATAAATGTATTTATTGAAATAATAGTTCAAAATTGGTTTGTTAAGAAATGCATTTTTCTCGGGTAATTCAATTATACACAATGGCAATACATGGAATTGACAAGTGTCATACTGACAGCCCACTATTTCATCGGTATCGTTGTGTCGCTCACACATATAGCGTTATTTCGCTCGGCTAGTAAATTTCTGTGGTTCCTAAACTTTTCTGGTGAAAGAATTTAATAATTATACTACGTTGTCTACGGTACCACGGCACAGAAGACAGTATACAGAACGGAATCTCCTAAGGTACGCGCAATATGCGTCTCCGTTCCCCGTCCCCGCACCTCTCCCCCGTTCTTGTGCGGCCGCGGGCGCCGTGCAGTGTGTTCGCCCGCTCTCGCCCTGAGACAAGGCGAGAACGGGGGACAGGTGCAGGGACGGAGAACGAGGACGCATATTGCGCGGGACCTTAGGAGATTCCATTCTGTATACTCTTACTGTCTTCTGTGCCGTGGTACCGTAGACAACGTAGTATAATTATTAAATTATTTCACCAGAAAAGTTTAGGAACCACAGAAATTTACTAGCCGAGCGAAATAACGCTATATGTGTGAGCGACGCAACGATACCACGGTCAACCTTTGCACCATGAAAAATCATTTTTAAATGACTCGCATTGTTTATGATGATGCCACAAAGAATTTTTCTCCTCAAATTAATTATGTCATATTACTCTGTTTAGTTCGAACGAGTTAGGAAATCTGATATAATGGAAAAATAATTCAATAAAAAAAATATGACTATTTATTGCAAAAAGAAATTCAGCATTCTATTTACATAACCTGATTGTATTTTGTAAAATAGTTAAAATATTGTATTTTGTAATTTAAATACACGACACGACTTAAATATATTTTGTATATTGTATTGAAAATACGTGCGAGATACTATTTTGTAATTTGTGTTTTAATTACAGCAAAGCATGTATTTTACTGAGCCCCTGCCTGATTGCTTAGCTTTATTTTTTTCCTAACTTCTTTGCGTTTTTCCCCACAAAAAAGTTTGAAAATCGTGTCGCAGCTGATGACGTATTCATGCGTGAATCACGGGACCAGCTCGGTCACGTGATTCACGGGAAGAGAGTACCATTCTTAT
This sequence comes from Acrobasis repandana, assembly GCA_963576875.1. Taxonomy (NCBI): domain Eukaryota; kingdom Metazoa; phylum Arthropoda; class Insecta; order Lepidoptera; family Pyralidae; genus Acrobasis; species Acrobasis repandana. Next base: position 17,731,154 of record OY756227.1, read on the forward strand.
TATACCATGGGGTATCATAGTAGACATGGGTAATCTCGACTCCGAGGAGTGTTTCGGCTCACTGAATCTTACTCCGCATCCGATACGGACTCATCTTAATGATTCCTACTCCCTTATCGGCGGCTCCAGCTTCGAGGTCCGCTAAGTTTCGCTATTGAATCTTCAGAATACAGATGTGCTTTCTGGTACCGGTTTTAATACAGAATAATATTGACTCCCGACTCCCGATTCCTCCCGAGACGCGGTGGAGCCGAAACGCGGCTCACAGCTCGCGACCCGACAGGCGCCGCCAGTTCCCGGCGGGACCAAGATCGGTGCGGACTCAATAACTCGCGGGAGCCAATAACGATTGCCGGGATTCAGTACGGCTATCGGCTCCTGTTGATGAATCGGCTCATTTAAATATTCGAATCCGGAATTACCCATGTCTATATCATAGACAACTTTCGCATCATTTGCTAGATTGTCACTGTAAACTGCACCTACTGTCACATATTTGAATATCTCTAAGCCTTGCCTTCATAGTCCGACCTCTTTGGTATCTCTAGTTCACTTTTGTCAATTAAAAATATACCTACAGCCAGACTTAAGATTCATATTTGAATGTTTTACAAAGCTCAAATCAGTGGATATGACATAAAATTCATATTTGAATGTCGTATTACATCACTGGGAGGCAACCACTTTGGTATCGTTCCTGATTATTTTTACCAGGTCTCTAGTGTCAAAGCTGTAATTGAAAAATGTACCTACAACGAACGTCTTAACGATTATATTTGAATGCCTCAATTGGCTGTCACCTCTTTGGTGTAGTTCCTCAGTATCTTGGGCAGGTCTCCGTTGCCGAAGCTGATGCCGTAGGGCCGCAAGTGGTAGATGAGATAGTCCATCACGTACATTAGGTCTGGGGATACGTAGTGGAAGGATATGGCGTGATCGGAGCAACAGTCGAGACCCTGAAGAAAGAACGAGGAATAATTACAGGGTCAACAAAATATACTGAAACTATTTTAAGGGTGGATTCAGTCCATGATACTGAACAACTTCCCCCTGTTAGACGTTATATTGTCTATCTATCTACCTATCTGTCTCTTTGGGGGGGCTGAGCTGTAGGCTAGCCTCGGGCTCACAGGTGGCGGATAGTGAACGGCCACCAGATATGTGGTGGTTAGCTGCGAATATATTGAAAAAGCAGTCCCCAACCAAACAGCGGCAGCGGTAAGAGGACGTGGTGGGAAGTTCAGCGGGCCGGGCTTACCTATAAAATGCCACAAGAGTCTGATGACAGCGTTTGTGATATGGCGACCAAAGACCGCCATCAAATAGGTCTTCCCCTAGTGTTGGGCAGTGGCGACACTAGTACTGGCGGGGAACCCATGGGAAATGATCCCGGTCTTCGCTGGATATCAACCACGGTGTGGAAGGCAAATGGAGAAACCACCACACTATCGTTCTCTAAAATTGAAGTATATACTCCAATTTTAGACACCCCACCAGGTTGATATAACGCAAAACCGTAAGAAGGAAAGACCCACTCTTTGTAATTTTTTTCTCCTAAATTTCTAATAAATAGCTAACCTATGGACTTTAGTACATGCCCTTTAGTACAATTACGTACTCGTAATTGTATCGCCAAAATAGGCCACTTTTGGGAAGTAGAAATAATGAGACTTCCCTATCTGCTAACTACTAAATATTTATGTTAACTATACTGGAAAGTAAATAAAATTACTGTAAAACAAAAGACTGTTTACTGCAAGAAAGAGATTACAAAGTTGTTAGAGTAGTTGTATGAGCCGTTAATTTTGTGAAAGTGAACAAAGTAATTTGAATAAGTATTTGAAGTGATTCCCCCGGTGTTGCCCACGTAGGGGTTGCGTTTTGTTTTCTTAATTCCTGCGTTTTGTTGACGTTATTTAACATTCTGCCCCCCTTGAAGAGCCATGATTTGAGGACATATGTTGTTGTAGGCGCGTCTCAGGACTCCCTTCCTGGTGCGGATGTCGGCGATTCTGGACACGCCGTCGTTGCCTGGGATGATGCGAATCACGCGGCATAGGAAATGTTCTCTGCCATAGATTAATATTGTATATACTGAAATAGATAAGAAACTGTAGCTTTAACATTAGATCAAACCAGTGGCGCTATCTGGTAAGGCAAGTTTTCGCAACACCAAAGGACTAAAAGATGAAATAAAATGGTGAAAAAATTACTTCGTGAGCTGGGACTTGAACTCGCGATCTCGGTTCAAATACGACCATGTCACAGAATACAGTAAGAGTAAACAGAACGGAATCTCCTAAGGTACGCGCAATATGCGTCCCCGTTCCCCGCACCCGTACCTCTCCCCCGGTTCTTGACGGCCAACGTGAGTCATAGAGGCGAAAACGGGGGAGTGGTGCAGGGACGGGGAACGGGGACGCATATTGCGCGTACCTTAGGAGATTCCGGCCTGTGACCATGTTTTAAACAACTGAGCTATCACGTGCTCTACCTCGTAAGGCGAATTTCTCCACCATTTGATATTTCCTCCGTGGTGTAATGGTCAACACGCTAGTCCGCCAATCCGGAGGTTCTGGGTTCGATCCCCAGCCAGGTCAATTTGGAAAATGGCCTTTTTCAAATTTTCCTGGGTCTTGGGTGTTTATTTATATATGTATTTATTATAAAATATAGTATCGTTGAGTTAGTATCCCATAACACAAGTTTAAAACTTACTTTGGGGCTAGCTCAATCAGTGTGATTTGTCCTTATATATTTATTTTATTTATTATTTATTTATTTCTATTCCATAACACGCATTAGGAGTTTGGTCAGAACTCGTGACTAGATGGCGTTTTATTGAATTTTTTAATCAAAATTCTGCAATGCTTAAGTTTCATAGGCATGTACTCTGCTTTAGCTGCCCTTTGGATGTCTTCCAGTTTGTCTTTCCCTGAAGCTATGAGACATATTCATTACTGAATCTACGCCAGAAGTGGTTTTTAAGCGCTTCTACTCTCTGTAACCTTCGCAATGAAACATCTGGCGTAGGTGGATCGGGCACACTGACTACCCTAGACCGCCCTACAAAGGAATAAGCTGGAGTGGAGGAGATAGAATATATTAATAAATTTAATTCCTCACCATAACCACTGCACTGAAAACTAATTCACACTAAACAAAAGTTTCCAATGTTAGTACACTAAGAACGAAGGATATAGATCAGAAGGTTCATCCATCAGATAAGGGTACTAGCGGTCTTACTAAAATAGCTTCGATCTGAGATAACAACGTCATAATTTCGTCAAATGTTAAGTTTGTGGTATGCAAGGTACGTCTGGTAAAATGCTGCTCAGCAGTCGACCAAAAGCCCCTTGAAAGCTTTTGCCGTTGTCTGAAATAATGCTTCTGGGCTTACCACTACGGCTAACAATGCGATTAAGCGCAGCTAAATATGCATCAGTCGAAACATCTGAGACAAATTAAAAATCGTTATTACACTTTTTGGTTCAGGTTTGGCACAAATTTTGACGTCAAATCTAACGATTTGACGTCAACATTTGTGCAGCAACTTACAGCTAAGTTTATGCCGCTTCCTAGGCACAAGTGCAGAAGAAGCGGCAACAAACTGAACTGCAGCATTTTCTCCAAAGACGTCAAATAACAAACTTTAAACTTAAAATTAGTTATATGGATGGACTGACATTACATTCTTTGTTATGTCATAATTAAATTGAATTATAAAATTAAGAAATTTAAAATAATGTCAAGTTGTAAATTTAGTATGTACCAATGTACCTAAATTATGACATGTCTAAGTATCCAAACCTTTAAGAGGGACCCGTGCCAAGCTCAAGCCAGACTTTTTTAGACAAGCTCCATGTGCACAAAACAAATTGTTCTTACTTTCTTTTGTGACAGCCTTTATCGCTAAACATACAATGGCACATATGTTTGATTTTGTAAGTCGACCTCCAACGTGTAATAACTTGTCATCATCTAGAAATGACAAGGAAATTATCCTGTTTTGGACAGGAAGATTTTGACCGGCGAGTAACATTTGCCTTTCCACCGGAAAAGATTCTTCCTGTGCTATTTGCAATTAACTATTTGTAACTTCCTGTAATTCATTTCTGAATAATGCATTTAGTAGTTTTGTTTAGGATTTCTTATATTTTTTATAAATCTAAAAATTTATGCTATTGCACGCTGTAATTTTGTGAAATTTGATAAATAATAGGATCGGCAATAAATTAACTACTAACTAGATGCTTGAAATTTTCACCGATTATATTGTATTACTATGCCCACTATAACAACAAATACTAAACATAAGATAAACTGACTGCCTCCGCGGTCCAGTGGTCAAGGCGTTTGCCTTGTGATCCGGAGGTCATGGGTTCAAATCCCACTGGATTGGTTCTGGTTTACCCTTTGGGTTGCGGAGCTCAGACGGCAGTCGCTCTGTGTAAAAACCAGTAACCTCGTCAAATCGCCTAAGTCAGGTAGCGAACCCCGGGCTCTGAAGCGTAACCGCTGACGATGCAACCGGAAATACGCTCGGATGATGATGATGAGGGTCAGCAATAAATTATTTTGTAATGATAAGAGAATAAAACGTCACGATATAATGTCACTTGTGATTATTTTTTTGATTTATTAATGCAGGAAAACTGATATTAGGAGCGCTATTTGACTCCAAGAAACTATGACGTGACGCCGTGCGTTTTTCATAGAAATCCATATGACAAGTGACGCACTACCTTTCAGAACAGCGGGTAGATAGTGAAATTTGTTAATATTGCTGATGTTGTTATGTATGAGAGACAGATAGAGATCTCTTCACCCCAGCCAAGAATTATAATGTGGTTTTTCCTGGAAGTTTCACAAAATTATTGAAATTATGATGTGCACTGGAACTTACCTGAGATACGCTCTCTCGAGGCTGAAATAGAGCGCGATGAGCCTGGATTAAACTTTGAGCAGCTGTTATAATGGAAAAATACTCATTTTCAAACCCGAGTCGCTCGTTGAGCTGTTCTTCGTACGCTGAGTCATCCAAGCCACCTATCTCCGCCTGCAACACATCAAACTCCTCATAAAAACCCTCTATTTTATTAAATCTATTTTGCAACTCGTCAAGTTGCAGTTTGCTCAAAGTTACGCAAGACTGTTGTAGTTCTAAATGATTTCTAAATATTTTTAATCTTTTCTTAATTTTTTTTAATAATTAATAACAAAAATTATTATATTCATAGTATATATATAATAAAATATATAAATAAATAAAATACTTATTAATTACAAAGTAAAAAATCAATCAAATTAATGCACAAAGCCTCAGAATGTTTGGACACCGCGCGCTCGCTATGCGCACCCAGCTAGACGGCTCGCGGCCGACACGTCAACGTGAGAACATGGTACCTACCTAACTACATAAGGTACCAGGAAGTAATAAATTATTGAGTATTGAGTACAATTAATTTTCCCTTCATACTTTGCCTGTCTTAGGACAGGCAAAAATACCGAATTCGAGAGAATAGGTGTGTTACAATTTGAAGATAGGTAGGTATTTAAAAAAATAAAATAAAATGACTGAAAGGTACGTAGGTACCTTGGTATTTATGACGTATTTAAAAAATGGAATCATACATGCCTATTTACAACGATTGATTGATTAAAAAACTATAAAATTTGTACTTGTATGTGGACAGAATACCTACCTACGTGTTTCTTCCACACCACGACCGTGGGTACGCGCCGGTGTAGTAAATTGGCGAAAATCTCGTAAAATCTGGTTTACACGGACAACGGCAGCCGAAGGTACCTTTCTGCTTTTTGGAAATGCTGTGCGATACAATTCTATTGTACCACGCGTAATGTCATTTGCACGAGCATATGCATGGACCCATGGAACATTTCCCAGTATACTGCATTTGAAAACGATATTTTCGCTAGTCACATTCACTTTACTGATAAGAGTTGATAAATAACACAGCATAGCCCGTGTTCGCGACGCGGAAATTGCGAAATCAACCAAACTTGCGAACAGATACGCGGGCTTTGATTTACTGATGAGCCGACCAGCGGGCCCGGGAACCGGAAACAAGGGGCGCGATGCGACGCGATGGGTCAGGTGCGCGGGCGGCTTTTCGCTTTTCGGCACGCACCGGGTACCAAAGGTACCACTCGTTGTTTGAAACCGCTATCAACGCGCGCAGCGCGGGTGTCCACACTTCTTGTTTTTATCGAAAAATTTAGTCAACTTTTAGGTATCTTTTTTTTATATATATTTGGAACGAGAATCGAGTACTGAGTCCTTTCAAAATGTAACGTAATTTACCAGTCAGCCTGTATATATTTCATCTAGTTTTGTGCCTGAGGATGCCTCGTGTATGAGTGGAACACGTGTCGCGAGTACGACAGTTAAAAAGTGGCGGAAGTACACAAAATAATTGAAATCAAGTGCCATGGAAAAATTCTTTTGACATGATGCAAATATTTTACTGTGATAATTTATAAAAAAGTTAAGTTTTATGACACAATTGCTATTTAACTTGAGCAGGAAACGTCGTCTTGACGGTATTTATTATATGGGGTAGGTGATAGACGATTTTTGTGGCGTAGTGGTTAACACGCTAGACCGCTAATCCGGTGGTTCTGGGTTCGATCCCCAGCCAGGGCAAGTTGAAATATGACAATCAAATTGTCCTGGGTCTTGGATGTTTATCTATATACATGTATATATCATAAAATATAGTATCGTTGAGTTATATCCCTTAACACAAAGTTTAAAAAACTTACTTTGGGGCTATCTTAATCAGTGTGATTGTCCCTGTATATTTATATATTTTATAGTAAAATAAATGTGCTAAATAATTTATTTTACTAAGACGCACTTGCAATGTAAAATGAAAATGGAGATGGATCTATTTAACTTTTATTATATTTTTTAATTTTGAAATTAATTTTTTAGGGGTTTTATCGGCCTTTATGTAATTTGAGTAATTAAAACTTTGTAAAAAGGTGCTATGAGTAGAAAAAGTTATATTGCTAGTCGAAATGTTAAAGAGCTGTGAGTAAATGGATGAAATAAGTGATAACAGTAACTAGGTGTTATATTTACCTATATTTTATGTATGTGACTTAGTAAACACCCAGTTATTAGGAATGACACCTATGTATGAGAAATGAATAGACGTTGATGTCAGCTCAACTTTTCGAAATATGTATGTAAGAAGATTTAAATTCCTTCGAAGGAAATTCAAAAGTATGAAATGTAGAAAATGAATTAAGATCTGAAATATAGAATGAAATGAATGTATGATGTATGTTGAAAGATTTGTGTAGAAGAAAGGTAAAAGGCGGTCTCACGGTTTGTGCGATATACAATACAATACAAATTAACTTTATTGCACCATAATAACAAGCAAAAAAATAAAAAAAAACAAAAAAATATGGGTACAAAGGGGGACTTATCGCTAAATACGATCTCTTCCAGTCCAACCTTTGTGTAGAGGAAAAATTAGTAGTCCGGAACAAGATGTGCGCAGTATCTATACCTAATTATTAACTTACATATTAATATATATATATATATATATATATATATATACATGCTGACTGGTAAATAACGTTACATATTGAAAGGGGGCACTCAGTACTCGATTCTCGTTCCAAATATATATAAAAAATAGGTGCTTAAAAGTTGACCAAATTATCCAATAAAAACAAGAAGTGTGGACCCGCGCTGCGCGCTTTGATAGCGTTTTCAAACAAGGAGCCGATAACGTGGCGGTACCTTTGGTACCCTTTGGCGCGTGCCAAACAGCGAAGAGCCGCCCGCGCACCTGTCCCCGCGCGCCGCATCTCGCCCCTTGTCCCCGGTCCCCGCGCCGGGCGGCTCAGTCTAGCTGGATACTCGTAGCGAGCGCGCGGTTTTCAAACATTCCGAGACTTTGCGCACTAATTTGATTATTCTTTTCTTTGTAATTAATAAGCATTTTGGTTGGATTTATATTTTTTGACATAACGTGTGATCATGATTTATTATGTCCTTAAGTATGACACGTGATTTACCAGTCAGCCTGTATACATACATAAGCCTATTCTATAATATATAACGTCTAACAAAATATACTGAAACTATTTTAAGGGTGAATTCAGTCCGTGATACTGAACAACTTTCTCCAAGGAACATATATCGAAATATGAAAAATATTTTTTCGCTTTCAATACAAACTCAGATCAGCTGATCGGTCAACTTATATGGGAGGCTAAAAAATATTTTTTATATTTCGATATATGTTCCTTAGGGAAAGTTGTTAAGTATCATGGACTGAATCCACCCTTAAAATAGTTTCAGTATATTTTGTTAGTCCTTGTATAATACATATACGATATATATAATATTTTCATATATATAGTGACACTGAACAGAACTGATACTTACTGGCATAACGACAGGTAATATTTATGGAGACGATTTTTAAAGCTTGTTTTAGTCTGAGCAGTACGAACTCCAAGAGGAAGACCATTCCAGAGGTATAGATACCAGATCCGCTTCTTTCATTAGTTTCTTTTCGTAGATATGTGTGTGGCTCGTATATGTAGACCCTAAAGATGCTCTTCAGCTGTGTACAGGAACTCCCGCTGACTGCTGGCCGCTGACGAAGACCTCGTTGGTTACTCAACTGCTTGAACCTCTCGTCGATTGCGATACGAGTGGCTACACCTGGGTAGCTTGAAGCCGATGTATGTGCCGAAGTGCAAAGTAATTTGCCACTAGTCTTCACAATCTTCGTCCTTGTAATTAACGGATTTAAAGGACCATAGAAAAAACGAGACTTCCCTATCTGCTAACTACTAAATATATAAGCTAACTATACTGGGATGGGAAGTAAAATAAAATTAATGTAAAACCACAGAATACAGTAAGAGTATACAGAACGGAATCTCCTAAAGTACGCGCAATATGCGTCCCCGTTCCCCGCACCTCTCCCCCGGTCTTGTGCGGCCGCGTGCGCCGTGCAGTGTGTTCGCCCGCTCGGAGGTGCGGGTGCGGGGAACGGGGACGCATATCATATTGCGCATACTTTAGGAGATTCCGTTCTGTATACTCTTACTGTCTTCTATGGTAAAACTTAGGCCTGATTTACTGTATAGTCTGACCATGACCGCTGTACCGCGCCTGAGGTTGCGCGGGGAGGCAGCCCCCCCCCCCCTGCCTGCGGGAGGCAGGGGGGGGATCATGGACTCATACTGTCGATTCTAGTGATGATACTGGATAGATCTTATAAGATCTATCCGACAGTATGAATCTCTTGTGTCTATGAATCAATGAAGCGTCAAAATATTGTACTTCGATATCTTATAAGATATCGAAGTACAATATTTTGACGCTGTATACATACATATTATATCCAATTCTTATTATGTTTCAATACGATTTTTAAGCACAAATAAAAAACCAATATAAGTAAAATTAATGTGTAATTATTGGAAAAATAAAACGTTTCGAAAATCACTTTTATTTTCGAAACTATTTTAGTCTGCTTCTCTTTTCCTAAAATATTCGGCCACTTTGAAAACGACAGCCCATCTCGAGATAAAGCACGACCTATCTTTGGATATTCTATCTCATGTGCGTTTGACATAGACAGCCCCCGTCTCACCGCTAACATACCGAAGGCGCGGTACAGGTCGTGGTCAGACTATAAGAAGATTGAGTTGTTAGATTAGTTGTATGAGCCGTTAATTTTGTGAAAGTGAATAAAGGAATTTTGCACAGTTTTTTTTGTATAAGTATTTAAAGTAATTCCCCCGGTGTTGCCCGCGTAGGGGTTGCGTTTTGTTTTCTTTATTCCTTCGTTTTGTTGACGTTATTTAACAGGGAGAAACACAAAATATATAATAATGGTTGCACTGGTTCTTCAGAAATTAATTTAAAAGGCCATCAAAATCTAAATTATAAAAAAGGATTTTATTTAGGTATCATTTTTAATAACGATTAAACAATTTATTTAAAATCTCTTTCTCCTGATGTCGTATGAGTTTTTATACGACATCCAGAGAAAGAGATTTTCTCGTGATACAATTGCATTCCGAAGGAGGGTTGACATCGGGTGGCGGCCGGTTGTTAAACTTTTCGCACAAAAGCATTCCTAATAAATAGGGGTGACATCAGGCAGGCAGTCGTAAAACTATAGCTAAATCGTATAAACCATAGACCTAGATAAAATTTCGAGCGGAGTCCTATTTTCTTCATATTCTACTACTACTACTACTATCAGTCATTTTTACAAACAAAACAAGACGTAGGCTAGGAGATTAAAAAATAATTATAACTTAAAAAATAAATTATAAGGACACAGATAATCAATTTTTTTTTTGTACGGTTCGGAAACGAATACTATGGAGCCATCATACAGAAATCAAAACTTGTTTGTAACGCCATAAAAATGGCGAGCGGCGTATATTAGCGTTCCATTAACAAAAATAAATAGATCCCTAAGGAGATCATCGTCAATTACTAGGGATTCGGAACGCATAAACGGTGTCACAATGTTTATGAAGCTCAAATGATATGTATCCAGGGCCGTAACAAAAATTTACTTGTATCGTAATGGTTAAAAAAATATTTTATAACATTATTTTGTTTGGGAAGACGTGTTATAAATTGATTCTTTTTTTAAACTTTGGTATTGTGTTCATAAAGAACGTCAATATAAAATAGTTCTAAAGTTTAAAATTTGAATTTTACGACATGAGTTTAGATAAAAATGTACATGCCGTGCCGAGAATCGGGCGACAATAACCCGATCCAAGTGGCTACCACAATCCATAAGGGACTGAATCCCCTTTAAAAGCGTGGACTCGCAAACTCGCAATGGCCAGCGCGGGGTTTTAAGGCCAATTACCTCTCATGGTGAAACACAAAATACCCAGGCTCCAGCTACCACAAGGTAGTCAGACGATCTGACCAAGGTCGCCGGAAAGCGTTGGAAGCAGGCCGCTCTAGATTGGTCATTTTGGAAGTCCTTGGGAGAGGCCTATGTCCAGCAGTGGACGTTATGCGCCTGAAATGATGATGGTACTCACATCTTCCGTGGGATAGTAGATATACTGCCAGTACCAAAAGTCCTTGTCTCTGTTTGGGAACAAGTGGTCGTGCGGCACGAACGGAAAGAATCGCCCGCGGCGGAACTGGTCCCGGGAGTCCATTGCTTTTACGCCGATGTTGTTCAAACATTTGCCTGAAATTGTATAAACACATCGGGTCACAGCTCTGAAACTACATTCTAAACAAAATCATGTCTGGTTAATTTCTTACAATTTAGCCCTGGCTGCTCTGGCCAAGTATGGCCCTGGTAGTACGGAAAGGATCGTGCTCCTGCAGTGGAGACTAAAAGACCTGATGAAGTAGTAAGTTTGAACCACAGATCATGGATCAAGATAGACAAGACTCTGTATAAATTTGCGTGTCGATCTGACATCAAATTGATATTATTTAGGATTGTTACTTTTAGTCCGTGTATGTCAATTCATTAGATCGGACATTGAGCTCTTTACTATAAAATACCTAAATCTGCCGTTTTGAGCCGTAGAAACTCGTCGAAAAACGTTGGAGGAAGTAATAAATAAGATTCATTTCGTTTGTAAGTGAATTTCCTATTAAATATTGTATTGAAAATTGGCACGCCCGGTTTTCATACAAATTGAAGGACTTTATTTATCTAGTAGTATACAACATGGAAGGGACATACCCGTAATAAATCGAACCACGGGCTATACTAGATCACTAAAATATAATAAAATTAAAATAATAGACAAAAAACAAAAAAAAATAATTCGACATTCCCATACAAATCGCCCGGGCGGCTGCACACTTGTGTGGAAATGCCATTTTTTTGTTTGTTTTTTGGCTGTTATTTTTATTTTATTACACTATAATGATCTAGTATAGAACGTGGTTTGATTTATTACAGGTATGTCCCTTCCACGTTGTATACAGATCTTTGGTTTGACCACTCACCCATCTCCGCGTCTTCGGCGCCATGCTCGCTTGCTTTGCACAGATGTGGCTGAGGTAAGGCCAAGTTCACAAACTTGTCAAGCGCATTCCTACTTAGAACGTAGCCTGCGCCGCCGCTCATGTACCCCTGTATAAAGGTTTTTTTTGTATATATTCTTCGTCTAAGCGCATTCCTGTTTGCATCCTCAGCTGTGCTGCTTCGGAGCCCGGGGTGCGCTTTCCCGCTTTTTCTTCTCCAAATATAACATGCATGTCAATGGTCACCCAAGGATGCCAAAGACCTTGCGAAATGGAGAAGAAATAGCCGGAACAGTTTAAATGATTTGGCTATAGTTTTGCGACCGGCCGCCTGCCTGACGTCAACCCTCCTTGGGAATGGGATGTTTGTGCTTAGTCCTTTAGTCGCCTCTTACGACATCCACAGGAAGAGATGGAGTGGTCCTATTCTAACCCGGAACCACACGAGTTTTTTTTTCTATATGTAAGCAGGTAATTACATTTTTAATTGAAATTATTTGAAATGGCGTTGAATAGAGATACTTCGGGGGAGACCTGTACCAGCAGTAATAAAACCTTGTAATTTTTTGACGTGACAACGTCTAATAACTCGATACTACGGGCTGCATGCACGAAAAAGATGACGTCATTGTCGCGTTCCGCAAGCGAGAGCGCGGCACGAACGAGAGAGAGGCATGATCGGCTCAGTTCGGAATGTTTGACGTTGTCACGTCAAACTACCGTCCGTAAACCGACTTTACAGACAACAATTTTTTTTTCTAACCTTTATTAGGTTAGGGAAAATATACTACAAACAATACTTTCATCAGTTGTTTATAAAATAATTTGAAAGGCTTTTTAAATATCTAAATGAATAATTTTATTCATTGCATAGAAAACACGTCTAGTCCAACACACTGAAAACGCGTCAACGCGCGGGAGCGTCAGTGTGTCGAACCGCGCTCCGCGACGGTGCGCGGCACAGTGGGTTCACCGCCTAATATTAGTAATGCTATTTAATCAATAATTGGGTTTTCTATATAATTTTGGTCAGCGGCGGCCTTAACCATTGGCCATTGCCAGGCCCTGAGCTTCAGTTTTTTCCGAGGACCTTCAGTAGGCTAATCATATTTCGCCGCCCCATGTCCAGGAACTTCTTTTTATTTATTGTACTTAATTTATTTTATTATGACTAAGAGCAAGGAAGCAACATACAAAAATAATAAAAATAAATCAGCTCGGGTTGTTGCGCGAGGCCCCTTTTGGTTATAGAATTACAATTATCGAGCACTTTTTAAGTGGTAACTAAATATTAACCTTATTCTATTCAGAAAAAGCTGAAAATAGTATGCAACATTAAAATGTTATTAATTATTCCGCCTGATATGAAATTACCTTAAGGGTTTGGGGACATCTGTCAGCACGGAACAGCACTTTTGTAACATTCATTTGCTAGAGCGAGGGAGAGCGACGGAATGCTGCAGCCCGGCCGGTGCTGAAGCGTTCCATCGCTCTCTCTCGCTCTAGCAAATGACGCTTCTGAGCGACAGAAAAGGATAGCAGCATAGGAAAGTGCTGTTCCGTGCTGACAGATATGTCCCAACCCTAAAAGGATGGGCAAACTAGGCTAACCACAAACCTGCCTAGTGAACGGTTTAAAGCGACATCCGAAATAGATCGGTTGGCTGGGGTCGTAATCGGCTAACATGTATCGAAGGTTTTCCACCACCACATATCTGTAAGTAGATACATTGTATATGCAAATATACTAAGTTACACACTTTATTGCCATTAAACTAGGTGCATGTTACACAAAAAATAAAAAACCAGCCAAGTGCGAGTCCGACTCGCGCACCAAGGGTTCCGTACTATTCATTCCTTCCGTTCATCTATACAACATTAGCCACCAAAAAAATCACGTTTGTTGTTCTTCTCGCACACCTTCATGCTTAAAATGGCCTTGTGACTCTTGCGGCCCTGGACTCTGTCTGCTTACAGCAAAACTCCAAATGCTCTGTCTGCCCCATAAGGGGTAACTGTGATAGCACAGAATACATAAGAGTACAAACAGAATGGATTCCCACTGCGTCTCCCGCAATTTGGCGTCCCCGCACCTCTACCCCGTTCTATGTGCCCCTTATTGCGCTCTAAACCAGGGTTAGTTGCTAGCCGAACGAACGAGCGCGTATATCGATGCTGGCGCCTAATCCGGAAAAGTTAACTAGTCACCTCGCTCACAAAGCATATACCTCGCAGGTGCCAAGTTGATTTCTGCGGGTTATAGTGCTATTGTTGACAAGTAAGCCGACAGCCGTGCCGTACGTGAGCCCCTGATGATTATGTAAACGAAAGTGTTTATTTTTATTGAATTTAATCATATTTACCGTAACGTCTGGCGCTGAATATGCAAATTACTATATAACAAGAATGTATTTAGTGTGTAACATTATAAATGACTTAAAAACAGTAAACCAATGGTGAAAAGGATATAATAATGTAATTGACAAAGTGACATTATGTGTGTATTTAATAGAATAATTTTATACGTCATAGTGTGTTTGTGCCAGTTGTATAACGTTTTGTGAGATCTATGAATACATTTATACTTGTAAGCAAGTTTTTAGGGTTCCATACCCGAAGGGTGCAAACGGGACCCTATTACTGAGACTCCGCTGTCTGTCCGTCTGTCTGTCTGTCCGTCTGTCACAGGGCTCTCTCTCTTGAACCGTAATGGCTAGACACCTGAAATTTTCACCGATTATGTATTACTGTGGCCGCTATAAAAACAAATACTAAAAATAAAAAAGTTGAAAATTGAAGGGGGTCGTTATACAATAAACGTGTTTTTTTCAGCGTTTTTAACTCGATCTGTCATGGGGCTCTATCTCTTGAACTGTAATAGCTAGACACCTGAAATTAAAAATAAGATAAAAACAAATACTAAAAATAAGATAGTTAATAATTAAAGGGGGTCAACATAAAAGCAACGTGTTTCTTCAGCGTTTTAAAACATTGTCCGGTGGTACGGAACCCTTCATGTACGAGTTCGACTCGCACTTGCCCGTTTATTATTTATGATCCGGAATTCCAGATTAGGTAAGTTACAAAAAATATACAACAATCGCAAATCTCCCGGTATGAAAAGATATGTACTTGTCTAGTCGTAAATGTGTCGAACTCGTTAGTAGGTAGGTCGATTCATTCTGTTCTGCCGTTGGCGACCCTAAGTGTTAAACTAACACATTGACGTGTCCATGGATATATCGTTTGGTTTGTAGTAGTAGTAGGTATTTAAGTTACTTCGTCTCTTAGAAGTGTAATACCTGTGGTGATAGTATGTATGTATGACCACTTACGTGTCATCGTCAGCTTTGAGGAACCAGTCGGCGTCTCTCCGATGCTTTTCGTACACGTATCTGAAAGCCTCCTTCGTTTTGGCCCAGAGATAGTCCCGACCTTCATGCACTGGCAATTTTACCGTTGGCAACGATTCATCTGAAATCAAATATTTATCACTTAGCAAGGAAGTTTTCTTTTTGTTTAGCCATTTATGTCACACGGCTGGGCAAAGGTCTCCTCTCTTTCAAGGAAGACTAAAATTTTATCTAATATAAAATCCTTTTTTTTATTTATTTTTTATTTTGATTCCCCATACGATAGGGTTTGAATAAAAATATAATTAAAGACACGTATAATTTAGTGCCAAACAACCGGCATTTTAAATGTTTTCATTTTTAACATACCCAGTGTACAATATACAAACTCACTCTCAGAATTAAAGACGAATCTAAAGACAACTCTCAAGCTAAAATCCATCAAGCCGTTTAGGCTGTAGAGCGTGCCAAAGTAATATACAAACATACACCCGAAATACATAACCCTTCTTCTGGCGCATTCGGGTAAATACCACGGGAGCAGGATTTGAACCTGCGGCCTTGGTCTTAATAAGACCACGCTATTACAATACTACTTTATTATATTTTTTTAATACAAATATTACTTTTTTTGTTAGCCATGCATGTCCCAATGCTGGGTTTGCCCAGCCTCCCTTCTTTTTTTCCAGCAAAGAAGACAGTAAGAGTATTACATACAGAACAGAATCTCCTATGGTCCCGCGTCCCCGTTCCCCGTCCCCGCACATCTCCCCCGTTCTCGCCTTTTCGAGGGGCGAGAGCGGGCGAACACATACGCATTGACGTGTGCACGGCGGCACACGGCGGCCCAAGAACGGGGGAGAGGTGCGGGGACGGGGAACGGGAACGCATATTGCGCGTGACTTAGGAGATTCCGTTCTGTATGTAATACTCTTACTGTCTTCTGTGCTTCCAGTACCATTCCAACTGAGCTACCGCGTTTAAATCCGCAAGTCGAATTTCTTTATCATATGCTATTCCCACATGCAAACATGTTTAGTGTCGAAACACAGCGTATGATGCGCGACGCATCATGCTTCCTTCATAGGATTTTCTAGTGGTATGAACGGTGGGTAGAAATTATAAAAGTTTATTTCCTAGGCAAATTAAAAATAAACGGGCAAGTGCGAGTCGGACTTGTACATGAAGGGTTCCGCGGAAAACGCTGAAAAAACACGTTTTTTGTATGGCGACCCCCTTTAATTTTTTATTTTTTTTTATTTTTAGTATTTGTTGTTATAGCGGCTATAGTAATACATAATCGGTGAAAATTTCAAGTATCTAGTTTAAGCCATTATAAAGATCGAGTTAAAAATGCTGAAAAATACACGTTTCTTGTATGATAACCCCTTTAATTTTTCCCATTTTCTTATTTTTGGTATTTGTTATTACAGCGACCATAGTAATACATAATCTGTAAAAATTTCAAGTATCCAGTTAATGCCATTATAAAGATCTAATTAAAAACGCTGAAAAAACACGTTTTTTATGAGGACACCCTTAACTATTATTATTATTATTATTTTTAACTATTTTTATTTTTAGTATTTGTTGTTATAGCGGCCACAGTAAAATACAATCGGTGAAAATTTAAAGTGTCTAGCTATTACGGTTCAAGAGATAGAGCCCTGTGACAGACGGACAGACGGACAGACAGCGGAGTCTCAGTAATAGGGTCCCGTTTGCACCCTTTGGGTACGGAACCCTAAAAAAACCACTCGACAGTCAAGAACGCTATGAAACACAATGGAAATACGGTAATATTTCATTACAGATTATTTTTCTTGGCCAACCTATTTGCATATACCTATGGTCATTAAAGTTTTATCCTACCGAGTAATTTTTACGATCTCATTTGGCGTAATCGCCGGGAATTTTACTTGCCTATTATCATTGAAAACGGGCACATTGGGTGTAGCATAATCAGCATAGTTGGCAGCGACGAGAATACCTAAAGAAACTAAACGATCTATTTCTTTTTCAACCTTATCTCGTAAAGCGAAGAGAACTGCACGATGTTTAAAAATTTTGGCGTAGCATTTTGCTCCAGTTTTAGGCTAATATTTAAATTTATTAAATTCACCCAACTTGTCAACCCATATATCCGAAAACTGCGTTAGAACGTCATTCAGGTCTGTGTTTTTGTTTATAGTGTGAATATTTGTAGTAATAATTAATTTAAATTAAAAGCAGGCATAAAATCCCGCAATAATAATGTTGGACCATTCTCAACAACAAAACATTTCATTGGTTTTGTGCAATTATTTTATATTTAAATAACTTATAAGAGACATTATATGTCCATCATAGAAACACATTGTATAAGCAGTTGATAACTTGAAAACTTTTCTTTGTATAGAGCCTCCAATGTTACACAACTACCAGAACCTGTCAACCTGCCTGCCAAATCCAGCGATTACTGTACAGTTCCGTAGGATATGCCAAGTTGCGCGCCAAGCGATATGACTCGTCATTGAGATACGTCAGCAGGATCCCCGTGTTATTGATATCTTCTATATTGTTTATCTTGATAAACTGCGTTAACTTGCCTTTGCTATTTATATGATCAAAATAGGCAAGTTTCTTAAAAAAGCTAAATCAATCGAATTGGTTAAAATATCCGCTCCGCTTCAGTGGACAGGTAGCCTTAATGATGGTAAATATATGAAATAGGATGTAGGTACCTGAGTTAGATTGGTCCAAAATCTAAAAGTTACAGTTGTACCGCGTAAGATTCGATCGTAGACTTTAGGTACTAGGATTAAATGAGGTTAGATAAAGTAATGTATGAAACTGCACATAACTAGGTATTAAACTCTTGCGTGATATCTCCTCCTACGGCTTTTTAACCTCTTAGTAACGAGCCACATGGGGCCGGTAAAACACAGACGAATCTCAACCTTATTACATTGACATAAAAATATTGATTGGTTCCTTCCCAAAAAAAGACCTTGGAAAAATGGGTTAAACACTCACTATATTTTAATACCCCTCATAATGAAACAGTTTCATAAACTACTATTTCAGCTTACCTTCTTCCGTACTCATAAATATCAGCTTGTTACACCTCTTGCCCCACGTGGCTTTCACGTGTTTAGCCTTTTTATCATGATTGTTGGGTTGCGTCAGCACCCAGCACAAGACTCTGACTTTCTTCGCGAGCTCATCCGCCACCGACCTATCCTCATTTTTGTGCGCCGGTTCGTCACTTCCATGTTCTATTAGATACGAAATCGGGTGTCTTTCTAGATCTCTTGCTGATTCTCTGAAAATTTTAATATTGTTTGTCATATTTTTTCGCGCGTCAATGCTTCCAAAATTTTACACCGGCCGTGTTAAATTTTGAAAGCTTCCTAAAGGCGAAATAGTTTGACGACTCGAGGAGCTCAAAATGTTTTATGCCACTTGTGGTCACCAATCCAATTGGCGCCCACGCCCAGGGCTGCCGAACATGCGAAAGCGGTAGTAATGCGTACTCGCACTGAGCTTTTCGAAAAGAATGAAACCAATTTGGTACCAATTGGCTTAAAATGGGCCAATTTATGTTTTTTTGCACACTATATTGCTGCCATAATTTAAATTAAGTATATATTTTCAGAAAATGAAGATGAAAATTTAAATTTTCCTTTTGAGGATGTTTGATTTTATTCAAATGAAAAATCATTCAAGTACGTTCTTGGTTCGATTTTCAGCCAGGGCAAGTTGGAAAATGGCCTTTTCAAATTGTTCTGGGTTTTGGATGTTTATCGATATACTCGTAAGTATGTACTTATTATAAAATATTGTATCTTTGAGTTAGTATCCCATAACACAAGTTCTAATATTTACTTTGGGGCAAGCTGTGTCATCACGTATGTCTCTATATATTTATTTGTATATAAAACTTTGCCACATGAAAATCATAGAAAAAGTACTTATTATATTAATGTTTAGTTTATGTATACAGGTCTGTAACTTTAACACTCCTCTGTATGGTTGTAGAGATTTCTTTGGCGATAAGGCCAGCTCTTGTACCTCATATATTGATTATAATTGTACCTACATATCTTACTTTGCAATAAAGGTTTTGTATTGGATTGTAATATCAGTTTAACGTGATTAATCAACTAAAAAGTTTACATCCACACAAGGAAAATTCGATCTTGAATTCATTTTCGAAAAATAATTTATTTTAAAAGTGGTGCCATTGCCATTGGTGTTTGTGTAATCACTTGAGGAAGTATTAGACATTTAGTATATTAAACATATGTTTCACGTCTTCATCCCTAATGGGGCAGACAAACCATTTTGGGTCTTGCAGATAGAGCCCAGAGCCGCAAAACTCAAAGGCAATTTTTAGCGTGATTTTATTACACATCTTCGATTCAAGCAATTCATGGCCAAAAATAAAGGTTTCTTACAACTACAGTGCTTAATAAAAATTAAATGAATACAGTAGCGTAAAAAATGTACGGAAACTCTATGGTACAGCCATGCATTTGTTTGATGCGCGTGAAATATTTGGTTGGTTTAATATCGAACATATGTACGCGTAACATACCCTCCTATCTAAATAACTATTTGCGCGGGGTAACTAATTCTAAATATCATAGAGGAATAATTCAATTATATTTATCTGTAATCAATACAAGAATCATTTACTTTTATACTGTACGTATTTCAAATTTTTAATTGTTTTTTCATATTTCATTTATGGTTGGGCACCTACTTATAGAATATTTTTCCACGGTAGAATGGAAAGAGGGACATTATTTCTAAAGATATTACCTATATATTATTATTTTACTACGGTAAACTGGAGGACACAAGTTACAATATGCATAACATTCTGTTAATTGCATACTAGAGGCCGTGACAGGAAGCAAAACAACTCGCCAAGTCGTCTGGCCAGCGCAGCGTTTTATAGGCTAAAACCCCCCATTTCGTATGGATAGCGCGAAGAAGTCACGGCCCTCAGTCCCCGGCAGCCCCGCTAAGCCTAACTCCGGCAGCGGTTACGGCGTTACGGTTCCGGCGGGGCAGAGGGTGCTAGGATTCTCCGGTAGATTTCCGGTTATCCGGTTAATTTTAATGTGTCCCTATATATATATATTTATTTATTAATATATATTTATTATATATTATATTTAATGTGCCTAGAAAGCGAACGCGAAACACATCACTATTATCAATGCCCTCTCATAGAACCAATTACGCGCATAATACTATCTTAAGTAGAATATGTCATACGAGTACATACAATAAGCAGTTCTCGAGTGTTGATATCTTCAATATTAGTAGATATGCTATCAGAAAACACAGGTATCCAAGACGTTGTATACATATAATATATGTTCGAGCTACTCGTAAATGTAATTTGTCTCTGGACGCGGTTGAATAACAGGGGTGCCATTTTTTGAGGCTCTGTGTCGCTAAACGAATGATTTTTTTCATACAAAAAACCGTTCGCTTCGTGACTCCGCCTTTCGGGAATGGGTCCACCTACTGATTTGTTCTCAATACAAAAGATATAAGTATATATCTAGAGAGATTAAAATTGGCTGTAAACATTAAAACAGATATAGATATGCATCACACGACAGATTCTGCTATCTCTACTATTGTATACATATGTATATATTTAATTTAATTATAGTAAAATTTAATAGAACACGTGTAAGACTCTACTCTGGCTCTAGTTTGAAGAAAAAAAATCATGATATGACAAAAAGGCAAAAGGAATGAACCAAATGGGGGTGTACTTTCTTATACAGACAAAAGTTTAACAGATTTTCGTTATTTAGAAAATTTTTAGAAGATTATCATGTCATTGAACTGTGTTTCTATAAATTGTGTTTCATTCAAGTAAATAGTCTTTGAAACAATAATATTTAAAATGAAAATATAAGAATTAAATATTCTATGAAAAATTTTCTGTGAATCGAAATTCTATGAAATTTCAGTCTGTGAAACAAGGGGCACCCACCAAATGGCCTAGTCTTAGTAGGTATTTGTTTTTGTATGAGAATGTTTTAACCTCTTTTTTTACTGGAAAACGCCTCATTGTAAAAGTACAGTATATAAAGTGGAGTTTTTTAAGTTCGGGGGTTACATAGTCAGTCATGTAGCCTAACCTCTGTAAGAATTATTATCTTTAAAAATAATGCAAAATTGTCTATACATATTTACACTTCAATTTTACCCCCTCGGATACATAAAAATACCTTGTTGACATACTCACGATAAACAACGAAAAGGTTTTCCTCGTTATTAATTGTAATTTAGGTATTTTAAAACATATTCAATAATGCCTTCCAAAGTTAAACCAATTAAAAACACCGTTACCAACTTTGTTTTCTAATATTATTTTCCTCTGTATTTTTAACAAAGTATCTCTTGGCCGCGTAGGCAAAGGGAATTTGACAATCCCACGGGAATCTCGCGTTTATTCCAGAACTAAAAGTATCCGATGTGTTAATCCAGGTATCACTTATCTACCTACATACCACATTTTACTCCAATCAGTTCAGCGGTTTTGGCGTGAAAGCGGTACGAACATCCATACATACATTTATTAATACAAACTAAACAAAGTATAATATTATTAGGATAAAAATAAATATGTAATATAATTGTAAAATGTAAAATAGATTACACAGTAATGTTTAACAATTTGTGTATTTGTAAGCCAATATTTTTTATCTTTTTCTGTTATTCCAGAAAAAATAGTTTTAGAATTAAATTAATTTGTTTTATAAAGAAATACAGTAAAAACAGAATATTAAATAAACATGCAACATACGAAAGCCTTCATAATATTTATCTCACTGTGTCATTACTAAAATATTTAACAAAACACGCTAGCATAAAAAACATGCACACAATACTAGAGGCGCATGCAAAAAAAAAAGTGCACGTATTACATTTTGCGCCATTTCTATTATTACCTGTACGGTGAATATTCTAGGTCCCTGTGTCCTGTCGATGTTAAGAATATGTATGCGACACTAAATCCAGCTGATATTCCAATCACCAATGTTAGAATAAAACGCCGACCCATCACCCGAGATTCTGCCTGTACGCACATTAGTAATAAAAGAAAATTGTTTTTTTTTTTTTACAATTGACGCGTGCGTTCACGCGACGAATCCGCAAAATAAGCCAACAGTTTGTATTCCTCGACCGATTTGTTAAAATATTGAGTCACAATTTAGCGCGCGACGGGCAGACAATACATCTATGATATTTTATTTTGATAACATACGCATACATCATACATCGTTATGAGAATGAAATGTTTCGTTACATAATAGATTACATTATTTACAAAATATGCTTATGTTATGTTTAGCTTTAGCTATTGATTAAAGGCTAATTGTTATAACTTTTGTAATGACAGTCTTTTTTAGTATGCAAATAAATAAAGACTATAGTGACATTCTTAAAAAAAAATACTTGCACCTGTTTGTTTAATTTTATATTTGTTTTTTGCTTTTTATGGTACCGTAGAAAAAGCTTCCGTCATTATTTTATTTATTTATTTAACTTTATTACAAACGTAATAGGCGGACTTAAAGCCATAGGCTTTATCTACCAGTCAACCCACTGGTGATGCCGAGAAAAAGAGAATTTTAGAAGGAGGTGCAAGTTATGTAGATATTGTCACATTTACCTTATGAGGATAGCAGTAACAATATAATATACATATACATATGAATAAACCTACATTCAAAATATACATGGTTATAATATATAATATAATAAACTATACGTAAACTACATATTATATCATAATATCTATATTCATTACTAGTTTCTTAACTCCTATTTCGTTGGTAGTACCTACCACGACCATTATAATTTTATTTTATTTTTCGATTATTAGTAAACCAACAGCGATACAGTTTCTTATAGACACAAAATATTTATACATTATAAAAAAGGTATATACGGTGATTTTTATCAATGTAGATGCACCTAACGTTGATTGCAATAACAAAACAAGATTACTTGACAAATTTTAATACTTATGACTAACTGATTTCAAAATTAATAATGTTATTTTTAAACCAAGATTTTTAAAATAACTTTAGTAACGAATGTTTGTAATATTATTTTTGATAATAACACTTACTCCACACTTAGGTACCAATTTTGAAAATAAACACATAAACACAAAAAAGTTTTTTTCTACTTTCAGCAAACTGATGCTACCTTTTTGCCGCGTTTTGTTCTGGTTATAAACGCGTGATAAATTAAAAATAAATAATACAAGAGCAGAAATATTTCAAGCATTGTTTTTATTAGATTACCCTGTTAGGCTTATCGCACGATTCGTCCCGAGAGCACACGGTTAAATGACAGTTGCTGTTGCACCCAATGCGAGACATTATAGAATTTAGATATGTGTACACACATTTTGTTTATTGTTTGTTTTGGCTCGCTCCAAATGCCTTTGATCAATTGTATCATCATCTGGCTAAGGCAGTGACGCAATACAGAAATTCATCAAAAAGGGCATGACATACGAGTCCATATTTCGCAGAAAATATATTTAAAAAAAAAATTAAGTATTATCGTAAAAAAAGTATCGATTTTTATTTTCGCACTTTAATCAACATAGCTTTTTTTTTAAATAAACGGTACATAAGAAATTCACAAAGATCTTTTTAGAAAGAATCTAGGTATCACAATCACACACACTCACAATGTATTTTTAGTTTGTCCTGCCGACAAATATCGACTTTATAAATATTTTCTTTAATGTACTGCCAATTTTATAAGTAACATAAACGACATTACCTGTATTTTCCTCAAGCTTTCCTTATATTTTAACAAAACATCGTGCTACGTTTTATATTTAAGTAATATTGCCTTTGTAATATATTTTTTATTATATTATTAGGTAAGTATATATTATTATTTATACAAAGTGCAAGGGACATACCCGTAATAAATTGAACCAGAGGCCATACTAGATCACTAAAGTATAATGAAATTAAAATAAAAGTCAAAAAACCAAAAAAAAAATTGACATTACCATACAAATCGCCCGGGCTGCCTCACTCTTTTGTATGGAAATGCCGAAATTTATTTTTGTTTTTCGGCTGTTATTTTATTTTCATTACATTATAATGATCTAGTATACAGGATCTAACAAAATATACTGAAACTATTTTAAGGGTGAATTCAGTCCATGATACTAAACAACTTTCCCCAAGAAACATATATCGAAATATGAACAATATTTTTTTGCCTCCAATACAAGTTGACCTATCAGCTGATCCGAGTTTGTATGGAAAGTCAAAAATTAAATTTCATATTTCGATATATGTTCCTAGGGGAAAGTTGTTCAGTATCATGGACTGAATTCACCCTTTAAATAGTTTCAGTATATTTTGTTAGACGTTATATACAGTGGTTCGATTTATTACGGGTATGTCCCTTCCACGTTGTATATAGTAAACCATTACCGGAAATGAAAATAGCACTTAATTTCCCTGAAGTTTCTGAGGATAGCCTTTAAAAGACTAAACATAGGTACCTATATCATCAATCAAAATCACCATCATTACGGCTTTAACAGATAAAATTGAGGAATTGCACACTGGATAATCGTCATCAGTGTGTGAAATGGAGGTCTTGAATCACCTAATCAACAATTAAAAATAGAAAAACAATTAAAAGAAAGGGAAGGTAGACAAAATACCTACATGTTTCTACATTTAAGAGCCAAACTCTTGTCGGTGTCATTTGTATGGAAATAATAATTTGAATTTTGATAAATTTCCGAGCATTGTAATCACAGACCTACCACTATAGACCTGCATAGTGCGTGGCCATTTTAGTGCGTCTCTTTCTATCTTTGATTGTTGCCTCTACCCATATTTTGCACACGTCACAGAACACACTATGGTTACTAACTTATAATAAGCTCAAATAAACCCTAAATCACCTTTTAAATGATAAAATCCATAAAATTAATAACTTTCTTCGATCGTTTTGTGGTTTGTTTGGCCCAGATTTTGACAGTAGGCCAGCTTATAGCAGCCACGCCGATGGAGACAAAAAACACATATCAGCGTTCCTTTCACACTCACGTTGTACTGTATTTGACAGTCTCTTTCTAGCAATATCGTTGCAAGTCTAGTAGTGGTAGGTCTGTGATTGTAATGCTATTTAAAATAATAATTTCAAACACACAATGTAAATTTTTGGCAGAGATAGTACCGGATCTAGACTTTTTTTCAGGAGGGGTAAAATGTAAATATGCCGCCCCATGTACAGTTATTTCTGACGACCAGCAAATAGTCTTTAGATCGCCGCCGTCATTGTGAACCATTATAATAATGTCTTTGGTAGCGGAGGTGGAAAGGACCTTGCCGCCAGGGGATGGATGGGTTCCGGCTTGCCCCCACCCCCTTTAGGTCCGGGGGTGGGCAGAGATAATGGAGTGGTTTGCTGTGCATAACTATGACAAATTTCTGTTTCAAATGAACTAAATGAAACATTAATTATACTTCCACATGCAATTAGACATAATAATACACATTGCATAATAACTTATTCATCTATAGTTCACACGATTCATATGGGAGATAAGACCTATTACCACGAGACGATTATACAGTTGAATGTATGGCACCTACCGATTCGTTCAAGCTACGCAATTGACTTTAATTGAAGAGTAGTGGTCTGACGAGGTGCAGAAATCGAAATCAGAATAGATTGGTACACTCCACGAAACAATTAGGTTTCGTTAATAAGTTTAGTGACACTGAAATCAGTGCGGAGAGCAACGTTATTCAAACATGCGCGCGTATAAAAAAAGTATTTTCTTTACATTGACTTTCGAAGATATTTATTTTCGAAAGAGTTAAAATTTAAATAGAATGTTTATTTTATTTAATTAATATTTTAATAGAATTACCATGCGGCATACTTGTCGATACGTTTCAGCCTTTCAGTTTGTACTTAACAGACATCTTTTCCACATACATGCTATATTCGCCCTGAAGATGGCCTCCAAAAGACTAAAATCTGGTTGATCCGTGTCACAGACTACTTGATGATTATTGATACAGTTAAGTGTCGCGTTACATAAATACAATAAATTAATCTCACATTAGTTTAAATTAAATTATAGTGTGAACACATATCTAAACCACATTAATATCAATATAAAAAAAACTGAATCAGCCACTTCATTATATTGTTTTAATTTTAATAAAATCACATACGTCCATCTTGCTCATCTCCAATAGCAAAAATCACTAACAACTTCTCAATTGAATTTACAATTGAAACACAATGTAATACTAGCTAGTATGACTACGTTTGATAGACTTGGATTATATCATAATTAAAAATTGAATTTTCATGGTTCATAAAAAAATAATGGCATACTTGCTTGGAAACAAATTGGCATAAAGATCTTGGCTTAGTATTAGTTACGGGTAAATAAAATGCTTAGCACATAGCTAGATTGAGGCCTAATATGGTGCAAGTCCAAAATCAGTGCAAATATTGTAAGGGCATTATTAAATTGCAAAATGTACATCGGCAAATCACTTTTTTTTGCTAAAGAGTTAACTATTTTTTGAGAAAAATCTCAATTAGTTTAGGTGTGTGAAACTAATTGCTAGCTGAAGGCAATTGGAGAAATGATGTAGCAATAAAACGTTTCATAAAACTTTATATTGTTAAATGTGCTTGCCAGTAACTGCAAATTTATAACAAATTGATTGTACAGTCTACAAAATAAACATTTAATGATTTAAAAAAAAAAAATATTCATTGATTTTTAATGATTGTTTTTTTTACGGTTTACTTTTATTTATTTCGACATTGGTAAATTTTTAAGTTTGAATTTAAATAATCACATCTATAATACTGTGTAAATGTTTTTTTTTCAGTGTTTCTTGTCAATAGTGGTTGTTGCGTGATGCTAGTTTCGGTAGCTTTTTGAAGAGAAAACTCCTTTAGGCATGTTGGGCATTTTTTTAAATAGGAAAAAATCATTGAACTCGCTACACCGTTACCGTAGGCGACACCACCTTGTTCAAGTTTTCACTTCTTTCGGCACCCACGGGGTGCCAGTTTTTTTAAATTATCATAATTTAAACAATACACATAATGTACACTATAATTATTGACGTCTAAAAGTGCCAGCCAAGGCCTAATTATTGAATTTAATAAATATTTGATTCTTTGATTCTCTTGTTGTTGTTGTATTTATCTTTATTGTACAAAAAAATATATTTTACAATAATTGTACAATGTACAATTGTACAATAAAAATAATTGTACAATGGCGGACTTATCCCATAAAGGGATCTCTTCCAGTCAACCAAGTATCAGCGAATGGAAATAAAAAAAATTGGCATAATCTCTTTATCCTCAGAAAAGGTAGACAGAGCCTAAGATAACCTTAAGATCCCAAGTCCACTTTCAAAGTGATGGTGGGAGTGGGTGTAGAAAAAGAAAATCAAAATAGTGATGGATTGTAATCGCGTCACCTATCGACATGATTCAGATTCTTGCCCATTCCCATTCAAGTATAGAAGAAAAGAACAAGGTCCAACCAATCTTAATGGAATACAGACAATGCAGAACATAATATTAAATATTTCAATTAAAAGTATACTTTTTCTTTTTCATGACAAATAAATAAGGTTTAACCCCTTTCAAATCCCCTAAGAATCCTTTATACTTCTACACTGCATATTGACTAGTGTTAAGATTTTCAGAAAAATAGAAATTAGTATTGCAACAGAAAGAAATTTACAGGGATTACAAAATTTTATTAAGCCCCGCATACATGAATTTTTCGGAGTCCAGTGCTGCCTCTTTTTGAAATAAATTATTTAAAGGAAACGGAGATATCATTTAAAATTTTGTCTCCAGTAAGTATGTCTTAGTTAACCCTTTAAACTATTTTATGAACTACCGTTTACAGACTTTACAGTTTTAAAGTGAAAATGTGAAGCTTTTCTTTGCAAATTTGCCAAAGTGGCAGTTTTTCGCACACTGGAGGCCAAATTTTAAATGATATCTCCGTTTCCTTTCAAATAGGGCAGCACTGCACCACCAAAAATTCATGTATCCATGATTAATACATTCCATCATAGATAGCTACTGTACTTAAATACTTTTTTATTCTTACATTATGACTGCAAAGTGCATAGTTGTGTATGTTATGACTTGAAATATTAAGAAATATGTTGAAAAATTAATGAAAAAATAAAAATAAAAACTTTAAATAGTAAACTGCTTCTCTTCTCACGCAGACCATAAAAGCCAGTCAAGGGAATGGTCGAGAATCAGAATCATGTTTATGCGATGCGGCTAGCAACCCATCTTTGGGTCTTGCGGCTCTGGGCTCTGTCTACCCCGTTAGGGGTAAGGACGTTATAATGTACGTACCTGTATTAAATAATAAATTACAATACATTTATGACTGTTAAATTTCAATTAACACCTAATTTATAACATATTTAATTTTAACACATCAAACAGAAATTTATATAGTACTGAGTTGTGGTGTCGGGCAACAAAGTGATTAACTACAATCGGATTAGTCACAAGTATATAAGCACATTACTTACAGTTATGTTTATCCAACAACCATTAATAAATAACAAATATTTATTTATTTACTACAACAGTTAACTTAGGAATTTAGGATACAAGTTAGATAGAAAGTCCTAAAGTTAGGTAAATATTTGGCATAGATGTACCTTCACAATTCAAAGAATATTGATGGGATAATGAATAGGATTCAAAATTATACACTTTTACATCGCAGTACTGACCAATTGTTACAGTATAACGAAGCTGTGGAGGATGTAGGCGTCTAATTCTTTGATAAGCATCAGATACATGTAGTAAATAGAACAGATGATAACAGTGTTATAGTGTAATTGAATCAATATAAAACTTGAATAACTTACAGTCATCTCCGTTGATAATTTTATTTATCTATATCTCTGTCACACGTGCATGTTCCATTGGTTTGTAGCAGTCATTTATGATTTAATTAATATTTGTATAATTAAATATTTAAAATTAACGCAGCATTTTGAATAAAATGTTAAAAAACAAGTTGACCAACCATAAAACCATTTTTCATTAGTTCAGATGACAGCATTGACAGCCAGAGCAGAGCCAGACAGACATTGACAAACAGAGACAGTTCTTTCTTCATGTCAATGTCACTGTGACATTTTCTTTAACACTTTCGGTGGCAGTGCAAAAAGCAATCCAACAAAACCAAAGTTTGGCAAGCGAGTCGTGGCACAAGAAAACGGCGGCAAATTTGAAAAATCTTAAGCAGACAACACTCAATATACCAGGATAAAACGGTTTTGATAATTGGTTATTTCTGGACATTGTCTAAAATTATAAGAACTGCTTTTGTTCTTTTGTGGGTGCGTGCTGTCAGACGACCTGAGTGGTTCAGTAGTCAACATGCAAGAGGTCCCGGGTTCAATTCCCGGCCGGGACAGAAATTGAAATGAGTTTAAATTTCTGCTAAAACCACTGACATGACAAAAAGCTAACAAAATATTAAATTATAATGACATTTATTCATAGCCTTGCCTGCTCACAACCTCGCCATTGGTTTCCATAGAAAGAGAACACACATTGGAGCACTATTCAACTTCCATTGAAATATAAAGTTTAAAAAAAACAAAGTACTAAAAATAATAACATTTTATTCATCATAATCAAAATCAGATTCGAGAAACTCAATACCAGAGAGGGAATCGTCACTGTCACTATCGTCTTCACGAACATTTATAATAAATGGTTCCAGTTCAGTCTCTGTAATTCTGTCTCTAGTTTTATATTCATTTTCCACATTAATTATGTGGTCAGTGATTTTCTTCCAGTCGCTTGCGGTGATGGTTGAGAAACATTCTCGAATTAATTCTTCGGTGTGAGTGCCATGCACGCCCAAATTTTTGCTTGCAATCTTTCGTTTGACCAAGCTCCATATAAGTTCTATCGCATTGAGGTCGCAGTGATACGGAGGCAACTTTAAAACTTCATGCCCATGCTGTTTCAGTAACTCTTCTGCTTCATATAGAGGAGTTGGTTTATTTTCTTGCACTAGACATAAGAGCTCAGCCTTTGTAAAGCATTCGTCAAACGAAATATTATTATCAGAAAGCCACTTTTGAATTTCAGCTTTCAAGTTGTGCATTGTAGGTGGCTTGTTAATTTGAGTTACGTGGTAACTCGCATTATCCATGATAATTACAGAGGGTTCCATCAGGTTTGGTATTAGCTTCTCTTCTAACCATTTCAAAAAATTGTTTTTATTCATGTCATCATGATAGTCAGCCATTTTCGATTTTGTGCTAAACACTAATAAAGCATTAGGAACAAAACCCTTTTCTGATCCTGCGTGGACTATAATGTGTCTTTTTCCTGCAGATATTTTATCCACTAATCCACTTGTAGATGGTCCTTGCCATGATTTTTTGGGTTTGTAGTTTTGGTGGACATAAGTTTCATCAAGATAAACAATATGTTTTCCTTCTTGGCGTTTTTGATGAATGGTCCTCAGGTATCTATGCCTCCATGTAGCTAATTCAATTTTTTCTATAAGAACAGATCGCTCATTTTTATTTTTTTTGAATTCAAAGCCATTTTTATGTAAAAGTTGTCGCAGCGTTTCCCGGCTTCCAGAGAATTGAATTGAATCCTGCAGCTCCATGTGTAAGCTTCTTAAGGTTGGAACACACTTTTTGACAACATAAAACTCGTTTATTTTCTTTCTTATGACAGAAATATCAAAATCATCCAAATTGGACACTGTCGATTGCCGTGGTCGTTTTTTACCTGGTGTATTCCATTCACCTTGGTTCATAGAACCTTCTTTTTGTATTCGTCGTAATGTTCTAACACTTACTCCTGTAAAATAAAACGGATTAATGTGTTAATTAAAATTTTTCAGGCCTGTATTTTGATTAGTCAGATTTTTTTACAGAGATAGTATCAAGAAATTGGATATTATCAAAGGTATATTTTTCAGTTTACTACCTGTCATGGTGCTGATTTGTGTTATATATCGTGACTTTGAATTCAACATCTCATTTTCTTGACTTTTTTGTAACTCCAGAACTAGACCTTGAATTGAATTTCTAACTTCATCATCCACACGAGCTGAAAGAATAAAAGAACAAATGCTGATTTCTAGCTAAGTAAAAGAAAAAATAGAAACATAAAAATATATACCGTCAAGTTTCAATAACGTTTGGTCATAGTACCTGACGCGGACAGGATTTCATCCAAAAGGCGTTGTTTTTCCATCGCAGCTTCACTGAATTCACTTTTTACTTGTTCGTAATTATTTATCATAGTATACAACATACTTCTCACGCCACTTTTTATCGGTTTCGACATAATTTCGGAATATTTTGATAAAAATACACAAGACGATAGGTTACAAAACAGATTTGTGACGTTTGACATGACAGTTCGAAAATGTTGCCACATAAAGAATTTGTAAAAATGCTTAGTGCCACGACTCGCTAGCCAAACTCTAAGACTGGGATTTTGCCCGTCACTGTGTTGTTCATCACACGTGTTCGTGTAAAAATCGCGTATTTTTCACCGAATTTCAGTGTGTTTACTAATATTTCTGTTTGTTTTGTCCTAGTGGTGGTATTAAGGTAGTATAATAATTATTTTTTAACCTTTCCTTGCCTATTTAACAATGGGCAAGGATCCCCCTGATCGGGGAGGAAATCCTCCCCCAGATATCCCTATGGCTGAGAATCCTGACTCTGCCCAAATAAAACGTCCAACAAAGCGACAAGCGGAATCGGATACTCCAATAGAAAATAAAAAAAAGTCTCTTCCTTCGTCGGAATCTATACAATCTGTTTTCACTAGACCGGGTTATGAAGAGGATTCAAATTTCGTTTATGACCAATCGGATCCTGGTCCATTTGTGGTCCGTGTAAATCATACTGAGCCTGATTATTCAGCTGGCCAATCAATTCGTGTACTGAAATTCGCCCAGCTTTTACATAAAAAACTTCACTAAGAACCCAATCTTAGCTGAAAAAAATCTCAATGCTGTCATCCCGCGATTTTTAGTCTCACGCATGGGAGTTGTCCGCGGCATCCCAACTGAATGGGCTCTGGAAGACCTCATAAGTGATATACGAACCCCCCCAGGATGTGGAATAGTAGTCAAAGCGAGAAGACTGAACTTAAAAAAAATCACAGATTCAGGTGTAACCTGGTCACCATCAACAACAGTTGTACTAACATTTCTCGGCCAATCCCTGCCAGACAAAGTGTTCTGCTACCACTCATCTTTAGAGGTAGACACTTACCAATTGCCCACTATTCAATGCCTTTTTTGCTGCGCTTTGATATGGCCAAGGTTTGGCCATATCAAAGCGCAGTGCAGATCAAAACCCCGCTGCTATAAATGTGGTAAAGACCATACAGGTGATGAATGCAATCAACAAGGATCAAGTTGTTTCCTCTGTGGTGGTAACCATCTTGCTACAGACAGTAGATGCCCTGAGCACATTCGTCAGCGCTCAATTAAGAATGTTATGTCTGATGAAAATCTCAGTTACATCAGTGTAACTTCTGTTCCACTGATGTAACTGAGACAGCAGGGAACCTAGGGGCAGCTTCGGAGCTGCCCGTAGGTTCCCTGCTGTCAGAACATCCTATGCTGATGTTGCATCAACTAACAACCCTTCTCAATCCTCCCATAATCCTTCTCAATCCCAAAGGACCCCTTTACGTTCCCAAATCCCAAACTATGTATACCTCTACTCACCAGAAAAACATCATATAGAAAAACTATTGTTAAATCACCCCGTCCCACCCCAGCTCCTGTTAAGACGTTTGATCATGAGGCCCATAATTTCATCACAAACACACCTCAATCTTCCCAACCCAATGGATGTGCCCTACTAAATAGTCCACCAACCACCCCAAGTCCCAACCCCAAAATTAACACCTAATGACAATTTAATCGAACTTCTTGTTTGTTCCCTTATTAATATAGTTTCTAAATGTTCTGACTCCCTACCGTCCAATGTCAATTCCCTGCTTCAACAATTGCTATTAACTTTAACATCCCAGGATGGATCAAAGCCCAAAGGACCTCCTACAATGGAATTGTAAGAGTGTCCGTACTAAAAAACATGAACTCATTTCCCTTTTTAACCAGTTTCAACCCGTTGTCGCTGCTGTCTCGGAGACATGGTTAAGCCCAGGGTCCCGTTTCCGGGTCCCTAGGTATTCCTGTCTCCGGGACGACAGAGATGACGGCTATGCAGGCTGTGCCATGTTTATCTCTAACTCCTATACTTTCTCCCAAATCCCAATCCCTGCCCATAGCAATGAAATACATGTGGTGGCTGCTACGTGTATTGGCATTTCTTTTGTCTCAGTTTTTATCCCCTACCCAAACTCCCAACTCATTTCTGATTTAAATTCCCTCCTCTCTAACATACCCAGACCTATTATTATTCTAGGTGACTTTAATATCAAAAATACTTTGTGGGGATCTCCAAGTGATGAACCTATTTCATGGCTTTTCCTTGACCTTCTCGATACACAAAATCTGTGTGTCCTGAATGATGGCTCTCACACTCGTCGTACTTCTCCTACCCAGAATAAAAGTGCTGTAGACCTAACTCTTGCTTCCCCCGATTTGGCTCCTCTGTTATCATGGTATGTATTGCCTAGTACATATGGTAGCGATCACATGCCTATCATCACCTCTCTGCGCTCCTCCTTTAATCCCTCTCCTCCCACTCAACCACTCCTTAAATATCGCACCCAAAATGCAAATTGGAAAAAATATGCTGAAACTCTTCCTCATTGCCATAATACAGACCCGTCTAATCTATATGATCAATTTATTTCATGTATGGAGAAGGCCGCAAGTAAATCAATACCAATAAAGAACCCATCCAAAAAAATTCCTTCCCCTCCATGGTGGGATGCTGAGTGCACCTCTTGTATAGATGAGCGCAGAGAGGCAGAGGAGCAATATCGGACAGAACTAAATATGTCCAGCTACTTAAACTATCAGAAGGTCTGTGCCCGATCAAAAAGATTTTTGGCCAAAAAAAAGAAAGCTGGATGGAAAAGGTTTTGCGAATCATTGTCACCTAGAACATCTCCCTCGCTTGTATGGAAAACAATTAAATCGTTCCGTAGAAGCCAATTAGAAAACAACCCCACTACTAATGATAATTCTCCATGGTTAGAGGAATTTATAGACAGATTAGCCCCCCATTCGTTCCGGATTCTGATCACTTCCCTTCTATTCGAGCTACTGCTCCCTCTTCAGATAAAATGAAGGAAGAATTTTCCTTCGCAGAACTTTGTTGCGCCCTTGATCATCTTAAAGACTCTGCCCCTGGTATTGATGGAATCCCATACTCATTCATTTGCAAATCTTCTTGTACCTCCAAACTTTTCCTTCTCAATATTATCAATCAAATATTCATCACAGGTATAATCCCTGAACCAAGGAAAACCCAAATTATTATCCCTATCCTGAAACCAGGAAATGACCCTTCTGACCCCTTATCTTTTAGGCCGATAGCTCTTAGTTCGGTACTTTTAAAAATTTTAGAACACCTAATTAAAAACCGCCTCGAGTGGATTGTTGAGAATAGAAATTTACTCTCTAATAACCAATATGGTTTTCGTCGATCTAAAGGTACAGTGGACAGCTTGAGCATCCTCAGTTCCTCTATCCGCCTGGCATTTTCAAATAACGAAAGTGTTATTGGTACGTTCTTAGACATATCTTCTGCATATGATAATGTACAGCTTCCTCTGCTCAGGCTGAAAATGCAACAGCTGAGCATCCCGGAAAGACTTATCAACGTCATATGTAATATTCTCATGTCCCGGTCTATACGCGTCCGTACCAATGGATCTCTCCTCCCACCTCGACAAGTTTGGAAAGGATTACCTCAAGGCTCAGTCCTCAGCCCTCTATTATTTAATATTTACACTTATGACCTAGACTTGACAGTGACCAGCTTCTGTGAAATTCTACAATACGCTGACGATATAGCAATATACGCTAGATCAGATAGCATTCCAGATGCTGCTGCCCGTATAAACTCTGCTTTATATTATCTCAACAATTGGTTAGAACAACATGGTCTATCACTTTCAGTTGATAAATGTAGTGCAGTCGTATTTACTCGTAAAAGATCTATTCCCCCCATAAACATCCAAATCAACTCTTCTCCCATCTCGAATGACGACCTCCGTGGTGTAATGGTCAACACGCTAGTCCGCCAATCCGGAGGTTCTGGTTTCGATCCCCAGCCAGGTCAATTTGGAAAATGGCCTTTTTCAAATTTTCCTGGGTCTTGGGTGTTTATTTATATATGTATTTATTATAAAATATAGTATCGTTGAGTTAGTATCCCATAACACAAGTTTAAAACTTACTTTGGGGCTAGCTCAATCAGTGTGATTTGTCCTTATATATTTATTTATCTCCATCCGTAACGAGATCAAATTTCTTGGTGTTATACTTGACGGGAAAATGACCGGCGTCCAACATCTTAACCATATTTGTCGTAAAGCAGAAAAAGGTATAAATGTTTTACGTGCAGTGGCTGGGGTCAGCTGGGGCTCGCATCCATATAGCCAACTACTCTTATACAAAGCGATCGTACGTAGCCACTTCGATTACGGTAGTTTTGTGCTTGAACCGTGTAGTAAAATTGCTCTCGGCATGCTCGATAGAGTTCAATGCAAATCTCTGCGTCTGGTCACTGGCGCCATGAAATCGTCCCCTAATTTGGCTCTTCGAATCGAATGTTCGGAACCTCCTCTCCACCTTCGCAGGCAATACTTAGCCGATCGATTTTTCTTCAAATTTTGTCTAAATGCCTCCCATCCCCTTCTTAAAGTCTTAGATTCACTGTCTCAATCCGCCGCCAATTCGAGTTATTGGACTCATAAGGACCACCCCTCTCTTCTTAAGAGCTATCACGAATTTAAAAACATTACCTGTCCAATACAACAAATTTACCAAAACCCTCTTTTTTCTGCAGACTTCGATGCTCTGACCTTCCAACCGCACGTGATACTCGACCTCGGGCTTAACAAACATTCTCTCAATGCAAACCAACAATTCAACATTCTTGTAAACGAACATTGGCAGAATTGGTTCCTAATATTTACAGATGCCTCTAAATTATCTGAAAATAGTAATGTAGGTTCGGCTGTCTGGATTCCAAAATATAAGATTTTGTTAAGCTATAAATGCCCGTCTCAGTCATCTGTATTTTCCGGGGAAGCGATCGCATAGAAGCTGTTTCTTATGCAGAGTCCCATCAAATTAAAAAAGCCCTGATTCTCTCCGAATCCAAGAGCTGTTTACAGGATCTTATAAAACTCCCATTCCATGCCAAGGATAACGTCCATATTTCACTAAAAAATAAGACAAATCCTCTACCAGTGCCACCGAAATAACCTGGAGGTAACTCTAGCTTGGATCCCAGGACATGTAGGCATTAACGGTAACGAAACAGCAGACTCATTTGCAAAGGATGCTATCCAAACGGGTAACGAAAAACATTATTGCTGCCTCCCCCGTGATCTCAGACTCTCAGCTCGTAGCCACTTGTTTAATAAATGGAATAGGTTATGGACTTCTGTTGGAAGCACAGGTGCGAAAATGTACTCTAAAGTAGGTACAAACTGATATCCCAACCAAACCATGGTTTTAAAATAATATAACAAACACCCTACATCCACCATAATAAGATTACGCTTAGGTCACGTATGCTCTCCGGTCTTTCTAGCTAAAATCAGAGTCAAAGACAACTCTTTATGCGAATGCCGCCTGGACGAAGGCACTTTAGAACACATCTTTTTCGATTGCCCTATGTTGCCATCTCTGTACGATTTACTCCCCAAGAATGTCCCACGTCCCGTTAACATCCCTTTCTTACTCACCTTAGTTTTTACTCCTTTTGTATCAGTCCTCGCTAAATTTATTAGAAACAACAATATTTACCTGTGATATATTTTACTTTATCCAGCTATCATATCTATGGGCTATTTTATTTCCTTTACATAACCGACCACCTTCCTATATTTATATAAGTATGTACCTATAAATAGTCTACTAACAACATAGCTACTAACCATCTGTGTTGTGTTGTTTTAGGTTACACACTGCTCCTCTTCAACCGATTAATATAAAATTCTCTCTTCCTACATATCCTTGTAATACTCAACCTTGACACTGGCAAAATCATCGTTTTGGCTAAACGATGGAGCCATAACCCAAAAAAAAAAAGAAAAAAGAGACTGTCCGCTAAACTTTTGTCCTTTTATGAACCTGTCAACACTGATTTTTTAAATTAATTTTTCAATGTTTGCAACTTTGCAGCAATCAATTTGATTTGATTACCAATTTGACAGTTTGTTGTAGACCAGAGAGTATTATTTTCTTTGGTTGTAGACCTTTAGTGAAATCGGGCGCACAAATTGTATTTTGTTTACTTTTTTCGTTTTATTTATATGGAAAACATTTAGTAAGAAATGTTTTCGTAATATTTCTACGTCATGATCATATTTTAGTTTCGATTTGTGACCCTAATCGGCCCATAATCATGTTGTGGTCGTTGTTTTATTGTTCCTGTATTTTATCCAGTTTTGCGGGTTTTGTTGCTGGAAACAACCAGGATTTTTCTCAAAAGTGTAAAGATAACATTACGAAGACGCTCAGTTGCAGTACCCAAGTAAGTATTTTTTAGTTTTCATTACTTTGTTGTGCTTTAGAAAGCAATTACGTCAATAGGTAACATATTGATTTTCCATACCTATTGAAAACATTATACTACACTCGTCTCAGACTCAGTTTAAGGTATTGTGTTTATTACAATACAATACTTATACCTAATTGAAGCGTAACGAAATATAGGGTTCAGGAGAAAACAAACTCTTTGTGTTAAGTTGTTTTGTGTTGTGTGTATTTTGGTTCACTTGCAGCTTGTTTGGCATTGAAATAATCGATTAGCTTCGCTCGATTGAAAACACGTAGAAAAAGAGAATAAAACCTGGTTAGATTAATTTTTCTCTAAATTCCCTACATACCATATTTCATCGAATAAAACCGGTAAAGTTTTCCATTATGGACCTTTGATTTAAGGGTTGAAAGGGGTTGTGGAGAGGGGGGGAGAGGGCTACCCCTCATTGCCCCCCCCCCCCGCGGAACCTTATAATTACTGCGCTATTATATTATAATTACATTTCATGCCAAATTTTCTGTACAGATATTTCGAAACGTGACATCTCTGGCGCTGCGCGCCTCCGGCTATAAAAAAACACTCGAGTATAGGGCAAACAAGTCTACGTGAAGTCGGGGTTAGCCATGGCGGATTTGCCCATAACTTTCATGTGACGTTTATTTCATGATTAATTAATTCCTAAAAATCTATAAAACTCCACGTCTTGAAAATTGTCCAAAAAATATGAACTTCCAACTTGACGGTCCATAATGGAAAGTTTATCCCTGAGTACCACTTTAAATTAACTTTAACGCTTATAGTATATTTCCTTGTATAATTAAGAAATTATACAAGAATTGCTTACAATGCCCGGCAAGGGAAATTTATTATTATGTGTAGTTAGAAAACTCAAGGTTGCTTTATCTAGAATTTTCCAGTCACTGCTTGATCTTAGTTTAATTTTATTTATTTATTTTAATTATAGACAACCAGCTAATGTGTCTATTTCAGGCACTGTTGGAATTCGTTTTATAGTCTTCACTTAAACACAATGTTTAATGTCCACTACAATTATTTAAGAGTCACTTCGTTTGTGCGTAACCAATTATCCAGTCTATTTTTAAAGGAGTTCATGTATGTGGCAGACAGTTAGTTCCTCAGGTAGTTTGTTCCAATTATGAACCACTCTTTCACTGAACCACTCTTTTTAAAAAGAAAAACAAATTTTGCAAAGAAGTACTTATTAACTAATCTAGTAGGTATTTAAGTTGATTGCTGGTCAACTAGATTGTAAGCTACTGTATCTACTGAGAATAAATTTGGCGGAGATTTAATTAGGCCTGCCCCGGCTTTGCACTGGTATATATTAATACATATAGACCTTCTTGAATCACTCTATCTATTGATGGAAACCGCATTAAAATCAATTGTACAGTTTAAATGATCTATGCATACATAGGTACATACATACAGAGGACAAGACGGGAAGTGACTTTGCTGTATACTATGTATTGATTGAGGAAAAATTGCTCAGGAATTATTAATTTTTATGTTAAACTTATTAATATTTATGTTGTTGAATAAATTAATAATATTATTCGGTGTACAACTTTTAAATGATTTGCCTCTTTTTTGAACCATTTTTTAAATATTCTCAACACACAGTTTTACATATAGGATCTGAACAATGAAAACCTTGAAGGGTTTAGTATTATATTACATACTACCCTAAAGTTCTTAGAGCTATCTTAAATATTATCAATAATAATAAAATACTCACTTTAAAATAAAAACAGCAAAGTTCAGGACTAACTCTAAACATAATAAGTTTCGAAAACACGATTGCTTAAAATTTTCTCAATAGAAAAACATTGCGAAGTTGCCTCCAAATCACCTCAGAATTATACTAAAACAGGAAGTATTAAGTAATACAATAAATTTGCACTTGTAACTTTGGATTATAATTGTATTAAACATAAGGCAGTCATCATATGTCTTACTTTTTAAATAACTCTTAAATATTCTTTGTAAAACGAAAATAACCTCAAAACCAGAAACAGCCTCATTGACCAACCGCGATTCCCGACGCCCCGCATGGCTCGCTGTCTTGCTTCGGCTAGAGTAAATTTGTGTGCGTGGAAGCGGGAGCAAAATTTAGATTATTGACATCAGGCGCCCTCTTAACCGCATCGCCTATTGATGTGATTCAGATTCTTGCCCATTCCTTCGATCGGCTTTTACGATCTGCGCGGGAAGAGAAGCAGCTGGTACATTCTATGTTTTTTCTTTTCTCCCAGGCCAGCATGGAATATTGCATGGAAGAAGCGTTAAAATATTTATACTTAATTTTAAAGCAGCTTGATTGAATTATCTTTTGGTTTCAGTTGACAGGACCAGACGATGCGACGACAGACTCTGATACGTGCAAAGTCCTCGTGTCGAAATCTCTGAGCAGTTCAGAATGCCGGCAGATGAGCTTCGGGCCGTTCACCTCGGACCAGCCCTTCAATGCAGGCATCGGAGGTGTCAGTCTGAGGCCCTACATACTGGACAACCACGGCAGAAGCTTTAATTTCACCGTGTTGAATATTACGTTCACCAGTATTAAGTGGAACAGTGAGTATAGAAAGTTAAACAGCAGGCCTCTTAGCATGGCAACGGCGACAGCGTTTATCGAGCGCTGTCATCTATCGCTATCTCGCTCTGGGTAATATTAACGAGCGGGTTGGCACTAGGCCGTCGAGCGATATAAACTTTGGGTTTATTCATGGCTCATTTAAAAACCAAATCTAATTTATTTTCAATGCCCGTCTCAAAATATAGTTAAAATGTCTAGCCGATAGTCATAGAGCCAATATCAATTTACGTTTCCCAAATATCCAAAGCCATATAGTTAAAATATGTTAATGCTGACTCTTATCTCCAGTATATAATATGTAGTTAATGATTGGTTGTTAGATAGCCTTTTTTTTAGAAAGTGGGCGATATCAGTTCTTTTGAAATAGTTAGAAAAAGCATGTCAAATTCACTGGTTTAGTAATTAGAAATCAATTAGAATTGACTTTATCTTAACAACGAAGTGTAAAATGCCTCTTAAGGTGAAGATATAGGCAAATGGCCTTGAAGTGTGAAATAAATTGTTAACTCGTAAATATGGTGATAATTTCCATATTGCTCTTCGTCATGCACTAGATAGCCCCTTAAATTATTTTATGAACCACCGTTGAAAGTATTTACATTAGTCCGTCTAGCTTTAAAACTTGCCGTGGCCACTTTTGGCGGAGGCAAGTTTTAAAGCTGGACGGACTAATGTACGAGTAAATACTTTCAACGGTGGTTCATAAAATAATTTAAAGGGCTATCTAGTGAATGACGAAGAGCAATATGGAAATTATCTCCATATTTACGAGTTAACAATTTATTTCAAATGAGGGCGCCACTTCAAGGCCACTAAGCCACCTTAAGGCTTGAAACTACGTCAAGCGGACGCCCGCGACGGGTTTAATCCGTCTCTGTCACAAGCCTTACGTGCGATAGAGATAGTTGAAACCGCCGCGGGTCACGTGTCTCTGTCGCAGAGTTTGTGACGGGTTAAGTCCAGAGACGGACTGAACCTGTTTTACATTTTGATAAGTGGCGAGTGACAAGTAAACACTTACAAGTGACAATTGGTGTACACACGTCTGTCAAATGGATGTGCAGTAAGCTCGTAATTATGCGGGTACAGCAAGGCAGCGCGGGGAAGAGCTACTGAGGCGATTGGTGAGCGCGGGGAAAGCGAGATAGCGCGGGGCAGAGCTACTGAGGCGGTGGGCGAGCGCGGGGAAAGCGAGGTAGCGCGGGGCAGAGCTACTGAGGTAGTGGGCGAGCGCGGGGAAAGCGAGGTAGCGCGGGGCAGAGCTACTGAGGTAGTGGGCGAGCGCGGGGAAAGCGAGGTAGCGCGGGGCAGAGCTACTGAGGTAGTGGGCGAGCGCGGGGAAAGCGAGGTAGCGCGGGGCAGAGCTACTGAGGTAGTGGGCGAGCGCGGGGAAAGCGAGGTAGCGCGGGGCAGAGCTACTGAGGTAGTGGGCGAGCGCGGGGAAAGCGAGGTAGCGCGGGGCAGAGCTACTGAGGTAGTGGGCGAGCGCGGGGAAAGCGAGGTAGCGCGGGGCAGAGCTACTTGTCAAAGAATAGAACAGACTGCTATTCACTTGTCAGTGGGGTGTGACGCAAATCGTCCCATTCGCAACTCGTGACACATTCGAAACTCGTCCCTTTCGCAACTCGTCCCAGTCGCAGCTTGTCCCATTCGCAGCTCGTCCCATTCGCAGCGTCGTATCGATAAAGATATACCATGTTGTTAATTTGAATGCATGCTATGGCATGCATTCAAACACCCTGTCAGTGCCGTTTACACGCAGAATCACTTGTCACTTGCCACTTGTCAGTATCACATGTCAAAATGTAAACCGGGCTTGAGAGTCATTAACCTCATTATTTTATTCTTGTTCCAGCCATGAAGTTCCGTTTCCACAACCCAAACCGGCTGAGCAGCTACCACTGCCGCAACATCGCGATCTCGAACGACGCCCGCATCGACTCCCGCTCGGTGCTGTACTACGACTGCTACTGGTCGGTCACCGACGGCGACTACAACGGCACCAGCCACTACCTGGACTTCGAGGCGTCGGACGACTCTAGCACCAACCGCGGGCAGTACTTCTTCAACATTCCCAACATGCAGATGCTCAGTGAGTCTCCTTGTTTCTCCATACACATTACACACACAAACTCCCCTTTATCCTCCCGTCCCGTCCCATCTAGCTCTATCTATCTCTCTTCTTTATTCAACATACCCAACATGCAGATGGGTGAGTCGCCTTGTTTCGTGAAACACGAAAGTGAAAGTGTGTACGTGTACACACACACACACACACACACTCACTTTCTGTCTTTCTTTCACCCCCCCCCCCCCCCCCATCTAGTTTTCTCTCTTTAGCTAACAGCTTAAGGCCGTACCTGAATTTTCCGGGGTCCAGTGCTGCCCCCATTTAAAATAAATCATTTCAAAGAAAACGGAGACATTAATTAAAATTTTGCTACTATCAAAGTCTAGATAACCCTTCAAAGTATTTTATGAACTACTGTTTACAGTTTATAATAAGAACGTTAAGCTTTAAACGTTAAACTACGCACATTAGCCAAAAGTGGCCGTTTTTCGCAAATGTGCGTAGTAAAGCTTAACGTTCTCATTTTAAACTGTAAACAGTAGTTCATAAAATACTTTGTAGGGTTATCTAGGCTTTGATAGTAGCAAAATTTTAAATAATGTCTCCGTTTTCTTTGAAATGATTTATTTTAAATGGGGGCAGCACTGGACCCCGGAAAAATCAGGTACGGCCTTAAACTGTTGTCGAGAATTGTCTGAGTTTCTTTTATTAGCCTCTTTAGATCGCCCTTGGGGATCTTGCGCTGATTTCAGTTGTCGAACCATCTACTAGTGGAAGGGGATCAATGCTAGTCTCACTTATCGTCCCTGTTTACCCAGGAACTTTTCCAAATGCATAAGAGAACGCGCTAAGATGAGGATTTTAAATATTATTTAGTCTACAATCCAAATCATCTGACTGCTCTGGCCAATATATGGCTCTGGTAGTACAGAGAGGGTGGTTGTATTTTGTTTGTTTGGTTGGTGTCCTCGGAGGACCAGCGGTGTGGTCGGAGGGCCACAACATTATGCTGAGAGGAGGCCATTTTGGTATAGGCACAGATATAATTTTGGATAGTGAGAACTGTTATTATAATTGTGTGTATGTGATATATCAAATAAACAATTTTTCTTTCTTTTTTACCCTTTAATACACAAAAAAAAAATACAGGACTTAATCTTAAAAATTAGGACTTAAATAATATATTAAAATATGTAAAACTACAAGCTATAGGCGGCCTTATCGCCAAGGCAATCTCTCACAGGCTATTTATAGTGCGTTTCTTTACAGGCACAACAGTATCCGAGAGGGAATGGAAGCCGTTCCTCTACATTGAGATACTATCCACCGTTCTCCGTCTCCACATAGTTCCACCACCGCCACAACTTACCATCAAAGGCTACAAGATCGAAGTCCGGAAAGGCTGCCTCAAAGGCACCGAAAATTGCATAGAAGAAATCGTGAAAAAAGC
Organism: Acrobasis repandana; assembly: GCA_963576875.1. Classification (NCBI taxonomy): domain Eukaryota; kingdom Metazoa; phylum Arthropoda; class Insecta; order Lepidoptera; family Pyralidae; genus Acrobasis; species Acrobasis repandana. The sequence goes on from OY756227.1 coordinate 17,775,481, forward strand.
CAATGTGACTGTTCAAGACAGGAATGAAGAAGTTACGTACGATTACTACTTCATAAAGAGTCCGGGCTCCCATTACTTCGTGGTGACTCCGCTGCACGACCTCTGTACTGGGGTGGAGGCCAGATGTCCAGCGGTGGCCAGCCCAAAGATTGATATCAGTGAGTTTGACCTATATTTGTTTGACCTATTGTTGTTTTTGTAGAATTATAAGGAAAATCTTGTGTGACAGATAACTGATAATTGATAATATGAAACGCGCAATTTAGTAAAGTTGTTTTTAAATATTTATAAAGTGGTCTTATGTACCATTCATTTCTTTGTAGGGTTTGTGAAATAAAAGCTTGTGTTACATACAAGTTGACCGACCAGTTGATCCGAGTTTGTATGGAAAGTTAAAAATTATTTTTCATATTTCGTAGTATGTTCAATGGAGCAAATTGCTCAGTATGAATTCACCCTTTAAATAGTTTCAGAATTTGCAATGTTATATTATATAAGGTAAACATATTAATGCTATCATCTACATTAACACAACAAACGTATTATATTTTAATAAGAATAATAAAGTACGAGTAAAACAATACTCAAATATAATATATTCTATTATTCTCGCATATTCTTAGGTAGCATATTGATAAGGCCATGACTCATCATGCATTACCTCTTTATTATGAATAATGCTAATTGTTATCCCGCCACGTACCTAAAGCGTCAAGTAGTAATGGATTATTTATTTGGCTTCTGTTTTTTTTTTTTGTAGTTCAGATGTATTATGTACAAATACTTTTTTCCCTCTTGTTATTTCACATAAGAACTTCGAAAATGCGAATCATATCAATAAGCGATGCGGCTAGCAACTCATCACTATTTTGATTATTATTAGGGTTCCGTACAAAAAATGCGGTTAGCAACCCATCACTATTATGATTTCCCTTTTCCACCTTCATGCCCACCATTACGCTAAAAGTGGCCTGGGCTTTACCGCCCTTGGCTCCGTCTACCCCGTTAGGGATAAAGACGTGATAGTGTATCTGTATCTGTATCGTACAAAAAATGAAAAAACGGAACCCTTATAGGATCACTCGTGCGTTTGTCTGTCCGTCCGTCTGTCACAGCCAATTTTCTCCGAATCTACTGGACCGAATTAGGTGAAATTTGGTAGGATGGTGTAATCCTATAACCCAAGCACATATGTGTAAAGTAAATAAATATTTTTTTAAAATAAGGGTCATTTTCGGGGGATAAATTAGGAAATTGAAAAAAAAGTTTTGGAAACCTTACTGTGTCATATATCAAATTAAAGGGCTCGTTATGAGGATCTCATATATATTTTTGTTATAATTTTAAAATCAATAGTTTTGATTTTATTCATTAAAGAAGACGAAAATTGACCATTCCCCCCTCCTGATCTCCGAAACTATTGAGCCTAAAATTTTGAAAAAAATACGAAATATAGTTAATTCCTTGTAGATTACAGGAAAACCTATAAGAATTCAATCAATTGTACGAAACCCTCTCCACGCGAGTTTAACTCGCACTTGGCCGGTTTTATTTTCATCTTTCTGCGCTAAAAGTGGCCTTTCAAATGCTCCCCTGTATCAGGCCAGTGTCACTCCCCGTTTAGGTATAGAAAATGTACCTACATTATTACAACGCGCGCAGGCGGCCTCTCCGGGTGGTAAATTCAGTTATACGAATCGTTTGACCAGAGTTATATTAGGTCCTTACATATGAAATTGCCGATTTTCAATACTGGCAACTTTAAAATCAAATATCTTGCGTTTCATTAGGAATTCCAAATTCAAATTTATTTCGAAATAAAGCCAGAAAAATATTGTTTTAAAATTCGTATTTCATTTGTTTTAACATAATTTGTTTGAGTTTCAACATTGCTATAATAACAACTATGGACAAATTGAAAATTCGCGGTATTTACGAATACGAGTTCCACCGTGGCACCAGTGCTGCAGAAACGACTCGAATGGACCAGGCACCGCTAACGAACGAACAGTGCGTTTTTGGTTTCAACTTTTCCGTTCTGGAAATTTCGATTTACACAATGAGCCTCGTGGACGACCTGATACTCAAGTGAATAACGAAGAATTGAAGGCGATAGTGGAAGCGGATCCATCTCAAACCACTTCTGAATTAGCAACAGCCTTCGACGTAAGTGACAAAACGATACTTATCCACTTGCGCCAAATCGGAAAAATTAAAAAACTCGAAAAGTGGGTACCGCACGAATTGACTGAAGCAAACCAACAAACACGCGTTGCTTGCTGCGTTTCTTTGCTTAATCGCCACAATAATGAGGGGATTTTGAACCGTATCGTGACTTGTGATGAGAAATGGATCCTGTACGACAATCGGAAGCGATCATCACAATGGCTTGACCCTGGAGAACCGGCAAAACCTTGCCCAAAGCGAAAACTGACCAAAAAGAAGATTCTGGTTAATGTTTGGTGGACCAGTGCTGGTGTTATCTACTACAGCTTCTTAAGATCAGGCCAGACGATTACTGCAGACTTGTATTGCCAACAATTGCAAACAATGATGGAAAAGCTCGCCATTAAACAACCGAGACTGATGAATTGCTCTAGCCCACTGCTCCTTCAGGATAACGCTAGACCACACACTGCACATCAAACGATCGCCAAGTTAGAGGAGCTGCGACTGGAACCTCTGCGTCACCCATCATACTCTCCAGATCTTGCCCCAACCGATTACCACTTTTTTATCAGTTCATAGACTCTCGCTATCAGGATTTTTTTTCCAAAGGTATCAATGATCTGCCTATAAAATGGCGGAAGTGTATCGATAACAACGGCGCATACTTCGATTGATTAAATAATAATTTCATTAAAAAAAATTTGTTTCACTTTTTTGATACTGAACGGCAATTTCATATGTAAGGACCTAATAAGAATGAAATTGGCTTGCAATGGATGTTTAGGTATCTATACGAAGAGGTGCTGAGTTCTGACGTGAGCTAAATTAAACCATATCGCTAGCCACATTGAGTAGATATTTCTTTGAATTTCTTTGCTGAGTGAGACTTTTGAACGTTAGTATTAATTATTCTGTGCCTGTATATCATATAGCTACAGAATACTAACCAATACAATGTCTTTTTCAGCAACGGATGAACACAAGACACTCAACATCTGCATAGCCAGCTTAACTGCGCTCATAGTGACGTCACTCTTCGCGTACTACGTCTTCCTGCGCGTCATCAGGCGCTACTGGTGCAAGGACTACAGGCTTGCCAACTTGGGTAAGCATATGTTTCTCTCTATCTGTCTCCTCTAGTGATATAAGTACTCTCACGTCTGCATAACCTGAAGGCGGTCATAGTGACGTCACTTTTCCCGTACTACGTCACCCTGCGCGTCATCAGGCGCTTCTGGTGCAAGGACTACAGTCTTGCCATTGGTAAGCATCTCTCACTCTCTATCTGACTCCATCTAGTGGTATAAGAACTTAAGGTGAAGATATAGGCAAATGGCCTTGAAGTGTGAAATAAATTGTTAACTCGTAAATATGGTGATGATTTCTATATTGCTCTTCGTCATGCACTAGATAGCCCTTTAAATTATTTTATAAACTGCCGTTGAAACTATTATTGGTGATCCGTCTAGCTTTAAAACTTGCCGTGGCTACTTTTGGCGGAGGCAAGTTTTAAAGCTAGACGGACTAATGTAAATACTTTTAACGGTGGTTCATAAAATAATTTAAAGGGCTATCTAGTGCATGACGAAGAGCAATATGGAAATTATCTCCATATTTAAGAGTTAACAATTTATTTCAAATGAGGGCGCCATTTCAAGGCCATTTGCCTATACCTTCACCTTAACGTCTGCATTGCCAGCCTGAAGGCTGTTATAGTGACGTCATTCTTCGTGTACTACGTCACCCTGCCTATGTGCGATGTTAAACCTCCTTGAGGATACAAATGTAGCACGAGATGTGTGTGCTTAATCCTTTAGTCGCCTCTTACGACATCCACAGGAAGGAATGGAGTAGTCCTATTCTGAACCGGAAGTCACACGGCTACAACTAACTGAATAAACAAAAACATTACAGTAATATTCTGTTTATTCTGCCTCTGCCACTTTGCATGGTCATTGGTATTCTTCATGTCAATGGTCACCACCATTAACATGTATAACAGTTTGGAGAAAAAAAAGCGGGACCGCGCATCCCGGACTCCGAAGCAGTATAGCTGAGGATGCAAACCGATTTGAAAGGGTATACTTTCCAGATGGTCCCATAGAAATTTTATTGAAATCGGTTATGTGGTTTGTTTCTTAAATAACTAGAAAATATGTGTCGTCTATGTATACAATTCTTTGAATATTTAGCTTTTCTGGTATTGAAGTCGGTTTTTTTTAAATATCAATAATTATATACGACATTGTTTCGTTTTAGATAACACATATCTCAATTTCAGGTAACGAAATCCCCCCACCAACCAAGGTACTAGTCATTTATCCGAACAGCAACCGTCTCCACGCGGAATGCGTGGGCTCCTTCGTGACCTACCTCCGCGCCGAGTACGGCTATGACGTCATGTACGACGCAGACATCAACAGCACCAACCACCGAGACCCGCGCATCTGGGCCGAAGAAGCCCTGTCTCTGGCTTCCCACATCTTGTACATCGTCGGCCCCACCGAACTAAACAACCTGTACGGGAACATCTACGAAAAACAAATAATACCAGCGTTCCAAAACGTCGATCGGATCCTTCTGACTATGGTAGAGGCTATGCTTCCGAAACGGTGCTCCAAACATATCTCGAACGTACGCTTCGAACACTCCAACGCGCCTTTGCCGAGAGAAACTAAATATTGCAAGACATTCTACCTATTGAAAGATTGGAACAAAATGATAACGTATCTATCTAAAGATTTGATTCCGAAGCAGCAACTGTCGCGCACGGAGAAAGGTAAGTGCTTGTTAGATGATTTGACTAGAGCTAAGAAACTGTTAAATGGTAATACGGAAGATGTTATAGTGCGGTGCGAAAAGAATTCGTTCGAGAAGATATTGGTGTAATTTTGATACGGTTTTGACGGGGATTAAGTATTTGTGTAAGCGTGGTTATGGATTGAATGACATAAAATCAAATGTTTCGAAAGCATATGACAAGTTGAAGCCATTTAGCGCTGCTTGTTCAACAGCAAAACTATTTTAACCCCTAATAGGGCAATAGTAGAATAGTTCCCACATTAAATTGAACTTGAATTGAAGCGGCGTAAACTTAGCTGTAAGTAACGATTTGACGTCAACATTTGTGCAAAACAAAACAAAGTGACTATTATTAAGAGATATTATAAATATCCTATGATAATAAAGATATTTTGAATTGAATTGAACTTTATGCCTTTGACATAAAGTTCATAACCAATGAAAAAATATATCTACTATGCTTGTTAAAGGTTTTTTATCTTCACTACTTCGCGTAGTCTTCAGCGACGTTAGTTGTGCGACACGTTGACACGCTATTCTTGAATAATAAAACCCGAAAGCGGATCGCAGCACCCCTAGCATAGCACCGTGGATAAACCCAGATAAAGTTTATATCGCGCGATGGACTAGTTCCATCCTGCTCGTTATTGTTTCGAAGAGCGAGATAGTAATAGATGATAGCGATTGATAACGCTGTCGTCGGTGCAATGTTAAAAGGGCAGACGAACTAGCACAGGTGTGGATGTGATTGGAAATGTACATAGACGAAAGGAGATTTTTTCGAGACAGATCTGGGTGATCCGAAAGAGTATTTCTTAAGATTTTGGCTGGTCAAAAGTCACCGATTCATAAAAGCTGGCAAATGTTGTCGATTTTTTTATATCAACACGTTTATATCGATACTTAATCTCTTTATCGATAGTGAACAAAAAGGGACACTATAGTTGTTAAATGGTTAAAGTGTTATGATATATTAACTTTCATTTAACAGAATTGCATGGTTTTGGTGTATCGTATTGTTAAAAGAACAAAAAAAAATGTTTATATGTTTAAGATATTTGACGATTTTCATCTATGTGTTCTACTCTTTATCCCAGTACGTCAGTGTCAGGCAAAAAAAATGATTTATATAACTCGTTTATAATCGTGTTAAGATTATATTTAAACAAAGATGTCGATACCTCTACACTTCTTCCGAATACTGACTTGTTTGTATCCACAGACCTACCACTTTGTATCACTCGACTTCACTATCGCGACGTATTGTCACTGTCAATGTCAAACGGCCATTTTCTTTTGTCATGCATTGATACAAAACGCCCGTTCGACACAGACGATGGCAATGCGCCGAGTTATCGTGGTTGAGTAATAAAATAAATAAAAGCTAAAGATAAATATTTAAGCCTTGACATGTTGTAGCTACAAAGTATTCTTCTTTGAAAGTGAATTCTTCTTCGTCATAGTGATAGTTGATCAGAAAATGTACAAGATACTTATTCAGTTAATCATAAATATATCCAGTTGTATGACGAAAATGACTGACATATATGCCGTGTTTTTTCTTATGATGTGTAAACGCTTTAACACTGAAACCTCAGATATGTTTGACTCGGAAGAGTGCCAAACCCTTGTTAAGGTGAAGTTAGAAGCAAATGATCTTGAAGTGGCGCCCTCATTTAGAATAAATTAGTAACACCTACAGTAACGTCCTATGACATAAAAAAAATATAGTGGTAAAAATTTCCATATTTCTCAATGTTAGGCACTAGATAGCCCTTTAAATTATTTTATCAACCACAGTTGAAAGTATTTACATTATTTCGTCTAGCTTTAAAACTGGCCAAAAGTGGCCACTTTTGGCGGAGGCAAGTTTAAAAGCTAGACGGACCACCAATAATAATAGTTTCAACGCAGTTCATAAAATAATTTAAAGGGCTATCTAGCGCCTAACATGGAGAAATATGGAAATTTTCACCACATTAATGTTTTACATATATATTTTTTTTTTATGTCATAGGACGTTACTGTAGGAGTTACTAATTTATTCTAAATGAGGGCGCCACTTCTGCTTGGTATTCACCTAAGTTTAATTTTGTACGTTCTATCATGGATGAACAAATACTAGATTACTGATAACCCCATACAAAAAAACGTACTCTGCTAGAAAACCAAAATCCTGTATTATTTCTAGAGGTCGCTACTGTCTCCCTCGCTAGCTTAACAAAGGATTCTGGGTACATAGGCTGAAGGTATTCACAAAAAATCAGAGATGGCGCTCGTTTGTTTGTAAAAAATGTAAGCTTACGAGTATACCGTCATCTTTTCAAAATTAAGCGCCACCACTTAAACTACCTTCTTTCGAACTAGTAGCTCCATCTAGCTACAACATTTAAACTGAAAATTTAATTACACTCCAAAGTATGAAGGTTGGTAGTCCTCTTGTATATTTTCGTTCATGGTTCTATTCTACTACACAGGATATTGATTCTTCCTTAGGGCTTGCGCTGTGATAACCCAATAGTACGCGACGACTTCAGCCCATCTCAGATCTTCAGACTTCATCTCAGTCACAATCCATACGTGCGAGAGAGATGGACTGATCTATCGTTGATCGATCGAAGTACTAAAAGTCAAATATTTGTTATTTTATTAAAACTAACGTGTCCAATCGTTATGAATATTATAAAAGGGTTTACTCGCGTAATATAGTGGGAAAGATCGACTAACCTCCGTCACATGGCAACGACGACAGCGATTATCGACCGCTATCATCTATCACTATCTCGTTTTATGGATGGCGCTAGTCTATCGCACGATATAACTATCCGTGTTTATTAACGATGCCATGCTAGGGGGGCAGGTTTCAATCGGTTTTGACGATCGAACCCTAGTTGGCCATTTCGACTATACGTGGGTTAATAATAATATTCATAATGAATATTTGTTATTCGCATAGGAGAGCCGTCGCGTACATTCGCGACACAGCGTACAAACGAAAACAAATGTTGTCGGACAGGTCAATTATGTACTTTCCTAAACTTTTGGAATGTTGTTACTAGGACCCAGATTGTGTTCCCTTTAACCTTCGGGACCAGTAGCCATGGATAAGATTGAGATGTTTTGATCGATTGTTCAATCGATTCAAAGTCGTCTATTCGATACCCAATTCATTATCGTGAGTTTGGTAAGATTATTTATTTATTTATAATTTATTGTACACACATATACAACTGTAATATGTACCGCAGGCGGACTTAATGCTAAAAGCATTCTCTAACAGTCAAACCTTTGGGTCGATTGGATTTGGTCAATCATATTCAAATGTGGATCTTAAAAATAACAAGTTCTATTTTTAGTTAAAATTATGTCAAGAATGGGGTAACGAACTGAAATATTTAATCGATTCGTTTAAAATCGATTGTTATATCGATCCTGCATTCGATTTGACTTCTAATCTCATCCATCGCTCGTAACTTGGTGTAGATTTTGGGATCTAACTTTATAACTAAGTTTAGTTGTACTTTCTTCACTGATGTGTCTTGTATTTGTTAATGCATTCGTCGGTACGCATAATTTCTGTCGCGTCAGCACATCCCTCTTGCTATGAGGTGGTACTTCGAGTCACTTTTGTATCGTCTTTTGTGAAGACTTCTGAAGAAACTTAGGGTCAACTCACACTGGCGGAAAGTCGAAGCGGCGCGTCGCGTCAATTTTTTCCGCCTAAAGTATATTCTATTATCCCATTATTAAGGTACAAATTTGTGTTAAGCAAATATGGAATAGCGAGGATTCGCGTCTACGTTTGGCTGTACTAACTGGCTAACAGTTTAATTTGTACCTTTATAATGAGATAATAGAGATTAATATACTTAGGCGAAGAACATCAACAACGCGACGCTTCGACTTTGCGCCAGTGTGGGTTGACCCTTATAGTCGCTTCGATCAAAAATACAACTAGATATCGGGTTGGCGCAAACAATATGGCTCGCCAAATAAGAAAGCGCACTTCCGGCGGTAAGCACAGGTTGCAAACATTTCAAACTAAACAAAATACTTATTTTGTTTAGTCTTATTTTGTTTTAGCGACCTGTGTTTCTCAATTTGTCAACATATTAGAGATTACTTGAACATTCCTTCGTTTTAATATTTCTTCTTGGATGTGCCATAATTATGACAACTAATTCTTGAAGGTGTATTGTGTATTAAACTGTGTTCATATTTATAATACGCGATTGTTTAATTTAAAAATCCAGATAAATTTTTGGTTATTAATCAGCCGCTGATGGGCATCAAGTATCTAGCAATAGGCGTGAAGTTTCTTCGGTAACTGTATTGGCGAAAATGTAGTTCATTAGTGCCGACTATTTTAATGTATTGTCAAGTGCAAAAGTCCATTCATAGCTAAAAATTTTAATCGTTCTTCTTGGCTTTCACGTAACTCACTCATACAAATTATATGTATTCACAGTATATATATATATATATATACAGGGTCTAACAAAATATACTGAAACTATTTTAAGGGTGAATTCAGTCCATGATACTGAACAACTTTCCCCAAGGAACATATTACGAAATATAAAAAATAATTTTTGGTGTCCCATACAAGTAAACCGAACAGCTGATCCGAGTTTGTATGGAAACCAAAAAAATATTTTTCATATTTCGATATATGGTATTTGGGAAAAGTTGTTCAGTATCATGGAGTGAATTCACCATTAAAATAGTTTCAGTATATTTTGTTAGACGTTATATATATATATATATTCCACAGGGAAATTATATGTATGAGTGAATTGTATGGCTTCCACATAATTCACTCACACATATAATTTGTATGAGTGAGTTATGTTAAGCCAAGAAGAAGCGATTAAAATTTTTAGCTTTGAATGGACTTTTGCACTTCACCGTACTATTGATGGAGTCATTTTTTGCGCTTGAATATGCTTCCATAGTTTTGTCAAAAAACATAATTCTTATACAGGGTCTAACTAAATATACTGAAACTCTTTTAAGAGGGGAAGTTGTTCAGTATCATGGACAACTTCCCCTAAGTAACATATATCGAAATAAGAAAAATATTTTTTGCCCTCCCATACTAATTGCCCGATCAGATGATCCAAGTTGTTTCGACATATGTTTCTTTGGGAAAGTTGTTCAATGTCACGGACTCAATCCCCCCTAAAATAGTTTCGGTATATTTTGTTAGACTTTTATATACGGAAACAAATGTATACATAAGGCGGCCTTATCGCACAGCAACCTATACCAGGCAACCTTAAGGTTTATAACTTTCTTTCATGGTGCATGACTTTTAAATTAACAGTTGAGTACCTACTAGGTATGCCTCTTGTTATCTCGTTCTTTTAAAGGCTAAATAGTGGAGGCTACTTTTGTATTAAAATAAATGGGCAAGTACGAGTCGGACTCGTACATAAAGGGTTCCGTACCTCCGTACAATGTTTTAAAACGCTTAAGAAACACGTTTCTTGTATGACGACCCTCTTAAATTTTTAACTTTATCTTATTTTTAGTATTTGTTGTTATAGCAGCCATAGTAATACATGATGTAAAATTTCAAGTATCTAGTTAATATCATTATAAAGATCTAGTTAAAAACGCTGAAAAAACACGTTTTTGTATGGCGACCCCCTTTAATTTTAACCTTTTTTTATTTTTAGTACCTATTTGTTATAGCATTAATACATAATTGGTGAATATTTCAAGTGTCTAGCTATTTCGGTTCAAGAGATAGAGCCCTGTGACAGACGGACAGACAGCGGAGTCTCAGTAATTGGGTCCCGTTTGCACCCTTTGGGTACGGAACCCTAAAAAGTAACTATCAACTTTTGAGTACTCTGTCTCTTACTTTTTCATTCATTCCGTATATGATTACTTATTTATTAATATTAAGTATCTAAGATGGACGAAAAATGCAATAGGAATGACAACCCTATACAAAAAAGCGTACTCTGCTAGAATGCCTTCCTGTATTATTTCTAGATGTCGCTACTATCTCGCCCGCTAGCCATACAAACGATGCTGGGTACTTAGACTGACGGTATTCACGAAAAATCAGAGATGGCGCTTGTTTACTTGTAGAAAATGAATGCTTATACCGCCATCTTTCCGAAATTAAGCGGCACCACTACGAAACTACCTTCTTTCGAACTAGTAGCTCCATCTAGCTCCAACATTTAAACTAAAAACCGAATTACGCTTCAAAGTAAGTATATATGTTATCAGTCCTCACTCTTGCATTTTCTCTCCATGGTATCTAATAAAAATATATAATAAGCGTTGAAAAATAAATGAAAAATAAGTTATACTTTGAGAAAGTATAATTTAAATATATTTTAATATCCGAAATCCAGTTATTTAGCCTCTTTAAATTAGGATATGTATTGTTGATCTCAATCCAACTGTTGAAGTGTGTTCTATCGTAATACAGGAACTTCAATTACTAAGCTCAATATGTACCTTGTGATGTATTTTTGTAATAAAGTCATATTATGTAAACAGTATTTTATTTGTAAGTAGCTGCCCGTTGCCACAGAAGTTTCTTAGAGAACGGAATCTCCTAAGGTCCCGCGCAATATGCGTCCCCGTCCCTGCATCTCTTCCCCGTTCCGTTCAGGTCCATAATGCCCTTTTCCAAAATGTCCCCTGGTTTCAAAATGTCCCTTTCCCAAAATGTCCCTGTCCCAAAATGTCGCTTCCAAAAAATGTTCCATTCTCAAAATGTCCCCTCCCCAAATATCATCTAACAATATTATTAAGGCGATGAGTTCAAAATTTCCAATACTGTGCGTGTTTTTGAAAAATCACTGTTATTAAACTACTTCAGTTTACTCCTCAAAAAATGTACATAAAAAATCTTAAGAATCCCCTTACCCCAGATTTTCCCATACAAACGTAGTCTACGTTTTATTTTGAAACGACATGTCAGATTTCGGTAAAATTTGTAACTTTAAAGAAATTGCATATAGGTATCTAGGGTTGTAATTGGTTTTTACAGTCAAAATATGAACTTGAAAGAAAATATAAGGGTGTAAAACTTTTCCATACTGATGGTCAAACATGATATAATACACTATATTTTCTTTCAAGTTCATATTTTGACTGTAAAAACCAATTACAACCCTAGATATATGCAATTTCTTTAAAGTAACAAATTTTTACCGTAATCTGACATGTCGTTTCAAAATAAAACGTAGACTACGTTTGTATGGGAAACTCGGATTTTGTCTAGGGTAAGGAGACTCTTAAAGATTTTCTACAGACACCCACAATAGCCAAAACACGATTGAGCATTTTTGGCTCGATAGAAAAAAATCACAAACATACCTCTAAATTTGCCTAAATTTGCCTTTATAATACATATTACTATTTTATACAATCACCTTTTTATATGAAAATTATACCAAAAAATGTATTATCTAAATATCTATCCATTTTGGCTACAAAAATAATAATAAATATAATACAAAAAAAAAACACTGCGAACACGGCTCCGGGTCCTTCCTTCGCTCACAGTTTTCTTGGCTCTGAACTGGCGGGGCCTTGATGAAGTAATGACCCGCTCGGGCTTCGCACGGGTAGCTAAACCGGCTACTAGGTGGAGTATTACAATTAAAAAAACTAGATTTTTGATAGGAGATGGATTTAAAAAAAACGGAATATAGGTATATGTGTAAGATTATTTGTATTTAGGTTAGGAGCTATAGTAACAAATTTCATGGAAATCGGAGCCGATCTTAAATATTTTTCATACAAACTTTCAACCTCTATTTTGCACCCTTAGGGAGTGAATTTTAATAAACCATGAAACAGTTATTCAATTCAATGTTTTTAAGAGTATGAATCTCACTTTTATCAAAGCAAGCAGATTTAAAGATTTTCCATACAAACTTTATTTACCCCTTAGGGTTAAAATTTTTCAAAATCCCTTCTTAGTGTGCGTCCACATTTTGAATTAAAACAACTGTCCAAAAAAAAGCTAGAAAATAATTCGGTAGGTCCCAGGTTCCAGTCATCACACTCCTCTTCATCAATCTAAGGCATTGATCAATGCCTTACCTACCTATCTAGGTGATATGCTTGACACATCAGCTGGAAGCCGATTCAGCTACCGCTATCCTCTAGTCTTATGAAGCCGGAGCAGGGTAGCCATTTTGGAAAAGGGACATTTTGAAACCAGGGGTCAACATTATGGACCTGAACGCCCCGTTCTAGCCTTGTCGCGGGGCGAGAGCAGGCGAACACATGCGCATTGACTTGTACACGGATGTATAGTTTCGTTTATAGTAGTGTAGGCATAAATGATACTCCGCTTCTATAAAGTGCCATACCTGTGCCGTTGCGGTGCTCACGACAATCCAACAGGAATTTCACATTCCTTGCGTTAACCTAGCTATTTTTAATTAAGTACAAATATTTTAAGGCTTCGTCCACGTATCCGGTTTGCGTCCGGTTTGCGCCGTCATGGCGCACCGGGTGACCGGACGCTCAATCGGACCGGATCATCAGTTATGATGTATGAAGCCTCTAGGAGGTGTGTGTGTCCACGTCGCCGGCAACGGCGCCAACCGGATACGTGGACGGGAGGCCTTAGGGGGTTATTCACTCCCATGATTTTGAACAACTTTCCTCAATACAAAACAGTTATGTGTTGTTTTATCTCGTTTTACATAATAGTTTTTTGTTTGTTTGTTTGTTTAATTTCTTTATTGCACAAAAATTACATTTAAATGTACATTATTTAATACAAAGGGAAAAAGAAATAACTTGTACAAAGGCTGACTTATCCCAAGAAGGAATCTCTTCCAGTCAACCCAGTCTTCAAAGTCTTCAGTCTTCAGTTTTTGGTCCCCGCAGACGGAAAGGAGTGTGATTTCGTTGATTTAATTGGAACTATACACGCTTGGGTTTTGGAAAATAACTCACGCGATAATGTGTGTTAAGTAGCGGATTGTAGCCCATTTCCTGAAAAGTGCATATTTTAATAAGTATAATGCGCAAAAAAAAAGATTTTTATAAACTTAATAAATGAGAAAATATTTATCAATAATAGTCTTGACAAACAATCATGGAAACTATGCTTTTTTATTTGGCCAATAATTTTTGTAATGTCTAAATATAAACTTTTATATCAAAATATAGGTATGTACCTACTTAGTTATGAATAATATAAAATATGTTTTATGGCGATTGAACAATTTTAAGTTTTGAAAAAATAATATTTCAACATGCAATTCGGTTACTTAGTTGTCACGAAAAAGTTGATTTGGCATGCTGAAGCGTTCCGTGCTGACAAATGTTTCGCGAGTGGCGAGGATGACATTATCTCATCTGTTAATGTCATCAATATGGTCCTTGTTTTATAATAAGACTGATAGAGTTCATCCAAAGAAATTAAATGCAATCTAGAATGACTACGAGTACTTAATGATCTAAAGACAACACTGAAAAATATAAAGTTTATATTTTCATAAAGCTTATGTTTTAAGGCCGTACCTAAATTTTCCGGGGTCCAGTGCTGCCCCCATTTAAAATAAATCAATTTAAAGAAAACGGAGACATTATTTAAAATTTTGCTACTATCAAATCCTAGATAACCCTTCAAAGTATTTTATGAACTACTGTTTACAGTTTATAATGAGAACGTTAAGCTTAACTACGCATATTTGCCAAAAGAGGCCGTTTTTCGCAATTGTGCGTAGTGAAGCTTACCGTTCTCACTTTAAACTGTAAACAGTAGTTCATAAAATACTTTGAAGAGTTATCTAGGACTTGGTAATTGCAAAATTTTAAATTATGTCTCCGTTTTCTTTGAAATGATTTATCTAAAATGGGGGCAGCACTGGACCCCGGAAAATTTAGGTAGGGCCTTAATACCTAACCAACTACTGGTTTCTCGAGCTCTGAGAGTGGAATTACGAGGTTTGGCATCGTCACACTCAGAGCTGAGGTCGATACACGTATCGGCTTTGGTCTGTAAGCGTGATGATGCACTTTCCAAGGTAGGTAGACCTCATTCTTACCTAACGTTCCCAAAAAACGTAGGTACCTAAACTTAAAGGCGTCTCTTTCCCACAAACTGCCAGTGCATTATAGTAGAAAAGGACACCTTTAACTTTAGGTATTTTTTTTTGGGAACGGCTTTGCCCCTTCGTACATTCTAGATTGTATAATTTATTTGGGTTCATCATAGACCTAGAATATTTTTTTGTTTTTTGTGCTCATGCTTACCGTAGAAAAGTAGTTCAAACATCTATGCCGATCTGCGGTGTGAGAGCTGTTGAGAGATAGTTTTCTGTAGGAAGTGCGTGCACGCATGGACATTTTTTTCAACCAGGTTGACGTCACCTTAAATTACAGAACACAACAAATTAAATATGTCCACGACAAATCCTTGCAGATAATCATCATCATCAGGTCTTTATTTTCTCCCATGCTGGTCTGGGAGAAAAGAAGAAACAAAGAATGTACCAGCTGCTTCTCTTCGCGCGCAGATCGTAAAAGCCGATCGAGGGAATGGGCAAGAATCTGAATCATATCAATAGGCGATGCAACGAAGGTTAGCAACCCATCACTATTATGATTTCCTTTTTCCACCTTCATGCCCACCATCACGTTAAAAGTGGCCTAGACCTTGCCGCCCTAGGCTCTGTCTGCCCCGTTAGGGATAAAGACGTGATAGTGTATCAGTATCAGGTCTCTAGTCTCCACTCCACTGCACGACCCGTCTGGCCAGCGTGGAGAGTGAAGGCCAAATCCTGCTTTGGCTAATACAGGCTGACTTTTTATCCACCTGCTAAATTTTTGGAGCAAGTTCAGTCCATGATACTGAACAAATTTCTATAAAAAAAGTTATTGAAAATCAATAAAAATTTTTCGTCCTCCCTTACAAATCAGCGCTCAGCCAAACGGATTTTATATGGGAGGACGAAAAATTTTTATCGATTTTTAATAACTTTTTATAGAAAGTTGTTCAGTATCATGGACTGAACTTGCTCCAAAAATTTAGCAGGTGGATAAAAAGTCAGCCTGTATAGGTATGGCTCTGGTAGTACAAGGGGGTCGTGCAGTGGAGACTAAAAAAGACCTGATTATGATGATTAGTGGCATTCTTCGACATCTACGGGAAGACTTGGAGTGGTCCTATTCTACTGCCGGGAACCACACGGCAATCAATCAATCATTATTTGCTAATAAGCTTTCGGGTACAGTAAACATCTCGTAACAAATTAAAAATGTTCCAAATTGAGCTTCCTCCATGCTTCGGAAAGCACGTTTAGCCGTTAGTCCGGCTGTCATCTTTAGATGACAGTCGACAAGCTACGTATCTGGCTTAGGCAATTTGAAGCTTACAACAGGGCCCTTTTTCCGCGGGGCCCTTGTTCCGTGGTTAATCCGGCACTGTTGGCTGAGCTGGGAATCAAAGTCAGACGTACCCTTATGTGCGGCTTTTTAGTGATGTGCGCGACCATGAAATTCATCGCGATGTCTTCGCAATTTTTGTGCTTGTCGACGAACTGCCGCACGGAAGCTGGCAACTGGCGCCAGTAGGCCCAGAAGTAGTAGCGGTGGATGAATGCCGTGCCCGTCAGTATTATGCTGACTGCTGACAAGCAGCCTTTTACGTTGCAACACCTAACATTAAAGAATAGATTCATCATTTCAGCCGCAGAAACTGTGTTGCTTTCTGTCGGACACAGGCCCTACGATCTACTTATGTATAATACGGATGTGGTCTAAAAATAATAGCTCATCAGGTATATTATTAAAAAATTGTATAGTTACCTACCTACGTATTTTTTCTTTATAAGTAATTATTCTTGCAAATGATTACAATGATACAGTGCATTTAAATTCCGTATGACGTCACGATCAAGTTCGATTTTCACTTGACGGTGACGTCAATTACCCCCACTCCGAAACTTTGTACTCTTATGTATTCTGTGGCATAGGTAAGAACTGCTGTTGTATCACGCAGTCGGGTTTTTGTTTTTAGGGTTCCGTAGCCAAATGGCAAAAAACAGAACCCTTATGGATTCGTCATGTCTGTCTGTCTGTCGATCTGTCCGTCCGTATGTCACAGCCACTTTTTTCCGAAACTATAAGAACTATATACTGTTGAAACTTGGTAAGTAGATGTATTCTGTGAACTGCATTAAGATTTTCACACAAAAATAGAAAAAAAAAACAATAAAATTTGGGGGTTCTCCATACTTAGAACTGAATATCAACATTTTTTTTATCAAACCCATACGTGTGGGGTGTCTATGGATAGGTCTTCAAAAATGATATTGAGGTTTCTAATATAATTTTTTTCTAAACTGAATAGAATAGTTTGCGCGAAAGACACTTCCAAAGTGGTAAAATGTTGCCCCCCTGTAACTTCTAAAATAAGAGAATGATAAAACTAAAAATATTATGATGTACATTACCATGCAAACTTCCACCGAAAATTGGTTTGAACGAGATCTACTCGTAGTAAGTAGTTTTTTTTAATACGTCATAAATCGTAAAATGTTACTTGCTACTACGGAACCCTTTATGGGCGAGTCCGACTCGCACTTTGCCGCTTTTTTGTAATAATTACTTAGTAAAGTGATCATTTGCCATTAGTTTCTTGTCAATCATTAGTGAACCAACCAATATACCTACCTACCTGACTTACACACTACACACCTATAAATATTTATATCTCATACCTATTTGTATACAGAAATCCGTTTTGCATTTCGCTATTCCATTTAAAGCTTCGCCCGTAGAAGCCTACGATTAGGTCTCGATGTTCTCGCCATACTCTAAAAAAATTGAGCATTTCTAATTATCTAAGTAGTATAACCTAGAAATACCAAGAGGGGCCTGTGATCTAGATAAAACCTGACTTGGAAAAATAGATTACAACGATCTCTTTTCTTGCCTTTACAGCCTATAGTCCATTGCTGCTGGAATTAAGTCTCCTCTCTAAGGGTGGACTAAAGGGAGGATTTTTCCATAATCACCACGCTGGGCAGACGGGCAGAGGGGTTGTTAATCGTTGTACATGGTTAAAAGTAGCTGACGCTGCTGCCCGTTCCTTTAGTCGCCTCTTACGACACCCGTGGAAGAAGAATGGTGTTGTGACAAGCGTAAATCTACTCTTGTCACTACCACACGACTATTAAAACCATAAAGATAAGCTATACCTTCTTCTTTATAGTGACTTTAAATTGAGTACTGCCACTTTTTTCATCAACTCGCCATAAACTAAAATTGTGGACAAAGGAAAGCCAATTTCTCAATAAATTTCCACTTGAATTCTTACTTGAACGCAAAGACAATTTCCTTCAAAGGCGGTGGTACAATATCATCGTCCACACAGAACACTGCCTCAGTTTCAATTAGGTCGTAGGGCAGAAATCTGTTGTTGAGCGAATTGTGTGGTGCTCGCACCAAGGCTATCGGAACATTGGTGGGCCACCCCTTAGTGGACGGCTTAGGCCCGTTGCAGATCACCACGATCTGTCAAAAGTGAAATTGGTTATATGAAATGCTTTCCATGTTACTCTATATCAAAAAGTCAATTCTTTTAGAATTGATCTATCGTACAACCATGGGAGTCGCCAGGATATTTGTCAGGGAGGTGCATCTGCATCTCAGTACCTTTAAATATAGCACGCCAATTATTTTTGGCGAAGGAGGAGTGCAAATAGGACTGACTTTTTAACGAGGGGCAATATCTAAATACGCCGCCATCCCATGTCCAGTTTTTGGAGAGGGGATGCAATTTAAGTTTGCTAACCTCCTTCCGCCGCCCCATTGTGAAGCGCAGGGGTGGACGGAAGGAGGAAAAAAATTTTTTCCAGGGGGGTGCAAGTGCCCCCTCTTGCACCCTGCTGCGGCGTACAAAGCAATCTTTCAGTACAGTATTAAAATTTGTACACGCTCAGCCGAAGAAATGAACTTAATTAAGTCTTCTATCTAACTTTATGCCACGTTACGTGGCTTCGTATTCAGCACGTGAGTATTTTTCGTGAAAAAATATAAGCACTGAATATATAATAGGCATACAGAATCAGAAGGTTACCTTATGTAAATAAGGCAGCTTAGAAAGCTTCGATATCTGTTCAAGCAGCATAGTATTCCTTTCGGACGAGTATGTCAGGATAACAATGGTAAAATTTTCTACGGGCCGATCACCAGCAAGCGGGCTGCAAGTATTATGATATTGCGCGGATACAGACGGGTTTAAATACCGCGCTTCTGGCGGTAGTATAGGATCCCATGGTAACTCTGGGTACAGGGCAAAGGGGTCCCCCCACGAGTTCCACAGTTCATATCCATTTAGTAACCCCACCGTGAAGTTTCGCTTATACGTGGTTGATTGCTTCTTTGTTTCATTTAACGCAGTGATTTCCTTTGACTTCGTTCCAACAAGAGGCAATATTTCAAAAGATTTTATCTCCTCGTTTTTATACCCTAGATAATCGTATAACTCCGGTTTTTTCGACTCTACCGGTCGTGGTGGGATGTTAAGTCGGGTGCGGATAACTGCTAATAGAGTGTCCACGATCGCTCGCACTGATCCAATATATCTCTCAAAGAACATACGCCCATGTTTTCGGTACGCAATGATATCTTCATCCGCCATCTTTTGCAATAAGAACCTCAGCTCAGTAGCCCGCGCCATTGGTATACGAAGAACTGCTTTTCGCCAATCCAAGACTTCTTCGTAAGGTAAACGGATTCTATCGCCGCCAAGTATGACAGGAATTGCCCCTGATTCCAAAGCCTCGTACAGCCTTGTTTGAAACAAGTTTGTCGAAGTGTAATTATAAGTTCCTGGAGCTATTATGAGCGAAAAAGTTGAAACCAACAACCTAATCCTCCTTGACTTGCGATTGCCGCATAGCGCCCAGTCATCTATACCCTTCTCTGATAGTCTTTCCACGTTTGTGCAGCGAAAGTGAAATCGAAGATTATGAATTTCAGACCATTCTATCTCTTGTAAATATTTCACCAACGCCTCGCGTTCTGCGTTCCGCCCCATTAATGACCTTCGTGGGCCCTGAAAACTAAACCATAAAATTTATGAAAAATATGGAATTAGTGAAAAAAGTGGAGTATAAGTGAAGCACGCCGGCAAGGACTAAAGGTCATTAGAGGCACCCCGGCTCCCGACCAGTTTGACCAGTCCTGTCAAAAGTCAAAGGCATACCTTTTGGACACTGTACCGCAGGGCAATGCGTGACATTTTTTACTTGTATAAATGTTATTTAGTTTTGGTATGTCCGATGTCTGTCTGTCTGTCCGCGGCTTAGTTTAGAGACTGTTGGTACTGTATTTTTGCATGAGTATATTACCTACGTATTCTGAAAAAGTGGTAAAGTAAAATGTGCTTCCTAAAGTGTTAGCTTGAAAAAAAATCTTATTTGTAATAAATATATGCACAAACTTGAAAGAAGAACTTTGCCGGCTATGTTAGCTTATTTTAAATTTATGAGTTATCCAATTTTGTATTTACCTATTTGAAAACTTCGTACAAAATACATATCTACCTACAAAATTTTAACTTATCTACATCTACACTAATATTATAAAGAGGAAAGATTTGTACCTATTTTTGTATGTTTGTATGTTTGTAATGAATAGGCTCAAAAAGTACTGGGCCGATTTAAAAAATTCTTTCACCGTTGGAAAGCTACACTATCCCCGAGTGACATAGGCTATGTGTGTACCACGGGCGAAGCCGGGGTGGACTGCTAGTTTAAAATATAATGTAAATTATGGAAAATAAAGTTGAATGTTGTAACATGTAGGTAACTTCGGAAGTCGGAACTACTTCGTTCTCTTCACCCACTCGGTCAGTTGTTTATCTTGTACAAGCAGTACCGGCAGGTCCCTTGCCCAAAAAATGAAAAAAAAACAATCAACTGTTTCCCAATATTATGCCTACTTATATTCAGGAAAATCAAATATCGTAAAAAATTACAAAAAAAATAATTAACATGTTTACTTCAAAAGCTTCATGACAAACTTCATATAGCCGTGTGGTTTCCGGCAGAGTACAATAGGACCACTCTAAGTCTTCCCGTGGATGTCGTAGAAGGCGACTTAGGAAACACAAGCTAAACAAAACATATAAACATCAATGAGACCTCTCCAACTCGTCTGGCCAGCGTGGAGAGTGTAGGCCAAATCCTCTGACAGCTCTGGCTAATATAGATAGGGTCGTGCTCCCGCAGTGGAGACTAAAAAAGACCTGATGATGATACTTCATATACGTCCTAAGGTGTCCGCGTCGCAGTGTCAAGCAACATTGAGTGATACGCTATGAAGATAAAGTCTAATTTCATTTGACATTGTAACTCTATCGATTGTCGTGTTATTGAGTAAAGGTTCTGATTTTTAACTCAGCTATCATTAACACCTCTTCTTCTTCATCATTGCGCGTTCCCGGTTGCATCCTCAGCTGTGCTGCTTCGGAGCCCGGGGTGCGCTTTCACGCTCTTTCTTCTCCAAATATAACATGCATGTCAACCAAGGATGCCAAAGACCTTGCGAAGTGGAGAAGAAATAGCCGGAACAGTTCCAACGATTTGGCTATAATTTTACGACCGGCCGCCTGCCTGACGTCAACCCTCTCTGGGAATATATTTGTAGCACGAGATGTTTGTGCTTAGTCCTTACTCGCCTCTTACGACATCCACAGAAAGGGATGGAGTGGTCATATTCTAACCCGGAACCACACGGGGACGTCAGCTATCATTAACACCATCTTACCTTATAAGATGTTTCCGCCTAGCGGGTGATATTAGTGGACATTTTTTTGCAGGAGTATGGTCTTGTGGGATGACGACATCGAAACCTGGCCGGTACTGTTTGTGAGTAAACATGGACTGGGCTATAATCGCAGAACCAGTACCGGTCGCTAGCCTACTCTGTCCTAAGTTTAGCAGAACGTGATTTCGGCCATCACGCCCCCAATGGGGCAACTTGCTGAGAATTGATTCATTTACCAATTGGAATAATTTTCTTGATCTGCAAATAGGATTTTTGTGTTCATAATCTTACGTAATATTAGATATATAGATATTTGTATGTTTGTTATTCAGTCAAGCACCAGCTGAATTGTAATAAAATTTAGCATGTAGATAGCATTTACTACTATTTTGAAATAATGTGGAGGAGGTAGGAACCTCTTCGTGGGAGTGAAACAAACCTCTGGGCCTCAGCGCTACTACCTTTCTGACCTCGCGGGTTACAGCTAAAGCACAGAATACAGTAAGAGTAAACAGAAGGGACTCTTCTAAGGTACGCGCAATATACGTCCCCGTTCCCCGCACCCGCACCTCTCCCCCGGTTCTTGAAGGCCAACGTGAGAAATCGAGGCGAAAACGGGGGAGAGGTGCGGGGACGGGGAACGGGGACGCCTGGGTGACGCATATTGCGCGTACCTTAGGAGTTTCCGGCCTGTGGCTAAAGGTAAGGTAAAAGCTAGTTATAAAGAAGTTAGTTAATTTAGTAAGGGAAGACAATTTCATAGCCGAAATCGCGCCGGGTAGGTATTTGTGAACAACCGAACACCAAGATCTCAGCTATGTACATGGTTTACCGAAATGGCGATTGCTGAAAAAGGCGTACCGAAACGTATGGACAATCTTAAACGTGAACAACGTGGCCTGCCCTTCATTCTTAACATTCCACAGAGAAACAAATGTCACCAGAACCTATGCTTTCTCCCCTTAAGACTGTTCTGCTACGGTGCTAAGTTTTTCTTTCGCGTAATTCAGTAACAAACAATCAAAACATTATAATATCAATATTACTATGTGTGGGGTTTGTGGCTGTGTGGACACGCCAGAGTAAAATACTATTAGTCACGCACGGGTGTCGGAAGAGGTGACCAAAGCAGGTATAGGTAACAGAGAACGGGCAACGTCCTCTGTGAATCTTCTTCGTCTAAGCGCGTTCCCGGTTGCATCCTCAGCTGTGTTGTTTCGAAGCCCAGGGTGCGCTTTCCCGCTTTTTCCTCTCCAAATATGACATGCTTGTCAATGGTCACCCAAGGATGCTGAAGACCTTGCAAAATGGATAAGAAATAGCCGGAACAGTTTAACTGATTTGGCTCTAGTTTTACGACCGGCCGCCTGCCTGACGTCAACCCTCTTTGGGAATTAATCTGTGAATATACACTAATAATACGAGTATCTACTGTGAACAGTGATCACGAACTCGCCTGCCCATCGTGGTGATTATGGGTAAATAATCCCTTTACAAGCAAAGCTTATAAAAATCATTGAGACCTCTCCAACCCGTCTGGCCAGCGTGGAGAGTGTAGATCAAATCCTGTGACTACTTTGGCTGATATAATATGGTCTTCCTACAGAGAGGGGGGTGCTCCTGCAGTGGAGACTAAAAAAAGACCTGTTGATAACTTTATCTGAAACTGAACTAAAGGCATCGCCCAGTAAAGAGACTTCTCTTTACTGGGCGATGCCTTTAGTTCAGCAGTGGACTGAGATGGATTTAAAGAAGAAGACCAATAAGTAAAGAAGCTTGTGATGAAAAAAAACTTACTTAGAATTATTCTTTTGAGAAAATTCTGTGATGACCAGAAATATACAGGCTTCTGTCGCGTTTGTAGTAATGTATTTATTAGCGCCTAATATTTCTTTGATTGGATCTGTGACGTCTTCAGTGCCATTATAAATTATATAAGGATTATATAAGTATATAAGAAACCCGCCTGTGAGTGGGCAACGTGTGTAGTTAAAGCATGAGTACATTCTGCAGTCAACTTTCGAAGTGGAACGAAACACGGGGACAGATCTTGAAGTCACGTTTTTTGATGATTTCATTTGTCTCACTGTTGAAGTTCGAGTAATTATTTTCATAGGTACTTCTAAGGGTTTTTCTTGAGTGATTTGTGAACTAGGCAAAGTTGTCCAATTGGCATTCGAAGTAGGATGAAACGAGGGGACAGATTTTGAAGTTTCACTTGCTGATAATTTCACTGGTCTCACTGTAGAAATTCGAGAAATTACTTCCTTAGTTACTTCTGAGGGTTTTACTTGAGTGCTTCGTACACTAACTCGTGCTCTCTCCTTAAATGGAACGTAGATATCATTATTCTCGTGTGATAAGTAAGCCTATAAATTATTACAATTGTTTATTATTTCAAATTTTAACTCTTCATCCAAGCGCATTCCCGGTTGCATCCTCAGCTGTGCTGCTTCGGAGCCCGGGGTGCGCTTTCCCGCTTTTTCTTCTACAAAAACATGCATGTCAATGGTCACCCAAGGATGCCGAAGACCTTGCGTTGGAGAAGAAATAGCCGGAAGAGTTTAAAGATTTGGCTATAGTTTTACGACCGGCCACCTGCCTGACGTCAACCCTCTTTGGGAATGTATTTGTGCGAAAAGTTTTACAACCGGACGCCGCCCGACGTTAACCCTCCTTGGGATTGCAATTGCAGCACGAGATGTTTGTGCCTAATCCTTTAGTCGCCTCTTATACATCCACAGGAAGAGATGGAGTGGTCGTATTCTAACCCGAAACCACACGGGGTTAAATTTATCAAAGTTAATCATCACAGTTAATCATCACTTACCATAGCGTTACTATTACTATTATAGCAATATATTAAAAGGAGGACCACAACAATCAGTATTGACAGAAGAGCCAGCGTATTAATGGATGACCTTAAACGTTCAAAGTATGTATTTTTCTTGTCCTGCTCGAAAATACTTCTTTTAAGACATCCCTTTCTGTATATTTCCTTTTTTGGCTTCAACTTGTTATGCGCATTTATTTCATAGTACCATTCCATTTTAGTTAAGTACTAGGTTGGTATAACTTAGTTATGAATCAGGTACAACACCATCTACGAAATTGTATGGTGGTAAATTGGTAATTCAGAGTTCTGACTCAATAAATTATACGGTAAAACTTTACTAGGTACGTCATTAATATTTTTAATGACGAAGTGTTGGCGATAAGAATTTAACGTTTAAGGGATTAATCGAGTTATTTAATGATACTGCCAAAGGTTCGAAAAATTTCTTTGAATTTGCAAAATATTTTAAAAAGCTTTGGCGTTACATAAGTACTTTGAAATCTTCTTGCCATGCGCCCGTCAGTCGTGGTTTTCTGTTTTACGAGGTTTTCTGAGGCCAATTATTTTACGTACTACTCGTACGTAGGTACGTAGGCACCTACTCTATTTCAAAGATATTTGCTTGCGGTTCTAGAAGTGTTTTCCGATGAAGTGATGAAGAACCCAAACAAATAGACATCATGTGTTTGGGACTTTGGGTCCATCGGACCCACGACACTGCTAAGTGATTGGTATGTGCCATTGAGTGTTGTACTTGTAGGAGAATGTGAAAAATTTAAAAGAATGTATGTGTAATCATATCATTATGTATCAGCACTTTATACAGCTACATAATAAACAGGTATAACGGTAATAACCTTATTTCATCATGATATAGCATATATATAAAAAATCACACAGTTATTATTATATAGTAAAATAAATAAAATAAATAAATAAATAAATATATAAGGACAAATCTCACTGATTAAGCTAGCCCCAAAGTAAGTTTTTTTTTTAAACTTGTTTAATGGGATACTAACTCAACGACACTATATTTTATGATACATACATATATAGATAAACACCCAAGACCCAGGAAAATTTGAAAAAGGCCATTTTCCAACTTGCCCTGGCTGGGAATCGAACCCAGAACCTCCGGATTAACGGTCTAGCGTGTTAACCATTACGCCACGGAGGTTGTCAATAAAATGGACATAGACATGTCGGAGAAAGAGATTAGATAGATGGCTAATAACTAAAAATGAGATGGTAAGGTCAGCGCCCCTCCTCGCGCTGAACTATGAGAAACTTCCTTGTGAGACCACATCACAACTTAAACTAACTCTCTAGCTTGCACAGTTAACCTGTGCCCATAGGGCTTATCATCCAGGGGAAGTAGAATCTCATTATAACAAATAGGTCACGTGATCCGCATTCGTTATAATAATCGTAATTCAATGAGTCATTGCTAAAGCCCAGCGCGGAACTGCGAATATTCACGAGTTGTGCACAGTACGGCCGTTCGAGCAAGACAATATTAATCTATGGCAAGACTGACGAGTTATCGACCGTGCGACGGTTTTATACGCCGTACACAACAAGTTAGTAGTGGGGGTTAATTACGATGACTCGCAACTGCTGCACAACACCTGCGCTAAACACGTTTAGGACATCTGCGCCGATAGTTATTTGCGTCGGTTTATTGCAATAAAATTCCCGCGCCGATATATATAGTTAGTTAAATATACATTTATTTTCCACATACTACTATTTATTCATTGTATTTCCGTACTTGCGGCCGTGAGTGCTGATTGATGTTATGGGTGGGGATGCCAATACATTTTTATATATTTGCAACTTTATGGCATGAACCACTGAATTTTCAACTCTGTGATTACAGCATAAACGACTCCTTACGTGGAAAAAAAATAAAATAAAATATCTATGGGCCTATATGTAATACATACAGGGCAATCTAATAGGCCAATGCATTGGCTTATTGGATTGTCGTGGAAATGAAGATAATCCAATGAAATAGAACGACTTCAAATGCGCGATGGATTGTCTTGTCTATTGCGGCTTCGGGTGTGTGAGTCCCAAAAATATAACGAATCTATACGCCATTAACTTTCTTGCTCTCGGTATAAAGAAATAACTTGGTTCATTTTGTCAAACCAATTTTAAACGTCGAAAAATTCAATAGAGTATTTACTGTATACTTACTCGCATCTTGAACAGACACGTGTGTATTGTCGCGTCAGGTGGCATGGCGTTGGATTACTGCTCGTCTAGAGTAAAATTTTTCTATAGCTTACTGGCTAGGAAAACGCGCTCATGTGAACGCCATGCCACCTGACGCGACAATACGCACGTGTCTGTTCAATATAAGTATACAGTAAATTCTGTCTTGAAATTTTCGACGTTTAAAATTGGTTTGACAAAATGAACGCAAGTTTCTTTTCTTTATACCGAGAGCAAGAAAGTTAATGGCGTATAGATTCGTTGTGCCATCGGGACTGCTATAAGCAATGTAGTTAGTTTCGGATAAGAATATAGGTACCCGAAGTAACATAAGACGACGTGAAAAAAATATATTTAAGGTCAACATAACTGATCAAGCTCTCATATTTAGTTCTTTGTTCTTATATACATATACTAGCTGTGCCCGCGACTTCGTTCGCGTGGTTGCCGGAACGTAATGTTATATAGCCTAAAGCCTTCCTCTATAAATGGACTACCCAACAAAAAAAGAATTTTTCAAATCGGACCATTAGTTCCTGAGATTAGCGCGTTTAAACAAACAAACAAACAAACTCTTCCGCTTTATAATATTAGTATAGATTACAATTTTGCATCTACCTACCCATTTAACAAGCGTCTTTATTTGACGGCGGTCACTAAAATGCCGCATTTACTGGCCTACGTGTGATCAGAATTGCATTTTCTTTACATTCTTCATCTTAGTGCATTCCCGGTAGCATCATCAGCTATGCTGCTTCGGAGGTAGAAAAGAAATAGCCAGAACAGTTTTAACGATTTGGCGATAGTTTTACGACCAGCCGCCTGCCTGACGTCAACCCTTCTTGGGAATGCAGATGTAGCACAAAATGTTTGTGTTTAGTCCTTTAGTCGCCTCTTACGACATCCACAGGAATAGATGGAGTGGTCCTACCTAATTCTAGGCCGGCATCCACACGGCACGATGCATTTTATTTGTATTGTCCTATTGGATTGTCCCGGACTCCCGGCTATTGGTCTCGTCTAGTAAATGGCTTCTAGCAGAATATGAATCAAAGAACAATAGGTAACTCAGTAACCCAGAGATATGGGACGGGTTATTGTTCTTTGAGGTAACCCATAGAGGCAATATGAATTAATTCTCTTTGAAAATGTCTTTCCCATTTGACATGCATTTGACTCATATCAAAAAAACATCATAATAATAATTAAAGTAAAGAGAAAAATAAAGAAAATTACAAGTTAAGTAATAATTATTGTACAAAAACATTTTAAAAGCATTTAGCAAAATCAAGGAAATTGATAAAACATCAAAATATATTATTTAAATATTTATTAAGTAAGTACACAGTAAGGCCTCCTTAGGCGAGGGAATCGCGACGAGCACGCTCTCCTATCGTCAGGTAAACTCCACGAGACGGCCACGATATATCCGGCAGCGCCTCGCAACGGATCGTCGCGTTGGGCTGGCGTGTCGTCGCGTTGGGCTGGCGTGTCGTCGCGCGCTCGCAGCGAGTCCGCGGCGAGACCTTGAAAATTTGCGGGATACGATGAGGCGGAGAGAAATGCGGCGCGACGCGACGCAACGGGTTCACAGCATATCGCAAGACGCTCGTAGAAAGTCGCCTCGCACTCGTAGCGTGTTCGCAGCGAGACCTTGACTCTTTGCTCATTATGTCACTAGTCGTATCGTCGGTCGCAATAATACCGCTGTGTCAAAGAATATATATGTCGTAGTTGGATGGTATAAACCGCAAATTCACGAAACCTCTAGTTGTTTGGCATTACAGCTCGGTTTTGTGATTGCGCAACGTGTTACGTTCATTTAAACCGCTAACCACGTTTCCAAACGGCTAGCGCTTTTGTGAAACAGTAGTGGTAATCCGCTGTTTGACGAAACCGTTAAACAATCCAACTGCGACACAAGCATGATAAGGATTTGGTGTAGGGTTACCATAATGAAATATAACTGATTGTATATTAGAATACAGATCTTTTCGACATCGAATTTCATTTCCCAGACAACTATTCCACGATTTTTATTGCTATAGGTTTGCCCTAAGCTAGTAAATGGATAGAACTTTTCTTGCGTGTGTTGGTCGCAGTTCTACCCTAACCTACCATATAGGTTTGCCTTAGGGCACTAGGTTAGCCTAGTAAAATGAATACAGCATTCCTAGCACTCGCCGGCCGCTGCCGCGGCACGCTCGATTCCCTCGCTCGCCATTGCCACTTCGTAGGCATTCTACATTGTATTTCTTTAGATAGAATTGTTCAACAACTTCTCTAGCCGCATGGATGAATACAAGTCGTTCATTCCATCCAGCGTATTAGGGTTCGCTGTTTTACAAAACCGAGCTGTAATGCCAAACAGCTAGAGGTTTAGTGAATTAGCGGATTATACCATTCAACTGCGACATATACACTACGCGAAAAGAAACTACACTTAAGCATAAGTGCACGTAAAATCGCTTGCGGCTATGTGTGGGTGTCTGGATGTGCGCGAAAGCCTTGAGAGGCGCGCGGGGCGTGGAACTAGCCATCGCCGACTGCTTTTTACCTAGTTCGCGTCTCTCTCACGCACCGCACGATATTCCAATTCAGTTTGGTATCAACCCTAACGTTACGCGCTCCGGCTCAAGGTCACCGGCATTCGAACTCTCACGTACAGGGAGTGTCGCCACTGCGTGGCTGTGTGGAGTTGGTTCAAAAAGCCCGTAAGGATATTAGGTGGTACGACGAAAATATCGTCGTGATTCTCTCGTCCGTGCAATTAACGCCAAAGTTTCAGCATTTACGTTTGAATTACCACTATACAGAGATGTTATAAAAAATGTCTTGTACACCTATATCGAATTTATAGATAAACTGATAGTTCTGACTAAAAATGGGACGACTGCCACCAAAAAATGAAATATCCAGAGAGAGATGTCTTAGAAGAAGTATTTTCAAGCAGAACTTGAAAAATAAGTACTTTCAACGATTTATGTGGTATGACAATCCTCTGTACCGCCTGGTAATACTGATTGTTATACTTGGGGTCCTCTTTTTGACTTATTGCTATGACGGTATGGGTAGTGTTGAGGTAAGTGATAATTCTGTGAATTTTCTTTAAAAATAATAATTTTGATTACCTACATACGTAAACCGAGGGCGTGTGGTCACGGCAGTGTAGAATTGATAACACTTCTACCCTTTTCTCTCCCATGGGTACTGAAAGAGGTATAAGTAACTAGGTAAATAAATAATGGTAGAAAATGGTCAAAAAAGTTAATTATGAGATTTCTTTAGTCCGGCTGTATACTGATATAGACTGTAAAGATAGCATTCAAGATGCATTACAATGATACTTATATAAAATATATCGTAGACAATTCAAACCTTTTGTAATTTTAATAAGTATACTTACAAATCATTTACAGGACTACAAATTGCAGGAAAAAAATAATATCTACACGCAACCTACGACAAGACAGGCCAAATCAGCCTCAAAAATAAACACAAATAATACAAAGAAATCTCAGAAACCTAGTGCAAAAAGCAGTAGAGACAAACTATCGAAAGTACTCTCTCGAGCTTCATCAGAGGAACGAATGAAATCATCCACAAAAGTGACGTCAAATTATGTCCCCGTGTTTCGTCCCACTTCTGCTGCCAACTGTAGAATGTTCTTATGCTTTAATTACACACGTTGCTCCCTCACTGGCGGGTTTCCTATATATGTGTATGATCTGGATGTACTTTATAAAGGTAGTGAAGACGTTACAGCTCCAATCAAAGAAATATTGAGCGCTAATAATTATATTACTTCAAACCCGGCAGAAGCCTGTATATTTCTCGTCATCACAGAACTTCCTTATAGGGAAAATAAAAAGTAAGTTATTTCCTTTTTTTAGCGTCAAGCTTTGAACCAAATTTAATAATTTATAACGTTTAGATTTGTTATACTAAGTAGGTATATCGCGATAGAACAACTCTGTACAAAAATAGATCATGTCTCAAGGGGAGAAAGCATGAATACGAGCGACGTCTATCTCAATGGGATTGTTATGAATATGATGAAGGGCAGACTAGTTGTCGTCTTAAGTTATACATACGCATGGTAAAGTAAAGCGGACAGTCTTGTCTTGTCTCTACCCGTGTCGACTTTCTATAGAGTAATATTCTCCTGAAGCTTCGCTCCTGATTTATTATAAACATAAATTCAATATTTGCAGGTCAGTACAATCATACAAAAGAAAAAACAAAATAGTTCTCAACACGTTGCCCCATTGGGGGCGTGATGGCCGGAATCACGTACTGCTAAACTTAGGACAAAGTAGGTTATCGACCGGTACTGGATATGCGATTATAGTCCAGTCCATGATCACTCACAAACAGTTCCGGCCAGGCTTCGATGTCGTCATACCACCAGCCCATGGTCCTATAAAGGGAGAAGTGTGGAATTTATCTCTACCTATAACACCCGCTAAGAGAACTCATTTCCTCAGGTTCTTTTTATCTTTTTGTAGCTTTTGAAACAATATTGTAATCAAATGGTTCTTAGTTACTATAGTCCCTTTCATTTTAATCTGTCTTTTTTCTTTAATAATTAAATGTTTGCTCAGTCTTGGTTTGATTATCTTGAATCTTGGTAACGTGAAAATAAAAACATAAATTGTCATAACTTTCTGGATCTGTTGTACCTAGTTTGTATCTATTCAGATGATTTATAGTCAGCCTTGTTGACAGGTAGGTACTTTTATTTTGGAATAGTTTTCATGAAGTTTATATTTTAGTTTTCAGGGTCCACGAAGCTCAATGATGAAACCGAACCCAGAACGAGACTCATTGGCAAAATTTTTACAAGAAATAAAATGGTCTAAAATTCACGATCCCCGCCTCCGTTTTTACTGCAATAATGTGGAAAGACTATCCGAGTATCGGATAGATGATTGGCCATTATGTAAAAGTCGCAAGTCAAGGAAGACTAAGCTGCGGATATCTACTTTTGTGCTCATAATAGCTCCAGGAACTTACGTTTACACTTCGACAAACTTATTGCAAACAAGGCTGTACGAGGCTTTGGAATCAGGAGCTATTCCTGTCATACTTGGCGGCGATAGGATCCGTTTACCTTACGAAGAAGTCTTGGACTGGCGAAAAGCTGTCATTCGTCTGCCAATGGCGCGGGTTAGCGAGCTGAAGTTTATATTGGAAAACATGGCGGATGAAGACATCCTTGCGTTCCGAAAACATGGTCGCATATTGTGGGACAGATATCTTGGTTCGGTACAAGCGAGCTTGAATACTCTATTAGCAGTCATCCGCACCCGACTTAACATTCCACCACGACCGGTAGAGTCGAAAAACCCGTCCATGTATAATTTTCTAGGTTATGAAAAAGAGGTGATGAATTCTTCTGAAATGATGCACGAAACGACGTCAAAGGAAATCACTGCGTTAAATGTAACAGAAAAGCAACCAACCAAGTATAAGCGAAACTTCTCGGTTGGGTTACTAAATGGATATGAACTGTGGAATTTGTGGGGGGATCCCTTTGCCCTGTACCCAGAGTTGCCATGGGATCCTATACTACCGCCAGAAGCGCGATACTACAACTCAACTGCATATGAGCACTATCATGAAACTTGCAGTTCGCTTGCAGGAGATCGGCCCAAAGAAAATTTTACCGTTGTTATTCTAACATACGACAGGAAAACTGTGCTGAAAAAAAGCATACTGAGGCTTTCAAGGCTGCCTTATCTACGGAAGGTAACGTGATTTGTATTCTGGGTGAATATTAAAGCATTTCCTACAATAGGTAACGTCCTCAATTTCACGTTTGACAGATCGTGGTGGTCTGCAACGGGCTCCAGCCGTCGACAGAGGGGTGGCCCACCAATGTCCCGATAGCCTTGGTGCGAGCACCACACAATTCGCTAAACAACCGATTTCTGCCGTACGACCTGATTGAGACAGAGGCGGTGTTCAGTGTGGACGACGATGCTGTTCCTCCAATGATGACGGATATTGTTTTTGCATTCAAGTAAGAATTGAACTGGAATTAATTAAGAAATATGCCTTTTTTAGTTTATGTGGAGCAGAAATATGATCAGTGATCAACATAATTAGCTATATACCTAAGTAGGTACTTAGGTATTCTAGAATTGTTTTCCTTTATGGCTTCATTTATACCTACTAAATACCTGTTAATAATAGGGTGGGCTACCTAACGTCAACAAGCAAAATATCAACAATGAAAATGCCAACACCGTATAATCAACAATTTAATATTTCAAACATCAAAACACCATTGGTGGACAACATAAATGGTTTAAAATTTGGCTTATATGGGTCCCCCTTTATAGTAGAACTTTTTATGTTATATATTATTATGCATAACAGCGGTTTACAGAAACGTCATTTCAAAAAATAGTTTGGCACCTACTCATTTATCATAGATTCAAAATGTTAAAAATTTGAATAATCTTAGAGCATAGATTTTATTGCCATAATTATTTAAAAATAAAATCATTATATCGCAGAAATTTCGCAGTCAGAATCGCCTTTTGGTATTTAATTATTGGTATAGGCATTTCAATGCTGATCTTTTCTGAGATTGAATTTTCTTCTGGCGTAGATAATTGGTTGAATACAATTGTTTCATAGCGGACATAACGACGATAATGCTTATTGCTATAATATAAAAAAATATCATAGTATGAAAAGTCTGTCTACCGTGGAGTGGTCGCAGTTCTAACATAACCTAACCTATATTTTTGCCCGACCCGAGTAAACTAGGAATGCTATTTTTTATGTTGACCAACAATAGTATAGATATTAACGATTATGGTTTTCTTAAAAGGTAAAAAGAAATTATACCAAATAAAAGTAACAATAAATTAAACATTATTCTAAAAGAAATTATGCGAAACTTAACGTATGTAAAAGGTAATTAATTGTACTAAATACAATTCTAACATTTTAAAAGTATTATATTGTACATTCAGACATATAAATATTCGGCTAAACAAAAATTATATTAAATATTTTTGATGCGTTTGAAATGTTCTTTCAAATAAGATTCTGCCAAGTATGTTATGCCAAATGAAATTAGGAGCATCGAGATTCTGCCAGATAGATGGAACCCGACTTATATACTACGTGCTTACTTTTTTCAGAGTATGGCGTGAACATCGAGACCAAATCGTGGGCTTCTTCGGCCGAAACTTTGAATGGAATAACGAACGGAAAAACGGATTCCTGTACAATACTAGGTACAAGCCAACTACAACTCATAGGTGCGTAAGTAATGTTCATGTCAATTTATTCGTAGGACAGGTTCTTATGCCTAGGGGAAAGTTGTTTAGTATTATGGACCGAATGTCCACCCATAAAATGGTTTCAAAATTAAAAAAAAAAATCAAAAATCTTTATTTCCAAACCAGTAGTTAAATAAAACAAATTATAGTTTCAGTACCTATATTTAGTTTTATACGTTATATAATGGGTGAAACCAGATGATGACAGATCCTTGGATGCTTCCTTACTCATTTTCATGATGTGACTACATGAAAGTCAAAGTTTCAGTTCCGTGTCACTCTTAAATCACGTATCAAGTCATCAAGGTAGTACGTGATGGGGAGCGGCTAAATGTAATACGGATGTGAACTAATAATAGTTTTTAGCTCATTAGGTAGATTATTAAAAATATGGTATACGTATTTTCTGATTAGCAAATAATTTCAAACATACAGCGCATTTAAATAACGCAAGACGTCACGATCAAGTACGATTTTCACTTGACGGTGACGTCAATCAGCCCTAGTCTTCTCTCGAAACTTAGACGCCCTGTGTAATGATACAACTTTTCGGACCCAGTTCACATCCCATGTTGTACTATCCACGTTGAAATTGGGATGATTAAGGTGAAGATATAGGCAAATGGCCTTGAAGTGTGAAATAAATTGTTAACTCGTAAATATGGTGATAATTTCCATATTGCTCTACGTCATGCACTAGATAGCCCTTTAAATTATTTTATGAACTGCCGTTGAAACTATTATTGGTGATCCGTCTAGCTTTAAAACTTGCCGTGGCCACTTTTGGCGGAGGCAAGTTTTAAAGCTAGACGGACTGATGTAAATACTTTCAACGGTGGTTCATAAAATAATTTAAAGGGCTAATTAGTGCATGACGAAAAGCAATATGGAAATTATCTCCATATTTACGAGTTAACAATTTATTTCAAATGAGGGCGCCACTTCAAGGCCATTTGCCTATACCTTCACCTTAACTCTAGGTAGGTACTCCATTAAAGACTGCGTTTATATATTTCTGCAATTGCACCAAACAATCAACTACACGGAACAATTTTAGATCGTTCGCGAAAAGAACTTCACTTTTCTGGACGTCATTTACCAAAATAATGTATAGAGTGGGTCCCAAAGCGCTAACTTGACTGACGACTACGTTAAAACGCAGAAATGCCGTCTGCGAGGTGAGCATGGTGCTAACAGGCGCAGCGTTCATCCACCGCTACTACTTTTGGGCCTACTGGCGCCAGTTTCCAGCTTCCGTGCGGCAGTTCGTCGACAAGCACAAGAATTGTGAAGACATCGCCATGAACTTCTTGGTCGCGCACATCACTAGAAAGCCGCCTATTGAGGTACTTGTTATATTAAGGTAGCTACTATACTCTCCTATTTCTTTTATCAGCCTAACCTCTTTGCAAAATTTATCTTGCAATCCTATATTTTACCTACGAGGTAAATCTATTTCTTTGGGTCAAAACTTGCAATTTCGCGTCGTTCATAAATGCAAGTCAATAAAAAATGAAAAATGGCTGCTAGTCATGCATCAACATATCCTGAACATGGTACACTTATAACATTTAACACTAAGCAATCGTGATGAATGTTATTTATAACTATTTTCTTTACAAAGTACTTCATTCACTGTTACTATTTCTGAGCCTGCTGTTGTCAGATTATGGGTTGCCTCCTCTTCTCTAACAAGGGAGCCCGATTTACCCTGATTTAGGAATTAGTGCTCGGTGTCGACATTCTAGGTAGCTACTTATGTATCAGGTACATAATGACTACTTTACCAAAAAGACAACTGACTTAAATGTCTCCTTTCCCATGGTGACTAATTTGTACATAATGTCTACTTTACCAAAAAGACTACTGCCTCAAATAAAGTAGACAATATGTCCGATTAGGTACATAATACCTACTTTACCAAAATGACCACTTTTTCATAATGACTACTGCTTTTCCCAAAATGACCACTGTACCAAATTTTTATTTTATTTTTATGCTTTATTGTTTAACAATGAAATTGTCTTACAATTGGCGGGATAAACAGATAATTCGTTGCAACGCAAAATAATTAAATAATTACATACTTATACCAAATAATACACATACATGCATATATACTCATAATAAAGATATATATAAACATAATTAAATAAATACAAATACATACATACCTACAATGAATGATGATGTAGAAATGAAAATGACTACTTATTCATTATGACTACTCCTTTTCCCAATACATTGTAATATTGTTCTGGGTGAGGTCGCTCATTAATCTGATCAAGTACCTACTTATCTACATACTTTAGTATTTTCCACCGCCACTTAAAAAGTTTAGATATTACACGATAGTCCTCTCTTATTTCAGGTGACATCAAGATGGGCCGAGAAAAGCGACCGTCAAGTCGCTTCTTACAGTAAATTATCTCAAGACAGCTTTCACTACCTAGATCGACATAAATGTATGAACTTCTTTTCTAAGGTAATACACAGCGTGAACCTCTTAAATCTGTCCAGCCGAAGGTAAAATTTTGGCGGAACCGAAGGCGTAATATTCAGGCATTGCTAAAACTTTGATAATAATTTGCCGTGTGTTTCGTGGCAGAGTAGAATAGGAATACCCAAGTTTTCCCGTAGATGTACTAGGACATCCACGGGAAGACTTGGAGTAGTCTCATTAGGAAACAGAAGCTAAACAAAGCTAAATAAATTACACCTCTCCAACCTGTCCGGCCAGCGTGGAGAGTGTATTCCAAATTCTCTGGCTACTGTGGCTAAGTATGGCTCTGGTAGTACAAAGGTCGTGCTCCTTCAGTGGAGACAAAAAATAACTGATAATGATAAAACTTTGGTAAGACTCTACAGAAATCTTACTTTTTATTTCGAGTGTAAAATAAACTGAAGTCGATATTTTTAAGCTACCTTAAAGCATTTGATATAGCTCAGTCTTATCTGACACAGACTATCGCCAATACAGCCAGGTCTAAAGAAGAACTTAGCTGTATAACAGATACTTGGAATCAGGCACCCTATCTACACCTATCTACTCGTTATCATCATCAACAGTTCTTCTTCGTCGAAGCGCGTTCCCGGTTGCATCCTCAGTTGTGCTGCTTCGGAGCCCAGGGTGCGCTTTCCCGCTTTTTCTTCTCCAAATATAAACATTGACATGCAAATGGTCACCTAAGGATGCCAAAGACCTTGCAAAATGGAAAAAAAATAGCCGGAACAGTACAAATGATTTGGCTATAGTTTTACGACCGGCCGCCTGACTCACGTCAACCCTCTTTGGTAATGTATTTGTGCGAAAAGTTTTACAACCGGCCACCGCCCGACGTTAACCCTCCTTGGGAATGCAATTGTAGCACGAGATGTTTGTGCTTAATCCTTTAGTCGCCTCTTACTACATCCACAGGAAGAGATGGAGTGATCCTATTCTAACCCGCAACCACACGGGTAATCACAGGTCTATTGACTTATTATTCATTCATACATCATCAACAGTTCTATTGACTTAAGGTGAATATAGAAGCAAATGGCCTTGAAGTGTGAAATAAATTGTTAACTCGTAAATATGGCAATAATTTCCATATTGCTAATCGTCAGGCACTAGATAGCCACTATGATGATTACTAGATGGCACTAGATATTTTAATACTTTATTTTGTATCTAGTTTTTTGCGCCGCAACAAGATTTGTATCTGTTTATCCCTATGGTTGACTGGGAGAGAACGCTTTTAGCGTTAAGTCCGCCAATTGTACCATTTTTTTATTGTGGAACAATTATGTTTTTTAAATAAATAAATAAAGAGCCCTTTAAATGATTTTATGAACTGCCGTTGAAACTATAATTGGTGATCCGTCTAGCTTTAAAACTTGCCGTGGCCACTTTTGGCGGAGGCAAGTTTTAAAGCTAGACGGGCTAATGTAAATACATTCAACGGTGGTTTATAAAATAATTTCAAGGGCTATCTAGTGCCTGACGATTAGCAATATGGAAATTATCTTTACATTAACGAGTTAAGAATTTATTTCAAATGAGGGCGCCACTTCAAGGTCATTTGCTTTTATATTTACCTTATTATTAATTCTCTCCATTGTTTTAAATAAAATTTACTTATTACAAACCTTACTTTCATAGGTATACATAATATACAGTGTGTCTGGACGTAACTAAGTGGTTTTCGTTTGGAAGTCAAAGGAACTAACATCGTAACGACGCAACGAGTATATCGAGATGCAGTTTGAAAGTAATGAAATATCTTTTCAGGTAATGGGCTACAATCCTCTGCTCAGCACACATTATCGCGTTAAGTCTTTTTTAAGCGAGAGGATACACGAAAGCTGATAGATTTCGATCCATACGCGGCTGTACCATACGCGCGGAGCCATCCTCGATACCAAAGATGTTCCGTGTTGCAGTTTCATGCAATATTAGGCCATGTGCGAAATGTTGATACCTTATAGTTTGTAATGCAAAGATACTAGTGCGAGTATTGTTATTTATTTATATATAAATAACATTTTGTAATTATTTTAACTTGTTAGTTGTTTTTTGCGTGTGATCATGTTTTTTATTTTTTAATACCCGACTGCCACGGAAAGGTTAGGTATGTTTTTCGCGAATGTCTTCTACGTATGTACCTATGTTTGTAAATTGCTTTATTACCTTCAAACTTTTTTCTTTCAAATGGTTGGACGAATGTTAAATTTGTCGCAAAAACCCAAGTGTCCTTAGATGGTATTTTTTATATATCTAATATAAATCAAAGTGGTGGATTTTGGGCGGTAAATTGTAAGTCGTTATTTTTTTTTTTACCAAACCGTGACCAAACCTAACGAATAGGATATGATCAGTTATTAAGTTAGAAAATTTTACATGCAGTGGGGTTTGTTAATTTTTTAATTATTGTTTTTAATTGAAAGTTACTTTTATCGTTGATTGTACACATAAGATTTTCTTTTTTATATACTTATTAAATAAGATAATAGAAAATATTAAATTATCATTTGCTTATTTATTTCAACTGACATACGACAACTTGACGACCTCCGTAGTGTAATGGTCAACACGCTAGTCCGCCAATCTGGAGGTTCTGGGTTCGATCCCCAGCCGGGGCAAGTTGAAAAATGGCCTTTTTCAAATTGTCCTGGGTCTTGGGTGTTTATTTATATATGTATTTATTATAAAATATAGTATCGTTGAGATAGTATCCCTTAACACAAGTTTAAAACTTACTTTGGGGCCACTATCCAGGAAGGTCACCGCAAAAAACCAGACCGGACATATTTTTGGACAGATTCTATGATTGTTCTTGGATGGTTACAAAGTGACGCACGTACGTTTAAACCGTTTGGTGCTCATCGCATTGCAGAAATTTGTGAGAATTCGAACGTGAAAGACTGGCGGTGGGTACCAAGCGAATTAAGGTGAAGATATAGGCAAATGGCCTTGAAGTGTGAAATAA
The DNA here is from genome assembly GCA_963576875.1 of Acrobasis repandana. Lineage (NCBI taxonomy): Eukaryota > Metazoa > Arthropoda > Insecta > Lepidoptera > Pyralidae > Acrobasis > Acrobasis repandana. The sequence goes on from OY756227.1 coordinate 17,815,059, forward strand.
ATTGTTAACTCGTAAATATGGTGACAATTTCCATATTGCTCTTCGTCATGCACTAGATAGCCCTTAAAATTATTTTATGAACTGTCGTTGAAACTATTATTGGTGATCCGTCTAGCTTTAAAACTTGCCGTGGCCACTTTTGGCGGAGGCAAGTTTTAAAGCTAGACGGACTAATGTAAATACTTTCAACGGTGGTTCATAAAATAATTTAAAGGGCTATCTAGTGCATGACGAAGAGCAATATGGAAATTATCTCCATATTTACGAGTTAACAATTTATTTCAAACGAGGGCGCCACTTCAAGGTCATTTGCCTATATCTTCACCTTAAACGTCGCCGATAATAATTTAGACATTACGCAAAGGTGGTTTCTCGGACCATCTTTTCTTGCAAACTCATTAGATTATTGGCCACCACAGCCAACAAAATTTTCCCAAAATTCCAGTCAACATAAATCAAAACCAGAATTTTTTGCGGCCATTTCAACTGATCAATCAAAGTGATTTGTCCATATATATTTATTTATATTTATTACATACATAATATTAATACTTTGCATGCTACTATCTACACACATTTCCAAAATTAGGTATAACTTCTTCATTGCCCAGCTGCTCTCCTCTAGATGTCGCATTTCCGTGAAGTTTTGTGAGTGAGATATTTTTGTCGATGCAGTTTTTGAAAAAGGTAAAAATATTATACCTAATTAAAAAAAACGAGGTCTACAGCTTGCAGAAATACTAATTTATATATGTAATAAATATAACTTATACATCGTCACTGGTATGACTCTCCATTGATTCGGAGTAACATATATACCTACTACTACTACAAACGAAACAATTTATCTGTACACACGTCGATGTGTGAGTTTTATACTTAGGGTCGCACCGCAGAATTATTTTAATACTTACCTACTAACTAGTTCGACATACTTACGATTATATTTTTCCATACCGGAAGATTTGCGAACACTATGACGTAAAAAATATTCTGTTTTATATGTATTAAATGTTACAGAAAAGTCGGAAACAGCTACGTTATATCACTTCACAAATATTTTTCATTATGTCGATTGTCCATTTCACCTATAGTTCACTTTACTGATTATTATTGAGTCATTTATATTGTAACGCACTAATTTCACTAATTCACTATTGTAATATAGTAATTTGCATATTCGGCGCAAAACTATACGGTAAAAATAAACAAATGTTTATCACGATTCACGCTTACACACAGCATGTCAAGTTGTCATTGTCAACAACGGCATTTAGCACTATAACCCGCGGAAATCCAGTTGGCATCTGCGTGTATGTGATTACCTGTGAGCGAGGAGCCTATGTAACATTACCGGATTGCTTATTAGCAATCCGGTAACGTTACAATCTCGCTCTTGTGTATCTCCCGCCAATGCGAGAGAGCGAGAAGGGTATATATATCAAGATGGTTGCTGGGTAATAACGTGAAATTATATTGTTGCTTTGCTTACCTGTTTTCATCATTTGGAAATGTATGAAATATACGTTCTTTAGAGTATTGGGTGGATAAACAATTATTATACGCGCACCTTCTCACCATGATAGTTACTATTGGTTGACAGTTCTCAAGACAACACACGTCGCGTATTGCGTGCGGCTAGTAATTAAACCCTGGTTTGGAGCCGTCAAAGCTCACAAAGTGCGGGGGAGAGTTTTCTTCAACAACTTTCACGAAACTAAAAAAAATGTTGAATTTTCATACAAACTGATCAGCTGATCGAGTCAATTTGTATGAAAATCGTTTTTTTTTTGGATTTGGATTGGATTAGGAACAAAAGTTGTTCAGTTTCTGATCTGAGAGGTTTTGCGTTCTTTCATTAACGCGATGTAGTTTGTAAATTTTCAAATGTACCTGAATAAATAAAATTTAATTAAATTTAAAATAATGTAATACATTTTTCATCATACAACAAATATTCACAATCTAAAAGAAACACTAAAACGTTAACTTCTTATCGCCAACGATTTGTCATTAAATATTAATTACATAGTAAATTTTCAGCATTTACGTTATTAAGTCTGGACTTTGAATTACTAAAATTTTCCAGAAAAAATCGGAGATGATTTATAAAAGGTCGATTATAGTGTAGGTATAAGGTACTTACTAACTAAAAATGGGCCGGCATTATGAAAAAAAACCAGACAACAAACTTAAAAATAAAAAATCCAGAGCGAGTTTTAAAAAAATTGTTTTTAGACACGCCTCGAAAACTAAATACTTTAAACGTTTTTTATGGTATGATAATACAAATCGCCTGCTAATACTGATTGTTACACTCGTGATCCTCTTTTTAACATGTTGCTATAATAGTACTAGTAGTGTAAAGGTAAGTGAAAATTATGTTTGTTTTCTTTAATAAATAACAGATGTTAAATTTAAAACATACCTAAAACCTAAATGAGTTCTTAGCATTCAAGATGCGGTACAATTATAGGTACTTACTCCTATAAAATACATCATTCAGCAGATTTTGACATTTAAATAAGTATTAAGTATTAAATATGTATTCATCCTCTTACAGCCCACTGGAAGAGATCTCTTTTGAGATAATTAGTGCCTTTGTACAACTTTTATTTTCTGTATAGGTAGGTACATTGTCCATGTACATAAATTGTTAAATAAATGCGATACGAAAACCTCTCAGATGGAACCTCAGCCCATGTAACTGAACAACTTTTGTTCAACAACTTTCATGAAACTAAAAAAAAATTGAATTTTCATACAAACTGATCAGCTGATCAAGTCAATTTGTATGAATATCCGAATGTTTTTTTTTGGATTTCGTGAAAGTTGTTGAACAAAAGTTGTTCAGTTACATGGGCTGAGGTACCATCTGAGAGGTTTTGCGTTCTTTCATTAACACGATGTATAAGTATAATGGTAGTAATTTGCAGGTCTATACATCGCAAAAGGAAGGAGATGATACTAGTATATACATACAATACAAGACTACTACACAGAGACAGGACACAGAGACAGAGACCAAATCAAACTCAGAAGTAATCATAAATAGAAAAAAAATATATCTTCCGAAACATTTTGATGTCGACTGCAGAATGTTCTTATGCTTTAATTACACACGTTGCCCTGTCAATGACCGGTTTCCTATATATTATCATAATCTTGATGTACTTTATAAAGGTATTGAAGACGTCACAACTTCAATCAAAGAAATCTTGAAGGCTAATAACTACTTTACTCCACATCTGGGAGGAGCCTGTATATTTCTCGTCGTCCTAGAACTTGGTTATGGAAATAGCAAGTAAGTTATTTTTATGAACACTAGGCTTGGAATCATTATTTATTACGTTTGAATGTTTGTAACTAAGTATCCCACCAAAAACATTCTGTAAAAAACTAGCCAAGTCTCGATGGTGCTGCTTGTTTATCTCTAAAAAGTAATGAAATCTAGACAAAGTCGTGCCAAGTCTGAGGTTCCTTACTGCGATTTCTTTATTATTGTAGTTAATGTTGTGTGACTTGGCCGTTGAAGGGTAGGTACACAAGGGTACAATATCAGGTGCTCCAGGACACCATTGCACCAATCTGTCGCCAGAACCGCTACCCATTGACGATGGAAAATTGCCACTAATTGGAAAACGTTGATTCAATAACCAGTTAATTGTTAGGCTACGTAAACAAAATTAACTTGTACCCACTAATGTATAAAGAATGTTCAACGGCCAAGTCACACAACATTAACTATAATAATAAAGAAATCGCATTAAGGAACCTCAGACTTGGCACGACTTTGTCTAGATTTCATTACTTTTTAGACATAAACAAGCAGCTCCATCGAGACTTGGCTAGTTTTTTACAGAATGTTTTTGGTGGGATTTCACTTCTTTTTGTAGAAACGTGGGCATAATTGGTTGGGCTCGTGTGTTTTCTACTCAGGGTCACCAGATACTTCAGATCTTCGATTATCCTAGTTTTTATAGTTTTCCCTTTAAACCCTAACTCTGTACCAAATTTTAGCTCTCTAAATTTATGGGAAATACTAGTCCTATTCTGATGATCATGAGTGAGTGAGTGAATGTCATAAATGCGAAACTTTGCTTTCGCTTAACTTCGGAACTAAATGACCTACAGACTTGAAATTTTGGATTTTAAGTATTTGATTATAGCTTACTGGATGACAAAAATTTCTGCGTTCTGGTCTTATCAAGAGGTTCTCAAATAGGGGCCTGAAAATGCGGCGAAATGGTTTCAGTAAAGGATGGTGCGGCAGTGTTAGCTTCGCGCTCGACTTGGCGGGGGCACTGCCGTGCTCCCAGATAAACTTTGTACCAAAAAGGATTGTGTTCCAAGGGGAGTAAGAGCGAGTTCGAGTTACGTCTGTCTATGGGATTGTTAGGGTTGGGCTACATATGGTCCCACTTTCCTATGCTGCTATCCTTTTCTGTCGCTCAGAACCGTTAGGTATTTGCTAGAGCGAGGAACAGAGCGGAAATGCGGCCGCATCACCGATTTCGCGGCATACCCGCTCTCTTTCTTACTTAAGGCTGGGTCTGATGTAAATTTGTGTGCGTGGAAGCGGGAGCAAAACTTAGACAGTTTTGCTCCCGCTTCCACGCACACAAATTTACTCTAACCGAAGCGAGACAGCGAGATCATGCGGGTGAAAAGATCATGGTAGGTCAATGAGGCTGGTGTTGGTTTTGAGGATTTTTTCGTTTTACAAAGAATATTTCTTCTTTTTCTTTAATTTAAGAGCTTGCTCTTGTCGGTGGAGTTAAGTGGAGATGCCTCCATTCCTCTCTTCTCTCTGCCATCTTGGACATCTAATAAGACATGACAATCTATTCAGAATAAATAAATAAATATATAGGGATAAATCACACTGATTGAGCTAGCCCCAAAGTAAGTTATACACTTGTGTATAAGAATAAATAAATAAATATATGTATAGGGACAAATCACACTGATTAAGCTAGCCCCAAAGTAAGTTTTTTAAACTTGTGTTATGGGATACTAACTAAGAATAACAGTAGAAGGAAAAATAAAAGGGAGACGAGGAAGGGGAAGACCAAGGATGAAGTTTTTCCAACAAATTAAGGAAGGGTTAGGAGTAAGGTCCTACCAAGACATAAAAAAGAATATTTAAAAGTTTTTTTTTTAAATAAGACATATTATGACTGCCTTATGTTTAATACAATTATAATCCAAAGCTACAAAGGCTAATTTATTGTATTTCTCGAATACTTTCCGTTTTAGTATAGGTAATTCTGAGGTGATTTAGAGGCAACTTCGTAATTTTTTTCTATCAAGAAAATTTTAAGCAATCGTGTTTCCGAAACATATTAAGTATAAAGTAAGTCCTGAACTTTGCTGTGTTTTTATTTCAAAGTGAGTATTTCATTAATATTGATAATATTTAAGATCGCTCTAAGAACTTTAGGGTAGTACGGGCTCTTAACACTTACGATGAAGGGCAGGTCACGTTGTAGGTTATCCATAAGCTGCGGTATGTATAAATAAATAAATATATAAGGACAAATCATACTGATAAAGCTAGCCCCAAAGTAAGTTTTTAAACTTGTGTTATGGGATATGGGGGCGTAAAGTGAAAAGGTAGAGAAAGCAGGTCTTGTCTCTGGTTGTGTCTTGTTTCTATCAAGTAGGTTCCTTAACTTACTATAAACATGAAAATCCTATTTGCAGTTCAATAGAATCATACAAAATGGTTAACGAAACAGTTTTCAACAAGTTGCCCCGTTGGAAGCGTGATGGCCGGAATCACGTACTGCTAAACTTAGGACAAAGTAGTTTAGCGCAAGGTACTGGATTTGCAATTATAGCCCAGTCTACGTTCACTCACGAACAGTTCCGGCCAGGCTTCGATGTTGTCATCCCACCAGCCCATGGACCTATAAAAGGAGAAGTGTGGAATTTATCTCAACCTATAACACCCGCTAGGAGGAAATATTTTCTAAGGTATAGTAGTATTATCACAGGTATTATCTTTAATTTTTTTTGTCGCTTTTGAGTCAATCCTTATAGCAGTAAAGTCCTTTGTGCCCAGTTTGGTGATTATGGGTAAATCCACTCTACTTTGGAAGAGGTCCATCAGTGGGTTGATATAAGCTGTTAAGAAAAAAGAAAAAGAGCAAACAATTGGTTGTTCTTAATAAAGCCAATTTCATTTTGCTCTGTCTGTTCTCCTTCATCGCGATATTTTTTGGTCTTGGTTTTGTAACGTGAAAAATCTAATTGTTATCACTTTCCGGATCTGTTGTGGGGTGTATCTATTCAGGTCGGCCATTCTTATCAAATATCCAATCTGCACCTGACGTGCTCTTCATTGTGTTTGTATGATCGATAGGTTCTTTCATTTTAGAATAGGTTTTTTTTGTGACATGCGAACTTTAGTTTTCAGGGTCAACGAAGCTCAATAATGGAACTAAACCCAAAACGCGTCTCATTAGTTGAACTTTTACAAGATATAGAATGGTCTAAAATTCATCATCTGCGTCTCAGTTTCTACTGCAAAGAGGTGGAAAGCCTATCAGAGTATTGGATAGATGACTGGGCGTTATGTCAAAGTCGCAAGTCGAGAAGGGATATACTGCGGATATCTACTTTTGTGCTCATAATAGCTTCAGCAAGTTATGCTTCGACAAATTTGTTGCAAATAAGACTGTACGAGGCTTTGGAATCAGGGGCAATTCCTGTCATACTTGGCGGCGATAGGATGAGATTGCCTTACGAAGAAGTCTTGGATTGGCGAAAAGCAGTTCTTCGTCTGCCAATGGCGCGGGTTAGCGAGCTGAAGTATGTATTGGAAAACATAGCGGATGAAGACATCCTTGCGTTCCGAAAACATGGTCGCATGTTGTGGGAGAGGTATCTTGGTTCGGTGCAAGCGAGCGTTGACACTCTATTAGCAGTAATCCGCACCCGACTGAACTTTCCACCACGACCGGCAGAGTCGACAAGCCCGTCCATATATGATTATCTAGGTTATGAAAACGAGATGAAATCTTTTGAAATGTTGGCTGAAACGACCTCAGAGGAAAAGGCTTTGTTAGATGGACCAAAAAAGCAACCAACCACATATAAGCGAAAGTTCACAGTGGAGTTACTAAATGGATATGAACTGTGGAACTTGTGGGGGGATCCCTTTGCCCTGTATCCAGAGTTGCCATGGGATCCTAAACTACCACCAGAAGCACGATACTTGAACTTGTCTGTACCTGATAAATATCATGATACTTTTAACCCGCTTGCAGGAGATACGCCAAAAGAAAATTTTACCATTGTTATTATGACATACGACAGGAAAAATATGTTGAATAATAGTATATTGAGGCTTTCTAAGCTGCCTTATGTACAGAAGGTAACGTGACTTTGTATTCGGGGTAAAGACTTACAGTATTTTTTCATTGAAAACATTTCCTACAATATGTAAGTACTACCTACGGCCTCAATTTCTCTTTTGACAGATCGTGGTAGTCTGCAACGGACCTAAGCCGTCGACTGAAGGGTGGCCCACCAATGTTCCGATAGCTTTGGTGCGAGCACCACACAATTCGCTAAACAACCGATTTCTGCCCTACGACTTGATTGAGACAGAGGCGGTGTTCAGTGTGGACGACGATGCTGTTCCTTCAAAGAAGAATGAAACTGTCTTTGCGTTCAAGTAAATTTCAAATAGAATTTAAAAAACAAAATATTTTCTACTAAGTATTTATTTTTATCTCTGTCGACGTGGTTAATATGCAAATATAGAACATTATAGTAAAAACTAACAGCCTCTGAGCTAAGCCGCAGACGGACATGCCGAAACTATAAGGGTCACTTTTGGTATCAATAGGATCGTCACTCACCGTCTGTGCCAAAACTGATAATCGTAACCCTATTTTGACTTTTTTTAGTTATATGGATGGAGACCATAAGTTGTTACCGTACCACTACTATTTAACCTATGTTATTAACACTTTTAGAGTATGGCGTGAACACAGAGACCAAATCGTGGGCTTCTACGGGCGAACCTTTGAATGGACCGAACAGAAAAATGGATTCCTGTACACTACAAGTACAAATCTTAGGTGTGTAAATATTTTGGTAGCTCACTCATCCCAATTGCAGGTTTAGAAAGGTTTTAACATACTGATAAAACATGGAAGTGAAACATGCTAAACTCGCTTTCAGCAAATACAGAACATGCTATAAAATGTAACATACTTATACCTACTTGACAAAATATATATTGTGAAACTACTTATATTGAGAGCATACACAGTACCTAGCTGCGTGGTTCCCAGTAGAGTAGAATAGGACCACTCACTCCAAGTCTTCCCGTGGATGTCGTAGAAGGCGACTTAGGAAACACAAACTAAACAAAGCTTATTCACATCTAATGAGACCTCTCCAACCCGCCTGGCCAGCGTGGAGAGTGTAGGCCAAATCCTCTAGCTACTCTGGCTAATATATGGCTCTGGTAGTACAGAGAGGGTCGAGCTCTTGCAGTGGAGACTAAAAAAGACCTGATGATCATGATCATCATACACAGTTCATCATACTAAAAATGTTTCCCCATTCCATATACACCGAATACCAAAAAAAGTAGTTTTGTTCACCATTACGTAGTAGGTTCTCATGTTTCTTGAAAAAAATTATTCAGAACCGTTACTCCGTTTAACTATAGTCGTCCGAGCATCGTCCTATATCTCTATTTATTTTTTTAGCTATTTAGGTCCCATAGTTGGGCAAGAGCCTCCCCTTTCTGTTTTCAATTACTTCTATCTTGGCTGTTTCCCTCCATTCTCTATCGAAAGCGGACAACTCGTCTCTCCATCTCATCCTAGGTCCTCCTCTCCACCTGTTTCTGTCTGTAGGAACCCATGTTGTTGTTGTGTGGGTTCATCTTTCAGGCATCGGCCAACGTAACCCACCCTGTCAATCTTTAATCTAGTAGACTTCTTATACCTTCCTATATCTCTATGTCAAACCTAATTACAATTTATCATTATTTCGTAATGCACAATGTTGCTTGACGTTTACGTACGTTTGTTATCCGCTTTGGGAACTGGATTTTGAATTAGTCTTAAATTCGGTTTCCTGCAACCTATAGCAGGAAATCCTTGAACAAGACTTATAATATAGCTGTCTACTTACGACGCAGCACCACCTCCATCTGCGAGGTGAGCATGGTTCTAACCGGCGCGGCGTTCATCCACCGCTACTACTTCTGGGCCTACTGGCGCCAGTTGCCAGATTCCGTGCGGCAGTTCGTCGACGAGCACAAGAATTGCGAAGACATCGCCATGAACTTCTTGGTCGCTTACATCACTAGAAAGCCGCCCATTAAGGTACACTACCTCAGCACATTTAAAAGCTTGGAATTTTTGAATGTTACGCGCCGATGACTGTTCGGATTGAGGTGCGCATTGCCTTTTGTTACTTACAAACGAGGAAACAGTACCTACTCCGTTTGCTTTAGTTGAAAAATAGGACGTTGGTCAAATCTTTCAAACAGCCACCCTCTCATGTTCACTTCTTGTTGTTCGAAAGTAGAAGACGATAAAAAATAAAGAATGCGCCATCTTTTCGAGGTGGAGTAGTAGATACACTTATTGCTTAGCTCCATTTATCTTTTACTAAGAATTTTCCATAAGTAGTGTTCATTCACTGTTACTATTGAGCATATTATTATTTTTATTGTTTGCTTATCGAGTTACTATGGCATAAAATGAATAGAGTATATGTATATATACAATGGGGCAAATAATAAGCTCCTTTGACCCATTGTTTATACTCTTTTTGCACCGGAGTCGATTTCGATAGGTCAGTTAGGTTAGGAACTTACTTGATAAGTTTTATGGAAAGTAAAAAAAATGTCTTCTGTAATTTCAGGTGGCATCAAAATGGGCCGAGAGTAATGACCGTAAAGTCCCTACGTACAGTAAATTATCTCGCAACAGCTCTCACTACCTTGATCGACATGAATGTATTAACTTCTTAACTAAGGTAACACGCAGCGTGAACCCCTTAAATCTAGTGTCCGGCCGAAAGTAAGATTTTGGCCGAAACAAAGTCGATCACTATCTATCAAATTTTTAAGTCGATCATTGTTCGGCGTGAACTTCGGTCGATGCTAAAACTTCCGGCGGAATCTTCTTAAATCTTTTATTAGTTTTTGGAGTATCGAATATTGCTAGTGAAGATATTTCGCGGTTTATAATAAGACAGATCGAGTTTGGTCTAATGAAATCCAGCTTGAATAAGACGCTACAATTCATCATCTCCATCCGAGTGTATTCCCGGTTGCATCCGCAACGGTAACGCTTCAGAGCCTGGGGTCCGCTACCCAACCTAGGTGATTTGACGAGGTTACTGGTTTTTACACAGAGGGACTGCGTCTGACCTCCGCAACCCAAAGGGCAGACCGGAGCCGATCAGGTCAGGTTTAAACAAACACTAGATGGCGTTCGGGACCTACACCTTCACGTGCCATCCGAAGCACGGAATCATCTTTTCGGATAATCAGGTGATTCAAGCATGTAATATCCTAACCAGACTAAAAACAACCTTTCAGAAATTGGTTGTCTGTAAAGTCGGTTTACGGACGGTAGTTTGACATGGCAACGTCAAAACCGAACTGAGCCGATCATGCCTCTCTCTCGTTCGTGCCGCGCTCTCGCTAGCGGAACGCGACAATGAGCGTAACAGGACAACGACGTCATCTTTTTCGTGCATGCAGCCCGTAGTATCGAGTTATTAGACGTTGTCACGTCAAAAGAATGCTTCCCAGTGGGATTTATACCCACGTACTCCGGATCACAAGACAAACGCCTTGACCCTACAATTAGTATCGAGTCGAAATGGTTTCACTGTAGCTCCAATTTCAAATCATCTTTGACCAGTTCTGTGCAATTAGTATTTGATGGACAATAAAGTTTAAATAAATTGTCTTTTCAGGTTATGGGCTACAATCCTTTACTAAACACACATTATCGCGTAAAGCCTTTATAAGGCGGAAGACTATCTAGCTTTTTTTTTTTATTCTATTCTATCCGCGATTATGGGAGGATACTCCGATCCCTATGCGCGGATGACACATCCTCGACAGTTAAGATGAAAACATTTTAAAACGTAGTAAGTACGTGTCCACATTGCAGTTCAAGCAATATTGAGCTATAGAAAATGACGATAACTTTTAGTGAATAAAGATTTTATCTATCTATCTATAAACCCTAATATGGTTTATGCAGGGTGACTTTTTAAACACCAGCCAAATTTTTGGAGCGAGTTCAGTCCATGATACTAAACTACTTTCTATACAAAAAGTTATTAAAAATCGATAAAAATTTTTCGTCCTCCCTTACAAAATCCGTTTGGCTGAGCGCTGATTTGCATGGGAAAGCAAATTTTTATTTTAGTTTTTCGTTAATTGTTTTAATGGAAAGTAGTTCAGTTTCATGGACTGAACCTGCTCCAAAAATTTGGCTGGTGGTTAAAAAGTCAGCCTTTATTATAATGCGATGATACTAGGACAAGAGGCGAGTTATTTTTTGAAGTAGGTAAAGATTACGAAGTAACATAGCGTGTCAATTTCAATTTATTTATTTGCTTTACAATTGTACATATATTACACTACACTACATTGTCAATTCATTAGCTAGTAGGTACAACATGAACCCTGATAGGGCATTGCAAAAGAAAACAATGGAACGGCATGCGGATTTTTATATATGCTAAATTCATGTAATTATCCAAGTATAGATTAAATTGTCTGGTAGTTTTTTAAATAAAGTCAATTTGTTTTTTAAATGTTTATTTACTTATTAAATACTCGCTACATTTATTTACAATTTGTTTCATTGTGTCCCGTCACCGGTTTCGGTATACTTAGTTTAATATTTCAGTATGTTTTTGATTGTATTGTGTCTTTTTTGGTACAAATAAAGCATTTATCTATTCTAAAAGTGTTTTTTGTTTCAGCAATTATTTTATTATTTTGATCAGTAAAAAATGTAACAAATTTCCATCCAGATTATTCATGCTCAGCATCAAGTGATAGGCTCTTTCAGCTCTTTATATTTATAAGATCGTTGTATAAGTTATGGCCTCATTACTTGTTATACTGCACATTTGTAAATACCTAATTATGTTTATTGGCTGAATAAAAATTTGTATCTCCTTTGGATTCACGGGTCTTTTCACCCCGGTCCTTAAGTTGCGTGTGGATACAGATCCAACACGTAGAGGCCCTTTGGAGAAGTTGATGTAATGTGGCGCACCCGATAAAAATGAAAGATATACCTACCATTGAACAGGTTTCGGCAGAAAAAAGATCTATTGCAACGAAATGAGAAGATTTAATGGGTTATAGAGTGGGATTAGGTGGGATTGATATTGGGCTATTGCAACTGGGACTCCGGCACATGCTATTATCATGAGTACTGACTATTTTTGTGGCAGGGGGTGGCTTGCCGCCCACTAGACGGGCCCCTCAAAGGAGCCGACGATTATGTTCTCCTTCATGACGATTTACCTTCACGGGACGTATCCCGGTCCTTTGAGGCTTGCATTAGACACAGTTCCAACATGTAGAGGCATTATGAGAGATTTGATATAGCTTTAAGCTGTAATTTTTTAGTTATCTGCCTGAATTTTAAAAAGGCACCCATTTTGTCTGGTAGATATGACGCTGAAAAAGCAAAAATCACACCTGTACTTTTGACAGTTGTTTTGCTCTGCAGTTGTGTCGACACCTTGTAACTCTACAAAGACAATTGGTAACACTCTACTACCAATGTCATGCATCATCATCATCTTCCTCGCCTTCTCCATTTAGTGTCGGTTTATGTCAACTCCCTCCTTCGATTTCAATCACAGATATATATTTTTCTTTCATTTACAATATAACTATCCCAACCTCTCCTTCATGTCGCGCTTCATACATGCCCCCACGTCTTTCTTGATCGTCTCTTCACCAATGTCTTGCAATTACAGGAAAAAAACCACTTTATAATTATTGTAATTTGTAAGGTGTTTTTGCAAGTAGTCATGCATGCACTATCACGTCTTTATCCCTAATGGGGCAGACATAGCATTTCAGGTCTTGCGGCTCTAATACTAAACAGACAAATCCCAAGACTCTTTTGAGTCTTGGGATTTGTCTGTCTCGCGTCATCACGTTAAAAGTGACTTTTGTCACTTTTAACGTGATGACGCCATAAGGTGGAAAAAGGAATCAGAATATTATTCTAAAATTTTATTGCTCCTTTTCCAGTTTTTTGTAGGCTCGTCTGGTTTTATAGCACTTTCTATCGATTTTACACGATAAGTAATCATGCGTTTTCATATTTGAATGCTTAAAGGGACATAAAACAGCCTTTTCTAAACGTAAAAAATAGTAATTTGAACGCCATTTTGATAAACTTTCAGCGAATTTATGTACCTATTAGTAAAAGTATTAAATTTTTCTTCGTTAAGTGATGATCGAATCTGTGCAATTTAATGTTGATAGTTTTAAGAAAACACTGTAGATGGTATCTTTATGGTAGCATTAGCCAAGCCAGCAGCTAGAATTTGTCTAATTGCCGTCAAGATATCTAAAATCCCTTTTACGACATCTGATTTCTATTTGGGTACTACCTAATTAAAAATGGGACGGCACTATGAAACAAAATCGGATAACAAACAGCCACCAAATAATGGAAAATCCAGAGGAACTCTTAGAAGAAGTATTGTTACACAGAACTCGAAAATTATATGGTATGATAGTACTTTGTGTCGCCTGTTAATACTGATTGTTATACTTGGAGTCATCTTTTTAACATATTTCTATGATAGTATTGGCGGTTCTAAGGTAAGTGAAGATTCTGTTTGTTTTCTTTAATAAAAAAAACAGTGGCATTCCGGGAGTGCCGACAGAAGTAAAAACTTAGAAAGGAAATTTTCCCATCTCAAAAAATGCCCAACGGGTCTAAAGAAGTTTTAGAAAATAAAAATGCTAATCATCATCTGGGTGTGAGGTCAAGTCAGAGAAGAATGCGATATTTGACAACACCCCTTTCCTCACGGTTGACGTAAAAGGCTGTGTGGCTTCCTGCCTACAAAAAAACCACTCCACCTCTTCCTGTGGATATAGTAAGAGGTGAATAAAGGACTAAGCATAAACATCTCGTTCTACAATTTTATTCCCAAGGAGTTGACGTCGGGCGGCGGCTAGTTGTAAAACTTTTCGCATAAATGCATTCCCAAGAAGGGTTGACGTCAGGCAGGTTGCTGGTCGAAAAACTATAGCCAAATCGTTTAACACTTCGCCTGCTGAAAACGCACTGTATGTGTTTTTTTTTCATTCTTCGCAAAACACACACGGTGCATTTTTCAGCAGGCGAAGTGTTAAACTCTTCCGGATATTTCTTCTCCACTTCGCAAGGTCTTAGGTATCCTTGGATGACCAATGACATGCATATTATATTTGTAGAAGAAAAAGCTAGAAAACGCACCCCGGGCTCCGAAGGAGCACAGCTGAGGATGCGACCGGGAACACGCTAAGATGAAGGAAAGTTTGCCTTAAAAGGCTACTAAAAGAATATAGATAACGTAATAAAGAACGAACAGTGCCAGCGTTCTTTGGTTACAGAGAGTTTATTTTATACCGTCTATTGCGATCAAATCATCAACCCGTCTGCCCAGCGAAGTGATTATGGGCAAATCTTCTTTTATTGGGAGATGTATGTCCAGCAGTAGTTTGATATAGACTGTAAAAATAGCATTTAAGATGGAATACAATAATACTCACTTAAATCAAATTTCGAAGGACAATTTAATACCTAACATTTTACCTAACAACAACCAGATTTTATTTAATGAATGGTAATCATTTGCAGGACTACAAAATGCAGGAGAAAAATAATATCAACATGCAATATAAGACTACACCTAATACGACAAATCAGGCCAAATCAGCCTCAAAAATAATACCAAATAATAAAGAAATCGAATCTCAGAAACCTTTGTCTAGTATAAAAAGTCGTAGAGACAAACTTTCGGAGGAACGAATGAAGTCATCCACAAAAATGACGTTAAGTAATGTCCCCGTGTTTCGTCCCACTTCTGATGTTGACTGCAGAATGTTCTTATGCTTTAATTACACACGTTGCTCCCTCACTGGCGGGTTTCCTATATATGTTTATGATCTTGATGTATTTTATAACGGTATTGAAGGTGTCACAGCTCCAATCAAAGAAATGTTGAGCGCTAATAACTACATTACTGAAAACCCGACAGAAGCCTGTATATTTCTCGTTATTACAGAACTTCCTTATTGGGAAAATAATAAGTAAGTAATTTTATTTCAACACTTATATTATAATTAATTGAACGAGCTAGCGCGAAACGCGTCTGTTTTTAGCGTGGGCAAAAATTCGTTTGTATTTCTGTCTGCCTGTTCGTATGTCTATCTTGCGGTTTTCTACAGGTCGCATTTCTCAACCGATTCTGGCGAATTCTTCTGAAAAGGTTCAATAATAATATTGTATATTTTGTGGGATTCACTTTTAAAAATTTTCAAAATGGCGGAGCCAAGGGGCTGAAAACGTAAAAAAAAAAAGAATAAGTAGGTCTATAGCCGACAGTGCCACTATAGTTTGTTACATTTTGGTAAGAATATACCACGACAGAAAACCTTAACAAATTCGCTCGAGCATCGACTATTTACTTAAGTGTATGTAGTGATCTCTCGTGTCGTGAGAGTCGTGACGCATATTTTCTGCAGGACTCTGGTGTTATTGGTTTTTAGTGGAAGCGTGTTATTGGTGGGAATACTATGGCGAATGTCAAGGCCTAATATAAAGCAATTTTATTATGGGAGAAAAGAAAACGGCTCCATCTTACACACTCATTTCTTTATTGGGTATTTATAAGTAGGAAACCTTAGTTACAATAGTGATCTGATGTGACACAACAATAGGGAGGAGAATACTTAATAATACTCAACAAAGCTCAGCTCGGAGCTACATATAACTACCTATACGTTAACTGAGCTGAGCTTAACCTATTATTGAAATTCGCGTAAATATCTGTCCAGTGGTTTTGAAGATTAGATTAGATTAGAAAATTTACTAAATTACATTACATACTTACACGCTGTTTCTACTGTATTTTTTTTGGGACAAATCACACTGATTAAACTAGCCCCAAAGTAAGTTCTTTAAACTTGTGGTATGGGATACTATATTTTATGATAAATACATATATAGATAAACATCCAAGACCCAGGAAAATTTGAAAAAGGCCATTTTCCAACTTACCCTGGCTGGGGATCGAACCCAGAACCTCCGGATTAGCGGTCTAGCGTATTAACCATTACGCCACGGAGGTCGTCAATTATATGTACTGATAAAAATACTTATTTTCAGGTCAATAGAATCATACAAAATGGTAAATGAAATACTTATCAACACGTTGCCCTATTGGGGGCATGATGGCCTGAATCACGTACTGTTAAACTTAGGACAGAGTAGTTTAGCGACAGGTACTGGATTTGCAATTATAGCCCAGTCCACGTTCACTCACGAACAGTTCCGGCCAGGCTTCGATGTCGTCATCCCACCAGCCCATGGTCCTATAAAGAGTGAAGTATGGAATAAATCGCCACCTATAACACCTGCTGCGAGAAAACATGTTCTAAGGTCTTTTTATCTTTTTGTACCTTTTGAGACAAATGTAGTAGTCAAAGTCCTGTGCGCTAAGACTATGCCATCTACTGCAAACACCAACATGCCCAGCGTGGCGTTAATGGGTAAATCCCGTCTTCATCGGGAGAGAGAGGTCTTTTTCCAGCAGTGGACTGATATTGGCTGTTAATAAAGCAGAAGAGCAGCAATCTTCAGTCTCAGTTCAGTCTTTTGAAGATGTTTCAAGTAATAAGATCAAGGTATAAGACAAGACTAAGTGTCTTCGATTTTATGCATCTTTGATCTTTGTAACGTGGAGATAAAAATGTATCTGTCAGATGTATATATAAACACTTTCTGGATCTGTTGTGGGGTCTATCCGATATACACCTAACGTGCTCTTGGTTTTGTATGTGTGATCGTCAGGTACTCCTGTTCTAGAATAGTTTTAATAAAGTTTGTGCTTTAGTTTTCAGGGATCAGTAATGGGACCGGAACCAGAAGGCGACTATTTGGTAAAATTTTTACAAGATTTAAGGTGGTCTAAAAATCGTGATCTTCGCCTCCGTTTCAAATGCAAAAAGGTAGAAAGACTATCAGAGTCTAGGATAGATGACTGGGCGTTATGTAAAAGTCGCAGGAAGAGGAGGGCTAAGCTGCGGTTATCTACTTTTGCGCTCATAATAGCTCCAGGAACTTACGTTTACGCTTCGACATACTTGTTGCAAACAAGACTGTACGAGGCTTTGGAATCAGGGGCTATTCCTGTCATACTTGGCGGTGATAAGATTCGTTTGCCTTACGAAGAGGTCTTAGACTGGCGAAAAGCTGTCATTCGTCTGCCAATAGCGCGGGTTAGCGAGCTGAAGTTCCTTTTGAAAAACATGGCTGATAAAGACATCCTTGCTTTCCGAAAACATGGTCGCATGTTGTGGGAGAGATATCTTGGTTCGATGCAAGCGAACATTGACACTCTATTAGCAGTTATCCGCACACGACAGAACATTCCCCCGCGACCGGCAGAATCAACAATCCCGACCTTATATGATTTTCTAGGTTATAAAAAAGAGGAGATGAAACCTTCTGAAATGTTGCCTGAAACGAAACCAGAGGAAATTGCTGCATTAAATGTAGCAAAAAAGCAATTAACCACATATAAGCGAACCTTTACGGTGGGGTTACTAAATGGATATGAATTGTGGAACTCGTGGGGGGATCCCTTTGCCCTGTATACAGAGTTGCCATGGGATCCTATAGTACCGCCAGAAGCGCGATACTTGAACTCATCTGTATCTGAGCACTATCATGGTACTTGCAGCCCGCTTGCAGGAGATCGGCCCAAAGAAAAATTTACCGTAGTTATTCTGACATATGACAGAAAAGATATGTTAAATAATAGCATATCAATGCTTTCTAAACTGCCTTACCTACAGAAGGTAACGTGATTTTGTATTTGGGGTGAAAACTAAAATTCAGTTTGTTTTACTGATGGAAAGAATTTCTTACAATAGGTAACTCGTCCTCAATTTCACTTTTGGCAGATCGTAGTTGTCTGCAACGGGCCCCAGCCGTCAACTGAGGGGTGGCCCACCAATGTCCCGATAGCCTTGGTGCGAGCACCAGACAATTCGCTAAACAACCGTTTTCTGCCCTACGACCTGATTGAGACAGAGGCGGTGTTTAGTGTTGACGACGATGCTGTTCCTCCAATGACGAATGAAACTGTTTTTGCGTTCAAGTAAGATTTCGAATAGAAATTATCAACCAAAATATTTAAATTTTTTGAGCTAAGCCGCAGATGGACATGCCGAAACTATAAGGGTTCCTTGTCTGGATTTTGGAATCAAAAAGATCGTCACTCACCGTCTGTGCCAAAACTGATAATCATAACCCTATTTTGACGTTTGCTATATGGATGGAGACTATAAGTGGTTGCCGTTCCTTTACAATACGTTATTTATGTGCCAAATTGTACGAAACTATGTTTTTAACTTTTTTTAGAGTATGGCGTGAACACCGAGACCAAATCGTGGGCTTCTACGGGCGAACCTTTGAATGGAATACTGAACGTAAAAACGGATTCCTGTACACTACAAATCCTAATAAGTAAGGTTTATGTCAATATATTGGCGGATCAGGTACTTAAATAAATAAATAAATTAAATCTTTTTATTTCGACAACAAGGTAAGTACATATTACATTTGTATTTATGTGTTAGTTCCAGAAATAGAACTGCAACTCGTGTTAGTACAGACGGTAAATCATTTGATTAACCGTCCGGTATCGGTCCGGTAACAGGTATCTATGACGACCTCCGTGGTGTAATGGTCAACACGCTAGTCCGCCAATCTGGAGGTTCTGGGTCCGATCCCCAGCCAGGGCAAGTAGGAAAATGGCCTTTTTCAAATTGTCCTGGGTCTTGGGTGTTTATCTATATATGTATTTATTATAAAATATAGTATCGTTGAGTTAGTATCACATAACACATGTTTAAAACTTACTCTGGGGCTAGCTCTATCAGTGTCATTTGTCCTTATATATTTTTTATTTATCATCACATACAGATTCTATACTACGCTAAATTCATAATGGGTAGCTACTCACTTGTATTCCAAAAGTCGACCTTATTTCGTTACTAATAAAGTGCTTGTTTCTTAAATATTTATTTATTTATCTGTGCCACCTCACGGAGTGCCCGACGCGCGCGGTGGCACAGGTATCTGATTAACCGTCTGTACTCTGTGATTCACAAGTCTTTGTTTAAAGTATGTGAATAATTGCGTAGTGATTTACATAATCAAACCTATTTGCAAAAGTTATTATTTTTGATGCTATTGGCACTGGCTCGGAGCCTGCCCGCCAGAGATATGCACCGCTTGCGCATGGTTGCAGAAGAAGCCCACGCGCGCTTCAGCAAACGTTCCTGATGCGCTGCATCGTCGAAACAGACCCGTCAGCCCCTAAATACGTTATTGTACTGTTCCCACACAGCATTAAACTGTTTTTGTGTTTAATGTATCCATAGGCTGCTTGTTAGAAAGATGTACAGTAGGCACGGACAAAGGTTATTTTAACTTATCTTGTGCAGCGAGCGAATCTACTAGCTAGTACGCACAGACAGTGCCCTGCAGGTCAGGAGTTACCCAATACCCCAGAAATTTTGAATTCTCTACTCCTCGCAATGGTGGGTGGACTCACAATTTAATGTTATGGGTGGAACACTATCAGGATATTTTGTTCCTGCATGAAAGACCATGCATTCTCACGCATATATCCAACAATTTTTCGAGGCCACAAACAGAGGCACTCAGTGGTACCATATCGTTTGCGAATCTCATGTTATTAAGACACATCATCAATGTGACATCCACTATAGTACTACTGAGCTGTATCAGTGTATTCACATATAGTTTGAACAGTCTAGATAATTAAGGTGGAGTAGTCAGTATTGAAGGATGTTAACTAGTTCAAAAAGAGCCTTGATATTCTTAAATTTCTGCCACAAGATGTCATAACTCACCATGTCAAATGCACTAGATCCAAAAAGCAGCCAAATATTGGGGTATGGCTCAGTGGATAAACCTGCAAATTGGTTATTATGTTACTTACGTAGCTATCCGTTGTACGAGTATGTCAAGCACTTTGCTTACTTATGCCAATGGGCACTGTTAATTTTTTTTGGAAAACGTTATTTTGAAATCCGTTTTGAGATACAGAGTTAATGAACAGATGTGGGTCATTTTTTTGCTAAAATAATCAACGGTTTTGGTTATTTCTACAAACAAACTTTTGACCTTTGTTTGACCTTACTCCGCGGTTGTATCGGTTTATGCTCTGAGTCCTTTAATTAAAAAATACGAGTCGTCTTATGGTATTTACCCGTCACTGACAATAACGTCAAATGTCACCGTTTCAGCCAATCATAACCAAGAAAAGAATTTTCCGCCAATCATGAGCAACTGGAGTGCTATTTTTCATTCAGGGACTCACATTACGAATGATTTGCGCGAGTGTTTCCAAACGGGCGCATTTTTGAATTGATCGTATGCGAAGGATTTGCAACGAGTGGTCTTGACCACTCGTAATTTTGACATTTGTAGCGTACAAATGTCAAAGAAACGTTCCATGAAGTATCAGTTCCGTTTTACGCTGCTTTTTTTATTTTTGTTGAAATGTTTAGAAATCCATTGACAAATTTCTGATATTTTCTGCGTAACACAATATTACTTATCACTCACACGATGGTTTTAAAAATACGATGCAATGCGTCGGAACGCGAGTAGAGAGTTGGAAAACTACACGTTTTGTGTTTCGCTGAGTCCTTAAATGAAAAATAGCACTCCTGAATTCACTGAATGACACTGACACTGACAAAGACTATTATGACACTAGCGTGGTTTTTATTTAAATATGTATTTGGCTTGGCCGTTTGTTTTGTTAAGACACGACTTTGTCTTTGACATGATTTTTATAATAATTTATAAAAATATAACTAAGCCGTAATATGACAAAATATTCAAATTTGTTTCTTGAAATACGCTATATTTTTTAATTATAAAAATAAAAAGTAGGGTTTAAAAAAAATTAACAATCCCAATTGCAAATGGTCTAACATTGAAGACTGCTGAAGACCGAGCAAAGTGGAGAAGAAAGAATTGGAAAGCGGACTTTTAACCCGTCAAGCACCTCACAAAAAGGACATACCGCGAAGACGCATGAAAAAATTTTTGGTTTGGAAATAACCCAGTAATGAAACTTGGAAAAAGCTCCACTTTAAGTAAATATAGAACATAAAAAACGTAACATGTGTGATACTTCTTACATTGATAGCGTATTTAGTCCATCATACTAAAAATCTTTCCCCATAATGATGAATTTCGGTTTTCAGGACCGTTACTCCATAAAATAACACGATAGCAACGATTGTCCACCGATAGTCCAATTTCTATGTCAAACCGAAATAGCCTTCGATTATTTCGTAACGCTCAATGTTGCTTGACACTGAAACGCGGTGTTTTCAATTAAAGGTTCAGTATTACGGACTGGATTTTGTAATAGTCTAAAATTCGGTTTCCTGCAACCTAGAAGGAAAACCGTGGGAAGACCTAACCTAGAAGGAAAACCGTGGGAAGACCTATGTCTGTTTAGGTATAGAGTTCCCGCGGCTGAAATCATAAATGTAATTTGCAATGTTACGACGCAGAAGCAATGCCTGCGAGGTGACCATGATGC
Source organism: Acrobasis repandana (assembly GCA_963576875.1). Lineage (NCBI taxonomy): Eukaryota > Metazoa > Arthropoda > Insecta > Lepidoptera > Pyralidae > Acrobasis > Acrobasis repandana. Next base: position 17,836,968 of record OY756227.1, read on the forward strand.
TGACGGGCGCAGCGTTCATCCACCGCTACTACTTCTGGGCGTACTGGCGCCAATTGCCAGATTCCGTGCGGCAGTTCGTCGACGAGCACAAGAATTGCGAAGACATCGCCATGAACTTCTTGGTCGCGCATATCACTCGAAAACCGCCCATTAAGGTACCTAACCCACCATCAAAATTTTTAAAGCTTTTTATTTAACTATCTTGTCGTTGGCAGCCGTGTGGTTTCCGGCAGAGTACAATAGAACCACTCCAAGTCTTCCCGTGGATGTCATAGAAGGCGACTTAGGAAACACAAGCTAAACAAAGCTTATAAATATCAATGAGACCTCTCTAACCCGTCTGGCCAGCGTGGAGAGTGTAGGCCAAATCCTCTGGCTGCTCTGTTCAAGTATGGCTCTAGTAGTTCATAGAGGATCGTGATCCTGCAGTGGAGATTAAAAAAAGGACCTGTTGATGACGATGATCATCATTGTTGGTAGCGCTCGGTGTTGCTTGGCACTGCAATGCAACACAGGCCAAGAATATATACACTACGCGAAAAGAAAAGGCACTTAAGCATGTATGCACGTAAAATCGCTTGCGTGTGTGGGTGGCTGGATGTGCGAGGAGGCCTTGAGAGGCGCGCGGGGCGTGAAACGAGCTATCGCTGATTACTTTGGCCGAGGGCTGGTACCTAGTTCGCGTCTCTCTCACGCACCGAACGCTACTCAATTTCGGTTCGGTATCAACCCTAGCGTTACGAGCTCCGAGCTCGAGGTCACCGGCGATCGAACTCTCACCTACAGGGAGTGTCGCCGCTGTGACGCAGGTACGTACTCGTAGGTATGTCGTGTCGGTTTTTGGATTAAGATTCTGTACCTACTCGGTTTGCTTTGGTTGAAAAGTTTGACGCGGGTCAAATCTTTCAAGCAGTCACCTTCTAAACTTCTTGTTATTCGAAAGTGCAAGACGGAAAGTAGTGGAAAATGTTTAACACGCGCCAACTTTTCGTGGTCAAGTAACTAGTACAATTACCTACACTTATTGCTTAATGTGGAGAGTATGGGGGTTTGAACTCTTATGTATTCTATGGTATGGGGATGTGGGCCGTTAAATGTTGTCCATTTATTTATTACTTACTATTTTCTTTACTAACTATACTCCATTTGGTTAGGTATTTTAATAAATGTTAACAATCTTGACATGTCTTTTTATTAAAATATACTTACACTTTATAAATCAATACTTTGCAAATTGTAATGTGTAAAGATATTAAGGTGACGTGGGTTCACAATTTGCAATACTGTGCGTGTTTTTGAAAAATCACTGTTATTAAACTACTACAGTTTATTCCACAAAAAATTTACATAAAAATCTTAAGGATTTTCTACAGACACCCACAATAGCCAAAACACGATTAAGCATTTTTGGCTTGATAGAAAACAATCACGAACATACCTCTAATTTGCCTTTTGCCTTTATAATACATATTACTTTTAAAGTGAAAACTTCTTAAGCGGCGTTGTGCACTTTTTTTGTAATGGGTAAAAAATGTTAAACTCGCGTTAGGACACGTGTCCTGATCGAAAATTCGTAAGATGGAGTGGAGTTGGCACAAAGGGCCTAAGCGCCTTTGGGGTTTATGGCTCTTACGACCATTTTGTGTTTGTAGTGACAATAAAATAACAAAGGAATTTTATTTTCTATTATGACATACAATAGACGGATATTTTCACTAGCATTGTCAAAAGATGAATAGTCCAGTTTTTTTATAAAGAGATCAGAACGACTTGAGCGTCTAGAGTTCGAATACCACCGGAAGGTTTTCACTTTTTAGTTCAATGAACTTATTTTTATTTTACGACCGGTATTTTGAAGTGAAATCTTCTTTAGCGGCGTTGTGCACTTTTTTTGTAATGGGTAAAAAATGTTAAACTCGTGTCAGGACACGTGTCCTGATCGAAAATTCGTAAGACGGATAGTAGACAAGTCTTAATAGTAGACAGCCGGCGCGGCGTAGGAGAGGAAGTATCCCCCTCTCTTTCTACGGCGCGGCGAAAATGTATGCCTGCGCCTGCTGTTTCGTTTAGCTAAGAGATAAACTTTTTAATGTCATTAAAAGCAATTCGTGCAAAATTATTCCCTAACCATTCCAAAATATCAAAAATGCACAACGTTAATATTCAAGTTTTCTCTTCTGCCGGCATTCCCGGAGTCCAACCCGTCGTTTTTTTATACAATCACTTTTTAATATGAAAATTATACCAAAAAATGTATTATCTAAATATCTATCCGTTTTGGCTACAAAATTTTAAATAAAACACTGCGAAATATCGTCGAGCACGGCTTCGGGCCTTTCTTCTCTTTCGACGAATATTTCACAGTGTTTCATTTATATTTATATTATTTATATTGAAAAGAGTAAAAGGTATTTCAATAAAAAGACATGTCAAGATTGTTAACATTTATTTAAATACTACCAAACTACTTAAATGGAGTAAAGTGTTCATCCACAGTTACTTTACTATTGAGTCTCCTCTAAGGATCCGAGAGAAGGGATAAAGTCTATGCTTTTCTGAAGGCGGGTCAAAGGAGCCTAATTTGCCCTGGTATCAGATGTGATGCAACTGCCTCCGCTCCGTGTGCCAGTGGTAAGGCGTTTGCCTTGTGATCCGAAGGTCATGGGTTCAAATCCCGCTGGGAAGCATACCTACTTCGTGAAAAGTTGTTTCCAGTCTGGTTAGGATATTGCAGGCTTGAATCACCTGACTATCCGAAAAGAAAGATGTCTCCGTGCTTTGGAAGGCACACAAAGCTGTGGGTCCTGAACGTTTTTTATCGTTTGTTTAAACCTGTCCTAGAATTGTTTTTGGTCTACCTCTACCTACCACCTAGGTTAGGTAGCGGACCCCGGGCTCTGAAGCGTTACCGCTGAGGATGCAACCGAAATATGCTCGGATGATGATGATCAGATATAATGCAACTCAGAGTCAATGCTCTGGGTAGTAAGGTACCTCATAAGTTTTAAGGAAAGTTAATAAGTAATGTTATCTTTTGTAATTTCAGGTGGCATCAAAATGGGCTGACAGTAATGACCGTATAGTCCAAACATACAGTAAATTATCTCGCAAACACTCTCACTACCTTGATCGACATAAATGTATAAACTTCTTTACTAAGGTAACACGCAGCGTGAACATACTAAATCTATATTTAAAGCGATCAATGTTCGGTTTCCTACTCGTACCCAAAGAGCAACAAGTTTATTTGCTAGGCAAATTAAAAAAAAACCCCGACTGTCAAGTACGCCATCTAGTGATGTGAACCGGAACTCTTGATACGGACATCAAGTCACGCTACATGCGCGCTACGGATAGCGCCATCTATATATTTGCTAGACAAAGCCCTGATTTTCAAGCTTTTATCCTCAATAATTTTTAAACGGTTAGACCGATTTTCATCAAACATTTCTTAAAACCACCGCAAGGAAACTTGCTATCACGTACAAAAAACCGCACCAAAATCAGTCCATCCGTTCGCGGATGGACTGAGCGCTACGATGCCACAGACAGAGAGATAGACTGACATTCAGGCGACGACAGGCGTCAAACTTATAACACCCCTTTTTTGTCGGGGGTTAAACGGTACCTTCTTATAATCTAGTTAAAATAACTTTTGTTTCTTTCCCTCTTATCGGCATTTACTGTTGCTAGAATTAGACTTGCTTTGCTAAACGTCAAAAGTAAAATACGACCTAATTTAAAGTTAGTATTAAAGTTAGATAAGATATAAGATGAGACAGGTTGACTTTTGTCATATGAAGTCCAGCTTAAAGGTATTAAAATGTCTTTTCAGGTAATGGGCTACAATCCTCTACTTAGCACACATTATCGCGTGAAGTCTTTTTAAAGCGCGAAGTAAGTCAATGGCGTAGATACTCTGCTCCATACGCGCAGATGACACATCTTCTATAGATAAAGCGCACTATGCTATTACCTACCTACTTTATACTACTTTATTTTGACGGTTCAGAGTTCAGATTTTTGATTTGACTTTAATTTACGACCAGTCGCCTGCCTGACATCAACTCTCTTGGAAATGCTATTGCAGCATGAGGTTTTAGTTTTACTAAAAATGCTTTTTTTCTGACTTACGAAATTCGGCAAGTTATGTTGAAAACAAGTCCATGCCGCCTCCGCTGTTAGAACTAAGAAATGTTGATTTGATGTCGTAAAGGATTATATGCGTGCCTATGGAAACATGCTGTACCATACCAAGGATCCTCAAGGCCATTATGCGAAGTGGAGAAGAAAAAGCCGAAAAGCGGACACCAGGCTACACAGCAATACCTACAGCTGAGGATTCAACTGGGAATTCGCTGACATGAAAGAGTTTGGCGAGATGCGTCACTGCAGAACGCTTACGCATTCAAATCATTACCTACAGCGAGTAAGCTAAAATGCATCAGACTGACAGATTTTGAACTATCGCAGCCATTATGTCTGGTGTGGCGCTAGGAAATCAAAAATCACACCCGAAATTTTAGCTCGGAACGTTCTGCAGTTGTGGTGACACCTTTACTGTAACTCCAAACATAAAAACGGTAACGAAACAATCTATTACGAATGTCGAGATAGAAAAAAACAACACGGTACTTATAATTATTGTAATTTGTAAGGTTTTTTCAAGTAGTCATGTGTTTGTATTTTTATGACTTAAAACTGGCTTTGATCGTCTACTTTATATTGTTCTTGACTGTAAACATAAGATGTTCTTTATATTTAATATGTTGAATGTCAAAATAATAAAATTATTTATCATTAGTACCTATTGGTTTATTTATCACAACTGACACGCAAGTTCATACAGAGGCTGTGTCTATCTTGATCCATGGCACAGTTATGAGTGACACTTCCTAAAGTCAGAGTAACATATATACCTACTACTACTACAAACGAAACAATATATCTGTACACACGTTAATGTGTGAGTTTTAGACTCAGGGTCGCACCGCAGAATTAATTCAATACTTACCTACTAACGAGTTCGACATGATCATGATCATCATACCGGGAGATTTGCGAACAATGTGACGTAAAAAATATTCTGTTTTATATGTAATAACGTGATATTGTATTGTTGCTTTGCTCACCTGTGTCACTCGGAAATCTATGAAATTACGTTTTTTATTGTATCCGGTGGATAAACAATTATTATAGTTGTTGTATTAGCATAGATACTATTGGTTGACAATTCTCAAGACACGTCGCGAATTGCGTGCGGCTAGCAACTAACCCTGTTTAAGAGCGCATTAAGGGGCACATAGAACGGGGGAGAGGTGCGGGAATGCCAAATAGCGGGAGACGCTGTGAGATTCCATTCTATTTGTACTCTTACGTATTCCAAGTGACAATGGTCTGTGGCCACAGAGTTCATTTAAGTATTAACATACAGAACAGAAACTCGCAGCGTCCCCGCAATATGGCGTCCCACACTGAAACTCACACATTGACGTGCGCACAGGTTTGCACGGATGTGTTGTTTCGTTTGAAGTAGTAGTAGACCTAAATTTTACTCCGCTTGTATGAAGCGCCATACCTGTGGTATGGCACTCACACGGCGCACTTAGCATAAACAAGTCCGACTTAAATAATTAAAATCTGAATCTACATGTACTTACATAAACTCCCATAAGTATTTATAAAACTATTTTTATTTATTATTATTGTTTTGTGAGGTGCATTGCTGTTGAAGTTGCTTAAATAGGTAGTTATATTTATAGAGTTTTGATTTAATCATAATTTTGTATTAAATTGTAATTTTCGTGTAGTTATGTGCATGTGTATTTAGTGTGTAAAAATTTGTGTTGCGAGTTGGATGTGCGTATAAACCTCGATTGGTTTTTGCTCATCCCATTTCGATGTAAATAATTATTTTTATAAATAAATAAAAAAAAAAAATTGTTTGGTTAGGTATCCAATTTGTAGAAGTACTCTAACTTAACAAAAGTTATTATTTTTGTTAGATCTTCACAATCTTGAAGAAACTCCAAACCAATAACTTCTTATCGCCAACGATTTGTCATTAAATATTAATTAACGTAATAAAGTTTCACCTTCAGTTATTAAGTCTGGACTATGAGTTACCATCATACCTATTTTGTATTAAATATACCATAATTGCTTGATATTGCAGATACTTACAAACTAATGATGGGATGGCACTATGAAAAAAAATCGTATTACAAACTGCCACCAACAAATAAAAAATCCAGAGAGTGTGTAACAAGATCTAATTTCAAGCAGAATTCAAAAAATACATACTTTGAACGTCTTATGTGGTATAATAATAGTCGCCTGTTAATACCGATTATTATACTTGGGATCATTCTTTTAACATATCGCTATAATAGTATGGGTCCTAGGAGATTCGTAAGTAATGATTGTTTGTTTCTAGTAATAAAATGTACTTAGGTATTAAAATTAAAAATTTGAATCGCCACCTGAGTGTGAGATCACGGCAGAGCAGAATACGAGCAGGGGGAGTGAACAATACCTAGGTCACTTCGCTTTTTTTTCTCCCACGGTGTACGTCGTACCTAAAAAGCAACTTTGAGAGATGGTAACAGGGAACGATCAAGAGCTTCCTTTGTTTGCAAAGCGTTTATACCATCTACTGCTCATATCATCAACCAGAGTACTTAATAGTTATTTGCAATTCTCGTTTTATTGGGAGACACAATTAATCCAGCAGCAGACTGATGTAGACTGGAAGTTAGCAGTCAAGATGGAAGATTTTGTAATTTTATTAAATAATGAACATGACTGCTAATCAATAATTATTTACAGGACTACACGCAGGAGGAAAATGATATCTACATACAATATAAGACTATACCTCATACAACAAAACAGGCCAAATCAGTCTCAAGAAAAATAATAAAAATAATTCCAAATAATAAAAAAATCAAATCTCAGAAACCTTTGTCTAGTGTAAAAAAAACTAGAGACAAACTCTCGGAAGCGCCCGTTATAGTGCGCTCTCGAGTTTCTTCCGAGAAACTAATGAAATCATCCACAAAAGTGACAGCAAGTAATGTGTTTCGCCCCACTTCTGATGTCGACTGCAGAATGTTCTTATGCTTTAATTACACACGTTGCCCTCTCAGTGGCGGGTTCCCTATATATGTATATGATCTTGATGTACTTTATAATGGTATTGAAGGCGTAACAGCTCCAATCAAAGATATGTTGCGCGATAATAACTATATTACTCCAAAACCGGCAGACGCCTGTATATTTCTCGTCATCACAGAACTTCCTTATTGGAAAAATAATAAGTGAGTTATTTTTTTCAACATGCACAGAATCGAGCGAGTGCAAAGGGTGAGCGAAGCGCCTGCGTCTCATCTTGGGCAAAAAATCGTCTTACTCTGTCCGGCGGTTCTCCTCTACGTGTCTCATATTTCTTACCCGGTTCTCGTAAAATTTTGAGAGCAGTTTCGAAATTTACATAGATTTCTTTTGTGAATTCAGTTATTAGAAATTTTTCAAAATAGCGGAGCCATGGGTGTTGAAAATGTGAAATACTTAGATAGCTGTATCCTAAGAGGTCTACAGCTCCACGAGTACTACTGTACACTAGATTAGAAAAACTTTCTAGTGAAGAAGATCTTATCTCAAGGAGAGAAAGCACGAGTAGGTACGAGCGACGTCTGTCTCTATGGTATTGTTACGATAGGGACAGGCCACGATGTCGTCAGTTGTCCACACGCTACGGTATACATGCTGGTTGATGCGTAATTAGAGACAAATTATTTAGCTTTATTCAACTAAAATTGTACATAGTATAATAAATATAATTGACACCAATAGAATATGACAATAGGGGTAAACATCCCATGGCAACGTTCCATAGATACACATCATTCACCCCCTCTTAGGATGTCTGGTAATCCTTCAGGTAGGCAGGTAGATGTCTGATGCGCGTCGAGCGCCGAACGTCAGGTTGGGGTGTGCCTGTTGACCGTGGCTCCTCTGTCGTTGTTTCCCCAGGGTCGTTCACAGGTTTAGATGGTTCCTCGACCTCAGTCTCAGACACATATTCGTCATCCGAGGGAATTGGTGCCAGATGTCTATTTGAAATTGTGCCTTCTCTTCCATCAGGATATCTAATATATGAATAAGTCGGGTTACTTTGCACGAGGTGTCCTTCTTCCACTAAAGGATCATATTTGGATTGGCGCACACTTCTTTTTATTAGAATGGGTCCTGGAGTAGTCAGCCAAGCAGGTAAAGATACTCCATTTGGACTCCTTCGAGGGTGGCCGAACATCCTTTCATGAGGAGTAGCGTTGGTGGATGTACACAGCAACGACCGTATTGAATGTAAGCTTATAGATAGAACTTTTTCCCAGTCTGCTATCTCCAAACTCCTGGATTTCAGACTTAATTGGATCGTTCTCCACAAGGTAAAGTTAAGGCGTTCAACTTGTCCGTTGCCTTCAGGATTGTAAGGAGTGGTCCGGCTACAAGCTATTCCGAGAGACACGAGATATTGGGTAAGTTCTTGTGACAAAAACGACGTCCCTCTGTCCGAGTGAATATACATAGGTGTTCCAAATATATAAAATATTTCATTCAAGCAGTGGATAACTGTTCTTGACGTCATGTTTTTGCATGCAAAAGCAAAAGGGAAGCGACTATATTCGTCAATGACCGTCAGTATATATTTATTTTGCGACTTTGACGGGAGTGGTCCTTTAAAATCAATATTAAGCCGTTCTAAAGGAGCCGTTGCTTTAATAAGCTGTCCATTTGTATTCGCATATCGGGGCTTAATTTCGGCGCAAACTTTACAATTGGCAGTCATTTGACGAATGTCATTAATCGAATATGGAAGGTTTTTCGATCGTACACAGTGATTCATACGAACTATTCCAGGATGACAGAGGTTGTCATGTAAGGTTTTAAGATTGCTTATGTTCATATGCGCACAGACTCTGGTTAATGCATCGGCCACAAAGTTTTCTTTACCAGGGCGATAAATTATGTTGTACTTAAAACAGGACAATTCTAGCCTCCAACGTTCAATCTTCTCATTCTTTATTTTACTGGAATGGACTTGGTTAAACATAAAAGCTACCGACTGTTGGTCTGTTATTAAAAGGAAGTACCTGCCGATCAGATAGTGGCGCCATTTGCGCAAAGCTTCAACTATCGCTGCGGCTTCTTTTTCAATTGAAGATTGTCGCCTTTCTGATTCATTCAGGGAACGTGAGAAATATGCTACAGGCTAGCCCTTTTGAGAAAGAGAAGCAGCAAGGGCATTTTCTGAAGCATCAGTTTCGACAGTAAACATTTCATTTTCATCGATAGCAGTCAGTGATGCTTTTGCTATATCGGCTTTCATTTTATTAAATGTAATCATTGCGATGTCAGAAAGAGGGAAAGTACTGATAGAAAGTAGTGGTTTAATTCTTTCCGAGAAGTTTTGTAACCATCTCGAGTAGTGAGCGAATAGTCCTAATGTTCTTTTTAACGCAGCCGCATTCTCGGGCGCAGGTAAGTCGAGCAAGGGTTTCAATCGGTTTTCATCTGGACAGATAGTATTATTTTTAATAGTATAACCAAGAAGGTTGATAGTTTCTTTATTAAATACGCATTTGTTTTCGCTTAGTGTTAGATTGTACTTAGCGGCAGCCTCCTTGAACTTAGATAAATTAATGTTATGTTCTTCTTTAGTCCTTCCACATACAGTGACGTCATCTAAATATGCAAACGTGCCGCTTAAGTGTTCTTCTTCTATTATATAGCTCAGAGTGCGCTGGAAAGCTGCGACACCGTTGGTTACTCCAAACGGGATTCTTGTAAATTCATACATTGGCTTCAAAAGCGGTAAAAATGCGTTCCTTTTTGATTATAGGTACTTGGTGATACGCACTTTTTAAATCAATTTGACTGAAATAGTTGTATTTGGCTGCTTTAGCTACAATCGATTCTATCCTTGGTAATGGAAAAGCATCCAATTCTGTATATTTATTTATAGTTTGAGAATAATCTACAACCATCCTCTTCTTGTGTAGACCTCCACCAGCAATAAGGACTTGCGCTCGCCAGGGTGAGATGCTGGGCTTAATGATTCCAGCTTCTAGCAGCTTAGCCACCTCTGTTTTTATGAAACGCTCGTCTTCGGTGCTATGGCGCCTAGATCTGACTGCGATTGGTTTCAGATGCGGAGAGAGGTTAGTAAACAAAGATACTGGTGATACTGATGCTTCCATCACATTACAAATTCGTAAAGGTTCCTGAGTTCCTCCAAACTCCAGTTCCACTGAAGAGTGATTTTTAAGGATATCGTGACCGATAATAGCATCTGCGCATAAATTGTTGACAATAAGAAGAGGTTTGTGTTTGTACTGATGTTTCCCAAGTTGAATATTGACATAGCAGACACCTTGGACGTGAGATACGTGGCTTAGAGAAGCCAATGTGATAGTTTGGTTGCTAGGTTTTATCTTTAGTCTTAGTATTTCAGTTACACTCTTATTTATGAAACTAACAGAGCTTCCAGTGTCTATCAGAGCATCTGCTTTGAAACCGTTGATGGTAATTGCTTCTCCGTGTAGTCTGAGGAAGGCTACCTCAGCCTTCCTCAGACTACACGGAGAAGCAGCGGAGATTGCAGACAGTGCGCCATCAGCCTGAATGTTGTCGTCAGTGACTGCATTAGCTCTTTGTGGTGGTTGTTTTGACCGACAAACATTAGCAAAATGACCCTTTTTGGAACAAAGTTGGCAGGTTCCGTTAGCTGCAGGACATTTGATGCGCTGGTGTACATTTCCACCACAAAAGAAGCAACGTCGCTTCGAACTCTGAATGAAGTTGGGCGCTGCAGCTGCTGTGTTATCTGCGACATTAGACTTAGGTAAAGCATTGAGATTTAGTGATGTACTAGTATTGCCCAATGTTTGCGCGTTTATTCCTGCATCTTCAAGAGAAATTGGCAGATTAACAGCTTCTTCTAAACTCAGATTTAATTTTTCTAGTAGTCTCTCCCTTATCTTTTGAGAATTGATGCCTGTGATAAACGTGCCGCGCATAGATTCGTTTTGATGTTCCTCCACCGTAACCTCCATAAAATGACACTCGAGAGCGAGCAGCTTTAATGCCTGAATGTATTCTTTCACCGTTTCGTCAGTTCTCTGTTTACGCGTTGTCAGCATGTGCCTGGCGAGTATTTCGTTTTTGGGTTTCACATATATTTTCTCCAAAACGGCAATGGCTTCTTTATAAGTTTTGCATGCTCGAATATATGAAAATATCGTTGGAGAGATATGATTAACTAAAAGATTCAATTTCATGGAATCTTTGGCGTCTGGGGCACATTCTACGGTAAGGAAATTGTTAAAAGTGAAATACCAATGCGTCCATTTCAAATCCGATCCAGCAGCGCTAGGTTCTTCATCAAATCGCTCGGGACGAAGATAGCGTGACATATTTGTGATACTTGGTCTTTCAGGTTTTGTTTCGTTACTCATATAACATATTTTATATCACTCGTTCAGATAAAAATTAGTTGAATAAATTGATGCGTAATTAGAGACAAATTATTTAGCTTTATTCAACTAAAATTGTACATAGTATAATAAATATAATTGACACCAATAGAATATGACAATAGGGGTAAACATCCCATGGCAACGTTCCATAGATACACATCACTGGTGTAAGGCGGACAGAGCAGACCTTGTCCGTAGCTATTTACCTTTTCTGTCAAATAGCTTCCTCCTATAGCTTATCTACTAACTTATTTTGAACAAAAAAAGATTATTTGCAGATCAATAGAATTGTTGCCTCATTGGGGGCGTGATGGCCAGAATCACGTTTTGCTAAACTTAGGACAGAGGGGGTTAGCGACAGGTACTGGATTTGCGATAATAGCCCAGTCCACGTTCACTCACGAACAGTTCCGGCCAGGCTTCGATGTTGTCATCCCACCAGCTCATGGTCCTATAAAAGGAGAAGTGTGGAATCTATCTCAACCTATAACACCCGCTAGGAGAAAATATTTCCTAAGGTATCTTATTATCTTTTATCAGCTAGTTGACACTGACACTACAGACACTGTTGTAATCAAGACGTTATGCCATCTACCTACAGCGTTCACCAACCTGCCCAGCGTGGTGAGTAATCGTCTATTCATTGAGAAAGGCTTTAGTCCAGCAGTGGGCTAATGTAGTTTAATAATAAAACAGAAGAAAAGCAATCAATAGTTCTTCTTTGTAAGCCCCTTTCATTTGGGCTCTGTCTTTTCTCCCACCATCAAGATTGTCAAGTTTCAATATCCTAGATTAATCAAGTTAGAACTGGTGGTCTTGATTTGATTTATTTTTGATATTTGTATTGTAAAGACAAAATACATAATTGTCATCACTATCTGCTGTGAGGTATCTATTCAGATGATTTATGGTCATCCTTTTTTATTAAATTTCTGATTTGCACCTGGCATGCTGTTCGTTCCGTTTGTATTATCGATAAGTACTTACTTCTGTTTTAGAATAGTTTTTGTGTTTGTGCTTTAGTTTTCAGGGCCAACGAAGCTCAGTAATGGGACCGAACCCAGAACGCGACAATTTGGTTGAATTTTTACAAAATATAAAATGGTCTAAAAGTCATGATCTTCGCCTCCAGTTTTACTGCAAAAAGGTAGAAAGCCTATCAGAGCCTTGGATAGATGACTGGGCGTTATGTAAAAGTCGCAAGTCAAGGAGGACTAAGCTGCAGATATCTACTTTTGCGCTCATAATAGCTCCAGGAACTTACGTTTACGCTTCGACATACTTGTTGCAAACAAGACTGTACGAGGCTTTGGAATCAGGGGCTATTCCTGTCATACTTGGCGGTGATAAGATCCTTTTGCCTTACGAAGAGGTCTTAGACTGGCGAAAAGCTGTCATTCGTCTGCCAATAGCGCGGGTTAGCGAGCTGAAGTTCCTTTTGAAAAACATGACGAATAAAGACATCTTTGCTTTCCGAAAACATGGTCGCATATTGTGGGAGAGATATCTTGGTTCGATGCAAGGGAGCATTGACACTCTATTAGCAGTTATTCGCACCCGACAGAACATTCCACCACGACCTGCAGAGTCAACAATCCCGACCTTATATGATTTTCTAGGTTATGAAAACGAGGAGAAATCTATTGAAATGTTGCCTGAAACGACGTCAGAGGAAATTACTGCATTAAATGTAGCAAAAAAGCAACCAACCACGTATAAGCGAAACTTCACGGTGGGATTACTATATGGATATGAACTGTGGAACTCGTGGGGGAATCCTTTTGTTCTTTATCCAGAGTTGCCATGGGATCCTATACTACTTCCAGAAGCTCGATACTATAACTCGTCTGTATCTAAAGACTATCATGATATTTGCAGCCCGCTTGATTGGGCCATAGAAAACTTTACCGTTGTTATTCTGACATACGACAGGAAAATTGTACTTACTAAAGGCATTTCGAGGCTTTCTAGGCTGCCTTATCTACATAAGGTAAGCTGCTTTTGCTTTTATATACCGGGTGAATACTTACAATATAACTTTTTCTTTATGAAACCGTACCTAAAGCATTTCCTCAATTTCACTTTTGTCAGATCGTGGTGGTCTGCAACGGGCCTAAGCCGTCGACTGAGGGGTGGCCCACCAATGTCCCGATAGCCTTGGTGCGAGCACCACACAATTCGCTAAACAACCGATTTCTGCCGTATGACCTGATTGAGACAGAGGCGGTGTTCAGCTTGGACGACGACGCTGTTCCATCTACGTCGGATGACATTGTCTTTGCGTTCAAGTAAGATTTTTTTTAAGTAACGACAAATTATATTGTAGAAGTGAAACACGTCATTGTCGACAACCTTGCTAGACATAGTCTGGCTAATTGCACGAACGAGACAATTTTCAGAGTATACTTGAAGAATCCGACGTTTGTACCTACCTACTTATACGTATACGATACCTATGTTTTTTTGGAGATATTTCGAGTACCTGTCTTTGGAGCTTATTTAATTTTATTTGTAGGTTTAAAACAAAATCTAGATCTAAGTGTCGATTAGTCAATGAAATTTTAAGTTCAAATTGTGTGTTTGCTTACGTTTTTATAGAGTATGGCGTGAACATAGAGACCAAATCGTGGGATCCTTTGGGCGTAATTTTGGATGGAGTAATGGATTTCTTTACTCTACTATTTATAAAAGAGCTAAAAATCGAACCGTGTAAGTAAAGTCAACTATGTCATTAATTATATGTCTTGGTAGGTCAGGGTTGCTACACACTTGTTCAGACCGGGATTGTCGGTTCGACAGTATTTATCGAACAACAAAACAAACCCGAATCAATTATATCGCCTTTTTCCGAACATGAATCTACATACAACCTGGAAGGTACAAGATCACTAAAGTAATAATGAAATTAAAATAACAGTCAAAAAACAAAACAAAAAATTCGACATTTCCATTCGGGCGATAAGGAAATGCTGAAATTTATTTTTGTTTTTTGGCCGTTATTTTAATTTTATTATACTATAATAATCCTCCTAAGACCGTGGTTCGATTCATTACGGGTACCTGTGCCTTCCACGTTGTATATTCGATTATAACGCCCGGCTGTACCGATGAATCCCGTCCCGAATAAGTGTGTAGCAGGTAGGTACCTACTTATGCCAGACCTCAGTTATGCAAATTACAAATGGTATAACAACCAAGACGACTGAAGGAAGACCGTGTGAAACGGACAAAAGAGTCGCACCACCGTCATGTTCCACATGAGTCGAGTCGCAACGACAAGAGGTTTGTTCAGCTCCAAAATTTTTTTTATCCACAAATTACATAAGATAAAATTGCCAATGAGGCATGGATCGAGTTGCACTAACGACCCGAGCCTAATTGGCAATTTTCTCTTTCTGTTCAGTCTAGTATTTTTTGCGGACCACTAGAAGCAACACAATTTATATATCTAAGTAATTTGTTAATAAAATAAATTTTGGAGCTGAACAAACCTCTTTATTTAGCTGGCCGTTTATGACAGGTAGGCCATATTCAGTCAAAAACATAAGCTCCTTTATGAGGCCTCGGACAACGCTATAAGGGGATCTTTCTGGCAGGAGAAAATTAAATTAATATATTTATAATCATCAATCATCACTACTACCTAGAGAAACGTTTCAGTTCAGTATACTTACTTTGCTAGAAAATAAAGTGAACATCTACACAAATAATTTATTTTAAACTTAACTTTAAAAATGGAGGACGTTCTCAATTCGTCGGAATCATTTGGCTTTTCTATGTACCTATGTATGTATGTCCCTCGATTACTTGCTACTTGTCAGGTGGTCCCAATTAAATTTTATCAAAATCGGCCGTGTAATTTGGTAGTCGGTTTTTAGTTTTGCAAATTTACTCAAGGTCACAACACCTCTCCATCTGCGAGGTTAGCATGGTGCTAACAGGCGCTGCGTTCATCCATCGCTACTACTTCTGGGCCTACTGGCGCCAGTTGCCAGCTTCCGTGCGGCAGTTCGTCGACGAGCACAAGAATTGCGAAGACATCGCCATGAACTTTTTGGTTGCGCACATCACTAGAAAGCCGCCGATTATGGTACTTGCTATACTTACGTAGGTACTACTCCCCTACTTCTTCTTATCCTAACCTAACTTATCCCTTTTTACAAGCTTTTGTTTGGGTCAAATCTTGCAAATGAAATTTGAGCCACTTCCCGGTTTTTGATTGAGATGAAATTTTGTATGCTAATGTACTTAAATCAGATGACAATGCAATATTATTAGAACAAGCAGCTGATATGATGATGGAGCCGGAAAGTCGCTATAGGAACCCTGTAGGTAATAAAACGACGCAACCCCATCGAGTTTGGGCTTAATTTGTCTTGATAAGTTCTTAGGCCTTACAATAAAGACTTAAAGAAGTCTAACATAATATACTGAAACTATTTCAGGACGATTTAGATTTCAGGAGGATTTTATATTACGTTATGTTACGTACGTTATATTACGTGTTACGGAAATCAATGGATTGGCTGTTCGCGGATTGATTCCTGTGTCTCTCATATCAAAACAGGCGCGCGCATGCGCTGATGTCTGAAAATGGATTGGAAAAGATTTAAGATGTCCATGTGCGCGCCATATTTATAATTTTCTATTGCGAGGGGTTTATTTCATATTTTTTCCTCACAAATGTGTTGAAAAACGTTGTATGGCATGGCACACGTTTTATTGTTCATTACAAGTCTCGGCTCCATTCCATAGACACAGCCCGCTTGCGAGTCAACCCCCCTGGACTGTAATGAACAACTTACTACACTTGCGTCATAAACTGCTATTAGGTACCTATATCTAGCACTCTCATGGCATGAGTTGAGTATCAACCGCATACATCCAGAGAGGTGATAATTCTATCGGATGTCGGACATAATTCCAACTCAAGAGTCAACACCCCAAGCAGATAGGTAAGTTTAAGGCCGTACCTGAATCTTCCGGGGTCCAGTGCTGCCCCCAACGTTCTCATTATAAACTGTAAACAGGGTTACCTATCTAGGGCTTGGTAGTAGCAAGTTTAAATGATGTCTCCGGTTTCTTTGAAATGATTTATTTTAAATGGGGGCAGCACTGGACCCCGGTAAACTCAGATACGGCCGTAAGGCCGTACCTAAATTTTCCGGGGTCCAGTGCTAACAAAGTATTTTGTGAACTACTGTTTACAGTTTAAAGTGAGAACGTTAAGCTTTACTTCATTAAAAACTGTAGTTCATATAATACTTTGCAGGGTTATCTAGGACTTGGTAGTAGCAAAATTTTAAATGTCTCCGTTTTCTTTAAAATGGGGGCAGCACTGGACCCCGGTAAATTTAGGTACGGCCTTAAATTGTTGTGTTTTGTTATTTCAGGTGACAACAGGATGGGCCGAAATAAAGGACCCTTCATACACTAAATTATCTTACGAAGACTCTCACTATCAAAATCGACATAAATGTATAAACTTCTTTTCTAAGGTAGGTATAAAGCATGAAGTTGGAGAACCTTTTGTCTTGTAGGTTAGATATGCTGAGTAGGTAGTTTATATATACTACCTACTCAGCAAGTAGGTCATCATCATCATCATCCGAGCCTATTCCCGGTTGCATCGTCAGCGGTTACGCTTCAGAGCCCGGGGTCCGCTACCTAACCTAGGCGATTTGACGAGGTTACTGGTTTTTACACAGAGCGACTGCCGTCTGACCTCCGCAACCAAAGGGTAGGTAAACCAGAACCAATCCTAGGATAGGTACAAACGCTAGATGGCGTTCGGGACCAACGGCTTTACGTGCCTTCCGAAGCACGGAATCATCTTTCTTTTCGGATAATCAGGTGATTCAAGCCTGCAATATCCTAAACAGACTGGAAACAACTTTTCACAAAGTATGCTTCCCAGTGGGATTTGAACCCATGACCTCCGGATCACAAGGCAAACGCCTTGACCACAGGACCGCGGAGGTACTCAGCAAGTAGGTATCAGTTTAAAATAATTTCTAATATTTGCTTAGAAATATTGAAGCCTATAATTACGATAGGTACTTACTCGTATGTCCTTCGATCATAGCAGGCCTGTGTCACTCCCCGTTTAGGAATAGAAAATGTACCTACATTATTTTATTACTGTGCGCGCAGGCGGGGCCCCTCCGGGTGGTAAATTCAGTTATACGAATCGTTTGTCCAGAGTAATAAGAATGAAATTGGCTTGCAATGGATGTCTAGGTATCTATACAAAAAGGTGCTGAGTTCTGACGTGAGCTAAATTAAACCATATCGAGTAGATATTACTTTGAATTTCTTTGCTGAGTGAGATTTTTGTACGTTAGTATTATAATAAATAATAATAAATAAATATAAATATATACGGACAATTCACACTGATTAAGCTAGCCCCAAAGTAAGTTTTAAACTTGTAATAAACAACGATACTATATTTTATGATAAATACATATATAGATAAACACCCAAGACCCAGGACAATTTGAAAAAGGCCATTTTCCAACTTGCCCTGGCTGGGAATCGAACCCAGAACCTCCGGATTAGCGGTCTAGCGTGTTAACCATTACGCCACGGAGGTCGTATTTATTCTGTGATCATATATTCTATCAAAGAGTATGTCCTCTTACTATTTCGGCAAAGTCAACGTGCGACAACTTGACAAGACAATAGTACCTACTTACTACAGAGTGATTTAAGTCGCTTCGGCTGCCTACGATAGTCACGAATGCTATACGTAGGTGGAAAGTGGTTAGGTATATTCTCTTTGACGTAGGTATACCTACAACCTACAAGCCAGTCTGCACGCGACGGAACAGACGAACGGCACTTTGTCGACGGCAGGTTAGCGGCAAGTCAACAACCGTCGACGTGTCGGCGGCAGCCGTCGAAACCTTAAACCCTTAAGCCCTTATACGACGAAACGACACAAACTCATCGTGTTTGGATTTCATGAAATCATGCTTAAGGTTAAAATTGTTTTAGGTTATGGGCTACAATCCTCTGCTTCACACACATTTTCGCGTAAAGCCATTTAAAAGCGCGGAGCAACAGCAAAGATGATGTTTTCACAAAAATCTTAACAATCCTGGCCATGAAATGATGTTGATGACATGAAATTATTTAAAAACAAGTACTTACATATGTTTGGACTGCTGCTGTGACTGAGGACCGCGCCTGTCTGCTGTCAGCTGCCGAAGTTTATCTTGTTGATAGTGCGGCGGGAAGTACCACTGCAGGACGCTTCGGCGTCCATACAAAAATGATAGCAAGTATAGTCCATTCGTCCAATTGGATGGATACCGACAAAGCCACGTTGACTTTTTTAAAGACGCGGCCTTTGTAGCGCGCCGAGGGCATGGACGCCATTTCAAAAAATGAAATGGCGTGCATGCCATCGGTTACAATGCATTAGTCATAGGCTAAAATGCATCGGACTGACAGATATCGGGCCGAGAAGTACGGAACCCTCTTCATGCGAGTTTGACTTGCACATGACCAGACTAGTTTTTTTAATAATCTATCTGATAGGCCTAGGATGGGCCAAACATATTTTTTCAGTTAACAAAAACACAAGTGGTAAATAAATTACGTTGTGCATGACAAAAAAAAAACCTTTGTAATTTGTAAACTACGATTGTAAGAGTAACTAGATCTCGTTGATTGTAAGCAATGTTTTTTTAGTACCTAATAATATGTATATATTTTTGCAAGTGTAGTTTTGGTATTTGTAATAGGTAGGTACATGAAACACGGCTTTGATCTACTTTTGTCTTTGACTGTACACATAAGATGTTAACGAAACTTGTTAAAGATATATTGAATGACAAAATAATAAAATCAATTATTCAATTTATCATTGGTTTATTTATCACAACTGATACACGATATAATATTACTATTTTGAATGCTATTTGCATACATTTTTCAAAAACTACTAAACCACACACACATTTTCCAAAATTACAACAGCTTTATTTATATATGTAATCCATATGAAGTCTAACAAAACATACTGAAACTTATAGATAATAAAATAATAGATGATACTTAAAAATCTTCACAAGGAACTTAATATGTACTTAAATATATTAAAAAAAACTCGCATCAGCTGACCGTTCAACATGTATGGAAGACTAACTTATTTTGTTCGTTTTCCGTTACTCTGTTACATGGGAAAGTTGTCCAGTATCATGGACTGAATTTACGCCTACTAATTTACTAACCCTTTTATTCATAAAATAAAATCAAACGTTTTCTAAATTTATTTTAGTTAAATATGTTTTGTTCTTATCTTACTATGTCAAGTTTTGAAAATAGAGTTATATTTTAAGTTTATTTGCTAGGCAAATTAAAAACACCCTCGACCCGACTGTCAAGAACTACCGATACGACTTGATATCCGTAGCGCCATCTATTTATCGCTAGAGAAAGCGCTGACTTTCAAGCGTTAACCCCCAATAACTTTTAAACGGCTGAACCGATTTTCCGTCCATCCATTCGAGCGCTACGATGCCACAGACAGACAAACCGACAGATATTAGCGTCAAACTTATTACACCCCTCTTTTTTGTCAGGGTTAAAAAAGATTTAGCAAACATTTGATGTTAATAGTTTCAGTTTATTTTGTTACACCTATTTTTCTGATAATAAATATTCATAATTTTACCATAATAATTATGAAATTATTTAATGTATGAGACCCAAAATAAAACAAATTATAATAAATTACACTAACTTATATGTACAAAACCTCTATCTAATAATCACCATAATAACTAGAATAATTTGGCAAATTATATGATACAAATATAGTACAAAATTGTATGAAATTAAACGTTATGTTCATGTCAATATAATTTAAAGTCAAAATGCTTAAAATATTTATTGTTTGATGATATGGAGGAAAGTTACAAGAAGCATTTTAGATATGAAGGTAACATAAACAAGAACTTGAGAAAAAAGATTTTGATAGCCTGTGTTATACATACTTATTTTCTATTGCTGACACACATTTGTATTGGAAAAGAATTGAAAAGAAAAATGTATTTTGTGGTTTAATGATGAATGTATTTAGTATCATGGAGTGAAGTTGCTGTAAAATCTGCATATTGAATTAATAATATTGATAAGAACAAGAAGTCGAGTAATTAGTAGTCGTAATAAAACGTCATAAACCGAAGGAAAGTCGTTATTTCATTATCAAGTAAAAGGAAAGCCAAGTAAAATTCTAAATTACAGCAAACACTAAATGCCATTAAAATGAAAATGTTACTTTTTATACAATTTTACATGTTAAAAACCGAAACCAATATATTTAAAAATCTGAAATAATAGCCAAGCCTTTTGACCCGAAATGCTTATTTATGCTTTAACTTAATTTAATGCCTTCACTGCTCCAACCATTTCTAATTCAGTTTTATTGAATTTTGAATATAGGTACCTTCGTGAACAAGCTCATAATAACTTTAGTTTTAATCTGTGTTAAGCCGGCGCCTGATGTAGATAATCTAAATTTTTCTCCCGCCCACGCACACAAATTTACTCTAGCCGAAACGAGACAGCGAGCCATGCGGGGTGAAAGATCACAAGAAGTCAATGAGACTGGTTTACGCGTTTCTGGTTTTTGAGGTTTTTTTCGTTTTACAAAGAATATTTAAGAGTTATTTAAAAAATTGGACATATAATCCAAAGTAAAAAGGGCTAATTTATTGTATTTCTTGAATACTTTTCGTTTTAGTATAATTGGGTATTACGGTGGGTCAAAAATAAATAATTTGGTACTGTTAATAGAATAAAACGTCACAAAATAATGCCACTTGTTATTGATCACATCCACTTTAAACGTGATTTTAGATTTATTATTGCAGAAAAAGAATATTAAGAGCGCTATTTGACTCCAAGGAACTATGACATCATAAATTAATATTTCATACAAATCCCATAGAAAATGTTTGTTTTTGACATTTAGAAAAAAGTATCTGATTTGACTTGTTTTTTTTTTTTTTTTGGCGGGAAGTCAAGGGGTTCGGTTTGGGTTTGCTTTAAATTATTTTGCAAATTGATTTTAGTGGACTTTATAATATGAAATTGGTGTTGTTTGGTGTTATAAATTCTCATGCTCATGAACAATGTGTAAAATAGTTAAAGTGGACAGTCATAGTACGGCTGTAGTGATATTTGTTTTGCGGACTGTGTGGGCGTCTTTGGGCGTCGTTCGCCACTCAGTCGTTTATGAAAACCAGTGGACTCGTACAGATTTGTCGCCAGAAGCTCCCTTGAAGCAGTCAAAGGCCTACACCACCCTTTGATTATAACTTGTTAGGATTAGGTTAGGTATAAAGAACAAAATAAAAGATAGGCTCTAAAGAACTTGTATCCAGAGCCGTAAAATTATTAAATAAAAAAAAACTTATTTGACTTGTTGCAAAATAGCGTATTCTGAGGTGATTTGGAGGCAACTTCGCAATTTTTTTCGATAGAGAAAATTTTAAGCAATCGTGTTTTCGAAACATATGTATAGAGTTAGTCCTTACCTTTGCTGTGTTTTTATTTCAAAGTGAGTATTTTGTTAATATTGATAATACTTAAGATCGCTCTAAGTACTATCAGGGTCATACGGGCTCTTCAGGGCGCTACCATAGCAAATACGAGTGCCTAAGTATATCTCACATGTTATAAAGAACAATGTATATTCCTATAATTCGCAATGTAACAACTTTTCAAACATTTTGGTCATGTAAGTACCTAATAAATGCGCTAAAATTGTCTTTTTTTATTATAACTCTTGTATTATTTTTGTGTGGCAATATGCCACACAAAAATATTATAGTAGAGTAAAATTAAGTGTTTGTTTTCTAAATTGAACCAACACTATAGTTTAATTTGGTAAAACCTCCTCCTAAAAAAATCCTTTTTATAAAAGGTCACAATGATTGTAGCATAATATCATTATTTAGCTTTGATACGAACTCAAATCGGCTATGCCCCGTTTTCCCTCAAGCTCTAACCTACCAATTTAATAACCATATTCACCTTATCTATGCATTTCCTAGACATATAAGTTGAATATGGAATGACAGTAAAAATGGCTTCCAGCCGCTACCACTTCAGTATGAATTAAGCCTAATAAAACAGTCCATCATCCTATTAACTATCCTGGTTTGAGGCATTTGCGGATTCGAGTTCTTGCCTTTAACTAGATGCTCACGGTCTCTGCAGTCCGGTGTGATAATACTATGATTAGCTCTTCACGTTCTGAAAAAAAAAGTATGGATTATGTACTGAAAATGCTCTGATAAGCTTGAATTAGGTCGAATGGACAAAAACGTTATTATACACAAAATTCACAGAGATAGAAGCTTGGAAAAATAGATAAGATTTTTGTGATCTGTCAAAGCGTTCGACTGGTTAGATCATATAATTGTAAATGAAAAAAAAAATGCTTTATAGATACTGCACTCTCTGTAATTTAATCTTACCTTTATTATAAGACTCAAACGAGTGGAGACCAATATAGTAGCTTATATATAATTAGTTTATCCGTGCGCATGGGTATGCCACAGGGCTCTATTTTTGGTTACATCTATCAGCATAAAGTAGGGACTTGTATTTTTTTTAATTTACCTGTTTAAACCCTCAGCATGATCACGTCTCTCTCGATCAAACTAAAATCCTGGATTCGCCCGTGATGAAACAGCTGATTCGTGATTGATACCAATATGACTTCGAACTTCGAATACCAACTTACTTATCAAAACATCTTTCATTCTTGTAGACTCCATGTCACCCAAGGATACAGAAGTGCCGAAGACCGTGCGAAGCCGGAACCTTTAAAATTACTTGGCTGTGGTTTTACTACCGAGTACCGACTGGCTGACGTCAACCCTCAAGAGCAAAAATTTTACAACCGGCCGCCGCCTGGTTTCAACCATTCTTGAATTCAATGAAGGGTAATGATTTTAGCAATACATGTAGATTCAAAATAGTAGCCAATGAAGGGTAATGATTTTAGCAATCTATGTAGATTCAAAATAGTAGCCAATGAAGGGTAATGCCGTAGTCGGGTAAAAATATACAACGTGGAAGGGACATACAGGGATCTCCCTGAGATCTTGTGCGGGAGGCTAAATGGTTGACCTTCCCATATTTTACTCAACCCTTATACCATTTTTATAATTCTAATCTTTTATTAAGGCGGAATACGAAGAGACTCTGAGGGGATGAGGTGCGGGGCGATCCGCATAGCACTCCGCATGCTTTTACAAATTTCGTTTTACTGTGAAGCGGGAGGCGGGATGAACTGAAAAAGAACGCGGAATGTAGATTTTATCGGTTTTTATGAATTTATTTTAATAACTATTTTTTTGTATTGAAAATAAAGAAGGCGGGACCTTCGTAATCACAATACTAATATTTTTGAGTAAAAATATTTTTTCCTCAATTGATATTCTTAGAGATTTGCAAGAAAAATAATTTTTAGATATCATTTTATTTTATTTATTTATTCAACTTTATTTCGAAAATTGTAAACGGCGGACTTAAAGCCTTAGGCTTCATTTCTTAACATATTTTTAAAATGGTAGGTATATTGATTTATTTTAAAATTTTAAGAAAGCGGGCACCTTGTGATGTATCAGAACAAACCTACAAAAATGTTTTAACGCTTAGAATCACTTCAGTTCAAAGTTCTAGTGAACAGAAATACATGAAGTTTCGACAGTTCTCTTCGTATTCCGCCTTAACGTAAGATATCTGGTAAATTTCCTCTTTAAATTTCCTGGGTCAGGTTTTAATCACTTTCATTCCTTTTTTAAACAATTAAAAGATAAAATCTACGTTCCATCGCGGTCTGCGCGGTCCAATTGCTCATTCCGAGTCTCCCGCTACCGATTCGAGAGCGTGTATAGCATGCGGGGTGCCTCGTGGTTGCTCCGCACCTCATCCCCTCAAATTAAGAACAAGAGCGCCTTAATTTTAGCTCACACATTGACGTGTGCACGGATGTAAAGTTTCGTTTGTAGTAGTAGTAGGCATAAATATTACTCCGCTTGTATGAAGCGCCATACTGTGCTGTGCGATCACAAACCCTTTGTCAGCGAGACAATAAACTGCTCCTAGCAAAAGAGTATATATTAGAGACATATTTATTAACTAAATTTATTGTGGTCTTGTTAGAATTAATCAAATATGACAATGTTTAGAAATGTACTTTTATTAGAAATTTACATGTTAAATTCATAAAACAAATGTCAAAACCACCTTCTCTACATTTAAAAGCCAAGCTTAATGAATTAAGTTAATATTAAAGAAAATTTATAGTACATAGGTATAATAATTGTTTTATATAAATAAATTGGAAAAAGGTCTAATTAATGATGATGAATGAACTGGGAAAGTTCACAGCCCTAATGATTAAGCGTAACGCTAAAATAAGGAATGTTTTTAAACATAATATAGAAATCACTTTTCTCCCTCATCGAACTCTTGTTTACTAATAAACGCTTCTAAGTCTGTTATGTATTGTTCTTTTGCTTTTGCCGCTTTTTCGCTCCATTCGCTCTTATCCATGGACCTCCATATTTCGCCACCTATTTTGGCTATTTCGGTAGGTTTGCGGCCCACATTCTCTGCCTTTATTCGCTCTTTGGCACCGCTGTTCAGCCAAAGCATATAAGAAGACATAGGACGTGTAGGCTTGTCGTCTATGTTAAATTTCGATGGATGATTCCTGAAGGTAAAAGTTTTGGTTTAATTTTTAAAATAAAATCTCTACCAACGATATCAACAAGCGATAATATCGTAGTATCAAATGCTGAATTCAACATACATATATTGTATACAAATTGGAAGGGGCATACCCGTAATAAATCGAACAATGGTCTAAACTAGATCATTTTAGTATAATAAAATTAAAATAACAGTCAAAAAACAAAAATAAAATTCGGCATTTCCATACAAAACTGTGCAGCCGCCCGGTCGATTTGTATGCGAATGTCGAATTTTTTACGTGTACTTCCACGTTGTATAACTGAATGATTTTGAACCTACTAGCTATATTTAAGGAAAGTACTCTTTATGAGAATTAAAAAAAAAACATCTTCTGCTACTACATATAACCGCGCGTCATAATAAGGACCCACAAATGTATACTGAAAATTTTACATTTTAATGTCACCACCTGCTACCGAGCCACGGCCGGCGAACACTGAGGGAGACAACGCGGCGAATAGTAAGATCATTTAGTTAGCTTTATAAAAGTGGGAATGTCTTCCAATAAAATAGGAAATATAGAATAAATCGCCTTAATGTGTTAACAGGAGAGATCAGGAGTGCTATTTTTCATTCAGGGACTCACATTACGAATGATTTGCGCGAGTGTTTCCAAACGGGCGCATTTTTGAATTGATCGTATGCGAAGGATTTGCAACGAGTGGTCTGAACCACTCGTAATTTTGACATTTGTAGCGTACAAATGTCAATGAAACGTTCCATGGAGTATCAGTTCCGTTTCACGGTGCTTTTTTTATTTTTCTTGAAATGTTTAGAAAACCATTGACAAATTTATGATCTTTTCTGCGTAACACTTATCGCTCACACGATGTTTTCAAAAATACGATGCAATGCGTCGGAACGCGAGTGGTGATTTGGAAAACTACACGTTTTGTGTTTCGCTGAGTCCCTAAATGAAAAATACCACTCCAGGTGGAATTCATTGAATAAGAAAATTATTCGAAAATGGAATTATGGAATAATTGACATAGTAATTATAAGCGGCCAGTGTTTTTACTACGTGAGTGGAGACATAAGTATTAGTAAATCCGTATGACTCCACTGACCCACTACAATGGAGACATCAGTACTTGAAAGTCTTCGTGACCACACTGGTGGAGATGAGCAGTGGGGCCACCAGTCCGTAGGGAAATTTTGAAATGAAATGAATAATGTCTATATATACAATATAAAAACATGTCTAAAATATCCACGATATAGTTATCCAGGTTAATAATGAAACATTTTTCTAAAAATGAGACACATTTTTTAAGGGATATTATTAATTGCACATCAAATAAATAATAATACCATGACCAATTTCATCTCATCATTTATATACTTGTTCACATCAAATAAATTAACAATCACATCATAAATACTGACTGCACATCAAATTTACTAGGTTGCAAACCTATAGGTTAGGTTATGTTAGAACTGCGACCAACACACGCTATTACACGCATGCTAGGAAGATAGGGGATCTAGTTACATTGCTAGTCGATTTTCTAGCACGAATTATAAAAAGCACAGACGAGACGAACGGTACTAAATTTATTTATTCATAAAGTTCTTTGTTTTTTTTATGGTTTTGTTTGTCCTATTGACAACTGACATCAGCAATGATAGTGTGAGAAGTATCAGTTCGATAGAAAGACCATCTAATATCGATAGTTCTTTCAGTACTTATAGTAGATTATGGGTTGATAAAAAATACACATGCATTCAAATGTTTGGTGAATGATTAACGTTTGAGGTTATAAAAAAATAATTTTGACATCAAGGTTTTAGAAACCATAAAAAAATTAAGTAAGGAAAATTAGCTACGTTAGTTTTTGTTAGTTACTGTTTATATAAAAATACTAAGATCATATCTACTTCTTCAATTATACTTTTGTAAGTGATATACTATCGATATCGATATCCAACTGCTAAAAAACACAACTCTATAGACGTCAGTAAAAGTTTTATTTTTTAAATTATAAAATATGACAAAGACGTGAACTCATTACAACTCTTGTACTTACGCTCTTTTAGAATGGAGATATTTTAAACAATTTAATTTTAGGGGAAATAATGAAAAGAAATGAGGAGAAAATAACGTATGACTTTTTTTTTAAAGTTCTTAATGGAAAAAAAAATAAAATATGCATATAATTTCTTTTTAAATGTTGTCAATTCAGTATGTTTGGTGAAACTTTAAAATATTTTGTTCGAAAAAAGGGAATATACAGATATCGATTTAAATACATGCCATTTTTTAATAATCTTTAAAAATGTTTGATTGTGCGAACGAGACATCCAACCAAGTGTAAAATGCCTCTTAAGGGTTAGCTTTCGGTGACTATCACTTCATAGTCATAGTTATCGAATGCGAAGTGTCAAAGAAAAAATATATGTCAAAGACATATATGACATAATATCATCTTTGGAGAAGCAAAAGCCGGAATGGGTACGCCGAGCTCCGAAGAATTACAGCTATGGTGTGACTAGAAGTGTTTAGAAGATAAGGATGCTTACTGTCAGTGTTCTTCGTAATTTTTTCGACCAGCTGGAGTTAGAGCCGCCTGACTCGGAGCGCTGACTTCGGCTTATTCTAGTCGGACACGGCTTAAGTTGACGTCACGAAACTACTAACACTGCTGCCCGTTTCTTTTACCGCCCATTTACGTAAACAGTAAACGGACAGCGCCTTCACCATTCATCCTGTCAAGCATGGTGATTCTGGGCTAATCCTCTATTAGCCACAGCAAGGCTTGTCAGTAGTATCTTATAGGCTAGAGTAAGAAAGACAAAGATACCTATATGATGATGTCGCTGTTCTGCCTGTTCGCCCTCCTCGAACTAGAGCCACCTGACTCGGAGCGCTGGCTCCGGCTCCGAAGCGGTTTCTTCTTATCACTAGCTATAAGGACGCTTACATAATCTCCAGACTACTGTTGCTTGTTCGCCCTCGTTGTTAGAGCCGCCTGTCTCAAAGCGCTGGCTCCGGCTTCTATGCGGCTTCTTCGATCGGCCGTAGCTTTGGTGGACCTCTAAGGGCGACTAACAGAAAATACCTCCCTTATTGGTGTCTAGAGGCCTATTTAATAGACCGTAATAGAGAACGAGCAGTACCGTCCTCTGTACAATAACTTTTTACCGTCGTGATAAAGTGGCTCACACTGCTGCCTTTATTAAGAGGCTTGTAGTCCAACAATGGACTGATAAAGGCTAGTAAAGAAATATAAGGGCACTTACATGATTTCCAAACTGCTGTCACTGTTCTTCGTAGCCTGTTCACCCTCGCTGGAGTTAGAGCCGCCTGACTCGGAGCGCTGGCTCCGGCTTCTATGCGGCTTTTTCTTCTCGTCGGCCGCGGCTTCGGTGGACGTCGCTTCCTCGGAGTGCCGCTGCCAATCCGGTATGGAAGGCGGATCCGATCGCGTCTTGAGCGTCGGAAATTGGTTCCTACAATAACATATAAATAAATAGATATCGTAAAATTTCTTTAACTTCAGTATTTTTATGAACTTAATTAAATAAGACTAATTAAATTATAATAGTTCATAAAAATAATTTTATCATCATCATCATGTCTTTTTTCCTTTTTAGTTATCCACTGCACTGGAGCTCGACCCTCTCTGTACTAACAGAGCCATATATTAGCCAGAGCAGTCAGAGGTTAGCCTACACTCTCCACGCTGGCCAGACGGGTTGGAGAGGTCTCATTGATGTTTATGTATAAGCTTTGTTTAGCTTGTGTTTCGTAAGTCGCCTTCTACGGCGTTCATGGGAAGACTTGGAGTGGTCCTATTCTACTCTGTCGGGAATCACACGGCACCTTTAGTACACAGCAATTGGTTGAAAAACAAAGTAGATGTGTCACTGTCACTCGCAACTCAATGATCAGTATGTAAACTCACCTATTGAGTAATATTCCTTTAACAGAAGCAATATCAGACTTAATGACGTCTAATTGAGTGCGCAGTGCATTTTGCTGAACTGACGTCTGCATCTCTCCTCGCAACGAAGACACGTTGGAATTCAGTATGTCTAGTGATTTGCGGAGTTCCTCGATACACTCTGCTGTAGATTTACGCTTAGGCTCTTCAACGAAGAGCAGGTGTCGAATGCAATTCTGAAATACCAATATTTTATTTCTTTTTGGGTCAGATCAGACAGAGAGGGTAAATGCTCGCGCGGGCTCGAGCTTCCTCTAGCCGCAATTCACACCGAGGGCAAAAATGCACTTCAAGACGGTGCGTCATCGGAAGAATGCTCGAGACCGCGCGAGGACGCGCGCGCCAACGCGAGCCGACGCGAGGATACACGCAAACTACATTGAAATCGCAGGCGGCGATCCGCGAGCACGTCAGAACTTGCTCGCGCGGTTTCGGGCGTGCTCGAGGCCTCCCGGGCGGGCGCGAGGAAGCAAGCGCCAGACGACGCTTGAAGTCTCCGTCGATATTCTTACAATGTTAAACTTCAAGCAATGGTAATACGGTTGTAATTTTAAAGGAACTAGTAAATGCGAGCATTTTTCCTCTTTGTCTGAACTGACCCTTTAACTTCTACTAAACTAAAACTAATAATCGTTTTGCTGTGAGGCTAGAAACAGCGTTACGCGTATTTCCGCGCGGTTCCATTAAAAAATGCCCCCTCGCGTGCATCCGTCGCGGGAAGACGGGCCACGCATTCGCTCGACGGGGCCTAGTCCGGTAGCGCTAGCTAATTTTGATTTTAAATTTTAGCTAATTTAATTTAATTATGAATTAAAAATTTTTAAAGATACTTATTTTTTGCCTGTGTATAGAGTTGTACTTATAAAGCTTATTAATAAATTTTGTGTCACTTTCGGGCTTTGTTTTTCGAGAAAATTATTGATTTGTGACTGGTATTTTTAATTCAACACAAAATTTACAAAATTGATTTAAAGTTGTAAAATGTAATAGAATTGTATCACGGATAGCCTGAGTACTGTACAAACCTAGTTTGTGTCATCTCCGTCTTTAGTAAACTGGGATAAGGCCCATATGTAAAAACAGTGTCAAAAAGAAAATTACAGTTGATAAAAATAAAAAAACCAGATCTGTAATACCTAAATATACCCATTAAAAAATTTGTGCCAGATTAATCCACGTGTTTTTAATCATTTTAATTATTAAGATTTTCCAAGCTAAATACACTTGAAAAGAATATTACAATCATTAGAGTTTATATATTTAGTATCATAAATTCATAAGAGATTGAGAATCTAAATTTGTGTCATTTTCACTCACAGTTTATGTAATAAAACACCAAAAACGTGTTTGCGCTTTGCCGGCGCGCACTGTGGCGTCTCGTGCGGTGCAGGGGTAATGCTTACGCACACCAAAGAAAAAAATTAAATACATACAATCTAGAATGACTACGAGAAATAATCTCAAAAAACAACATTGTACTCAAATAAAACTTAACGATAAGTACATAAAGTTTATATTTCAATAACACTTATGTTTAAATAACTAACGCAATAAAATAGAAAGTGACACCTACAAACTACAGCTGTACATAATATGTTACTTCGTAAGACATAATGACAAATGATTCCCATAGAAATACAATACCTATAACAACTGTTAAATACCCACATAGTTTGTGGGTATTTAACAGTTGTTATATTGTATTTATATTGTATTGCTAACAAATAATTCACTCAAAATTGTGCCTAAGACGCTCGACATAACGTCGTTATTACTTCGTAGTGCGTGCAGTTTTGACGGCGTCTAGTATTATTATTACTTGCGACGAACAATAAAGATCAGTCAATTAATAGAAAATCCAATCTTGACTATTATTTCGCATGCATCATGATTTTTTAAGTACGGTACTTTTAGAATTTTTTTAATCAGTACCGAAATACTAAAGTTATTCAATATTTTATTGGAACCGATTTTAAAACACTCGCCTGCGTAGCGATGATGTAGGCCAACCGTCCGCTCGCAACGTAATAGTATTGATGCGGTTAGTGGCGAACTGTTAGTTTTTTTTGTTTTGTCTGTGACTGTGACTGTAATAATAAACAACATTTTTTTATAATTATTATACCTATATCTTTTCAGCAAAGTACAAATTTTCTCCTGAACTATTCATATCGCGGGCTTCAAGCCATAGAGACGTATGCACCAAAATGTTATTTTTTTATTACGTCTTTTGATTCCAATATTAACACCCACTCTATTTTTTCATAAATTTTGGTACCTACATAAGTTTTTGAGAAAATTAAAAAAAAATTATCTGACGTATCATTTCACTGACACACAAAAAACAGCAGCCGTAAGAGCCACCCAATTTAGAATTTAATTATATTTTATCGTGCCATATAGACGTATACGCTTACGGCCCTACATTTTTAATTTAAATCACCTAATTTTGTCAGGCCAAACAAGCAATTGTGAGAGCCAAGATGGCGATCCAGTACCAGATATAAAATTTATCACATGTGGACATTAATATTTTGTCCGCATACATTTGGGATACTCCTGTGACCTTAAGAGGTACAAAATGTCTTATTTCGGATACAAACAGTACATAATATTTAGAACAAATGTAAACATGTGATAAATATTAAATCGGCAACAGCCACAGGAAATCCACTGCTGAAATCTCTTTCAGGTTTTCCAAAAAGACCGATTAGAAGACTTTTTAGCGTTAGCTTATTTCTCCTCTAGCGTTTTCCTGACCCAAACCTGCTAAGGTCGCCCGACCACCTAGTAGGTGGGTGTCCTACGCTGCGCTTGCTGATACGTAGCCCTTATTTGAGAAACATTCTGCCCCATCGGCCATCGGTTCTTCATGCTATGTGCTCTGCCCACTGCTACTTTAATGAGCTAATCCACTGAGCTATATGAGTGACCTTAGTTCTCCTACGAAACTCCTCATGTCTGATTCGATCACGAGGATACCGAGCATAGCCCTCCCATAGCCCGTTGGGCGACCTTGAGCCTTCTTATAATGAGACTATACTAAAGGCCGAGAGAAACCGCTACGCCATTGAGATTATGTCGCGTCAACAAACTTTTCTGTATCCACTTGCATTGTATCATTTCATATTGGTGTTTTATGTTGTTGAAGACTAGATTACATAGTAAGAAGTTGAATTGAGGTTTTATTTTGAAATTTTCACCAATTATGTATTACTATGACCACTATAACAAGAAATACTAAAAATAAGATAAAGTAAAAAATTAAAGGGGGTCGTCATACAAGAAACATGTTTCTTCAGCGTTTCAAAACATTGTACGGTGGGACGGAACCCTTCATGTACGAGTCCGACTCGCACTTGCCCGTTTATTTATTTTTGTAAAATATGTTTTTATAAAATTTTATTAACAATTATAGTGCTATGCTTGTTTAAATTAATTTTAGGCCGCTGTACCAAGCTGGGCCTAAATGAGAACAGACTCTTTACAAAAAAAGTATTTTAATTTAACAGCGACACCACTTTACGACTCCCCGTCTACGGCTTAATCAATCAACTTTGCCTAGTAGAAAAAAACACTTTAGAACATTTGTTTTGTTCTATCGTCTCCTTAATACACTTAGTATTAAAGGAGCAAATGTCGTATCGCAAGGTACTTTTGTATTTTTCTGTTGAGCCGCCGATTTGACACAGCGTCTTCGAAGGTTAGCATCATGTATTGTCGCTCTAACATCATCATCGAAAAACATTTTTATTATTCTACCAGAATAAAAATAAACCTTACAAAAGCTTTAAACTTCTTTCTTGAACTAAAACAATTGTAATAATTTTATCATACCAAGACGTACAAAATTAAAAAAAAATTGTAGCATAAGGAATTGTCACTCTAGTTACGCCAAATCTATTGTATAACGATATATTATACAACGTGGAAGGGACATACCCGAGCCACGGGCTATACTAGATCACTAATCTATAGTATAATGAAATTAAAATAAGTCAAAAAACCAGAAAATAATTTGACATTCCCATACAAATCGCCCGGGCGGCTGCACACTTTTGTATGAAAATGCCGAATTTTTGAAGTGAAAACTTCTTTAGCTGCGTTGTGCCATTTTTTTTGTAATGGGTAAAAAATGTTAAAGTTTGACTTTTGGCGAGTAAATATTTCATTTCTTCAAATAATAAGATTTCATGATAACGTTCATGCGTACTCGGAAACACATCAGAGTAGTTCCGGTCGTCTTCGATTCCATGCAGTTGCAAGCATGTTGGTTATACGGAAAACAAACAACGTACCTATTAACGTACCTACCTACCTAACATAAAGACACGTGAAAAACATGATCCTTCTTTTGCAGTCAGTTAAGAAGCGGTAAATGAAGATATACAATTCAAATCCAAAATCATAGCGATGCGCGCCGCGGCCGGTATGATATGCCCCTCACACACCCGTCCCCACGCACCCGTAACCGCGCCCGCCTTGTCTTCTCGCGTAATTGGACTTTTGGCGCGTAAATATTGAATTTTTTCAAATAAAAAGATAACGTGTATTGAAGTGACACAAATTAGGAATAGTGTTTTATCACACTCCAATAATAAAAAAGACGCAAACTCTATTAACTGTAATTATCTTTTGTGCCCTTAACACAGTGTTTAATGTAAAAAATAAAAAATCTAAAGATACGGTGGATGAAATTTGCCACTAAATATTTTAAAACATAGATACTAGTGTTATAAAGCGCCTAACACCTATTTAACCCATTGTGATATTCTTTTAGAGCTATTTGAACCTATTAATAGGCATTGGTTAAATGACACTGACCCCGTGGCCAGAGATGACACAAAAAGCAAATGTACATCGGATACCACATTATTATTGTCGTGAAAGTGAAAATTTCATATGTAATTATTATCTTTTCGTCTTACAATGTTCGAAAAGACAAATACCTAAATTTCTACCTAAACAAACAACGCAGATGACACACTCGTTTTTTTTTATTTTTATTAGAAATTTGAGTGCGTTTGACCTCTATCTAGCCTGATGGGAAGCTAAGATGAGGTCTAAGGTGTATCACGCAGACTCAAAAGTGTATACTCATGTATTAGGTTGGGCAAGTGGTCTAAAAACTATATGCGAAAAATCGAAATCTTTAATGTTTTTGAAACCTGAAAACCTAGTGCTACCGGACTAGCCCGCTTCCTCGGGACGGACGCACGCACGGGGGCCCGCCAGCAGCTCAGACTTGTTCAGCATAGACTATAGAGCAGATATTTATAATCAGACGACTGCCATACATATTTCTACGTAGTAATATATTAAATTCTCTATCAGCACGACGGTAAATGTACGCCGTTAAAATTGAATTAGCTGACACTCAGTAATTCAATAAATCGCGGAGCCAGCACAAGGGGCCACGAGCGTGGCCATGCGCGGAAGCGCGAAGAGCGACCATCGCGGGCTTTTTTTGACGTTTGCTTGACGCAGTGTCAAGACTACAGCATGGTGCCAAAAATGTTGGCTGTGTTTCCACTCTAAATAGCAATGCTTATTCATTGAGCGCTTTGCTCAAGCCAGCCCTTGTCATAACATTACGATGGAAGTTTACTTTCATGATATAATGGCTCCACTGGCACAAAAGATTTGTACTTTGTTAATCCATGGCTAAAATGGGCAATTCAGATCTATAGAAAACTTACATATATTTTTCTTTGATAATAGGAGCACTTACCACTCTAACTAGGCCCTTATTGGAGTAGAGTTGCCAAAGATAGAAAGCATTGGAAATGGTTGGAGGAGGCCTTTGCCAAGAGGCACACTGAACTCAAAGACGGGATGTCTTTGAGTTCAGTGTGCCTCTTGGAGCACGGCTTGGATAAGAAGCACCAATATAACCTAAGAATTAAGGATAAAGTGCTTATACAATACAATACAATACAATAGGAGCACATACTCGTACCTTATAAAACCAGTAACATCCATAGGCAAACCCGCCATAAATGATTAGTGGTAGAATATTCTCTCTGAACCAGGATCTCCTCGAATGGTGGAAGAACATGAGTTCTGACGTCATAGATGGTATGTCCATGATTTCCCCGCATTTTTCTATGGCTTTTTGTATTTCTAAGTCCGTCAATCCTTTGCTGCGGAGAAACCGTTCTTTGCTCTCTAAGGTGCATCGCTGGACATTGGGGTTTGTTAGAAACTTCACTGCCGTTGTCACCTGAAAAGAATAGGCACAATGACTGAAAAAATAGTTTTAGCCCATCAGTTAGATTACAAAAAAACATTATACACGTGTTTTTTCTTTTCTCTGACATACAAAAAATTACGAAGATACAGCGTTTTTAGGGTTCCGTAGTCCGACAAGGAACCCTTATAAGATCGTTCAGTCCGTCCGTCCGTCCTAGTCTGTCACAGCAAAATATCTTCTACGTTTATGGACTGATTTGCATGTAACATGGTTCGAGGATACTACACATACCTATAGATCTCATTTTTAAAAATACAAAAAATTAAAATTACCCCTTTGGGTACCTCCCCATACATTAAAGGGGGGGGGGGGGGGGTGAATTATTTTTTTGAGTGCACCCCCTTGTGTGGGGTATCGTTGAAATAAGGTAGGGTTTCCATACAACACTTTTTTATCAGCTTTACCATTTGCGAGATATAGCCCGCCAAAGTCGTTTACACAGTGTCGTCCCCCCCCTGTAATTTCTAAAGTCTTGGACCTATAAACTTCAAATCGCTCACGTAAAGAAACAGGTGCGGAAACTCTTATTTAAAATTGTTTCGGGTATCCTGTGATGAATACTTTTGAAATTATAAATAAAATGAAAATATATACTTTTTTCCAAAAGAACAGTATAAACTTAAATTTCTTTTTTACATATTTTACTGTTAGGACTGAATGAAGCTTGAAATGCAAGAAATGCAAAACAGCGCGGTGCCAAAAATGACTACGGAACCCTACTTTATGGATGGAATAATAAGAATGTTACTTTTCTGACCCACTTATCTACAGTGCTATTTTAGGATTTTTTAAATTTGCAATAAATTTTTGCCCACTTGTTGATATCATATTGGGGTGTCATTTTGCATACACATGTAAATTGGAAGATAATGCAATATAACAATGTCACAAAGCTGGTCCAAAGATAAAGAAGGTGACCCTAGGATTAGGTAATCTCATTTATGTCCCCGCAACCAATTGGGTATGTTTGATTTGCGATGACAAGTAGGTACAATAATCCGGAATGATATTGACTGCAGAAACTGACTATCAAGTAAGTGAGTAACACTATTGCACCAAAAACACAGATACAAATAATATTTAAAAATATGTACAGTATGGGTATACAATAGTCGGCCTTATAGCCAGGGCAATTTCTTAAAGGCTACCTTAAGTAAGTAGGTACTCATAATATGCAAAGCATGTATGAGAAAAGTTGAAAACAAATAAAATTTGTTTTGTTTTTCGTGTAGTGTAAGAGGCCAACACTGGTGTAGGATTTTTCAAGCTGCCTAAAGGCATCTGACATAGATTGACGAATGTGGCTTTACAATACACTAAGCATTCTTAAGCCACTGATCAGACTGTGATGAAACTTTGGTAGCGTATTCTGAGAATGCCTGCGAGGGTTTCTATGGCATTACAATGCATGCAGGATGCAGCTAGTCCTAACTAATATTATAAATGCGAAAGTGAGTTTGTATATTTGATTGGTTTGTTTGTTACCTCTTCAGGCTTTATCTACTGAACGTATCTTGAAATTTGGCATACACATAAGGACATAGAGTACCTTTCATCCCGGAAAAATGTACTGTTCCCGTAGGATTTAGGATACGCGAGCGAAGCCGCGGGTAAAAGCTAGTTTTGAATAAAAGAACCAGTTCTACCAGTGAAATATGAAAAAAAAACTAGCAATCATGTGAGTGTTCAAGCAAAAAAGGCCCAGTGGCGGCATTTATTTTCCAAAACTAGCTGTTGCCCGCGATTTCGTCCGCGTGGAATTTAGTTTATACCTAAACACCGTCATTTTTGTATTTTCAAAAACCGGCCAAGTGCGTGTCGGACGCACGCATTTTGGCACCGCGCTGTTTTGCATTTCTTGCATCATCATCATCTCCCTAGCCTTTTCCCTGTTGGATATTTTTTTGGCCGCTTTTTGCGTTTCTGCGCTCTATCTAGGGAGTATATCAAAGCTGCCCGCTTTCGGGTTCTACACTCGAGCACCTCCCCCTCCACACCGCACCGCGCACCTAGACCGCGCCGCGGCTCATTTTGTCTGTCGCCGCGTGTGTTTTTTTTTTGGTTCTAAGTAATATTTAAATGATTTACCTATTTATTCTTCTCTGGATGTTATTAAAAATTATTAAGCTTCATTCAGTCCTAACAGTAAAATACGTAAAAAATCTTTTTAAGTTTATACTGTTCTTTCGGAAAAAAGTATATATTTTTATTTTATTTATAATTTCAAAAGTATTCATCACAGGATACCCGAAACAATTTTAAATAAGAGTTTCCGCGCCTGTTTCTTTACGTGAGCAATTTGAAGTTTATAGGTCCAAGACTTTAGAAATTACAGGGGGGGGGGGGGGACCATGTAAACGACTTTGGCGGGCTATATCTCGCAAATGGTAAAGCTGATAAAAAAGTGTTGTATGGAAACCCTACCTTATTTTCATAGTCCTTTTCAACGATACCCCACACAAGGGGATGCACTCAAAAAAATAATTCACCCCCCCTTTACATGTATGGGGAGGTACCCTTAAAAAGGCGAATTTTAATTTTTGTATTTTTAAAAATGAGATCTATATGTGAAGTATCCTCGAACCAAGGTACCTGCAAATCAGTCCATAAACATAGAAGATATTCTGCTGTGACAGACTAGGACGGACGGACGGACTGAACGATCTTATAAGGGTTCCTTGTCGGACTACGGAACTCTAAAAACGATCACACACATTAAATTCTCTGTTGCTGACAGTAACGCAGTGTTTACATGTAAACACTGCGTTACTGAATGTAACTGTTACGCCGTGGGTCTCTGAAATACGTGCGCTCGCTATGAATGATTGAATGCTTATGAAAGAAGCGGCGCTGCTAGTAGTTCATTTACCGTCTTCTTTTTGGCGGAAGTAGGGCTGCAGCTCAGTGCTGCGTCCCTCGACAACGGAGTGCTGCCGCCCCACCTAATACTAAGTTTCGTTTCGTTGTGAAGCTTACCACAATACATTAGTGAAAACCGCAACCAAATCGGTATGCCATTTCCGAGATTAGCGCGCACAAACACACAGACAAACAGACATAAATTGTAAAAAACTATTGTTTGTGTTCTATTGCGTTAATAAAAGCCCCTGACACAATTTTTTCCCATATATCTTCCATGTACAGCGGTCGGATACGACTTAATTATATGTATATTGATTGATAAGTGATATTGATGATATTCACAGTTCCATAAAGTTGGGTGAAAAAACGGCATTTCGTGATTTTAATTGAATATTATATAATAAATAAAAAAATAAAATTCTTTTATTTCAAGCTACAGTGGCCCATATCTTATTTTAAGTTACATCTGTCTCCTCGCACTATACTAGTGTATTCAACATGTAGTTCAGTTATCTTTAGTCTCCACTGCAGAAGCACAACCCTCTATGTACTACTAGCACCATATATTAGCCAGAGCAGTCAAATTAATTAGCCTACACTCTCTGCACTGGCCAGACGGGTTGGAGAGGTCTACTGATGTTTATAAGCTTTGTTTAGCTTGTGTATCCCAAGTCGCCTTCTACGACATCCGCGGAAAGACTAAGAGTGTCCTATTCTCAAGTTTTTATGTATAGTAAATTACTTTATATTATGATGTTTCTAAGTACCTGCCAATTTTTTTTTTTTTGTTTTTAATGAGAAACCAATTGGAAGATAGGTTTTATTATTCAAACTTTTAAAGTGAAAATGCTTTATCAAACGAAGTTTCTTATGTTTAACTTTTTTAATATTTTTTTAAATCCTTATTATCAATTAGGATAGGTAACTCTTATAACTAGATATCGAATCGAGTCTTAACCCTACCAATACTGCAGCCTTCTTGCTTGGACGCCCACACGTTCATTGAAATAGAAATAAATTTTATTTTCCAGAAAAAATAAAACTCAAAATATTAAGGTACCTACACTTAAAAACACACAAAGCAACTATTGCTAAAACGTATTATAATCTTATCAGTTGGACTGTTTGGCCTATCACAAATTGGAGCATGACAGAGGTTAATTAGATACCTATATTATGGAAAGAAATATATTTTATCAATTTTCAACTTGTAGGGAGTTTTAGCTCAAATAATTTAATAGGCATGATGACTGAAAATTTATTTTTGGCTTATCGGTTATTGTACACACATTTTTTCTTTTCTCTGAGAAACAATAAATGATGAAGCTACAGCGCGTTTAAATTTCGCATGACGTCATGCTTTTTACACATCAGTGACGTCACAAGCCACTCTGGAACTTAGATACTCTGTATCTTTGTGAATTTTTACTTTTTTGATAAACTGAAAAATATGGTAAGTACATTGTTTTTGGATAATCTAACTAATGAACTAATTAGAATAATACTTTTCTGACCCAGTTATCATCCCTACCTACTTAATATCTTTTTCTGTTGTTGTATCAATACATAATAAATATATAAGCGATCAATAACAATACCCAATGTTTGGAAAAACCAAAACTGGTTTTTGCAACATTGTAATATTATGCTCTTTTATGCTGGTCTGGGAGAAAAGAAAAACGTAGAATGAACCAGCTGCTCCTCTTCCTATGCATATCGTAGAAGCCGATCGAGAGAATGAAAACATATCAATAGATCACTTAATTTTTCCATATTCCTGCTATTATCACACTAAAAGTGGCCTTTGGGTCTTGCGGCCCTGGGCTCTGTCTGCTTAGAGCCGTAAGACCCAAGATGCTCTGTCTGCCCCATTAGGGAGAAAGACGTGATAGTGTATTTTGTAAAAAAAAACACCGGACCCAGCTTGTGGGCCAAAAGTATTTTAAGTATGCATAGAATTTTAAAATTAACGTAGTAGGTATATTCGGTCGCCCCATTGTAAAGTCTAATAGGATTGAACGATTTGTATTGTGAAAGAGTGCGAAGGTCAAACGAACTATTGTCAGTTATTGCCTCTCAATTAGTTATGTTTTAAAACGAAAATCTAGGAAAACAAAAGTTCAACATTTGCTTTTACTGAATAATAAGTAGGTAAAAAAATTGAATAATTACCAAATTATCGCGAATATCGGCCCCAGCACTTGCTAGCACTTCTCCGCTCATTTTCTTCAAAAGTTATTTAATATAGTAGTAACTGTCGATATTTTCATGCACAAAGTTACCGTTAATTGTAATAATAAAAAAATGATTACTATGTATGATTTAGCACAAAGGGCAGAATAATTTTATAAAATTTCGTTCGACAAATCGAAAACTTCATTTCACTGCGTTGACTGACATTTTATTTTACTTACTGACACTCATGACATGACAGACAGGCAGGTAGACAGACAATTTTGATAGTGCCTCGTCAATGTTGCTACACGACCATCTCTATTTTCCCTCCTCTCACTTACACACCCTTATTTGCAGTTATCTATAAAATTTTAAAACGAAAGTAAAGTAAGTTTGTAAATTATCACCATTTCTTATTTATGCTAGCTATCAATATGTTATTTGATGCAAATTGCAATATAAACTGCTGTAGTGAGAGTGGGTGTAGCTTTATTAGCAATGCAACATAATCAGCGATCCCGTTAACGTATCTTATGGAGTGCCACAAGGCAGTATTCTCGGCCCAACTTTGTTTATATTGTATATAAGTGACATGTTTGACCAGTCACTGGATGGGTCTGAACTGATCTGCTATGCAGATGACACCGTGGTACTCTTTAACGGTTCTTCATGGGGGCAAGTCTTTCAAAGAGCAGAAAATGGTATGGCTTCCATTGGTGACTGGTTAAACAGAAATCTTTTGACCTTAAACATTTCCAAAACTAAATTCATAGCTTTTCATAAGACATTAGTTTCGAAACCTCCAATCGCCGTAACAGCTATCAAATTACACAAGTGTGCTAAGGCAGGCAACTTTACCGTTTCTTCGACTGCGACTGCTCACACATCTCCCGAACAAAGAGCCTAAAATATCTAGGAGTCATAGTAGACAAACATCATTCCTTTAAAGAACATGTAGCCCTGGTTGCAAATCGAACTCGAAAATCAATATTCATAATGAAAATACTACGCCAATCTGCAGACCGAAACACACTAACTCTAGTTTACAAATCCATATGCCAATCGTATACGAGTATTGTATACTACATTAAAGCTTGGGGTGTTGCCGCCAAAACATCTTTACTTGTTTTGGAACGAGCCCAGCGAGCAGTTATATATATATATTTACCTACTCTTACCCAAACAATCAATAAATACTTATACAGGGTCTAACAAAATATACTGAAACTATTTTATGTGTTCCTTGGGGAAAGTTGTTCAGTATCATGGACTAGATTCACCCTTAAAATAGTTTCAGTATATTTTGTTAGAAGTTATATATTACACAAGCACACACTTATTGATGCGTAATTAGAGACAAATTATTTAGCTTTATTCAACTAAAATTGTACATAGTATAATAAATATAATTGACACCAATAGAATATGACAATAGGGGTTAACATCCCATGGCAACGTTCCATAGATACACATCATTCACCCCCTCTTAGGATGTCTGGTAATCCTCCAGGTAGGCAGGTAGATGTCTGATGCGCGTCGAGCGCCGAACGTCAGGTTGGGGTGTGCCTGTTGACCGTGGCTCCTCTGTCGTTGTTTCCCCAGGGTCGTTCACAGGTATAGATGGTTCCTCGACCTCAGTCTCAGACACATATTCGTCATCCGAGGGAATTGGTGCCAGATGTCTATTTGAAATTGTGCCTTCTCTTCCATCAGGATATCTAATATATGAATAAGTCGGGTTACTTTGCACGAGGTGTCCTTCTTCCACTAAAGGATCATATTTGGATTGGCGCACACTTCTTTTTATTAGAATGGGTCCTGGAGTAGTCAGCCAAGCAGGTAAAGATACTCCATTTGGACTCCTTCGAGGGTGGCCGAACATCCTTTCATGAGGAGTAGCGTTGGTGGATGTACACAGCAACGACCGTATTGAATGTAAGCTTATAGATAGAACTTTTTCCCAGTCTGCTATCTCTAAACTCCTGGATTTCAGACTTAATTGGATCGTTCTCCACAAGGTAAAGTTAAGGCGTTCAACTTGTCCGTTGCCTTCAGGATTGTAAGGAGTGGTCCGGAGAGACACGAGATATTGGGTAAGTTCTTGTGACAAAAACGACGTCCCTCTGTCCGAGTGAATATACATAGGTGTTCCAAATATATAAAATATTTCATTCAAGCAGTGGATAACTGTACTTGACGTCATGTTTTTGCATGCAAAAGCAAAAGGGAAGCGACTATATTCGTCAATGACCGTCAGTATATATTTATTTTGCGACTTTGACGGGAGTGGTCCTTTAAAATCAATATTAAGCCGTTCTAAAGGAGCCGTTGCTTTAATAAGCTGTCCATTTGTATCCGCATATCGGGGCTTAATTTCGGCGCAAACTTTACAATTGGCAGTCATTTGACGAATGTCATTAATCGAATATGGAAGGTTTTTCGATCGTACCCAGTGATTCATACGAACTATTCCAGGATGACAGAGGTTGTCATGTAAGGTTTTAAGATTGCTTATGTTCATATGCGCACAGACTCTGGTTAATGCATCGGCCACAAAGTTTTCTTTACCAGGGCGATAAATTATGTTGTACTTAAAACAGGACAATTCTAGCCTCCAACGTTCAATCTTCTCATTCTTTATTTTACTCGAATGGACTTGGTTAAACATAAAAGCTACCGACTGTTGGTCTGTTATTAAAAGGAAGTACCTGCCGATCAGATAGTGGCGCCATTTGCGCAAAGCTTCAACTATCGCTGCGGCTTCTTTTTCAATTGAAGATTGTCGCCTTTCTGATTCATTCAGGGAACGTGAGAAATATGCTACAGGCTGGCCCTTTTGAGAAAGAGAAGCAGCAAGGGCATTTTCTGAAGCATCAGTTTCGACAGTAAACATTTCATTTTCATCGATAGCAGTCAGTGATGCTTTTGCTATATCGGCTTTCATTTTATTAAATGTAATCATTGCGATGTCAGAAAGAGGGAAAGTACTTGTTCAAACTCCTGCGCAGCTTGAAGAGCAAATCCGCAGATTCAATTACTTTTGTTTTCTTTTGTATGGCTATTCACTTGTCTTCATATCTCTGTACCGATAGTACACTATTATATTCTTTGCCGAAAATTATCTGGTTTAAATCATCTCAACGAAACCTCCTAAACATGGTCCTTCGAGCCGGATGTGCATATTATACAATAAAGCGATCAAAAAATATCAAGAACTAGTGGAAATTAAATCAAGGATAAAATTGAGAGGTTACCGGCCGGCAAAGAAAATTGCGAGTTCATCAAGAAAGTGGTGCTTAGCCTATTATTGTTCTTATTAAACTGCCCAGCACTCATACAGGTAGTATTAAGTGTAAAAATTAAGGATAATTATTTCCCCAGGTTAGTAATCACATAATCATTTCTTTGCATGTAACTTGTCAGTAGGTACTTAAGTACGTGGTAACTTTCATTGTAACAATTGATCAGACAATTTGTATTGTTAGAGTAATTGGGTTTAAATGTACTAAAATACAGTACAGTAGTTACTTATTACTACATTATTTTCACTTAATTATTCATAATTTGCGATCAATTAGGTAATAAATTCCAAGTAATTTATCGGTATCGACCTACCTACTTATTGTACATACAAGTAAATTGCAGTTTACTTAGCTAGTGTTTTGTCAAACTTGCATAATTGCATAGGTAATTATTTACTGTAATACAGTGTTTAGTTCATTGTTATATAGAAAGTACAGTTCATTGCATTTATTCATCCTTTGATTAAACTTGAGACTAATTATTGTGAACAAAACTCATTACAAATTACTAAATTGTTCAGTTAGGTAAAATACATTGTCCTTTACCTAATTATAATTAGTTATTGTATAAATTCCAGGTTGACCGCACCCTACTCCCAGGCCAGTAAAATGAGTGAGGAAAAAGAATTAATTAAACGTCGAGCTAGCTTCAAAGGAAGATTGACTGTATTTTTAAGCTACTTGCAAAATATACCTAATCCTATCACTGAGTCTGTCGCCAGGGAATTGCAATTGCGTATGGGTAAACTCGAATCATTATATGAACAGTACGATGAGGTGCAATTACAATTAGAATGTTTAGTCGATAATATGCAAATTCAGTTAATTGAGCGTTCGGAATTTGAGAAATTATATTACAAAGCCTTATCTGACGCTCAAGGAATATTAAATGACTATAGTAAACCGGTAATTAGCACTCAAAATTGTTCGCACGCTAGTAATCATCGGCTTGTTAAATTACCTACTATACAGTTGCCAAAATTTGGGGGTTCGTACGACAACTGGATGGAATTTCGCGACACTTTT
Source organism: Acrobasis repandana (assembly GCA_963576875.1). Classification (NCBI taxonomy): domain Eukaryota; kingdom Metazoa; phylum Arthropoda; class Insecta; order Lepidoptera; family Pyralidae; genus Acrobasis; species Acrobasis repandana. The sequence goes on from OY756227.1 coordinate 17,881,855, forward strand.
ACAAGTCTTATTCACTGCAATAAAGAAATTGATGAAATAAATAAATTTCACTACTTACGAGCATCTCTGGAAGGATCTGCTGCTGTGGTTATACAATCTATTGAGTTTTCAGCTAGTAACTATGTCATCGCCTGGAAGTTGTTATGTGAAAGGTTTGATAACAAAAGATTACTTATTCAAAATCATGTATCGGCTTTATTTAACTTGGAAACGATTACGAAGGAGTCTTCTGATATATTGAAACATTTAATTGATCAATTAAATAAAAACCTCAGAGCATTAGAATCTTTAGGAGAACCTGTCACTCACTGGGATACACTTCTTATTCATATTGTTACAAGAAAATTGGATCAGAAAACATACCGTGAGTGGGAAGAGTATAAAGGTAACCTAAATGTGAATGTTTCTATTAATTTTGATAAGTTTCTTCAGTTCTTACGTAGCCGTGCTGAATTAATTGAAACTTTAGAATTATCACGCAGTAATCAGTCTAGCAGCCAAGGCAAGTCGACTCCTAAGCTCAAGTCCATGGTGGCTCAGAATTCTTTTAATTCAAGTTCAGAAAATTCTCCTAAGGTTTGTAGCAAGTGTAAAGGTGCGCACACATTAAATAATTGTCCACAATTCCTCGCTTTAAATAACGAAGCAAGACTGAAAATACTGCCAAGTTTTAAAATTTGTTTTAATTGTTTTAAGTCAGGTCACTTTGCGAATTCATGTAAGAAGCCTGGATGTAAGATATGCAAGCGTCGTCATAACACATTGGTGCATGTTGAACCTAAACCGATCATAAAGTCTAATGCTGACAGTAGCGGTGGGTCTGACAACTTAGCATCGACGCCGCTGCCTTCTTCTATACCGACGGTTGACAACAATAGTGTCGCTTTGTCAGCAAATGTCTCATCCTATCTTACAAGGTCATGCGATGTGTTGTTGTCTACCGCGTTAGTTAAAGTGTATGATAGTAATAATCGCGAGCATATCGTTCGTGTCTTGCTAGACTCTGGCTCATCGTCATGTTTGATGACGTCAAATATTTGTAATAAATTAAATTTGCCAACTAATACAGTTGATAGATCGATACTGGGCATTAATAACGTCACTTCGCACGTAGGTAAAACATGTAATGTTGTGTTAAAGTCTTTAAATGACTGTTTTGCAGTTAACTGTAATTTCTATGTTTTACCATCAATCACAAATAATGTCCCAAGTCGCGAGATCAATATTTCTGATTTTAAAATTCCTTCCTATATTAGTTTGGCTGACCCTACATTTTATAAGCCTTCCGAAGTGGACTTGCTAATAGGAGCCGATCTGTTTTGGGATTTGTTAGGATCGCAACAAATAAGGTTGGGTAATACAATGCCTGTTCTTTGTGAAACCAGGTTAGGCTGGATTATTTCAGGTCCTTTGCCTATTAAAAATGTCTCCCTGCTGTCCAGTGATGTAAGTTGCAATTTCAGTAACATTGCTAATGATGAATTAGACGACATCCGAACCGATTTAACGCGTTTTTGGCAGTTGGAAGAAATTGACGTAAAAGTACCTCATTATACGCCAGACCAGAAGCTCTGTGAGGAACATTTTATTAAAAACACAACCCGTCTTGATGACGGCCGATTCTGCGTTTGTATACCGCTCAAACAGAGTCCTACTTTATTGGGTGATTCTTTTGGTAAGGCCAAACGATGTTTATTTTCACTAGAACGCAGGTTAAATAATAAATCAGACATCAGTAACATGTATCACGAGTTTATGACAGAGTATCAATCGTTGGGTCACATGACTGAAATTGAGACACCAGCTTTGGAAAGTCCAGCTTATTTCATGCCGCATCACGGTGTGCTCCGCGAGAGCAGCACGACCACTAAATTAAGAGTAGTGTATAATGCAAGTAGCCCTACAACGTCAGGCATTTCGTTCAACGATATTCAGTTGGTCGGACCTACAGTCCAAGATGATCTGCTGTCTATACTTCTCCGATTCAGGCAGCACAAGTACATTTTATCTGCTGACGTGGAGAAGATGTACAGACAGATTGTAGTACATCCGTCTGACAGACACCTGCAACAGATACTCTGGCGTGATAATCCATGTGATCCAGTGAAAGTGTTTCAATTAAACACCGTTACATACGGTACGGCTAGTGCACCATTTCTCGCAACCAGATGCCTCAAGCAAATAGGTCTGAACTGCGCGGATCAGTCAGTCGCAGAAATCATTATTCATGACTTTTACGTAGATGATTTGCTAAGTGGGGGGGATGATTTGGATCAAGTCCGACATATTCGCACAGCAGTGACTGAAGCATTAGCATCGGCTGGTATGCCATTACGAAAATGGGTCTCAAATGAACCTCAATTGGTATCAGATTCTGCCAAATTGTCTGTCAATTTAAATATAGGCTCCGACGAACCTAACAAGTTGCTAGGTCTTGGTTGGCAAGCACGTACAGATAATTTGTGTTTTCCAATGAGTTCATTTGTCCCTAAAGGTGATACCAAACGTGATATACTTTCAGCAATCTCACGTATCTTTGACCCGTTAGGTCTTTTAGCACCCTGCGTCATCGTCATGAAAATGTTTTTGCAGAAATTGTGGCTACACAAACTTGGATGGGATGAGCCCTTGATACCTGAAATTCACAGATCTTGGGTTGAGATTATAAAAAGTCTATCACTTATTAATGACCTTCGCATTCCAAGACGTGTTATATGTGAGTCCTATGCAAGACTGGAATTGCACATTTTCATGGATGCTTCTGAACGTGCATATGGTGCTTGTGTTTACGTCCGTAGTGTTAGCGAGACGGGAGAGGTCATGGTAAGTCTCTTAATAGCAAAAAGTCGAGTTGCACCTATACGCCCCATCACAATTCCAAGATTGGAGTTATTAGGTGCCCTCATGGCAGCGCGTTTGTATGAGAGGGTCAAGAGCTCTCTTCGTGCAAACATTGATAGTGTTTGCTTCTGGACCGACTCCACCATCGTCTTGGGATGGTTACGCATGTTGCCCACTAAACTTCAGCCTTTCGTACGCAATCGCGTTGCTGAAATTTTAGATAAGGCCGGCAACCTTACATGGAAACATGTCCCCACAGACCAAAACCCTGCAGACCTGATATCACGTGGTATTGATATCAGTGCTCTGCAGACTTTGGATTTATGGTGGTCCGGTCCAGAATATCTAGCTCATGATCAAAGTTATTGGCCTTCTCAACCTGAACACACTGAGACCTTGCCTGAAACTCGACCTAATGTTTCCTTGAGTACTGCCTTAATAGAGACTCATGATTACGCTCATCTCGTTGACTTTAGTCGGTTTTCCAATTATTTACGTCTGGTTCGTACGGTGGCATACGTTTTGCGATTTATTAGATTGAGCCAAAGGAATCAATTTGCGACTGATTTTATAAGTGAGGATGAACTCCGAAATGCGTTGCAAGTAATTATACGACTCAGTCAAAGGGTATCGTTTCCAGAATATGATTTGCTTTTAAATAAACAGAATTTACCCAAGAAAAGTCCTTTATTAAAGTTTAACATAATTTTAGATGAAAATAATATAATGCGTGTTGGAGGCCGGCTTGATAACTCAGAATATTCATTTGATAAAAAGCATCCGATTTTATTACAGTCCACTCATAATTTTACCAAATTACTTTTTGATTTTGAGCATAAAAGGCTAATGCATGCCGGGCCCCAATTATTATTAGCCTCAATAAGAGAGTCTTACTGGCCTATAGGAGGCCGCAACTTAGCAAAGGCCTGTTATCATAAGTGTGTCTTATGTACTCGTATGAAGGGTAAGATTGTTAGTCCTATCATGGGTAATCTGCCTCAGCAGCGGCTCGTTCCAGGGGGGTATCCATTTCAAAAGTCAGTTGGTGTTGATTACGCTGGCCCGATCATGAGTGCTAGTCGTCAGAGACGAGGATGTAGACTTGTCAAAGTCTATATAGCAATTTTTATCTGTTTTACTACCAAAGCCGTCCACTTAGAATTAGTGGGTGATTTAACAAGCAATAGTTATTTATTAGCATTAAGGCGTTTTATAGCACGTAGAGGTAAGCCGACTGACATTTTTTCGGATAACGGCACCTCATTTGTCGGTGCTCACAACGAGCTTTCAAAATTTTTGAAAGGTAATTGCAATTCCTTGAGTGAAGATTTAGCAAATGACGGTTTAAATGCACATTATGTGCCAGCTTTCAGTCCTCATTTTGGAGGAATCTGGGAGGCGGGTGTCAAGTCAACCAAATACCATTTACGTCGAGTGCTGGGGAATTGTAATTTAACATTCGAAGAACTCAGCACCACCCTTACACAGATCGAGGCGATATTGAACTCCAGGCCGCTTACACCATTGTCTTCCGATCCTGCCGATTGCAACCCATTAACTCCAGGACACTTTTTGATTGGGCGTCCAATGACATCATTGCCACAGCGAAATCTCCAGCAACATTCTACTAGTTCTTTGACCAGATATGAGCGAATAGAAATATTGCGTCAACATTTTTGGGCTCGTTGGAGTAAAGAGTACGTTGCCGAGCTGCAGCAGCGTGTAAAATGGCGTTCCTGTAAGGATGATCTGAAGATAGATTCTTTAGTAGTGATTAAGGAGGAGAATCTACCTCCATTAAAATGGAGATTGGGCAGAATCAGCGCCGTTCATCCTGGACCAGATGGCATCTCTCGCGTTGCTGATATTCGGACCTCTAAGGGAGTCATACGGAGGGCTTTCACCAAGATCTGCCCGTTACCAGTATCATCTGCGTCTGGTTGAAAGCATGGCTTTCAACGCCCGGGGGCATGTTCAAACTCCTGCGCAGCTTGAAGAGCAAATCCGCAGATTCAATTACTTTTGTTTTCTTTTGTATGGCTATTCACTTGTCTTCATATCTCTGTACCGATAGTACACTATTATATTCTTTGCCGAAAATTATCTGGTTTAAATCATCTCAACGAAACCTCCTAAACAGTACTGATAGAAAGTAGTGGTTTAATTCTTTCCGAGAAGTTTTGTAACCATCTCGAGTAGTGAGCGAATAGTCCTAATGTTCTTTTTAACGCAGCCGCATTCTCGGGCGCAGGTAAGTCGAGCAAGGGTTTCAATCGGTTTTCATCTGGACAGATAGTATTATTTTTAATAGTATAACCAAGAAGATTGATAGTTTCTTTATTAAATACGCATTTGTTTTCGCTTAGTGTTAGATTGTACTTAGCGGCAGCCTCCTTGAACTTAGATAAATTAATGTTATGTTTTTCTTTAGTCCTTCCACATACAGTGACGTCATCTAAATATGCAAACGTGCCGTTTAAGTGTTCTTCTTCTATTATATAGCTCAGAGTGCGCTGGAAAGCTGCGACACCGTTGGTTACTCCAAACGGGATTCTTGTAAATTCATACAGTTTCCCATTGGCTTCAAAAGCGGTAAAAATGCGTTCCTTTTTGATTATAGGTACTTGGTGATACGCACTTTTTAAATCAATTTGACTGAAATAGTTGTATTTGGCTGCTTTAGCTACAATCGATTCTATCCTTGGTAATGGAAAAGCATCCAATTCTGTACATTTATTTATAGTTTGAGAATAATCTACAACCATCCTCTTCTTGTGTAGACCTCCACCAGCAATAAGGACTTGCGCTCGCCAGGGTGAGATGCTGGGCTTAATGATTCCAGCTTCTAGCAGCTTAGCCACCTCTGTTTTTATGAAACGCTCGTCTTCGGTGCTATGGCGCCTAGATCTGACTGCGATTGGTTTCAGATGCGGAGAGAGGTTAGTAAACAAAGATACTGGTGGTACTGATGCTTCCATCACATTACAAATTCGTAAAGGTTCCTGAGTTCCTCCAAACTCCAGTTCCACTGAAGAGTGATTTTTAAGGATATCGTGACCGATAATAGCATCTGCGCATAAATTGTTGACAATAAGAAGAGGTTTGTGTTTGTACTGATGTTTCCCAAGTTGAATATTGACATAGCAGACACCTTGGACGTGAGATACGTGGCTTAGAGAAGCCAATGTTATAGTTTGGTTGCTAGGTTTTATCTTTAGTCTTAGTATTTCAGTTACACTCTTATTTATGAAACTAACAGAGCTTCCAGTGTCTATCAGAGCATCTGCTTTGAAACCGTTGATGGTAATTGGTGAGGTAGCCTTCCTCAGACTACACGGAGAAGCAGCGGAGATTGCAGACAGTGCGCCATCAGCCTGAATGTTGTCGTCAGTGACTGCATTAGCTCTTTGTGGTGGTTGTTTTGACCGACAAACATTAGCAAAATGACCCTTTTTGGAACAAAGTTGGCAGGTTCCGTTAGCTGCAGGACATTTGATGCGCTGGTGTACATTTCCACCACAAAAGAAGCAACGTCGCTTCGAACTCTGAATGAAGTTGGGCGCTGCAGCTGCTGTGTTATCTGCGACATTAGACTTAGGTAAAGCATTGAGATTTAGTGACGTACTAGTATTGCCCAATGGTTGCGCGTTTATTCCTGCATCTTCTAGAGAAATTGCCAGATTAACAGCTTCTTCTAAACTCAGATTTAATTTTTCTAGTAGTCTCTCCCTTATCTTTTGAGAATTGATGCCTGCGATAAACGTGCCGCGCATAGATTCGTTTTGATGTTCCTCCGCCGTAACCTCCATAAAATGACACTCGAGAGCGAGCAGCTTTAATGCCTGAATGTATTCTTTCACCGTTTCGTCAGTTCTCTGTTTACGCGTTGTCAGCATGTGCCTGGCGAGTATTTCGTTTTTGGGTTTCACATATATTTTCTCCAAAACGGCAATGGCTTAAAGTTTTGCATGCTCGAATATATGAAAATATCGTTGGAGAGATATGATTAACTAAAAGATTCAATTTCATGGAATCTTTGGCGTCTGGGGCACATTCTACGGTAAGGAAATTGTTAAAAGTGAAATACCAATGCGTCCATTTCAAATCCGATCCAGCAGCGCTAGGTTCTTCATCAAATCGCTCGGGACGAAGATAACGTGACATATTTGTGATACTTGGTCTTTCAGGTTTTGTTTCGTTACTCATATAACATATTTTATATCACTCGTTCAGATAAAAATTAGTTGAATAAATTGATGCGTAATTAGAGACAAATTATTTAGCTTTATTCAACTAAAATTGTACATAGTATAATAAATATAATTGACACCAATAGAATATGACAATAGGGGTAAACATCCCATGGCAACGTTCCATAGATACACATCACTTATATATACAGTTTGTAATTGTGACAAATATTGAACCGATAAGAATATTGTAATAAGTATATTATTATATAATAATTATGTAAAAAAAAAACTGGTAACAGATACAACACGGACCACTGCGATACAAGCAGCGCTTAGTGCAGGGTCCAAAGGTACCTACTTCTGTCTGTACAAGTTTAAATAAGTTAAATTAGGTTATGTAAAATTGTAAATTATTATTATTTTTTGGTAAATAAATATATTATTATCTCTTTATTTATTTTAAAACTTAGGCTAGGTATTGGTATACATTTATAAAAAGTATAAAACATAAATATAAAACATACTACAAAATATAAACATTTACAAAAACCTAACCTAGCTACCCGCTGGCAACGGGGCAAGGCCCAAGCTACCGGCGGTTAGGGCCGCAGAGAGAGAAACCTCCTGACAATACGTGCCGTGTCCAGGAGTACTGATTTCTGAATCTGACCCTTGATCCAGCAATCTAGCGAGAGAGTCTTAAGATGTTGGTCAAGACTCTTCGCTATAAGACCGTTCGCCGATACGACTATCGGGACAATGATCGTCGAATCCATATTCCACATAGCAGTCACCTCGTGGGCCAAGTCAAGGTACTTGCTAAGCTTGTCCTTCTAGGCCTTCACGAGGTTCTCGTCATGTGGGACGGTGATGTCGACGAGCACTGCCTGGCGCATCAATCGATCTGTCAGCACGATATCAGGCTTATTGGCGATAATAGTCCTGTCCGTGATGACAGATCGATCCCAATAGAGCGTGGCACGACCATTTTCGAGAACTGACGCCGGTAAGTACTTATAGTACGGTACCTCCGATTCTACAAGCCCGTATTATTAATATTATAATGGTTATCTGTAGGGTTACTCCAAAAGCGGTACGCAAGACGTACGTAACTGCGTTTCCGCGTTTCAGTGTCAAGCAACATTGAGCATTAAAATCTAATTTGGTTTGACATGGAAATAGGACGTCACTATCGTACGGCTATCGTATGATTTTATGGAGTAGAGTAACAACCCCCCTGGTAACTGGTAGAGATTAAAATGGTGTATAAGTTGAACCAAAATGGCGGCGCTGCGCAGGTATAATGAGAATCAACGAGGTTTTTAGTTACAGTCACATTAAAACCAATTATTTCAGTGAAAGAATTATTGAAATTAGACCGAAAATTATGAAGTTAGAGTGATTTTCGTGCCGCACTCTCAAAAACGCTCCAATGTACTAGATTGGTTGATGACGTCATCTGCCACGCTTGCGTTCGCCGCACTATGGGACTAAACGGAGCGTTCCATCTCAAAAGTCTGTAACTTTTTTGTTTCTCTTCAAATGTATTTAGCTGTATATTGTGCTAGTTTCGGTGTGTACATAAACTGTAAATACTTTCAGCGTAAATAAATTTTCCTAGCCATAGTACCTCTAACGATTCCCGCGCTTGGCTTTATTATCCCATACGCCCTTCATCGTATTTTCTAAAGAACCAACTGTAGGGGAAAGCAAATCTTCTTACCTTTGCATTTTATCTCCTCGTATCTCTGCAGTGGAATGACTAGAGTTGTTCTTAAAAAACTCTGCAACCATGAATGAATTGATCTTTGGGAGATTGTCTGACTGGGCCTTGGTAAATCTGACTTCCATATTTCCTATGTACCTCTATTGAAATATAAAACTTAAAGAAACTACGACTACGGGCGGCGGCGGCACGGCGGGTGGCAGGCGACCGTGGCTCGTGACGTATTTCGCATGTTCCACGCAGGCCGGCGTATTTTTACAACACCCTTTTTCAAATTTTAATAACTTTTTCATTTCTTGATGTATTTGATTAATTTAAAAAGAAATTTACTCAGATGCTTATATTCTATTTGATGTGGTATGCAAAATTGATATATCCTTTTGTCGAATTGATCCTAATTAGAGGAAAAAGTGTGCGCAGTGAGTGACCGCCATTTTGGTTCAACTTTTGTGCCGGGTCAGGTATTATACTAGATTATCGAAGTAGATTCTAAGTCAATTTACTCATAATCAGGCAAAAGTACGTCTTATAGCAACACTTTTTTCTACCATCATTTCTTTTTTTAATTCATTAGAAATGTACTCATACAGAAAAGGAGAAACAAATTAAAATCAATGTCATAAATGCCAAATAGCTATTTATTGTCAATGTCATGCCAAAATTGTCAAACAAAAAGTCAAATGAAAGTCTCAAACTGCTGATTTGGTTTGGTCGAAGAGTGCAATAAGTTTGTTGTTTTTATTTATGAGTCATACATGCAAAGAAAGCTGTTAAGATGAGTGAATTATCAGACGCCATGGAGGCGTTGACTCTCGCCATCCGTTTCGATCAGATGAAGGATACCGACAAAGCTGTGTTGTGCTACAGAAAAGCAGCTAGATTTCTTGATAGGGCTTTGGCCCAGAATGCAGTGCCTACAGAACGGACACTCAGCTATCGGAATAAAGTCAGAGAGTGTCTCGAAAGGGCCACTGCTCTTGAAGCTCAGAAAGGTAATTGTTTTTATTCATGATCTAACCATATTCCTGTTAAATGAGTCATTCTTGCTTGCACAGGGGCCAATGTGTTCTCATAGTTAGTGAAGGGGTTTTTTTAAGTGCCAGTGTTTTTGTAGGCGAGAATATAAAAACGAGTGCTGCTTACCAAAAACAGAAGTTCGACAGCACTCATTGCAAGGCAAAAGTTTATAACATTGGGGATCTTGTACTCGTAAAGATACAGAGTCAAAGCAATGAAGGCAGAAGCCGCAAACTGCTCCCGGTATTTAAAGGGCCTATCTAAATATTTAATTGAATCAGTGAAATGATTAGTTCAACTTATTCCCATATATTTTAACTGAGAAATATTCCCGGAACTGACAATATTTGAATGAACTTAAACCATCAATCAAGAAGCGGCCTATTGGACCACAATCCTATATTAGTTATCCAATACCTAGGGTATTACACTGTGTTTGTTTTTGGACAATATGTTCTACGAAACTACAAATAATACTTAAAAGAAATGTTTTTCTGAAAAGAGCATGAAAATTGGTTAGGTATTTAATGAAGCAACAATTAGCATTTTAAATATTTATTTATATATTTATGAAGAAAATGGGAGAGCGGTAGGGACATCTTTCTATCTTTTTCGTACGTGATACCTAATATACGTCTCAAGCGCAGCATGTGCATCCTTTTTCTGTTAGTTGACTGTTTCCCTTTCCACCATATTTGAAAGGCTTATAACTTGATTATTTATGATCGAATTAAAATATTTATTTTTCAGTTTTAGTTACTTTTTGATATGATTAATCAAAAAAAACTGAGGGAAATACCCTAATTGGTATTAAAGTAACCTCACTTGACGGGTTAGGCGCAAGCCAGACAATTGGCGTGGCGCGCATCCGTCATCCATCGGACTCGCCACTGCTGCTCTAGCGGCCCGCATCGAGTGCATTAGTGGCACGCTCACGACGGGACGGTGGTATTCAAGTGACGGGGAATGCGCGCCAGGGATGCGCCTTCGGTGCGCCCGCCCACCGCGTCGCAACCGTCGTGCTGCCTCGACGTCTTTCCAATGTTCTTTCATACAAAAAACAATACCTACTTTACGTTGCATTGATATCTCTTATCAGGCAGGACCCAGCAAGCGGAGAGCGAGCGCATGCTCCAGCAGTTCCACTTCCTGATGCAACAGGCTCTGGATGCTGACGAAGCTGGCCACAAAGACTTGGCCCTGAATATGTACATGCAGGCTGTGGAACTGGCAGTTGTAAGAAATATTTTTTATGTTATTTATTAGCACTTCTGTTTTTTAAACATCTAAGTTATTAAGACTTTAAAGGGATCATTCCAGTATTACGTAAGCAGAATTAGAGCCATTTTCAACCCTCCTGTGCCCCTTGTCAGCATAAGTAAGCAAATCTCTTATTCCCCCTCCTATGCTTGCGTACTTACGTACATTGATATATTTTTTATAAAATATACTTAAGTTTTTTATTGATATCATGAGCAAGTACATTGTACGTAGCTATTATTTCAATTACTGTTTAATTTTAAATCAAAATTACAAAAATTTGACTAGAAATATCAAAGTACTTAATTAAAAAGATTGCTTAAGTAATGAAAGTCTAGACTCCCTGCCCCATATGTCATCAAAAATAAGCAAATTAATGACCCTCCTTTGGTGCTTAAACTTAAACGACCCCAAACGCCATGGCGTCTCCTGGTGACCAACAAACAATTAAAAATATAGTATCTGCAATGCTGGCAGTCAAGGTGTGTGTGACGACCTCCGTGGTGTAATGGTCAACACGCTAGTTTTGTTCAAATTGTCCTGGGTCTTGTTGGGTGTTTATCAATACAACGTGTTATTGAACTAACGCAAAACATCTCAGATGGTACCTCAGCCCATTAAACTGAAACATTCCTAAAATGCCAAAAATAAAATTCAATTTTCATACAAATTGACTCGATCAGCTGATCAGTTCGTATAAAAATTCAATTTTTCTTTGGGTTTTGTGAAAGTTCTACAACTTTTACAAAACCTAAAAAAAAAATTACAACCGGGACCAACGGCTTAACTTGCCTTCCGAAGCATGAAGAATAATTAATCTTGGATACACTATCAGGCTATAAAATAAAGCTGATTTTTTTTCCGACGTTTCACTTCTCTTTTAAATCTGATGTTCGGAGATATTGTAAAAGTCCTATTTTCTATAATGTTTTTTAATTTTTCAGAAATTGAGAGACTCAGACAAAAAAGGAGAATGTAATTCACTGGCGAAAAGAGCATTGGATAGAGCAGAGGAGTTGAAAGGAATCAAGTTTAGTAACTTATCAATAAATGAACCAAAGAAGCCACAAGGTAAGTCTGGAATAAAATAAACTGAAAAGAAAGACATTGACCTCTTGAATCCCAAATGGTATATCCTAATATCTGGTCTTGCGAGGTTACTTCTAAAGCACAGGTCTCGAAAAGAGGTTTGGATGGAAGTTTATAAGACAAGATAGGTGGATGTAATGCCACAGGTAGGAAACTTCATAGAAGCGGAGTATCATTTATGCCTACACTACTAAAAACGAAACTAAATACATCCGTGCACATGCCAATGCGTGCGTGTTCGCCCGCTCTTGCCCCGCGACAAGGCGAGAACGGGAGAGAGGTGCGGGGACGGGGAACGGGGACGCAAATTGAGCTGGACCTTACACTGTTAAAAATTATGTAATTTTACATACAAAAAATTACATAAACCTGTAAAATTACGGAAAACTATGAAATTTTACATAAAAATATGAAATTTTATATCGTACATATTTCCATATTTTTCCGTAAATTTCTATTTTTACAGGTTTATGTAGGTACATGTAAAATTGCATAATTTTTAACAGTGTAGAAGATTCCATTCTGTATGAAATACTCTTATTAATTTCTGTGGTAATGCTCAAAGTGATTGAGGAGGACACTGACACATTCATTCACTGTATGGTATGTACATGATACAAAAATTATAGGTCTATGGTACCTACATGACATAGATTTAGAATGGGTAAACAAAAATCTAAGTTTATGGTACATGATGATCGTGATCACAGACCATGTATCAAGATAGACACAGCCTATGTATAAATTTGCTTGTCGATCTGACGTCTGACGTCGAACGACGTTTAAATTCAGCCTAAGGGTCAGTTCATACCGAGACGCGAAGCGACGCGAAGAAGCGCGCACTTTGTAGAAATATAGAACTTGTTTACTAGACAAGAAGAGTGAGAGCCCACTGCGCCCCGTAACGCAGCGCTGCGCAGCGCGGCATAGCGGGCTGTCGCTGAAATTAGTATCTTTTTGTCTTGTAAACAAGTTCTATATTTCTTCCAAAGTGCGCGTTACGTCGCATCGCGTCGCGTATAAACTGACCCTAAGGCGTCATTCTAATATAACGCGATTACACTAGACATTTTTTTATGTTAAATTATTAAATCGACCCCACAGCTGTGACACCAACCAAAGCGACTTTACAAAGAGATCAAAGTGTACAACTGAAAGTGACTGGCAAGTATGCATACACGGAAGAAGAAAAAGAAGCTCTCAGGATGACGTCAAATATAAACAATAACACATTCTTCCCATTTATGGATGTAGATCTATCAGAGAGGTGTGTATACTATTTATTTATTTAACTTCATTACAATAAATGTAAATGGCGGACTTAAGGCCAGGGGCCTTTTCTACCAGTCAACCAACAGGTGATGCTGAGAGTAATCTTTTGGGGTTAGTACAACATAAACTATAAAAAAAACAGAACTATTCATACATTTTATTGAAAACTATTTATCATTCAGATATGCATTAGGCTGACATATTGAAAATTCTTTTGGAATGCCCTTTGGAATGCCCTTTCCGTTAACATCATCAGGGCATGGTCGCGGGATCATTTTAAAATGCTGGTCACGCGAAAAAGCTTTGCTCCAATAATTTAGGTATGTTTATTTTATATGTGCTTATTCGTATTTATGTAAGTTTAGTTTATGTATGTTAATAAATATACAGATCTGTGGAAAACTTCTGTAGACGCGAAAATACCATTAAACTCGCGTCACAAGTTTCCACTTCTGTTGGCACTCCCGGAGTGCCACTGTTTTTTTTTATAGGTTTCAGTACGCCATACCGTTCGAGGATAGAGCCAGTGAACTGAAGTTGTCAGCGAAACAGCAAAAGGAGTTTGACTGCTGGATCCGGCCGCACGAGATTTGCAGTGATCCCAAGTTGATAGTGAATGACTGTGTTGACTGCTTCAGTATTAAACAAACTGTAAGTTACTAAATATCCTGGTACCCTGGTAGCTACCTCCTAATTGGGTAGATGACTGGATCGAAAATAAATTATTTGGTACGGTTAAGAAAATAAAACGTCACAAAATAGTGACACTTGTCATTGATCATACCCATTTACAACATGATTTTCGATTTATTAATGCAGAACATTTGATATTAAGAGCCGCCATTTGACTAAAAAAGCTATGACGTCACGGTTTTGTTTCTCATACAAATCCCATAGAAAATGTTTGTTTTGACGTTAAGGCGACGTGGGTTCACAATTTGCAAAACTGCGCGCGTTTTTGAAAATAATAAATAAAACACAGTGAAATATTAGTCGAGAGCGAAGGAAGAGTCGGAGCCGCGCTCGACGATATTTCGCAGTGTTTTTTTTTTATTTTTTTATTTTTATTATATGTATTTATAATTTTTTCTGTAGCCAAAACGGATAGATATTTAGATAATACATTTTTTGGTATAATTTTTGTATAAAAAGGTGATTGTATAAAATAGTAATACGTATTATAAAGGCAAATTTAGAGGTATGTTTGTGATTTTTTTCTATCAAGCCAAAAATGCTCAATCGTGTTTTGGCTATTGTGAGTGTCTGTAGAAAATCCTTAAGATTTTTATGTAAATTTTTTGTGGAATAAACTGTAGTAGTTTAATAACAGTGATTTTTCAAAAACACGCACAGTTTTGCAAATTGTGAACCCACGTCACCTTAAGAACAAAGTGTCTGATTGGACTTGTTGTCATCTAGCGGATTATAGCTTGGTACAGCCGGCCATCAGAGGAATTTAATGGGACGTTTTCTTATATAAAAAAAGTAAAGTTACATAACATAGATGGCGCAGCAATCACTTAAATCGATATGTCAATGTCAAATTTATTTAAAATTTTCTTGCTATGTGTTTGGTTTTGGAATATATTTTTACACCTGGTGGCAGTTATTTGAACCATTAAATAAAGGTGTTGCCTCAAGTATTGACCGCAATCGATTTACTAGGTACTCTATGTAGGTATATACTTTTTCTTAACGTCAAAACAAACATTTTCTATGAGATTTGTATGAAATATCGGACTGTGACGTCATAGTTTCTTGGAGTCAAATATCGCTCATAATATCCGTTTTTTTTTCTGCATAAATAAATCTAAAATCACGTTCAAAGTGGATGTTATCAATGACAAGTGACATTATTTTGTGGCATTTTAATCTCATAACAGTACCAAATAATTTATTTCTGATCCCGGAAACTACCTAATTGGAGAGGAAAGTATTTTTAAGGGTTGGGGCACATCTGTCAGTATGGTACACGCTTTCCTATGCTGCGAGGGAGAGCAACGGAACGCTTCAGCACCGGCCATGCTGAAGCGTTACGTCGTTCTCTCTCGCTCTCGCAAATGACTGTTCTGAGCGACAGAAAAGGATAGCAGCATAGAAAAGTGCTGTTCCGTGCTGACAGATGTGTCCCAACCCTAAATAAAGTATAATTTGTCCATAATTTTTATTTATTTAAGTTTATTGCACACAATCTTATATTTGATTGATTACAATAGGTCAAACTTAACGCTAATGCATTATCTACCAGTTTGCCTTTGGGACATGTCGAGAAGTTGGTAGAAGGGGTGTAATAAAAATGTTCCTGTTTGTTTCATTGTTTTAGATAGTGTCAGACTGCTCGTTCGTGGCGTCGCTCGCCGTCGGCGCTCTATACGAGCGGCGGTTCCCCGAGCGCAGGAAGATCATCACGAACATCATCTACCCGCGGAACAAGAACAACCAGCCTGTGTACAACCCCTTCGGCAAATACATGGTCAAGCTACACCTTAATGGCGTGAGGAGGAAGGTCAGTGTTCTTAATACAGTGGCGGCGCAAGATCAAAGTTTGAAGAGGGCGAGACAGTTATGCGAGGCCTTTTGGCTAGTAAAATAAACGGGCAAGTGCGAGTCGGACTCATACTTGAAGGGTTCCGTACCACCGTGCAATGTTTTAAAGCACTGAAGAAACATGTTTCTTGTATGAGGACCCCCTTTAATTTTTAACTTTATCGTATTTTTAGTATTTGTTGTTATAGTGGTCATAGTAATACATAATCGGTGAAAATTTCAATTATCTAGTTAATGCCATTATAAAGGTCGAGTTCAAAACACTGAAAAAAACACGTTTCTTGTATGACGACCCCCTTTAATTTTTAACTTTATGTTATTTTTAGTATTTGTTGTTAAAGCGGCCACAATAATACATAATCGGTGAAAATTTCAAGTGTCTAGCTATTACGGTTCAAGAGATAGAGCCCTGTGACAGACGGACAGACAGACGGACAGACAGACGGACAGACAGACGTACAGACAGACGGACAGACAGACGGACAGACAGACGGACAGACAGACGGACAGACAGACGGACAGACAGACGGACAGACAGACGGACAGACAGACGGACAGACAGACGGACAGACAGACGGACAGACAGACGGACAGACAGACGGACAGACAGACGAACAGACAGACGGACAGACAGACGGACAGACAGACGGACAGACAGACGGACAGACAGACGGACAGACAGACGGACAGACAGACGGACAGACAGACGGACAGACAGACGGACAGACAGACGGACAGACAGACGGACAGACAGACGGACAGACAGACGGACAGACAGACGGACAGACAGACGAACAGACAGACGGACAGACAGACGGACAGACAGACGGACAGACAGACGGACAGACAGACGGACAGACAGACGGACAGACAGACGGACAGACAGACGGACAGACAGACGGATAGACAGACGGACAGACAGCGGAGTCTCAGTAATAGGGTCCCGTTGGCACCCTTTAGGTACCCCACCCCCTCGCTTTCAGACGCGAGGCGGCCCAAAAAAAAGTTATTCCCTTTACATGCGAGGCCCCGGAGACCGCGAGGCCGTGGGCGGTGGCCCGCGCCGCCAAACCTTACGCCTGACTTAATAGTTATCTTGCATTCGGGTTCCACATTGAAAATCCAATCCCACTGGGAAGCATACTTTGTGAAAAGTTGCTTTTTTTTTGCTTTGTGAATAAATGTGAAAATTTATATTTGCTCCCCGCTGTAAAAAAAAAAAAATATATATAAATATATATTTTTAATAAAAAATAAAAAATAATATATAAATAATAACGCGCAACAAAAGAAGGGGGATCGGGGAGCGAAGCGCTCTACCTAGTGTAAACTTGTACAGTTAGTAGTGGTATTTTTGTAAAAAAATTCATGCGTCTTGTATCAAAGAAAAAAAATATAAAAAAATAAAGATATAAAAATATTCGTTTTTTGTTTTTAATTAATAAATACAGAATCGTCGAGTTAGTTTGCCGTTATACATGTATAAAACCATATACCTAGATTTTTTTTTGAAACTGACTTAAGTGCTTACTCAATCTGTGTGAATTGTCCACATCTATTTACATTCTTCTTCGTGCGCCGCAGGTGATTTTTAAAAATGTTATTGACTTTTCAGGTTATAATAGATGACCGTCTGCCTTTCAGCCGTTACGGCCGTCTGCTGTGCTCGTACTCCAGCAACAAGAATGAGTTCTGGGTGTCTTTGTTGGAGAAAGCATACATGAAGGTCATGGGCGGCTACGACTTTCCGGGGTCTAATAGTGTAAGTTTATATTTTAAACGTAAAATGACATTAAAAGCGGGACTAAAACAGCTCCTTAACCCCTTTGGTTAAGACATTAAGGAGTTTTTTTTGTCCCGTTTTTTAATATATCGTATTTTATGATATTTATATCTCTGCACACAGTGTCAGTGTCGGTGGATTGTTTAATTCGATCTAAACCTAGTCGGCCTTTCCGACTATATTACGTGGGTAAATCGAATAATAATAATTGTAATAAATTTATCTCACGTTAGTTTTAATGAAAGCACAGGTATGGCGCTTCATGCAAGTGGAGTCATATTTGCCTAATACGTTAGTACGTTACTACAAACGAAACATTACATCCGTGCATACGTCAATGTGTGAGTTTTAGTGTTCAAAGCCATCAAACGTACCCCAATACGTACTTATATTAATTCTGTGATGACTGTATCTCCTTACAGAACATAGACCTACACGCGCTCACGGGCTGGATCCCGGAGCGCAGCGCCATCCGCAACGACGAGCCGGACTTCAACGCGGACGTTCTCTACGAGAAGATCCGCAAGCATCTCGCCGCGGGCGACGTGCTGGCCACCGTCGCGACCGGCGCGCTGTCCGACGCGGACGCGGAGAGGACGGGTCTTGTGGCCACACACGCATACGCCGTATTGGACGTGAGACTTGCTAACGTAAGTATACGTATATTACGTCACAGCGGTGGAGAGGGGCGGGGTGTCATGCCAAATGTCATGTGTTACAGAGATAGGAAAAAAGCGTGCCATGGAAGGGGGGAGACGTGGGCGGAGGGTTATTAAGTCCAAATTCTGCGTGACGTGATATGTGGATGTCCCTTTATGTGTAGTTGGTCAGATGTCCGTCCGTTCGCAATGACGAGCTGGACTTGCTCTATAATAAGATCCGCAAGCACCTGGCAGCAGGCGATTTGTAGGTGACGGACTTGCTTATGTAAGTATACAGTAAGAGGTTATCCACATATTGCGTCACAACGATGGGGGGAGGGGGGTAAGCTGGATGTGACAGTACGTGTTAAGTGATGTAAGTTACTGTGACATAACTTAGGAAACTTCATAGAAGCGGAGTATCATTTATGCCTACACTACTACAAATGAAACTGTACATCCGTGCACACGTCAATGCGTGTGTGTTCGCCCGCTCCCGCCCCTCGACAAGTCGAGAACGGGGAGAGGTGCGGGGACGGGGAACGGGGACGCAAATTGCGTGGGACCATAGGAGATTCCATTTTGTATGAAATACTGTTATTAATTTCTGTGGTTATGTGTAGTTGGTCGCCTACGCTGGTACGGTCATGTCTTGCGGAAACCAGCAAGTTACGTGGAAAATAAATGTATAGCCATGCTGCCTCCGCCGGGGCCCGGCAATAGTGGTAGACCCAAGAAATGCTGACTTGACGTCATTAAGGATACGTGCCAATGGTCTATCAAGAAAGAGATAATAAATAAATATATATAGGGACAAATCACACTGATTAAGCTAGCCTTAAAGTAAGTGCTAAACTTGTGTTATGGGATACTAACCTAACGATACTATATTTTATGATAAATACATATATAGATAAACACCCAAGACTCAGGACAACTTGAAAAAGGCCATTCTCCAACTTGCCCTGGCTGGGGATCAAACCTAGAACCTCCGGATTAGCGGTCTAGCGTGTTAACCATTACGCAACGGAGGTCGTCCATGAGTCGTCAAGAGATGGAGTAACCCTATTCTAGGATGTAAACTTTAACATATGTACAAACATTATTTTCTCTCGCAGGGCGTGAAACTCCTGAAACTGAAGAATCCATGGTCGCATCTCCGCTGGCGCGGCAACTACTCCGAGCTGGACAGCGCGCATTGGACGCCGACTTTACGAGGTCAGCTCAACTACGACCCTGACAGCGCCGCGCAGTACGACAACGGAGTGTTCTGGATCGATTATGCAAGCATACTCAACTTCTTCGACGTGTTCTACCTCAATTGGAAGCCGGATCTGTTCAAATACACATTTTGTACACATCAGTAAGTATTCATTGTTATGTCACAGAATACAGTACGAGTAAACAGAACGGAATCTCCTAAGGTCCCCGTTCCCCGTCCCCGCACCTCTCCCCCGTTTTCGCCTCGATGACTCACGTTGGCCGTCAAGAACCGTTGAGAGGTGCAGGTGCGGGGAACGGGGACGCATATTGCGCGTACCTTAGGAGATTCCGTTCTGTTTACTCTTACTGTATTCTGTGGTTATGTAGCAAACAGGGAAAGGGTTGCAGGAGGGTTAGAAAAAGGTGGGGAATGGATACCGTCAGCCTATCTTCTTATCTTGCATTGGGGTCCACATTGGGAAGCAAGTCGAACAATATAACCCTATTGTACTTACCCCCTTGCCTTACTCACCCGCCTCGGGATTTCTGAAGGACTGCATAAGCTTCAGAATATCACCTGGTGCGTAGTGCCTGTAGTCCTCTAGCTCAGTACCGTCAGCCTAAGTACCCACTATCTTTTGTATGGCTAGCGAGCGAGATGAAATAAATAAATATATACGGACAAATCACACTGATTAAGCTGGCCCCAAAGTAAGTTTAAAACTTGTGTTATGGGATACTAACTCAACGATACTATATTTTATGATAAATAAATATATAGATAAACACCCAAGACCCTGGAAAATTTGAAAAAGACCATTTTCCAACTTGCCCTGGCTGGGGATCGAACCCAGAACCTCCGGATTAGCGGTCTAGCGTGTTAACCATTACGCCAAGGAGGTCGTAGTAGCGACATCTAGTTATAATACAGGATTTTGGCTTTCTGCACAGTCTGCTTTTTTGGTTGTCAGCCCTGTAATGAGATACTTGAGCTTGCATTCTCTATACCATTCGGTCGATTCTAGATTTAGTTTTTGCCGGAGCTATTATCAGGTCGCTATCTAAGGCAAGACAATTGAACGATCGTTGCTTGGTTTTTACCCGACTACGGCAAAACCAAAAGGAAGGGTAATGATTTTAGCAGTGTATGTATGTATGTATGTATGTGGATATCTTTGTGTGTTCCATCGTAGCATCCAAACTAGTTATTTAATTTTCACATAAGAGACGTCAATCGATTTGTCATTATCGTCTGACATAGGCTAGGCTACATTCTGTAAGTATGCAAAAAAATCATAGAACGAATGTTACACACAAAAAAGTGCAAGTAAAAAAAAAATTTTTTTGTTTAGATATCGAGTGTGGTACATAGGGCGCACTGTAAGTTTCCGGAACTGGCCACTTACATAAACAATATTTAAAAATTTATTGCAACATTTGAAAATAGAACTCTTTGGCTGTAGAATGCAGTTTGTTTCATCTGACTGTCTTTTGTTTTTACCTTGTGGCGCCATTTAAAAAATTGTGTGTCTGCATCAACATGGATTTAACTCGGGAAAATTTTCGTAGTATGATTTTCTACGATTTTAAGTGTAATTTGACAGCTCAACAGAGCATCGCTCGGCTTGAAACAGCTTTTGGCAATGAAGCACCATGCAAGACAACTGTTTATAGCTGGTTTGCAGAATTCAAGCGTGGTCGTATCAATCTCAGTGACGAATCTCGCGATGGTCGGCCGTCCACCGCTGTGACCAACAAAAACATCAATGCTGTGCGCCGTATGATTGAAACAGACAGGCATGTGACCTACCATGAAATTCGCGCATCCTTAGAAATAGGCATGAGTCAAATACAATTAATCCTACACAAACATTTGGGTGTGAGAAAGCTGTGCTCGCGGTGGATCCCACACAACTTGACCGAGGCTCAAAAAACGGACCGCGTCACTTGGTGCAGTGCCATGCTTACCAGATTCAACGAAGGTGCGTCAAATTTGGTGTGGGACATAGTAACAGGTGACGAAACATGGATTTATTGCTACGATCCCAAAACAAAGCAGCAATCGAGCGTATGGGTCTTTCAAGATGAGCCGAAACCAACCAAAGTGGCGCGCGTGAAAAGTGCATCTAAGCGGATGATTGCTTCTTTTTTTAATAAAACTGGACACGTGGCTACTGTTGCCTTAGAGAATCGTCGTACAGTGAATAGTGACTGGTACACGACCATTTGTTTGCCGGAAGTTATTGACGAACTCCGTAAAAATAACCGTAAACGCCGTATCATCCTGCACCACGACAATGCTAGTTCTCACACGGCCAGACAGACAAACGACTTTTTGAAGGCGAAAAATGTAGAACTCATGAGTCATCCTGCATACAGTCCCGACCTGGCACCTTGTGACTTTTTTCTGTTCCCAAAAATTAAGAACCAATTACGCGGTCAACGATTTTCATCACCAGAATAGGCTGTCGAGGAGTATGAAAAACACGTTTCAGAGGTCACCACAGAGGAGTGGCACAAAAGTTTTCAAAACTGGTTTTATCGAATGAAAAAATGCATAGACGCCAAGGGAGATTATTTTGAAAAACAATAAATTAATTTTGTACCTTTAATAGTATTTTTTCAAATTCATTCCGGAAACTTATAGTGCGCCCCACGTATCAAATGAAAGGTTTTGATTAGCACATTTCAAAAATATATACATTGTTAACCATAAATGGCTGCTTAAAAAAACTATTGCACCAAATGACATTATCAAATAATTCCCGAAGTCGGCGTAAATCTTGTTATTTAAAACCAGAGCTCAAAAACCAGTCTCAACCGAATCAAATTAATTTGATATTTTATAGTGTCTACTTATTTTACGCATTGAATTAATTTTGCTTTCAAAAAAAACACAAACGTCTCGCGCCCCCTTTGACATTCCTCTACCCCACTAGGAGGGCGCGCCGCTCCGGTTGGGATCTCCTGCCCTACAGGAATAGGGAAGTTTTTCTCAGTAGGTATTGATATAAATCATAAAAGTATTTATTTAAAACTTTACTTGAACCAAAAGTTACAATGGGTAGACTATTCTCTTCCTGTCGACCTTAAGGCTTGAAATTTCTTTAAACGGGCGCCGACGCGGTTCCATACAAAAGTGCCCCGCGAAGGACGCACGCGCAGTGTCCGCGTTAGATTCTCCGTCGACACGACTGTAAGTGTACGCCGTTAAAATGAAACTAGCTGACACTGCGTAATCCGGTCTCCGGGAAGGGTACCCGCGACGGGGACCGCGCGCGCGGGAGCGGGCGTTCGTGTGACTTAGTTTCAAGCCTAAGGGAAATTTTATTTCATAATTATTATTTTTTATTTTTATAGGGTCTTTTAGGCATTCAAGATGCAGTACTAATGTACTCAAATTAAATAATGAAATAAGAAATGGTGAAAAAATACCACGTGAGCAGGACTTGAACCCGCGACCTTAGTCTCAATACGACTATGCTCTTACCATCCGAGCCATCACGTGTTCAACTCTGCACGCCGAATTTCGCCACCATTTGATATTTCTATACGCACTAGGCTTGCGTCACCAACACTAATACCCACTATTACAAGTGATATTATTTTTAATTAGAAAATGGGACGCGGGCAGCGGCCCCGTGAAGGACGTGTACTCGGTGGGCGAGAACCCGCAGTTCTCGCTGCACGTGCAGGCGCGCGGCGCCGTGTGGCTGCTGCTGACGCGGCACATCACCGCGCTGGACGACTTCCGCGACAACAAGGAGTACATCACGCTGCTCGTGTACAAGAACGGCCGGCGGGTGTACTACAGACGTGAGTTCACTTATATACGGGGCTTGTTAACGATACCAAATTCACACGAAAAGAAATACAGTGTTAACAATACCTTTTACCGTTAATATCATTGGTAACGTTATCTGATTTATCGATAAATGGTTGGAATAATACCATAATATGGTTTATATAAGCAGGGCTTGAAATACTGTTAAAAATCTGGTAACATCCTCTCTCCTTTACTGTTTTTCATTTTCATTGATTTTATCACCAAAGAACTTCGGTGCACGTATCACCTCTATGCTGATGACTTGCAACTTTATGTACAAATGGATGTTGACAATGTAGATAGGGCTATTGACTAGATTAACTCAGATTTAGCGGCAATTGCTGATTGGTCGCGACGTTTCGGGGTCACTGTTAATCCAAATAAATGTCAAGCAATTATAATTGGTAGCTCACATCTTACAGGACGGCTTGACAGCAATTCACTACAACCAGTTTGTTTTAATAATATTCCAATTCCGTTTTGCCCTAGTGTCAAGGATATCGGGCTCCACATTGACACAAACCTTCGTTGGGACGTTCATATTGCCGAGGTCTCGGGTAAGGTCACGGGGGCCCTTCGCTCTTTATACAGGTTAAAAAACTTTCTCCCTATTAATATTAAGACTATGTTGGTGTATTCACTTATTTTCCCCATTTTAGATTACGCAGATGTATGTTGCTCAGATCTGAATTGCAACTTTCTCAACAAACTTGATAGACTTCAAAACAATTGTCTCCGATTTATATTTGGATTACGGAAGTACGACCATGTGTCGGCTTACCGATCTAAACTTAAGTGGTTACCCATCCGTCAACGTCGTAATTTGCATATTCTCACTACTCTATTTTCTATACTCTTCGACCCAAAAACTCCGATGTATCTTAAAAACAACTTCACTTTTCTGGGTGATACCCATCTCTAAGTTCTTCGTTCTCCCAACAATCTCTTTCTTAATATGCCTCGCTGCAGGAGTGGGTTTTTCGAACATTCATTCACCAGACAAGCCGTGAAGATATGGAACGCCCTTCCCGTTGATATCCGCAAAGCCCCTAGTCGCCAAGCATTTAAGAGTGCTGTGCGCGCTCATTATCTTCACAAATTGTCATAAAATATTATAAATATTTATGTAGTTTATGTAGGGTTTATGAATTTATAAAATATTTATGTATATTCAATATACTTTATTTCTAAAAAAGTCAATACATTATTGTATTTTTGTACATTTATGTATTTTTATATGTAGGTCTATGAATGTATATGAAAGTATATATATGAATATGTGTCTTAGGTAAATGTAATAATGGTCAAATAGCTAATTTGAATGTACTAATCGTCCAAAATTTGCTTTTATATGCACCACATGTAGGTTGACTGGTAGAAAAGGCCCTAAGCCTTAAGTCCGCCTGTTAAATTTTTTGTAATAAAGTAAAATAAATAAAAAGTAAAAAAAATAACGTTAATTCTGTCAAATGGCGTTAACGTTATCACCAAAGATAAGGTTATGCTGGGTAACGGTATTTTTCCGACCATTTACCGATAAATTATCAATGATATTAACGATAAGTTTATTTGCTAGGCAGTTTTTTTGAGGTAGAGCCACACTTCCGGCAATACTCAGTTTTGATCGTTGCATGAAAGAGCCGGCTCGTCCGGGGAAATACCACACTCACAGAAAATCGACGTCTGAGTAGTAGCTTCACCGCTTCTATGCTTCGTTCGGCGAGTGAGATAGCGAGAGAGCCGGAGCCCCTAGGGAGGCCCTGAAAGGCCGGTAACGCTCTTGTTACACCCCTGGTGTTGCAGTTGTCCATGGGCAGCAGATATCACTTACCATCAGGTGACCCGCTTCTTCGTTTGCAATCCTATATCATAAAAAGGGCAAATTTAATAAACCCCCAACTGTCAAGAATGCCATCTATCACTAGATGGCGTTTTTGGTTTAGAGTAGCGAAACTACCGATTTGATGACCTCCGTGGCGAAATAGTCAACACGCTAGACCGCTAATCCGGAGGTTCTGGGTTCGATTCCCAGCCAGGGCAAGTTGGAAAACAGCCTTTTTCAAATTTTCCTGTATATGTATTTATCATAAAATATAATTTTGTTGAGTTAGTATCCCATAACACAAGTTTAAAACTTACTTTGGGGCCAGCTTATTCAGTGTGGTTTGTCCTTCTATATTTATATTATACGACTTGATATCCGTTGCGCGGAGCGCCATCTATTATTTGCTAAAGAAAGCAATGACGGTAACGGTTAGTCTCAAATCATCGAACTACATACTGGACACGTCAAAACTGTCCCGTTTGTCCGCAGAGGAGCCGCCGCCGTACATCGACGGCGTGCCCATCAACAGCCCGCACTACCTGTGCAAGGTGATCGTGGGCGACGGCAGCGCCGACCGCTACACGCTGGTGGTGTCGCAGTACGAGAAGTCCCGCACCATCCTGTACACTCTACGTGCGTACGCGACCTGCCCCTTCGCGCTGCACAAGCTGGACACCTACCCCTACACCGTCAATGTGAGTCACAGTCCCACACACACACTCACGCACGCACGAACGCATACACGCACACACACACACACACCCTCGCGCACGCACACGCACAGACGACAATGTGAGTGGCACTTACAATTAAATAAATTGTGGTGTAGAAGCGAAGAGTACAACAAACGCTCTCATCATTGAACTTGTTATAAGAGATCTATCATCTAAGACTACTCAGCCGCCTAGACAAAGACAACGATCTATGTACTACTTATAAAATAAGTATATAAACCATGTTATTCTATAATAAAGCCAGTTCGTCTCCAACCTACTACGAGTATTATTTCAACACCACTTTGAGTCACATCATATGGCGACCCTGCCAGTGCCGTGCGTCGACGGGACTGGTAACGAAGCGTATCAAGTAAATCTTCAGTTATGAACCGCGTACCTTAGTAATAATCTTCATTTTTATCAAGTGTCATTCAGTGTTATCAAAAGTTGCCATGACATCATCTTCAGTATTCATCAATGTTCGTAGACAAGTTTTAACCAAGAAAAACCAGCCTCGGAAATAAAAACCGTGTTCAGCGGCTTTGGCACCAAAACACGTTCCGCGAGTTATAACATATTTACATTACATATTTACATTCACAGTTATACCGAAGATATCCCGGACATCAGTCTGTACGAGATTAGGATGGCTCTCAAACAGCTTAAAAACAACAAGGCGCCGGGCGAGGACGGAATCACAGCAGAGCTTTTGAAAGCGGGCGGAACGCCGGTACTGAAAGTCCTTCAAAGGCTCTTTAATTCCGTTCTACTCGAGGGAGTGACGCCAGAGGCGTGGAACGGGGGTGTGGTGGTTCTGTTCTTCAAAAAGGGTGACAACACTCTTGAAGAACTATAGGCCCATCACACTTCTGAGTCATGTCTATAAGTTGTTTTCGAGAGTCATCACGAATCGTCTCGCTAACAGATTTGATGCCTTCCAACCTCCCGAACAAGCCGGGTTCCGAAAAGGCTATAGTACCATGGACCACATCCATACGCTGCGGCAGGTTATAGAGAAGACGAGGGAGTATAACCAGCCGTTATGCTTGGGGTTCGTGGACTATGAGAAAGCCTTCGATTCGATCGAAACATGGGCCGTGCTTCAGTCTCTCCAGCGGTGCCGTATTGGCTATCGGTATATCGAGGTGTTGAAGTGTTTATACAACAAAGCTACTATGTCGGTCCGAGTACAGGAGCTCAGTACGAAGGCTATTCCATTGCAAAGAGGCGTGAGACAGGGAGATGTCATATCTCCAAAACTGTTCACCGCTGCTCTGGAAGATGCCTTCAAGCTTCTAGAATGGAAAGGACTGGGCATTAACATCAATGGCGAGTATATCACTCACCTTCGATTTGCCGACGATATCGTTGTCATGGCAGAATCGATGGAGGACTTAAGTACGATGCTTGAAGACCTAAATCGACTTTCCCAACAGGTCGGCCTGAAAACGAACATTGACAAGACGAAGGTCATGTCGAATATGCACGTAACGCCTTTACCTGTTTCTGTTGGGAGCTCCACTCTCGAAGTTGTAGACCAGTATATCTACATGGGTCAATTGATCCAGGCAGGAAGATCCAGCTTCGAGGAAGAGGTCTTTCGACGAATCCGACTCGGCTGGGCAGCGTTCGGGAAGTTACGCAGTGTCTTCTCGTCCAAAATACCCCAGTGCCTCAAGACGAAAGTGCTTAATCAATGTGTGTTACCAGTGATGACTTACGGCTCTGAAACGTGGTCCCTTACTATGGGTCTCATAAGAAGGCTCAAGGTCGCTCAGCGGGCTATGGAGAGGGCTATGCTAGGTGTTTCTTTACGTGATCGAATCAGAAATGAGGAGATTCGTAGAAGAACTAAGGTCACAGACATAGCCCAGCGGATTAGCTCATTGAAGTGGCAGTGGGCGGGGCACATAGCGCGAAGTACCGATGGCCGATGGGGCAGAAAGGTTCTCGAATGGCGACCACGTACCGGCAGGCGCAGCGTAGGACACCCACCTGCTAGGTGGTCAGACGACCTGAGCAAGGTTGCAGGAAAACGCTGGATGCAGGCCGCTTCCGATCGGTCGTTTTGGAAATCCTTGGGGGAGGCTTATGTCCAGCAGTGGACTTCCTGTGGCTGATATGATGAGTTATAACATAGTAAAGTGGCGTTATAATTCAGCAAGATGGCGGCGCCACGTCTAACCAGCAGCCCCAGACAGAAGGAAGAAATAATAATTGCCCAAACCCGCGCGGGTAACAGTGGCAGTTCATCCCATTCGCAAGTGTCAACTATAATGTACCACATGTTACTTACGATACTTATCATCGCGGCGTTCCTTTTCTCCTACTTCGTGTGGAAAAAAAACCACAAATGCCTCACAAAGAAGATTGAGCGACAAGCAGCAGCTGCCAGAGTGTACGCAGGCCAGTGTTATAACCCGGAAGATGCTATTCCCGCCCACCCGAACTTCCAGTGTACGCAGCCGGGAGATGCCAGATATTTCCGCCTACCCGAACATCCAGTGTACTTAGCCGGGAGATGCCAGATATTGCCGCCCACCCGAACATCCAGTGTACGCAGCCGGGAGACGCCAGGTATTGCCACTCACCCGAACATCCAGCGTACGCAGCCGGGAGATGCCAGATATTGCCGCCCACCCAAACATCCAGTGTACGCAGCCGGGAGATGCCAGATATTTCCGCCCACCCGAACATCCAGTGTACGCAGCCGGGAGATGCCAGATATTGCCGCCCACCCGAACATCCAGTGTACGCAGCCGGGAGATGCCAGATATTGCCGCCCACCCGAACATCCAGTGTACGCAGCCGGGAGATGCCAGATATTGCCGCCCACCCGAACATCCAGTGTACGCAGCCGGGAGATGCCAGATATTGCCGCCCACCCGAACATCCAGTGTACGCAGCCGGGAGATGCCAGATATTGCCGCCCACCCGAACATCCAGTGTACGCAGCCGGGAGATGCCAGATATTGCCGCCCACCCGAACATCCAGTGTACGCAGCCGGGAGATGCCAGATATTGCCGCCCACCCGAACATCCAGTGTACGCAGCCGGGAGATGCCAGATATTGCCGCCCACCTGAACATTAACGCCATAACCAAGTAAGTGTTAAAATAGAACAACATTGTGTGTGTGTGTGTGTGGGTGTTGGACATCATTTAAAATAAACCATAATTTGTTGTCATCCTATCAGTTATGAGCATATAGAAACATATTTCACTTAATTATTGTTAAAATAATACATGGTTTTTGTGAAATATTCGAATAAAATTACAATGTTTTTTTATTTTTTATCTATGACGACCTGTGAAAGGCGTCTTCTCCGGTGACGTCACACATAAGTAAACGTGGTGTTTTCACAGACTTTCTGTATGCGCGTATTACCTGTGTCACCTATGTGTGACAGAAACTAGTATGCAAGAAAAAAAATTATACGAATCAGAAACGATAATCATGGCTTCAAACCAAAACTTTGATTTAAAAATAAAAATGTCTAATGACATCTACAAAGCGAACCAAAGAATACCCTAATATTTCTCTCATCAAGTTGATTACTTTTTAGGGTTCCTTAGCCAAATGGCAAAAAACGGAACCCTTATGGTTCTATGGAACTATACTGTTGAAACTTGGTAAGTAGATGTATTCTGTGAACCGCATTTAGATTTTCACACAAAAAAAAACAATAAATTGTGGGGCCCTCTCCATACTTAGAACTGAAACTCAAAAATTTTTTTTTCTTCAAACCCATACTTGTGGGGATCTATGGATAGGTCTTCAAAAATGATATTGAGGTTTCTAATATAATTTTTTTCTAAACTGAATAGTTTGCGCGAGAGACACTTCCAAAGTGGTAAAATGTGTCCCCCCCCCTGTAACTTCTAAAATAAGAGAATGATAAAACTAAAAAAAATATATATGATGTACATTACCATGCAAACTTCCACCGAAAATTGGTTTGAACGAGATCTAGTAAGTAGTTTTTTTTTAATACGTCATAAATCGTAAACCGCAATAGAACTTTTTATATTATGTTACTTGCTGCTACGGAACTCTTCATGGGCGAGTCCGACTCGCACTTGGCCGCTTTTTTTTGGGTATAATGTATAATAAAACGATTACGGTATGCAATACTGAAATGGACTTCTAACATAACGTGGCGAATGTGGGGATCTCTACGCCACTATACAAGAACTACTGAGATAATACTGAAGACACGAAAATAGTTCAAAAGAAGCATACGAGCTGGCCGTGTGGTTCCCGGCAGAGTAGAAGAGGACCACTTCAAGTCTTCCTGCGGATGTCGTAGAAGGCGACTTAGGAAACACAAACTAAACAAAGCTTATAAACATCTATGAGACCTCTACAACCCGTCTGGCCAGCGTGGAGAGTGTAGGCTAAATCTTCTGACTGCTCTGGCTAATATATGGCTCTGGCAGTACAGAGAGGGTCGTGCTCCTGCAGTTGAGACTAAAAAAGACCTAATCATGATACGAGATGGCGCTAACACACCCTAGATATCAGTGTTTCTGCGATTGGATTCATATATACAACTACCGATAATACACTGTTGGAGCCTGTTTCCCTGCGCAACGCTATGCCTGGCGGGAAGCGGGCTCTTTGTCAAAGAATATAGACACTACGCGGAAAGAAACGACACTTAATCATGTGTGCACGTGAAATCGCTTGCGGCTATGTGTGGGTGGCTGGATGTGCGAGGGGGCTTTGAGAGGCGCGCGGGGCGGGGAACAAACTATCGCTGACTGCTTTGGCCGAAGGCTGGTACCTAGTTCGCGTCTCTCTCACGCACCGCACGATATTTCAGTTCGGTATCAACCCTAGCGTTACGAGCTCCGAGCTCAAGGTCACCGGCGTTCGAACTCTCACGTACAGGGAGTGTCGCCGCTGTGCCTTTGTGGCGGTTGAGTATATCACCTCACTCCCTTAGATCATCATCTCATCATCATACTTAATTAATTGTTAAGCTCGCTATGTTTTCCGTCTGAGTGTTTCCAAATAAACCTGTGGATATTTTTTTAACAGATCCAAGGCGAATGGTCAGGTCGCAATGCTGGCGGGTGCGAGAACCATAGACAGACGTACCCCAACAATCCAAAATTTACCGTCACCATCCCAGACACGGGCGCTATGGTGGTGGAACTTCGTGGTCCAAAGCAGTATAATCTAGGAATAGACGTTACTGTTGATGCGTTAGATGACCCTAATATCACTGCTCCGTTCCTTCGAGAATCTTCTGGGGCTTACAGGTTAGTTTTATTTCTCTTACTCTGTCGTTCTTTCTCTATCTGTCTCTGTCTAACATTCTCTTTACCATTTACGTTCTCTTTCTTGCCCTTCGCAGACACATTAATATAGATTAATGTGTCTCATCATCATCATCCGAACGTCTTCCCGGTTGCATCGTCAGCGTTAACGCTTCAGAGCCCGGTCCACTACCTAACCTAGGTGATTTGACGAGGTTACTAATTTTACACAGAGCGACTGCCGTCTGGGCTCCACAGCCCAAAGGGTAGACCAGAATCAATCCTACCCAATCTTAACGCAATCGATAAAAATATGAAAAAATATTTCTCTTAATCACTATCCGGGAATTGAGAACTCGAATATACTTAATGGAGGTTTGAATCCGCTAGTTTCCAAACAAGTCAAATCAAATCCTTTTTTCTTGACGTCAAAACAAACATTTCCTATGGGATTTGTATAATTTAACGGCCTGTGACGTCATAGTTTCTTGGAGTCAAATAGCGCTCTTAATGTCAGTTTTTCTGCATTAATTAATCTAAAATCGCGTTAAAAATAGATGTGATCAATGACAAGTGACATTGAAAAATACATTATTTTGTAATTTTTTCTGAGTACAAAATAATTTATTTTTAAAACCCCGTCTACATCCTTATTTGATTCGAAATGGACGACTTACCTTCCTCTTTCTCACAGATCTGGCTATGCAGTTCTCGACCTGGCCAGCCTGCCCGCCGGGCGGTACATCCTCACTGTATCTACTTTCTACCCGGGGCAAGAGGGGCCCTTCATCATCCAGCTCCGAACGACATCTAGGGTGACCTACTCGGCGCGCAACTAGAGGGCAAGACGTGTGAGAGAAGACACGACACTGTTGAGATGAATGTGGTGAGAGCACAGTCTAATATCAGCCTTATGCCATTGCAATAAAGTTCATCTGTAGCGTGTCGCAAAGTGGAGATAATTATTGTGACTGCATAAACTTATATGAACCTAATGACATTTTAGCATGGTTATTTTTGAAGGCTGGATCTAATGTAAACCTTATATACAAAGTGATAGGATTTATAATATGTTTCAAGTATTTGCCGAATAACGGAAGAAAACATATTTGAATATGGACTTTATGGCATTGTTATAAAGTTCAAGATTTTTTTGGCATTTTAATAAGCTTTAACAGTATCTTTGTCGAGATGTTACGTGAAAGTTAGTGTCTAAACACACTGTGCCGAAGTTGCCCGGCTAAAGTTCCGCGGCTTATTTATTTCTTAATGAAAAACGTGACATAAATTCGCCTTAGTATGTTGCTAGTAATTAAAATAGCAATGCAGGCGTAATTTTGCCGAAGTTCGGTCGCGCAACTTTGGCATAGGCATGTTTTGACACTTAAAATGACATTTTTCTAAGTATGCGTAAAGATCTGAAGTAAAACAAAAATAGCCCATCTGAACATATTAATGCCATTTTATTTTAGGTTTCAAAGTATTTTTGTAATTTTTATTATTTAATATTAGCTTTTATTAATTTTTTGTGAAATAAAATGTCTACGTCCTGTTGATTCTTGTAAATATGACATACCGGGTGTAAAAATGTACTGTTGACACATACTTGAAGAGGTAGCTTATCCCATTATGGTGAATACCAAGCAGAAGTGGCGCCCTCATTTGAAATAAACTTTTAACTCGTAAATATGGTGAAAATTTCTATATTTCTCAATGTAAGGTACTAGATAGTCCTTTAAATTATTTTTTTAACCACCATTGAAAGTATTACATTAGTCCGTCTAGCTGTAAAACCCACTTCGTTTGCTCCGTCTAGCTTTTACACCTAATTCCGCCAAAAGTGGCCACTTTTGGCGGAATTAGGTGTAAAAGCTAGACGGATCAGCAATAATAGTTTCAACGGCAGTTCATAAAATAATTTAAAGAGCTATCTAGTGCCTAACATTGAGAAATCTGGAAATGTTTACCATATATACGAGTTTAACAATTTATTTCAAATGAGGGCGCCACTTCCGTGGCGCCCTGGCCGTAATTACAAACGCAGGATTTTGACTTTTTGAACCTCTCTTATTTGTCGTCACTTTTCTCTCTCTCTCTTTATCCCTTAATATCTCATTTGGCATGTCATCCCCCTTCCCCCATCGCTGTGACGCAATATGTGGATGGCCCATAATTTAAAACAAAGTCGCTTCCCGCCGTTTGTCCCTCTGTATGTATGTATGGTAGTTGTAGATAAACCTTATATCATATCTCTCCATATCATACCGATTTACGGGGGACACTGAAAAACGTTATCTCGCGGAAAGGGGGGTGAGCTTCCTTACTTTACGTTAATATTTTTTATGTTTGTATCAATTTAAAGAAAAGAAAAGGCATTGTTTTAAAAAAAACGGGTAAGTGCGACTAGTGCGAGTCGGACTCGTACATGAAGGGTTTCGTACCTCCGTAGAATTTGTAAAAACGCTGAAAAAAAACACGTTTCTTGTATGACGATCCCCTTTAATTTTGAACTTTATCTTATTTTTAGTATTTGTTGTTATAAGGCCATAGTAGTACGTAATCGGTAAAAAAATTAAGTATCGAGTTAAAAACGCTGAAAAACAGTATTTTTGTATGACGACCCCTTTAATTTTAAACTTTTTTTTTTTGTATTTATTGTTATAGCGGCCACAGTTATACATAATTGGTGAAAATTTAAAGTGTCTAGTAAGCTATTACGGTTCAAGAGATAGAGCCCTGTGACAGACGGACAGACAGCGGAATCTCAGTAATAAAAAATAAATTAAAACTAAAACTTGGCCCCTAGGCTAAAATTAAGTACTTATAGTCTTTGTAGAAATAATTCAATAAGTTTTGTTTGTATATTTACTAATTTACTTGCTTTCTTCTTTTTTCCTCTCTTTTACGGAAGAGAACATATTTTTTTTTCTCCTCTCTCCTGAGTAACTTACCCACAAATTGTACCAGAGTTTATTATTGTTACAAACTGTACTTATCCAAATAATTATTAGCTCAATAATTGTTTTTTTGTTATGTTTTCTATTTTGTGAGTAAATCGCATCTGTTCATTCGCGTCTGTTACAGTAGATTCTTTTTTAAGTATGTTATTGTTAAAATATTTACTTTACTGGCACTGTTTAGGTCTATAATATAAACTTTTCTTATACATAATGTTATATATCTGTACATGACTGTTTGTTGCCATGAATAAATTAAAAAAAAAAAAAAAAAATAGGCCCCGTTTGCACCATTTGGGTACGGAACCCTAAAAAACAAAATTCACAGGCTGAGATACCTTATTGAATGAGTGAGCGAAAAGAGCGAACTTCTCTGAGTGTAGTCGAAAGTCAAGTCAAATTTTTTCAATATAGCATACTTATTGAAGGTCATTATTTTTTAAATTATTTTTAGTGCAAAGCTACAAACTTCTACTTGAACAATCCGGCGTTTTTATGTATGTTTGTATGTGGGTATATTTGTTCGTCGAAAACTCGAGTATTTTTTATCGGAGCTTAATGAAATTTGGTAGGCTTGTAGATGAAGTCAATAAAAATAAGTTCAAATTGAGCCAAGACGATCAAAGGGTTGCCGAGCTATGGGGTTCGCGATTTCACTATTTGGAGCGAACTTATTAGTTGAGTATGCGCCGTGATTTACACCCGGTAGATTAAGATTTTTATTATGTAACGTAGTAATAAGTTTTTTTTACTTGTATTGTCACAATGCTTTTTTTTTATTCACTTTATAATCAAAAAGAACCCTTAATAGAAACCCCTTATATTAAAATAGCTTTTACGACATTTAATTTTTTTAATACATTTTGAGTGGCAGAACTATTACTGTGAACTTACATTTCACAGGTCTCACGTTAATTTCTTTGTCTGTTAGGCGCTTAGTTTAATACTGGGCATGGCGGAGAAAATGACGTGAAGCGTACGTCTTTTGATTCCATTAAACTTTGGAACAAAATGCATGGAAATAGAGTTGCAATTTGAACACACAATCGACATGACATCGCACCACACGGCAGCTGTGCGTTGTGTTCAAATTTCCATGCTTTTTGTATGAATGGAAAGATGTCCGCACCACGTCTCTGCATCCGCCAGACCCAGTAGCGGATTTAAGGGGGGATCTAAGGGGGCTTAAGCCCCCCCCCCCCCCCCCTATAAGCATCTAGGGTCCCTAAACGCAGAACCTGACCGTAGAATGCCGCCGGGCTGGCGGTTTTGATATCTATGAATTAACTGGCCCTTATAGTGTGCTTTTTAAGTATTTTACTTTATCTTGATAAAACCTTTATCCCGAAGGTTGACTGGTAGAGAATACTATTAGCATTAAGTCCGCCTTTTGTACCATTTTGTTTTGGTAACTAAAGTTTTCAATAAATAAATTATACCTACCCTCATTGTGTTCACGCACAGATCTGTATATCTCTACTCCTTGGTCTGAGAGTTCACGCCTTTCCCAAACCAAAATCCTAGATCCGCCACTGGCCAGCTCCAGTGGGGCTTTCACCTTAAACTACGTTAATTTCTGTCACTTACCCGCCATTTAATTTAAATTACAGCGCTTTTTGCAACCAAGTTAAACAATAATTAGGCTGTCATGTATGCAGGTTGGGGTGGAAAAAGTTAAATATGCAGAGCGGTTTCTAATTGCTTGTATGCAAATACTGGTTGTGCGTTGTGGTTTGTTCGAATATATGTACCCCATTTACGAACCGTACGTATACCAAAATGCTAAGACTCCGCTTTATAGAATCATAATAGTTTTGAAAACTACAGTTTTAAGGCGAGGCATTTCAACGCTCGAGGGGGAAGAGGTGCGGAGTGATCCGCGTGGCGCCCCGCACGCTATTACATATTGCGACAGACGGGGAAGCGGGAAGCGCGGAATGCACGCGTACCGTTGACTTTATATTTTTTTTGGAATAAATATTAAAATAAATATAGAAATTTATAATTTAGCACATTCTCTCTAATACTTTACATATTCATATAAAAATACGTGCAAAAGCAGAAATTTTACTACTAAATAAATTAGTTTTAGCATTTCATTTAGCTTATTTTCAGCATTTAATTTGATCGAATAAAGAACAGCCCATTGTGTAACACATTAACACTTGTTTTAGACAATATATTTGGGTATATTGTGTAATTTTTTGTAAAACTGTTTATTAATCATAAACATCTAAAAAAATTGATCTAGCAACACACTTTTAGCATAGACGCTGCCTCCATGGACAAGACTATCGCGGCGAGTTGACATAAGTCAATACATCAACTCGACGTGATGATATCGGAGATTGCTTCATAGAGTTAGTATAGAATTAAAAAAAAAATATTTAGCTATAAATAAACATTACACGTAATGTACACTAAAATTATTGACGTGTAAAAGTGCCTGAAATGGCCTTATTACTGAATATATATTTTATTTTGATTTTGAGAATTAGGAGGCACGACGGAATCGCCGCAATGAACTAGCCCGTGGAGGCAACGCCAAAATAAGGAATCTAAATCCATGTAATTTTTAATTTTATTTCTCAAATGTTTATGATAATATTTTTTTTAATAATGATGCTTTAAAATCGACATTAATGATAAAGAAATAAGGTTTGTTTTATTTGGTTTTGAATTTTGTAGAAATTAAAAATATTTTGATTAAGCGTTTTGACAGGAGTGCAAACGGTAGTCCGCTTTGATAATGGCTCTCAATTGAACATGCTATCAAATTGTGATATGTTATCTGTATTTAATGTACATTCATCAATGGTTGTACAATGTGGACGTTTTCTTCTCAAAATCTGTCAATTTTTAAATCATCAATTTGGACTTTCCATGAATCATGCTATGTCATCAAAATCTCGTAATCTATACTAATATTATAAAGAGAAGAGTTTTGATTGTTTGTGTTTGTTTGTAATGGATAAACTCAAAAACTACTGATCTGCTTTTGAAAATTCTTTCACCTATAGAAAGCTACATTATTTATCAGCGAGCATAGGCTATATTTTATCTTTCTAAATGCGGGCAACGCCATGGGAAATAGATAGTGTTAAAATAAAGAGTGGAAATACCCAAGTATCTTGTATCTTGTATCTTGTATCTTGTAGGTCAGCCCGTAAATTTGAACAACTTTTCTTACGGGAACAATGCTGGGATCTAAATAAAAATTACATTTTCATGTGTTGCTTATATTTGGACTCGAGTGTCTCGAGTTGAACGCTGGGCGTCTTATTAAGGGTTTTATTTGCACTTGCTGTGATAACTAGTTTTAAGGTATAAAATCACAGACGAAATGAATTTATGTATTAGTTAGGGTTTTTATAAATAAATATATTTTGCTAAATACAACAGTGCTTGTTTTATTGATACCTTGTCTCACAGATACACATGTAAACAAGTAATTATTAAAAAAACGAAATACCCGACTGCGTGATACAACAGCACTACTTATCTACGCCTAAGCACTTACTGTCTTCTGTGGTAAGGTAAGACGCAACCGGGAATGCGCTTGGCGAAGCGATGCTATATGTTCCTTTTTAGCATTTCTAATTCCAAATTTCATTTAAACATGTAAGTTGCATATATTTCTGTAATCCTTGAATAAAATCCTTTAATTTGCTACCCCACTCGATAGGTTTTGAAAAGAAAAAAAAAATATGCCGCGCTATTTGGCGCCTTAAATCCGCCATTTTGATTTCCAATAATTTTAATCTATCTTATGTTACTCTAGTAGTTAAGACGAATCTAACCATGTATAATTCATTCAAAAATAGGTTTAGCCGTTTAGTAGTTACTAGGGAACATACAATTTAGAGACAAACATACAGGTCAAACACATATACCCTCCTTTTCGGCTTTGCCGCATTCGGGTATAAACTATTACCCGACTACGGGGAAGTCCCTACTGGCGGCGCGGCACCCGTTCACGAGTTTAACCCTAGTTAACTAAAGTATCCTGGGAGTTACACAATAACTAAACATTCGTCTAGCGGACTACGCATTAAAAATCTTATATTATCAACATAATTTAACGTGAGGAAGAAATTGTTACATGATTCGTATAAAGGGCTCGTTGTGAATAGAGACAAGTAGAAATAATTTTATACTAAATATGCCACATACCTTTTATACACGAGTACATCTACATTATGGGTGCCACAAATTGCATTTTTACATCTAAGGCATCAACGTTTGGTCTCCCTTAGCAATTTCGACGGGCAAACGTATAATCTTTTTGTAATATTTCATACATAAGGAAATGGAGCAGATTCTTCATATGATTCACCAAGGATATCTCCTATCATGACCTTGATGTCACGTCTCAAAGTTACCGTCCTAACAAGTTGCCGCAACCAAGGCTCCATGAGGTGGTTCGTCAATTTCAAAACAAAATCTCGCCGTGTTTCTATTTTTTTATTATTTTTAATGTTAATCGCGACATATCATAACATAAGTAGGAGTAATCTTGGTGCAGATGACCATTTATGATGAGTTTTACTGGATACAAATCGAAGAGTTGCTAAAGCACATGTCGGATGCTAACTGAAGTATGTAGTACGTTTCATTCCATGTTTGACAATATAAAATCATCCGAATCAATAATTTGGGTTCTGTTGTCTTTTACTTGGTACTAAAAAATCACCTTCAGAACCCAAAGATTGGCACGAGACATCAGTATCAATGCTGATATTGTATTGACTTTCAACCTTCCAATTATTTGTCATCACCACAAAAGTTAAATTATCTTGTTACTTTTATCAGTGTAATCAATCTTAATAAACGTTAATTTCTACTTTCAGCCTAGGACATATGTTTCCATTTATAAATCCATCAATAATATCTATACTAATATTATAAAGCGGAAGAGTTTGTTTGTTTGTTTGTTTGTTTGTTTGTTAAACGCGCTAATCTCAGGAACTAATGGTCCGATTTGAAAAATTCTTTTATTGTTGGGTAGTCCATTTATAGAGGAAGGCTTTAGGCTATATAACATTGCGTTCCGACATCCTCGCGAACGAAGTCGCGGGCACAGCTAGTTAGGTATATGAGAAAAAGTTGAAAACAATTAGTAGTATGAATGACATCTTACTATTGAATCCTAATTTATTAAAAAATAACCGTTTTTATGAAGTTTATATTATTTCCTAGTATGCTTATGTATATTTTCTAATTATAATACAAACATTTATTAGATTTATTTATTTGAAAATACTGATCAAGTTAGAGATAGAAAAAGAGAAGCAATATATTTGCTTCAATTCCATTTGAATCTTTTCCCATAAACTATTTTTGTGTTAAAAAACCTGGGTTAGGACTACGACCTTTTTTTGATATTATTAATCGAGCGAGGGCTATAATTCAAGTTGGGGCGAAACACATTGTATGTATGTATGTTTGTTCGCGATAACTGCCGAACCGGTGGTCCGATTTTGATGAAACTTAGTAGGCATGTAGAAAATATCATTAGAATTTTCAAGTTCGTTGGGCATCAAAATCGGTTCAGTAGTTTTTGAAATATTAATAAAAAATAGCGAGGTTTAAGTTCGAGGTGAACTACTAGTTTATTTTTGGAAATAGATGGGTTTGCCACAACGGATCAATTTAGCGTAACAAAGCCACGCTCGGGGACAGGTCAACCAAGAACGATGCTCTCCGCGTGTTAATTATTCACTATGAAGAAAAACTTACATTTGACAGTCAATGACCAAGTTTCTTAACAGTGGTCGTTTCGAAACGGGAGTATCGTATGCTTTCCCCTGGCAGAAAACTATTAACCCTTTAACCGCGCACGTCGGATTAATCCGACAAACATTTTCGTGCCCATTCCGCGAGTGTCGGATTTATCCGGCCAAAAACTATGGATATTCACAATTCCTAGCGCTGGGAGCACGACAACTGATATAAAGTCTCGCGGTGAAAGGGTTAAATATTTTGTAAATGTCCGTCAAAGTGTAAAATTTGTCCCCCGCGTAGTTTTTGTGTTTTTGGCCAAAAACATTTTCTGCTGAACGTTCCCCCAGCACAAAATTGACATACGAGATATCACAACGGACGAGATTTCAATTAGTTGGGAAATAAACAAATCATTGCAAAAACTTGTACCTTTACTCAATTATATATAACGTCTAACGAAATATACTGAAACAATTTTAAGGGTAGATTCAGTCATATATAAAAATATGAAAAGTAATTTTTAGCCTTTCATACATAAGTTGACCGATCAGCTGATCTAAGTTGCTGAGCTGAGTTGGTATCGAAAGCCAAAAATTATTTTTCATATTTTGATGTATGTTTCTTGGGGAAAGTTGTTCAGTATCATGGACTGGACTTGCACCAAAAATTTGGCTGGTGGTTTAAAAGTCAGCCTGTATAATATCTTTGATTCCTGTCCAAACATTACGTCTGAACACGTTAGGTATGCTACCTACTTCTAATCTCTCCATTCTCATCTCTTGTCTTGAAGGATGTTCCATGCGCTTCCATATATACCAATACCCTTCGAAGTCAGGGTCATAAATTGCATCGGACATAAATAATTGCCCCGACCGAGCGCCCAACATCGATCGACAAGAATACCATTTCAGCTGGTCGTACCGAGCAAATGTTAGCAATTTCTGTACATACAAGCAAATGGAAGATCAAATACTCGTTACGTGCGACCGGATTAAATTTCGACTTTAACACTTTGGAATAAGAAACTTTTGTCTCTGCGTCGAATGCTTTCGTATTATGCGCGTTAGCCCAAGTTACGGGCGAGTACGTCCGACGTTTACACCAATAGAGAAGGCTTACCCGGTTTGAGCCTAGATTTATGAGGCTTTATTGATGGAGCCTTAAAGTTATGAAAGCTAGTGTCAGTCACGGTTTTTAGGTTTTCGTTAATTTTGTAGCATTATTTGGTTAGACTCTAGCTCGATTAGTTCACAAAATAGGAGAAAACGTACATTAATCGCATAATATTAGTGGGATACCAAATAATTGTTGACCAAGCGAGCGAAGCGAGCGAGGTCTCTAAATCGAGTTGGGGGCGAAAATACATTGTTTGTATGTATGTATGTATATTTGTACCGCGATAATGGCCGAACCGATGGTCCGATTTTGATGAAATTTGGTAGGCATGTAGGAAACACCAATAGAATTTCCAAGTTCGTTGGGCATCAAAATAGGTTCAGTATTTTTTGATATATTAATAAAAATGTCTGCGATTACGTAGCAAACGAAACCATAGCGCGTTCTAACTTTGGATAGCGCCATCTAGGTGTTATCGAGAGAACTATAATCACGAGGTCTAAGTTCGCGGCGAACTACTTGTTATACATGCAGATGAGGTAAAAATATAAATATAAAGTAACGTAAGACAGATTCATAATGAAATATGTTTACTCACTTATTGTCAGAAAGGCCGGCGTTTCGGTTGCGTTAGTAATTATATTTATTTATTTATTTTATTTTATTTATTCAAGTACACTTGGAAATTTACAAACACACATAAAAAATAAGGAAACATAGTACTTAGGTGCTACTTATTTCTAAAGAAATTTCTTCCAGTAGACCCGCGAGAGGAAATGGGAAAAAAAAAGAGGTAATTGGCGTGTACCTACAATACAAAACTAAATAAATAAATAGACAAGATATATACCTACATAAACATACATAAATATACTTACATAAATAAATATATATTCATAAAGCATATATACAATAAATACATATGTTAATATTTCTAAATATATTAGGATGATAAATACAGATAGTGATCTTTTACTGGTTATATTATCTTTGATCAGGGTGAGTGTTTAGAGTGGTAACCGCGAACTACAGTGCCAGATCTAGACTTTTGTTTAGGACGGGTGAAATCGGAATATGGCATCCTAGTTTTATTTCTGGTACGTGGGGGGGGGGGGGGGGGGGTG
Source organism: Acrobasis repandana (assembly GCA_963576875.1). NCBI lineage: Eukaryota > Metazoa > Arthropoda > Insecta > Lepidoptera > Pyralidae > Acrobasis > Acrobasis repandana. The sequence continues at coordinate 17,923,979 of OY756227.1, forward strand.
AATAGGAGTCTAGAATATGGTCCCCCCCCCTAAATCCGGGATCTTAGACTATAATACGCGAGTAAACCGTTTACAATATTCATAACACATTATTATTTCATGCATCGGCCGTCTTCCGGCTTGACTCAGAGTCGGACGAGAAGCACCTGGTACAATCCACCTTTTTTCCTTCGCTACATCCGTAGCACCATCTACTATTTGCTAGAGAATGCGATGACTTTCAAGCGTTAACCCCCAATAACTTTTAATCGGCTGAACCGATTTTCATAAAAAATTGCTAAAAACCACCGCATAGCTTTGCCTTAACGTAAAAATAACCGCATTGACATCGGTCCTTGCGTTCAAGCGCTACGATGCCACAGACAGACAGACCGACAGACATAAGTGACAAACTTTTTACACCCCTGTTTTGTCGGGGGTTAAAAAAAGAAGAAAAAAACTTAATTATTCTGTATTTTCCTCAAGTCAACTCCGCTATATTCCCCAACTTGGGCCATCACGTAAATGTTTTATAAAGGCGTGCTTCAAAATTTAATTTTGTCGGCAGTGTGCGATTCGCTCATTGTTTTTGTAGGGTCTAATTCTGCTGCTAAATGTGTCAAGGTTGCATATCAAGTATTCTATCTCCACATTGAATCCTTGCCTCATTTCTAGCTATTCCATATTTACCTATTATTTCGCCCGACAGAATCCTCTCAGATAGTACGATATCATTATATTTCTGTAAGTTTTTATTTAGCTTGCCCTGTTTGTTGCAGTTTATTTGTTTTTTTGGGTCAAATCTTGCAATGAGTATGAAATAAAACGGGATATTTACCGTGATTATTATTGTTGAGTTTTCGATATTTTGGCCCAGTTGCATGAGCCATTTTCACGAAAGAACTAAAGATTTGCGGGTGGGTGCAACTGGGCCGAAATATCGAAAACTCAACAATAATAATCACGGTAAATATCCCGTTTTATTTCATACTAATGTTGACAACCGTGAAAGTTTAAAAAGCTACAAATCTTGCAAGTTACATTTGAGCTGATCTCATCTGTCAATGTGTGACGTGACGATGCTCCATGCCACCTGCATGCTGCATCTTGTTTTCATACCTCATTTTTTCATCTCACCCTGTCCGCTTTTCAAAACTTTATTTCATTTCATTTCCCTTATTCAATTTCATTCATTCACACGTCCCTTTTCATTGAGATATTATAAATATCCTATGATAATAAAGATATTTTGAATTTTATTTGACTCATTCCACTTCCATCTCTCATCTTGAACGGACATTCAGAATTTCCTACCTACTTACTACTTATAAAGTATAATTAATATTGGGGTTCCGTACAAAAAATGGAAAAACGAATCCCTTATAGGATCACTCGTGCGTCTGTCTGTCCGTCCGTCTGTCACAGCCAATTTGCTCCGAATCTACTGGACCGAATCAGGTGAAATTTTGTTAGAATGTTGTAATCCTATGACCCAAACACATATGTGCAAAGTAAATAAATATTTTTTTAAAATAAATGTCACTTTCGGGGGACAAATTAGGAAAAAAAAAGGTTTGCAAACCTTACTGTGTCATATATCAAATGAAAGGGCTCGATATGAGGATCTCGAATATATTTTTATTTTTATTATTGTGAAATGAATAGTTTTGATTTTATTCATGAAAGAAGACGAAAATTGACCATCCCCCCCTGATATCCGAAACTACTGAGCCTAAAATTTTAAAAAAATACAAAATGTAGTTCATTGCTTGTAGATTACAGGAAAACATATAAGAATTCAATCAATTGTACGGAACCCTGTCCACGCGAGTTAACTCGCACTTGGCCGGTTTATTATATCAGTGCTGTAACTACCTATATGAAGTGAAATAAAGTTTATAAATGAGTGTTATTGAGTCTTTAACTGCTCTCTACATCTGCCTACACCTACTCTGTGCCTACTTCTCATGTGGAAACTTACCTGACAGCGCCGGGACAGGTCGAGGTCCCACAAATGTAAGTAACTAAGTAAAAACACGTAATGGGACCAAGACAGTTTAAATTAAAATTCACATAAATAATATACAAGGTGTACAATAGGCAGCCTTTACGCCAAGGCCATCTTTTACAGGCTTAATTTGGGCGACAGGATTTAGCTGAAAAATAATAAAAAGGTGTTGACAACTTCAATGTCAACTGGATTTGGGGGATATTGGTTTAAATCACAAAAGAATCGTCTTTGAATAAGCAAGATAGCGCGCAAAAGAATCAGATTTTCATTTTTCCTGTTACTGGACCCACTGTCATAGCAACGGCCGCAAAACCTCCCTTTCAATTGTAGTGGATTGAGCCGGCTATAGAATGAAATCCTTACAATAACACCCACTTCGAGGTGTTATTGTAAGGCTGTCATTCTAAGTACCTAGTTATAGTTACGTAAGTAGTAAAAATTAATTGCTACTTTTTTTCTTATCTGACAAGTGAACCGGAGTTTTTGGCGGGAAATCAAGGGGCTCAGTCGAGGTTTGTTTTAATTTATTTTCCAAATCGATTTTAGTGGTCTTTCTTCTTCGTCTAAGCGCATTCCCGGTTGTATCCTCAGCTGTGCTGCAGCGGCGTCCGGGATGCGTTTTCTCGTTTTTTCTTCTCCAAATATAATATGCATGTCAATGGTCACCTAAGGATGCCAAATACTTTGCAAAATGCAGAAGAAATAGCCGGAACACTTTGAATGATTTGTAGTTTTACAACCAACCCTCTTTGGGAATGCAATTGTAACACTAGATGTTTGTGCTTAATCCTTTAGTCGCCTCTTACGTCATCCACAGAAAGAGATGGACTAGTTCTAACACGGGTAACACGGTTTTTACAAATACGTCTCTGTTTTGCCGTCTAGCTTTTGGTCTAGAATACTCGTAGGACCATTCCATCTCTTCCTCAACGACACGGTGGTCTTTATAATGTGAAATTGATGTAGTTTGGTGTCATAATACCTAGTTATAGTGGACGGTGATAGTACGGCTGTAGTGATATTTGTTTAGCGGTCTGTAGTGGGCGTCTTTAGGCGCCGTTCGCAACTCAATCGACTGTAAAGGCAGTGGACACCCTTATAACCTTTGATTGTTTGTTAATACCTAACGTACATAACCAAATAAACGTAGGTAGTGTACGGGGAAGGTTAGATATTAGAACATAAGCATTATGGAAATATAAACTTTACGTACGTGGCATATAAAGTTTAATTTTCAATGTTTTTATTTTTTAGATTATTACACGTCGTCAGGAGCCCTATTTATAGACAAATGTCGCAGTTGACAGAGCAAATGAAAGAACAGGCACGATCCCGTAATCCCGACACGACCTTCCTTAAGTCCCGACTTACTATAAATCCGATTTAAGTACACCCTATATAGCGGGTTTGTTTAATATATTACCTCTAGTCGTAAGGAATGTCGCTTTAAAGTTAAATGGATTGTCTAGGTGTATTAGAAGATCTAGTAGCCCACGCCGGCTTCGTACTGTATGTTCTACCTCTATATCGAGAGCCATCGTCATCATCATCAGGTCTCTGTTAGTCTCCACTGCAGGAGCACGACCATCTCTGTACTACCAGAGCCAAATACTACTAACAGTACTAACACTGCACACTGGCCAGATGGGTTAGGGAGGTCTCAATGATGTTTATAAGCTTTGTTTAGCTTGTGTTACCTAAGTCGCCTTCTACAACATCCATGGGAAGACTTAGAGTCAGTTCACACCGAGACGCGACGCGACGTGACGTAGAGCGCACTTTGGAAGAAATATAGAACTTGTTTACTAGGCAAAAATATACTCATTACAGCGACAGCCCGCTTTGCCGCGCTGCGTAGCGATGCATAGCGAGGCGCAGTGGGCTCTCATTCTTTTTGTCTAGTAAGCAAGTTCTATATTTCTTTCACGTGCGCGCGACGTCGCGTCGCGTCGCGTCTCGGTGTGAACTGACCCTTAGAGTAGTCCTATTCTACTCTGCCGGAAACCACACGGCTCATGCTTCAATTTATTGCACGCAATAAGTAGGCCAGAAACTTACAGTGTGTTAATATTAATAAGTGTCGAGCTACCTGAAGGCATTTGACAAGCTCAATGACTGTCATTTAATGACAAAAGTAATTTTTACTTACAAAAAATACAAAGTAATTAATAAAGTGAAAATCGGGCACGAATTTGCTACGGCGTAGAGGGGCTACGAAGGTCTACGACAACTGTAGTCGTTCTACAAAAAGTTGTAGAGCCGTATCAACTCTTCTTTGGTACGCGTTCATGATCTCGCACTCTTTTCCGTGAATGCTGTGGTTTCACCACACCGTACCGTGACATAGCAGACAAACTGCAAGAAAGTCGCCTACGCTGGTACGGTCATGTCTTGCGGAAAACGGCAAGTTACGTGGGAAACGAATGTATAGCCATGCCGCCTCCGCCGGGGCCCGGCAATAGTGGTGGACCCAAGAAATGTTCGCTTGACGTCGTCAGGATGATATGCGTGCCAATGGTCTTACAACTAAGGATGCTCAAGACCGTGCGAAGTGGAGAGGAAAAGACCGTAAAGCGAACCCCGGGCTTCACAGCGTTGCAGCTGAGGATGCAACTATCAGTATATACGCGAAGATGAGAGAGGGGGAGAGAGAGAGAGGGGTGCATGTTTGCTTTCCATACAAACTCGGACCAGCTAATCGGTCAACTTGTATGGGAGGCCATAAATTATTATTATATTTCTATAATGTTCCTTGGGGAAAATTGTTCAGTATCATGGACTGAATGTACCCTTAAAATAGTTTCAGGATATTTTGTTAGACGTTATATATATATAGTATATTATAAAATATAGTATCGTTGAGTTAGTATACCTAAATACAAGTTAAAACTTACTTTGGGACTAGTTTAATCAGTGTGATTTGTTCTTACATATTTATTTTAAATGCAGTTCGAACGAAGTATTACACATTTCGGGTCCTATTCCAAACTAACTTTACGAGAAAAGTTTTCGTTTTTCCAACAACGTTAGCAAATGAGCCTCTCTGTATTCACAAGCAGTGTAATTCCCAGTAATGCAGCGCAATTGTGCATGTGGATATTACAAGACGCCGTATTAATTTTGTACTAGTTTGCTCAGCTGAACTTGGGAAGATTGTAGACTTGAGACATTTAAAAGGCATTTTACACTTGGTTAGCTGTCTCACTCAGACAATCAAACATTTTTAAAGATTAATTAAAAAAGTGTCTTATTTTTATAAAAGTATTTCATTAATATAGTGGATATTTAAGACATGTTTTTATGTTGTGTACTCGTAGACATTGACTACATCGTGAATTAGTTGATTTAAGTTTTCGGCGTTTTTTCTCAGCATTCGTTGTCGTCGTCAGCGGTCGTTGCGAATCAGTAGCTTTTTTTTTAAATAATAATCACTACATAGTATAAAACAAAGTCGCTTCCCACTGTCTGTCCCTATGTATGCTTAGATCTTTAAAACTTCGCAACGGATTTTGATGCGGTTTTTTTAATAGATAAAGTGATTCATGAGAAAGGTTTATATGTATAATACATACCCGTGCGAAGCCGGGGCGGTATATGCATCTTGAATGCCTAAAACCTTATAAAAAATTTAATCAGAAAATCAAATATTTATTCAGTACGCAGGTACTTTTAAACGTCAATAATTGTAGTGTACATCACGTGTAATGTTTATTTATATTTAAATTATTATAATACTAGCGGCCCGCCCCAGCTTCGCACGGGTATGTAAGTATTATACATATAAACCTTTCTCATGAATCACTTTATCTATTAAAAAAAACCGCATCAAAATCCGTTGCGAAGTTTTAAAGATCTAAGCATACATAGGGACAGACAGTGGGAAGCGACTTTGTTTTATACTATGTAGTGATTATTATTTTAAAAAAAGCTACTGATTCAATTTTTTATAAGGTTTTAGGCATTCAAGATGCATATATGTTTGATTCTAATAGCAACCACTAAGGTACACCACATAATAGTGGTAAGCTATTAAAACTCAATGGATCTGGTTGATCCATCATATGTTTATGTGTATAACAACAGGTATTTATATTAAAATATTTACAATGTTAATCTTAGATCTAAAAGTTCGTTTAGTACGTGTGTGCCTAATTAGAAAAATATAATTTACGACGGAACAGAAGGGCCGTTTTTCCATACAAACGTAGTCCCCTGTTTCCTCTTTGGATAATGCCGGTAGAGTGATATTTATTTCTGAATATCTATAGCCACTATTAGCATGTCCCTATGTTTTAATTTTTTTCATAAATTATTTATTAATAGAGATATGAACGTTTAAAAACCTACAAAAATGGCCAGATTTTCCGCTGTGTTCAAATAGCCAGAAAAAAAAATTGACGGGATTATATAAAAAAATTAAAACATAGGAACACCGCTCAAGTCTTTGTTAATTCGTAATGAAAAAAGTACTTATATTGGTTAAGTTTTGAAGAAGAAATCAGAGGACTACGAATCGTTGAATTTCTGTTCTTTTAATAGGTATTTTCAGCCCAAGCAGCAGTATGTCTCTATCGCAATTGCTCGGTAGTAGTTCGGGCACAGCGCGACAGCAATAGATTTTACAAATACCTATTTTTCATTTCTCTCGCCCTGAGGTTTCCTATTACTTAACTGAACGAGCAAAGCGAGTGAAGCGACTCAGTTTCGAAATTGGCCAAAAATGCTTTTGTTCATCTGTCTGTCTGTCGGTTTGTTCTCGCCTACAGGTCGCATATATCAACCGATTCTTTTGAAATTTTATAAGCAGGTTTGATAATTAATTATATAGAATTTTGTCGATTCAGTTTTTGGAATTTTTTCAAAGTGGCGGAGATATGGGGGTTAAAAACTTTAAGAAAATCATATTTCAGCCATTTCGATTTTTTTTAAATATGTTAAGTATATACTTTTTTGTTACCCTTATTAAGACGCAATTTTTTTGTCTGAACAACTTTTTTATCTGATAAACTTTAATGGGTTGGGGGTGAGTTGCGAGGTTTACAGCTCACAGAGCCATTATCCTAGTGCACGCATAAGGATACAGCCAGAACTCTAATTAACCAACCATGAAAGAACCAAATATACTAATACACGTAGAGGGTCTACGAAGGTCTACGACAACCCTCGTAGTCATTCTACGAAAAGTTGTAAATGAATATTATTTTTTTATTTAATATATTAATTGCACTTACAATCCCAATCCCAACTAATATTATAAATGCGAAAGTGAGTTTGTATATTTGTTTGTTACCTCTTCACGCTTTATCTACTGAACCCATCATCTTGAAAATCGCATACACATAGTTAGGAGTACTGAGAAGGACATAGGGTACCTTTCATCCCGGAAAAAATTATGTTCCCGTGGGATACGCGAGCGAAGCCGCGGGCAAAAGCTAGTACAAGTATAAAGATTATCGTACCTAGCTTTTGTGACATTTAATATAACTGTTGTCTAAACAAAATTTATTACGTCTATCATGGGTAAGTTCCCATAGTTTGTGGTGGCTCTCAGCGCAGTCTTGCACTGTTTAATATTTGAACAGCGTCTTGTGGTGTCTTAGACTAACTTGATGACTTTATTAATGTAACTGTTAGTTGTTCCTTAATAAATTAAAAAAATAAAAATAAAATAAAAACGCCACAAAGAATTCTACTTATATATTCAACCAAATTTTTAATTTTTTTGTACTTTTTTATTGACCAAGCGAGCGTGAAGTGTCTTCGTTTTAGCTTGGGTAAAAATGCTTTCGTATAAATATAAATTACAGTGATAAAACATACTCGTACATATATATGTACATACTATCACGTCTTTATCCCTAATGACACAGACAGATCATTTTGGCCAAAATGATCTGGCAAAGGCCACTGCTTATTCATTTATTTAACTTTATTACAGAGAATTGTAACAGGCAGACTTAAGGCCGATGGCCTTTTCTACCAGTCAACCTACAGGTGGTGCTGAAATTAGATCATTTCGGAAATAGTGCAAAAACTGAAATGCTTGAATCTAGGAATACTTACCACAGTATAAACCTACCTACATACACTATCGCGCCTGTTTCCCATAGGGGTAGGCAGAGACTATGGACCTCCACTTGCTATGATACTGACAGACATCTTTCGCTTCATTTACACTCATTAACCTCTTCATACATGCCCTTCGGTTACGGGTACTTCTTACCTCTCCCTTTTTCAGAATGTGCGCAATCTGATCGCAGAACGTTCGCCGAGGTCGACCCTGTCCCGCTCTTCCTGGTGAAATTGTGATGGTGGGCGAGAAGGTAGAAAAAGGAATTAAAGTAGTGAGTGGTTGCTAGCCGCATCGCCTATTAACATGATTCGTAGTTTCACCCAGTCTCATGATTGACTTTTACGATCTGCACGTCAAGAGAAGCAGCTGGTATATTCTAAGTTTTTTCTTTTCTCTCTGAACAGCATGAAAGAACGTCATTGAGGAACGTTACTCTTTTCTCTGAGGATTTTTGGTAATGCCTTCCTTACGCCGTCGAGACCAATGCTTCGCTAAAGCGTTCTTATCCATGGCCCCAAAAAAGCAAAGCAATCAACATGTGAACAGAGGCTGTATGGCCAATATGGCCATGCCCAATTTTCCAATGTTTTAGCGAAAATTAGAAAAGGCTTCTTTCCTGAAGAAAACGGTCAATGGTCAAACAACTCTTCCGGAAACATTTGGCAATACGTTTCGTCCGAAAATTTACTTCGCGACAACCGTAGAATGTCCCAGGGGACTCTAAGAGCTGGTAGTGTCGATCTAAGGGTCAGTTCACACCGAGACGCGACGCAACGCGACGTAGCGCGCACATGAAAGAAATATAGAACTTGTTTACTAGACAAAAAGAATGAGAGCCCGCTGCGCCTCGCTATGCAGCGCTACGCAGCGCGGCAAAGCAGGCTTTCGCTGAAATTAGTATATTTTTGCCTAGTAAACTAGTTCTATATTTCTTCCAAAGTGCGCGCAACGTCGCGTCGCGTCGCGTCTCGTTGTGAACTGACCCTTAGTCTAAATGTTTTTCCCCCGGGCAGTTGTTGGTGGCCTGCTCGTGGGTAAGTAATGCTGTAATCTATATTTATTAGACCCATCAGAAATAAAACTATTAAGTTTATGGTCGTGTATTTAACATACGAGTAATTTATGTGCGGCATTGCAATAAAAAATTTGGACTGTAAATTACACACTAAGCTGACAATTTTCAATTTGTCAAATAATGTGCGCAATGAAACTAAATTTCACGCGGACGAAGTTGCGGGCACCGGCTACTATTTAAATAAATTTGAACGATGATGCTTGCTCTCACATTTGTTTAAAAAAACATGATATCGCGCTCAGCGGGTTATTTAACATCGTAGCACAAACTATCGTAAATATAGAACTCTATTATACGATTCGTATTTCACTCAAAGGAGTAGGAACCTTTGGCGTTATGTTTTCTAAAATATACCAGGATTTAAGAATATAATCTGACGTAAGCAGATTCTCTCGTTATAGCCTGTTAACGGGTTATGTACTACTAGATTTTATGATAGGACCTGACCAATTATTGACATCAACTATTATTTTGATGACGTTAAAAGAATGAAATTTGTAAACGTCACAACGCTTCGTAATATAATAGTTGTGGTAGAGCCACGCTACCGGCAAAACTCTGTTTTGCTAGTAGCATGAATGGGCTGGCTCGTCCGGGGAAGTACCACATTCTCACAGAAAATCGACGTCTGAGTAGAAGCTCCACCTCTACTATGCTTCGTTCGGTGAGTGAGAGAGCCGGATCCCCATCTCCCCTCCTGGTTACACCCCTGGTGTTGCAATTGTCCATGGGCAGCGGTGATCACTTACCATCAGGTGACCCGCTTGCTTGTTTGCCGTTCTATAAAATTTAAAAAATATAGCGTTTGTTTCTCATTTCCTATTTTGTTCAGTTCGACGAAAGGGAACGTTGAGGTTGATTCTGCAGATAAATAAAAAATAGATAAGGAAAATAACACTGATTAAGCTAGCCCCAAAGTAAGTTTAAACTTGTATTGGGATACTAACTCAACGATACTATATTTTATAATAAATACATTTATAGATATCTAAGTCCCAGGACTATTTGAATAAAGCCATTTTTCTACTTGGCCTGGCTGGGGATCGAACCTAGAACCTCCGGAGTGGCAGACTGGCGTGTTAACCACTACGCCCCGGTAAGTTGATTTTATTTGTATTTTTTTTGCTGTTTTTTTTATGTAATTAAGTTTTCGACAATGTCCATATGTCATATTAAATAAAAGGGCTTGTTGTAAGAATCTCAATTTTTAGGGTTCCGTACCCAAAGGGTGCAAACGGGACCCTATTACTGAGACTCCGCTGTCTATCTGTCTGTTTGTCCGCCTGTCACAGGGCTCTTTCTCTTGAACCGTAATAGCTAGACACTTGAAATTTTCACCGATTGTATTTTACTGTGGCCGCTATAACAACAAATACTAAAAATAAAAATAGTTAAAAATTTAAGGGAGTCCTCATAAAAAACGTGTTTTTTCAGCGTTTTTAACTAGATTTTTATAATGGCATTAACTAGATCCTTGAAATTTACAGATTATGTATTACTATGGTTGCTGTAACAACAAATACCAAAAATAAGAAAATGGGAAAAGGGGTTATTATACAAGAAACGTGTTTTTTTCAGCGTTTTTAACTCCATCTTTATGATGGCTTTAACTAGATACTTGAAATACTAAAAATAAGAAAAAGTTAAAAATTAAAGGAGGTCGTCATACAAAAAACGTCTTTCTTCAGCGTTTTAAAACATTGTACGGAGGTACAGAAGTTCCGTAACGGAACCCTTCATGTACGAGTTCGACTCGCACTTGCCCGTTTATTTTATAATTTTAAGATAAATTTTAGGGTTCCGTACCCAAAGGGTGCAAACGGGACCCTATTACTAAGACTCCGTTGTCTGTCCGTCTGTCCGTCTGTCTGTCCGTCTGTCACAGGGCTCTATCTCTTGAACCATAATAGCTAGACACTTGAAATTTTTACCGATTATGTATTACTGTGGCCGCTATAACAACAAATACTAAATAGTTAAAAATTAAAGGGGGTCGTCATACAAAAAACGTGTTTTTTCTGCGTTTTAACTAGATCTTTATAATGGCATTAACTAGATACTTGAAATTTTCACAGATTATGTATTACTATGGCCCCTATAACAACAAATACTAAAAATAAGATAAAGTTAAAAATTAAAGGAGGTCATCATACAAAAAACGTCTTTCTTCTGCGTTTTAAATCATTGTACGGTGGTACGGAAGTTCCGTATCGGAACCCTTCATGTACGAATTCGACTCGCACTTGCTCGTTTATTTTATAATTTTAAGATCATTTTTTTAAGGTATTTACGAAAATAGGCAAAATTCGACCTACAACAGGTGGGCCAAAAATTTTGAAAAAATACAGAAGTTCTTTACCTATAGATTTCAGGAAAACTTATGAAAAGTACGGAACCCTCTTTACGCGAGTTCAACTCGTAGTTGATCAGTTTTTACTTTATATTTAAAATTTCTCTAAGCTGAGGTCTCCACTGTAGTCTAAATATTTTATGACGGGTGACACCGTCACCGCACACTACAAATGGGTGTTGTTTCATATAAATAGCAGTGCTGTGGTGTCAGCAATATGTAGCTCTGTTTACTATATTATGCTACTGGAAGAGATTTTGTGACGTATGTGGATTCGCTTTACAAAGCTTGTAAGTAAGTAAGTTACACTTCATTGCACCAAAAACACATATTAACTAGTGGTTCTGTAAGAATAGCTATTTAAACCTCGCGAGCTCTTGTTTGTTTGTAATAACTTTATTGTACTAAAACATGTATATAAAATTTGAAAGAGCAAATATACAATGGCGGACTTATCCCATATAGGGATCTCTTCCAGTCAACCTGCGATATATTGAGAGGACATTTACTCAATCAACAGGTAGAAGCAAATACGTACAAAATAAATAATAATAAAAGATTATACTTACATAGCTACATCATCATGAACATACACAAATACTTAATACTCATAAACTTACATATAGGTACATATACTACTTCATACATACAAAAATGGATACTTTATTACTTAATTCAGCCCAAGTGTGACGCAACTAGAGAAGATTTATACAATCTTACTTTAAATGCATCAAGCGTCATGCATGGTTATATACAAGAGCATGGCACCATGCCATGCAAGTAAGCGACACTTTCCCCTGACCTTGTAAATAGCTTAGCAAAGACATTTCGTTTTATAAATGAAGTCCTTAGTGTTCCTCTTCAATTCGATTGAAATCCGTCAATAAATAACAATACAGCAAAGTTCCCTTTTCCCCCCTATTTCTCCCCCAATCGGAAATCGCAATCGACTAAAAAATTAAATAAATTAATATGCGTGCCAATTTTCGTCAAAATTGGTTGAAAAATTATGCGATAACAGGCAGACGGACAAAATAATTTTTGGTCAATCTCGAAACTGAGACGCTTCACTCGCTCGATCACTTAATATAACTAATTTAAGGTGAATATATAAGCAAATGGCCTCTAAGTGTGAAATAAATTGTTAACTCGTAAATATGGTGATCATTTCCATATTGCTAATCATCAGGCACTAGATAGCCGTTTAAATTATTTTATGAACTGCCGTTGAAACTGTTATTGGTGATCTTCAAAACTTGCCGTGGCCACTTTTGGCGGAGGCAAGTTTTAAAGCTAGACGGACTAATGTAAATACTTTCAACGGTGGTTCATAAAATAATTTAAAGGGCTATCTAGTGCATGACGAAGAGCAATATGGAAATATAAATATTTTATATATATCCGTTCCAGTGGTCAAAGCGTTTGCCTTGTGATCCGGAGGTCATGGGTTCAAATCCCACTGGGAAGCATACTTTGTGAAAAGTTGTTTCCAGTCTGTTTAGGATATTGCAGGCTTGAATCACCTGATTATCCGAAAAGAAAGATGATTCCGTGCTTCGGAAGGCACGTAAAGCCGTTGGTCCCAAACGCCATCTAGCGTTTGTGCCTATCCTAGGATTGGTTCTGGGCTACCCTTTGGGTTGTGGAGGTCAGACGGCAGTCGCTCTGAGTAAATAACCAGTAACCTCGTCAAATCACCTAGGTAAGGTAGCGGACCCCGGGCTCTGAAGCGTAACCGCTGACGATGCAATCGGGAATACGCTCGGATGATGATTTACGAGTTAACAATTTATTTCACACTTCAAGGCCATTTGCTTGTATATTCACCTTAATCTAAGATCTAAATTAATAGCAAACACACGTAATTGGGTAAACTAATTATTTCGAGAAGACATTAAGTTGATGTTATGCTGCCATTTTGCTTGTTCACTGACATCAACTTATTGAATTAGTGGAAATAATCTGATGTTAACTAGACGGAGATAACGTGTTTATAATGTTTGAGCATTTTTAACCGACTTAAAAAAGGAGGTGATTGATTCGACCGGTTTTTTTTATTTTTATGTAACGCATCGGAAATGTGGTAGAAAAGTTGTTGATTACCAGTTGCGATAGTGATATATTACGAAAATAACAAGTGCGAAAGTGACGTGTTACGAAAATTACGAGTTGAGAAAGTGACCTTTTGACAAATTAACATTCTGCGAAAGTAACCTATTTTCGAGCGATGACCATTTGCGTCACAACCCACACAGAATTATATAAAATTTCTTTCTTTGCATTCAGAGACCGGACTCGATTAATTTCGCTTCAGTCAGCGTTTTTAAAGATTCAATTGCGTGCGAAACCGCGCCTTAAACAAATGCCCTGGCTTTTCAATTATGATTTAAAAGCAACCCGCCCTAATTCTTTAACGTTATTTAATATCGTCGAGATTAAAGGGCAAAGTTTAGTTCCTGTAGCATAAGAAGCGGCAATGGTCTAGAGGTTTAAGACCGCAGCCTTTTACTGAAAGGTCCCAGATTCGATCACCGCTCGGTCCGACTTGTATTCTGAGTGTTTGGTACAATCTTATGGTGTTTACTACTTGGCACGCCCACGGGAGTTTTCTTACTTTTTTTTCGGTAATTAACGTAAAGGTGCCTATTACCGCCCTACGAAAATTTAACTCTATTACCGCTCGTTATTTTCAATCTTTCTTAAAAGATATTTAATATAAATTTCAGACCATTATTACTGAAAAACATTTTAGATATGTTTATTATGCAACGTTCAGAATAAAGTTTAAGTGTGTAAATTTATCAGTGAACAGAATAATAAAATAATGCCTCTGATCGAGCGCACGTTCCATAGTGATGCGCTCCGAGCCACGAAGGTATTCTTGATTTTTCTTAAGGAAATAACTTCAGTTTAAACCAATGTATGCACATGTGAATATAATTAGTATAATTTTACTGTTTACACTGTTTCTTCATATTTAAACCGAATTTTTAAATTATGGCGGCATTAGAATCATATTTTACAAATTGTTTTTATAAACGACCCATGGCGGTGCAAACACCGCAACTAAAATTCTAACTACTAAATTACAACTACTTACAAAAGTCTAAACTTTTTACAGTAGTTAGAATTTTCGTTTATATATAATTATGTATGTTATTTTAGTTAGTTTCTTTGAATAATTTTGTTCATAAATATATTCCGCATAATTTGACTTTTTAAAGACACAATTAAACGTTACCAATGTTATTATGTATTGTATGGCTATATATTTTAAACAATCTTCATTTATGTGTTAATATCTTCAAGATATATATATATATATAATATAATATTGATCACAAGATTAAGTGAATGTGATTCTATTCAAATAAATAGTTTTTCAAGATATTATTCATTTTATTAGTCGCTAATAGAATATACCAATTTTCATACAGAGTTCTATTACCGACCCATGCTATATGGCCAGTATTTTTCAGTTTTACCATTTCCTTTTTCAGTGATCCATATGTTTTTCGTAAGGAGTTCAGTATTTATTCTCTTTTAAATATAAATACTTAAATACGCTAGTTTGACTAGGAACTGATTTATGACGGATTTTATCATTGTGGCTGATATTTAAAAAAATCCGTCTGTTAGCTATGAATAATACAATACAATACAATACAAAAATCTTTATTGCACCAAATAAAAAACAATAAAAAATTACAAAGTTTACGGAACTTATAAATAAATAAGGTACAAGAGGCGGCCTTATCGCTAAAGCAATCTCTTACAGGCAACCATAAAGAGAAGGAGTGCGAAGTATATGAGTAAGATAACAGGTGGCGCAGTTAAATTTAAAATATAAATTATAAATAACCAATAGATATTAAAATACTTATACAAAATATATATTATAAAAAAAAGATATATTTATATAACTAAATGAATATATATATATATATATATATATATATATATATATATATTTATATATATATATAATAAGTAATTTATTACATACATACAAATAAATAAATATCACAATGATGTAAACAGATCTGTACATGGTGATTTTAAACAGGAAGATAGAAGAAATAGTAGGGGAAAGAGATGAGGAACTAAACAGAAGTAAAAAAGTGATTTTTAGTTAGGGTTTTAAATTTATTCAAAGTTTTGGCGAATCGAATGGAAAGGGGTAGAGTGTTCCAGAGATGAATAGCATACACAGTAAAAGAATATTTGTAGAAATTGGTCGAGTGGACTGGAATATTGAGAAGAAGTTTATCTGCACTGCGTAGAGGCCTTAAAGAGGTTCTAAAGAAAAAACGTTCCTTGAGGTACTCAGGATATGTGGGACTAAAAAGAATGGAGTATAGGAGAGAAAGGATATGCCAATCACGACGTAAGCGGATAGGGAGCCATTTGAGTTGAATACGAAATTGCGAAATGTGGTCATATTTACGGAGTCCAAATATGAACCGTATACATAAATTCTGGAGGCGTTCAAGCTTGTCCAATTGCTCCTCGGTAATATCTAGATAACAAGTGTCAGCATAGTCAAGGATAGGGAGCAATAAGGAGTGAGCAAGCGCAATCTTGGTATCTATTGGCAGAAATTTATTTAACTTTCTTAAGGAGCTTGCAGCTGCAAACATCTTCCTGCTGACTTCGGAGATCTGAGTGCGCCAGGAAAGAGTGTTATCGAAGTACACGCCAAGATTTTTTACGGATTTGCTATATTCGATTATAACCCCATCAAATACAACTTTAGGAATTGCCTCAAAGTCAATTCTACTGTAGAACCACGAACTTCCTATAATGATCGCCTGAGTTTTACTAGGGTTTACAGCGAGACCATGATTTTTGCTCCAGACAGATATGCGATGAAGGTCATTATTGATACAATTAATCGCAGAAGAAAGGTTCTCAAAGGAAGATCGCGTGTAAATTTGTAGATCATCTGCATATAGGTGGTAGGAAGTACGAAGTTGTAATGTAATAGAGTTAATAAATAGTGCGAATAAAAGCGGGGATAACACGCCACCCTGCGGTACGCCGACAGATGTACTGGACCAAGACGAATAGCAGTCCTCAATCTTAACCCGCTGACGACGCCCATACAGGTAAGAACAAACCAGTCAATAAGCTTAGGAGATATGTTAATAGAATGCAACACTTCCAAAAGGATATCAAAGTCTACGGTATTAAAAGCGTTACTAAAATCCAGTAACGCCAACACCGTAAGCTCCTTGTTGTCCATACCCAGGCGGATGTCGTCGGAAATCTTAAGTAGAGCAGTGGTCGTGCTATGCCCGGAACGGAAGCCAGATTGGAGTGGATTGAGGAGGTTGTTCTGGATAAGGAATTTGTTTAATTGTTGCTGGACTATGCGTTCTAGGACTTTAGATAGGAAGGGGAGAATGGATATAGGACGATAGTCCTATATCCATTGTTGACGATAATCATCATCAACAGCCTATAAACATTTGACTAGTAGGGACAAAAACTGTAAAGCACTTGGGCATTATGCTCTTACAATATAAGCCCGATGTTTTTTATTTTTTCCTAATTATATTTTGTGATTTTTTATACAAACATGGAGCAGCGTAAAGACATACAACAAAGTGCCATTCAACTTGAAGCTGCTCTCATAGTTATAAATTAATGAAAAATTATATATGAAGTATCCAAAATCTATGGTATTCCTAGAACTGTCCTACGCGATTAGAGAGACAATAAATATATGAATGAAAAATGTTTTGTTTCAGTAATATTCAAGTGCGAATTTTAACTTTTACTTTATTAGCTTTTATTGATGGCAAAAAGTAGAAGCATAATTTCAAGACTGATGTTGAGACGGACTATTTATTTATAATTTTCTAATAGCAAAATTTAAATATATAAATATTATTATTTATGTCATTGTATGAAAATTTTGCAGTGGTCGGTATTAGAAACAGAAAGCACGGTAATAGAAACAAACCCCTATCTTGGGGCGGTAATAGAAACAATTGCCATTTCAGAATAAATTTTATTAATTAAATAACAATTGATTTGATATTTAAATTAACCTCTAAACTTCATAGAACACTAAATTAAGATAATGAATAAATTAAAAATCCTATATTAACTATACAGCTAACCCCTAATATTTGGGTGCGAATCTGAATAAAGCTTAAACTGGCGGTAATAGGAGCGTTTACGTTACATTTTGATCAATGATACACGAAGACATACCGTCTTATTATAAAAACAGGACTAACTTTGTTACTAAGTTTAAACCATTATCCGTCCAAATAAAATTGACATTGACAGATGAGATAGTGTGATATTACTAAATATCAACTTCATTTGGGCGGGTAATGGTTTAAACCTAGTAACAAAGTTAGTACTGTTTTTATAATAAGACGGATAATATTTAGTGCATGTAGGTATGTTAAAAGTTTTTATACAGGGTGACTTTTATCCACCGGCAAAATTTTTGAAGCAAGTTTAGTCCATGATACTGAACTACTTTCTATAAAAAAGTAATTAAATAAAAATCGATAAAAAACTTTTGTCCTCCCATACAAAATCCGTTGGGCTAAGGGCTGATTTGTATGGGAAGACGAAAAATTTTTATGGATTTTTATTAACTTTTTTAGTATCATGGACTAAACTTGCTCCAATAAATTTTGCCGGTGGATAAAAAGTCAGCCTGCATTTGTATGTTAGTATGTTTAATGCTTTTATATTATTAAAACTTTTATATTTGTAAGTTTTTTTCAACATTAAATATTTTAAATCTACGCTTCGTTAATAGTACTACTCGAGCGTGAAATACGTTGACAGTAGTGACGTAAGCAAAAATGACCCCTTATATCCATCAAAATTAATTAAACTGTAATGGGGTACCGCGGGACCAATTTGCTGGGTGGGGCGTCACACACAGTTAACTTTTTACAACGCAGACTAAGCAAAACTAATTCTGAAAGCGGCAAAATAAATTTTTTGAGCTTCTCCGTGCTTCGAAAGGCACGTTAAGTCATTTGGCTAGGCTGATAACATTGTTTGTATGACAGTCGAATGCCCTTAGGCAGCTTGAAAAATCACTGATATCACAGTGTTGGCTATAGTTTATTTGCTAAATTGTCGGCGCGCCACAAAGGCCGCGACTTTGTAAAAGCCGATGCCGCCTTTGAAGCTCACCGACAGCATTCCATTCAATTGAACGAATACTAAGGCTGATTTCACAGCTGTACGGTCTATCGTCATCATCATCAATCCGAGCGTATTCCCGGTTACATCCTCAGCGGTAACGCTTCAGAGCCCGGGGTCCGCTACCTAACCTAGGTGATTTGATGAGGTTACTGGTTTTTACTCAGAGCGATTGCCGTCTGACATCCGTAACCCAAAGGGTAGACCAGAACCAATCCTAGGATAGGTTTAAACAAACGCTAGATGGCGTTATAATCATCTCTCTTTTCGGATAATCAGGAGATTCAAGCCTGCGATATCCTAACTAGACTGGAAACAACTTTTTACAAAGTATGCTTCTAAGTGAGATTTGAACCCACGACATCCGAATCATAAGGCAAACGCCTTGACCACTGGACCACGGAGGCAGTCGTGATGTACATATTTATGTATGTAAAATATTACTTACTAATTTAATATTTGCCGTACAGATGTATAATATCTATATTATAATACAAATACATATCCATCCAGAATTCCGTATTGAAACCGCCAATTATCATTAAATATAAATACAGATTTTAATGAAGCACCATCTCATCCATCATCTGCTTCACCCCCCCCCCCCCCCTCTCACCGCCTTCCTCGGTTTGATTACAATTTAATTACGCACCTGATTCCCACCAACTTGAGTTGTCCGCGTTTCATTTGTGGAAAAATATATTTGTGAACAGAAATTGGGAGGATATCTTGCGGTTTGTTATTATTAATTTTATTCCTAAATATATTAGTTATAATTTAAGTACTGTATATATATTTACCTAGTACCAAAATTATATTGTCATTAATTTCTTCTAGTTTATTTCTTTGATACTTTATGTTTCACATAGACATTTCACAAACAGGAAAAGTCCCGACGAAATGTTACTGTCCAGAGGCGGGGAGCACTTGAGTAATGTGATACAGGCCTTGCCTTCATCATGCTCCAGTCTCCTCCAATTATCATCCGAGCGTATTCCCGGTTGCATCGTCAGCGGTAATGCTTAAGAGCCCAGGGTCCGCTACCTAACCTAGGAGATTTGACGAGGTTACTGGTTTTTACACAGAGCGACTGCCGTCTGACCTCCGCCAATTTCCGTCAAAATCGATTGAAAAATGTGACCTGTAGGCGAGAACAGACAGACGTATATAAGCATTTTTGCCAATCTGGAAACTCAAAAAAAGGGCTCATGTTAAACATGTACTCATAGGACTTATATCATAGTTCATAAATTACAATAGGTATAAAGTTTACATACTACTGAAATTACACAGGTAAGGTATAAGTATATTCTTTACGAAATAAATATTATTTCAACGAGAATAACGTAAAAAAGGTGTTCAGAATGAAACACAGCCTAGTCACAAAACACTCCCGAAAATTACAAAAACCACTTCGAATTTAATTACGCTGAAAATCGGAGCAAATTCGCGGAACGTGGTTACAGTACTTTGCATCCAAATGATTGTAAAACAAAACATAATTAAGTTTCATTAACAAGTTCCCATCCAGCTTCCTTCAGTATTTTTAGTCCGAAAGAATGTGGAGATAGAGGAGCTGGTGAAAGAGCCAAATATGATGGGGGTTACTAAAGCACTCCGCATGCAATGGCTTGGGCATCTGGAGAGAATCAAGGAGGATCAAGGCGTTGAGGCAGCCTACATGGGAAAGGCTGAAGACCAGTGGATCACCCCAGATATCTCTGGAGCTACGAATAATAATCCCTTGAAGCGTAACTAATCCCAAAAATCATTCCACGCGATATGTACCGCGGCGGGCGGGGCTTAAAATATGAACCGCGCGGTGCGTTAGCTCGCCGTGACAGTCGAGTCGTGCGGTTGCGTCGCAAAAAGTTTCCTTTGAGAATATTGCTGGGTTTTTGCGATAATTTATTATTTAAAAATGTCATCATGTGCCGTGAAGTGGTGTAGAAGTCATACAGACATGAAAAACACAGGACTCACCTTTCATAAACATTTTAATAAACCATACTTCACGTCTGTGGAAAGTGTTATCCAAAATGAACCTAAGCCACGCGTTGTACCTTACCGCTCGTTGCGGTGACCGCCCCCACCCGACGATGAAGCGTGACCTTGTCGCGACCAATCGCATGCATATTTGTCTATGTGTGTTTGAGTGTTTCGTTGTTATTACTGTAGTTTGTTTGCGTAAATGGAATCAGAATCGAAGCGGTGAATGTAAGAGAGTTACATTTCTAGAGAATTTATTATTCGTAGCGCTGTAGCGATATGGTGCAGGCTGATCTGCGGGATATGGAAGCTATCAGATGGCAAGATATCGCTTAGAATAGAAAATTGTGGCACTCTCTCGTCTCGGAGGCAAAAAACCACTTTGGGTCGCTAAGCATTGAATAATATGTAAATAAATTAAAAATGATTGTTACCCATAGCAAACTGGATTTACCTTTAATTGGTTAAACAATAAGCTTTTAGTTTTATTTGTAAGTTCTTTGTAAACAAGTCATCATCATCATCCGAGCGTATTCCCGGTCGCATCCTCAGCGGTAACGCTTCAGAGCTAGGGGTCCGCTACCTTACCTAGGTGATTTGAAGAGGCTACTGGTTTTTACAATACGACTACCGTCTCACCGTCCCAACCCAAAAGGTAGACCAGAACCAACTTTTTGTAAACAAGTGTTGTAGTATTAATGTTGGTGAACTAATAAACAAAAACATATCTCTTCTTTTACCCACTTAACCCACTGCTGATCTCTATTCGTTGAAATTTACCGGGGCGCTGCTCTCATCCAGTTCATTATTAGATTAAATTAAGGAATTCAGGACTTCAATTTGAATACACTCCCGAAAATTGAGCAAACCACTCCACAAGCCAACGTTTAATTACTCAGTAAATCCGGGTGAACTCGGGCAACATGGTTAGCGTACTTCGCGTCATTATTACCATAATTTAAACACTAATTCGGGTGGAAAAGAGGGCTTACAATTTGCAATTCATGGTGTTTGCCCGTCAAGGGCCGTTAATACGCAGTCTTTTGGATTATTTTAAACAGCTGCCGTGGTACCTGATATAGGCATGATGCCTAAAAAAATGTTTTAGGCCCATCGGTTAGATTATTAAAAAATATTCTACACATATTTTTTTCTTTTCTCTGAGAAACAATAAATGACGAAGATACAACGCATTTAAATTTCGTATAACGTCACGAATTCGTACGATTTTCGCACAGCGGTGATGTCACTAGCCCCCACTCGAAGTTAGATACTCTGTATCTTTGTGAATGTTTACTTTTTTGATAAACTGAAAAATAAGAGTACAATATTTTTGGATAATCTAACTTAAGGACTAATTAGAATAATACTTTTCTTCCAACTACACTGCAATTCTATCATAACTGCACTACATATCCAGCACAAAGCGGAATTTTGTTGCTCTAGAGCAGAAAAGATGAATGGAAATCCTTTGTTTAGTTTTTTTTATCGATGTATCGGTGGAGAGAGAGAGAGTGAAAGAGAAAAGTGATATTATCTCTTTCGCTTAATCTAAGAGCTAGGTAAACGAGAAGGGAAAAGGAAAAGTTCCAGGATAGCATAAGTCTGCAGAAGTAAACTCCTGCAGGGTACAATTGTTCTGCATACCGCAGGAAGTCAAGCTCATCTATCATAAATCTAGTCTACGAGTAGATATACGATGCGTTCAGTTGGCCAACCTGACGGCCGTATGGAGTTATTGCTTGTGAAGTGATGTCTGCAATTGCTTACGTAATATTTTTATCTAAATAAGCTTTTCTTGCAGTAGTTGAAAGAAAAGCAGATCACTTAGAAAAGCAGAGCACCTCGCATTAAGTAATTTATATTGCACTCGTGCTTTCTAGTGCCCTCGCTGGATCTCAAGCTCCAAATAAGCACTCGGTGCAATAATACTTACTTTCTGCTCGGTGCAACTATCTACTATTTCTGACCCAGTCATCATCCCTATTACAATCCTGCGTTTTATCTTTTAATGCCTAACGAGGCATTTTCGTGGAAGGCAGGTACAGACTAAAAATAAGAAAATAAGTTTACGGAAAGTTTTAGCGTGAAGGTGGAAAAAGATAATCAAAATAGCGGTGGGTTGCAAGCCGCATCGCCTATTGAGTTGATTCAAATTTTTGCCCCTTACCTCAATCGGCAATCGGTCTTTTACGACATCCACAGGAAGGGATGGAGTGGTCCTATAACCAATTCTACTAAGCCGGAAACCCTGGGTGGCACCACCTGTAGCGGTTACAATAACCAACAATACCAGATAAAGGCCGGTAACGCTCTTGTTACACCCCT
This sequence comes from Acrobasis repandana, assembly GCA_963576875.1. NCBI lineage: Eukaryota > Metazoa > Arthropoda > Insecta > Lepidoptera > Pyralidae > Acrobasis > Acrobasis repandana. The sequence continues at coordinate 17,946,966 of OY756227.1, forward strand.
GGTGTTGCAGTTGTCCATGGGCAGTGGTGATCACTTACCATCAGTTGATCCGCTTGTTCGTTTGTCGCCCTACAACATAAAAACATATGTAGACTTTTTTAGGAGGGCCAAATCTAAACATGCCGCCCCATGTCCAGTTATTTCTAGAAATGCCTCCCCCCGGAGGTTTGCAAATAGAGACTTGGGTGTCGTGTTACCCCAATCGATGACACCCGGGGCGGTGACACCTCCCCCCTAGCTACGCCACTGCCGGAAACCGCAATTTATTCAGTTTGTTTTCGTAAAATTATTTACTTATGGCTAAACCCGCGCCTTCCACGAAAATACCTCATTACGTAAATAGAAGCCCACATAACACCCGATAATTAAAGATAAGTTCAGATCGAGAGGTCGCGTGTTTAAGTCTTCCGATCGAAGAAAATACCAGTAGCTTGAGTGAATACTGATTACGTATAGTTATGAGTGTGTTAGAAATGAAATACCAGGGTGATGGAGGAAAAATATAACCTTGCGGCTCAAAGGGCGTATCCACCATTTTGGCCAAAATAAGTTATGAATGACATCTTATTCAGTTTTTGCTCCACTATCGAACTGTATTTTAAACAATGGTAAATACGAGCCAGAATTTCAATGCTTTTAATGGAGATTTTCATGTATTTTTGGGTATAAAAGCAATCTTTATTTGGCATGATCAAAATGTTGGGCGTAAACGACACTACCAAATAAAATTGTAGGGCGTATATGCGTATCATGTAAGGTATAAATTTATGTTTTCAATTATATTTTTGTTTTGATATTGATGTAATGATTAAGTAACGTAGAAACAATATATTTCTAGTACTCAATAACTAATTTATAATTTGTTCTCTAGTTATAAATCTTAGTATAGAATACAAGACTTTGATGGACTAAGGGATGCCAAATTGACCTATTCTACTAAAAATTGTTGTGAGTATTGTAATATAAACGCAAAAAATGGAATAAAATAAAAAAAAACGTTAAAAACTACAATTTTAATTTTGAAGGTGGTGAATACACCCTGCCTTACTAACACAGCAGCCATTTTATGGTGCGTAAAACATATACATGTTTAATTTTGTGAGGCGTATTCACCAGCTAAATTTTAAACTATAAATATTTCTTAAAACGTTGTGTTTGAATATTATGAACAACAAAAATTAACGGCTTTTGGTGTAAGAATCATGTTTATAGGATAAATAACAACCAAGTTGTGACAAATACAAAATTTTAATTTATCAGGAAACGAGGGTACATATAATTACTTGGAAAAATACATTGATAAAACAATTATTAGTAGGTACGACTGTACTTTACTTGTTATATTAGGAACTAACACCACAGAATACATAAGAGTCAAACAGAATGGAATCTCACAGCGTCTCCCGCAAATTGGCGTCCCCGCACTTTCTGTACCTTTCTGTGCTCTAAACTAGGGTTTATTTACTGGCCGCACGCAATACACGACGTATCTTGTCTTGAGAACTGTCAATCAATAGTAACTATCATGGTGGGAAGATGCGCATATAATAATTGTTTATCCACCGATTACAACAAAGAACACATATTTCATAGATTTCCAAATGATAAAAACAGGAAGCAAAGCAACAATATAATTTCACGTTATAACCCAGCAACCATCTTGATATATATACCCTTCTCGCTCTCTCACATTGGCGGGAGATACACAAGAGCGAGAGGGATTATCAATCGACAGCAGTATAAACCGGTAAAAATACATAGGACCCTCGCTCACAGTTAATCACATACATACTCGTACACGCAGATGCCCAGTAGTTTTCCGCGGGTTATAGTGTAGTGCTATAATGCCATTGTTGACAATGACAACTTGATAAGCCGTGCGTGGAAGCGTGATAAGATAAACATTTGTTTATTTTTATTGAATTTATTACCGTATAGTTTTGCGCCGAATATGCAAATTACTAGATTACAAAAGTGAATTAGTGAATTTAGTGCGTTACATTACAAATGACTCAATAATATTTAGTAAAGTGAACTAATGGTAAAATGGACAATGGACATAATAAAAAATATTTGTGAAGTGATATTATGTAGCTGTTTCCGACTTTTCTGTAACATTTAATACATATAAAACAGAATATTTTTTTACGTCATAGTGTTCGCAAATCTCCCGGTATAGAAAGATATAATCGTAAATATGTCGAACTCGTTAGTAGGTAAGTAATAAATTAATTCTGCGGTGCGACCCTAAGTATAAAACTCACACATCGACGTGTGTACAGATAAATTGTTTAATTAGTATTTTGATTATTAAAAAATATTCTACACATATTTTTTTCTTTTCTCTGAGAAACAATAAATGACGAAGATACAACGCATTTAAATTTCGTATAACGTCACGAATTCGTACGATTTTCGCACAGCGGTGATGTCACTAGCCCCCACTCGAAGTTAGATACTCTGTATCTTTGTGAATGTTTACTTTTTTGATAAACTGAAAAATAAGAGTACAATATTTTTGGATAATCTAACTTAAGGACTAATTAGAATAATACTTTTCTTCCAACTACACTGCAATTCTATCATAACTGCACTACATATCCAGCACAAAGCGGAATTTTGTTGCTCTAGAGCAGAAAAGATGAATGGAAATCCTTTGTTTAGTTTTTTTTATCGATGTATCGGTGGAGAGAGAGAGTGAAAGAGAAAAGTGATATTATCTCTTTCGCTTAATCTAAGAGCTAGGTAAACGAGAAGGGAAAAGGAAAAGTTCCAGGATAGCATAAGTCTGCAGAAGTAAACTCCTGCAGGGTACAATTGTTCTGCATACCGCAGGAAGTCAAGCTCATCTATCATAAATCTAGTCTACGAGTAGATATACGATGCGTTCAGTTGGCCAACCTGACGGCCGTATGGAGTTATTGCTTGTGAAGTGATGTCTGCAATTGCTTACGTAATATTTTTATCTAAATAAGCTTTTCTTGCAGTAGTTGAAAGAAAAGCAGATCACTTAGAAAAGCAGAGCACCTCGCATTAAGTAATTTATATTGCACTCGTGCTTTCTAGTGCCCTCGCTGGATCTCAAGCTCCAAATAAGCACTCGGTGCAATAATACTTACTTTCTGCTCGGTGCAACTATCTACTATTTCTGACCCAGTCATCATCCCTATTACAATCCTGCGTTTTATCTTTTAATGCCTAACGAGGCATTTTCGTGGAAGGCAGGTACAGACTAAAACTAAGAAAATAAGTTTACGGAAAGTTTTAGCGTGAAGGTGGAAAAAGATAATCAAAATAGCGGTGGGTTGCAAGCCGCATCGCCTATTGAGTTGATTCAAATTTTTGCCCTTTACCTCAATCGGCAATCGGTCTTTTACGACATCCACAGGAAGGGATGGAGTGGTCCTATAACCAATTCTACTAAGCCGGAAACCCTGGGTGGCACCACCTGTAGCGGTTACAATAACCAACAATACCAGATAAAGGCCGGTAACGCTCTTGTTACACCCCTGGTGTTGCAGTTGTCCATGGGCAGTGGTGATCACTTACCATCAGTTGATCCGCTTGTTCGTTTGTCGCCCTACAACATAAAAACATATGTAGACTTTTTTAGGAGGGCCAAATCTAAACATGCCGCCCCATGTCCAGTTATTTCTAGAAATGCCTCCCCCCGGAGGTTTGCAAATAGAGACTTGGGTGTCGTGTTACCCCAATCGATGACACCCGGGGCGGTGACACCTCCCCCCTAGCTACGCCACTGCCGGAAACCGCAATTTATTCAGTTTGTTTTCGTAAAATTATTTACTTATGGCTAAACCCGCGCCTTCCACGAAAATACCTCATTACGCAAATAGAAGCCCACATAACACCCGATAATTAAAGATAAGTTCAGATCGAGAGGTCGCGTGTTTAAGTCTTCCGATCGAAGAAAATACCAGTAGCTTGAGTGAATACTGATTACGTATAGTTATGAGTGTGTTAGAAATGAAATACCAGGGTGATGGAGGAAAAATATAACCTTGCGGCTCAAAGGGCGTATCCACCATTTTGGCCAAAATAAGTTATGAATGACATCTTATTCAGTTTTTGCTCCACTATCGAACTGTATTTTAAACAATGGTAAATACGAGCCAGAATTTCAATGCTTTTAATGGAGATTTTCATGTATTTTTGGGTATAAAAGCAATCTTTATTTGGCATGATCAAAATGTTGGGCGTAAACGACACTACCAAATAAAATTGTAGGGCGTATATGCGTATCATGTAAGGTATAAATTTATGTTTTCAATTATATTTTTGTTTTGATATTGATGTAATGATTAAGTAACGTAGAAACAATATATTTCTAGTACTCAATAACTAATTTATAATTTGTTCTCTAGTTATAAATCTTAGTATAGAATACAAGACTTTGATGGACTAAGGGATGCCAAATTGACCTATTCTACTAAAAATTGTTGTGAGTATTGTAATATAAACGCAAAAAATGGAATAAAATAAAAAAAAACGTTAAAAACTACAATTTTAATTTTGAAGGTGGTGAATACACCCTGCCTTACTAACACAGCAGCCATTTTATGGTGCGTAAAACATATACATGTTTAATTTTGTGAGGCGTATTCACCAGCTAAATTTTAAACTATAAATATTTCTTAAAACGTTGTGTTTGAATATTATGAACAACAAAAATTAACGGCTTTTGGTGTAAGAATCATGTTTATAGGATAAATAACAACCAAGTTGTGACAAATACAAAATTTTAATTTATCAGGAAACGAGGGTACATATAATTACTTGGAAAAATACATTGATAAAACAATTATTAGTAGGTACGACTGTACTTTACTTGTTATATTAGGAACTAACACCACAGAATACATAAGAGTCACACAGAATGGAATCTCACAGCGTCTCCCGCAAATTGGCGTCCCCGCACTTTCTGTACCTTTCTGTGCTCTAAACTAGGGTTTATTTACTGGCCGCACGCAATACACGACGTATCTTGTCTTGAGAACTGTCAATCAATAGTAACTATCATGGTGGGAAGATGCGCATATAATAATTGTTTATCCACCGATTACAACAAAGAACACATATTTCATAGATTTCCAAATGATAAAAACAGGAAGCAAAGCAACAATATAATTTCACGTTATAACCCAGCAACCATCTTGATATATATACCCTTCTCGCTCTCTCACATTGGCGGGAGATACACAAGAGCGAGAGGGATTATCAATCGACAGCAGTATAAACCGGTAAAAATACATAGGACCCTCGCTCACAGTTAATCACATACATACTCGTACACGCAGATGCCCAGTAGTTTTCCGCGGGTTATAGTGTAGTGCTATAATGCCATTGTTGACAATGACAACTTGATAAGCCGTGCGTGGAAGCGTGATAAGATAAACATTTGTTTATTTTTATTGAATTTATTACCGTATAGTTTTGCGCCGAATATGCAAATTACTAGATTACAAAAGTGAATTAGTGAATTTAGTGCGTTACATTACAAATGACTCAATAATATTTAGTAAAGTGAACTAATGGTAAAATGGACAATGGACATAATAAAAAATATTTGTGAAGTGATATTATGTAGCTGTTTCCGACTTTTCTGTAACATTTAATACATATAAAACAGAATATTTTTTTACGTCATAGTGTTCGCAAATCTCCCGGTATAGAAAGATATAATCGTAAATATGTCGAACTCGTTAGTAGGTAAGTATTAAATTAATTCTGCGGTGCGACCCTAAGTATAAAACTCACACATCGACGTGTGTACAGATACATTGTTTCGTTTGTAGTAGTAGTAGGTATATATGTTACTCTGAATTTATGGAGAGTCATACCAGCAAGATATTTGTTATTTCAAAGCAGTTCTTCAGAAATAGAATAATCCTTAAAGCTGACTATTTCAAATGATCTAGGTTATGTTTAATCATTACAATTATATCACACCAATACAACTTAAAGTGGTTTCGCACTACGTCCGATCCGAACCCGATCCGAATCTGTGAAAGTAGTGCGAAACCGCTCTCACACATCACAAAAGAGCGGTTAAGCACTACTTCACGGATTCGGATCGGGTTCGGATCGGACGTAGTGCGAAACCGCTCTTATTAACTAATAAACCAGCTATTAGTAACACAATTTAAGAAAAACACAGTAACTGTTAGATGCTAGTACGGAAATACAATAATAAGGAGTGAGGGGTGTACTTTCTTATACAGATAAAAGTTTAACAGATTTTCGTTATTTAGAATTATCATGTCATAGAATAATCAATATGTAGGTTACTCAGTATAAATAATTTTTAATAATAGATTTTCGTTGCACAGAAAATCAATAATTAGAATGTTTGTTATGAATAATTTGAAATCATAGAATTTTATTACAAATAACATTTACTTTTGTGATGTTTCTAATATCAGAATATCAAATTAAATATTATTATTTTTAATAAGTTTAGTTAATATAATATTTATAACCAAGTTTGCCCTATTCTAGTAAAATGGATAAAACTTTCCCAGCACTCGCCGGCCGTTGCCGGGGCACGCTCGCTTCGCTCGCTCGGCTCGTGCGTGTGTTGGTCACAGTTCAAACCTAACCTAACCTATAAGTTTGCCCTAACCTATATTCTTTCTTCTTCTTTCAAGTCGATTGGCTATAATAATACTATTATATTAAACTATTATATTATACCTATATTTTGGTAGCGATTTATAATGTATTCTAACTTATTATATGGTATTTAATTTGATTAAACAATGTTTTCACTAATAATTTTCAGTAAAATAAAATTCCATGAAAGATTATACCGAACAAACAATATTCTTTAAAGAAATATTCTACTGTTTGATTAGTTTGTTAAATGAAAATATGAGATTCTAAAATTTATTGAACTGTGTTTCTATAATTGTGTTTCATTCAAGTAAATAGTCTTTGTTACTAACTAAGCTCTGCTACCAAAAATGTTGGGCGCAGAGTAGCTAAGATTCCGTTCTCTCAGCGGCAACGAACAAACACACATACAACCTACGCAGTCTGCTACCACCCTGTATATACATACTGTATATAAATACTGTACATACAATAGGTACAGGGACCTATTTTAATCTAATTTAACTAATTATGAGTTGAACTTAATTCTAATTAAAAGTAGTTATACTAATTATAAAACTCACCGCCTCCCCGCGGTCCTCAGGCAGCCTAGCCTGGCCTTCGCGTCGATCTCCTGGTCCTCCTCAGGGATGGCGACGGCCTCAGGTCTCTTCATAGACCCGAGATCAGTGGTGGAGAAGAATTGGGTCCCTAACTAACCCTATATGAGCTCATGGAATTGTTGCCCCAACTAATACGTCGCACTTATAACACCAATTCAAGACCGCACAATAAGTTTCTTGTTCTTCTTTCGCCACTATTGTTCACTTACACTATCTTATAAGGACGCATGACACGCGGTTCACAGTTGTCATACAAATCAATGTTCCTTACGCAATACAAACAAGTTCGGCGCCCCGCCGTTCAAATGAATTGGGCACAAACACAATTAACGACAATTCTCACGAAACTTTCGATTTTATATATCAAATTATAAACTTGTGTTTCTAAAACACGCGGCTGCCACACCCAGTTACATTTTTCTTCTTTCACAAAAATCAAGTACATTATTTTTTTTGGAATGACAAGTTCAGACTGACATAAACGACAATGAATATTTTTCTGGTCGGGCAAAGACAATCCCCGCACGGGAAATCGATGAATCGATAATTTTGCCCGTGTTTGTGGAGATCACACGCAGATGGCGCTAGTCTCCTTACAAAGCACTTTTATTCAAAACAGTCTTTGAAACAATAATATTTGAAATAAAAATATAAGAATTAAACATTCTATTAAAAAATTTCTGTGAATCGAAATTCTTTGAAAATTCAGTCTGTGAAACAAGGGGCACCCGAGGAGTTAGACTAACCTTATTCCGCAGCTGACAAATTAAAAGTGAGGACCGTTCGATTATCACAAAAACACGTAAGCTTTGAATCCGCCGCACTGGCGTTACTCCTCTTTTTTAAATGTTGCCACATTATATATTACAAACTTAACATTTAAAACTAAAAAAATATTTAAAAGTAACTTATTAATAGTAGAAATTTAATATTTATTTATATTATTATAATATCTAACAAGTGTATGAGTTGTACCTATGAGTGTTAATAACAAGCGGTACTTGGTAGTATAGTCGTTTTGTATTTCGTGTGCTAATACTAGTGTCAGATTTCTCTAGCTGCAATTGACACAGCTTGACGACTACTACACAAAGATACCAGCTGGGCTGGTGGGACCAAAACGGCTTAAGAGTGAAGTACCTAACCTAGACAGAATAATACTCTCACATAAAAAGGTAGTTTAGCTTTTATTTTAAAACGACATGCCAGATTTCAGCGTATTTTTTAAAATTTTAAAGACATTGCAGATATCGGTACAGTCAGTGGCGGATTTACCAGCAGGATGAGTAGGCTGCAGGGCGGTAGATTTTAGGGGCGGCAAATTTAAGGCCAGTCCCCCCCACCCCCCCCGTTCCTTCCCCTCAGTCAACTCGCAGTTACTCGAGTGACGTCAAGGGCAGCGAAACAGGCCCGCCGCCGCTAGCTGCTTACTTAAAATTTTCTCTATAGAAAAAAAATTGCGTAATTGCGTAACCTCGATGGCGTAATGGATAACACGTTAGACCGCTTTTCTAGGTACGATCCCCAGCCAGAGCAAGTTGGAAAAACGGCCTTTTTCAAATTGTCCTGGGTCTTGGGTGTTTATCTATATATGTATTTATCATAAAATATCGTTAAGTTAGTATCTCATAACACAATACTCGTATGTATTTATCATAAACAATCCCTATTGACCCGCCGCGTTTCTTCCGTCCCCGCATGGCTCGGTGTCTCGCTTCGCCCAGAGTAAATTTGTGTGCGTGGAAGCGGAAGCAAAATTAGCATCAGGCGCCCTCTTAAACGCCTGCGCGCAATACCGTTAAGCCGCCGCGCGCCCCTGTATTCCGCGGGCAAGGACTCATTTTAGCGGTTTACTTATAACTAAAGTGGCAGTACAAGTCTTCATACCTGCTTACTTTTTTGAATAAATATATTAAAAATTAAATAGATGTACCACACGAGGTATTTGAAATTGTTTATTTATCAGATAACAGGGATCCAAATTTGTTAGTATACAATTTAACTGAAACTTATAAGTTATGTTAGTATAATCTTTTATATGAGATAAATTAGATTAAATTAAATCAATGGGGACTCGAAAATATTTTATATTTCCCCATGCAGAGCTACAGGCATAGTTGCTCTAATCAAGTGCCGCATTAATTGAGAATGCGGCCTGTCCGCCACCGTTTTAAGAATGCTGTTGTGACTCGCCCTGATTCTCCTCAGCATAGATACCGCTTTTTTACGGAGCACGGCATGAAAACCATCCGTCCTTGCTTGCACAAACATTCCAGAGGCACTGCAAAATCGAGGGAGTCCCAACAGCATTCTAAATATATTATTATATTGAATACGGATGACATCCAGCGATCTCTTAGTACAACAGACCCACAGACTACCCGTGTAGAAACCCTGGCAAAAAGCTTTAAAAAGCGTAATTTTGACCTGTTCGCTACAACGGGCGAATCTACGGGTCAACATGTTGCCCCTGACCGCAAGTGCCCTCCGTTCCCTTTCTACGTCTGCATTGTCTTTAAGGTCGTCGGTAATAATGTGTCCCAAATATTTAAAAGTTGACACTCTCTCCAAATTTGTGCCATTTAGGATTATGGGAGGTGCGCTTTCGGGATATTTACCTGCGGCCTTAAAGACAATGTACTCACATTTCCTCGCATTGTATACGAGTCCATGTGTGGTCGCATACTTTTGGCAAACCTTGAGCATCTCATTGACTGACCATGAAGTCGGCCCCAGAAGAACCATATCGTCAGCATAGCTGATATTATTAATGACTGTACCGTCTATACTACACCCTACTCTCAGACCGCTGAGCTCAACTATAAGGCCGTTAATATACAGGTTGAAAAGCTTGGGAGACGAAATCCCCCCCTGTCTTACCCCGCATTCCAACCTGTATGTACCAGAGACACCGTCGGACCATCGTACAAAATTTGTCTGGTGCTTGTACCAGAATTTAAATATGTTGACTAAGTCCCTCGGTACACGCCTGTCCTCAAGCATTCCCCACAGCACTTTATATGACACTAGGTCAAAGGCCGTGGAGAAGTCCAAAAAACACCCGTATACCGGTGTCCTTCTATTTGTGTAGTACTGGACAGTATGCTTGAGTGCAACAATCGCACTCTCTGTCGACAGCTGAGGTCTATATCCAAACTGGGCATCATGGAGATTTAAGTATTGTTGCAACCGCGCATCAAGCATACTATCCAGTATCCTGGCAATTATCGTTGCAAGGGAAATAGGTCGGTAGTTTCTCCTATCCGAGATATCCCCTGTCCTGTTCTTCACGATGGGCACGATGACGGTTTTCATTAAGTCTGGCGGCAAATATGAGTGACTTATACAAAGCGAGAAAAACATGGACAAGACCCTCGGCAGGTGAACCCCCGCATACCTCAGGTGCTCAATACTGAGTCCGTCGTGCCCGGGCGACTTACCCGTGCTCATCCCCTCTATTACCTTTCTAACCTCCGCTGCGGTAAAACGTAGCAAAGGAAAGTCCCCAAACACCACGGACCCACCATCAGACTCCTCATCGGTAGGGCCCAACGGAGACTGCACTCTAAAGTGCTCCTTGAACATGTTTGCAATCTCCGTTGCGTCACTTTTCCCTTCAACACTCACCGGGCGACCCGGCCTGGGATCCAGTCTGGATGTGGCTTTCCAAAAGTTTCTAAAGTTTTTTGAGTGTCTAGCTTTCGCTATTATATCCATTCGGATTTGGTCTTGATTTTTTTGACACCAGCTAAGACGACTTTTAAAAATTTTACGTGTTTCGCACATTTCCTGGTACACAAGACCAGATGTTGGTCGATTGTGCTGCACCCATATTTCAAACTTACGCCTAGCCTCCCGGTGAGCCCCAGACACATGTTGATTCCACCCACACAATACTTTCCTTTTATTATTATTACTACGCTTAACTATCTTGGTTTTAGAAGCTCCCTGCATAAGAATATTAACAATGTTTGCATATAATTTATCTAAGATCTTGTGGTGGTCAGAGCTGCTGCACGACCCATGACCGCATTCCACGCATTCCATTGGAAAGTCTATGTCACGTAACGATTCATTGCATATGTTATAGTATTTCCTAACCTGCGCGTCGTCCCTTTCCCCCCAAATAACATTGCTGCAAGGCAGGTCATGGGTCACCAGTTTCTGTCTAACCACCTCAAGATCACAAGTCATAAAAATAGGAAGATGGTCCGACACATATACCGCCTCATGTATGTATACATCCACTACGGTTTGCCATGCTGAGTGTGATACTACAAAGTGGTCTAGCCATCTTTTACTTCCGTGTACTTGACTTACGAAAGTATAGCTATTAGAGCTTACACCTAATTTCTCAACATCTGCACATACCCACATTCTATCCTCAGAAAAGCTACTTAACTCCCTGTAGAACTGTTCATCAATATGTGCATTAAAATCGCCTAGTGTATATATACACTCTACATCATTTGCATCTTCTATCGCACTGATTTCTCCTAGCACTTCAGTAAACAATGGTAGATTTTCATAAGAGTCCGTTGGCATGTACGCCTAAACGTAACACCTTCAGGCCACATCTGAGTATCCAAAAACAAATGCAGTTTATGTTTAGATACAAACATTTTATATGCATTGTATTTCCTTGTCGTTCGCATATTAATTGGTTTCAACACTACGGACTCATTTGTTTTTGTTTTAATATAGTTAATAATATCACTCTCACTAGTTTCCTTGCTAACGTTTGAAATAAACAATGGCACTTTAAGCTCAGCCGCTCGGAATTTCACATCTGGGTCCGTTGCTGCACTACCTCTTTGTCCTATTAATTTATACCGCTTAGCTCTTGACCTATGCACCACCTTCCATTCCTTATCCTCCGTGCTAATGGAAGCATCCTCCGCATTTACCTCACGATAACGCATACTATCTTCACAAGGAAGCATTATACTCGTAGACTGAGAGGTCTCTGCCGCTGTCGGGCGCCGACTGGGGACCGGTTTCGCCGCGCTGTCGCTCGTACTTGCGCACGGACCGGTTTCTGCATGGCCTCGACGTGTCTTGCTTGAAATAGGGCCGTCTCACTTCCACTCACACAATCAATACCTGACTCGACATCTCGATTGTTCTTAGTGTCCTCGTTGGCAGTCGCTGTATGTGCCTGCATGCTCCGTACATTTTCTGTCTCTTCTTTTTGTTCGCAACTGAAGAGGACCGATTCTGTTGCTATGTCATCTACCGAAGGACGTCTGTAGTCTGGCGGCCGGTCACTGACCCGTGTTATATTGTTTACCTCCAAATCAGCTGAGTCTTGTGATACTTTTAAAGGTACATATTGCAAACCTATTGGGCCACTATCGAAAGAAAAACTATCTCTCAAACATGCACCTCTCTTATTATTCACCTTATCGATGGAATAAGCTGTATTTTCTATTATGGATGCATGTTTCATGTGATCGACATCTTGCTTGAGCACCTCGAATTGATCTTTTGTGACAGCATGTTCCTTTAAATGACTCAACTCATTTTGCATTTTCAAAATATCTTTAAGTATCCTAGTAGCGTCCACATGATCAAAAGACACAGGAGGAACTCGATGCAAATCCACTGCTGCAAATATCGGGAACTTTTCTCTATTCCCGGACTTCATCAAACAGATGATATCGTCGAGATCCCTGGACATTCTCTTTTTTCCTTCTCTCCGACGGAGTGGCATCTTCTTCGCATTTGGTACAGCTTCGTATAATAACGATTTGGCTTGAATTATTTCTTCCGATGTGTATGTTGAGGTACACAGCTGGTGGATACTTTCTTCATCGGTGAAATCCACCACGTTACGTAGAAACGTTAAAAGCTCATTAATCACAACGTTGCAGTTCGCGCACTTTAAAGTGGTCGAGGTCATTGTCCTCAGCGATGAGTTGTCTGTCACATTTGCAACACGTTCGCGCGTGGCCGCGTACGTAACGACACTGATTTACTTTATTTACTGATTACTGTTTGTATTTATATTACTGATTTGATTTATTTATTACATAGTTAAGTAAGTTAGTTTTTTATTTTATATTCATTAGCTAATTTAGAAAGACCGTGGTAAAACTTATCGTGACATTAGTGACGTAGTCTTGGTCCATCGGCAGAGGATACCCCACATTATTGTACCATGGTCTTACCTGCGACCTAAATCAAATCGGCTGCTTATTTATTTTGATATTATAGATTATGTCTTATATTACGTGTACAACCAATAGTTGTCTATGTACCAACATATCTATGTACCACAGACAAAAAAAATGAGGATACTACAATATTATTATTAACTTGCTGTGCCCGCGACTTCGTTCGCGTGGTTGTCGGGATGTTATATAGCCTAAAGCCTTCCTCTATAAATGGACTACCCAACAAAAAAAGAATTTTTCAAATCGGACCATTAGTTCCTGAGATTAGCGCGTTTAAACAAACAAACAAACTCTTCCGCTTTATAATATTAGTATAGATTTACCTAAAATATGTAACCATTCCACTATTGGCAAACGTTTTGGTATTGTTACATATTTACAGAGTATAAACACGAATTCCCGCGGCTCATTATTTAATAGGCCTCTCCAAACTTATTTAATAATGCACGTTTGACATTTGGCTGTCGATCTCAAATACAAGAGGACTTACAGACAACACCATACAAAAAAGCGTACCTTCTTCTTCTTCTTCGTCTAAGCGCATTCCAGGTTGCATCCTCAGCTGTGCTGCTTCGGAGACCGGGGTGCGCTTTCCCGCTTTTTCTTCTCCAAATATAACATGCATGTCAATGGTCACCCAAAGATGCGAAAGACTATGAAAAATGGAGAAAAATAGCCGGACAGTTTATGATTTGGCTACAGTTTTACGACCGGCCGCCAACCTGATGTCAACCCTCTTTGGGAATGTATTTGTGCGAAAAGTTTTACAACCAGCCGCCACCCGACGTTAACCCTCCTTGGGAATGCAATTGTAGCACGAGATGTTTGTGCTTAGTCCTTTAGTCGCCTCTTACGACACCCACAGGAAGAGAAGGAGTGGTCCTATTCCAACCCGGAACCATACGGGTACAAAAGCGTACCTACTCTGCTAGAAAGCCGCAAAATCCTGTATTATTTCTAGATGTCACTACCATCTCACCCGCTAGCCATACAAAGGATGCTGGGTACTTGGGCAGACAGTATCCATGAAAAATCAGAGATGGCGCTTGTTTACTCTTAGAAAATATATATTTACGGACAAATCACACTGATTAAGCTAGCCCCAAAGTAAGTTTTAAACTTGTGTTATGAGATACTAACTTAACGATATTTTATGATAAATACATATATAGATAAACACCCAAGACCCAGGACAATTTGAAAAAGGCCATTTGAACGCTTATACACCGCCATCTTTCCGAAATTGAGCGGCACCACTTCAAAACTACCTTCTTTCGAACTAGTAACTCAATTTAGCTACAACATTTAATATAAGTAAATATATACGGACAAATAATACAGATTGAGCTAGCTCCAAAGTATATGTTAATAAGTAAAAGACTTGTATTACGGGATACTAATTCAACGATACTACATTTTATAACAAATAATGTATAGATAAACATCCAAGACCCAGGTCAATCTGAAAAATATTATTTTCCATCTTGATCTGACCGGGGTTCGAACCCGGGACCTCCGGAGTGATAGCCTGGCATGATGACCACAAGGCCACAGAGGTCGTCATTTAAAGTATTAATTAAATTTTTAACAAAAAAAACAACCGACCTCAAGTTTCTTCCATATCTCCAAAGTTCTTCATCATATTTTCACCAAATTAAAATGCAACCAACTTGGTAGTAAGGGCTTTCATATAAAAAAAGAATCATCAAAATCGGTTCACAATTAGCGCAGATATCGCGTAACAAACATACATAAAAAAAATAAAAAATAAAACATACAGTCGAATTGATAACCTCATCCTTTTTTGAAGTCGGTTAAAAATTTAATTACGCTTCAAAGTTTGAAAGTTGTCAGTCCTCTTGTATTGTTCGTCCCTGTTGGGACGTAAAAAGTAGTAGGGAACTGCTTCCATTATACAGGGTCTAACTAAATATACTGAAACTATTTTAAGGGTGGATTCAGTCCATGATACTGAACAACTTTCCCCAAGGAACATACTCGTATATCGAAATATGAAAATATTTTTTTGCTTTCCATACAAACTCGGATCAGCTGATCGCTCATTTCGTATGGGAGACACTTTCCTTGGGGAAAGTTGTTCAGTATCATGGACTGAATTCATCTTTAAAATAATTTCAGTATAATTTATAATTTATTTATTTTCCGAGATGAGTGGCGTCGACGAAGAGAGGCCTATGCTCAGCAGTGGACAAAAGAAGGGCTGGGGTATTATTATTTATTAGACGTTATATTATATTATCTTTTCTCCAGAACAACATGAAAATTTGTTGAGCCAGTTTCAAAAGCCGCTTAAAAGCTATTATTGTTAAAATTCAAGCGATAAGTTCCCAACATTCCTCAGTAGAAATAAAAGCTGATTTTAAAATAATATTTCTAAAACCGCAGCCGGCTTTGAGCCTGAAGTTATGAACTTCAGGCGTTCGGTTCTACTCGTAATAAGTACTTTTGAAAGCAAATACCTATTTGAGTTTATGTTTGGTACTTTTGTTTCTTCTTTGTATCATCATCCCACGACAACCTCCATAGCGTAATGGTTAACACGCTAGACCGCTAATCCGGAGGTTCTGGGTTCGATCCCCAGCCAGGGCAAGTTGGAAAATGGCCTTTTTCAAATTGTCCTGGGTCTTGGGTGTTTATCTATATATGTATTTATCATAAAATATAGTATCGTTGAGTTAGTATCCCATAACACAAGTTTAAAAAAAAAACTTATTTTGGGGCTAGCTTAAGCAGTGTAATTTGTCCCTATATATTTATTTATTTATTATTATCCCAGCCCTACTTCCGCCCACTACTGAGCATAGGCCTCTCTTCGTCGACGCCACCCATCCATTTGTATACATCGTGTTAATTAAAGAACGCAAAACCTCTCAAATGGTACCTCAGCCCATGTAACTGAACAACTTTTGTTCAACAACTTTCACGAAATTAATAAAAAAAATTGAATTTTCATACAAACTGATCAGCTGATCGAGTCCATTTGTATGAAAATCCGAATTTTTTTTGGGTTTCGTGAAAGTTGTTCAACAAAAGTTGTTCAGTTTCATGGGCTGACTACCATCTGAGATGTTTTGCGTTCTTTAATTAACACGATGTATATTAAAATATTTTTTCTTTCATGTTGGTCTGGGAAAAAAAAAATTGATAGTAGCAGCTGCTTCTCTTTCCGCGAAGTCTTGAAAGAAGATAGAGGGAATGAGCAAGAGGCTTTTTCTTCTTCCTTACCAGTTCCCATTTATTTATTTGAGGTCGGCGCAAAATGTCATTTCTTTCCAATTTTCTTTCACGAGTCACACTTTCATCTACTCTTAGGACGTTCATATCATTTCTACCAACTTTTTTTATCTTCCTCTTTGTAAAGAAGAAAAGTGTATGTATGTAACTGTGTCATTTCCACTAAATCTCCAACAAAATTTACTTCCTTAAAATAGTAGCAAGTAATTTTGTTAGACGTCAGCTTTTGAAACTTAATTTGGTTCGTCTGAAAGCTACTGCAAAAGCTCCCTGGGGTATTTTCCACAATTTATTTGTGAAGTAAATACGATTGTTCTATAGAGCATTGATCCTAAGAAAACCGTTTAAGCTGTAATTAAGTAAGTTAAGCAAAGAGTATTCAGTAATCCGAGGATTGACCGACGGTTGTGAAGGTCATATTAGGCGAGTAGATTTGTCGAGTGAAAACTGTTAGCAGCAATTTATAAAAATATTTTTCTTAAGTAGAGACTTATGACATTGTTAATCTTTTTAAAAAAGGAAAGTTAGTTGAAGTAATTATAAGAATTGGCTGGAGAAGATGAGCCTCGGCTACATAGCAGGCTAGTAAAATAGCGTAAGAATTTTTACGACAGTTTTAAGAACAGCAAGGCTTTAAAAGGTCAACAATTATTCATCGACTTTGGTGGTCAATTGATGTTTTCTGCTGCTGCCTTTGATACTATCCCATCCTGTCTGCTCCGAATGGCTAATAAAGGCTCTCACATACAGAACGACGAGCATTAACCTTAAATACCTTGCACCTGCTTTTGTCATATAACTACCTGACATACATCGATGAGATCCCGGAGCAAATTTATTCTCGTTTGTAAAATTTCATGTGGTAAGTTTTAGTTTTTTTCAATAAAAGTCAGTTTAGGAATATATAAACAATGTAGTAGAAGAAAATACCATTTTTTTGTTTCAACCGGCATTATATGTACTCGTAGAGACGATACTCGAAGAAACCTATTATCGAAACTAAACAACAAGGTGGAAACAACATTCAATAGGAGTCAGTTTGGATAGTAAACTTTCGTAGAACAAACCAGTTGTGACTGCGACCCAGTAACTCGCATGTAGTACTCGCTCAATATGAACCATAGTCAGATTTAACTAATATTATTTTTATTTTAGCTTTTAAATACCTTCTTTAATAGTCTTATTTCTATTCGGCATCAGGATAATAATACATTTTTATTCTACAGTCATGTTTTTATTGTAATTAGATGGGTTTGGAATTCTATGTGAAAGCTTGTCTTTTAATATAGGTACCTAAATATTCGAACATTGTTTTTTATTACGACCTCCGTGGTGTAATGGTCAATGCGCTAGTACGCCAATCCGGAGGTTCTGGGTTCGATCCCCAGCCAGGGCAAGTTGGAAAATGGCTTTTTTCAAATTGTCTTGGGTGTTTATCTATATATTTATTTATTATAAAATATAGTATCGTTGAGTTAGTATCCCATAACACAAGTTTAAAACTTACTTTGGGGCTAGCTCAATCAGTGTGATTTGTCCTTACATATTTATTATTTATATTTATTTATTTATTTATTAAACTAATATTACAAGTACTTTAGACAAGGAAGAAACGGAAGCTCTTGATAAAAACGAGAGAGATATTTGAGGGCCAAAGGGACTTGTTATATCATCATCCGAGCGTATTTCCGGTTACACCCTCAGTCTCAATCAACATGGGCTAGCTAGCAGCCCCTCACTATTTTGATTCCTTTTTAGGGTTCCGTAGCCAAATGCCAAAAAACGGAACCCTTATGGATTCGTCATGTCTGTCTGTCTGTCTGTCCGTCCGTATGTCACAGCCACTTTTTTCCGAAACTATAAGAAATCTACTGTTGAAACTTGGTAAGTAGATGTATTCTGTGAACCGCATTAAGATTTTCACGCAAAAATAGAAAAAAAACCAATAAATTTTGGGGGTTCCCCATATTTAGAACTGAAACTCAAAAATTTTTTTTCATCAAACCTATACTTGTGGGATATCTATGGATAGGTCTTCATAATAATAATAATAACTCATAAAAAAGGTTTATAATCACGTGATTATAAACCTCAATATCATTATGGTATTGATAACACAAAATGATATTGATATATATATATATATATTAACCCTAGATAACTAAACTATCCTGGGAGTTACTCAATAACTAAACATTCGTCTAGCGGACTACGCATTAAAAAATCTTATATTATCAACATAATTTAACGTGAGGAAGAAATTGTTACATGATTCGTATAAAGTGCTCGTTGTGAATAGAGATAGGTAGAAATAATTTTATACTAATGATGCCACATACCTTTTATACACATCTACATTATGGGTGTCACAAATTGCATTTTTTACATCTAAGGCATCAATTTTTGGTCTTCCTTAGCAATTTCGACGGGCAAACGTATAATTTTTTTGTAATATTTCATACATAAGGAAATGGAGCAGATTCTTCATATGATTTCACCAAGGATATCTCCTATCATGACCTTGATGTCACGTCTTAAAGTTACCGTCCGAGCAAGTTGCCGCAACCAAGGCTCCATGAGGTGGTTTGTCAGTTTCAAAACAAAATCTCGCCGTGTTATTTGTTAATTATTTTTGATGTTATTCGCGACGTATAATAACATAAGTAGGAGTAGTCTTAGTGCAGATGACCATTTATGATGAGTTTTACTGGATAAAAATCGAAGAGTTGCTAAAGCACATGTCGAATGCTACGTTGTAGCATCTGACGTAGTATGTAGTACGTTTCTTTCCATGTTTGACAATATAAAATCATCCGGTTTAATAATTTGGGTTCTGTTGTCTTTTACTTGATACTAAAAAATCATCTTCAGAACCCAAAGATTGGCACGAGACATCAGTATTAATGCTGATATTGTATTGACTTTCAACCTTCCAATGATTTGTCATCACCACAGAAGTTAAATTATCTTGTTTCTTTTATCAAAGTAATCAATCTTAATAAACGTGAATTTCTACTTTCAGCCTAGGACATATGTTTCCATTTATAAATCCATCAATAATATTAGGTATATGAGAAAAAGTTGAAAGCAATTAGTAGTATGAATGACATCTTACTAATAAACCCTAGTCATTAAAAAATAACCGTTTTTATGAAATTCATATTATTTGTATATTATCTAATTATAATACAAACATTTATTAATTTTTTTTATTTGAAAATACTAATATAAAATAAAATGCAATTTAGATACCTTTGAAAATCTGCACCTGTTATAACTAAACTTTCGTCATCTAGGCGACGCGGTGGTTATAAATCACAAGTAAAGACAATTGTTTGCGCAAACGCCGCATTTGTGCAACTTTTTACTCTAATTATGAAGGTATACAAAGGCGTGCAAGCAGGGGGTACGCGAAAGTATGTGAACTAGACTTATGCAAGGGGTCGCGTAGTCTGCCAGACGAATGTTTAGTTATCTAGGGTTAAAAACCTCAATATCATTATGGAAGAAAAAAAAAAATTTTTTTTTTTCTAAACTGAATAGTTTGCGCGAGAGACACTTCCAAAGTGGTGAAATGTGTCCCTCCCTGTAACTTTTAAAATGAGATAATGATAAAACTAAAAAATATATATGATGTACATTACCATGCAAACTTCCACCGAAAATTGGTTTGAACGAGATCTAGTAAGTAGTTTTTTTTAATACGTCATAAATCGTAAACCGCAATTTAGCCTTACAATTTTTATATGATGTTACTTGCTGCTACGGAACCCTTTATGGGCGAGTCCGACTCGCACTTAGCCGCTTTTTTCACCTTTTCGCCCATCATCAGGCTAAAAGTAATCAGCCCTGGGCTCTGTCTGCCCCATTGGGGTTAAAGACGTGATACTGTATGTAATGTAAATTATAAACAAATTGTTTTGAATACTGTGCAATGTAAACCATCAGAACAAACACTGCCTCGATAAAAAAATATGATGTATGTTCTGAAACTAAAAATAAATTCGTCAGTCGATTACAGAACCGGGAAATTCACAGTTTATCCAAACGAAAACCCAATACGAGAATCTGGAAATGTTGTAATTTAGTAGGGGTGTTAGAGTGGGGCATGATTGGGTGACTGCCCAGGGGCATCAATGTTTAGAGGCATGCAACTTCAAATTTAAAAAAAATATATTATTATCAATTATAATTCAATAGGATAAAATCTTTATTGAAGGTTCTTTTAGCCTTTTAAAAACATTGTATAGAGGTACAGAACCCTTAATGGACGAGTCCGAGATCACTGATATAGCCCAGCGGAATAGCTTGTTGAAGAGGCAGTGGGCGGGACACAGCGCGACCAACCGATTACCGATAGAGCAAGAAGGTTCTCAAATATCGCTTTTCGTGAACCATTTTCGAGATCGCTTTTGCGCTGTGTCCCGCTCACTGCCACTTCAACGAGCTAATTATATTTTCCTATACATAACAAATTGCCTGCTCGCCCACGCACTGGCAAGCGTAACGTGGGACACCTACCCACAAAGTGGTTGTAGACGACCTGACTATAAAGTCGATTGAAAGCGCTGGATGCAGGCTCTAGATTGGTAATTTTAGAAATACTTAGGAGAGGCTTATGTCCAGCAGTGGACGATATGCGGGTGAAATGAATGATGATAAGTTAAAAAAAATGTAGGCAGAATAGTACGAGTCTTGCGCGCCATAAAAACTTCGCCCGGGGGCGTGAAAACCTACTGCTAATACTAATATTGGGATAGCTGTAATTCACAGGAAAAACTTTCATTTATTTGTACTTACCCCTCACCACAGAATACATAAACCCCCACTTTGGTGGAATTCAGCATAGTGTATGCCTCATAGACTTTTTCATGTTTATAAAATAAGTAGATATCTTTTGTAAACATATTTAATTGGAGTGTAATGTAGAACAAATATGTTATGTCATCTGTTATTTGAAACATGTATTGATTGTAATCTGTTTCTGTTTCTAATAATTAAATAAACACCATATAACGTGCCAATTTCGTCAGCCTTTGGCCACGCTACCGAGGGGTAATACTTTATTGGGACTCAACGTTACAAAATGTTTTTTTTTGGTTTTAGTTCTTTCATGGTTTAAATTTATCTAAATTTTATTAAAACGAACGAGCGAAGCGAGCAAACTTCTCCAAATCTTCTTGGACAATCTGGCTTTTGTATGTATGTAAGTATGTATGTATGTTTGTTCGACGATAACTCAAGTAGTTTGACCAGTAGGTACTTCATGAAATTTTGTAGGCGTGTAGATGTAGCTAATAGATTTTTTAAGTTTGAATATGAGCCATATCGGTCAAGGGGTTGCCGAGTTATGGGGTTCGTGAGTTCACAGTTTGAGGCGAACTACTAGTTATCTAGTTTTAATTTAAATAAATTTCGGATATCGCAATGTCAGATAATACTTTCAGAAAATGAGTTTCCATTCGGGTTTTGGGCGGCGGCGCTCGATTTAACTCAACCTTTGTGGTGGGTGCGAGGTAAAAATGGACGGGAAGCTTTGGCAAAATTGAATCTGTTATTCGATATATCGAACGCAAATAGTTCAGTTATTCACGTAACACATATCTGTATGGGGAAGACGTACGTAAATATTGGATACTAGATGATACTCACAGCTTTGCCTTCATGATCAATACATACACACAAACATACTATCACGTCTTTATCCCTAATGGCTGGTATGACAAACTAGTATGACCACGAGGAAACAGCGGGGAGACAAAGTATTTTGGGTCTTGCGGTTGTAAACATCCAATAATTTTACTTATAACTAGTAGTTCGCCGCGAACTTAGACCTCGCAATTTTTTATTAATATTTCAAAAACTACTGAACCGATTTTGATGCCCAACGAACTTGAAAATTCTATAGATATTTCCTACATGCTTACCAAATTTCATCAAAATCGGACCATCGGTTCGGCAGTTATCGCGGAACAAACATACATACATACAAACAATGTATGTATGATGTTGATGTGATGTGCAATGTGTTTTTCCCCCCACTTGAATTATAGCCCTCGCTCGCTTCGTTCGCTTGGTCAACTATACGTATACGAATATGACTATGTCAGGAATTCAAAAATCTATGACGGAAATAACTTGAAAGAAAATACAAGGGTGTAGAAGTTATCCATACTGATGGTCTTTAATATTCTTCTTCATCTGAGCGCGTTCCCGGTTGCATCCTCAGCTGTGCTGCTTTGGAGCACGGGGAGCGCTTTTTCTTTTCCAAATACATGATGCATATCAATGGTCACAAGAATGCCAAAATTGGAGAAGAAATAGCAGAAAAAATTTAAACGATTTGGCTATGTATGTATGTTTGTTTGTACCGCGATAACTGCCAAACCGATGGTCCGAATTAGATGAAATTTGGTAGACATGTAGAAAATATCAATAGAATTTTCAAGTTCGTTGGGCATCAAAATCGGTTCAGTAGTTTTTGAAATATAAAAAAAAAGCGAATAATAATCGCGAGGCCTGAATTCGCGGCGAACTACTAGTTATCTATATTCTCTTTCAAGTTCATATTTTGCCTATGTAAACCAATTTTTTCCGAAATCTGACATGTCGTTTCAAAATAAAACCTCGACTACGTTTGTATAGGAAAATCTGATTCTGTCTAGGATAAGGAGATTCTTAATATCAATTGTATGCCAGTAATGAATACTTGATAGCAATTCTGTTTTAGCTCGCCCGTTGGGAACCAGCATGTGACGTCACTCGAGCAAGGCCGCAGCGGATTTTCTTGAATACCTAGATGGCATGTTAACATGTTATATTAGGCCAATTATTTTGCTATTTGTCTAATAACTAGATTTAACATGGCTAAATGCAAAATGCCTATTTTTACTTCTCTCCACGGCCGCTGTAAATGTGTAATTAAGTTTATGTTTTTTTTTTTAAAGTTTTTAGTTAGTACAGCGATTTTTCTTTTCCCTTCTTCGTTAGATACACCACCGTCACTGTCTTTCTTACAGTTCTACATCCACTGGTTGTCTGGAAGAGATCGCTTTGAGCGATATAAGACCGCCTATTGTACTCAACCTAATGTAAAATTATTTTAGGTTCTCTGTGTTATATTTTTGTATTGTATACTTAGCACGTTGCTTCGAAAACTATGAGACACGATGTTGCCTATTTGTAGCATACCACACGATGACGCATGACACAATATGTACATGCGGTCATATCGCACAGTGTTGCCCCGGAATAAAGCCCTCCATAGCTGCCGATTTATTGCCAGGGAGGGTTTAACTTGGTGTGGGCTATGTGGATGGGATGTTAGTGGACCGGATAACTGGGTTATGGAGTGAGATACGGACGACTACCTATTATTATTATGTCGGTACGCTTTTCAGCCACGGGTCCATTAGGGGAACCAGCCGGAAACCCCATGAACGCCCCTTTGAGGCGTTCATGGGGCCAAAGCCAACATGAAGAGGCCTTTTAGTACCTTTTTATCTAAAAATGAGATGGCCGCATCTATGGAGGTCTATCTCTTAATGTACCATTAAGATGCACTAACAGACAGTCCTCCATAGCTGCCGAACTATTGCCAGGAAGGGATTAACTTGGTTTGGGCTATGTGTATGGGATGATAGTGGACCGGATAACTGGGTTATGGAGTAAGATACGGACATCTACCTAAAAATCTCTCAAAACAATTTTAGCCTGGTAGATGGTGACTTGCTGCTCGTTGGCTTCACTGCCTGTGGGCACCCTAACTAGCCACGAAGATGCGGCCAGGGCGCAACACAATGTGAGCAGCTAAGGGTGTCGAGAGGTGCGGCTCCGGTTTCACCATCACGGGGCTTAGCCCCGAGAGCGGGTTTACCCGTTATTACGTCATTACGTGCAATACACTTCCACCCTGGAGTGTATGTTCTGCTCTTGCGACTCCACTCTGGCCGGCCTTAGAGGCGGGGGGGGGGGGGGATTAAAAGTGTGTATGTGTGTGTGTAAGTGCATGTGTGTATGGTCCCCCAGGTAGGTTCCGTGGTGGACGTATCCCGGACCTTTGAGGCTTGCATGGGGACACAGGTCCAACATTTAGAGGCCTTGTGAGAGATTTGCTATAGTTTGCAATGGAGCATTCACTAGGGCATGACAGTAAGGACACTATGACAATGTTCCCACTATCAATTCCCAGTAGGTGCAGGACTATTGAGGAATAATGGAAAAACCTACATTAGGACTATTGGGATGAAATGCTAGTGGATTGGAATATGGGCTATGGGAAGGACTATGGCACCTGCCTGACCAATGTTTAGAAACACGGATAATATAGGCAGGTGGTGACTCGCCGCCTCAGTCAATGCGCCCCCTAAAAAAGACTGTACGATAATGTGCAGCAACGAGGGCAGCACTAGTTGAGTGGCTTAAGGGTGGAGAGGTGTCACTGGGCTTTAAACAACCATCACTTGCTCCCTTAGGGTCCCATCAGGTACGCCTACTCACCACTAACGTTTCACATCCACCCTACGAGCTATAGCTCTCGCGACTCCACTCTGGCCGGCCAATTAAGGCAAGACAGAGGTAGGGGTTCCTGTTACCTCATCGGTTTCCACTCCGTCCCACCAACAAAGGCCTTCGAGGGATGAGGAACAGGTGCCTTCCCTAGGAGCACTCAGGTCCGTGGGGTCGCTATCCCCCAACAGCTCGCCACAATCTGCCCTGCGGGTTTATTGTTATTATTATTGTTGTATATTATTTATTATTAAACACACTAGCAGCTTATTATGCTTTAAATTGTTATTCGCAAGTTTTGTAACGACAACAGTGATAACCTCAGACCACAACTGCGATAAGTATCTTGTTAAGTAATTATTAAAAAAACAAAACACCCGACAACGTGATAAGACAGATTCCCCGAAATTATTTTTATACGCGAGTCAAAGATATAGTTACTGGAAATTCCTAATTTGTACAGAAAAACACGCAAGTAGACGAATATACCTAAGGGAACCTGGATCCAACTCTTTTCAATCTCACTTAAATACCTGATCCAGTCTCCTTATTAGGTACTCTCTTTTCAAGCTATCTATTCGAACATCATGTTTATTGAATAGAGCCTTAAACTTCACTCAGGAATATATGATTTCCATCTATTACACGAACTTCCAAACGACTTTTAGATTGTAATGTAGTGCATTCTTGTAATAGTATTAGAATAGCATTATATCGTTCATTGTTCATAATTTATAATTTTAACTATGTAAAGACCAAATAGTGTTTCAGAAGTAATTATTATATCTCTATAATCGCCAATATTCAATGGCATGTCAACTGATCCAGTGATAAACATTTCCACTACGTGTCCACTATTACGAAAGCTACATAATTTCTTAGAAGTGAATACTATATCCATGTAATCTCCAATTTTCAGAGACATATGTCTTCTTTGCTGGTCTGGGAGAAAAGAAAAAACATAGAATGTACCAGCTGCTTCT
The DNA here is from genome assembly GCA_963576875.1 of Acrobasis repandana. Taxonomy (NCBI): domain Eukaryota; kingdom Metazoa; phylum Arthropoda; class Insecta; order Lepidoptera; family Pyralidae; genus Acrobasis; species Acrobasis repandana. The sequence goes on from OY756227.1 coordinate 17,973,120, forward strand.
CTTCCCGTGCAGATCGTAAAAGCCGATCGAGGGAATGGGCGACAATCTGAATCATATGAATAGGCGGTGCGGTTAGCAACCTATCACTATTATGATTTCCCTTTTCCACCTTGATGCCCACCATTACGCTAAAAGTGGCCTGGGCTTTACCGCCCTTGGCTCTGTCTACCTCGTTAGGGATAAAAACGTGATAGTGTATCTGTATCTGTATATGTCAATTGATCCGATGAACAGGTAAATAAATTTTTAGTATAACTAATACCCTATTTTCCGAACTGCTTTACAACAATCAATGATTAAAATTGTAACTAAATTACTTACTTATATCATCTCGCTCGAGTATAATGGGCTAATCAGATCAGAGTTTTCATCTATGTGTTTCGAATTGCGCAATAAACATTTTCACTGTGCGAATGCCATATAGATACTAAGAAGTGATTAAATATTATATCCTCGTTATCTCCAATACTCAAAGACATGTCAACTGATCCGATGAACAGGTAAATTGTTTAAAATAACGGATACCCTATTTTTTGAACTGCTTTACAATAATTGATCAAAGTTGTATCTGAATCACTTATATCATGTCGCTTGGGTTTATAGATTGGATACTATGGGTTAACTGCTTTTATATTTTCAACCAGGTGTTTTAAGTTTATACAATCATTTTATTTCATTTCATTCATTGATTTTAACATTATTTGGAAAATAATACAAGGTATTACATTTTAAATATTTATTTCAATTTTATCATAATTTTCTTTACACCATTTATACAAACAATGCACATTTTTATAAGCACAGATATTGTTATGATAGATACAGGTTTGAAGATCCGAAAAATATTTTTCATAGGTACAATGTTTCAAAATTAGGACAGCCAACTCCTTCTAAGTTATATACTTTACTAGTATCTAACATATCTTTAAGTCGTATTTTTTTTTCATTACCTTTAGTAAAAATATTTTTGCCTTTAAAAAAGTTGATTATACTAGACTTATAATTATAGTAAGGTACAAAGCCTTCATTCCATAAAATTGCTCTATTTCTTTCAATCCATGCTTCATTTCAACGTTCCTTTTTTGTTAAATCATAAAAAGTAATTTGATTTTATTCAAGGATTACAAAAGTATATACAACTTATATATTTAAATATAACAATAATAAATTAAATCTAAAACTAATATTACAAACAACAAACAAAGAAAACAAAACAGAAGAAGGAATAATAATAAAAATATTAAATATAATGCTAATCGAAGAGCCCACCTCGGAGCATACCGGGCTCAAAAGTACCCATAACGCCAGCCGCATTGCCACGCTGAATGGCGAGGGCAATGTGTTGCGTCAGGTATGCTCCGGAGCGAGGATCGCCTCGATTGTTACGCAGGCGTCGCCCTAAATGAGCGATAAATTTTTTGGCCTCCTCACACCAGGGCCCGCCAGTTTCGACAGCGAATGGAATGAAATGGTATTGATTTAATTCCGCATACTTAACGTGTTTTACTTTAGCGGCACATTCTGCAGCGGATCCTGCTTTCTGGACTGTACGAGATAAATAGGACGTGGCAAAGGTACTCACGCAAGTGGCGTCCCAGAGTAGGCATCTGCCTTTTTCCCACGGTATTAAGGTGAGCCCATCTGGACGTTTACCGTCCGTGCGGCAAAGTCCGGGAGGCTCAAGGACGCAAGGTACGTTTGCCGACACTAGGGCTCTGCGGATGATATCATTGAGTGTATGGTGTCTAGGGAATCTTCCGGCGCATCTTAAGCAGCTGAGGCCGTGGTAGCCGTTAGCATCAACGTGCGTACCGCATGGGCAACGGTGTGGCTCACAGACGTTACAACCTAGCCTCAAGGCGACTGCAACCCGTAAAGAGTTATCATCTAGGTGAGTGCCTAGTTGAGGTGAGGGCAACGCTTGGAGCCAGGCGCCTGACTCTGTACAAGTTGCGGCTTTTATTCGTGCTAGGTTTAAACCGTCAAGTGACTCCGTTAGCTCTTTTAAAAAGAGTTTGGAACTTAAATCATCCCATGCCCTCTGAGAATGGAGATTTTCAGGCGGCAGTATGTTCGGACACATAGTTCTCCAAGCCTCCAAAGCATCATCCTGTAGGGGAATACTACAACTGTTACCTTCTTTATGTAAAATCTTAGTGACCAGCTCAGTAACACCATAAGAGGAGGCGAGGAATGCTGGTAACCCCACAGTCTGGGCACATCTAATGCCTAAACCACCGTACCTAACGGGTAGCACAGCTTGTTGAAATTGATGTTCGTCTAAAGTGACATTGATTATTGTTTCTAATATGGTTTTTATAGTGCTATCAAAAGCAGAAATAGCGTTCGGGAAAAGCCAGGTTGGGGTAGTTCGGATTAGATATGTTACCTTTGGTAAAGAGAAGCATGCTCTAAAGAGTACTAACGCGACGTGAGCTGATAGTTTAACAAGATGCTCTTGAACGCGTTTAAGCATTTGCGTCTTAGAGTTTAAAGCTGCTGGAGTGGCTATAGGGAAAATAGGAGCCCCTAAAAGTTCAAACGTATTGTGGTCAATTATTCTAATGTTTGGAACCATATTATCAAAGGATGTTATACTTTCCTTTGCTTCCTCTCCGCATGGGTAAAATTCACACTTGGATGAGTTTACTGTTAGGCCAATTTGCTCCAAGCCCGTTAAGAGAGTATTAACGTCCTTTATAACAGACTCTGCTGGTCCGCCTATGGTAGCATCATCTAAATACCAAACGTTCAAAGGTGACTGTAAGGAAACGATTAAAGGATGTATTGAAAGACTAAAAATAAGCGGACCCAAAGGATCTCCTTGCTGGGCACCTACTTGTGATGGAATTATGTTACCATTGAAATATAAATTACTTGGTTCCGAGTAGCATTGATGGAGAAAAGGATATAATGACGGGATTAACTCCTTAGTCTCTGTTAAGAGAGTATCTCTTTCCACGCTGTTAAAAGCATTCTTGAGGTCTAATTTGATGATGACACAACCTTCGTTTGCAGGGTCCATGGCAAAAGCTCGTGTTGAGTGGATGGCCGCCTCACAACCTAAGGCTGTGCCAAAACCTAATTGGTGTGGTTGCAGATATGTGGCCATTGAGGAACGTACTGCATGGCAGCCAAGCTTCGCTACGAGGCGACGAAAGGTGCAACCTACTGCTATTGGTCTAATGCCGCCATCTTTTTTTTTAAGAGCGCATAGCGAAGCTCCGTATAGAAAAGGTGACACTTCGTTGTTAAGGGAACCTTTTAATAAAAAGTTGCATAGGCGTGTAAGGGCCTCAAGTAAAAGAGGTCCATTACCACCAGCTGTGTGAGACGTCAGTTCCTTAAGATGCTGTGGGCGAAGCCCATCGGGTCCAGAAGAAGATGAGGTAGGGAAAGTATTTAGGGCAGAGGAAACCTCGTCAGACGAGACCACGAGAGAACTTGTTAAACTTTCAGGAGTAAGAGATGGTATTGAGAGAGGGCGCGAAGGTATGGGATGTTTTTCTCTCAGTGATGACAAAGTATCTTCATTGTTTGGCGCAATGTTACAATCAGACACTAAGAGGCGAGCTGCACCACCTAAGTCACCTTCGTGTACCTTGGCTTCTACGCGTTTGTAAATGTCAAACGAGCGGCTGTTGAAATCCTTCTCTGGTTTAAGGCACATACTGTCTATGTTTTTTTTAACTTTTGTTGTGAGTGAGGCGTTACCGCTCTTATCTGGAATTTTTAGGGCAGACAATGGGAATGAAAGCAACTTGAACCAGGAATCTTTTGTGTTAATATTAACGCTATCATTAATCAGATTAATAAGTCTCTCAGCTGCAAGATTTCTAGCACCTTTAGGAATGTGTTTAAGAATGCGAACTGACTTTTTAATTTGGGGAAGATTTTCAAGCTCAAAAGTGCTAATACTAGATGATTGTGAATACCTTAATTCTTCTACAACTTCTTGGGATGAGGATTTAGAAAGATGTGGAGATATGTGTTTGTGCATACGACTCATATGAGTTTTTATGCGGACGTATAGTCGAGTTGAGCCAGGGCAATGTGGACAGGCGACACCTGCGTTGGAAACTCTAGTTGTCATTGTGACGACACTTAAATGAGAAAGGTTTAAAAGACAATGTTTTTATAAAAAGAGACTATAAATGAAACTTAACTAAATAAACATATTATCAACACACAGACACAGGGCACTAGGGAAGTGTAGACGGCATACACATATCTTGAATTTAGTAAACATTTTTTTTATGAAGAAAATTTCATAAACCCTGTAAGGGTTAAAAAAATCACTAAACTTTATCCAGCTGACACCTGTTTAATCTTCCTTTGGTATACTTAGGAATGGGTTTTGGAGGGAGTACCACATTACATCAGCTTGTCTAAACGTTGGGCAACTTCGTGGATGATCTGTTTGATATCATCAAGAAAAACAGTCCTTGAAAAAAAAAAAAAATCCCGTGATCCTCAAGGATAGGCACTAGAACGGGTGACGGGGATTTTATTATCACTCTAAAAGCAAATTTCTGCACTTTTATGGGCCTAAAATAATTAATATTGGAAAATATTTGTAATATTTATTGCTGACATCTTTGACGTTGTTGACGTTTTTTTTTTTTTTATAAAATGTGTATGGTGGCTTTATTAATATTATCATAACATGCGATTTTGATAAAATTGCTATTTATTTGGGAATGAATTGGTTTTTCTTATTTTTGAAACCTTGAACATCAACAATTACATTCATGATATCTTCCGAACAATGTTACTCAGGGGTTTATACTCAAAAAGCCGATCGTTAATAATCAAACAGTATCCTGTTGTATCTTCAGGTATGTCTTCAGAACATTCGATTTCTAATCGCACATCTATCTCCAGCAGTCCTAGTCCCAGTCATCCTGATTATATTTATTAGTATTTATATTTATGTATTTATCTATTATAAGTATTTTCTGCATGTTAGTATACATGTATAGTTATTATATGTTTAAAAGTATATTTGTGTATAAGTATACCTATGTGTTTTTGATTATATATATTTTATTTATATTAAGTTTGCTTTGTGAATTTTATTACGCCAGCCACACATATTTTCTGCTTGATCTAATGGTTGACCGGGAGGGAATGCCATATGGCATTAGGTCCGCCACTTGTACTTTTATTTTATTGTGAAATAAAGATTAAATAAACAAATAAATAAAAATCTACTGGTCCACTTTTTAGTGAATCGTTTTGTCTTGAACAATCAATAACAAAAAGTGGTGCTTTTTCTTTGAATGACAGCAAATCAAGCAGAGGGTCTGGACTGAAGCCGTAATACGACTGACGGAAATTCGTATACATTTCATATAATATACTGTACTTTCCTTGATCAAATTTAAGATTAAGTGATTCATAAGGAAAATATTGTGAATTTAAAAATAGTTTAACATTGGTAACATCACAATGATCAAACACAGAAGAACTATTAAGTGAAACATCTATTCTATTACTTTGCAAACCAAATATATGAAATCTTGGTTTTTCTAATTGAGAAGCAGTTTTGATAGACCATGAATGTTTTGTTGTTTTGGGTAATAATGGATATTCATACAAATCCCAGTTTCTGAATGCAAGTTGTATAGTACGATCTTTTTCTAGATGTTTATTTATTTTTTATTTATTTATTTAAACTTTATTGTACAAAATACAATTTGTATAGCACAATAGGCGGACTTAATGCTAAAAGCATTATCTGACAGCCAACCTTTGGGTTGTTAGAAAACTCAAAATGGGTACAAAATATATTCATTTCACATTCAGATATATATTTAATTTCTACATAAACTACTTTATTAATACTTACTATACTTCAACAATATAAATATCTACATAAATATACATACATTGATACATACTATATACTTATATTCATCTATAAAATACACTACTAATAAATAATAGTATCTCATAACGATATTACAAATGCAGCAATTAAGTACGTACATAGGTATTAAACTTGATTGGACTGAGCGAGCATATGCTTGCTCAACAAGGCCTTTAAGCCAGTGCGACTAGTGGCAGTCCTAACAGTGTCAGGAAGCGCGTTCCAAAGCCTTACTGCCGTAACGGCGAAAGAATTAGAGAAAAAACCAGTACGGTGGGAAGGAATAACTAGAGTCAATTTATTTGAAGAACGCAGGACTCTGTCATGAGTGGAACTTAGAAGTTTAAAGTCATTTTTAAGATACTATGGGGAAAGAGGATCGTTAAGCACATTATAAAGCTGATACAGTAAACGTAGATTCCTGCGTTGGCGGATGGTGAGCCATTTAAGCTGAGAACGGTATTCTGAGATATGGTCATACTTACGCAGAGAGAAAATAAATCTAATGCAGTTATTAAGCAGACGATCCAGCTTGTTAAGCTGTTCCTCAGTTATGTCCAGAAAACACACATCAGCATAATCAATAATGGGTAATAATAAGTAATAAGAGTCTACTACGATCAGAATCTTTTATTTGCGGCACTCGCCATTGTACCTTCTGTATATCTATACGGATAATATTTTCTTTTTCAGTGGTTACACAATTTACAGCAGAATTGCTTCTTTGTAATATAAGTTCATGTCTACAATTAATAATGATTTTATTATAGGTAATCTTCTGCGAAACCCAGTACTTTGTTTAATGGGAGAACTACGCAGAAGTTTCCATTTGTTTGCTTTATTACATCCACTCTTCCATCCACCATGTCCTTTAGACATAGGTAATTACAGACCCATAAGTTTACTACAAAGCATTTACAAACTTTTTACGAGCATCATCTTTAACCGACTGAAATCTAAATTAAATTTTAACCTACCCAAAGAACAAGCCGGGTTTAGACAAAAATACAGCACAACTGACCACATCTTTACGCTTACCCAAATAATTGAACGATACAACGAATACAACAAGCCACTGTATATAGGGTTTATAGATTACTCGAAGGCCTTTGACTCTATATCACACGAAGCACTATGGGAATGTCTTAAAGAGCAAGGCATAGAGATGGGGTATATTTACATCTTGAAGGCGATCTACGAGAAAAGTGAGGCGGCAGTGAGGCTGGAACGAGAAGGTGAACCCTTTCGCCACTAGCTGAGGATGACATTCGGAAAATCATTATCTCCTTACAGTAAAATGCTGTGGGCTGTGATGATATCAGTAGGCAAATGATAGTTTATATTATTGACATATTAATTCCTATCATTACACATATTGTTAATTTTTCCCTCTCTACAGGCTCTTTCCCCACTCTTTGGAAGAAGGCATATGTTACTCCTTTGCCAAAAGTTTCTGATCCGCGGTTTTTGAACAATTTCCGACCAATTTCAATTTTACCTCATCTTTCTAAAGTGTTAAAAGCGGCTGCCCACGCTCAGGTTTCCGCGTTCGTATTTGATAATTTTCTTCTAACTCCCCTACAGTCAGGTTTTCGTTCTGGGCACAGTACCGCTACTGCTCTTCTCAACGTTACCGAAAGTATTCGCCTTGGTATGGAGAATTCGTTAATCACCATTCTTGTACTTATTGATTTCTCTAATGCTTTCAACATGGTTGATCACGATATTCTCCTAGCTATCCTTAAATATATGAAATTCTCATCCTCAGTTATGGATTGGTTTTCTTCATATCTCCATGGTAGGCAACAAGCAGTTTGAGTGAACCGTGAGTTGTCACAATGGAAGAATATTTGTTCAGGTGTCCCTCAAGGGGGTATCTTATCACCTCTGCTGTTTGCTGTATTTATTAATCTATTGTCACACTTTATTAGCTGCTCTTACCATTTTATTTTATATACAAACCAGCGCTGAAAACATTGATTCTGGTATTAGTCAGCTAAATGCGTCCTTGAACAACATTTCCTCTTGGTCAGATGATTTTGGAATTAAAATTAATGCGTCCAAGTGTCAGGCAATAATGATCGGTAGTTCTAGACAGCTAGCAAAGATCGATATGAGCTCTGTTTCCTCAATTTCTCTAAATAATACTAACATCTCACTCACTCAATCCGTCAAAAATCTTGGTCTTTGATGGACTCTACGTTTAGCTGGAAAAATCAGGTCACTGAGATCAGCAGAAAAGTCACCTATTCCTTACAATACCTGAATCGCTATAGAAATTTTCTTCCAATCAAAACTAAAATTACATTAATACAATCTCTTGTTCTTCCTATTATTGATTATGCTGATGTGTGTTATCCTGATCTAAATGCAAATCTTCTTGATAAGCTAGATCGTCTCATTAATAATTGCATTCGCTTTATCTTCTGCCTTCGTAAATATGACCACATATCTTCTTTCCGATCTAAGCTTAACTGGCTTCCTGTTCGTCAGCGCCGACAACAGAGAATGCTCTGTACTCTTTTCTCTATACTTAAGAACCCTCTTTCTCCCCAATATATGAAAACCAAATTTAAATATCAGTCTGAAAGCCATGACCGTGAGCTTCGCTCCAGTCATACTCTTCAAATTTATCTTCCGTTATTTCGGTCTGAATTTATGTCTAACTCTTTTACTCGTCAAGTTACGCGACTCTGGAATGCCTTACCTGAAGACATCAAAAGTATCTCAAACAGATACTTATTTAAGAAGAAAGTTCACCCGCACATTTCTTTAAATGTTCGCAGCGGAATACAATACAATACAAATTATCTTTATTGCACCATAATAATTCATAAAATAAAAATAACAAACACAAAGAAAATATTGGTACAAAGACTTATCGCTAGATGCGATCTCTTCCAGTCAACCTTTGGGTAGAGGAAAAATTAATAGTACGGAATAAGGTGGAATTAGTCATTATCTTAAAACATTTGTAGTATATGTATATATATATACTAGCAGTCTACCCCGGCTTCGCCCGTGGTACACACATAGCCTATGTCACTCGGGAATAGTGTAGCTTTCCAACGGTGAAAGAATTTTTTAAATCGGCCCAGTACTTTTTGAGCCTATTCATTACAAACATACAAAAATAGGTACAAATCTTTCCTCTTTATAATATTAGTATAGATATAGATATATATATATACTACAAATGTTATATATATGTATGTATATATATATAAGTATTTATATGTATTAAGTGTATTATATGAATGTATTTAAGTGTACTTGTAAATAGTAAATTATTAAGTACATCTTTAAAGCGCCTATCGCAATTAAATAATTTCTGTTTTTCCTAAAGGTTGACTGGTAGAGAATGTTTACGCGTATTTTTTTTAACTCAATTCTTGGTAGACCTAAAGGTCGTAAGTGATAAGCGGCTATCTCCACACTGCCTATCAACGCCGCACGGACCCGGTGCGCCGTACATCTATATCTGTGGCCGGTCCGCAAACCCGCATACACTTCCTTCTGCTCAGCGCACATCATCATTACGTAGCAAAAGGAAACTTGAAAAATGGCAAATCTGTTATTATTACAATGTTTTTTTTTAATTTCGTGGCGATTTAGTTTCGGTAAGTACAAACATATAACAGTTAATCTATAGTTATACAATGTGTTGTTTTCTGCCAAGTTTCAATATACAGGGTTATTTTTAATTAACCGGCATCCTTTTTGGAGCAAGTTCAGTCCGTGATACTGAACCACTTTCCAAAAAAACAATTATCGAAAAACGAAAACAAAATTTCGTCCTCCCATACAAAATCCATTTGGTTGAGCGCCGATTTGTATGGAAAGTCGAAATTTTTTTTTCGTTTTTCAATAATTGTTTTTATGGAAAGTGGTTCAGTATCACGAACTGAACATGCTCCAAAGAGGTTGCCGGTTAATTAAAAATAACCCTGTATAACAAAACATACTGAAACTATTTTATTGGTCAATTCAGTCCATGATACTGAACAACTTTCCCCAAGGAACATATATCGAAATATGAAAAATAATTTTTGGCATTTCATACAAACTGGGATCAGCTGATAGGCGAGGTCAACTTATACGGGAGGCCAAAAATTTTTTTTCATATTTCGATATATGTTCCTTGGGGAAAGTTGTTCAGTATCATGGACTGAATCCACCCTTAAATAGTTTCAGTATATTTTGTTACATCCTGTATACACCACAGGTCTATGATACTTGTACACAAATGGTATCAGGCCAGCCACACATATTTCTGTTTGGTCTAACGGTTGACCAGTAGAGTGCCGTATGGTATCAGGTCCACCACCTGTAATTTTTTGTCCAATTAAGTTTAAGGCCGTACCTGAATTTTCCGGGGTCCAGTGCCGCCCCTATTTAAAATAAATCATTTCAAAGAAAACGGAGACATTATTTAAAATTTTGCTACTACCAAGTCCTAGATAACCCTTCAAAGTATTTTATGTACTGTTTACAGTTCTGGGTGTCGTGAAAAACACCTCAATTTTTCACAGAAATATGACGTCACTTGTTGACGTATTTATTACGTCTTATTACGACGTTGTAGTTACGTAGTAGTAGTAGTACGTACGTACGTACGCATTTGACGTAATAATTACGTCTTAGGTTGTCGTTATAGTTACGTCATTAGTTGTTATCTCAGGTTTAAAAGTGACACAGCAGAAAAAGAAAAAAACAATTTCCTCATTAAATTTAGTTTAATATCATTATAAGCAAAAAGGTGAAGCTTATCTTAGCTTTATTATCTTTAAATAATATTAGCAATTCAGCTTTTTAGAAATAACTTAGCATTTAGTAAAAAAGGCTCTCGAAACTCAAAATAATCCTTTTCAGACGTCAAAAATCATTATAACTTTGTGAAGAATTGTTATAGATAATATGTTTTCATACAGTTTGTAGTTGAAGTAGTTTCCACATTTTGGTATAATTTTAAGAAAAAACAATGTTTTGTCGTTTAAAAGTATACACATCATACCAAAATGTGGAAAACTACTTTACCTACAGACTGAACATATTATGGAAACATTTTATAACAATTCTTCATGAAGTTAAAACGATTTTTTTCGTCTGACAAGGATTATGTTGAGATTGGCGCGTAAATATACTTGTATGCGCCTTAACCTACTACCCCCATATTCATAAAAAATAACAAACGCTTATTAAACCTATTTTAGATAAAATATGTTTTTTGTCTCGTTCTAGCAATGTCAAAAATTGAAAAGAGGAATAAGGACAAAACCTAGTTTAACTAAAACAGGTTTAATAAACGTTTAGTAATTTTTATGAATATGGGGGTTAAAGTTTAAGTTTTGAAAGTTAAACTTACAGAGTGTATCAAAAAGAGAAATCTCCCTTCGGGTGTATACATCCGAGGTCAATATACTTGAGAGACTGAACAACTTTCAACAGAAAAAATCGAAATTCAAAAAAAATTTTGGATAATCCATAGACAATCTGAACTTGCCGCGTAATTGACTTCCCTTCTATATACTCTGATTTTGTTACACCCTGTAAGTATACAAAAAACATAAAAATTTTCCGAAACACTAAAAATAAATTATGTACCATCATTATAAGCATGAAGTAAGGGTAAGCTAACATACTCGTACTCATTTTCTTTAGGAATGACGTAGCATTGAGTAAGAAAGGCATTAAGGTGAAGACATAAGAGAAACCGTGTAAACGATGTGATTTTGGGCAAATATTTTGGCTTAAATATAGAACGTGAAGTTTTGAAATATTTATATACTGTATAGGATATCCTAAAGTGTTGCTTTACGATTGAAAATGCTTGCTTTTAGTTTCTATTCACATCCAGAAATAATTTGAAAAGCGTCGATCTGTTATTTTTTGGGCAAAATTTTTATCATTATTACAAATCCATTTTAAACCTATACTGGATATATTTGTGACTTTAGTTTGTGTCTATTATTCAACATTCCAATAGTTGGAAAAAGTAATCAAACAATTGAATAATTTAGAAAAAAGTATTTACGCCTACTAAAAACATGAAAACGTCAAAACTATATTTGCTTGCAAAAACTATCAGGCGCAAAAGCATTCGGCGGCGCGGCGATGCCGATCTGTACACCACTTGTGAACGCGACGTTGTTGCCACCTCGTGCATGTTTCTCTGGCATACATATAGATACATATGTATGCTAGGTATTCTACTAAATACGAGTATTTCGATATAGTATTTGATGGGAAAAGTTACATTGTGATATATTTTTTTGGAGTTGTTGTTTAGAGTTTTGTGAGTTTAGTTTAGTGCTTTAGTGTTTGTTTTACAAAATGGGTAATAAAAAGGGAAGAATATCGAAAAATTCCATAATGCTGAATCGAAGAAAACAAATACTAAAAATAATTGAAGAGAGAAAGCAACGATTCCAGCAAACGTGTGAAGCTAATAATGCTGGTCATCCTGCAGGGCAAGTATCTAACCTAATAAACTACTTAGAGCTCATACAGACAACAGCACGGCACTTTGTGAACGGCAGGTCGACGGGAGCAGTTGACACCGTGGCGGCAGCCATCGACTGCCATACCGTTGAAATGGTGTCACAAAGGCTGCGCCGGTCTTTGAAAAAGCCGATGCCGCTTTGTTGTTATGCCGACGGCAGTTAAAACGAATAGACTTCTTCATCTAAGCGCGTTCCCGGTTGTATCCTCAGATGTGCTGCTTCGGAGCCTGAGGTGCGCTTTCCCGCTTTTTTTATGTCATAGGACGGCAAACGAACAAGCGGGTTACCTGATGGTAAGTGATCACCGCTGCCCATGGACAACTGCAACACCAGGGGTGTAACAAAAGCGTTACCGGCCTTTCAGGGGGGAGGGGAGGGGGGATAGGGGGTGGGCTCCGGCTCTCTCACTCACCGAACGAAGCATAGAAGCGGTGAAGGTACTACTCAGACGTCGATTTTCTGTGAGAGTGTGGTACTTCCCCGGACGAGCCGGCCCATTCATGATACTAGCAAAATTTTGAGTTTTGCCGGTAGCGTGGCTCCTTTTTCTATCCAAATATAACATGCATGTCAGTGGTCACCCAAGGATGCCAAAGACCTACCTTCCGAAGTGGAGAAAAAATAGCCGGAACAGTTAAAATTATTTGACTTTAGTTTTACAACTGGCCGCCTCTCACGTCAAACGTCCTTGGGAATGTATTTGTGCCAAAAGTTTTACAACCGGCCCCGCGCTCCTTGGGTACCTATACAATTGTAGCACGAGATGTCCTTTAGTCGCCTCTTGCGACGGACACGAAACATACATGGAGTGGTCCTATTCCAACCCGGAACCACACGGGAAAGTGAAACGAATAGACTAAGTACTCGTAGGTACTCATGTTTATTTTGTAAGTAGGTGTTTGATAAGCATTCATCTGAATTGCAATGTAAAGTTAGATTTTCTTGGTCTTGACCGCGCGGTATAGGTACCTCGCGGCAAATTTCTCGAACATCGATTGATATACCTTTCTCGCTCACTTGCATTGGCGGGACAATACACAAGAGCTAGAAGGGTATATCAATCGGTGTTCAATACGAGTATGTTTGCTGGGAACTATACAGAGTAGTGTCGAACTGTCGATTCAGAGACTTCATTGTTTTTATAATAGGGGATCGGACAGGTCTCACCAAAAAATCTTTATTCTAATTAGAAATAATGTTAATTAAATAAACTGACCATTCAATGAGTATTTTTGTGAATAATAATGATTTATATTTTTAAATGAAGAAATAAAATGCGTTAATTGCAATACTTTTAATCTGTTCGCCACCTTGAACGAAACACCGATCACAGCGCGTTACGTCATTCGTTTGTTTGTTTGTTTTATATCTTTATTGTACAAGAAATAGTTACAGTTAAATAGTTAAGTAATTATAGACCAAAATATTTTGTACAATGGTGGACTTATCCCATAGTGGGATCTCTTCCAGTCAACCAAGTATCAGCGAAAGAATACAATCAATGGACATAACGGGCAAAAGTCAACGTACAATCGCAATAAAATACATTTAAAGTTTTAAATCTAAAATAAATTATATATTATATATCTATAATACATAAACTAATACATAAGAAAATAAAGTATCTATAAATTATCACACTCGTGTGATACTATTTAAAATCTCGCCTAGCGGCTTGATTTTTAAAACCCACACTCGTGTGTTATACTTATATCCCTCATTATGTCACAGTGTCATAAACTAGTATTGTTTTATTTTACATCAACTATCAACATACCCAGTTTTAATACTTTATTTAAACACAATAGGGATGACTATGCAACATTTAAGGTGATACATGAAGCCCAGTGCTGCCCCTATTTAAAATAAATTATTTAAAAGGAAACGGAGATATGAAACTTTTTTCATTCAATAATAAATTAATGTCATCAATTTAAATACATTTCATTTGGCAAAATTCGTCAAATATATGTGAAATCATACTAACGGAGATATCATTAAAATTTTGTTCTAGTAAGCCCTAGATAACCCGTCAAACTATTTTATGAACTACTGTTTATTACAAATAATTTATTTCAAATGGGGGGCAGCACTGGACTTCATGTATCACCTTAATCACTGAACGCAAAGCATGCACTGGTCTTGATTGATTGATTTTTAATGCATAAAACTATTTAGGTAGTTGTAGCGAAAACTAAAAGAACTGTCGTAACATTCGCGGTCAGATTTTTCAGATTTTTTTCATCTATCAATTATTTATCAAGTTTAAAAAAAAAAAAAAAATCTATTTAACATACATTATTTACAATATAACTCGACAATAATGTTAATAAAATAAAATCTTAAAATTAAATCAATCAAAAATGCCACCCCGGACTGTACCCAAATATTTATTTAATATTAAATATTTATATCAAATATTTATTTATTATTAATTATATTTAAAATAGTATTATTTATTTTTAAGCTGTGAATAGCGTAGTATTTTTTTTTCCAAACGATTATTAGTCATTTTGATTTCACCACGAAGATGACGCGGAAAAGGAAACAGGTAAAAATAAAACCAAAGATAATATTTGCCGAATCAAATGTAATGGTAAAAATACTTCAAAAACTGAAGAAATAGTAAATATATTTGATGATTATTTTACTAACATTCCTTTGGAACTCACTTCTAATGTGAGTTCTAGCGCCCAGCGTGCTGAGGCTTTGCTTAAGAGTAATGTTAGCCCTTGTGATTCTAAATTTAATTTTAAGCATGTTAGCCCTAGCGATATAATAGATGCTTTTAAACAGTTAAATTTAAAAAAATCAGAAGATCACTGGGGCATGTCAGTAGCCGTAGTAAGTCATATTATACACATAATTGCTGCCGATTTAGCTTTTATATTTAACGAATGTATTGTTGAAGGCATATTCCCTAACTTAATGAAATGTAGTAAACTAATCCCCTTATTCAAAAAAGGAGAAAAAACAGACCCTGGCAACTACAGACCTATCTCTATTCTGCCAGTTTTGAGTAAGGTGTTCGAAAAGATAATGCTCAATCAAATGCTACTTCACTTTAAGACCAATAATCTTTTCCATAGCCAACAATACGGCTTTACTGCTGGAAAATCGACCACCGATGCAGGAGTAGCACTTATTACTAATATCTACGACGCGTGGGAAAACAGAAATGATGCAATTGGATCATTTTGCGATCTTTCTAAAGCATTTGATTGCGTTGATCATCCAACACTTTTGCTCAAATTTCGTCAATACGGTTTTGATGATAAGTCAATTAAATTAATAGAATCTTACTTAACTGATAGGCTTCAAACTGTTGATATAAACGGCGTAAAATCACACGGGTCTAATGTGAAAATGGGCGTACCCCAAGGTTCAATTCTAGGACCGTTCCTTTACTTAGTTTATGTCAATGACTTGCCTTACATGGTTGAGAAAGAGGCTGACATGGTGCTGTTTGCTGATGACACCTCGCTAATATTTAAAATAGATCGACATAACAGTGATGCTAGCGCGGTGAACAGCACCTTATCTTTAATTTCTGATTGGTTTTCGGCCAATAACCTCATGTTAAATGCGAACAAGACCCAATGCATTCGATTCTCTCTTCCTAATGTGAATCAAGCCTGTGTTGACATACTAATTAATGATCAGAAACTCGATCTGGTTGAAAGTACTACCTTTTTAGGAATCACAATTGATTCGAAACTTCAATGGGGCGCTCATATAACTAAACTTTCTAATAGGCTTAGCTCTGCGGCTTACGCTGTTAGGAGAATAAGACAATTGACAGATGTAGCAACTGCTAGACAAGTGTACTTTAGTTACTTTCACAGTCTAATGTCTTACGGGATACTTCTATGGGGGAGTGCAGCGGACATTCAGACTATTTTTCTTTTACAAAAAAGAGCAATTCGTGCTATTTACGGTTTAGGATCGAGAGACTCACTGAGGGAATTATTCAAGGAAATAGGTATACTTACTTTTGCATCACAATTCATATTTGAAAATATAATGTATGTAAGGAAAAATATTTCCATGTTCAATAAAGTAAGTGATTTTACAGATAGAAATTTACGTAATAAGAATGACTTAGTTAGCCCGTATTACAGGCTGAATACAGTCAGTAAGTCTTTTATGGGGAAGTGTATACTTTTTTATAATAAATTGTCAGAATCGGTCCTTGATATGCCAGACAGAAAATTCAAAGCTTATGTAAAGAAAGTACTTTGTGAGAAGGCTTATTATAGGACCGATGACTATCTTAAAGACAAAAAGGTCTGGCTTGAGCTTGGCGCGGGTCCCTCTTAAAGGTTTGTATACTTAGACATGTCATAATTTAGGTACATTGGTACATACTAAATTTACAAATTGACATTATTTTAAATTTCGTAATACTTATAATTCAATTTAATTATGACATAATAAACAATGTAATCTCTGTCCATCTATATAACTAATTTTAAGTTTTTAGTTTGTTAGTTGACGTCTTTGGAGAAAACGTGCAGTGCAGTTTGTTGCCGCTTCTTCTGCACTTGCGCCTAGGAAGCGGCGTAAACTTAGCTTTAAGTAACGATTTGACGTCAACATTTGTGCAAAACAAAACAAAGTGACTATTATTAAGAGATATTATAAATATCCTATGATAATAAAGATATTTTGAATTTTTTTTTTTTTTTTGAAGAAATGCCCATGTATTCAAACTATTTTTTCCAAGTTATTTGAAATAAGAAATGCTAAAAAGCAAAATACTACCTCGTTCATCCGTACTTGTTAGTAACTTCCTAAACATAAATACTGCTGTTGTATCACGCAGTAAGGTTTTTTTTATAATTTCTTGGTTTGTATAGTCCTTTAGACATAACCTGCAGGAAATTTATTGTTTCGGATTTTTTTGTTTAAAGCAATATATTTCTAGCAACATAAAAGTAGTTTGAATTAATAGCAAAGAATGTAAAACGTTCGAAGTAAAACGTCAAAACATGGATACAAACTTTTGCAAAAAATCTTATACGAGTAATCTCTGCAAAATATTTTGGGCGACTCTGATCACACGCCATTACTCTATAATCTGTGCTATCATACAATTCGGAGTGGTGCCAGCGAGGTCTTGTCAAAAGTTACCTAAATTTACAAAAAGTAACCTTTTTACAGGAAAAGAAACCATTTACATTTTTACCCTACTTCTAAAAAAGGAGGTTATCAATTCTTCGCAGTCTTTTATTTATTTATTTTTTTATGTATGTTTACCATATTCGAAGACGCCTAGAGTGATTCGAAAAATTCTTTTTAGGGTTCCGTATCCAAAGGGTGCAAACGGGACCCTATTACTCAGACTCCGCTGTCTGTCCGTCTGTCACAGGGCTCTATCTCTTGAACCGTAATAGCTAGACACCTGAAATTTTTACCGATTATGTATTACTGTGGCCGCTATAACAAAAAATACTAAAAATAAAAATAAATTGAAAATTAAAGGGGGTCGTCATACAAAAAACGTGATTTTTTCAGCGTTTTTAACTCGATCTGTCACAGGGCTCTATCTCTTGAACCGTAATAGCTAGACACCTGAAATTTTCACCGATTATGTATTACTATGACCATTATAACAACAAATGCTAAAAATAAGATAAAGTTAATAATTATTAAAGGGGGTCGTCAGGCAAGAAACGTGTTTTTCATCGTTTTAAAACATTGTACGGTGGTACGGAACCCTTCGTGTACGAGTCCGACTCGCCTTTGCCCGTTTATTTACATAGACTAAAATATCTTGACAATTGAAAAAAAAAGTATTAAAATTTTTTAAGTTCAAAATTAAACGCAAATATCCTCTATCCTAATTAGGGTTAAAACAACAACTTATACAATAAAAAGGTAGCATGAGCGTATTAATGAAGTAAATGTTTTTATATTGATTAAAAGTAAAAGTGATATATTTCGTTCATGTACTCACTGTAAAAATAACATTATAATTATTTATCCCAGACCGACGATTGTTCTAATAACCCTTCTAATTTAGTCTACAAAACATTAAAAAATATAATTGAAATTAATATTAACACCAACTATAAAATTACTTTTTTCGCACTATGCTTTGTGTTACCAATTAAAGATTTTTTGAATTTGCCGCTCTTTTTTAATGCAGAGATATGCTGGTTTGACTACTAGAAAATTTAAAAATTCCGTTTTACGTATACTCCGAAAAGTCACCAAAATGTATCCTTTTGTGTAGTGTAACCTAGAAGTAACCTGACGGAGTTAAAAATCACCTAAACGGTTACTTATGTAACCTTCTGGCAACACTGATTATTCGGACAACAACTAACGACAGCTATATTGCCGCGCAACAAACAATTTGAAAACTTAAGTCTGCCTGCCGTCCATTGTATTTAATTCCTGGTTTTTTTAATAGATGGCGCTGGCTATGTGTCGAAATCGCCAAGGCCATTTGCCTATATCTTCGCCTTAACCGACAAAAGTTTAAATTGTGAAACTTCTTTTATACGAAAAATATCCATGGTCATTGAATTAAATGGATAATCATAGACTGGGTAATAATGTAAAAATTCAAACCCATAAAATAATAAGTTAACCTTTTCTTTTATATTGAATCTTTTCGGTTGACATTTTTATAAATTTTAAGTTACTTCTTCATTTCTATTTTTTGAATCCGTTTCAGCCAATTTTTTATGAGTAGTTTTATTTCGTTTTCTTTTTCGTTTGTTGTGTTTTTCACTGCATCTGTAATAATAATATTGTCGCGTAGGACAATGTCAACGTCACGAATTCGAACAAAAAAAAAAGAATTCACCTAAAGGAAAATTTCATCAATTAGGTCAGAACGATGTTGGCCTAGCGGTCTATGCATTGAGCTGTGAATCGAAAGACCCCGGTTCAAATCACAGTCAGGTATAGTGTTTTTGAAGTACTGAAAGAAGTTTCTAGATAACTCTAGACCAAATGGAAAAGAAAATACGGGACAGAAGATGAGTGAGAAAGAAGGCGATAGAAAATTTGTGATTTGAATATGGAACATTGATGCGACTTTGTTCGAATTCAGGGGGTATATAAGCAGTACAAGGCGCGGCCAAGGGCAGTTTTTAGTTTAGAAGTGAGATCCGAAGAAAGAAGAAAAGTACTAGTAGCGAGTGAAAAGTGAGTAGTGAGTAAAAGTGAAGTGGACATTGCAGTGACAGTACAGTGAAGTGGACATTGCAGTGACAGTACAGTGAAGTGGACGGTGCAGTACAGCGCGTGACAGTTCAGTGGCGTTTCCGCATTAAGACAGTGTGTGACGATTCCGCATACGGCGCCGCGGCCACAACAGCGGCCGTCCCACCAGCCGCTCCATTGGAAATAAACGCATTCTTACAGCAGATTACTGTTATGATGCAAGAACAAACGCGTGCAATGCAGGAAGAGCAAGCACGTTGCCTGAAGGAGCACGCACGCCGCCAGGAGGAGCAGCTTCAGTACCTTTCCAAAGACATTTTGGCTGCGGTTCGGGCTAACGCAGCCCGGATGGATGACATTGAGAAGAAAGTTGCAGAAGTAAAAGGTGGCTTTGAGAAGGAAGTTGCAGGAGTAAAACGGACGCTTCAACAGCTTGATAAGGAAGTAAAACTTTTGAAAGTATCTGGCCCTGTCACTAGCTCTGTAGTCACCCCTTTTGCCAAAAATTTAAAGGTGCCACCCTACGACGGCAAATCCTCCTGGGCTGCATTTAAACTGCAGCTTGAGACAATTAAAAAGGCCAGCCATTGGGATGAATACGAGGCGCAGTCTGCATTGACCCTAGCAGTTCGAGATGACGCTCTCTCCGTATTGGAAGCACTTGGCGCTGGAAAGAAAGCGGTCGCCTACGACGAACTCATAGGTGCTTTGGAAGCCAGATACGGCGACAGTCACCTGGAGCATGTATACAGGGCGCAACTCAAAGATCGTTGTCAGCGGGCTAGCGAGACCTTACAACAGTGGTCCGTTGAAGTGGAAAGACTGGTGCGCAAGGCATATCAATCATCGCCATCTGTCGTGGAGGAGATGCTCTTGCAGGTTTTCATTGATGGAATACGTGATTTCGAAGTCAGGGCGGCTGTGCGTCTAGATCACCACACCACCTTGAAAGAAGCAGTGGCCCACGCTTTGGAAGTAGAAGCGGTGCGTCATGATTCGCGAGCTCTGGGGCTACGGGAGGTTGTAGTCACAGAAAACAGCAGAAGACGACCCTACAACCCGATATGCTATCAGTGTGGGAAACGGGGCCATATTCGAAGCACTTGCCCGAAGCGTGAACGTTCAACTGTCCGACGTCAAGTGGATGCGGCGGTTTCGACGTCGGAGCAGCCACAGGAAAACTAGAGAAGGCCAGGGCTGCGGGGTGGGCGCTGGCCTGTAGTACGAGTAGCAAAGCCCCAGAAATTCTTGTGTAGCCATTAAGATCGGGAAAACACTTTATTGGCAAAGAGTGATGACTGCATTATTGGTTTGGACTTCCTGCAAAATCATCAGTGCAATATTGACTTTAAAAAAAACGGTGTTCTAAAACATGGCAATGATGAAATTCCGATGAAAGGAGGAAATTTTGGTAAGGTGTTATGTTTGAGGGACACTATACTTAACCCGAGATCTCAGACGGCGGTCCCTGTTATACTGCCGCCTAATAGTTCAAGTGGATCGGTTGGCACGTTATTTCGGAAGCAATAATGATCGGGACGATCATGTCTTGAGAGGGGGCAGTGTCGCGTAGGACGATGAATGACAATGTCAAAGTCACGAATTCAAACAAAAAAAAAAGAATTCACCTAAAGGAAAATTTCATCAATCACGTCAGAGCGATGTTGGCCTAGCGGTCTATGCATTGGGCTGTGAATCGAAAGACCCCGGTTCAAATCACAGTCAGGTATAGTGTTTTTGAAGTACTGAAAGAAGAAATTTGTGATTCGAATATGGAACATTGATGCGACTTTGTTCGAATTCAGGGGGTATACCCGCTTGCTTGCCCGTGTCAACTTGTAGTTAACAAATCGAGAATTTAGAATTGACCATGTCAAGTAGTAGTTAACATAACCTTGAAGTCAGCTTTGCCCGTGTCAACTGGTAGTTGACATTGCATTTCACTCAGCTATGACCATGTCAACCTGTGGTTAGCACGCGCTGAGGGTCGGGGCAAAGGCGCGTTGCGCGCGGACCCCCCTTGGGCAATCGAGCGGATATAAGCAGTACAAGGCGCGGCCAAGGTCAGTTTTTAGTGGAGAAGTGAGATCCGAAGAAAGAAGAAAAGTACTAGTAGCGAGTGAAAAGTAAGTAGTGAGTAAAAGTGAAGTGGACATTGCAGTGACAGTACAGTGAAGTGGACATTGCAGTGACAGTACAGTGAAGTGGACGGTGCAGTACAGCGCGTGACAGTTCAGTGGCGTTTCCGCGCGCAAGACAGTGTGTGACGTTTCCGCATACGGTGATACGCGTAAGGTGTGGAAAGAGGACTGTCAATTACTGGACCACAAAGGTTGTAAATAAAGGTACGATTTCATAGAATTGTCGTTTCCTTTCCTATCCCCAACCCACTCTCGTAACAATATGTATTATTTTAGAAAAAAAAAATTGAATATTATTAAAAATGATATCACCAACAAGAAAAGGCGAAACAATCGTGGTCGATATTCTCAGCTGATCACATAGCGTAGGGATATGCATATGTCAAACCAACTGAAAGATTGCCCATATGGAAGACTTTTTATTAATTTCAGTGATTTGCGGTCGTAAGCCATCCTTTTATGAAGTCGTCCATCAACTTCATACGCTTCTAAGTTTCGTTTTTTTTATATTAACTAAATTACTACCCGAGATACTTTATTAAATGTAACTCTTCCACCTATGGTCATCAAATATGAAGTCAGTTACCCAATATCTCGGGTAATGAAAACTTTACTATTATGGAAAAAGGTCACAGAAAAGACCATTCTGTGAACTAAAGCTTCGTAATTGTGTAATAGGTTAGTAGTTATTTTAGTTAATATAAAAAAACGAAACTTAGAAGCGTATGAAGTTGATGGACGACTTCATAAAAGGATGGCTTACGACCGCAAATCACTGAAATCAATAAAAAGTCTTCCATATGGGCAATCTTTCAGTTGGTTTGACATATGCATATCCCTACGCTATGTGATCAGCTGAGAATATCGACCACGATTGTTTCGCCTTTTCTTGTTGGTGATATCATTTTTAATAATATTCATTTTTTTTTTCTAAAATAATACATATTATTATTACAGATGCAGTGAAAAACACAACAAACGAAAAAGAAAACGAAATAAAACTACTCATAAAAAATTGGCTGAAACGGATTCAAAAAATAGAAATGAAGAAGAAACTTAAAATTTATAAAAATGTCAACCGAAAAGATTCAATATAAAAGAAAAGGTTAACTTATTATTTTATGGGTTTGAGTTTTTACATTATGACCCAGTCTATGATTATCCATTTAATTCAATGACCATGGATATTTTTCGTATAAAAGAAGTTTCACAATTTAAACTTTTGTCGGTTAATGCCTTTCTTACTCAATGCTACGTCATTCCTAAAGAAAATGAGTACGAGTATGTTAGCTTACCCTTACTTCATGCTTATAATGATGGTACATAATTTATTTTTAGTGTTTCGGAAAATTTTAATTTTTTTTGTATACTTACAGGGTGTAACAAAATGAGAGTATATAGAAGGGAAGTCAATTACGCGGCAAGTTCAGATTGTCTATGGATTATCCAAATTTTTTTTGGAATTTCGATTTTTTTTGTTGAAAGTTGTTCAGTCTCTCAAGTATATTGACCTTGGATGTATACACCCGAAGGGAGATTTCACTTTTTGATACACTCTGTACGTTTAACTTTCAAAACTTAAACTTTAACCCCCATATTCATAAAAATTACTAAACGTTTATTAAACCTGTTTTAGTTAAACTAGGTTTTGTCCTTATTCCTCTTTCCAATTTTTGACATTGCTAGAACGAGACAAAAAACAATTTTTATCTAAAATAGGTTTAATAAGCGTTTGTTATTTTTTATGAATATGGGGGAAGTAGGTTCATACGAGTATATTTACGCGCCAATCTCAACATAATCCTTGTCAGACGAAAAAAATCGTTATAACTTCATGAAGAATTGTTATAAAATGTTTCCATAATATGTTCAGTCTGTAGGTAAAGTAGTTTTCCACATTTTGGTATGATGTGTATACTTTTAAACGACAAAACATTTTTTTTTCTAAAAATTATACCAAAATGTGGAAAACTACTTCAACTACAAACTGTATGAAAACATATTATCTATAACAATTCTTCACGAAGTTATAATGATTTTTGACGTCTGAAAAGGATTATTTTGAGTTTGGAGAGCCTTTTTTACTAAATGCTAAGTAATTTCTAAAAAGCTAAATTGCTAATATTATTTAAAGATAATAAAGCTAAGATAAGCTTCACCTTTTTTCTTATAATGATATTAAACTAAATTTAATGAGGAAATTGTTTTTTTCTTTTTCTGCTGTGTCACTTTTAAACCTGAGATAACAACTAATGACGTAACTATAACGACAACCTAAGACGTAATTATTACGTCAAATGCGTACGTACGTACTACTACGTAACTACAACGTCGTAATAAGACGTAAAAAATAACTAATGACGTAACTATAACGACAACCTAAGACGTAATTATTACGTCAAATGCGTACGTACGTACGTAAAGCCAATAAAGCCATAAGTAGGTAGGTATTTAATTCCGGCGAATTCATTGGGTACATGGTTTAGGGCACAACAAAGTACTTGTTTATGGTAACCAAAAAATAACGTCAGTTAGACGTGTGGTTTTCATTACATTTGTCTGCATGTAGGCCAACCGATGAGTGACGTCATTTACCCGTACTTTTATGACGGATAAAGTACAGACCTTAAAATGACCTTAGGGTAACGTCTTTTTTTCGTACCAGATGACGAATAAAGTACAGACCTTAAAATGACCTTAGGGTAACGTCTTTTTTACGTACCAGACGTCACCTTGCTACCTGGGAAGCGTAGTAAAGCAAAACGTTCTCACGGTAGAGAAAAGTGTACGACAAGTAGACCCAGCATCACCAGGCTTGTTCGTTCATAGCCCTTCTAGAGTACGTCTTGTCTGAACTCGACTGGGAACATTTCGGCGTCAAAATCAACGGTGAATACCTTAACCACCTCAAATTTGCCGACGACATCATACTAATAAGCGAGACCTATGAAGACCTGTACCTAATGTTAAAAACCCTTGACGAAAAAAGTAAACTATGTGGACTAGAAATGAATGCAACCAAAACTTGTATAGTGACAAACAGTGAGGAAATACCTACATCTATTCAGGGTGAAACAATTGAATACGTGAACGAGTATATCTATCTAGGTCAAAGAATATCATTTGAGGACAATACAAAACAAGAAGTTGCTAGAAGAATAAGGGTCGCCTGGAACAAGTACTGGGCCATGAAACACATTTTTAAATCAAAACTACCAATGACCCTAAAGAAAACTGCAATGGACTCTACAATTCTCCCGACGCTATTATATGGCTGCCAAACCTGGACACAAGAGAAACAATAACAAATATACAGGTGTTTCAAAGAGCGACAGAAAGAAGTATGCTAGGGATAAAGATAAGAGATCGATATAGAAATACTGACATTAGAAAAATAACCAAGTTGACAGACGCAGCTGAGCTTGCATGCAAACTGAAATGGAGATGGGCGGGACATATAGCCCGTACCGACGACAGACGGTGGAGTGAACACGTGCTACACTGGTGGCCGCGCGATCACCGCAGAAAACGAGGAAAGCCACGCGCCCGCTGGCGGGATGACATCATGGCCGTCGTCGGCCACACCCTGACGAGACTCGCGAGCGATAGATCACGATGGAAGCAGATGGAGGAGGCCGTTACCCGACATTGGGTACCCAGTTCCCCAAAATCAGACACAAAATCATAAAATATAAAGACATTCATCATTAAATTGGACATAATTAATTAAATATATATATTATTATTTTTTTGACATATTCTTAATTGGTAATAATTGACTGACAAATAATTTATATAACTATCTTAAATTCAATAATTGAAACTGATGCAATGTCATATAAGAATGTATACTTGAATGACATATGATTTGTGTGACGAGACGACGCTAATCAAGCAGAAACCTGCATGAAATACAATGTTATGTGCGAATTGGAAATAAATGGCTTTATTATTATTTTTGTTTAATTTTATTTTCTTAGCTTTCATGAAGCTGGTTTTTTGAAATGAAAACTCTTTAGCGGAGCGGAGTTGGCACAAGGGGCCTAAGCGCCTTTGGGGTTTATGGCTCTTACGACCATTTTATGTTTGTAGTGACAATAAAATAACAGAGGAATTTTATTTTCTATTATGACATACAATAGACGGATATTTTCACTAGCATTGTCAAAAGATGAATAGTCCAGTTTGTTTATAAATAGGTCAGAACGACTTGAGCGTCTAGAGTTCGAATACCACCGGAAGGTTTTCACTTTTTAGTTCAATGAATTTATTTTTATTTTACGACCGGTATTTTGAAGTTTTATTTTACGTTTTTGAAGTGAAAACTTCTTTAGCGGCATTGTGCACTTTTTTGTAATGGGTAAAAAATGTTAAACTCGCGTCAGGACACGTGTCCTTATCGAAAATTGGTAAGACGGATGGAGAGTAGACAGCCGGCGCGGCGTAGGAGAGGAAGTATCCCCCTCTCTTTCTACGGCGCGGCGAAAATTTATGCCTGCGCCTGCTGTTTCGTTTAGCTGAGAGATAAACTTTTTAAGATTATCATGTCATAGAATCTATACTAATATTATAAAGCGGAAGAGTTTGTTTGTTTATTTGTTTGTTTGTTTGAACGCGCTAATCTCAGGAACTAATGGTCCGATTTGAAAAATTCTTTTTTGTTGGGTAGTCCATTTATAGAGGAAGGCTTTAGGCTATATAACATTACGTTCCGACAACCACGCGAACGAAGTCGCGGGCACAGCTAGTAATCAATATGTAGGTTACTCAGTATAAAGAATTTTTAATAATAGATTTTCGTTGCACAGAAAATCAATAATTAGAATGTTTGTTATGAATAATTTAAAATCATAGAATTTTATTACAAATAACATTTACTTTTGCGATGTTTCTAATATCAGAATATCAAATTAAATATTATTATCTATACTAATATTATAAAGCGGAAGAGTTTGTTGTTTGTTTAAACGCGCTAATCTCAGGAAATAATAGTCCGATTTGAAAAATTCTTTTTTTGTTGGGTAGTCCATTTATAGAGGAAGGCTTTAGGCTATATAACATTACGTTCCGACAACCACGCGAACGAAGTCGCGGGCACAGCTAGTTTTTAATAAGTTTAGTTAATATAATATTTATAACCTATAAGTTTGCCCTATTCTAGTAAAATGGATAAAATTTTCCTAATTGGTCACAGTTCTAACCTAACCTAACCTATAAGTTTGCCCTAACCTATATTGTAGTAGCGATTTATAATGTATTCTAACTTTTTATATGGTATTTAATTTGATTATACAATGTTTTCACTTAATACTTTCTTAAATAATAATTTTCAGTAAAATAAAATTCCATAAAAGATTATACCGAACAAACAATATTCTTTAAAGAAATATTCTACTGTTTGATTAGTTTGTTAAATGAAAATATGAGATTCTAAAATTCATTGAACTGTATTTCTATAAATTGTGTTTCATTCAAGTAAATAGTCTTTGAAACAATAATATTTGAAATAAAAATATAAGAATTAAATATTCTATGAAAAAATTTCTGTGAATCGAAATTCTATGAAATTTCAGTCTGTGAAACAAGGGGCACCCACTTTTTAATGTAATATAAATTGTTATGTTTGTGTACGATAGCGCAATAAATAAATATTGTATTCTACCACATAAATGATAGTACTTTTATACTGAGAATTGAAGCAATTCGTGCAAAATTATTCCTTAACCATTTAAAATATCAAAAATGCACAACGTTAATATTCAAGTTTTCACTTCTGCCGGCACTCCCGGAGTGCAACCCGTCGTTTTTTTCTAACATTTACGAGTCAAAACCAAGTAAAATGTTTAATGCCTGTAACCTCAGTTAACTGTAAGTTACTTGTATTAGGTGGTTCTTCATTGTCATCTATTTGCAAAACTTTTCTTACAGTACGGCGGGTGTTTAGAATCGCGGCTTTTTGGATAGTTATGTACATATTTTTATTAAGATCTAAAAGTTGTAAGCTATTGTGTATGTGTTTCGGGATTACGCCTGTTGTGGAAAGTACGATGGGAACAATGTACACTTTGTTTTGTTTCCAGATTCTTTGAACTTCATCTTTTAGCTCCATATATTTGGTTACTTTTTCTGTGATTGTCTTTGTAATATATGGGTGTTCGGTACTGCGATATTTATTAAGTAAGTTATTTTATGTTTTGTCCTGTAGTGTTATGTCCGGTCTGTTATAGTGTATCGTTTTATCTGTTAATATTCCGCGATCATAGTACATTTTATGTGTTTGGTTCTCTAAAATTGGTGCGGGTGTGTATCGGTGCGGGTATCTTGTATAAGGTCATGATTTAGTGCTAGTGCCTGGTGTACTATATTGACTATTTGGTTGTGTCGGTGAGTGTAGTCTGTTTGAGTGAGTGTGGAACATGCACCGGTTATGTGTTGTATTTTGATAGATATTTTAAAAATATTTTGATAGAGGATTTAGAGCAAGGCAGAAGAGCAAAGCATAGGGGACTCAAGGAATCCCCCTGGTTAATGCCTTTTTTAATTGCTATAGGTTCTGTGGTGACTGAGGTTTGTTTATAGTTTAAATGCAATGTGGTTTTCCACAATGGCATGATATTTTTCAGGAAATTTATTATATCTGGGTGAATTTTATATATTTTTAGTATGTGTATTAACCATGAGTGAGGTATGCTGTCATAGGTTTTCTTATAATCTATAAAAGTGCAGTGTAAGTTTATTTTTTTTTGTCGCATGTTTATGTATTGTGGAGTCTATTATCAGTTGTTTTTTACAGCCCATATGTCCACGTCTGCAGCCCTTCTGCTCTTCTGATAGTATTTCATGTTGTTCGATATGTGCTGTAATAATAGATGTGATTGCTGCTGTTAAGATTTTATATATTGTAGGTAGACAGGTGATAGGCCGGTATAATGTTGGTTTTGTGAAATTTCCCTTGGGGAGCATGAAAGTTATTCCTTTTGCAATGAAGTGTGGAATTACTTGTTTACCTACAATAATATCTGTGAAATTTGCTGCTATTATTTTGTGTAGTGAACTAAACTTCTTGAACCAAAAGTTATGTATTTTATCTATACCTGGAGCCTTCCACTTGTGTAACTTAGAAGTGATATTTCTTATTTCTTCTTCTGTTATTTGCTCAAATTTCATACTTTCTATATGGGCCCATTTTTCTTCCTCTTTGTTGATCTACTGAGCATCATGTTTATGTTGTGTTTCGTTTTCCCATATATTGGCCCAAAATTCTTCAGGTGTAGGGACTTCCGTGTTAACTTGTTGTGTGTTCGTTTTATTTTATTTAGATTTCTGTAAAATGTTTTTTCATTTGATTTGAATAGTTTATTATCCTGTTTTATTTGGTGCGCTTTTTTATATCTTGATAGTCGGTGTACTTTTAGTGCTAGTATTTGCTTAAGGGTGTCCAGGAATTCTTCCGGTTTTCATTGTGTCTTTCGTGTCTGGTGTGCAAGCTATAGGTATTAAATATCGTTTCCGCCACTTTAACTACTCTACTTGATCTGTTGCCTCTACGATACTGTGTGATTCTTCCTATATCTGCTCTTAGTTTTTCAATGCTTTTTTTTATTCTAATTTGCCAGTGTGGTTTAGTGTGTTTGTAAGTGTGTGAACGATTCGTGTCTTGTGCTATTTTATACCCAACTTCTTCGGAAATAACTAAAGCTGAGCAGTATATTAATGTATGGATATCTGTTAGTAAAGATTCTTGGGCCGTACTTAAATCGGTTCAGTACTTTTTCATTAAAAAGGTTGATTAATTTTGTTAGGCGAATACTGTATCTCAATAAAGGTAGTTTCGGTCGTAATGTAGGGTCCATTCCAGAATATTGTAATACCGCAGTTTGTAACTTAGTACATTACACATAGTGTCCTCTATTGTAATATTTAATTCTAAAGTTTCTATTTCATTCTCTACTAGTAAGTTACACGTATTATACTGCGTTTGTGTTTGTCTAGATACTTGTGATGTTTGGGTACAATTTTCATGTGACAGAGGTAGTGTGGGCTGTGTGCTGCAGGTTTGTATTTGAGGGGATACTGAAACATTTAGTTCTACAGGGTTGGGTGTCATTGGTGGGCTTTGTGTTGTTCTTTCACTATGTGGGATCGGGGCTGAAGAAATCCAAAGAAGTTTCTTGGAAACGATTGTATTCGTAGGTTCTTCAAAAATCTTAAAATTATTTTACACGTCTTTCTGCTAGTCTTAACACCATAATCTTATTCTAATCCCCACTCTCACTTCCTTCCACAAACTTTCCGCGCGTCTATACCGTTCTCTTTCACACCTTTCTTAACTTACATCATCTATCCTTGTCTTACACATCAAACGTTCCTTTCCATTCATAAAACTTTCATCCTACAAATCGGCTGTCCTGGCCTAGTCTGGCACCCAGACTACCTCTTAAATCTTAAATCAAAACATAATGACACCTTTTTTTTCATTTTAACAACATAAAGCACATCTGTAGTCTTTGACTTCGAACAATGAAAAATATAAATCTTTAACTATGAATGAAACATCATCGAGAAATTAAGACTGAAATAGGTATTGAATGAAACATCATTTAGACTTTAACATTTAAGTAACATCTGAAACTTTAGTTAAAACTAATACAAACAATAGAAAAACTTCACCATAAAACAACAGGTTTACTTCTTACTTATAACTAACGTAAATCTTGGTGCATGGAACATTTTATTTGTACCCCGTACAAAGCTTACATTTTACACTCAAAAATAAAATAAATGGCATGCATAAAATAAAATAAGTAAAATACCTCAGAAGACTCAGTCAGGCCACCTTTTCATACCGTCACATGAGGTCGTAGCAGTTTCCGAACTTCATATCTGTCATTCACTCAACTTTGATCACCTCATATGGACCTAAAAACTTGGGCCGCAACTTCATTCCTACTCCAAACTGAGTTCTCTTAATAGCAACTTTATCACCCACCCTATACTTGGTACTCTCCTTCCGATTCTTATTGTAAGTCTTCTTATTCTCTTCCTGAATCTTCAATATTTGCTCTTTTGCTTTTCTTCTATTTTCCTCTCTGGTTAATATAAAATTATCTCTGTTCTCTTGCTCTAGTAAACTATAAATCTCACAATCTTCTCTTAACTTCATTTTGGTACCCATCAATAACTCAAACGGGTTGGTATTGATGCTTCGCTGGTAGGTACTATTGAGACATCTTTGGACTTGGCTAATATGTCGATACCACTGCGTTGGATCCTCAATACACAACTTAGTCAATACTGACTTAATGATTCGATGTATTCTCTCCACTTGTCCATTCCCCCTCGGAACTCCTGTAGTTATCTTGACATGGTGAATACCTTCTTCATTACAATACTCTTCAAAGTCTGAACTGGTGAATGCCGTACCTTTATCTGTAATTATTCTGATTGGATTTCCAAAATATTGTTGATGAATCTTTAACTTACTAATTGTTTCCTTAGTAGTAGTACTCTTCACTGGAAATAACCATACATACTTGGTGAACCCATCCACCATAGTCAAAATATGATTATACAACTTCTTTGTGTCCGTCATTGGTCCAATGTGATCGAGATGTAATGTATGGAATGGTACTTCTTTTTTTTCTATAGGATTTAAAAAGCCTTCTTGTTTCCCCTTCTTTCTTTCAGCAAGTAAACATGGAATACACATGGAAATATAGTCGTCTATCTTTTTAGTTAAATTCTTTATATAATAGTCTTTGCTTATTAAATCTAACATCTTAGTCTTAGAAAAATGGCCATTCTCATGTGCTTTTTTTATAATCTCAGTGTCCATAGCACTTGGCACAACGAAATGCTTCTGTAGCCCTTTATAAAGCAGACCATTATCTAAGTAATAATCTTCATAATGGCTATTCATTTTCAAAATGTCTATTATAGCTTTCAGACCTTCATCTTGTGTCTGAGCCTTTCTCAACTTCATGTGTAGGCTGTCACTTTTAACCAATGCCACATAGGGATTTCGACTCAGTGCATCGACATGCCTCATTCGGGTTCCTTGCCGATGCTCGACTTCAAAGTCATAGTCTTGTAATAACAAGATCCATCTGGCCACTCTGGTTGACATGGCTAGCTCTTTCTTGTTTAATGTCATCTGAAAGGCTTTACAGTCAGTAACTATTTTGAAATGGTTACCAAACAAGTAACATCTAAACTTCTTTACTGCTTCTATTATTGCTAATGCTTCTAATTCATAACTTGTGTATTTACTTTCTGCAGGAGAAGTCTTCCTGCTCATATAATAAACAGGATGGAGTTGCCCATCATCCATACTTCTTTGAAACAAAATAGCTGAATATGCTATGCTGGAAGCGTCTGTATGCAACTCTATTGGTAAACTTGGATTAAAAATCATTAAAACTGGTTGACAACTTAATCTTGCCTTTAACTTGTTAAATGCTTGTCTGCATTGTTCATCAAATTTAAATACGACATCTTTCTTAAGCAAATCCGTTAATGGTTTAGCTATCTGAGCAAAATCTTGAATATATTTTCTGAAATAGGATGCCAATCCTATAAAACTATGCAATTGCTTAATATTATAAGGCTCTGGAAATCTTACCACAGCATCTGTCTTATCCGGTGCAGGTCTGATCTTTCCGTCTTCAATGATATGTCCCAGATACTCTACCCGCCTCTGAAGTAGCTGACACTTCTTTCAATTAATTTGCAATCCATACTGGGATGCAACTTCCAACACTTTCATCAATCTTTCCACTGCTTGGTCTTCAACAACTGCTGGAATAATAAGGTCGTCAATAAATGTAATCACAACTCCTCGTGCAATAAGATCTCTGAAAATAATAGTGATATACCTCGTGAAAACCTTTGGGCAAGTCGATAAACCATAGGGAGCACGCAAAAATTCATACTGTGAATTATTCGTACAAAATGATGTGAAATGAATTGAGCTTTCTTCAACGGGCAAATGAAAATACGCATTCTTCAAATCTAAAGTACTGAATATCTTGGCCCCTACCAACTTATCAATGTGATCTTCTATCACTGGCAAAGGGTACTCATCTTTAACTATCTTCTTATTTAGTAGACGGTAATCTACACAAACTCTAGAACTTCCGTCTTTCTTCTTGACTACCACTAATGGACTACAATACTCGGAGTAACTTACCCGAATGATTCCCTCGTCTAGCCACTTCTTTACCTGTTGGTCAACCTCTTGCTGTTCCCTTGGCGCCAGTCTCCTTGGTCGCTGCGCTACAGGTTTGTCATCTTTAAGCACGATCTTGAGCTCAATGGGTGCCTCCTTGGTCTTTCTAGGTATATATGAGTGCATTAACTCTGTCACCTTTTGTTGCACACCAACACTCACCTCATTACCTACAACACACAACGAATCACACACACATATTTCATACATCCAACTGCTTGCAGGCCTAATCGTCACACTACCCCGTTCCATGACCATTACACAGTGTTGCAGTAAATCCTGACCAATAATCATACTGTAGGGCATAGCATTCCGTGGCAAAATGTACAACATTACATCATTATAATACTGTTCTTCAATAACAATGTTCAACTTCAAACGCCCTAAACACGTTATTTTCTTATCACCTAAGCCCGACATGTACA
This sequence comes from Acrobasis repandana, assembly GCA_963576875.1. Lineage (NCBI taxonomy): Eukaryota > Metazoa > Arthropoda > Insecta > Lepidoptera > Pyralidae > Acrobasis > Acrobasis repandana. The sequence continues at coordinate 18,006,467 of OY756227.1, forward strand.
ATTCACTTTTTTCGCTTACCGGTGCGCTTAATTCTGTATAACAATCTTCCGAGAGTATGTTTAGATCACTACCTGTGTCAATCAACGCTTTTACATCTTTATTTAATACCGAAACTAACTTAAACGGCTTAGAAAAGTTCGAACAATGTTTGTTTATTTTTTTTTTTCTAAATAATTTTACGGCTCTGGATACAAGTCCTTTATAGCCTATCTTTAATTTTGTTCTTTATTCTTAATCCTAACCTAACCTAATTCTAACAAGTTACAATCAAAGAGTGGTGTAGGCCTTTGACTGCTTCAAGGGAGCTTCTAGCGACAAATCTGTACGAGTCCACTGGTTTTCATAGACGACTGAGTGGCGGACGACGCCCGAAGACGCCCACACAGTCCGCAAAACAAATATCACTACAGTCGTACTATGACTGTCCACTTCAACTATTTTACACATTGTTTATGAGCATGAGCATTTATAACACCAAATAACACCAATTTCATATTATAAAGTCCACTAAAATCAATTTGCAAAATAATTTAAAGCAAACCCCAACCGAACCCCTTGACTTCCCGCCAAAAACTCCCAATGTTTGTTTACATCTTCTCTTCGAATGTCAATGTCACATACGTCACTGTCACTTTCCGACTTAGTGCTGCCAACCTGCTGACCGTTCCGTTCATAGCTGCCGTCGCTCCTTACCGCCGCCTCACCATAGCAACTAGCGCCACCTGCCGACTGTTCGCTTGCAACCGAATTGGAATTTTTCCCTTTCCCGCCTTGTGAACTCGATGTTTGCTCGGATCGGCTTTTACAATGAGGAGCAATATGGCCGAACTCATTGCAGCGAAAGCATTTGGTGCCTTTTTCTTTATGTGGACAATCTGTCGACGCATGATCTTTTTCTCCACAGCTGTAGCAACGTGTGAACTTCACTCTGTCTGTTTTTGGTTTATCGGCTGCTTTCGGGCGAGCCGCCGACGTTGCCATTTTCTGCTTCATTTCTTCGTACAACTTAAGTTTCTCCTTTAGATCACTGTACGTCGTAACGCCATATAATAACACCTTATTTATCTCGAGATCCTGTATGCCTTCTATGATGTACTTGATAGCCACGTAATCTGCCATTTTTCCTCGTTTACCGAGCTCCTTCATAGCTAACATGTAGTCAAAACAGGACTCAGTAGACTTCTACTTCCTCGCCGTCATCATCTCATGGATCGTCTTACTGTCGATGGAATCAGGAAACTCCCTCAGAACGCCAGCTTTTAATTCCTCCCAATTTTTGAACGCACGTTCTGTACGCAACCACAACTCTGCAGTCCCAGCCAACGAGCGTCTTGCCATCAAAAGTTGCTGCAATGGAGTCCATCCCATGATCTCCGCATTATCCTCTATATCCTGAATCCACCTGGCCGCGGTGTACGTCTTGTTTTGACCAGTGAATTTTGGTATGAGGCTTTCTCCCATCAGCATCGAACAACCATCACACCTGGACGTCATCGCTTCCTCGAACCGCTCGTCATTACCACCCTTGCCCTTTATTCTTCTCGTCATAATTGCAGAAACACGTCTTCGTCTCCAAAATTACGACTAGCGGGCGTAGTCACGTCTTACTACACACGCCTAACCTCAAACTCGTCTTGTGGGTGATGATAACTTGCGCACCTTTGGGATCTCAGCTCCTATCCCGGACGAGCCCGCAAAATGTGGGATCGGGGCTGAAGAAATCCAAAGAAGTTTCTTGGAAACGATTGTATTCGTAGGTTCTTCAAAAATCTTAAAATTATTTTACACGTCTTTCTGCTAGTCATAACACCATAATCTTATTCTAATCCCCACTCTCACTTCCTTCCACAAACTTTCCGCGCGTCTATACCGTTCTCTTTCACACCTTTCTTAACTTACATCATCTATCCTTGTCTTACACATCAAACGTTCCTTTCCATTCATAACTCTTTCATCCTACAACTATTTATATTTATTTCCTGTTCTATTTCTAACTGTCTACGAACTTCTTCCTTTATACTGTTTAACTCTACGTCAAATAAATATTTTTTTGTTAAAATTGCTCGTTTTTGATCAGCAACTCTCTGTTCTGATACTTTTATACCTGGGTACTTTTGTAAGAACTTTTCATGCAAATATTTTCTCCAGCAAGTTTTGTCGGTATCTAAATTGGTCAAAAGATAATAGGTACGCATGATAAATTTATTAACATCAGGTGTCCAACGTACACTAGTTTTCCCAGCCTTAGTGGACGCAGGTAAAAAGGGGTTAACCTTTTGCGTAACATCTTAAGTGGGGTTGGGCCCTATCAGATCACCAGGATCTTCATCCATAGTGGCTAATGATGGAGGATAAGATATTGTGCTTGGGCTATAAGGTTCAGCTACATCTGATATGGATTGTACTGGTGACATGCTTCTATACCTATTGCAAGTTCTTCTGGTACTTCTTCTGACTGAAGTACGTTCCACCCTATTGTTGTTAGACGAACTCTGTGGATGATTCTCTATGAGATTTGGGGTTGTAATATTCTCTACATCAGTTGGAGACTGGGTAGATAAATTCTTTTTATTTTTATTCATTATCATTAACTCGGATTTGGTTCCCACGAGAAGCAAGGGATGGGAAGTCAACCACGGCAGAGCCCCGCATGCCGTGGCAAGGGTTATTGAAACTGGAGGTCCCCCGGTATCCAGAGACCGCATATTAGCAACTATAGTCTCCCATAACCACGCAACCTTCGGCATATGCTGTTCCATCTTGGTTTGGATAGACCTTTGCCTTGTTGGCCGCGTAAGTTTTGATTGTACGCGTGTCCGCCCCCCACGTGGCCAGATGTTCGGCACGGACGTAACTAACGGACAGTCCTCCATAGCTGCCGAACTATTGCCAGGGAGGAAATAACTTGGTTTGGGCTATGTGGATGGGATGATAGTGGACCGGATAACTGGTTTATGGAGTGAGATACGGACATCTACCTAAAAATCTCTCACAACAATTTTAGCCTAGTAAATGGTGACTTGCTGCTCGTTGGCTACACTGCCTGTGGGCACCCTAACTAGCCACGAAGATGCGGCCAGGGCGCAACACAATGTGAGCAGCTGAGGGTGTCGAGAGGTGCGGCTCCGGTTTCACCATCACGGGGCTTACCCCCGAGAGCGTACTTACACTTCCATCCTGGAGCTTATGTTCTGCTCTTGCGACTCCACTCTGGCCGGCCGGTCAAGGCAAGACAGAGGCGGGGGGTGTGTAACTGTGTGTATGTGTGTGTGTAAGCGCATGTGTGTATGGTCTCCTGGAGGTAGGGTCCGTGGTGTCGCCACTCACCAACAGCTCGCCACAAGCTGCCTTGCGTTGACTGACTGCACTGGAAATCCAGTGGGCGATGGGGTCGTCACATCCCGACGCCGTTTTATTATTATTATTATTATGAGTATGACATAGAACACAGATCTGAGCTAGATAGGCCGAGTTTTTGAGTTTTTAAAACCATCTGAGATATACAGGCTGATTTTTTATCCACCGGCAAAATTTTTGGAGCAAGTTTAGTCCATGATACTGAAGTTTTTTCTATAAAAAAAGTAAATTCAGGTACGGCCTTAAGGCCGCACCTGAATTTTCCGGGGTCCAGTGCTGCCCCCGTTTAAAATAAATCATTTAAAAGAAAACGGAGACATTATTTAAAATTTTGCTACTACCAAGCCCTAAATAACCCTTCAAAGTATTTTATGAACTACTGTTTACAGTTTATAATGAGAACGTTAAGCTTTACTACGCACATTTGCTAAAAGTGGCCGTTTTTCACAAATGTGCTTAACGTTCTCATTATAAACTGTAAGTAGTTCATAAAATACTTTGAAGGAATATTTTGAATTTATATAAAGTACATTTTATTATTTCTTTTCATTCTTTAATTTATTATGTGTGCAATAAAGATTTTTCTATCTTGAGCCTGCGAAGGCTTGTTTAATAAATAAACGTTTGATTCTTCGTCCTTCTACGAGATCATCTTCTTTACTGAGCTTTTAACCGACTTCAAAAAGGAGAATGTATTATCGGTTGTATTTTTTAATGTTTGTTACCTCCTATCGCCACATTTGACGACCTCCGTGGCGTAATGGTTAACACGCTAGACCGCTAATCCGAAGGTTCTGGGTTCGATCCCCAGCCAGGGCAAGTTGGATAATGGCCTTTTTAAATTGTCCTGGGTCTTGGGTGTTTATCTATATATGTATTTATCATAAAATATAGTATCCCATAACACAAGTTTAAAAAACTTACTTTGGGGCTAGCTTAATCAGTGTCAATTTGTCCTTATATGTTTATTTATTTATTTTATATTCATAAATCAATTTAAATGAGTGATGTACGATTTAACATATGCGCAACATTTGAATGTCATATAGCAGCACTTGTCGTGTCGGTAGGAAACTTCACAATGCTGCTCACGCTCCCGTTCATTGTTTTCAGGACAGAACGCCACAGTGTACAAGTCCCTCGGCGAGGCGTACACGTTCAGTTGTAACTCTCCTGCTACATCACCTGCTAAGTTTATATTCCACTATATTTTTAATAATAATGGTAAGTAACGTCATTTTTGCTGATGCAGCGGTGCAGGTAAACTAGACGACTGACTGCCGTGCTGTGACAATAATGTAAAATCAATTACTGTTTTGTGTTCTATTACAGATTCTGAAACCAAAATTTTCCAAAATTCATATGTTTATTTAATTTTTTTAGGCTTTTGCGGCACTTTCACACGTGTTACCTAGATTTAAATACTTATAGCTAAGGAGTCCAAAATCAACTTGTTCTAGACTCGGCTGGTATAAGTATAAATGCCATGGGTTTTGTATCAGAAAGTGACAAATAAACCAGTGCGCAGAAGAAACTTTATATTCCAGCTGGCTCCAAAAGTCGGTTCCCGACAGTCATTAAATTTTGCCTCCAATACAACCTCCAATACTGACGAACTCTACTATCTATACAATAAAAAGTCGTCACTGCTTTTTATTTGGTTGCGACATTTGTAACTAACCCTTTTGTTGACAATGCAATTTGTCTAAAAGGTTCATTTGTCAAATACAAAATATTGATACGCAACATGCTTCGTCAATGGGCCACAGAAAAGAATCCACAACATGCTCGTCACAAATGTAAACAAGAAAAAAATATCCGCAACATTCTTCGTCAATGCGCCACAGAAATGAATCTACAACATGCTTCGTCAAAATTCTTAATCTATGAGACCGCTCCGCATCGTTCCCGGCCCAAAGGTTCCCATAACGCTTGCTGCATTTCCACGCTGAATAGCTGTGGAAAGTCTTTGAGCCAGAAAAGATACAGAAAGGTAGTCGTTAGTGCGCTTCCTTTCCCCAGGTACCTGTGGCTTCAGAGGCTACCGGTACGAAAATATAAGCTGTTTTCAGACAAGAATATTTACTGTGCTTTGGGTTTGCTGCTCTCTCTGTCGCCGATCCAGCCGTTTTGATTGTATCTTCAAGATGTATCATCCCAAAGTAATGACCTACCTCTACTCAAAGATACTAGGGTCAAACAATCAGGACGCCTGCCATCAGTGCGAAATAATCCCGGAGGCTCTGATACAATTATAATTTGCGAAATATAAATTGAAATCATTAATGAATATATTATTATTTTTTCAGTTATACAGCCTGTGGAAATTGAAACCTCTAGCACAATATTTAAGCGTTCATTTAACGTGCAGAGTTTTGACAATGGCGCCACATTGCAATGTCGGACAAAAGATGGCAAAGTAACGAAAAGCGAAACAGTAGTGTTGAGGCCAGCTCCGCCATCGCCGGGTACGTTAAATTCTATTTGGTTTGCAAGTTTGTTCATTCAAAAATAATAGACCCTTATTTTTTGGTCTATCAAAAATTATCTTATAAGCAAAACCGTGAGGTGACAGGAAAATAAGCGCATCTTTGCATATTAGAAATGTCTTTTCATTAGGCTCCGATTTCACGAAAAAGTGCGATCCCCTTATATTAGGTCCTTACATATGAAATTGCCGATTTTCAATACTGGCAACTTTAAAATCAAATATCTTGCGTTTCATTAGGAATTCCAAATTCAAATTTATTTCAAAATAAAGCCAGAACAATATTGTTTTAAAATTCGTATTTCATTTGTTTTAACATCATTTGTTTGAGTTTCAACATTGCTATAACAACAACTATGGACAAATTGAAAATTCGCGGTATTTACGAATACGAGTTCCACCGTGGCACCAGTGCTGCAGAAACGACTCGAAGAATTAACGACGTGTATGGACCAGGCACCGCTAACGAACGAACGGTGCGTTTTTGGTTTCAACGTTTCCGTTCTGGAAATTTCGATTTACACAATGAGCCTCGTGGACGACCTGATACTCAAGTGAATAACGAAGAATTGAAGGCGATAGTGAAAGCGGATCCATCTCAAACCACTTCTGAATTAGCAGCAGCCTTCGGCGTAAGTGACAAAACGATACTTATCCACTTGCGCCAAATCGGAAAAATTAAAAAGCTCGAAAAGTGGGTACCGCACGAATTGACTGAAGCAAACCAACAAACACGCGTTGCTTGCTGCGTTTCTTTGCTTAATCGCCACAATAATGAGGGGATTTTGAACCGTATCGTGACTTGTGATGAGAAATGGATCCTGTACGACAATCGGAAGCGATCATCGCAATGGCTTGACCCTGGAGAGCCGGAAAAACCTTGCCCTAAGCGAAAACTGACCAAAAAGAAGATTCTGGTTAGTGTTTGGTGGACCAGTGCTGGTGTTATCCACTACAGCTTCTTGAGATCAGGCCAGACGATTACTGCAGACTTGTATTGCCAACAATTGCAAACAATGATGGAAAAGCTCGCCATTAAACAACCGAGACTGATGAATTGCTCTAGCCCACTGCTCCTTCAGGATAACGCTAGACCACACACTGCACATCAAACGATCGCCAAGTTAGAGGAGCTGCGACTGGAACCTCTGCGTCAGCCACCATACTCTCCAGATCTTGCCCCAACCGATTACCACTTTTTTCAAAATTTGGATAACTTTTTACAAGGAAAAATTTTCATAGACTCTCGCTCCTAGGATTTTTTTTCCAAAGGTATCAATGATCTGCCTATAAAACGGCGGAAGTGTATCGATAACAATGGCGCATACTTCGATTGATTAAATAATAATTTCATAAAAAAAAACTTGTTTCACTTTTTTGATACTGAACGGCAATTTCATATGTAAGGACCTAATATTTCAGAGAGTTGTGAAGATATGATATTCAAAAAAGGTCAAAAGACGCGATGAGACCTGTATGGTGCAAAAATAATTATTAGAGAAAGTCAAAAATGAAAAAAGTTATGGCCGAAATAGTAAAAAAAAATCATTAAGCATTTTTCGCTCGATATTTTGGAAACGAAGAATGATATCAAAAATTTGAGAAAACATCCTCGGGATCAATTTAATCAGCTACAATTTGAGCCTAAAACAAAGACGATCGGGTAAAGGGTTTGCCTTGTAGCCTAACCTTTTTGAAAAAAGTTAAAAAGTCAGAACGACATTTTTTATATTCCGTAGAGATTCATTTTCAATGTGCTTGATAGTCGTGTCAGGCACGAAATCTGTGATTTTTTTGTTTATTATGCGGGGCCATAGACCTGCCGTATATGTATCTCCCGTGCTGATCGCAGTCACTTCAGTTTCAGTAGAGGACGAGGTCAGTGCCGAGATCATCCACGAGCACGTCATCAGAGAGAATGAGAAGTACAAGTTGAATTGCAACGTTATGAGTCCAAAGACTCTTTCGTGGGTACAAATCAATGGTTAGTATTGTCAAAATAGACTATTGTTTGTCTTTTATGACATAACATATCGTCAATTTTTATATTAGAGTTTTTAATAAACCGAGGCTTTACTTTTGACATTGGAAATGTCTTTTCGTTCGCTCCAGTGTAGGCTCCGATTTCATGAAAAAGTGAGATCCCCTTATATCTCAGAGGGTTGTGAAGATTATGATATTCAAAAAGGGTTCAAAAGACGCGTATTCACGAGATGACAACCTACGCAGTCTGCTACCACCCTGTATATAAGGTACAGGGAACCTATCCTAACCTAACTTAACCTAATTATGAGTTGAACTTAATTCTAATTAAAAGTAGTTACACTAATTATAAAACTTACCGCGTCCACGCAGTCTTCAGGCAGCCTCGCCTGGCCTTCGCGTCGATCCTGAGGTCCTCCTCAGGGCTGGCGACGGCCTTAGGTCCCACTATGGGTCCCAAGGTCAGTGGTGAGGAGAATTGGGTCCCTACACTAACCTCCCCATGAGCTCATGTATGTCGCCCCAAACGAATATGTCGTATTTATTACACCACTTCTATAACATCACTCCAACAAGCACCAAAAGTTTCTTCTTCTTCTTGACACTTCTTATTCACATAACCTTACAGCGGAACGTAACATGGAATGTCCCTCACTCCGATTCAAGCACTTATCACTGTTTATAGGTTTATGGGCATTCACGCCACCACAATTAGTTCTTTTTATAGTCAATTTACAAATGCTTCCGTATCACACGGGAAATAGATAAAACTAACAATTTACACGGCCGCATGGCACGCGTTTTACATTTGACACAAATCACTGTTCTTTACGTAATACAAACAATTTCGGCTCCACGCCGTTCCAAACAAATTGGGCACAAAACAATTAACGACAATTCTCCACGAAACATTCGCTATATATATCAAAATTACAAAATTAGCTGGCCATGGCACGCGACAGGACCACACCCCAGTCATTTTTCAAGGGGCCTCGCTCGCAACTTGACATTCCCAATGTCAGTTGAGACTTTGACGTAAAGACAATGGTTATTTTTCTGGTCGGGCAAAGACAATCCGCGCACGGGATATCGATGAATCGATAATCTTGCCCGTGTTTGTGGAGATCACACGCAGATGGCGCTAGTCTCCTAACAAAGCACTTTTATTCAAAACATATAAGGTGAAAAAAGAATCAATAAATCAAAAAGTGGCCAAAATAGTAAAAAAAAAACATTTTTTTTCGAATTTTTGATTTTGGAACTCGATATTTTGGAAACGATATCAAAAATTTGAATAGAAATTGCTCCGGGAAATTTAGTCAGCTACAATTTGAGCCTAAAATAAAGACGATCGGGTTAAGGGTTTGCCCTATAGCCTTTTATAAAAGTCAAAAAGTCAGAACGACATTTTTTAGAATTCCGTAGATTCATTTCCATTGTACTCAAAAATCTGTGAATTTTTTATTTTTAACAACGTCAGTGATTTTGTAGTGCAAGGAAATAGGAGAGACCTTTGCCCAGTGGTGGGACGAAATAGCTTAATAAAAAAAAGTTTGATTTGACATGGTTATTAGTTTTCTATTCAATTAGCTAGCTGCTAGATTTTAATAAATAATTCACATTTTCAGCCGACAATGTACTGACAAATGGAAGATGGGCTAATGCTACTGTGACAAAATATAATACTAGGGAAATCCGCGAGGAATTCACGCTAACTAAAGATAAATTCGACGGTGTGAAACTGGTTTGTTTTGAAGAGCAATACGAAGACATAGGAAATGTGTTTATCATTTACAGAAGGGTACAAAAAGTTGTGGTTTTTAAAAGTAAGTATCTTGACTTAGTTACGGCGTAAGTAATCATTACAAAGGATTGTATTGTAACTTGGATGGGTGACCACAAGTGGCATAAAACATTCTCGAGCTTCTTCGTGCTTCCGAAGGCACGGAAAGCCGTTGGTCCCGGTTTTCATCATTGTATGGCAATCGTTAAGCTATGTCAGATGCCATTCGGCAGCTTGAAAAATCTGACACCAGTGTTGGTCACTTACATACACGAAAAACGAACAAAACAAACTGAGCATTAAGGACTGCGTTATTGGACTATTATATTGGATAATAGTAAGTAAAGAAATGGGAACCTATGAAAATGGAAGGCTTTTTTTTATGTGGAGGAAATCCCTTCGGATACCTTACCGGTTACGGGAGGCCGGTGCCTAAGGTTATTTTTTTTATTTTTTTTTATTTGTTTATTTTAAAGCTTAAATCTATCTTTACAGTTTACACCAATATGATAGAATAGCACTTTAAATACAGTAACTTATTATATACAATGATATTCTTATAAATTTGCTCAGAGAACAAGAGAATAAATCTAAGCAACGTGCGCGTCAGCGGTGCGTTCTTTAGCAGCTTGTGCGAGAAAAGCCCTCACTGACAGCGACGGGGGCCGGCGGCGGCGCTCTGCGTACCTATCTTACGTGGTGTTATCACAAAAACTTCCGCGGTGTCACCTCTCAGCCGCTATCGGCCGGGGCCGTGTGCTTCTACATGCTCCACGGCCGCTACCTCAGCGGCCTCAGCTCGCTGACGGCCTCATGGCACACTCTGCTTAATCAGAGGGGCCGGAGCAGCCATCGCTTGGCCTCTCGGTCCGACAAGGACAGGCACACTGACACGACACGCGCCTGCCTTCCAGTCCGGAGGACTGTCTGTCGGACGATAGAATCCAGTTTCCACCGTCCAACCTCATAATTTGGAGCCTGCGAAAGCAGGCTCTGCTCTAGGTCCACCGGCGACCGAGGCTTACCCCCCTTTGCAGCCGGCCGCAGAGGTTAGGGAGAGCGGCAACGTCGCACCGACACTCCTCTTCCCCCGCGACTCCTACCACGGCTGTGAGAGTAGGGAGTTCATCCCTTCCTTCACAGCCAGGCCATTCCCACCTGGCATGGCGTCCACCGGGTCCGGGGAGGCTTTAACCTCAACCCGGGCAATGGGTTCCACTTAGCTTCCCTGCGGATGCCCAGTCTGCAGGTACTGAGCCCCCCAAACATGACAGAACCTGAAGCCTACACCATCCTTAGTTAACAACAGGTTAGTGTAGATTTCGGCATTTGGTTGGCCAAATCAGATGGTTTTATAATACACAGCGAGCGTAGAAAAAGATGACTGAGTCGAAGACAGAAACGTCAGCGCAGTATGTGCATCCTTTCCTTTCATCGCGGAGCGCGGTTCAACACACTGACTGACGACTTTCCCGCGCGTTGACGCGTTTTCAGTGTGTTGGACTAGGCGTGTTTTCTATACAAATTAAGATATATCGCCTTTGTGTTTCACAGGATGTGGATTAGATTAGTTAGATTATCCAAAAATAATGGACCCCTATTTTTCGTAGGTATATCAAAGTAGTGAAAATTCACAAAGATACAGCGCGTCTAAGTTTCAGAGTGTGGGTGATTGACGTCACCGTCAAGTGAAAATCAAACTTGATCATGATTTCATGACGTTATGCGGAATTTAAATGCGCTGTGTTTTTGTAATTATTTGCTAATCAGATGAAGAAAAAATGTGTATTTTTCAAAAATTAAAAAATAATCTACATGAGCTAAAAATATTTTGTTAGTTCACAGCCGTATTTGTTAACCAATCCGTAGAAATAATGCATGCTCGTCGCTTAGGTACTTTGTGCTGATGTGCTTTTCCATAGGAATTCGGAGAGTTACCTTTGACAGTGGTTGATGTAGGAGTTATGCCAAGTGCCACTATAAAGCCTAATTTACGTTTTTTTATATGAATCAGCAACTGTACATCATAGGTAGTTAATAATCATAATAATTTGGTTGATGACTGGGTCAAAAATAAATTATTTGTTAATGATATGAGAATAAAACGTCACAAAATAGTGCCAATTCTGTATGTAAATAAAATAAATAATAATGTTCAGTGAAAACGGGGTTAAGTCTTAAATCATAGTTTTGAGATAATCGAGTTTAAAGTTTAAAAAAATTCCCACTCATTTTCTATGGAAGTTTTAAAATTTTGGTTTCTATTATTGATAGATAATACCCATTTCAATAAACTACTGAAACAAATATTACGTTATGTCTTCTTTTTTAATATAAAAATTGAAAAACATTGAGTTATGTCGTTTGACACAAAAAACAACATTTTATTTGTGCCAATTGATATAAGTCACATTATAACATTTTACACATTCTGCTTTGCTTTAGTGCTAAATGATATACATTTACTGTTTTCAGAGACAAATGAGATCTCTAATAATACAGCGAAAAGTAAAAAAAAAAACATGTTTAATGTTAATTTCGATGACAGCATTTGAAATATGCTGGTTTTATTTTGATAATCTTAAAATAAAAGTTATATCACTATACACAAATCTGAGTACCCGTGCTTTCTGTCCGTCCTTTTTAAGTGTTATGATTCTGTTTATATTAATTTACACTAACAATATTAAAAAATATAGTTTAGTTCAACTAGTTTTAAATGCGATTGTATTGAAAAAACACAAAAAAAGTTGTAGGAACTTGAAAAACCCGATACTTACATTACTTTACACGAATCCTAACTTTGGCATTTTAAGCCCTACGGCTATGAAAATAAGTCAGAAAAATTGCATCATTGATCATATCCATTTCCAACATGATTTTAGCTAATAAATAGCGCTATTAATATCAGTTTTTCTGCATAAAGGCCGTACCTGAATTTTCCGGGGTCCAGTGCTGCCCCCATTTAAAATAAATCATTTCAAAGAAAACGGAGACATCATTTAAAATTTTGCTACTACCTTTCCTAGATAACCCTTCAAACTATTTTGTGAACTACTGTTTACAGTTTGTAATGAGAACGTTAAGCTTTACTACGCACATTTGCCAAAAGTGGCCGTTTTTCGCAAAGGTGCTTAACGTTCTCATTATAAACTGTAAGTAGTTCATAAAATACTTTGAAGGAATACTTTGAATTTATATAAAGTACTATTAAACTCACTGTACCGTTATTCGAAGCCTATATAATGAGAGAGCATCCATATCCGGTTGGAGTACTAGTCATGACTTCCGGTTTAGGTCCACGCCCCTCCATTTCCGCTCCATTCGTTGCGTTGTGTCCTTCTGCCACGCGACACTAGCGCCACCTAGGTAGTTGGGTTTTGTAACCCAGTTTGTTCGTCATTGGCGTTTTTGATTCCGTTCGAGACGGTTATCTAATATGCAACGCATAATTCAAACCGCCTCACCGGTACTAGCAAAAAACTTCAGGAGGAAAAGTGGTAATATCGGCGGAAAAATACCCGCTGTAACTGTGAATAAAATTTTAAGGTTATTTGAGGTAACAAATTATAATATGTACACGTGTTTAAACCGTAAGTACTTTGAACCATTACTTTTTCTCCAGTTTATTCCGGTTATTGTTTTTTATATATTTTAACTGTGTTACAGTTTATAGGTAGTAAATAATTACTGCTACCTTAAGAGTCTAAATTTGTTTTTAGATTTGATTACGTCGGAAACATACATAAGTATGTTTTACTTTGTTTGGCAATCAGGTTTATTGCTAATTTTAAAATTTTATTTTTGTTCTTAACGGTTTTCGCAGCTCAGTGTTATTGATACAGGGATGGAAATCTCCTAAGCTTAAACCTTTTCAGTGTGTCATAATCTAGTGATAAAAGCTCGGAAATAGCTTTTTGTTAAAGGAAAATCGACTCAGAAAAGGAAAATCACGTGAGTAACCATATGCTTAAACTTATTTACAAGTGATGTAAACGCCACTACGGCGTGGCCTCTACGTGTAGAACGATACACTTGCAATATGGCCATGAGAAAACGATCTTATTCTTGATAAATATGAAGTTTCTCAGCTACCTTAATTTTTTTTAAATAATTTTAACGTGCTAGGTAGCTACGCTGCCAAGCACTCCTGATAAGCCCTGATACTAATCTTTTCAATATACTATTAGTTTTTAACAGTTTATCCAAAATACAGACAAGCCTACAGGTTTAACCAGTCTGTAGCATGATAATTCTTGTTGATAACATGAATTTGCAGGTACTACTAACGCTTTCTTACAGCAAGGAACCATCGATGTACCAAAGTTGCTTATAATTAAAATAAGCGTGTGCGGATAATGACAGTATTGTGTGCAAGTGTAACATTTGCTGGCGAAAAGCCGCTTTCCTGTGTTACTGATTTTTGGATAATAATGAATTGTGAAAAGGAGCAATCTCGATGAGACAAACGTAAAATCATACTGGAACCCCTGCTCCGCAGAGTTCATATCATGTTGATTTATGGCAAAACCTGGAGTCGCACTTCTGCCCTGCACAGCGACGTGACAACGTAAAATCATACTGGAACCCCTGCTCCGCAGAGTTCCTATCGTGTTGATTTACGACAAAAACTGGAATCGCACTTCTGCTCTGCACAGTGACATGACAAACGTAAAATCATACTGGAACCCCTGCTCCGCAGAGTTCCTATTGTATAGATTTACGACAAAACCTGGAATCGCACTTCTGCCTTGTACAGCGACATGACAAATGTAAAATCATACTGGAACCCCTGCTCCGCAGAGTTCCTATCGTGTTAATTTACGACAAAACCTGGAATCGCACTTCTGCTCTGCTCAGTGACGTGACAAACGTAAAATCATACTGGAACCCCTGCTCCGCAGAGTTCCTATCGTATAGATTTACGACAAAACCTGGAATCGCTCTTCTGCCTTGCACAGCGACATTACAAACGTAAAATCATACTGGAACCCCTGCTCCGCAGAGTTTCTATCGTAGTGATTTACAACTAAACCTGGAACCGCTCTTCTGCCCTGCACAGCGCCGTGACAAACGTAAAATCATACTGGACACCTGCCCCGCAGAGTTCTTATTGTGTAGTTTTACGACAAAACCTAGAATCGCCTTTTTTGCCCTGCACAGGGACGTGACAAACGTAATCATACTGAGACTCCTGCTCCGCAGAGTTTTTACCGTATTGATTTACGACAAAACCTGGAATCGCTCTTCTGCCCTGCACAGCGACGTAACAAATGTAATCATACTGGAACCCCTGCTCCGCAGAGTTCCTATCGCATTGATTTACGACAAAATCTGGAACAGCTCTCCTGCCCTGCTTGACAACGTGACAAATGGGAACTCCTGCTCCGAAGAGTTTCTTTTGGATTGATTTACGACAAAAACTGAAATCTTTTTTATGCTCCGCAGAGCGTACAACATTGTTTCGTAAACATAGGTAAATATGATGATGTACATGTAGCATTTAATAAAAGCATGGGTCGCATACCTACCTGTTACGCAGCACGATCCAGAATATTTTACTGTAAGGAAAGTAACCATGGAGGAACTTCTGCTCCGCAGAATTCCGGGCATATTGACCAACGACAAATAGTAGGTCGCGCTTATGTCCCGAGCGAGCCGGCTTGCAAAACCTGCTGCTTAAGGACCCAGGAACATTTAGTTTCGAAAAGGTTAACGAAGGTGAACTACTGCATCACATAATTCTCCGAGGAAATCGCATGTGAAAAGGGCAAGTCGCCTTTTCTGCAAACGGATCTGGAAATATCGACTTAAAATAGATCGTACCTCTGCTCCGCAGGACGATTTTAGTACTTAAATGTATGCCGAGCTAACGTACTGCTACCGCGCATAATGTGAATGTGATATCACAAATTACGGATCGCACCTCTGCTCCGCAGGACGATCCCGGTGCATTAATGTATAGCAAGCCCTAGTACCGCTAGTAGGCAAAAATAAATAAAAATCTTCTACTTTGGTCAACGATCAAAGTAAAAAGGGTAACACTATTGCTTTTCATGAAAGCCTATACATATTAATAAAAATATGTATGTACATAGATCTCGATTCTGCTTCGCACATCGATCCAAGCACACCAATGTCTGGTTAGGCGTTTTTCACTGTTACCCAGCATAAAAACCTAGAAACGAGGTTGACGGGTACGTCACGACAGTCGTTTTCTCAGCCCGAAAGACGACGAAACTATCGGAAGAATCTCGCGTTATTTTATGGATAAAGGCGCAGTTTTTGTTTACGTGTTAATCCATCTCGGAATCTACTCTTGATAATTTCGAGTCTAGCATCACTCAATGAAATGATTTATGCAGTTTAATTGTCTCCACAGTTTGGGGAGCGGGGGGGGGGGTCATACTAGTGAGACCTACCCACCCAGATACATCATCAATTCACGTGGATTTTAACAAATCCCTGAATATCAATTGAGCGATAGTTCTTTATTTTACAATCACAATTTCTGATTTTAATACTGTTTATAAAAATGCTTTTACCATGGTAATTACGAGTAGATGCTACGCATCTCAGCCATACATATTGAGACACGACAAAATGTATACACTTGTACAATGTACGTACTACACCGGTGTCCTTATCAGATATTACCGTGCTAAAGGGCTATGCGTACCTGGGAACCTTGCCCTCGCTTATAAGAACATTTAATGTCAGTGCATTGCAAAACTACACCGAATTACTGGTGTAGTTTTGCCATAAACGACCAGGAGTTTAATTTCCAACTCGATCGAAACAAATTCATGCAGGAATGGTGTAAATATCGTCACTATAACTGTCTTTTATTGACATAAAATTAAATGTCAAATGCCAAAACCGCATTTTTACTCATAAAAATTTGTGTGACAATAAACTTATTCAGAGTTAATATTTAATAAAATATCTGACATTGACACAAGTACCCCAGAGGAGCCGAGGAGTTCTATCATCACGCTGACGTAGGTCCACGCCTATCATCATCGTCTGTTAAACTGTAAGAAGGCATTAGGCGACCGAATGGACAGGTGCAGGACGTATTATACAAATGCTATTCAAGAGTTTGTGTGCCCAAAATGTTTGCATACACGTGCCTTGGTCACATTTATCATCAGCCTGCCTAAATATGGCAAGCAAACATTGACAATTATGGTACCCGTAGCTCCCACCTGGGTTCACTCGGTACCCGAAGTCAGTAACGCTTAAAGTAGTAGCCGGTAACGCTTGTAGCTACATTCGCTTACTTAATGTATGCTTTGGCATAGTTTTATTTACAACCAGAATAATTTAAAATGAATATCCCTACAGTGAAACATGTGGATACAAATAGTATGATAGTCAGAATACGAATATCAGTATCTCAGCAGAAGCATTTACGCTTCCTATCAGACGTACACCACGAAGCATTGCATAATAAGTATAAATGCGTGGAACTCGAACTCTCTCTTCCGTACTGTGAGCGCTCAACTAACTGAGCGTTTGTGATTTCAAATCACTCTGGCCAACTTTTTCATGACATATCAACCCTTTACGGGTTCACGCATTCAAGTATACACACTTCGTGAAAGTTGATTAAAGAAAGCTTGAATTAGCGTGACTTAGCATAAACGTCC
This sequence comes from Acrobasis repandana, assembly GCA_963576875.1. Taxonomy (NCBI): domain Eukaryota; kingdom Metazoa; phylum Arthropoda; class Insecta; order Lepidoptera; family Pyralidae; genus Acrobasis; species Acrobasis repandana. The sequence goes on from OY756227.1 coordinate 18,023,731, forward strand.
TTGATTGGATGTAACGTTTCATGTCGAATCGAACACAAGCGCAAAAGTCTTGCGAGTAAGACGTGATATACATGCGTAATACCGTACATGCATGTAATGTAACTGTGTACTTCGCCTCGTAGTTCTTGTAAAACTGCTTTTGTTCTTGTTTAACAAAACATAGTAAATATTTACACCTAATGTGCATTGTACTACCTACTCGTAAATGTTTAGTGTGGGCAACATAGAAAACTTTAGCGGATTTTTATTAGGCTCTTACGAACCATCTGCTACGCGCACAATAGTTTAACTATTATGCACCTGTTGTAAATGCTACCAGTTAGATTAATCGCAGTACCTAAGTACTTGCTGGAAAATATCCATGTAGATGACTTTATTTTAATGGAATACTGAAATTCCCGAATATACAGAAAAGTACCATTTGGTATGTCATACCATATGAGAGGCGTGATACCTCTAGCTACTTGTTTTTTTATCATCAATATCTGTAAGACTCTTTGTCTATCCACCAGATAAGACATAATTTTACTGTTTGCTTATCACAATATAATAGTATATTTTGTTAAACAATCACTACGTATGGCACATAAATATATCGATCTACATGTGCTACCTATGGGATAAACTTTTTATCGCAAGTGCTAACCTGCTCACTAAATAAGTAAAATCACATTGACGTAACTAGCACCACCAGGAGATAATAAACACGTCTCTCATTATATAGGCTTCGAATAACGGTACAGTGAGTTTAATAGCAACATTTTACCTGAAAATAAAATGTATATTAAACATACTTACCTTATTCGAAGCCTATAGTTTGTAGTTCTACCTGGTGTCACAAAAGACGATCCAATGACGAACAAACTGGGTTACAAAACCCAACTACCTAGGTGGCGCTAGTGTCGCGTGGCAGAAGGACACAACGCAACGAATGGAGCGGAAATGGAGGGGCGTGGACCTAAACCGGAAGTCATGACTAGTACTCCAACCGGATATGGATGCTCTCTCATTATATAGGCTTCGAATAAGGTAAGTATGTTTAATATACATTTTATTTTCAGGTAAAATGTTGCTATTTATTATTACTTTTCATTCTTTAATTTATTATGTGTGCAATAAAGATTTTTCTATCTTGAGCCTGCGAAGGCTTGTTTAATAAATAAACGTTTGATTCTTCGTCCTTCTACGAGATCACGTTCTCACTTTAAACTGTAAACAATAGTTTATAAAATACTTTAAAAGGTTATCTAGGGCTTGGTAGTAGCAAAATTTTAAATGATGTCTCCGTTTCCTTTGAAATTATTTATTTTAAATGGGGGCAGCACTGGACCCCGGAAAATTCAGGTACGGGCGCTATTTGACTTGAAAAATCTATGACGTCACGATTTTGTATTTAATACAAATCCCATAGAAAACGTTTGTTTTGATGTTTAGAAAAAAGTGCCTGATATGATTTATTGTCATCTAGCGGATTCTAATAAATACCTACTCTGTTTCAGAGCCGACATGCGACAGCTGCAAAGTAAGTAGGCTACTGCAAAACTAAACTTACGTTTTACCACAGAATATGAACTAGTTTTACACACAACATAAGTAATTAGGTACTCGTATTTCCGAACAAAATCTATTTTTAGGGTTCCGTACAAAAAATGAAAAAACGGAACCCTTATAGGATCACTCGTGCGTCTGCCTGTCCGTCCGTCTGTCACAGCCAATTTGCTCTGAATCTACTGAACCGAATCAGGTGAAATTTGGTAGAATATTGTATTCCTATAACCCAAACACATATGTGCAAAGTAAATAAATATTTTTTTAAAACAAGGGTCATTTTCGGGAGACAAACTAGGAAATTAAAAAAAAAAAAAAAATTAAAAGAATTTGCAAACCTTACTGTGTCATATATCAAATGAAAGGGACTTGTTATGAGGATCTCAAATATATTTTTGTTATTATTGGAAAATAACTAGGTTTTGATTTTATTCATAAAAGACGAAAATTGACCATCCCCCCCCCCCTGATCTCCGAAACTACTGAGCCTAAAATTTTGAAAAATTACAAAGTGTAGTTCATTGCTTGTAGATTACAGGAAAATCTATAAGAATTCAATAAATTGTACGGAACCCTCTCCACGCGAGTTTAACTCGCACTTGGCCGGTTTTTTTATCAATCACATAGCTTAGTAAGTAGTGGACTCAGGGCTTTGAAGCGTTACCGCTGAGGATGCAACCGGGTATACCTACCCTCAGATGATGATGCTGATAATCTTATTCTGTCTGTCGTTATTATACTTATCGGATACAGTACCTATAAGCTTCGATAATGAAGTCGGAATATATACACAATAGAAGCTTGTGTATTACACGCATGTCTATTGAAACTTCCTTCATTTTTCGTTTCAGGGACTCAAAGGAGAGCCGGTGAGTAGTTCTATTATTCTATAACACTTGCGTACTACTGTAAATTTGGGATACAGGGCCAATAATTTTTATTATAGAAAATCCTAAACAGGGCTTGGAATACCGTTAAAAATCTGGTAACGTTAATTCTGTCAAACGGCGTTAACGTTATCAGCAAAGCTAACGTTATGCTGGGCAACGGTATTTTTCCCACTATTTACTGTTAATCAGATAACGTTACCAATGATATTAACGGTAAAAGGTATTGTTAACACTGTATTTCTTTTCGATATTTGACAGAATAAATTGATGAGAGTTTGTCTAGTAGGCTACGAGAGCTATTTATATAATACTTTACAAGTATTGAAAAAAGTATCGTTACTTATATCGTTAATTGATAACGTTATAAACTGTATTATCGATACCCTTAATAACGTTACCACGAAAAAAACGTTATTTAACGTTAGTTTTAGTGTGAATTTGGTATCTTTAACTAACCTTGTTCCTAAATCCTAACATACAAATAAAACGCACATGATTTCCATATAACTTTTGCACTTTATGTGATCACCACGGGTTGCGTTTTGAAGACTAGTTGATAAATAAATTATACAACGTGGAAGGGACATACCCGTAATAAATCAAACCACGGCCCCACACCTAATTTTCAAAGATTCAAACATTTATTTCCTAACTATGAGTCATATATATGTCGCAGTTGAATGGTATAATCCGCTAATTCACGAAACCTCTTGCTGTTTGGCATTACAGCTCGGTTTTGTAAAACAGCGAATCCTAATACGCGAAATGGATTGAACGACTTGTATTCATCCATGCGGCTAGAGAAGTTGTTGAACAATTCTATCTAAAGAAATTATATACAATTTAGAATGCCTACGAAGTGGCAATGTGGCGAACGAGTGTTCTATCCATTTTACTAGGTTAGGTTAGGTTAGAACTGCGACCAACACACGCTAGAAAAGTTCTATCCATTTTACTAGTTTAGGGCAAACCTATAGCAATAAAAATCGTGGAATAGTTTTCTGGGAAATTAAATTCGATGTCAAAAAAAGTCTGTATTATTATACCTAGTATTTCTAATAGACACCCATTTATATTTCATTATGGTAACCCTACACCGAATCCTTATCATTCATGTGTCGCAGTTGGATTGTATAACGGTTTCGTCAAACAGCGGATTACCGCTACTGTTTCACAAAACCGCTAGCCATTTGGAAACGTGGTTAGCGGTTTTGAACGTAACACGTTGCGCAATATTAGACAATCCAGCTGAACGATATTCGGCTGTTTAACAAAACCGAGCTGTAATGCCAAACAACTAGAGATTTCGTGAATTAGCGGTTTATACCATCCAACTGCGACATATACAACAGATGTTAGATATAATGATGTTCTAATCATAGCAATTCAGAGTATTGCAAATACAATGGGTAGATGTCAATCAATATCATCATCAGGTCTTTTTTAGTCTCCTCTGCAGGAGCACGACCCTCTCTGTACTACCAGAGCCATACTTGGCCAGAATAGCAAGAGGACTGGCCTACACTCTCCACGTTGGCCAGACGAGTTTGAGCGGTCTCACTGATGTTCACAAGCTTTATTTAGCTTGTGTTTCCTAAGTCGCCTTCTACGTTATTCACGGGAAAACTTGGAGTGGTCCTATTCTACTCTGCCACACGGCATATCAATCAATCATCAATCAATTATATAAATAACTAAATACAAATAACATAATATTTTTAAACTATTATATACCTAGGCTGTTTGATAAGTACCCGTTTATGGAAAAAAAAAATTTTTTTTTTTTATATATGCATTTATTTTTCTACGTAGTCACCTTTTAACTCTATACATTTGTTCCACCTATACTCAAGCTTCAATAAACCATCCAAAAAGTATGATTTTGGAAAGTCATTAAAATAGGCCTCTATGGCGGCAATGACTTCGTCATTTGATCCAAATCGCTTGCCATCGAGCCATTTTTTTAGGTTGGGAAACAAAAATAAATCGCATGGGGCCAAATCTGAAGAATACGGGGGGCGAGACAATAGTTCGTAGCGTAACTGTGCTAATTGAGCCGTCACAACTCTGGACGAATGAGCAGGGCGTTGTCGTGATGAAACAGTACTTTTTTCTTTTTTAAATGGGGTCTTTTGTCCTTCAACACGGCGTCAAATTCATCCAATAAATTGGCATAGTACTGCCCTGTTATTGTTTTTCCCTTTTCTAAATAGTCAATATGTATAATATCCTGCGAATCCCAAAAAACGGTCGCCATGACCTTACCAGCCGATGGGACGGTTTTTGCTTTCTTTGGAGCAGGTTCACCCGGTAATATCCACTGCTTCGACTGCTCTTTCATTTCCGGGGTGTAGTGGTGGACCCACGTTTCGTCCACGGTCACGAAACGACGCAGAAACTCCTTCGGGTTACGTTTGAACACGGCCAAACACTGCTCCGAAGTAGTCAGTAGGTTCCGTTTTTGCTCCTCCGTGAGTAAACGCGGCACCCAACTCGCCGATTCTTTCTTCATTTTTTCTTCTAATATGTGTTGTACCCTCTCGATTGAAACATTTACAGCATCAACGATTTCTCGAAGTTTAATTCGGCGGTCGGCTAAACCGATATTTTCAATTTTCTTAACCATATCGTCTGTAGTCACCTGAACTGGCCGGCCTGGGCGATCCTCATCAAAGACGGTTGTTCTCCCCCGCTTAAACTCGTTATACCAATATCTGACGGTTGTCATAGAAGGAGCACATTCATGGTAAACCGCTTGCATTCTTACTTTTATTTCATCACATGTTTTTCCATCCAAAAATAAGAATCTAATTACAGACCGATACTGTTCTTTCTCCATTTTAACAATTTTAAGTTCACGCCTTCACTGAATCGTTGTCAAATAAGAAAAAAAACAAAAGAATGCCATTTTTTTTTTATTTTCCCGCCTCTGAAAAATGGCTTCAAAAGGTGGTATACTTATTTGCGGCCAGTGATATTAATATATTTAGAAAACGGGTACTTATCAAACAGCCCTCGTATATATATATATTTCTTATCCTTTCTAACTTTCATGCACTTGTCATTATAAACAATCAATACTGTAACCATTTCTACTCGAAAGAAGAGTTCTTCGCTTATTTTGTACAAAAAACCTACATAATATAATGGGATTTGCATGGGATTTGCTGGCCTACCCGAGGCCAGCAAATCCCATGGAAAAAAATAAAAAAATGCTTAATCGTATGCTTATCAATTGTACCTACTGGTGTAATCAAATTGTACTTGAACTATTAATAAACAAGTATCTATATTTTAAAATACTTATACTGAGTCATTCATCACCATTTTCTTTACTTTTGGTCAAAGGTTTTCTGAAATAAATAATTTCAGTTAAACGTAGTAGGTCTGGTCCGCTTTTGACCTTATAATATTATAGAATTGCTCTAATAGTTGGTGCAATTAACAAGTTTGATCTTATCTCATCAGTACCCAAAACTGATTGCAGGGCCCCCAGGGACCGCCAGGAGTACAGGGCGCCCGCGGACCAGCGGTAGGTGACGTCTATTATTAAATTTATCTCATCCTGAGATAAATTTAATCACACAAGTCTGTCACGATAGGATAGGACTATCACACAGTGCTGCTGTAGACTGGACACCGAGTGTCGTACGCAACTGCAGAATAGTCAGCATCGTAACACTATTCTGTGAGGATTCACTTGTCCCTGGACTTCGAAGATTAAGATATTTTCTCACGAGCGAACGAGATATTAACTTTCTAAATTAAACATTTCAGTAAGTATAAAAATATGAAAAATAAAAAAGGTAAAGGAAATGTTCAACATATTTTTCAGGGTAAAGATGGACTTAATGGAGTCATTGGTTACCCCGGAGTCCCCGGTGAAAGCGGGAGTTCAATCATGGTAAGTTTTAATTTACATATGTTTTATGTCTACTTACTTATAATTATGTATACTAACTACTCGTATTAACCGCAGCGTTGGTCAAGCGTTATTTAAATTTCCCCAAATTATTTCTCCCTCCAAGCTTTACGGCTCTGAATTGCTTTAACCGTTGACATAAAGAAATTTTCACCAAATTCTCTTTAAACTAAAGTTCACACTCACCTCCTGCACTCATATCTGACAAATAAATAATTTATGATAATAAAATAATGATGATGATAATATTATTATTTATTACCTTTTTTAGGGTTCCGTACCCGTAGGGTGCAAACGGGACTGCCGCGGTAAAGCTATTGCATAGCATTTTTTATCAACTTATTAAGTGTTTCGGTTATAACTAGTGTTACGGGTGCGGCGCGAGCTGCAAGCAGCTCGCGGTTTTTCGTGCAGCTGTTAAAGTGGTCTATATTGGAATATAGACCACTTTAACAGCTGCACGAAAAACCGCGAAACAGGACCTGGAGGTCCAGTTGAAAGATAGGCAGGGCTTGGAATACCGTTAAAAATCTGGTAACGTTAATTCTGTGAAACGGCGTTAACGTTATCAGCAAAGATAACGTTATGCTGGGTAACGGTATTTTTACCGTTAATCAGATAACGTTACCAATGATATTAACGGTAAAAGGTATTGTTAACACTGTATTTCTTTTCGATATTTGACAGCATAAACTGATGACAGTTTGTCTACCAGAGCTATTTATATAATATTTTACAAGTATTGAAAAAAGTATCGTTACTTATATCGTTAATTGATAACGTTAAACGTTACCACGGAAATGATAGGTGAGGATTTGCAGTCTGTATGAAAAAAAATAAAAATGTATACGGGCGGCCATCTTGGATCCAAAATCAGATTTCAGTTTCGAGTTCCGCGGGCTGATTTACCTCAGTATACAGAATTTCAGACCCCTACGAAGTCTCGGTGAGATGTTTTAAACGAAATATTTTATTTTTTTCTAAAATCCAGACGCCATCTTGGATTAAAATTAAAAATTTTGATTTTCATCCAAATCGGAAGCAGTCGACTTTTGGCGGCTATTCCGGGGAGGAGGAGGGAGAGTAGGCACTGGGGGGTGGAGGGAGGGGCTCGGCCTTTGGCCTCGCCACACAGCTCGCCCTTCGGGCTCGCGTTACTCGGCCTGCGGCCTCGTGAAAATTACTTGGGGGGGGGGGGGGTCACTGGGGGGTGTGAGGGAGGGGCTCGGCTTTCAGCCTCGCCACGCAGCTCAGCCTGCGGCCTCGCGGGGGGTGCTCTGTATTCGGCCTATGGCCTCAGGCTGCGCCAAGTTACTTAGCGGAGCCGTTTGTATGAAATTTTTATGGGGGGGGGGGGGGGGGGAATTCTTTTACGTAAATTAAAAAAAAATACCGGCTCTGGTAATTGCTTAGGTACCCCTTCTATTTTGTCTATGGGGCCAAATCTCCAAGTCTTACCGTTTTGCCAGGCCGTACCCCTTCCACATCAGGTTTCTGCCAATCCTCAAATGTCAGATTTGTCTCTATACATTCCACTAAATGCTATATAGCTTGTAAGCCTATATGGTAGGTGAAGTGGTGGGTGTTAGGTACGTTTTATTTTCATTACGGAATTTCTTGATTCGGTTGCCGCGCTCAAAGCCCGCGATAAAAGCTATGCAATAGCTTAAAAAAATCACTCAGAAGGAAAAAACAAATACCTATTTACTCGTATTATTTATTTCCATCTTAAATTTGTTAATTTTTATAAATATATTTTTTTATTATTTTACAACTTCTAATAGGTCTCAATTCAATGATAATAATTAGATACAACTACTGCTTATCTTGTCGACGTAACATTTATAACTTTCTAAAAATACAACATAAGGTTTATTTATGACAATATTTCCTTATAAACAAAACTCTTAACCATTTATGAGGATGGAGCTAAAATAACCAGACCGCGAGGTGAGCTCACATGAGAACACGCAACGTAAAACTGCCCATATGAAAAACAGTCCTGCCGCAAGTCGTTTCCTGCAAATTTCAGTGTTTAGCCTTGTGACTTATTTATTGTCATGGCAAAGGAAACTGAAGTCGCTTAATTTAAAAGTTGATTCCCAGATCATTGGGAATAAACGGAATACGCGGCACAAATACTGTTTCTCCCTGTACTAGGCCGAACCCGTTAAAATTGTGGCTTCTACATTTCGAAGTAACATGACAGGTTTACCGACACGCAAGGAGAGCTTATGGTATTCAAAATTCGACAGGATAGTGCACTGCTTCGTCTATATTTACTATCGTATCTACAAGTATACCGCAGGTTCTAGAATCTAGAAGTTTCAATGACTTATTAAATTACGTAAATATGTGAAATAAGATTTAAAAAAAAAAGTAAAGTATTTTTAAAATTTTACTTCAGAAGGGATTGAATATTAAAATTGAGTAAAAATGTTATCATGAAAAAACAATTTAAAAAATTGGTAGATGATCCAATGCATGGTAAGGAATAAAAGTATACTGTATCACTTTTTTTTAAACTTAGGTACTACTTGTTGTACCTAACTTACATACAAACTTTCATCTTCTATTTAACCACCTCAAAAATAAATTTTCTTTATAAAATGACACAGTAAACTTTTATCTTAGACTATAAGCATAATACAATACAATACAATAACTCTTTATTGCACCATGAAGAAAGGACATACAACAATACAGAGAAAAAAACAAAAATGATACAAAGGCGGACTTATCTCTTCCAGTCAACCTTTGGGTAGACAGAGAAGTGAATTATGAGAGAGGCAATGCAGTATGTCGGATTTACTGATAGTAGATATAAAATAGAACATACTGAAAAAATATATAAGTACATTAAATACAAATTAATAAACAAATATACTACATATATAATACCTACAGATATAATAAAATACATATACTATACATACATATATACGAGTATATATATAAAGTAATGAAAACATAATTAAATAAAATAAAATAATGAGCATAATGCGAACGAATCCAGTACAAACTGAATCATAATTTGGACAAATAGTGAGCATTTACTTGGTTTTTAAAACTGCACAAAGTTTTGGCATAATATCAATTTCTACATTTTTAACTTAAAAAATGACTAATTTTCATACAAACTTTTACCCCCTATTTTACCCTCTTAGAAAATGAGCTTGTTTAAAATAGTGATACAGTAAACTTTGTTTAACCATTAGCTCATAAGTAATTTTTTACATTTCTAACTTTAAAATTGACTACTTTTTATACAAACTTTCACCCCCTATTTTACCCCCTTAGAAAACTATTTTGTTGAAAATAGTGAGACAGTTAACGTTTTTTTTGAACTGTGAGCTCACATGTCAATTTTCACATTTCTAACTTCAAAAATGACCTAGTTTCATACAAACTTTCAACCCCTTATTTCAATCCCTTAGGGGATGAATTTCCAAAAATCCCTTAGTACACACCTACGGCATTCAAGGAATGTTTGTGCAAAATTTGTATAATATCAATTTCTACATTTCTAACTTCAAAAATGACTAATTTTCATACAAACTTTAACCCCCTGTTTTACCCTCTTAGAAAATGAGCTTGTTTAAAATAGTGATACAATAAACTTTTATTTAATCATTAGCTCATAAGTTATTTTCTACATTTCTAACTTTAAAATTGACTACTTTCATACAAACTTTCACCCCCTATTTTACTCCCTTAGAAAACGATTCTGTTGAAAATAGTGATACAGCAAACTTTTTTTTGAACCATAAGCCTACTTTTAAATTTTTACATTTGTAACTTCAAAAATGACCTGGTTTCATACAAACTTTAAACCTTCATTTCAACCTCTTAGGGGATGAATTTCCAAAAATACCTTCTTAGTGCACACCTACGGCATTCAAGGAACGTTTGTGCAAAATTTCATGCTTCTAGACTGCGGTTTCAGATGTGCGTTGATCGATCAGTCACTATCTATGTCAGCCAGTTAGTTTGTTCTTTTATATAGATTTATAGCATCGGTGTAGATAAAAGTATTTATAGCACCGTTTAATTTAAACGCTATAAATATTCTCTTTCAGGGCCCACGAGGGTACCCCGGCGTCCCCGGCGTCCCCGGCTTCCCCGGCGCCCGCGGCGTCCCCGGCGTCCGCGGCCTACCGGGCGTGTGTCCTGTCACCTGCCCCGTCTTCTATAAATCTGGTCAGTCATTAACACGTTCTTCCAAATATAATATTATAATACCAAACACATTGATGAAAACCTACTTAGAAACACCGTTGTTTGCAGAGTCTCCGATATATGCAGAGGGCATGGAGCCGCCGCTTGGCAGCGAACAGAGGCCCGCCCCCGCCGTGTGCAGGTTCAAGCTGGCGACCGCGGACCAAGGTGATATAATATTCTGTTGACACTCGTACAATGCAAGTATCGAAAGAACCTGTCAATGGGTAAATATTCAATTCACTAAGTCAAATAGTTTTTAATTTATAAACAGACTACCTACCGCTCGCGGCTTCGCCCGCGTGAATGTCGGTTATCGTGACCAAAATATATTTCCATCCTCATGATTCAAAGTATCTCCATGCCAAATTTTAGTCCAGGCGTTTCAGCTTGAAAAGGTAACAGATATACAGACAGAGTTACTTTCGAATTTACCTTGTATAATATTCAACTCAATCCATACTGGATTCAGTTTTCCGCGTAGTTAAAAGTCGTTCAAATTTAAGGAGCTGTAGTAACAAATTTAATGGAAATTGGAACAGATTTTAAATACTTTCCATACAAACTTTCAACCCATATTTTTCACTCTTAGGGGTTGAATTCTAATAAACCATGAAACACGTATTCAATGAAATATTTTTAAGAGCATGAATCTCAATTTTTATCAAAATCGATGCAGGTTTTAAATATTTTCCATACAAACTTTAACCCCCTATTTCACCCCTTAGAGCAGTTTCACACTACGTCCGATCCGAATCCGTGAAGTAGTGCGTAACCGCTCTTTTGTGATGTGTGAGAACGGTTTCGCACTACTTTCACGGATTCGGATCGGATTATTTCAAAATTCCTTCTTAGTGTGCGTCCTCTTGTTGAATTTAAACAACTGTCCGAATTTCACGTTTCTATCATTAGCGGTTACGGCTGTGCGTGCGTCTTATGTCAGTCAGTGGGAACTTCTCCTATTATATAAATAGAGATAGATAAAGGCTAATTTGCGTTTATACATACTACGAGTATGTATAAACGCAAATTAGCCTTACTACTCGTAGGTTATCAAATAAAAAGTTTTGATCTGTCATTAATTCACATAAGAAAACTAGAACTTTGTAAGTCGAAACTGGTAAAAAATCTGATCTGAATCTGAGGTTGTAATTGTAAGGTTTTCAATCTTCAAAGAGCTCAACAAATGCTACTTCTTTCGCCATTAAGCTGAACAGTGAACATCATGAATTGTAAAAGGAGGAAAACTAACATTTTAACTGGACTGTATATGTATGTATGCATTCCATAAGAGGATGGTGGTGAGGGGCTCATGAGATGATGATGATATTTGTTCTTCTTGTTGATCCATTATTTTCACAGGTCCAGCTCCTGACCCGTACTGGGTGATGGAAGAGGAAAAGTTCAAAGTAAAATGTGAAAGAGCGACGAACAGAACATGTCTAGTGCTAAACCACGACGACGAGAAGTGGGTGCAAGAAAACAAAATATTGATATCAAATGCACAGAAAGGAACGTGGCTCAGCAGACATGGATTTGATATTGATCATTTCAATACGGTAAGTATTAGGAGTGTTATTTGTGTACATATGCACTTTAGTACATAGCAGTTTTCCAGTTGTTGCGTGCGTGGTCGAAGGGTATTTTAATAAGTGATAATCCCAATGGAACTTTACATGTTTTCGGGATTAAAAGTACAATACAATAAAATACAATATACATAAGAAATATTGGCTTGACATCGTCAAGGATGTAATGCGTGCTAATGGTCGTACAACCAAGGATGCTCAAGACCGTGCGAAGTGGAGAAGGAAAAGCCAAAAAGCGAACCCCGGGCACAGGCCGGAATCTCCTAAGGTACGCGCAATATGCGTCACCCAGGCGTCACCGTTCCCCGTCCCCGCACCTCTCCCCCGTTTTCACCTCGATGACTCACGTTGGCCGTCAAGAACCGGGGGAGAGGTGCGGGTGCGGGGAACGGGGACGCATATTGCGCGTACCTTAGGAGATTCCGTTCTGCTTACTCTTACTGTATTCTGTGCCCCGGGTTTCGCAGCGTTGCAGTTGAGGATGCAACTGGGAATACGCTGAGATGAGAGAGAGAGAGAGACCCTTTCTTGCACAACAGAAAAATATAGGATATTTATCTTAAAAATTAGAAAATGCGCAAAAGGCGGCCGCCAGGCAACCTCGTATCGTAAAGTATCTAATATATTGATCCTAATATGATGGTGAGGATATTGATCCTGAAAAATTAGAAGTTATTGTGAAATAACTAAGTTCCCTTCGATCACGGGACACCACCGCCCACGCCGCGGAGACCAGCTACTGTTTTTAAACACAAGTGGGCAACAAAGACAATTCGATCTAAGAGTGTCTTTGTCAGATAGAAGCGAGACGTTCAAAGATAGGGATGATGACTGGGTCAGAAAAGTATTATTCTAATGAGTCCGTTAGTTAGATTATCCAAAAATAATGTACCCGTAGTTTTCAGTATATCAAAAAATTTAAAATTCACAAAGTATCTTAGTTCCAGAGTCGGGGCTTGTGACGTCAACGCTGTGTAAAAATTGTACGAATCCATGACGTCATGCGATATTTAAATGCGCTGTATCTTCGTCATTTATTGTTTCTCAGAGAAAAGAAAAAAAATGTGTAGTTTTTAGGGTTCCGTACCCAAAGGGTGCAAACGGGACCCTATTACTGTGACTCCGCTGTCAGTTCGTCTGTCCGTCTGTCTGTCCGTCTGTTTGTCTGTCTGTCCGTCAGTCACAGGGCTCTATCTCTTGAACCGTAATAGCTAGACACTTGAAATTTTTACCGATTATGTATTACTGTAGCGGCTATAACAAAAAATACTAAAAATAAAAAATAGTTAAATATTAAAGGGGGTCGTCATAAAAGAAACGTGTTTTTTTCAGCGTTTTTAACTTGATCTTTATAATGGCATTAACTAGATACTTGAAATTTTCACCAACTATGTATAATATTATATTACTATGACCACAATAACAAAAAATACTAATAATAAAATAAAGTTAAAAATTAAAGGGGGTCGTCATACAAGAAACGTGTTTCTTCAGCGTTTTAAAACATTGTACGGTGGTACGGAACCCTTCACGTACGAGTCCGACTCGCACTTGCCCGTTTATTTTTTAAACCGATGGGCCGAAAACAAAATTTTAGCCATCATGCCTATTAAAATTTATGTAAGTAATATATTTCAGATCTCTTACGGTCAGCTACATTTCCTTAGAGAACAGTCGCAAAGCGTGCAGCAGATGGTACGAGTTTATCTGTTCAACGCCGTGTTAGAGGACATCAAGCTGGCCATGTTAAATAATTACGACGTCATCGTGGAGCAAGCCCCAACGCGGGCGACCCCCATGGTCTACACCGTCAGAGACGGCGGTGCTGCGGTAAGTTAGCTACTCCTTCTAAACGCGTTTACAGGTATGAAACTTCATAAAAGCGGAGTATTATTTATGCCTACACTACTACAAACGAAACTATACATCCTTGCACACGTCAATGCGTGTGTGTTCGCCCGCTCTCGCCCCTCGACAAGGCGAAAACGGGGGAGAGGTGCGGGGACGCATATTAGGAGATTTCATTATGTACGAAATAATCTTATTAATTTCTGTGACGCGTTCCCGGTTGCATCTGTACTTGTGCTGCTTCAAGCCCAGGGTCCGCTTTTCATCTTTTTTTTTCAATAATGATGTTGAACCACATTAATGTGTTAGTAACATTGACACGCAAATAATTATTGAAAAGAAAAGGTAGTACTACCTACTATTGAGTACAATTATTACTTCTATGCTTTCCTTAAGTCTCATAATTTCACCTATGCTAGTCAGGAGCAAATAAGATAGTGCCAGCTACTTCTCCTCCCGCGGAAATCGTAAAGGTCGGTCAAGGACTGAGCGTTGACCTAGGAACCCTTACAATACAACCTATCAATAGTAAACCTAGCAAGTATTACCTATAAGCATTACTAATACATGATGATGCCGTGTGGTTCCCGGCAGAGAAGAATAGGACCACTCCAAGTCTTTCCGTGGATGTCGTAGAAGGCGATTTAGGAAACACAAGCTAAACAAAGCTTATAAACTTCAGTGAGACATCTCAAACTCATCTGGCCAGCGTGGAGAGAGTAGGCCAAATTTTCTGACTGCTCTGGCCAAGTGTGGCTCTGGTAGGTAGTACAGAGAGGGTCGTGCTTCTGCAGTGGAGACTTAAAGGACCTGTTGATGATTACTGATACAAGTTTTTCATCTTATGCCTACAATCTTGCTTAGCAGTGCCTTAAATTGTTTGTAAATGTAAGTTTGTTCAGTATTATGGACTGAACTCACTCTTAAAATAGTTTCCGAGACTTCACTGGCTGAACAATTATATACTGCTGGAAATTATATACAAAGAGATTGAGGATACATCTTTAACAGCGATATTATTAGGAGGATTGACAGTCAGACAGACCTTCGGCGACAGCCTGGCATGATGACCACTAGGCCACAGAGGTCTCAAGGTCGTCATTTGGCAGTTTAAAGTTTCCTCAAAGACTTAGCCGATGCATGTAAACCCACTATTATATAAGAGTGTGTGCATATCACTGCGATGCCGCGCACTTTCATTTTGTAAGTATTTGATGATTTGTACTGAACCTTACACACGATGCCGTGGCGGCTTAAAAGATACTGAAAAAATCAAATACCCTTTAAACTTTGAACTTCTACTGTTGTAGTGCTTAATGTGCGCGTAAAACTTTCCGTAGAGAGTGAGTACCGTACCTGCACGCAAGGCTTGGAACCGGTACCAAAATACCGGTTCGGTACCGGTATTTGGAGATTCTTTTCATTTCGGTACCTGGGTACAGGTTCCAGATGAGTACCGGTACTCCGCCTTTACCGGCACCGTGTACCAGTACCTATTTACACGTAGCACTCGATACGACACGAGTCGACGTCGTCCGAGTTTGGTTTACGTTATGTATGACTAATGAAGTTATTTTCCTTATCCTTTACACTGAATCTGCTTTCTCACTCTGACGCAAATATTTGATTAGTACCAATATGGGTACCGATATAATACCGGTACTTTAGGTTAGTACCGGCACCATATTTGGTACCGGTATCTCACCAAGGTCAATGATACCGGTTCCCATAAATACCGGTATTTCAAGCCTTGCCTGTGCATATTTCCAGGTGGAACTGAGCGGCGAGACATGGAGCTACGTGGACTTGGAGCTCGTGGACCGCGCGCAGCGGCTGCCGATCATGGACGTGTTCGTGCAGAGTGCGCTCGCGCCGGCGTCCTCCTACGACGTGTACGTCAGCGTGCAGCTGCGGGAACTGTGCTTCGGCTGACCTTTCTTGGAACCTTATTAGCCATTTATGTTAGCCAGTGCGTCTTCAAACTCTTTACAGTCTCTATCGGTCCAGAAACCCCAAATGCGCCCCAAAGTGTTGAAGGATTTAGTAATACCTTAGGTATTTACATAGTTTAGTCAGTAGAGGTTTTACACTAATAATTTTAGCATTAATTAAATTTGAAAGTCTCCTAGTAATATGTTGTCGATAATTTGCTTTTTTATTTTCTATAAATATAATTTAAAATTTCAGTTAGGTTTCAACTGTGGTTATCAATATAATACGAGTATATTTGGCGTTTCATATGGATGAACTTCATTTGTACATTTTAAAACAATTTTGTATATTTTTTGTTTTTATAAATAAGTTTTTTCAAAATGATTAATAAAATATAATGTTTTACCTGAAATTAAAACAGTTATTATATTCTTTACCTTCTTCGAAACCTATAGAGTGAGATAGCATCACTTCCGCCCAACGAACCCCCAAGCCCCTCTACACTTTACCCCCCGGCATAGTACTCGTAAAGAGAGTGGGGAAGATTTGCTTGCCGCCTGTGTAGGTTATTGTCTCTTCACATCGCATCTCACTGATTGAAAGTTCTGTGAAATAAAACCAACAGGCAGGATAATTTTCAAGTAAAACATTATATTATAATCTGTGAACCGTTATTTGAAACCTATAGACATAGGCCGGAATCTCCAAAGGTACGCGCAATATGCGTCCCCATTCCCCGTCCCCGCACCTCTCCCCCGTTTTCGCCTCGATGACTCACGTTGGCCGTCAAGAACCGGGGGAGAGGTGAGGGTGCGGGGAACGGGGACGCATATTGCGCGTACCTTAGGAGATTCCTTTCTGTTTACTCTTACTGTATTCTGTGCTATAGAGTGAGATGTGTTTTTTATCCCCTGGTGGCAAGCAATATAATCTTGACAAAAGATATATGTGTAAAAAGGCAGAACAGTTAAATCAATATGACCTAGATTTATTTAAAATTGACTGTTCAGATAAAAAATAATGATCACGCCTAAGCATTATTATTAATCATTTGTTATTCAGGAAATGGTTCAAAAACAAATGTTGTTTCACTAGAACTAAAAATGTAATTCATTGTCATGATTCAAAGAAATTCTTTCAATTAATGTAAATAGGTATTTGTAATGTGTGTGCTGTATGATGCACACAAATGCTATAAGCAAGTTGAACTTGGAGACTCGATCTCTGTTAAACTAAATATTGGCTAAAAAACCATTTGACTAGCTCAATTTTGGGAATCAAAAATTCAATTAAAAAAATAAAACAAAATTTCTTTATTAGAATTAGATAATAGCTCTCCTTTTTGTGTGATTAGGATAAAGGATGAGTTGGGATGAAGTGGGTATAAGTCAGATAATGGTGAAGGAGATATGTCATGAATTTGAAAATGAAATTGGGAATTAAATGAAGTTTCAAAAAGTGGACAGCATAAGATGATGGAGAAATGAGGCGGATAATAACATGCCGTACTCCGCCGTTGCCGGTCCTAACCCCGGATAAGTAAGGAGGAAGGTTTGGCTAGAAGTGACCTACCCAGTTGTAAAATATATATGCCGAGTATCGGGCAGTAACCCGATTCAAGTGGAAATGCAAGCAACAACTAAATCCCCTTAGAAAGCGTGGACTCGACTCTGCCGTGTGGTTTTCGGCAGAGTAGAATATAACCACTGCAAGTCTTCCCGTGGATGTCGTAGAAGGCGACTAAGGAAATACAAGCTAAACAAAGCTTATAAAGATCAGTGAGACCTCTCCAACCCGTCTGGCCAGCGTGGAGAGTTTAGGCCAAATCCTCTGGCTGCTCTTATATATGGCTCAGTAGTACAGAGAGGGTCACCACCCTCTCCTGCAGTGGAGACTAAAAAAAGACCTGATGATGATAAAACTTATGTAAAATTTAACTTTTGAATTTTCTTATTCAAAGTTAGTTTTTAAATTACAAGAAAAGAGTTCTTGTTATTTAAAAATAGAAAACACAAGTAAATTGAAAATTCTAAAAGGAATTTTTACTTGAGCACATATTTGCTGGGCCAGAATTGAATTCAGGGATAATAGAAGCCACTCTACCAAATAGTACTTTTTAAATATGCAGAGGGTGTTCAAAAAAATCAATTTGCAGGTGCCTCTCTAGGGTGCGTCGAATTGGCTGCAAGCAGGCCCAATCATGCTAAGTATCTCACTTTCTCAAGTTACTTACTTTTTACTTTTTAGTCTGTATTTACTAACTGAAGCGTCCGAAAACAGCGGTCAACATTCACAAAACTTCATGACATGCTTGCGAATAAAAAACAAAAAATTAAATAAAAGAATGAAATAACATGTACAAAACGGCGTCATCTATTCTCATCTTGCCTCGACTTTAATAAATAAATATCTCATCATCATCAGGTCTTTTTAAGTCTCCACTGCGGGAGCACGACTCTCTCTGTTCTGCCAGAGCCATACATGGCCAGAGCATTCAAAGGATTTTGCCTACACTCTCCACGCTGGTCAGATGTGTTGAAGAGGTCTCACTGATGTCTAAGCTTTGTTTAGCTTATATTTCCTAAGTCGCCTTCTACGACATCCATGAGAAGACTTAGACTTAAATATTTATTTATTGTTTTAATTTTTAATAAATAAATAGTCGACGGAAGAGAGGCCTATATGCTCAGCAGTGGGCAGAAGAAGGGCTGGGATGATGATAATGATGAAATATTTATTTATTGTTGAGCCATACCTACGATATTATTTGTTCGTTTGGACCTTCTTTCTACTCAACTTGACTAGCTGATTGCGCGTTTTTATAGGAATATTTTTTTATATCAACGTAAGGAGATAAGTAGGTTTTTAGAGATACGAGCAACAGTACTTCTTTAATCAGTAGTGTTATAATATATGACTGCAGGTATGCGGCTTTTTTCATTAAAAAAGTCAAAGTCAATATAACTTATTCATCTTAGGATGTTTGTATCACTTAAAATTTTTCTTTTTTTTCTTTTAATTTCAGAAAAATTATTGCCGTCATGCGTCAGTTGAAGAAAGTATGGGTCTATCGTAAAACATTTGGTATATCATCAACATGAACTGAGAAGTGTAAAAAAACAATACTTTTAAAAATACATACTTACATAGCTGCTACTGCTAAAATCATTTCCCTTATTTTGACTTTGCCTTAGTCGGGTTAGACAGACGTTTTAATTTCACCCATGAAAAAGGGATTCGCAAGTCTGTCTAACATAGGCATATTTACATCAGACAGATCTGTGTCGCAGCAGTTACAAAATAAAGAAAGAACAGAAGCAAAACTACTTGAAACGACAAAAGAAAACCACTGAAGTTTTAATTTCATTCGTGAAAAAGAGATTTGCAAGTATGACTAACAAAGGCAGATCTATGTCGCAGCACTGCCACAGGCCGGAATCTCCTAAGGTACGCGCAATATGCGTCCCCGTTCCCCGTCCCCGCACCTCTCCTCCGTTTTCGCCTCGATGACTCAATCCAAGATCCCAGAGCGAGCAGACACGTTATTTTCACACGGACGAAACCTCAGGTCCTCAGTAGAGTCTCGTGTGCTTTGTAATACCTGCGTGGTTGTGAAGCTTGCCTTGTGACACCTGGGCAGGTACCAGGTGAGAAAGGTAACTAAAAAAAAGGGTAACTTAACTTAAATTTGTATGGCTGATTTTTATATATATGTGGGATAAATGTATAATTTATCATATAGTTATTTTTTTTGTTTTTATTTTTCTACCTTTTTAGTAGCATGGTTGTGGCAACACTTTTAAGATGTCATTGTCAAGCGAAGAGTGTGAAGTTGGTTGTTGTTGGTTGTCATGTAAAGATTGTTTTGTACCGGAAGATTAATAAAAGTTATTTTGATGAAAATACGGTGTATTTACCTGGATCTCAAGTTATCCCTACATCTTTTTGGGGGCTCGTCCGGGATAGCCATAAATTTCAAGGTAATCTGAAGATTGAAGACGTTTTGACTACAACCGCATATTACCGAAGACGCCGATGTTCCGCCATTAGAAGCTGTTTTACCGACTTGTCTAAAGAAAATGTTGCAAGCTTAGAAAATTTTCTACCAGAATGGTAGATTTTATGATTTATTTTTTCTGAAGCCAAAGATAGATGAGTCGTGCGCCGTCATACTGTATTAAGAGTAAAAGAAGGAATTCGAAGATTTTGAAGAATAACACCAGTATTACCGCCACGATGCCGCCGAAGAAAGATGAAAAGGAAAGTGAAGGTGAAGAACAGGAGCCCGAAGTACAAATATCTTTTAAGGATTTAGAAAAATCAATGACTTTGTTTACTGGCGATGACTCTTACCCGATTGAGACTTTCTTTGATGAATTTGAAGATACTGCCCAAATCATGAAGTGGACCAAAGTTGAGAAACTGATTTACGCAAAGAGGCTATTGGATGGAACCGCGAAGTTATTTTTACGGTCATATTCCCATATGACCGTAAAAATAACTTCGCGAGTGAAGGATTATGCAACTTTGAAGAAGGCACTGCAAGAAGAATTTGGCCCTAAAATTAATAGCGCAGTCATACACAAGAAGCTTGCCTCGCGTAAAATGAAGAACGATGAAACCTACCAACAATATTTCCTTACCATGAAGGAATTGGCTTTACATGGCAAGGTAGAAGACGCTGCCTTGATGGAATATGTTATTGATGGTATTCGTGATTTAGAATCGAATAAAATTATTTTGTATGGTGCCACAGATTTAAGAGATTTCAGAAAGAAACTGGATACGTATAGTGAATTTAGAAAAAAGATTCCAGGAAAACCTGTTCAGTCCGGTCATTCCTCTGGCAACAATACAAGCCGTAAAAACAATAATGGAAAGCGATGCTTTAACTGCGGTGACACAGATCACCAAGTTCCTACCTGTTCCAAAGGAATTAAATGCTTTAAATGTAACGAATTTGGCCATAAATCCACCGAGTGTACAAAACCCAAGAAAACATTAAACATTCAAGCTAAAAACGAAGAAAAGAAAGTTCCTTACAAAAGATTGAAGATACATGGACAAGACTTTATAACCCTGATAGACACGGGAAGCGATGTGAACCTAATCACAAAAGCAGAATTTGAGAAGATTAAAGAAGATGTTAAAGACTTTAAGATGGATTCAACATGCTTAACCGGGATAGCGGAAAATAAAGTTGTCACACAAGGAGTATTTACGGCCAAAGTACAAATTGATGACTATCATACAGATGTCAGGTTTCATGTCGTCGAAGATAATGAGATACCAGTTACGATACTCATTGGAAATCCCATCTTGAAAGATTTTGAGGTCCGTTTTACCCCTGAAGGTGTCCATATGGAAAGAATAATGCACTTAACACTTTTTATGGAGAAGAATGATGATTGTAATGAATATGACATAGAAGATTCTAAATATACTGAAAAGATTCGAGAAATGTGTAAAAAATACAAGCCTGATGAGAAGAAGAAAGAAAGTAATGTTGAGTTAAAGATAATACTCACCGATGAAAATCCAGTTTTTCAAAACCCTCGTCGCTTATCGCCTCTTGAAATGTCTGTTGTAAATACCCAGATTGAAGAATGGTTAAAGGGAGGAATAATTAAACCAAGCAAATCTGATTTTGCCAGCCCAATAGTTCTAGCTGAAAAGAAAGATGGATCAAGAAGAATGTGCATAGATTTTAGAAAACTAAATAAGAAGGTCATTAAAGAAAGATTTCCCAAGTTTTTTACTTCTTTTGATTTAAAAAACGGTTTTTTACACGTGAGAGTAAACGAACAGAGTCAGAAGTATACCTCTTTCGTAACACCACAAGGACAGTACGAATTTTTGAAAATGCCTTTTGGTCTTTGTACCGCCCCATCCGTTTTCCAGAGATTTATTAACGACATCTTTAACGACCTAATCATAAATGGCACCTTACTGACATATTTAGATGATTTAATTATACCGCCAAAGACTGAAGAAGAAGGATTAAGAAAATTAGAGAAAGTATTTCAAAGAGCTGAAGAATTTGGTCTAGAATTTAATTGGAAGAAGTGCCACTTTATGAAGAAGAAAATTCAATATCTTGGTTTTATTATTTACGACAACGAAGTTCAACCCTCGCCGGAGAAAATTAAGGCTGTAGCCAATTTTAATACACCAAAAAATATCAAAGCTGTTCAGTCATTTCTAGGGTTGACAGGCTATTTTCGGAAGTTCGTTAAAGATTACTCCCTGATTGCAAAACCAATGACGGATTTATTAAAGAAAGACGTTGAGTTTAGTTTTGATGAGAAGTGTGAGAGGGCATTTATGGAATTGAAACGAATACTCTGCAGTTCTCCAGTACTTCGGATATACAACCCAGATCTAGAAACGGAGTTACACACAGATGCCAGCGCAGACGGATATGGAGCAGTACTCCTACAAAGAAGTCCTAAGGATAACCAATTCCATCCTGTTCACTATATGACCAAAAAGACTACCCTGGCTGAAAGTAAATACCACAGTTATCACCTAGAGGTCCTGGCTATTGTTACTGCATTGAAGAAATTTAGAGTTTACCTTCTGGGTGTACATTTTAAAATAGTAACAGATTGCTCTGCTCTTACAATGACGCTTCAGAAAAAGGATCTGCCTCCTAGAGTTGCACGTTGGGCTTTACTTTTAGAACAGTTCGACTACAAGATAGAGCACAGACCAGGAATACGTATGAAACACGCAGATGCGCTGAGTAGATATCCTGTCTGTTTAGTACTTACGGAGACCATAGCTCGCATAAAGAAAGTACAAAATGAAGATGAGTACATCAGAATGATAAAGAAGATTTTAGAGAAGGGTGATAATTACCAAGATTATATTGTCCAGAATGAAATACTATACAAATGGAAAGATGGTAATAAACTAATAGTAATACCTAAAAAGATGTCATGGGAGATAATTAGGAAAAGTCATGAAAAGGGTCATTTTGGAATAGTGAAAACAGAAGAACTTATTAATAGAGAATATTTTATTGAAAATCTAGCAGAAAAAATAAGAAAGGTGATTGATAATTGCGTTGAATGTATCCTAATATCTCACAAAAGAGGCAAGAAAGAAGGTTTTCTCCATCCAATTGATAAAGGCGACGTCCCACTATCGACATACCATGTTGATCATCTGGGACCAATGACTTCGAGTCACAAAAACTACAAATACATCCTAACAATAGTGGATGCATATACCAAATTTACATGGATTTACCCAGTTAAGACTTTGAGCACTGATGAGACGATAGATAAGCTTAGACTTCAACAACAAACTTTTGGTGTACCAGAGAGAATAATTACAGACCGTAACGCTGCTTTTACTTCTAACGATTTCCGACAATATTGTGAAGATGAAAATATAACGCATTATACTATCACAACAGGACAACCAAGAGGCAACGGTCAAGTTGAACGCATCCACCAAATAATAATAGCCGTATTGAGTAAGTTAAGTGCTGATGACCCCACAAAATGGTATCGCCGTGTGTCCAGTGTGCAACGATGTTTGAACGGAACATATCAAAGAGCCATTGGGATGACTCCATTTGAATTACTTTTTGGTACGAAAATGAGAGATAAAGACTATGAACGTAATAAACTAATAGAAGAAGAAAAGATACAGAATTTTAATGAAAAAAGAGATGAATTAAGAAATAAAGCTAAAGAATCAATACAGAAAATACAAGAAGAAAATATTAAAGGTTACAATAGGAAAAGAAAAGAAGCAAAAACCTATAATATCGGTGATCTAGTAGCCATAAAGAAGACGCAGTTTTCCCAGGGATCTAAATTATTTCCAAAATATTTGGGCCCATACGAAATAGTCAAATGTAGTAGAAATGACCGATATGCTGTGAGAAAAATAGGACATACGGAAGGTCCTATTAATACGACTACCTCAGCGGATCTCATGAAACCATGGGTCGCACCCGAAGATGTCTCATCTGGGGCAGATGATGAGCAGGAAGGCCGTGTGGGATAAATGTATAATTTATCATATAGTTATTTTTTTTGTTTTTATTTTTCTACCTTTTTAGTAGCATGGTTGTGGCAACACTTTTAAGATGTCATTGTCAAGCGAAGAGTGTGAAGTTGGTTGTTGTTGGTTGTCATGTAAAGATTGTTTTGTACCGGAAGATTAATAAAAGTTATTTTGATGAAAATACGGTGTATTTACCTGGATCTCAAGTTATCCCTACATATATATTGTAAAATATTATTCTGAAGTAGTATGTGTAAGTGGAATACACTTTTCATGGGCCAGAACTTTTGGCAGACGCTTTAAAGCTGCACAAAAAATAAATAAACTTAACTTATTTTTACATGGCTGATTTTTAAATATGTTATTAAACTTATTATCACAAAGTTATATTTTAACAGGCAGACAAATTGGAGTGACCAAATAACCCCTAAAAATAAAAATTATTCTATAATATGCATGCAAAACCTACATTTAGTGACAACTAGTGTGGGATAGATAAACTAAACTATTTAATAATTTTATTACGTAGTTTATCTATCCCACACTAGATGTCATTAATTGCGTTTTCTCAGAGCGAGTGAGACATCCATAATAACACGGTTCCCCTTCTTAAACTCACAATTTATTTCAAGTCAATCTACACAAACATTATCAATGATAAAAAAATCTCTTTGATGCGAAAATATTTGCTTCGTGAAAAATCCGGAGTATGACCCTGATAAAACCTACATTTAGTGACATCTAGTGTGGGATAGATAAACTACTTAATAATATTATTACGTAGTTTAGTTTGTCTATCCCACACTAGATGCCACTAAATGTAGGTTTTATTTTATAATTTTAAGTTATATTTTATCAGGCAGACTAATTGGAGTGACGGGGTTTAAGGTACGTCTAGCAAAATTTGTTTCAAAAGTACGACTGTACCAGAAAGTACCAGAATGGCTTAAACTGCCTTCAAAATAATACGGAAATGCAGCAATTTATATGCTGCTTTTCTGGGTATCAAATTTCTTGGTAGGTTGCTTCCCGCCTCGGGGCAGCCATACCCAGTGCTGGGCTGGACCTAGCTTGGACTCTGTCCGCCCCGTCGCGGAGAGGAAAACATTTTAGAACTAAATTTACATTTTTATTGTAGGCGATTGCGCTTCAGCTTATGAAAAATATTAATAAAACTGGGTGTCCCTTTCCCTCGCGGGGCTTGCAGAGAGTACCAGGGATGGCCCTAGGCCATAACTCCGGGTTCTGTCTGCCCCGGGATGGACGGGGACGCGCATTAGATCAAAAAACGCTAAAAGCGAGGATCGTTTACCGATTTCTGAAATTAGGAGATCGTCAAACTATAAAAAAAATGATTTTAAAATATTATGGGTTTAAAAAACCAGTGACGCTCCGAAAATGCGTGTGACCCACCATGGATAAACCGAAACTATAATTTCGGTGGATCTTTGGTAGTTAAAACGCATTTAAGTTTAAAATTTTAGAAATTTAAACTCTAGTTGCATCAAACATAAAAATTCATAAGGGCAACTAACTTGCAAATTGCAAAAACAGTCTCTAATCATGTTAGAGGGTCTAGAGCCTGGCTCAAACCGGGCAAAAAAAACCATTGTCTATCCCACACTAGATGTCATTGAATGTAGGTTTTGCATGCATATTATAGAATAATTTTTGTGTTTAGACGATGTTTGGTCACTCCAATTTGTCTGCCTGATAAAATATAACTTTGTGATAGTTACTTTAATAACATATTTAAAAGGCAGACATGTAAAAATAAGTTAAGTTTATTTATTTTTTGTGCAGCTTTAAAGCGTCTGCCAAAAGTTCTGGCCCATAAAAAGTGTCTTCCACTTACACATACTACTTCAGAATAATATTTTACAATATATGTATAAAAATCAGCCATACATACATTAATTGTATTGTGCGTATACAAACCATCAACTTCGAAAGACTTTGACACTTTCTATCATAAAATAGATATAATATTAAAGAAATTACACAAGAATTGTTATAAAAAAAATGTAATGTGTGGAGATTTTAATATTGATATATTAAAAAAAAAATGATTTATCTCAAGACTTTGAATATTTTGTTGTGAGTTACAATCTAAAATTGGAAATAAGACAAGTTACTAGACCTAAATCGGGAACTTGTCTGGATAATTTTGCACACAATTTAAAATTCAAATGCAAATATGCGATACAATACTGCAATGATGGATAAAAATGTGATTAGTATGGCTCCCATTGTATTTAATAAATTGCCAAATAATTTTAAAACTTTAGATTTTGTGACATTTAAGAAAAAATTAAAATTGTTTTTGACTGAAAAATGTTTTTTATAGTGTAAATGACTATTTAAAAGATAATTTGATCCAGGTAATATGATTAATTTTTATTTGTATTAATATTTTGTATCTTCTTTTGGAATCATGGGTCTTTTCGTATTATTATTTTTTTATTAATTTTTAGATTTTCTTTTAAAACCGTAAAAGGTATAATGACTGTAATATTTTGATTTATTTTAAGTTGATTTGCCATCAATTTGGACTTAATTTCATTTTATTATTATACGTCCGTTAAGGGCAGGTCACAGTAGTAACTTTTATTTATTTTAAGATCTTTTGTAACCTGTGCTCTACAATAAAGATATTTGATTTGATTTGATTTACAAATTTAAGTTAAGTTACCCTTATTTTTAGTTACCTCAATTGGTACCTGCCCAGGTGTCACAAGGCGAGCTTCACAACCACGCAGGTATTACAAAGCACACGAGACTCTACTGAGGACCTGAGGTTTCGTCCCTGTGAAAATAACGTGTCTGCTCGCTCTGGGATCTTGGACTATCACGTTGGCTCACAAGAACCGGGGGAGAGGTGCTGGTGCGGGGAACGGGGACGCATATTGCGCGTATCTTAGGAGATTCCGTTCTGTTTACTCTTACTGTATTCTGTGGCACTGCTACAAAATAGCTGAGGAACAGAAGCAAACCTATGTGACATCTGGTATGAGTGCGTGCTCAGATTGTAAGTTGTTTGATTTCTTAATGGCACAAAAAGGCAGATATTTATCGTCAGTGTAAAAGGGACTCTTTGATACACAGCAACACTATAACAAGATATAAGATCAATGAATAATCAGCGTATAATAACGATATGAAAAGCTAAACGCATGGCTACTTCATGATACGAGTATGGTCAAACATTAGTGATCATATCATCAAATAGTTACATTATCCACCGTTAGAGGCCAGGGCCGGATTAGCCATTGTGGGGGCCCCTGGGCAATGCATTGTGCATGGCGTGGCTATATCAAAGGAAAAGTTTTTTACTAGTCTGATTCTTTCTTCTTCTGAAGGCCTTTTATCATCTGTTTTCTTTAATCTATCACACTCTGAAGTTGAGGCGATTCGCCTCGCAGTAGTAAAATACCCATAGCAGATACAATTTGCTTTATTTTTGTTTATTGTGTATAAGTATATATCATATCTACATTCTTGCAATCATTCTGAAAAAAATATTATTGTGGTAAATATGCTGTCCCTGTTTGTAACCTGAGTGAGGCAACTT
Source organism: Acrobasis repandana (assembly GCA_963576875.1). Lineage (NCBI taxonomy): Eukaryota > Metazoa > Arthropoda > Insecta > Lepidoptera > Pyralidae > Acrobasis > Acrobasis repandana. The sequence continues at coordinate 18,051,271 of OY756227.1, forward strand.
CAGAGCGATCTAAAAGTTTGGCACGACCTGTACTCTGTATCATTATGTTTTGGTGCAATAAAAATTTTAACTATTGTTAAAATTTTCCCTCTTTTGTGGAGGCCCGGGGCAGTAGCCCCTGTTGCCCTCCCCTAAATCCAGCCCTGTTAGAGGCGCATATATTATTTTATGGCGGCGTGATTTATACAGGGTAACTTTTAATTAACTGGCAACATTTTTGGAGCAAGATCAGTCCATGATACTGAACTACTTTCTATAAAAAAAGTTATTAAAAATCGATAAAAAATTTTCGTCCTACCATCCAAATCAGCGCTCAGCCAAACGGATTTTGTATGGAAGGACGTACATTTTTTATCGATTTTAATAACTTTTTTTTATAGAAAGTATATCACTATCATGGACTGAACTTGCTCCAAAAATGTTGCCTGTTAATTAAAAGTCATCCTGTATACATACATACCCATGCCAAATTACAGCTTTCTAGTACTAAAAGTCTCTGAGTAAAACCGCGGACAGACAGACAGATAGACATGATGAAATTTGAAGGCTTCATTGATTATTACAAAACCCGAAAAAGAAAAATTCTAAACATTATTTCTCTACTTTAGTTGGTTTATGCCACCGCTGAATAGAACCGAGGATCGCGTAATAATCGAATAATATCTGCCGCGAGTCAGACCTAGCTGTTTGAATTAATTGAACGCCCCATTTCAATTTGGAGCACGAGTTTTATTCATAACACTGTGTTACTGTGAAATATATAGTCTATTTTCTCTTATTATGTTTATTAATCCACTAGGTCACAGCGGTCAAACTCCCTGTACGTGAGAGTTCGAACGCCTGCGACCTTGAGCTCGGAGCTCGTAACGCTAGGGTTGATACCGAACCGAAATGGAGTATCGTGCGGTGCGGTGCGTGAGAGAGACGCGAACTAGGTATCAGCCCTCGGCCAAAGCAGTCAGCGATAGCTCGTTTCACGCCCCGCGCGCCTCTCAAGGCCCCCTCGCACATCCAGCCACCCACACATAGCCGCAAGCGATTTTACGTGCACACATGCTTAAGTGTCGTTTCTTATCGCGTAGTATTCTTTGAATAGGTCTCATTAGGTACATGTAGGCTTTGTTGACGATTACTTCTATGGCGTATTGGTAACGTTGCCAGTCGGCCAAACGGAGATTCTGTTTGCGATCTCCAGCCAGGGCAAGTTGGAAAATGATGCTATAAAAATTGTCTTCAAATGTTAATTCAATAAGTTATGAAGCCTTTGCAGGTATTTTTGCGCATATAAGTGATAATATATGCGTGATATTGTTATAATATCTGGTTCCCGGCAGAGTTGGTTCCAGGCAGAGTAGAATAAGACCACTCCTGGTCTAACAAGGATATCGTAGAAGGAAATACAAGCTAAACAAAGCTTATAAACATCAATGAGATGTAGATGTACATGAAGGGTTCCGTACCTCCGTACAATGTTTTAAAACGCTTAAGAAACTCGTTTCTTGTATGAGGACCGCCTTTAATTTTAAACTTTATCTTATTGACGTGACAACGTCTTAAATTAGGTTGCGGCTGGGAGTCACTTATGAAAAAGTGTAACGCTCGGTAACGTTACGATGAGTCACCGAACGAGAGAGAGGCCCGCCGAATGCCTTGCGTCTCTCTCCCACTCAACTATGATCGGTCTGCCGCCGTTGTCACGTAAAATCTTCGCCCGTAAAACCGACTTTACAGGCAACCATTTTTTTTTTAGTATTTGTTTTTATAGTGGCCGTAGTAATACATAATATGTGAAAAATCTATGTATCTAGTTAATGCCATTATAAAGATCTAGTTAAAAACGTTGAAAAGCACGTTTTTGTATGACGAACTTATTATTTTATTTTTAGTATTAGTTGTTATAGCGGCCACAATAATATATAATTGGTGAAAATTTAAGTGTCTAGCTATTACGGTTTAAGAGATAGAGCTCTGTGACAGACGGACAGACAGACGGACAGACAGCGGAGTCTAAGTAATAGGCTCCCGTTTGCAACCTTTGGGTACGGAACCCTAAAAAAGAAAAGCTCAAAGAGAAATCATCATCTTCAAATTCCTTAGCAGTATCAGTTACTTCCGCCGGTAATTCTGTTATGAATGTTGAATGATTGACTAACGTTATTAATAATTGAAGCTTACTTCTTAATCTTAAGCTACTATATTAATAGTTTCGCAGACTGAGACCCGTTGGGACCTCAAGAGGAATAGCTAATGCCAGAGTTACAACTACAATCTGATTTGCACTTTAAATAAGAAGAGATAAAGCAGAAAATAGTCTGAAGAGATTTTATCTAATTGACTTCGCGCGATGTGTTTGTGTTGGGAGCAGGGAAAATTGGAGAAGGTAATTTTCACAGATCTGTATATACTACTAGATAAAGAAAGTCCTTAAATTTGTACGAAAACCTGGCGTGCCAATTTTCATACAAACATTTAATAAGAAATTGACTTACAAACGGAAGGTTTTTTTTAATTACTTTCTCCAACGTTTTTCGACGAGTTTCTACGGCTCAAAACGGCAGAGAATGAATGTCCGATCTAAAGTATTGACATATACGGAGTAAAAGTGACGATCCTAAATGATGTCATTTGACTCGCAAATTCATACAGAGGCTTTGTCTATCTTGATACATGGTCTGTGGTAATTTTTGTTTTCTCTTTGGAGTTTACTTTCTTTGAAGCTTATTACTTTGGAAATGGGTCTGAGTGAAGTTGGCGTCAATAAATCTTTACCCTTAAATGCAGAATGTGAAATCAAAAGAAACGAATGTGGATGTTAATTATATTTTGGATTAAAACGCCCAATTAATTGTGGTTTAGGTACTTAGCATCACCACAAACATACCCTGAACATCAAAATCTTAGACTATAACTGTTATAGTCTCTCTTTGATGTTCAGGGTATGTTTGTGGTGATACTAAATAAAAAATATTGTCTTTTGGTAAAATAGAGTTGGGCCCCGTGGTCGGCACAGATTGATGATTTTGAACCTCGTACTAACATCCAATGAAAGTACTCTTTAAGTCAAGAAAAATCCAAAGATATTCGCCGACAAAGCATTCCACAAATCTTCCATTTGAATATCACCGCTCGCTGGCGGGCGGCGGCGGCCGGCCAGCGGGGAGGGCAAAGGCCGCGCGTATAGTAAAGGTTAGCCATTTATTAGAAATTTGGGAGGAAAAAAAAACTGACAAAGATTATGTCATTTTTCTTATGGTTTATGTTCTATTGATGATAACAAGACGTCAATATAGCTAGCTAGAGGCTGCAGGTGCATTGACCTGTACCACAGATCTACTACTAGTTAAAGAAAGTTCTTAAATTTGTATGAAAACCTGGCCTGCCAATTTTCATACAAATATTTAAAAAGAAATTCACTTACAAACAGAAGGAAACTTTTTTATTGCTTCCTCCAACTTTTTTCGACGATTTTCTACGGTTAAAAACGGCAGATTTAAGTATTTTACAGTAGATTTAAAATGCCCAATCTAATGAATTTACATACACGGACTAAAAGTGACGATCCTAAATAAAGTCAATTTGACGTCAGATTGACACGCAAATTCATACAGAGGCTGTGTCTATCTTGATCCATGGCACAGAATACATAAGAGTACAAATTCATGGTCTGTGACCTGTACAAAACGGCAACAGCTTAGTGACGGACCAAGATAGGTATTTGAGTATTTACAATCAATACACAACAGACTTTTTCATGCTGATCTAAGAGAAAAAAAACTTAGAATGTACCAGCTGCTTCTCTTTACGCGGAGATCGTAACAGCCGATCGAGGGAATGGCTAAATATGTGAATCATGTTACTAGGCGATGCAGCTAGCAACCCATCACTATTTTGATTCTTATTTGGCCTTTGGGTTTTGCAACTTTAGGCTCTGTTTGTCATTTGAGGTAAAGACCTAATTGTTAATGCTTAATATTGAAACATGAAATTGTCTCAAAAGGCTGACAGTCTTTATAGTAAAAAGCTAGCACGCTTTATGCCTAGATGTCAATTCAAAATAAAAGTTTCACTACGTTTGTATGGAAAAGGTTTAAGGGGACACTTAATATTCTACCGACCCCACGCTCTACCTCAAAATATAAAATAATTTATTTAACAAACAAGTCTATACATTTTACAAGCTTAAGGCGGAATACGAAGAGAACTGTCGAAACTTCGTGTATTTCTGTCCACCAGAACTTTGACCTGAAGTGATTCTAAGCGTTAAAGCATTTTTTGTAGGTTTGTTCGGATACTTTACAAGGTGCGCCTTTAAAATTTTAAAACAAATCTATGTACCATTTTAAAAAAATGTTGAGAAATGATATCTAAAAAATAGTTTTCTTCCAAAACTCTAAGAATATAAATTGAGGAAAAAATATTTTTACTCAAAAATATTAAGAAGTATTGTGATTCCGAAGGTGCTCGCCTTCTTAATTTTCGATACAAAAAAATTGTTATAAAAATAATTCATAAAAACCAATAAAATCTACATTCTGCGTCATTCCGCGTTCATTCCCCGTCTCCCGCTTCACAGACAAACGAAATATGTAAAAGCATGCGCGGTGCTTTGCCGATCGCCCCGCACCTCATCCTCTCAGAGTATCTTCGTATTCCGCCTTAACAAAGACTTCCGCAGTAAGCAAAAGCCTGTATCTCGGGTTCGTAGTAATCAGAAAGAATTAACATTATACTTTTTACAGTTTAGGTCGAGCGGTGGCGAAAAGTTAAGTTTACAAACTATAATTGTATTTTATTTTAGCAAATCTTCGCCTAACAATGCGATTAGACAGAGCTTAGCAAAAGGTCAACATGACCGGCTCTAATACTATTAGTATTATCCTAGGTATTATTAGACGTCTGGGTCAGAACCTGTTATGTACATTAGTACTGAGTCAACACATCTCTGATTTGATTTAATCATTGCTGGGCACCGTTAGTTAAATTGTTATCCGTTACTAAAAAAATAACTATGTTAAAAGTTAAAGCGTTAGATTTCGGAAGATTTAACAGAAGTCAACATTAATCGTTAATCCGTTGAGATGGTGATCTACTCGACTGTTGGTTGTATCCTGGAAATTAACTGGTTATGAAATAAGAAGAAAGCACGCACATTTAATTTTAACTGACTCAAAGAAATGACTGCCTTTCCCAATAAAGATACCTATACGTGTATTATATTGCACTGTATATATTAACACGTGTATTATATTAACCTCTTTCTATTATATTGCACTGGCAGTGTGCGGGACAGAGACAAACATATAACAGAATATGTATTAATAAGTTTGCTTAAAGAATACGTTGCCTTGATAATAGCTACGAGGTTAAAAATCACCCTGTAAGTTTAAGGCCCCGTCAGTTCAGAGCCAAGAATACCGGAAGTGTTTTTGAAATATCACTGTAATTAAGTTTAATTACAGTAAAAAATAAAAAAATAATAAATAAAACAGCGAAATATCGTCGAGCACGGGTCCGGGCCCGAGCCTTTGTTCGCTGTCGACGAAAATTTAATATATATTTTTTTTGTATTATATTTATAATTTCTTTTTGTAGCGAAATCGACTAGATATTTAGATTTTTTGGTAAAATTTTCATGTAAAAAGGAGATTGTATAAAATAATAATATGTCTTATAAAGGTAAATTTAGGGAAATTTAGATGTATGTTTGTGATTTTTTTGTATCAAGCCAAAAATACTCAATCGTGTTTCGGATATTGTGTAGTATCTGTAGAAAATCCTAAGGATTTTAATGTAAATTTTTTGAGGAATAAATTGTAGTAGTTTAATTAAAGTGATTTTTCAAAAACACCCACAGTATTGCAAGCTGTGAACCCACCTCGCCCTAAGTGCAACTTCTAATGACTGGTTCAGTCTGATACTGGACTAATTTCCCTACTTTTAGAAGGGAAACTAAAACTACGAACTACTTAAACACTTATTGATATTTATGCTCATTTCTTCGACTGGCTTTAACGATCTCCGCAAGAAGAGGCAGAAGGTTCATTTTTCGTGTTTTATTCTATCAAATAAGCATGGATAAAAACAATTAAATCCAATGTTCAATTAAGAAAAATAAATAAAAATGGTTTCATAATAAAATAATAGATGGATAGATAGACAGTAAGTCTATCTATCTATTATTTTATTGAGTTTAATACTACTGAGTTTAAAATATCAAGTTATTTCAACTACGAGTAACAACCTAAAATTCCACCACAGAATCGAAAACAATCGCAAATAATTTGGAATCAAACAAATTGTTGGCCAAGACAATCTACATAAACAGCGCTGTAAACCGGGGCTAAAACTAACAATTTACGCAAATTTAGGCAAACGCAGAATTCCTCGAATAAATAACAGAACAAAGCGATAACAAAGGAAGTGAGAAAGCGGGAAAACCGCGAATTTGTGAAAATAATAGATAATTATTTTGCGACTTCTCCGCGCCGGCTATCTTCCCCATTTTTGCACGCGAAATCTATTCGGGGCACTGATCTGAGGATAAATAGATTATATAAACAGAAAAGATAATGAAAATACATATATGAACTATCACGTTTTTACCTCTAATAGGGCAGACAGAGACGTATTGACCACATTCCAAAAAATAGGATAAAGGTTACAAATCACGTTCAGTCTGATATAAAAATTGACCATAAATTAGCAGAATGTTAACACAATGTACGAGCAAGCTGTATGTAACTATTTATCTCATTTTATCGTTTTCTTTGCGCCACCGTTTCTTTTTCACGTGCCTACATTTCTCTCCATCCACTGGTTGTCTGGAAGAGATCGCTGTCAGCGATAAGACCGCCCATTGTACCTATGTATATATATTTACAAATTGTGTTTTGTTAATTTTTTTTATTTATTTTTTAGGTGCAATAAAGAGTTATTCATTCATTCATTCAAGCTCGCACATTTTGGCTGCACGCGGCTGCATACTACATATGTAGATCGCGTGTCAGCTGTTTTTACTTTACATTTTACATCAATGAATAACTATCAAATGAGATACTATTGAACAGCGATCGAGAAAGCACCCGTCACACCCAACTACAACATGTACGAGTAAATTATCAGCAATAAACAGTTTCTACGTGACGTGATTTCGCGTACCTTAGGAGATTCCGTTCTGTATACTCTTGCAATGATATCGTAATTTTTGCAATAATCTCCTCAGAAAAATCAAATGTAAGTATGAAAAAAATGAATTATTAAAAGCCGGTGGCAATAATAAAAAAAATATGGCATACTATAAAAAAAGTTACATATACTACTAAACAGCATGAGTCATCTTCAAGTTTATTGCAAGTGCACGCGTCACAGCTGACCTCTGCAAACATTGCAAATTCTTACTTTGTAAATATAGGTAAAAATTTAGCCGATAAAATAAAAAGACAGTCGCCTACTTCGTCCTCAATTCCAACATCCCGCTCTCTCAACTCATTTGTGTTGCTAGACACGGATGAAACTGAGGTGGAAGCGATTATTTCGAACTTGAGGGATAGTTGTGCCGCTGGGTGGGATGATATATCTAACCATATTCTAAAACATTTCAAACACATCCTAGTTCGCCCATTAACCCATATTTTCAATAAATGCCTGTCCGAAGGAATATTTTCTAGATGTTTAAAAAGAGCCGTCGTAGTTCCTATTTACAAAACTGGTGATAAAGATCAGGTTTCAAACTATAGACCTATTTCATTATTGCCTTCGATTTCAAAAATCTTGGAGAAAATTATAAACAACAAGCTTCTTTCTTATTTGGAAAAGTACAATTTATTATCGAAAATGCTATTTGGTTTTAGGTCTAAGTTATCAACAGCGGATGCTGTTCATAGTCTTACCGATTATTTAGTACAGGAACTCGATAGTGGCAAAAAAACAATAAGAATATTCCTTGACCTTGCAAAAGCTTTTGACACAATTTCCATTCCCATTCTATTGCAGAAGCTTGAAAACATAGGCATAAGAGGAAATGAGCTCAAACTCTTCGCAAACTTTTTAGAGGAACGTACTCAATGCATTAAAATAGGCAATATTTTTAGTTCTGACCAAAAAAGTAGGTGTTTTGGAGTTCCCCAAGGAAGTATTTTAGGCCCGACCCTGATTCTAATTTACATCAACGACCTGTGTAATTTAAATATAGAAGGAGGGAAAATAATCTTTTATGCCGACGACACAGCTCTCCTGTTTTCTGCTAACTCAGTTGATGAAGTCCTCATATACGCGCAACAAGGTTTCAATATTGTAAATTATTGGCTTCAGCAACACCTTCTCACTTTAAACACGGCGAAGACTAACTTTATTCAGTTTTCCATGCGTCATTTGCACTCATCACATTCTAACATGAAAATATATGCACATCACTGTACAAACCCTACAAATAATACGTGCGATTGCCCGGCTATTTCCATCACTAACACAACTAAATATTTAGGTATTGTAATTGACAAAACTTTTTCTTTCAAGCCTCATATAGAAATCCTAAATGGCAGAATACGTAAATTAATATTTGTTTTCAAAAAATTACGTTCTATTGCAAACTCAAAAATAATTAGGCAAGTTTATTTTGCCTTATGTCAGTCAGTATTAACTTATTGTATTACGTCATGGGGTGGCATTGCTAAAACATCACTACTAACCATTGAGAGAGCACAGCGAGCCATTCTTAAGGTTTCTACTTTCCGCCCTTTGCTTTTCCCCACAGACCTTCTCTATAAATCCTGCAAGATACTAACAGTTAGACAATTATTTATATTAAGCACAATTCTCAAACAGCACGCCGCACTGCCATTCACCACACAATCAAAAAGACGGAAAGATATTGTTTGCGCGAAAAATGTACATACAAAACACGACTTCTCCTCTCGATTTTTTCTATTCCTCGGCCCACTCCTCTACAAAAGACTTAATAAAAAATTTGATTTTTATCCCTTTACTTACAGTGCAACTAAAAAAATTCTACAAGAAGCCCTACTAAATATGTCTTACGAAGAAATAGAGGAATCTATCTTATCTTATATATAAATAAAAATGAATTGTTGTTCGTTAGTCTGCTTAAAACTCGAGAACGGCTGAACCGATTTGGCTAATTTTGGTCTTGAAATATTCATGAAAGTCCAGGGAAGGTTTAAACGGTGAGAAATTATGGAAAAGGGAACGGGAAAGGGCGAAACGAAGTTCGCCGGGTCAGCTAGTTATTAATAGTTATAAAAAAATGGTTGCCTGTAAAGTCGGTTTTACGGGCGAAGATTTTACGTGACAACGCGCGCGGCAGACCGATCATAGTTGAGTGGGAGAGAGACGCAAGGCATTCGGCGGGCCTCTCTCTCGTTCGGTGACTCATCGTAACGTTACCGAGCGTTACACTTTTTCATAAGTGACTCCCAGCCGCAACCTAATTTAAGACGTTGTCACGTCAATAATAAATGATTTATTTTAATTTGTAATTTAATTTTTAAGTGTAATTGTTTATTATGTTTATAGTACCAGTAAGCGTTGTAACGCCTGAAATACAGGATGATTTTCATCCTAGCTCAGGTACCATTACTTTATATTACCTTAATATTAACAATGTATTGTTAAATGTATAAATGTAACATACCATATTATTTGAATTTGAATAAAAATTATTATATATATTATTACTCTTACTGTCTTCTGTGGCCTAGGTGACCAGCAAAGGCAGCGCCGTAAACACAATGTACAAAGCTGTAAGGCTGTGGTCATGGCAGTAAGATATATTATTAATAATATTTAAGTATTTGTGTATGTTTATGATGATGTAGCTATGTAAGTATAATCTTTTATTATTATTTATTTTGTACGTATTTGCTTCTACCTGTTGATTGAGTAAATGTCCTCTCAATATATCGCAGGTTGACTGGAAGAGATCCCTATATGGGATAAGTCCGCCATTGTATATTTGCTCTTTCGAATTTTGTATTCTATATGCATGTTTTTAGTACAATAAAGTTATTACAAACAAACAATACAAGCTTTTTTTCAGCTTACCCTGTTGTTTTTTGGGTCAAATCTTCCAAGTTAAGTTTGAGCCACTTTCCGGTTTTTGTATGTTGTATGCTAATGTAAATCAGATGACAATGTAATATTAGTATGACAAGAAGCTGATCTGATGATGGAACCGGACGGTGGCTATAAGAACCCTGTAATGAAACGACGCCACCCCTCAAGTCCGGGCTTATTACATGTCTTGATAAGTTTTAATTAGGCCTCACTATAAAAGATTGTACGAAAAAATTATTTTTTCTGCTTGGAATTTTGGAATATTTTACAGAAACATAAGATGTAGGTTACACGCTCATTCTGGCATCAGTCCAGTCCATCAGTCTGGATTGACTTGACTAACGCCAGAATGATGGATGATTTTCACGGTTACACGGTCAATCCAGAATGACAGCAGACTGATAAAAAGTACGAGTACGGCAAAGAGCTATATTGAACCTTATGTACCTTGGTGTACGGTGTGTAGTAAAGTACGAAGCGAGAACGATACGAGCGGGATACGCGATTTTTATTTTCATCAGTCCGAACCATCAGTCTTGTCATTCTGCGGGTTACACGATCATTCTCCGATCATTCTGACCAGACTGATGGACTGGAATGATGCCAAACTGAGCATGTAACCTTAACTCTAAGGTATGCATAAAAGTAAATATTAAAATAAAACAAGCAGCACTGATAATAAAATATCATATTTTGTATATGGCAACATCACTCTCGCTCTCTTGCTCTGCTGTTCTTGGTATGAAGACGTGCTCTGTAATATTTTGTATATTTAATCGAAATACAGTACGTAAAATTCAGCCAGTATTTTATTTATTATACATATCTATTGTATTCTTTCTTGCTTCTCTGGGACTCGTCCATGATAATCTAGGTGAATGAAAAAACCTAGAGTTTACTAGCTGTTTTTCTTCCCCCAGATACGCAAAAAAAAACATGTGACAGAATATGTACACCTTAAATAAAACTGAAAATAAAAAAGTTAGAAACCCAAGTTTGTCTACGCCCTATGAAGGAAACTTTATCGTTTGCGGTAGCTCTAACAATGACCAGACCAAGATGGAGGCATTCGGTTCAAGACTTAACTACAATTTCCTACAGATGATCAATCACTTAGTTACCATCGTAACAATATAATGCTATATCCAGACAACTAATTCGCCTCATCCAAATACATTGACGCTGTAGTTAGCGTAAGAAATCTTCTATTGTTACGCAAGCGCTCATTGGATGGTAAGGTTTGTGAAAGAGTGGTATTATATTGTGGTTTAGAAGTTTTCGAGATGTAGGTATAAATAAGAGAGTAGCACGCTTGATGTATAGCAAGTTAGTTGGCCTGCTAAATGTTTATTCTGTGGATTACGTCAGATTCTGCGACTGTGACCGTAAGGATTTCACGCTGACAAATTGCTGCTCCCGATACGGGTGTCTACGTGCACTAGAATGACCCCTACATTCTACAACTAGAACAGATTACGTATGCTATTTATTTTGTATAGGTAGTTTGTCGAACCCAAAAACTAATAATGTTTATTTCAATATGTGAGATTTATTACTTATTGTGACATTTTGATTTACAGCGTGCGGAAATTTGACAGGCAATCCAGTAAAATTTCCTTAAGCAGTCGTAGTTAGCTGGTTAATGGTCGACGGTCGACGGTCGACGGTCGATGGTCGATGATCGATGGTCGATGGTTGACGGTCGATGGTCGATATCGATAGTCAAACCAACTTTTACCCATCCTTCGAAGGATGGTGGGTGAAAAAAGAAAGTCCTTAACGGCTCAGATATTTCTAAATGGGAAGATTTTTTTTTTATCTCTCGGGACAGGCTAAGCACACAGCAACTTGCTATACTGATAGCAAGTAAGTTACTCTGATAGAATGATGTTCGGGCGAACAAATATGCTCATTATATCAGTATAGCAAGTTGCTATGTTAGTCACGGCTAAAGTCCTTGTATGGCTGACGTCAAGCTATGTCATATGCCTTTAAGTTAAGGGCCCCGTCCTTAGTTTTAGTGATTTTTACTGCTTTTTCGGGGCTGATTGGAGCCAAACTAACTAATTACCAATATGTTTAGATATGTTAAATTGAAGTTTATTTAAGTATTAAAAAATTAAATGAGACAATTTATTAATTTTCATTGTAACAGTTTGTTTAATTCCAAATTACCTGAGACGTGTTTCGATTTTTCGGTGTGCGACGTTCATGTCATTGTTGTTTACACGGAATTTAAAACATGAAGTTGAGTTTAAATTACAGAAAAATAAAGACAAAGAAAAATCCTAAAAAGTGAATGAGAAGATTTTAATAAAAAAAAAATTAATTCATTCAAAAACTTAGTTAAAAAGGTTAAACTTTGAAGAAAATATAAGCGAATACGTCGTCGGATTTCTTGCGCATACGACTGAGTTAAAAAATAAAAAATATACATATATAAAGATTGTTTCATGCTTAAACACGTACAATTAATAAATAAAAATAATTTGTCTTTAGTAAAAAGATAGAAAAATATAAAATTCTCCGAAATTCTCAAATAAATATGGGGACGAAAACGCTGATAAGGCAGACCGCTCGCTGCGCTTCTGAATTCGTCTTAATTCGTCTCCATGGTGCATATACAATACAGCGCAATACGTATGTGTAGATAGAAAACATAGATTCGGGTGTTTAAGAAAAAATTCCCACGGACGAAGACTGCAGTCTTAAGTTTGAAAGATTTTATTACGTACATAAAAATTCATCCAATCAAAACTGCAAATCAATCGGTAAATTGTTCGTCAGGAAAGTGTTCGTATAATTTAGAGGCTATTCGAATCCAATCGATTCATCGTTAATCGCAATCGGGCCAAGTGCTCATGTGATTTTAATCGATTCATTCAATGCTCTCAATTCCCGCTCTGACAGTCGCCTGCGGTGTTGCGGAGTTTGGCGGGAGTGTAAATGGATTTCATATCGTTATGGGTAACTACAGAATGTAAGGCTGCGCTCAGATAGATTTTCTTTATACGCCCATTTTTTATACAGCTTAGATACACTGCTTCTCTTTGTCCACAATTGGATGGACAAAGTCCAGATTCTCAGAACTCTTCTAACTATAAACTTAACAAAAAATAATGAAACTATTATAAGGGTGGATTCAGTCCATGACTATAAAGGTTCGTACCCACCGCACACCACATTAATTTCACATTTTTGAAATTGATGACTGAAGCTCGCCTAGAAACATACTTAGTAAAAAAAATGCGACGTGGCGATGCGCATATAATGTGGAAATGAACTAGTCTCAGTAGACAGGTACCAAATACTTAATATCAGTTACTTTGGGGCTAGCTCAATCTGTGTGATTTGTCCGTAAAAAAAAAGTGTTTGTAACTTTTTAAGAATACTACCGCTTCAGTTTTATGTCCTATTGACACTGCATTAAATTATAAAAAGTACTTAATTCAATGTGACACTGGACATTTTTATCAACACCAATGTTAAAAAAATAAAAAAGGCGTCCTGTGCGAATTTAGGATCTTCGTGCACAATTTCACATTCAAGTTGAAAATTTTGATCTCCAATATCATTGGCATCTATAAAAATTTGGGAGTTGTTTGAGTTTTTCTCGGAACAACTTAGTTGTACTATTTTTGATTTAGGCCTGTCAGTGGCCTGACAGCTGACCCCGAACTAAATTATTACACGTCGCACACATTATAGTATTGTCCGTCGCAGGCGTGACTGTGTGTGAATGCAGAATTTCAGATGTATGTGTGCCCAAGTGTCACACACGACTAAAAATAGCGAGAATATACAGATACTTCATAGCTTCTATCATCCTGGCTTTTGTAATCTCTAAGGCAGGGGTCATTGCGACCCGCACAATATTTTATAGAAAAAAAATTGGTTGTCTGTAAAGTCGGTTTACGGCTCCCTTATCTTAGGTTTACGGACGGTAGTTTGACGTGACAACGTCAAACATTCCGAACTGAGCCGATCGCTCGAGCCGATCATGCTTCTCTCTCGTTCGTGCCGCGCTCTCGCTTGCGGAACGCGACAATGACGTCATATTTTTCGTGCATGCAGCCCGTAGTATCGAGTTATTAGACGTTGTCACGTCAAAACATTTAATAAATAAATGTAATTTCGGAATTACAAAAAATTACAAAGGTATTTTTTTACATGTTTAGGGCTCCGTAAAAAAAATTAAAAAAACGGAACCCTTATAGGGTCACTCGTGCGTCTGTCTGTCTGTCTGTCCGTCCGTCTGTCACAGCCAATTTTCTCCGAATCAGGTGAAATTTGGTAGGATGGTGTAATCTTATGAGCCAAACACATATGTGCAAAGTAAATAAATATAATTTTAAAATAAGGGTAATTTTCGGGGGAAAAATTGAAACTTGCTTTGTTATATATCAAATGAAAGGGCTTGTTATAAGGATCTTTAATATATTTTTGTTATTACTGTAAAATAAAAAGTTTTGATTTTATTCAAGAAAGAAGACGAAAATTGACCATTCCCATCCCCCCCTGATCTCCGAAAGTACTAAGCCCAAAATTTTGAAAAAAAATATAAATTATAGTTCATTGCTGTACATTACTGGAAAACCTTTAAGAATTCAATCAATTGTACGAAAGCCTCTCCACGCGAGTTTAACTCGCACTTGGCCGGTTTATTGACGTGACAACGTCTTAAATTAGGTTGCGGCTGGGAGTCACTTATGAAAAAGTGTAACGCTCGGTAACGTTACGATGAGTCACCGAACGAGAGAGAGGCCCGCCGAATGCCTTGCGTCTCTCTCCCACTCAACTATGATCGGTCTGCCGCCGTTGTCACGTAAAATCTTCGCCCGTAAAACCGACTTTACAGGCAACCATTTTTTGTTCTATTTAGTAGCGACGTGTATGATGCTACTTAATAGAAAAGTCCTGGAATCATACGCGTACAAAAATGTGACCACTACGTTTCAAAACAGTTTATGTTTTTTAGTCGTCATTGCGGAATCTATGTAGCTTCAATATCTCTTATTACCTATACCAGTGTAAACGCTCCCTTACTAATGTCCCGTAGCACCCTCGTGAATCCTTTTTCGTAAGCTGATAGTTCTCCTATCAATATCGTTTGTATCAGGACGTACCTCGTTGCTTACTTTGCCTTTTCCTTGTTTGTGTAGGGTAAACAATAGGCAACCTAGTTAGGTTTTAGGGCAGATTTTGGTTTTGAAACTGAGAAATATATTTTGTATCATATTTAATTTGCCTATTAGCAGGCCTGTGTAACTCCCCGTTTAGGTATCGAAAAAGTACCTACATTATTACTATGCGCGCAAGCGGCCCCTCCGGGTGGGATTTCAGTTATACGAATCGTTTGTCCAGATTAATAAGAATGAAATTGGCTTGCAATGGATGTCTAGGTATCTATACGAAAAGGTGCTGAGTTCTGACGTGAGCTAAATTAAACCATATCGCTAGCCACATTGAGTAGATATTTCTTTGAATTTCTTTGCTGAGTGAGACTTCTGTACGTTAGTATTATTTATTCTGTGCTATTAGGCCCTTTTTACTTCTGCCCTTCTGTTCTTCCGTATCTTTTATATTAAGTGTGAATAAATAAATATCGTCGTCCGTTGGCAAGATGGGTAGACGACATCAGAAAATTCGTGGGTCGAATGTGGATGAGAGTAGCTCAGGACCGTGGTAAATGGCATTCATTGAGAGAGGCCTATTCCCAGCAGTGGGAGGTTCAAGGCTGTGAATGATGATGATGATGATGAAATAAATATAACCATCAGGTTTGAAGAAATATGTATTAGTATAAAGCTCTTTTTAAGTTTTGCTTCAAAACGCTTCAATTTAAATTCCTTTAAAGTTTTTAATTAAACTTTGTCATATTGAATTAGGCTGATTAGCGTGTGTTTTCTGGCCTAGAATATGATCACTCCATTTCTTCCTGTGGATTTCATCAGAGGCGACTAAAGGACAAATCACTTACATCTTGTTCAATTCCAAGGAGGGTTGACGTCGGGAGGCGACCGGCCGTAAAATTTTCAGCAAAATATTCAATTAGCTTAAAGAGTAATAACAGACTCACATGCTATCTCCACCCTTCGTAAAGTGGTATAAAGTGAAGAAGAAGAAGGAAGAAGATATCTAGTTAAGATAAGATAAGATATAACTTCTTTATTGCACCAACTAAGTTTAACAATAATCAAAAGTAAATTAAAAATAGTAGGTACAAAGGCGGGCTTATCACTTATGCGATTTCTTCCAGCCAACCTTTGGGTAAATGTAGACTATTAAGAGATGTGGGGGAGCTGGCGCAATGTGCGTACTTAACAAGTCAAAGTGTAAAATAATATATACTTACAATTAAATAAGCTAGTAAAGCTGAAGTCCGTCATACTTACACCTGTACTACTGGTAGGTAATGAAATATTTTGGTGGGATCACCACTATCGTCTTTAGCATCATATTCAATGATAACGTTAGTATTAAAAACATGAATACTACCTACTCGTATAACTTCGAGTAAATTACTATATCAGGCAGCTATTCAGTTAAGACGAGCCCACTAAAATAATCACAAACAGAATCCTTTCTACATTTAATTGAAAGGGTGGACGCGCTAGTTTAATTAAATTCAAAGAAAACAGGCCCAGGCAAGTTTATCGCAGATATAGCGGGATTAAAGGGACTGTATGCCGTTTGTAACAATTTGAACCTCTGCAGCGGCTCCAGAGCCGGCTCAAATTAGAATGAAACGAAAGGGAATTTCGGGCGTGGCGCCAGTGCGAGCATACGTTTGAATAAAACCCTTTTTTGTATATAGGTAATTACCTCATAGCACATAGTACCTATATATCTTTCGAAGCAAATCTAAATCTGGCCTCTTTCATCCCTTGAGGTACATATATAGCATATATTCCGAAGTGCAGATTTTGCGCAGAGAGTTTATTCATCTGCATACTCGTTTAATACTTACAATTAATGAGAGATATCATCTTGTTAAAAAAGTCCTTGCTGTATTTAATTGAAACGAGGTGGAACAAGTTTATCGCAGATATAGCGGGATTAAAAGGACTGTATGCCGTTTGTAACAATTTGAACCTCTGCAGCGGCTCGAGAGCCGACTAGAATGAAACGAAAGCACAGCGGCGACACTCCCTGTACGTGAAAGTTCGAACGCCGGAGACCTTGAGCTTGGAGCTCGTAACGCTAGGGTTGATACCGAACCGAAATGGAGTATCGTGTGGTGCGTGAGAGAGACGCGAACCAGCTACCAGCCCTCGGCCAAAGCAGTCAGCGATAGCTCGTTTCACGCCCCGCGCGCCTCTCAAGGCCCCCTCGCACATCCAGCCACCCAAACATAGCCGCAAGCGATTTTATTTATTTTTATTTATTTTATTTATTTCTTACAATAAAAGTTACAATATATATACCTATATATATGCACTATACAATGTTTTATAAACCAGATTTGTTTTTTTCATACATCGGATACCGTTATCGGTCGCTTAAATTTATATATTTAACTAGCTTTTGCCCGCGGCTTCGCCCGCGTAGATTCGGGGTATGAAAAATAGATGTTGGCCGATTCTCAGACCCACTCAATATGCTCACAAAATTTCATGAGAATCGGTCAAGCCGTTTCGGAGGAGTACGGGAACGAACATTGTGACACGAGAATTTAATATATAAGATTATTAAAACGAAGTTAAAATAAGCTAAATAAGCAATCACTAAATGAGCTGGAATTTTTAACTAATACAAGTCACTAAACAAAGTTATTTTATTCTTATGTGAGGGTGAACAAATATTTTTCACAATCACGGTAGTGTAAAGAGCAACGGGCCCAGAACAGGTTACCATCACTTCAACAATCTCGGTTATAATCACATCGGTAAAAATGTCAGAGCGCAGCACATACAGCATGATGCATTTATTATGATTACGACGAATATGATAATTATGGTGAAGTAGTGTAAGGGTAAGTGTTGTGTTTTATTATAATTACATTTTAATTGTTAAGAAAGTGTTGTTTAAATTTAAAGTTTTTGTCAGTTATTTCATTTTTTAAAGTGTTTGTTGGTAGTTCATTAATGAGTTTCGGCATTAAATATTGTAACGTACGTTGACCGTAGAAGTTTTTTACTCTTGGTATAAGTAATTTTTGGTTACTTTGACTCCTGGTGCATATTTTATGTTTAAATGCAGTTTGAAATTATTTTTCAAATAATGTTCTATTAATATGCTGTATTTAAATTGAGTATGCACAGGCATGACGTTACAATATTCAAAAAGATTGTTATAGTCATTTTTATATTTATTTTTTATTTTTGCAGGTACAATATTTTTAGGAATTCTTAGCTGTATGCTATAAATTTTATCTAAACATGTTTTAAAAGTTCGGCCATAACAGCTTAGACCAAATGGATTGCCCTAAGGTGTTGTATAATAGTAGTAAAATTGAATACGGTACTTTATTCTTAATTACTACAAATTTCGCTAAAATTTTAGTGATTTCACATGCACACCTGCTTAAGTGTCGTTTCTTTTCGCGTAGTGTATATTTTCTTTGACATAAGGGAATTTCGGGCATGGCGCCAGCAAGAGCTTACTTTTGACAAAATAAGTTTCTAGCAAAGTCAAGTCCATTGTGACAGAGCCAGAGTGAACCCGTCCGGGACGTCCGCTTGACGTAGTTTCGAGCCTAATAACAGCCGGAACCGGAACCAACGGCTTGATCAGCCTTCAGAAATACGGCTCGGATGGAGGGCTCGTTAAGCCCAGTCCTGCAGTCTCATTAACTATTGTCTATATAGATGATATTAACGTCACGTACTCGTATATCCTAAGCGATGTAGTCATACAAATTGCAGCAGCCACAAGAAAAGTTACTGTAGAAGATCTAAAGAGATGGCAGTTGTCAAGCTTATACTTTTTATCTAGTCGAAAATTTCTTTAGATCAGAACCTAGCCACGGCGACCACCTTGTCGTTGGCCTCATTCAAATCTGCCTTAGCATAAGGAGTCGGCTAGTTTCCCAAAGGTTGTCAAGCTGCCAATGTACTCGAAGATGCATTTAGGCAGCTCGAAAAATCTGATACCAATGTTGGCTACTTATACAACCGATAAACAAAACAAACACTCAATAAAAATATATGAAACCGCTGATAATGGGCCACACCTTTACGACTGAAAGCACGGACGCATTTAAAATGCAATTCATCTCACTATACGGGTCTTTGTCGTCGTCTTGTTATTCTTAAAGTTTGCGAACTTCAAACGTTTTTCTGCCCCTACAGGGTGCTCGAAGAAATATTAGCGATAATAATATTTTACATATATATTATCATGACTGCTTCCGTGGTCCAGTCGTCAAGGCGTTTGCCTTGTGATTCGGAGGTCGTGGGTTGAAATCCCACTAGGGAGCCTACTTTGTGAAAAGTTGTTTCTAGTCTGGTTTGCAGGCTTGAATCACCTTATTATGCGAAAAGAAAGATTATTTCGTGCTTCGGAAGGCCAGTAAAGCTGTGGGTCCCGTACGCCATCTAGCGTTTGTTCAAACCTATCCTAGGATTGGTTCTGGTCTACCCTTTGGGTTGCGGAGGTCAGACGGCAGTAGCTCTGTGTAAAAACCTCGTCAAATCACCTAAGTTAGGTAGCGGACGGGGCTCTGAAGCGATACCGCTGAGGATGCAATCGGGAATACGCTCCGATGATGATGATGACATACTATCACGTCACGTCTGTTTCCTACAGGGGTAGGCAGAGACTATGTACCTCCACTTGGTACGGTCCTGACAGACTTCATTTGCCTCTCCTATTATCAATCATGCCCTAATACAATATTAATAATATAGTCAACGAAAAAGTACAAAATTGATTTTGATCTATTCTAAACTTACATTTTCCGACTATTTTGCCTTAGTATATGTATATTTTTAAATGTTTTCTCATATGTACTTTAATACCGTTTTGGAGCTCGACTCATTTACAGTTTTATGTTGTTTGTTTGTTTGTTTGTGTAGATATTATACCAATTTGCGGAGGACATTGAGGAAGGTATTTTTTTTTGCGTTTGACCTCTATCTAACCTGATTATTAGTATTAGTATTTTTGCTGGAGGGGGTGAGTTTTTGTTTAACGTTATACTTATATTAATTTTGTACTTAGTCGTGACTTGACCACGACCCTGGTCTACCTCGCATGATCCGATTTAAGACTCAAATTTTCTCGAAAATCTAGATTCTGTAGTTAAAATTGCAAGGTCTATTCAATAAAGTCTAACTTCTCAAGACAAGACCATGTTAATTCGCGTCAGACAACATACTATGTAATCCGGTGGACGAAAACGAATGTGCAGCTTTCGTGTTATATCTTTCTGTAGGGTCTCCACACTCACAGTTCACAGTGTGGTTTTATTGTTACATGCTTTTTATTAGTTTCAATTGTACGCACGTATCTACAATAAATATTATCGTAGCTTAACTGACGTTTTTCTGAAAAATTATATAAATATCCTCTCAATCTATCGCAGGTTGACTGGAAGAGATCCCTACATGGGATAAGTCTGCCTTTGTATACTTGCTCTTTCGTATTATGTTGTCTTTTATACTTAAATTTTTGGTACAATATAGTTATTACAAACAAACAAATAATAATAATGCAATAGGGTATTTCACTGTGTTTGTTTTTGGACAATATTTTACACAAAACCACAAATAATACAAAAAAAAAGTCTTTTCTGAAAACAGCATGGAAATTGATTTAATAAAGAAGCAGCAATTAGCATTTTAAATATTAGTATGAAGGAAAGTGGGAGCGTGGTGGGGATACCTAATGGCAGTGACGTCTCAAGCGCAGTATGTGCATTGTGCATCCTTTGCTGTTTCTGTTAGTTGGCAGTTTCCCTTTTCACCAGCCTTTAAAGGCTTATAGCTTACTTATTCATGAGCGGATTACAATAATTATTTTTGTTTTCAGTTGCCAATTATGTAATTTTTACATACATACATACATACATAGATTGATAAATCACATACTATTACGCCTGTTTCCCACAGGGGTAGGCAGAGACTATGGACCTCCACTTGCTACGATCCTGACAGACCTCCTGATATAATTTTTGATATAATTATTTAAAAAGTTAAGGGAAATACCGTATTAAGCATGAGAAGTTTGTTTTATTCAGACCAAAAATCTTGTTCTCATTTCTAGCTTCCTCTTGGTAACCTTCCACTGGCTGATACAGTTTGTTATAAAGTGGAGCAGTTGCATGCAGCAACAGATAAAAATGTTGGCGAACTGCTACAAACGCCAACCTAATGTAAAGCATTGCTACTCGTATGTACATATTGTACAAGTTGCATTGTTTTTGTTGATTTTCGTTGTTTTTTTATTCATTATATTATTTATTTACTAATTTATTTATTAACTTTTATTTACTAATTTATTTACTTTTACTAATATTATAAATGAGAAAGTGAGTTTGTATATTTGTTTGTTTGTTTGTTACCTCTTCACGCTTTATCTACTGAACCAATCGTTTTGAAAATTCGCAAACACATAGTTAGGACTACTGAGAAGGGTAAAGGGTACCGTTCATCCCGAAAAAAGTAATGTTCCCGTGGGATTTGGGATACGAGAGCGAAGCCGCGGGCAAATGCTAGTTATGTATAAAATCAAGTTAAAAAAAATCATTTTTTCGTACAAGCTTGTGAGGCCAAAGTACTTATCAAGACATATAGGTAATAAGCCCAAACTCGATGGGGTTGTGTCGTTTTCTTACAGGGTTCCTATAGCCACCTTCCTGCACCATCATCAGATCAGCTTTTGATCATAATAATATTACAATGTCATCTGATTTACATTAGCATACAAAATTTCATCTCAAACAGAAACCGGAAAGTGGCTCAAATTTTACTTGCAAGATTTTACCTAAAAAAACTAAATAAAAGCTTGTAATTAGTTACAGTTCTTTTTAAAAATTGATTTTAGATTTGTATTATAGTATATAAGAAGTACCCGTAACCGAAAGGCATGTATAAAGAGGTTGATGAGTGTAGATGAAGCGAAAGAGGTCTGTCAGGATCGTAGCAAGTGGAGGTCCATAGTCTCTGCCTACCCCTGTGGGAAACAGGCGTGATAGTATGTATGTATGTATGTATTTATAGCGGGTATAGGCCCGTGATACCCAAAGGCCACGTTCAGCGTGATACTGGGCGTGAAGGTGGAAACAGAGAATCCAAATAGTAAAGCCATTCCCTCGATTGGCTTTTACGATCTGCTCAGGAAGAGAAATAACTGGAACATTGTATGTTTTTCTTTTCTCCCAGACCAGCTCGGCTCCGTTTTTGAGTTCCGTACCCAAAGGCGGCAAACGGGACCCTATTACTGAGACTCCGCTGTCTGTCCGTCTGTCTGTCTGTCCGTCTGTCCGTCTGTCACAGGGCTCTATATCTTGAACCGTAATAGCTAGACACCTGAAATTTTCACCGATAATGTATTACTGTGGCCGCTATAATAACAAATACTAAAAATAAAAAAAGGAGGTCGTCAAACAAAAAACGTGTTTTTCAGGGTTTTTAACTCGATCTGTCACAGGGCTCTATCTCTTGAACCGTAATAGCTAGACACCTGAAATTCTCACCGATTATGTATTACTATGACCACTATAACAACAAATACTAAAAATAAGATAAAGTTAATAATTAAAGGGGATCGTCATACAAGAATCGTGTTTCTTCAGCGTTTTAAAACATTGTACGGAACCCTTCATGTACGAGTCCGACTCGCACTTGCCCGTTTATTTAAGGCTACTCGTTGTTACTTATTTCTGTAAATTTGATTTGGCACTGGTCAAATTCAAAAGATAATCAGTTATCACAATATAACATCTAAAGCTTGCAATTTAGATGTTATATTGTGATAACTGATAACATTGTGTTAGGCATAATATCTTTTGAATTAATGTAAGCTAAAATTATTGAGTGTAAAAGTGACTTCGAAGGTTAATTACTGAATAAATATTTGATTCTTTACTTGAGTCTTTGATTCCAGCATGGAAGATTAGCATTTCAAATCTAAATAATGTTTCAGCTAGATGCTGCGAATGCTCTCCAGCAAATTTATCGTGGAATTCAGCCGATTGACGATACCCAATCGATAAAACAACAGACAATAAATCGGGAACTTTATTTCAATTGGAGAGGTGCTAGAATATTTAGGTTTGGCTACATTGGAGTTAAACAGGATTCAAATTAAAAAAAAAAAAACATTTATTCAAAATTCATAAACATAGGTACATTAAATGATACCAAACCACGAAAACCTCGCAGGGTTTATCTGGGTCTCGGTGAGTCGCTATGATATGGTGGTATGTAATACTGCTTGAATAATCTTACATTTTTTTTGGGTTTTTCTTTATACATGTTTTGTAAATCTGTGGGAATTCGTCATACGCGTATTGCGCCATGACTTTTCCATTTAGCGTCATAACCGTGGCTACAATGGAAAAGTCACCTAAACAGAATTGTGATTTAAATTTTGTTGTTGCAGCAACATTATTTTGTTATATTAACAGGTAACATTTTTACTTTTGACGTTTGGCGAAGTCTCATTCTTGCAACAGTAAATGCCGATAAGAGGGAAAGAGACACAAGATGGGTTTTAAGTCAGATTCTCTCTATAAGAAGTTGGTTTTATTGTTCTGAGATAAGAAGGTACATTCGAAGCTCGTTGCATTCAGCGGTGTCGCCACTTGCTTGCAATGTAATTTAAGGCCGTACCTAAATTTTCCGGGGTCCAGTGCTGCCTCCATTTAAAATAAATCATTTCAAAGAAAACGGAGACATTATTTAAAATTTTGCTACTACCAAATCCTAGATAACCCTTCAAAGTATTTTATGAACTACTGTTTACAGCTTATAATGAGAACGTTAAGCTTTACTACGTACATTTTCCGAAAGTGGCCGATTTTCGCAAATGTGCGTAGTAAAGCTTAAAGTTCTTACTTTAAACTGTAAACAGTAGTTCATAAAATACTTTGAAGGGTTATCTAGGACTTGGTAGTAGCAAAATTTTAAATGATGTGTCCGTTTTCTTTTAAATGATTTATTTTAAATAGGGGCAGCACTGGACCCTGGAAAATTTAGGTATGGCCTGGCCTAAATAAACTGTGCCACTTATATGACTGTGGAACGCCGTCTTAACGAAGCTGAAAATTAAAGCATTGCTTTTGGGGTAAACCGTAGAGATTTTCTCTGATCTTGATGATTTTGTCTCTTCTGCATTTGTGTGTAGTCATAGTCAAGAAAAAAATATTGTATGTAGGACAATGTTATTGAATGTCATTATTTTAAAATTATTTTTAGAGCAAAATCTACAAACTACTAGCGTTTTGGAACTGTTGGGATGATACGACGAAAGAAACCCAGTTCAGTATAGGTCTCTACCCAACCTGATGGGCTTTATTCCAATACTGATTTACACTTATTCTTATCATATACGTACGTCATATCTTACAATATACATTTTAAAATTAGTAGATAACTATTCTATTTATATATCTATAATATCAACTACTTCCAAAAATATTAAACAGTATGTAAATCCGATACTTCACATTCTGTATTAATTTTTCGCAATTCAATTTATTAATTTAGTGCATTGCACGAACTCTGTAGCGGGCCTGGTAATTGCGAACTGGAACCGATTGGACCAAATTAAATTAATACATGGCATTGATAAATAAACGTTTTTTGTGTATTGTAACCTAACAAACAGTTGTATTTAAACCGCAAACAGTGATTGCGGTTTAAATAAACAATAGGTATACAGTAAATATGGATGTGGACTAAAAACATATGTTTAGCTTACCAGGTAGATTATTAAAAAATATTGTAATTGTTTTTCTGATTAAAAAATAATTAAAAAGATACAGTGCATTTTAATTCCACATGACGTCACGACCAAGTACAATTTTCACTTGACGGTGACGTCAATCACTCCTACTCCGAAACTTCGACGCGTTGTATCTTTGTGAATTTTCACAACTTTGATAAACCGGAAAACATGGGCCTATTATTTTTGGATAATCTAACTGACGGACTATCTTATCTTGCATTTGGGGTCCACGTTGGGAAGCACGTTGAACCTTTGGGTTATATTGTACTTACCCCCTTGCCTTACTCACCCAACTCGGGATTTCTGAAGAAGGACTGCATAAGCTTCAGAATATCATCACCTGGTGTGTAGTGCCTGTAGTCCTGACTAAAGCCTAGTTTAGACTACTTTAGTAATTTAGTATAGTGACAAGTGATTTAGTAGCTAAACTACTCGCTGCTGCCCCGAAATCGTTCGCATAACGGTCGAGTACAGTAACTAAATGACTCGCCAAATACTTGCCTAGTCCGAACAAGCTTTAACTGACGGACTAAATACAATACAATTTTCGAAACCACACCCCTATTGCCACTTGGTGAGTGGAATACAATTTCTTATCACCTCTTCTTATATCTCTCTTTCTCTCCCATGGATATCATAAGACGCGATTACCTACGTGGCGTAGTATCTAGGTACGATCCCCAGCCAGGGCAAGTTAAAAATGGCCTTTTTCAAATAGCTACCGATATTAGTTAGTTAACTAATATCGGTAGCTATTTGAAAAAGGTCATTGACTTGTATTCTATTCATTGATGTCTAAGCTAGTTAGCTTAGACATCAATGAATAGAATACCTTAAATAGAATGCCATACCCGAAGACATCAAAAGTATCTCAAATAGGTTCCTTTTTAAGAGAAAAGTCCGTACGCACCTTTATGCTAATTTGTTGCAGCAGAACTAATCATTATCATATATTGTTTCGTATTTTTTATTATGTATTTATGTATGTATGTATGTATTGTAACAGTCAGTTCTTGTCTGTTAGTATAACTAACTTAAATAAAAATAATAAATACCTATACAGGGTTTAACAAAATATACTAAAACTATTTTAAGGGTGGATTCAGTCCATGATACTGAACAACTTTTCCCAAGGAACATATATCGAAATGTTAAAAATAATTTTCGGCCTCTTATACAAGTTGACCGATCAGCTAATCCGAGTTTGTATGGAAAGTCAAAAATTATTTTTCATATTTCGGTATATGTTCCTTGGGGAAAGTTGTATAATATCATGGACTGAATTCACCCTTAAAATAGTTTTAGTATATTTTGTTAGACGTTATATAAACTAAAATATTACACGGGCGCAGTATTTCTGCTTAGCGGGGTCTGCAATGCGGGAGAGGGGCAGTGAAGTATCGTCACCGCCGCTGGCGCAGAACAAGCCTCGATGCACTTTAAATGAGCAACATTCGCCCCGACTGTTTTCAAGGCGACTGACTGCACGTCG
This sequence comes from Acrobasis repandana, assembly GCA_963576875.1. Taxonomy (NCBI): domain Eukaryota; kingdom Metazoa; phylum Arthropoda; class Insecta; order Lepidoptera; family Pyralidae; genus Acrobasis; species Acrobasis repandana. Next base: position 18,077,729 of record OY756227.1, read on the forward strand.
CTCGGCGCTCTGCCGCTCGCTACTGTACGTCACGATACGTGCCTTGCATCTAAACTTAATTATTTTCTTATAATAGTAATTCCTGCACAGATCTTCATTTTGTGTGCTTGTGGAAAGACCCGTACTGGGTAAGTTGTACAAAATGTTCTATTAGAATAGGTATTCATCTTATTTTTCACAATATTGATGGTAGTTTACAAATATTATTTTTTCCTTCGTAATTTAGATTTTGCAAGTACTTCTTACTAAAAAGGTGTTTCCATACATGTAACTTAAACCTTTCGTATTTTAATGCCAACAGTTATTAATGTAACCGTTTCTGCTTGACTGCCACTTCATCTCAGATTCGTTTAATAAAGCTGTATGAGCCTAGGCCTCCGCTTACACCGTAGTAGTTTTGCACAAGCGTGTGTATGTATGCTTGTTTAAGCTATGTACATATTATGTATAATTAAAGCCGCCTAGACTGCTACGTCAATATTGTTTTCTGCTATTGAGTGTTCCATTTGTCCTAACAGGAACTACGTTTCGGTTACCTTCGCCGCCAACTGCTGCTGCAAAAGACGGCGGTCAAGGGAAGTACGGCTACATCTAAATCCAACCTCGTAAAAGCCCACCTACGACCCAGAGACTTACTGTTGATTTAGTTAGATTAATTACGTATACTCTGCCATTATAATTAAACTTAAGTATCTGCTTCGTAATCTTAAGTATCTAAACTTTATTAAAGTTAAGTGTCTAAAGTCGTATTTTTATTTGTCTTTAATGGCAAACGTGGATATTTAAGTTAGTTAAGTATCTAAATTTGCCGTTTTATTTATCTTTAATAATAAAACTTGACAGTATGTATGTATGTAAATGTATGTATGTGTATGTATGTATTGTATATGTAGATATGTGTAAAGTGTGTGTAGAAATACATATTTATCTTTGAGCGCCTATCGCTAATTTAAATTTTTCTGTTTTTCCTAAAGGCTGACTGGTAGAGAACGCATTAGCATTAAGTGCACCTTTTGTACCATTGTGGTCAATAAAGATTTAATAAATTAGTACATCAATGAACTTCAGGACTGTCACATAATTAATATACGTACTGTCTCTTCAAACATGTTCCCAAATGGATCTAAAATTGGCAATGAAAGGAGCAGACACCTGGTGCCACTTTATATCAGTTGTTATCCTTGCATCCCTTCGACAGGCTGTCAGAGCTTCAAATTACGACAAAATGACCTAGATCTTAGATAATGTACTAGAACTAGCCAAGCCCCGGCAGTAGTAAGTGCTCATAAGTAGCTTACGTTAAGCAACCTCGAGAGCGGTTCACAAACTTATTTTATCACTCCAAGTGGATTAATGAAATAAGATAAAAAAAAAAAATTCTTACAAGCTTTTATTGTAAAGCCTAAGTACTTTTTAAGACTAATGTCATAAGCCCAAACTCATGGGGTTGCGTCGTTTTATTAGAGGGTTCCTATAGCTACCTTCCAGCTCCATCATCAGATCAGCTTCTTGTTATAATAATATTGCATTGTCGTCTGATTTACATACAAAATTAGCATACAAAATTTTATCTCAATCGGAAACCGGGATGTGGGTTAATTTAACATGCAAGTTTTTACCCAAATAACAACCACGAATATAAGCTTGTAAAAAAGGTATTTAGAAATGCACGTTAACTTGTATGGTCGCATTTCTCAACCTATTGTCGTAAAATTTTGTGAGCAGGTTAAAATTATTATGTTGAATTTTTTGTCGAGTCAGTTTTTCGAAATTTCTCAAAATCGAGGAAATATGGCAGTTGAAAACGCAAAAAATGTCATATTTAAATGTCTTAAGACTTTTTATTACCCTTACTAAGACGAAACTTATTTGTCTGAACAACTTTTTCATTCGATAAACTTCAAGGGATCAGGGGTTGGACGGGCTAGACAAAGTCAGACTCGCGAGATCTACGGTTCACAGAGACACTGTAGTTAATTGATTTTAATTCATCTTAAATCAGCTAAGACCGAATATATTAGTGAAGCTTAGTACACTCAAATTAATTTTACCATTATTACCACAACAATAGAACTTATAAATAAACATAATCTGAAAATACAGATTTGTCATTACGATGTGACAGCAAAATAATGAATGACAATGACACAAAATTAGATTTTCTCCAAAGACGTTTTCGCTTCACCATTGACAGCCTTATTTCGAAAGTAATAAGAGTCGAGAAATAATTAGGCCCTGCTTTTGAAGCGAAAAATTAAAGTTGTCAAATTATGTACAACTTGACAAGTTTGAAATTCTCGAGTTCTCGTTTTTTTAATGAAAAGAAGACGATTGGAGTTTTTTCCTCGTGGAAATTTATCCCAGTTATTGTTTTAGAAAAGTATTTTTGGGAGCTCTTTTTCGCTACATTTTATCTTAAATCTATATCGCTTTATCTTCACACTTCCTTATGCGTTTTATTTTTACCCAACTACGGTGAAATCAAAAGGAGGGTCATAATCCTCCTTTCTTTTGACATACATAGCAGCGAAACACATAAAACGTTTCGTCGCTATCTATGTACGTATGTTAATCTCTGAGGTTAATCTATTCCCTCTTTCTGCTATGATATCCGTGGTAGCACCTTGACAAATGAGGTATCGTTGGAAGCAGGTTGGAAGCGTCTTGGCACAGAATACATATGTCTTGGCTGTCCACTGGTTATACACATTGTTCTGAGCACGATACAATACGACGACATTCAATATGGCGCACTCTGTAGGCCATGAAGTAATAAACATAAAATAAATCGAATCTTACGTAGGGTTTTCTAAATACCAATCCAGCTCATATTTTTATTTTACAATTTCTATTAATACGTTACCACGCCTAGTTAATTATTTTTTTGTTGACTCTTATTTGGATTAGGAATAAATTATTGAAAATATGCAAATTTTGCGCGGGAACTTTTGACAAACAAAAGGGAAATGACGACAAAGTTCACAAAAAGGAAATGACAAGTTCAGATGCGTTCGGTAGGAATGTCCATCCATGTAGTTTGACTATCGATGACATTCGAAATGTATGTTCTTTTATATACCTAGAGGTTTAACAAACATCACTGGCTGATAATATCGAAAGTACCCAAAAAAGAAAAACATGCGTTGACAGCTTCTGTACTCTCTAGCGGATATTGCAGACCTTGACGTCATATTTTAAAATGGCGTGTTTTAGTTGTTATAATCTACTTACTATTTTTAATATTTATTTTTCGACGGCTATTTCTCGACGAGGACTATCGATTAAAAATATAAAAGAAATGCATGCATACTCTCTATTTGCACATTCTTACTTACAGATATCTTGGTAAAAATCAACTGTATAAATAAAAACCAGTAGATTTTCTATGACCCAAAATGCTCTGCTGCCCCATTAAGAATAAAAACGAATTGATAAAATTAGTAAATCTTGACCGAATTTTAAAAGCAGAAATAAAGAAACATCTCTTCTATTAGTATTCGTCGTTGTTATGTTTGCGTATAATATGCAACACACTTTTAGGTATACCACCGAACTCGTAAAAACAACATTATTGTTATAAAGCTTTATAGAGGCAAGAGGCTTCTGTTGCTGAATTGTTTTTGTTATTCTACTCCAAATATAGTGCGTAGGTTGTGTTTACTTAAAAAGGGTAGGAACCTTTTACTAAGGCGCTTAGGATAGATACTTACCTTGAAAACGCAGTTATGTGTATGTATTGTACATTGTAAGCCGTGTGGTTCCCGGCAGAGTAGAATAGGACCACTCCAAGGCTTCCCGTGGATTTCTTAGTAGGCGACTTAGGAAATACAAGCTAAACAAAGCTTATAAACATCAGTGAGACCTCCAAACCGTCTGGCCAGCGTGGAGAGTGTAGGCTTAATCCTCTGACTGTTTTGGCTAATATATGGCTCTAGTAGTACAGAGAGGGTCGTGCTCCTGCAGTGGAGACTAAAAAAAACCTGATGATGATAATGATTGTACACAGATACCGTAAAGGTATACCAATAGATAGTTAAATGTCTTATTTTTAGACTCGAAACACTTATTCATATTATTTTCATGAATATGTCGTAGTTGGATTGTACCTAAAATTCGCTGTTTTCATAACCACTAGCAAGCAGTTTGACAAAATAACTCGGTTTTGTAAAACAGTTGAATGATGTTTAGCATTTTAGTAAAATTTCTGAAGTTTAATACGCAGAATTGCATTAATGTTTTGTAAACCCGGGATGTCAATGCCGGGATAAATGTGAAATAAAACGTAAGATTGTACATTTTCATTCCAAATTCAGTCACTTTGTGTGGCTCTCTGTGTCATAACAACAATATGGCGTCCGATTAAGAAAGTTCTTTAACGAAACTAATAAGTACTTACCACGTTAGGACTGCAAATTACCTTTAATAAAGAGAAAGCAGTAATTTTACGAACAGTTATAATTTACACTGCTAACAAATGATTACTAGGTATGGAAGATTGTGATGAATAAATTTCTTATAAGTATTTCATTAATGATACTACATTTTGATATGTATGATTTGAAAAGTCCAACATTGCGAAATATGAAGAAACTACAACCTATTTCAATGCGAAATTGGAACGTCACTAACGATCTTTGCGAGCATTCTGATACGCTTCCCATAGCAACTAGAGATAACTGATTTCGACCATACCGGCCTCGTGTATGGCGATTGGAGCTTAGAAATAAACGGAGGATTGACAGATAAAAGATTAGTAGCCTAATACCATGGACGAACTAATTCAAGTGCACTGACAACCCCATATGAAAAGCGTACTCTACTAGAAAGACAAAATCCTGTATAATTTCTAGATGTCACTATTTTCTCGCCCGCTATCGGACGGTATCTACGAAAAATCAGAGATGGTGTTTGTTTGTTTGTAGAAAATGAACGCTAATACCGCCATCTTTCCAAAATTAAGGGGCACCACTACGAAACTACCTTCTTTGGAACTAGTAGCTCCATCTAGCTACATCATTTCAACTGAAAATTGAATTATGCTTCAAAGTATGAAGGTTGTCAGCCCATGCTAGTACAGAATTAATTTAGGCCTGACACATAAATTATATTTCATTGTATTAAATTAAACTTGCAAGCACAAAAATAATACTTAGCATTTCAAAATTCATCAATCAACATCAATTAACGCTAGGACAATCTAGCGTTTGACTAGAAGTCTAATACTGGACAATACTGGACATTGGCCTCCACCAAGAATTTCCAATATGACTGGTTGTAAGCGGCCTTCTTGCTTGCGTTTTCCTGGAATCATCAGTCCAACTAAGTCATCGCCACACCCAGACTGGATACATGTAGGTATATTAATTACTGCACCAATATTTTTTATGTTATATGCAACATGTTAGCGATTAAAAAATGAGTAAAAATAAACCAGCCAAGTGCGAGTTAAACTCGCGTGGAGAGGGTTCCGTACAATTGATTGAATTCTTATAGGTTTTCCTGTAATCTACAAGCAATGAACTATATTTTGTATTTTTTCAAAATTTTATGCTCAATACTTACGGAGATCAGGGGGGGGGGGGGATGGTCAATTTTCGTCTTCTTTCTTAAATAAAATCAAAACTATTTTACAATAATAACAAAAATATATTTGAGATCCTTATAAAAAGCTCTTCCTCCGAAAATGACCCTTATTTTAAAATAAAATTTATTTACTTTGCACATATGTGTTTGGGTCATAGGATTACACCATCCTACTAAATTTCGCCTGATTAGGTCCAGTAGATTCGAAGAAAATTGGCTGTGACAGACGGACGAACAGACAGACGCCTGAGTGATCCTATAAGGGTTCCGTTTTTTCATTTTTTGTACGGAACCCTAAAAATGAGTAATTAAATCGTCTGCAAGAATTTGCCTTTGCAATTAATGATAGCAATGCTATACCATAATACTAACTAGATGACGGTGGCACCCTTTTAAACTTTTGTACTTACAATTACAAATACAACGTCAATCAAGGACACTGGCTCCATTCCTTTAAAGCTCCTGGTCACGGATCCAGTGGATTTTATCGGCGATAGCTTAATTGGCGGAGAATTTGAGGTACCTACTAACCTATCCGGATATCTGCCCTGTTAGCTCTATTTTTGGAGCGAGCCGACGGTTTCGTTTGAGCTTTGAATTAAAAATTTAACCTTCAGAAAGTATATTGATATATTTTTTCAATTCTCTTTATGTTGGAGAAAGATGTTGCTTATGGGGCAATACAAACAATAAAAACAAAAATGTCAATAAGTCAGTGCCTCTCCTCGCACTGAGCTATGAGAAGCTGTCTTGTTAAATCTACATCCAGCAAATTGACTTAGTCTTAATAATCTTCGTTTGTTAGTATATCCAATGACAGTAAAATGTTCGCTAGTTTTGACTCTAAACAGATGAAGCCTACTCGTAATAAGCGTAATTTCTGTTTCAGAAAATGAGTTGCAGAATTTCTGTTCTGTAGAAATTTTCTGCCGCCGTGTGGCACAAACAGGACTTTTGTATGAAACCGAGTGCAGCAGAAATTCTGCAACTTTTTTTCTACAGCAGAAATTACGCTCGTTTGACTTCACCCTTACATTGTTCACGTCGCAACAGAAATCCACAAACTAAGGTATTAATGTATCATAGTAGTTGGCGTTCTGTATTTTACTACAGCGGTATTTTTCGTTCTATTATTCAGTACCTACCGAGCGACATTTCCTAGGCAATAATACACGAAGGGTCTTATTTACTTTAGTGCTTTTCACTTGTAAATGTACCTTGGAAAGAGTGAGAAATTCGTTGTAGTAGGTTTGCGTCCAGTATGACTAAGCTAAGTAATTATTAAAGCTAGATGATTTAAAGTAAATGGAAAACGAGCATTCAATTCAAACATAAAAAACTAATAGTCTTAGGATAGTCTTTGAAAGAATAAAAGTCCCAGGGGAAGACGTGAAATAGGCATGTGTACTGAAAAAATATTTACACTTATGTTTTTCTTTTCTCTGATTTACAAATATTGACGAAGATCATCACCATCATCCGAGCGTATTCCCGGTTGCATCCTCAGCGGTAACGCTTCAGGTCCGCTACCTAACCTAGGTGATTTGATTAGGTTTCTGGTTTTTACACAGAACGACTAGCGTCTGACCTCCGCAACCCAAAGAGTAGACCAGAACCAATCCTAACAAACAAACGAAAAACGCTAGATGACTTTCGGGATGTGGGTCCCGACGTGCCTTTCGAAGCACAGAATCATATTATTCAAGCTTACAATATTCTAACCAGACTGAAAACAACTATTCACAAAGTATGCTTCCCAGTGGGATTTAAACCCACGACCTCCAGATCACAAGGCGAACGCATTGACCACTCGACCACGGAGGCAGTCGTAATTTTTTTGGAATAATCTAAGACGGACTTAATAGAATTACTTTTGTGACCCAGTCCACATGCCTATTGTATAAAAAACTCGAGTGATTATGAAGAAAGTCTCAAATCAAATACTAAACTAAGCTTTTTGAGGTAAAAGCCTGTGGAACTTAAATCCTGGCGGGGATATCAAACATTTTATTTCGAAAAAAAAATGTATACATATCTTTCAGTGGATTTGTAACCCAGCAAATAAACTAAAGAGAAACTAGTCGGGAAATATTGTCCAGTACAAAAGAGAAAGCGACATTAAAGGCGAGAACAAATATTAAACAACTATGGAATATTTCACTTCAATTCAGGAAACTTTGAACCTAAGCTTTGCAAGTTTTATTTATTCTTACATGATAAAAATAAAAGTTATAATAATAATTGTTAATAAAAGCGTTTACTAATGTGTAAACTTATTTGGTGTAAACGCTTTTATTACCTATGCGACATATGTCTGCTGCTGACTGACTGTACATGGTTGGTATATACCTACTTAGGTATTATACAACGTGGAAGGGATATACCCGTAATAAATTGAACTGAAGGGCTATACTAGATCACTATAGTATAATGAAATTAAAATAACAGTCAATAAACCAAAAAAAAATCCGACATTCCTATACAAATCGCCCGGGCGGCTGCACACTTTTGTATGAAAATGCCGAAGTTTTTTTTTATTCTTTGGCTGTTATTTTAATTTCATTAAACTATAATGATCTAGTATAGGACCGTGGTACGTTTTATTACGGGTATGTCCCTTCTACATTGTATATAATAACGAGATATCGTATTTTTAAGATTCCCTTTGCGTCCTTGGCTCGCGCAGCCAAAGTGTCAAGAAAAAATGAAAGATAAACAAGAGATATTTGCACTGTCAACAAAAACTGTACTTATCCGAATTTTATCTTTAAAGTAAACCAACTGGGAAAATTACTTAAGCTCAAGATTTGGGTGTTTTCTTTAGTTTTTGGAGGCGAAATGCGGTTTTGATATCTTGCAATAAGGTTTAACTTCCGGCTTCTTTTAGTGTGAAAAGAGGTTTTATTGTTGATGTTACAAGTTTATTTGCTAGGCAAATAAAAAAACACCGACTGTCAAGAACGCCATCTAGTGATGAGTAGCGAAACTACCGATACAACTTGATACCTATCCATCAAGTCGAATCGGCAGTTTGGCGCTACGGATGTAGCGCCATCTGTTAAAATTGTAAAAAGCGACATCTGTTTGTCAGCACATGACACTGTTAATGACCCTCGATAAGCACAGCACTACAAAGCACCTAAAACACTGCTATTACAATAATTGACAGTTCACCCGGATTCGAACAGATGGCGCTTTCCCGCTTACTATAAAAGAACGAAATTAATTTTCTGAGATCTCTTTCGCATTATTGCCTCTCTCCTGTACAAACCGCTAACAAAAAATACAAGCCTTCCACCACACCACTTTACTACTCATTTCTTGCCAACATCTATTATTTGCTTTACGCCATCTTACTCTCGGTAAGCCCTGAATTTAAAGCGTTAACCCCCAATAAATTTTAAACAGCTGAACCGATTTTTATCAAACATACCTAAGAACCACCGCAAAGAAACTTTCTTTCACGTGAAAAGCCCGCATTGAAATTGGTCCATTCGTACGAGCGCTACGATGCCACAGACAGAATACATCATGAATGTATCAACCGACATGTTTCGCGTACACGAAGACGTCCCAAGCTGAGCTCTGAGTGCGGTGGACGCGTACACGAAAGTCCCGCGTCTTCGTGTATGCATCGTCAGTCACATTCAGTCGGATAAGGTCGAAATATGTCGACGAGTAGCTGACTTTTTACATGACTTGTGTACGTAAAAAGTCAGCTACTGCATGCTATGCATACTTATTATATAGGTAATGTCTGTCTCTCAAAATAAATGCATTTTTATTTTTTATTTTATCGAGACATCCATACCAACTTTCGCATTTCGTCTAAGGTCTAAGCGCGTTCCCGGTTGCATCCTCAGCTGTGCTTCTTCGGAGCCCGGGGTGCGCTTTCCCGCTTTTTCTTCTCCAAATATAGCATGCATGTTAATGGTCACCCAGGGATGCCAAAGACCTTAAAAAATGGAGAAGAAATAGCTGGAACAGTTTAAATGATTTGGCTCTAGTTTTACGACCGGCCGCCTGTCTAACGTCAACCCTCTTTGGAAATGTATTTGTGTGAAAAGTTTTACAACCGGCCGCCGCCCGTCGTTTACTTGGATATGACCAACTTTCGCATTCATAATATTAATAGAATTGTCCTGTTTTGACTTCTTAATCCCTTACGTCGTAGAAAGAGCTGAAGGCTGTAAGTCCTTTTAGCTAAATGGCAGGCCAACAGGTGGATACGGGAATCAGGTTTAGTGACATGTGACAGGTTGCTATCCCATTGCTTATTTATGAGGATCCCCGGATTTGCGGAATGTCCATTGCGTAAATTGACTCGACTTGATCGACTTTACGATTTGCGCCCTAAAATCAACAAATGTTGCCAAGTTTGGTACCTGCATTCTACGTAAAAGGGGACTGTCTGTTGGCAGCTGCCAATATACAAGTTATTTCAACAGGAACCTACATTTTAAAAACAAAAAATATTGTTTAAAATATGGTAATATTTAATAGTTTAGGGCTCATACAGTCAACAGCAGGTCGATGGCAGCCGATGGCGAGTCAACGGCAGGTCGACGGCAGCCGACGGTAAGTCGACGATAGGTCAACAGCAGCCGACAGCAAGTCGACGGCAACCGACGGCAAGTCGACGGCAATCGACGGCAAGTCGACGGCAAGTCAACGGCTGACGGCAAGTCGACAACAGGTCAATGGCAGCCGACGGCAAGTCGACGACAGGTTAACGGCAGCCGACGAAAAATCAACGACAGGTTAACGGAAGCCGACGGCAAGTCGATGACAGGTCTACGGCAGCCGCAGTCGAGCTGCCGTTGACAACGTGTCATTTGTCTGTATGAGCGCTTATAGACCTCAAAGCGGCGAATACAAAAGACTATTGGAACGAGAGCTGGTAGATATGTTTTAGTTGGTACCGATCTGAGGCAAACTGAAAACTTTTCTTATACTTCCTCTTTAATAACCTCACTCAAAACTACCTGGCTGAAAAGCAGTGGGACTCAATCGATCGACAAATTTTTAAAGATACAATTTTTACGAACTATCTTGATGTTATTTGTATTTTTGTATTTTTTCTTTGTGTAAAATAAAGTTTTAACATACAAACAAACAATAGGGGATCGGACAACTTTTTACAAAGTGTTTGAAAGTAATTAGAATGGTTATTTATTACCATAAAAAATAATATTTTATTTCAATAAGGCTGTAAATATAATATAATATTACTTACATATGAAATTGCCGTTCAGTATCAAAAAAGTGAAACAAGTTTTTTTTAATGAAATTATTATTTAATCAATCGAAGTATGCGCCGTTGTTATCGATACACTTCTGTCATTTTATAGGCAGATCATTGATACCTTTGGAAAAAAAAACCTGGGAGCGAGAGTCTATGAACTGTTTGAAGGCGGTTTTGACTGCCTCATCAGATTTGAATTATTTTCCTTGTAAAAAGTTATCCAAATTTTGAAAAAAGTGGTAATTGGTTAGGGCAAGATCTGGAGAGTATGGTGGGTGACGCAGAGGTTCCAGTCGCAGCTCCTCTAACTTGGCGATCGTTTGATGTGCAGTGTGTAGTCTAGCGTTATCCTGAAGGAGCAGTGGGCTAGAGCAATTCATCAGTCTCGGTTGTTTAATGGCGAGCTTCTCCATCATTGTTTGCAATTGTTGGCAATACAAGTCTGCAGTATTCGTCTGGCCTGATCTCAAGAAGCTGTAGTGGATAACACCAGCACTGGTCCACCAAACACTAACCAGAATCTTCTTTTTGGTCAGTTTTCGCTTAGGGCAAGGTTTTGCCGGTTCTTCAGGGTGAAGCCATTGTTATGATCGCTTCCGATTGTCGTACAGGATCCATTTCTCATTACAAGTCACGATACGGTTCAAAATCCCCTCATTATTGTGGCGATAAAGCAAAGAAACGCAGCAAGCAACGCGTGTTTGTTGGTTTGCTTCAGTCAATTCGTGCGGTACCCACTTTTCGAGTTTTTTAATTTTTCCGATTTGGCGCAAGTGGATAAGTATCGTTTTGTCACTTACGCCGAAGGCTGCTGCTAACAGAAGTGGTTTGAGATGGATCCGCTTCCACTATAGCCTTCAATTCTTCGTTATTCACTTGAGTATCAGGTCGTCCACGAGGCTCATTGTGTAAATCGAAATTTCCAGAACGGAAACGTTGAAATCAAAAACGCACCGTTCGTTCGTTAGTGGTGCTTGGTCCATACACGTCGTTAATTCTTCGAGTCGTTTCTGCAGCACTGGTGCCACGGTGGAACTCGTATTCGTAAATACCGCGAATTTTCAATTTGTCCATAGTTGTTGTTATAGCAATGTTGAAACTCAAACAAATGATGTTAAAACAAATGAAATACGAATTTTAAAACAATATTTTTCTGGCTTTATTTCGAAATAAATTTGAATTTGGAATTCCTAATGAAACGCAAGATATTTGATTTTAAAGTTGCCAGTATTGAAAATCGGCAATTTCATATGTGAGGACCTAATATTATATACATAAATTACATTTAAAATTTGAATGCGTAAAAATGCCACATAAGCGCTCCCATTTGTCACCTTGGCCGCGTGACGTCATCTGATTTTGAGTAAACATCAAACAATCAAGTGCAGAAAAGGATGGCAGTAGTGGAGGCCTCGTGGAGGCCACAAATTCACATAGTAATGTATAATCTATATTAAATATACAATCTATGATTGACATTTTGAGGTTACCCCAGCCGTCAAAAATGACAATTACAAACGAATGACGTAACGCGCTGTGATCGGTGTTTCGTTCATGGTGGCGAACGGATTAAAAATATTGCAATTAACGCATTTTATTTTATGATTTAAAAATATAAATCATTATTATTTCACAAAAATACTCATTGAATGGTCAGTTTATTTAATTAACATAATTTCTAATTACAATAAAGATTTTTTGGTAAGACCTGTCCCATCCCCTATTGTATATCCTCATTCCTAACTTCGTCATACGTCATCTAACCGTGTGTGGATACAGACCGCAAGGCTGCCTGTTTGCTCCACTACTGCTCTATATAGATAGGTATATACTAATTACTGAATTATTCTAGTCGTGTCTAGTCTGTCAAACCGCAGAGTTGAGTAGCAGTTAATTGATTTAGACGCCTGGCCAAAGTTAATGTTTGTTTGTTTATTGATCCTCATCATTGTATGCAACTGGCCTAAATATCGACAGGCTCAGTCAGTGAATATTTACTTATCAAAATGTACTAATTAATCTAGATATACGATGGTCGGAAATTGCATTAGACGCATTCCCGTTTGCATCCTCAGCTATGCTGCTTCCGAGCCGGGAGTGCGCTTTCCCGCTTTTTCTTTTCCAAATATAAAATGCATACCAATGGCCACCCAAGGATGCCAAAAATGTAGCGAAGTGGAGAAGAAATAGCCGGAATTTTTAAACGATTTGGCTATATCGCTTGTCATTCTCGATATTCAACAGTAATTACAATCCCTATTCCACGGTAGTGATGGCTTCATTATATTTTAACCGCGACCGGGTTCTGTCCGCCCCGCCCACGGATACCAATACTAATAATACAGACGTCCAAATTGACGGGTTGAGGTGACATATTGTGTACAATGCTTGAAATATTTTGGAGTAGAGATGTAGATGTAATGCAACGTGATAGCGATATGAGTGGTAGAATAGACTATCAGCAGAAGTGGTCACTGCGCCTTCCATAAATGCGTTTAAAAATAGACTCGACAAGGTGGTCAAAAAAACAAATAAAGTGTCGTAAATAAATCTATGAACTGTAAAAAGACTTTACTACTCTCAGCACTGTGTTAAATAGAAATACTTATCAGCTCTTAGCTGCAAGTGTAAAATAAATATAATAAAATAATATTCTACATATGAAGCTTACTTTTATTGAGGTAACAAATTAAGAGCTCATACACACAAACGGCACTTTGTCAACGGCAGCTCGACTGCATTTTGGCGGCAGCCGTCGACACCGCTCGACAGGTTGGTGGTAGTCGGCGGCTGCCATTGACCTGCCGTCGACTTGTCGTCGGCTGTCGCCTGGTGCCAACTGCAGTCGAGCTGCCATTGAAAATGTGCCGTTCGTACTGTATGAGGTCTAAGGGTCAGTTCACACAGAGACGCGACGCGACGCAACATACGCACTTTGGAAGAAATATACCTAGAACTTGTTTACGACACAAAAAGATACTAATTTCAGCAACAGCCCGCTATAGTGCTAGCTAGTGAACTGACCCTAACCCGAATTGAGAACTCACAACTTTCTTTTGAATCCCATTTTATTGTAGATTTTGTACATTTATGTAACAATTTAAATATAAGTGTCACAGTTTCTTCAATGTGAAGCTTTTTATGGTACAGTTGGTTCAGTATTGGCACTTGGCAGCTACATGGGTTTATAACAGCTCAACTGCGTTTTCTTCCTGGAGTCCCGTCTATAAGTTTAGATCATTTAGCAAGCTCCCATGCTAAAAGATCTACAGCAAAATTTCCTGATCAAAAATTAAAACCATCTGACCATCTTAAAAATCCAGCTGACATATTGACTGATCAATCAACGTACAGCTGGAGTTTTTGGCGGGAAGTCAAGGGGTTCGGTTGGGGTTTGCTTTAAATTATTTTGCAAATTGATTTTAGTGGACTTTATAATATGAAATTGGTGTTGTTTGGTGTTATAAATGCTCATGCTCATGAACAATGTGTAAAATAGTTGAAGTGGACAGTCATAGTACGACTGTAGTGATATTTGTTTTGCGGACTGTGTGGGCGTCTTCGGGCGTCGTCCGCCACTCAGTCGTCTATGAAAACCAGTGGACTCGTACAGATTTGTCGCTAGAAGCTCCCTTGAAGCAGTCAAAGGCCTACACCACTCTTTGATTGTAACTTGTTAGGATTAGGAATAAAGAACAAAATTGAAGATAGGCTATAAAGGACTTGTATCCAGAGCCGTAAAATTATTTAATAAAAAAAAAAAAAAAATCAACGTAAAGCTAAAACCGCTGGGTGAAGCATGAAATATTGCACCATTCCTTAAATGATGTAAGTGTACACTAAGAAGGGATTTTTGGTAAGTAACTAAAATGGGGATTGAAAGTTTGTATAAAACTTGGTCAATTTTGAAGTAAGAACTGTAAAAAATTACATATTAGGTAGGTTAGGTCATTATCACTATTTCCAAAAGAAAAGGTGGTTCTTATAGGGTACAAATACAGGATGAAAGTTTGTATGAAAATCCGTCATTAAAAAAAAATTATCACGTGGGCAACGCCGTGGGCATCAGCTAGTTTGAAATACAACATCCAACATCGTTCTGAGACATTAATTTTACTTTATTTATTTAGGCTTACTGACTACCATAAATACGTAATAAGGTTGTCTTGTTTACCTTTTATGTATTTCCGTTTATGTCCAATCTTTGTTCATGTAAGTAATAAATTTTTATTTTTTGAAATTTTTTTATTCTACCGGTTAATTGAGTAAATGTGCTATCAATATATCGCAGGTTGACGGGAAGAGATCCCTATATGGGATAAGTCCGCCATTGTATATTTGCTCTTTCGAATTTTGTATTTTATATGCATGTTTTTGGTACTATAAAGTTGTTACAAACAAACAAACAAACTAACAAACAAGTTTTTAAAGTTCAAAGTCCATCGATTCTTTTAAAGAAATCAATAAATAATGCAACACGAACGGCATATGAACCCATACTGTATCATTTCATGTTTTAAAAATGCATAACTGTCCAACGACTCACTTGAAAAATATTTTGTCTAATAAATTATGTAATCATTACGTCTACATCACAAAAACAGCTATTTACGTCCAGTATAAAAGGCTTTTGATACCTTTTGACATCGTCATTTCCGTGGGTACTTTAGCGTGAAAATGTTACAATCATTTCTCGATAGTCTGGAGGACCCTAAGCGGCCTCTCCTCGCTCCTAACTATTGGCTCCTTCACAAAGTAGGTTTCATAATAAAACCCGAGGAGAATAAATTAGTAAGAGCTCTTCGCATATTAGTCGTTGGGCTGGTGACTTTTTTCGTGGTATCTCAATATATAGAGCTGTATGTGACGAGATCCAACATCGATCAGGTTCTAAACAATCTGAAAATCTCTTTGATGAGCACCGTATGCGTAGCGAAAGCTTACAGCTTTTTGTATTGGCAAAAGAATTGGCAGCAAATCTTCAAATATGTCACAGCGGCTGATAAATATGAAAGAGATACACAAGATGGAATCAGAGGCCAAATTCTGGATAAATATACAAAATATTGCCGCCGAGTAACCTACTTCTATTGGGGCTTATTATTAACGACGTTTTGCACGACGAACGTCTCCCCGTTTATGAGATATGTGACGTCGCAGACTTATAGAAAGGAGTTGCAAAATGGGACTGAACCGTTCCCACACATATTCAGTACTTGGATGCCGTTTGATAAGAATAGCTCCCCTGGCTGCTGGATCACTGTGGTCTGGCACATCTTTGACTGTGCTTGCGGAGGATTCATTCAGTCATCTTACGATTCAAATATCATAGTCATGCTTGTATTCTTCGGGGGAAAGCTCGATCTCATGCTAGAGAGATGCAAAATAATGTTGGGTACAGACGGGAGAGGAATCGCGGACTATGAGGCTGAGAGGGTTATTCGTGAGATGCATCTGATGCATGTCGCGCATATGAAGTAAGTTCCATGTTGTTCATGTTAATACAACTCCACCATTGCCGGTCCCAACCCCGGATGAGAAAGAAGGAGGGTTAACTGGAGGTGACCTACCCAGTCGTGAAAAGTATATGCCGAGTATCGGGCGACAATAACCCGATCCAAGTGTCACCACAAGGCATAAGGGACTAAATCCCCTTTAAAAAGTGTGGACTCGCCCACCCGCAATTGTCAATGCGGCTCTCATGGTAAAGTGATATAGTCCAGCGAAATAGCTCGTTGAAGTGGTAATGGGCTAAACACATAGCGCTACGATCCGATGGCTGATGGGGCAGAAAGGTTTTCAAATAGCGACCACGTACTGGCAAGTGAAGCGTAGGACATCCACCCACAAGGTGGTGCAAGGCCGCTGGAAAGCGCTGAACGCAGGCCGCTCTAGATCGATCATTTTGTAAACCCTTGGGAGAAGCCTATGTCCAGCAGTGGACGTTATGCGGCTAAAATGCTGATAATGATGATGTTAATACAGACTAAAAGTAGGTGAATAACAAGGATGATTTTTTATCCAGGCAAGGGTCTGAGTAGTATAGAATAAAACTTGAAACACCACAAGTATTACGAAACCTAATCTTGATCCTTTTCAAGCGATTCGAAGAAAGAATATATATAATTATGTATGTTCCTTTATAACTTTTTCATAGATAATTATCTAATTTAGAAAATCCTTTTTTTTATATTTGAAAGGATATACTACATACAAGTTGGTCCCATTGTCACCAGAAGACCTGATAATGGAATCCACGAGAAATCGTAAGAATTCCTCACATATTCTACACATTGATTTTGATGTTCTTGTCAATAAATCTATCATTTGCATTTAGGAAGTGGGTTTTGGTGAAGTAAAACCTTTTTTTTATAAAGAAGACCAGAAATTGAAGGAGCTTTTATTTTATTTAATATTATTGTAAATTTAAAGGGATAGCTAGACCAATTTAATTCAAAATACTTTATCAATAGTCTCTTTGTTTTGTTTTGCACAAATGTTGACGTCAAATCGTTACTTACAGTTAAGTTTAGTGCCGCTTCCTAGGCGCAAGTGCATAAGAAGCGGCAACAAACTGTACTGCAGCAATTTATTCAAAGACGTCAACTAACAAACTTACAAAGCTTACAACTTAAAATTAGATATATGGATGGTTTGAGATTACATTGTTTGTTAAGTCATCATTTATATTAAATAGAATAAAGAATAACGAAATTTTAAATAATGTCAGTTTGTAACCTTCGATTTTTTTATCTTTGATATAACTGTGCACTTTGTGGAAATTTGTTTGACGACTATATCGAGGGCCTTCTATTTCAGACACATGAAACTGCTGAACTCGGTGCTGTCTCCCGTCATGTTCGTGTACGTGGTGATGTGCTCGCTGATGCTGTGTGCCAGCATGTATCAGCTCACTGTGAGTTCCCGTATTATTCTTTGTCATCCGAGCGTATTTCCTGCATTACATCATCAGCGGTAACGCTTCAGAGCCCGGGGTCCGATACCTACCCCAGGTGATTTGACCACACAGCTTTACGTGCCTTCCGAAATACGGAGTCATCTTTATTTTCAGACAATCAGGTCAATCAAGCTTGCAATATCCTAGCCAGAATGGAAACAACATTTCACAATGTATGCTTCCCAGTGGGATTTGATAACTGGAAAGCATATATTGACCATAAAAGAATGGTCAGACGCGTTTGGTGTTGCGGTTAATCCAACTAAGTGTAAAACCATTGTGGGAAGCTCAAGACAAATACCTCAGTTAGACTTCATCGCTATGACACAAATAATATATAATGGTGAATGTGTTCCCTTTTATAATTAAGTAAAAGATCTTGGTCTCTTTATAGATGACAAACTAAATTGGGATACACATATTGCTGAGGTTAGTCGAAAAGTGTTTGCCTCAATGCATCCCTTAAATCTTCTTAAAAATGTTCTTCCTTTCAAAACCAAATTGATGCTGGTCCAATCTCTAATACTTCCAATCATCGATTATGCTGATGTGTGTTATCTGGACGTAACTGAAGCCCATCTCAATAAATTAGATCGCCTTGTTAATAATTGTATAAGGTTCATTTTTTGTCTACGTAAATATGACCACATCTCTGCTTATCGCTCGGAGCTTAATTGGCTAACTATCCGACAGCGCAGAAACCTTCACATATTGTGTCAGCTACACGGTATTCTTTATAATTTTTTTGCTCCTAACTATTTAACTTCCCAATTTCAGCTCTTATGCTCCACTCATGATATGGTTCTGCGGTCTTTTGATAAATTAACTCTTTCGATTCCTTCTCACCGTACTGGGTTTCTCTCTAATTCTTTTGCCGTTATGGCCGTACGACTATGGAATGCCCTCCCTGACAACATTATGAGAGCACAATCGCGGGATCATTTTAAATCACTTGTATTTCGACCCTTACATGAGCAAGCTATGCTGTAGTAGTCTATGTATGTTTATTTATTTTAAATATTTATGTACGTATATATTTGGAGATATTAAGTATATTATACCTATGTTTTATATATAACTTATTATATGTTATTTAATTTAATATGTAGGCGTAGTTTATGTATCTTAGCTAGTAAACAGATATTTTTCTCTCATTCCTGTTTTGTATACGCTTGCCCATTTATCGCCTTCTCTTATACGTCCCAAAGGTATTTTCTGGTAGACAGCGCTTAGCGTTAAGATTATACCTATTGTACATTAATTTTATAGTGCAATAAATTAAATAAATTAAAAAAAAAATAAACCACGGAGGCAGGCAGTTTTATTCTTTGTATCTGGTAACTAAACAATGGAACGCCCTTCCTGTTGATATCCGCAAAGCCCCTAGTCGCGAGTGCTGTGTGCGCTCATTATATTCACAAATTAGTTAAAAGATTTTGATCAAGAAAGGCGCAGCTCAGGGCTATATATGTCAATGATATGTGCAATATCATTGGATCCGGATACGTGTACTTATTCGCAGATGATTCATGTCTCCTGGTAGCTAGTAACAATATATCTGAAGGTGAACAACAGCTACAACAAAACTTTACAAATATGTGTAAATGGGCACATGACCTGGGCCTTGTAATTAATGGTCAAAAAACTCAAAATAGTACATATACGCTCATCACATCAATAAAACATCAGCTGTACCAACTATTAGAGTACATGAACATGCCTTGCATTCAAACAACCAGAAAACATTGACATGTATTTCATCAACGATTGCATGCCAGTGTCCAGTACTGGAAGTTGTAGACAAGCATAAGTACATTGGCCGATAAGGTCAGTATCATTCAATGTACCTTACCTATATTATTTTTATGAATTTTGAATAAATGATTTAAAAAAAAAATTGTCATCGTGTATTATAAGTATTTATGTAGTCTATGTAGGTTTTATTATTTTGAAAATATTTGTTCATTGTTGTATGTAGGTCTATGAAATATATTTATATGTTTGAGGTACGTAAAAATGTACCTAATTGATATTTTTATAGTTAAATAAATAAAATAAAAATTAATGATTTATGTAAGAGAGAGAGAGAGTAGGTAGTCAAAAATCACTACCAGATTGTGCGTCTATAAGCGCCCTAAGCCACAGAATACATAAGAGTCAAACAGAATGGTATCTCACAGCGTCTCCCGCAAATTGGCGTCCCCGCACTTCCCCCCCGCACTTTGTGAGCTTTGACGGCTCCAAACCAGGGTTTAATTACTAGCCGCACGCAATACGCCACGTGTGTTGTCTTGAGAACTGTCAACCAATAGTAACCATCATGGTGAGAAGGTGCGCGTATAATAATTGTTTATCCACCCAATACTCTAAAGAACGTATATTTCATACATTTCCAAATGATGAAAACAGGTAAGCAAAGCAACAATATAATTTCACGTTATAACCCAGCAACCATCTTGATATATATACCCTTCTCGCTCTCTCGCATTGGCGGGAGATACACAAGAGCGAGATTGTAACATTACCGGATTGCTAATAAGCAATCCGGTAATGTTACATAGGCTCCTCGCTCACAGGTAATCACATACACGCAGATGCCAACTAGATTTCCGCGGGTTATAGTGCTAAATGCCATTGTTGACAATGACAACTTGACATGCTGTGTGTAAGCGTGATAAACATTTGTTTATTTTTATTGAATTTATTCATATTATTACCATATAGTTTTGCGCCGAATATGCAAATTACTATATTACAATAGTTAATTAGTGAAATTAGTGCGTTACATTATAAATGACTCAATAATAATCAGTAAAGTGAACTATAGGTGAAATGGACAATGGACATAATGAAAAATATTTGTGAAGTGATATTACGTAGCTGTTTCCGACTTTTCTGTAACATTTAATACATATAAAACAGAATATTTTTTACGTCATAGTGTTTGCAAATCTTCCGGTATGGAAAAATATAATCGTAAATATGTCGAGGTAAGTATTAAAATAATTCTGCGGTGCGACCCTAAGTATAAAACTCACACATCGACGTGTGTACAGATAAATTGTTTCGTTTGTAGAAGTAGTAGGTATATATGTTACTCTGAATCAATGGAGAGTCATACCAGTGCCTAAGCCCCAAACTGATCCTAATAATTGTCTTAACCACCACTATATGCCTAAAACACCCTAAAATAATCAAGAGCTGCCCTAGAATGAGCGTTAGAAAGAACGATAAATCAAAGAGAAGAAAAGATTTTTTAATGGGTGCCTTTGGAATGCAGGTATTACTGCGGTAGTCAAAAATCTGCAGGTTTTATCGAGGTATGTAATATATTAAAAAATTTAAACTTTGATGTAAAATCAATATATTATTATAGAAAACTATTTCCATGGTATGAAAATTACACTAGAACTCTTATTAAGTATTTTTTAGTAGTACTTAAGTAAGTTCTTACAACGAACCTAAGGACACTCATTCACGAAGAAATTCGTGAACAGTTTAGGTTAAGACGATACACGGAGTCCAGTGCTGCCCCAATTTAAAATAAATTATTTGTAAGGAAACGGAGATATCATTTAAAATTTTATGCTACTAAAACCTGGATAACCCTTCAAACTATTTTATGAACCACTGTTTACAGTTTAAAGTGAGAACGTTGAGCTTTAGTTTGCGTTTTTGCCAAAAGTGGCCGTTTTTCGCAAAATGCAAACTAAAGCTTAACGTTTTTACTTTAAACTGTAAACAGTGGTTCATAAAATAGTTTGAATGGTTATCTAGGTTTTACTAGCTCAAAATTTTAAATGATATCTCCGTTTCCTGACAAATAATTAATTTTAAATGGGGGCAGCATTGGTCTCCGTGTATCGCCTTAAGTCTATTTTTAGTAGTACTTAAGTAAGTTTTTACAACTAACCTAAGGAAGGTGAAGAGTTTAGGTTAATTTAATTGCAATGTTTACAGTCCGCGAATAACGCGCTTCAGAAGCTCCTTCTGGCGGAATTTCTGATGTTCGGCATCGCTCAGCTGTTCATATACTGCTGGCACAGCAATGACGTTCATATCAAAGTATGTACATCATCATCATTATAGTCATCATCGTCATTAAAAGTAGAAATACAGCGTGAATCTTGCACAGGAAGGCTAGACCAAAACACAGATTATGCAACTCAAACTCGACCCCTTCCTGACTCATCAAACAGCCACATTGTCACTACTCAATTCATCTTTATGAATTTCAATTAAGGCCGTACTTGAATTTTCCGGGGTCCAGTGCTGACCCCATTTAAAATAAATCATTTCAAAGAAAACGGAGACATTATTTAAAATTTTGCTACTATCAAGTTCTAGATAACCCTTCAAAGTATTTTATAAACTACTGTTTACAGTTTATATTGAGAACGTTAAGATTTACTACACACATTTGCGAAAAACGGCCACTTTTGGCTAATGTGCGTAGTAAAGCTTAACGTTATCATTATAAACTGTAAACAGTAGTTCATAAAATACTTTGAAGGTTATCTAGGACTTGGTAGTAGCAAAATTTTAAATGATGTCTCCGTTTCCTTTGAAATGATTTATCTAAAATGGGGGCAGCACTGGACCCCGGAAAATTTAGGTACGGCCTTAAGGAACATTGTCATACACGCGCGTTTCACAGCTCCGTAATTTAAAAAAATCTTATGTGATTATGTGTATTAGATACTCAACAATTAAACTACCATGAATTTACATAGAGTTCTTATAACACTCATCACCCTATGGTTTTAAAACCTTTTATAGAGGTTTCGTTCATGTCCTAGAATGAGCGCCTAACACAAGGGATCTTCGAGAGCCAATGGTGGGTTGCCAACAACCGGCAGCGCAAGAGCATCTTACTGCTCATGGCGCAGATGGACCAGAGCCACATCTTCACAGCTGGGCCCTTCACCGACCTCACCCTCGCCACGTTTCTTAAGGTAAAAACAATATCTCTCTTAATCCAACTTTTGTCCTTCCGTCAGCCCTTCGCTGTATTCTTGATCTCATTCTAGTTTTTTAACCCTCGACAAGATGGGGCGACGTCTAGCCAGCCTATATAATCAGGCTACCAGCCTACATAATCAGGCTACCAGCCTATATAAACAGGCTATCTAAATCGAAATATATATAACTCAAAGGTGACTGACTGACTGACTGACATAGTGATCTATCAACGCACAGCCCAAACCATTGGACAGATCGGGCTGAAATTTGGCATGCAGGTAGATGTTATGATGTAGGCATCCGCTAAGAAAGGATTTTAATCAATTCTACCCCTAAGGGGATAAATAGGGGATGAAAGTTTGTATGAAACTTTGTCAATTTTAACCCGATCGGGCTGAGACTTTGCATGCATAAAGCTACTATGACGTAGGCATTCCCTAAGAAAGAATTTTGATAAATTCTGACCCTAAGGAGATAAAATAGGTGATGAAAGTTTGTATAAATCTTCTTAGATTTTCGACTGATTGAACTGAAATAAAAGATTGGAGCTACTATGATGAAGACGTTCGCATAAATAGAATTTTGATAAATTCAACCCCCATGGGGATAAAATAAGTGATGATGGAGGATTTAAATGTATTAGTTTGAACCTATCAGTACCTAATGGAACGAATAAATCAATTTTGATAATTACATCCCTATAGGGGTGAAATAGGGGTTGCAAGTTTGTATGAATCTTCGTCATTTTTGTATCCAAACTTTTGAATTTGAACATTTGTAGTAGGTATTATAAAGATTAAGTTTAAAAAAAAACAATCTAATTCGCGGGCGAAGCCGCGGGCAAAAGCTAGTCAGCCTATACAATCAGACTACCAGCCAACGCAAATCCCGAGACAGTTCTTAGTTTAAGCAGAAATATTTAACAGAAGTAAGTAGCTACCAATCATACCGATAGATACCAGCCATTATTCTATTTCATTTATGTCTACCAAAACAATACACATACATAATACTGTGTATTATTAATAAGAAGTTTACAATTTAAAATTTGTTACTGCTGTATGACGTCACCATGATGGCGGCCAGGGCTGTCGTTTAGGCGCAAATATGTTTTGCGTTATTTTTAAATCGTATTTTGTAGCATTCAGCGTCATTATTTTAAGTAAATAAAAATACCAGTTGACTTAACGTTATGTTAAGAACTTATTAAAATAAATAGATTGTGAAAAATAATAAAATGGCCCATTGCTTGTTTTCAGATTGTGAAAGGAGCTTACAGCTTTTACACCTTACTTCGGAAGTAAATATGTATTTTTCACTATCTCTACAAATTATACCACATAACATGTTTTAGACACACGTTGCATATTGTAAATTATCTAAAATATCTGTTTAAGTAATTAGGTACGTTATCTTCCGATATGAAAATGATAATAATAGGTACATTTAGGTACTATCACAGCTAGTGTGAAGTGTCACCCGTGTGGTTCCGGATTAGAATAGGACCACTCCAAGTCTTCCTGTAGATGTCGTAGAAGGTGACTTAGGAAACACAAGATAAACAAATCAATGAGACCTCTCCAATCCGTCTGACCAGCGTGGAGAGTATAGGCCAAATCCTCGGACTGCTCTGGCTAATATATGGCTCTGGTAGTAGAAAGAGTCGTGCTCCAGCAGTGGAGACTAAAAAAGACCTGATAATGTGCCTTAACGATGCTGCATGCATCATGTTCAAACCTCCTTTCTTCATCTCATCCTGTCCGTTTTTCATTCTTCATTCCATTTTCAAATCATTGACTGATCCCTTTTCACTGATTCCACCATCATCTCTTAAGCTGATCGCTTACTTCTCTATATCTGTTGTACCTTATTAAATATTATTATGTTATACTCTTATGTAACAGTCAGTATCAGATAATAAATAGTATATAATCTGTGTTGTTGTCGAGTCTCTTTTTCTACCTCTTCTACTATCTTCTATGTGGGAACTCGACCCTAGAGCACCGGGACAGGTCGAGGTCCCACACTACTTTTAGAGGATTAAGAAAATAAAATTGACCATATTGGATACAAGTTAGATGTACCGATACAAATATTAAAAGAGCTTGTAAAATTGTATAAGTAGTTTTATTTCTTCAAGGAAGTAGATATATATCTACTTTTTGTAAGTTTGTATTTAAGATATTAAAATTCTTTGGAAAAAGCAGTAGTTTTTACCAACCGTAGGTAATAAATGTATCTGCAATGACCCAAAGCGACAAGAAATCAAAATCCCGACCCATTCTGGAACTTTGATGCTTCGTACTTTGTGAATTTTTACTTTTTTTTGAAGTGAAGTCTTTAGCGGCGTTGTGCACTTTTTTGTAATGGGTAAAAAATGTTAAACTCGCGTCAGTACACGTGTTCGCAAGACGGATGGAAAGTAGACAGCCGGCGCGGCGTAGGAGAGGAAGTATCCCCCTCTCTTTCTACGGCGCGGCGAAAATGTATGCCTGCGCCTGCTGTTTCGTTTAGCTGAGAGATAAACTTTTTAATGTAATATAAATTGACATGTTTGTGTACGATAGCGCAATAAATAAATATTGTATTCTACCACATAAATGATAGTACTTTTATACTGATAATTAAAGCAATTCGTGCAAAATTATTCCCAAAACATTCCAAAATATCAAAAATGCACAACGTAAATATTCAAGTTTTTACTTCTGCCGGCACTCCCGGAGTGCAACCCGTCGTTTTTTTTAACTAAAAAATATAAGGAATTATTTTTGGATTATCAAAAAGACGGACTAATTAGAATCACACTTCTCTGACCCTTTCGTCACCCCTATTGTGGTTGAAAATATCGTATATCATCATGATAGTTATGAACACACTCGACAAGAAAGAAGATTTTAATTAGCAGTGTTATAAATGTAAAACAGCAAAGCAGCTAGCATCCATATCAATCTCCATAATTCATCAGCGCTCGGGCTGTGTGGCTCTAGAGTAATGGACAACCTGACCTCTGACCTTGGCCTGTAAGGTCACTTTATTATGTAGTTGTACGGGGCATAGCACATACAATTTACAGCGTCAGCGAGCTCACACCGGGTGGTGCTTGCACTTAAAAACTTATACATTTCAAATTCAATTCAGTGACGGCGAGTGGTGTGTGCTCATATACTCGTATCAATAGGGTATTACAGCTATTTTTAAAAGTGTCTCAATTAGATTCCATTGTGCTAATAAAAGATAAGATAAGACGTGCCATAAAAATGCATTTATCTACACCCATGCTATAAATCCCGTATACAACGTGGAAGGGACATATCCGTAAATTAAAATAACAGCCAAAAAAACAAAAAAGAACACTTTTGTATGGAATTGGCGAATTTTTTTTTGTTTTTAGGCTGTTATTTTAATTTCATCATACTATAATTGTCTATTATTTTATTATTATTATTAGTATAATTAGTAATGTAATGGTCTAGTATAGACAGTGGTTCGATTTATTACGGGTATGTCCCTTACACGTTGTATAAGTTTTTGAAACAGTTAGCTTATTGCCAACAATAAAACAACCAGTGCCATACATAGTAAACAGCTCCATAATTTAAAATAATGAAGTAGCAATATAAATATTTCGAGTACATCAGGATCTGGAGGGCTATTTTTTCAACAAAAAAAAAGCAGCGTGAAACGGAACTTATACTCCATGGAAAGTTTCTTTGACATTTGTACGCTACAAATGTCAAAATTACGAGTGGTTCAGACCACTCGTTGCAAATCCTTCGCATACGATCAATTAAAAAATGCGCCCGTTTGGAAACACTCGCGCAAATCATTCGTAATGTGGTCCCTGAATGAAAACTAGCACTCCAGCCAACATTCAACAAGGTGCAAATATTTAAGTGAATTTTAATAATTGTACGATCCAAAATGAAAATAATTATTACAAAAAAATAATTATATAATTACCTAGGTACACATTTTTTTATGGATTAGATACTAAGCAATTAAACTTACCATGAATTTACATAGAGTTCTTATAACACTGTACAATACCATGTTTTCAGAACCTTTTATAGAGGATTCATATCATGGGTGTAGATAAAGTCTTGTACATACATACCTAATTAGGTATTAAAACACTCGTGTGACACCTTATATCCCACCTTCGCTGTGATGTCTTCGCCTCGTGTTTTAATACCCCTTATTATACGTACAACAGTTGCATACATGACTATTAAATATTACAGTTTCAAATTTCGGATGTAGTTTGCCGAAAACGTTGGAGCAGTGGTCGCTATATTGCTATGTGGTCAGAATACCCAAATGTACTAGGCAATCATAAATTATGAAGGAAGAGTAACTATTGTCAAATTTCATAGTCAGTGTGGCGTGATGATTTGATGACGGATGAGCTGGTACCGGCGGCACGCTTTGCAGAAATTAGGACAAAATAGCAGCGGCTGACTGGACCCGAAATGCCGGGAATCATGGCGATTTCATGACTCGCTGAGTTATGAAATCACACGACCATAACACTTTGCTTTTATATTACAACATTAGTTAAAAAAGTATCTGTTGCTAGTATTCTAAGTTGATCTGGAAGAAAAGAAAAAACTTAGAATGTACCAGCTGCTTCTCTTCCCGCGCAGATCGTAAAAGCCGATCGAGGGAATACTTCTCTTACACATTGTACAATAATACATAAGAATATAGAAACATTATAGATATAAAAAAAATAAACAGGCAAGTGCGAGTCGGACTCGTACATGAAAGGTTCCGTACCTCCGTACAATGTTTTAAAACGCTGAAGAAACACGTTTCTTGTATGACGACCCCCTTTAATTTTTAACATTTTTTTATTTTTAGTATTTGTTGTTATAGCGGCCATAGTGATACATAATCTGTGATAATTTCAAGTATCTAGTTAATACCATTATAAAGATCTAGTTAAAAACGCTGAAAAAACACGTTTTTTGTATGGCGACCCCCTTTAATTTTTAACTTTTTTTATTTTCAGTATTTGTTGTTATAGCGGCTACAGTAATACATAATCGGTGAAAATTTCAAGTGTCTAGCTATTACTGTTCAAGAGATAGAGCCCTGTGACAGACGGACAGACAGAGGGAAAGACGGACAGACGGACAGACAGCGGAGTCACAGTAAAAGGGTCCCGTTTGCACCCTTTAGGTACGGAACCCTAAAAATAAGACAATTAACTAATTATTTCACCCTACACTTGACCTCTGAGGTTACTGGGCTGCCACCAGACGAGGTCACCATTACTAATCAATTTTGCACTTGAACTAGACACATTTCTAATACCTAAGCATATGTGTTACTGTAAAACTAATAGTCGGTATTTTTTTAGAATATCTATATGTTTAATACTATGATGGCATTCGTTCTATTATACTCATATTTATTATCCTAATCCTAACTATCCTAATCCTAACTAATATTATAAATGCGAAAGTGAGTTTGTATATTTGTTTGTATGTTTGTTACCTCTTCACGCTTTATCTACTGAACCAATCTTCTTGAAAATAGAATCGCATACACATAGTTAAGAGTAATGAGAAGAACATAGGGTACATTTCATCCCGGAAAAATGAAAAGTTCTAGTGGGATACGCGAGCGAAGCCGCGGGCAAAAGCTATTCAAATAAATATATTTTGGCCGAATTGACTAGTAGGATTGTAACGGGAATACATGCCACTTACATGCTGCATCTTGTTAATTCATCTCGTTTCTCTATCTCATCCTGTTTTCGAAACTTCATTTTAATTTTAAAATTCTTTATCATCTGATTAATTTACCCCCACTTCTCAACCTGAACATACATTTAGGATTACTTGATTGCATAATGTTTATTTATGGTTATGTATTTGTATATTTATTATTGTTGTATATATTTTGATGTAGGTATATTTTTTATGAAGTTATATATATGTATGTAAGTAATTGTGTATATGTAATAATAATAATGTTTAAAGTATGTGTTTTGATAATTATCTTTTAAATTTAGTTTAGTTTAAGTTTTCTTTGTATAAATTCTTTATACTTACGTTTTATTCACTCCCACATAAAACTCTCCAATCGACCCAAAGGTTCGACTTTTAGATAATGCTTTTAGCATTAAGTCCGCCTGTTGTACTTAAACATGTATATGTGTGTATAATAAAGTATAAATAAATAAATAAATAACAGTCCTAGTTATAAAAAGATTAATTATAATATTTATAATAAGTGATGTAAAAAGTAAATTAAAATTATTACGTAGAGTTCGTGTTTATTATACCGAGGCACTGATCCTACACCTCTTCCTTCCTACACATAAGAGTATGTACACAGGTATATAAAATATGTAGGGCTCATCTTACAAGCTGGGAAAGGTGGGAAATCCAGTAGAAAGCAAGTTCAGTGCTACATGCATAGTTGTGTAAGTACTAAGATATGGCAAATAATAAAAACTATCGACCTCAAAAATCAACAGCCGATCGCGAATTGTCTTTGGGACTCATAGAGTGGATCCAAAGAGCAATAATTTACCTTATGTACCTAAACCTCCAATATCTTTGAGTGGATCAGTATGGACTAATCTTGCTGAAAATCTATCTATAATTTCTAGATAGTATAATCAATCTTAATTAGTTTCGTAATTATTAGAAGCCGATTTGATTATTGTAAGTTTTTATTTATCAAACGGTCCAAGCCAGTTTTAACTTTTTGAACACACGCTTTGGCAGTCGTTATTCGATTCGAATAGAGAACGGTCGCATATTGTATAAATGACAAAAAGACAAAAACAGGGTAATGTAATGACCGATAATAAAACAAGGGCATTATTTATTGATCTGATACTGTTAAATTGTGTTCCCGATCTTCGATATTCTACCTCTTTCCACAGATTTCCTGTAACATATTGATATTCAAGCGCTAGGTCACGACGCTTCGGCATCAATAATAATGTGACACGCGATTGCTATTTGTAACTCATATAGCAGTCAACTACTTACTGTTACAAGAGTATGCCTGTTTATGTCGTATCTCCTAATCGTATTACTCATAACGTGGAGGTCAAGGGTGTATTTTAGGCCACCATCCTTTTCTATAGAAGTGATCGCTATGCTCGCATCCTATGTTAAAATTATTTTCTTCTTCTTCTTATTAAGAGGTGTCAGATTTTTTCAGCTGCCTTAAGGCGTCTGACGTAGCTCAATAACTGTCATCTAGTGACAAAATTGCCGTGTGGTTCTCGACAGAGTAGAATAGGACCACTCCAAGTCTTCCCGTGGATGTCGTAGAAGGCGACTTAGGAAACACAAGCTAAACAAAGCTATAAACAAAGTCCGCCAATTGTACCATTTTTTTTTATTGTGGAACAATAAAGTTTTTTTAAATTAAATTAAATAAACATCAGTGTGACCTCTCCAACCCGTCTGGCCAGCATGGAGAGCGTAGGCCAAATCCTCTGACTGCTCTAGCCAAGTATGGCTCTGGTAATACAGAGAGGGTCGTGCTCGTGCAGTGGAAACTAAAAATAAAACACGTTATAAAATTTTTAACAAAAAAAACAACCGACTTCAATTTTTTTTAGGAGTTTCTTCCATATCTCCAAAGTTCGCCATCATATCTTCACCAAATTAAAATGGGACCAACTTAGTAGTAAAGGATTTCAAATATAGTTACAATTGGCGAAGATATCGCGTAACAAACATATATAAAAATAAAAAATAAAAACCTTCAGTCGAATTGATAACCTCCTCCTTTTTTGAAGTCGGTTATTTTTTAACCGACTTCCTAGTGACTGAGACCTGGTGATAGTGACAACAGAATTTTTACACTTTTTTATCTATAAAAAATTTACGATAACCTAATAGATAAAATTATGTTAAGTTTAATTATTAATCGTTAAAACAGTAATTGACGTTGTGAATAATCTGATTTGATATTTTTATCGCCACAACCAAACTGGGTACCGTATACTGCACCAATATTTTTATGAGTACACACCAGTGGGGCGCTTTTTTGGTAACATCTATTTATTGTATCTATGTATTGTATTTATTTATTGTATATTTATGTATCTTGCAGCTGAATGTACTTAAGTACAATCATCATTTCAGCCGCATAACGTCCACTGCTGGACATAGGCCTCTCCCAGGGATTTCCAAAATGACCGATCTAGAGCGGCCCGCGTCCAGCGCTTTCCAGCGACCTTAGTCAGATCGTCTGACCACCTTGTGGGTGGGTGTCCAACGCTTCGCTTGCCAGTTAAGTACAATAGTAACATTTAATTGTTATTATGATTAGAATTTTAAAAGGAGAAAAAAGAAAAAAATCTGTAATGACACGACAATTTTATAAAGACTTATCATTGAAGCAAAGATAGAAGGGAAAAGTGAAAATGTGTGTAAATGTTCTTAGTCGTGTCGTACAGCTAAGTAGAAAAACTGGCGGATGGGAGAGACAAATGGAAGAGAAATCATACTCCACCAATAATAGCATAGTCTTAGAAGAACTTTTTGGTGATGCGGCCTATGTCAACATCCAGGAAAATAAATGGATAGAACAAAATGAGGGATGCGCGTTGATGCTGCGCGTTAGGGGCCAGTCACCAGACAACTCCGGCTTTCGGTCTTACTCTCTTGCTTCAACACTCGAGTAGTTAGGACGTGCTAGGATGATGGATGTCGTGAGGTAGATTCGTGTCTTTTGTGATGATTTTGTTTAAACGTTAGCTTATAAAAAAATAAATGTTTGTGTTTGTCTTGTATTCGTCTCTAATTTTTGATCAAATTAGAATAGTTTATACTCGTATTGATAGATATGATTGGAAAATAAAGAATATTTCCACCTTTTCATATAATATTATAGAAAGTCATCCATCCAAACTTTAAACAATTCACATGAAAGCTCTCCGCAGTGAAGAAACGGCCATACGTTTTATACATTTTTTTCATTTTTTTCTGAGGCTTGACAGCGCTGAAAAATAGGCCGTGTTGATGTAATGCTTGGAAGACAGCGGATTTAAGGAGAAATATTATAAGTATACGTTTTTAAATAGGTCGAAATATACAATGATTAACTCAGTTCGTCAATATGAACAACTGTTCCTACGGGAACAAAGTTTGTTTTTTTGTGCTTTTCATACAAACATATGTCAGTCGTATATGTTATTTATATGTATGTTAAAGGAGTTCAGCTGGACATTTTTAATGTAAATAACGCGAATTAAAATTTTAACTTAAGTACCTACCTATAGGTATATTTAAAATAATACGAATATATTTTCTACACTATTTTTGAAGTGAAAACTTATTTAGGCGCGTTGAGCATTTTTTATAATAGGAAAAAAACCATCGACACTGTTACCGTTACCGTAACGGACACTACACCACCTTTTTCAAGTTTTCTTTTCTCTCGGTACTCCCGGAGTGCCACTGTTTTTTATTTAGACATGGTTCCCAAGTTATAAAAATAGTTTCAGAGATGAGCTCAAAATTAACAGTACAGCAGTTATTCTTTTATTAGACTTGTATTGTGAGCTACGGAAGAGTAACTTCAAACATTACCGTCGCGCAAAACGGCTCAACGAAATTTATATAAAATTACTGTCGTATGACGCAGCATCAACTGTCAGCCAATGCCCGCTTAGACGCTACTTTTAACAGCAGCTACCAATTGGTCCAGCAATTGGCGTGTAGTAAATCACGTAACTACACGATACTGGCGGAAATCGAAATGTATGTATATGTTGAAATATGTGGCAGTTCAGCCTACTTATGTAAATGTACTAATTGATGAGTAATTTTTCGCGCTTGACTATGCGGAACAGTTTTATAGTTGTTGACTGTAGTAATAGTTGTCCCATACGAAAACATTTTATTATGAAAAAAAGGGAAACACAAATAGAGGCAAAACAAAGATGGATGGATGGATTGTGTACACCATGACAAGGCTAGAAAAGTTGTGACAGTTGAGATGATGAAGGATAGAGCAAATGGACGCAACTTACATGCTGTACGGACTCATACTTAAAGTTTAATCATTCATAATAGTGAAGATGAATAAAATACATGTGTATGAAGAAAATACATAGCAGGTCGACGGCAGGTCACGTAAGTAAGTAAGTAAGTAATTGCTTTATTTGTACCAATAAAGACACACAATATAATCAAAAACAATAAAATAAAAACAACGAAATTAACATAACACATATTAAACATGCCAGTCAGGCTATTATTATGTGTCGCAGTGATACAAATACGAGTAGGCAGCAGCTCAGCGCGTATCTCACTACAAGAGCAAGGCACTGATTTTCAGCTGCCGCCTGTGGGTTCTCGCGAGTACATGCAGTGAAACGGTCGTGCCACACTATAGTAAGTAGGTATAGTGTAAAGCAACATAATATATGAAAATAAACTGATAAAAAAATTTAATAAAATTAGGCGAGGGAATCACAAGATGAAGGGTGTAGATAGGAAAAAATAGTAGAAGTTTGAAATTGTGTGCTAGTTTACATTATAATAATATACTTATTGATACCAATATAAATACTATATGAGAAAGTCTCGTTGACCAGGCAACTAAGATGCTTTTTGGATGTCTAATAAAGATAACTTTAAATGTTTTTTGAAAGTAAATTTAGAAGTGAATGATCTTAAAGGTGGTGGGATGTTATTCCAGCACTTAATTGCCTAGTAACGGAAACTGCCTTCAAAGGCGACGGTTTTGTGAACATGGTTCATTAATGGGGCTCTGGTCCGTCGTTTACTAGGATTGCAAAATTTGAGCTTTGAGAATAGGTAAGCCGGCTTTTTAAATTTTAAAAGATCAAACATCAGAGTAGCGAGATGTAACTTACGGCGTGCCTCCATGTTCAACATACTCGATTTTTTAAATAAGGCGTAATATGAGTACGAGGTGGAATAGTAAGACTAAAGCGACAGCAAGCATTTTGTACACGCTGGATCATTCGCCGTGTCTTATTTAATAGTCTTGGGCCATATACCAGATCACCGTAGTTAAGACGAGAATCTTATTTTAAGGCGGTAGAAACAATTTTTGACTAAGTTCAACACATGACTTTCAAAGCGCATCTTACCATCGAAAATAACACTCAGGTGTTTTGCCTCACTGGCCTTCTTAATATTATTATTCAGAATTTTTACAACAGGGTTGCTGTTATTAATTGCTTCAGTTTGCTTCTTTGAGCCGATAACCATAAATTTAGATTTGGATGGGTTGAGTACTAACGTTGTTAACAGACCAAGCAGCGATACTGTTCATATCTGCATTCAAACCTTTGCAACGCCATATTGATGTTATCAGGGCTTATCCCTGATAAGCCCTGATATCCTGATATATCACGTCTGCCGCCTACGCGTCGACAACTGCCTTGGATCTGCCGTCGACATGCCATCGAACTGCCGCCGACCTGCCGTCGACCTGCCGTCGACCTGCCGTCGACATGCCATAGACCTGCCGTCGACTTGACGTCGACCTGCCGTCGACCTGCCGTCGACCTGCCGTCGACCTACCGTCGACATGCCGTCGACCTGCCGTCGACCTGCCATTGACCTGCCGTCTACCTGCCGTCGACCTGCCATCGACCTGCCGTAGACCTGCCGTCGACCTATCGTTGACAAAGCGGCGTTCCTTATGGATATATGTTCCTTGGGGAAAGTTGTTCAGTATCATGGACTGAATTTAAGCTTCAAATAGTTTTAGTATATTTTGTTAGACGTCATACAGGGTGACTTTTTAAACACCAGCCAAATTTTTGGAGCAAGTTCAGTCCATGATTCTAAACTACTTTCTCTAAAAAAAGTTATTAAAAGTCGATAAAATTTTTTCGACTTCCCATACAAAATCCGTTTGGCTGAGCGCTGATTTGTATGGGAAGGTGAATTTTTATTTTAGTTTTTCTTTAAGGTGAAGATATAGGCAAATGGCCTTGAAGTGTGAAATAAATTGTTAACTCGTAAATATGGTGATAATTTCCATATGCACTAGATAGCCCTTTAAATTATTTCATGAACTGCCGTTGAAACTATTATTGGTGAACCGTCTAGCTTTAAAACTTGCCGTGGCCACTTTTGGCGGAGGCATGTTTTAAACCTAGACGGACTAATGTAAATATTTTCAACGGTGGTTCATAAAATAATTTAAAGGGCTATCTAGTGCATATGGAAATTATCACCATATTTACGAGTTAACAATTTATTTCACACTTCAAGGCCATTTGCCTATATCTTCACCTTAAAGAAAAACTAAAATAAAAATTCACCTTCCCATACAAATCAGCGCTCAGCCAAACGGATTTTGTATGGGAAGACGAAAAAATTTTATCGATGTTTAATAACTTTTTTTAGAGAAAGTAGTTTAGAATCATGGACTGAACTTGCTCCAAAAATTTGGCTGGTGTTTAAAAAGTCACCCTGTATGACGTCTAACAAAATATACTAAAACTATTTGAAGCTTAAATTCAGTCCATGATACTGAACAACTTTCCCCAAGGAACATATATCCATAAGGAACGCCGCTTTGTCAACGATAGGTCGACGGCAGGTCTACGGCAGGTCGATGGCAGGTCGACGGCAGGTAGACGGCAGGTCAATGGCAGGTCGACGGCAGGTCGACGGCATGTCGACGGTAGGTCGACGGTAGGTCGACGGCAGGTCGACGGCAGGTCGGCGGCAGTTCGATGGCATGTCGACGGCAGATCCAAGGCAGTTGTCGACGCGTAGGCGGCAGACGTGATATATCAGGATATCAGGGCTTATCAGGGATAAGCCCTGATAACATCAATATGGCGTTGCAAAGGTTTGAATGCAGATATGAACAGTATCGCTGCTTGGTCTGTTAACAACGTTAGTACTCAACCCAGCCAAATCTAAATTTATGGTTATCGGCTCAAAGAAGCAAACTGAAGCAATTAATAACAGCAACCCTGTTGTAAAAATTCTGAATAATAATATTAAGAAGGCCAGTGAGGCAAAACACCTGAGTGTTATTTTCGATGGTAAGATGCGCTTTGAAAGTCATGTGTTGAACTTAGTCAAGAATTGTTTCTACCGCCTTAAAATAAGATTCTCGTCTTAACTACGGTGATCTGGTATATGGCCCAAGACTATTAAATAAGACACGGCGAATGATCCAGCGTGTACAAAATGCTTGCTGTCGCTTTAGTCTTACTATTCCACCTCGTACTCATATTACGCCTTATTTAAAAAATCGAGTATGTTGAACATGGAGGCACGCCGTAAGTTACATCTCGCTACTCTGATGTTTGATCTTTTAAAATTTAAAAAGCCGGCTTACCTATTCTCAAAGCTCAAATTTTGCAATCCTAGTAAACGACGGACCAGAGCCCCATTAATGAACCATGTTCACAAAACCGTCGCCTTTGAAGGCAGTTTCCGTTACTAGGCAATTAAGTGCTGGAATAACATCCCACCACCTTTAAGATCATTCACTTCTAAATTTACTTTCAAAAAACATTTAAAGTTATCTTTATTAGACATCCAAAAAGCATCTTAGTTGCCTGGTCAACGAGACTTTCTCATATAGTATTTATATTGGTATCAATAAGTATATTATTATAATGTAAACTAGCACACAATTTCAAACTTCTACTATTTTTTCCTATCTACACCCTTCATCTTGTGATTCCCTCGCCTAATTTTATTAAATTTTTTTATCAGTTTATTTTCATATATTATGTTGCTTTACACTATACCTACTTACTATAGTGTGGCACGACCGTTTCACTGCATGTACTCGCGAGAACCCACAGGCGGCAGCTGAAAATCAGTGCCTTGCTCTTGTAGTGAGATACGCGCTGAGCTGCTGCCTACTCGTATTTGTATCACTGCGACACATAATAATAGCCTGACTGGCATGTTTAATATGTGTTATGTTAATTTCGTTGTTTTTATTTTATTGTTTTTGATTATATTGTGTGTCTTTATTGGTACAAATAAAGCAATTACTTACTTACTTACTTACGTGACCTGCCGTCGACCTGCTATGTATTTTCTTCATACACATGTATTTTATTCATCTTCACTATTATGAATGATTAAACTTTAAGTATGAGTCCGTACAGCATGTAAGTTGCGTCCATTTGCTCTATCCTTCATCATCTCAACTGTCACAACTTTTCTAGCCTTGTCATGGTGTACACAATCCATCCATCCATCTTTGTTTTGCCTCTATTTGTGTTTCCCTTTTTTTCATAATAAAATGTTTTCGTATGGGACAACTATTACTACAGTCAACAACTATAAAACTGTTCCGCATAGTCAAGCGCGAAAAATTACTCATCAATTAGTACATTTACATAAGTAGGCTGAACTGCCACATATTTCAACATATACATACATTTCGATTTCCGCCAGTATCGTGTAGTTACGTGATTTACTACACGCCAATTGCTGGACCAATTGGTAGCTGCTGTTAAAAGTAGCGTCTAAGCGGGCATTGGCTGACAGTTGATGCTGCGTCATACGACAGTAATTTTATATAAATTTCGTTGAGCCGTTTTGCGCGACGGTAATGTTTGAAGTTACTCTTCCGTAGCTCACAATACAAGTCTAATAAAAGAATAACTGCTGTACTGTTAATTTTGAGCTCATCTCTGAAACTATTTTTATAACTTGGGAACCATGTCTAAATAAAAAACAGTGGCACTCCGGGAGTACCGAGAGAAAAGAAAACTTGAAAAAGGTGGTGTAGTGTCCGTTACGGTAACGGTAACAGTGTCGATGGTTTTTTTCCTATTATAAAAAATGCTCAACGCGCCTAAATAAGTTTTCACTTCAAAAATAGTGTAGAAAATATATTCGTATTATTTTAAATATACCTATAGGTAGGTACTTAAGTTAAAATTTTAATTCGCGTTATTTACATTAAAAATGTCCAGCTGAACTCCTTTAACATACATATAAATAACATATACGACTGACATATGTTTGTATGAAAAGCACAAAAAAACAAACTTTGTTCCCGTAGGAACAGTTGTTCATATTGACGAACTGAGTTAATCATTGTATATTTCGACCTATTTAAAAACGTATACTTATAATATTTCTCCTTAAATCCGCTGTCTTCCAAGCATTACATCAACACGGCCTATTTTTCAGCGCTGTCAAGCCTCAGAAAAAAATGAAAAAAATGTATAAAACGTATGGCCGTTTCTTCACTGCGGAGAGCTTTCATGTGAATTGTTTAAAGTTTGGATGGATGACTTTCTATAATATTATATGAAAAGGTGGAAATATTCTTTATTTTCCAATCATATCTATCAATACGAGTATAAACTATTCTAATTTGATCAAAAATTAGAGACGAATACAAGACAAACACAAACATTTATTTTTTTATAAGCTAACGTTTAAACAAAATCATCACAAAAGACACGAATCTACCTCACGACATCCATCATCCTAGCACGTCCTAACTACCCGAGTGTTGAAGCAAGAGAGTAAGACCGAAAGCCGGAGTTGTCTGGTGACTGGCCCCTAACGCGCAGCATCAACGCGCATCCCTCATTTTGTTCTATCTTAACTTAAATTGTTAACTCGTAAAGATGGTGATAATTTCCATATGCACTAGATAGCCCTTTAAATTATTTCATGAACTGCCGTTGAAACTATTATTGGTGAACCGTCTAGCTTTAAAACTTGCCGTGGCCACTTTTGGCGGAGGCATGTTTTAAACCTAGACGGACTAATGTAAATATTTTCAACGGTGGTTCATAAAATAATTTAAAGGGCTATCTAGTGCATGACGAAGAGCAATATGGAAATTATCTCCATATTTACGAGTTAACAATTTATTTCAAATGAGGGTGCCACTTCAAGGCCATTTGCCTATACCTTCACCTTAATTGTTTTTATGGAAATTACAGTATCATGGACTGAACTTGCTCCATAAATTTGGCTGGTGGATAAAAAGTCAGCCTGTATATAATAACTTGTTAACATTCTATAATATTACATTTGTACTAACTGCCAGACATAATGAAAAAGCCGTTCTGGCGAGTAGGCGACCAATCTGTCTTAATGAGATTCTTTCGGCGTTTCTTCTGAGTCGTTCCTAACGCTTAAATCATATACGCTTGAATAAACATTATTACACGTAATGTATACCAAGCTTATTGGTGTGTGAAAATGCCTGTAAAGGCCTAACTAATGAATAAACATTTAATTTTTCTTTGAATATTATGTAATCTTTATTTCTAAAAAAGTCAATACATAGGTCACATTACAAATTAATAAAATAAAATAAAAATTACAAATAAAAAAGAGACTCCAACGCCTCACCGCGAGGCAGGGTACCCAAAAGGCTGGCAGCATTACCCCTCTGCACCGCGATAGAAATCCTTTGTGCAAAGTAGCTGCCCGCCCTTGGATCGCCCGTGACATCGCGGAGACGCGTTGAAATCTCAGTCACAAAGGATGTTGCTTCTGGGCCCCATGGACCCATCGTCTCTACGGCGAAAGGCACAAAAATATAATTTCCAAGGAGATCTTCATACTTCCTGCGATTCCGGGCTTCCGCCGAAACAGCCGCACCACCAGCTCGCACAGACGTTGACGCCACATGCGTGGACGCAAGAGTATCCACGCAAGTGGCGTCCCAAATCAGGCATTTGCCCAGCCTCCACGGTATCAGTAACATTCCGTCAGGCCTTTTGCCATCTGATCTCAGTAAACCGCTCGGTTCCAAGATGGCTGGAACGGTTACAGAGACAAAGACCCTTCGGATGATGTCATTTAATGTACCATGTCGGGATAAACGACCAGCGCTCCTTTGGCAGGCTAATCCGTGGTGGCGCAACCTTTGAATATTTAACATTATACAACGTGGAAGGGGCATGGCATACCCGTCATACATCGAATTACGGGCTATACTAGATCACTAAAGTATAATGAAATTAAAATAACAGTCAAAAAACCAAAAAAAAATTTGACATTACCATACAAACCTCCCGGGCGGCTGCACACTTTTGTTTGGAAATGCTGAATTTTTTTTTGTTTTTTGGCTATTAATTCAATTTTATTATACTATATTGATCTAGTATAGCCCGTGGTTCGATTTATTACGGGTATGTCCCTTCCACGTTGTATAACGTCTACAAAATATACTGAAACTATTTTAAGGATGGATTCAGTCCATGATACTGAACAACTTTCCCCAGGGAACATGTATCAGAATATGAAAAATATTTTTTGTCTTTATAAAAAAGCTCGGATTGAATCAGCTGATCGGTCAACTTGTATGGGAGTCCAAATTTTATTTTTATTTTTAGGGTTCCGTAGCCAAATGGCAAAAATCGAAACCCTTATAGATTCGTCATGTCCGTCCGTCCGTCCGTCCGTCCGGGCTCGTACTCCGCCGCTACTGCACCGATTGCCACGAAAATTGGTGGGGAGATAGATATTGAAGTTCCAAAAGTTGGTTTTTAAAATTATAAAAAAATGATTTTTTTTCAGCCCCCCTCCCATACAACGAAAAGTGAATTTAAAAAATTAAATTGGACTAACCCTAACCCTAATTGTTGAAAAGGTCTTTTAAAATGCAACAAAAACTGCTTTGAAACTATGTAGATCAAACTCTCAAGACTGGGGGTCTTGAGATAATCTAATACAAAGTTAAAATTTGAGGTGTCCCCCCACCGTAACTTTTGAAATATTACTAAAATAATTCTGAAAAAAATGTGGTATGTACCGCAAAGTATGTACTTTCAATTAAAACTATAGCGGTCTCGGTATCATAGATAGTTATTTTTTAATACGTCATAAATCGTAAACCGCAATTTACCTTTAGAACTTTTATATTATGTTACTTGCTGCTACGGAACCCTTCATGGGCGAGTCCGACCCGCCGGTTTTTTATTTTTGTCTTTATAAACAAACTCGGATTGAATCAGCTGATCGGTCAACATGTATGGGAGTCCAATTTTTTTTTTCTTTTTTCGAAATATGTTCCTATGGGAAAGTTGTTCAGTATCATGGACTTTATTTACCCTTAAAATAGTTTCAATATATTTTGTAAGAGCCTGTATATAATTTTTTTTTTAAATTGCCTTGGACGCGTACCATGTACCAATTATATGGGTTTTAAGTTATCCTGATGTTTTCTATGACAAATAATACCTTTTATTGTCTCCTTCTCTTTTCTAATGCGTTCCCGGTTACATCCTCTACTACGCTGCTTCGGAGCCCGGGGTGCGCTTTCCCTTTGAATTCTAGGAATTTTCTGTCTATCTTTTTATTTATTAAGGTGAATATAGAAACAAATGGCCTTGGAGTGGCGCCCTCATTCGAAATAAATTGTTAACTCGTAAATATGGTAATAATTTCCATATTGCTAATCGTCAAGCACTAGATAGCCCTTTAAATTATTTTATGAACTGCCGTAGGCGTCGTAGGAGTAAAACACTTTTTACATGGATGACTGTAGATCAATTTTTTTTTATTCTTTTGTTTCGA
Organism: Acrobasis repandana; assembly: GCA_963576875.1. Taxonomy (NCBI): domain Eukaryota; kingdom Metazoa; phylum Arthropoda; class Insecta; order Lepidoptera; family Pyralidae; genus Acrobasis; species Acrobasis repandana. The sequence goes on from OY756227.1 coordinate 18,118,974, forward strand.
AATAATATATTATTTAAAACCAATAAAAACGCGCAATTGTTGTCCTTGATTTAAATAGTAATTTTAATATGGAAAAATCTTTATGGTTATTTTTACTTATACCTACTATTTTAAATGTGAATAATTTCTTGATGAGGCCGATAGTAAATAAGTATGAAGTTTACGTATATACTCGTATAGGTACATATTTAAAGATATAAAGAATTACGCACAAGGAAAAAGTAACGAAACGATTCTTTTGACTGGAAAATGTATAAGATGTCTTGGTCCAATAAAAAGATTTTCATAGTAAGTAATTCTTCAGTGAAAACGCCACCAAACTTGTCTGTTAAACTCTGATTAGGTATATGTAGGTATTCTACTTTCACATAGGTATATATTTGCATTGTTTTCTCATAGATGGAGAAGTTGAGAGATGAAAAGAAGAATGTGCTACACGGCGTACGGTAATAGTTTTATCTCAGGCGATATACTTGAATCCCTCGCTTTACTCAGGATTCCCCCGTAGAATCTCTCATTTCGCTCTGGAATCAAAGTAGCGCCCTTGCCTTAAATTATTACCTTTACGCCTTGCAGCACAATCTACTATTTCCCCGGTACATCGATAAATGCAGCTAAAAAATGTGTCACTTGTCTGTCATTACTGAACAATAGAAGTCTTCTCAAATTATTTTGTATTCTCACGCCAAGGTCCTAAGAAAATATCGTAAAGAAAAAATAAGGAAAACGCTTATCTTATGCAAAATTCCCTCTCCCTAAGGACCCCATCTGTTGTCACTAGAACGGACGGGAAAAAATAAATCGTGTCAGAAAGTCGGTCCTACCTAGCTGTAATAACCTTTGACAACTGACTCCTCTATCCGAATTGTATTCGATTACAGCCTTTGTGCGTTACGCAATAAAGCCTTTTGTCGTGTCAAGCCCGGATTTTATGAGGATGCAACATGATTTTTATTTTATGAAGTACAAGATTGTTGGATTTTGTATGAAATTGTATTGATAGTTTGGGTTGTTTTTATCTATTGTGATTCCTTAGAAAGACGCTAGGTTCGCTGATAAGTAAAAGTGTATAATTCTTGCTAGTAGACAGGAACCTAAAAGAAAGAATAGAGTGTTCCAGCTGCCTCCCTGAGTAGATTTTGGAATAAAGCCTGGCTGCAACAACCCGGTAGCCAAGCCCTCGGGTCTTCTTTTTTTATGTTATAGAGCGGTAAGCGGGTCACCTGATGGTAAGTGATCACCGCTGCCCATGGACAAGTAAGAAATTAAAACGTGACAACATATAACTTAATTTTATATACATGGGCCACACTGTATAATTTTAGAATAAGTCAGAGATATCTATCGAAAATATAAGTCTTCCAGGTGTTTTCATCAATAAATACTTATTGTGAATAAAATGAAAACGCTTATCTTAATTCATTAATGCATATACGGAAATTAACGCGAAACGTACCTTTTTTATTTGTTTTGCTGACTTTTCGTCCAGGTTTTACCGAACGTGGTCCCAGCATGACTGAAACAGCGATGTCGCCTACGCCTCTTCCTGCCCGGTGTCTTATCTTAACAAATTACTTTTCTGTTTATCCTTATGTTTGACTGGGAGAAAATGCTCTTAGCATTAATTAAGTCCGCCATTTGTTAAAAGTATGTTTTACTTTAGAACAATAAAAAGTGTTAAAATTAAAAAATTAAATTATCTTTTGCGAAATTCCCCTCTCCCCGTGGACCCCACTGTTGTCACGAGAACGGACAAGAAAAAATAAATCGTGTCAGAAAGTCGGTCCTAGCGGTAATAACCTCTGACAACTGATTCCTATATCCGAAATGTATTCGATTACCGCCTTTGTCCGTCATGAAATAAAGCCTTTTATCGTGTCATGCCCGGATTTTATGAGCGAGTAGAATGCAGCATGCTTTTTATTTTATGGAGTTTGAGATTGTGGGGCTTTTGTGTGAAATTGTATTAATAGTTTTGGTTGCGTGTTTTCTATTGTGATTTATGCTGAGAATGACGCCATATTGTGCTGCTGTGCTGATCTTTCCAGCCATCTCGGTCCAGTGCTGGCCTAAAGGGAGGATATTTTTTTTATTTATTGAAGTAATTGGTTGACTTAAAGCCATATTTTATTTATTTATTACACTTTATTGTTCCTATGTAAAAAAAACATACTTTTAACAAATGGTGGACTTAATGTCTATAAGGATAAACAGAAAAAAAATTGTTCGGCGCAAAAAGCAAAACTAATCCATTATTAATACCGATTTAATAAATACTAATAGGTACTTCATATAACATATTATGAAAATAAGTATACTACCGTACCTACTCGTACTGCGCCAAAATGTATGGAGCTGCAAAATTTTTTTTGCGGTTTCAAGGATGGTCCCATAGTAAAAGTTGTTCACATTGGTTAGAACGTTAACTCCTTTTCGGGTTGATATCCCCTTTTTGTTACACGTTGTATATCAGAATAAATATCTTCTTATACATTACGTACCTTGCGACACCCTTGGGAAAGGTAAGGGTCCTACCTATACTATCATTACATGGTTAAAAAATTATCTACGTGTTTCTCACTAAGCGAAGATTTTAGGATTTAGTCGAGAATGGGCGACCTTTGCAATCCTTTTATATAGGAAGCTAGCATTGCTAGCCAATAGAGTAAACTTCGAGCTTTGCTACCCTTCCTCTTTTAATTTAAGAGCTTGCTTTTGTCGGTATAGTTATGTGGACATGCTACCCTAACCCTTGTCTAAATTATACGGGGTAATGACGTGATGGTTATTTTGTTTTTGAAGTTAAGTATCACACAATTCAAAAAAACCACTAAGCCTACCATGTTGCTAAGTACGATTTTACCTAGATACACGGTGACTTTTTAAACAGTGTTCAAATTTTTGGAGCAAGTTCACTCCATGATACAGAACTACTTTCTATAAAGAAGTTATTAAAAATCGATAAAAAATTTTCGTCCTCCCATACAAATCAGCGCTCAGACAGACGGATTTTGTATGGGAGGGCGAAAATTAAAAAAAAATTCAGGCTATCTAAGACATATGAAAATGGGAATCGGAATACTTATTTCAGATTTGAGGTCTGGACCTAGAGGGGGCATTCCAGGGTGCTAAAATCGTCGAATATTTCCCCCTCCTACCTTCTGTCCATCCCTACGGTTTACAATGGGACGGTTTTATATCTCCGTCGCCTAAATAACTCTAGGTCATCTAGGTCATGGGGCAGCATAATAAATATGTAATTATTGTTCTAAGCATTATAATGCTGTAAATCAATAATTATTTTAATCTACTTTAGTTTTATATGCATATTTAGTCAGTTTAATTTTAGTTTAATAATGTTATTTTTACTTATGTTATGAATAAAATAAATACATATCAACTCTGTTTAGTATATCAATCCTAATCTGCTAACAAACAACTTCGTACGAAAACAGAACCTTCAATCCGATATAATTCGATAACGCGATAGTGTATTCATAATTTAACGGTGGCATATATATAGAGAATTCGCCATAAGACCTAAAATGTGATAAGTTTTTAAAAATACTTGCAATAAATTCAAATATTGACGTTAGCGGTCACTTCTTGTTATTTACGTCAATGCACATGCGAAATGCAGTAAAAGTTTCACATTGAATGTATCAGAAATTTTAGAGCACGTACGTGACTGCACATATTTTGTGTTGAATATTAAATTTTGAATAGTTTATGACGAGTTTTGAAGAGAGCAATCAGATTGATGGACCAATTCTATTTACTCTTTGTTAAACTATAAAGCACCACTGAGTGCAGCGTGAATATGGATGGGTGCTCTGGACCACCAGTGGTGTTAGTAGCACTTTAAAAGTGCTCGTAGATTGAGTCCCTCTATATATTTTTATAGGGTTCAAGATGCAGTACTAAAGTACTCAAATTAAATAATGAAATAAGAAATGGTGAAAAAATACCACGTGAGCAGGACTTGAACCCGTGACCTTAGTCTCAATACGACTATGCTCCTACCATCCGAGCCATCACATGTTCAACTCCGCACGCCGAATTTCGCCACTATTTGATATTCCTACACGGACTAGACTTGCGTCACCGACACTACTACCCACTATTACAAGTAAGGTATCTGATTTAGCCCATGTAACAATGAAGTTGAAAATCAATTAGAGTGTAGGAAAACCATACAATATTTTTATAGGGTTTTATTTTAGGCATTCAAGATGCAGTACTAAAGTACTCAAATTAAATAATGAAATAAGAAATGGTGAAAAAATACCACGTGAGCAGGACTTGAACCCGCGACCTTAGTCTCAATACGACTATTGAGTCGTTGTCGTAGTCGTATTGAGACTAAGGTCGCGGGTTCATTGAGTCCCTCTATGTTTTGGAAGGCACATTAAGCTATTATGCGTTTATATTCAACAAGAGTCCTATATTTCCAGCAACTCTTGAGTGAACAGGAGATGTAGATGACGGTATTTACTAAATTTGAGAACCCAACGGCAAAATCTTGTTTTCCCGAGTTATTTCAGGATATTTATGTCATCCATCTCAGTCTTTGTGTCTTCCGAAACTATTGTCGATTCGTGCCCAAAGGGTGCAAACGGGACCCTATTACTGAGACTCCGCTGTCTGTCCGTCTGTCACAGGGCTCTATCTCTTGAGCCGTAATAGCTAGACACTTGAAATTTTCATCGATTATGTATGACTGTGGCCGCTATAACAACAAATACTAAAAATAAGATAAAGTTAAAAATTAAAAGGAGTCGTCATACAAGAAACAGCGTTTTAAAACATTGTACGGAGGTACGGAACCCTTCATGTACGAGTCTTTTTACATGGCCTTTTTCAAAATTGTCCTGGGTCTTGGGTTAATCTACTAAAAATATCGTTGAGTTAGTATCCCACAACACAAGTTTAAAACTTACTTTGGGGCTAACTCAATTAATGTCCTTCTATATTTATTTATTTATATCTTGTTCTTGGACGACCAACATTTCGCTGGCCAGTTATAAGCCACCATTTCTTCAAAATTTTACTCCACCTGTCATCACCTCGCCTTGCCAGGTGTCCTGCCTGCTCAACTCTATTTCAGATCCATTATACGTTTACCGGCATCATGAACTTTAGTGCTCCGCGACAGTTATTTTATACAGAGTAACTTTTTTCACACACACAGTCAAATTTTTAAAGCAAATTCAGTCCATGATATTACATTTTTTAAAGTTTATTAGAAAAAAAATCGTCGATCGCTGATTTGTATGGGAAACCGTTAGTCTTTCGTTAATTGTTTTTATGGAAAGTAGCTCAGTATCGTGGACAGAATTTGCTCCAAAAATTTTGTTGGTGGATAAAAAGTCACACTGACATTTCGTAGGGCCGTTTTGCGTATTAATATAATAAATGTAAGTAATAATATTTGTAAGTTTATTTCAATTTTTACCCGACTGCGCCGGAAGGAGGGTTATGTTTTTCGAGTGTATGTATGTATGTATATTTCTTTGGCACGCTCTACAGCCTAAACGGCTTGATTGATTTTAGCTTTAGCGGTATCGTTGGCCCAACCCTAAGAGTGACACTGGTTATATCAAAAATTGAAATAATCCAAAATGGCGGATTTTCGCGCCAAATTATGTCTTCGTATTTTTTTTTATTCAAAACTTGTCTTGTGTGGTATCAAATTAAAGGATTTTATACAAGGATTACAAAAATATATGCAACTTATATGTTTAAATGTATATGTAAAAAATATATACAATTTATATGTTGGCATTTGGGTTTAATATATACTTGTTTCTTATTTATTTCAATTTATTTTTTGCTTTTCACATTGTACATATATTACACTACATGACCTATGTAGTGTGTAAATTAAGTAGTATCTATTCACTTCTTAATTTAGTAGTTAAAACAAAAAACAATGGAACGACATGCGGATTTTTATTTAGTTTAGTATTTTCTCAATGCGAAATTGATTATGTAATTACAAATTATCCAAAAAAGATGAATTTGTCTGGTAGTTTTTAAGATAATGTCATTTAGTTTTTGTACAAATTAAGTGTTTTATTTACTTATTTAAATGCAAGCTATATTTATTTATTTAAATACTTATATTTTATTTATAAATTACATGTCAGTTACTCTTCCATAGTATACATAGTTGCTGACCCCTACTCACCAGTCAAAGACAAAGAAAAGAGAGCCGTTCTAGTAGATCCTTTATTTTTATTACGGCCGCATCCATCACGGCTTATCGAAGCCAGCTCGCTGTCAACAGGAAGAGGGTCCTCTTACAACTTTCACTTGCCATAATTTATAAATGTTGGCACATGTACGTTTGCGCGAAATGTTTTTACTTTCAAATAACGAAATTCCAAACTAAACTATTGCCATCTTATTACAAATTGGACACAAGTATGGAAACTTTATAGAAGCGGAGTATCATTTATCCCTACACTACGAAACTATACATCCGTGCACACGTCAATGCGTGTGTGTTCGCTGCTCTCGTCCCGAGACAGTGCGAGAACAGGACGGGACGCATATTGCGCGGGACCTTTAGATTCCGTTCTGTATGAAATACTTTAATTCTGTGACGTGGAGTAACTTTTGTACTAGGTTTTAGGTAAAAGTCTCTCAGAATTTTTTTCAATATCTTTACCATGTTTTGTTTTTCTTGAGTGTAAGTGGCAAACACTGGCGTCAGATTTTTCAAGCGGCCTAAAGGTATCATACATAGCTTTATGAGTGCCGGGACCAACGGCTCCACGTGCCTTCCGAAGCATGGAGCAGCTCGCGAAATTGTTGTACCACTGGTGGTTACCCATCCAAGTTCGGACCACGTCCGGGGTTGCTTACCTTGCGAAAGCATTAGCAATACGTACTCCCACTGGGCCAAACACTCCCACCGGCCAGCTTTCACCATTATTTAAAATACACACAGCAAAACTAGCACTCACGAAATATCTACACTTCTTCCTAAATCGATCTCCACCCGAATACAGCTGCGAAAGTTGTTGAAGAAATTTCATCAATCATCAACCCTATGTTAATTTATTTAAATTTGCCGACATACCCAACTTGAGAATTCTGGCTTCATAGTTCATTACTAGCAGCTGTTGTCCGCGACTACGTCCACGTGGACTTTATAGAATTTTTTTCAAACAATTGTTCGACGTGATTCTTTAAATTAATATACCTAGCTTTTTAACCGACTTCAAAAAAGGAGGAGGTTATCAATTCGACTGTATGTTTTTTTTAAAACTTTTTTATGTATGTTTGTTACGCGATATCTTTGTCAATTGTGAACCGATTTTGATGATTCTTTTTTTATTTGAAAGCCTTTACCACCAAGTTGGTCCCATTTTAATTTGGTGAAGATATGATGAAGAACTTTGGAGAAATGGAAGAACCTCCGTAAAAAAATTTAAGTCGGTTGTTTTTTTTTATAAAAAAATTAATTATTCATTTACAAACTGATTGAAAATTTTTTTTTTTATAAGTGCTATGTTACTTCAGAAAGTGCTTAAAACGGCCTAATAAATAGGCCACAAACAGACGCCTAGTACACAAATCCCAGAAAAATGTGCGTTAAAATCGAACCGGTCCAACACAGAACATTTCCTTAAGACTGCAGTCTTCGACCGTGGGAATTTTTGATTGAACATCCGAATTAATATTTTCTATCTAAACATGCGCATTGTGCTGTATTGTACATGCACCCTGGAGACGGATTTAGATGAATTCAGAAGCGCAGCGAGCGGTCTGCCTTATCAGCGTTTTCGTCCCCATATTTATTTGAGAATTTCGGAGAACTTTAAATTTTTCTATCTTTCTACAAAAGACAAATTATTTTTATTTATTTATTGTACGTGTTTAAGCATGAATCAATCTTCATATATGTGATTTTTTTATTTTTTAACTCAGTCGTATGTGCAAGAAATCCGACGACGTATTCGCTTATATTTTCTTCAAAGTTTAACCTTTTTAACTAAGTTTTTGAATGAATTAAAAATAATAATACTAAAATCTTCTCATTTACTTTTTAGGATTTTCCTTTGTCTTTTTTTCTCTGTAATTTATACACAACTTCATGTTTTAGATTCCGTGTAAACAACAAAGACATGAACGTCGCGCACTGCAAAAAATTGAAACACGTCTCAGGTTATTTGGAATTAAACAAACTATTACAATGAAAATCAATAAATTGTCTCTTTTTAGGGTTCCGTAGTCCACAAGGAACCCTTATAATGTCGTCATGTCCGTCTGTCCGTCCGGGCTCGTACTCCGCCGCTACTGCACCGATTGTCACGAAAATTGGTGGAGAGATAGATATTGAAGTGCCAAAAGTAGGTTTTTAAAATTATGAAAAAATGTTTTTTTTTTCAGCCCCTCCCATACAACGAAAAGTGAATTTAAAAAATTAAATTGTACTAACGTGTGGGGTATCGTTGAAAATGTCTTTTAAAATGCAACAAAAACTGCTTTGGAACTATGTAGATCAAACCCCACAGTCTTGAGATAATCTAATACAAAGTTAAAATTTGAGGTGTCCCCCCACCGTAACTTTTGAAATATTACTAAAATAATTCTAAAAAAATGTACTTGTGTATGAGGTATATACCTCAAAGTATGTACTTTCAATTAAAACTATAGCGGTTTCGGTATCATAGAAAGTTATTTTTTAATACGTCATAAATCGTAAAATGTTACTTGCTGCTACGGAAACCTTCATGGGCGAGTCCGACTCGCACTTGGCCGCTTTTTTAATACTTAAATAAACTTCAATTTAACATATCTTAACATATTGTTACTAAGTTAGTTTGGCTCCAATCAGCTCCGAAAAAGCAGTCAAAATCACTAAAAATAAGGAACGGGCCCTTAAAATTCAGTTTTTAAAATTTCGTTAGGATTGGTTAAGTTTTGGAGCAGAAACCAGAGAACAAAACCTCGATTTTTAGGATTTTTATCTCGGATTTTTTAGGCGGGAGCTGCCTTCGTCCTTGTCGCACCCGCGCGCGGTCCCGCTCTTGCCAGCGCGACATAAATATTGGCTTAAAATTTCTAAACTTAAAAAGGTCTCAGCCAATAATATTTCCTCTTAAGAACGCCACTCGATACTAAATTTGCATAACAAAATTACAATTTAATTGAAACTCTGGCTTTGATTATACTTATACTTCGGTCGTTAACTGTACGAGTACGTACGTAGTACAAAGTTAATTAATAATTTGTGCAAATATGGGCGTTAAGGGTATATGTTACAGCCGAAACTCCGAGTAAGCTGGACCGAGAAAGTTTTATTTCTAATCGATAGACAAGGTGAATTCTGCAATTAGGCAACTCGCACCCTACAAATCGAACAATTAGCTGATAATTCTATTGTTCCAAGACTAGTTTGGGGTAAAAAAATAAACAAAGATTAAGTAGCTTCTTTGTTCGCGCTAGTCGTAAGCCGATCGAGGAAATGGGCTAAAATCTTGACAAATCGTGTAGACACGACACTCGAGTGACATATTACCAGCCGTATCGCCTATATATATAGACTAGCTTTTGCCCGCGACTGCGTAAACGTTGTTTTTACAATGTTTGATGTCGGTTAGACATATATCGTTGTGAACCAATCAGTCAAGATCTCTACAATTTAAAAAAAAAATTAAAATAAAAAAATCACTCAAAAGAAATAAATAAACGGGCAAGTGCGAGTCGGACTCGTACATGAAGGGTTCCGTACCACCGTACAAAGTTTTAAAACGCTGAAGAAACACGTTTCTTGTATGACGACCGCCTTTAATTTTAACTTTATTTTATTTTTAGTATTTGTTGTTATAGCGGCACAGTAATACATATCAAATGAAATACATAGAGCTCTGTAACAGACGGGCAGACAGACGGCACAGACAGACGGACAGACAGACGGACAGACAGACGGACAGACAGACGGACAGACAGACGGACAAACAGACGGACAGACAGACGGACAGACAGCGGAGTCACAGTAATAGGGTCCCGTTTGCACCCTTTAGGTACGGAACCCTAAAAACTAGGTAGTTTTACTATAACAACAAATACTAAAAATGAAATAAAGTTAAAAATCAAAGGGGGTCGTCATACAAGAAACGTGTTTTTTTCAGCGTTTTAAACTTGATCTTTATAATGGCATTAACTAGATACTGTAAACCGAAAAAATAAAGAATTTAATAATATATGTAATAACGAAATAATAAATACCTATTTATTATTTATTTCCAGCTTAAATTCGTTATTTTTTCGGTATAAAAAAAATATTTATTTCACAACTTTTAATATTCCTCAATTCAATGATAATTAGATACAATTACTGCTTATCTTGTCTACATAACATTTATTACTTAGTTAATACTTACATATAAACTTTCATCCTCTATTTTACCACCTCAAAAAATTAATTTTCATTACAAATTGACACAGTAAATTTTTATCTTAAACTGTAAGCATAATATCAATTTCTACATTTTTAACTTCAAAAATGACAACTTTTCATACAACCTTTCACCCCCTAATAAAGGTTACTGTATCACTAATAGTGATACAGTAACCTTTTTTTGAACCATGTCACGCTCACATGTAATTTATTACATTTCTAACTTCAAAAATTACCTATTTTCATACAAACTTTCAACCCTCATTTCAACCCCTTAGGGGATGAATTTTTAAAAATCCCTTCTTAGTGCACACCTACGGCATTCAAGAACCGTTTGTGCAGAATTTCATGCTTCTAGATCCTGCGGTTTTAGCTGCGCGTTGATCGATCAGTCACTATCTACGAGTATATATGTCAGCCAGTCAGTTTCTTATTTTATGTATATAGATAGGCTGGCAATATGTTACTAGTTTTATGCTATTTTCCACCTACACATTCATCATCATGCTGGAAATTTCCTTTTGGTCTTGATTAGTATTAATGTATATACCGACCTGACTAGTATATGTATCCAATATCTATGCACTTTGTATGAAAAAAACCATTTACTTTTATTATTTTATTTGTTAAAAGTCTCATAATCTACACATTTTCTTTAGTCGCCACTGCAGTTTGTTTATCTTGTATTCTCTAAGTCACCTTTTACGATATATCCGGAAAGACTTGGAGTAGTAGTGCAGCACGGCCAGTGCTGAAGCGTTCCGTCGCTCTCTCTCACACTAGCAAATGACGCTTCTGAGCGACAGAAAAGGTTAGCAGTATAGGAAAGTGCTGTTCCGTGCTGATAGATGAGATCCAACCCCTACTCTACTCTGTGTACTACTCTAAAATAAAAATTATCGAAAGGACTCAATCAATAAAAATACTGTTATCTGATATAGTTTAAATATTTATTTCGTAATGTCACCGAAAACAACACAAGAGCAGGCGAGGCGTCGCCCTGGACTCGCGGACGACCCCTCGCGGCTTCGTAGACTATAACGCGTAAAAAAAACAATTCTCAACATCATCTATCATATGTATATGCTCTTATATTATGTACAACTCTTCGACTAAACGTATGTACACTCACTACTAACGTTAAGTATGTATAACATACAGAAAAGCCAAAATATGATACAAGTACGGGAATAACATAGTCCATAGTCCGCTTTAGGACTCAATTATATACATAGTAGGGACATCTTCGTTAGAATTTTTTATTGCGCCCGCGCCGATGTGTGCCGAAAAGGATTCGGGCGAATGCTTGGCGAAAGTCGGGGCTGAAGATGGTGTATATGACGGGATTGAGCGTCGAATTAAAGTAGCCGAGCCATAGGAAGAAGCTGGCTAGATAGTCACTGATCACACACGTCTGGCAGATCGGCATCACCAGCGCCATGATGAAGAATGGTAGCCAGCAGAAAACGAACGCTCCCGTAATGATAGCAAGCGTCTTTGCTGCTTTTCTCTCTCTCTTTGCTTCTAAAGATTCCTTCTTCTCTCTATGCGTCGGAGCGGGTACGATAGATCGCTCCGGTTTTGACCCATTCGTGACGGTTGAGGAAGACTTTTCTGGGGACACCGACTCTTGTGGAAGCTTCTCATTTATTGTAAACGCTGTAGTTCTAGGTTCTTCATCCAGCGTATCAACGGTAGACGTACTCTGACCTTCAGTCAATAACAGTGCAGCAGCTAAAGTTTCAGTTCGAGTACGTTGGTTACACTTCTTTAAGTTTAGGAATCTTTTCTTCACGAACCTCCTGTCTCTAGCTGATTGTACTTGTCTCCCAGATGGCTGCGCACCGTCTGCTGAGGTAGGGCGTGGGGGAGGTGGTTCTCGTCTCCTCCGAATACGTCTTCTGGCTGTCTGGAATATTTTCCAGTACAAAATGAGGATGACGGCAAGGGGGACGTAGAAAGTGGAGCAGGTCGCGAAGATTTGGTACGCTAGGTCTTGACTCACGAGGCACTTTTGCTGTTGTGTGATTCTCGCTAGGTAGTCGGGGTCTTTCCAGCCCAGCTGTGGGGCGAGAGAGACCACGAGTGCTGCTCCCCACACGAGGAATATCATGGTGTAGATTCTCTTTTCGTTACGTATATGGATATAGTCGACGTTTGTCACAGCCCAATATCTGGAAGGAAGATGAAATTTTATGAATATGGGTTTTAATTGCGTTTTTACACGATTCGATGAAAACAGTTTTGTTCTTTGTTCGTTCTACGAAGCTCGTAGCATGTCTACGCCGTAGCAGAGTGCTACGACTCTGAACGACGAACTATATTTTCTTTAATTCATCATAGCCTAGTCCTATTTTATTCTACTTTCTACTAATGTAGTGTAGATCATATTAGTAATACAGGGTCTAATAAACTCAAACTATTTTAGGATGGATTCAGACCATGATCTGAACAACTTTTTCCTAGCAACATATGTTAAATAATCAAATAATTAAAAAAAAAATTGGCCTCCCATACAAGTTGACCGATCAGCTGATCCGAGCTTGTTATATATTCGAGAAACGCCATGGGTAATAAGTAGCTACTTTACCACCTTTGTTTTGTGTATGTATTCTTACTCAAAGGTAAGGTAGTTATGAAGTGTTATCAAGTGTTATCAAGTGAACAATGTTCCTATCTTAATGACATAAGTTAGTATTCTGCAAAAAAAAAATGTGCATAAGAAAGATATAGCACTTACTGCATTTGTATTAAGGAGCTGTTTACATAGTTGTTACGTACCTGTCAGTAGCAATAGCGACGAGGTGAAGAATGGAAGCGGAGCTGCAGAGTACGTCGCTGGAAGTCCACATATCACAGAGTTCCGGGCCCAGGATCCAGCCCTGGCTCACCTGCGAAGAACAAAAGCAATGGTAACTTCACTTGCTTAATGCCTTGGGTCTCATGGCAATGGTAACTTAGCTTGCCAAACATGCCTTGGGTCTCATGGCAATGAAAACTTCGCTTGCCAATACGTGTCTTGGGTCTCATAGCAATGGTGACTTCGCTGCCAATACATGACTTGGGTCTCATGGCAATGGTGACTTCGCTGCCAATATATGACTTGGATCTCATAGAAATGGTGATTTTGCTGCCAATACATGACTTGGGTCTCATAGAAATAGTGACTTCGCTGCCATTACATGGCTTGGGTCTCATAGCAATGGTGACTTCGCTGCCAATACATGACTTGGGTCTCATAGCAATGGCGACTTCGCTGCCAATACATGACTTGGGGCTCATGGCAATAGGAACTTCGCTTGCCAATACATGCTTAGGGTCTTTTCTAAAAAGCTATCACATCTACCTACATTTCTGATGAGGCAGACAGAGCCGGCCGTAAAACCCAAAACCCAAAAGACCAGGTTAAGCACATTGGTAGGCGTTAGATGGAGAATGGGAATTCAAATAGTTATAGAGTGGTGAGAAGTACGCGTAACCAGTGCACATGCATGAAGAGAGTGATAAGTGTAGATGAAGTGAGAGAGGTCTGTCAGGATCGTAGCAAGTGGATCGATAGTCTCTACCTATACCCCTGTAGGAAAACGATAGGATACTGTATGTACGAGTAAGTAAGAGTTGTAAGTTAGTTAAGCTAGGCGCATCGCTTATTGTTTTACGATAGCTTTTACAAATTGTTACAATAATTGTTGAATATAATTAAGATTGGTTTCAATATTACTTTGTGTTTATTTAATGTAAGTATATATATTGTAGTACCCTTGCATGGCTCCATGCAACTATTTATAATGATTTTAAATACTTTTAAACTATCGCGTTGCATTATTATTAAATTAATGCACACGGGAATTAACGCGAAACGTACCTTTTTTTATTTATTTTGCTGACGTTTTTTAGGCGCCATCGCTGCTTCAGTCAAGCTGGGACGGTGACACGTTCGGTGAAACCCGAACGAAACGTCAGCAAAATAAATAAAAAAAGGTACGTTTCGCGTTAATTCCCGTATGCATTAATTTAATTATAATGATTTTGTAAACTTACATCACACATGGAAATTGAATTGAATTCCTTCGACCGAATTTTCAAATCTTCTGGAGAAGAGAATCATCTGGTAGATGCTACATTTATTCTGTTCACTCAAACCATTTGGAAGACAAAAATAATTCAATTTACAAAGCTTCACCCAGTAAACAACCCATACATACGGCAGAGCCTTTAAAATTCATAAGGGTCTGATAAATTCAACAAAAGCTTTGTTTTGCGGCATACATTGATGTATTGCTGATGGCCTTGTTAACTGAGGGACTGTAGCCGGGTGAGAATAAGGTATTTTTATTCACGGGAAAATGTATGAGGGTGAAAATAATGAATTAGGGCTTATACGTTTCGATACTTCGTAGGACTTTCGTATTGCGTGGTATTGCACAATGACACTTGTAGAATGATAAGATACATATATATCTTCGAATGATACTTTTTTTTCCCTATGAATATACTTTATTTTTAAAAAAGTAAATACGTAGGTCACATTACAAATTAATAAAATAAAATAAAAATAAAAAATAAAAAAGAGACTCCAGCGCCTCGCCGCGAAGCAGGGTACCCAAAAGACTGGCAGCATTACCCCTCTGCACCGCGATAGAAATCCTTTGTGCAAAGTAGCTGCCCGCCCTCGGATCGCCCGTAACATCGCGGAGACGCGTTGAAATCTCAGTCACAAAGGATTTTGCTTCTGGGCCCCATGGACCCATCGTCTCTACGGCGAAGGGCACGATGCAGCACAATGATACTTCGCACATAATTTCGATTAAACTTCACTTTGTAAGTTTGTTTGATCTTCTATTCATCATCATCATCCGAGCATATTCCCGGTTGCATCATCAGCGGTTACGCTTCAGAGCCCGGGGTCCGCTACCTAACCTAGGCGATTTGACGACGTTACTGGTTTTTTACACAGAGCGACTGCCGTCTGACCTCCGCAACCCAAAGGGTAAACCAGAACCAATCCTAGGATAGGTACAAACGCTAGATAGCGTTCGGGACCAACGGCTTTACGTGCCTTCCGAAGCACGGAATCATCTTTCTTTTCGGATAATCAGGTGATTCAAGCCTGCAATATTCTAAACAGACTGGAAACAACTTTTCACAAAGTATGCTTCCCAGTGGGATTTGAACCCATGACCTCCGGATCACAAGGCAAACGCCTTGACCACTGGACCACGGCGGCAGACATTCACACACATTCATTGTTTGATCTTCTATTATTACGTGTTTACAGATAATATGGTAGAGAGAGCCTACGCCCAAAAGGCTGACTGCAGTCCACGATGGATGACAATGCTTACTCGTCTAGTCATAGATAAAGTACGTAATTGTTTGTTGTTATGTGTAAGTGGCCGACAATGATGCCAGATTTTTCAGGCAACCTTAAAACATCTTGCATATCTTGTCAGTTCTTACAGTTACTACTTTTAACAATAAAGATAACAAAACAATAAAATTGGTGCAATAAAGATTTTTGTATTGTATTAGATATAGATACAATCTTTATTCACTAAAAGGCCACAGGAACATGAATAAGTCACATAATGTTTATTAAAGATCTAGTATAGAAGTAATAGTAGGTATGTAGTAAAGTGAGAAGTGACCTAAATAGTGAAAAGGTCCTGACTCAGCATGATGTCACAGACGAACTGGTCGAGCTGCAAAGCTGATAATTCTGCCAGAACCAAGGGTGAGGTCGGTAAAGCGATACGAAGATGAGTTAATTATATTTCTGTACAGTGTGTACAAGTTGTAAGTATTAGGTACTTATTTCAATACCTCTTCTCTAACAAAAATAGTGTATGTAGTATGATATACATTTTATATGAACAGTATATAATTAGGTATATACTTATGCTTACTACTGCATATGAGATGATGAACTATGAGTTTTAATTGATATAATATGACATGATACACATAGATAGATATATGGACAGATAGAACAATAATTATTTAAGTATGTGATAAGTAAGAATAAAAATACATAATGTTATGAGTGAGATATATGTTTAATGCAACTAAGGGTCAGATGTTTGCTACAAAAACTGCATTGTAATAAAGGTATATTTGTATTGTAACACATCAACAGTCCGTGTTACACGGTAAACGCGAAACGTTTCGTGTTTATTATAATGTAATCAGTACTTGCAACAAAAAAAAACTAAAATTGTTCAATTTATGGTTGGCGCATTTTCATTGTTTTCAATTTGCTTGAAAAAGAAAACAGACACAATAGTTGAGTAATAGATGACTTCCACCCAACATCCGCAAACTGAGAAAGGCGAGAACATAAAATTTCTTGCTCAAATTGGTTGTACAGCTTCAATTGTTCGATGACAAAAGAGTTTAACAGCTGCCTCGCGCAGCCTTGTCCAGCTCGAATGGCTACTTCATTAGTATTTGTCCAGTGCCGGGTTGTACACAATTGGACACAGATTGCTGCTAGCTGCTAGCTGCTAGCTGATTGCCGCTAGATGACAACAAGTCAAATTTAGATAAAACAAATTTATAAAGAAAGTACTTTGTGAGAAAGCTTATTATGGGACTGATGGGCGATAACTATCTAGGCCCGTATTAATAAATCGAGCTCAAGACTATACTCAAGTGCGATCTCAGCTGAGTCGAACTCAAGATGTGATCACGCACTTAAGATGGTCGCTAATTAATAAACGTATATCAACGATGTATCACTCAAGATCTATCTCAAGAGCGCGAACTTGAGTAAACGTCAGTTTTGAGTGAATGGTTATGAATGGATTGAACGAATAGGTTAACGTTTTGTGGTTGCTGTTACCGTTACAGTTGTATGATCACTATATCGCAAGTTTTAGCCTAATATGAGATTTAATTCTACTTGAAATATACTCACGTGAAGTAAAAAATTATGAGTTGTATTTTTTTATTTAATATAAATAAAATTAAAAAAATCGTGGTTCAACATATCGATTCTTAAAAAATAACTAAACGCAACGCAAGCCAAGCCGTCAAGTCAAGAAAGACATTGACATGGCGTGGCGTCGCGTCGGCTTGTTCATTGTTGTGAAATTGTAAATTTGTTTGTTTGTGTTTTGCGACTTTAGCGTAATTATTTTATTAGGTACTTTTGTGTAGTGCAGTGTAGTACAATGTCGGCGAAAAAACACATTTTTACCCCCATCGAAAGAACTGTTTTCAAAGATCTTTTGAAGAAATATGCCGCAATAATAGAAAATAAGTGCACCGATGGTGCATCATTGCAAAAAAAAAAGGAGGCATGGGCTAAACTACAATCAGAGTATAATGCAAGTTCACACGTTACTGCACAGGTAAATTTTAGATTCAAACTTTAATATCATTGTATACACCTACATATTGCGTCGTATATGAAAGTTTTTACAAATAACTCTTGAAATTAACAGGTCACAAGTCAACAATTGAAAAGACTGTGGATGAATATGAAGCAGCGGCAAAGGGAGGCCATGACAAAAGAGAGGCAACATCGTTTTGCTACCGGAGGAGGCCCCTCTACAAGTGATGCAGTTATTGACGCGGATATAGCCCAAATTGCTCCAGCATTAATTGTGGGCATAGATGGTGCGATTGACTCTGACACTACAGCAGGTGTTTATTAATTTTATTTACATAACTGAATTTGTTACATTTTTGCTATACCATTAATTGGTTGTCATAAAAAATAACCAGAATGTGAATGATTAATGATCAATAGAAACTCAGGTTTGAATTGTTTAACTCCTCTCATGATCACAGGCGAGCACTCTAATAACTTATTACAGTCTGATCTATTGAGCAGTTTAGTATTTAAAACATTTTTTAACTATTTTTCAGAATTTGCTGTGGTAGCTGATGAAATGGAAACATCTCCTCTTCCATCGACCTCTTCTTCGGTCTTCGTGTTTCCCGAGCTGACCCAAACTTCGACCTCTATTTCCCCAACTCCTATTGTACATACTCCACGTCCACCAACTCCTCTACCTATTGTACCAAATCTGCTTCCTTCCAACCCATGTTTATCTACTCCATGTCTTCGTCCAGCTACTCCACGTCCATCCATTCCTCGTCCACCATCTCCCACTTCAACGCGCTCCTTTCAAAGGCAAAAAAACAACATTCTGCAAAGGGAATATGAAGATCGCAAGAGACGGACGGATGAAATCCATGAATTGGAGATGAAACTCCTTAAAGAAAAAATAAGGGAGACAAAAGCTAAAGCAGATCTGGCTATATTATTATTGGAGCTGCAGAGACATGCAACAGGTTTGTCACATTTTATTTCATTTTATGCAGATAGTTGTAACTTTATATTATACTGTGAAAAGACTTTATTTACTAAATTATTTACACATATATTTATATAACATATATTTTTTACTAAGTTTATTAAATTATCATTTGTGTCTTCTTCATCCAAGCGCATTCCCGGTTGCATCCTCAGCTGTGCTGCTTCGAAACCTGGGGTGCGCTTTCCCGCTTTTTCTTTTCCAAATATTACATGCATGTCAATGGTCACCCAAGGATACCAAATACCTTGCGTCGCCTCTTACGACATCCACAGGAAGAGATAGTGTGGTCCTTTTCTATCCCAAAACTACACGGGGTGTGGATTGCTTTCCATCATTTGTGTAATAGTCACCAAAATAATAAAATATCAAAATTTATCTTAACATTTATGTAAACCAATGTGACTTGGGTATCAATGTAGTGAATGTAAACTATTTTTGTTTCAGATAATAATCCTGATGTAGAGAATGCCTGATCTGTACTAGTGCCTGTATTTTAATTTTATATTATTTTTTGTTAAATTACACATAAATATATAAAACTTGTGATTAAATGGTGCTTGTTTTATTGCTTTTCCATGATTTTTTTCACATAAAGAGAGCATTAAAGTTGGGTACATTAAAGATTATGAGACTGATTGGCATTAGCTGAATTATTTCCATATAAATAGTCCCTGTTACAAACAAATGACTTCATTAAAATACTTGAAGACATGAATCTTGCAAAAAAGTAATTTGAAAACAATAGAATAAAATTGTTTATTAATCTCAATTATTATTTATGATAATATTTTTTGATTATTTGATAATCATAAAATAGAAAAGTTTAATTATTTATATAAGTAGTTACATAACAAGAAAATCACCAAGTGTATTTATTATTACAAGTTTATATTATCGAAAATAATTTTCTATTATTGAACTTCTTAATATTATTGAAAATAATTTTCTATTATTGAACTTCTTAATAAAAATCCAGCACCAGAGCTTGTTGCTATATGCTCTTCATTTTCTTCGTCCTCTTCCTGGACTGGTTGTTCGACGTCTTCATTTTCTAGAAAAGGTAGTCTGTCATCTAAAATCAGTGATAAATTATGGAGCACAGCACAAGCTACTATAATGTAAGAGACTGTTGGTAACTTGTTGCCAAGTCCCTTGGATAAGCAAGGAAACCTTCTTTTCAAAAATCCAAATGTCCTTTCTACTATATTTCTTGTTTTAATTTGTGCCCGGTTATACCTAATAGACGGAGGATCTTCTGGGGGTGGCCTTATCGGAGTAAGAACAAATGGTAATGTAGGATATCCACTATCTCCAACAAGTCTTCCGGTCAATATTCCCTGACAATATTTCATATATACACTTGACATCTGGAATATTCTGGAGTCGTGCATGCTACCAGCCCATCTAGCCACAATGTCTAATATCTCCATTTTAGGGCCAACTATAGCTTGAACATTTATGGAAAAGTCTGTCTTTCTATTTCTGTAGGTCTCATGATGTTCACAGCCTGGTGTGGAGACGATTTTCACATGTGTGCAATCAATGGCTCCATCGATGCCTGGAAGTCCAGGCCAGCGTCCATGCCTTCCCAGTTCTTTAAATAATTCTCTATTTATACTAGTCTCCTCTCCGGAGGGAAACTTTATAAAATGTATATGTAATTGGGCAAACAATTTAGATACCTTAGTTATTATATTTGACGCAGTAGGTTGGGATATCTGGAGTAGATCGCCACCGACTATCTGAAAGAATATCGTAATTTTACAATACAAATTTTTCATTAGGTATTTAAACCATTATTTTAATGGTTTCTACAAAATAAAGTTGTAAGTAGACACTTATCAATTGGGTCCTGATTACAGTAATCAAGTAACTTGAAAAATATACCTATAGGTAGTATTTAATGTATGATTTACAGGCATAAACTTCACAATATATAGTTCATAAATAATTGAAAAAACTTGTTATAAACAAAACAAAATCAACTCACCTGAAATGAAGCTGTGGCATAAAAACGCAATGTCAATAACACAGCAATTTCAGGGGCTATTGGAAGGCCCCTTTGATCATTAGTTTCAAGATCACTTCTTACTAAAGATGTAATATAAATAACACTGTTTTGGTGAAATCTGTATCTCTTTGAAAATTCTTCTTCCCGCATTTCAAATGGATTTTGTGCATCTCTTATATAATTCTTACGATATCTATATACATGTAACCAAAATATATTTTCATAATAGTCCATTTCGTCATAATAATTAATTTCGTTGATAATACTTTCCATTATAATTAAAAACTTTTAACTTTAAAAACTTCCCAAACAAACTTTCGTCTAATCAAATCACGATCTTAAGTCATGGTCCTACTGCACTCAGCAAAAACGCGTTTGAGTAGTAACTTGAGCGCGCTATTAAGTTCTGATATTTGTTTATTAATACGTCAGTCACTCAGGTGATACTCGGAACTCAAATGCTTACTCAAGTATGGTTTATTAATTAGCACAGCATCTCAAGCTCAAACTTAAGATTGAACTCAGAGTTGAGTACGATTTATTAATACGGGCCTTAAAGACAAAAATTCTGGCTTGAGCTTAGCGCGGGTTGTATACTTAGAAATGTCGTAATTTAGGTACCTACATACGAGTACTAAATTTACATTATTTTTAATTTCGTAATTCTAATAATTTAAATTTAAATTATTACATAACAAACAATGTGTTCTTAGGTCACATATCTAATTTTAAGTTGTAAGTTGACGTTCTTGTAGAAAATGCTGCAGTGCAGTTTGTTGCCGCTTCTTCTGCACTAGCGCCTAGGAAGCAGCACCAAAATTAGCAGTAACGATTTGACATCAGCATTTGTGCAAAACAAAGTGACTATTATTATAAGATATAAATATCCATCATAATAAAGAATAAACGGGCAAGTGCGAGTCTGACTCGTACATGACGGGTTCCGTACCTCCGTACAATGTTTTAAAACGCTGAAGAAACACGTTTCTTGTATGACGACCCCTCTTTAATTTTTTACTTTATCTTATTTTTAGTAGGTATTTATTGTTATAGTGGTCATAGTAATACATAATCTGTGAAAACTTGAAGTACCTAGTTAATGCCATTATAAAGATTTAGTTAAAAACGCCGAAAAGACACGTTTTTGTATAATGACCGCCTTTAATTTTTAAATTTTTAAAAATTTAATAAAGATTTTTCAATATCCAAACAAACATTTCCTATGGGATTTGTATGAAAATCTCAATAGTGACGTCATAATTTTTTCGAGTTAAATAGCGCTCTTGATGTCAGATTTTCTGCCTACATCATAAATCATGTTGAGGTAGATATGATCAGATCAATAACAAGTGTCACTATTTTGTTTATTTTTGACATCCAATAATTTACTACTTCTTTTAAAGTGGCGTATATAGATATCGTCACAACCCGAATCTGTAAAAGTCTGATCTATCTCTCATACAAATTGAACAATCAAACGTTGGTTCAGGTGGTTACATAACGCTTAAGTCATTTGATTTTGTCAGACGTCTCTTGAATGAATTTGAGTGAGAGAGTGAAAGCCATATTATCATGAGTAACATATGATTGCATTTTTGTACCCATTACGCATGACCTGTACATACAGGCTGACCTTTTATCCACCAGCCAAATTTATGGAGCAAGTTCAGTGCATGATACAGAACTACTTTCCATAAAAAGATTAACGAAAAACTAAAATAAAAATTGACCTTCATAAAAAATCTGTGCTCAACCAAACGGATTTTGTATGTGAGTTCGAAAACATTTTATCGATTTTTAATAACTTTTTTTATAAAAAGTAGTTCAGTATCATGGACTCAATTTGCTCCAAAAATTTGGCTGGTGTTTAAAAAGTAGGGTGACTTTTTAAACACCAGCCAAATTTTTGGAGTATAACAATACATTATCTGTAAGATTTATTAAAACTTCATGATTGCTGTAGTTTTCTGATTAAAAAGTTTCTTCGTTATAAAAATATCTAAGTGCTTAAGAAAATCCTTGAAATATGAGAGATCACGAAAGGTCTAGATGGCCATAAAAGAAAGTCCAGAAAGTTGAGGACTCCGGCAAAAGTTATCTTGATAATAAATATTACGTTTATGTAGATACGATAGTTTGATTAATCGTAAAAGTGTGTAGATAGATACTTAGAGTAGTTCTAGTTCTTCCCAACAGATAAGTATGTATTTATTTATTTAGTTACGAATAAGCTTTTATAGTGTACAACAACAATAACAATAAAAGTTTGTTCCATGGTGATCAGTATGGATTTACAAAGGGTCGATCAACAACAGATGCAGGTTTTGCATTACTACAAAACATCTATGGTGCTTAGGAGTGTTGTCAAAATGCAATTGGTGTTTTTTGTGACCTATCCAAGGCATTCGATTGTGTAGACCATGAAAGCCTTCTGTCCAAACTTGAGCACTATGAAATAAAAGGTAAATCTCTTGAGCTGATCAAATCCTATTTGAGTAGTCAAATATAAAAAGTTAGTGTAAATCAAGTAAAATCCACCAGATCAACTGTAAAGGTGGGTGTGCCTCAGGGTTCAATCTTGGGTCCCTTGTTATTTCTTATATATATCAATAATTTACCTTACTATGTAAAAAATTGTAAATCTGTACTATTTGCTGATGATACTTCGCTTGTTTTTCGTGTAGATAGGAAAACTGACACCTCTGACGGGGTTAATAGTACATTGTTGCAAGTGTTGGAATAGTTTACGGAAAATAATTTAGTACTAAATGCAAAAAAACTAAATGTATAAAATTTAGCTTACCAAATGTTACAAAAGTTCCAACACAAATATTATTTATTAAGGAAGCAGTAGATTTGAAAATACAACATTTAACTCTTGACTCCGACTTTGACGAAAAAATGTTGACTTTGACTTTGACATTGGATAGGGATATTGCGCTTGGGAATGGATAGAGAGGAGTTTGGGAAGCTGACGGCCAGTAATGGAGAAGCACTAAAAAAGGAAGGGGATCGTTCAAGTATTACGTAAGCAGAATTTGAGGCATTTTAACCCTCCCTTCCTTTTTGTCAGCATAAGTAAGCAAATCTCTTATCCCTGCTCCTATGCTTACGTAAGTATTGATATATTTTTTTTTAAATTTTCTTAAGTTTTTAACAATATAATATAAATAAAACTATGTTTTACTAAAATTTTAAAAATTAAAAAAAAACTTTAAAAAATTTTTACGTACTGGAAGTCTACACACCCCGCTCCCTATGTCACCAAAAATAAGCAAATCAACGAGCCCTCACCCCCTTTAGTGCTTACGTAATACTTGAACAGTCCCTAGGGTATGAATAAAGTTGGTATTTTTTCAAGGAATTCTGTTCACAGTTTCTTCAACGCAACCTTTTCAACAGAATTTGACAACGCTTTTTTAAATTTATAAAAAAAGTATTTATAATTTAAAAAAAAAATCGATTTCATATTGAATCACGATTTCTGCGGTGGTGTCGGAAGATGGCTTTCGGCACCCCCAGCTTTACGTGCCTTCCGAAGCAAGGAATCATCTTTATTTTAGGATAATCAGGTGATTTAAGCCTGCAATATCCTAACCAGAATAAAAAACTATTCACAAAGTATTTTTTTTTATGTTATAGGACGGCAAACGAGCAAGCGGGTAACCTGATGGTAAGTGATCACCGCTGCCCATGGACAATTGCAACACCAGGGGTGTAATAAGTGCGTTACCGGCCTTTCAGGGCCCTCCCCAGAGGGGGAAGGGGGGGAGATGAGGCTCCGGCTCTCTCACTTCACGAACGAAGCATAGTAGCGGTGAAGCTACTACTTAGACGTCGTTTTTCTGTAAGAGTGTGGTACTTCCCCGGACGAGCCGGCCCATTCATGCTACTAGCAAAACAGAGTTTTGCCGGTGGCTCTACCACAACTGAAGTATGCGTCTCAGTGGGGTTTGAACCCAAAACCTCCTGATCACAAGGCCAAACGCCTTGTCCACTGGACCTCGGAGGCGGTCAGCTATCATTCCATACATTTTTTTATAATAATATAATGGATTAATAATAATACCCTTCTTATTATTTGCGGTTGAAAAATAAATATCATTTATAGTTTAGGGCTTCGCAATTATACTTACAACCAGTACGTGTTGTTGCCAACAGACAAAAAGTAGATTCAGCGAAGTGTGGAATGTGACACGGAAAACCATGATAATTTTTATTCGGCTGGCCACATTTTATTCGCGCCCACAAAGGCCTGAATTTTGGGAAATGAACCACGAAACAAACTTTTGACACGACACCTGCGTGGAAAATGAAAAATTGAGCGCAACATTATTACCAAATTTTGGAGAGTTTATTTGCTTTTGCAAATATTTTTAACGAAAATATTACTAAACGATTTATACAGTGAATACTAATCAGTCGCCGTGTGGTTTCCAGCAGAGTAGAATAAGATCACTACAAGTCTTCCCGTGGATGTCGTAGAAGGCGACTTAGAAAATACAAGCTAAAAAAAGCTAATTAACATCAATAATCATTCTCAAACCCGTCTGGCCAGCGTGGACAGTGTAGGCCAAATCCTCTGACTGCTCTGACCAAATTTGGATCTAGTAGTATATAGAGGATTGAATTGAATTGAATTGAAAGACATTTATTTGTTGCTATAACACAATCGTGCTTCTGTAGACTAAACCAAGACTAGACTTGACTTGGAGACTAAAACAAGACATGATGATGTATAGCATTATCATGCTCTGAACAACATCTAAATTGTATATATGTGATGAAATATTTTCACCACGAGTGGGATTTGAACCCACACTATCTGAAGTCACGATCGCAAAGTTGGTTGTATGGTAGAGACTTAAGGAGTGTGTGTATGAACACCACACGTGGCAAAAAAATTTCATCACATATTTTCAATTTTAAAAATATCCTTTATCGCAATCCTCTTTTTAATAGTGTTTTTATTAACTAAAGTTGTGAAGGGAATATCAGACTAGCTGTCTCCCACGATAGCGTTGCCTACTTTTAGCAAGATAAAATAAAGCCAATGTTAATCGCTGATAATGCAGCTTTCTATAGGTGAAAGAATTTTTAAAATCGGATCAATAGTTTTTGAGTTTATTTTTACAAAGATATGCACAAGACTTGTATAGATATAGTAATAGATTTTAAACTATATTTGTATAGGGTTTTTAGGCATTCAAAATGCAGTACTAAAGTGCTCAAATTAAATAATAAAATAAGAAATGGTAAAAAAATCCATGTGAGCGGGAACAAGACCAAGGTCGCGGGTTTAAGTCCCGCTCACGTGGAATTTTTTCACCATTTAAACTTTAAACTTTTCGCGGTTACAATGTTTTTTTATTTGCCGACATTCGTGGCGTCACATACACAAACAAAAACATAGACAATCAAAATGCCTAAAATCTGGCTTAATTTGATCGCTGTGTGTTTGTTTGTAATAAATAAACTCAAAAACTACTGATCCTATTTTAATTTTTTTTTTCTCCTACAGAAAGCTACATAACCAGTGAGTAGCATAGGCTACGTTCCATATTTCAAAACACAGTCAACGCTGCGGGAAATAGCTAGCCATAAATAAAAATATAGAAGTAGTTACCTCATAGACAGCACCGAGGGGCATCACCAAACAGGCCACCATCAAGTCAGCGACCGCCAGCGACGCTACTAAGTAGTTGGCGACATTCTGAAGGTTCCTCTCGATTATGATAGCAGCAATCACGAACACATTACCTGCGAACAAAATGAAAGTATTTTTTGGTAAAAACTAACGTGAGACACTGACATCGTTAATATACGATACACCGATTAACTTACGTAAAAAGTATCTACTAACCGACATGTTTTGACATCATTAATTAATTAATGAGAACAATAAGCTTTACTACGCACCTTTGCCAAAAGTGGCCGTTTTTTGCAAATGTGCGTAGTAAAGCTTAACGTTCTCACTTTAAACTGTAAACAGTAGTTCATAAAATACTTTGAAGGGTTATCTAGGGCTTGGTACGAGTAGTAGCAAAATTTTAAATGATGTCTCCGTTTTCTTTGAAATGATTTATTTTAAATGGGGGCAGCACTGGGCCCCGGAAAATTCAGGTACGGTCTTAAGAACTTAGCGGAGCAAAGAGAGACATGGAAAGCATTCTACCGAAAAGAGCGTGACTCTTAGAAGAAGAAAGACAAATAAATGATGAAAAACGTCACGTCAAATTACTAAAAATCCCTTTGAAATATGTTGTACAACTTTACGAATTTTACCATTCCTGTAATAAAATCAATTTAAACACCTGAATCAAACTACTCAAATGCAAACCTTTGAAACAAAACATAGGTTTTACAGAACAGAACAGTCATTTAAAGTTATCTTTCAAAAACTTTTAACGAATTCACTTGACGGTTAAAAGGTACGTTAGCCGTCTAGTTACCCTGTAGTTATCCTCAAGTTTGTCTTCAACGGTTCAAGGAAAACTTACTCTATTTACGTTAAAAGATTGCCGGAAGCTAAAGAGCTGTAAAGCAAATGGATCTTGTTATTGAATGATCTCTTCGTTTCAAGAACTCTTTGAACTTGGGCTCTTTGCTGGCCAGGTAAAATTCTTGTTTACGCTTTTGCAAAGAAAAAACATTGAATATACCAGCTGGTTTACCCGCTGCATAATTCATAGAAGTCTATAAAAAGAATATCCGTTGAACTGGGTTACTGCGAATTCTTGTAACCTCACCATCTGTAAACATCGGAACTATAAACATTTATCTTGATCAAATCGTATTTTGGAAACAAATAACGCCTTTGCCGTGTCTTGGAAGAGGGAGTAGGCTCAAGAGATGGTTGATTGACTCGCCAATACGTGCCAATGGGCTCATTACCAAGGTTGAGGTGCTATACACATAAGTGGGCTGGCATTACTCGGCACATCCGGGCGGCATAAAATCCAATATATAGATGAATGATCAGGGAAAAAGTGTATATAATTGCTTCGGGTCGGCTTTGTTGTTCGAAATATACTGTCGAACTGGCAATTCCGGACCGCTTATATATGTAGCTACCCTTACTGAACCAAATACCAAGTTGAAATAAGAAAAAACGCAACTAAGAGAGATGAGAGATGTGAAGGAGAGAGACTTTTATTAAATCTAGCGTTTATTTTTATTTTTATGGCTTGTCGCTGTTGCGTATTTAGCCAGGAACAATTAGGCCTTTGATTGCTTCAAGAGAGCTTGTGGCGACAAATCTATACGAGTCCACTGGTTTTCATAGCCGATTGAGTGGCGGACGACGCCCGAAGACGCCCAGACAGTCCGCAAAACAAATATCACTACAGCCGTACTATGACTGTCCACTTTAACTATTTCACATATTGTTGCAAAATAATTTAAAGGAAACCCCAACTTCTCTTCTTCGTCTAAGCGCGTTCCCGGTTGCATCCTCAGATATGCTGCTTCGGAGCCCGGGGTGCGCTTTCTTGCTTCTTCTTCTCCAAATATAACATGCATGTCAATGGTTACCCAAGGATGCCAAAGATCTCGCATAATGGAGAAGAAATAGCCGGAAACAGTTTAAATGATTTGGCTATAGTTTTACGACCGGCCGCCTGCCTGACGTCAACCCTCCTTGGGAATGCAATTGTAGCACTAGATGCCACCCAACCACACGGGTAAAGAAAACCCCTACTGAACCCCTTGAATTCCCGCCAAAAACCCCAAAATATGGCGTTGAGAACTAATTTCGTTATGATCTAAGTCGGGACCCTCATCTAAAAGTCTATAGACAAATTCTAGCTTCTTGTTTGGAAGACGAAACCCAATTTAGTTAATGTTCAGGCGTTCGATGGTAAGTGGGTGGAAACAGGTGTAGAACGGGTCCGTCAATCTTCGCTATGTTGACAACTTGTACCAACTTAGACAACAACTTTTTATAATAACAAGTGACTCAATGTGACATATTTACTTCATCAAATAAGGTGAAAAAATACAAAACAGCGGCCAAGTGCGAGTCGGACTCGCCCATGAAGGGTTCCGTAGCAGCAAGTAACATTTTACGATTTATGACGTATTAAAAAAAACTACTTACTAGATATATGTTCCTTGGAGAAAGTTGTTCAGTACCACGGACTGAATTCACCCTTAAAATAGTTTCAGTATATTTTATTAGACTATACTAATATTATAAAGCGGAAGAATTTGTTTGTTTGTTTGATTGTTTAAACGCGCTAATCTCAGGAACTAATGGTCCGATTTGAAAATCAAGATCTTTACTGGGAATCAAGACCTTTACAAGATCTTTACTCATCTACATCTTGATTTTTTGTTGGGTAGTCCATTTATAGAGGAAGGCTTTAGGCTATATAACTTTACGTTCCGACAACCACGCGAACGAAGTCGCGGGCACTGCTAGTATATATATATATTGTAGTCTATGTTACTCAGACAATAATGAAGAATCGAATAACATCTCATTTTGAAAATGCATATGCGATTCGGATGCTACGGTGGAATGTACATAAACTGCTAAAATCATTACTTATTCTTTTGGCTTCGCAGTAATCAGGTAAAAAGACGCAACCTTTATGCGTTAAGATGAGCAGGATAGATCAACACAATCCATAATAATTCTTATCTTTCAAAAATGTATCTCGCAAGCGTGGCAACCCTGTGTTAGTGGGTGGCCGTGATTGCCCTGTCTATGACGTTAAGTGATCTATGGTTCACACGATTAATTGATATAAAGCGACGAAATGACGTGAGCACGCCCTTAATAGAGGAATTTTCGGTGTTAAACCATTTTCTCGGAAGATTCCCGCAACTTTTCTTTTGTGCAAAATGACGCGGCATCTTTGAAAGTTGCCGAAATACTTTTTGGCGTGACTGAGCCGTGTAAAGTTTTTAAGTTAGTTTGAAGGTCTGCAAATGGAGGATTTTAGGGGACGTTATAAAAGGCGCGGATGTTTTTTTAATTTAACTACTTAATTTTTTTAGATGATTTAATTTATTCTGGTGAGACATTATGGGCATACTTCAATTTTTCTAGGTCCAATGCTGCCCCTAAGCCCTAATAACCCTTCAATTTATTTATGAACTACTGTTTACAGTTTAAAGTAAGAACGTGAAGCTTTTCTTCGAACGTGCAGCTTTTTTTGCGAAAAACGGCCACTCTTGGCAAATGCGCGAAGATAAGCTTCACGTTATCACTTTAAACTGTAAACAGTAGTTCATAAAATAGTTTAAAGGGTTGTCTAGGGCTTGGTAGAAACAAAATTTTAAATGATATCTCCGTTTGCTTTCAAATAATTTATTTCAAATGAAAACATCACTGGACCCCGAAAAATTAATGTATGGCCTTAAACGTATTGCTGGGAAGAACTGGATCGCTATAGCCAGGGATAGGATACCTATGTATGAAAGCGCTGACAAAAGAAGGCTTTTCTTGGTTAAAACTAACGTGCGACATAAACATTATTAATATGCGATATACGAGTTACTTGCATAGAAAGTCAAAGTAAAATTTGGATTCAGCCTCACTAGTTCCATCGAAATTAAACAAACATGATGTCTTGTTTTTACCCGACTGCGCCAGAAGGAGGGTTATGTTTTTCGAGTGTATGTATGTATGTATGTTTGTATGTAAATTTCTTTGGCACGCTCTACAGCCTAATCGGCTTGATGAATTTTAGCTTGAGAGGTGTCGTTAGATTTTTCCTGACTCTGAGAGTGACACTGGGTATATCAAAAATTTAAATAATACAAAATGGCGGATTTTCGCGCCCAATTATGTTTCTTAAATTTTTTATTTTATTTTAAACCTATCGAGTGTGGGATCAAATTAAAGGATACAAAAATATGTACAACTTATATGTTAGAAGTCGGGTTTTTTTTTTTTAATAATTACTCATTAAAAAGTAGGTAAGTATCTTTGGCTGGTGATGTAAAAAGTATACATAATTTGTTACGAACTCTTTGCAAACTTTTTAATACTTATTTGATTTTCTTTGAATAAATAATATATAAGATTGTTTCGGACCCCACTATTCGACTGTTAAGCGTTTTATTTCCAGAAAATTATTTTTACTTAATTCATCTATACATCGTAGAAGGGACATACCCGTAATAAATCGAACTCGAATCACAACTATATCATTATAGTATAATTAAATTAAAATAAAAGCCGAAAAACAAAAAAACTAAATTCGGCATTTCCATACAAAAGTGTGCAGCCGCCCGGGCGATTTGTATGGGAATGTCGATTTTTGTTTTTTATTATTGTATTTATGTATGTTATTTTTATTTCATTATACTTTATTGCTTCGATTTATCACGAGTATGTTCCTTATGCATTGTATAATACAGTCTGTGGACTGTATTATAAGTCATTAGCCATCATTCCATCCCATAATTTCTGAATCCATTTAGAAATATAACTGGAAACCTCTTTGTTACAGCGATCTAGCCTTGAATTTAGCTGAGCTGTCACTCGACCCTCTCGCAAGCAAAGTTTGCATATACATGTAACAGCTGACCGGCAAAATGGTTGGACACGGTCGTATGCTAGCAGAATGGCTTCAATAAGTTTTGACCTTTGGCAGTGTCCAAAATCTAAACTAAGCCAGTACTTATATTGATAGGCATGACGACTGGAAAAATATCTTTGGCTCATCGGTTAGATTATTAAATAGTTTGGAAAATCCAAAAGTGCACGCCTCATAATCTAATTTTTTTTATACAGTGGTATATTAGTTTTTTATAAATTATAATTAAACGACAATACTTAGAACGCTAATATTAACTAGGAATCAGCACAGTGTAATACTTTATATATTAAAAACAAAAGTATTCCGGTAAGATGAATTTTTCGACCAATTTCTCTGCCACATACATGGTCACATAAACACAGACTCACGGACGTCCAAGAATGATTAGTTTTAATGTTATTATTTATTATATTAAACAAATTAGTTGTTTATAAAATGTACCATATGTGCTAGACAGATTATTTAACTTCATATTAGTGCACTCATATTATCCTGTAAGTGTCATATTAAAAAAAAAAGTCATTTAAGTTTCGAAAGACTGGGTTTTTTGACATGTCGAGAGTAGAGCACTACCTCAACGCTCCGCTTATGAGGCGTGCAATATAACAGGAAACCTCTTTGTTACAGCGATACAGCCTTGAATTTAGCTGAGCTGGCACTCGACCCTCTCGCAAGCAAAGTTTGCATATACATGTAACAGCTGACCGGCAAAATGGTTGGACACGGTCGTATGCTAGCAGAATGGCTTCAATAAGTTTTGACCTTTGGCAGTGTCCAAAATCTAAACTAAGCCAGTACTTATATTGATAGGCATGACGACTGGAAAAATATCTTTGGCCCATCGGTTAGATTATTAAAAAATATTGTACCTAGATTTTTTCTTTTTCTGAGAATTAAGAATTAACGATGACATACAGCGCATTTAAATCTCGCATAACGTCACGGCTAACACAATTTTTACTTGTGGTTGATATTCCTACATCCTCATCGTGCCTCTCGATTCGCCTCCTCCTTCATTGTGCGAACCGCTAAGGTGTGGAATTCCCTCCCTGCGTCGATGTTTCCCCATACGTATGATTTAGAGATTTTCAAGGCAAGAGTAATTAGGCATTTTTTGAGTCTGCGTGTTACACCTTAGACCTCATCTTAGCTTCCCATCAGGCTAGATAGAGGTCAAGCGCACTCAAATCTATAATAATAAAAAAAAAAAATAGCGGTGACGTCACAAGCCCCCACTCTGGAACTGAGATGCGCTGTATCTTCGTGAATTTTTACTTTTTTGATAAATTGAATATGTGTCCATTATTTTTGGATAATCTACCCAAGACGGACTAATTGCAATAATACTTTTCTGACCATGTGGTCACCCTATTCTGTGTGTAATCTGTAATATTTCTAACAGAATTCTCGTCGTGTGACTTCCGGCACAGAAGACAGGTAGTATAACATACAGAACGGAATTTCCTAAGGTACGCGCAATATGCGTCCCCGTTCCCCGTCCCCGCACCTCTCCCCCGTTCTTGTGCCGCCGTGTGCCGCCGTACACAAGTCAATGCGTGTGTGTTCGCCCACTCTCGCCCCTCGACAAGGCGAGAACGGGGGAGAGGTGCGGGGACGGGGAACGAGGACGCATATTGCGCGTACCTTAGGAGATTCCGTTCTGTATGTTATACTCTTACTATCTTCTATGCTACCGGCCTAGAATAGGACCAATCTATCTCTTCCTTTGGATGTTGTAAGAGGTGACTAAAGGACCAAGCATGTACATTTCGTGCTATAACTGCATTCCCAAGGAGGGTTGACTTCGGACAATATGCGGCCGCTTGTAAAACTGTAGCCAAATCGTTTAAACCGATAAATAGATAGATAGATAGATAAGATGCGGCCAAGTGCGAGTTAAACTTATGTGGAGAGGGTTCCGTACGATTGATTGAATTATTGTAGATATTATAAGTGTATTATAAGTATTGATTGTTTTCCTGTTATTTACAAGCAATGATCTATATTTTGTATTTTTTTTTTCAAAATTTTAGGCTCAGTAGTTTCGGAGATCCCCCGAAAATGACCCTTATTTAAAAAAAAATATTTATATACTTTGCACATATGTATTTGGGTCATAGGATTACACCATCCTACCAAATTTCACCTGATTCGGTCCAGTAGATTCGGAGCAAATTGTCTGTGACAGACGGACGGATAGACAGACGCACGGGTGATCCTATAAGGGTTCCGTTTTTTCATTTTTTGTATGGAACCCTAAAAAAGTATTACAGTTACACAGCGCAGTTCTTTTATAAGCAAAATATTTGCCTTTCTTCTTCTTCAACTTAAGAGCTTGCTCTTGTCGGTGGAGTTAAGTGGAGATGCTTCCATTCCTCTTTTCTCTCCGCCATCTTTTTAATCTTGGTAGGACCTTACTCCTAACCCTTTCTTAATTTGTTGGAAAAACTTCATCCCTGGTCTTCCCCTTGCTCGTCTCCCTTTTATTTTTCCTTCTACTATTATTCTGAATAGATTGTCATGTCTTATTAGATGTCCAATCATCTTCCCTCTTCTATTTTCTTCATCTTCCCTCTTTCTAGTACCTCCTATTTGCCTATCAAATAACATTAATTTAAATTCAACCCTAATAGAAACAAACAAATAGTATCCAATTTCTAATTTCAATAGCTAATTTATTTGTAACATCGATAACCACACTTAATTGGCTTCCGATTTCAATTCGGCTGGTAGTAACCAGCCAAATTGAAAGTTCTTGTAATTGAATGATCGCATCTATATAAATCTTATGGAAGCATCCCTTCCCCTTTTATGGGCACTAAGACGTTATTTACTGCCCTATAGGGCTAAGAAGGCTTTTTACAATCCTTAGGCTGAAATTCCACTGAAATGGAAGATAAAACGATAAGAAATTGAATTAAAATCGTTTAATTGTTTTGTTGTTGTTATTGTTGTTGTATATATCTTTATTCTTCTTCTTATTTAAGAGCTTAGCTAAGCTTATTTATATCTTTATTGTACAAAAAATATTTTACAAGCATATAAACATAATAGACCAAATTATATAATTTGGTTGGATTATTTTATCTGTTTAATCAATATCATTTGATTTTCTTTTTATTGTCTTTAATTTGTATACAATAAACAGGAATGTGTGTCACTTAAGCTTTGCAGCTCATAATAATGTATAGTTGATTATAATTTAACATAATTTATTATATTTTTTTCTTCCTCTTGATTTTAGGGTTCCGTACCTCAAAAGGTAAACACGGTAGCCTCATTGGATCACTCACTTGTCTGTCCGTCTCTTACAGCCAATTTGCTACGAAACTACTGGACCCATTGGGTTGGAAATTTTGTATACATATGTGAGTCAGTGATTCAAAGACGGACGTATAATGTAAATAAACTGTTTAATGACAAATAATAACTCTTTAGTAATTATATTATCTTTGCTCTTGGTAATTTAGCGTGATGGTGGGCGAGAAGAATAGTCATTTTAATATTATAAATAAACATTACACGTATGTAATGTACACTAAAATTATTGACGTGTAAAAGTCCCTGCGAATGCCTAATTACTGAATAAATATTTAATTTTTAAAAAATGTCTAATAAGTCGATCGGCTTTTACGTGTTGCGCAAGCTTAACATGTTATATTGTGATAACATTGTATTAGGCATAATATCTTTGTAAACTGACAAAGCCTTGTAAAATGACCTTAAATCAGTGATATATTTATCCTACATTGAATAAAAATTTTTTACTATGACTTTGAGAAAAAACTGGTAAATTTAAAGCTTTTTCTTTTATTTATTTATTTAATTTATTGCACTATAAAATTAATGTACCATAGGTATCATCTTAAGGCCGTACCTAAATTTTCCGGGGTCCAGTGCTGCCCCCATTAAAAATAAATAATTTCAAAGAAAACGGAGACATTATTTAAAATTTTGCTACTACCAAATCCTAGATAACCCTTTAAAGTATTTTATGAACTACTGTTTACAATTTAAAGTAAGAACGTTAAGCTTTACTACGCACATTTGCGAAAAACGGCCACTTTTGGTAAATGTGCGTAGTAAAGCTTAACGTTCTCATTATAAACTGTAAACAGTAGTTCATAAAATACTTTGAAGGGTTATCTAGGATTTGGTAGTAGCAAAATTTTAAATAATGTCTCCGTTTTCTTTAAAATGATTTATTTTAAATGGGGGCAGCACTGGACCCCGGAACATTTAGGTACGGCCTTAACGCTAAGCGCTGTCTACCAGAAAATACCTTTGGGACGTATAAGAGAAGGCGATAAATGGGGTGCAAGCGTATACAAAACAGGAATGAGAGAAAAAAATATCTACTTACTAGCTAAGATACATAAACTATACGCCTACATATTAAATTCTCCCAGACCAGCATGAAAGTAAAACAACATAAAATCCTGTATAAGGTATAAAAAAACTGTTAACCCTACATGAGTGCGGACCGTAAAGCTCGTGCCAGGCTTGTGCCACGTATATTAACGTGACGTCAGCATAAAGCGCATCTCAGTTGCATCGAAATAGCGGTTGTAAAGTAGGGTTATGTATATTGCAGAATAACTTGAAGGCAACACTATTCAGTTTAGTATCTACGAAGAGATTTATATAGCCAACTCATTTAAACTGTTTCGGCTATTTCTTCTCCATTTTGCAAGGTCTTTAGCATCCTTGGGTGAACATTGACATGCCTGTGATGCATGTTATATTTGGAGAAGAAAAAGCAGGAAAGCGCACCCTGGGCTCCGAAGCAGCACAGCTGAGGATGCCGGGAACGCGCTTAGACGAAGAAGTAGAAGATCTACGAAGACGACCTCCGTGGCGTAATGGTTAACACGCTAGACCGCTAATCTGGAGGTTCTGGGTTCGATCCCCAGCCATGGCAAGTTGGAAAATGGCCTTTTTCAAGTTGTCCTGGGTCTTAGGTGTTTATCTACATATATATATATATATATATATATGTAGGTATTTATCATAAAAAATATAGTATCGTTGAGTTAGTATCCCATAACACAAGTTTAAAACTTACTTTGGGGCTAGCTTAATCAGTGTGATTTGTCCCTATATATTTATTTATTATCTACGAAGAGATTTATAAAGTTCAACAATATGGACTTAGAGATTTTATTAAGTTTGAAATGGTATAGATTTCGAACGGTGTATTTCCCTAGAATACGACTAATTTCTTCATTTGAATGTCGTAAAGTGCGACTAAAAGAATAATCTCAATCTCAACAACGGCATTTTCTTGATTAAGAGATATTACTGCAATGTTCTGCCGCCAGAGTGCAGCAATAGTGGAGATCGTAAACAAACGTTTGAAAATGACAAGAAGTAGGTACCTATCAAAGTCGCAATAAATTTGGAAAATTATATAGGTATTAAGTTTTTAAATGACCGTAGGAAGCCATAACTCCATATCACAGGTTTTGACTGAGTTAATAATAAATAAGTAATAAAATTAAATACTTTTATAATCATTTATTTGTTGCAAAAAAATATGACATGTAAAATGACAGTTAGCTGATTGTTTACTGTATGTGCTAGTGCCGCCACCTGTGTCGTGTTTTGCGTAATATCACAGAATAATTAATACTACCGTACAGAAGTCTCACTCAGCAAAGAAATTCCAAGAAATATCTACTCAATGTGGCTAGCGATATGTTTTAATTTAGCTCACGTCAGAACTCAGCACCTTTTCGTATAGATACCTAGATATCCATTGCAAGCTAATTTCATTCTTATTACTCTGGACAAACGATTCGTATAACTGAATTTACCATCCGGAGGGGCCGCCTGCGCGCATAGTAATAATGTAGGTAGGTATAGTAACATTTTCGATACCTAAACGGGGAGTGACACAGGCCTGGTAATATATCCTATTAGTGGTCCAACATTTCGCATAAATATGAATTTTATTAAAAAACACGCAAAAACAATAATAAAACTAGCACACCTACATTAATTTTACAATGATTAGAAGTAAAAGTAAAAAAAAAATATACCTATCAAATATACGTTTCCAATAACATACCGTCAAAAACGCCGATATTCCCAAACTGGGATTACGGTTAACCGGCTGCCGGATAACAATATCGATAAAAATAACGCGTTCGCATCGTTACGGGCTGCCGGCTGCGATGAACAGCCTGATGTACACTTTAACATCTTTCTTGCGTCATTAACCCGGTTTTGAGGAAATCGATGTGTCACCGAATGTAACTCGTATCAATGTATGGACCTGGGATATATGGTATGGACGATATTTTTTGTTTTAAAAGCACTGGCAGTATTGAACGCATAATAAGCCTTTTTGGATTTTTCATAAAATACTGGCCGCCTAGGTATCCTAAGTTTGAAGTTCAAACATTTCATGGAACAATAGACAAAATATACTTTTTGCCGTCATTTTGTGAAGCTTGATTTTAAGTTGCATCTTTACAAAACACCTTTTATATTATCTATTGTTATTTATATATTTATATCTAGGTCAGTTTTTATGCATACATGGCGTTTAATTTTAGTTTAATTATGTTATTTTTATTTAAATTATAATTTTATAAATTAAATTTTCTACCAAATAAACATAGGTATTTCCTTTTTTAAATATAAATCGTATTTTTATTCCAAGTATTATAATAGAGTTAGGTCCGCAGTTTTGAAGCAAATATTTCGTCTTAGCACGTTCCTGGTTGCAGCCTAAGCAGTTCTGTTTCGAAGGTCGAATTCATTTTTTTTTGTTATAATCAGATACAAATTAAGTCTTACTCGTAGTCATAAGTTTAAACGAATGGGAGAGGACGTAACTCAGTAACCAGAGGCTTCATGTGAAATGTACATTATATTACCTAAGTGTAAATAAATAATAATAATTATATTATTTATTACCAAAGCATCCAGAGGCGTGGGCGACATAGAGACGGACATAGGTGGCCCACGGCCTCGCGCGTGGTGTGGATGGGCTTTTTGTAGGACGCCTCTGAAAGGAACTGGCTAAAGGTCCTCATAAAACTTTGAGTGCACTATTTGCACCCCCCCTCCCCCCGACGCAAGAAATAACAGGATTATTGGTGTAGATCTTGGCAACGAAAGAAAAGGGGCTTCGCTGATGATGCACGTCACAAATCAATTTATTGCTTCAATTAAAGTGTTGCATGATTCAGATTCTTGCCTATTCCCTTGATTGGCTTTAGATTCAGAAATCCCCCCAATTAAGAATTTCACACAAAAATAAAAAATACAATAAATTTTGGGGGTTCCCCATACTTAGAACTGAAAACTGAGAATGATAAAACTAAAAAAAATATATGATGGACGTTACCAACTTCTACCGAAAATTGGTTTGAACGAGATCCAGTAAGTAGTTTTTTTTTAATACGTCATAAATCGTAAACCGCAATTTACCTTTAGAACTTTTATATTATTATGTTATTAGCTGCTACGGAACCCATCATGGGCAAGACCGACTCGCACTTGGCCGCTTTTTTTTTTAAATATTTTTTTTTTTTCTATCAGTAATTTCCTACAAAATGAACGCAGACTCGAGATAAATGTTTAAGCGTGCTTAAATTAAAGCGATTTCTAGGATAAAAGGTAATTTAGTGAATTTTCAATTTAAATACTTTGCTTGCAGTTTAAGTGGTTTATGTTTAAATTTATGTTCCGGAAGTAGTTTGTTGATAAACTGGTTTTTTGGTTAAAACTAAATTCAGGCATAAATAATTAATATTTTTTCTTGTTTTTAGGGTTCCGTACCCAAAGGGTGCAAACGGGACCTGCTTTACTTGCAAAAGCAATAAAAAGTAGAAAGTCAGCTATTGGCTGACATGTTTTGACCTCATCAGGAGGTCCTCCTCAGGGTGAATATTACTTGCTACGCGAACAAGAAATTATAATAGGCTCGGAACGTCTTCGTGTGCGCAGAGTCACATTTCACAAGACAACTTGTCGATTTAGTGACCCGTTTTCTGTCGAAATATTAAACGAATTATTGTTCGATATAACCCCCCCCCCTCTAAAAGCTAAACTGTTAGCTTAAAAAAATTAAAAATAAAACCCGACAGTTGTACTGACTTTAAAGGAAAATTATGTTGGCAAGTTATCGCCTAAGTTATAAAATGTACCTTTTGAAAAACTACTACTAACTACTTGTTACAGACTACTTTACGATTAGAAACTTAAATCAGCACTATTATTAATTCTCTAACAAACTAAAAGCCCTCGTTAAAAAGGGTTCTCAAATATTAATATTGGATGTAAAATATTAATAATTGATGTAATATATTCCAAACTCGGCGACCATTACGTCGGGAGCTCATGGATTTGAGGTCAACAGGATTATTGACCTCAAGGAATTAATTCAACTTCTTGCTACCCGGATTACCCAATCATAGACAATAAGTTTGCAAAGGATCCGGCAATAGAACATACTGGGTGGCGCAAAAGTACTGGCACTAAAGAAAATACTTTTATTTTTTTTATATGACATTTTCTGTCATTCTGTTGTTGAAAATTGTGTAGTGAACAAATGTAAAATACACTGAAAATAAACATGGACCGTTTTACTCCCCAAGAACGTGGAATAATTGTGTCAATGTTCTTACGGAATAATTCATCAGTGATAAGAACACAACGTGAATTTCGTCGACGATTTCACCACCGTCCGGCACCGATTGGTCGCACAATTCGACGCTTTGCCACACGCCTTGAAGCAACTGGCTCAACATTGGATAGACCTAAGTCTGGGAGACCAAGAACAGGCCGTTCAGCTGAAAATATCGATGCTGTGCGCGAAGATGTGGAAGAGTGTCCAGAAACATCAACGAGGCGACGTGCCACGCAATTGGGCATTTCCAGACGGACCCTGCAGCGTATTTTGGTGAAAGACTTAAAGATGTTCCCGTATAAAACTCAAATGACTCATCAGCTGCTGCCTGCTGACCACCGAGCTCGTCTAGATTACTGCCAGCGCGTCATAAACCTCAACCTTGAAGAGGATGATTTTCCTTCAAAATATCTCTCGTTTTGGCGATTTGCCTTGGCCTGCAAGATCACCCGATCTGACCAGTCCAGACTTCTTTCTTTGGGGTTTTTTGAAATCTCGGGTATATGTGAACAAGCCACAGACTCTCGCAGCTCTAAAAGAAAACATTCGTCAAGAAATAACGAACATATCGCAGGAAGTGTTACGGCAAGTTATGCAAAATGTCATAAATAGGGCTCAAATGTGTATCAACTCTGGAGGTCACCATTTAAAAGACATCATCTTTAAATCCTAATGGTACGAAATTTAATGGCACAAATATACATTTAAAAAAACCTAAATCTAGTTTTCTAATTTAGAAAAAATGTTATAGCTGAACCAAATAGGGTCTTTACTTTTGCGCCACCCAGTATAACTAGTTTGGAATCAAATTAAATAAATCATACGTGGTGGAAAATAATTCTAGGCAAAACAATGAATTTATGTTAATTAATTACCATCAGATCTTTTTTAGTCTACACTGCAGGAGCACGACCCTCCCTGTACTACCAGAGCCATATATTAGCCAGAGCAGTCAGGAGATTTGGCCTACACTCTCCACGGTGGCTAGACGGGTTGGAGAGGTCACATTGATGTCTATAAGCTTTGTTTAGCTTGTGTTTCCTGAGTCGCCTTCTCATCTACGACATCCACGGTAAGACTTGGAGTGGTCCTGTTCTACTCTACCGGGAACCACACGGCAAAATGAAATTATGTTAATTAATTAATATTAATAAACTCAAAGGTTGGTAGCATTCGAGATAAGGTGCTGGAGAAGGCTAGAAAAAAATAATTGGAAAAACAACGTAACAAACATCGAGGCTTTATTAGAGTACCTAGGTGAAAAGAGACACATACTCGAGGTCATCGGAAATAAGCTAGGCAATATGTTGGGACCCTGACCCGGGACCACGACCTCCTGATCACAAGGCAAACGCCTTGACCACTAAACCATAGAGATATAATCTCAGTCCATCCATATAACCAACTTTAAGTTTGTTATTTGACGTCTTTGGAGAAAATGCTGCAGTGCTGTTTGTTACCGCTTCTTCTGCACTTGCGCCTAGGAAGCGGCATAAACTTAGCTGTAGGTAGCGATTTGACGTCAACATTTGTGCAAAACAAAACAAAGTGACTATTATTAAGAGATAATATAAAAATACTATGATAATAAAGATATTTTGAATTGAATTGAATTGAGACAATTAATGTAATTTTCATTATCTTCGTAATATGGCGCCGAAACGCCAATGAAGTAATCCATCGAGCAAATTAATATCGAACTTTTAGCTTTTTGAATCGCCATCTTATTTCGTTGAACTCCAAGCCTCATTATGCATAACCTTAATCGCTGCTCTACAACAGGAAGGTTACTTACCTCCCTTTAATTAAAAATAACTCAATAAAACTTCCCGATTGAGCTTCCTTTATGGACTACTTAAAAGTTTGGGGCAAG
This sequence comes from Acrobasis repandana, assembly GCA_963576875.1. Taxonomy (NCBI): domain Eukaryota; kingdom Metazoa; phylum Arthropoda; class Insecta; order Lepidoptera; family Pyralidae; genus Acrobasis; species Acrobasis repandana. Next base: position 18,160,793 of record OY756227.1, read on the forward strand.
TCTTTTACAAGTTTGGATCGAAGGTTGTGTAGTTACTATTATTATTTATACTATATATTTTTTGAGTCTGCGTGTTACACGTTAGACCTCATCTTAGCTTCCCATTAGGCTAGATAGAGGTCAATCTTACTCAAATCTTCTCTAATAATAATAATAACTATGCGAGTTTTTAAAGGAAAAATCACACTGACTGGACTGACCTCAAAGTAAGTTTCTTAGGGTCTAAGGTCGTGATCATGGAATGGGTTACGACATCCTTATTTCTCATAGGAAAATACAAGCAGTGGTTTGCTTGCCTTCTGCCCTAGACATTTGAGACATTTCATAGGTTATTTGGACCTATAGGCCGCTATAGCCTCTTCCAACCAATCTTTGGCTAGGTTTATGGTTATTCCGCTATTAATTGCTTGGACGCCAGGGCCTCGTCTGTTACCTAGCAGAAGTTACTGCAGCTACAGAGTCTATTGCCTAACGACGTGTGCAGGTGAGGTTGGGTAGGATAAGATTTTGATTCCCTTTACCCCAAAGTATGTTTAGACTTGTCTAATTAAACTTTTTTTATTAAGGAAGCGATGAAATTTAATTCTAAATAATTTACCTAATAAAAAAACTCATCAGCTGCTTCTCGTACCGCACAAATCGTAAAAGTCAATCGAGGGAATGGGCAAAAATGCAGATCATGTTAATAGGCGACGCGGCTAGCAACCGCCCATAATTACGCTAAAATTGGCCATTGGGTCTTGCGGAGCGACCCATAAAGCCCTGTCTGCCCCTTTAGAGATTAAGAAGTGATAGAGTACTTGTTTCGTACCTACAGAAATGTAGCAAGTGAAATAAACCTTTTAAAAATAAATAATTGTTTGAAATTGTTAGAGGATAACACCTTTGAATCCGAAGCGAAGCTTTGAAACGTTATTGCTGACACAAAGATATAATTTCATTGAATTAAACTGAATACTTTCTGACCCGTGGAATATTGCTATAGAAGTAATAGAATATAAGTCCTATAAAAGAGATCCTTACTGTAGAAATTTCTTTTTATTATTCAAAAGATATCGGGTCTTTGTTAGCGACGGATATGTGGGCCCTAACGAGGTTCAAATGGTTGCTAGGGCGAAGTTTAGGGTCCAATTGGAGACGTTATGCAACCTTAGAAGGGTAAATCATGCCGAAAGGTGTTCATTGTTCAGTGTTCTCTATCGATGTGAATAATTTTCGTTATTGGAGTAACGTCGTAATAGCTGGAAGTTGTTGTAATGCAATATTAGACCTCTTTGTGTTTGCCCGTTAGGGCTCTTACAGACTGTCTGCCCCGTTAGGTATAAAGACATGATAGTATATCAGTATATATTATTACAGTAAATCAGTATAATAATAGATATTAATCTTTATCCAAGAATTCCGAAAAATATGCGAAGTGGAAAGAAACAGCAGAAACTATTAAATGATTTCTCAATTTTCGACCTTCTTTCTTCTTGTCGTGACAACTTTCTTCTTCTCGTTTCAATGGCGATTATTGTTGTCTAAATTGTTGACCCAGAATTTCGTCACATCTACAGACCTTCGATTGTCCTCAATTAGATCGTCTCTAGACCAAGATGCGTAAAATGACTATGGATATCAGCTTTGAGTCAGGTACCATCCAGAAGGTTGGTCATACCCTCGGTTCTGCAAGAGACGCCTTATCTCACTGACCAAGTTCTTAGCTTTGGGACACCGTGGCCCAGCTGTATCAAAGGTATATGGCTGTTGTGATCAAATGTAACATTTCTCTCTCTCTCTCATCTCAGCGTATTCCCAGTTGCATCCATATCTATATATATACCTATATCTATTTTTTTATAATTTTATATATTTTGTATAAGTATTTTAATATCTATTGGTTATTATTTATATTTTAATTTTAACTGCGCCACCTGTTATCTTACTCATATACTTCGCACTCCTTCTCTTTATGGTTGCCTGTAAGAGATTGCTTCGGCAATAAGGCCGCCTCTTGTACCTTATTTATTTTTAAGTTCTGTAAACTTTGTAATTTTTAATGTTTCTTATTTGGTGCAATAAAGATTTTTATTGTATTGTATCCTCAGCTATAATGCTGCGAAGCCCGGGGTCTGCTTTCCGGCTTTTTCTTCTCCGCTTCGAACGGACTTGAGCATCTTTGGTTGTAAGATCATTGGCACGCATATCATCCTAGACAACGTCAAGCCAGCATTTCTTGGGTCTACCACGCCTGTCGGGCCCCGAAGGCGGCATGGCTATACACTTGTTTCCCACGTAACTTGCCAGTTTCAACAAGACATGACCGTACCAGCGTAGGCGACTCTCTTGCAGTTTGTGTGCTATGTCACGGACATAAAGGCTGCCGCGGATGCGGGTGTTTGTTACGCGATCACTCCGTATTCCATATTTAATGTAACATTTTATCTCCACAATTAGACATCAAACTAGTTAAGCGTAGTTAGATAACTTGAATAAGATATTTTCATCTACGAGAGCAGGTTAATAGATACATAGGGTAAAACGTGCAAATCAGCATTAAATTTATGTAAAGCTATAATCCTCAGCCGAAGGTTACACGTGTCTACAATAGATTTTAAAGTCTTGCACACGTATGCCTCGTGTTTTCGCCCTATAGCATAGATAAAGTCACCCTTTTTTAAAATACCTATAATACTTTTTTTGTTTGGGCAAAAGTGATTTGTTTACTAAATATCTTAGTCGTTCCGAGCCGCACTGACACTACCTAACCTACAATACTCTATTTGTTTGGGAAGGATTTTTTTAAAATAAATAACTTATGTATAAATAACACATACGTAATATACAAATGGTTAAAACAAACAAATATCCTTTACAAATTTTAATGATGTACTTGTTTGTATACAGGGCCTTAAAAATATACTGAAACTATTTATGGGTGGATTAAGTATATGACACTGTACAACTTTCTCCAAGGAACATATATTATATCGAAATATGAAAAATAATTTTTGCCTCCCATACAATATGACAGATCAGCTGATTCGAGTTTGTATGGAAAGCAAAAAGTATTTTCCATATTTTAATATATATTCCTTGGAGAAAATTCTTTACTATCATGGTGATTTCACCTATAAAATAGTTTCAAGCTACGAATAAGGATATTTCAACATATTTTGTTAAACGTTAGGTACATACCGACTTATTTCAATTTTTTAGACGAAACGTGATTATAATAATTAAAAAACATTTTTTTTTATATACTGAGATTGATCATAGTCTCATCCTAATAAAAAAACACTACATATTGATATTTTCTAACTAATTAGTCGTCCCACCTGTCAGCACGATGAAGCCAAAGCCCAGTTGGGTTAAAAAAGTGAAACTTGAAGGTAAAAGGGTGCGAAGCCGAATCCAAGCAAGAGTTTATATTGTGCAAGGAAACTTTCAGTCCGCCTGTTCGCTGAATAATCTTGGTATTGAAAGGCAAATTATTTCTGGTGAAAGTTTGCGCTCACATATCAGAATGAAAGGGGGCTATTTCGATAGAGTTGGCAAATTGGTTGCTTGTTTGGTACGTGTTCCTGTCGCCCACATTTAAAAAGTGAGATGGCTGCATCTATGGAGGTCCCTTATCCCTTAACGTACCATTGAGACGCACTAAAGGACAGTTCTCCATAGCTACCGAACTATTGCAAGGGAGGGATTAACTTGGTTTGGGCTATGCGAATGGGATATTAGTGGACCGGACAATTGGGTTATGGTATGGAGTGAGATACGGACATCTACCTAAAAGTCGCTCACAACAATTTTAGCCTGGTAGATGGTGACTTGTTGCTCGTTGGCTACACTTCCTGTGGGCACCCTAACTAGCCACGAAGATGCGGCCAGGGCGCAACACTATGTGAGCAGCTGAGGGTGTCAAGAGATTATTTCTGGTAAAAGTTTGCGCTCATATATCAGAATGAAAGGGGGCTATTTCGATAGAGTTGGCAAATTGGTTGCTTGTTTGGTACGTGTTCCTGTCGCCCACATTTAAAAAGTGAGATGGCTGCATCTATGGAGGTCTATCCCTTAATGTACCATTGAGACGCTTTAACGGACAGTCCTCCATAGCTACCAAACTATTGCAAGGGAGGGATTAACTTGGTTTGGGCTATGTGGATGGGATGTTAGTGGACCGGATAACTGGGTTATGGAGTGAGATACGGACATCTACCTAAAATTCGCTCACAACAATTTTAGCCTGGTAGATGGTGACTTGTTGCTCGTTGGCTACACTGCCTGTGGGCACCCTAACTAGCCACGAAGATACGGCCAGGGCGCAACACAATGTGAGCAGCTGAGGGTGTTAAGAGGTGCGGCTCCGGTTTCACCATCACGGGGCTTACGTATTTAGTATTATTATTAGTCTTTATATTATTCCATTGCCTAGTTTAGTAAAAAAAAATGTGTGATCACTTTTCTGTACCAAGCTATATTTTATACCACCTGTAAGCAAATAATGAACATTAAAAGTTAAATTGCCGTCAGGAAGTAGTTGCCTTTGAAGAATGTTCAATGTAGTTGAAAGTGAATGTAGAACTTTCAACTCTTTACTACTTGCTTTACTTACTTTACTACTTGTAGAACATAATTATTATGAAGGAATAATTCGTTTTGAACCATGGGAACTCTTCCGTTTTTATTTTTCTTTTTCCTTTTTTTTTCTTTCCTTTTTCTTTTTTTTTATCGAGGACGCTAATATTTTTTCTTTTCAAATTGGATCCGCCCGTAGCTCAATGGCTCATCTAGTGACAATATACTATGTAGTAACTAGTAAACTATTGTGTAGGTTTTCTCACGATGTTTTCCTTAATCGTAAGCAAGATCTATGAAAATTACCGTACATGAGTCAGATTATACTGCAAACTTGGATGTAGTAGCTAGGTCAGGCGGCAGATCAGTCTTGGAGAGTTTTTAGGGTTCCGTACAAAAAATTAAAAAACGGAACCCTTAAAGGATCACTCGTGCGTCTGTCTGTCCGTCCGTCTGTCACAGTCAATTTGCTCCGAATCTACTGGACCGAATCAGGTGAAATTTGGTAGAATGGTGTAATCCTATGACCCAAACACATATGTGCAAAGTAAATAAATATTTTTTTTAGATAAGGGTCATTTTCGGGGGACAAATTAGGAAATTAAAAAAAAGAGTTTTGCAAACCTTACTGTGTCATATATCAAATAAAAGGGCTTGTTATGAGGATCTCAAATATATTTATGTTATTATTGTAAAATGAATAGTTTTGATTTTATTCATGAAAGGAATCAAGGAAAGAAGACGAAAATTGACCATTCCGCCCCTGATCTCCGAAACTACTGAGCCTAAAATTTTGTAAAAAATACAAAATATAGTTAATTACTTGTAGATTACATGAAAACCCAAAATAATTGAATCAATTGTACGGAACCCTCTCTACGCGAGTTTAACTCGCACTTGGCCGGTTTATTTTTTAAGACAGCCCTTTCAACGCCAAACGGTATAAAAATATAGTCAGTCATCATCCATATACAACGTGGAAGGGACATACCCGTAATAAATCAAACCACGGTCTATACTAGATCATTATAGTATGATGAAATTAAAATAACAACTGAAAAACAAAAAAAAAATTCGCCATTTCTATACAAAAATTTTCAGCCACCCGGGCGATTTATATAGGAATGTCGATTTTTTTTGGTTCCTTGACTGTTATTTTAATTTCATTATACTTTAGTGATCTAGTATAGCCCGTGGTTCGATTTATTACGGGTATGTCCCTTCCACCTTGTATAAATCTAAATACAATATGAAATCCAGATATTTCAGTATATTCCCATCTGGCAACCCTAGCTCCATGTAAACTCAAAAAAATATGCTTATTCTTGAACCAAATTGTGTTTCTATGCATATCATAGCTTAGATACTAATAATATTTTAATTTTGACTAATAATGATTAAATAAATAAAGATTTTCTATTACGTTTAAACGTAAAACACATACACAATCGTGTATTCGTATGTATTATATATTTTATGTTAGATCAATTGGTTTGACATAACCAATCTCTCCCAAAAAATATTATTGAAGGAAATGTTAGTCCTATTTTAAATACGGACCTTTAAATATTTATTTACCTACTTAAGGGTAAATCCGGGCTTTATTACTTGATAAATCGCAAGGTATTATGTGTCTATTGTGAGAATCTAGACTCTGGATTCTCGGAAATTATTAGTTGGCGAAGACTTCAAACGTCTTTTGTACAAGTCAATAGAGAAACCTAACATGTGAGATGAGAGTGAACATTTGTCATGGTTATATAATAGTTTAGGTATTAATTTACCGCGTGAAAAAGTACCGCTGACATATACTTGAAGACCCTTTAATTTGTCTGTTTCATTCAATCTCAGTCTGTCAATTGGAATACTTTTCCTCGAGAACCATGGCTGAGATGTGTTGTCTTTTTTGATTTCGTTGCCCGGAGTACTCACTCACAAACTCGGTACCCAAGGTTTTTTTAAAAGTGTTCATAACTCTTTCGATTCAGGTGATTTCAAGCCTCCTGGAAACAACTTTTAACAAAGTATGCTTCCCAGTGGGACTTGAACCCACGACCTTCGGATCACAAGGCAAACCACTGGACCACGGAGGCTTAGAAGCTACAGTTTAACAGATTCAATCGTCCAAAACCAAACAGATCATATTTTATTCGCGAAACTTCCAATATCTTGCAACAGAGAATTTCAAACGCTGTTTCCAATCAAACTGACATTTGGAGAATTCTGGCTGCCGTCCAAATTGGTATTTTCTTGTGTAACAACACATGGAATTCGTTTTGATGGGGCCGCGTTTCTGTATTTTATTAACTTGCACAAAAGGAAAATGTTGCGTGGGTACATGTACCCACGCAACATTTTCCTTTCCTTCAAATAAACGTCAAAAACAACGGTATGTACATGCATGTAAATACCGTTGTTTTTGATGTTTATTTATGAAACGCCGGCCGGCCGTAAATAATTGATTTATTACGTGTTTCCCTTTTTAGGGTTCCGTACAAAAAATGAAAAAACGGAACCCTTATAGGATCACTCGTGCGTCTGTCTTTCCGTCCGTCTGTCACAGCCAATTTGCTCCGAATCTACTGGACCGAATCAGGTGAAATTTGGTAGGATGGTGTAATACTATGACCCAAACACACATGTGCAAAGTAAATACAATTTTTTTTAAAAATAAGGGCATTTTTGGGGGACAAATTAGGAAATAAAAATAGGAAAAAAAAAGTTTAATAAACCTTACTGTGTCATATATCAAATGAAAAGGCTCGTTATGAGGATCTCAAATATATTTTTGTTATAATTCTAAAATCAATAGTTTTGATTTTATTCATGAAAGAAGACGAAAATTGACCATTCCCTCCCCCTGATCTCCGAAACTACTGAGCCTAAAATTTTGAAAAAAATACAAATTATAGTTCATTGCTTGTAGATTACAGGAAAACCTATAATAATTCAATCAATTGTACGAAACCCTCTCCACGCGAGTTTAACTCGCACTTGGAAGGTTTTTTACATTCACTTACGGGTAAATCACAGTGATTTAACTAGCCTCAACATAAATTTAAACTTGTATTATGGGATACTTACTTAGTTTACTCACATCACATCTTTTGTAATCCGTCAATAAATAACGCTACTTACAGCAATATTTTCCCCATTTTTCCCTATTTTCAACCAATCAAAAGTCGCGATCGACAAAAAAAAAAAAATTAATGAATTTTCGTCAAAATCGGTTGAAAAATGAGACCTTTAAGCGACAGAGAAAATAGCATTGTTTTCGCCAATCTCGAACTTAAGGCGCTGATTTCGATATAGATTCATATACAATATCACATCTTTATCCCTAACGGGGTAGACAGAGTCTAGGGCGGTAAAGCCCAGGCCACTTTTAGCGTAATGGTGGGCATAAAGGTGGAAAAGGGAAATCATAATAGTGATGGGTTGCTAACCGCGTCGCCTATTCATACGATTCAGATTCTCGCCCATTCCCTCGATCGGCTTTTACGATCTGCACGGGAAAAGAAGCAGTCGGTACATTCTAAGTTTTTTCTTTTCTCCCAGACCAGCAAAGAAGAAAGAACTGCTGCTTTTGCTTGGTCAATAAACATAGGTATGGCGTCTTGTGTGTAAATAGGAACATATTTACAGTCGACACACCATGGGCTCCAATAAGTAAGTGTGACTTGACTCAGAACTGCACTGATAAATGGTTTGGTTTCCCGGGGCTGGGAGCTTAAATTAAATGGGTTTTAGATAGCCTTATAATTTTATTAACTAAGCGCGTGGAGCCCCTCCCTCTTGGGTTTCTTTAGGTGTGGAATGCTAGGAAATTATAGTTATTGCAATAAAAATTAAAAACTAAAAAACTTTAATGAAAAAACTGAAATCAAGATGTTCAGTGAGAAATAACTCTACAATACCCTTTATTGCACAAAAGAAAAATACAGGACATCATAATAATTATCTTAAAAACTAAGAAATGCGCAAAAGGCGGCCTTATCGCTAAGCAATTTCTTACAGGCAACCTCGTTAAAACATAAAAAAATATGGGAAATTAGTTAGTGCAGGGTGGTCAATATAATAAACATACGTATATACAATAATTTTAATAAACATACATACACCTAATACTTAAATACAAACAACTTACACAAAGAAAACATAACAGGACAAAATGGAAGAAACTAAGAATGGAAACAAGGGAAGGAGACCTTTCATAAGGATAGAAATATCTACTCGGAGTATATTTGAAATTGTTTTTGATTGAAACCGATTTCCATCTAAAAGGTTAAAATTCAGACGTAATTTGCTCCCTTCAGATACTAAAATGGCATCATCTTCGGGTTCCTAAAAACAAAATTTTGATGAGTTTCTTTGAGTTATACTTATTTTTTGACGTCTAATAACTCGATACTACGGGCTGCACGCACGAAAAAGATGACGTCATTGTCCCGTTACGCTCATTGTCGCGTTCCGCAAGCGAGAGCGCGGCACGAACGAGAGAGAGAATGTTTGACGTTGTCACGTCAAACTACCGTCCGTAAACCGACTTTACAGACGACCAATTTTTTTTAAAGTGAAAACTTCTTTAGGCGCCTTTGGCATTTTTTGAGATGGAAAATCTCTTGAACTCGCGATACCGTTAATAATAATAATAATAATAATATATTTATTTGCTGTAAAAGTGGTTACAATAGTTGTTAATTACAATTTTTAGATCACACTTCTAACCTGTCTAGGCATGCAAATGTCAATTAAGTTATCATTAATTTAATTATTTATTGTATTCATATCTTTCTATTCTATAATTATATTAGTATTTGGTCTAATTTGTTATTACTAACGTTTAAAAAATTTAATTAGTAATAAGTATTTTATAAGTAACAATTCTATGACCAAAGATATTCCTGTATCGAGTAGAAACCCTTCTCCAGCAGGAAACTACGCAGCCTGTTCTTAAAGACTGGCAACGGCAATACTTTGATATCTTCCGGCAGCCTGTTGTAGATACGAACAGCCATCCGACAGCTATTTTGGTCACATAAAGCTGTTGATACATTAGATAACACAAGCCTGTTGGGGTATCTGCCACGATAATTAGAAATTACCTCACAATTTCTTTGAAATAAATATGAGTGTACCTTTACAAAGTGACACATTTCATAAATGTAGATGGATGGTAGTGTCAACAATTTAAGTTTTATGAAATGCGGTCTACAGCTAGTTCTCTGAGGCAACTTACATAAAGACCTTACACAGTTTTTCTGTGCCATAAACGCTCTGTCCAATTCTGTCGAATTTCCCCATACTACAATTCCATATCGTAATACAGACGCTACGTACCCATGATACGCCAACAAGGCTGTTTTAAGCTCTGTTATATTGACCAGTCTCCACAAAACAAAAGAAAATTTATTTAATTTACTACATACTTGATCGATATGAGATTTCCATGTTAAGTTTTTGTCCAAAGTAACTCCCAGAAATTGTACATCATTACATTCATCAATAGTCTGTCCATTATGTGTTATTGTTAAATCTGCATTTTTATTATTCCTTTGATTATGAAATTGTACGTATTTGGTCTTTTTAGTGTTTATTTGTAAATTATTTTTGTCAAGCCAATTTATTATGTCATTTAACGTTTTATTTATGTCCGTATTATATGCGTCAATTGAATTTGATAAATTAGGTATCACTACAGAAAGATCGTCGGCAAATAACGTGCAGAAGTGTTCAGTAGCTTTTGGAAGATCATTAATGTATAGTAAAAACAATAAAGGACCTAGTATACTTCCTTGAGGCACGCCAATATTATTTAATTTCTCACCAGACATAAATGAAGTCTCATTTTGATTCTTATCCAGATTAGTCACTACTACTTGCTGCTTCCTATTTTCAAGGAAGGATTTAATCCAGCTATTAGCCTTCCCCCGAATTCCATACCTATCACATTTAGCAAGCAATATTTTATGTAAAACATAATTAAAAGCTTTTGTCATATCAATAAACAACGCCATAACTTCAGTACTATTGTCTACATGACTTAGCACCTCATTTACCAATTTGAACATGGCTAATACAGTTGATTTACCTTTCTGAAATCCATTCTGATTTATGTTTAATATATTGTACTTAGTTATAAATGTAATAAGCCTAAAATACATAGCTTTTTCAAAAATTTTTGATATGATAGACACCAAAGCTATCGGTCTATAATTTTCCAAACAGTTTGCATTATTATCTTTAGGAAGTGGTTTTATGACAGTTTTCTTCAGATTTTCTGGAAATTGTCCTTGTTCAAAAGACAAATTTATAAGAAAACTCAACACAGGTGCCAAAATATGTTTAGATTTCTTTATTACGTATGTAGATAAATTATCACTACCTACAGAATTTGTATTATTGAGCCCTGTTATTATTTTACCGATTTCATCACTGTCCGTGGGAAATAAGAATAAAGTTTCATTTACTGGTTTGCACAAATTCGTGGTGGTCTCTGCAATATTATTTTTTGTCTGTATGTCTGTAAAAAAGTCATTGAAAGCATTTGCTAAGTCAGTAGGATTAGTAATTACCTCACCATGTCGTACAATTTTATTTATAAATTTATTTTTAATGACATTATTATTTTTTATTAGATTCCAGGCTGCTTTATTTATATTAGTAGAATTATGTAAATATTTCATATTTTTAATTTTTTGTGAGTAATTCATACATCTTTTGAGAATCGCTGAATAATTTCTGTATTTTATTTTACTATTTATATCCTTTTTTTTATAATACGTAAATCTCAGTGATCGTTTAGTCCTACATGACCTACTAATGCCTTTTGTCACCCATTTTTTACTTTTTTGATTAGTACTCACTTTTATTCTCTTAGTTGGAAAACATAAGTTGTAGAATAGGATTATGAGCTCATAGAAATTGTTGAATGCCTTGTTTGCATCGGTTTCACCATAAACTTCCGACCATGATAGGTTTGCAAGATATTCATTGAATTTTCTAATGTTTTCTTTACTAAAATCTCGTTTATATATAAAATAATATTTTATTTTATTTTCTTTTTTGTTTATTGGGAATTCCAAGGTTTGAGCCGTTTCGTGATCAGATAGGCCTAATTTATGTACTTGGGCAGTTGTATTAGTAATATTACTTACAATTAGGTCTAGGCAAGCTTTTTGTCTTGTTGGTTCAGTTATGTGAGAAGTGTAGTTATAGTTTTGCAGCAAAGCTAAAAAAGCATCTCGAATATCATTATTTTTTAGTGTATCGATGTTGAAATCGCCAGTAATAATAATTTTTTTCTTGTATTTTGTCCTTAATTTAAATAGTAATTTGTCAAATCTATCCAAAAATAGATAAGGATCCGTCAATTTATCTTTATTATTAAATGGTATTCTATACAGACAAATGAGTATACAGTCATGTGCCGTCAATTCTATACCACAACATTCGAAATACTTTTCAATAGATATATCTTTTAAATAATCTATCTTTTTATACTCTATGTTGTCCCTACATAATATACAAACGCCACCACGTTTTTTAGTCTTTCTAGAAAATGAATCTGCAAGAAAGAACTCAGGAATTTTTAAGTTTGATTCATTTCCATTTAAGATAAAAGTTTCTGAGAGGCAGATTAAATCTATATCTTTATAGGTTTCCGATAGTTCCATTAGAGCGACTGTAAATAGATCTTGTTTAGACAGGATCCCCGCAACATTTTGATGCAACACTACTAATTTATTTTCCGCGAAAAAACTGTACACCATTCGCAACATCTTTCCTTTTATCTTTTGCATCCAATGGCATGTTCATATCCGTAACTGGCAAAAAGTAATCCAAAATAGTCCTTTTTTTAATAGTTTGCCTGTCAAGAAAACATTTCTTTTTAATAGGAAAATAATCCGTGATCTTTCTATTGTAGTTGAGGTTATGTTTTGTCATAGAATTGCTACTTTGTGCCAAACAATTTTCCTTATGTAACTTGTATACATTCTTAATATATTTATTTTCATATTCTGTATAGTCTATTTCAATATTCAATTTCCTAGATACATTTTCAATCAGTTCATTAATTATATACTTACTGTCAATATTTAAGAATTTACAATTAGGATAACTACTTACTATCATATTTAATTCATAATTTAATTTGTCAACATTTAGATAACTGTTATATGGTACACTTAATACTATAATTTTAATATTTTTCAAAGTATTTAAGAGGTTACATATTTGTGACATAATCTTATAAGGATTTTTATCCTGCGTACCTATAGATAATACAATAAGATCATTACTAGACAATTGAGCACCATAACAACTACTAATGATTTGTTCTGATGTGGCATAGGGTTTGATAAAAGCACTGACGTCATACTTATCATTCCATGTTCCAAGTCTTGTTTTTTTCACGTTTTCGGCTAGTCCTCTTATCTCTTTTCCACCAAATATGTGTATTTTTCTTCTTGAGTCTTGTATATTTGGTTTCGTAGGTAAGGTTAACTGTTTATATTTTTCCGACTCTAGACTAGTGCCTTCCTCTTTATTTTCTATAGGTGTAGTTTTCCTTGACTGTTGCATTTGAAGTGAAATGTCCTGTGATAAGTCTAAAATGGTTTGATTCAAAATTTGTCCTTTTTCTTTTATTAATGACTTATTTTTTTTATTGCTAGAATTAGTGCAAATATGTGTCAGCTTTTTTAATTTTAATTCATAATCTTTAATTTTAGTTGTCAATGAAGAATTTTCAGAAAGAATATTACTTATTTCGTTGTCAGCTATTAATAACTTTTCTTTTAATAATTTATTTTCTGTCTCTAATTCTTCCATTTTATCCATGTACATAATTGGTATATCTGGGCAGCTTCTGTTTAATATATTGGAGACATCTTGGGTGTGTCCTCCCCGCTCTTCAGTTTCATCAGACAACGAATCAAAAGAGTTTGATGTTTCCAAGTTGGGTGTGTACTTATTGTTCCGCAAAGTAACATTTTCATGCATCATTGCTGATGATTTATTTGTGGGCGTGGATGATAATGTTGCAGTTGCAGGACTTGAAGGTTTGCTTTGCTTTGCCTTACTTACACATCCAGCGCATTTCCAGTTTCTTTTATTTTCTATGGTCATAATACGAAACCTCCCAAATGCAACATTTGTGCAATCTACGTGTAAAATATTTTGGCAAATTGAACAATCCAAATACCGTTTATTTTCTATCTTTGTAAAACATTTAGCACACTCCAATTTTTTTTTGTGTCCAGTTTGTGTATTTGTATCTTTAGATTTATTCATATTGTACTAATGTTCCAATTTCTGATAAGGCAGTATAATCTTGATTACTCTTGCCTACTTTATTATTTGCATGTAAACGTTATTGTCTATGGATATCAAATTATGTCAATGTCAACTGATGTCATATGGTAATTGTCAAAATAAATATTATTGTCTGCACTAATTGTCCGATTGTGATTGTCTTCTCCAATAAAAACAATCTAATTGGTCAATATCTCTTAAAATCAAATCAGTTACCGTACCGACACCATAGAATACATAAGAGTCAAACAGAATGGTCTCTCACAGCGTCTCCCGCAAATTGGCGTCCCCGCACCTCTCCCCCGCACTTTGTGAGCTTTGACAGCTCCAAACCAGGGTTTAATTACTAACCGCACGCAATACGCGACGTGTGTTGTCTTGAGAACTGTCAACCAATAGTAACCATTATGGTGAGAAGGTGCGCGTATAATAATTGTTTATCCACCCAATACTCTAAAGAACGTATATTTCATACATTTCCAAATGATGAAAACAGGTAAGCAAAGCAACAATATAATTTCACGTTATTACCCAGCAACCATCTTGATTATATACCCTTCTCGCTCTCTCGCATTGGCGGGAGATACACAAGAGCGAGATTGTAACATAGGCTCCTCGCTCACAGGTAATCACATACACGCAGATGCCAACTACATTTCCGCGGGTTATAAATGCCATTGTTGACAATGACAACTTGACAATGACAACTTGACATGCTGTGCGTGTCAATTTGTCATCATCATCAAGCGTGATAAACATTTGTTTATTTTTATTGAATTTATTCATATAATTACCGTATAGTTTTGCGCCGAATATGCAAATTACTATATTACAATAGTGAAATTAGTGCGTTACATTAAAAATGACTCAATAATAATCAGTAAAGTGAACTAATGGTGCAATGGACAATGGACATAATGAAAAATATTTGTAAAGTGATATTATGTAGCTGTTTCCGACTTTCCTGTAACATTTAATACATATAAAACAGAATATTTTTTACGTCATAGTGTTCGCAAATCTTCCGGTATGGAAAAATATAATCGTAAATATGTCGAACTCGTTAGTAGGTAAGTATTAAAATAATTCTGCGGTGCGACCCTAAGTATAAAACTCACACATCGACGTGTGTACAGATAAATTGTTTCGTTTGTAGTAGTAGTAGGTATATATGTTACTCTGAATAAATGGAGAGTCATACCAGTGCCGACACCTCCCGAAGTGCCACTGTTTTTTTCATATTTTTACTTTATATTATATGTAGATTTATGTATACCTACTAATATGTTAGTTTATTTTAAATTGTATATGTGTAGGTTTATATTTGTATATGAAATTTTTTAATATTTTTTGTACAGAATCTTTCTGTAATTTTAGTCTTTCATATTGTACAACTTCTGCCCCTAGTGTACAGATACACTATCACGTCTTTATCCCTAACGGGGTAGACAGAGTCAAGGGCGGTGAAGCCCAGGCCACTTTTAGCGTAATGGTGGGCATGAAAGTGGAAAAGAGAAATCATAATAGTGATGGGTTGCTAACCGCATCGCCTATTCATATGATTCAGATTCTCGCCCATTCCCTCGATCGGCTTTTACGATCTGCACGGGAAGAGAAGCAACTGGTACATTCTATGTTTTTTCTTTTCTCCCAGACCAGTAAAGAAGAAAGTGCCCCTAGTGTATGTAGGTTTATATTTGTTTATGAAATTTTTTTATATTTTTTCTACAGAATTTTTCTGTAATCTTAGTCTTTCATATTGTACTGTACAACTTTTGCCTCAACCGCATATTATGTTAACATTCCTCTCAATTACTGACCGGTTGACTGGAAGAGATCCTTATACGGGATAAGTCCGCCGTTGTATATTTAATTTTTTGTTATTGTTTGTCTCTAAAGTAATAAAGAAACGAACAAACAAACGTTTTAATACCGAACACCTTGCAAAGTGGAAAAAATAGCCGGAACAGTTTAAAACGATTTGGCTATAGTTTTACGACCGGCCGCCTGCCTGACGTCAACCCTCTTTAGGAATGCATTTGTGCTATTTGTGAATGCATATAACCATATATACCTAATCTTATAGAGTAGAAAATGGCTAAAATTCATACTATGAGTAAATAGAAGCTACTGACATTAAACCCTATCCAAGCTTCCCTCATCTCTTGACCCACTAACAACAGATTTCGCTCTTGACTCGCCAGTGGATCGACACTGTGGTTATCGATTCTCGAGTTGAGAAGCTAGTCGAGTTTGACGTCAACTTTGTAAGTCTAAGTGTCAATTGGTTTGGTGTTTTAGTCTAGTGCACTTTAGTTTACACAGTTCAATTGGGAAAACTAATTTAAGTTACATTATTACGTTTGACAGAATCATTCGTCAAAAGTTTGTAAAAAAATCTCTATCTATAATTTAAGAACTACGTTCTTGTCGGTGGAGTAGTTTCCATGTCTCCCTCTCTTGAGCCATCCTTTTGACTTCCCTATACGACACGGCTTTAACTTTCTCCTTCACTTGATCTATAAATGCTCTTCTTGGTCTTCCCTTTCCTCTTCTTGCTTCTATTTTTTCTTCTATTATGTTTTTAATAATAAATCAGTAATAAAATAAATGGCTTTATTTAAAAGTCCACTGCTGGACATAGGCCTCCCCCAAGGATTCAAAACGACCGATCGGAAACGGCATCCAGAGCCTTCCTGTAACCTTGCTCAGGTTGTCCGATCACCTAGTAGGTGGGTGTCTTACGCTGCGCTTGGCGGTATTGCGTACCGCAATTTGAAAACCCTTTTGCGCCATCGGCCATCGATTCTTCGTGCTATTGCGTGCTTCGTTCAAAGAGCTAAAAGATTAGCTTTTTGAAGTGGTAGTGGGTGGCACACATAGCACGAAGAACCAAAGTCACTAGACATTAGTTCTTTTACGACGTTCATTATTGCTGATTCGATCACGTAGAAAAATACCGCGCATAGCCCTCATAAAGTCAGCCAGATTATAATGTAACTTTTAAACAGGTTTTTTTTACTGTTCCATTAATTATTAATGGACAAATATTTCTTTTTACTTTAGTTTTTTTTAGATAGGTGAGCTGAGGGAGACAGGAAGACATTTAGTTTAAAAATATTTTTAGAGCAGGCTACTGATTAAAAGAAGTAAGAGTTGGATAGAGAAAAAGACAAATGAAGAAGTACATAATTTAGTTAATGAGAGAAGGAACTTATTGAAAACAATCGATATTAGAAGAGGAAAGATGTTTGGTCATCTTATACGCCACGATCAATTTATTAAAAACATAATAAGACCAACAAGAGCATTTATAGATCAAGTAAAGGAGAAAGTTGACGCCGTGTCGTATAGGGAGGTCAAAAGGATGCCTCAACAGAGGGAGACATGGTAACTACTTCACTGACAAGAACGTAGTTCTTAAATTATAGATAGATATTGATTAAATTTCTCAAGAAACTTTAGGCGAAAAAAAAATTTTGGTATAAATGTACCTACGTAATACGTTGTACTTTATGTAATAAAGGTAAAGGCTCTAGTACATATAGTTATGTGTGTTACGCTTCAGATCTCGACATCTATTTATAACGAGCCAAACATTGCACTGCAGCGAGCATACAAAAGACAGGGCGCAGTCATGTGAGCTCCAGTCGTGACGTTCAACGTATGCTCGGGAAGCATTATTGAAATCGGAATTCAGACAATTAGAGCAATATGCACTGATTGTGTTTAAGATGATAGGAAAACTATATACTTAACGTCTACCAAATATATTGAAACTATTTTAAGGTGGATTCAGACAAACTGAATAACTTCCACCAAGAAATATACCCATATCGAAAATGAAAAATAAATTTTGGCTTTCTCCATACAAACTCTGATCAGCTGATCGGTCAACTTGTATTGAGGCTAAAAAATATTATTTATATTTCGATATATGTTCCTTAAGGAAAGTTGTTCAGTATCATGGACTAAATCTACCTTTAAGATAGTTTCAGTATATTTTGTTACACCCTGTGTATATTATTTATTTATTAAAACTTTATTGATCCACACTAATTATTGTTTACAATTGGCGGACTTAACGCTAATAGCGTTCTCTCCCAGTCAACCATAGGGATAAACAGATAAAATCAGTTGCGGCGCAATCTTAATATTTACTATTACTGTACTTCCTATCGGTAACCGGCCGACCTATCTTGGGAATGCAGTTGTCGCACGAGATGTTTGTGCTTAGTTTTTTAGTCGCCTCTAACGACATCCACAGAAAGAGATGGAGAAATTCTTTTCAAGGAATTTCTGGAAGCCACACGGTCCAGCAACCTTGCTCAGGTTCTTCTTCTTCTCGAGTCTGAAGGCTATATAATGTTCCTATAACAAACTTGACCAGTGTTTGGCCACGGCGACTCTCCGGTCATTTGCCTCCTTTAGTTTTTTTCATTGTGCAGGATGTGCATTCCGGGCATGACGTCATCTGACGAAGAATATAAGTATTTAAGTTACCGACGAAAGTTAAGAATCCCCTTAACCTATACTTTCCCATACAAACATAGTCTACGTTTTATTTTGAAACGACATGTCAGATTTTGGTAAAAAATTGTAACTTCAAAGAGATTGCATATATATAGGGTAATAATTGGTTTTCACAGTCAAAATATGAACATAAAAGAAAATATAAGGGTGTTAAAGTTTTCCATACTGATGGTCAAGAATTATACACTATATTCTGTTTCAAGTTCTGTGTATATGCAATTTATTTAAAGTTTTTTACCGAAATCTGATATGTCGTTTCAAATTAAAACGTAGATTACATTTGCATAGGAAACTCTGATTCTGTCTAGGGTAAGGAGACTCTTTAGTGGTCTTTGTCCAGTACCTGCGGCTGAAATTCAATTAAATTCAATTCAAAATATCTTTATTATCATAGGATATTTATAATATCTCTTAATAATAGTCACTTTGTTTTGTTTTGCACAAATGTTGACGGCAAATCGTTACTTAAAGCTAAGTTTACGCCGCTTCCTAGGCGCAAGTGCAGAAGAAGCGGCAACAAACTGCACTGCACGTTTTCTCCAAAGACGTCAACTAACAAACTAAAAACTTAAAATTAGTTATATAGATGGACAGAGATTACATTGTTTATTATGTCATAATTAAATTGAATTATAAGAATTACGAAATTTAAAATAATGTCAATTTGTAAATTTAGTATGTACCAATGTACCTAAATTATGACATGTCTAAGTATACAAACCTTTAAGAGGGACCTGCGCCAAGCTCAAGCCAGACGTTTTTGTCTTTAAGATAGTCATCGGTCCTATAATAAGCCTTCTCACAAAGTACTTTCTTTACATAAGCTTTGAATTTTCTGTCTGGCATATCAAGGACCGATTCTGACAATTTATTATAAAAAAGTATACACTTCCCCATAAAAGACTTACTGACTGTATTCAGCCTGTAATACGGGCTAACTAAGTCATTCTTATTACGTAAATTTCTATCTGTAAAATCACTTACTTTATTGAACAAGGAAATATTTTTCCTTACATACATTATATTTTTAAATATGAATTGTGATGCAAAAGTAAGTATACCTATTTCCTTGAATAATTCCCTCAGTGAGTCTCTCGATCCTAAACCGTAAATAGCACGAATTGCTCTTTTTTGTAAAAGAAAAATAGTCTGAATGTCGGCTGCACTCCCCCGTAGAAGTATCCCGTAAGACATTAGACTGTGAAAGTTACTAAAGTACATCTGTCAATTGTCTTATTCTCCTAACAGCGTAAGCCGCAGAGCTAAGCCTATTAGAAAGTTTAGTTATATGAGCGCCCCATTGAAGTTTCGAATCAATTGTGATTCCTAAAAAGGTAGTACTTTCAACCAGATCGAGTTTCTGACCATTAATTAGTATGTCAACGCAGGCTTGATTCACATTAGGAAGAGAGAATCGAATGCATTGGGTCTTGTTCGCATTTAAAACGGATAAATGTTGATGGTATGCAAGGCACGCTTAGAATAAGAAGTAATTTAAATAACTTACCGACGATAGTAGCCAAGATGATGAGAGCCAAGACGACCGACGTGACCGCCATGAGGACGAGCGACGTGACATCACTAGAGGTGGAGTTGCCGCTACCAGTGCCGTTACAGCCCCACGACACTGCGTCCACCCAGGAGCAGTTGGGGTCAAACCAGTCCGACGTCGTGGGGTATGTGACTTCATCTGTGGAAAAAGAGCTATTATTAATGCCTGTAAAGTATTATTGAAATAAAAAAGTGTATTTACATACGAGATATAATTTTTTCTATAGACCGACCGCTTTAATGAGTTCTGGTCTGCGCGGTACAGGGGTGCGGGGGTATGGTGACTAAGTCGCTATACCACCGCGCCCCTGTTCCCTGCAGGCGATAACTGATTAAGGGGATACTTGAATTTTCCGGCTGCCCCCATTTGAAATAAATCATTTCAAAGGAAACGGAGATATCATTAAAAATTTTGTCTTTGTGAATCCTTGTATTTATTTATTTATTTAACTTTATACGCAAATACAAGTGTAATGGTGGATTTAAAGCCTAAGGCCTTATCTACCAGTCAACCAACCGGGTGATGTTGAGAAAGACAAGGGTAGTGCAAAACTCAAAAAGAAATTGTGAAAATTGAACCAAGTATACTTAAATATGTAATAATAAACCATAAATAACATACAAATATTACATACTATTATTATACTAAGATATACTACTCACATATACTACATACACTAAGAACTATCTGACAGTTGTTTAAGAAAATGTACTATCACCTGTTTTTTAAATATAACCCTATATATATAACCCTATATATATAACCCTACAAGGTATTTCATGAACTACTGTTTACAGTTTAAAGTGAGAACGTTAAGCTTTTCTTCGCATTTTCGTACCAAAACTGGCCGTTATACGCAAAAATGCAAACCGTTTTTGCGTAAAAAAAGTTTCATTCAGTCTTACTTTGAAATGCAGTTGTTTCACGGGATATGTGTGCTTATTCCTTCAGTTGCTTCTTTTGACATTCACAGGAATAATGGAATGGTTATATTCTAGGCTGGAAACCACGGGGCAAAATACGTATAATAACTTAGTCCGTATTTTCAATCTCTGTCTTATATTTCTCATAAATATCCGTTATAAAAGTAAGTGAAATGAACTATTAAAATGATCTAAAAATCACAATTAACAAAATAAATAAAGTCGTGGTGATCTATATGTGTTAGATATGGCCACTACATAAAACATAAAGAGCAAAGAGAGATTGAAACAAACGGGATCAGATAGCTCCAACTTGTTCAAGAATCATTAGGACTTCTTCAGGCGATACCGAAATGGAAAAAAATAAAAGTTACCGAACTGGTAATTGCGACTATACAAAGTTTGATTTTACGACCTTCGCGGGAGAATCTTGTAGTTTTTATACTATGTACTTATAGCTAGCTTTGTTAGCTTCTTATATAAATATAAATATATATTTAAATATAAACCTACACATATACTAGTAAAAATTAACTTACATACAAGCTGACTTTTTAATCACCAGCCAAATTTTTGGAGCAAGTTCAGTCCATAATACTGAACTACTTTCCATAAAAACAATTAACGAAAAACTAAAATAAAAATTCGCGTTGCCATACAAATCAGCGCTCAGCCAAACGGATTTTTTATTGAAGGAAATAGTTTTATGATTTTAATAAATTATAGCCTTCATTAGAAAGATTGTTAATGAAAAAGAAGCTATAAGTATTAATTGTTTATTTCCTTTTGTCTGCGCATATATAAAGTTGAAACTGTCAAAAATGTTTTTTTTAAAGTTCTTTTGCGTTGTCTGCGTGATTAGATGCGTGATATCAAAGTGTTTTTGACCATCCCACGGGATAATTTTTCCGGAATTTAAGTATCCTATGTGTTAATCTAATAATATGTCTTCTACATGCCAAATTTTATAACAATCCTTCCAAAAATACATCCATGAATTGATGGAAGAAAAAAACTTTGACATTTTTAATTATAATAATATAACGCAAGCCTCCCAAAGGACTGGGGTGAAAAGACTCGTGAACCCAAAGGAGTTAGTGAATCATCTCAATGGTACAGTAAGGGATAGACCTCCCTCCATATATGCAGCCATCTCACTTTTTATATAAAAAGGTACTAAAAAGCCTCTTCATGTTGGCTCTGGCCCCATGAACGCCTCAAAGAACCGGGTCCCCATGGACCCGTGGCTGAAAAGCGTACCGACAAATATTAGGAAAAATATTTTTTGTACATGTATCCTATGATGGCAGAATATGTTTGTCCTTGCTATATTTGTTAACATCTTATATTACCATCATATTCAAAGGAATTAATTATGCCGCGTGTCTTCAGGCTTAGAAATAGGACCACTCCATCTTTTCCTGTGAATGTCGTAAGAGACGACTAAAGGAATAAGCACAAATATCTTGTGATACAACTGCATTCCCAAAGAGGGTTGACGTCAGGTGGACGGTCGTAAAACTATAGGTAAATCATTTGAACTGTTCCGGCTATTTATTTTCTATTTCACGTGATCTTTGGCATCCTTGGGTGACCATTGACATGCATTTATTATATTTGGAGAAGAAAAAGCGGGAAAGCACACCCCAGGCTCTGAAGCAACACAGCTGAGGATGCTACCGGGAACGCGCTCAGATGAAGAAGAAGATATTTAAAGTAATAAATGGCAATTCTTTTTTATTCTTTAAGGATAAGTAGTTTTTTAAGTCTATTAAAGTATGATAATAATCTATTTAGTGTCTTAATTAATAAGTAATTGTATAAACTTTGTTAATTTACCAGACAAGTGAGTATAAATCATAATCTTCATTACAAAGATAATGTTCTGCTTTATTTGTATACTTACTTGAAACTATTTCTTCTAAATAAATTTTGTAAAAGTAGACAAATTTTTTTTTTTTTTTACTAGCCTGTAGGTATTGTGTCCCATAACTGGGCAAAGGCCTCCCCCTTATTCTTCCACTCGTCTCTGTCCTAGAGACTAATATTGTACCAAATAAAATAATATAGTAATCTAACATTTGCTGGTACTTGAAAAGGTCAATAAGAAGGACTGTATTAATTTTGAGAATATTTGATAAAGAATTGAATTGAATTGGATGAAATAAACTTTGTTAATTACTACATCCTCCATCATAAGTAGGCATAAGTTATCTGACTAGTTAAGTCAAAGATAATGTATAATTCTGTTTTAATTCCTTGTGTCTGAAACTCATTTTTAGGTAGGCTGCAAGACCCAAAATGTTCTCTCTGCCCCATTAGCACAGAGGTACGAGCGACGTGAGAGTTCGAACGCCGGTGACCTTGAGCCGGAGCGCGTAACGCTAGGGTTGATACCGAACTAAAATGGAATATTGTGCGGTACGTGAAAGAAACCCGACCTAGGTACTAGCCCTCGGCCAAAGTAGTCGGCGTTGGCTCGTTCCACGCCCCCACGCACATCAAGACACCCACACATAGACGCAAGCGATTTTACGTGCACATATGCTTTTAGTGTCGTTTCTTTTCGCGTTGTGTATATATTCTTTGCCATTAGGGATAAAGACGCGATAGTGCATGCATACATGTCAGTATACCTATTAAAATCAGCGGGATACTTGTTAAAATCAGCTTAGATAGTCCATAAATTACCTAAATTACAAATTAACAAGCCATAACAACAATAGACAAAGAGATTCACGTCGAAATACTACACAGAATAATGTCTGAAGATCGTTAACAGTTTCCATAATTGTATTCAAGGGCAGATAGACGTTCTATTTCGGAAATAGAGAGTCAAAATTAATGGATGATTTTTTTGCGAAATAACAAAGATACTCGTGTAAGGTAAATGTTTATTTTAGGATAACTTTTCTTTGTCTTAAGAATTATTTTATGGTCCTGGATACACGTCTTTTAGAGCTCTTTAGCTTTTCGCTTCTTTATTCCTAACAATTTTTGACATATGTTTTATATTGTTCTGTATCATAATTGGTGCAATAAAGATTTAAATACCAAACTAACAAGTTTCAATCAAAGGTTGGTGTAGGTCCTTTGATTGATTTAAGGGAGCTTTTGGCGACGATTATGAATCCTTTGGTTTTCATAGTCGATTTAGTAGTGGACAGCGCTCAAAGACGTCCACCAAAGTCTGGTAGAGATGTAATTATAACGGGTTGCAGAGGATTTTTGTGGCCCGGTCCCACCGTGCCACAGAAATCCTCCGCAAATTGTACTTTTTCCTAGCGCTTTTACAACTTAAGCAACCCCGGACGTGGTCCACAATTGGATGGGTGACCACAAGTGGCATAAAAAATTCTCAAGCACCTTCGTGCTTTGGAAGGCACGTAAATCCCGACTGTCATCATTGTATGGCAGTCGTCAAGCTATGTCAGATGCCATTCGGCAACTTGAAAAATCTGACACCAGTGCTGGCCACTTACACACAAGAAAAACTTAAACAACAAGCAAAATGTTCACTATTGTTCATGAGCATAAGCATTTACAACACCAATTTCGTAATATAAAGTCCACTATAAATCAATTTGCAAAATAATTTACAGCAAACCTCAATTATTAAACCCCTTGCCTTCCCGCCAAGAATCAAGAATCAAATATTTATTCAGTAATTAGGTCTTTGCAGGCACTTTAACATGTCAATAATTTTAGTGTACATCACATTTTCATTTATATTTTCGCAACGGCCACTGCTGAGAAACGCCGAAAGAAACTCGTTTACACAGTATTGGTCGCCTACGCGCCAAAAGGGCTTTATCAGTTTACAAAGATATTATGTGCATGCCTATGAAACTTAGAACATTGCAGAATTTTGATAAAAAAATTAAATAAAACGCCATCTAGCCAACGAGT
Source organism: Acrobasis repandana (assembly GCA_963576875.1). NCBI lineage: Eukaryota > Metazoa > Arthropoda > Insecta > Lepidoptera > Pyralidae > Acrobasis > Acrobasis repandana. The sequence goes on from OY756227.1 coordinate 18,185,588, forward strand.
TCTGACCTAACTCCTAATGCGTGTTATAGAATAGGAATGGTAGAGAAATTTGCCATGCGATGTAGAACATGTGATAGCTAAGTTGTTTATAACATGGTCGTATCGTATTTGAACCGAGATCGCGAGTTCAAGTCCCGGTCACGGAGTTTGATTTTTACCATTTTATTCCTTTGGTGTTGCGAAACCTCGCTACCAGATGGCGCCACTGGTTTGATCTAATGTTAAAGCTTAAGTTTTTTATCTATTTCAGTATATACAATATTAATCTATGATTATGTGTAATGTGTATACAAAACCTATACTTATGATGCATCATTTAATTTTGCTGTGCATCCTCTTTGGTGCTTTCAAAAGTAATAGCGTTTGTTGTAAGGGATTCTTGATATACAGAAGTAGTCAAATATACAAGAAGCTCAGCTGTTGGGGGTTAACGCTTGAAAGTCAGGGCTTTCTCTAGCCAATAATAGATGGCGCTATCTGTAGCTATCAAGTCATATTGGCAGTTCCGCTACTCAACACTAGATGGTGTTCTTGACAGTCGGCGGTTTGTTTTTTTGTCTAAAAAATAAACTTGTTGTCACATTGTAAGGTAGACAGACAAAAATATACCTATACAAATCTATTCGAACATACATTTACTTATTATGCCTGTTCCCCACAGGGGTTGCCAGAGACAGAACTCCACTTGCTACAATCCTGACATACCTCTTTCGCTTCATCTACACTCATTAATCTCTTCGGTTACGGGTACTCGTGGGGTACTCTTACCTCTCCTTTTTTCAGAACGTCTGCATCCTGATCGCAGAATGTTCGCCGAGGCAAACCCTGGCCCGTTTTTCCATTCACATTTGCCTTATAAATATTTTTTTTAGTTCATATCTTTTTAATCATCCTCTCTATATGCCGAAACCATTAGCTATTGTAAAAAGTACACTCTTTCGACTGTCAGATAAAACACGTCTCAAAACACTCCAATACGCGCAAGACTGAAACTGTCGAACACCGTCAGTCGGTACGTTCCATATCTTCGCTTCAAAATATTATCATATCTCCCAAATATTAGCTCTGCCCAAATAAATCGTATCGAATACCGGAGAGGTACTTAAAGGCCCATCGGAGGCTCCAAAGGACGTGACCGGAGTAGAGAACCCTTTTAGAAATATGGCGGCTTAATGTCATTTTAATATGAACGCTGAAATATTGTGACCTAAGCATTGCCATAGAATATATAGACCAGCTATATCGAACATTGGCTCCAGTTCTATTTTAAATTATAAATACATGGCAGCATGAATTTCATCATACGTATTTAATTTTCAAACATTGGAATCAGCTTACTTACCGATGAAAAGTTATTTCTTTACACTTTTCCATGTTCATTAAATATTTTTTTTTCCTGTATTGCAACACACACAATGTCATTTTAATTATGTTAACCATATTAAATAATGAAATAAGAAATGGTGATAAAATACCACGTGAGCAGGACTTGAACCCGCGACCTTAGTCTCAATACGACTATGCTCTTACCATCTGAGCCATCACGTGTTCAACTCCGCACGCCGAATTTCGCCACCATTTGATATTCCTACACGCACTAGGCTTGCGTCACCAACACTACTACCCACTATTACAAGTAAGGTATCTGATTTAACCCATATTACAATGAAGTTGAAAATCAATTAGAGTGTAGGAAAGCCATACAATATTCACCATTTCTTATTTCATTATTTAATTTGAGTACTTAAGTATGTACTGCATCTTGAATGCCTAAAAAACCCTATAAAAATATATGTTAACTATGTTTTCGAATGGTTTTCGGTTATGAACTGTTGAAAGTACCAGGCGTACATGAGCTAGCAAGCGACAAAGTGAAGTTTATGGAGATAGCTACAATTGAACGGGACAAAACAGTGATATGTGGTGTCTCCTCTAGTTTTACATAATAGTCTTACTACTTTCTGTGATAATAGCTCTTTAGACCTAAGTAATATTTTAACTCACGTATTTACAAATAATATCTGCCGTCATACGGAAAAAGACGCAACTGATATTTTTCTCAAAATTGAGTTAGATATATATTCAGAATCAGTAAAAAAGGCGCATCTACTAGTATTTTTATCTTTTTCTAAAACGTAACACAATCCATTAAACCTTCTGCAGTCATTGAATATGCTACTAATTTTAAGAATACAGACATTTATGCAATTGATAGACGAAACAATGCTTCTTAACTAAATAGCGTTATATTATATAACTGATTTAAGGTGAATATATAACCAAATGGCCTTGAAGTGTGAAATAAATTGTGAACTCGTAAATATAGTATCGTATACTCATATATATTTCCATATTGCTCTTCGTCATGCACTAGATATCCTTTTAAATTATTTTATGAAATTATCACCATATTTACGAGTTAACAATTTATTTCACACTTCAAGGCCATTTGGTTATATATTTACCTTGAAGAGTACAATTTTTTTTATAAATATGAGGGTTACAGCTTAGTTTAGTTCCTCATTATAAATATGTCTATATCTTCTTGAAAGGCCGGTAACGCTCGTTACATCCCTGGTGTTGCAGTTGTCCATGGACAGTGGTGATAACTTACCATCAGGTGACCCGCTTGTTCGTTTGCCGCCCTATAACATAAATAAAATCAATGCTGTACAAATAAAAATTATAAATCAAGTAAGGTTTGTGAGCCCGAGCCTGATATGCTCACTAAAATGGACTAAAATGTCCAGACTGGTGATGGCGTCGTGGGTCGGGTCGCTGGATTCCCTTTAAAATGGTTGAGTTCAGCGATGGCTGATCTACGCGTCAACTCGTGAACAGGTGCCGCCAGTAGGGGCTGTTCAGCTTGGCTTTGTTTTTTGAAGACTACTTAGTGTAACTTATTTCTGTAAATTGGATTTGGCATTCGTTCGCAAGCTTTACATATTATATTGTGATAACATTCTATTAGGCATAATATCTTTGTAAACTGAAAAAGCCCTTCTGGCGCGTAGGCAACCAATACTGTGTAATGAGTTTCTTTCGGCGTTTCTTTTCAGCAGTAGTCGTTGCGAAAGGCTAGTATCGGTAGCTTTTTTCTTTTTAAAATAAAGAATTTAATTATAAATAAACATTTCACGTAATATACACAAAAAATATTGACGTTATATGGTCATAGCCTACTTACGCGACTCTGCTCCCACCCAACAAATAAAATATTATTGAAATATGGGCTTCAGGTAGTGCTCTTTAGATATATTTTACATTAAAATAAAATAGCAAACAGCTCACTGTCAGGGAGCTTACCGTCATCAAACTGTTCGGTGGTTGACGCCTCGCTGGCCGCGCGTTGGAAACAAGCGGTCTACGTGCTGTCCGCACGCTGACTGCTAACAGTCACCGCGGCGACCAGATGAGCCTTCCTCCTCTAGATTAGCTGTCGGAACGAAGACCGCTGGGCGCCTGATAGCTGTCGGTGCATGGAATGCTGGGCGCCTGCTAGCTGTCGGTGCGTGGACCGCGAGTAGTCGTATTAGTTTAGAGCGGTGTTGGGTGGGAGCGGTATTGGAGCCGAGTCGTGTAAGTGGGCTATGACCTTAAAAGTGCCTGTAAAGTCCTAAGTACTAAATAAATATTCGATTTTGCTGATTTTGATTTTACGCCTTGATGAGCTCGGTGGCTTGGCAGGAGTACGCATTACTAACTTTTGGCTTCGCTAATTGGATTGGTGACCATAAGTACTAAGAAAAAAAAGGAAGCCATTGTTCCCAATTGTCATCTTTAAGTTACAGTCATCAAGATATGTCAGATGCCTTAAGGCAGCTTAAAAAATATTTCTGTATTTGCCAGTTACTCTTAGAACTTAGATAAAAAAACATCAAAATCCGTTCACAATGACAAAAATATCGAGAGACATACAAAAAGAACATACAATGGAATTGATAACCTTCCTTATTGAAGTCGGTTAAAACCAAACAATTACCATATCTCCCAAAATTAGCTGCCCAAATAAATCGTATCGAATACCAGAGAGGTACTTAAAGGCCCATCGGTGGCTTCAGAGGACGTGACTGGAGTAGGGAACCCTTTAGAAAATATGGCGGCTTAATGTCATTTTAATATGAAACCTGAAATATAGTGACCCAGTCCTGTTTAATACGTTAATAAGCTAGGATATACTTGAAAGTTTTTTGTATTAAGGCTTTTATTTTATTATACAGATTACTCCGCGCTTGATCACCGCCGCTGGCGCAAAAGTGCTGGCTGTTTCTTTTCTCAACGAATTAACATAGCTATTCAGGGACTAAACGCAGCCAGCATTCTTGGCACCATGCCGCACGGTTATAATCTTTTAGATTTCTAAATCAATAATTAAGTTGTGGTTGTGGTTTTACTTCCTAAATCAGTAACAATATATAAATAAACAGGATAAATGACACTGATTGATCTAGCCCCAAAGAAAATATCTTGTACTCTATAGAGCAATAAAGAATTATTATAATTATAATTCTCTTTTGGATTCACGGGTTTTTTCACCCCGGTCCTTTGGGAGGATAGCGTATAGGGATACCGGATACAGATCCTACATGTAGTTGTTGGCCGCTACAGACCTTTTGGAGAAGTTTATGTAATGTAGCAATCCTGCCAAAACCCATTCTTGGATATCCTTGAACAGATTTCGGCAGGAAAAGGATCTATTGCAACAAAACCAGTAACCTCGTCAAATCGCCTAGGTTTACGTCGCGGACCCCGGGCTCTGAGGCGTAACCGCTGTCGATGCAACCGGGAATACGCTCGGATGATGATAAAGGATCTATTGCAACGAAATGAAAATATTTAATGGGTTACTGAGTGAGGTTAGGTAGGTAGGCTATTGCAATAGGGACTCCGGCACCAGCCATAATCATGATTAATAACTATTTTCGTGGCAGGTGGTGGCTTGCAGCCCACTAGAGGCCCCTCAAACAAGCGACGATTATTGTCAGCAAAGACGCAACATCGGTGTGGATGACTCAGAGGTGTCGAGAGGTGTGTTGCGCTTGCTGAACTTGTCATTGACCACAATCAGATCTGCCTTAGTTATCTATAATTTAAGAACTACGTTCTTGTCGGTGGAGTAGTTTCCATATCTCCCCTCTTGAGCCATCCTTTTGACCGCCCCATAACACACGGCGTCAACTTTCTCCTTCACTTGATCTATAAATGCTCTTCTTTGTCTTCCCTTTCCTCTTCTTGCTTCTATTTTTCCTTCTATTATGTTTTTAATAAAGTTGGGATATGATAAAAGGTGGTCCATGGATTGAGTGACCCCACAGGCCCACACACACTCTTATCAGAAAATTATATTTGTATACCTACACGGTATACACGGTCACGGTGTTTAGGACCTCAGTCACGTTGTTGGTCCTTTCCGATTGAATCTCGGATGTGCTCAGCCATGTAACGCAGGAACTGAATATATTTCAAATAGCGATTGAACCCTTTTTAAGACTCTTGATACATATACGTGATTTTTGGTGACGCTATCACATATCTGCGAGAACGCCTCGATCCTAATTAAGGTCTGACCTTTGATAGGTAACCCTTCCAAAGTAGAGGAAATAATATTACATATGTGGGTTTCCTTTTAGAATTAATTGCGTGAGGCAGAGAATTTTAAGTTGACGTGCGCCGTCTAGACTACAGATCAGATCATAATCTGAACTGATGATTACGAGTAGTACTTATATTCAAATCCTGGAACTTGTGAAATTGCAGGCAAAATATTTAATTAAACTTAGACACATTCAGCCCATGATGCTTAACAACTTAGAGAGTTTCAGTATATTTTATTACACTATACATTATACAGGGTGATTTTATAACCAGCAACCAAATTTTTGGAGCAAGCTCAGTCCATGATACTTAACTAATTCCTGTAAAAAAGTTCTGAAAATCGACAAAAAATTCTACCTCCAAGGCAATTTTTTTCGTTTTTCGCTAATTGTGCATTCAGTATCATGGACTGAATTTGCTCCAAAAATTTGGCTGGTGGTAAAAAAGCCACCCCGTGTATAAAACTTATATTGAATATTATATTAATATAGCAAATACTAGATCAATTGGAAAAATACGGAAATATTGATAAAATCTCAAGAATTTACTCGTTATGGTCTGTAAATTGACACTATCACGTCTTTATCACTAACGGGGTAGACCGAGCCTAGAATCAAAAGATCTTAGGCCACGGAGCTGGAAAAGGAGAATTAAAATAGATTGCTACGATGTCAGACCCCAAAAAGTCATGGGAAATAAATAATTTAAAAAAAACATAGAATGTTCTATGTTTAAAATAAATTCTTAAGAAAATTGCAGGAAGTTTATTTTAATTTAGAAAGAAAGAAAAATCTTTATTTGGTACGAACTTACAAATTTATTTATTTATTCTATGTAATCCAGAAATGCCAGTGAAAACATATCCCTTTTCACTTTCCAGTAGAGTTACTACTTGAGCAATTAACTCGTTTATATTGCAAATGAACACGTTTAAGAAAAAGCGTTATTAAAGTTTTCCGAGCGGAAAATATGCGGCACGGTACAATTTCCACATTCCACTGGAAAATATAATTTGAGATAGGCACGTGTAGAAATGTTTGTGAAAGTTTTTTTCTTAACACGTCTTAATACTTAACGGGGTAGATAAAGTCGCTAGCCGTCAAAGTATGTCCACACTATACTAATAGTATACGATAGTAGGAAAGTCTATTAAAATAAAACTAGAGCAAATTATTGCGTTTATTGGGAACTTTAGTTTGACTTCTAGAAATGATTTAAGAGAACAGCTAATATGAAAAAAAATATCTGAACTAAATAACAAATTATCAAAAACAAAACTTTTGATCTGATATTTTTGTTCAGACCGTACAATTCTTACATTTTTTTTGGTATTTTTATAATACGTTGAGTTAGGAATACTGATGGGATGAATAAAAAAATAATTAAATTTTGTTGTGGGTTGAATAAGGTACATAAATAGGTTGAGTAAGGATGAATACGGAACGACCCATTTATAAGGGTTCCGTACCCGAGGGTGCAAACGGGACCCTATTACTGAGACTCCGCTGTCTGTCCGTCTGTCCGTCTGTCCGTCTGTCTGTCTGTCTGTCTGTCTGTCTGTCTGTCCGTCTGTCTGTCTGTCCGTCAGTCGCAGGGCTCTATCTCTTTAACCGTAATAGCTAGACACTTGAAATTTTTACTGATTATGTATTACTGTGGCGGATATAACAACAAATACTAAGAATAAAAAATAGTTAAAAATTAAAGGGGGTCGTCATACAAAAAACGTGTATTTTTCAGCATTTTTAACTTGATCTTCATAAGCCACATTAACTAGATACTTGAATTTTTCACCAATTATGTATTACTATGACCACAATAACAACACATACTAAAAATAAAATAAAGTTAAAAATTAAAGGGGGTCGTCATACAAGAAACGTGTTTCTTCAGCGTTTTAAAACATTGTACGGTGGTACGGAACCCTTCATGTACGAGTCCGACTCACACTTGCCCGTTTATTATGTTAACTTTTTAAAATAAAAAATAATGTGAAAATATCAATTTTTTTATTACTTTAATAGAATTAACAGCTTGTGCACTTAACTCCTTTATGATGCAAATAAACACGTTTACAAAAAAGCGTTATTAAAGTCTTTCGAGCGGAAAATACTCGTATGGGGCACAATTTACACATTCCACTAGAAAATTGAATTTGAGATAGACACATGTAGAAGTATTTGTTGAAGGTTTTTCATCACATCATTACTTGATGGCAATGACCTTCCATATGGAAGGTTATTGCTTGATGGTGTATACATACAAACCTAGAGCCAATTAAAATATTTACACTACCTCGGGCTCTAAAGCAGCACAGTTGAGGATGCAACCAGAACATTCAAAAAGTGTGTGTGTATGCTAACGCCTAAGTAGGTTTTGAATAAATATTTGATTCTTTGATTCTTTGACAACTGTGTAAACACATCTGCTGAAATAGATGAAAGCCATGCGAACGACTTTATACAAAGCTAGTAGTTTGATAAAAGTGTTGTTACTCTATGATCTGTTTAACTGTAAGTAAACACATGTATCGTAGAAAATACCATTATCCTTCTTTTTGCAGTAAGTATTATTTACAGCAAGATCAGGAGACCTATTTTGGAACGCGGAAATCATAAAATGAATGATTACAAGTTTTCATTTTGTTTGTCAGGACTATAACTCGGTACGTAAGTTTTCATGTAACATTACAATATCTTAAGTAGTACGGGTAGTACACTATATCTTCATCTTCAGTAAACCTCTCGAATTATCCACGTTCGTGAGAATGTCGCGTCTGACATTATGTTATTCATGAAGTTCGAAAGCTCTAAGTTTGATGACTTCGTGACAGACGAGTGGATGAGGTACTACTCGTACAATGGTTGAAAATTATCTAACGTATTACAGGCACGTGCATTTCATAGAGACGTTATTAAGAGACATTGTAGAAAAAGTCGTCTCTTTCCCTCTTACCGGCATTTACTGTTGCTAGAATGAGACTTCGCTAAACGTCAAAAGTAAAAATGTAGCCGGTTTTCTTCTTAAGGTGAAGATATAGGCAAATGGCCTTGAAGTGTAAAATAAATTGTTAACTCGTAAATATGGTGATAATTTCCATATTGCTCTTCGTCATGCACTAGATAGCCCTTTAAAGTATTTTATGAACTGCCGTTGAAACTATTATTGGTGATCCGTCTAGCTTTAAAACTTGCCGTGGCCACTTTTGGCGGAGGCAAGTTTTAAAGCTAGACGGACTAATGTAAATCGGTGGTTCATAAAATAATTTAAAGGGCTATCTAGTGCATGACGAAGAGCAATATGGAAATTATCTCCATATTTACGAGTTAACAATTTATTTCAAATGAGGGCGCCACTTCAACGCCATTTGCCTATAGCTTCACCTTAATGCGACAAACTTTAAATGACATTGTCCAATGACTTTGACTTGTGTTAAGGTGACTTTTCTATTCAGTAGCGTTATACACGGCGCGTTAAAAAATTACGCCACTACACTTCAAAACAGATTACACTTTATCGATGAATTACTTCCCATATTTCTGTAGCTGGCATGTCTTTAGAGACAAATATGTTGTCTATCCAGACGGTACATAGAGGTAGTATAACCTACTTCTGATTGTCTACCTTCATAATAGGCATGATGACTGAAAAATTATTTTAGGCCCATCGGTTAGATTATAAAAAAATATTGTACGCGATTTTTTTCTTTTCTCTGAGAAACAATAAATTACGAAGATACAGCGCATTTAAATTTCACACGACGTCACGCTTTCGTACGATTTTTACACATCGGTGACGTCACAAGCCCTCACTCTGGAACTTAGATACTCTGTATCTTTGTGAATTTTTACTTTTTTGATAAACTGGAAAATATGGGTACATTATTTTTGGATAATATTACTAACGGACTAATTAGAATAATACTTTTCTGACCCAGTCATCATCCCTATTATACCTGTGCACGTCTCTGCAGCATTTTATACTATCTCACTAAATTATAAAACTATTTATTGAAGAATAACTACAAACATTTATCATCGCGCAAAACGGCTCCTTGAATTCTATAACTACCACAAAATAAGAACCAGTACTCACGTACAGAAGTCTCACTCAGCAATGAAATTCAAAGAAATATCTACATTTAGGTCAGAAATCACCTTTTCGTTTAGATACCTAGACATCCATTGCAGGCCAATTTTATTCTTATTACTATGGACAAACGATCCGTATAACTGAATTTACCACTTCGAGGGCCGCTGCGTGCATAGTAATAATGTAAGTATATTTTCGATACCTAAACGGGGAGTGACACAGGCCTGTAATTACTGCCGGTTAGTGACAGCATTGTCGCTGTGCCATACAGCAGTCACTTGTGATCACTCATCCAAGCGCGGACCACGCCCGGTGTCGCTTTACTTGCGAAACCGCTAAAATACCCGCTGAGCTGGTACTATATAATGTATTTGGATAGGCCCTACTTGAAAAGGTACGGCCTAAGGTCAGGTAATATCAATGTCATTTCTGAAATATGATACAAAATATATTTATTCTATTTTCGCCGCTCTCTTCATCTTTTCTGACCGACTAGATATATTTTTTTTGAAATAGATACAATCACGTCTTCATTCCTAACAGGGTAAACAGAGCCCAGGGTCGTAGGACTCAAGGGCCACGTTTAACGTAACGTTTAGTGGGCGTGAAGATAGCTGTCCGCATCGCCTAATAACTTATTTTATTTATTTATTTAACTTAAAGCCTAAGGCCTTATCTACCAGTTAATTACCCGGGTGATGTTGAGAAAGACAAGGGTAGTGCAAAAACTCAAATAGAAATGTGGTGAAAAATTAACTAAGTATACTTAAATATGTATTATTAAACAATAAACTACATACAAATAATACACACTATTATTATACTAAGATATACTACTCACATATACTACATACACTAAGAACTATCTGACAGTTTTTTAAGAAAATCCTAATTCCTATATCTGTGCGTTTTTCGAATATTTCCTCGATTGGCTTGTACGATCTGCGCGGGAAGAGGAAGCAGCTGGTCCATTTAAAGGTTTTTCTTTTCTTCCAGATCAGCATGGAAGAAAGAAATATTTCCAGCCGTCGAAAAATAACTTTTCTTTATATCTACATACCAAAATTTTACAGGGTACAAGTGTTTGCGGCGTGGTTCTTTCTTAGATTGATGACCAACCACAAGTGGCATTACAATATTTGGAGCTTCTCAGTGCTTCGAGAGGTACATTAAACCGTTGATCCTGGTTCTAATGTTTAAATGGTAGACTTCAAGCCATAAATAAATATATAGGGACAAATAACACTGATTGAACTAGCCGCAAAGTTAAAACTTAAACTTAAAAACCTGGAAGTATAGTACATTCAAGACCCAGGACAATTTGAAAAAGGCCATTTTCCAACTTGCACTGTCTGGGGATCGAACCCAGAACCTCTGAAGTGGCGGACTGGCGTGACTTACCACTACGCCATGGAAGTCGTCAATGCTATGCTAGATGCCTTGAAAAATCTGACAACAGTATTGGACATATAATACTTATTAGAAAAACAACGTTGAACCAGATTAACTTAGCGTTTCATTTATCTTTCACTCTTGTTATTTAGTACGGGGATTAACACACAAAGTTGTAGTATAAGTATGTCGCAGCAAGATGGTTATAGCCATTCATAGAGTAAGGGTGTCATAAGCCAGATGATGGTTTCATATATATCTCATAAACGTCTTACTATGTTTATAATATGACTGAAATACAGACTTATTGACTGAGCGTGCGAGGCAAGCGATTCATCTCATGGGTTAATCCATAAAAGAATACGATATATCAGGTTAGAATAACTTTATTGAAATAATTCACTTACTGAGAAAACATAATATTTACATAGGTAATAGTACCATGAGCTTGCTTTTATAAACAATAAAAACCAATTAAATAGCTTTGACAAAAATAAAAATATATTTCTATGTCAAACCAAATGATACTTTATCATTATGTATTAACGCTCAATGTTGCTTGACACTGAAACGCGGATACGTAGTTATGTACGTCTTGCGTACCGCTTTTGGAGTAACCCTATAGTTTCAGGATTGGCAAAAAATACTTTTGGCCATCTGTCTGTTCTCGCCTATAGGTCGCATTTTTCAACCGATTTTGACGATATTTGGCACAAGTTCCTTATTTTATTAAACACGGTATTCTTACTCTCCCGTGACAGCTGGGAGTGTTGCCAATTATTTTAGTCGATCGCGATTTTTGATTGGGGGAGAAATAGGGGGGCTTTCTCCCGTATTTTTGTACTTTGCTGTAGTTGTTGTTGTTTATCGTGTGTGTAAGTGGCCAACACTGGTGTCAGATTTTTTCAAGCTGCCTAAAGGCATCTGACATAGTTTGACGACTGCCATACAATGATGACAGCCAGGACCAACGGCTTATACGTGCCTTCCGAAGCTGTAGTGTTACTTATTGACGGTATTCAATAAATTTTGAGAGGCACACTAAGGACTTTCTTTCGTTTATGCTAAACAAGATGACGCAAACTTTCGAAAAGGAAAAGTGGTGGGGGGAAACGGGGGAAGTTTACTATAGCGTTATATCACAGAATAAATAATACTAACGTACAGAAGTCTCACTCAGCAAGGAAATTAAAAGAAATATCTACTCAATGTTGCTAGCGATATGGTTTAATTTAGCTCACGTCAGAACTCAGCACCTTTTCGTATAGATACCTGAAATTGCTTGCAACATCCATTGCAAGCAATTTCATTCTTATTACTCTGGACAAACGATTCGTTTAACTGAATTTACCACCTGGAGTGGCCGCCTGCGCGCATAGTAATAATGTAGGTACATGTTCGATACCTAAATGGGGAGTGATACAGGCCTGGTAATATTAGGACGAATTTCACTGAAATGGAATTGCTATGCCAGAAGAAAGGGGAAAGTGTCGATTATTGCATGGTTAAAAGAGCCCCCGAGGTCTACTGATCTCACAGAATAACTAGTGTAATAAGTTCCACTCTTACGCATTAGGAATTGACGACCACCGTGGCGTAATGGTTAACACGCTAGACCGCTAATCCAGAGGTTCTGGGTTCGATTCCCAGCCAGGGCAAGTTGGAAAATGGCCTTTTTCAAATTGTCCTGGGTCTTGGGTGTTTATCTATATATGTATTTATCATAAAATATAGTATCGTTGAGTTAGTATCCCATAACACAAGTTTAAAACTTACTTTGGAGCTAGCTTAATCAGTGTGATTTGTACTTATATATTTATTTTATTTATTCATTTAATTATCCTGTAAGTTAGTTAAATTGTGTATATGAAAAACCTAAATAAATAAAATAAAATGGTAAGTGGTATGAGTATTTATTAAGTATGTATTTGGATATATGTATGTATGTATTTTTATAAATGTTTTCGTATATTATTTAATGAAATTATGTAGAAATGAACATTTAAATAATATGTACATTGATTGTGTAATATTTAGGAAAGTTTTTTTTTTTGTAAAAATAAGACTGCTACACTTGCACCCCTTCTACCAACTACTCGACATGTGGGCAAACAGGTAGATAATGAATTAGCGTTTAGTTTAAACTATTGTTATCAATCACATATAAGATTATGAGCAATAAACTAAAATAAAAAAGAAAGTCCATTCAAAATAAATAACAAAACATTTACTCACGGTTGGTGTCATTGAACCCGCGTAGTGTTTGCGTAGCATTCATGTTAGCACTCCTGTCGCTCGCCCTCCTGCAACGAAACAAAATAAATGACTAATAATTTGGTGGAATTTTCTGACTGCCTCCGTGGTCCAGTGGTCAAGGCGTTTGCCTCGTGATCCGGAGGTCGTGGGTTCAAATCCCACTGGGAGGCATACTTTGTGAAAAGTTGTTTCCAGTCTGGTTAGGATATTTTGAAGGCTTGAATCACCTGCCTATTAAAAAAGATAAATGATTCCGTGCTTTAGGAGGCACGTAAAGCTGTGGGTCCCGAACGTCATCTGCGTTTGTTTGAACCTATATCCTGGGATTGGATCTGGTCTACTATTTGGGTCGCGGAGGTCAGACGGCAGTCGCTCTGTGTATAAACCAGTAACCTCGTCAAATCAGCTTAGTTTAGGTAGCGGACCGGCTCTGACGCGTTACCGCTGAGGATGTAACCGGGAATACGCTCTAATGATGATCAATGGTCATCAAAGCCTTTGTATGATCTTCTGTGATCACCAACCCGCCTAGCCAGGACAATGATTAAGGGTAAATAAAATAAGCTTTATGACAAAAAAAATTCGTACAAGCTTTTATTGGTAGGTAATATACATAGTAGTTATATATTTATACTTATCAAGACAATCTTTTAATTAATTAAATTATTAATTAAAAGGAGGACAAATCACACTGATTAAGCTAGCCCCAAAGTAAGTTTTTTTATACTTGTGTTATGGGATACTAACTCAACGATACTATATTTTATGATAAATACATATATAGATAAACACCCAAGACCCAGGACAATTTGAAAAAGGCCATTTTCCAACTTGCCTTGGCTGGGGATCGAACCCAGAACCTCCGGATTAGCGGTCTAGCGTGTTAACCATTACGCCACGGAGGTCGTCAAATAAGCCCAAACTCGATGGGGTTGCGTCGTTTTATTACAGAGTTAGGTTATTAAGTAACTATTAAACTTCGAGAATTATTGTGAAGTATTTTACACAGCTTTTATTTTCTTCTTTTCATAAAAAGTGTAAGTTAACCTTTACCAAATATATACGATATCAGCCACGTTTACCATAAATACGCAATTTCTCGCCCATGAGATTAATGCCCGCTATTATTCGTTGGTTGAATTCGAATGGTGAGGCCAGAGAACTTGAAACGTACAGATATTGCATTAGAAAAAAGAATATTTTTTTTGTTGAATGTTGTGTACCATGTGGTATTTTCTTGACTTTGTTAAAATCTTAAATTATTTATTTAACAAAAATACAACCGACTTTATTTTTCTTTGAGGAGTTTCTTTTATATCTCCAAAGTTCTTATCATGTCTTCACCAAATTAATATGAGTCCAACTTGGTAGTAAAGCATTTAAATAAAATTATCAAAATCGATTTACAATTGGCGAAGGTATAAACATACAAAAAAAAAACAAGAAACATACTGTCGAATTGATAACCTCCTCCATTTTTGAAGTCAGTTAAAAAAGCAAATAAGAAAAGTATAAAATAATAGTGCTTAGATAAAATAAAAAAAAATGAAAATCATTTATTTCGACTAACTAGGGATCTATAGAAAAGAATAACTGCTAAATGTATTACTAATATGTACATAAAACATCATCATGTCATCTGTTACAAAATAGAGTCAAGAATAAGTAGTAGGTGACAAGGTGACGTCCATTCTCTTTGTTGATTTCTATAATCTGCGGGGAAGGAGGAGCACCTAGTACTAGTATACTTTCTACATGTTTTCTTTAATCTCAGACTAGCGTGGATACACAGACAACTCACCTTGAGTTGTCTGTGCGTGGATATAAAATAGAATGAGTAGTAAAATTTGACAAAGTTGAGAACTTAAAACCATGTAACGTTTCTAAGCTCCTTGACTGAGCTGAACTGAGCAACATATTTAGAGGATTTTATCGAATCGCACTCGATTCGTTCCATTGACTGGCGGTTTTATACAACACTAATTCGAATGTTCAAATTGCAGTTCCATTTTTGAATTGAATTTCGTTATTGGTCCAATTTTCGTTGCTCTGTCAATACGGTTGATTGAAGTACTAATATTTTATTATGACGAGTGTTGTATGTATTTGCTTGCTTTTATTTAACTTGCAACGTTTGTATGCACTTGTACGTAACTAAGTTGCCAATGTAATTTTCAACCTTATTTAGATTTTTTCCTGTGTAACCGTTCCTATCACAAGAAACAAAGTCAAAGTAAAAATAAAAGTAAATGTAGTTTTTCTTATTAGCGCTTTTAATGAATCACACAGAAAAACACTTAAAAATCGACCCAGAAGTTTCAGAGTTAAGGCCGTACCTAAATTTTCCGGGGTCTAGTGCTGCCCCCATTTCAAATAAATCATTTCAAAGAAAACGGAGACATCATTTAAAAATTTTGCTACTACCAAACCCAAGATAACCATTTTATAATGAGAACGTTAAGCTTTACTACGCACATTAGCCAAAAGTGGCCGTTTTTCGCAAATGTGCGTAGTAAAGCTTAACGTTCTCACTTAATAACTAATTTTCTTTCCTAATTCTTTATTACAGTCATTTGATCTCCCTACACGGTATTATATAATCAACGGGCAGCCAAGGCATTTCCAACGATACCTCATTTGTCAAAATATCATGGATATCAGTTAATAAGATTTAATTAAGTATAAGATACGAGAGATCAAATGAACATTACTCGTTTATACATATCTATATAAGTACATACATACACTAAACAAAAAAAAACATAATAGAAGGAAAAATAGAAGCAAGAAGGGGAAAGGGAAGACCAAGAAGAGCATTTATAGATCAAGTGAAGGAGAAAGTTGACGCCGTGTCGTCTAGGGAGGTCAAAAAGGATGGCTCAAGAGAGGGAGACATGGAAACTACTCCACCGACTAGAACGTAGTTCTTAAATTATATGTAGATAGATAGATAGATACACTAACCATATATAAAGTAACATACTTAGGTACTTTCTTACTTCCATGCTGGTCTGGGAGAACAGAAAAAACATAGAATGTACCAGCTGATTTTCTTCCCACGCAGATCGTAAAAGCCGATCGAGGGAATGGGCAAGAATCTGAATCATATCAATAGGCGATGCGGTTAGCAACCCATCACTATTATGATTTCCTTTTTCCACCTTCATGCCCACCATCACACTAAAAGTGGGCCTTGCCGCTCTAGGTTCTGCTTGCCCCGTTAGGGATAAAGACGTGATAGTGTACATGTACACATACATACATGGCGGCGAAATACATAACCCTCTTTTGGCGTCGCCGTAGTCGGGTAAACACAAAGTCGCTTTCGTCCAGAGGTAAGTACGCTTTGATCTTTTCAACTATGCAACGGATTTGAAAGCAGTTTTCATCAATAGATAGAGTGATTAAATAGGAAGGTTTATATCTTTAATATGTACGCGTGCAAAGCCAGTTCGCTAAGTTATTCATAATTTAATGACGGAAATCCTACCAAAAACGTACTTAAATTCAACAAAATCCGATAACCTCATAAGCCTTTGATGTTATCCGTCAAACGCCTTACATTCCGTGATCACTCCGCGTGGAGGCTATAGTCTAATCGCGAGTGAAGAAGTCTACTTCAAAGCAGTCCCGGCTTATACCATGTCATGAGATAGGAAACAAGAGGGTTTTATCAGAGGATTAACATAATACAACTATTTTCATGTACGAATTTTCCGCTAAGCTTTTTACTTTATTTTTTTTGATAAAATATATGATCTATTTCCAGTAGATTTATAACTTCAACAGACTTTAAATATACTAGTAACCCCCGCTCCCTGACCAACTCTCGTTCCTCTCTCCGTGGTCCAGTGGTCAAGGCGTTTGCCTTGTGATCCGGAGGTTGTGGGTTCATCAAATCCCACTGGGAAGCATACTTTATAATGTATATATACTATATATTGCAGGCTTGAATCACCTGATTATCCGAAAAGAAAGATGATTCTGTGCTTCGGAAGGCACGTAAAGCTGTTGGTCCCGAACGCCATCTAGCGTTTGTACCTATCCTAGGATTGGTTCTGGTCTACCCTTTGGGTTGCGGAGGTCAGACGGCAGTCGCTCTGTGTAAAAACCAGTAACCTCGTCATATCACCTAGGTAAGGTAGCGGACCCCGGGCTCTGAAGCGTAACCGCTGACGATGCAACCGGGAATACGCTTGGATGATGATGACAGTGTATACATTATTCCTAAAAGTATACTGTAGTTTGAAGTACGCATGTTTGTTGTAACTTTAACATCTTACCTGCCTATGTGGGATGTAGGTACTATCACAGAATAGTTACTAGTACTCACGTACAGAAATCTCACTCAGCAAAGAAATTCAAATAAATATCTACTCAATGTGATTAGCGATATGGTTTAATTTAACTCACGTCAGAACTCAGCACCTTTTCGTTTAGATACCTAGACACCCATCCATTGCAGGCCAATTTAATTCTTCTTACTCTAGACAAACGATTCTTATAATTGAATTTACCACTCTGAGTGGTCGCCGCGCGCTTAGTAATAATGTAGGTATATTTTCAATACCTAAACGGGATGTGTTACAGGCCTGGTACTATGCATTATGTATATAACGTCAATCAAAACATGTCACTATTTCATGCTAGTCTGGAAGATAAGAAAAATTTAAATGTAACATGTACCAGCTGCTTCTCTTGCGGCGTAGATCGTAGAAGCCGATTAAGGCTAACAACCCATCACTATTTTTTATTAATTTTTCCACCTTCCCAACCATCAATCATCGCCCTAAAAGTGGCTTTTAGGTCTTGCGGCCCTGGCTCTGTCTGCTTAGAGCCGCAAGACCCAACTGCCCTACTAGGACACAAGATGTGATAGTGTATATATGTAGTATTAGAGACAGTGTCGAAATTTCTTAAAGAAAGAAAGAGACAGCACGATGACCATGCTTAATACTGAGTCTTACGGCGAAAGACTGACTCACAGTACAGATGTGAGGGGCGTGAGTTCCAAATCTCAGTCGTGGCGAAAATTTTTCATCACTTATTTTTAATTTAGATTCAAATTATTGATTTATTTAATCTTTATTGCACAGTAAAATAAACGTACAAGTGGCGGACCTAATGCCATATGGCATTCCCTCCCGGTCAACCATTAGACCAAGCATAAAATATGCTTGGCTGGCGTAATAAAATTCACAAAAATAAGCAATCTTAATATAAATAAATAAATTTTGGAAATTCTTGGGGGAGGCCTATGTCCAACAGTGGACTTCCTGTGGCTGATATGATGATGATGAATATAAATAAAATATATATAATAAAAAACACATATTCTTATACACAAATATACTTTTAAACATATATTAACTATACATATATAATAACATGCATAAAATACAATACATAAATATAAATACTAATAAATATAATCAGGATGACTGGGAATAGGAATTACTTGTCATTAAGAATTATATTACTTATATGAAATGTGTGACCTAACTTGTTACATTCAGGCGTCTAGAGCCCGTATACGAGTTATTTCTACGTAAAAAACGACCCGCTGGCTTTAAGTGCGGTCCGGTCCTTAAAAATAAAATTCGGTTTAATTTTGTCATGACGCGATTTATGGCGAGTTTTTTTTTACTTTTCACGCCAAATGAGCAACGAGCAGGCAACGGGAAATATTTATTTGAGTGTCACATACATGTGTCAGTGTTTAAAAATATATTCTTAGTCGTCCATGCATCAAAAATAAACTTTTTTCCTGGGTTTTGTTAAACAGTTATATTTGAAGTCGTTGCATAACGTTCAATGTTAACAAACATTACATGTAACTTATACTCCAGTCTCCTCCGATCTGTACCTACTAAAAATTTCACTCTTGTTTTGTACCCTACATTTACATACTTTGTGAAAAGTTGTTTCCAGTCTGGTTAGTATATTGCAGGCTTGAATCACCTGATTATCCGCAAAGGAAGTTGATTCCGTGCTTTAGAAGGCACGCAAAGGTGTGGGTCCAAAACGCCATCTAGTGTTTTCTTAAACCTATACTAGATTTGGTTTTGGTCTACCATTTGGGTTGCGGAGGTCAGACGACAGTCGCTCTGTGTAAAAACACTGGTTTTCACACAGAACGACTGCTATCTGACCTCCGCAGACGAGACGAGGTTATTGAACCTCGTCAAATCTCCTAGGGTAGGTAGAGGACCCCGGGCTCTGAAGCGTTGCCGCTGAGGATGCAACCGGGAATACGCTCGGATGATGATGAATCAGATTAGTGTAGTTCCGGGTTAGAATTGGGCCACTCCGTCTCTTCCTGTGGATGTCGTAAGAGGCGACTAAAGGATTAAGCACAAACATCTCGTGCTACAATTCCCAAAGAGGGTTAATGTCGGGCGGCGGCCGTATGTAAAACTTTTCGCACAAATACATATTTGGAGAAAAAAAAGCGGGAAAGCGCACCCCGGGCTCCGAAGCAGCACAGCTGAGGACGCAACCAGGCACGCGCTTGGATGAAGAAGAAGATAATGAATCAGCTTACGCATAAAATCTTCGGAATAATTGAAAGTTACTTACATTCAATTTTTCTAACAGAAATATATTTTTCTCAAATATGAAAAATCGTGTGAAAGAAATTTAAAACGGGATGATATATTGCACGTTATATCGACTTGACGCGAACACTGAGCACAAAAGTAAGCTAAAATGGATTTTTGATTAGACTAAAATTGAAATGGACTATTGTATTTTTCCAGTTCAATTTTCAGGTAAAAACTAATCTACGTTGACACAATATTTTTTAATATCATCAATATTAAAAAATACTGTGCCAACGTAGATTAGTTTTTAAGTCGTGAACTTTATTATTTATTTATTTTAACTTTATTACAAAAATTGTAAACGGCGGACTTAAAGCCTAAGGCTTTATCTACCAGTCAACCGACAGGTGGTGCAGAGACAAGTGAGGTTAAAGTAGGAGCAAAATTTATCACTACTTTCTAAATAGTTAGTATTTGAACTTTTAACTTACATACCTACAAAAATATAATATATTAATTTAAATTACCTACTTCCTAATAAATATGAACTTCTGGTAAAATATTGTTATTTTCTAGATATTTTGTTAATTGCAGATTAACAACCTTTTCATGTATTTTAGATAAGAATGGTAAAATGCTAATGGGTCTTAAATCTTTAAGCTCAGTTGGGTTAGAGTTCTTAGGCAGAGGACGGACCATGGCAACTTTCCAAATATCTGGGAATGTTGAAGTGTCTATAGACTTCTTTATGAGGTCCACAATAAAATCTAGAGAGTCAGGAAAAGTCATATGCAGCATATCCATAGCCCGCGCACTCCCTCTCCACTGCCCGCGCCGGCTGATGCACCGCTACCCTGCTCCACCGATCCTACACGCTCGGCGAACACGACGTCCCTGTCATCCAGAGTGACTTCCAGTTTGGCAGCTAGCACAATCACTGCATGCTGGACGTTTTCCCCTTTGACCTCAGGAAGATGTCCTATGTCTAGGTCAGAGAGCAAGGCTTCCTGATCTTTATTATTCAACTCCATTTTAAGCTGGGTTACAGACTTCTCTAGCTCAGCCAACTGTTTTTTAGAGGAAAAGCAGCTATCCTCTCTGCTCTCAAGGACACCGAGTCGCACTTCAAACCCGTCCAATCGCTCATTGAAACGCTGAAGGTTGCGGTCCAGCGTATCCTGGAGTGCTGAGACATCACTCTTGAGTCCCTTCAATTCTCCCAGCTCCTTGCGAATTTCCCGTATCTCCGAGATGTATTCCGCCAGCTCCAGGCGCAACCCGCGAGTCTCCCCGTCTGCTACATTCGATGGTGAGGGTGTATTTAGTTGAGAAGTCGAGGCCGCAGCAACCGGGCTCGCAACGTCCAAGGTGACTGGAGGCACCTGGTTTTCACACAAGTTCTTGACAGGGGTGTTGCTGTTATCCCCTTTACGCAGCTTGTTTTTACATTCTGGACAGGACCAGTCCTTGGGAGCTACTGATGTCGCCGGAATCACAACGCATCCCTTATAGAAGACACCAGGGCAGGGGGTGCAGCATACAGCCCCAGACGTTTGCAGGAACTTGCCACAGGCTCCACACTTGGCCATATTGTAAGATAGCGGTGAAATACTTATAGCAAAACTGTAATCACCTAGAGATGCCACTTACTTGCTCTAGATGGCGTTACCAGTGTCTATCGATTATTGGTATTGTTTATAAATTAAAGGGTTTATAATTATTGAAATATAATTAAGTGATTAAAATGTTTAAAAATCTTCAGATTTCTCTCATTAATTATCCTTCACAGTATTTAATACATACACACACAAATACCCACATAAAAAAATGTTAGCACATTCTCACAATCTAGATTGCACACCGATGCACTGTATACGGTGGAGTATTAGTCTACGCACACTTTCCTGGTTAGGCCCGATACTAGACTATTATGTGTTTTCACGGCGAAACGATGCGTTTAGAAATATTACAAGTGCGAACGTATAACGTCGTACGAACGTCCGTGACGGTACCCTAAAAATGACTTTTTCCCATCTCAAAAATGCATAACGCGCCTGAAGTTTTCATTTAAAAAAATTTTTTCCACATCTCCGAAGTTTTTCAATCTACACCAAATTAATACGGGACTAACTAGATAGTAAAGCTTTACAATTTACTGTAAGGCCTAAGTACTAATCAAGACAAATGTAATGAGCCCAA
The DNA here is from genome assembly GCA_963576875.1 of Acrobasis repandana. Classification (NCBI taxonomy): domain Eukaryota; kingdom Metazoa; phylum Arthropoda; class Insecta; order Lepidoptera; family Pyralidae; genus Acrobasis; species Acrobasis repandana. The sequence goes on from OY756227.1 coordinate 18,207,664, forward strand.
ACTCGATGGAGTTGCGTTGTTTTATTACAGGGTTCCTGTAGCCACCTTCCGGCTCCATCATCAGATCATCTTTTTGTTATAATAATAGCATACAAAATCTTATCATAATTGAAAGTCGGGAAGTTGCACAAATTTAACTTACAAGATTTGACCCAAATCAATAAACCACTGGGCAAGCTATAAATAAAAGCTTGTAAAACATATTGCCGCATTAATAACTTCAGTTTTTAAAGTCGGTTAAAGACAAGTACTCCTTTTTATAGGTTTTCAAGTAAAAACAGTATTGATAGAAAAGTTTGTGTAATAAGAAATTTTTTTGCAAGTTGCCTGATACTTCGAGGCTGCAGTTTGCAACAGAAGTTACCAACTCGGCTTGTTACGTTTCTTTGCTGACCGTAGACGAGTTGGCTGGCAATTTAAGTTCGATGTGGTATGATGCTCTTTAGACGAGTAATTATTTTATAATAATAATAAATGAGAGATTCTTAGTATTATAACATGCACGTCATTAGAAGGCTTTACTTTACATTTGAAACTTTCTAAGAGCCTTTTTTGCATGATCATATACTCTGTCTTCAAGACCAGAGATGGACAAAAAGGGCAACAATCTGGAAGGAACACAGGGTAAGAGAAAAAAAGGGAGACCAGCCCGATGGGCAGACGAAATAGTTTAAATTACTGGCTCGCGAAAAAAAATCTGCAGCTCCGCACAAAATTTTTTTCAGATTTGTTTTGCGATTACTGGGATGGTCCTATAGTAAAAGTTCACATTACGGGTTGATACCTCATTTTTGTAACACGTTGTATATACTCTGTCAGTCCGGGTTGTCTTCTATTATCAGGCAGGACTGCTATTTTAAATTGCGTGTCACATCACATTACGAGTTTTCGCGAGCGTTTCCAAAAGGCGCATTTTTGAATGTGCGTGAAGGATTTGCAGAGTGGTCTTGACTCTTGACTACTCGTAATTTTGACATTTGAGGCGTAGAAATGTCAAAGAAACCTTCGTGTTGTTTCTCATACCTTTGTGTCGTCCAGAAACCTTTTTTTCTTGACTCCCTTAATTATAAATAGCACTTCAGAACGTTTGGGACCCAGCGTTTTACACATACCTCGCCGTGGTAGCGCTATTTGCCGCTATGGTACCGCGTGCTTGGATTTCGTTAGTATCTATTTGTATACAACGTGGAAGGGACATACCCGTAATAAATCAACCCAGGGGCTTTACTAGTATACGTTGTATAACCCTAACATGCAGCGGTGAAACTCACTGCTGCGGCGGCGTGATGTGTAAAGGTTTGGAGACTTTGAAACTCCTTATTTATCTTATTATCATAGATTATATAGACCAGCTATCTCAAACATTGGCCCCTGTTCTATTTTTGCCCCTGTTGTTGACACGAAGACATCCCGAGCCGCACTGAGTTACCCGTTACCTGTTTTTCGCATATTTGTTTAAATTACCTATTTAACAGGAATTCAAAAATTGGCCAATCCATGCCTAAAATTACTTTCGTGAAACACTCCAGAAATTGTTTGAAGCGAGTTTTAACCGTTTCGACGTTGTAAAATTTGTAACAACTTTTTTATGACCCCTACAATTTTAAAGTATCATAAAACATGGGAAATCCCTATAAAAAAATTTCATAAAATATTTTCGCTGAGCAAGTGTTTTCAGATTTTATTAAGAGTTATGGTATACCAACTTAATATTTTTATATTGCAAGACACAAATAATAAAATATGTACGTAAACTAAAGCTAAAAACCTAAATAAAATTAAATAAAACTATAATAAAAAAACGGAAAACAAGTTTACTTAATTTAATTTACCAAATAAATTCATGACCTATATTATACACTAGCAGTCCACCCCAGCTTCGCCCGTGGTACACACATAGCCTATGTCACTCGGGAATAGTGTAGCTTTCCAACGGTGAAAGAATTTTTTAAATCGGCCCAGTACTTTTTGAGCCTATTCATTACAAACATACAAACATACAAAAATAGGTACAAATCTTTCCTCTTTATAATATTAGTATAGAAGTATAGATATAGATATAGATTAGTATAGATATAGATTAATAATATAGATACATTTAAGACCCAGACTCTTGTCGTTGTCATTGTATGGAAATAGACACACACAATGCCAATTTTTTGCAGGGTTAAGTTGTCAACTGTCTCATGACATCATTTTCTATAAAACGTCAGACAGTCAAGGCAAAAGAAATGGCGACGACAGCCATGTGGGAGTTAATTATACGTGATTTCAAATAAACTATTTTTTACATTGTATTGACTGACTGTGTATAAACTGAAATATCTGATATTTGTTATGGTAGTAAGGAATGTTATTTTTAACATCATTATCAGCATCGTCAGGTTTTTTTAGTCTCTACTGCAGAAACACACGACCTTCTCTGTACAACCAGAGCCATATATTAGCTAGAGCAGTGAGAAGATTTGGCCTAAACTCTCCATGACGCTGGCCAGGTGGTTTGTAGAGGTCTTTTTTAGATTTTGTAAGCTTTGTTAAGCTTGTTTTTCCTAAGTCACCTTCTACGACATCCACGGGAAGACTTGGAGTTGTCCTATTTAATTATACCGGGAACCACACGTTTTCCTAACAGCAAAAAATATTCAAGCGTTTAAAAAAAGCTATCCCTCTCGTAGTCCTGTTTCATAATTAGTTAAGAGGTGCTAGCCTAGAATATTCCTTAAATGTTTTTTTACGGTACAAATGCTGTTTAAGACGGCGGTCTTTGACCGTTGGAATTTTTGATTGAATACCCGAATCTATATTTTCTACACATACGCATTGCGCTGTATTGTACATGCACCGTGGAGACGAATTTAGACGAATTCAGAAGCGCAGCGAGCGGTCTGCCTTATCAGCGTTTTCGTTCCCATATTTATTTGAGAATTTCGAAGAACTTTAAATTTTTATATCTTTTTACAAAAGACAAATTATTTTTATTTATTTATTGTACGTGTTTAAGCATGAATCTATCTTCATATATGTGTATTTTTTATTTTTTAACTCAGTCGTATGCGCAAGAAATCCGACGACGTATTCGCTTATATTTTCTTCAAAGTTTAACCTTTTTAACTAAGTTTTTCTATGAATTAAAAAAAAAAGTACTAAAATTTTCTCATGAATTTTTTAGGATTTTCCTTTGTCTTCATTTCTCTGTAATTTATACACAACTTTATGTTTTAAATTCCGGGTAAACAACAACGACATGAACGTCACGCACCGCAAAAAATTTAAACACGTCTCAGGTTATTTGAAATTAAACAAACTATTACAATGAAAATCAATAAATTGTTGTGAAAACATTTACTTTTTTAATATTGTTACTAAGGTAGTTTGGCTTCAATCAGCTCCGAAGAAGAAGTCAAAAACACTAAAAATAAGGACCGGGCCCTTAAGCTTTGTTTGCATCCACACCCCCACCCGTTTCTGCATCGCTATAGTCAAATAAAAGGCCCCTATAAATATTTTGATACAGGGCCCGTCTCAAGTAAGCTACGCCACTGTTGTGATTCCTGATATTTTGGATCTAAGAAGTTCTTTATTCTATAGTCTAATACGAAATTGGCCTACTTTTTTCAAACAAAGACACATGTTACAAACGCCGTCTCAAAGAGGAACCACTTGCCGACAACGCTTTGATACAGCGTCGAGTCAGCTTGTTAACAGATTGGTGTGATACGCAAAATGCCCCGTTCAATTTCCTTTCTATTTTTAACCAACTTCAAAAGAGGAGGAAGTTACCGATTAGACCCGTATGTTTTTTTGTGCATATGTATGTTACTTACGAGATATGTTAGCCAATTGCAAACCGATGTTGATGATACTTTTTTTATTTGAAAGCCTTTACTACCAAGTTCGTTCCATATGAATTTGGTGAAGACATGATGAAGAACTTTGGAGATATAAAATAAACTACTTAAATAAAATGAAGTCAATACTTTAAATTATCGCGTTGCATTATTATTAAATTAATGCATACGGGAATTAACGCGAAACGTACCTTTTTTTTATTTTTTTTGCTGACGTTTCGTTCGCGTTTCACCGGACGTGGTCCCAGCTTGTCTGAAGCAGCGATGACGCCTACGCCTCCCCCTGCCCGGTGTGATCTTCGTCCACCGTCATATTGTTCATTCTCCAAGTACCGTCACACACACTCACAGTGTCCCTATTCCGTAACGCAACCGTATTCTGGTGGTTGCCGATTGTGCACCAAACCGGGGTTGTGTTTTGTTAATCACTGGATTCCACATTGCTGACAATTTAAGGCCATCTTCTCGGTTGAAATTATTAGGATGTTTCTTAATTTCAATCGCCTCACGTACCATCCTAGTGCGATAGTGGCAGTCGCCAGCGAGGACTTGCGTACGATGAAATTCAATCCAGTGATTAGCGCCTGCTTCGAGTAGATGTTCTGCAATGGCCGATTTGGTGATTTGTCGGTTTTTTACAGCGGCGATGTGCTCCTTGATCCTCTCAGCTATAGTCCGCTTCGTTTGACTACGAAAATCGGGGGACTACGAAACGTTGATTTTGTGTACTTTTCATAGGAATTTTCTGTCCGAGCTGCAGTTGTCTGACACTTACTCGGTTGTTGTTTGGACACAGCGTGACACCAATAGATTTTACGAATATCAAACAAATATATATTCTTCAATTCTCTCAACCGTAGGTATTTTCTCTACTCTTACAGTCTTCTGTGTATTAATAAAGTTTATATTTTAACAAAAACCAAGCATGCGTCACCGCTGCAGTGAAAGCTGTTATGTGGAAACGCTGTAAGTAATACAGACAAGGCCATCAAATTCCTCGTACGAGTAAATTGTTGTAACATAACCGTGCCGTGTGGTTCCCGGCAGGGTAGAATAGTACCACAAATAACAAAGCTTATGTTTATAAGCTTTGTTATTTGTGGTAACCAGACGGGTTGGAGAGGTCTCATTGATGTTTATCAATGAGACCTCTCCAACCCGTCTGGTTAGCGTGTAGAGTGTAGGCCAAATCCTCTGACTACTCTGGCTAAGTATGGCTCTGGTAGTACAGAGAGGGTCGTGCTCCTGCAGCGGAGACTAAAATGGACCTGTTGATGATGATGATGTCAGACATGTTGTTTTAATAATAAACAAAATCACTCTTGAGCCATATAAGGCACCGTATATGTCTTATTTGGCCAATTCACGGACAATTACGGTGAGTGGGCCGCGCGGGACGGTAAATGGATAAAGCTATTCGCATGCTTGGCCCGAGGTACTCCGTCTCTGTATTTTCTTGATTTTCCCAATTTCCTCACAATTATTTTGAGTGCCTCCCTGTTGCTGTTAGTATATTTGATTAAATACTTACTGTATTTTGGTTGTTGATTTTTTTTGTTTATTCTTACTTTCTTCCATGTCTGGGAGCAATCCATCACTGTTTTGATTACTTTTTCCCACATTTTCGCGCACCATCGCACTAAAGTTGACCTCTTTTCCTAGACCACAATTCATATACAGGGTCTATCAAAATATACTGAAACTATTTTAAGGGTGGATTCAATCCATGATACTGAACAACTTTCCGCAGGGAAGATATGTATATTGAAATATGAAAAATAATTTTTGGCCTCCCATACAAGTTGACTGATCAGCTGATCCGAGTTTGTATGAAAAGTCAAAAACTATTTTTCATGTTTCGATAAACTTTTCCTGGGGAAAGTTGTTCAATATCATGGATTAAATCCACCCTTAGAATAGTTTCTGTATATTTTGACGTTATACAATTTTGTACAAATCATATTTTTCTATAAGTAAGTATATTACTTATTGTTCGTTCGTATTATATGTTAGTATATAAAATAATAAATGTAAATATATACAGACAAATCACACAGATTTAGCTAGCCCCAAAGTAAGTTCGAGACTTGTGTTATGTATGGGATACAAACTTAACGATACTATATTTTATAACAAATACATATGTAGATAAACTTTCTAGACCCAGGTCAATCTGAAAAAGATCATTTTACATCTTGACCTGACCGGAGATTGAACCCCCTCCGGTGTGACAGCGTGGCATGATGACCACTAGGCCCTAGAGGTCGTCAAATATATATATATATATATATATATATATATATATATATATATATATATATATATATATATATATATATATATATATATACATATTAATATAATATGTATACCTAGTATGTGTTTGGTTTTGTTGAAGTTTATAGTTTTGTATATGTTTTCTTTACGTTTTACACACATGAGCTTTCCAATCAACCCAAGTTTGAATGTTAGAGAATGCTGTTAGCATTTAGTTCGCCTGTTGTACTTGTAACATTTGTATATGTACAATAAAGTGTAAATAAACACAAACCAGAATTGCAGAACTCACAGGTAGCTCTAGACCGGATCCCGCTCTAGAGTGGGATCCGCGCTTTCGCATAAGTCAACATACAGCGGGAAATATTCCACCGTGATAGCAAATGTGTAAGTCGAAAGCTGAGGTACAATATGGAGGAAGTAGAAGAATAACTGTAGATTCATTGGTAGCTCTATTTATTATGGATTTATATATGTACGTTGGAGTGAGGTTAGATAAATAAATAAATAGATACGGACAAATCACACAGATTAAGCTAGCCCCAAAGTACGTTCGAGACTTGTGTTATGGGGTACTAACTCAACAATACTATATTTTATAACATATACGTATATCGATAAACATCCAAGACCCAGGTCAATCTGAATAAGATAATTTTCCGTATTGGCCTGACCGAAGATTGAACCCGGAACCTCCGGTGTGACAGCCTGGCAGGAAAGCGCTGGACGCAGGCCGCTCTAGATCGGTCATTTTGGAAATCCCTGGGAGAGACCTATGTCCAGCAGTGGACGTTATGCGGCTGAAATGATGATAATGATATATATATTAAATAAATAAAGACTGTTAGTCTTTAAAACTACTTATAAAGCCTCTGACAGTTTTCGGAGATAATAAGCACGCACTGCTCTCTTAAATACAAGACAAAGATTGAGCTTTCCGGTTACTGACTGGTAAGGAGTTCCAAAGCCGCTTGAACGGCTACAGCTTGTGCTATATTAGAGAACTTAGTCCGGAAACGTGGCATATAAATCATCCTACAGGTTAGATTTTAATAAGAAATTTATTGGGACGTTAAGCTGAACACCCATTTTGCTCACTCCACGCCCGCGGCAGGTACGATCTCACAAGGAAACCACACTTATAGGATTTCGATTTTTCGTTACGTATTCCTACTGGTTTCGTTTTGTTTTTGGTAAGTGGCCAATACTGATTTCAAATTTCAAGCTGCCTAAAAGCATCTGATATAGCTTGATAACTGCCATATAATGATGACCAGCCAGGAGCAACGGCTTAAGGTTCCTTCCAAACCATGGGGAAGCTCGAGAAATTTTTATGTCACATGTGGTCAAGCATCCTAGTGCGGGCCACGCCCGGTGTTGCTTAACTTGCGAAAGCGTTAGTACGTACAGGGTACTCTCACTGGGCAATCGAACCCCTCATCCCACAAGTTACAGCGCAGCTTTGTTCAGCTTTAATGAAGCTGCAGTCTTCCGAACGAGACCATTTATCTAGATCTGTCATCATCATCATCCGAGTGTATTCCCGGGTGCATCCTCAGCTGTAACGTTTCAGAGCCTGGGGTCCGCTACCTATATTCTAGGTGATTCGACAAGGTTACTGGTTTTTACACAGAGCGACTGCCGTCTGATCTCCGCAACCCAAAGGGTAAACCAGAACCAATCCCAGGATAGGTACAAACGCTAGATGGCGTTCGGGACCAATAGCTTTACGTGCCTTCCGAAGCACGAAATCATCTTTCTTTTCGGTGATTCAAGCCTGCAATATCCTAATCAGACTGGAAACAATTTTTCACAAAGTATGCTTCCCAGTGGGATTTGAACCCACGACCTCTGGATCACAAGGCAAACGCCTTGACCACAGGACCATGGAGGCAGTCAGAAATATCTAGATCTGTGACAGACTTTAATTTGCAATAGAGTGCAACTGAATAATGCATCGATATTTTGGAAGATAGCAGCATCGCTTCACTTACGCAGATTTATTGTGAAAATGCGGTGTGTGTGTGTGATGTTTTATAATAAATGTGGTTAATAAGTGGTTTTTGTTACGTGCCTATACGAGTATCAGGCCACTTACACACGAAAAACAAAAACATCAGTCCACTGCTGTACTAAAGGTCTGTCCAAAAAAGGTAGGATTTGCCCATAATCACCACGCTGTCATAGCGGCGACACTCCCTGTACGTGAGAGTTCGAACGCCGGTGAATTTGAGAGTTGAGCCAGCGCGCGTAATGCTAGGGATGATACCGAACCTAAATGGAATATCGTGTGGTGCGTGGCAGAGACGCGAACTAGGTACCAGCCCTCGGTCAAAGCAGTCGGCGATGGCTCGTTCCCCGCCCCGCGCGCCTCTCAAGGCCCCCGCGCACATTCAGACACCCACACATAGCCGCAAGCGATTTTACGTGCACACATGCTTAAGTGTCGTTTCTTTTTGCGTAGTGAATTATATTCTTTGACGCTGTGCAGTCTTTACCTACAAGACGCTGCTGGTTGAACTGTTGGATAGCCATTGATTTGGCGTGAAGTATCACGCCAATTGGTGGACCATTGACGTCTCAGTTTCGAGATTGCCCAATAATGCTTTCCGTCTGTCTGTTCTCGCCTACGGATCGCATTTTTCAACAAAATTTTTTTCGAAAATAGGCACACAAGTTCCTTGATTTATTATTTTTGACGACCTCTGCGGCCTAGTGGTCATCATGCTAGGCTGTCACACCTGGGGGGGTTCGATCCCCGGTCAGGTCGAGATGGAAAATGATCTTTTTCAGATTGGCCTGGGTCTTGGATGTTTATCTATATATGTATTTGTTATAAAATATATAATCGTTGAGTTAGTATCCTATAACACAAGTCTCGAACTTACTTTGGGGCTAGCTTAATCTATAATATTTGTCTGTATATATTTATTTATTTTATTAATATTTTTTAGACTTGTATTTGCTATAATAAAACGCCAGTAATGGTATTGGCTGTAAAAGGATATTTATAAGTACCACCTACCTACTTGAATGTCTTTTGATGGGGTAATTTTTTTGGCTTGATTAGGTATACTTCCATTGTTACATCAACAACGGTACAATTTATATAAAATGCCGTGGTCGTCCATTTCGAAGCAAGAAATATCGGGGATTCAGATAACGCTTTGTTGATGTAAACTGCCAGTAGATCGCTGCTTAAAAACACCTACTTATGCCTCCAATCAACCCAAAGGTTTGACTTTTAGGGAATGCTTTTAGAATTAAGTCCGCCTGTTGTACTTATTTTATTTGTATGTGTAAAAAGTATAAATAAATAAACCAATAGACCACTGCCGCTTTAAGAACAAGACACTACCACAAAAAGAACCCTTAAAATAATAAAACTCACGCAAATAGGAAAATGCATCATGTCTTGTTCAAGTCGGAATGTGGTTTTCAATTCAGAGCCCGAAAATGGTCCCCGTGGATAGAGTCGGTGTTATCTTGGAGCTATTATACTGGGGGCTCTCGCGGGACGCTTATTTTCTGCACAATATTGTATAATCTTTCAGGCTTTGAGGTCACTAAAAATTTTTTTTATATTTGGAAATATATTATTAAATTTTGTATTTTACACAAAGACTGACAAGGTCTTTGGCATCATTGGTTGACCATTGACATGCATATTATATTTGGAGAGGAAAAAGCGGGAAAACGCATCTCAGGCTTCGAAGCAGCACTGCTAAGGATGCAACCGGGAAAGAAGAAGAAGTACCAGTTGCGCCGATGATAAAAGCCGATCGAGGAAATGAATAAGAATCTGAATCATGGTAATAGGCATTGCGGCTAACAACCCATCAATATTTTGATTTCTTTTTCTACCTTCACGCCCACTATCTAGATAAACGTTGCATTTGGGTCTAACAGACCCAAGCTCTGTCTTCTCCTTTAAGGCCGTACCTAAATTTTCCGGGGTCCAGTGCTGCCCCCATTTTAGATAAATCATTTCAAAGAAAACGGAGACATCATTTAAAATTTTGCTACTACCAAGTCCTAGATAACCCTTCAAAGTATTTTATGAACTACTGTTTACAGTTTATAATGAAAACGTTAAGCTTTACTACGCACATTAGCCAAAAGTGGCCGTTTTTCGCAAATGTGCGTAGTAAAGCTTAACGTTCTCAATATAAACTGTAAACAGTAGTTCATAAAATACTTTTAAGGGTTATCTAGGACTTGATAGTAGCAAAATTTTAAATAATGTCTCCTTTTTCTTTGAAATGATTTATTATAAATGGAGGCAGCACTGGACTCCGGAAAAATTCAGGTACGGCCTTAATAAAGACCTGAAAGTGTATCTGTATACCCAGATTAAAGTCACATTGCCTGAAAAAAAATCAGCGAAATACGAAAGATTGGGAAAAGTTTAGACGTCTCATATAAACACGAGTTTATCTGGCCAAATTTAGTATAGGGGACAAAATTTTTATCTTATTTGGTTACACGTGGTGTAAATGTACCTGCAGTAGAAAAAAAATATATTTCTACATCTACGCGCTTACCAAATTTTATGAATCTCCGATGAAAGTTATTCGAGTTATTATCTATTAAACAAAACTAAATGCCAGATCATTCAGTTATACTCTGCTCGCATTTGCGATAAAAACTTGCTTGCATTTGCAAACAAAACTTGCTTACATTTTCGATTAAAACTTGCTCGCATTTGAGAACAAAACTTGCTCGCATCTACTAACAAAACTTGCTAACACTTGCGACGAAAACTTGCTCGCATTTGAGAACAAAACTTGCTCGCATCTACTAACAAAACTTGCTAACACTTGCGACGAAAACTTGCTCGCATTTGAGAACAAAACTTGCTCGCATCTACTAATAAAACTTGCTAAAACTTGCGACGAAAACTTGCTCGCATTTGAGAACAAAACTTGCTCGCATCTACTAACAAAACTTGCTAACACTTGCGACGAAAACTTGCTCGCATTTGAGAACAAAACTTGCTCGCATCTACTAATAAAACTTGCTAAAACTTGCGACGAAAACTTGCTCGCATTTGAGAACAAAACTTGCTCGCATCTACTAACTAAACTTGCTAACACTTGCGACGAAAACTTGCTCGCATTTGAGAACAAAACTTGCTCGCATCTACTAACAAAACTTGCTAACACTTGCGACGAAAACTTGCTCGCATTTGAGAACAAAACTTGCTCGCATCTACTAACTAAACTTGCTAACACTTGCGACGAAAACTTGCTCGCATTTGAGAACAAAATTTGCTCGCATCTACTAACAAAACTTGCTAACACTTGCGACGAAAACTTGCTCGCATTTGAGAACAAAACTTGCTCGCATCTACTAACAAAACTTGCTAACACTTGCGACGAAAACTTGCTCGCATTTGTAAACAAAACTAGCTTGCTTCACTCGTCCGTTCAATAAAGTAAAATTTAAAAGGATATTCATGTCGCAGTTTATTTGGAATCCCTCGGCAGCTAACGTTTCAACAAGTAAACAACACAAATGGCGGCTGCGACTCCACAATAGACGGAGAAGCACTAAAATTCAAGATGGCGAAATATGCTGTATTTTTCCGAGCAAACAAGACAGCGGGGCCACGAGATATGTGTATTTTGTATACAGGGTATTTCAGAGGAAATAATCCTTGCAGGGTATGCTAGCTCACTCCATGATTTGACTAAAACTAAAATAATGCATTTCCGACCCTACCAGAAAGCCTCTATTGACATTAATTTTCAAGTAAATGGTAATGTAATTAAATGCGTTGATATTACTTGGTATTGAAATTGATACAAGTATATGCTGGAAACAGCATGTCCAAAGTATTAAAAGTAAGCTTTCTAGTTTTACTTATGCTCTATTGCATTTAAAGCGTAGTACAAACCTTAAAGCTGCCCCTAACAGCTTACTACGCTTATGCTACTCTCAGTTGTAATATGGCATTATATTGTGGGGTAATAGTAATGATGCACAGGAACTTTTCATGTCCAAAAAACTGCATCCGCATTTTAGTAAATGCTAAAGATCAGACCGAAAGCTGTCGCTCTAACTTCATAAAACTAGGAATACTCACATTAATAGGGATCTACATTTAGAAATATGTAAATTTGTAAAAAATAATGCGAGTCTATACAAAACTAGGGAACAGATGCGAGAAAGTAAAATAAACACAAGGTTTAAAGAACAGTCAGCACTTCCAGCTAGCCGACTTGAACTATTCAGTGCTGGGCCATTGTCTGTCAGTGAAAATATATAATAAACTACCTGCGACTATAAAATCTGAAAAAACTACCTTTTAGAAAAATTCTTTTATAGTCTAGAAGAGTTTTTGGGATAGATTTAATGTGGTACGTAGTATTAGGAATTTTAGGAAAAGGTATTATTATTATTATTTTGACTATGTTACTATTATTTTTAATTCCTAATATTAATTAATTTTAAATGTTGACAATTTATTTGCATTTTTTTTTTTTACATATTTTGTATACTTTCCAATTTTTTGTCTTTATTTATTTCGTTCTGAATAATGTTTAGTATAATATTATTGTAGTGCCCTTCCAGGGTTCCATGTTATGCTTGTATCTTATTACGATCTATTATTATAATACTATAAACCTCCCCCTCCCCCAGAATCAAGCGAAGTTACTAAGCAAAGCTCCCCCGCGAGGCCGCAGGCCGAGGTGCGTGGCGAGGCCGTAGGCCGAGCCACTCCCACCAAGCGCTGAGCCTTTTTTTAATTTTCCAAGATGGCCGCCAATAATAAACTGTTTCCGATTTTACTGAAACTCAGTATGTAAGGGTATTTTGGATCACGGAATCCAAATCAGAAATTTTTTTTTGGATTTTAAGATGGCGTCTGGATTTTAGTAATTTAACTTGATTCGTTTAAATGTCCTACTGAAACATCGAAGGGGTCTGAATTTTTTTATGCTGGGGTAAAGCACCCTGCGGAACTCAAAACTGCAAACAAGTTTTATTCCAAGATTTTGCCGCCGAAAATATTTTTTTACGTTTCCTTAACTGACTGCAGTTTTTTACCCATTTTCTCAACTGGACATGTACTTGAGCCAACTTCAACAGCTGCACGAAAAACCGCGGGCTGCTAGCAGCCCGCGCAACGCCCGAAATGCTAGTTTATATATAAACATGGAAACAATAAATAAATGAATATGAATATGATATTGTTTACCAACAGTTTTTTTTGCGTATTCCGCCTTTTTTTTTGTCTTAATTTATCTCGGGCAATAGGGATGATGACTGGGTCAGAAAAGTATTATTCTAATTCGTCCGTTAGTAAGATTAAAAATAATGTACCCATATTTTTCAGTTTATCAAAAAAGTAAAAATTCACAAAGATACAGAGTATCAAAGTTCGAGAGTGGGGGCTTGTGACGTCACCGATGTGTAAAAATCGTACAAAAGCGTGACGTCATGCGAAATTTAAATGCGCTGTATCTTCGTTATTTATTGTTTCTCAGAGAAAAGAAAAAATACGTCTACAATATTTTTTGATAATCTAACTGATGGGCCAAAAATATTTTTTCAGTCATCATGCGTATGAGACACTAGTGAAATGTAAATACCGTAGATTGAACTTGATAAATCTTAGTTTACAAATACATAAAATGTTAATTAATCCAAATTAATAATATTATGTGATGAAAAATTTCGCCACGAGTTAGATTCGAACTCACGCCCTACATCTGTACTGTGAGTGCACTTACAATTGTGCTACCGTGACTTCGATACACCCTGACCAATTTCCTCATAACATATTATAGATATTTTTTATGCTTACAAAGTAAAGAACAAAAGTCGTTTTTATAAATGACGTCAGCAGTTATGTAAGATTATACAGTATTGTGCAAAATAAAACCATTCAGAAGAGTCTTCAGAATAATGGCTCTAAGATAACGCCGACTTTTATCCGCGGGGACCGTATTTGGGATCTGTTAAGTACATTCCGACTTGAATAAGACCTGATGCATCTACTTATACTATATTTAAAAAAAATTAATGCCTAGTAAACGACTTTATAATATAATATAAATAAACTTAATAATAATAAATTTGAGTCGTTTAGGGTTGAGACGTTGGGTCCATAGGGGCATCAACTTATCATAGCTTTTCAAGTTTTTTAAACAAAAGGTGGTCGAGGTGTCGGTTGACCAAAAGCCTGGCAATTACTTTGCTCAACAAATAAGCATTGCCATACAACGCGGAAACGCTGCCAGCTTTTAGGACACACTACCGCAGGGTAATGATTTGCATTTTGTTTTTTATTTATAATTTATTTTATTTTATTTATTAACTACCTACGAGTAATACTATTTTAGTTGTAGATACTTAGTATTTTTACTTAAAGCTTTTTAAGTTCTAAATTTTAGTTATTACTTACAATAATTATCTTTTTTAGTTTAAATACTTAAGGCCGCTAAATGAAATGCTAGTTTATATATAAACATGGAAACAATAAATAAATGAATATGAATATGATATTGTTTACCAACAGTTTTTTTTGCGTATTCCGCCTTTTTTTTTGTCTTAATTTATCTCGGGCAATAGGGATGATGACTGGGTCAGAAAAGTATTATTCTAATTCGTCCGTTAGTAAGATTAAAAATAATGTACCCATATTTTTCAGTTTATCAAAAAAGTAAAAATTCACAAAGATACAGAGTATCAAAGTTCGAGAGTGGGGGCTTGTGACGTCACCGATGTGTAAAAATCGTACAAAAGCGTGACGTCATGCGAAATTTAAATGCGCTGTATCTTCGTTATTTATTGTTTCTCAGAGAAAAGAAAAAATACGTCTACAATATTTTTTGATAATCTAACTGATGGGCCAAAAATATTTTTTCAGTCATCATGCGTATGAGACACTAGTGAAATGTAAATACCGTAGATTGAACTTGATAAATCTTAGTTTACAAATACATAAAATGTTAATTAATCCAAATTAATAATATTATGTGATGAAAAATTTCGCCACGAGTTAGATTCGAACTCACGCCCTACATCTGTACTGTGAGTGCACTTACAATTGTGCTACCGTGACTTCGATACACCCTGACCAATTTCCTCATAACATATTATAGATATTTTTTATGCTTACAAAGTAAAGAACAAAAGTCGTTTTTATAAATGACGTCAGCAGTTATGTAAGATTATACAGTATTGTGCAAAATAAAACCATTCAGAAGAGTCTTCAGAATAATGGCTCTAAGATAACGCCGACTTTTATCCGCGGGGACCGTATTTGGGATCTGTTAAGTACATTCCGACTTGAATAAGACCTGATGCATCTACTTATACTATATTTAAAAAAAATTAATGCCTAGTAAACGACTTTATAATATAATATAAATAAACTTAATAATAATAAATTTGAGTCGTTTAGGGTTGAGACGTTGGGTCCATAGGGGCATCAACTTATCATAGCTTTTCAAGTTTTTTAAACAAAAGGTGGTCGAGGTGTCGGTTGACCAAAAGCCTGGCAATTACTTTGCTCAACAAATAAGCATTGCCATACAACGCGGAAACGCTGCCAGCTTTTAGGACACACTACCGCAGGGTAATGATTTGCATTTTGTTTTTTATTTATAATTTATTTTATTTTATTTATTAACTACCTACGAGTAATACTATTTTAGTTGTAGATACTTAGTATTTTTACTTAAAGCTTTTTAAGTTCTAAATTTTAGTTATTACTTACAATAATTATCTTTTTTAGTTTAAATACTTAAGGCCGTACTATTAAAAATAAAAATAAAAATAAAAATAACCCTATTTAAAATAAATCATTTCAAAGAAAACGGAGACATCATTTAAAATTTTGCTACTACCAAGTCCTAGATAACCCTTCAATGTATTTTATGAACTACTGTTTACAGTTTAAAGTGATAACGTTAAGCTTTACTACGCACATTTGCGAAAAACGGCCACTTTTGGCAAATGTGCGTTGTAAAGCTTAACGTTCTCATTATAAACTGTAAACTGTAGTTCATAAAATATTCTGAAGGATTATCTAGGACTTGGTAGCAGCAAAATTTTAAATAAATTGTCCGTTTTCTTTGAAATGATTTATTTTAAATGGGGCAGCACTGGACCCCGAAAAATTCAGGTACGGCCTTAATTTTAGTTTCGGGTTTATTTTAAAAAAGGAGTTATTTTATCCTCTTTATTAGAAACTCATCGATGTCGACAGGTCGATTGCTTGATTTGTTTGGCGAAATATTTTTTGTAGGTACTTATATAGAACTTTCTTTTCTGAGTCATGCTCACTATCACTGAGAATTTCTAAAACATAAATTAAAGAAGAAAAATAAATGAATATATGTATAGGGACAAATCACACTAAAGGACTTAAGCACAAAATTCTTGTGCTACAATTGCATTCCCAAGGAGGGTTAACGTCGGGCGGCGGCCAGTTGTAAAATTTTTCTCACAAATAAATCCCCAAAGAGGGTTGACGTCAGGCAGGCGGCCGGTCGTAATATTACAGCCGAATCATTTTAACTGTTCCGGCAATTTCTTCTCCCCTTCGCAAGTTCTTTGGCATCCTTGGGTGACCATTGACGTGCATGCTATATTTAGAGAAGAAAAAGCGGGAAAGCGCATCGCGGGCTCCAAAGCAGCACAGCTGAGGATGCAACCGGAAACGCGCTTAGACGAAAAAGATATAGGGACAAATCATACAGATTGAGCAAGTCTTAAAATAAGTTAAAAGTTGTGTTATAGGATACTAATTCGACGGTACTATATATCCTAACTAATATTATGAATGCGAAAGTGAGTATGTATATTTGTTGGTTTGTTTGTTACCTCTTCACGCTTTATCTACTGAACCAACCATCTTGAAAACTCGCATACACATAGTTAGGAGTACCGAAAAGGATGTAGGATACCTTTCATTCCGAAAAAAGTAATGTTCCAGTGAGATTTGGGATACGCGAGCGAAGCCGCGGGTAACAGCTAGTTTTATGATAATAGATAAACAAACACCCAAGATTTAGGAAATTTGAAAAAGGCCATTTTTCAAATTGATCTAGCTGGAGATCGAACCCAGGACCTCCGGAGTGGCGTAATGCTAAACACAGTCCGTGTTAGCATTACACCACGTCGTATTTAAAACTCAAGATTTTTTTATGAGTTCGCATTTTTTTCTATTTTGCCAAATTTCAACACTTTTGCTCGCCAGTGAAGCGAGTTGATAAAGCTCCCTTTCCTCGATATCTCGTATTCACAAACACCGAGTCAGCGGTTGGAAAGATCTCGTTACGATCTCGCATATCAATACGTCATCATCTCGATTCCGTACGCGCGAACAATTATTTACTTTGTGTGCTGAAGAAGTATATTGTAGTTATTGTGTAGTGTAGTTAACAATAAGTCGCAAGTATTAATTTTTAATTCCTTCTAACTTGTCGAAAATAAAAGCCAATTAAATATTGCCGTGTGGTTCCCGGCAGAGTAGAATAGAATCACTCCAAGTCTTCCCGTGGATGTCGTAGAAGGCGACTAAACGTTTTAAACATAGCTTGGACATCAGGAGACCACTCCAACCCGTCTGGCCAGCGTAGAGAGTGTAGGCCAAATCCTCTGGCTGCTCTGGCTAAGTATAGCTTTGTCAGTACTGAGAGGGTCATGCTCCTGTAGTGGAGACTAGAAAGAACTGTTGATAATGATTGATGAAATATTAATGGCTATTGTAATTTTATAATTATTACTCATTGTTTCTTGTTTGTAAGGACTTCCAATATAATATACCACCCACTACACAACTTGTAAGTAACTTCTAAAAATGGCTTTTGCGTCCAACGGCCTAGAATCCCATCTGTCTCTACAATATAATTTTTATGAACACCATCAATCAAAAGAAAAACAATGGCCAAGTCACTGACTGAGTAAGTCATTCAAAGTCACATTTTATCACTCCAATACTAAAGTGAATAACCTGTTCAAGACATTAAATATTGCCTTTAATATAAGGCTGTATTTGGAGCCTTATATTTTACACACGAGCTAGTGCCTACGGCTTCTTTCGCGTGAAATATTAAAATGACTATAACTTTTTACACTGCCTCCTTCCGTCGTCAAGCCGTTTGCATTGTGATCCTGAGGTCGTGGGTTTAAATCAGCGGGAAGCATACTTTGTGAAAAGTTGTTTCCAGTCTGGTTAGGATATTGCAGGCTTGAATCACCTGATAATCCGAAAAGAAAGAACGAAATGAAAAGGAAAGGTCCCGAACGCCATATAGCGTTTGATAGACCTATCCTAGTATTGGTTCTGGTCTACCCTTTGGGTTGTAGAGGTCAGAAGGCAGTAGCTCTCTGTAAAAACCAGTATTCTCTTCAAATCACCTAGGTAAGGTAGCGGACCCCGGGCTCTGAAGCGTTACCGCTGAAGATGCAACTGGGAATACGCTAGGATGATGATGAAATTGTGACCATTGACATGCATGTTATATTTGGAGAAGAAAAAGCGAGAAAGCGCACCTCGGGCTCCAAAGCAGCACAGCTGAGGATGCAATTGGGAACGGGCTTAGCTGAAGAAGAAGTATGTAGTATGATTTCCAAGGTATCATGGATTGAGTATAATCTTTAAATATTAATATAAATTCTTAGAACTTTCATACCCAGTATAAAAAGAACAAAGTGAACAAATGTAACATATGTTTTTCCATATTTTCATACATTCTCCGTTCTCTCATAACCAAATGAAGTAATGAAAATCTAGACGGAGGATTAATTTCCTTTCTTTGCTAACATAATAACACTGGGATTATGAGCTTAACCTACGATATTAGAAAAACGAATATTAATAAAGATTGTGGAAAATACCCGTATCTTCGATTTTTTGACCAAGCGAGCGAAGCGAGCGAGGGCTATAATTAAAGTTGGGCCGAAAAGACATTGTTGTATGTATGTATGTATGTTTGTTTGTTCCGCGATAACTGCCGAACCGATGGTCCGATTTTGATGAAATTTGGTAGGCATGTAGGAAATCAATAGAATTTTCAAGTTCGTTGGGAATCAAAATCGGTTCAGTAGTTTTTGAAATATTAATAGGAAATCGCGAGCTCTAAGTTCGCGGCGAACTACTAGTTTATTGTGCGTCTTACACCGGCTTATTAATACTTTTTTTGAAGTGAAAACAAAGCTCGTTGGGAATTTTTTGAGATGGAAAAAAAAACATTGAACTCGCGACACCGACTAGTTTTCACTTCTGTCGGCACTCCCGGAGTGCCACTGTTTTTTTTAGGGTTCCGTACCCGAAGGGTGCAAACGGGACCCTATTACTGAGACTCCGCTGTCTGTCCGCCACAGGGCTCTATCTCTTGAACCGTAATAGCTAGAACACTACACACTAACTAACTAGAAGACTATACACTTGAAATTTTCACCGATTATGTATTACTGTGGCAGATATAACAACAAAAAATTAAAAATAGTTAAAAATTAAAGGGGTTGTCATACAAGAAACGTGTTTTTTTCAGCGTTTTTAACTTGATCTTCATAATGGCATTAACTAGAAACTTTAAATTTTCACCAATTATGTATTATTATGACCACAATAACAACAAATACTAAAAATAAAATAAAGTTAAAAATTAAAGGGGGTTGTCATACAAAAAAACGTGTTTTTTAGCGTTTTAAAACAATGTACGGTGGTACGGAACCCTTCATGTACGAGTCAAACTCGCACTTGCCCGTTTATTAGTATTAGTTGATATCGTTATTCTGAAAAGATTTATAATTGTATACATGAGACACCTACCGTCTTATTATAAAAACAGGACTAACTTGGTTACTAGGTTTAAAACTTTTAACTATTACCCGCCCAAATCAAGTTGACATCTAGTAATATCACGCTATCTCACCTGTCAATGTCAACTTGATTTGGGCGGATAATTTATTAAACCTGGTAACAAAGTTAGTCTAATTTTTATAATAAGACGGCTAGTGAATTACATCATTCAAGTTCCACCTTGTACAAGTCCTAAAACTAAGTTTAATTTGTGAGTTATTTCAGTAGAATTTCAACTGCAAATGGGATGACACTGTCCATTATGTTTCGAGCAAATTAGTGCTCCTTAGCTGTCTTGTCTAGACAAGCAATTTACATCCAAATGTATGGCACCTCAAGACAAACGGTGTAACTTTGTTTTGACATTAATCTGGTTTATTATCTCTGTTGTTTTATATTTTTGTTCTGTTTTGGTTAAGTTTTTTTTGTATACCATTTAATATTGAAATGATTATGTTAGCCGCGAGATGCTTACAGCTTAATCATATTAACCATTGCCACAGGAATGGCGCTTCATACAAGCGGAGTAACATTTATTTAAGTTTTGAGACAACAAGATGACGTCATGGCATCAAAGAATGACAGCGAATTCTATGTTTATGAGGGTTTTGTTATGTGGATATATTGAATGAGCATTTATCCGTTCACTTGATTAGTGTACCTCGAGAAATAGTAATATACAGGTCGTGCTCCTGCAGTGGAGCCTAAAAATGACCTGATAATGATAATGATTGATATATATATATGTCGACTTTTTAACTTGTTCCTGGCTATATACGCAGTAGCGTCAAGCCATTATTTAAAAAAAAAACAAAAACACAATAGGTAAATATTCAATGTTAGTCAATTGTAAAATAATTGTATTTTCGACACCCCTTTCTACAAATTACTCTAAAAAAATACGATTTTAATCTAACAATTGTGAATGTTGCATACAATTTCAAATCAAGAGTTCACGAATTTTTCTTTTGGGAGTAATGCCAGATGTTATTGTAATATCTACACTAAAAGCTGAGAGCGTTTAACGAAGTTGGTACGACATCTTAAAAGTGCAAACATTAGGCATTTGTTATTAATTCGTCTAATTGTTTTGTAATGTGTTGTACGTGGGACTTTGTAATTTAACCTGCCTATCAATTGACAACAGTTGTACCTATCTTTTGTGGAATAGATCAAACAATAACATGGCTTCAAGGTGTGTACGATTATCATATTGCAAGTTTTCATGGTAGCCTGTGCTCACAGCGTAAACATTTTCCTTGAACTAGCTCATGATATTAAAGTACTTTCCATAAAATAATAATTATTTATTTATTTACAATAATTATTTTTAAGAGAAGTAGGTAGTTCGGTACATGGTCTGGTCTAGCTCCAAAAATTTGGCTGGTGAATAAAACGTCACCCTATATATACCAATATTTATTCGCCGGCTGACTGGAAGAGATTCCATTATGGGATAAGTCCGCCGTTGTCAATTTACTCTATATGTTGGTTTTGTCTTTAATTATGTGTTTTCTAAGTATAATAAAGTTATTACAAACAAACAAACCAATTAGTGTTGTCCCCAAACTGTAAACTTGCGGTTCCTTTCAAATCCCATTTCTCGACAACCCTTAGACCTATTTGGCTCATGTTCACACATGAAGGTACCAAAATACTCAAGTTAACGTTGAACACACGTACATACAACCGCTTCGCTTGCTCATTCAATTATTCGGAAAACCTAAGGACTACCCTTAGACCTATTTGGCTCATGTTCACACATGAAGGTACCAAAATACTCAAGTTAACGTTGAACACACGTACATACAACCGCTTCGCTTGCTCATTCAATTGTTCGAAAAACCTAAGGTCCATTCACACAGTGCAAGTTTCTTGTCGGCTGGATACAATTTAATTGAAGCAAAAAATAATTTATATGGTTGACGTTTTAATGGTTCCGTAGTAAACAAGGGACCCTTGCTTGTTAGTTTCGCCATGTCTATCTGTCTGTCTGTCTGTCCGCGGTATTACTAAGAGACTATTAGTACTAGGAACCTGTTATTTGGCATGGGTATGTACGAGTATGTAATATATATAAATATTATATCCAATAATAGGGATTAAGACAGGGTCCGTAAAATTGTATTCAGTCCGTCAGTTAGATTAGGTACCGACTTAGCTAAAAATAATGGACCCATATTTTTCGGTTTATCAAAGTAGTGAAAATTCACAAAAATACAGAGCGCATCGAAGTTTCGAAGTGGGGGTGATTGACGTCATCGTCAAGTGAAAATCGTACTTGATCGTGACGTCATGTGGAATTTAAATGCGCTGTTTCTTTGTAATTATTTGATAATCAGAACAAATAAAAAATACGTATACAATATTTTCAGTGTTTCGCGGCCAAATGGCAAAAAACGGAACCCTTATGGATTCGTCATGTCTGTCTGTCTGTCTGTCTGTATGTCACAGCCACTTTTTCTGAAACTATAAGAACTATACTGTTAAAACTTGGTAAGTAGATGTATTCTGTGAACCGCATTAAGATTTTCACACAAAAATAGAAAAAAAAACAATAAATTTTGGGAGTTCCTCATACTTAGAACTGAAAATCAATTTTTTTTTAATCAAACCCATACGTATGGCATATCTATGGATAGGTCTTCAAAAATTATATCAAGGTTTCAAATATATTTTTTTTCTAAACTGAATAGTTTGCGCGAGAGACACTTCCAAAGTGGTAAAATGTTAGTCCCCCGCCCCCCCTGTAACTTCTAAAATAAGAGAATGATAAAACTAACAAAAATATATGATTTACATTACCATGCAAACTTCCACCGAAAATTGGTTTGAACGAGATCTAGTAAGTAGTGTTTTTTAATAAGTACGTCATAAATCGTAAAATGTTACTTGCTGCTACGGAACCCTTCATGGGCAAGTCCGACTCGCACTTGGCCGCTTTTTTAATACTCTAACTAATGAGGTAAAAATATTTTTTAGTCCATATCCGCATTGTTGCATACAACAGGCAAGAAATTTGCGCATGTAATGGGCCCCTATCATTATCATTGACAATATTGACAACTTGCACTGAGCACTCAAGTAGACGCATGAATGCTCATTCAATGTGTCCACAAGCGTCGTTCTAGTTTGACACGTGTAACCCTTGTCATAGTGGACCCTCGTATTTAGTATAACTCCTTATTAAATGGCCCTTACTTTCTGTATACAACTGCCGATGGTTGACATACTTTGATGCTAACATTCTATAGATGTTATAGAACTGCTTTGAAATTTTCTAAATTCTTTCTTTTATATGTTACACACACGAAAGAAAGAATTTAGAAAATTTCAAAGCAGTTTCATAACATCGATAGAATGTTTTGGCCAACACCGGTGTCAGATATTTCAATGTAGCTAAAAGCATTTCACGTAGCTTGGCGACTGCCGCCTTCCGCCGCTGTCAATTTACTCTATATGTTGTTTTTAGGGTTCCGTACAAAAAATGAAAAAGCGGAACCCTTATAGGATCACTCGTGCGTCTGTCTGTCCGACCGTCTGTCACAGCCAATTTGCTCCAAAGTAAATGAATATTTTTTGTAAAATAAGAGTCATTTTCGGGGGACAAATTAGGAAATTTAAAAAAAGGTTTTGCAAACCTTACTGTGTAATATATCAAATGAAAGGGCTCGTTATGAGGATCTCGAATATATTTTTGTTATTATTGTAAAATGAATATCAAAACTATTCATGAAAGAAGACGAAAATTGACCATTCCCCCCCCCCCCCCCCGCTGAGCCCCGAAACTACTTAGCCTAAAATTTTGAAAAAAATACAAAATATTGTTCATTGCTTTTAGATTACAGGAAAACCTATAAGAATTTAATCAATTGTACGGAACCCTCTCCACGCGAGTTTAACTCGCACTTGGCCGGTTTATTGTTTTTAATTATGTGTTTTATAAGAACAAAGTTATTACGAACAAACAAACAAACAAACTGCCATAATATAAGTCCAATGATGTCAGCCGGGACCAACGACACCTCTCAAGCTAAAACCCATCAAGTCTTTTATGTTGCAGAGTGTACCAAAGAAATATACATACATAGATACATTACACATCAGTTTCCAGTCTCCTTCAATCAGTGCTGGTAACCCATAATAATAATAATTTTTAGGTAGATGTCCGTATCTCACTCCATAACCCAGTTATCCGGTCCACTAACATCCCATCCACATAGCCCAAACCAAGTAAATCCCTCCCTGGCAATAGTTCAGCAGCTATGGTGGACTGTCCGTTAGTGCATCTCAATGGTATATTAAGGGACCTCCATAGATGCAGCCATCTCACTTTTTAGATAAAAAGGTACTAAAAGGCCTCTTCATGTTGGCTTTGGCCCCATGGACGCCTCAAAGAAACGGGTCCCCATGGATCCGTGGCTGAAAAGCGTACCGACATAATAATAATATAATTATAGGGACAAATCACACTGATTAAGCTAGCCCCAAAGTAAGTTTTTTTAAAACTTGTGTTGTGGGATACTAACTCAACTATACTATATTTTATGATAAATACATATATAGATAAACACCCAAGACCCAGGACAATTTGAAAAAGTCCATTTTCCAACTTGCCCTGGCTGGGGATCGAACCCATAACCTCCGGATTAGCGGTCTAGCGTGTTCACCATTACGCCACAGAGGTCGTCATGAGAGAAATGATTTTTAACTTTTTTTACACTTGCAAAACATAACTCCTGACTCAGTCGGGTAAAAACATAGCAAGCCCTCTGTGAAGCCTTCTAGTGCGTGCGAACTCATCTCTCCACACGTGTATTTGCTCGCTGAGTTTTATTTGCGAAGTCTCATCTCCCGTCCACTTTGATGTGTGTTTAAATTGAGTTTGCAAGCTCTTCTTACTTTAATGGGGGTAATTCGGGATAATATGTGTTATGTATTCTTGATTCCTTAATTCTGTGCTAGTCTGGGAGGAAAGAAAAACGTGTCGCTCTTATTATCTCTATGCCAAATACTCAAAATGACGAAGACAAAATAAATTTTAAATTAAAATAGGTTTAGCATGTTTGATATTTTTATAATTCTAATCATAGGGTAGACTAATTACTCATTAGTCTGAGTTAAGGCTAGATCGTAATTATATTAGCGTATTTATTTGGAATACGTTACAATAAGAATAAAAAAATTAGAATGTACCAGCTGTTTTTTAACCGCGCGTTTTTTAAAACGTAAAAGGCGATCAAGGCAATGCGGCTAGCATCCCATCACTATTTTTGATTATCTTTTCTCACTTTCACACCCAATTACAATAAAAGTGACCTTTGGCTCTTATGATCCTAGGCTCTGTCTTCTCCACTAGGGACAAAGACGTAAAATGCTACGAGTTAAATATATATATATATATATATATATATATATATATATATATATTATAGTTTCGCTAGGTTGTTGTTGGAGGGAATCCAAGATTTGAAGAGTGCTGGATGTAACAGTCTAGGCTGCGAACGTTACGAGCATTCAATGGAGATTGCTGAATCGGCACAAGAGCGAAGAAACCAGGGCTTGGAATACCGTTCAAAATCTGGTAACCTTAATTCTGTCAAACGGCGTTAACGTTATCAGCAAAGATAATTATGCTGGGTAACGGTATTTTTCCCACTATTTACCGTTAATCAGATAACGTTACCAATGATTTTAACGGTAAAAGGTATTGTTAACACTGTATTTCTTTTCGATATTTGACAGAATAAATTGACGAGAGTTTGTCTAGTAGGCTACTAGACCTATTTATACTCGTATAATATTTTACAAGTATTGAAAAAAAGTATCGTTACTTATATCGTTAATTGATAACGTTATAAACTGTATTATCAATACCCTTTATAACGTTACCACGAAAATAACGTTATTTAACGTTACTTTTAGTGTGAATTTGGTATCGTTAACAAGCCCTGGAAGAAACTGTTATGATTTAAATATTTTTTTTTAGTATGTACTTAAATAATACGTATGGTATTTACACTTCTCCACTGCAGGAGAAGAACCCTCTCTGTACTAACAGAGCCATTATAACAAATACATATATAGATAAACATCCAAGACCCAGGCCAATCAGAAAAAGATCATTTTTCACCTTGACCGTGACAACCTGGCATGATGACTTAGGTCAGCGGTCGTCAAACTGCACAACAAACAACAACTGATTTAATTTCACAACAAAAATATCATCATAATCATTTTTTTGTCCAATTACTTGTTTGTCTTAAGATAGATAGATATAAAATATTACTATAATATCAATACCTTGCGGCTCAAACGGCGTAAACACCATTTTGGCAAAAAAATTAGTTTTGAATGGAATTTTATTCAGTTTTTGCTCCGCTATCAAACTGTATATTTAAAGTTTTCAAATTCTGAAAACAAGGTGAATACGACCCAAAATTTTAATGCTGGTAATGGAGATTTTCTTGTACTTTGGGCGTCAAAGCAATCATTATTTGGCATCATCAAAATGTTGGGCGTATACGACACTATTAAATAAAATTGTAGGGCGTATATGTGTATTATGTAAGGTATTAATTTACGTTTTTATTTATATTTTGGTTTTGATATTTATGTAATGATTAAGTTACGTAGAAACAATATATTTCTAATTTTAATTTGTGAGGCGAATTCACCAGAAAACTTTTAAACTCTAAATAATTCTTAAAACGATGTGTCTGAATATTATGAACCACGAAAATTAACGGCTTTTGGTGTAAGAATCATGTTTATAGGATCAATAACAACAAAGTTGTGACAAATAAAATAAAATAGTTTATTGGCTCTCATGAAGTCGTGTTTTAGTGGTTACGCCCTATGAGCCGCAAGGTATCGATATAACACATTCATATATATATATATATATATATATATATATATATATATATATATATATATATATATATATATATATATATATATATATATATATATATATTTATTTATAAAACATTATTTCTTATAAACACGATCAGCCAATAAAATTAAGTCTTTTATACTGGTGTACAATAACTGTTTGTTATTTATATACTTACTTATTATTTAACTGACTGAGTTGTCATATCACATTGATCCAAATAAATATGCAAAAGAAGAATAGAAAAGAAATAATAAGATGAACCTTGCAAATCTATGCGCAGTTCATATTAACAGACAGAGAATATAAAGCTCTACTAATGAGCGCAATAAAAGTCGGTAGGCAGCCGCGCAGAATGCAAAAAATGCATCTCACCACTTTCTAGGTCATATCCCCCCTCCACAGGCTATAAAAGGGGGCGAAAGGGGGACCAGGCGTGTCTTTTATCTCTCCTTACCTCTTTAAATGAATAACGGCTCGCAACCGAGTTTTGTTCGATTTTCAAATTATGCGCCGTGATTGGTCGCTTTCCAAGGCAGTGTGGCTAATTTGGGCTGGGAATGGATATTCAGAAATGGAATTTATGCTTTTGGGGATATTGTTCGCGTTAGCAAAATTTGTAGGGTTACTAAGCTGTCCACTGCTGTGCAGGGTTGCGTTTCGTGGCAGGGTTGAACATTCGCAATACTAACATATATTTAATTAGTTTATTCTTGTAAGCGTCTAGTTTGAGTTTTTCATATATTCATCATATATTGATGTAAATTTAATAAAATAGAGAGAAAAAAAAATATTTTCAATACTTTTACGATCAAGGCACGTGAGTGGTTTTGGTTTGTATAACTTTTAATGATAAAAGTAGTGACTGCAACCAAAAATTCCACAGCAGTTTTAATTTCACCGCCTCATTTATAAAAAAGGAGAGGTAAGAAGTACCCGTAACCAAAGGGTATGTATGAGTGTAGATGAAGCGACAGGGGTCTGGCAGGATCGTAGGAAGTGAAGATCCATAGTCTCTGCCTACCCCTGTGGGAAACAGGCGTGATAGTATGTATGTATTTAAAAAAATCTGCAATGTTGATATCAGTTAAATAGTAGAATGTTGATTATGGACAAATCCTTCCTTTATTGAGAAAAGCCTTTAGACTTTAGTCCAGCAGTGGACTGATATAGGCTTAAAAGAAGGCGTAGAATGCTACCAATAGTTTCTTTAAAATTAGTCACAAACTTTACCTAAAATCAAAAATAAGTTTAAGTTTTATAATATATATATTACTATAACTATAGTTAATAAGTTTGTAATTAGTCATTTTGTAATAAAAACTAGAGTTCGTTTGTATGGAAAAGTCAAGGGTAAGGGCGTTTTGAAGCGTAAGCATCTTCGAACAAATACTAGAGAACCCCATTCGAAAAGCGTACTCTGCTAGAAAGCTTAAATCCTGTGTTAGTTCTAGATGACACTAGTATCTCGCCCGCTAGTAATACAATGGATGCTGGGTACTTAAGCTGACGGTATCCACGAAAAATCAGAGATGGCGCTTGTTTGTTCGTAGAAAATGAACGCTTGTATCCGCCATCTTACCGAAATTAAGCGGCACCACTACGAAACTACCTTCTTTCGAACTAGTAGCTTCATCTAGCTACAACATTTAAACTAAAAATTAAATAACGTTTCCAAGTATGAAGGTTTGTCAGTGGTGTATGTTGGAGAAAATTCTTATTAAACTGTGGTCCATCCATCCATAGCAGTCTTTATGTTATCATTTTCAGGACATAGGCCTCCTCCATATCATTCCATTTGTGTGTCTACCTTGCCACCTTCATCCAGTTGCGGCCTGCGTGACGCTTTTAATATCGTGTACACAACGCAGTGCTGGGTGTCCTCTACATCGCTTGTTGGCTCATGGTCGCATTACACTGTTAACATAAACTTTTATACGATGTTTTTATCGGTGGTAATTTTTTTTTTCGTAAAGCAAGAAAATAAACGGCGAAAACAAAAACATAAAAGTGGTCGTTCGAGTACTTTTTAATAGTTCTCAGCAGCGTTAAGTACTTTTAAACTAAAACGCCGGAAGATTGCACCCACCCGGAAACATTGGTTACTTTTATGCTTAGTTTTTATGCTCTTTTAAATACTTAAGTTCAGAGAATACTTTTAACGATTGTAATTAACTAACTAGTTAGCAAGAAAATTAAGTAAATAAAAAAAGACTACCTTTTTTTCCTAAATTTTGCTCCATAAAATAAAATTATGTTACAATGTTGACATTATATCATCATCATCAGGTCTTTTTTAGTCTCCACTGCAGGAGCACGACTCTCTCTGTACTACCAGAGCCATACTTGGGCAGAGCAGTCAGAGGATTTGGCCTACACTCTCCACACTGGCCAGACGGTTGGAGAGGTGTCACTGATGTTTATAAGCTTTGTTAGCTTGTGTTTCCTAGGTCGCCTTCTACGACATCCACGGGAAGACTTGGAATGGTCCTATTCTAATCTGGCGGGAATCACACGGCAAAAAAGGCGTAATTTCCCTCTGAAATGTTTGGCATTGGTGTCTTTAGAATAAATAAACATAATTGTAAATATAGAACGAGCAATTCCGTAAAGCGCCATCGAATTTATTTTCCTTGATATTATCTCTTACGAGTGTTAATCCTTGAGAAGCGCTGTCTCAGCGTTTAATACATGATGTGAATTACTAAAAATTAAAAAAGCGGCCAAGTGCGGACTCGCCCATGAAGGAACCTTTCATGGGCGAGTCCGCACTTGGCCGCTTTTTTAGTAGCAGCAAGTAACATAATAGAAAAGTTCTTGTAGTCTGTTTATATTTGAGTTGATTGAATGAAAGGTATATTGCGATTTACGATTTATGACGTATTAAAAAAAACTACTTACTAGATCTCGTTCAAACCAATTTTCTGTGAAAGTTTGTATATTAATGTACATCATATATTTTTTCTAGTTTTATCATTCTCTTATTTTAGAAGTTACAGGGGGGGGGGACACATTTTACCACTTTGGAAGTGTCTCTCGCGCAAACTATTCAGTTTAGAAAAAAATTATATAAGAAACCTCAATATTATTTTTGAAGACATATCCATAGATACCCCACAGGTATAGGTTTGATGAAAAAAAATTGAGTTTCAGTTCTAAGTATGGGTACCCCCCAATTTTTTTTTTCTATTTTAGTATGAAAATCTTAATGCAGATCACAGAATACATCTACTTACTCAGTTTCAACAGTATAGTTCTTATAGTTTCGGAAAAAGTGGCTGTGACATACGGACGGATAGACAGACAGACAGACATGACGAATCCAACCGGAACCCTTATCCGTTTTTTGCCATTTGGCTACGGAACCCTAAAAATTTAGGAAAGTAAATGTTACATTAACGTAATTTAATAATATTATTTTGTCTCTAGTAACCTTAGAAACTATACAACATGAACATGAACGCAAAGATTTCTTCAGGATTGACAATATGCGTGTGACACAACGGGTTTTGTAGGTGTCCACATGCTTACGCATTTATGACTCTGTGGCTGTCAAACAATCAGGTACAAATTGTATGGGTATAAATAGATGCAGATACATTATCACGTATTTATCGGTAAAGGGGAAGACAAAGCCCAGGGCCATACGACCCACAGGTCACATTTATTGTGATGGTGAACGTTAAGATGGCAGAAGGTAATTAAAACCATCGTATCGCCCTGATTCTCTCTCGCATTACCATGCGATGTGGAGATCCAGATTCTCGCCCATTCCCTCAATCTGCGCGAGAAGAGAAGCAGCTGGTACATTCTAAGTTTATTCTTTTCTCCCAGACCATTATAGAAGTTAAACATACATACATACTATCACGCCTGTTTCCCACAGGTCTCTGCATACACGCCCTTCGCTTACGGGTACTTCTTACCTCTCCCTTTTTCAGAATGTCTGCAATCTGATCGCAGAACGTTCGCCGAGGTCGACCTTGCCCCGCTTTTCTTTTTACACTTGCGTTGTAAATATTTTTTGTTAATCTCTTTTCATCCATCTTTTCTACATGCCCAAACCATCTTAACATCCCTTTCTCTACTTTTGTCACTACGTCCTCTGTCACTCCACACCGATTCCTTATAACATCATTTCTTATTCGGTCTTTCAAGGTACACCACACATACTCCTTGGCGCTCGCATTTTAACTGTCATAAAGGAATGCAACGCTCCATTTACTTAGATAAAAATAGTAGAAGTTAAAAATTGTATGGAAA
The DNA here is from genome assembly GCA_963576875.1 of Acrobasis repandana. Lineage (NCBI taxonomy): Eukaryota > Metazoa > Arthropoda > Insecta > Lepidoptera > Pyralidae > Acrobasis > Acrobasis repandana. The sequence goes on from OY756227.1 coordinate 18,238,775, forward strand.
AGGCTAACTAAGCGATCGCGCAAAGCGTTAAAAATTCCTTTTCCGTGATATTATCTCTCCATTGAAATCCTTGAGAAGCGCTGTCTCGGCGTTCAAAACACGATTTGAATTGCTAAGCTCAGTTCTCACAGATCGCGTGTCACACTCGTTTTATTATAAAAATTGTCTTCGTTTGTATTTTACAGGCTCGCTCGGGCGTTGAACGAATTTTTATACGAATGAATATCATTTTTGTAAGTAATGGAAGTGAAAATGAAGCGGAATATTTTGTTAGAAATTTTCACGTTGTTTTTCTGTTTATGTAGTGTAATGTAGTGGTTATGTTAATCACTGAATACGGTTTTTTTTGGCACTGATTTAAAGAGGCAGTTGTAAATAGCAGTTTTGGTAAGTTAAAAATTATAAATGGCATGTTTAATAATTAGTTCAGCAGTTGAAACTAAGCAGTAAAGTAAACAAAAATGAGTAATAAAAAAGAATGAACTGGATCAGTGAATATATAATTGAGCAGAAAAATAATTAAATGAGCGGTGAAAAAAATGACCGAGCGGTTCCTAATCTAGTAAATGGATAAAACCGACCTAGTGTGACGTGTGTTGGTTTCGTTCTAACCTAACCTAACCTATAGGTTTTCCCAAACCTAACCTAAAAATAACCGACTAATTGATTTTTTATTACTATTCATGTTTTACTGTCGCAATAATTAATCAACCGCCATTAAATGAAAAATAACTGCTCAATATGTTTTCCAACTGATCATCACATCTCGAATCTTTAAATAACAGCTCAAAAAATTAGAACCTTTTTTTTATTATAAGTAATTTTTCTATTTCCAAAACTAAACAACTAGTTTTGTGAGGAATTGTCAAATCTGGGGTATAAAAATAGGGTCATGTCATCAGTGCGTAAACTAGTAGCAACTTATTAAAACACCTTGTGTGCTTTAGAAATCACATGAAGACATCATCTTCTTCTTCGTCGGTCCCTCAATGTTAAGGATCGAGACCACATATTTGTTTCCAGGCTGTTCAGTCATCAGTACTATGGACCGCCTAATGCATGGAACCTCCAACAGCTTTCTTTATACAACCGGCCCATCTAGCCGGCGGTTTTCCTCTGGCGCGTTTACCCTCCATTTGGTCCACTATTATTTACTTTCCTAGACATTTCTTTGGGAAGCGCATTACCCGAAAAATCGGAGCCCTTTCTTGGCCTACCTACCTACCTAACACGAAGACATAAGGAACCACTAATTCCTCTATACGATTAATATTGTAAGAAATTTCATACGCGATAAGTTTTTTCTCATCTATACTCGGACCACCAAAAGAACACTTTTGTAATGCAGCTAATGGATTAAGCCCCCATGGTATGGCACCGAGGATAAACTCATATAAAGTTTCTATCGCGACACATCCCACTAGCTATTATCACAGAATAAATAATAGGTACTAACGTACAGAAGTCTCACTCAGTAAAAAAATTCAAAGAAATATCTACTCAATGCGGCTAGCGATATGGTTTAATTTAGCTCACGTCTGAACTCAGCACCTTTTCGCATAGATACCTAGACATCCATATATATAATATAGGTATGTATTTATCATAAAATATAGTATCGTTGAGTTAGTATCCCATAACACAAGTTTAAAACTTACTTTGGGGCTTGCTTAATCAGTGTGATTTGTCCCTATATATGTATATGTATGTATATCCAATGCAGGCCAATTTCATTCTTATTACTCTGGACAAGCGATTCGTATAACTGAATTTACCACCCGGAGGGGCCGCCTGCGCGCATAGTAATAATGTAGGTACATTTTCGATACCTAAACGGGGAGTGCCACAGGCCTGGTATTATTATGTAGAGCGAGATAGTGAGAGACGATAGCGCTCGATAAACGCTGTTGCCGTGGCCATCTTGAGCATTTCTGTTCTTTTCAAAGGCTATAAAGTACCACTAATTCCTCGATATGATTAATTCTTAGAAATTTCGTGTGACCTTCATAAGATAAATTAGGTTTATTTTCGTCTATATTTGGATCACCAAATGTAATGAACACCCTTATAATGACCCGTCGTTAGGATTATCCGCTTCCTCACGGAACAGGGTAATAATAACTGGGTATTTGTCTATGCGTAAGTATTTATACCCCTAATTGGGAATCGACGAAGTTTCGTTTTCCTCTTGCGAACTTAGAATATATAGTATTTCTTTCACTATTTGCTTTCACACTAATATTTTGTTTGAATGTGTAGAAAAATAATATCAAACAAATTATACTGAAACTATTTTTTACATTCAGTTCAATATCGATGAAAATAATTGAAAGAAAGTAAGTAATTTTGATGTTTATAGAATAAGTCAGTTGGGTAAAAAAAGTCAAGTTACAAGTCAAGATAGCCCTTAGTTTCACTCACACACACTGATGCGTGTGTACGTACCTACATTGTCTCCACGGTTGTTTGATAATTTTGCTAAAAATGTATCAAGCTTAACTTAAATTAAGCCGTGGGTATTATACATATTACAGCGGTCTTCAATAAATCCTACATTCCAGACTCCTTGAGACCACTTTCCCCGAGTATGACTTCCTCGTAAAACAATTTCGAATCAATATTATCGCAATAACTCAGCCTGGAATCCACCAGAACACTTAACGAGATCCGCCATTTTACATTTTATGAATCATCAAACAGTTTATGGGAAGTCGTAAACCGCTTGTTTTGTAATATGTCCATTGTGGAGATTCTAAAGGTAGGCTTTTGAAACGTTTTTCCTCTTTTTACTTATGTTAAAGAACGTATGTTACTGGCCAGATTTACTTACATATTTAAAAGAAACGTATTTTAGTTCATCCTTTGCGAATAAGTTAGTCATATCATGGACCAAAGAGCAATACTCGTAATGTACCTTATGTCCATTATCTTTGTCATGGATCAAAAAAATACTAGAGGATTGACAAGCTTTATACTTTGAAGCTTAATTCGATTTTAAGCTAGATGGAACTACAACTTAGTTCGGAAGAAAGTGGTTTCGTAGTGGTGCTGCTTAATTTCGGAAAAATGGCGGTATTAGCGTTCATTTTCTACGAACAAACCAGCGCCATCTCAGATTTTTCGTGGATACCGTCAGCCTAAGTACCCCAGCTGAGATCTGAGGTACCCAGCATCCATTGTATGACTACCGGGCGAGATAGTAATAACATTTAGAAATAATACAGGATTTTGGCTTACTAGCAGAGTACGTTTTTTGTATCAAGTTGTCAGTTCTGCTTGTATCTGTTCGTTTAAGGTCATATAACATGATCGCATCAGAAATGAAGAGATCCGTAGAGTATACTGCCATATGATAGCCTAGCGGATTAGTTCATAACAGTGCCTATGAAGTGGCAGTGGGCGTGGAACAAAGCTCAAAAAACTGATGGTCTTTATGGCGTAAATCGCTTCCTATGAGTCATTTTGGGAGAGGCTTTTGTCTACGTGCATACTAATCGGAATTATGTATCTAAAGAAAATGGAAAGTAATAAATCGTTCTAAAGTTTATACAAAACTTTTAACGACTTTTACACTTTAAAGTTACCTCCGTGGCCCAGTGGTCAAGGCGTTTGCCTTGTGATCAGGAGGTCGTGGGTTCAAATTTCACTGGAAAGCATACTTTGTTAAAAAATTATTTCCAGTCTGGTCTTCTTCTTCTCGAGTCGAATTATTTCCAGTCAGGTATTTAATAAATATAAAGGAACAAATCACACTGATTGAGCTAGCCCCAAAGTAAGTTTTAAATTTGTGTTATGGAATACTAACTCAACGATACTATATTTTATAATAAATACATATCTTAGACACCTAAGATCCAGGACAATTTGAAAAAGGCCATTTTTCCAACTTGCCCTGGCTGGGGATTGAACCCAGAACCTCCAGATTGGCGGACTAGCGTGTTGACCATTACACCACGGAGGTCGTCAATTGTATTGCAGGCTTGAATCATCTGATTATCCCAAAAGAAAGTTGATTCCGTGCTTTGGACGGCACGTAAAGCTGTTTGTCCCAAACGGTTCCTAGCGTTTGTAGAAACTAATCATACGATTTTACCTGGATTTTCCTTTGGATTGCGGAGGTGAGACGGCAGTCGCTCTGTGTAAAAAAAGTCACCTCGTCAAATAACCTAGGTTAGTTGGGGGACCCTGGGCTCTGAAGCGTTACCGCTGAGGATGTAACCGAGAAAATGTTCGGATGATGAGGAGTTTTACTAACTATTCTAAATCACAAATGGTTACAACTTCGCACATCGAATATTTAAGAAATCCCAAAAAGGCGGGTAAATTTTCAGTATTTTCTCCATGAAAGGCTGAACGTCTAATTTGCACATAAGTAGTATTCAGTAGAGACCAACACACTCGGCCTTGTTAAAGTGTCAACTCGTCGCGAGTAGGGTTGTCTCTAATGAAAACAAAAAAATTTGTTTTAAGTGCCTAATTTGTGAAAAGCGTGTGAAAGCCTTTTTTGTAATGTCAGCAGGTTTTTACAGTATTTTATATAATTGGACGCATTTGGAGCTAGTTAACTGAAACTTTTTGGAAAACTTGGTATTATTTGGAACACTTTTTTAGTCTCCACTGCAGTAGCACGACCCTCTCTGTACTACCAGAGCCATACTTAGCCGGAGAAGCCTCAAAAGCTTCATTTAGCGTGGACATAAACGCTTTGGAAAATGATTCAAAATAGTGATTGGATGCTAGCCACATCGCCTGTAAATATTATTTGCTTTTTCACCCATTCCCTCAATCTGTTATTATGATCTGCGCGGGAAGAGAAATGGCTGGTACACTCCTTTTTTCTTTTCTCCGCGACCAACATGAAAGAAAACTAAAAGTATTTTATGATTTCTTTACTTCCCTGCTCTAGGCTGACAAAATTAAATAAAGGAAATGACGTCGCCAGAGCCTTCGTATAAACTTTGCCTGCAGTGACAACCCTATTCATATGAGCATGCAGCCACGCCCCCTAGCGTTTATCTCCGACAATTACATTCTTATTTTGTGCTGTGACTTTTTGGTACGTTACCTTTTTACTTTTTATTGTATATACCTATCTGTTTCGAGAACTGTTTATCAAGAGAAACTTGTATTTTTATGAGTTTATACTTTTATTTGAAAATTAAGTATTGAGTAAATGTGACATAAGACCTAATATACCTTGTCTGGCAGAGGATAAACTTATCTCTAGAGATAGTCACCTAGCCCTGGGAGAGGGTATTAAAAAATCTTTATTTATTGTTTTAAGGTGTCAGATTAACACTTTTACGTCTAATTTTCCTTGCTAGAAAGGGTCGCTTTAGGCACGCATAGCGTCATAAAACACCACTTTTTAGACCGCGATACGGGGACCAGGATTTGGCCCCCTTTTTCCATCTTCACACCCACCAATACGCTACTCTACTACTTAAGAGATACTCTACCTCGTGACTTGCCCCCAACCCGTTGAAATTTAAAAGTTGCGCCTTACGAGTAATAAGGCAACAAAAAACTTTATGACATACTTGTAAATTTTTCGAAATGGCTAAAATATGATTTTCTTCTTACCTTTCCTTCAATTTTCAAATCCCCATCCCATCCCATCCCCAAAATGGCGGAGATCACTATAAAAAATATCGAAAAAATTAAATCGACAATATAAGTCTATATCATTATGAAACCTGCTTATAAAATTTTACGAGACTCGGTTGATAAATGCGACCAGTAGGCGAGAACAAACTGACAGACTCACAAACTGGCATTTTTTGCTAATTTGGAAACTGAGACACTTCGCTTGCTTGGCCAATCATAATATTGACATAATTTGACGACCTCCGTGGCGTAATGGTGAACACGCTAGACTGCTAATCCGGTTCGAAAAGTTCTGGGTTCGATCCCCAGCCAGGGCAAGTTGAAAAATGGCCTTTTCCAAATTGTCCTGGGCCCTGGATGTATATATATATATATATATATATATATATATATATATAATATATATATAATATATATATATATATATATATATGTATTTATCAATTTATCATAAAATATAGTATCGTTGAGTTAGTATCCCATAACACAAGTTTGAAAAACTTACTTTGGGGCTAGCTTAATCAGTGTGATTTGTCCCTATATATATTTATTTATTTAATATGCACGTAAAAGGTCACAGAAAGAGATAGTATGTAAGCAACTAAGCGGACGCGGTTATTTTTACCTGACCTTTGTTAACATAACCGATGGTCAGTCTTGTCTTATCGTATTGATAGACATAATGTGTGCCTTGACCGTGAACCTTTAGTGATTGAGAGGGTAGGGCGAGGTGTGTACGAGGACGTATGTTATATGTATGCTTTGTGAGGTGTAGACCTCGCCAATCTGTCTTTGCATAGCAGTTCATCATCATCCAAGCATTTTCCCGGTTGCATCCGCAGCGGTAACGCTTCAGAGCCCGGGGTCCGCTACCTAACGTGATTTGACGAGGTTATTGGTTTTTACACAGAGCGACTGCCGCCTGACCTCCGCAATCCAAAGGGTAGACCAGTACCAATCCTAGGATAGGTTTAAAAAAACGCTAGATGACATTCGGGACCCACAGCTTTACGTGTCTTCAGAGCCACGGAATCATCTTTCTTTTCGGATAATCAGGTGATTCAAGCCTACAATATCCTAACCAGACTAGAAACGACTTTTTGTAAAGTATACTTCTCAGAGGAATTTGAACCCACAACCTCCGGATCACAAAGCAAATGCCATGACCACTGGATCACGGAGGCAGTCATGTATTTAAAGACATATTGCTATTTAAATAGCAGGTATCGGGTGAAAAGGAAATATTATACTCTGTATACTGCCTTCAAGTCTATGTTTCAACCTACAAAGATGTAATGAGGTTGCCATTTGGATAGAAAGAGATGGAAGGGATTGCTTGATCCACAGACAAGAGCATAGCTCTTTATTGAGAAGAAGAAGAACCTCCAAAGTAAAGGTAATAGCCGAAACAGTTTAAATGATTCGGCTATAGTTTTATGACCGGCTGCCTGCTTGACGTCAACCCTCTTTTGAAAAATTTGTACTCCTTTGATTTATCGAGTAATCTACCAAATTCTTTTCACCAAATTCATTCTACGAAGATAATGTTAGTTGTAGAAACTTTCCCAAATAAATTCACAAATTTTATTTCTCATTTCCCATTCGTCTTATAAATCACTTACATTGTCTAAGTAAGCGAATGTATATTTCAGCGGAGAACGCGGGACGCGGATAAGTAAATTTTCTTCATCCTTTTGCTCAATAAAACCCGACCTTTGACCTCTTATTGACACACAAATACAACTCGATACTGTCTTTAGACATTGAGAAATGGATATTCAATTTCTTTGAAATATACATATTAAGTAAATATTTGTCGATAAGATTATGTATCTAATATTTTTATATAAAAAAACCGACCAAGTGCGAGTCAGACTCGCGCACGAAGGGTTCCGTACCGTAAACATTCTGTGAATATTTCCTATTGCCGTTATTAATATCTAGCAAAAAACGGCAAAAAAATCACATTTGTTTGTGGGGGGGCTTTAATATTTATTTTATTCTGTTTTTAACCCCTGACAAAAAAGAGTCTAGCTATCACGGTTCATGAGATATAGCCTAGTGACAGATAGACAGACGGACGGACGGAAAGTGGGATCTTAGTAATAGGGTCCTGTTTTTACCTGTTGGGTACGCAACCCTAAAAATACCCCACCTGGCTTCGCACAGGTATGTGTTATACTATATATTAAAATATTGATAGAATTCGGGCCCACGAAAGAATTTTTTCCAAAGCTGAAACGGAGACCTTCGTTCATTTCGTTCACTCGTTCAATAAAAAATCAACCAGTAACGTAAATTATTAAAAAGAATACTCATTTTAAATTCAACCGATATTTTTCAGAAATCCCCTTTGAAATAATGTATTTATGGATTCTATTAGCATATTCCAGAGAGCGATTTGGATAAAGGTCTTTTCAGATAAACTGGCTTGATGAGCATGGAAGTGCACTTTAATACAGATCGAATTTTTATGACCTTCAACAAATACCAACCAGATTTAAAACGTAATCGTTACTAATGGTAACAGTAAACCCATGTCCAAATGCGTATCGGGCCACGCACACTGTAGGGTTGCGTAGTTGTGAATACCGATTTAGGGTTTATGCCTCACGGTTTAACGACTAAAAAGTTTTTGAATTTGTAAATGATCATTTTATCATTCATTTTATCTCTGATCATTTTACACATACCTTTTAACTTCTTTATGTATACATACTGACGTGAATTTTTTCTCGTGTCCATATTTAACTGTCTAGCTGAAAGATGGGGCGTGACAACTATATCTATTATCTTTCTGAAAGGCCGGTAACGCTCTTGTTACACCCCTGGTGTTGCAGTTGTCCATGGGCAGCGGTGATCACTTACCATCAGGTGACCCGCTTGTTCGTTTGCCGCCCTGTAACATAAATAATAAATAAAATAAAAAAAATAACTAACAAACATTTGCAAAATTTCCAAATATTTCATAAACGGATCCCTAAATAAAATAAGAATAAAAGGGCAAGTGCGAGTCGGACTCGTACATGAAGGGTTCCGTACCACCGTACAATGTTTTAAAACGCTGAAGAAACACGTTTCTTGTATAACGACCCCCTTTAATTTTTAACTTTATCTTATTTTTAGTATTTTTTGTTATAGTGGTCAGAGTAATACATAATCGGTAAAAATTTCAAGTACCTAGTTAATGCCATTATGAAGATCAAGTTAAAAACGCTGAAAAAAACACGTTTCTTGTATGACGACCCCCTTTAATTTTTAACTATTTTTTATTTTTAGTATTTGTTGTTATATCCGCCACAGTAATACATAATCGGTGAAAATGTCAAGTGTCTAGCTATTACGGTTCAAGAGATAGAGCCCTGTGACTGACGGACAGACAGACGGACAGACAGACAGACAGACGGACAGACTGAAAGACGGACAGACGGACAGACAGTGGAGTCTCAGTAATAGGGTCCCGTTTGCACCCTTCGGGTACGGAACCCTAAATAATAAGTGTTTAACATTTTATTATACCAGGCCGTGGACTCCTTTAAGTTTTTATACGATTATAGTTAAAATAATTAATTTTTAAAACCAAAAAAAAAAAACTACTGACTTCTCTATGAGGAGAACAACTACGCTCTGCTTCCACTTTGTTAGGTTAAAAATAACATTATAAGTTATAGAAGTAATATTAAATTATTTATTTATTATAAGACACACTTTTTATCCATATCACCAAAGTCCTTGATTGTGTCTTTACCAAATTAATGGGACCAACTTGGTAGTAAAGGTTTTAAAACAAAAATTGAATTAACAAAATTGTTTTACAATTGGAGAAGGTAATGCGAAAGATACATACAAAAACGAACAAAAAAACATACGCGTCAAATTGTTAACTTCCTTTTTTTAATGTCGGTTAAAAAGAATTTGTATCTTTTAACAAAATCGGACTCAATAAATCCATTCCATTTTAATACATTAAAATGGCTTGGCGTTTGTGTGAATGGACTTCCTAGAATTTAAAGAAGCTTGCTATTGGTCCGATGTCAACATTGCCTGCGAGAAAGTCAGGGTCCATTTGAAATATTGGCGAAATTTCAATGGAGAATTATAAGAATATTTTATTATCGTGTCAGAATTTATAAGTAAGTTTTATAGGCTCTTACAATATTTTTCGCTGTATCGAAATGGCATACGAGGTTTTATTTAATTGTATTGTTGGTTTTCTTCTTTTCGAACAAAATTGCTTTCTACCATCTGACCCTCTGTCTGTATGTACATTTAAATCTTACAGAGTACGGAGCGTATTTTTGCTTAAAATGGCGCTTATTTCTTCATAGAAAATGAATGCTTATGGCCGTGTTATCTGAGGTAATGACGTCATATAAGTCTCAAGATCGCGGCGCCTGCTATGCCTAGAGCCTGAGATCTAGGCAGAGCCCCCTGGCGTGGCTTTCAGATAAGACGTGTTGATTTGATACCTACTTACCTATCTGTGACGTGTCGGGTGTGCCTACGTAATAAATAATTCGAGTTATTTTTAGGGTTCCGTATAAAAAATTAAAAAACGGAACCCTTATAGGATCACTCGTGCGTGTCGCTCCGTTCGTCTGTCACAGCCAATTTGCTCGGAATTTACTGGACCGAATCAGGTGAAATTTGGTAGAATGTTGTAATCCTATGACCCAAACACATATGTACAAAGTAAATAAATATTTTTTTTTAATTAAAAAAAAAAAGTTTTGCAAACCTTACTATGTCATATATCAAATGAAAGGGCTCTGAGGAAAGGGTTATGAGGATGTCAAATATATTTTTGTTATTATTGTACAATAAATAGTTTTGATTTTATTTTCTCCTGATCTCCGTAACTACTGTCCCTAAAATTTTGCAAAAAATACAAAATATAATTAATTGCTTGTAGATTACAGGAAAACCTATAAGAATTCAATCAATTGTACGGAACCCTCTAAACGCGAGTTTATCTCGCACTTGGTCGGTTTATTTATAATAGTTTCATTAGCGCAGTATAGTGCTAACACAGTTATACCGCTATCTTTCCGAAAACACTTCCACTGCTGAAAAATGCAACGTGTGTGTTTTTCCAAACAGGAAAACACATACGGTGCGTTTTTAGCAGTGGAAGTGTTAAGCGACACTACTACTAAACTACCTTCTTTCGAACTAATACGAGTAGCTCCATTAGCAACAACATTTAAACAAAAAATCGAATGACGCTTCAAAGTATGAATGTCTCGTGTATTGTTCACGATGGTATGTATTATACCTATTTAAAGTCGGAGCGGGCTGCTAGTGTTGAATAAGGGTCAGTTCACACGGAGATGCGACGCGACGCGACGTAGCGCGCACTTTGGAAGAAATATAAAACTTTTTTACTAGACAAAAAGAGTTACATTTCAGTGAGAACCCGCTGCGCCGCTGAAATTAGTATATTTTTGTCTTGTAAACAATTTCTATATTTCTTCCAAAGTACGCGCTACGTCGCGTCGCGTCGCGTCTCGGTGTGAACTGAACCTAATGAGTTCATAGTCATGCCTTTAACCCAATGTCAAATAATCAAAATCAAATATTAACTCAATAATTAGGCCTTTGCAGGCACTTTTACACGGCAATAATTTTAGTGTACATTACGTGTGATGTAATGTTTATTTATATCTAAATAATTTTTTTCTTTGTTTAAATAAAAGCTACCGATACTAGCGCATCGCAACGACTACTGCTGAGAAGAAACGTAAAAAGGAACTCATTTACACAGCATTGGTCACCTACGCGCAAGAAGGGCTTTGTCAGTTTACAAAGTACAATGTTATCACAACATAATATATAAAGCTTGCGAACGAGTGCCAAATCGAATTTACAGAAATAAGTTACACTGAGTAGTCTTGACAAACGGAGCTGAGCTGACCAGTCCCTACTGGCGGCACCCGTTCACGAGTTGACGCGTGGATCAGCCATCGCTGAACTCAACCATATTAAAGGAAATCCAGCGAGCATGCCCTGATGAGCAGTGTCTATTTGACGGACAACCACAGCGCAATTTAGCTCCTAATTTGCGGTCTGTCGTATACGTTACTAACGACACATTAGCCTGAATACTGAATGCCCCTATTTGGCACTGCGGCAAATTTCAAATATATTGTTATATTAGCGATTTTGATGTTTGGGTCATTACTCGCGTTTAGGTTTTAATATCTGTTTGCGATACGTGTTTTCGGCGTAATGAGGTATGAATACTGATTTTAGCTGTTGTGTGTTCCTACATTGTTTGTGACAGTGAATTAGTGTAATTTTTATTTGCTTTGTAATTTTACAAAAAAACAATACAAATTTTACGAAGTTTTCAAGAAAGGTTTTGGTAAAGTACCAATTGGTAGTTTTGGAAATTCTTGGGGGAGGCCTGTGTCCAGAAGTGGACTTCTTTTGGCTGATTCGGTGAAAGTACTTACTTAACTCAAAACAAAAATGAATTTTCTACGTATGTGACAGATAACTTTAATTGCCTTAACATCTTTAAGTAATGTTTTTGAAATAAATAAAGTAAAGCATGTATTTAGCTCGTTTAATGTTTGTTGCTTCCGAATGCGTTGTAATATGTCCACTACCTACATTTTATTTTTAAAACAGAACGACTTAAATACCAGTGTCAGACAAAAAAAGCTCAATACGTAATTTTTTTTTGACATACCTATAAGTAAACCATGGAGTAAAGATGACTGGACAGACCAGGGTTTCGATTAAAAAAACCACATCGAAATCGGTCTATTCGGTTAGGAGCTAAAATACCAGAGACAGATACATAGATATACAGATTCACAGATACGTAAAATTTATAAAAACCCTCATTTACATTGGGGTTTAAAAAAAAATTGAATCGGTTTATAAATGACAGACTTCTGGGTACAAACATTAAAAAATACAACCAAATTGATACTCGTTACCCTTTTAAGGGTTCCGTAGTCAAATGGCAAAAAACGGAACCCTTATAAATTCGTCATGTCTGTCTGTCTGTCTGTCCGTCCGTATGTCACAGCCAATTTTTTCCGAAACTATAAGAACTATACTGTTGAAACTTGGTACGTAGATGTATTCTGTGACCCGCATTAAGATTTTCACACAAAAATAGAAAAAAAATAATAAACTTTGAGGGTTCCTGATACTTAGTTAAAATTTTTTATTTCATCAAACCCATGGATTATTATTTTATTATTTATTATTAAACACACTAGCAGCTTATTATGCTGATGCGTGTGCGTCTTAATGTTTGGAGATTTTGTTCTTGTCCAGTCTATTTTTGAAGCTGTTCACTGAAGGTGCAGTAACAACATTCTCTGGTAGCTTATTCCAGTCTGTTACGACTCGATTGGACAGGAAATTTTGAAATGGTTTCCTTTTAGCTCCCATGCGAAACAATTTCAGCTGATGTCCTCTCAATCGTTTATTGTCAGATAATTGGAATATGTCTTGTAGATTGGGTACATCATAATATCCTGTTAGAATTTTGTAGGATTTGAATAGGGCTTCAAAAATGATGTTTAGGTTTCTGATATATATTTTTTTCTAAACTGAATAGTTTGCGCGAGAGACACTTCCAAGGTGGTAAAATGTTGCCCCCCGCCTGTAACTTCTAAAATAAGAGAATGATAACACAAAAATATATATATATATATGATGTTCATTACCATGCAAACTTCCACCGAAAATTGGTTTGAACGAGATTTAGTAAGTAGTTTTTTTAATACGTTATAAATCGTAAACCGCAATTTATCTTTAGAACTTTTATATTATGTTACTTGTTGCTACGGAATCCTTCATGGGTGAGTCCAACTCGCACTTGGCCGCTTTTTTTAACCTCGGTTGAAAACTCTTTAATAGCTTTGTCCACACAATTACTTTACAAAAGCTGTAAAAAAGCGTCTCCTCGATGTCGAATAACAAGTAAGGCTTTCTACACATGTCAGCGTGTCGTTTGTCTCTGTCAGGAGGGATGAAGTGGGATCACAGGGGATGTCATTTTTGGGTAATTAAGACTTAATTCTTACGAGGGAAGATGGCACTCGTATGTTAACCCCTTTATCAAGAGATACTTTGCCGTCAAGGGAAAATTGCAAGAATTAGATATCTGAAGACATGTTACGCTTTTGTGACTCTAAGCCAGAAATTGTCTTAACTAAAGGGTATGTTCTCTTCAGTTCTCTTAATTTTATTTAAGATATCATCTTTTTATTTGGGGATCACTTATTAAATACCCATAGGGCTTTCTTTTTTCTCAAATACTATCTAAAAACTTCGCGTAAATAAGTTCCGCTGAATTGAAGTATTTATTAATAATTTACTTCAGAATAAAAGAAAATTTTTCGTGCAACGAAGTGTGCATAATAGTAATTGAAAGCTGTTTATCCTAGATGTCCCAGGTGGCATTGGAAGGCTTATCTGACTAGAACGATTTTCGTCGAAAGCCTAGCTCAGAAATGAAACACTGGATGTGTAACAAAAACCGGGACAAAAGAAAAGTGTTTGTGGATTTGCTTTCTAATAGTTTGGGATAAATGCACAATGGAAAACAAAAAGCTGTCAAGATCGTAGATCGAACACTACGGGACGTTAATCGTGATGAAACGTCATTGAGGAAAGTTACATTACTTTTCTCTGAGGATTTTTAGTAATGCTTTCCCGACGGGCAGGCATTACCTAAACTTAGGGATCTAGAGCTGACAATATCAATGTTTTGCCCAAGCGTTCTTATCCACGGCCCCAAAAAAAAGGTAAGCTTGACAATCAACATGCAAGCACAGTTGGGTGGTTCACATGCGTTGTTTTAGTAAAAATTAGAGAAGGCTTCTTTTCTAAAGAAAACGTTTAATGGTCATGTGATTCTTCCGGAAACACTTGGCAAAGTCGTTTCATCAGACTACTTTTAAGTCCAGGATATTTAATCTAAAAGCGGCATGATATGCGTACGTAGCTACGTGTCCGCGTTGCAATTTCAAGCAACATTGAGAGCTACGAAATAATGAAAAGGTCTTATTTGGTTTGACATCGAAATAAGACACTTTCGGATTTTATGGAGTAAAGGTCCAGTATTCATAGACGTTTTGAGTGTACCACATCAGGAAATTTCTTGGTATGTGAACGCACTTAATTCACCCCAAGAAATGACTAAGCCACTGCAATAAAATGAAATATTGTCAAGTGACAATTTAAATTATTTAACATAAAAAATATAAACAATTTAAATTGTTGGGGATGAAGTGGTCAACTTTTGATTTTCCTTCATCATCATCATATCAGTCACAGGAAGTCCACTACTGGACATAGGCCTCCTCAAAGGATTTCCAATACGACTGATCGGAACCGGCCTGCATCCAGCGTTTTCCTGCAACCTCGCTCAGCTCGTCTGACCACCTAGCAGGTGAGTGTCCTACGCTGCGCTTGCCGGTACCTGGCCGCCATTACGCTCACAATTACGCTCAAACTTGGAGTAACGATAGTTATGTTTGTAAATCTTTCTTTACCTAAATTGTACTATTAGAACTCGACTCAACTCAAAGTTACTACTTTGAAAATGAACGTCATCGAAACTTAGTGGATTTAGCTTAGACGAAACTATGTTTATTCCTCGAATAGACACCTGATCCCTAAGGATGTCCCATCCTAGTTATAGCGCACACAATTTTCCATAGCTGCTTACTGCGCGACAACCGTAAAATGCCCCAGGGGGCCCCTAAAAGCTGGTGGTGTCGATCTAAGTCTAAATGTTTTACCGCGGACAGTTTTGCGTAGTCTACTCGCGGGTAAGTGCTGTAATCTATATAATTAGATCCACCAAAAGTAAAACTACTGATGTTGTTTAAATTGTAAAAATAAGGTCGTTTATAATGATTTAACATACAATTTAGTAAATTTAAGCGCCGAATAGCAATAGAAATATTGAATTGTGTAAAAAGGGCTACACACTAAGGTGACAATTTTTTTCAATTTGTCAAACAATGTGCGCATTGAAACTGAATTTCACGTGGATGAAGTTGCGAGCACCAGCTACTTAGATGTTTTATAAAATTTAATGTTTATAAATTAAACATTTAAGTTACGACGTATCCAATTATCTTTTTTTTTTATTAGAGATTTGAGTGCGTTTGACCTCTATCTAGCCTGATGGGAAGCTAATATGAGGTGTAAGGTGTAACACGCAGACTCAAAAAATGCCTATTCACTCTTGCCTTGAAAATCCCTTAATCATATTTATGGGGAAACATCGACGAAGGGAGGGAATTCCACACCTTAGTGGTTCGCACAATGAAGAAGGAGGCGAATCGAGAGTTACGATGAGGAGGAATATCAACCACAAATGGGTGGAATCCCTGTCCACGTCATGTTATCCGATGGTGGAATGGTGCAATTACATTACATTGCGTTACAAATGAAAAAAAAAATTGAGTACCCGCTTTGAAATGTCATGTTTTCTTATGAATACTTATAGTTTATTAAAAATACATACAAAATTTCCATTCATCACGTCTCATTTTTCTTCCATAAGAATGTGCCAAATTTTACTAAAAATTTAAATGCTAAAACATATTTTAAAGAAAATTAGTTAATAAAACCAGATTTTTTCACATTAACCAAGTTTAATTTTATCATTAAGGTTTTAAAAACAAAAAAAAACATTATAAAAAGTTTTAACACAAAAGATCGCAAAACTTTAACTTTTTCTTTTGTGCTTTGAATGATCTTCTCATTTTAAACGCCAGCAGTAATCGCCTAGCATAGTTGTGTCCCAACGCCCTTGAAATCGTTCTTCAAGCTTCTTTACATCCTGTTGGAACCTTTCACCTTGCTCATCACTGACTGCACCAAGATTAGATGGGAAAAAAGAAAAGTGAGAATGAAGGAAGTGAATTTTTAACGACATTCTGCAACCCAACTTTTTATATGCTTCTAACATGTCGTCAACTAGCTTTTTCGCATTTTCGGCCCTGTGGTTCCTATGTAAATATGCACTTCTCACTTTCACAATATACTGTCCGCAAACATAACAAAACTTATTTGGTGCATTTAAGCAGTTGCGAGGACCACTTAGTCCAGTATTCATAATGGATTTCCAAAGAAATATGTACGAATATATCGACGTTATCGAACAAAAATGACTACTAAACAAAACAAAATCAAAAATGGTAACTATTTCGTTTACGCCTAAAGTGAGGGTAATAGAAAAAATAATTTGGCATGTACCTCGAAAACTAGACGTGATAGATACCACATATGTTTGGAACATTTAATCTGTGACTCATTAGCTATTCATTCCAGCTAACACTTACGTGGGTACCAAAATCGTGTAACGCAGTGTTATTAATCTCATAACAAATAGAGGTAGATTATTTTTATCACAATCGTATTTAAGAGTTGAGATTGAGAAAATCTACTCAAATCTTCAGTTTGAAGTGTCTAAGACTTCTTCATTAAATTTTCGAAGAACCAAACCTGTATCATAAAATGTTGTTATAAAATTACATGCACCAACTTAAGTAAGAAGCCATAGGCCATGTAAGATTGGAACCTAAGTATCTCTTTTGGAATGTACCTGTAACAAAAGAAAATATTCGTTAAATATGCAAGTAAAATCAGCACAATAATAAAGCGGTCAAGTGCGAGTTAAAGTCGCGTGTAGAGAGTAACGTAGTTCTTGTAGGTTTTTCTGAAATCTATAGGCAAAGAACTAGTTTATGTATTTTTTTATATACAGTACATCATGTTTTCAACTTTTAAGTTCTATTCATGAAAGGTCCCTGCGTTCTTCAAACACTCTTACCCTATAGTTACTCCTTCTCACCGTACAGGTTTTTTCCATAACTCTTTCTCCGTGACTGCTGTACGACTCTGGAATGCTCTCCCTGACTCCATTAGAAGGGCCTCTAGTCGCGTCGTGCGTCATATTTGACCTCCGGATGAGGTCGAAACATGTCGGCCAGTTGTTGATTTTTCACGTGAATTATTACCGTAAAATGTTTTAAAACGCGAAAAATACATGTTTTTTGTATGACGCCCTGAAATATTGAACTGATTTTTAGTATTTGTTGTTTTATCAGCCACAGCAATATACAACGTGGAAGGGACATACATGTAATAAATCAAACCACTGGCTATTACTAAATCATTAAAGATTAATGAAATTAAAATAGCAATAAAAAAATAACAAAAAGGTTTCGACATTCCCATACAAATCGCCTGGGATGCTGCACCATTTTGTATGGAAATTCTGATTTTTTGTTTGTTTTTCGGCTGTTATTTTAATTTTATTAGACTTCAATGATCTAGTATCGACCGTGGTTCGATTTATTACGGGTATGTCTCTGCCACGTTGTATAATCGGTGAAAATTTCAAGTGTCAAATATTTTCGGTTAAAATTAATTTCAGTTAAACAGATAAAGCCCTGTGACATACACGAACAGACAGACAGACAGCGGAGTCTCAGTAATAGGTTCCTGTCGGCACCTTTTAGGTACGGAACCCTAATAAAACAAACTTTTTTCTACTCTTATTGCTTTTAAACGAAGAACCATTATTTACGTTCCCGGCCAGTGCATCACTGTCAAAAACTATATTCTCTAAGCCAACATGGCGATGCGAAGCTAGCAATTACTTTAACGGGATACAGGCA
Source organism: Acrobasis repandana (assembly GCA_963576875.1). Taxonomy (NCBI): domain Eukaryota; kingdom Metazoa; phylum Arthropoda; class Insecta; order Lepidoptera; family Pyralidae; genus Acrobasis; species Acrobasis repandana. The sequence continues at coordinate 18,257,047 of OY756227.1, forward strand.
ATAAACATTTTTTAGAGTATTTTCTAGATTATTTCTGTAGCAAGCAAATTGCAAATACTTATTTTTAAATTCTCTCGACCCTTAGTGTTAACTTTTATTTTTTTTCTAAATATCTAGCACCTGAGCTCTCGCTATGCCGTAGACGAGCTACGAATTTTGTAGAACCGTAGGTTCTAAAAACTGGTTCTAAAATAAAAACTAGAAACAACACAAACACAACATACTAAGAGGGATGTAATATATTTCACTACGATTCAGAACTATACTACTTATATTATTGATTATACAGAACTAACTATATTTTAATAAACATCTACGCAATTGATATTTCACTGATTCATCTGTCAACCTCAGCTGTTTGATTTTCATGGCCCATAGAATCATACGACTTCCACTGGTAATGTACAGTTACCTTCAAATGGAATGTTCGTCATGATTGCATGCTGTGTTCGTTCCAAGTAGACTGGCAACTATGTTCTAATTTGAATATGTATAAACGTGTGTGTTGTTCAGCCAGATAGCATAGTACTTATTCATCATGAAACTTATTTTTACAAGGTTTTATTTTGTTTCTCCTGTCTCGTTGTCTGATTATCTGTTATCAAATCTTGCAGGCTTTAACACATACCCACTTCTAGACATGTGCCGTTCCCGTTCCCGAGATTTCCGGGAATGTTCCCAAAACATGGAAATGTCAGGGAAAGTTGTAATTTTATTTATCAGACATATTTTTTATCACTGTAAATATATTTTACTAACGTAAATGCATCACTTGATATGGTTATAGTATAAATACATATATCCAATATTCCGTAACATTCCCTATTAATACGGGAACGTTCCCAAATTCCCGGGTATTTAGGAACATTCCCAGGGAATTTGGGAACGTTCCCGGGAACGGCACATCATTACCCACTTCCCATTATTCGATTGATCTGAATCTTTACATACTTATGTAAGTTCGAGTGATAATGCAATATTATTGTACCAAAAACCTGATCTCATGATGAGGCCGAAATACTTTTTTCAAATTCCTCCATTATCTGTACCATGTCATCCTCACTGTTAGCAAACAGCACGATATCGTCGGCGAAACGAGGATTGTTCGGCCCCTCTGCGTTAAAAATATTTAATTACTCGTTGCCATAAATGAGATTTGGCAATCAAAACGCTAATTCAAGTAATTGGGCTTTATTTTACTGTCCTAATTCTCTCTTCCGAGTACAATAACATGGCAAAATAAAATAAATGTTAGCTAAATAAATATAAGTCCGGGACCAGATTTAAAGCCGGAAGCAGAGGCCCTTGGGAGTCGTAAAATGCGTATAGAGCCCTTGCACTCGTTGGCTGGGTTACGGTTACGTGAGTAAATACAGATTTTAAGGACGTAGATGTTCTTTTCGTGTAAACAAGAAATAAAATCCTATATGTTATTATAAAATTGGGCTACGCTTATAGCTCGAACATTAGATTTCATTAGGTCCCCTTTTAAGCGTGTGTTTGAGCATAGGTGGGTTGGGTGGAGGGATTTCAAATTGGACTTAAATTGTTTTTTTTTTCATGCTGTTGTGGAGGAAATAAAATGTAGCCAGAAAAATATTGTTTTAAAATTCGTATTTCATTTGTTTTAACATCATTTGTTTGAGTTTCAACATTGCTATAACAACAACTATGGACAAATTGAAAATTCACGGTATTTACGAATACGAGTTCCACTGTGGCACCAGTGCTGCAGAAACGAATCGAAGAATTAACGACGTGTATGGACCAGGCACCGCTAACGAACGAACGGTGCGTTTTTGGTTTCAACGTTTCCGTTCTGGAAATTTCGATTTACACAATGAGCCTCGTGGACGACCTGATACTCAAGTGAATAACGAAGAATTGAAGGCGATAGTGGAAGCGGATCCATCTCAAACTACTTCTGAATTAGCAGCAGCCTTCGGCGTAAGTGACAAAACGATACTTATCCACTTGCGCCAAATCGGAAAAATTAAAAAACTCGAAAAGTGGGTACTGCACGAATTGACTGAAGCAAACCAACAAACACGCGTTGCTTGCTGCGTTTCTTTGCTTAATCGCCACAATAATGAGGGGATTTTGAACCGTATCGTGACTTGTGATGAGAAATGGATCCTGTACGACAATCGGAAGCGATCATCACAATGGCTTGACCCTGGAGAATCGGCAAAACCTTGCCCTAAGCGAAAACTAACCAAAAAGAAGATTCTGGTTAGTGTTTGGTGGACCAGTGCTGGTGTTATCCACTACATCTTCTTGAGATCAGGCCAGACGATTACTGCAGACTTGTATTGCCAACAATTGCAAACAATGATGGAAAAGCTCGCCATTAAACAACCGAGACTGATGAATTGCTCTAGCCCACTGCTCCTTCAGGATAACGCTAGACCACACACTGCACATCAAACGATCGCCAAGTTAGAGGAGCTGCGACTGGAACCTCTGCGTCACCCACCATACTCTCCAGATCTTGCCCCAACCGATTACCACTTTTTTCAAAATTTGGATAACTTTTTACAAGGAAAAAATTTCAAATCTGATGAGGCAGTCAAAACCGTCTTCAAACAGTTCATAGACTCTCGCTCCCAGGATTTTTTTTCCAAAGGTATCAATGATCTGCCTATAAAATGGCGGAAGTGTATCGATAACAACGGCGCATACTTGGATTGATTAAATAATAATTTCATTAAAAAAAACTTGTTTCACTTTTTTGATACTGAACGGCAATTTCATATGTAAGGACCGAAAAAGACTGTTAAATACAGTACAACGTGAGAGTGAAAGAAACGCTGATATGTCTTTTTGTCTCTATCGGCGTGGCTGCTATAAGCTGGCCTACTGTCAAAATTTAGGCCAAACAAACCACAAAACGATCGAAGAGAGTTATTAATTTTAGGGATTTTATCATTTAAAAGGTGATTTAGGGTTTTATTTGTAGAGTAAAAGTTAGTAACCATAGTGTATTCTGTGACGTGTTGCAAAATATGGGTGGAGGCAACAATCAAACATAAAAAGAGATGCACTAAAGTGGCCACGCACTATGCAGGTCTAGTAGGTAGTGGTAGGTCTGTGGTTACGAGAATAAAACTTCACAAGATAGTGTCATCTGTCATTGATCGTATCCATTTTGAACGTGATTTTAGATTTATTTATGCAAAAAAACTGATATTACGAGCGCTATTTGACTCCAAAAAACTATGACATCACAGTTGAGTATTTCATAGGTACAAATCCCACAGAAAATGTTTGTTTTTACGTTAAGGTAAAGTGGTAGCATAAGTGGCGCCCTCATTTAAAATAAATTGTTCAAAACTAAAAAGACCTTCAAACTATTTTATGAATAAGCTTTGAAATTATTACTAATAGTCCGTCTACATAGTTTTAAAACGGGTTTTCGCCAAAAGTGGCCACTTTTGGCGAAAACCCGTTTTAAAACTAGACGGACTACCAATATTACTTTTAAAGGTTATTCATAAAATAGTTTGAAGGTATTTTTAGACATTGATACAAATAAAATTTTTAAATATCACCATATTTAGTTTTAAACAATTTATTTCAAATGAGGGCACCACTTATGCTACTAATTCACCTTAAGAAAAAGTGTCTGATTTGACTTGTTGGAAACTAGCGGATTTGTTTGCTTGTTTTCACTTACCATTGGATCATTGAGCCAGCACGGTTAGTGAGTTCAGATTTTAATTTAAAATAAGTTACCATTCAATTTAATTCCTAATAATCTTTATAAAATACTTTGCCTTGTGATCCGGAGGTTCAAATCCCACTGGGAAGCATACTTTGTGAAAAGTTGTTTCCAGTCTGTTTAGGATAATACAGGCTTGAATTACCTGATTATCCGAAAAGAAAGATGATTCCGTGCTTCGGAAGGCACGTAAAGCCGTTGGTCCCGAACGCCATTTTAGCGTTTGTACCTATCCTAGGATTGGTTCTGGTCTACCTAGGGGTTGCAGAGGTCAGACGGCAGTCGCTCTGTGTAAAAACCAGTAACCTCGTCAAATCGCCTAGGTTAGGTAGCGGACCCCGGGCTCTGAAGCGTAACCGCTGACGATGCAACCGGGAATACGCTCGCTACGATGATGATGAATCTTTATCAAATACAACGTCGAAAATAACGTAAGTCTAAAGAAATGTCAAGGTTCATACGTTCTTGTTTTTTAGTATTTTCGTGTCAGGTAAATTTACTGCAGCGACATGAAACGTAAATGAATCCTCTACCCAGTATACTTGGTCATTCGCCAAAAATACTGGCTTAGCAAACAAATGTACGGGTTGTACACATAATCCTCGTTTGGAAGGTCGGTTAAAAATGGAAAGGATTTGGGCACAAAATATCGAGACTAATAGAAAGAATTCACAGTAATTTGCTCTTGGGCCGCAAAGAAGATATTATAATTTTGACGTATATAATTTAATGCCAGTAAATAAAAATTTAAATAATAAACCGGCCAAGTGCGAGTTAAACTCGCGTGGAGAGGGTTCCGTACAATTGATTGAATTGTTATAGGTTTTCCTGTAATCTACAAGCAATGAACTACATTTTGTATTTTTTTTTTAATTTTAGGCTCAGTAGTTTAGGAGATCAGGGGGGGGGGGGGGGAATGGTACATTTTCGTCTTCTTTCATGAATAAAATCAAAACTATTTATTTTAGAATTATAACAAAAATATATTTGAGATCCTCATAACGAGCACTTTTATTTGATATATGACACAGTAAGGTTTGCAAAACTTTTTTTTTCAATTTCCTAATTTGTCACCCAAAAATGACCCTTATTTTAAAAAAAAAATATTTACTTTGCTCATATGTGTTTGGGTCATAGGATTACAACATCCTACCAAATTTCACCCGGTTCGGTCCAGTAGATTCGGAGCAAATTGGCTGTGATAGACGGACGGACAGACAGACGCACGAGTGATCGTTTAAGGGTACCGTTTATTTAATTTTTTGTACGGAACCCTAAAACTTGAAGCAGTTGACATACAGAGCCGACCCCAAATAGGGAAAAAGCGAGGGAGGTGATGTGGCATCGTTACAAAAACAGATGTTCGCTCATTCTATACTTTTCACAATATATCCTCCTTACATTATCATTACTTCCCTACTTGACTTCCCGCCAAAAAACCTTTAGATCTAAATTCTTCCGACGACTTTTTTTTTGAATTTATTTAACTTAAATTTGTCAACCTCAATCGTGTACCTAGCATATTCCATCCAAAAATTATGACTGACAAGAATGCACTGCATTTCTCTCCGATTAGTGAAAATACAGGAGGTGCTTTTATTCCTTTTCTGTAACCACTGTAAGACGTATTAGACTACGCAAAAATAACAAGACAATGTAAATTCACCAAAAATGCTTTTTAGGGTTCCGTACCCGAAGGGTGCAAACGGGACCCTATTACTGAGACTCCGCTGTCTGTCCGTCTGTCCGTCTGTCTGTCCGTCAGTCACAGGGCTCTATCTCTTGAACCGTAATAGCTAGACACTTGAAATTTTCACAGATTATGTACTACTGTGGCGGATATATTATAACAACAAATACTAAAAATAGAAAATAATTAAAAATTAAAGGGGTCGTCATACAAGAAACGTGTTTTTTTCGGTGTTTTTAACTTGATCTTCATAATGGCATTAACTAGATACTTGAAATTATCACCAATTATGTATTACTACTCGTATGACCACAATAACAACAAATACTAAAAATAAAATAAAGTTAAAAATTAAAGGGAGTACATACAAGAAACGTGTTTCTTCAGCGTTTTAAAACATTGTACGATGGTACGGAACCCTTCATGTACGAGTCCGACTCGCACTTGCCCGTTTATTATAAATGATAATTGTATCACCAGAACATTTTTACAATGTTTGCACCATGACAACACAAAGACATAATTCGATTGTATCATTCACAATATAAAATTCATCCCCGCCAGTAAGAAACTTATGGTAAAAACTTCGTGATAAAAACTATGGAGGTTTTAACTGCTGTACAACTGACATCTCGAATAAAGTGAGTTTTTGGCGGGAAGTCAAGGAGTTCGGTTGGGGTTTGCTTTATATTATTTTACAAATTGATTTTAGTGGACTTTATAATATGAAATTTGTGTTGTTTGGTGTTATAAATGCTCATGAATGACTTAAACAATGTGTGAAATAGTTGAAGTGGACAGTCATAGTACGGCTGTAGTGATATTTATTTGCGGACTGTGTGGGCATCTTCGGGCGTCGTCCGCCACTCAATCGTCTATGTTAACCAGTGGACTCGTATAAATTTGTCGCCAGAAGCTCCCTTGCAGCAGTCAAAGGCCTACACCACCCTTTGATTGTCAAGGTTAGGATTAGGAATAAAGAACAAAATTAAAGATAGGCTCTAAAGGACTTGTATCCAGAGCCGTAAAATTATTTTATAAAAAAAAACTCGAATGAAGTGGCATATCTGCAACTTTTTAAATTTGTGTTTTGATGTTGGGATCTTAGCTGTTTTTATTTTTATCGCCATCTATGTCGATGTAGTCTGAAGGGATTTTCATGTAAGTGTGTTTGTTTGTATTCGCACATTCGTGAGTTAAGAGTCTTGGATGCGTTAAGGCTTTTGGTTCGGTAATGTTTTCTGGTTTATGTATACAAGTACATACTTAACCTAAGTGTAAAATCTTAATTAATTTTATACCTTTTGTATGTTCTTTAGATAAATAACTTTATAGTACTAATTTATATTTCCCCATACATATGATTTAGGGATTTTCAAGGCAAGAGTGAATAGGCACTTTTTGAGTCTGCGTGATACACCTTAGACCTCATCTTAGCTTCCCATCAGGCTAGATAGAGGTCATACGCACTCAAATTTCTAATAAAAAAAAATTACACATACCTGATTAAAATAGGACACTGTAAAATATTCTTTTATTTCTTACTGATTTTATGTCTTACTGAGATAGTTTATTTTATTACCTAGTGAAATTTGAGTCAATCAATAAATAACAGATCCTTGAGGATCTTATTTTAAAAATCCAATTTTCCGTTTCTTTCTCTTTACCGGTTGATAAAATTGAACTGGACAAGTGGACACTGATCAATAGTTTAAAAACAATTGAATTGGCACCATATGCTCCCAAGACCTCTCATTTCTACCGTAACATAACAAGGTATTGAAAATAGCAACATTAAACTTGGTAACTATTTGACGTCCATCAATTAATCAAAATAGTTACTGCAAAGATATATAATAGGTACTCTTACTGTATTCTGTGGCAAAGATTAACTTAAAATATCCTATGTTCAACGAAGATTTAGAAAATAATCAGAAAATTTAAGTTTTTCTACATTAGCATAAGATTTACTTACTCCCTAGGGCTACTAGCTACTCTCTTTAAACTAAGCCAAATTATTGTAGCTATTTTACAATCAGTGTTGTGTTGTGCAAACACTGGCCATTTTACAATTCTATTATCTGAAGATTCTATTGATGTTGAAGATATAGAATACTATAACAAGAGTCGTTATTGTATAAACAGTACAAACTGCTCGCATATCTCAAAATATTTTTTTTTCATATATGTTTTTTTGCTTGATTTTCAATTTGACTTACATATTTTGGCGCAACGCCCGAATTTATTTCTCTACTTGGGTCCAATGGTTAACTGGCAGAAACCGCCATATGGCGTTAAGTCTGTACACTTTTGTGTGCAACAAATAAAAATAATAACATTGAGTGTTTTTAAATAAAATTAAAATTAAATTATTGCAATAGAATCTTTTCTTTCATAAGTGTGTGTGTGCTGTGCAAATAGTTGTGAAACTTGGTTGCGATGACGGCTTGAGAGGTTTAAAAAACAATGGCATTTGATTGTTGATACATAGAAAGAGATATATGTAACTTGTAGTATACTCGTATCTGTCTAGTGATACCAAAATCCTAGGTATCCTAGGTATGTTGTCAAAACACAGAATATCCTGGCCCATGTCTAACTTCCTTACCAATCAGAATTCAGAAATCTTTATTTGCACAGTAAGTCCACTGCTGGACATGGACCTCCCCAAGGATTTCCAAAACGACCGATTGGAAGCATTCAGTATAATTATAGTCACTGTATTTAGCCTGCAAGCAGACGTGCAAATATACATAATCAAGTTAATAAGAATTAATTACAAATAACGAAATTATACATTTAAAAATGTCAGATTTCATGAGTAGAGATCGGATAATCGGATGCACATTTACCTAAAGTTTTTTTTGGCTAACAAATTATGGAAGAGGCTTCTTAGAATATTTCTATTCATAAATAAAATTCTAGGATTCAGGGCAATCATATTACGTTGTAACATTGCAACTGTTATTTGTGTTTATTACATCTCACACTTAAATTTGAATTTACGGGTATCGCAGCTTTCGATAAAAAAAGTGCTTTCCATAGTAGCCAACATCTCAACTTTACGTAAATATATGCATCTGAATATCCAATCTCTACTTATAAGCTTGGCGGAAGAAAGAGAAACATGAAAAGCACTCCACTGACAAGAGCCCAGATTTTAATATAGGAAAAAGAAGAAGACTTATAGGCTTATATTTTCCTACACAATATTTTTTTTTATCAAAAAGCCATTTTGTCAATATATTTTTAACTAGTGAATGTCTCCAGATGTTACCTCTAGTAAAATAACTCACTGACAATCCCCAATATTCCAATTTCAGTGATGGATATGTTTTGTTCCCGTAATGTCGGTTATCGAAAAAAGAAATAATGTCTCAAAGTAGCATTGTTATCCCGAGAGAAGTTATTTTTAGCATATATTGTAACTTGGTGTAAATTGTACGAGTATTTTAAGCTGGTATTTGTTAAAAACCTGTTTCCATTATTGCTAAAAAAGTTTATTAACCTACAAATATAAAATAATTTAAGGTCTGTAATTTCTAGCATAATGGGGCATGTACTTCAATATGATATAATTTATTATGTCGTCACAAAACTTTGTTTTGTTTTGTGAACTATTTTATAAAATAGTTCTTGCATTTATATATCGTTTTTATAAATATGAATTTTCATATCACGATATATGCTCCTTGGGAAAAGTTGTTCAGTATGACACTGAATTCACCCAAAAAATAGTTTGAGTATATTATGTTACACCCTGTTTACCAAGCTAAATAGTACTTATAAAAAAACGTTTCCTTAGAAAAGTTGAAGAAGCAAGCCACTTCGCGACATCCATCCGTCCAAGTCACCTGGACACTGATTAATGATTTATTGGACACAGTTTACGGTCACTTAGCTCTATCACTAACAGGTGGCCAGATGAAGCTTGGTTTATTCCCGTTGTAGCTTAAATTATTGAATGAAAAATCTTCTTCTTCTGCTTCTGTCTTCGGAGCCAGGGGTGCGCTTTCCCGTTTTTTTTCCTGCTTTCCAAATATAACATTAAGCTTTTCTACGCATTTTTGCAGAAAAACGGACTCTTTTGGCAAAAATGCGTAGAAAAGCTGAACGTTCTCACTTTAAACTGCAAACAGTAGTTATTAAATAGTTCAAAGGGTTATCTAGGGCTTCACAAAGACAAAATTTTAAATGAAATCTCTGTTTCGTTTGAAATTATTCATTTCAAATGGGGGCAGCACTGGATTACGGAAAATTCATGTATGGCCTTATCCAGCACTTGACAGGGTAAAATCCTAGAGTCCCAATGGGTAAAAACTCGGCTTTCTATAAAATATGACCTTATATCCTAGGCTGTATTTATAGCTGACTGTGTGAGCTCGCTCGTGAAAGCTACTCAGGTGGCTGAAGGTGAAATCTATTGTTTCAGGGAACTAACGCTTTTTGTGGGACTTTGAATAAAGTTACTCGGCAAATAAAATGGATAAGAGCACGCCACGCTTTGTTCAGTTAATAACTGTTAAAAATGATCGTGAAAAAGGACGTTGGACAATGTGGAGGTAATTTTCAACAAGATCTTTTATTCTTAAATATTCTACAGGAAACATACCGTGTAGCTCACAGCCTAGAATAGGGCTCCCATCTCTTCCATTGGATGTCGTAAGAGGCGACTAAAGTTTCTGTTTTCATCAAACATCTTCAAGTAACTCGGTTGTCTGATGGAGATTGCAATTTGACATCTGTTTTATGTTTTATATTGTTATGTATCATAATGTTTTCGTGCAATAAAGATTTTAACTAACTAAATGACTAAGTACAAAAATCTCACGTTACAACAGCATTCCCAAGGAAGGTTAACATCGGGCGGCGGCTGGTTGTAAAACTTTTCGTACAAATGCATTCCCAAAGAGGGTTTACGTCAGGCAATATTACTAAAATAATTTTGAAAAAAAAGAGTGGTATATACCTCAAACTATGTACTTTCAATTAAAACTATAGCGTTATCATAGATAGTTATTTTTAATACGTCATAAATCGTAAACCGCAATTTACCTTTAGAACTTTTATATTATGTTACTTGCTGCTACGGAACCCCTCACGGGCGAGTCCGACTCGCACTTAGCCGCTTTTTTTAAATAATTGGTTATGAATCTATGATAAATGAGTAGATGCCAAACTAATTTCTACGAAATGACGTTTCTGTAAACCGCTGTTATGCAAAATAATATTATAACATAAAAAGTTCTACCATAAAGGGGGGACCCCGTTTAAACTGTTCTGGCTATTTCTTCTCAACTTTGCAAGAGAACTTTGAGAAGAAAAAGTGGGAAAACGCACCCCGGGCTCCGAAGCAGCCGAAGATGCAACCGGGAACGCGCAATGAAGAAGATTCTACAAGACGGATACCTATGTCAAAATATAATGAAAAATAAATTATATACACCCTGTAACTGACTTTAAATTACAGGACTTTTTATTAACTAGCAACAATCATGGAGCAAGTTCCGTCCATGATACTGAACTACGTTCTATAAAAAAAGTTATTAAAAATCTATGAAAAATTTTTCGTCACCCCATAAAAATCAGCGCTCAGCCAAACGGATTTTGTATGGAAGGACGAAAATTTTTTATCGATTTTTAATAACCTTTTTTATAGAAAGCAGTTCAGTATCATGGACTGAACTTGCTCCAAAAATGTTGCCAGTAAATAAAAAGTCACCCTGCATATATAGCTGCGTATAGGTATACATACAGTATTTAAAATTTAGTTTTATAGGTCCATTTTTAGGGTTCCGTACCCGAAGGGTGCAAACGGGACCCTAATACTGAGACTCCGCTGTCTGTCCGTCTGTCCATCTGTCCGTCTATCCGTCTGTCCGACTGTCCGTCTGTTCGTCTGTTACAGGGCTGTATCTCTTGAAACGTAATAGCTAGACACCTGAAATTTTTACCGATTATGTATTAATGTGGCCGCTATAATAACAAATACTTAAAATAAGAAAAAGTTAAAAATTAAACGGGGTTCGTCATACAAGAAACGTGTTTCTTCAGCGTTTTAAAACATTGTGCGGTGTTACGGAACCCTTCATGTACGAGTCCGACTCGCACTTGCCCGTTTATTGTTTGTACCTTAAATGTATGTTTTTATATAGTTACGTATTACATTACTCATATACAAACTAATTACATTAAAAATCTAAAAGTTATGTAACTTGGAGTTCTTGTAGATTTAAGGGATACTTGAATTTTCTACGCACTTTACTACGCACATTTGCCAAAAGTGGCCGTTTTTCGCAAATGTGCGTAGTAAGTTCTCACTTTAAACTGTAAACAGTAGTTCATACAATTTGAAGGGTTATCTAGGGCTTGGTAGTAGCAAAATTTTAAATGATGTCTCCGTTTTCTTTGAAATGATTTATTTTAAATGGCGGCAGCACTGGACCCCGGAAAATTCAGATACGGCCGTAAAAGCCGAGCTCTTGTCAATATCATTGGATGGAGTGATTTGCCGATGTCTTCTCCAATTCCCTCGCTAGAAAACTTGATACGAATAATATAGCGTGCATGTTTCCCCACGATGTTTTCCTTTCCCGGGAAACATGAACTGATCTTGGCAAAAAGTCTACATCTTTTATTGCAACATTTTTTGGGAGATATCCCAAAACAAAAAGCATATGTTAACCTCATCATAATAAAAGTATCCATAAATCTAGTCCCAGGATTGAACTCAAAGCAATCTCCAACCCTCCTCAAATATGGTAATACTCCTGTCAAACGGTGTAGTTTGTATATGAAGGTAAATCACACCGTTTGCAAGGGATCTACTTGATTGGTTATATATTGTTTCTCGTAATTTATTAGACACATCTTTTGTTCTCATAACCATAGTTTGATATAGTTAGAAGTCTCTTAATGCTAACTCATGATATGTTACGTCAGAAACTACAGGTACAGATTAAGGTAGGTTGAGGTGCGATGGCGGTGGCCCTTGGTTCACCCCACCCCCAAGCCGCGGGTTTAGTTTTTTATTATTATTGTTTTTGCTTACATGACATGACAGTTAAGTAAAATAAATATATGATAACATATTATTTCAAACAAATTATAAAATTAAAAAATATTTTTATTAATTTATTATGAGAAATTAAATAGTTGAAAAAAATATGTAGCTATAAGACAAAGTATGTTAAATATCAGAATAAATAGAGAACAGATCTAAAACAATTATACTTATTTATGCTAAAAGTTTCTAGAGATTTTATTTGAAATAAATGATAATATTAGCAAAGTATGTTAAGTTAAGTTAATTTTAATGACAATAGACTTTTGTTTGATTTTATATAAGTAGTTACGTACTGATTTGAAAACAAAATACGAAAACTAGGTAAATGGAATAATGTTGTTAATAATTTGCTTGACTACAAAGTATTGAATCACCGTTTTATTTGAATAGGAGTATAATTTTCGTAAGATTTTTTAGTTAAAAAAGAAAACTGAAAATCGTTACCGAATTACCTACATAAGAAAATCTTTTCCAATGATGTGCACTGAAAAGATTTCTCTTTTCTGACGATGTGCACAGAACAGATTTTTTTTCTTTTCTGACTATGTGCACCGAAAAAATTTTTTTCTTTTCTGACAATTTGCACAGAAAAGATTTTTTTTTTCGCGATGCGCCCCTAAAAGATGAAAAAAAATTGTCAAAAAAGATCTTTTTGACAATGAGCACCGAAATTTTTTCTTTTCTGTCAATTTGCACAGAAAAGTTTTTTTTTCTTTTTGGCGATGCGCACCGAAAACATTTCTTTTTTGGCGATGCACACCGAAAAGATTTTCTATTTTGGCGATGCGCACCGAAATTTTTTCTTTTCTTTTTTGATGACGTGTACCGAAAAGGTTTTTCTTTGCTGACGAATGCATTACTCCTTGACATGGTTGTTCTAAATCTATCATTCGATCTATTCATCTAGCAAAAGTCTTTAAAGAGCCTTTTTGCTATAAGACGTGCTATGTTTTTGGCTTTTTTTATCCAAAATAATAAGCACACAATGGTGACACAAGGATGTCAATGAGTGTGTAAATTCGTAAAGAAATACTATGGCATTGAAGCTGGTCTGGTAAAAGAAAAGAAAAACAAATATAATCAACCAGCTGCTTATCTATCCGCGCAGATTGAATACGCCAATCGAGGGAATGGACGAAAATCCAAATCATGTTAATAGGCGATGCGCTATATCCATCTTTGCACTCACCATTGCGCTAAAAGCGGCCTTTTGAAGTTTGTTTATTACACAAAACTAATTCAGAGCTTCTTAAGTGCACAATATACAGCAGTATTACGTTCATGTCAAAAATCACAACCCCTCGATATAGTCAAAACAAGACAATATTGTTATCGACAGTCTCAAGTTGCCAGACTTTTGTTATTATATAAGTTCGGGAGTTCGGAATCAATGGGACCGTTATAATAGTTATGATATCATAAATTTACTTTATTCCCTGTTTATTACTGTTGAGCGGGCGGAAATATGTTTTACGTTTTTTGGTGTTTTAGTGGATATTTATGGACATAAAATGAATAAGGGCTCTTATTAAGATCGTTAGTTAAGCCGTGTGGTTTACAACCAAGATTGCACCACAACATCTCTTCATGAGGATGTTGTAAGAGGCGACTAAAGACTGCGCATCTCATGCAGTAGCATATAGCGGGAATAAAGTAGTAACTTTATTCCCGATGAGAATACGGTTGTCTCAGATTAAAAAAGACCTCTTTTAATCTGAGACGGTGGTGGACTAAAAAATATTTCAACTCATCAGGTAGATTATTAAACAAATAATAAAATGTTTTTTTTTCTTTTTTCTGATTAGTAAATAATTAAAAAGATACAGCGCATTTAAATTCCGCATGACGTCACGATCAAGTACAATTTTCATTCTTGTATGAAAACCCCCGTAAATTTTAACTTTTTTTTATATTTGTTGTTATAGTGGCTCCAGTAAATTGGTCAAAATTTCAAGTGTCTAGCTATTACGGTTCAAGAGATAGAGCCCTGTGACAGAGGGACGAACAGACTCCTCAGCACCCTTTAGGTACAAAACTCTAAAAACGGTATGCGTTGTCGCCATCTTCTTTGCGGTATGTAGATTTTCAGTGTTTATGAGATGCGAGCGCTGGTTGCCGGCGGCGCGGGGAGAGAATCAATTTTTGCTGAACACGCTGTACAGCTGCGGTAGGTATGCGGTTTAGCGACAGCTGCAGTAATGTAATACCAAATACCTGACGGGATATCGCTCAGGTATTACCGCTACCCAGGGCGTTAGCGTAACCTCTACGGTTTGAATAGGCCTAAACGATCATTCTCCAGTTTTTTTCGCTACCTAATTAACGCGTCACCTTTTTTTCACTTACAAAACAGCAACACGTTAATTAGGCGTAGAACAAAACAAGACATTGTATAGTAAACAGTTCTTTTTTTAATTTGGTGTTAATTATGTCAAAAAGCAAGTGGAAAACGCAGTGGTGACGCGTTATTTAGGTAGTAAAAAATTGGAAAATGACTGTAAAAGTGTTTAGGTACGGATTCAGCAAGGGCCCGTATAAACTTCATTTATTTAGGTACATACGTATTTTAAAAACAATAAGCAAGATGGCTCTATTAAAAACATAAATCATAAAAATTATCTTTACTGCCAGTTAGTCATTGCAAACCATATAAATTCAAATGAAAACTTTACCATTTCAGTAACTTTTTACGAGTTTACGACTTTACGTGATAAGAGGCGTGTTTCAGTGAGATGTTAATGAGTAGTTGAAACGATTTATTAAATGTCGGCTCTTAGACTAAGATCTTGAAGTGCACCTTTTATTACAGTCAGTTCAGTTTTTATTGAATACATAAATTTAAAAAAAATATTAAATTTAAATAATATAAGTAAATATGCACTACGTTTTTATCCCTAATGGGGCAGACAGAGCCCGTTGAGTCTTGCAGCCCTGGGAAGATATTACTTATTGACACAAGCTTCTTTTAGGGTCTAATTAGACCGTATTTCGACTGTATTCCAACTCCAAAATGCAGTTGGCACGAATGCAATGAAACTGCAAACCAACTGTACACTGACTGCACGCCGACTGCGCTGCAGTCCGATTGAAATTTGATAGTCGTGTTATTATTTTTTATTCCCTTGTGTTTTTTTATAAATATTATTTTACGGCCTTGGATACAAGTCCTTTAGAGCCTATCTTTAGTTTTGTTACTTCTTTATTCCGAACACGATTCCTTTGATTGCTTCCAGGGACAACTATATACGAGTCCACTGGTTTTCATAGCCGATTGAGTGGTGGACGGCGCCTAAAGACGCCCACCATAGTCCGCATAACAAAACTATTTTACCTGTTGTTCATGAGCATGAACATTTTTTACACTTAACTACATCAATTTTACATTATTAAGTCTACTAGAAACAATTTGTAAAATAAATAAAAGCAAACCCCAACTGAACCCCTTGACTTACCGCCAAAAACTCTCTTATCACGTGTGTGTAATAATGACAGTCACTAGGTGACAGTTATTTAGCTACGTCAGATAGATAGTGATTGAAATTGTGTATGTCGATAACTGTTAATGTAAAGAAATGAATTATTTTAGTTAAACGATAAAAAGTACGTTTAATATTAGTAAACACTTTAGACATCCGACAAGAAACTTTATGAAAACAAATAAAATAAAAAGAAAACGTTGCAGTGTAATTTTTAATGTTTCTTATTTGGTGCAATAAAGATTTTTGTATTGTATTGTATTGTAAACTCAAAGTAAAACTCAAATGACCTTGTTAAGCTGTACATTCACCCCTCAATAATACCCATCGATTACACCTCCATTGTTTATTCACAGAAACGTATGAATGCTCGTCATTTGTATTTATCAGCGTTATAGTTTGGCAGCCAATATAATAGGTTATCTAGGTTGTTTGCTGACAGCGTGAATTGCTATCATTTTACACCGAACCATCGCGTTTAACAAAATTACGAGCCAAGCTCGCACATTTCGGCTGCACGTGGCTACTAAATATTATCACAGAGTAATAATATAATATATACGTACATAATATCATTGACTGACAACCTTCATGCTTTGAAGTGGAGATGTTGGGGGCAAAGAATTTATAATACAATCTAAAATAACGCGTTTCCTACATATGACGCTCCCGCGCGGTGTCGCGTTGTCTGTGGGTGGGAGTAGGTGCGTTTTCTAAACTTGCATACAATGTTAAAATCTGCCGCGCCGTGCTCCGCGACGGTGCGCGGTGCAGTGGGATCACCGCCTATGGGGTTGTCAATCCTCTAGTATTTGTTCGTACGTCACTCGTCACGAGTGAGAACTCGTGGCGGGTTTTTTCATCACATATTATCAACTTGTATATTATTATATCATATTTTGACCAACCGAGTGCAAAGCGTCTCTGTATCAGCAGGCAAAAATGCCGTTCGACTGTACGGCTATTCACCTTTACAGGTAACATTTCTCAACCAATTTCCGTGAAATGTTGAGCAGTTCAATTAAGTATAGTAAAAAAGACAGAAAGAAAAGTTCCAATGGACATATTCTTAGTCTATAACGTATAAAAGTAGGTTAATGTTAAATTACCTATTAGTCTAAGCTTAGGCTAGATTGTAATATTATTAGCGTACTTGGTTATAGTAGGTACGTCAAGAAAGGAAAAAAAAGAAGTATAGTTATATAGTATTTTTGTCGATTCAATTTTTTGATTTTGTTTTTTCAAAATTGCGCAGGGCATTCAATTTATTCAATTTTAAGCTATGCATGGAAAGACTTGCAACGTGTACAGCTCACAGAGCCACAAGTTATAAGTATGTCACTTTATAAACCTGTGTAACTTGGCCTTATGATTCCCATAAATAAAAAAAATTAAAAAAAATGTGATGTGTACTATCACAATTGATAGTGAAATTAATTGACAGTTAAATGGTTCACAAATCCCAAGGGAGTAACTTAATACTGCTCATTGTGATGGTAAATGTGTATCGTCGTTATGTGAACGGCTTTCCTTATTACTGTCCTCGATTGCAGTATGAGTAAAATGTAAACGATTTTTTTTTCAAAAACAAAGATGAAACACAAACTGTTCTTGTTAATGTTTCGATAATTATGCATTGGAACTGTTTTATGTATCTCTGGGATAGAAATTGGTGCCTAAAGCCAGCTAGATGTGCGTAAAAAGCCACTTTCAAGCCAGAGGGAGGAAAAAAATTATAAACACAGCTCGGGCGTGTATAAAAAAGCCAAAACACTCAATAAACTATGCTAATTCTTATGATCAGAGAGTTCGTTCACGCCCTCGGTGTTTAATCCAACATTTAAGGTGCCAGGCATCGTTCCTACACTAAAAAAATTAATTATTTAAAAATGTTTTTAAAAACCTGCTTTTATCTAAAACAATGAACTAAAAAGTTTAAAGTACTCTTCAAGACGAATCAATGAAGCCCGAACTCAGTGGGGCTATGTTGATTTATCATAAAGATGCCATGGCCACCTTCCAGCTTCATCATGAGATCAGGTCATATTGTGTCAGCTATGTAAAGACAGACTCGTGAGGTTTGCTAGCTCACAGATACAAAAGTAGGTACAATTAAAAAAAAAAAAACAATATTGCTAAAAGGCTCACTGTTACAAAGGTTCGCCGTGTGGTTCTCGGCAGAGTAGAATAGGACCACTCCAAGTCTTCCCGTTGATATCGTAGAAGGCGACTTAGGAAACACTAGCTAAACAAAGCTTATAAACATCAGTGAGACCTCTCCAACCCGTCTGGCCAGCGTGGAGAGTGTAGGCCAAATCCTCTGACTACTCTGGTTAATATATGGCTCTAGTAGTACAGAGAGGGTCGTGCTCCTGCAGTGGAGACTGAAAAAGACCTGATGATGATGATGATGAATGCTAAAAGGTACTCTACATACACCTTGTATACACGCTTACTTTGTTTGAATTAATAACAGCGTATAAACAAAATCTATCGCAAATATTGTCAGTCATATCTTTATGTGCCACAAGTTCTACCAAATCTAAAAAAGTATGAGACATGCTTAGGTACTCCTCGTATAATTTATGTGATCTTGTCTTACCATTCATAAGAACGACGCTTATAAAAGCGGAGAAAATCCTGCCTATTCATACTCAAAGAAAATCCGTGTACCTTGAAATGCTAAAAGTATGTATCTGACGTATAGTACCTCAGAGTACTATGACATTACGGGAATATGCTTTGAAATCGATACGTTCATCTTCAACAAATGTTCAGGCCTGCGGTACAGAGGATTTACTAGAGAGAACAAGCAATTCGTTTTTTTTATTGACATATTATAACCATGCTCTTTTGGGAGCAAAGGAAAAATTAAATGAATCAGCTGCTTCTCTTCTTATGCAGATCACAAAAGCCGATTGAGGGATTGGGTGATGTGTATCACTATTTTGGTTCCCCTTTTTAGGGTTCCGTACCCAATGGGTACAAACGGGACCCTATAACTGGGACTCCGCTGTCTGTCACTTGAAATTTTCACCGATTATGTTTTATTGTGGCCGCTATACCAACAAATACTAAAATTTAAAATTTTAAAAATTTAAGGGGGTGTTATGGGATACTAACTCAACGATACTATACTTTATAACAAATACATAAGTATAAGTATATACCTACCTCTAGATAATCATCCAAGGCCCAGGCCAATGTGAAAAAGATCATTTTCCATCTTGACCTGACCGGGAATAGAACCCGGGACCTCCTGTACACAGATTGCAGGAAAGCGAGAGGAAAGATGTTACACATCAAAAATTTGATATATCAATAGACATAAATCATGTCAAAAGTTTGTTATGCATATATATTCTTTTATATATATGCATAACAAACTTTTGCTAAGTCGTAATTTGACTAGGTTACCGGTTTTTACACAGAGCGACTGACCTCCGCAACCCAAAGACCAGAATCAATCCTGGGATAGGTTTAAATAGAAGCTAGATGGCATTCGGGACCCATAGCTTTGCGTGCCTTCCGAAGCACGGAATCACCTTTCTTTTCAGATAATCAGATGATTCAAGCTTGCAATATCCTAGACAGACTGGAAACAACTTTTCACAAAGTAAACTTCCAAGTGGGATTGAACTCACGACCCCCCGATTACAAAGCAAACGCCTTAACCACTAGACAGGCAGTCTACTACTTTTATAAGAATAGAAATGATTCAAATGTTATTCGTATAAAGCTTAGTATCTTCATCTACTCTTCTATGCTTAGGGGGATAAGAATAAAATGGTGTCAGCGTCGTGTTACCATGGGGAAGTGACAACGAATTAAATATCAATGTACTCGGTGGAATTTATGAGAAAAAAATGAATAATTGAAGATCAAACGAACTTACTAAGTGTCTTCTTCTTCGTCTAAGTGCATTTCCATTTGCATCCTCAACTGTGCTACTTCGGAGCCCAGGGTGCGCTTTCCCGCTTTTTCTTCTCCAAATAAAACATGCATGTCAATGGTATCCCAAGGATGCCAAAGACCTTGCGAAATAGAGAAGAAATAGCCGGAACAGTTTAAATGATTCGGCTATAGTTTTACGACCGGCCGCCTGCCTGACGTCAATCCTCTTTGGGAATGTATTTGTGCGAAAAGTTTTATAACCGACCGCCGCCCGAAGTTAACCCTCCTTGGGAATGCAATTGTAGCACGAGATGTTCGTGCTTAGTCCTTTAGTCGCCTCTTACGACATCCACAGGAAGAGATGGTGTGGTCCCATTCCAACCCGGAACCATACGGGCATACATACGTACACTATGGTCGTTTTCCCTATTAGGGCAGAACAAACGAACTTACAAAGTGTGTACGATTGAAATTTTATGAGAATAATACTCATAAAGCGATTTACATTAACAATATGTACAGTAATAATAAATAAATAGATAGGGACAAATTACACTAATTCCGCTAGCCTCAAAGTAAGTTTGAACTTGTATTATGGATTATGGGATTAATTCAATGATACAATATTTTTTAATAAATACATAGATATAGATAAACACCCAAGATCCAAAACAATTTGAAAAAGACTATTTTCCAACTTACTCTGGCTGGGGATCGAACCCAGCACCTCCGAGTGGCAAACTAGCGTGTTGACCATTACGCCATCCGTGGCGTCATAATAATAATAAACTCAACTCAGCTAGAGATAAATAACATAACCCGAAATTAAAACAACAAAAAAGCAATGAACTTCATACAGATAATAAAAATAAAATATAATAAAATAACCATCTATTCTACTACCATTCATTTCCATAACATAATATGATTAATTTCTCACGTTGTTAAATAAATTTTTCATCAAAAATAAATTAGATTACCAATTACTAAAATCATCTTTAAATTTATGCAATGAAACACCAAAATTTATGATTATGCATGCCGCTATTAGGTACTGTATATTATAAATTTTTAAAAATTAGTTTAATTTTTTTTTTACATAGTATAATAGGCATAATGTTGAAGATTTAATTTTCACAACTGCACAAAAAACGCTATTTCTGTCACAGCGGCGGTTATTTGTCAGATGGTGTCACATGACAAATAACCGTGACTCAGGTAATACGCGCATACACAACATCCGTCGAAACACCACGTTTACTTTTTCGTGTGACGTCATTGGAGAAGACGCCATTCACAGGGCGTTTCCATCATAGATAAAAAATATTATAATGTTATTTGTATATTTCGCAAAAACCGTGTATTATTTATGTAATAATTTTAAAATATTTATAGGATGACAACAAATTATGGTTTATTTTAAACTAGCGGCCCGCCCCGGCTTCGCACGGGTATGTATTATACATATAAACCTTTCTCATGAATCACTTTATCTATTAAAAAAAAACCGCATCAAAATCCGTTGCGTAGTTTTAAAGATGTAAGCATACATAGGGACAGACAGTGGGAAGCGACTTTGTTTTATACTATATAGTGATATTGTCCAACGGCCTAATATGATAAATAGTTTTTTCGCATATTTTATTCTGCGTAGGTAGTAATCACCTCTGTGACGTAGGTTTTTGGCCTTTTTTTGAATCCAGTCATGTCCTGCAAATTTCCTAAAGATATCTCGCCATCTTGTTAAACTTGTGTTATGGGATACTAACTAAACGATACAATACAATATAAAAATCTTTATTGCACCATATAGCATTTACAATTACAAAATTTACAGATCTTTATATAATTGGGTAGATGACTGGGTCAAAAATAAATTATTTGGTACTGTTAAGAGAATTAAACGTTACAAAATAGTGTCACTTGTCATTGATCATATCCATTTTCAGCATGATTTTAGATTTTTTAATGCAGAAAAACTGATATTAAGAGCGCTATTTGACTCCAAATATCTTTGACGTCACGGTTTTGTATTTCATACATATCCCATAGAAAATGGTAGTTATGACATTTAGAAAAAAGTGTCTGATTTGACTTATTGTTTTCTAGCAGATTAAGGTACAAGAGGCAAAAACATATTCAAATAAACACCCTAGACCCAGGACAATTTGAAAAAGGCTATTTTTTATCTTTGCATGGCCTTGGGGATCGAACCCAGAACCACCAAAGTGAAGTACTGGCACGTTAACCAACGCCGCGGAGGTCATCATTTTGAGTCTAACAAACGAACAACCCCTATCTATCACGCTTGACAGCTGATAACACGAAGCGTATCCATCATTGAAGAGGATTGTAATGGGATATCATATATAAGGGTGAACACTATGAACACTATATAGAGTGTTCCAGAAAGGCGAAATAATCTCAGAAGGGCACACTAAGTCCATGATATGGAATATTTTATCCGAGAAAAATGTTTCAAGATACGCGAAAATATTTGTAGGCATTGACAAGCCTACAAATATTTTCGCGTATCTTTGTTGTGATAATTTTTTCTATGCTGGTTTAGGAGAAAAGAAAAACAAACTCAGAATGTACCAGCCGCTTCTCTTCCCGAGCAGATTTTTAAAGCCGATCGAGGGAATAGGCGACTATGCTAAATATGTCAATAGGAAATGCGGCTAGCAACTTACGTTGACGCTAAAAGTGGCTTTTACAACCCTGGCCTCTGTCTGCTTTGTGCCGCAAGACTCAAAATGCTCTATCTGCCCCATTCGGGATAGAAATGTGATAGTAGGTATGCATGATAAATGTTTTTTAAATAGTTAAACACACAATATCCAGGACAATTTGAAAAAGAACATTCCCAACTTGCCCTGGCTGGGGATCGATCCAATTCCTTTGATCGACTTCTACAATCTACGCAAGAGAAGAGTTATCTACAAAAGTCTTAATTATTTTGCGTTTTAAACCTTTCGTACACTCTTTTTCCTTAATTTCTTCGCTTCTCGATCTTCAATTATTTTAAGTATTAGTTGTTTGCTGGAAGATTAATGGAGAGCAATTTTAAAATCTTTTACATTTTATGTCTGTTAATTATTCTAATTTATTAAGCGGACCTTTGATGGTTAATTTTTGAGTGGTTAATTTTAAATACATTGTTACGTTTTTTACTACATAAGGAGCTGGGAGCTAAGGAGATACGCTGGCCAGACGGGTTGGAGAGGTCTCACTGATTTTTATAAGCTTTGTATAGCTTGTTTTCCTAAGTCGCCTTCTACGACATCCACGGGAAGACTTGAAGTGGTCCTATTATTCTATTCCTATACCGGGAACCACACAGCAAATACAAAAGATATTTTAACTAATATAGGTTTAGCTAACGTTTACGCCGTGTGGTTCCTGGCAGAGTAGAATAGGACCACTCCATCTCTTCCTGTGGATGTCGTAAGAGGCAACTAAACGACTTAGCACAAACATCTCGTTCTACAATTGCATTCCCAAGAAGGGTTAACGTCGGGCGGCGGCCGGATTTAAAATTCGCACAAATCCATCCCCAAATTGGGTTGACGTCAGGCAGGCGGCCGGCCGTAAAACTATAGCCAAATCATTTAAACTGCTCCGGCTTTTTCTTGTCCATTTTGCAAGGTCTTTGGCATTCTTGGGTGACCATTGACATGCATGTTATATTTGGAGAAGAAAAAGCAGCACAGCTGAGGATGCAACCGGGAACGCGCTTAGACGAAGAAGATGGTTAAGCTAACGTTTGATATTTTTTATGAATATAAGGGTATACAACGTGTAAGGGTTAATGCGTCATAAATAAATCAAACCACCGGCTTAACTAGATCACATCTAGCTGATTTAGTATAATTATTAAATTAAATTAACAGTCAAAAAACCAAAACAAATCGACATTTTTACATAAATTGCCTAATCGGCTGCATAATTTTGTATGGAAATGGCAATTCGTTTCGGTTTCTCGACTGTTATTGGCAGTGGAAGTGTTAATATCATTAAACTAAAGTGATCTAGTATAGCCCGTAGTTAAATTTATTACGTATGTCAATTACACGTTGTATATTTGAGTGTTTTAACTGGCAACATTTTGGGAGCAAGTTCAGTCCATAATACTGAAGTACTTTCTATAAAAAGAGTTATTAAAATAATAAAAAATTCTCGTCCTTCCATACAAAATCCGTTTGGCTGAGCGCTGATTTATATGGAAGGACAAAATTTTTTTATCGATTTTTAATAACTTTATAATAGAAAGTAGTTCAGTAACATGGACTGAACTTGCTCCAAAATTGTTGCCAATTAATTAAAAGTTAATTAACTATGTAATTGTATGATAACAAGAGAACTATTTTTTTTTATAAATAATAAAAATAGGTATCAAGAAATAGTGTCAAGCAAGTAGTTTTAGCTACAGATTTAGATAAAATCTTATGTTTACACCTAAATCACCGATTGACTAACTTTATTAATAGGATAAACCATTATCTTTCCAAATCAACATATTGACATAGTCTCATTTTACTAGATGTCAACTTAATTTGCATCCAAATTATATACACAGATGACAGATCCCAAATGGCGGTTTTATCATCTTTTTATATTCTCACAATAACGCGTATTATAATTTTCTTGTAATATTTCCCCCATTACAAACTTATTTATTTTTATATTTGGAGACTAAATTATTTTTTTAATATATTTCAAATTGTTATCTTATCTTTCGAATTATCGTAAACACTACGTCTTATCACAATAGTAAAGATAAATAAAGGCAAATTTAGGTATACATCATGATCACCCTTGACTGCCTCCGTGGTCCAGTGGTCAAGGCGTCTGCCTTGTGATCCGGAGGTCATGGGTTCAAATCCCACTGGGCAGCATACTTTGTGAAAAGTTGTTTTCAGTCTGGTTAGGATATTGCAGG
The DNA here is from genome assembly GCA_963576875.1 of Acrobasis repandana. NCBI lineage: Eukaryota > Metazoa > Arthropoda > Insecta > Lepidoptera > Pyralidae > Acrobasis > Acrobasis repandana. Next base: position 18,281,836 of record OY756227.1, read on the forward strand.
CTTGAATCACCTGATTATCCGAAAAGAAAGATGATTCCGTGCTTCGGAAGGCACGTAAAGCTGTTGGTCCCGAACGCCATCTAGCGTTTGTACCTATCCTAGGATTGGTTCTGGTCTACCCTCTGGGTTGCGGAGGTCAGACGACAGTCGCTCTGTGTAAAAACCAGTAACCTCGTCAAATCACCTAGGTAAGGTAGCGGACCCCGGGCTCTAAAGCGTTACTGCTGACGATGCAACCGGGAATACGCTCGGATGATGATGATGATGATCATGGCTTGTGTTAACGCTTTAGAGTAAGTATATATAAATATGTATAGGTACACATATTATTTAAAAATAATATCAAAGAAACACGTAATCCAATAAATCATATCAGTAATAAATCACATAAAATAATTTAATTTAACACCTTAACTTATCATCGAAAATTTTCCACCCGAAAATATCCAATTTATTATTCCAACGAAAATTAAACTCATTTTTTTTTAGGTTTGGTTCGTACATCGCTTTAAACTCAGTTTTTTTTTAATTTTCATCTAATTTCATGTTCAATTTTAACAAATGCCTACCGAACTCTATTAATCTTACAAGAGTCAAAAAAGTTAATTAATTACGAAATTAAAAATAAAGTTGTTACGTTACCTGGCCGCTGCACGTTCAAAGTCGCCTGAAGTATCTGATGATCATTTTATCATCACAGCTGATGAGTAACAGCATCAGTCACTACCCCACTTCTGTCAAACAACACATACTTTGGTTCTCCTTCTAAAAAACTCATAAAACACTGAACACTAAATAAAAGTTTCAAAAAAATCGTACGCGTATTCGAATATCAAATCGAATCGTCAATTTACGTATGGGTGTTCTGTTCATCGGTGTTATGTACAATGAGGTTTGGTTCGAACTGACGTGCGGTTGGTTCGACGGCCAAAAGCAAACTGGGGTGGGTGGCTTCAGGCGCGCGCAAAACTGTTGATAAGGCCTGGCTCCGAGTTTTAGCGAAAAATTCGGCAGAGCTAGAGCTGAGAACAGTTAGCTAACATTGTTCTTTTGAGTTGATAAAGCGAGTAATATACTTTCCACGTGCTACCAGGCGGGGATTGAACGCTGTAGGAGCCCGTAACATTCGGTTCTTTCGTAGAGTTTAGACTTTGAAGACTTTTTCTCGCGTGATCTCTATGATATTCAAGGCGAACGTACGTCTATTTATGGTATAATAAACCAAGGTATTCTCTTCCCGAGAAAGCTGGTCACGTGATTAGCCCAAAAATGGGTCATCAGTTAGTATTTTATATTTGTAAATAATTGAGTAAGCCCTTAAATTTACTGAAAAAACGATCAGTGCTAACATTTTTTGTGACATTCGTTACGTAGTTTTGGGCTACCGCGGGAAGAGAATACCTAGTTTTATTATACCATGTGTCTATGAAACTCACTACCAGTTACTATCCAACGCGCCTAAACGTTAGTAAACTTTAACTCCCAAATAAAATATCATTTTCTATCCTTGGTCATGATCGAGTCTTTTTTAGTCTCCACTGCAGGAGCACGACCCTCTTTGTACTGCTAGAGCCATATATTTGCCAGAGCAGTGAGAGGATTAGGCCTACACTCTTCGCGCTGGCCAGACGGGTTAGAGAGGTGTCATTAATGTTTATAAACTTTGTTTCGCTTTCTATCCTTATGAAAGGTAAATCTCCTCACCTAGTTTGATCACTTAGCTTATTCATCATGTCTTGTTATTTTTAGTGTTCATGTATTTATGTTTGTTATACCTAATTATTGTAAGCTATGTTAGATGCCTTTAGGCAGCTGGAAAAATCTGACACCAGTGTTGGCCACTGACACACACGGAAAACAAACAGTATCTTTATTCTATTGACCACCCTGCACTACCTAATAGGGAAGGGATAACATTTTTTAAAATCGCTTTAATGTTTTTCTGTGGTTAGGTATAACATTCCTTGTTACCATAAAAATATCAGATTTTTCTGTCCAGTCAATTACTTATAAAAAATAAAAATATTTTAAATTCCAATTTTAAATCCTTATCAGCCTTACGCCGCCATTTCTTTTGCTTGGATTGTCTGACGTACTCAAGAAAATAATGTCTTATGACACTTGACACTATTTGACAACAAGTCAAGTCACACAAATTATGAATGACAAGTTTAGATTGCAGACGTTCTGAAAAAGGGAGAGGTAAGAAGTACACGTAACCGAAGGGCATGTATGAAGAGGTTGATGAGTGTAAATGAAGCGAAAGAGGTCTGTCAAGATCGTAGCAAGTGGATGTCCATAGTCTCTGCCTACCCCTGTGGGAAACAGGCATGATAGTATGTATGTATGAATGACAAATAGTTAAATGTCATCTGTCATATGACAGGGTCTCTATTTTATTACGGTGGCAGTTGTCGTTACAGGTTATAACATTTTATTCTGGTAAAGATGACTAATATTGATAGTTCAAAATTAGCATTTTTATTATTTAAAATTTTAAAATTTTTTGAAACGTTTTTTTTCAGCGTTTTTAACTAGATCTTTATAATGGCATTAACTAGATACTTGAAATTTTCATAAATTATGTATTACTATGGCCGCTATAATAAGTAATACTAAAAATGTACGAGTCCAACTCGCACTTGCCCGTTTATTTTTGTATCACGAGCGTAGGTAAGATAGCCTAGGTTACTCGTGTATCACTTTCAATGTACTCGTAAGGAGGTAATTATTCTTATTTAAAACAAAATAATATAAACAAATCGCTCGCTTACTGCTTACAAAACTATCACACGTTGTTTCGTCATTGCAATGCCCCTACTATTGTTTACCGAGTCACGGACTGAGTGTGTACCGAACTCTTAGGCGCGTAGGTATGATTCAAGTTTCGGCCGTTTGTATGAAGACAGCATACTGGACCTTTACCTGTGCCGTTACTTTAGCGGCACGACTGACGTTCGTAGCTACGTGTCTGCGTTTCAGTGTCAAGCAATATTGAGCGTTACTAAATGATGATAAGCCGTGTGGTTCCCGACAGAGTAGAATAGGAGCACTCCAAGTCTTCTCGTGGATATCAAAGAAGGACTCAGGAAATACAAGCTAAACAAAGCTTATAAACAATGAGACCTCTCCAACCTGTTTGAGCAGCGTGGAGCGTGTAAACCAAATCCTCTGACTGCTCTGCTATGGATGTCGTAGTACAGAGAGGGTCGTGCTCCTGCAGACTAAAAAAGACCCGATGATGATGATGATAAAGTCTAATTTGGTTTGACGTAAAAATAGGATGACACTTTTGGACGAATGTCGTTTTATTTTACGGAGTAACAGTCCTGGTAGATAACATTATCGTGCAGTGACGAAAGCCCGATGAATTCAATACAGCGGACCGTGACCAAAGTGAATTGAACCACTCTATTGACCCGACTTTGAATAACTCATAAACTGACGATCGTTTTATGATGCTTTTTCGCATTTGTAATATGAATTGTAAATTTATTTTTAGTATTGAGTTGTACTAAGGTTTATTTTAGTTAGTTTTAGTTTAGTTAAGTAGAAAAGATATTTGAATAATACTACTTTACAAGGTTTACCCGACTGTAGGAAAGCCCAAAAGGAGGGTTTTGTGTTTGACATGTATGTATGTCCGACCCTATGTCCCCTCGTAACAACTAAACGGCTAAACCGATATTAATAAATTATACGTGCCTAGATTCGTCTTAGAGTTTCATAGGCTATATTATAATTATTTCGTAGTCGGTATTTAGTTTTAAAACTATATATTGTTGTCTCACGCATTCTTGCAGCGGTTTTTTATAGAATGTTTTTTATAATTCAGTACCTATACAAAACCCAAATCTGGTTATAAAAAAAATAGTTTTTAAATGTCTCATGTCAAAAATTAAATAACTTTTTTGGAACTTTTCAATTCCAGTTTATTACAGTGCAATCTTTTCTTTGTACAATTCCTTTAGATCACAGCTCAAATTCTTTTACGAATTTGAGTTATCCGCGTTTTTTTATGGGTCGGTATAATTCTATACAATGCGATTTTATGGCAAATTGAATTTCATTTAACTAAACATAGAAATGGTAGTACGATAAATCAAATGTTATTTTGATTAAGAAGAGAGATATTTCATTTTACAAAATATAAGTACTTTAAATTATATGCACAGTTTATTTACTATGAACAATAGATAGAAAATGGTAAATTGATAAAATTAGGAAATTTGTTGTAACAAAACTTCAAATTCTAACGTCTACCTTACCTTGTATTTGAACCAATATTACCTGATGGCCATGTGGTTTCCAGTAGAGTAGAATAGGACCACTCCAAGTCTTCCCGTGGATGTCGTAGAAGGCGACTTAGGAAACACAAGCTAAACAAAGCTTATTAAACATCAATGAGACCTCTCCAACCCGTCTGGCCAGCGTGGAGAGTGTAGGCCAATAGGCCAAATCCTCTGGCTGCTCTGGCTAATATATGGCTCTGGCAGTACAGAGAGGGTCGTGCTCCTGCAGTGGAGACTATGATGATACCTGTCTTTCGCAAGTTTGGTAGTAATTGCTGTGCTGCCATCTCTGTAAGCATGTGATACTGAAAATTTTTCTGCAAGTTTCTGCTGCTATTTAAAGGCTCTCCAATAGTTTTTATGTCGTTCGGTGCCACTTCCTACATCATCCTCCTGCTGGGCAAAAATCTTTTTCCGTTCCCCTGTATATTGTTTAGAAAAAAAAAATTGTTTGTTTGTATTAACTTTATTGTGCCAAAAACATGCATATAAGTCCACCATTTGTAAAATTACCTTTGTTATTTTATTATGTGTAACTATCGCTGATGTACAGTTTTTTTAAATAAATAATTAAATAAAATACAAAATTCAAAAGAGAAAATATACAATAGCGGACTTATTCCATATTATGATTATTAGGAGTCTCAATTTTTTTGGTCAAATAAATCCTCACATTCAAATCTCATCTAAATAAAGATGATGCAGGCCGATACGACTCTCCCATCGTTAACCACATGATGAGAATAGCTATCAAATAAAAATAAAATGTATTGAACCCCAAATTAATTATATACTAACATAGGTTAAGAAAATACTACTAACAATATGGATAGATATCTGAAAGAATGAATATTATTATTATTATTAAAACAAATTGGTGACGTCAACAAGAGTAATAAAAAAAACATAAAAAGTGATACAGATCAATGAATCGGTACCTTTTGTATGTTTGTAGACTTACGAGCAGTGAAAAAAAATATCCTTCATTCAGAAAACAGGACTGTGCTACAAATACTGAGTGTACGTACATACTTCCCCACTTGTATCCTCAGCTATTATGCTTCGGAGCCTGGAGTGCACTTTCCAGATGTTTCTACTGAAAATATTATATGCATGCAATTTTCGTCAAAATCGATTGAAAAATGCGACCTGTAGGCGAGAACAGACAGACGGACAAACGCGCTCCGCTGGATTCGCTCGCTCGATCAATTAATTAAGGAAAGTCGTTTGTATTCATGGACTGAACTGCAAATATAAATGTTCGTACAAAATTTAAAAGACAGCCCAGTTTATTCCTTTAAATTAAATATACGCTTCTTTGAAAAACACCGACAAAGCTACAATTGGTAGCATCGGAACGAACGGTGGTTTTACATCTGGGCGTTACATTTTCAGATATGTCAAAGGCTTCATTGAATTAATACCAACCATCCAACGTATAATCCGTCCAAATTGAATTTTATGGTTACAATTCCGTAAATTAGGGACAAAGTTAATAATTGAATCGAATAGGTATACACAATATACATACAAAACTTTCGTAGATTTAAATTTATTAACACGTTCAAAATTCTGTTACGTACGTGTCTTTTTCTGATTCGCTATAAAGTATTCCTGTCTCATTAAAACACGTTCTGCGATTCAAGTTTTATGTGGTTTGTTTCTAGTTTCCATTTTGGAAGCAAAGTTTGGTTACCCTCAGTACGTGCTACGAAGTTCGTAGCTCGCCTACGGCGTAGCAAGTGCTACGGCTAGTGTATTATTGATAGATTCTGTTTTCATTTTCTGCACTGAGGAAACGCCAAGGTCAAGAGAATTGAAAAATAGGTATTTGTAAAATTTATTGTTGTCACGCTGTGCCTGATCAACAACTGTCCGAGTGCGATAGGGACAATTGCAGCTAGGACCTAAAATACATATGAAAAGTGCACAAAATCAACGTTACTTACATAGTCCCCTGATTTCTCCTCCAAAACTGAACCGATTAATTTCTTTTTCATTAAAGACTTATAAGTTATGGCTGTGTTCCTATATTTTCTTTTTATAATTATAATTTCGTCAAATATGTTTGACTGTGGATAATCTTACTAATTTTTCAGGTTCATGAAGGTTCGTATCTCTTTTGTATACTAAATTACAAAAAAAACAAACATAGGGACAAAGCCAACATAACCACAGATTTTTTAACGATACTCGTATCCACGCTACTGACACTATACCACAGAATACATAAGAGTCAAAACTATACGGTGAGGAATAAGGGGAAGTGACTACGCTTGTGCGGAAATATGATTTTCCGCATTAAGATTTTCACACAACAATTGAAAAAAGATAAAATTTTGAGGGTTCCTCATACTTAGAACTGAAACTCAAATTTTTTTTTTCATGAACCCGTATTTTTGGGGTATCTATAGATAGGTCTTCAAAAATTAATATTGAGGTTTCTAATAGAATTTTTTCTAAACTAAATAGTTTGCACGAGAGACACTTCCAAAGTGGTAAAATGTGTCCTCCTCTCCCCCCCCCCCCCGTAACATCTAAAATAAGAGAATGATAAAACTAAAAAAAATATATGATGTATATTACCATGCAAACTTCCACCGAAAATTGGTTTGGACGACATCAAGTAAGTAATTTTTTTTAATACGTCATAAATCGTAAACCTCAATTTATGTCCGTCTGTCCGTCTGTCCGTCTGTCCGTCTGTCCGTCTGTCCGTCTGTCCGTCTGTCCGTCTGTCCGTCTGTCCGTCTGTCCGTCTGTCCGTCTGTCCGTCTGTCCGTCTGTCCGTCTGTCCGTCTGTCCGTCTGTCCGTCTGTCCGTCTGTCCGTCTGTCCGTCTGTCCGTCTGTCCGTCTGTACAAGAAATGTGTTTTTTCAGTGTTTTTAACTTGATCTTTATAATGGCATTAACTAGACACTTGGAATTTTCATCAATTATGTATTACCAGTATTACTATGACCACCATAACAACAAATACTAAAAATAAAATGAAACATTGAAACATTGTACGGTGGTACGGAACCCTCATGTAAGAGTCCGATTTGCACTTGCCCGTTTATTTTTTCCATGAAGTGAATTTCCGTGACATACGGCAGAGTAGAATTTGATTTGACAAAATCCCTTTCCGCTCCTACAGGTGTCGTAACAGAAGACTAAGGGAGGTATAGGTAACAGGGAATGGGCAGAAGCGTACATATATACTATCACGCCTGTTTCCCACAGCGGTAGGCAGAGACTATGGATCTCCACTCCACTTGCAACGATCCTGACAGACCTCTTTCGCTTCATCTACACTCATCACTCTCTTCATACATGCGCTTCGGTTACGGGTACTTCTTACCCCTCCTTTTTTAGAACGTCTGCAATCTGATCGCAGAATGTTCACCGAGTTCAACCCTGTCCCGGTCTTCCTTTCACACTTGCCTTATAAATATTTTTTGGTCATCTCTTTTCATCCATCCTTTCTACATGCTCAAACCATCTTAACATCCCTTTCTCTATTTCTGTCACTACGTCCTTTTTCACTCCATTCATTATTCGATCTTTTAAAATAACACCACACATACTCCTTCAGCAGCAGCGTTTTCCGTGAAAATCTTTATATAATTTACTGCGATTACCCATCATCAAAAAATATTTAGCATTTATAATTAAACCACAATTGTATTATAAAAAACCGTCTTCAAGTTTAAGTTTGGTTTTTAATAAAAATACCGCTTTTACGTGTAAGAGCAGTACTTAATTGTTTTTCCAAACAAATTAATCAAAAGGTTCTTTTATCAATCAAACCTCCTTAATAAGGGTTCGCTTGATTGTTGGCCAGTACACTTTTTTTACGTTGGACCTTCATTTGCATTTGACCTTTTTGGTAAAAAGAGATCTAATCAAAAATCGAAAAAACGTTTTTTTTAATTTGTCAATGTTTGTTATTTTGTAAAGTTTGCGAAAATATCACTGCAATTTAAATAAAAAATAAGATGATACAAAGGTGCTGCAGCGCGTTTAGTTTTATTTTGTTTTGATTCATCAACTTACTCATCTAGTTTATCTTAATAAACTGTTTTTTTTTTTTATTTTTTTTTTTTCTTTATTATCATAGGATATTTATAATATCTCTTAATAATAGTCACTTTGTTTTGTTTTGCACAAATGTTGACGTCAAATCGTTACTTAAAGCTAAGTTTACGCCGCTTCCTAGGCGCAAGTGCAGAAGAAGCGGCAACAAACTGCACTGCACGTTTTCTCCAAAGACGTCAACTAATAAACTAAAAACTTAAAATTAGTTATATAGATGGACAGAGATTACATTGTTTATTATGTCATAATTAAATTGAATTATAAGAATTACGAAATTTAAAATAATGTCAATTTGTAAATTTAGTATGTACCAATGTACCTAAATTATGACATGTCTAAGTATACAAACCTTTAAGAGGGACCCGCGCCAAGCTCAAGCCAGACCTTTTTGTCTTTAAGATAGTCATCGGTCCTATAATAAGCCTTCTCACAAAGTACTTTCTTTACATAAGCTTTGAATTTTCTGTCTGGCATATCAAGGACCGATTCTGACAATTTATTATAAAAAAGTATACACTTCCCCATAAAAGACTTACTGACTGTATTCAGCCTGTAATACGGGCTAACTAAGTCATTCTTATTACGTAAATTTCTATCTGTAAAATCACTTACTTTATTGAACATGGAAATATTTTTCCTTACATACATTATATTTTCAAATATGAATTGTGATGCAAAAGTAAGTATACCTATTTCCTTGAATAATTCCCTCAGTGAGTCTCTCGATCCTTAACCGTAAATAGCACGAATTGCTCTTTTTTGTAAAAGAAAAATAGTCTGAATGTCCGCTGCACTCCCCCATAGAAGTATCCCGTAAGACATTAGACTGTGAAAGTAACTAAAGTACACTTGTCTAGCAGTTGCTACATCTGTCAATTGTCTTATTCTCCTAACAGCGTAAGCCGCAGAGCTAAGCCTATTAGAAAGTTTAGTTATATGAGCGCCCCATTGAAGTTTCGAATCAATTGTGATTCCTAAAAAGGTAGTACTTTCAACCAGATCGAGTTTCTGATCATTAATTAGTATGTCAACACAGGCTTGATTCACATTAGGAAGAGAGAATCGAATGCATTGGGTCTTGTTCGCATTTAACATGAGGTTATTGGCCGAAAACCAATCAGAAATTAAAGATAAGGTTCTGTTCACCGCGCTAGCATCACTGTTATGTCGATCTATTTTAAATATTAGCGAGGTGTCATCAGCAAACAGCACCATATCAGCCTCTTTCTCAACCATGTAAGGCAAGTCATTGACATAAACTAAGAAAAGGAACAGTCCTAGAATTGAACCTTGGGGTACGCCCATTTTCACATTAGACCCGTGTGATTTTACGCCGTTTATATCAACAGTTTGAAGCCTATCAGTTAAGTAAGATTCTATTAATTTAATTGACTTATCATCAAAACCGTATTGACGAAATTTGAGCAAAAGTGTTGGATGATCAACGCAATCAAATGCTTTAGAAAGATCGCAAAATGATCCAATTGCATCATTTCTGTTTTCCCACGCGTCGTAGATATTAGTAATAAATGCTACTCCTGCATCGGTGGTCGATTTTCCAGCAGTAAAGCCGTATTGTTGGCTATGGAAAAGATTATTGGTCTTAAAGTGAAGTAGCATTTGATTGAGCATTATCTTTTCGAACACCTTACTCAAAACTGGCAGAATAGAGATAGGTCTGTAGTTACCAGGGTCTGTTTTTTCTCCTTTTTTGAATAAGGGGATTAGTTTACTACATTTCATTAAGTTAGGGAATATGCCTTCATCAATACATTCGTTAAATATAAAAGCTAAATCGGCAGCAATTATGTGTATAATATGACTTACTACGGCTACTGACATGCCCCAGTGATCTTCTGATTTTTTTAAATTTAACTGTTTAAAAGCATCTATTATATCGCTAGGGCTAACATGCTTAAAATTAAATTTAGAATCACAAGGGCTAACATTACTCTTAAGCAAAGCCTCAGCACGCTGGGCGCTAGAACTCACATTAGAAGTGAGTTCCAAAGGAATGTTAGTAAAATAATCATCAAATATATTTACTATTTCTTCAGTTTTTGAAGTATTTTTACCATTACATTTGATTCGGCAAATATTTTCTTTGGTTTTATTTTTACCTGTTTCCTTATTTATGACACTCCATGTTTCTTTAATTTTATTAGGAGCATTATTTATTTTTTTGATAATACTATTCGACTTGGCTCGTCTACAAACTTTTTTAAATATTTTAGAATAATTTCTAACATATTCTATAAAAGAAGGATTAAAGTTATATTGTTTTTGGGCATATAGATCATATAACCTGTTTCTACTTATGTAGATGCCGGTAGTAGCCCATTCACTAAACTGTGATTTACTATGAACTACTACTCTTTTTTGTTTTAATGTTTTAGAATACTCAGAGGAAACAGTACTAAATAGTTTATTATAATGGTCGTCAGGATTATTTCCTGTATATACCACTGATAATAATTTGTTATCTAAATTATTTTTAAGTTTTTTTATGTTTTTAGAAGTAATCGGTCTACACAAGATCTTATCTTTTCTCAAATTACTGGTGGACTCTTTGACAAAAGCTACATATACACCAGAATGATCTGAAGGCAATTTATTAATAACAGATTTATCACAATATTGAATATTACTAAAAAAATTATCAAGACATGTGCCAGATGTAGCTGTAATTCTGGTTGGCTCAAAAAATAAGTTTTCTAATCCATAACACTTAAAAAGATTTAGGAATTGTGTGCTCTTTGGATTATGTACTAAAATATCAACATTAAAATCACCGCAAATAATTAAATTCTTTTTACTAGTTGAACAGGACTTAAGAACCTGGTCCATTGCTTTTAAAAAACATTTGAAATTACTATCTGGTGGACTGTATACACAAACAATTATATGATGATCAAGCTCGGCACAGGCCACCTCACAACAGCGCTCAACAGAATGTCTGACAATATCCTTCCGCTCTTTGCTACGGAAAGAATCTTTTATAAAAATTAAAGAACCCCCTCGTTGAGCAGACTTTCTGTTAAAGCAGCTAACAATAATATATTTGTTTAGGCTGAACATCATCTGACTCTCATGCAGCCAATGTTCAGTCAAACATAAAATGTCCACATCCATTTCTTTTAAAACTAATTCTACTAATAATTCTTTGCTGGAAAGACCTTCTAAATTTTGATGAAGTATTCTTAATTCATGAGGCCTTCCCGTTGTCCGAATGGTCAGTTTAAATCTGTCGTCAAGTCTACAGAATAACCGTTACATAAACTTGGTAAGTCTGTAGGTGTCTTAAAACTAGAATCTTGTTTACAATGTAAACTCGTCCAAAAATTAATATTATTTGCTATCAATGTAGCAATCTTATGTCTAAAATATTTTGAAAGATAAATATTATCTTTTGTCACATGACATTTACTTATAAAATTGTTAGTGTCAAAAAACACTAATTTATCACTATAACGACATGTCATATTATGTATCAAAGTATTGAGATAGTGAATGATTTTGTTAGTTTTTGGAGACTGGCAATGTAGATATGGGAACGCACATAATATTATTTTGCTTACTTCTAGTTCAGATAAATAATCCATACAGCTGATTATTTCTTTCTTTCCTACTTTGTTACTATTGCCTATTAATAATACAACAGTAGATTTACAATTCAGTTTGGTTGATTTAATTTTATCTAAAATTTGAGTATAGGTTGCGTCCGGGAAGCAGTAATTTATACAAGTTTTATCTAGAATTTTGTTTAACATGCAACCCATATTGCGACCTATACTGTCAGAAAATACTATTGTATTACATGGAGGGTCAATAAAGTCAACACAATCAGACACATTACTACACAAACTACCGTCACAAGGAGAGAGCTCTGGTGTGGAGACACTGATGGTGGGCTGGGTGAATTGCCCGCAGGTACATTGCTTAGTTAATAAATCAAGAGTTTCTTGATTGTACCTGCTGTCGTTAATCAATTTCTCCACAGTCAGCATGTGTTCGGTATTTTGTTTTTGTTGGAGGTCATACTTAGAGAATAATTTGGAATAGTCCTCCTGCAACTTAATAATATGAGATTCAAGTCTAATCCTGTTGTCCTCATATGACTTCTGACTTTCCGCCAATTGTTTATTACATAACTCTAACTCTGACTGCAATTTACAATTTAATGAACTGGATTTTAATAAACATGATTTCCTGAGATTAATTTTTAATTTATTATTAGTTTTCTTAATTTTTTTGGATAGTTTTACATATTTTTTAACTTGGTTATGACTAATCATTGATTTTGAGATATCTAAATCAATACTACTCGATGATGTCTCACTAGTGAGATCAATAACTGGAGAATTAGTTGAGGGAGACATAGCGACACTATCAATGAGCTGGTCATATAGGCTGGACACCTCTGCTGACTGACGCATCTGGGCATCTTGCTCATAGCTATTAATTTGTCTGTATGCCTCGCCCAACTCCTTTTCTAATTCAGTGGTACGTCTGAGGGTCTGCTCATACGTATCACCACATTGGCGGAAAGAATCTATTTCTAACTTTGATCGGTTCAGCTGCTCACTCAAATCATCACATAACTGAAGACTCTCAGAGAGTTTTTGTTCAAGTCTAATGTTGTTATTTCGCATCAATACATATTCGCGTTCATTATCTTCCCTTTCCAGTAATAATTTCTCGTTGTCTTCTTTTTCTGCCTTGAGCTCGAGTAAGACTTGCTTCAGCTGGATTTCCAGTTGTCGGGCAGTCTCAGCACGGGTTGAGGAGGACATATTTTACAAAAAGGGACAGATGTAATGTCTAGGGAAGATAATAAAGGCTAGAATTGCACGATAAAGCTAGCAAAACCGATCACCTAACTAAAAAATAACAATAACATAACCTAATCTACTTTGTCAATTTACATCAAAATTAGATGTGTTTATGTACGATAAGTTTCGCAAATATGAAAAATTGTGCACAAAGGACGCTGTGTTTTAGTGAAATATATAAACGGGATTCAATATTGTACCGTTCTTACCTTGTAAAAGTTGTAAAAAGCCGGTAACAATTTATACCCACTGAACGTCAACTTGGAACACCATTATTTCACAAAATACACTAAATTTACACAAACAAATTATGAATTATGCAAGCACCTATCTCATTTTATGATTAAATAATATTATTTAATGAATTAAACTATAAAAATATTTAAATTTACAATATTAGATACGGAGCAATACAATTGACATATAAGCTCCTGGGTTGCCAGCCGCCAAAAAAAGTGTATCTGAATCTTCGATCAATAATACAACTAGATATCATGTCGGCGTAAAAAATACGGCTTGTCAATAGCGCACTCCTGGCGGTGAGCTCTTATTTTGTTTAGTGCAGTCAAGGAGAAAATTACTATAAACTTAGTGCAATAAGGTTGATTTCACAGTGAATGTTATTTGATATTCAAGCGAACAGAATGTTGCTTTCATTTTGTAGGTAACGCGTTATCTGGTTGTATTGTTGATCGGAGATCTGAATACAGAATCACGTCTTTATTGTGCACTATCGAATGTGAGTAGCTTGGTGGCCCGGAGGGTTAACGCATTGTTAACGTTTTCGTAAGTTATGCAACCCTGGGTGTGGTCCGCACTTGGATGGGTGACCACAAGTGGTATAAAAAATTCTTGAACTCCTCCAAAAGTGCGTCAAGCCGTTGGTCCCGCTTTTTATCATTGTACGACAGTCAATGACAAATCAACATTTAACTTTCAAGGAAAACGGATATTAAACGTAAAAATGTACGTAAAAATAAATACAGTTTATATTTAACGGTCAGTTTATTTTAGACATTTTTAATCTGTTGCCATCAAAACGTTTACGTCATTCCAAGGGTCCGTTTTGTAATTATGTTTGTTATTCTACAGACGATGAAATTTTTCCAAATAGGATTTGTAATAAAACGATAATTTTGTTAGTAAGATTGGCCCTTGAACCCCTTTAAGGCTTTAAACTACGGCCTGTGTCACGACCCGTTTAAGTATCGAAAATGTACCTACATTATTACTATGCGCGCAGGCGGCCCCTCCGGGTGGTAAATTCAGTTATACGAATCGTTTGTCCAGAGTAATAACAATGAAATTGGTTTGCAATGGTTGTCTAGGTATCTTTACGAAAAAGTGCTGAGTTCTGACGTGAGCTAAATTAAACCATATCGCTAGCCTAGCATAGACATTGAGTAGATATTTCTTTGCTGAGTGAGACTTCTGTACGTTAGTATTGTTTATTCTGAGGTTAAGAGGAAACCTGTGACGGGTTCAGTACGTCTCTGTCATTAACTCTACGTGTGTGTGTGTACAGAGACACGTGACCTGCGACGGTTTCAGCTATCTCTATCACACGTACGATTTGTGACAGAGACGGACTAAACCCACCGCGGGCGTCCGCTTGACGTAGTTTCAAGCCTGAGTCACAAAAGACAGTAAGAGTATACAGAACGGAATCTCCTAAGGTCCCGCGCACTATGCGTCCCCTTTCCCCGTCCCTCTCCCCCTTCTCGCCTTGACAACGGGCGAGAGCGGGCGAACACACACTGCACGGCGGCACGTGGCGGGAGAGGTGCGGGGACGCATATTGCGCGTACCTTAGGAGATTCCGTTCTGTATACTCTTACTTCTGTGCCTGAGTCATGACGACGAATTGAGCTTTAATTAAATACCTTGTCCAATTGTCAGCTGCACTAATTTTAGGCGGCCGATTATAAAAGTTTGCGTACAATTACTAATCGAAAGCGGTCTAAATACCGCGCTTTCCAATGACCTTGGTTAGTCGTCTGACCACCTCGTAAGTGACAGTCTAATGCCACGTATGCAGTGAAGAAAACAGGCTAGCAAAGCACGTATTCTTCTCTGGCCACTTAGAATTTTACCTTTGTGACGCCATCTGCAATTTATTTGACAAATAACCGCAATCGTAGAAATTTAAACTTCAACATTATTTTTTATTGATAAATATACAATAGATATTCCGGAAATATCAATGTGTTGTACTTATTAATTCAATGATTTTTCAGATACCCTATTTTAAATTTACTGCAGTTTAATTATCCCGCGTATTCATTTGTGTCGGTTACAACTTAAATTGTCCTATTAGACCGAAAACTAAACGGCTATATTATAAATGTACACCTATATGTACTCGTACCCTATTTCATTACATCGGCAGCCGCGGAAGTACAAACATGATCTGTCAACAAAGGAGTTCCGCTTGAAGATCAACCCTTGGCAAACGTCGTTAGTTTTATTGAGATATGCAACATGCATCTCAGCGGGAAGTTAATACGAATCCCACTAACCCGCTAATCCTTCTTATATTATACAGGGTTACTGGTATCTAACCTACGAACAATAATTCTCTATAATCGTAACTAATCCCGAAAAATCATTCCACGCGATATGTACCGCGGCGGGCGGGGCTTAAAATATGAACAGCGCGGCGCGGCAGTTCACCGTGATACTCGAGTCGTGCGGTTGCGTCGCAAGAAGTTTCCTTTGAGAATATTGCTGTGTTTTTGCGATAATCGATTCATTAAAAATGCCGTCATGTGCCGTGAAGTGGTGTAAAAGCCATACAGACATGAAAAACATAGTACTCACCTTTCATATGTAAGTAAATAAACGTTTTAATATTGTACCTCACCGCTCGTGATGTTGACCGCGGCCGTGTTGGTCGAGCAGCCGGCTTCGGGGAGCCGGCTGCTCGCCCGACACGATGTGTACGTGACCTTGTCGCGACCAATTGCATGCATCTTTGTCTATGTGTATGTTAGAGTGTTTCGTTGCAATTACTGTTACTTTGTTTGCGTAAATGGAATCAGAATCGAAGCGGTGAATGTAGGAGCGTTAGATTTCTAGAGATTATATTTCGATGTATCTAACGCATAACCTCCTAGGGACAACTTTAGTACTTAATACTTTTGTTTGAACATAATACTTAGCAAGATTTTACATTTTTAGTTCAAGTTTGCATATCTATCAAACGTTAAGTCTACTTTTCGTAGGCGCCGCCGCGTGCGCTGCAACGTGAGCGTAGTACTACTGCGTGCCGATTGCCATAGATTTAAGACCAGTAAAATTGCAAAAAGTGTAAAACTAAATTTAAAAAAGTCAAATACCAATCATTTTTAGTCTTGATGTACCTAAGTCGCCTATGGTAGGTTGTGGGTGAGATACCATTAACCCTGTATAGTCCATTCGTTCAATTGGTAGAAACACCGTCGTCGGCGTACAGACAAAGTGGCGTCGGCTTTTTCAAAGACGTGGCCTTTGTGGCACGCCATACCTAACGTCATACAAACTTTTAGAGTGCACAAAAATAGTGAAAACTTGGTAACAAATGATAAGTACCAGATACTCACAGAGATGGCAGCACAAAAATTACAAGCAAAAAAAAATTTGAATGAGAGACTTTCAAGGCCACGTTCCATAAAAATTAGACACAGATGTCGCTGTGCAACGCTAACAGCATAGTTTATATAAACCTTAGCCTAATAGGTTAAAATAAAATAAAAAACTTAAGATTTTGACATCTCAGTTGACATAAATGACAATTTTTTATTTGTCTTCTCTTATCAACTATTTTGTTGTGTGTGACTTGTGATCGTATCGAAAAGAGGTCCAAAGTCAATAGAAATAAAAGATTATCACGCATGATACACCAACAGAAAGTCAGAAACTATCAAAAGAACAGCAAAACAAGGAAAACCATAGAAAGCATAGGAAAATAGAAATGTCAGTAATATTTTTTTTTTACTTTGTTACTCTTTGGCTAGGCTAAGGTTCATAATCATACTGCTAGAGTTGCACAGCGCCATCTATGTGATTTTTAAGAAACGTAGCCTGGAAACTCCCTCATTAAAATCGGGCGCGGCGACAATATGCTGACCGTGCATCGTAGAAAGCGGTCTTAACGCTAAGCAATTTCTTCTAGGCAACATTGCTCAAATAGAAAAAGTGATGGAAAATTTGGTAATATTAATATCCATAAATTTTAACAATACAATATATAAAACTAGCTTTTGGCCGCGGCTTTGCTTGCGTATCCCAATTCCCACGGGAACATTACTTTTTTCCGAGATAAAAGGTACCCTATGTCCTTCTCAGTACTCCTAACTATGTATATGTGAATTTTCAAGAAGATTGGTTCAGTAGATAAAGCGTGAAGAGGTTACAAACAAACAAATATACAAACTCACTTTCGCATTTATAATATTAGTTAGGAAGTGAGAATTAGGATAGGATTAGGATTAATTATAGTGATATCATACCAATGATAACATTATGATAAAGTTACTTTAGTACAAAAAATAAATGAACTTAAAGAACTATTTAAAATCAAATTGATAACTAATTAGAGTACATATTCAAATGTTATTCATTTTATAATTTGTTGTATCGCAATGCTGGAACACCGTTATATAATACCATTCATTTGTATGCAGATTTGTCGCAGATTCCACTGGCAGGACTTAAATAGTTTTGTAATTGCAGATACCTTTTGTCTACGAAATAAATACCTTTCGCTGAAATACTTGAGCGAAATGAAGAAGAAAATGTACCCACCTCTAGCAAGATTGCTGTCTGTTTGGTTTTTACTTGAAATTGCTAAGAGTTTTAGCCTGTGTCATTGTTCGAATACGGTATTTTAATCTATATGAGAAAAATCTAAAAATATTTTCTTGACTGCTCAGGCTAAACACAGTCGGAAAATGTTATTGACCGAGTAAGTGAAGCGAGCGAAGTGTCTCAGTTGCGAGATAGCCCAAAAATGCTTTTGTCCGTCAGTTTGTTCTCGCCTACAGGTCGTATTTCTCAACTAATTCTCGTGAAATTTTGTAAACAGATTCGATTTTTTTTGTCGATTCAGTTTTTGGAAATTGTTCAAAATGGCGGTGAAATGTGCCAGCCATTTCGAAAAACTTTCAAATATATCATGCTTTTTGTCTGAACAACTTTTTCGCTGAATAACTTTTTTATCCGATAAACTTCAACGGATGTGGGTAAGTCGCGAGGTTTACAGCTCAGAGCCACTAGTATTAGTTTTGGTTCATAAAATAACGTTGGTGGTAGTTGAAAATTACCATACATATGAATTCAAAGTCAGGAGTACAAATTTTGCCTAATGAGGATCGACCTTGTGGCTCACAGATGCCTAAACCGCTTGGCCATCACCGTTTCATAACATTTCCAATCTAATTCCACAAAGTAAAATACAAATGAACATTCACAAATATCATAATACTAGTTTATCACGAGTTCCTATTAACAGATAATGCTATAAATCTAAATGATAGCACAGAAAATACAAAACCACGAGAAACCTGTTACGAGCAGAGGAAAATAATCGCTAATGCAATAATAATACAGATGTAATTCCGATGATATTTCTCCGACCCTCTATGAATTATTAAATTATTCGTGCCACCTGTTCTGTGCTTCGTTCTATTGTGGAAACTAATTTAGCAGTCTAAGCCAGTAAAGAGTTTATCGTATAATATTCTTTCTTCTTTACAGATAGAAATAATAAAACAATTCTAAATTTAGATAATGAAAACTGAAAATTTCTGCCTACCCCTGTGGGAAACAGGCGTGATAATATGTATGTACCTATGTAAAACTGAAAAAGATATGAAAATAGACACATTATAATCTCTTCTCTCATGTAAGGTAGACAGGGCCAAGAGTCAGAAGAATCTTTTATCAAGTTTTTAAATAAAAAAGTATCATAAAAACATCACTTATAAAATTATAAAAAAATCTAAGAATGTACCAGCGGCTTTTCTTCCTGTGGAGATCGTAAGAGCCGATCGAGGAAATGGGCGAAAATGTGAGTCAAGTTATTAGGCGATGTGGCTAGCAACCCATCACTATTTTGATTTATTTTTCCACTTTTTTGCCAACCATCACACTAAAAGTGGCCTTTGAGTCTTGCGGTCCTGGGCTCTGTATTCTAAGAGTCACAAAGACCCAAAATGCTTTCTGCCCCATGTGGGAAAAAGACGTGATAGTTAATGAACTAATGCAAAATGCATTGCAATACTTATCCAACATCCCTGATTCTTCCACAAGGATTTCAAAAGCAACGACCACAAAAGCAGCGTATTTTCTAGGATTTTACAGCGAATGTGGTCAGGTCGTCTGACCTCCTTGCAGGCAGATATTTCTATGCTACGCTTGGTAGTATGTAGTGCCACCAAGCACGTGTCTGATCTGCCCCATTGCATGTCGGTTCGTGCTATTTCTAATTACGGTAATGCCCATTGCCGCTTTCTGAGCTTATTCGCTGGGCTATATCGGTATTAGTTAACCTGCAAATTATTTCGTTTCTGAAGAGAAATACCGAATATAGCTCTTCCTAAAGCTTGCTGAGTGGCTTTGAGATTTTTTTATGAGATCCAAATTAAGGGACCAAGTTTCAGACGCATACGTCATGACTAGTAACTCTGAGCCAGTAACAAGGATAATATAATTAGTAACGTCTATTACGTTACTATAATACATATTATCGAAATACATATTAGTACCAACTGTTTACATAGATGGTAGCACAAAAAAATCCGTGCGAAAGTTAGGTAATATAGGTTTAAATACTAGGTAAGTACCTATTAAAATTTTTTTTTGCTTCTATTTTGCACCTTTTTTATTTTTATTTTTATTAATGGCTTGACGCTACTGCGTATTTAGCCAGAAACAATTTAATAAAACGTGGAAAATTCTTTTTACCTAACAAGTTACAATCAAAGGTTGTTGTAGGCCTTTGATTGCTTAAAGGGTGCTTTTGGCGACAAATCTATACGAATCCACTGGTTTTCATAGCCGATTGAGTGGCGGACGACGCGCGAAGACGCCCACACAGTCCACAAATATATATTTATATATATTTGCAAAATAATTTAAAGAAAATCCCAACCGAACCCCTTGACTTCCCGCCAAAAACTCTTTTGCACCTTTACTTATATAGTAAGTTACGTTAAGTTAAGTTAAGTTATACTTAGTATAGTAAGTTTCCTATTTATGCGCCTTCTAATAGTTTGTATGACGTTGGCTCCCACTGCCAGTACTAAGCCCTGCTAAAGGCAGCATGATTGCGTATTCGCGTGTATTCGAATATCACATGACACGGTCCGCAATAATGAAAGCGCCTCTCGGGCAAATTTGCAAGAGCGCCTACCCTATAACCCTCTTTTTCTTGGCCGATGACACGACGCATTTTTCTTCTAAAATCTTGTGATTTACCGCCTTATCAAGAGATGGTAATTTAGTTGCGCGGAATTTTCGTTCGAAATTCTGTGGAATGTTTTCTTAACTTTAGGCGATATTTCATGAAGTTTAGAGTATTATTTGTGATGCATCTTTAGAGATAGAGATTCTTTAGATAGGCTTTTACACTTATATACAGATTAAGGGCTCGTTTAATTCACAGTTTCCGATCTAATGTCGCGGACTCAGCTAACAGAGCTAATAAAATGAGATTTTTTTAAATCAATGTTTTTTTATAGATTTTTTTAGTAAGAATTTCATTTATAATTTTTAGGAATCTTTAGTAAATAAGGAACCCTTATAGTTTTGCCATGTCTGTCTGTTTGTGCAATTTTTTTAGAGCCAAGTATCTCCCCTCTTTTAGCTACGAGTAAATGGTTGTATTTTCGTCGAATAAAAAAAATCACAGCAGTAGTATACTCGTATATAACGAAGTTAAAAGGAAATCTATCAGAGCTTAGTAGGGGATATATATTTAAGACTTAATAGTCGACCAATTTATCAGACGTTTTTAGTCGATAAACCGTGAGGAGCTACGGAACCCTTCACTATACGTAGAACAACACTCACTTGGCCGATTTTTTTATTGTTCTTTCTATATTCATGTAATAATAATTATCTAAGTAGTTTTAGGTAGATATACGTATAAACATTCAATAAGAAATACCAAAATACAAATTTATTTATTTATTTTAACAAAGTCACTAAGCAAAAGTATGTATGTATGTATCACAATAAATCAGAAGGATTTAAAAAAGTAATAATTATTGCATAACGTTATAATATTAGTAGATACCGTTTACAGCTGCGTCTAATTGTGAAAAATAAACAAACGAACACTCATTCTCAATGTTCAATGTTTGTTAGCGAAAAAACATAATTTCGAATGCAGGCGCATGTTTTTGTGCGAAATAGTTGGAAAACTATCGTAATACCGACGAGTCGATGTTTGACTTGTTACGAGAACGACAAGTTGCGAACTTATTCTGTAAGTTATTCAATTCAACTCAAAATATCTTTATTATCATAGGATATTTATAATATCTCTTAATAATAGTCACTTTGTTTTGTTTTGCACAAATGTTGACGTCAAATCGTTACTTACAGTTAAGTTTACGCTGCTTCCAAGGCGCAAGTGCAGAAGAAGCGGCAACAAACTGCACTGCACGTTTTCTCCAAAGACGTCAACCAACACTAGTTATATGGATGGACTGAGATTACATTGTTATGTCATAATTAAATTTAATTATAGGAATTACGAAATTTAAAATAATGTCAATTTGTAAATTAAGTATGTACCAATCTACCTAAATTATGACATGTCTAAGTATACAAACCTTTAAGAGGGACCCAGGCCAAGCTCAAGCCAGACCTTTTTGTCTTTAAGATAGTCATCGGTCCCATAATAAGCCTTCTATTATTTTACTCAATATGTCTGCAGTATCTATCCTTTATGTATGAGCTTCTTTTGGATGTTAGTAACGACCAAGTTTCTCGTAACTTTTTATTTATTTACTTAATCTGTATTGTTCACCAAATACAAATTGTACAGAACAATAGGCGAACTTAACGCTATAAGCGTTGTCTATCAGTCAACCTTTGGGTTATACAGAGAGTCTAAATGTGGGTTGTAAGATAAAGTATAGTACCTACGAGTATACATAAAATCATAATGTATATTTATTACTTAATCGGTTAGTGAACTCGAAGAAAATACATTAATTTCATTAGAAAATGATTTAAATTAATATTCCTTGAAAGATTTCTTCTTGGAATCCAAAATCCCTTGCACATGTACGCGGGCAGAGAAGCAGATACATTTTATGCAGGTACATTTTAGGTTATTCTTTTCTTTTGTACTAGACCAGCATGGAAGAAATTATATACAGCATAGAGACTTAACGGTTATTTTCTATTCTCAGTTAAAAACGATGTTTATTGTCCTGAATGCTATGATTCTGTGTAATTAAATACAATACAATACAATAACCCTTTATTGCACAAAAGAAAAATACAGGACATAATTACCTTGTTTAAATAAAATAAATTTTAAATTGTGCCCTGTTTTTTACTGTATTGTATTGTATCTTAATAACTAGGAAATGCGTATGACGCGTCCTTATCGCTAAGCAATTTCTTCCAGGCAACCTCGTTTAAATAGAAAATAAGTAGAAAAAAAATAAAAAAAATAGCAATGAAGTTTTTTTATAGATGACTTATTATTAGGGTAAGAAGCAAGGCTAAGGCCCAGCTTTGTGGCACAAATTGGTAATGATAACAACTCAGTCAATGTCAATATGTGTATTTTCGTTTATGATAAAATTATAACGAATTTTACTGCAAAACTGTGTCATCCAAATTCTTCGTTTTCTTAAATTTAAGAGTCTTCTTACCCTGGACAAAAACCGAGTTTCCCATACAAACGTAGTCTACGTGTTATTTTGAAACGACATGTCAGATTTTGGTAAAAATTTGCAACCTTAAGGCGAAGATATAGGCAAATGGCCTTGAAGTGTGAAATAAATTGTTAACTCGTAAATATGGTGATAATTTCCATATTTCTCTACGTCATGCACTAGATAGCCCTTTAAATTATTTTATGAACTGCCGTTAAAACTATTATTGGTGATCCGTCTAGCTTTAAAACTTGCCGTGGCCACTTTTGGCGGAGGCAAGTTTTAAAGCTAGACGGGCTAATGTAAATACTTTCAACGGTGGTTTATAAAATAATTTAAAGGGCTATCTAGTGCATGACGAAGAGTAATATGGAAATTATCTCCATATTTACGAGTTAACAATTTATTTCAAATGAGGGCGCCACTTCAAGGTCATTTGCCTGTATCTTCACCTTAAAGAAATTGCATATATCTAGAGTTATAATTAGTTTTCAAAGTTAAAATATGAACTTACGTTAAGATATGAACTTGAAAGCAAAATATAGTGTATTATATCATTTTTGACCATCAGTATGGAAAAGTTTTACACCCTTATATTTTCTTTCAAGTTTATATTTTGACTGTGAAAACCAATTACAACCCAAGATATATGCAATTTCTTTAATTTACAAATTTTCACCGAAATCTGACATGTCATTTCAAAATAAAACGTAGACTACGTTTGTATGGGAAAGTCTAGGGTAAGGGAATTCTTAAAAGCCCAGCTCTTTTCGGTGGAGTGATTTCCATGTCTCTCTTTCTTAACCTCTTCATAATTATGTTTTCATGTTTAATTTTTCCTTTTTAATCTAATTTTAGTTGTGGAAGAGCCACGCCTCCCACCAAACTCTGTTTTGCTAGTGGTAGTAGCATGAATGGACCGGCTCGTCCGGGGAAGTACCACACTCTCACAGAAAATCGACGTCTGAGTAGTAGCTTCACCGCTACTATGCTTCGTTCGGTGAGTGAGAGAGCCGGAGCCCCGTCTCCCCCCTCCCCCCTCTGTGGAGGGCCCTAAAAGGCCGGTAACGCTCTTATTACACCCCTGGTTTTGCAATTGTCCATGGGCAGTGGTGATCACTTAGGTACCATCAGGTGACCCGCTTGCTCGTTTGCCGTCCTATAACATAAAAAAAAGTAAATTTCGAGAATATAAATGTAACATGTTCACTCCCAAATTTACACACATCATTGAGTTCACACAATGTATTACACACTCACTGCTTACTGCATTCACTGCATCATATCGTTATGCAGTGTGATAAAATTAACTAAATTATTATTTAACGAACACGCCTGTATGCCTTTCATATATGAACATCTCTCACGGGCCTACTGGAAGAGATCTCTTTTGAGATAAGTAGTGCCTTTGTACAACTTTTTGTTTATGCATTCTCTGTATAAGGTATGTATTGTCCGTGTACATAAATTGGTAAATAAATAAATAAATGTAAGTTAGTAAGCTAGAATAGTTTAAAGCTATAAATACGTTTAGGGATTCCAACAGTGATTTGTTTATATTACGAGTCTTACCAACATTTTGTAGCTAAAATGCTAATCTAATTTACGTAGCTTTGTTTATTCAAAACTTAATTTTAGACAAAATGGCTTTTAGATAAATGTTTTTATAGTGTAAAGGAATATTTAGCTTCTAAGTAGACTGACATTTTATTGTTATTATTTTTATATTTTTTGTAATTTAAATTGTATAAATTCGTTTTATGTAACTTGGTAATTATCTATTGACTTGATTGTGTATATTTGCACGTCTGCTTGCAGGCTGAATACAATGGCTTCAATTGTACTGAACATCTATTTTGTAATGTATTCTGGAAAATAAAGATTTCTGATTTCTGACGACCTATTTGGAAATCTTATATACATTTAATATATTATGCTAAGATATGTGTTAACTATCCCTGAAATACTTACCTCATACAAAAACATTGCTTGCATTAGCTCTAAATGATTGTCACTTTATACCCACCTAAAATTACAGAATACTATTTTTGTGTGCGATTTGATTATAGTTTTAACAATCTGTATTATAAAAATAGAGCCTTAAGGCTTTTTTAGTAAGTACTCGTATTACTTTACTTTTTCCGTGTGGTTCTGGGTTAAAATAGGACCACTCCATCTCTTCCTGGGGATGTCGTAAGAGGCGACTAAAGGACTAATCACAAAACCAATATCTCGTGCTGCAAATACATTCTCAAAGAGGGTCGACGTCAGGCAGGCGGCCAGTCGTAAAACTATAGCCAAATCGTTTGAACTGTTCCGGTTCTTCTCTACTTCGCAAGGTCTTTTGACCATTGTCATGCATGTTATATTTGGAAAAGAAAGAGCGGAAAAGCGCACCCTGGGCTCCGAAGCAGCACAGCTGAGGATCCAACCAGGAACGTGCAATCATGAAGAAGAAGAAGAAGACTGGTATTACTTTCCTTTTAAGGTGAATATAGAAGCAAATTGCCTTGAAGTGTGAAATAAATTGTTAACTCGTAAATATGGTGATAATTTCCATATTGCTAATCGTCAGGCGCTAGATAGCCCTTTAAATTAATTTATGAACTGCCGTTGAAACTATTATTGCTGATCCGTCTAGCTTTAAAACTTGCCGTGGCCAATTTTAGCGGAGGCAAGTTTTAGAGCTAGACGGACTAATGTAAATACTTTCAACGGTGGTTTATAAAATAATTTAAAGGGCTATCTAGTGCCTGACGATTAGAAATATGGAAATTATCTCCATATTTACGAGTTAACAATTTATTTCAAATGAGGGCACTACTTCAAGGCCATTTGCTTCTATATTCACCTTAACAAAATGTTCTATTTCGTCAGGTTACATTAAACTTTCCATATATCATGTTACGAGAAGGCTTTTATTTTAAATTGTTCAATCTAAATTACGAGGACTAAAATCCGTAACATGTTCGTTCACACCCAAATTAACTGCACATCATTGAGTCCACACAATGTATTACACACTCACTGCATTCACTGCATTTCTGTTATGTAGTATGCAGAATATGCTAGATGCTTGAAAACTGATTAGATTATTTTATTTAATAATGGGTTATGTTGTAATGAGGTTAAAAATAAAACAATTAAGGTGACCTCTATAAAATACCCAGAGAAAAAATAAAGAATAACCTGTAACTTTTTTATAGACTTCTATCATATGGTATGGTAAAAGAGATTTTCCCGTTTTTTCCAGTTAGCCTAGGAAAAATAGAAAACCAGTTTTTCAGTCGCTCGAGGCTCAACTTGCCATTGAATGGATTACTGCGTCAACTAGCTTCAATAGAAATTGGCAGCCATTCCATTGAAAGTCTAACGTTAAACTTTTCATTGAATACTGTGAACTTCAATTTTAATTTGACAATACTCGGAACGTTCATTTCCGAGTAGTGTCAATTTAAAATTAAAGTTTATAGAAGAAAAAAAGATTTCTCTTTCGGAACAATTTCGGAATATTTTCTGCTTGGTCTAATGGTTGACCGGGGAGAATGCCATACAGAATAAGGTCCGCCACTTGTACGTTTATTTTTTTTGTGCAATAAAGATTAAATAAATAAATAAACAAAAAGAGTGTCACCAACAAACCTTGAATTGAAAGGAATATAAACCACTAGCTGTGCCCGCGACTTCGTTCGCGTGGTTGTCGGAACGTAATGTTATATAGCCTAAAGCCTTTCTCTATAAATGGACTACCCAACAAAAAAAGAATTTTTCAAATCGGACTATTAGTTACTGAGATTAACGCGTTTAAACAAACAAACAAACAAACAAACAAACAAACAAACTCTTCCGCTTTATAATATTAGTATACATTGAGAAATTAATGTTATTTTCTGCGTAAAACAATATTCCTTATCGATGACACGACGGTTTTAAAAATACGATCCAATGCTTTGGAATATATGTGGTGAATAGGAGAACTACATTGCGTTTCAGTGACTTCCTGAATTAAATAGGTTTTGTATAAAATTTAATTTTTTGTACAAGCTTTTATTGTGAAACCAAAGGTCTTGTAAACACAGAACAAATAAGCTCAAACTCAACGGGGTTGCGTCGTTTTATTACAGAGTTCTAATGGCCACCTTCCAGCTCTATCATCAGACCCCAGATACAGTCTAAGGACAAAGTACTCGTCAAGAAGAATCCAACGAACCCAAACTCGATGGCGTTCCGTCGTTCTCTCTTTCTCTCTTGTTTCCTGTCTATTTTCAGATAATATGTAGCTAAGTAATAATCTTCTTCTTTCTCTAAACCTTATCCCATCTAATTGGGTCGGCCTTCCTTGTCCTTCTTTTTCACTTTGCACGGTCCTGAGCTGTGGCGGCGTCCAACTGAGCTTGTTTCAGGTCATTTTTGAACGTCGTCATCCAGGTGGAAGGTGGTCTTTTAGGTGGGCTTCATCGTTGGTAAATTTAAGGCAAGCTTAACTATATGGTCGTCTGGACGTCTCTGCACGTGTCCATACCATCTGAGGCGTTTTTCAAAAAGTTTCTCTGATATAGGGGCAACTTTAAAACTCCCTCTTACGTACTTGTTTGGATTTTGTCCAGTAAGGTGACACCCGCTGACCAGCGTAACATGCGCATTTCTGTTGTGTGTAATTTTATTATGTGTTGTTTATTAGTTGCCCAATATTCTGATCCATACAAAACTGCAGGTCTTATAGCAGTTTTGTATATCTTGCCATTGATCTTAAGTGATACCTAAGTGATAATATTTTTTTTTTATTAAAATAAACTCAACAAAAGGATTAAGTACTTTTTTCATATAAAAATACTAGTAAATTTGCAAAATACGTCAGCAGAATTTCTACTTTTTCACTATCCTATCAAAACTTTATTGCAAAACAAGTCACATTGCTGCGTAAACGAAATAATCAAACAAATAGAGAATTTTATGATTCTTGTGAGCATTTATTCTGAATCCAAATAAACCCTTACTTCGCATATATTTTTTTTTAATTTTATTTATTGACCGAGCAAACGAAGCGTCTAAGTTTTGAGATTGGCCAAAAACGCTGCCCGTCAAGTCTGTCTGTCTATCTGTCGGTTTGTACTCGTCTACAGAATGAAAAATTTTTTCGATTTTTTTTTAAATGTCATAACATTTTGACGCAACTTTTTGTTTTCTAAACAACTTTTTTGTCTGAACAACTTTTTTATCCGATAAACTTCAACGGGTTGGGGGTGAGTCGCGAGGTTTACAGCTCACAGTGCCAATAACTCGATGGCTCAGTGGGACTACGTATTACGCTATCACATGTAAAGCAATCCTGGAGTTAGTCCGGACTGGCGCAAGATCTCGAGCTCCTCTGTACTTAAGAAGGCACATTAAGCCGCTGGCCACTGCTATCAATATTAGATAGCACTCGTCAAGCGGGCCAGACAGCTTGAAAAATCTAATACCAGTGTTGGCTACTTACACATGAAAATATACTTAATGCTTAGCATTAAGTTTTACCTTTTGTATTATAATCGTTAGATTATTGTGCAATAAATATTAAATAAATAAATAATACAGGTACATATCACGTCTTTATCCCTAACCGGGCAGACAGAGCATTTTACATTTTACTGCTATCAGCAGACAGAGCCCAAAGGGGCAAAATCTAAAGGCCACTTTTAGCAGTATGGTGGGCGAGAAGATGGAAAAGGAATCTAAATAGTAATGGGTTGCTAGCCGCATCGCCTATTGATGAAGAGAAGCAGCTGGTATATTTTAAGTTTTTCTTTTCTGCCCAACCAGCATGGAAGGTATACCATCACATAGTAAATCAAATTTTCAGTCAAATGGAGTATTTTATGAGATTTCGGAGCATTACCTCTAGATCAATGGAGGCTGTGGTAAACTTCAGTTTGGGCGCAACATAAACCTGGTTAAGTCATTGAGTTTGTTTTTCGTGTGTGTAAGTGGCCAAGACTGGTGTCTAAAGGCTTCTGAAATAGCTTGACGACTGCCATACAATGACAGCCGGGACCAACGGCTTTTACGTGCCTTCTGAAACACGGAGGAGCTCGAGAAATTTTTGTACCACTTGTGGTCACCCATCCAAGTACGGACCACGCCCGGGGTTGATTAACTTGTGATAACGCTAGCAATTCGTACTCCCACCGGGCCACCGAGCTCCTCATTCAAGTCATTGATAACATAAAGGAGGTTTTTAACCTGATTTCGGAAAATTTCAGGATGAAACTTTTTTACAAGCACTTGTTTAGCTTTTTTTTTATGTGCATTGTGTTGCTTGCCTTCTTTGTGTATTTTTGGGTCATATCTTGCAATTTAAATTTCAGCCACTTCCCGATGTCTGATTGAGATGAAATTTGTATGCTAATGTAAATCAGATGTCAATGCAACATTAGTATAACAAGAAGCTATTCTAATAATGGAGCCAGGTGGCTATAGGAACTCTTTAATAAATTGACGCAAGTACATCGAGTTTGGACTTAATACATTTATCTTAATAAGTACTTAGCCCTCACAACACAATAAAAGCTTGAGCGATTTTTTTTTACAAAAAAACTTATGTAGTTATACAAAGTGGAAGGGACTACCCGTAATAAATCGAACCTCGGTATATACTAGATCACTATAGTATAATGAAAGTAAAATAACAGCCAAAAAACTAAAAAAAATCGGCATTTCCATACAAAAGTGTGCAGCCACTCGATTCGGGCGATTTGTATGGGAATGTCCATTTTTTTTTTGTTTTTTTTGTTAGCCCGTGGTTTAATTTATTACGGGTATGTCCCTTCCACGTTGTATAGTAATAAAAATACAATCATGCTGTTTCACGAAACACAATCAAAGATTTGCCAATTAAATGCAAGTTTTATTTGAATCTCTTCAGGAAGATCTGAGCGACAGTTACAAAACAGCGCGATAAATTAAGTGTCCACGGAATGGACGGATAGACGGAAGGCGGTCGAGCACTCTCAGTGATGATATTGAATTAAATACTCTTCGCACACTATTATTACACCTATTTATTTATTCATCAAGAATTTTTTACACAATAATCTTGCAGAGCGACGGAGACGTGGATCGAGTGTCACCAAAAGGATTAATACCGGATGGCTTAAGTGGAAACATGTTACTGGAACAACTAGCGATAAGCGGCGGAAAGATATATAAGATAGTATGGAGGGGATTGTTGGGCTACGAAGAAGAAAGAAGAACGTAAGTTACATGTAGCAGAAATGCGGATGCTTTGGTGGATGTGTGGGGTGATGAAGATGGATAAGATCAGGAATGAATATATAAGAGGGAGTTTAAAGGTGGCCCCGATTGTAGAGAAGTTAAAAAGCCACCGTTTAACATGGTACGGTGGCGTACAAGAGGCGGGATGCAGAACATCTGGCTAACAAAATGGTTAACTTGAAGTTTGATGGCCACAGAGATAGAGGACGACCTAGAAAGACCATGGGGGGAATGTGTTAAGCGGGACATGATGGACAGGGGGGTTAGTACAGATATAATAAATGATACAAAACGATGGAGAGAGTTGATATACAGAGCCGACCCCAAATAGGGAGAAGGCGAGGAAAATGATGATGATGAAACTGTTGTGTAACAATTGGGTTCTCTCCCTGTTGATTATAGGAATAAACAAATAGTTTGTTGCGGCGTAACATAAATACAAGTCCATAATAATGTATTACAATATGCTATGAATAAATGCCATGTACGAGTATAATATTATGTCCTTCATTAAGGTGAAGATATAGGCAAATGGCCTTGAAGTGTGAAATAAATTGTTAACTCGTAAATATGGTGATAATTTCCATATTGCTCTTCGTCATGCGCTAGATAGCCATTTAAATTATATTATGAACTGCCGTTGAAACTATTATTGGTGATCCGTCTAGCTTTAAAACTTGCCGTGGCCACTTTTGGCGGAGGCAAGTTTTAAAGTTAGACGGACTAATGTAAATACTTTCAACGGTGGTTCATAAAATAATTTAAAGGGCTATCTAGTGCATGACGAAGAGCAATATGGAAATTGTCTCCATATTACCTTAATCAAACCGCACATTGAGTGCGGCATTCAAATCACCCGCTAGATTTACCCGCGTAGTCTGACAGACGTGCAGATGAGCAAACTACTCTAACGGCTACTCTGATTTATTGATACGCTGAAATATAAATCTGTTGCCGATTTGTTTATTCGATATCATTTTATCGGAGACTTGAAATAACTATTGACGTTTTGTTGGCAGCGTGTTATAAAAGAAGAGCCAATTACGACTGGAATGGCAGCAACTTGCAGCTCATTTCACAGTCAAGCCGTATTCACCTATATTTTTAAAACGAAAGAGCATATAACAGCTTGAGAAGAACAAAAGTGTAATCATAAATCCGTTTATCACAAACTTTTATTTAGTGTCACCTGTCCCGTTGTCTTTATTTCCGTAATCAAATCTTGCAAGCTTAGACCCACTTTTCGATCGAGTTTATTCTTAACATACGTAAGTTGGGTGACAATGCAATGTTATGGTACCAATGATGACCTGATCTCATGCTGAAGTCGGAAGGTGGCCAAGGCATCTCTGTGATAAAACATCATAACTCCACAGAGTTTGGGCTTAGAATTGTTTAGTAATGAGGAGCACTTTAAACATTTTAGTTCATTGTTTAAGTTATAAGCTTGTTTTAAAAATATATATAACAGATAAAAATATTGATTAAATAACAACTTGTGAATTAAGTGACCTTATGTACATAATATACCTTAGTGATTATAGCGTAGCGGCGTGTAACAAATAGGTATATTATTATTTTTATAGAAAGATGTTATTTTTTTATTATTACATATGTCCATCTAGAAATCTTGTCTTTAAAACTATCTGTTTTAAAGACAAGATTTTAAAATTAAATGTTATTTGATAATTAGTAAATAACAAATTTCTAAAGAATTAAAAAAAACAATGTAATGAATTGCACCAAATACGAGTAAGTAAAACTCCATAAAAAGCCGTTTTAGTGAACGGCGAGCACGAACTTACGCCTCGAGGCATATTTTAAGTTTAGAAATATATTACCAGCCTCTTAAAATTTCAAGCTCCAAGACAAATCCCTTAACTTTTAATCACTTTATAACGTTTTATCGCGTTAACTACGTAGGTTCATTTAAGACCCGTCGGAGTTTTTAAGAATTGTTTTAACTTGCGCTTCTGAAGGGTTAAGAATAATTATGTATTTTAATGAAAGACAATGTTTTATCCGTTACCTGGATCTCTTACAACAACAATGCCATTCATCCATGGATCTAGTCAATGGATCTACTGAGAATGATCGTTTTATTTTTTGCTTTCATTGTGCCGTGTTTATGATGACAGTTCAATTCAATTCAAATTCAATTCAAAAATATCTTTATTATCATAGGATATTTATAATATCTCTTAAAAATAGTCACTTTGTTTTGTTTTGCACAAATGTTGACGTCAAATCGTTACTTAAAGCTAAGTTTACGCCGCTTCCTAGGCGCAAGTGCAGAAGAAGCGGCAACAAACTGCACTGCACGTTTTCTCCAAAGACGTCAACTAACAAACTAAAAACTTAAAATTAGTTATATAGATGGACAGAGATTACATTGTTTATTATATCATAATTAAATTGAATTATAAGAATTACGAAATTTAAAATAATGTCAATTAGTAAATTTAGTATGTACCAATGTACCTAAATTATGACATGTCTAAGTATACAAACCTTTAAGAGGGACCCGCGCCAAGCTCAAGCCAGACCTTTTTGTCTTTAAGATAATCATCGGTCCTATAATAAGCCTTCTCACAAAGTACTTTCTTTACATAAGCTTTGAATTTTTTGTCTGGCATATCAAGGACTGATTCTGACAATTTGTTATAAAAAAGTATACACTTTCCCATAAAAGACTTACTGACTGTATTCAGCCTGTAATACGGGCTAACTAAGTCATTCTTGTTACGTAAATTTCTATCTGTAAAATCACTTTATTGAACATGGAAATATTTTTCCTTACATACATTATGTTTTTAAATATGAATTGTGATGCAAAAGTAAGTATACCTATTTCCTTGAATAATTCCCTCAGTGAGTCTCTCAATCCTAAGCCGTAAATAGCACGAATTGCTCTTTTTTGTAAAAGAAAAATAGTCTGAATGTCGGCTGCACTCCCCCATAGAAGTATCCCGTAAGACATTAGACTGTGAAAGTAACTAAAGTACACTTGTCTAGCAGTTGCTACATCTGTCAATTGTCTTATTCTCCTAACAGCGTAAGTAAAAGTAAACTAAAGCCAACCGTAAGATTTTTTTGTTTTTCGTGTGTGTGTGTTGCCAACACTGTACTATTATCAAAGTCGGGACCAACGCCTTCACGTAACTTCCGAAGCACTCATGAGTTAATGATCTCACGTCAACAACTTTTATAAAACCGAAAGATAAACCTGACAATTATCTATGATACAAACATCCACAGATATAAATGACTTTGACTCAAAAGTTCGAAAAATTTTTGTACCACTTGTGGTCTCATCAAAGTTCAGATTTGCCTAACTAGTGAAAGCGCTACTTATTCATACTCCCACCGGGCCCCCTAGTTTCTCGCCCGCAGGTTAAAGCTGAAGCTCACATCACTTCACTTCATTTTATAAAACGATAAAATCGCAACTACCGGTTAAATTATAAAACGGACTCGTACATGAAGGGTTCCGTACCATAGTATAATTTTTAAAACGCTAAAAAAAAGGTTTCTTGAATGACGACCCCCTTTAATTTTTTACTTCATCTTATTTTCATTTGTTGCTTTATAGCGGCCACAGTAATACATAATCGGTGAAAATAACAAGTGTCTGGCTAACAGTTCAAGAGATAAAGCTCTGTGACAGACGGACAGACATACGAACAGACAGCAGAGTCTCAGTAATAGGGTACCCGTTAGCAACCTTTGTGTACGGAACCCTAAAAACATGGTAGTTTCACTACTTAAGCATTACTAACGTGAAAAATTCCTAAAAATAATTTTACTGTATTATTGTACCGCTAGATGTTCTGCGTGTTCAGTACAACAGTATTTTCTGAATGCTGTTGGGGCTGCCTCGCTTTTGTAGCGCATCAGGGATGTTCACGCACTACCACACTGAAAGCTTTTACGCTATAATCCGCTAAGCAACAGCATCCCTGATCGACAGAGTTAGGGGTAGTCAAAACAACATCCTGAAAACAGTGGCTGATAAATTGAACCTCTCCACTCTCCAGTTATATAATGTAGTAAAATTTTGTATTAAATCAAATTTCAATAAAATAATGATATTAAATAAATTATAAATTAAATTAAACGTAGAAGTACGTCAAAATTTTTTATTAAAAGATGTGAGGTGTGGTAGAAAGTAGCTGTTGGCATCATATCACAAATTTTACAACGAACATAACCAATAGTACAAAAGATAAGCCTGTTGAAAGATTAACTTTAAACTGTGTTTTGGCTAGAAAAACATCTTCTCTACCATTGTGGACAAAAAAGATACATTAAATAAAAAAGAAACTTATACTTACCTCTATACATCAATGGGATTTCGCCAACTCGTCTGGCCAGCGTGGAGAGTGTGAGCAAAATCCTCTGGCTGCTCTGGTCAATTATGGCTCTGGTAGTACTCCTGCAGTAGAGGCTAAACAAGAGAAGAACTGATGATCATCATCGTCCAGTCAGTTGAATTAAAGATGATACTCTTGGGTCAACGTTTCACACACAAACCCAACGCAATATATCCAAAAACTGTTCCCAAACCATCCTTACAAAGATAAACCGCACGTCGTCAACATAATAAATTAAACAAGTAAATTAACTACCCATATAAATGGGTAACCCGCAGTATACCTGTTAATGTCTAAAGGAATAGCCTCATTTATAACAATACAAGTGAGAAAATTCGTCTCCCGAAGGAACGGTGACAGAGGCATAGTCTGGGTACCAATAAATTTGAATTTGTTGATCAAAACATATCCGCAACTGAAAAACGTTTTCACAACTTTATCTTTTAAACTGCAGAGTCGAAAATCGAAGAGTCAGTGCTGTTTAATCACAGTAAATTGGCCGTACAGTCAACTATTGGGTATTCAGCATGTTTCCGTTGGATTTTCAACTCTATTGTCAGCTGAAGAAGGTTTTGTCGAGTTTCAGTTTGGAAGTTTTCCCTTGGGCGCAATTGTTAGTTAGGATAGTGAATAAATTAAAAAGAATGTTTTTATTGCATGAATTGTTGTGATTTATATGGTTATGTGGTAATAGTGGGGAAATGGATCAGATTATCTTTTGTGTTGGTGAGATTTTTATTGTAAAAATTTTGACAGCACATTTTTAATGGATTACCCTGACCGTCTGATGTATTAAAAAAATAATTTCATATGACTGTAGACAACTTAACTACCATTGTGGTAAAAAAGTGAGACTGTCATATGAAAGTTGACAACTCAACTGCCATTTAACTGACAAAGTTGTCAAAATAGTGTCCCTATTTTACAAAGAGTTATAATGTACGCACAGAATGTACCTTAATTAATATCTGCCCTTTCACCAAAATGCTAGTTAGTATGTCAACTGTCATGTGACATTTTTTTATACGTCAGACAGTCAAAGGAAATGGCGACGACATGCAGTATATAATATACCTCTAGTGGAGTATATTTTACGTGAATTAAAATGAATTATTTTTTACATTTGATTGACAAAACAGAAAAATCTGTTTTTTTTTTTATTATGGTAAAGAGGAATTTTATCGCTAAAAGCAGAAAAAAAATTAAGCGTTTTTTAAATTTTTATATTACACAGGTATATGCAATGTCTTTGAAATTACAAAATTTTGCCCAACTCTGACATGTCGTTTCAAAATAAAAGCGAGACTACGTTTGTATTGAAAAGTAGTAGGGTAACGGGACTCTTAAGAGCTCATAACGCGGCCTAGTACTTTTATCATAATAATATGGTCGTGCAGATTTCCATTAAAAGTTCCAATTTTCCATCTCGATTCGTGACTATTGCGGTCGTTCCCGCAATCGCGGACAGTACAAATTATGCTGTAGAGTAAGTTACAAGTGATAGAGGAAATAAATATGTATTTGTATACTTTTAGTACATAATACAAAATAAATAGTTTTTTTCTGCTCATCAACCAGTCAGCTGCATATGTCATCTCATCAACTGTGCTGCTTTAAAACCAGAAATGTGCTTTAGGGTTTTCTTACCATATCAAGTGCAAAGTGGAGATGAAAAATTATGGAAATACAAAAACGATTAGCTTGGCTCTACGATTCGTCTTCTTCCTGAGTCGAAAGGCTATTTATTAATTTAATTAAATTAAACTTGAGCAGTATTTGGCCACAGCGATTCCAGATTCTATAAACATATCACATTATTTGTTATCTCTCCTTCCAATTTGAAAACAAATTAAAATAATGTTAATTATGTTCAGATCCTAAGTAGCTTATTTTTTTTTCCAGGCAATCTTAGGGTAGTTATAGACAAAAAATAAATTTATTTATGTTACAGGTGAGGTGCAATGTTCCAATAGAGATATTAAACAAATAAAATGCTTAGTGTGCATTCTAATCTAAGGAATATATGAACATAATTGTTGCTAGCACTATTATGTACATACTCTCTTTACGCTCTCGCCACTGGTGGCACTGTCAATCTCTTAAAAGATAAAGACGTAATTAGTATACATTATACTCGTTTCACGTAATCAATAAATTCTAAAGTGTTACCAGTGATAACATAAGGCTCTGAAACGTAGTTCCTTACTATGGGTCTTATAACAAGGTTCAAGGTCGCTCAACGCGCTATTATGATAACTATTTCTCTACTTGATGGAATCAAAAATGAGAAAATTCATAGAAGAGCGCTGAATGCAGGCTGCTCTAGGTCGGTCATTTTGGAAATCCTTGGGAGAGGTCTATGTTTAGTAGTGGTAGTAATGATGATTATAAATAAATTCTAAAACCGCTACCGCTTTTCATTCACACCACTGACATGTCACAGAAGGCAGGGCATCCGTTGCATTGTCCGCACTAGACCAGTAATAGCCGGTAATAACTGGCGATAATTACTCTAAAGCTTAGTTTCCATTAACGCGTGACTGAAAGGTCCGAGTGTTACGATTGTGAGTGGAGAGATGGGTTTATGTGACTTTGTGGTGACTGGGATTACAGAGTAATGTCATACCAGTTGTAAACCGTGTGGTTCCGGGTTAGAATACGAACAGTCCATCTCTTCCTGTGGATATGTAAGAGGCGACTAAAGGACTAAGCACAAACATCTCGTGCTACAATTGCATTCCCGAGGAGGGTTAACGTCGGGCGGCGGCCGGTTGTAAAACTTTTCGCACAAATACATTCCCAAAGAGGGTTGACGTCAGGTAGGCGGCCGGTCGTAAAACTATGGCCAAATCATTTATACTGTTCCAGCTGTTTCTTCTCCATTATGCAAGGTCTCTGGCATCCTTGGGCGACCATTGACATGCATGCTATATTTGGGGAAGAAAAAGCGGGAAAGCGCACCCGGGCTCCGAAGCAGCACAGCTGAGGATGCAACCGGGAACGCGCTTAGACGAAGAATGAGAAGTTATACCAGTTGAAGAAGATAAATTTTACCGGGTGTAAAACGTGAAATATAGAACGTGTCGTATAGTACATATTTTTTGCTTCAACAGAGTAATATAAAGACATTTTTGACATTCCCATACAATTTGACCGGTTCTCTAAACACTTTTGTGTTAGAATAACAAAAGTTTTACAAAATTCTGGTATTGGTCTCATAGAAAAAGTTGTTAAGGCCGTACCTGAATTTTTCGGGGTCCAGTGCTGCCCCCATTTAAAATAAATCATTTCAAAGAAAACGGAGACATCATTTCAAATTTTGCTACTACCAAGTCCTAAACTACTGTTTACAGTTTAAAGTGAGAACGTTAAGCTTTACTACGCACATTTGCGAAAAACGGCCACTTTTAGCAAATGTGCGTAGTAAAGCTTAACGTTCTCATTATAAAATGTAAACAGTAGTTCATAAAATACTTTGAAGGGTTATCTAGGGCTTGGTGGTAGCAAATTTTTAAATAATGTTTCCGTTTTCTTTGAAATAATTTATTTTAAATGGGGGCAGCACTGGACCCCGGAAAATTCAGGTACAGCCTTAACTAAAAATAATAGACCCATATTTTTCGGTTTATCAAAGTAGTGAAAATTCACCAAGATACAGCGCATCTAAGCTTCGCAGTGGGGGTGATTGACGTCACCGTCATGTGAAAATCTTACTTGATTGTGACGGCATGCGGAATGAAATGCTCTGTATCTCCGTAATTATTTGCTAATCAAAAATAAACAGGCAAGTGCGAGTCGGACTCGTACATGAAGGGTTCCGTACCACCGTACAATGTTTTAAAACGCTGAAGAAACACGTTTCTTGTATGACGACCCCCTTTAATTTTTAATTTTATCTTATTTTTAGTATTTGTTGTTATAGCAGCTATAGTAATACATACATAATCCGTAAAAAATTCAAGTGTCTAGCTATTACGGTTCGAGAGATAGAGCGCTGTGACAGACGGACAGACAGACGGACAGACAGACGGACAGACGGACAGACGGACAGACAGACGGGACAAACGGACAGACGGACAGACGGACAGACAGCGGAGTCTCAGTAATAGGGTCCCGTTTGCACCCTTTGGGTACGGAACCCTAAAAAGTAAAAATATGTATACAATTTTTTTTAATAATCTACCTGATGAGTTAAAAATATTTTTTTAGTCCACATCCATATTGGAAGTGTGCTCACAGTACAGACGTGAGAGGCGTGAGTTCGAATATCAATCGTGGCGAAATTTTTCAAATATAAAGTGCAACTATTTGAATGCTTTTATTATATTTGCTCTTTCTACTTTTGTGTACTATACTACAATATTGCTGAAGCAAACTACTCATTACTCATACTTAATAATAATTATTTTGTACTTTACTTTCCATTAGCTTTAAAGTATGCTAGTTTCAGTTTTATTGTTAAAAGCAGTGTGTGAAGTGGGTTAATGATATATTTCTAATGCATCTATGTAGTAGTTATAGGTTAACCCATGCCGTTACTCTGAACGACCCTTTTAATGCCTACTTACCCTTTTATGGCATCTGTGGTATAGTGAAATAATTGTTAGCTGCCGTGTGTTGATGATTCTTTGTTGGGTTGTGATGTTTCATTAAGTCTTTTAGTTCGCTTTCTTTTTAGGGTTCGGTGTCGGTCCGCGGATTTACTCAGAGGCTACTAGTACTAGAAAGCTGTAATTTAGCATGGGTACGAGTATTTACATATATTAATCACGCCAACAAAGTGATAAAATAAAATCTTGAATACTTTTTTCTCGACTAGTCCGTGGTGTGGGGTTGCGTAGAATAGGACTTAAAAAAATATTGTGAGTTTTAAACACCATTTTTCGATTTAGGGATCCGATTGTGAATTTTTTGTTAAAGTCAAGTGTGGCTCTTTCAGTTATACGGGTAAAAAAATCAACGAAGTTAAAAGGATAACTATCAGAGCTAAGTAGGGTTTACAAATTAAAGAGTTATAGTCGACCAACTTAATTATAAAATATTCTCAGAAAAGAAAAATTTTATACATACCTATTCAATTGAAAAATATTAGACGTTTTAAGTCATTAAGGCCCCGTCAGTTCAGAGCCAAGAAAACGGTGAGTGTTTTTAATAAATCACTGTAATTAAACTATTACAGTTTATTCCTTAAAAAAAATACCTAAGAATCTTAAGGCTTTTTTACAGACAAAATTCAAAGCTTATGTAAAGAAAGTACTTTGTGAGAAGGCTTATTATAGGACCGATGACTATCTTAAAGACAAAAAGGTCTGGCTTGAGCTTGGCCCGGGTCCCTCTTAAAGGTTTGTATACTTAGACATGTCATAATTTAGGTACATTGGTACATACTAAATTTACAAATTGACATTATTTTAAATTTCGTAATTCTTATAATTCAATTTAATTATGACATAACAAACAATGTAATCTCAGTCCATCCATATAACTAAGTTTTAGTTTGTTAGTTGACGTCTTTGGAGAAAAGTGCAGCATTTGTGGCTCGATAGAAAAAAATCACAAACATACCTCTAAATTTGCTTAAATTTACCTTTATAAGACATATTACTATTTTATACAATCACCTTTTAAAACTAAACATTTAGATTACACATTTTTTGCTATAATTTTCATATAAAAAGGTGGGTTCATCTTTAGTTATGAGATTTTTGGTGAAAAAAATTCTTACTAAGGCGCCTATGCTCCCGGCATAGGCGCCTAAGTCAATTGTTTTATTGTTGTTTTATATTTAAAACTTTATTGAGCCAGAAGCTTTGATAAATTGGCCGCTATAACAACTAATATATAAGATAAGATAAACTTACATTTGAGGTAAGTATTCAGGACTATTTTATTGACAGGTGAAAGAATCAAGAATCAAATATTTATTTAGTAATTAGGCTTGTGTACGCACTTTTACACATTAATAATTTTAATGTACCTCTACATTACGTTTATTGTTTATATATATTATACCTATATAAATTATTACTATTTAAAAAGTTTTTGATACTGGTGTTTTGCAAGGACCACTGCTAAGAAGAAACGCCGAAAGAAACTCATTTACACAGTACTACGTACCAGAAGGGCTTTGTCAGTATACAAAGATATTATGCCTAATACAATGTTATCACAATATAACAAGCTTGCGACCAAGTGCCAAATCCGATTTATAGAAATAAGTACACTGAGTAGTCTTAAATAAACGGGCAAGTGCGAGTCGGACTCGTAAATGAAGGGTTCCGTGCCTCCATACGATGTTTTAAAGCGCTGATGAAACACGTTTCTTGTATGACGACCCCCTTTAATTTTTAACTTTACCTTATTTTTAGTATTTGTTGTTATAGCGGCCATAGTAATACGGTGAAATTTTTTTAGTATCTAGTTAAAGATCTAGTTAGAAACGTTGAAAAAAACACGTTTTTTGTATGTCGACCCCCTTTAATTTTTTATTTTTTTTATTTTTAGTATTTGTTGTTATAGCGGCCACAGTAATACATAATCGGTGAAAATTTCAAGTGTCTAGCTATTACGGTTCAAGAGATAGAGCCCTGTGACAGACAGCGGAGTCTCAGTAATAGGGTCCCGTTTGCACCCTTTGGGTACGGAACCCTAAAAATGGAGCCAAGCTGAGCAGTTCCTATAGTGGCCTCGTTCACGAGTTAACGCGTAGATCGGCCATCGCTGAACTGAACCATATTAGCTATCTAGAAGTATTAATGTTAGTAACTATATTGAATGTTATGTATATTGTAGACAATGCTTAGCATTAAGTTTTACCTTTTGTATTATAATCGTTAGATTATTGTGCAGTAAATATTAAATAAATAAATGTTGAACAAAATATTTAACTCATCGTAAAATTGTAGCATTTTTACGAAATTCCTCCTTACTAAACTTTAATTAAATTAGGTATTAAGTAAACAAAATAATATGAAACTCTTTTGGCTTTGTATAAACAAATCGAGGCCGCGGCGGTTTGGGCTGAGAAATATATGCAAAATTTTTACGCCCGATGAAAATGTGGCCTATTTCTGTATCAATTTGTTTGGAAAAAGCGCGGTCTTTATTTCACTGCATAATCTGCAGGCATTTTTTAAATCTGCTGTGTGGGATTTATACGGACCGCAGTTTTTAATGTCGGCAGCACGGCGAGTAAAGATTAATTATTAATTTTAAATCTACGTTTTAAATGTAGTCGAAGGTGACTTAAGAAACACGTGAAACACGAAAGCTTATAAACATCCATGAGACCTCTCCAACCCGTCTGACCAGCGTGGAGAGTGTAGACCAAATCCTTAGACTACTTTGGCTGGAATAATATGGCTCTAGTAGTACCTACAGAGAGGGTGATGCTCCTGCAGTGGAGACTAATAAACAGGTAAAAGCGAGTCGAAGTCGTACATGAAGGGTTCCGTACTTTAAAACGCTGAAGAAACACGTTTTTTTGTATGACGACCCCGTTTCATTTTTAACTTTATCTTATTTTTAATATTTGTTGTTCAGCCATAATAATACATAATCTGTAAAAATTTCAAGTTTCTAGTTAATTCCATTATAAAGATCTAGTTAAAAAGGCTGAAAAAACACGTTTTTTGTATAACGACCCCCTTGAATTTTTAACGTTTTTTATTTTCAGTATTTGTTGTTATAGCGGCCACAGTAATACATAATGGGTGAAAATTTCAAGTGTATAGCTATAACGGTTCAAGAGATAGAGCCCTGTGACAAACGGACAGACAGACGGACAGACGGACAGACAGCGGAGTCTCAGTAATAGGGTCCCGTTTGCACCCTTTGGGTACGGAACCCTAAAAAGGACCTGATGGTGATGTTGAGATCTACGTTTATATTCTAACTTCGCTCACTTCGCTTGCTCGTTCCATTTAGAGAAATTCTTTTTTAACGTCTTTTCTTTAATTACAGAACAGCATGGTAGGTGATTCTTATTTTTAGTTTGATCAATATCGGTTTAGCCATTTACGAAATTAGTAAAAGTAGGAAGGAGCTAAGAACTGTTTTTTTTTATTTTTTTTATTTTATAACTTGTTAAGCAATGAATAGAAAAAATGTTACGAAAGTAAAACAAAAAAGAGTTTTTGGTACTAACAGTCCTTGTTTGAAAGTTCATGCATCTAAGTAAAGCTTAGCAAATTGTGAAAATGCAAATGGACACCAGCAAGAAAGTAAGCAAGATTTGCATTTATCGTATGAAGCCAACGATTACCGGCGCTTTTCCTTGCGGAAAACAAAAGAAGTCAAAGTAAATCTAGGTAAAGTGAGTAAACCGCCTTATCTGGAATACTAACAGCTGTTCAAGGCTTGACTAAAACGAGGAAAATGTTTGAACACGCAAAGGTGGTTTGTTTTACTTTTTAACTCATCTTCTTCTTCATATAAGCGCGTTCCCAGTTGCATCCTCAGCTATACTGCTTCGGAGTCCGGGGTGCGCTTTCCCGCTTTTTCTTCTCCAAATATAACATGCATGTCAATGGTCACCCAAGGATGCCAAAGAACTTGCCAAGTGGAGGAGAAAATTCCGGAACAGTTAAAATGATTTGGCTCTAATTTTACGACCAGCCGTCTGCCTAACGTCAACCTTCTTTGGAAATGTATTTGTGCGAAAAGTTTTATAACCGGCCGCCGCCCGACGTTAATCCTCTTTGGGAATGCAATTGTAGCACGAGATGTTTGTCCTTAAGTCGCCTCTTACGACATCCACAGGAAGAGATGGAGTGGTCCTATTCTAACCCGGAACCACAAGGTACTTTCTTAATTCATCATCATCATATGAGGTGCTACAGACGCGGGCCTGGGCCCGGTCATATGAATATAATACAGATGTGGAATAAAAAAAATATTTTTAGCCCTACAAGAAGATTACTAAAAAATCCTAATCCTAATCCTAACTAATATTATAAATGCAAAAGTGAGTTTGTACATTTGTTTGTTTGTTTGTTACTTCTTTACGCTTTATCTACTAAACCAATCTTCTTGAAAATTCGCATACACATAGTTAGGAGTACTGAGAAGGATATAGGGTTCCTTTCATCCCGGAAAAAAGTAATTTTCCCGTGGGATTTGAAATACGCGAGCTAACCGCGACATGGGTGATGGGCGATGGGTGACACCCATGTCAGACATCTTCGTTCCTCTAACAATCTCAGCCTTTCTATACCAGCTCACCGGAGTGGGTTCTTTTCACATTCGTTTATTGTCCAAGCTATAAAGCTCTGGAACGCCTTACCAGTTGATGTTCGGAAGGCTAAAACCCGCTTTTCATTTAAAAAACAGGTGAAAGCACATTTTCTTAAACAACTGTCAGATAGTTCTTAGTGTATGTAGTATATGTGAGTAGTATATCTTAGTATAATAATAGTCTGTATTAT
The DNA here is from genome assembly GCA_963576875.1 of Acrobasis repandana. Taxonomy (NCBI): domain Eukaryota; kingdom Metazoa; phylum Arthropoda; class Insecta; order Lepidoptera; family Pyralidae; genus Acrobasis; species Acrobasis repandana. The sequence continues at coordinate 18,325,970 of OY756227.1, forward strand.
TTGTATGTAGTTTATGGTTTATTATTGCCGCCACACTGGAGGTCCCGGGTTCGATCCCCGGTCAGGTCAAGATGGAAAATGATCTTTTTCAAAATGGCCTGGGTCTTGGATGTTTATCTATATATGTATTTGTTATAAAATATAGTATCGTTGAGTTAGTATCCCATAACACAAGTCTCGAACTTACTTTGGGGCTAGCCCAATCAGTGTGATTTGTCCCTATATATTTATTTATTTATTATTTATTATTACATATTTATGGTTTATTATTACATATTAAAGTATACCTGGTTCATTTTTCATCATTTCTTTTTGAGTTTTTGCACTACCCGTGTCTTTCTCGATATCACCCGGTTGGTTGACTGGTAGATAAGGCCTTAGGCTTTAAGTCCGCCATTACACTTGTATTTGGGTATAAAGTTAAATAAATAAATTAAAAAAAAAAAAAAACCGCGTGCAAAAGCTAGTATTGTATTAAGATACCGCGCATTTAAATTCTGCATGACCTTACAGTCAAGTATAATTTTCACTTGACGGTGACGTCAATCACCCCCACTTCGAAACTTCAACGCGCTGTATCTTTGTGAATTTTCACTACTTTGATAAACCGAAAAATATGGGTCTATTATTTTTGGATAATCTAACACGACCCTCTCTGTACTACCAGAGCAGTTAGAGGATTTTACCTACACCCTCCATAATGACCAGACGGGTTGGAGAGGTCTCATTGATGTCTCAAGATTTGTTTAGCCTGTATTTCCTAAGTCGCCTTCTACGACATCCACGGGAGACTTGGAGTGGTTCTATGCACAATGTATTATTGTTTATGAATAAATGAAATAAAATATTCTTTTCTGCCGGGAACCACACGGCAAAAAATATTGGGAAACAATAGTAAGAGATAATGACGCGAAAGTATACTTGTCACAGTCTACCTAAAGTAGTCATTTACTAACACAAGTACACAAAACAGTTATCATAACACCTCAATAGTCTTTTATCTTACGCAATACGAAAATAATTTGACCACACAATAAAATGGTCCGTGCGTGGGCACCCTATTATAGTAAGTTCTGTACAAGGGACACAACGGACAAAAAGGGTGGTCACAAGCGAAATTACATTTGCCTTGTCACTGTGAATAAATGCTTGGGCTTAGAATGTAGTGAGCTTGTTGGAGATTGTCAAAAAACCTGTAAGGCCTTTTTATAAAACAGAGTATGTAAGTACTCAAATTAAATAATGAAATAAGAAATGGGAGTTTAAGTGTCACGTGGTATTTTTTCACTTTTTCTTATTTTATCATTTAATTTGAGATTTAAGTACTGCATCTTGAATGCCTAAAAACTATACGTCTATGTGAGACACGAGTTCGATGCTCAACTGCTCACCAGACGAAATTTGTTCCAATGAGTTTGTATTGTGCCACATGCTTCCGGTAAAGAAAAATATCGTGAGGAAACCTGCACACTAGTGACTATTAAGTTTAATCATTTATCAGTCTCATTCCATACAGTGACAACAAGAGCCTGGCTCTTAAATGTAATGGCTGATATTATTATATGACTGTGACCGACAGTAGAAAAGATGTGATAGTGTATGTAATGTTTAATAATAAAATAAAAAGTAAATAAAATTTGTTTATTAGGTAACTATTTAATCAATCAATAAATTTTATTTCAGGCAATAAAAGTTTACATAGAATAAACATCCAGAGGCCCATATCAATATATACTTTAACCTAAAATAGATATAATATAACTTAATACTACGAGTACGGACGGCAAGGTTGCGACGACGTGTTGCGCGGTATCGGGGTGTCGGGTATCGTTCCGCGAAAACGACGATATACCACACCCTTCGGCCAAAAATTCGGGTCCATGAAGGTCGTCAGCTTCTCCGTCGGGACTCGCACCATAAAAGACGTGAAGTTCACGTTGTGGCGCGACTACAGCTTCACGACCCTCAGCGTGATGTTGGTCTTCACGCGGACATACTCCTCCACTTCCTCAGCCTTTGTGGAATGGAATTACAAGGTTTTGTTGCTGGAGCCTCCTTTTAAACAAACAATATGCTTGTGTTCGAAGACTCTTTCTTATTTCTAGCACTTTATCATAGTTGACCAATTTATAAGACATATTCTCTTGATGAAAAACAATATATCCTATGGGTGTGTATGGATTTAATGATGATCGGATCAGATTTAAAAACAAACGCTTATTTACTTGCTTTTTGACAGTTGACTACTATCGTTACTTACCATCAGGTGACCCGCTTGTTCGTTTGCCGCCCTATAGCATTAAAAAAATCGTTTATATTGAAGAGATCAACAAAATTAACAAATAAATAAAATAAATAGATAAATATAAATCACACTGTTTGAGCTAGCCTCAAAGTAAGTTTTAACTTGTGTTATTAGATACTCGTACTAACTCAACGATAGTATATTTCATAATAAAAACATATACAGGCTGACTTTGTATCCACCTGCTAAATTTTTGAAGCAAGTTCAGTCCATGAACTACTTATTATAAAATAAACCGGCCAAGTGCGAGTTAAACTCGCGTGGAGAGGGTTCCGTACAATTTATTGAATTCTTATAGGTTTTCCTGTAATCTACAAGCAATGAACTATATTTTGTATTTTTTTCAAAATTTTAGGCTCAGTAGTTTCGGAGATAAGGGGATCACTTCTTTCATAAATAAAATCAAAACTAAACATTTTACAATAATAACAATATATTTGAGATCCTCATAACGAGCCCTTTCATTTGATATATGACACAGTAAGTTTTGCAAAACTTTTTTTTTAATTTCCTACTTTGTCCCCCGAAAATTACCCTTATTTTAAAAAAATATTTATTTACTTTGTACATATGTGTTTGGGTCATAGGATTACAACATTCTACCAAATTTCACCTGATTCGGTCCAGTAGATTCGGAGCAAATTGGCTGTGACAGACGGACGGACAGACAGACGCACGAGCGAACCTATAAGGGTTCCGTTTTTTCAGTTTTTGTACGGAACCCTAAAAAGTTATTAAAAATCGATAAAAATTTTTCGTCCTCCCATACAAATCAGCGCTTAGCCAAACGGAGTTTTGTATGGGAGGACGAAAAGTTTTTATCGATTTTTAATAACTTCTTTTATAGAAAGTAGTTCAGTATCATGGACTGAACTTGCTTTAAAAATTTAGCAGGTGAATAAAAAATCTGCCTGTATAGATAAACCCCCAATACCATTTTCTAACTCGCCTTAGCTAGGGTCCGAATCCGAATGGGGTCAGAACCTCCGGATTGGCGAACTAGCGAGTTAACCACTAAGCCACGGAGGTCGTCAAAATAAAAGTTTGTTAGGATTTTTTGGGTGAGACGACCTACATTATTGCGATTTTGATAGAAATACAAGGTCCATACAAGTACTAGGCTTTAATCATCTTGAGGCAACTATTTATTCCTATGACAAAAGACTAAGTTACAAAACGTTGACCAACGCAAGCCGACAATATCATAATGGAAATACAAGATCCGCAATGGGCGGAGATTTCTGTCACTTCGCAGTAACTATTTTCCTATGATAATGCCACAGAACAGAATGTAACGGAACAATAAGTGTCCTGCCCAGTGTTACTGCTTATTGTGTGTTGACTGATTAAAAATAGGAAGATTTTGATCACAAACGGTTTTCTTTTCGTATTTCTTTATTTTTATTTCGCCTTCCCCATCTAGATAGGGAAAAGGGCCCCCACTGTCGGCTCTGTATGTCAACTTGCTCCATAATTTTGTATCCTTCACCATCTCAGTCATAAGCTCGGGGGCTTATAACTGAGATGGTGGATCTAAAATTATGTCTCTTCATGTCTGATTTCATACATTAATTAGTTCCATGTTTTTCACGGTTTGCCTCCCCCTCTGTACACATCCACTTTTAAATATATTGTTTTCATATTTAATTAATAATTCAGTTACCTGCATAGATTATTTATCAAAAAAAAGTAATAAAATTTTAACTCTTTCACATCAATAATTCAAAAAAGTTAGAACACTACCTTGAGGTACACTAGTATATTAATCATAATAATCTGGGATAAATTTATGAATGTGGTTATGCAATTAATACCTATAAAAGTTGGAACTTTTATGGGTTTTAATAAAAGAGGACATACTGATTTAAATCAAAATTACTTCGAATAATATTGAAATCAACATCATCATAAGCATTATTGAAAGCAACGAATATTTTCCGTTATCGAATCCATTGTATCAGCAATTAATATCCTTGTAGAAGCGGTCTCATTGTCCCTAATGGATACAAGTGTCTTTGTGTCGTCCATTTGTTCTTTTGCACGGTCGGGATTAATTGATACATGTATGTATTCCTTTATTATTATTATTTTTGCTATAAATGATTTAATTTAAAACTAATACTAGTACATTCGATTGTTTATAACAAAAAGTTAAATTTAACTTTTTTATATTTTAGATTATTTTTTATTTTAGTGCACTAAAAATAATAAAAAATACAAAAACATAAAAATTTTATGGGCCGCATCACCTCTTTTTTCGCCCATTCCCTCGGTTGGCTTTTTTATATGGTATAACGCCATCGATTTTGGGAGCACTAAATTTTCTGTCAAATTCAATAAAAATAATGCGCTAAAGATTACTATATGACTGATTTAGGAAGTACGTTTATGAATACGTTGTTTACAAACTTAAACATACGTCCATTAGTACTAAGTATCCTAAAACCTATCTCTAAAAAAGATCCGTAGACCTTTCAATTAATCAAAGCAACAGTGTTATAACAAAGAAAACACGAGGCACAAAGACAAGGTATCCATTAGAGTCGGGACAATGTAGCAGAACATTAATTGTCGATGGAAATAGATACAAAATACGAGAAAATTACATCTGATCCTATTAATGGCGGCTGGGACACACGGCTCTGCCGAGCAGGTCACGAGAAAAACATGGACCGAAATTTTTACATTCGCTGTAACCTTATCACTTTTCAATCTAGATTAGGGTAAAAATACAAGAAATACCTATGTTAAAAACGCGCCAGGCATCTAGTTATTTTTTTTATTATTAGATTGTTCATTGTTTTGTCATGTGGCTTCCAACCTAAAATAGGATCACTCTATGTTGCTTATGCCATCTACAGGAAGAGATTCCTGTAGATGTCATAAGAGGCAACTAAAGGACTAAGTTTAAACATCTCGTGCGATAACTGCATTCCAAAGGAGGGTTGACGTTAGGCAAATGGCCGGTCGTAAAACTAAAGCCAAATCGGTTAATCTGTTCCGGCTATTTCTTCTTGATTTTGCATGGTCTTCGACATCCTTGGTGACCATTTACATGCATGTCATGTTTGGAGAAGAAAAAGCGGGAAAACGCACATTGGGCTCCGAAGCAGTACGGCTTGCCGTAAAAAAAGTCCACAGCCATTTTTTTATTAAAATTGTAAAATAAATATTTTTTGTTTTAATGACTTGCTAGTTAAACGAACGGGTTGTTGCTCATCCTACTCATTATTTTTTCCTTACTCAACCTTTTTATGTCCCTTACTCAACCCACAACAAAAATTTTATTTTATATTCCTTATTCATCCCATAAGTCCTAACTCAACTTAATGTAAAAATACCTAAAAAAAAATAAGAATTGTGTGAAAGGTTAAACAAAAATATCAGTTATAGAAATATTTTTAAGCTCAGTTAACTTTAGCTTTTATGTTGTCTTATTAAATAAAGCAGCAGGAAATCTGATAAAATCATATATTTATAAAAAAATAATCATTTAATTTCTGACACTAGGTAAGTATTTACATCGTATACTAATAATATTTAGAAAAAATATTAAGCGTTGTTATACTATCCATACTTTTTTGATAATAATTGCTTTGGGATGAGTAAGGAATGCATTTGGGTTAAATTAACAAAATATATTAAGATAATGTAATAGGTTGAGTTAGGAATACTGGTTTGGGATAAGTAAAGAAATGGGATGAGACGTCATAGGATGAATACGGAACAACCCGAACGAACTAAGGTACAATAGAAAGTATGCCTACAACATACAGTACACAGTATGAAACAGTTAGGTTGCTGTGGACTTAATGTGGCTGATATGATGATGATGGTGATATATAGCATGCAACATGCAAACAAATATTTTTAAGGGTGCGAAAATTTTACAATAGTTGTTTTTTTGACCATGTATTTTTGAAATCATGAATTGATGCATCATATAACTAGTAGTTCACCTGTGCACTCTCGACCTATTAAAGACTAAAAACATGATGCAGACCGTAATTCGTAATTCTTTGTTATATTTTAAGTCGTGATAAATGATTTTCATTGGGAATTAGATAGCACTTCAAATTATTTTATAATCAACCGCTGAATATATTTCATTAGTCCGTTTAGCTTCTAACATATCAACATTTTTCTTCTACAAACCTGATGTTGTTTTTTTTTTTTATATACAGGTTCTGACATAATATACTGAAACTATTTTAAGGGTGAATTCAGTCCATGATACTAAACAACTTTATCCAAGGAACATATATCGAAATATAAAAAATAATTTTTGGTTTCTCATACACATTGACCGAACAGCTGATCCGAGTTTGTATAGAAAGCAAAAAAATATTTTTCATATTTCGATATATGTTCCTTGGGTAAAGTTGTTCAGTATCATGGACTGAATTCACCCTTAAAATAGTTTCAGTATATTTTGTTAGACGTTATATATATATTATACGGACAAATCACACAGATTGAGCTAGCCCCAAAGTAAGTTCGAGACTTGTGTTATGGGATACTTACTCAACGATACTATATTTTATAACAAATACATATATAGATAAACATCCAAGAGCCAGTCCAATCTGAAAAAGATTATTTTCCATCTTGACCTGACCGGGAATTGAACCCGGGATCCCATTTTTATGTCTACGAAAATGTTTTCTACACACATCGTCTGTGTCTGTGTGTCACAGAGAATCGGTACTCAATCAGAGACAAAAGCTATTGGACACCGTCAAGGAATAATAACTTTCCTATAACAATACATTGTAATAAAAGATCCCCCTAATTGTTTTCTAACAATACCAACGAAAACAAAAGTTCAAGCTCTAAAAATACTCTCTTAAATACGGGTCCGGGGAAACTCAATAGAAACGCTGATTTTACTTTTGAATAATAGATTTTATCAAGAACTGCGTGGACGTTGAGATCTGATTGTTTTTACTCGGATAAACAATTTTACGCCAACACCACATCTCAAATGCAATTATCCAATTCCAATCCAATTGATTTGATGTTAGGTTTTCACGTCTAGCTTTCAGCAGCATACATGGAAATCTAGAAGACCATACATACATACTATTATCATATCCATCATACATACTATCACGCCTGTTTCCCACAGGGGTAGGCAGAGACTATGGACCTCTACTTGCTACGATCCTGACAGACCTCTTTCGCTTCATCTACACTCATCAACCTCTTCATACATACCCTTCAGTGACGGGTACTCTCTCATTTTCAGAACGTCTACAATCTGATCGCAGAACGTTCGCCGAGGTCGACCCTGTCCCGCTCCTTCTTTAACACTTGCCTTATAAATATTTTTTGGTAATCTATTTTCATCTATCCTTTCTAAATGCCCAAACCATCTTAACATCCCTCTACCTTTGTCACTACGTCCTCTTTCACTTCACACCGACCAAACTACGCATAAGTCTACTTTTGATGCTGCGAGTGATGTTGCGGTTCCTCAATATTATGTCGAGACGCCCAACTGCTGACTTTGCCATCTGGGCCTTACTATACGCTATCACGTCTTTATCTTTAGTTATTAAAAATCAATAAAAAAAAATCTCCTTCGGTGAATTTTTATTTTAACTTTTCGTCAATTGTTTTTATGGAAATTAGTTCTTATTAATGAACTGAACTTGCTCCAAAAATTTGGCTGGTGTTAAAAAGTCAGCCATATGCATATTAAATTTCTTAACATGGCGTGGTTTATAATGGTTTACGCCTATGAAAATATAATGTACAATGAAGATGAATATTAAGATGCCTTGCATGGTTCAATAGGTACAAAAACCAATCCGAAGTTATGCAATCTTCGCGATTGGCTCCAACACTCAGGGGACTTCTCAAGAGTGATGGTCTGTATACATAAGTTACCTTTCCTCTATGACACAAATACTTTGACGTGAGAAGTTTGCGATTGGTTATTCGATGGTTATTTATGATTTTTCTTTCATGTCCTTTATTGATTTGGGAACAAGAAACATATAGAATAATAAGATGCTTTATCTTCTGTAGATTGTTGAAATCTATCAAAAAAATAGCCATATATCAAAAGAACTCTTTATGGTTGCCTGTAAGAGATTGCTTCGGCAAAAAGGTACTTTGGGCTTTACATTAGGTATATGTTATCCTTACTTTAAATTTTGTGATTGTATAATGTCATTTGGTGTAATAAAGTATAAGTATTGTCTCCTTCTAAATAAACGATAAGTTATGGTAACCTGACACTTTATAGGTATACCTAAATCCCCTCAACTTTAACTATCCTCAACCTTGGTAACCATAATGCCTATCATCATATACCTCTACGTATAGGGTACAGGAGGGGATAGTCAGTTGGTTAATATAACCCCCGTGTGGTTCAGGGTTAGAATAGGACTCCATGTCTTTCTGTGGATGTCGTAAGAGGCAACTAAAGGATTAACACAAACGTATCTCGTGCTACAATTACATTCCCAAAGGTTGACGTCAGGCAGGTGGCCGGTCGTAAAACTATAGCCAACCTGTTTTACTGTTCTGGCTAGAAGTAAGGAAGAAGGTTATTATAGTTACTTTCTTATAAAAAATTCTACTCAATAATAAAAACCATATCCCACCCACCCCGTACCTTATAATAAAATGGTTAAGCCGAAACACAAGGGCCGTTTTTCCATACAAACGTAGTCCCCTGTTTCCTCCCTGGATAATTCTGGTAGAGTTATATTTTTTTCCTGAATATCTATAGCCACTATTAGCATGTCCCTATATGTTTTCTTTTTTTTTCATAAATTATTTATTTAAAGAGATATGAACGTTCAAAAACCTAAAAAATGGCCAGATTGTCCGCTATGTTCAAACACCCTAAAAACAAATTTGACTAAATTATATAAAAAAATTAGAACATAGGAACACCGCTCAAGTCTTTGTTAATTCATAATAAAAAAAGAACTTATATTGGTTAAGTTTTGAAAAAGAAATCAAGGGACTACGAATCGTTGATTTTCTGTTCTTTTAATAGGTATTTTCAGTCCAAGCTGCAGTATGTCTCTATCGCACTTGCTTGGTCAATTCGGGCACAGCGCGACAGCAATCGATTTTACAAATACCTATTTTTCGTTTCTCTAGCCCTTGGTGTTTCCTCTTAAAAACCGATCATTCGTCCCTTTCCCTCTTATCGGTATTTAGTTTTGCTAGAAAAAGACTTCGAAAGTACAAAATTTAGCTTGTTTTCTGCTTATCTACCTAATATGACAAAATTTAAATGACATAATCTAATTACATTGACTTCTGTGTTGGCGACTGTTTTATTTAGTAGCGTCATACATGACCTGGCGTAAATATGCCACTACCTTTCAAAACAAGTTACACTTTTGACACTTTTTCGCGGAATCTTTATACCTCCAATATCTCTATATGTTGTATGTAGGTCTATGTACGAATGTATGTATATAAAATGAAAGTAACTTACGAGTATGTTTTAGGTACATTTTGAATACCTAATTGATAATGTGCCATAGCGTCCAAAATTTGCTTTCATCAGCACCACCTGTAGGTTGACTGGTAGAAAAGGCACTGGGCCTTAAGTTAATTACACGTTTTGTAATAAAGTTAAATAAATGAATAAATAAAAATCTCTACTATTTACTAAATAAACATTTGAATTTAGAATTTTTAGTTCAGAATAAACACAGCAAGTCTTTAAGCTGACCAGCCAGACGCTCTCAATTAGCTAAGAGGGTAATAATTAAAGCAAAGTTAAACCCCTTAAGTAAAATGACGACCCGAGCTTAAAGCTTTTGTCTAGGTTTTTATGATGGATTCTCACAAGTACTGAAAGAAATTGAATGTATTTGCGACCCGACTGCGTCAGAAGGAGAGTTATATTTTTCGAGTGTGTGTGTATGTACGTTCATGATATTTATTTGACATGCTCTGCAGCCTAACGGTTTGATAGATTTTAGGTTGAGAGGTGTCATTCAAGAGAGTGACACTGAAAATTCAAAAAAATTTAAAAATCAAAGTGCCGAATTTTTGGCGCCAAATGATGTTTTCTAATATATTTTATTACCTAAATTAAAAACTAATGGAATCGGATAAAGAATTTTATATACGGATTATAATAATATATTTAACGTGTATGTTAAAATGTAATTTGGAATGAGAAAACATTCAGGTTGCATCCTAGGCATACTGCATTTGTATCTTTTCAGTTCATTTATTAAGTTTGATATATGAAAATAATAATTTCTCACGCACACGTCCGGATTTTTGTTTTTCTAATAATTACTTTCTAAAACTTAACTCTTACTAAACTCTTTGCATTTGCTTTTAACTGCCTAATCCAGTTCGAGCTTTCAAGAAGTCTGCCCATCTCATTTAAAATTAGTAAATATCAAATCTTTCGACGAATTCGACTCGGTGGGGCAGCGTTTGGGAAGTTACGCAGAGTCTTCTCGTCCAAAATACCCCAGTGCCTCAAGACGAAAGTATATAATCAATGTGTGTTATCAGTGATGACTTATGGCTCTACGTGGTCTCTTCTGGTCTCATAAGAAGGCTCAAGGTCGTTCAAATCGCTATGGGGTGAGCTATGCTCGGTGTTTCTCTACGAGATCGAATCAGAAATAAGGGATTCGTAGGGGAACAAAAGTCACTGACATAGCCCAGTGGATTAGCTCGTTCAAGTGGGCAGGTCACATCTCATAGCATGACAAACTGATGGCCGGCAAACTGGCAAGCAAAGCGTAGAACATACCCACAAGTGGTCAAACGACCTATCCAAGGTTCCTGGAAAGCGTTGGATGCAGCCCGCTCTAGATCGGTCATTTTGGAAATCATTGAGAGAGGCTTATGTCCAGTAGTGGATGTTATGCGGTCAAAAGATGATTAAATACCTAATAAATAATAGTAAAAAGTTACACCTGTATATCTAGGTATTATTAATTAGCAAATTATAAATATTAAGATAAACAGGTGGTAACTTATTTTGAAAAACAAAATCTCAACGGCGGGCTGTTAAAAAGTTTCCTCTAATGAGAGTTTGGTTTAGAAAACAATTCCCTAAGCCTTGTTTGATTTAGGCCGAGGGTTTGCTGGTAATTTTGTTGAAAAATGGTAGGGGAATTATGAATGTTAATTAGGTTATCTTTGATGATATACGGAATATCTGATTGCTCAAATGTTCGACCAATAAAAAATGTGCAGTTTTTTTATTGATTTATTTGGTGTTAAGTCTAAAGATATTTAAGATTTTATTCAGTTTCACCCCGTTATCTGTGTGTAATTAAATCTTGCACGCTAAATTAGACCCAATGTCCATTATTTGATTGAGTTAAAACTTCACATGCTTATGTAAGTTGGGTTTCAATGCAATATTATAATGCAATGCGTCACAAAAACAACAAATAGTTTATAGTTATTACAATTTATATGTATGTTAGTTTTTAAGAAGAAACCTCAAGGGCTAGAGAAATAAAAAATAGGTATTTGCTGTCGCGTTGTGCCCGAACTCCAACCAAGCAAGTGCGATAGAGACATACTGCAGCTTGGATTGAAAATACCTATTAAAAGAACAGAAAATCAACGATTAGTAGTCCCCCTGATTTCTTCTCCTTAACTTAACCAGTATAAGTACTTTTTAATTACGAATAAACAAAGACTGAAAAGGTGTTCCTATTATTTAATTTTTTATATATAATTTAGTCAAATTTGTTTCTGGATGTTTGAACGCAGCGAAAAATCTGGCCATAATTTTAGGTTTTTGAACGTTCATATCTCTTTTAATAAATAATTTATGAAAAAAAAGAATACATAGGGACATGCTAATAGTGGCTATAGATATTCAGGAAAAAAAATATAACTCTACCGGCATTATCCAGGGAGGAAACAGGGGACTACGTTTGTATGGAAAAACGGTCCCTCTGTTTCGTCTTAAGGTATATATAATATGGGCCTTGTTTGAAAACCATGTTTGTAAACTTAGTTGCCTGCAATAAACGGATAAATATTATGGTACCAATGACCTGAAATCATGATGTAGCTGGAAGGTGGCCAATGTGACCATGGCATCTCTATCATCATCATCATCATCATTTCAGCCGCATAACGTCCACTGCTGGACATAAGCCTCTCCCAGGGTTTTCCAAAATGACCGATCTAGAGCGGCCTGCATCCAGCGCTTTCCAGCGACCTTGGTCAGGTCGTCTGACCACCTTGTGGGTGGGTGTTCTACGCTTCGCTTGCTAGTACGTGGTCGCCATTCGAGAACCTTTTTGCCCCATCGGCCATCGGTTCGTCGCGCTATGTGTCCCGCCCACTGCCATTTCAACGAGCTAATCCGCAGGGCTATGTCCATGACTTTTGTTCTCTTACGAATTTCCTCATTTCTGATTCGATCGCGTAGAGAAACACCAAGCATAGCCCTCTCCATAGCGCGTTGAGCTAGCTTGAGCCTTCTTATGAGACCCATAGTAAGGGACCACGTTTCGGAGCCATAAGTCATCACTGGTAACACACATTGATTATAAACTTTCGTCTTGAGGCACTGACGTATTTTGGACGAGAAGACACTGCGTAACTTTCCGAACGCTGCCCTGTCTGTAATAAATAATAATCTCTGTAATAAAACAACATAACCCCACCGAGTTTGGGCTCAATTTATTTGTCCTGAAGAGCACTTCAAACTTTTTAGTTCATTAGTACAAGCTTGTTTCTTATTATTTTTAAATAATTATTTGTTCCTCTTTTTAAAGAGTTATCAAGCGAATTAAATTTGACTTGTAATATTTAGTACAAATGCCAGCGAGATAATGAATGACAAGGGTCTCGGGTCGATATTTAAGACAAAAGGGTGAAAAAATCCCTCGGGATTAATACGCGGGGAATGGCTGGATGTAGAAAAACAGCGGATTGTATAGGCACATACTTCCTTTTAGACTGAAATTTTTATAAGTAAAAATTTTTTTGTGTTCATGCGACTTGTTTTTAAAAAGATAATCAATAAACTGATGAGGGATAAGGTTGCTTCCAATCACTTAGGATCACCACTGTAGCGGGAGCGAGGTGATATATATGCTCGCCAAAACTTCCCGTCACAAGGGGGAGATCTTCCCGCCAGGCATGGTGTTGCCTATGGGAAACCACGGCTCCGATGGTATATTGCCGGAGTTTGTATATATGCAACAACATAAATTACAATAAAACATTCTATAATCCCAACTAATATTATAAATGCGAAAGTGAGTTTGTATATTTGTTTGTTTGTTAGTTACCTCTTCGCGCTTTAAATACTTTTAAACTATCGCGTTGCATTATTATTAAATTAATGCATACAGGAATTAACGCGAAACGTAACGCTTTATCTACTGAACCAATCTACTTGAAAATTCACATACAGATAGGAGTAGTAAGAAGGATATAGGTACCTTTCATCCCGGAAAAAAGTAATGCTCCCGTGGGATTTAGGATACGCGAGCAAAGCCGCGGGCAAAAGCTAGTAATACATAAATTAATTAATTATATGCAACTGCAGGAACTCTGATATCGAAATGTAGGATGTATCAGCGGCATCTTGTATGCCTCTTGTGTATGTGTATTTTCGTATCTTCATAATTGTACTTTTACAGGGTTTTTTAGGCATTCAAGATGCAGTACTAAAGTACTCAAATTAAATAATGAAATAAGAAAAGGTGAAAAAATACCACGCGAGCAGGACTTGAACCCGCGACCTTAGTCTCAATACGACTATGCTTTTACCATCTGAGCCATCACGTGTTCAACTCCGCACGCCGAATTTCGCCACCATTTGATATTGCTACACGCTTGCGTCACCAACACTACTACCCACTATCACAAGTAAGGTATCTGATTTAACCCGTGTTACAATGAAGTTGAAAATCAGTTAGAGTGTAGGAAAGCCATACAATATTTTTTATTATTGCTCCATTAATCCAGCGCTCCCTCATCGGTCATGTGATAATTCTCGTCAGTTGTCGCCAACTTGTCATCATCATGGTCCGCCATCTCCGAATCACTCCAGCGATCTCTGGGACGGCCCACGGGCCTGCGACCCGACCCCCTGATTACCCCCTGATCCTCCTCCATTCTTTCGACGTGTCCGAGCCATCGAAGACAGTGCGCATTAACTTCGCCCATAATTTTAGGCTCGCCCACTAGATCTTGTATTTTAGAATTGCTGCATAACAAGAAATGGATTGGAAATAAAAAATTGTTTTAGTCTTCATGTTATTTTATGATCAGTCAGATGCAGGAAGAACTTGGACGGAAGTATTTGATGAAAATTCTTCTTTTGGTTATTCTTGCCTATCAAAATAAACCACAGCTATGTGGTTTCCTTTTTACTTTTAGCCGCTCATTTCCGGTCTGAGTGGCAGGGAAAAACGTAGAATGTGCCAGATTTTACCCTTCCCACTCAGATTTTGAAAGGCTCTGTCTACCTCAGTAGGTATAAAGCACGCTTTTACACTTTTATAAAGAGTAATATTTACCTAGAGTAGTTATCTTCAAAAATGTTCTTCAGTTAATAATTATAAAGTTCAGATTACAATACACGCGTCATTTACGAGTCTATCTGACATGATCTGCAATAAGGAAGGCGAAAAATATTCACCGCGTGATATATACCCCATAATTTTGTATTCATAAAGGATGCAGCGGGTGTAATTCACTCTTATCTCTGTTAATTTCGGCTGTGATTCGGTAACGAGGATATTTGGACTAAAAAAAGTTTGAATCGTATTTTTCTTCTAACATGTTGCATTGCAACACCACGAAAAACTTGACATATATTATGGAGGATTGATGTTTGTCGAAAGAGTTTATAATGTAAGATGAATACGGATATGTAGCTGGCAGGTAAGAAAGGAGCTAAGAAATAATTTGAATGTGGAATGTGTGGTTTGGTTTTAAGAGGATGGAGGAAGATGCAAGACGAGAGACGGACGAGTAGAGTAGAATAGGACCACTCCAAGTCTTTCCGTGGATATCGTAGAAGGCGAGTTAGGAAATACAAGCTAAACAAAGCTTATAAACATCAGTGAGACCTTTCCAACCCGTCTGACCAGCGTGAAGAGCGTAGGCCAAATCCTCAGGCTGCTCTGGCTAAGTATGCCTAGTAGTACAGAGATGTGTTCTGTGGTCGTGCTCCTTTAGTGGAGACTAAAAAAGACCTGTTACTCGTAAAGATGATGAGATGACATGGCTTTTATGACATAAAACAATTTAACTTTGTTTAAAAACGGGCATGAAAAGTTTAGTTCAGAGTTGTCGACTCGTGTGTAAGGGCTCTTACAGATGAACGTCTGTATGCCAGCGACTGTTTGCGACATTGTCGGCGACGGTCGGTGACCTGTGTTACGGATTGTTGCGCTACAATCGCCAACTATTACTGCTGCATGAATACGCATGATGACTGAAAAAATATTTTTAGCCCATTGGTTAGATTATTAAATAATATTGTACACGTATTTTTTCTTTTCTCTGAGAAACAATAAATAACGAAGATACAGCGCATTTAAATTTTGCATGACGTCACGCTTTCGTACGATTTTTACACATCGGTGACGTCACAAGCCCCGACTTTCGAACTTTGATCTTTGTGAATTTTTATTTTTTTGATAAACTGAAAAATATGGGTACATTATTTTTGGATAATCTAACTAACGGACCAACTAGAATAGGTAATACTTTTCTGGACCAGTCATCATCCCTATTGTCTCGTGACTGTCACTGCTGTCGTAAACTGTCGCGCGACTTTTTGCGACAGCAGCGTATCGATTTATTCAGCCCACGAAAAGAAACGATTTTACGAGTATGTAATGATAGAAACGTAATTTTTTTGAAAAATTATAATAAATATTTCAGTTATTTTACTAATATTCATTATCGTCATATCGGTCACAGAAACTGGACATAGGCCATTTCTAAAAGGACCGATTGAATACGGCCTGCATTATTACTTATAATATTTTGATTGTAAACAAATGTGTGGAGATAAATAAAGATGTATTATTACACAAAAAAACATGCTCAGTTATTCTGTCTGTGAATAAACATAATTTTCAGCATATATTTTCCCAACATGCTCCCGCCATTCATAAATAAATGGGACCCTATGAAAATAATAATAACGTCCGGTTTTTTAGTATCATTCCAAAGAATATACCCTTATTCCTGCTAAATAAAATACGTCGGCCATTTTGCCTGTCCAAGACGTCCTATCCAAGGCCCATTGTTGCCTACACAAGTGTTTTACCAGATTTTTTGTTATCTATACCTACCCAATTCTTTTATTTCGAGATAGGATCTGCCCGGGTCATTGATGTTTTGAGGTGTTATAGAAGAACAATGGGATAATCTAAAATAATATTATGATTGCAAACGACCTTTGAATTGGAAAAAATGCGAATAGGCGATGCGGCTAGTAATCCATTACTATTTTGTTTCCTTTCATTCAAAGAATCAAATATTTATTCGGTACGAGTAATAGGCGATTGCATGCACTTTTACAAGCCAATAGTTTTAGCGTACATTACGTGTAATGTTTATTTTTTAAAATTATTTTACGGCTCTGTATACAAGTCCTTTAGGGCCTATCTTTAATTTTTTTCTTTATTCCTAATCCTAACCTAACCTTATCCTAACAAGTTACAATCAAAGGGTGGTGTAGGCCTTTGACTGCTTCAGGGGAGCTTCTGGCAACAAATCTATACGAGTCCACTAGTTTTCATAGCCGATTGAGTGGCGGACGACGCCCGAAGACCACACAGCCCGCAAAACAAATATCACTCAGCCGTACTATGACTGTCCACTTAAACTATTCGTATTTCACACATTGTTCATGAGCATGAGCATTTATAACACCAAACAACACAAATTTTATATTATAAAGTCCACTAAAATCAATTTGCAAAATAATTTAAAGCAAACCCCTAACCGAACCCCTTGACTTCCTGCCAAAAACTCCGTGTAATGTTTATTTATATATACATATATATATTTTTAAGAACTAATATCGATACGGGAACGATCACTTCTGAAAAAAAAAAACACCGAAAGAAACTCATTTACAAAGTGTAAATGAGTTTCTTTCGGCGTTTTTTTTTTTCACCTTCTCGCCCACCATCATACTAAAAGTGGCCTTTGAGTCTTGCGGCCCAGGTTCTGTCTGCTCGCTATAAGAGAATTTTAGCTCTCGTGGCCCTAGACTCTGTCTGCTTAGACCCAAAATGCTCTGTTTAGACGGGATAGTGTATGTATGCCTACATATGTACAGCGAATTTGTGTATAATAATTTGAATGTACCGGCTGACTTTTTATCCACCAACCAAATTTATGGAGCAAGTTCAGTCTATGATCAGAACTACTTTCCATAAAAACAATTAACGAAAAACTAAAATAAAAATTGACCTTCTCAAACAAATCAGTGCCCAGCCAAACGGATTTTGTATGGGAGGACGAAAACATTTTATCGATTTTCAATAACTTTTTTATAGAAAGTAGTTCAGTATCGTGGACTGAACTTGCTCCAAAAAATTGGCTGGTGTTAAGAAAGTCACCCTGTATGAACATTATAAAATTTTGAATTCAGAGTTTATGCATCATGTAACTTAACTTTCACATTCAAATCGTAATTACCTGTAAATAAAACGTATAACTTAATTTATAATTTTCGTGTTTTGTTTACGATTCAAACGACTTTAAAAATGTGTTCCAAATATAAATCATACAAAAATAGTGCCGAAGTAAGTTACCCACAACACAAAGTGATTTTGTGTGTTAGGTAACACACAAAGTGATTTTGTGGATAAACGGACTAGCAATCGGTTTCCCAATAACGCAATCCACTTATATTGACTGTTCCTCTACTGCTCACTTATTCTCTCTGTCAGCCACTTCCCTGAACAGAGTATTGTTGAGATAAGCCTCCCTTTCACATGATTTTTTTATTCTGTTGTCCAATTCGCTGTTTAGGATGTCAGGCACAAAGTTTTATTATAAGAGTTTTTATAAACTAAGTGACGATTGACTTATTTAGGATTTTAGGATTAGATATTAGTCAATAATGTTTTCCCTCCGATAATACCGACAACCTCCGTGGCGTAATGGTTAACACGCTGGACCGCTAATCCGGAGGTTCTGAGTTCGCTTCCCAGCCAGGGCAAGTTGGAAAATGGCCTTTTTAAAATTTTCCTGGGTCTTGGGTATTTATCTACTTATATATGTATTTATCATAAAAATATAGTGTCGTTAAGTGAGTATGCCATAACAGAAGTTTAAAACTTACTTTGGGGCTAGCTTAATCAGTGTGATTTGTCCTTATATATTTATTTATTTAATGTTTTAAAGGGCTATCATATGAGTAGAATAAATATGGAATTATATCTATCTAATGTTTTTCGTCGTGTTGATATACTAAAAGTAGAATCATATGTTTCTCGCCCAGTGTCTGGCAACAACTAAGGCATGATCCGTAACCAGCATAAGGTCATCCAGTATGCAAGCAAGATTCAGGATAGGATGGACACACCAATAGATACGGCATCTACTTAGTGATAATATTTAAGCGAATTAAGCATATGATCGGCAAATAATAAGTAGTTTTGGTTCTATACTTTAAAAGTTGTGGTAGAGCCACGCTACCAGTAAAACTCTGTTTTGCTAGTAGCATGAATAGGCCGGCTCGTCCGGGGGAGTACCACACTCTAGAGCAGAGCATCTCAGAGCCCCCCCCACCCCTCTATTACGGTTCAAGAGCTCTGTGACAGACGGACGGACGAACAGACAGACGGATAGACGGACAGACGAACAGACAGCGGAGTCTCAGTAATAGGGTCCCGTTTGCACCCTTCGGGTACGGAACCCTAAAAAACTGTACCTAAAGCCACAGAGTAATAATAAAGCTAATGGTTTTTGGTTTTGTTTAGGAATATGTTTAGGTACATAGGTACTTAGTTGTTTTTTCAAAGGTGATTTGAAATTGAAGCTACAGTGTAACTATTTAACGGCAGAATAGAATAGTACCTCTCCAAGTCTTCCCGTGGATGTCGTAGAAGGTGACTTAGGAAACACAAGCTAAACAAAGCTTATAAACATCAATTAGGCCTCTACAAAGCGTCTGGCTCTGGTAGTACAGAGAGGGTTGTGCTTTTGCAGTGGAGACTCAAAAAGACGATGGACTTTTATCATGACATAAACAGGACGCTAGCTCCCATTGTTTTTTTACTTGTTCTCATAGCATTGTTCAATCTCTACCATCTCGCCATTACACAATATAATCCAAACAGCAATAAATGCAATATATTCAAAAATGTTTTGAATAACAAACGTAGTTCCAGCTCGCCACCAAGTCGCCGCGAAATGATGAAACGATGGCAGATCCATCACAATCGTAGCTAGGATATGCAGGAAATGTCTAACATTATGTTATAGGGTTTCAATGACAGCGAGACATGAGAATAACTTTGGTAGGTATAATATAAAAATATACAGGCTGACAAATTTTTGGAGCAAGTCCAGTCCATGATACTGAACTACTCTCCATAAAAACAATTAACGAAAAAACTAAAATAAAAATTCGCCTTCCCATACAAATCAGCGCTCAGCCAAATGGATTTCGTATGGAAGGATGAAATTTTTTTATAGATTTTTAATACCTTTTTTTATATAAAGTAGTTCAGTATCATGGACTGAACTTGCTTCAAAAATTTGGCTGGTGTTTAAAAAGTCACCCTGTATATAATATACAAAATTTACTTTTTTTGTGTCTGAATTAAATAAAAGGGTATTAAAATATGTATAAGAAATGTTAAAACGATTGTGATGAATCTCTAACAGATTCATGACAATCGTTAGAGCTAAGATATGCAAGAAATGTCATTACTCGTATATTGTTGGGTGCCAGTGATATCGACTAAGTATTTTTTTTTAATATATTTATCTTATACTGTATATTAGTATATTCTTTGCTTTCGGCCTCACGGCCTTTGGTTCTATTGTCTACGCTAGGGATAACTATGTATGTATACATATATGTATACATACATAGTTATCCTGTATGTGTATA
The DNA here is from genome assembly GCA_963576875.1 of Acrobasis repandana. NCBI lineage: Eukaryota > Metazoa > Arthropoda > Insecta > Lepidoptera > Pyralidae > Acrobasis > Acrobasis repandana. Next base: position 18,346,354 of record OY756227.1, read on the forward strand.
TCAGCTGAGTCAGATATTTCAAATTTCTTTTTGCTTTACGTTTTTTTGTATTTGATGCTTGGGTCTTTGGTCTTAAAGTAATTTATATATTATAAAATCGCTAACACACGTTACTCAACTGCTGAAAAATATAAATCGTGTAACGCGATATAAAATGTTTGCGGATAAAATATAGGCACATTCAGCGGTATTGGTGTCGTAACGTAGTCGTCAAAGTAAAACCTTTTTGCCTTATTTCTAGCATTTTTTTTTAGAATAAAGTTCTTTCGCGCAAGTTTCGTGAATCCCTAATCCACGGTACACGTTAACGCACGCGACGCGCACAAATTGTCATTTCGTGAAATGATGATTGCAGTGAAAGGTGATTTCACTTCGCCTCCTAGCTGAGCGTTGGCCACAAATAGTTTAGAGCAAGGTTACACGCTCAGTTTGGCATCAGTTCACTATCTATACACTAAAGTTGGCTATCAGTCTGGATTAAATTGACTTGACTGACGCCAGAATGATGAATGAATTTCACGGTTACATTGTCAATCTAGACTGACAGCAGACTGATAAAAAGTACTTGTACGGCAAAGAGCTATAATGTACCTTATGTACCTTGGTATACAGTGTATAGTAAAGTACGGTGACTGACGCGAGAATGATACGAGCGGGTTACACAATCATGCAGTCTCCCATCAATATTTTCATCATTCAAAGCAGACTGACAAAATTACAATTATCATCAGTCCGAACCATCAGTCTGTCATTCCGTCGGTTACACGATCATTCTGACCAGACTGATGGACTGCTGATGCCAAACTGAGCGTGTAACCTTCATCTTATGGTAGACTGTGAATCTAGATAGAATCTAGTAGGTCGAATTAGTTTTTTTTATCTCTCTAATTTTCCTTATTTCTTCATTATAGTATAATTATTTGTAAATTGACAAACATAATCACAAAGCTCTCCTGGGGAGTAGGCGACCATATACTGTGTAAATGAGTTTCTTTCAGTGTTTCTTCTCAGCAGAGGTCATTGGGAATGCTAGTATCGGTAGTTTTTCTTTAATAATTTAAATATAAATAAACAATACATATCAAAAAATATTACAATAAAATTAAAACTTATCGACTAAGACTTTGTCAAATCTGTGTCAATTATCCCTCAACCTTCTCTCAAAAGCCTGATATAATGATATCCTACTATAATAGTAACTCTAGAATATCTCTTACGCCTCATTACGTTCTGAATTCTATATCCAGTCCGGCTGAAGTCCATTTAAGGCCATTAGTTGGGTTTGTGAAATTTAATCACAAGCGAGGACGAATCCTTTGTTACAATGTTATTTGGGACGAGAACGCTGCGTACTTAATTTTTAGTTTTACTACATTGACATAGTATAATAGACCAGCTATTTCAAACATCGGCCCCTGTTCTATTTTTTAAAATATGTGAATTTATATATATAGCATACGTATTTATTGATATGCGATAAATGGGTAACACACGTATAAAGTCAGCTACTAGCCCACTGTTTTGACCTCATCTTCTTCTTCTTCGTCTAAGCGCGTTCCCAGTTGCATCCTCAGCTGTGCTGCTTTGGACCCCGGAGCTTTCCTGCTTTTTCTTCTCCAAATATAACATGCATGTCAATGGTCACCCAAGGATGCCAAAGACCTTGCAAAATGGAGGAGAACTAGCCAGAACAGTTTAAATTATTTAGCTATAGTTTTCCGACCGGCCGCCTGTCTGACGTCAACCCACTTTGGGATCGTATTTGTGCGAAAAGTTTTACAACCGTCCGCCGACCGACGTTGACCCTCCTTGAGAATACAATTGTAGCACGATATGTTTGTGCTAAGTCCTTTAGTCACCAATTACGACATCCACAGGAAGAGATGCAGGGGTCCTATTCTAGTCTGCCGGGAACTACACGGGGAAAACAGCGCTTTTTTATGACTAAGACCGTAACTGTCCATCCTTGCTTTGCTAGGTATTTTGTACAATTGACATAATATTCTTACGCAATAAAGTACTAATATAATAGGTACATAGGTAGCTAGGCCTTTCCTGCAACCTGGCTCGTGTCATCTGACTTTCCTGCAATCTTGCTCAGGTTGTAGGAGTGTGGACGACCTGAGTAGGAAAACGCTGAATGCAGTCGGCTTCCAATCAGTCGTTTTGAACATCCTTGGGGGAGGCCTATCTGCATGAAACGAAACGTAATTAAAAAAAAAACTCAGTAATAGTAATGTATAAAATTGTGTCAACAAACAGTACTTCTGATGAATTCCTCGAAATACGCGGAAATTTCCGCGAAGTTTCTTTCTTCATTCGAATTTGAACTGTATTCTTCTAGATTATAGAAGACATTATCCTCTGTAAAATTTCAGGGTTGCTACACATTTAAATTGAACCGGAATTTTTGTTTCTGCAGTATTTGTCAAACAATAAAGCTGACCAGAAGCATATCGGCTTTTCTCCGAACATACATCTACATAAATTAGATTTTACCGTTCGGCTGTGCCGATTAATATTGGCCCGTATAACCCTGAAATTCTCAGAGGATAATGACTTCTATAATCTATAAGAATACAGTTCAAATTAGAATGAAGAAAGAAACTTCGCCTCTATTCCGCAGCAATGTAAATTGAGCCTAAGATAAATAAAATTGCATAAAATTACATTGTCTAACTTGTATGAAATATTTTCTTTATGCAACCGTAGGCTTGCACACAATAGAGTATTTTTAAATATGCCATCACAATGTCGATACAAACGAATCCAACGAGATGTTCACAATACTTCCACCGTCACAATACCTATTCTGTGGTTTTCTAGCATATATTGTTGGTTGTATCAAGTATTGTCAACTACATCTCGTTTCATTATTTTTAACTTGATTACGGCGAATCCTAAAGAAGAGTTATGGTTCTTACCGCTATGTTTGTATGTTCATAGTAGTATCAGTTTAATAGTAGGTAGTTATACGTTATGATGACCTGACAAAATGAGATTGCCTTGGAAGTTATGTAACATCATACTTACTATATTAGTAATGAACTAATTTAAAAAAATAGAATACCGCCGTATTGGGTATCATATAAAAAGGATTTTGTAGCACATTTAACAATAAATATTATTTATTTGTTACTGCTGGTTGTTATGCTTTCTTCTTCTTAGCTCTTATGTGTGGAGCACTCAATGCCATCTACCTCTCTTTGTCCAAAGCCAACTCCTTTCATCTTTGTATGGAACATGAACTTGATATTTCAGTTGTTTTATAAAACTGCCTCTTCTTCCTTCTATTTTTCTCTCCAATATTACTTTGAAAAACTCATCAAGTCTAATAAGGTGCCCTAGCATTTTTCCCTCTGTTAAAATATCTAATGGAACCGAAATATTCTTAGAGAACATGCAAAAGTCTTCTGAAAAATTAAATCTAGATATCCTTTCTCACCGTACTGGTTTTCTTTCAAATTCTTTTGCTGTTACGGCTAAACGTCTTTGGAATGCCCTGCCTGATAATATTATGACAGCACAATCAAGGGATCACTTCAAAATGCTTGTAATTCGACATTATCGCGAAAAATTTATGCTGCAACTGCAATATTTTATGCATGTTTATTATTATACTCTTACATATTTTAACATAAGTTTATAATTTGTACTGATTTATCAAAATATATTATGTAGATATTTTATATAACTACTTAAATTTATTTTGTGTCCATACTAACTTAAAGAACAATATTGCTGTGCGACAAGGCCACCTTTTGTATACTTCCATTTATCTCTTTATATATATCATTAATAAATAAATAAATATTTTTTTGTTTGTTATGATTATATACTTTATCTCTTTTTTTTGATAGATTACTAAATTTGCACCCCATCTTCCACAATTCCATATTAAGTGAAATATTTTATCTAAATTAGTCTGATATTCCAAGTACTTACATAAGAGCAAGTGTAAAATGATAATCTAACCACAAGCGACCCTTAACTTTTGCCATGTAGATACTTGTCTGATAAGCAGGAATTTCAAATTAGGTGTGCCCTAGAATTGTTTAGAGCTATTACGAAAAGGGATAGGGCATTGAAATTCTTGGGCCCACATTAGGAAACTGTTTCTAATGTGTGTTAATAACAATTACTCTAAGTCGTGAGTTGGGTCGCTGGATTTCCTTTAATATGGTTGAGTTCAGCGATGGCTGATCCACGCGTCAATTCGTGAACGGGTGCCGCCAGGGACTGGTTAGCTCGTTTTTTTTTCATTATCATCATGTGTCCGAATGATGACTAGTGAACTTAATGTCACATAATATCACGTGCCCTAAAGTTGAAATCCCTAAATACAAATGCGCTGCGGGGCTTCGGCGGTCCCACGCGTGTCAATTTTTGTTGTGGCCGACGCCACGTTGTGGCAGAGCCACGCTACCGGCAAAACTCAGTTTTGCTAGTAGCATAATTGGGCGGCTCGTCCGAGGAAATACCACACTCTCACAGAAAATCGACGTCTGGGTAGTAGCTTTATCGCTTCTATGCTTCGTTCGGTGAGTGAGAGAGCCGGAGCCCTCCATTCCCCCTCCCCCTCTCCCTCCTCCTGAAAGGCCGGTAACGCTTTTGTTACACCCCTGGTGTTGCAGTTGTCCATGGGCAGCGGTGATCACTAACAATCAGGTGACTCGCTTGTTCGTTTGCCGTCCTACGACATAAAATAAAAAAAAATTGCGGATATTCGAACATTATGGTTACTGAAATTTATAAAAAATGGATGATGAGATTCGAAAAAAAAATTAGGATAAGAAATGGAGTACTCATACCTATTACCAGTCTACACAACTAGTTTTTTTTTTTAATATCAGTTTAATTGTGAGTGTTTGGAGAATTTGCTGCAGTGCAGTTTGTTGCCGCTTCTTCTGCACTAGCGCCTAGGAAGCGACACTAAACTTAGCTGTAAGTAGGTAAATGATCTGACGTCAACAACTTTTATGAAATCAAAAAAAAAATTGACAATTATCAACTGATACAATCATCCAAAGAAAAATAAATGATTTTGACTTGGCTTAGGCAGGTAGGTTTTACTTCATTTTAGATTTCATCTTAAAATAGAATTCTTAAAACAACACAAGTTTGTCCTGAGAGAAACAGTCTGAAAGCTTACTTTCACAGCTTTTATTCACTGATTGTTGTTTAATAATTCAGAACGGAAGTTTCCGAGGTACCTATACTAATGTTGATTTTATTGCACCGTTGTCGAAAATTTTACATTTATTTCTCTGAATTGTTAAGTCTGCCCGTTGAGACTCGAGTCTTACTTTAAATTGCATTTTGATGAGTCTTTGAATTTGAAAACGAATGAACTATGAAAAAGCCGATTTTTATAATTAAATTATATATTAAATTTTTGTATATTGGGAACGAATTTTATGTAAAAAAAGTATAAGATAAAATAACCGACATTATATTGGGAACTCTTTCATGCTGGTTTGGAAGAAAAAAAAAAAACTTGAAGGAGAATAGAATGTACCAGCTGCTACGCTATCTGCGCAGCAAGACCCAAAATGCTCTGTCTGCCTTAAGGCGACGTGGTTTCACAATTTGCAAAACTGTGCGTGTTTTTGAAAAATCACTGTTATTAAACTACTACAGTTTATTCCTCAAAAAATTAACATAAAAATCTTAAGGATTTAATTAATTAGGATTATTATTAGGAGATTAAGGATATTAAAAAAATAATAAATAAAATACTGCGAAATATCGTCGAGCACGGCTCCGACCCTTCCTTCGCTCTCGACGAGTATTTCACTGTTTTATTTATTATTTTTTTGTATTATATTTATAATTTTTTCTGTAGCCAAAACGGATAGATATTTAGATAATACATTTTTTGGTATAATTTTCATATAAAAAGGTGATTGTATAAAATAGTAAGACGTATTATAAAGGCAAATTTAGGCAAATTTAGGCAAATAAAGATTGTGATTTTTTTCTATCGAGCCAAAAATGCTCAATCGTGTTTTGGCTATTGTGGGTGTCTGTAGAAAATCCTTAAGATTTTTATGTTAATTTTTTGAGGAATAAACTGTAGTAGTTTAATAACAGTGATTTTTCAAAAACACGCACAGTTTTGCAAATTATGAACCCACGTCACCTTAATAGGGATAACGATGTGATAGAGTACGTATGGTTCCGGGTTAGAATAGCACCACTTTATCTCTTCTTGTAAATGTCGTAAGAGGCGACTAAAGGACTAAGCACAAACATCTCGTTCTACAATTGCATTCCCAAGGAGGGTTAATGTCCGGCGGTGACCGGTTGTAAAACTTTTCGCACAAATACATTCCCAAAGAGGGTTGACGTCAAGCAGTCGGCTGGTTGTAAAACTATAGCCAAATCATTTAAAGTGTTCCGGATATTTCTTCTCCATTTTGCAAGGTCTTTGGCATTCTTGGGTGACCATTGGAATGCATGATATATTTGGAGAAGAAAAAGCGGGAAAACGAACCCCGGGTTTCGAAGCAGCACAGCTGAGGATGCAACCCGGAACGCGCTTAGACGAAGAAGAAGTGTACGTATGTATACTTACGCTCTTAGTTAAGACTTAGACAATTATTCAAGGGGTTGCTGCTAATCGGATTGAACGATACTCTAATTGATTACTAGCTTTTGCCCGCGGCTTCGCTCGCGTAGATTTATACAAACTTTCATCACCTATTTTATCCCCTTAGGGGTGGAATTTATCAAAATCCTTTCTTAGGGGATGCCTACGTCATTGTAGCTTTACGCGTGCAAAGTCTCAGCCCGATCGGTTTAAAATTAACAAAGTTTCATACAATTTTTCATCCCCTATTTTATCCCCTTGTAGGTAGAATTGATCAAAATCCTTTCTTAGCGGATGCCTACGTCATAATATCTACCTGCATGCCAAATTTCAGCCCGATCCGTCCAGTGGTTTGGGCTGTGCGTTGATAGATCACTATGTCAGTCAGTCAGTCACCTTTGAGTTATATATATTAAGATAGATAGATTGAAGATTGAAGATTGATGATAGATTTAAGATTGATAGATTGAAGATTGATGTAGACTTTCCTATACTAGCTCTTATTTTGAAAAGACATGTCAGATTTTGGCAGTATTTTGCAATTTAAACTACTTATTTAATATATCTAAGCCTTATATATCTAATTTTCGACTGTCAAAATATGAACCTGAAAGAAAATATAAGGGTGTAGACTGTAGAAGTTTCCTATTCTAATGGTCAAATATGATATGATACACTATATTCTCTTTCAAGTTCGTGTTTTGACTGTGAAAACCAGTGATATGCCTAGATATATGCAATTTCTGTGAAATTACAAAATTTTGCTGAAATCTGACATGTCGTTTCAAAATAAAAGCTTGTGACATCGCGCGGGCTCCAGCACCCCTCCGCCCCTCTTAGGCGCAGCGGGGGGGCCCATATATATAAGGCGCGTTGGCCGGCGCTCGTCCTCTTCGTCTTCGGCAGCATCTGAAGCTAAGTAGTTCTTCTACCTAGAAGGGCTACTCAACTGATCTAGTGCCTATAACTCACGACCCTGATTACCTAATCTGTACCTAGTGTTCTTGTGAATCTTTGTAACTAATGCAATGTAAAAGTTGTTCATTATACCTATCTCATTTGCCGATATCTGGTCTTTCTTTTATCTCATCTATCTTCCTAGATCCTAAATCTAGGTTTTACTAACTGAAACGGTACAAGCTAGACTACGTTTGTATGGGAAAGTCTGATTCTGTCTAGGGAAACAGACTCCACATTGACTGCGGAAAAGCGCACCGTGTGTGTTTCGCGAAAATGAAAATACATACGGTGCGTTTTCCGCACTTGGTGGAGATGCCGATGCGATATACGTAGTAAGTATATTATTACTCTGTAGCGATATAAAATGGCGCTTTGAAATTGACAGTTTTGACAATGACATTGACATTGACATTGAATAAGTTTTTTTTTTGAGAATAATTTGCGGCTCTGGATAAAAGTTCCTTAGAGCCTACAAGCACTAACAAGTTACATTTAACGGGTGGTCTAGGCCTTCGATTGCTTCAAGGGAGCATCTGGCGATAAATCTATACGAGTCCACTGGTTTGCATAGCCGATTGAGTGGTGGATGACGCCTGAAGACGCCCACTTTAATTAATTTATATATTGTTCAGCATTTTGAATATTTTGTGGAAATTTCTTTGATGTCAACGGGCAAAGCATTCCAGAGTCGTGAAGCTTGAACAGTAAAAGAGTTTGCCATAAAATTTGTGTATTCATCAACGATAGTTACACATAATAAAATAACAATATTCCATATGCGGCCTAACTTGTGCCTTATATAGCTGAAGGCGATGTGCCGATTTGAAATATCGTCTTGCTCTACCAAGAATATCTAGTTTTTTAATAGCCAACTTAGCCTTATATAAATTATACCAAGAACTTTGAATTTTTTACGTTTCAGAAAGAGATAATTTCTCAACGTTTGCCCGAAAGAGAGTACCCATATAGTGTGTGCAACTGTAAAATATACCAAGAGCTTAGGAGTTTTACGTCTTCACAATATAACACATCATTTCCTTGACATGTCAATCGACACCATCTTTCCATCACGTCAAACTTGAAGCCCTTGCAGGCACTTCGGGAAAACTCGACAATTATGTGGCTCAATAGCCAATCATTTACCTCATTAACATTTTGCATCTTATTTCCACGTGTTAAGGTTGTCATTTGCATTGAAATTTTTACCTTGCGTGAAACTGCAAAGGAATTGAAACACTATTCAGATAAGGATAAAGTTAAGAAATGTTTGTGTGGAGAAGGTATTATTTGTTCACGCCTACATACATGCAATATTTAACTTTGTAAGAAGTTAATCTTTACTTAATTTGCAAACTTTTCCGTCTCCGAGACAGTCGTTAATGCTTTAGGCTATAAATAAAGGAGAACCTTAAGGATTAATTAGAAGACTGGCTGATAAGGGTTGTAATTTGATCATAAAATTTCTTAAGGCAGAATACGAAGAGAACTGTCGAAACTTCATGTATTTCTGTTCACTAGAACTTTGACCTGAAGTGATTCTAAGCGTTAAAACATTTTTGTAGGTTTGAACGGATACTTAACAAGGTGTCCGCCTTCTTTTTAAAAATGTTAAGAAAGGATATCTAAAAAATATTTTTCTTCCCAAACTAAGAATGTAAATTGAGGAAAAAATATTTTTACTCAAAAATATTTTTAATGTGATTCCGATTTTTGATACAAAAAATTATTTATTAAAATAATTCATAAAAACCGATTTAATCTACATTCCGCGTTCATTCCTCGCCTCCCGCTTCACAGTCAAACGAAATATGTAAAAGCGTGCGGTGTGCTTTGCAGATCGCCTCGCCCCTCATCTCATCAGATTCTCTTCGTATTCCGCTTTAATATAAGTCTATTAGCCAGACAATTTAAAAAGCTCCTGACTTTCAAGCGGTCACCCCCAATAACTTTTGAAAGGCTGAACCGATTTCTATCAAACATAGCTAAGAACCATCTCGACAGACAAGGCTTTCGATTAAAGAAAACTGCATCGAAATAGGGTCTATTTCTTTATGAGCTACAATACTACAGTCAGGCACACAGACATACGTACAGACATACAGACATACAGATACATAGACACGTTAAACATAACACACCCCCCTTTTTTGTCGGGGGTTAATAAACAACTTCATGTAATTTTAAAGAAAAAAAACACTATGCATCCAACAACAAGGTCCAAACATACTTGAAGGGTGGCTGGGTGAATTAATCCGTCAATCTGAACCACTTTTCGTATGGAAATTTCAACATCCCTAAAATAATTACTCAAGGCACCGTTATCCGAAAAATGCGAATTTCAAAGTACCTGTAAAGTACTCATTATACTTTAAAATTTTAAGAAAAATAGATAACATAGTTCAAACCTTTGTCTAGGTCATTCATACATTACGAACACAGTATACAGAATGACTTTTTAAACACTGTCCCAATTTTTAGGGCAAGTTCAGTTCATGATACTGAACTAGGTACTTCTACAAAAAAATTTAAAATTTTCGTGAATTTTTTTGCACCTCATACTGCATTGAAGTTAGTTTGACAGCTTGACGTCATAAAATGGTGGCGGTTCGATCCTATTCTTATTGTAATCGCATTGTAGTAGCAATACTAAAAAAAGCAAAGTGACGAACCGCCAGTCAACAAAGCTCTCGCTAGGCGTGAAAAACTTAAATTTGAATTCCCTCCCTAGATGCCTGCAATTTCCTCACTTCCCATTTTCCTTATTGTTTTCGCCAATGTGAAGCATTTTCCGTATTAAAAGAAAAGTCTTTAGGTATAAGATTGCCAAAAATATTGATATATTGCGCCGCAATATTTTTCTTCAAAGGAAATATTATTGCGTTTCGTTGAAAATGGTGTTTAGTATAATTTCAAAAGCTTGTACGAGTATATTATATTGAGGGTGCACCAATTCGTGAACGGGTGCCGCCGACTGTAGGGTAGCGGGGACTGGTCAGTTCGTCTCCATTTTTTAAGACCACTTAATTTTGTTTTTTGTGCCGAACATTTTTTTCTTTTATTATTCACTTATTTATATGTATCGTATACTTATGTAGTGCTTATGTATGTACTTATGTATGAACGTATACAGAAAGTATATATTAATGTATTGATCAATGTACATTATGTATTTTATGTATACACTTATACTTTATCTTGCAATCCACATTTAGACTCTCTGTATAACCCAAAGGTTGACTGGTAGACAACGCTTTTAGCGTTAAGTTCGCCTTTTGATTGTTCTGTACAATTTGTATTCGATTGACAATAAAGATTAAATAAATAAAATATATTTATATATTTATATACGGACAAATCACACAGATTGAGCTAGCCCCAAAGTTATATCAAGACTTGTGTTACGGGATACTAACTCAACGATACTATATTTTATACCAAATACATATATATAGATAAACATCCAAGACCCAGGTCAATCTGAAAAAGATCATTTCTTATCTTGACCTGACCGGGGATCGAACCCGTGACTTCCAGTGTGACAATCTGGCATGATGACCACTAGGCCTCAGAGGTCGTCAAGTAAAACTTACCTAAGAACAAGTTAGTCAATCATAAAAAGCTAAGAATATGTATGTTAACGTAACCGTTATTCCACAGCTGCCTCCCTAGTTGATTCTCCTAATTTATTGGCCCCAGATGTAACTTCTTCCCTCCATAAATCAGTGAAGGAAGTTTAGTAAAAACTTTTTGTACATAATTATTTACGATCTAAATTAATATATATTTTTATAGGTATTCAATTGTATTTGAGTACCTATTCTTTGTACGAAGAGAAATAAATAAATATAGGTAAGGTATATTGAACTAGACCCAAAGTAAGCTTTTAAACTTTTGTTATGGGATACTAACTCAATGATACTAACTGATACTCTCTCTTTCCTCTTTTGTTCTCTGGCTATTATTATATTACCTATCGATTTTGCTACTTCACATTGTTTATTTTGTACTCCTTTTACAATTTGTGTATATCCTTTTTCATTTCAACTTGTAATAGGTATAGAAACTGCCCTAACTCCCCCAATTCTTTTAATTTCATTATTACGCACTTTCCATATTGTACATAACATCTATGTATGTTACTATACCTATATTATTTTTTATGTATTGTACCGTTTCGGTTAGTAAAGCCTAGATTTAGGATCTAGGAAGATAGATGAGATAAAAGAAAGACCAGATATCGGCAAATGAGATAGGTATAATGAACAACTATTACATTACATTAGTTACAAATATTCACAAGAACACTAGGTACAGATTAGGTAGTCAGGGTCGTGAGTTATAGGCACTAGATCAGTTGAGTAGCCCTTCTAGGTAGAAGAACTATTCAGCTTCAGATGCTGCCGAAGACGAAGAGAACGAGCGCCGGCCGCCGCGCCTTATATATGGGCATGGGCCCCCCCGCTGCGCCTAAGAGGGGCGGAGGAGTGCTGGAGCCCGCGCGATGTCACAGTATCCTAGCTAATAAATAATTGATTGATTGCATAGTCTACAATTTTAAACACAGATTTGTTGGATGAATTCGCCTAAGTGATAAGTCCGCCTTTGTACCTACCTATTTTTTTTTTTTTAAATTATTGTTACACTTATTCAGACATATTAAAAAACTTTCGATACTACTAAACCTGATATCTACCAAAGTCATATCTTCATTACAGTACGAAAACTGAAGATTTGGTGGAGTACATGAAGGTTAAGTCAAAACTCATGTTAAGAGTAGTCAAATTAGAATCGCACTACAATGTGAATTTTAATTCATATGTGGTGCGAGTTCCAACCGCGCAGCTGGACATCTTCACGCAAGAAGATTACTGGCCGAGAGGTGTCGTTTTCCGGCGTTATCGCGGGAGGCTACCGGACACCGCGACATCGTGCAGTGCGTCACAGACTTTTGACGTAAGGTATTTATAAATATGGGCCAATAATATAATTGTATGTTTTGTTGCCTGAAATAAACGAATTTATTATTTATTATATTATTAAAGCCACCACGAGCCAATTCTCATATTCGGGGATTGTATTAATTCCTGTATTAGGCCTTTTCATAGATAAACTTTCAGCTTTATAAAATAACGGGAGTCTGCCACTCGCGGGCTCTTGAGCTAACCCATGTGTATAGTTTTTTATACTGACTCAATTGCGCTTACGTAAATTGTAAGCTTCTTTTTGATTTATATCATATAAAACTTTTTTTGGCGCATTGGGCATTTTTTGAGATGGGAAGAAACCATTGAACTCGCGACACTTTAGCGACACCACCTTGGTCAAGTTTTCACTTCTGACGGCACTTCCGGAGTGCCACTGTTTATATTAAGTGTCTAGTTTAATTTTATTTTGATGGCTGTCAACTGTTTTCTTTTTCTACTAGCTTTTGCCCGCGGCCTCGCTCGCGTATCCCAAATCCCACGGGAACATTACTTTTCTCCGTGATGAAAGGTACCCTATGTCCTTTTCAGTATTCCTGACTATGTGTAATTTTTAAGAATACATACAAACTCACTTTCGCATTTATAATATTAGTTGGAATGGGATAGTAAAACTAGGTATTTCAAAGTTAAAAATCATTTTATTTTGTTTAATCTTATAATTGATTACATTTTCCAATTTCATCCCCACCATCACACCTTTGGGTCTAAAGGCCTTATGCTGTGACTACTTCGTTTGTGATTGACACATAAAATTTATAAACATTAACACAAGTAGTTCTTTTTAATTCAATTCTCAGCAAATTCATTGGCTCCGTACACAAAGTTTCTACTTCATGAATCAAAGCCGATTTTTGGCGAACTGTTTTTCTTCGATGCGTTTAAAATGATTTCCATGTTTCCTTTGAAATATTGTTCACGGTGTTTGTTTGTTTACAAAACCGTATATTTTGTTTGAAGTGTTTCGCTTTTGTTTTGGGAATAAATTGAATCTGTTTTCTTTGTTTAATAAATTGTAAACAGTTTTTCGCACCATTTCATTTGTATTATGAGGCAGGTTTGTGAAAAGAATCAAGAATCAAATATTTCATTAGTTAGGCCTTCGCATGTAATTTTACACGTTAATAATTTTACTGTACATTACACTTAATGTTAAATTAACATATTTAAATTATTATAATCATGATCAGGTCTTTTTTAGTCTCCACTGCAGGAGCACTACCCTCTCTGTACTGCCAGACCTATATATTAGCAGAGAAGTCAGAGGATTTGGCCTACACTCTCCACGCTGGCCAGACGGGTTGGAGAGGTCTGATTGATATTTATAAGCTTTGTTTAGCTTGTGTTTCCTAAGTCGCCTTCTACGACATCCACCGGAAGACTTAAATTTTTATAATATTAATAATAATAGGTAAATCTATATACATATAATATTATATATAAAAGAACAAGGGCGACTGATTCATTAATGTCCAGTCTAAACCATAAAAGCTATAAACGTGAAATTTGGACAGTAGTTTTATGTTATTACATAGTGCTCAGATAAAACAGGTTTTTTTAAAATTCAACCCCTAAGGGGGTAAAAATAGGAGGCAAAGGTTGTATGAAAAAAAAAATTAAATTCTTTACTGATTTACTTGAAACTTGCCATAAATATTTCCTAAAAAAATTAATTAAACACGTGTTTCAGCATTTTTTTAAATTCCCTCTCGATGGGGATTCAATAATGTTACAGCTACTGTTATAAATGATACATTGTTTAAATCATTCGAATCGACTGAAATAACAGTAAACCAGTAGATTCTGTATTGCAAACAGATGACGCAGTAATTACCCGGTAGAATTTCTGAATTCTCTAAATCCAGCTGGTCTCCCTCCACATAATTTGGTACTTAAAATTGGCGCACCAGTGATGTTGCTGAGAAACCTAAAACCTCCGAAATTATGCAATGGAACAAGACTACAAAAACAAGATCTCCATGGGAACATTGTCGAGGCTACTGTACTCACTGGATGTGGTCAAGAGGCAACTGTTTTTATTCCTCGCATACCATTGATACCCTCAGAGTATCCATTTGAGTTCAAGAGATTGCAGTTTTCCCTTAAAGTATGCTTCGCAATGACCATAAATAAAGCTTAAGAGCACTTATTGAAAGTCGCTGGGATAGATTTAAGATCTGTTTCTCACACGGACAATCTATGTGGCATGTTCCAGAGTGAGTTCTGCTAATAGTCTCATAATCCTTTCTCCCAAAGCTACTCGTACTAACGTGAATGTGGTTTATAAAGAGATTCTTCGGTAGTAGAAAATTAATTTAAAAATGTACATAGGTATCTTTTTTTTCCACAATACGAGTAACCTTTACATAAAAGTTATCACCCGGATTGAGAGAATTAAAAAACTATAAATGGAGGAAAGCGATCGGTTTAATTTTGCTCAGTTATTAAAAATAGGATTCAGTAAAACCGAATTTTACGCGAGCGAAGCCACGGGCTAACAGCTAGTAAATAAAGGACAAATCACACTGACTGAGCTGGCCTCAAAGTAAGTTTTAAACTTGTATTATGGGATTCTAACTCAACGATAGTATATTTTATAATAAATACATGTATAGATAAACACCCAAAACCCAGGACAATTTGAAAAGGCCTATTTTCCAACTTACCATGGCTGGGGATCAAACCTACAACCTCAGGATTGGCGGACTAGCGTGTTGATCATTACACCACCCAGTTACATGACGTGTAATGTTTATTTATATTTAAATTATGATTCAAAGAAAAGCTAGCGTTTCACAAATGACCACTGCTGAGATGAAACGCCGAAAAAGACTCATTTGCATAGTATATAGTATTGGCCGTCTACTTGCAAGAAGGGCTTTGTCGTATGTCTATTTACAAATACTTATAATATAATACAATGTTGACACATTATAACACTTGGGAACGTGCGAGCCAACATAAATTAAGAAATTCTAAGTCATATTCGCCCTGTTAACGACCTCTGGATGAAGTCGAAACATGTCAGCCGGTAGCTGATTTTTCAAGTGAGTGACACATGTAACATATAGTAAGTTCCAAGTAGTCAAAAAGCGAACCCGAGCTGAACAGTCCCTCCTGGCAGCATCCGTTCCCGAGTTGACGCACGGGTCAGCCATTGTTGAACTCAACCATATCGACAGTCATAATTACCTATTTCCATAAATCTATTGAAGTAGTTCTCGTTTCAGTAATATATTTTACACGTTTTACTGAGTTTGAGACAGTAGGCTATATTTTACGGGTTTTACTGAGTTTGAAACAGTAACCTGCCTGCTAAAATAAACAGCTTTGTTCCTCTATAATATAGCGCTCGTGAGAAACGCTAATATGCAATTTCTCGGCAGTACATAAGCAGCACAGCCGGGTGCCGAACTTAGCCGATTTCTATGCAAATCACCAACCTGACGGTGCACTGCGTAATTGTTTATGCCGTAAATTAAATTTTTGGCTTTTTAACAAGTTTTAAGTTAATCATACATACTCTCACGTCTTTATCTCTTATAGGGCAGGCAGAACGATATGGGTTTTTCGGCTCTAAGCAGAAAGAGCCCAGGACCACAACTCTCAAAAGCCTTGAACTCAAAGGCCTTGAATGACGCACCTTTCCTTTTTTACACGCTTTTTTATAACATTGACTGAACTTTACTGAATCTTCGAATGCAATTTTCACCTTCTTCGAGAAATCTCATTAATTTGAAATTTTGCACACCTATCAAGAATTGTGTCAGTACAATAGTTTAATAAGTTTGTCCTATTATTCTGACCAGTTTTACATATTTTTTTAAACTATAATTTAAGTTATCTTTACTTTCGTGACGTTCTTTATTGTCAGGGTCGCTCTAGATGAACGTACAGTGACTAGATTGCAGACATTCTTCAAAAAGAAGAGATCAGAAGTACCCGTAACTGGCAGGCTTGCTTGAAAAGACTGACGAGTGTAGATGAAGCGAGAGAGATTAGTCGGGATTGTAGCAAGTGGAGGTATATAGCCTCTGCCTACCCCTGTGAGAAATAGACGTAATAACTGTATGTATCTTTGTTCTCTCTTTCGATCCAGCGCATACCCAGTTGCATCCTCAGCTGTAATTCTGCAAAGCCCGGGGTCTGCTTTGCGGATTATTCTTCTCCACTTTGCACGGTCTTGAGCATCCCTAATTGTAAGACTATTGGCACGCATGTCATCCTTGACGACGTCAAGCCAGCATTTCTTAGGTCTACCACGTCTGCCGGGTCCTGGCGGAGCATGGCTATACATTTGTTTCCCGCGTATTTTTCCGATTTCCGCAAGACATGACCGTACTACGTACGTAGGCGACTCTCGCAGTTTGTCTGCTATGTCACGGAGATGAAGGCTGACGCGGATGCGGGTGTTTACCACGCTTTCTATCCGTGATACTCCGCATATATATGCGGCATAATATCTCAAAATATACTCGTATGCCAAGCAAACGAGTTCTGAAATTATACCTACATCGTAACTTCGTTGTCTAAATTAGAGAGCTTGGTATGCAAATAGCTGCTCTGAATTATATTGTTGCGATGTTATGTACACTTCTCGTGTGAAAGCTTTCTTGAGAGACTGAGATAATTCTTTCAGTGAATATGGTGAAAAAAAAAATGCGAAATGGGTTTTTCCACTAGTCTTTATTGGTTCACTATCTTGATTCCTTTTTCCACCATCACGCTTAATGTGGGCTTTGGGTCTTGTAGCCCTGGGCTCTATTTACTTAGAGCCGCAAGATTCATGTTGCTTTGTCTGCCCCATTATGTTTGGTATTTATTTGTCAAACGATATCTTTGGTTTTTATTATGAACCAAGATACATATTTCAGAATATGTATTGTTTATTTCTCTTAAAGAGTAATTTCCTTGAAAAAAGCTACGAGGTTAAAAATCATCCTGTATATTTGCAGGTACCTAACTATTTCCTTATGTAGACAGAACTTTTGTAACTGATTTCGTAGGTAACTGCTAAACTTTATATGCTCCATACTGCACACATGGTTCCAGCGTAATCAAGAAAATACTATTTCTTCTCCAAATGCCACATACCTAGTTTTATTCTTTGGGCAAACACCGAGCCATTCTGATTGTGCCAAATGTCAGTTGCCAAGTTTTTACGGCAGGCTGACTGCAGCACAAAGTTGGCACGTAATTGAAAAAGACTTGGAGGTTTAGAAATTTTTGTAGTATACCAAACGAGGGATAGAATTATTTAAGCATTACATTATATGGGGTGATTTTAAACCTGATATATTTAAGGAAAGTACTGTTTAAGAGAAAAAATAAATACAGTATTACAAACAAACAAACAAATACATTTTTTGTCATAAGTATCTTGTTTCATAATAAAAACCAAAGATATCAGCCATCAAATGTATACCAAAAATCTATTAAATATATTTTTAAAAACAATCTTTTTCTTAAACAAATAATTAAAAAGCTTAAAGTGCTCCTCATGACGAATCAATCAAGCCCAAATATTATTAAAGTGAAAACTTCTTTAGCGGCGTTGTGCACTTTTTTTGTAATGGGTAAAAAATGTTAAACTCGCGTCAGGACACGTGTCCTGATGGAAAATTCGTAAGACGGAATGACAGCCGGCGCGGCGTAGGAGAGGAAGTATTTATACTATAATTTCGACGAAGCTGTCAGCCGGCGCGTTGGTCTAGGGGTATGATTTTCGCTTAGGGTACGAGAGGTCCCGGGTTCTAATCCCGGCGAGCCCAAACCTTTTTGAAGTGAAAACTTCTTTAGCGGCGTTGTGCACTTTTTGTCATGTTTGTGTACGATAGCGCAATAAATAAATATTGTATTCTACCACATAAATGATAGTAATTTTATACTGATAATTAAAGCAATTCGTGCAAAATTATTCCTTTATTATTTATAATTTTATAAAATATCAAAAATGCACAACGTTAATATTCAAGTTTTCACTTCTGCCGGCACTCCCGGAGTGCAACCCGTCGTTTTTTTTATCACAAAGATGCCAGTTTGGGTCATGGTGCCATTATATTGCATTGTCATCCAACTTACATACGAGTAAGTATGTAAAGTTTCAGCTCAATCGAAAAATAGGAAGTGGTTCTAATTTAGCTTGCAAGATTTGATTCCGGACACACAGAAAACGGGACAGGTGAAACTAAATAAAAACTTGTAAAAATGTGTCTCTTTATATGTTCTTTTTATTGCTCTCGAGCGTATCGTAGAGCAAAGAGATCTTACCAACTTCCAGCAAACATATGAAGCACGAACTACCGTGCGGTTTAATTTATGCATTAAATGTATCCTTACTTTGCGCCCAAAATAAAATTCTAAAAGATGGATAACTAATCACTACATAGTATAAAACAAAGTCGCTTCCCGCTGTCGGTCCCTACGTATGCTTAGATCTTTAAAACTACGCAACGGATTTTGATGCGGTTTTTTTTATAGATAAAGTGATTCATGAGAAAGGTTTATATGTATCATACATACCCGTGCGAAGCCGGGGCGGGCCGCTAGTTCGATTATAAATAAATAGATTCATGTACTTAATGAGCGAGCAAAGCGTCTCAGTTTCGAGACTGGCCAAAAATGCGTCCGTCTGTCTCGTCTACAGGTTGCTATATTCAACCGATTTTAACGAAAATTGGCACTCATGTCCCTTGATTTATTTTAATCTTTTTGTCAATCGCGATTTTTGATTGCGCGAGAAATAGAAGGGGGAAACTTTTCTGTAGCGTTATTTATTGACGGATTCCGATCTTTGAGAGGCACATTAAGGTGTTTATTTTACAAAATATGTTACAAAAAAAAGTGCAAAAAGTGGGAGCAAAGGGGTCAAAAGGGGGGAAGTTTGCTGTAGCGCTATATGTGGACGGATTTCACCGAAATGGCTTTGCTAAGCTAGGGCCAACAGAATATACAACGTGGAAGGGACATACCCGTAATAAATCGAACTACGTGCTATACTAGATCATTATAGTATAATGAAATTAAAATAACACCAATGGAACAAAAAAAATATTACTGATATTTTAATTTCATCATACTTTGGTGATCTAGTATAGCCCGTGGTTCGATTTATTACGGGTATGTCCCTTCCACTTTGTATATTTTCGAGAACTTTCCTTGAATCAATATAGCTACGATATACATAATCACCCTGTTTAATTATGAATTTAGTACCAGTGAATCTCATCTTATTATATAAGTAAATGGCGTAAAAATGCTTAGAATAACATATCTTCTTCTTCTTTCTTCTTTTCTCAGCCCACATCAACCCACTGCTGGGCATAGGCCTCCCTTTTTTATCACGCCACTTTCTACGGTCCTGCGCCAGTCTCATCCAGCGCTTTCCCGTCACCCTAACAATGTCATCCAACCAACGAGAAGGTGGTTTTCCTACTGGTCTGTTCCTTGTCTCGGCCACCACTCTGTCACTGCTCTGTTCCATCGATCATCTTCTCTTCTAGCCAAGTGTCCCGCTCATTCCCACCTTAGCCACGCGATTCGTTTACTCTTCGACTTTAGTATTGCGGTGAATTTCTACGTTTGGCACACGATCCAGCAGCTTGATGCTGAGCATGTCACGCTCCATCGCTCTTTGTGCAACTTTGATCATGTGCATGTGCTGCTTTGTGAGTGTCCATGCTTCAGCGCCATAAGTGAGTATGGGTAAGACACATTGGTTATATACCTTGGTTTTAAGGCACTGTGGGAGTGAGGATTTGAAGATGTCGTCCCATCCCAGCCGAATTCGTCTCTCAATCACATATATAGGTATTAAAAATATATGATGAAAAATTCCGCCATCGGTTCTGAACCAACCACTTTTCATGTGCACCATGATCTCTCAACCATCAATAAAGCATTTTAACATTAAACACACACATACACAAACACACATACACACAAACACACAAACACACATACA
Organism: Acrobasis repandana; assembly: GCA_963576875.1. Lineage (NCBI taxonomy): Eukaryota > Metazoa > Arthropoda > Insecta > Lepidoptera > Pyralidae > Acrobasis > Acrobasis repandana. Next base: position 18,366,851 of record OY756227.1, read on the forward strand.
CACATACACACAAACACTGTAACGTCTTTACCCCTAATAGGGCAGACAGATCGTATAGGATTTTGCAGCTCCAAGCAGACATAGCTCAGGGCCGCAAGACCCCAAGGCAACTTTTACATTATTTTACAATTTCATTTGGTTTTTCATCTATACCTAATTCGAATCGTTAATTTGTGTCCTCACTGTTAGTTTCTCCATAATATACGAAGTTAGCAACTGCCAGCTCTCACAAAACCTAAATCTTCATTAGACTTCGATGTAAATATTACATTTCGCAGTGTTTGAACGTTTGCGTCTAAGTTTGTTGCACATAATGAGTTGTGAGCTTTCGCATTGAGGCGGCTGCAGTAGTCGGGGACGCACTAGGTGCAATTACAAGGTTATTCTCGCTTATTACATCTTCTGTGCTGGTGTAGAAGAAAGAGCTTCTAAGTCTAGCTACCTATCTACCAGCTGCTTATCTTCCCGCGCAGTTTTTAAAAGCCGGTCAAAGGGACGGGTCAGAATATGAATCATGTTGAAAGGCGATGCGGCTAGCAATCCATCACTATTTTGATTCCCTTTTTTACCTTAACGCCCACCTTCATGCTAAACGTGGCCTTTTTTTGTAACGGCATACAAACATAATAATGTGTGTGTGTGTGTGTGTGTGTGTGATAGAGAGAAAGTGATGTGTGTGTATGAATGTATGTGTGTGTGAGTGTTAATATCACGTCTTTATCCTAATACAGGGTAGAAGACAGAGCCTTGGGTCATAAGACTTACAGTTTACATACTTTTTTAAGGCAGCGTTTAGTGTGATAGTGGGCATGTGGGTGGTAAATCACCAAAATACATAATTCTTTAGATTTCCGTCTAAAGTCTATATTGTCTTTTACGGTCTGAGCAAGAGAAGAAGCAGCTGTTATACACAACTTTTTTTTCTCCAACTAAAGGCAAGGTTTTTATGCTTTAATTTTTTCCTCGTATTAACGTTAAAAAAATGAGAGAAAAGCGACGGAGAAATTTGACTTGGGAAATATTTTTCTGATAATTTTACAAATGGTTCTAAGAATGATAAATTTTCAAAATCAACTAAGTAACTGTAACAAGGCAACGAAATTTTCTAGGAATACGTTTTGTTAGCGGAGATCGAGTACAAAATTGCGTTTTTACTAAAGAACTACTGCTTATCAACCGATAATTGGGACCTTTATACCAAAAACGAAATTCCCATTAGTTCAGCATTCTGTAGAAAATTAATTTCGGATATTTCAAAGCAGGTCCGACTACGTCAAAGGTATTTCTCTTAATACCTTAGTGGAAAATAATCTAAATTCTTTGTTAAAGGAAATCTAAGATTTTTTCAGATTGAGCGAATATGTTTAAATTATTACCGTTAAATTAAGCGGTGGTGGCCAAGTGGTTTGGGCACTGACTGTGCATCTGTGAGGCACGAGTTTGATCCTCACTAGGCGCTACTTGTACCTCTGAGTTTGTGCTCGTGTATGGTAATTTTGAACTACTACCACTCACTTCCGACCTGCACAGTAGTGACTTGTCTGTAATAATGACCATATGACAGTAATTGAGGTACGTCATATGCCCGAATCACCTGACAATAGTGTAACTTATTTCTGTAAATTGGATTTTGGCACTCGTTCGCAAGCTTTACATATTATGTTGTGATAACAGGCATAATATCTTTGTAAACTGACAAAGTTCTTTTGGCGCGTAGGCGACCAATACTGTGTAAATGAGTTTCTTTCGGCGTTTCTTCTCAGCAATGGTCGTTGTGAAACGCTAGTATCGGTAGCTTTTGAATAATAAAAAAATAAACATTACACGTAATGTACACTATAATTATTGACGTGTAAAAGTGCCTGCAAAGGTCTAATTACTGAATAAATATTTAATTTTGATTTTTAGCTATTAACATACTCAATAAAAAAGGAAAAAGAAGAACTACAGTTTTAACAATTTTTCACACAAATCACGTGGAAAAGTGACATATTATCGGATGTAATTTTGTTCAGGTGTTCTAATTTACTTTTTCAGGGACACCTACGTCTAAAAACGTAAAACCATTTGCGGTTGCTGGTTACAGATTACACAAATATTAAAACACGACTATGAACTATGTGTTATGTTAGAAGTGGTTATGTGTTTCGCCGTTATGTGAAGTGTAGTATGTGTAATATAATAATAATAATAATAATAATAATAATAATAATAATACATGTACATTTTACATGACGTATCTGGTTTCCGAGTTAGTTCGCACTGTGTTTCGGAAACCAGCGTCTTCTCCCATTGGTGTTAACTTATGCCAATTTACTTAACAGTGTTTTTATAACAATTTTTTTTTAATTTGAATTTGCAACTTTTGCCAGCAACAAACGTGTGTCTGAGGGTGTGTGTGTGTGTGTGTGTGTGTATGTATTTATGTACGTTCATCTGTTCCTCGATAACTTAACAAATGAGGTGTCGTTGATTATGGGCTATGTGACGTCACACTCAATTAAATATGGCGCCTCTTTAGGCCGTAAAGTAATGAACTAAAAAATAGAATAAACCGAATCATACCATATTTGGTACTAAATTAGCACATTTCAAAAATATATACAGGATGTAACAAAATATACTAAATAAATTTTAAGGGTGGATACAGTACGTGATACTAAAAATTGTCCCCAAGGAAATTATATCGAAATATGAAAAAAAATTATGGCCCCCCGTACAAGTAGACCGATCAATTGATCCGAATTTGTATGGAAAGTCAAATTTTATTTTTCATAATACGTTATATTATGTTTCCCTGGGAAAGTTGTTCAGTATTAAGGACTGAATACCTATTTTGTTAGACGTTATATATTATTAGCTTTTACTCGCTTAATGTGCTTGCATTAAGTGCATAATCGTACTTCTCAGTAAGAAGTTTCCGGTATAGTACACGGTTTTAGTATTTTAAAATAATATCCTATGTTTATTTAAGCTCTTACAGTTATTTGATTTAATTTAACTATTGTAAAAAAGGCTTAGTGTGTCCCAACCACAAAATCGTTCTTAATTGGAGAGAAACTTACCAGAAGTCTGCATCCATAATGCAGATTTATTACAGAAAATACTATAATAGTAAAATTATAGAGTGCCTAGGTTATTTAATTATTTACCGGGTTATACAAATTACCGGTGATATGTACTGTTACCGCTGTATTCCTAAAAAAAGCTATGGATATAAGGAGCGCTGAAGTTTATGTCAATTTTATAAATAAACATAACTATACTGGTATTATTAAGATTGCTTAAATTTTTTATGAATTAAGAGTCCCACTAACCTAGAATTTTCCAAACAAACGTAGTCTAGCTTTTATTTGGAAACAACAAGGAAATATACATAATGGAAGAGACATACCCGTAATAAATCGAACCACAGGCTATACTAGATCACTAAAGTATAATTTAATGAAAATAACAGTCAAAAATCAAAAAAAATCGGCGATCCCATACAAATCGCCCGAGCGCTTTTGAATGGAAATGCCGAATTTGTTTTTTGTTTTTTGGCTCTTATTTTAATTTCATTACACTTTAGTGATCTAGTATAGCCCGTGGTTCGATTTATTACGGGTATGTCCCTTCCACGTTGTATAAGAGTGTAAAAGTTTTCTATATGATGGTCAAAAATGATATGATTCACTATATTCGCTTTTGAGTTCACATTATTTTGACTGTGAAAACCAGTTACATGCCTAAATATGTGCAATATCGTTGAAATCACAAAAAAATGCCGAAATCTGACATGCCATTTCGAAATAAAAGCTAGACAATTTTTTATGGTAAAGTCTAGGGCACTCAATGGTAAGGGGACTCTTAACAATCCTGAAATAAAAAAAATATAAAAATAGATGGGTAATAAAGTAACCACCAAACGTAGAAGAGTTAAAGTGTTCTTTACTTAAACATAATTATTATTATTTTAAAAAATATTTACAAGAAGCAAAGATAGCTAGTTTCACATATAGTGAAAACCACAAAGTACAATCGAAGAGTAAAATTTTGAATTGATTTGATTTGAATGGAATATGATAAAAAACTGCATAGAATATTAAATTGGGGTTCCAATCATCAATCAATTTCTACGAGTCTTGTTTTTAGTTCAATAAACCCAATTTTGATGAAAATACCAAGTGATCGAACCTGCAACATGTTGTTCAAGAGTAAATCAAATAGAACATCAAGCATAGTTCAATTTTATGTCCAATTTGCAAGATAATTTCGTAAGCACATCTGCATAAAATTTATTATCAAGGAGATTTAAATTGTTTGCATAGATTCAATGATTAGGAATTTTAAAATGTTTTTAGTGTTTATTTATAAGTAAGTATTTATTTTAAAATTTTGTATCGTTGAGTTAGTATCCCATAACACTTAACATATGTTTAAACTTACGCTGGGCTATACTTACGTATGAAAATATATTTAATTATTTATTTAAAAAGTACACATAACTACAGTTTTGACGTCTTAGGTTAGGCCTACATATACAAACTTAATTTGGATTAGGCAGCATAATAAAAATTACTTTTATAAATTATTACCTCAAAGTATGCTTGAAAGGGCCACATTTTTTTTTATTGTAACCAAACTTGTATGTGTCACATGCAAGTGGCTAAAGACCTCCCCTTATTTTTCCACTTATCTGTCCCCTAATGTCATTTATGGAAATTATTTTAATGTACCTGACAATGATAATTCAGTCTGATAAAATGTATAGACAAACATCATTAAGGACCGTATGCACAAATCCACGTGGTCGGATTTGGCTCTGAAATATGCAAAATTTTCCCGCTAGGGGGATAAAAATGTCAAGATGAAGTTGCATAGAGTTAATAATGTGTAAACGGGACAATAGATGTAGGTAATCATAAATTGTACCGTAGAATTAGTATACAGCTTACTTTTTTCTTTTCGTCAAGACTTCTAGTCCGCAATACTTATTAAAATTTTCAAATCAATCAAATCAAAGAATTATTTTGTTTGAATTATTATTTCTGAATTAAGGCCTTGGCAGACGTCATTATAATTTACTTAATACTTTAGTAGACTGGCTATCAGTAGAAAAAGTAAAGTCGAAAATACAGTAGAATGCAAGACGTTTATTTAAAAAGCAAGTTTAAATATATGTGAAATTCATATAGCACTTTAAAAAAAATCCAAGTTATAGTTATTCGAATCTTGCGTAAAATTTATTACTTTTTCAATTTATTAGTCGACCTCCGTGGCGATTCCTTAACACGCTAGTCCGTCACTCGGAGGTTCTGGGTTCGATTCCCAGCCAGGGCAAGTTGGTAAATGGCCTTTTTTAATTTGTCCTGGTTTTTGGGTGTTTATTTTATCCCACCAAAAACATAAATGTAAAAATGCCAAGTTCAAATTTCGATAAAACAATTGAAATTTAAATAGCTGCCAAGTTATGTAGGTAGAGAAAAATTAAATTCATTCATAAGAATCTCAACATTTGACTTGGACAACATTAAGATTGAAGGCACAGTCACCCATCCTAACTGTGACCAAGCTAGAAGTTGCTTAACCTGTAAAAGCATGGTCATTCATCCATCAGTTTTTGAATTTATCTTATGCGAAGTGGAGCGAAATATTTGCACAAGTGGTTTTGATTACTCGTATTTTGAAATTTGTTAAAACGCAAATGACAAAAAACCCTTAGAATAGAGAATCTGTTTCGTTTCACGCAGCTTTTTAGGGTTCCGTAGTAAACAAGAAACCCTTATAGTTTCGTCATGTCTGTTTGTCTGTCTATCCCCAGTTTTACTAATAGACTATTAGTAATAGAAAGCTGTAATTGGGCATGAGCATGGATACGTGGTAATAAAAACTTTAAAAAAAAATGTGTGGTATGAAACGTCTTTGAATAGGTCTTTCAAAAATATTGTAAGATTATGAACACCCTTTTTCGTTTTAGCAATCCGTTTGTTAAATATTTGGTTTTTTGATTGAAATTTTTTGTTAGAATCATGTGTCTTCTCTGTCAGTTAAAAAAAATCAAGGCAGTAGTATATAACGTCTCCCTGTACTACAATTTATTTAAGGTGGATTCAGTTCATGATACTGAACAACTTTTCCTAAGGAACACATAATTAAATATGAAAAGAAAATGTTTGCTTTCCATTCGACCTCCGTGGCGTGATTGTTAACACACTAGACCGCTAATCCGGAGGTTCTGGGTTCGAGCCCCAGCCAGGGCAAGTTAGAAAATGGTCTTTTTCAAATTGTCCTAGGTCTTGGGTATTTATCTATGTATGTATTTATCATAAAATATAGTATCATTGAGTTAGTATCCCATAATACAAGTTTAAAACTTACTTTGGGGCTAGCTTAATTAGTGTGATTTGTCCTTACATATTCCATACATATATTACATAAATATTACATTTTGCCAAATCTTGTGTGTAAGAGATCAAAAATAATTTATATATTTCGTTTGTTCCTTGGTGAAAGTTGTTCAGTATCATGGACTGAATTCAGACCTAAAGTTAGGCAGTTGTTAGTTACATAAAACAAGTAGGTACTGATTACGGAACCCTACACTGCACGTGGCCCGTCACGGCACGTGGCCATAGCCAAATGTATGATATTTCTGCGTAAATCAATATTACTTATCGCTGACAGGACGTTCTCAAAAATACAATCAAATAGTATTTTACGCGAGCGGTGACTTGGAAAACTACACGTTTTGTGTTTCACTGACAGAAAATGTACACATTTGAATTTTCTTTGTGAAACAATACGTTTAGCAATCGTAACACCTTTCACTTCTATTCACCATATTATGTAAGTACGGAAGGTAAAAAAGGATTGCACGTTGAACAGATCAACAGTCTTGGCTTAGCAGCTGTATGTGCTCAATCAATGACTTGACTGTTTGATTTTGTACAATATTTTTAACGAATCAATAAAGAGCACTAAAAAAAATCTTTTCCTGAAAACAGCTAAAAAAATTGGCTGATTAATGAAGCAGTAAATAGCATTATTGCACCCTTTTATTTTTTATCTTCTAATAGGTTTTCCTGTAATCTATAGGTAAAGAACTATTAACTGTATATTTTTCAAAACTTTGGGTTCAGTGGTTTCGGAGTTAAGGGTATTTTTATTTTTTATTTTCAAAAATAACTTCAAAAACGCCAACTTAAAAAATATAGAAAAATATATTTAATATTATCATAAAATGCTCTTTCATTTGATATTTGACGCGATATAGTCTACAAAACCCTTTTTTTAATATCTCTTTTATCTCCCATAAGTAGCCCCATTTGTTTTTAATTTATTCATTTACCTACATTTTACTTCCGTCTTTGGGTCACAAATTTACATTATGTGCACCACATTTCAACTGAATCGGTCCAGTAGTTTAGTAGGGGGGGTCAATTTTCGCCCATTTTCTTTAACTTAAAAATACCGATCTAAACAATAATAAAAAATATATATATTTAAAATTGTCATAAAAAGTTCTTTCATTTGATATGTCACACGATTTTGTTATCAAAACTTTTTTTAATGTCTAATTTACCCACCATAAGTGCCCCCCTTTTTTAAATTTCATTTATTTACGTTGTACGTCTATCTTTGGATCACTAAGTTACATAAGTGTAGGTACTGAATCTAAATCATTCTAATAGTTTCGTAGCAAATTGGCTGTGACTCACGGACAGACAGACAAGCGAAATACTAAAAAAAGTAAAAACTCCAAAAAAATCGGTTCTTATACAAACTTCCCGGGCGGCTGCACACTTTTGTATGAAAATGCAGTTTTTTTTTTGTTTTTTTGTTATACTCGCAGTCCACCCCGACTTCGCCCTTGGTACACACAAAGCCTATGTCACTCGGGATAGTGTAACTTTCCAAAGGTGAAAGTTTTTTTAAATCGGTCTAGTAGTTTCGGAGCCATGTAATGCAAACAAACAAACAACCAAATCTTTCCTCTTTATAATATTAGTATAGATAAATAGCCTACTATAGCCTGCCTGCCTAGCCAAGTATAGATCTAGTATAGCCTGTGGTTCGACATATTACGCATAATGTCAATTCGTATTTTGATATACATTCATGGGGAAAACTTGTTCAAAATTTCAGACTGAATCACCCCTCAAAATAATTGTAAAACCCTAATTAAACAGCAACTTTTATTACAAAAACAGTTAATATGATTCCGCGACCCAAGAAAGTTCCAATCCGATTTTCACCCTAATCGCCAATTAAAAAATATAGGTAATAAATCAAACCAAATTATTTTTTTCATTGACTTAATTTTCAATAAAATAAAAAAAAATGTGCGATACCGTATCTGCGATAGCATTACATCTTTGTTTGAACGTCAACAAAATGTCAAAACTGTACCATAGTGTAGCAAAAGTATGACATAATTTGGCAGTTTGTACATAGTTTTTTATTGAAATATTTTAGACTGTAATGCAATTTTACGTAATTCGAAAATGGATTTTTTTTAAAAATTCGACACGGCCTCCTTCCTGAACGCCCGGCGGGCAACTAAATTTGTATGGAAGAAACATGGCCACCATTTCAGAGAATTCTGTCAAAAATGTTGCAAAACATCCAATTTTTAAAATTATTTTTATTATTATTGCGTGATTGCATTGTAAGCAAATATTGAGAATAATGTTTCAAAATAGCCTTTATTTTTATAAAATATATGCAATCCCTTGTTAGAATATTTCTTTACGCAGAAAAACAAGCCAGTTTGTAGCAAGGTTTTCGCAAATATATCTTTCAGGTTTCTTTACAATTATCTTACTTTTTCTGAATGAAAATTAAAAAAATACGGTTTTCGTCTACTGGCTAGTCTATTCACCTATAACTATGTATGTAATTTTCTAAGTGGTATTTTCTACTTAAGCCATAACTATTGCCCGCGCAAAGTGCGTTTTGCATGTTTTTGGGTAAATTCAATGCTTGTTTTTAGGAAAACTACAAAATATTTTAAAAGATCCTTTTTTCGTCTACTGTCCCAACTCTTCCTTTATCTATGTGTATACATTATTTGACTTAAATCAAACGCTTACTGTACAAACTTGTTGCCCGCGCAAACCCAGTTTACATGGTGCCGACCCTTAAAGCAAAATTAGCAATTCCTTGTTGCATTCGTACTGACAGAAAACTTCTCATTTTTAAGTTGAGTATATGCGTTCTAAATGTAGGTGAGGTTGTTAGGACTTTGGTTGATATGTCTACTCTATAGTATGCCTTATTTTAATATCTCTGTATTTTACGAAGATTGCGTTGAAAGAAAATAAGAAATTTCATTCAGTTTGGATTAGGTGTGCAAATATACTGATCTGTTGGGCCTGAAAATTTGTTTTAAAAGCAAACATTGACTTATTCCATTTCATATTTAAATCGTATTTTAAAGGAATGATTTTTAAACTTTTGTATTTTTACATTAATATTACCTAATTAATCAGACGGTTTATCTCCAATTTGAAAATGAAGGAGGATAAATTAAAAATAGTAATGCGGAAAGACCAGAGGAACTCTTGTATTCGCGGCTGTATTCGTTCCCACGACACAAAAAAAAACTGCAACAGTCTTATTATAAAAACAGGACTAACTTTGTTACTAGGTTTAAACTATTATCCGCCCAAATCAAGTGGACATTGACAGGTGAGATAGTGTGATATTACTAGATGTCAAATTGATTTGGGTGGATAATGGTTTAAACCTAGTAACAAATTTAGTCCTGTTTTTATAATAAGACGGCAAGAGTCTATTTTCATTTCCAATTAGTGTCGTAAGAGGCGACTAAAGGGGGTATACGTAACAGAGAATGGGCAGCAGCGTCCTCTGTGAAAAGATTTTCTTTCAAAAATATTTGAAAAAAAAAAGAACTTTTAACAAGCTTTTATTGTACTTACCAAGACAAACGTAATAAGCCCAAACCCGTGGGGTTGCGTCGTTTTATTACAGTTCCTATAGCCACCTTCCGGCTCCATCATCAGATCAGCCTCTGATCATAATAATATTGCATTGTCATCTGATTTAAATTAGCATACAAAATTTCATCTTAGTCAAAAAACGGGAAGTGGCTAAAATTTAATTTGCATGATTTGACCCAATAACAATCAGGGCAAGCTAAATAAAAACTTGTGAAAATATATATCATTTGCTACACCAATTTCAGTTACAATATGTCTTATCCTTCATCATCATCATGATGTGGTCTTGTTTAGTATCCACTGCAGGAGCACGACTCTCCCTGTACTGCCAGAGCCATATATTAGCTAAAGCAGTCAGAGGATTTGGCCTACACTCTCCACGCTGGCCAGACGGGTTGGAGAGGTCTCATTGATGTTTATAAGCTTTGTTCAGCTTGTGTTTCCTAAGTCGCCTTCTACAACATCCACAGGAAGACTTGGAGTGCTCCTATATTCTACTTTGCCGGGCACACGGCTTACCTAGTCTCTTTTTTGTTGTTTTGTCCTTACCTAGTCTCTTTTCAATATTTGACGTAGTAAAAACGAGACAAATACATTAAACTAAAATAGGTTAAGCAAACGTTTGATATTTTTTTATGAGTAAAAAGGTTTGTGCCAGCGTGGTACTGTCTCCGTGGTCAAGTTTGCCTTATGATCCGGAGGTCATGGATTCAAATCCCACTGGGAAGCATACTTTGTAAAAAGCTGTTTCCAGTCTGGTTAGTTTATTTAAGGCCTGAATCACTTGATTATCCGAAAAAGGGACGATTCCGTGCTTCGGAAGGGACGTCAAGCTGTAGGCCCCAAACGCTATCTAGAGTTTAATTAAAACTATCCTAGGATTGGTTCTGGTCTACCCTTTTGGTTGCAGAGGTCAGACGGTAGTCGCTCTGTGTAAAACTAGTAACCTTGTCAAATCACCTAGGTTAGGTAGCGGACCACGGGCTCTGAAGTGTTATCGCTGAGGATGCAACCGGGAATACGACCAGATAATGATGATGACCTTTAATCCAGCACTCGACTGAAGGGAACGTATAAAAGTTCAGTTTTTCCTATTAAAATTCTAAACTAAAAATATGCAATTAAGACCCTATAGCTCCCATGTCTCTCATTTATCACAAAGCTCGGGTCAACCTCATCAACTAGGCAACTGTTTTAAAATTAAAACAAAGTTTAATTATTCAAGTTAAAGGCTATGCAAGAGAATTTGATTTGATCCAGTTTCCTACGGCTGGTTCAATTACGCAACCCGAAAGTTTGTGAAGGCCCTAAATATAATTATAAACAGGAAGGGAATTTAAAAGGAAGGTTGTGTTTATAAAATGGTTTAAAATAAAATAGATTAAGCTTTTAACGAAGCTAAATACCTTCGTTAAAAGCTTTGAAGGGTTGAATATTATTTTCTTGGCATGTGATGTAGCTCAACAACAATCATCTAGTGACAACAGTCTTTAGTATCACTAGTGAACTAGTGCGCAAGTTTCTTCACTATGTTTTCCTTCACCGAAAACAGAGAAACTTTTAAGACTACTCAGTGTATATATTCTTTGGTATTACAGAATTAATAAACGAAGCCGACCTGACCAGCTCTACTGGCGGCACCTGTTCACGAGTTGACGCGTGGACGAATACCTAGTCTTAAAAAACGGAGCCGTAATGACTTGTCCCTATAAGTCAGCTAACTCAGTATTATCACAGAATAGGAACCAGTACTCACGTACATAAGTCTCACTCAGCAAAGAAATTCAAAGGAACTCAATGTGGTTAGCGATATGGTTTAATTTAGCTCACGTCAGAACTCAGCACCATTTCGTTTAGATACCTAGACATCCATTGAAGGCCAACTTCATTCTTATTAGGTACTATAGACAAAGGATTCGTATAACTGAATTTACCACTCCGAGGGGCCGCTGCGCGTATAGTAATAATGTAGGTATATTTTCGATACCACGGGGAGTGACACAGGCCTAGTATTATTTATTTCTGTTAATTGGATTTGGCACTCGTTCGCAAGCTTTACATGTTATATTGTGATAACATTGTATTAGGTATATAAACTTTGTAAACTGACAAAGCCCTTCTGACGCATAGGCGACCTGTGTAAATGAGTTTCTTACAGCGTTTCTTCTCAGCAATGATCCTAGCAAAATTCTTAAAAAAAATATTTAATATTGACGCCACTGGTGACAAGAGGGCTGGCTCATATCTCGCGCAGATAATTGCAGTAGCCATTCAGCGCGGGCATGCAGCCAGTGCTCTTGGTACCATGCCACATTATCAACATTTAGATTTTTAAACACAGTTTTATTTTTTAATTTAGGTTTTAATTTAGGTTTTAATTTAGTTTTTTAATTTAAATTTAAGTTTAGTTTTAGTTAAATAAAAAGCTTGTTTTTTAATTTACAATAAATAAACTAATTACTAGCACAGGTAAATTGAAAAAAAAAATATTGTAAATAAACATTACAACGTAAGTTACACTAAAATTATTGACGTTTAAAAGTGCCTGCATAGGCATAATAACTAAATTAATATCTGATTCTATGATGGCGGTAGAAGAAAATGACTGTACATTAATTCAGATTCATCATCATCTGCCTTACTTTATCCCATCATCTGGGGTCGGCGCAGTATGTCTTCTCCTTCCATATTCCTCTATTTCCCGTTATACTAATATCTACTCTTACTTTCCCCATATCCTGCCTTACGCAATATACCGTACATTAATTCAGATTGTCCATATACTGTACATTAATTCAGATTGTCTTTACCTATTTAAAAAAAAAATGAGGTACAATACAAGTGTTATAATGCCAAAATAACCCTAACTAAATCAAACGCCCTTTAACAAAAACGAGTTCGCACAGGCCCTTTATTCCCTAACAATATCCGAACCAAGGAGACCAATCATTCAGCCTAACGATCCTTATTCCCGGAGATAAAGCAGCTATACTTCAGTAATGCCCTTGTAATGGCCTCTCTATGAATAACGATGTAGATAAGTCGATAATAGGAAAAGTTCTATGGACAATAAATAAGTCTCTTTTGACCTTATGTCTACTTTACGAGTCTTTCGAGATATGGCAGAGAAAGATTTTTAGATGATTTGGAGACTTGTAGTTTCGACAGTTATTGCTACTGATATAAAGTAATTTTGAGCCAAATCATTTAAACTGTTCCGGCTGTTTCTTCTCCATTTTGCAAGGTCTTTGGCACCCTTGGGTGACCATTGACATGCATGTTATATTTGGAGAAGAAAAAGCGGGAAAGCGCGCCCTGGGCTCCGAAGCAGCACAGCTGAGGATGCAACCAGGAACGCGCTAAGACGAAGAAGAAGTCATTTTGAGGCGATTATAAACGTTAGTGTAGGCAGTGAAGACCAAATCCTCTGACAGCTCTGGCTAATAATAGCCCTGGTAGTACGACACCATCTGTGTCGTGCTCCTGCAGTGGAGACTGCAATCGAAATGACAAAGGAAAGAACAAAATGGAAACGATGAACATGCTGTGCCTACCCCACTTAGAGTGGGATAAGGGAAGAAAGAAGTAAGTGCAGTGACGGTAGAGTAGATGAAGTTTCTTTCGTCTACCACGGGCGTCGTAAAAGGCAACTAAAGATCCATAAAAAGAACAGGTACCAGCGAACTGTGTGCAAAGACTTTATGTTGTCTACTACAATGCCCAGAATGGTGATTCTGGGCAAATCATTATTTAAGAGGAAACCTCAAGGGCTAGAGAAATGCAAAATAGGTATTTGTGAAATCTATTGCTGTCCCGCTGTGCCCGAACTACAACCGAGCAAGTGCGATAGAGACATACTGCGGTTTGGACTGAAAATACCTATTAAAAGAACAGAAAATCAACGATTCGTAGTCCTCTGATTTCTTCTCCAAAACTAAACCTATATACCTCTAAGTACTTTTTTCATTACGAATTAACAAGGACTTAAGCGGTGTTCTTCTATGTTTTAATTTTTTTATATAATCTAGTCAAATTTGTTTTCTGGATGTTTGAAAACAGCGGAAAATCTGGTCATATTTTTAGGTTTTTGAACGTTCATATCTCTTTTAATAAATAATTTGTGAAAAAAAAGAAAACATAGGGACAAGCAAATAGCGGCTATAGATATTCAAGAATAAAAAATATAACTGTACCGGTATTATCTAGGGAGGAAACAGGGGACTACGTTTGTATGAAAAAACGGCCCCCCTGTTTCGTCCTAATGGGAGAGGCCGTTAGTCCAGCAGTGTAAAGAAGAAAGAGTATTATGGTTCTGTGAGAATAGTAAACCTCGCGAGCTTTTATAACCATGCAATACCCTACACTTTCCGTTTACCACTTCCCATGGCTTAGCAAAGCCATTTAAGTGAAATCCGTCCATATACAGGGTTATTTTTAATTAACCAGCAACCTTTTTGGAGCAAGTTCAGTCCGTGATACTGAACCACTTTCCATAAAACAGTTATCGAAAAACGAAAACAAAATTTCGTCCTCCCATACAAAATCCATTTGGTTGAGCGCCGATTTGTATGGAAAGTCGAAATTTTTTTTTCGTTTTTCAATAATTGTTTTTATGGAAAGTGGTTCAGTATCACGGACTGTATATCGCTAACAAAATTCTCCCCATTTCTCATCAACTCCTTTTAAGTTTTTTTTGCAACATCTTATACAGCGTGTTAATAAATTAACGCAAAAGTTCTCAGATATATGGTATATTGGGGTAGGTGTGAATCTGTCAACACCTAAAAGTACTTTGCTCTGTATTTAAAATATATTTTTATTTATTAAAAGTATATTACTATATATATCATATGTTTAAAACATTAGTTTAAAAGCTAGTTACCTGCTGTAGTATTATTTCCTGTCATACTTTCACTGTCACAATGGAGACACTACAAAAATCACTGGATGAGTTGGCAACAATCTTCAGTAGCAAAATGTCAGAGTTTCAAGAAGATCTCAGGAAGGCTGGCTCTAATCCCGAGACAGTTAGTGCACTCACAGCGGATTACAATAAATTCAAGACATTTGCAATTGCGGCCTTCGGTGCTCTCCAGACACAAGTGCTTTTACTCGGGCAGCAACAGGATCTCCAGGAGATGCGCAGTAGGTGTGAAATGCTGCTATTCCATGGCGTTGAAGAGGATAAGCAGGAGGATATTTCAGTGGTGATGACCAAAATTATTGCAGATCGCCAAGAAGTGTCCAACTTCACAGTTCAAGACATTGCTCGCTGTCAAAGGTTGGGCAGGCTGGCAAAAGGTAAAGCTCGGCCAATCCTAGTTAAATTCTCATCCCAGAAGACCAGGGACAAGGTGTGGTTCTCAAAGACGGTCCTAAAAGGCAGTGGCGTGACAATTTCCGAATTCTTAACCAGGAGCCGGCATATGGCGTTTATGGCTGCACGGGAGCATTTCGGTGTTGCTAAGTGCTGGACGAGAGATGGGTTTATCCACATCATCTCGACAGATGGATCGAAACATCGGGTCAGTACTATGGCCGAAGTGGATTCTCTTAAGTCGTCCACGATAGAGGCGACACCAAAGTCAACCGGAACTGAAGCAACATCGCCTAAGAAGTCCAGCGCTGCAACAGCGTCTAGGTCGCCTAATACTGCGGCCGGCACCAGCAAATCAGTGTCGGCGACTTCTTCGGTAGCAGCGGGAGCTCGCCTCAAGCGCGGTACTTCCAAAAAGTGATCGCGTGATATATTCTATATTACGGAATGGAATCATTATCGACGCACAACTCGCATCACGTTATTTAAGCTCTTGTATACGCACTCAAGTCGTAGTAATTTATGTATACTATTATCTACTTAGTTCTTTGTCAACTTGCTGAGGGTATACCGTATTTTCCACTAGTACCGGCATATTTTATAATTCAAAGGATTTTTTTGTTACCTAATAATATTTTTGTTTACTTTCTTTATTGTCATTTGTCATGCATCTGTCACCATCAGAACTGTCACTGTCGTGATGTCGTCATCAACAGTATGTAGTATTATTGTCGGCAAAGAAAATGTGACAGAAACAGCCAAAAACTTTTATATCGAATCAACACGTTAAATATATATTTTTTTTTAATTATCTATCTTTGTTCATTGGGCTACGACTTGATTTTTATTTTTTTTTTATCTGTGTTTTCCATTTTTGCTTCTAGGCTACTGGCAGGTAGTTAGAATGAACTTTTAATTTATTAAGTATATTTTTGTATTTCGTATTATTTTATATATATATTTTTTTAATATTTTTATATTTTTGTACACGAGATGTCTGATCATGAACAAGATGACACTTTTTACTCTGTAAATTCTTCTAATACTAGTTTTCATAGTATACCAGCTACACTGGATGATATCCTTACCACTGAGTATTTAAGTTTTCCAAAAAATTTCAATGTGCTGCATATAAATGCACAAAGTATGCCTGCTCATTTTGCTGATATGCTAGCGACATTTGATATCAAAAATATTCATGCTATCCTTGTTTCTGAAACCTGGTTTAAGCCGTGTCTTCCTTCAACTTCTTACTCTCTTCCGGGTTTTCAATTAATTCGTCACGACCGTACCGGTATGGGTGGTGGTGGTGTAGCCATTTACTTGCGTTCACATATTACTCATAGTATAATTTGTAGCTCCAATATTTCCAACCCGTCACGTGAACCAGAATATCTCTTTCTTGAAGTTACTCTCTCGCACACAAAAATTCTTCTTGGTGTCTTTTATAGCCCTCACTCCAGCATTGATTATTTCAATAATTTAGAAATTCTTTTAGAAAATCTAATACCTTCTTATAGTCATACTATTATTTTAGGAGATTTTAATACTTGTCTTCTAAAAAATGATCACCGTGCGGATCGCCTGAAATCTTTAGCCAACAGCTGTAACCTCAACATATTGAACCAACAAAAAGCAACCCATTTCTTTCCTAATGTGAAACCCTCACTTCTAGACTTGATCCTAGTCTCTTCGCTCGATCATGTAGCGAGGTTCGGCCAACACCCTGCCGAAGCGTTCTCTTACCATGACCTGATTTTCCTGTCCTATAAAGTCCGTTGTCCCAAGTTAAAACCTAAAATTCTTATGCAACGCAATTTTGGTGCTATTAATGTGGAAAACTTGCGAAGGGATGCTTTCAGCTGCGACTGGGACTTTGTGATTAATGCTGATTCAGCTAATACCCAGGTCGATAAATTTAATGATATCGTGTTGGGTCTCTTTGACCGGCATGCACCTTTGCGGCCTGTGCGGGTTAAACATCTTCCAGCACCATGGCTTACTGACGAAATCAGGGCTGTACAAGCGAAAAAAAACAGGGCTTGTGCTAAATTTAAAAGTGATCCAGACAGATATCGCGACCAATACGTTAAGGCACGAAATCACTGTAACAAGGTGTGTAGGGAGGCTCAAAAACGCCACATTTCTCAATCAGTCCAAAGCGGAGACCCAGCAAAGGTCTGGAAATTTCTAAGATCAATTGGAGCTGGAAAATCACAAAACACTAATCAATCAAACTTTGATATCGATGGCTTAAACAACCATTTCTCTTCATCTGTTGGTCTTGATAACAACACCAAACAAAAAACACTAAAATCTCTTCAGTCACGAACAGCTCCGGTCACACCTTCCTTTACTTTCTCACCTGTTGCCGATTGTGATGTTGAGAAAATTGTCCGCTCATTATCGTCAAATGCTATTGGTAGTGACGGCATTGGTCGTACTATGATTATTCCTATTCTTGATATCCTTCTCCCAATCTTGACTACTATCATAAATAATTCCCTTGCATCTGGTACTTTTCCCAATGCCTGGAAAGAGGCAAACATCACTCCTTTGCCCAAAAAGAACAAGCCTGACTCTTTCGCTGACTTCCGTCCTATTTCTATACTCCCTTTCCTCTCTAAAGTCCTTGAGCGAGTTGTGCAGTCACAACTTAATCACTTTCTTAATGTTAACAACCTGCACAATCCTCAGCAATCCGGTCTCCGTCCTGGTCATAGTACGACTACCGCTTTAATTAAGATCACGGACGACATACGATTAGGTATGGATAATCAGGAGCTGACAGTTTTAGGGCTCCTCGATTTCAGCAACGCGTTCAATATGGTAGATTTCGATATACTATTAGGTGTTTTACAATCTCTTAATATATCTCCAACGGCAATTGAGTGGTTTCGATCCTACCTGTATGGGCGCCGTCAACGTGTGCGCATTGAGAATAAATACTCTTCTTGGTGTGATGTCACTGCCGGTGTACCGCAGGGTGGTGTTTTGTCTCCTCTGTTATTTTCTCTTTTTATAAATTCGATTACTGCTCAGCTTCAGTCTTCTTACCACCTATATGCAGATGATTTACAAATCTACGCTAAGGGTTCTGTCGATAATTTTTCAGCTACAGTTGATAAAATCAACAATGATCTTGAATGCATATCTGCCTGGAGCAAGTCACATGGCCTCTTAGTTAATCCTACCAAGTCACAGGCAATCATTATTGGCAACCCTCAACTAACCTCTAAATTAGATTTGGGACTTCTACCACAAGTTGAGTTCAATGGGGTTGTCATAAGTTATAGCGATAAAGTAAAAAATCTAGGTATCTGGATGGATAGTAAGTTTTCTTGGCTTCCACAAATTGCTGAATTAAGTAGAAAGCTAGTTGGTGTTTTTTGCTCGTTTAAAAGACTGAATAAGTTCCTTCCTGTAGATACCAAAATTATGCTTGCAAATTCCCTCCTACTTCCTATCCTTGACTATGCCGATACCTGTTACCTTAATCTTACTGTAGAGCAACTTACCAAGCTTGAGCGCCTCCAAAATCTTTGTATTCGGTTTATTTTCGGTCTCCGGAAATACGATCATGTCTCCCATTTTCGCTCCCAGCTCAAGTGGCTACCTATCAAACGTCGCCGGGAATGGCATATTCTTTCACTCCTGTTTTCCATATTATTCAATCCTGCATCCCCTAGGTACTTAAGGGAACGTTTCGTTTTTTACAGTGAAATTGCAACTCGTAAATTACGCAGCTCCGAAAATTTGCGACTAATCATTCCTGATCATTCCACCCGGTTTTATTCTCAGTCCTTCACTGTAGAAGCTGTTCGGCTTTGGAACGCACTGCCACTGTCCATCCGACAGGCTCGAACGCTAGCCAGCTTTAAATCACAAGTCAAATCACACTTCCTTTCTTCTTTGTAAGTCACTCTTGTCCTTTCGCATCTTGTTTAGGTTCTTACTTTCTTTCGTGTACACTATCTTATTTATATTATATATATATATATATGTAAATATTTTTCATATAAGAATGTATTATATATATTCTATAACATTTTATTTGTATATCTCCTTTGAAATATTGCACCTCACCTGTAACATATCTAAATTTCTTTTGTATCCATACTACCCTAAGGTTGCCTGGAAGAGATTGCTGTGCGATAAGGCCGCCTTTTGTATGCTAACATTTATCTCTATTTTTTATGTATAATTTGTTAAATTGTGTGCAATAAAGAGTAAAATAAATAAATAAATAAATATATTCAGCCCATGAAATTGAACAACTTTTGTTCAACAACATTCCCAAAATGCCAAAATAACATTCGGATTTTCATACTAATTGACTCGATCTGCTGAACAGTTTTTTTTTTATTAAATAATTTTACGGCTCTGGATACAAGTCCTTTATAGCCTATCTTTAATTTTGTTCTTTATTCCTAATCCTAACCTAATCCTAACAAGTTACAATCAAAGAGTGGTGTAGGCCTTTGATTGCTTCAAGGGAGCTTCTAGCGACAAATCTGTACGAGTCTACTGGTTTTCATAGACGACTGAGTGGCGGACGACGACGCCCGAAGACGCCCGCCCACACAGTCCGCAAAACAAATATCACTACAGTCGTACTATGACTGTCCACTTCAACTATTTTACACATTGTTCATGAGTATGAGCATTTATAACACCAAACAACACCAATTTCATATTATAAAGTCCACTAAAATTAATTTGCAAAATAATTTAAAGCAAACCCCAACCGAACCCCTTGACTTCCCGCCAAAAACTCCTCTGCTGAACAGTTTGCATAATTTTTTTTTTTTTTGGGTTTTGTGAAAGTTGTAGAACAAAAGGTGTTTAGTTTCATGGGCTGAGGTACCATCTGACAGATTTTGTGTTAGTTCATTAACACATTGTATAGAATTAAGTCTTTAGCGTGCCTTTAATATTTATTGAAATCCGTCAATAAATAACACTACAGCAAAGTTCCCCCCTTGTCCCTCCTATTTCTACCCCAATCAAATTTCGCGATCGATAATCCCAATCCCATCCCAACTAATATTATAAATGCGAAAGTGAGTTTGTATATTTGTTTGTTTGTTTGTTACCTCTTCACGCTTTATCTACTAAACCGATCTTCTTGAAAATTCGCATACACATAGTTAGGAGTACAGAGAAGGACATAGGGTACCTTTCATCCCGGAAAAATGTAATGGTTCCGTGAGATACGCGAGCGAAGCCGCAGGCAAAAGCTAGTTTAAAATATATTAAGGAACTTGTGTGCCAATTTTTGTCAAAATCAGTTGAACAATGCGACCTGTGCCGAGAACAGATCGACGGACAAAAACATTTTTGGTCAATCTAGCAACTAAGACGTGACGTAAGAGCAATAAACCGTGTAAAAATCTATTAAAATAAGTTTCAACCTTCTTCTTGTATTTAAGGTGAATATAGAAGCAAATGGCCTTGAAGTGGCGCCCTCATTTGAAATAAATTATTAACTCGTTAATATGGAGATAATTTCCACATTGCTAATCGTCAGGCACTAGATAGCCCTTTAATTTTTTTTATGAACCACCGTTAAAAGTATTTATATTAGTCCGCCTAGCTTTAAAACTTGCCTCTGCCAAAAGTGGCCACGGCAAATTTTAAAGCTAGACGGATCACCAATAACAGTTTCAACGGCAGTTCATAAAATAATTTAAAGGGCTATCTAGTGCCTGATGATTAGCAATATGGAAATTATCACCATATTTATGAGTTAACAATTTATTTCACAAAATATACAAAAAAATAGAAATTAAATGTAAGTAATTAAAAATTAATTGTCATGAAAAACACTCACCACCGTTTCAATACAACTTTGAAATTCAAGATGAAGTAGGTAAACAACCCTTACTGAGAATCCATCAGGTCTTGACTGATAACTAATTGAATTCCAAGGCGAGGCTGCCTTACCGGGTCTAATGACAATTCAGGCTCATTTGTAAATACGCCTGATATCGAACAAGAACAATTTCATTATCTTAGTAACGTGTGCCACAAATTCCGAGCGGTGTATAGGCTGAGAGACAGTAGGCATACGAGAATTGATTAACCCCTCCTGCGAATGTCAATTTTTTAACATTGAAGTTGTTTCAGTGATCCCCAGTGTATGTGCCCGATGTTCAGCCAAAAGTGCGACATGGCCGGATCAGTATAAAATTAAAGAGATCTCTATGGAAGAGGTGTTAAAATTTGCAAGGAGCGGATATCTATTGCATGGCGCTTAAATTTTGAAAATTGATTGTGTATTTTTTGAGAAATTTCGAAAAAGTTTGAAATTGTTTTCCGACTTGCCGGACATAAATTAAAATAACATTAAAAAAACTGTATCTGCATGAATTTGGCTACAAAATATATGTTCAGACGACAGATGTGCGCTGCGCGTTTGCTATTGACTTATGGTACCTGCGCGTAGCCTGAAAAGCTCTTAGTCGGCTTTTTTGAAACTACGGTACGGATTTTAATGTCGTTTTTGTCAATAAATAGAGTGATTTAAGAAAAAAGTATAAAAGGTCTAATAAAATATATTGAAACTATTTTAAGGGTGAATTCAGTCCATGATACTGAGCAACTTTTCCCAAGGAACATATATCGAAATATGAAAAATATTTTTTTGCTTTCCATACACACTCGGATCAGCTGTTCGGTCAACTGGTATGGGAAACCAAAAAAAAACGACGGGTTGCACTCCGGGAGTGCCAGCAGAAGTGAAAACTTGAATATTAACATTGTGCATTTATTATATTTTGGAATGGTTAGGGAATAATTTTGCACGAATTGCTTTAATTATCAGTATAAAAGTACTATAATTTATGTGGTAGAATACAATATTTGTTTATTGCGCTATCGTACACAAACATGACAATTTATATTACATTAAAAAGTTTATCTCTCAGCTAAACGAAACAGCAGGCGCAGGCATACCTACATTTTCGCCGCGCCGTAGAAAGAGATGGGGATACTTCCTCTCCTACGCCGTGCCGGCTGTCTACTCTCCATCCGTCTTAAGAATTTTCGATCAGGACACGTGTCCTGACGCGAGTTTAACATTTTTTACCCATTACAAAAAAAGTGCACAACACCGCTAAAGAAGTTTTCACTTCAATAATTTTTATATTTTGATATATGTTTCTTGGAGAAAGTTGTTCAGTATCATGCACTGAATTCACCCTTAAAATAGTTCAAGTAGATTTTGTAAGACCCTGTATAATGAATACCCGTGCGAAGCTGGAGCGGGCCGCTAGTCATTCTTTCTTATAAATAACAATACCATCTCTTGGCCTAAGAGGAATTATTCATCGCTCTCGTACAATATCGGGCGACGGAATCGTCGGAATTTCAAGTATGCGAACTTTTTGTGACCCTTTACAACTTGCCAGTGAATATGTGTCTCACATAATCTTGTTATCTTCTTGAAGAAATTATAAATTTTACCAAAACCATCACGTGTAAAATAATACCCGTCGTTTTTAGGGTTCCGTAGTCCACAAGGAACCCTTATAGTTTCGTCAGTTCCGTCTGTCTGTCCGTCCGTCCGTCTGTCCGTCCGGGCTCGTACTCCGCCGCTACTGCACCGATTGTCTCGAAAATTCGTGGAGAGATAGATATTGAAGTTTCAAAAGTTGGTTTTTAAAATTATATACATACAACGAAAAGAGAATTTAAAAAATTAAACTGGAATAACCCCAAAATGTGGGGTATTGTTGAAAAGGTCTTTTAAAATGCAACAAAAACTGCTTTAAAACTATGTAGATCAAACTCCCCAGTCTTGAGATAATCTAATACGAAGTTAAAATTTGAGGTGTAGCCGCACCGTAACTTTTGAAATATTACTAAAATAATTCTGAAAAAAATGTGGTATATACCTCAAAGTATGTAATTTTAATTAAATTTATAGCGGTCTCGGTATCATAGATAGTTATTTTTAATACGTCTTAAATTGTAAAATTTTACTTGTTGCTACGGAAGCCCTCATGGGCGAGTCCGACTCGCACTTGGCCGGTTTTTTTCTGTTTAATTTTTCAAGAGTTATAAGATTTCCTCAAAAAATAAGGCAGGTAATTTGAGCTAGTATTAGCAGATACTGTAATGTCACTTATTTAAACAACTGAGTTATACCAGGCCTGTGTCACTCCCCGTGTAGGTATCGAAAATATACGTACATTATTAATATGCGCGCAGCGGCCCCTCGGAGTGGTAAATTCAGTTAAACGAAACATTTGTCCAGGGTAATAAAAATGAAATTGACCTACAATGGATATCTAGGTATCTACACGAAAAGGCGCTGAGTTCTGACGTGGGCTAAATTAAACCATATCGCTAACGTCATTGAGTAGATATTTCTTTGAATTTCTTTGCTGAGTGAGACTTCTGTACGTGAGTACTGGTTCTTATTCTGTGGTTATACATTATCTACCAACTAATAGAAGAAAAAATAGAAGCAAGAAGAGGAAAGGGAAGACCAAGAAGAGCATTTATAGATCAAGTGAAGGAGAAAGTTGACACCGTGTCGTATAGGGAGGTCAAAAGGATGGCTCAAGAGAGGGAGACATGGAAACTACTCGACAAGAACGTAGTTCTTAAATTGTAGATAGATAGAATAGTAGGTTTCTCCCAATGTTAATTAAAATGTTTATTTTCGTAATTATCTGGCTAATAAGGTTCCGTACCCGAAAAGGGTGCCAACGAGACTCTATTACTAAGACTCCGCTATCTGTCCACGTCCGTCCGTCTGTCACAGGGCTCTATCTCTTGAACCGTAATAGCTAGACATTTGAAATTTTTACCGATTATGTATTACCGTTACTATGGTCGCCATAACAAGCAATACTAAAAAAAAGTAAAAATTTAAGGGTCTCGTCATGCAAGAAACGTGTTTTTTTTCAGCGTTTTAAAACTTTGTACGGAGGTACAGAACCCTTCATGCACGAATCCGACTCGCACTTAACCGGTTTTTTTATACGGGCATATGACGTAATGCATGGCGACTACTTGGTGTTTCAAAACAATTATAAAAACTGCAAACTTTGAATTAAGTTTTAAAATTTATTTTGTTTCATAAAATAAATAAATAAAATCTTAAAGAAAATTTAAGATTTTTTCATTTAAAGATTAATACTGTATTGCGATGGTAGGATTTAATTAAAACATAACCTTGCTTTGTGGACGTCGGACAAAAATACAATACTGCGACGGAGCTATCCTCGTAATAAACGATCTGATTCAATTAAGGCCGTGTTTAACTTTGCCAATCAAAATCCTATTGTGCGCCGGTTTGATTTCGACTAAACTTCATTACCAGTCGTTATACAGCTTTGCATTTTTAAATTCATATTTTCGAAACGCCGCCGTCAAGTATGTTTAAAATAATAATTTAATATTTTTTTTTTATCCGCTTTCTGATTCGTCATACGAGTACAAATAGAGTTTAGAGTTTCTATGAAAAAGTTATTTCCTTTTTCAGCTGTTCAATGTCATGGACTAAGCTTTCTTTAGCGTTGAAATCACACTCAGCGTAAGTTGCGCTACCAGACTGGGTCTCCTAGGCCGTAAGTCACTACACAAAAACCATGTCACCAGTTAAAAGTAAAACGAGCGCAATACAAGTTTTCTTCAACGATAAAGTTGCTGTCTTTTAAAATACAAGTGAATGTTTCTGTTTAGTTAGGTACCTAAGGTTATTGTTTTAATATTTAAGCCAAGACTCTATTGGAGATGTGGAAAACTAAGAAGTAATAGATCAGGACGGTATGGTCACGGTATGACGAGAGAGGACAACAACGTTGTGAAGATAATAAATAAAAGATAAAAAATAAATATATAGGGACAAATCACACTGATTAAGCTAGCCCCAAAGTAAGTTTTTAAACTTGTGTTATGGCACAGAATACATAAGAGTCAAACAGAATGGTATCTCACAGCGTCTCCCGCAAATTGGCGTCCCCGCACCTCTCCCCCGCACTTTGTGAGCTTTGACAGCTCCAAACCAGGGTTTAATTACTAGCCGCACGCAATACGCGACGTGTGTTGTCTTGAGAACTGTCAACCAATAGTAACCATCATGGTGAGAAGGTGCGCGTATAATAATTGTTTATCCACCCAATACTCTAAAGAACGTATATTTCATACATTTCCAAATGATGAAAACAGATAAGCAGAGAAAATGGTTATGGGATACTAACTCAACGATACTATATTTTAGGATAAATACTCGTACATTTATAGATAAACACCCAAGACACAGGACAATTTGAAAAAGGCCATTTTCCGACTTGCCCTGGCTGGGGATCGAACCCAGAACCTCCGGATTAGCGGTCTAGCATGTTAACCATTACGCCATGGAGGTCGTCGTCGTAAAACATATGGAAGTGAATGGGAACAGAAATAGGGAGGCCAAAGAAAAGGTGAATAAAAAGTGTAAACATCGACATGGCTTGTGAATAAATAAAATAAATAAATAAATATATAGGGACAAATCACACTGATTAAGCTAGCCTCAAAGTAAGTTTTAAACTTGTGTTATGGGATACTAACTCAACGATAAAAATTAATTGTGAAGATGCAACAGTTGAAAAAACTTAGCTTTTTTTTTACATAGAGAAGTTAGTAAAAACTAACTTCTCTATGTAAAAAAATAAATAAAAAAGGGCATGTTTTAAAACGATGAAAACAACACGTTTCTTGTATGCTTTAATATTTAATTTTATCTTATTTTTAGTATTTGTTGTTAGGGCGGCCATAGTAATACATAATCGGTGGAAATTTCAGGGCTCTATCTCTTGTACCGTAATAGCTATTACGGATCAGGACATGATATAGAGCCCTGAAATTTTCACCTATGATAGGGCCCTGGGACGGACGGACGACAGACGGACAGACAGTGGAGTGTCAGTAATAGGGTCCCATTGGCACCTTTGGCTACGGTACCCTAAAAAGATCTTCTTCTTCATCCAAGCGCGTTCCCGGTTGCATCCTCAGCTATGCTGCTTCGGAGCCCGAGGTGCGCTTTCCCGCTTTTTCTTCTCCAAAAACATGCATGTCAATAGTCACCCAAGGATGCCGAAGACCTTGGCTTGCGTTGGAGAAGAAATAGCCGAAAGAGTTTAAAGATTTGGTTATTGTTTTACGACCGGCCGCTTACCTTTCCTATAGTCGCCTAGTCTCACGACATCCACAGGTAGAGATCGAGTGGTCCTATTCTAACCCGTAACCACACGGGGTAGGAACCCTAAAGGTATGATTTTTGGTATCTTTTAGGAACCCTAAAAAGATATAATCCTATAAAAGAATACTAAAATAGAGCTACTTAGCTGTTTAATCGTATCTAGCCCGTCAGACCGAAATGAAGTCACGTATTTCTTGGTGGACTTAAATTTCCGTGACTGAAAACAAAGTTTAAAACGGGACTTGTGGCGACGTAGCATGAATTATTAAACTACATGCTTTTCAATTTGCAGCGACTTTATAAATTGTAAGTTAGTTTCTCTTAATTAAATAGTGGTCATCATGCCACTGTCACACCGGAGGTCCCGGGTTCGATCCCCGGTCAGGTCATGATGGAAAATTATCTTTTGCAGATTGACGTGGGTCTTTGATGTTTATCCGTATACATATGTATTTGTTATAAAATATAGTATCGTTGAGTTTTTTTTATTTATTTAATTTATTGCAGTATAAAATTAATGTACAATAGGTATAATCAATAATAATATAGTATCCCATAACACAATTTAATACTTACTTTGGGGATAGCTCAATCTGTGTGATGTGTACACACAGATTTGTATATATATATATATATATATATATATAAATACAAATCTGTGTTTATATTTATTTATAACTGGTCAGCTCGGCTTCGACTACTTAGTATTTTTATACTTCCATGCTAGTCTGGGAGAAAAGAAAAAAAAATGTTCCAGCTGCTTCTTTTTCCACGCAGATCGTAAAAGCTAATCAAGGGAATAGGCAAGTTTATGGGCAATGCAGCTATCAACTCATTACTATTTTGATTATGTTTTTGACATTCTTACCCACCATCGTGCTAGAATTGGCCTATAGGTCTTGCGGCCCTAGGCTTTGTCTGTATAGAGCCACAAGACTCAAAATGTTCTGTCTGCCCCATTAGAGATAAAGACGTGATAGTATGTGTATGTGTACGTAGTATTTTGTTCGTTTACAATCATTGCAATTTATTATGTGGCGGGTAATTTTCATGTAATAAAGGCAGCCAAAATGCAGCTCTTACTGTAATTCAAAGTACATAATAGTTAAATCGTTATTTGAGGCTAACAAAAAATTACAAAAAACGTGTGGCACTCAGGGACTGCCGCTGCAAAGCTACTCGTATTGCATACGACGTTAGACGATGCACGGCTTTCAACACCGCGCCGCTGTGCCGGTCGGTAGGTAGGTCGGTGGGGGGTGTTAGGTTTTGTTTTCGTTACGGAATTTCTTGATTCGGTCGCCGCGCTCAAAGCCCGCGATAAAAGCTATGCAATAGCTTAAAACTTAGAAACCTAACTTACTCTGAAACCATTTCTCTAAATAAATTTAAGGATTGTCATATTCTTACCTATATCTTTGAAGTAAATTTACATTTACTCAAATATCAACGTGTCACGTATTCTATTCCTTTCATGAGAATATCCACATAACAATTCCTCCTGTAAGTTTCCGTCGCTCACTGCAATTGTTTCCTAAAGTTTCTAGATACGAGCCGAATGCATTGCAGTTGTGTGACGTTCCAATATACACAACATAGGTACGACTATTTTAAAGTTATAAGAATAGGTAAAGTGTTACAGTTTTGTTTATTTTATGAAATAATTTTACAATCTGTCTCATCAACATCATTATCGTCAGCTTTCATTAAGCTACTGTTGGGCATAAGCCTCATTCTGTCTGCGCTACTTGTTCTGTTCTTGGGCATTATGGCTGTATGTTGTTGCCTATACAGCGTTTTTCAGCACGTGCTGAAAAACGCTGTTGAACTGCTATTAAACTGCTGTTGAACTGCTGTTGAACTGCTGTTGAACTGCTGTTGAACTGCTGTTGAACTGCTGTTGAACCGCTGTTGAACTGCTGAAAGCACACTGCGTATTTTCAACAAAATACATCGAGGGATTACAAATAAATGAAGACAGAAATTATAACAACAAAGATAATAAAACTCACCAGTTATCTTATTTAAAAAAGAAAACGGTAGTTTAAAGAAAGGTTAAGAACAATTTTACTATTAAGACTTTAGGATATTATTTTGTTTTTGTTTTACTTCTACTCCTTTCTTAAAAAAAGGGGGAGTATTATGGCTGTATCCTTATATATAATCGTACTCGATGTGAACTAGGATATATAGTTAATTAATAAGCATTTTATATTTTGTTAATTAAGCACATCACGTACTAAACGGACATGTTAATCTAAGGTTAACAATTGTCCTGGGCCTTTGGTGTTTATCTATATATGTATTTATTATAAAATATAGTATCGTTGAGTAAGTATCCCATAACACAAGTTTAACTTACTTTAGGGGTAGTTCAATCAGTGTGATTTGTCCCTATATATTTATTTTATTATTATTATCATACAACCAATTATAACCTCCTTTTTTTAAGTCAGTTGAAAACAAATAAAAACGTTACCTACCTATATTCTGTACTTGTCTAAATCGAAACTTTAAGTTTAAATCAATTTGGGGTATCAAAGGCAATCCCCTTTTTGCCGCTCAAAAACCAAGAGAACGGATGTCTTAACAGAATTATAAAGTCGACAAACTTAACCGAGTCGAGTTCGACTTAACCACTCAAACTGTAACTTGAACTATAATTTAGTTTAACTTGGAGCAAAAAAGTTACGACCCGAGTCATTGTTGGCAGAAACATTGTTAGTTTCAAGTGAGTTTCAATCTCAATTTATGAGGGACTAACCGCTGGATTCGTAAATACAATGTAGAAAAGACATTAGCGTAATAGCACAAGCTGTCTGGACCTGGAAAATAGCACAAGCTATATGGACCTGGAAAATAAAAATGTAAATTTGAATTATGTGATTAGGCCATGTGGCTAGAAACCCATCTATATTTTGATTTCTTTGCCACCTTTTCGTCCACCATCACGCTAAAAGTGGCCTTTGGGTGGCCTTGGGTCTTGAGGCCCTGGGCTCTGTCTGCTTGGAGCCACAAGACCCAAAATGCTCTGTCTGCTCCATTAGGGATAAAGACGTGATAGCATATTTTTGTAGTGTATTTATGAGAAACGTAATTTTTTTAACAAAATAATTCATCGCTTTTATTACCTGTGTTCGAAGTAGCTAAAATTTCAAAATTGATTTTATTCAAAACTATTGGGTGGATTATGAATGATTCTTTGCATACTGTCATTAAGGCCGTACCTAAATTTTCCGGGGTCCAGTGCTGCCCCCATTTAAAATAAATCATTTCAAAGAAATCGGAGACATTATTTAAAATTTTGCTACTACCAAGTCCTAGATAACCCTTCAAAGTATTTTATGAACTACTGTTTACAGTTTATAATGAAAACGTTAAGCTTTACTACGCACATTTTCCAAAAGTAGCCGTTTTTCGCAAATGTGCGTAGTAAAGCTTAACGTTCTCACTTTAACTGTTAACAGTAGTTTATAAAATACTTTGAAGGGTTATCTAGGACTTGGTAGTAGTAGGTACTACCAAGTCCTAGATAACTAGGACTTGGTACTAGCAAAATTTTAAATGATGTCTCCGGTTTTATTAAAATGATTAGTTTTAAACGGGGGCAGTACTGGACCCCGGAAAATTCAGGTACGGCCTTAAACTCAAGTACCTACCTGATGTCTTTTTCACGTTGTATAGTGCGACTGATTTTGGACCGTTCTATTTTCTATCAATTGCATAAAAAGGTCTTCACTCCTTTTAAATTGGTTGCATATCCACTATATTGCAGATATAGAGTACATATTTTAAATGAATATGACGGTTAAAAGTTTTGACTGGTTAATCTTTTAATCACTTGTCACCCAAATATGCCAAAGACATTGCGAAGTGGAAAAGAAATAGCCGGATCAGTTTAAACGATTTGGCTAGGGTAAAACCCGGATAGTCGCCCCATGGGTATAGTTGCCTTGATTGCAATTACTCTAGTTTCGCAAATGAAACACAATAAGTTGACCGGACCGTGTTGCATGTCTCTGTGCGATTGCATGGGACGGCTAGGCGCGATCAAAGTTTTTGCGGGATAGATGTCGACAGGCTCCTAAACGTAATTTACATTGAATAGGCAAATATCTCCTATGATATATTTTTCCCAAAATTTAGAGGTAAGCAAAAATTGTTAATACTCAGTAAATATCAAAGATAATGTTTATTCCTTTTATAAATTTGAAGATAATAAATCAAAGTACCTACCCGTTTGACGAATAAAGTATCTTGCTTTTTGTACAAAGAGATATAAAGTAATTTCAAAAAGTAGGGCAACTAACCGGATTTTACCCTATAGTTTTACGAACTGTCGCCTGCCTGGTGTCAACCCCTTTGGTGATGCAGTTGTGCAAAGTTTCACAACCGGCCGCCGCCCTACGTTCACAATCCTTGGGAATGCAATTGTAACTCGAGATGTTTGTGTTTATGCCTTTTGTCGCTTTTTATGATATCCACAAGAAGAAATGGAGTGGTCCTATTCTAAGCCAGAAGTCACACGGCTCGACTACTACCGTCTTATTATAAAAACAGGACTAACTTTGTTACTAGGTTTAAACCATTATCCGCCCAAATCAAGTTGACATTGACTTATGAGATAGAGTGATATTACTAGATATCAACTTGATTTGGGCGGGTAATGGTGTAAACCTAGTAACAAAGTTAGTCCTGGTTTTATAATAAGACGACTAGTATTTACATATCTATCTACATTTGGCAACAAGATAACTCTATTACAAAATCTCAAAACAAAATTTTTATTTAATAACAACACCATGTTTATCTTAACTCTTACACTGTATTATCAAATATATTTTACTAAGAAAGGGTTTCAATTAAAACATCAAATCAAAATTGACAAATGAACAAAGTTAGAGAGTTACGCCGAACATAAATTTGGGAATAATTCGTCAAGCTGAAATTTTAGATAAGACTGCCCACGAGCGTTTTGCAGATCTGCCCATAATTTTCGAGTTTAATGACTTTGTGATGGTGTTTCTATATTACCCTCTAGATAAAAAACAAATCACTTTGCTTCTTAGTAATACCGTTATAGGAATTTTTTTACATTTCATAAACTTGATAAGACATTTTTGCTGCCAAGGTCACCTACATAAAATGCAAACCCTTGCCACAGAATTAAGGTGAATATAGAAGCAAATGACCTTGAAGTGTGAAATAGATTGGTAACTCGAAAATATGGTGATAATTTCCATATTGCTAATCGTCAGGTACTAGATAGCCCTTTAAATTATTTTATGAACCGCCGTTGTAACTGGTGATCCGTCTAGCTTTAAAACTTGCCGTGGCCACTTTTGGCGGAGGCAAGTTTTAAAGCTAGACGGACTAATGTAAATACTTTCAACTGTGATTCATAAAATAATTTAAAGGGTTATCTAGTGCCTGATGATTAGCAATATGGAAATTATCTCCATATTTACGAGTTAAGAATTTATTTCAAATGAGGGCGCCACTTCAAGGCCATTTGTTTCTATATTCACCTTAATTGACCGAGCAAGTGAAGCGTCTCAGTTACGAGATTGGCCAATCAAACCAATGCTTGTGTTCATCAGTTTGTCTGTTTGTTTGTTCTCACCTACAGGTTGCATTTCTCAACCGATTGTCGTGAAATTTTATAAGTAGGTTCGATAATTATGAAGATTTTTTTTTAAATGGCGGCGATAATAAATAATAAATAAATATATTACACACATTACATTGATCAAGCTGGCGTTAAATTAAGGTTAAACTTGGGTTATGGGATACTAACTCAACGATATCATATTTCAGCCATTTTGAAAAAAAAAATAACTTTCATAAAACTTTTTACTTACCCTTATTAAGACGCAACCTTTTGTCTGAACTACTTTTTTATTCGATAAACTTTAACGGGTTGGGAGTGAGTCGTGAGGTTTACAGCTCACAGTGCCACTAGTATAAGTAGGTACTTACGTACGAGTATAGGACGAAAGCTCAACCCCTCCCGTGAGATCAGGTTCCCCAGTGTCACCCGCAAATAGGTATTATACAGAGTTATTTGTTATTAGATGCTATCCTCTCAAGGGGTTGTATGGAGTGGTATTTGGCATTGACTGGAATTGGAATCTATATTGTACTAGCGGCCCGCCCCGGCTTCGCACGGGTATTTAAGCTCTGTAAGAACCATCCTCGTACTTCAAGGAATATATTCTCTAAAAAGAATTAGCGAAATCGGTTCAACTGCTCTCGAGATTTGCGCTAAGCAACACATTCAGCGATTCATTTTAGGGTTCCGTACCCAAAGGGTGCAAACGGAACCCTATTACTGAGACTCCGCTGTCTGTCCGTCTGTCCGTCTGTCACAGGGCTCTATCTCTTGAACCGTAAGCTAGACACTTGAAATTTTCACCGATTATGTATTACTGTGGCCGCTATAACAACAAATACTAAAAATAAAAAAAAGTAAAAAAATAAAGGGGGTCGTCATACAAAAAACGTGTATTCTGTGAACCGCATTAAGATTTTTACACAAAAATAGAAAAAAGAAGCAATAAATTTTGGGGTTCCCCATACTTAGAACTGAAACTCATTTTTTTTTTCATCAAACCCATACGTGTTGCGTTTTATGGATAGGTCTTTAAAAATGATATAGAGGTTTCTTATATAATTTTTTTCTAAACTGAATAGTTTGCGCGAGAGACACTTCCAAAGTGGTAAAAAGTTGGTCCCCCCCCTGTAACTTCTAAAATAAGAGAATGATAAAACTAAAAAAAATATATGATGTACATCATCATGCAAACTTCCACCGAAAATTGGTTTGAACGAGATCTAGTAAGTAGTTTTTTTTTAATACGTCATAAATAGTTAAATGTTACTTGCTGCTACGTAACCCTTCATGGGCGAGTCCGACTCGCACTTGGCGGCTCTTTTCAGCGTTTTTAACTAAATCTTTATAATGGAATTAACTAGATACTTGAAATTTTCACTGATTATATATTACTATGGCCAATGTAACAACAAATACTAAAAATAAGATAAAGTTAAAAATAAAAGGGGGTCGACATACAAGAAACTTGTTTCTTCAACGTTTTAAAACATTGTACGGAGGTACGGAACCCTTCTTGTACGAGCCCGACTCGCACTTGCCCGTTTATTATATTATAGATTATGAAAAATTTTGCTATGAATTTTGATAAACTTGAAACGAAATTAGGTGTTAATTTTGGAGAGAAAACTGGAACATACTCGTATACATAAATCTACTAATTTACTTTCATGACATCCACTTACGAGTTCAACGCTATGTGTTATCTGATTATCTCACAAAGGCCGATGAAAAACATTGTAAAGGCTCTGACACATAAAAAAATATCTACGTATTGCGACCATTCGATACTTTCTCCTTATAAGTACCTACATTAAATGTACCACTTAGATGTACCATTAAATAGTGGTAAATACCTATCTGTTATGAACTTCATTAATATTGAACTGGAACTAAACAACTGAATATTAAGCCAAAATTGGTGTTCAGGCGTGAACTGGAATTATTAGACTGGGTGGTCAAGTGTCTAACTTGTCCAAAGTTTCCTTGTTTTACGATTGGATGTGGTCCAAGATATAAATCACAAGCGATTTGATAAAAAACATAAACGGGCAAGTGCGAGTCGGACTCGTACATGAAGGGTTCCGTACCACCGTACAATGTTTTAAAACGCTGAAGAAACAAACACGTTACTTGTATGACGACCCCCTTTAATTATTAACTTTATCTTATTTTTAGTTTTGTTGTTATAGTGGTCATAGTAATACACAATCAGTGAAAATGTCAGGTGTCTAGCTATTACGGTTCAAGAGATAGAGTCCTGTGACAGATCGAGTTAAAAATGCTAAAAAAACACGTTTTTTGTATGGCAACCTTTAATTTTTAACTTTTTTATTTTCAGTATTTGTTGTTATAGCGGCCACAGTAATACATAATCGGTGATTTCAAGTGTCTAGCTATACCGGTTCAAGAGATAGAGCCTTGTGACAGACTGATAGACGGACAGACGGACAGACAGCGGAGTCTCAGTAATAGGATCCCGTTTGCACCCTTTAGGTACGGAACCCTAAAAAGGAGGTTGTATTTTTTCCAATGCTTGTTACGTCAGAACTTCGTCATATTAAAACTCATATTAAGATTTATAGATTCAGATTGGTCCCATAGATTTTATTTATAGTGCAAATAGGTTACATTCTTTTTGCTAACTTACTATACTCGCATACTATATGCTGCGCTATATGCATAACTATAAGATAGTAGTTTACAGAACTGTAAACTCGTGACCTCCTTTCAAATATGTTTACAGCGGTTATGTACGTGTACGTATGTGAGATTTTTTATTTTGTGCCATTACACTCCTTTCATTATCCGAGTACGCCAGAGGGAGGGTTATGTTTTTCGAGTGTAATTATGTACTATGTATAAGGGTGTAAGTATGTGCGTTTGATATTTCATTGGCAGGCTCTGCAGCCTAAAAAGCTTGATGGATTTAAACGGTGTCGTTATGTCCTAATGACAGTGACATTAGGTATATCATAAATAAATAAAAAAAAACAAAACTGTGGATTTTTGGCTTCAAATTATATTTTTTTATTTGTAAACCTATTGAGTGGTATATCAAAACAAAAAAAAAATATAAAAAGATTACAGAAATATTCGTCTTCTTATTTTAATGCCTCTCCATTACTGGATGTTGGCCGTCAGCTTCCCAAACTCCTCTCTATCTTGATTGGTTTGTGGCCAAAAAGGAAACATCAGGACAGAGCGAACAACCAAGAGAGAGAGGAAGTAAAGTCAGGTGACATTCCGATGACATTTGACATCTCGTTGACAGTGACAGCTGTTTTATTTTTAAGACTAGTTGTGTGTTTATACGTTCCAACATATCTATCTCTACAAAAATATTAAGAACTTATATATTTTTAAATATAATTTGGAATGAGAAATGATAAAAACAACATGTTGCATCCTACGTACTAATTACTTAGACAATCGTGTAAAAATCCGCTAGTATCCAACAAATCAAATCAGACACTTTTTTCTAAACGTCAAAACCAAAAATTTTCTATAAGATTTTGTATGAAATATCGGATTGTGACGTCATAGATTTTTGGAGTAAAATACTCTTAATATCCGTTTTTCTGCAATAATAAATCTAAAATCTCGTTCAAAATGGATGTGATCAATGACAAGTGACATTATTTTGTGACGCTTTATTTTCTTAACAGTACCAAATAATTTATTTTTGACCCAGGAAAGTAACCAATTCTGACTTTACGTAAACTACAAACTAAAAGTGTAATATAAGTTCAACGAATAAAAAACTTATGTTGGCGCCGTAAATTCAGGGAAGCGCTGCAATTTGGAAATACCCGCATATTGTGCTATTACGTACACTTGGAGCTTTAGACGTCCAGGTTTTAGAGATAAAAGTTTATATTTTATAAAATTTTAGGTATCTGATCCTAGAAAATAATCTTCTTCTTCGTCTAAGCGCGTTCCCGGTTGCATCCTCAACTGTGCTGCTTTGAAACCCGGGGTGCGCTTCCCCGCTTTTTCTTCACCAAACATAACATGCAAGTCAATGGTTACCCAAGGATGCCAAAGACCTAGCGAAGTGGGGAAGAAATAGCCGGAACAGTTTAAATGATTTGGCTATAGTTTTACGACCGGCCGCCTGCCTTACGTCAACGTCGATTGTGTTTGTGCTAAAAGTTTTACAACCAGCCGTCGCCCGACGAACGTCTCGTGCTAACACGAGATGTTTGTGCTAAGTCATTAGTCCTTTAGTCGCCTCTTACGACATCCACAGGAAGAGATGGAGTGGTCCTATTCTAACCCGGAACCACACGGGCTAGAAAATAATACAGGTGACTTTTTAAACACCACCAAATATTTTAAACGATTTCAGCCCATAATACTGAACTTCTTTCCATAAAAACAATTTACTAAAACCGAAATACAAAATTTGCTTTCTCATACAAATCAGCGTGGAGAGTTTAGGCCACGGAATACATAAACAAGGTGTAGTCTCAATCCTCTGACTGCTCTGGCAAACATATGGCTCTGGTAGTACAGAGAGGGTCATGCTCCTACAGTGGAGACTAAAAAGACCTGATGATCATAATGATACAAATATGCGTTCGGCCAAAGAGATTTTGTACAGAAGGATTAATTGTTTTTGTATCAATTTTCAATATTTTTTATGACGAAAAAGACTGTTATTAGTTTGACTCGTCTGTGTGTCTGTCTGTGTACCGTAGCTCCTAAACAAATGTAAAGGTTAAAAAAATCAAAATACACCAGATTTGCAGCCAAGAAAACTGCAACTTTATATATTTATGTACGTCTAAATGCTCTCCGACGTCTCGGAAACACAAATAAGGCAAGAGTTTCTTGGCACCGGACAGGACTGTAACAATGAGGCTTCCATTTGAAACCATGAAACTAATCGAAACCCGACAATGGATTGCTGTTTTTCATTTTGGAAGAAACTAAATGAACATTAAGTTTTTTCTGTAAAGGCTATTTTATCTATTTTTAACCGACTTCAAAAAGGAGGAGGTTCTCATCAATTCCTCAGAATCTTTTTTTTTACGTATGTTTCCCGATTACTCGAAGACGCCTGGACCTATTGGATTTTTTTTTGTTTCAAAGAGTATACTTTTCATTGAAATTTTATTAAAATTGGTTGTGTTTAGTTTTTAACAAAAATAATTAGAAAATATATGTCGTCTAAGTATGCAATTCTTCTTCTTCTTCTTCTTCGTCTAAGCGCATTCCCAGTTGCATACTCAGCTGTGCTGCTTCGGAGCCCGGGGTGCGCTTTCTCGCTTTTTCTTCTCCAAATATAATATGCATGACAATGGTCACCCAAGGATGCCAAAGACCTTGTAAAATGGAGAAGAAATAGCCGGAACTCTTTCAATGTTTTGGCTATAGTTTTACAACTGGCCGTCTGCCTGACGTCAACCCTCTTTGGGAATGTATTTGTGCGAAAAGTTTTACAACCGGCCGCCGCCCTACGTTAACCCTCCTTGGGAATGCAATTGTAGCATGAGATGTTTGTGCTTAGTCCTTTAGTCGCCTCTTACGACTCTAAGTATACAATTGTTTGAATACTAAGATTTTCTAATAATGAAATCGGTATTATTATTTTTTAAATATTAATAAACCAAAGAAGACGAACTGTAGAAGAAAAGGCAAAAAACGTTCACCTGAGAGAAAGGAAATGAAAAATCGACAGAGAATAAAATGATTTGTTCTGGCGCAAGGATTGGAAAAACTAAAAATAAAGATTCTTAAAATGATGCCTAAACATAAAAAGAAAATCTGGAAAAGTACAAAACATTTTTAATTTGTCATGTTAAGCAAATGTTTTGAGGTTTGCTACAGATACTAAAATATACGTGCCAGTAGACTTCAATATTTCGATTCAACTGCAGAGAAACGCACTGGGTGTGTTTCACGAAAATAAAAACACATACGGTGCGTTTTTCCGCACTCAAAGTGATAATAGTTCAATAACAATAAATGACTTGAATTGATGACTGTGAAACCGACTTTCTGGGTCATTTTTATAACGTCGCCATAACTTGCTTTTAACCTACCTTAAATCATCTGACTACATGATAGGAATACTCGAAATGATTTTCCAGATTTTCGTTGGATTTCGGCGAAAAATGGCTCTTTTACTCCCAGGTGAATAAAGGGCGATTTTTTTCGTTAATGCATTTATGGCTTTTAAAATTCCCAATTGCTCGTTTGCTGAATGTAAAAGATACAGTAAAGTTTAGGTTTGACTAAAAGGAATATGAAAATTCGAAGGCGTTGCGATTCTTCATTCACGACTTTGATTCCTTTTTCCACCATCGCTAAAAGTGGTTTTTGAGTCTTGCGGCTTTGGTCTCTGTCTGCTTATAGTCGCAAGACACAAAATGCTCTGTATTTTACATTAGGGATAAAAAGCGATAGTTTAATAGTAATTGCGATTTTGGCTCGGTCTACCAACTTATACGCCACTGTACCTACAAAGGATCTCTCAAACGTCCTAGCCAGGTATTTATTGTATTACGCAAGTTTGTAATCTCGTTGATTATTACTACAGTCATAGAAATAGGGTTTAAAATTGAACGCAAATTTACTTTTCTATGACGTCAATTTAAGCCCAAAGTACTTGCTTCAGTTGTTGGTTTAGGACCTTTTAAAACATTGGCTAGGCGATATTTTGAAAGTCAAATAGAAGTGGAATAAATTGTGTGTACTGCATAACAATAAGCGCTTGATCGAGATTATTTAAGTTTTAGTTAAAACTGTTTTTTTGGGTTCCGTACCTTAAAAGGTGAAAGCGGAACTCTTGTAGAACATTCACTTGTCTTTCTGTCCATCTGTCACACCAATTTGGTATGAATGCTAATAGACCTATTCCGTCTTATTATAAACCCCAGACTAACTTTGTAACTAAGTTTAAACCATTACCCGCCCAAATTAAGTTAACATCTCGTAATATCACACTATCTCACCTGACAATGTCAACTTGATTTGGGTGGATAATGGTTTAAACCTAGTAACAAAGTTAGTCCTGTTTTTATAATACGACGGATTGAGTTGAAAATTGAAACATATATGTAAGTCAGTGGCACAAAGATGCAAGTATAACGTAAATAATTAAATTTCAAATATGGCGGCCACTTATGGGGGTAAATGAGACATTTATAAAAATGTATATCCTATGACATAAGTAAGTAATATTTTATTGTTTACCAAGAATAAAATATACACTCAGAAAAAAAAAGACATTAAAATTTACAATGGGCGGTCTTATCGCTAAAAGCGATTTCTTCCAGTCAGCCGATGGAAGGAGAGAATATAAAAATAGGTACTTTATTAGACGTATATTTATTATATTATATATATATATATATATATATATATATATATATATATATATATATATATATATATATATATATATATATTATTTTAATAATGGCTTGACGCTACTGCGTATTTAGCCAGGAACAAGTTAATAAAACGTAAGAAATTCTTTTTTCCTAACAAATTACAATCAAAGGTTGGTGTAGGCCTTTGATTGCTTTAAGGGAGCTTCTGGCGACAAATCTATACGAGTCCACTGGTTTTCATAGCCGATTGAGTGGCGGACGACGCCCGAAGACGCCCACACAGTCCGGGAAACAAATATCACTACAGCCGTACTATGACTGTCCACTTTAACTATTTCACATATTGTTCATGAGCATGAGCATTTATAACACCAAACAACACCAATTTCATATTATAAAGTCCACTAAAATCAATTTGCAAAATAATTTAAAGAAAACCCCAACCGAACCCCTTGACTTCCCGCCAAAAACTCCCTATTATATTATATTGCATAATTTTAAATATTATTTTTAACCCTTTAACCGCGAACGTCGGATTAATCCGACAAACATTTTCGTGCCCCTTTCGCGAGCGTCGGATTTATCCGACCAATAACTATGGATATTCACAATTCCTTGCGCTGGGAGCATGACAACTGATATAAAGTCTCGCGGTGAAAGGGTTAATATGTTATGAGATCGTTTTTTTAGATTTTGAAGTTATTGAAGAAAATAGGCGAAAGTTGAACATTCTCCCGCTTTTGTCTCCGAAACCACTGAGCCTGAATGAATTTTAAATAATTTTTGAAAAAAATACATATATCTTTATAGGGTTTTTTAGGCATTCAAGATGCAGTACTAAAGTACTCAAATTAAATGCAGTACTAAATAATCAGTTACCTTACTTGTAATAGTGGGTAGTAGTGTTGGTGACGCAAGCCTAGTGCGTGTAGGAATATCAAATGGTGGCGAAATTCAGCGTGCGGAGTTGAAAACGTGATGGCTCAAATGGTAAGAGCATAGTCGTATTGAGACTAAGGTCGCGGGTTCAAGTCCTGCTCACGTGGTATTTTTTCACCATTTCTTATTTCATTATTTAATTTGATAAATACATATTAGTTTTATAGATTACCGGACAACCTATAAAAAGTCTATTGTGTTTATACTAAAGTATGTGTCGAATCACTTAACAACAAACTTATAAATGTAGTCAAGTTCACACTAAGTATATGAACTGGACTGCAAATATCAGTTTGTTAATTGTTAATGTAACGGAACCCTCAACGTGCGATCCCGACTTGCACTTGGCCGGTTTATTTAAAAGAAAATATTACCTTGCTATTTGGATTATTGTGGTGCTACATAACGTATAACGAAATATACTGAGACTATTTTAAGGGTGAATTCAGTCTATGATACTGAAGAACTTTCCCCAAGGAACATATTATTCGTACTCACGTACGTACGTACGTATTATTCGTAAAACTATCCAAAAAAATTAAGAAAACTAATAATAAATTAAAAATTAATCTCAGGAAATCATGTTTATTAAAATCCAGTTCATTAAATTGTAAATTGCAGTCAGAGTTAGAGTTATGTAATAAACAATTGGCGGAAAGTCAGGAGTCATATGAGGACAACAGGATTAGACTTGAATCTCATATTATTAAAATGCAGGAGGACTATTCCAAATTATTCTCTAAGTATGACCTCCAACAAAAACAAAATACCGAACACATGCTGACTGTGGAGAAATTGATTAACGACAGCAGGTACAATCAAGAAACTCTTGATTTATTAACTAAGCAATGTACCTGCGGGCAATTCACCCAGCCCACCATCAGTGTCTCCACACCAGAGCTCTCTCCTTGTGACGGTAGTTTGTGTAGTAATGTGTCTGATTGTGTTGACTTTATTGACCCTCCATGTAATACAATAGTATTTTCTGACAGTATAGGTCGAAATATGGGTGGCATGTTAAACAAAATTCTAGATAAAACTTGTATAAATTACTGCTTCTCGGATGCAACCTATACTCAAATTTTAGATAAAATGGAATCAACCAAACTGAATTGTAAATCTACTGTTGTATTATTAATAGGCAATAGTAACAAAGTAGGAAAGAAAGAAATAATCAGCTGTATGGATTATTTATCTGAACTAGAAGTAAGCAAAATAATATTATGTGCGTTCCCATATCTACATTGCCAGTCTCCAAAAACTAACAAAATCATACACTATCTCAATACTTTGATACATAATATGACATGTCGTTATAGTGATAAATTAGTGTTTTTTGACACTAACAATTTTATAAGTGAATGTCATGTGACAAAAGATAATATTTATCTTTCAAAATATTTAAGACATAAGATTGCTACATTGATAGCAAATAATATTAATTTTTGGACGAGTTTACATTGTAAACAAGATTCTAGTTTTAAGACACCTACAGACTTACCAAGTTTATGTAACGGTAATTCTGTAGACTTGACGACAGATTTAAACTGACCATTCAGACAACGGGAAGGCCTCATGAATTAAGAATACTTCATCAAAATTTAGAAGGTCTTTCCGGCAAAGAATTATTAGTAGAATTAGTTTTAAAAGAAATGGATATGGACATTTTATGTTTGACTGAACATTGGCTGCATGAGAGTCAGATGATGTTCAGCCTAAACAACTATTATATTGTTAGCTGCTTTAACAGAAAGTCTGCTCAACGAGGGGGTTCTATAATTTTTATAAAAGATTCTTTCCGTAGCAAAGAGCGGAAGGATATTGTCAGACATTCTGTTGAGCGCTGTTGTGAGGTGGCCTGTGCCGAGCTTGATCATCATATAATTGTTTGTGTATACAGTCCACCAGATAGTAATTTCAAATGTTTTTTAAAAGCAATGGACCAGGTCCTTAAGTCCTGTTCAACTAGTAAAAAGAATTTAATTATTTGCGGTGATTTTAATGTTGATATTTTAGTACATAATCCAAAGAGCACACAATTCCTAAATCTTTTTAAGTGTTATGGATTAGAAAACTTATTTTTTGAGCCAACCAGAATTACAGCTACATCTGGCACATGTCTTGATAATTTTTTTAGTAATATTCAATATTGTGATAAATCTGTTATCAACAAATTGCCTTCAGATCATTCTGGTGTATATGTAGCTTTTGTCAAAGAGTCCACCAGTAATTTGAGAAAAGATAAGATCTTGTGTAGACCGATTACTTCTAAAAACATAAAAAAACTTAAAAATAATTTAGATAACAAATTATTATCAGTGGTATATACAGGAAATAATCCTGTCGACCATTATAATAAACTATTTAGTACTGTTTCCTCTGAGTATTCTAAAACATTAAAACAAAAAAGAGTAGTAGTTCATAGTAAATCACAGTTTAGTGAATGGGCTACTACCGGCATCTACATAAGTAGAAACAGGTTATATGATCTATATGCCCAAAAACAATATAACTTTAATCCTTCTTTTATAGAATATGTTAGAAATTATTCTAAAATATTTAAAAAAGTTTGTAGACGAGCCAAGTCGAATAGTATTAGCAAAAAAATAAATAATGCTCCTAATAAAATTAAAGAAACATGGAGTGTCATAAATAAGGAAACAGGTAAAAATAAAACCAAAGAAAATATTTGCCGAATCAAATGTAGTGGTAAAAATACTTCAAAAACTGAAGAAATAGAAAATATATTTGATGATTATTTTACTAACATTCCTTTGGAACTCACTTCTAATGTGAGTTCTAGCGCCCAGCGTGCTGAGGCTTTGCTTAAGAGTAATGTTAGCCCTTGTGATTCTAAATTTAATTTTAAGCATGTTAGCCCTAGCGATATAATAGATGCTTTTAAACAGTTAAATTTAAAAAAATCAGAAGATCACTGGGGCATGTCAGTAGCCGTAGTAAGTCATATTATACACATAATTGCTGCTGATTTAGCTTTCATATTTAACGAATGTATTGATGAAGGCATATTTCCTAACTTAATGAAATGTAGTAAACTAATCCCCTTATTCAAAAAAGGAGAAAAAACAGACCCTGGCAACTACAGACCTATCTCTATATATATATAGCCAACAATACGGCTTTACTGCTGGAAAATCGACCACCGATGCAGGAGTAGCACTTATTACTAATATCTACGACGCGTGGGAAAACAGAAATGATGCAATTGGATCATTTTGCGATCTTTCTAAAGCATTTGATTGCGTTGATCATCCAACACTTTTGCTCAAATTTCGTCAATACGGTTTTGATGATAAGTCAATTAAATTAATAGAATCTTACTTAACAGATAGGCTTCAAACTGTTGATATAAACGGCGTAAAATCACACGGGTCTAATGTGAAAATGGGCGTTCCCCAAGGTTCAATTCTAGGACCGTTCCTTTTCTTAGTTTATGTCAATGACTTGCCTTACATGGTTGAGAAAGAGGCTGACATGGTGCTGTTTGCTGATGACACCTCGCTAATATTTAAAATAGATCGACATAACAGTGATGCTAGCGCGGTGAACAGCACCTTATCTTTAATTTCTGATTGGTTTTCGGCCAATAACCTCATGTTAAATGCGAACAAGACCCAACGCATTCGATTCTCTCTTCCTAATGTGAATCAAGCCTGCGTTGACATACTAATTAATGGCCAGAAACTCGATCTGGTTGAAAGTACTACCTTTTTAGGAATCACAATTGATTCGAAACTTCAATGGGGCGCTCATATAACTAAACTTTCTAATAGGCTTAGCTTTGCGGCTTACGCTGTTAGGAGAATAAGACAATTGACAGATGTAGCAACTGCTAGACAAGTCTACTTTAGTTACTTTCACAGTCTAATGTCTTACGGGATACTTCTATGGGGGAGTGCAGCCGACATTCAGACTATTTTTCTTTTACAAAAAAGAGCAATTCGTGCTATTTACGGTTTAGGATCGAGAGACTCACTGAGGGAATTATTCAAGGAAATAGGTATACTTACTTTTGCATCACAATTCATATTTGAAAATATAATGTATGTAAGGAAAAATATTTCCATGTTCAATAAAGTAAGTGATTTTACAGATAGAAATTTACGTAATAAGAATGACTTAGTTAGCCCGTATTACAGGCTGAATACAGTCAGTAAGTCTTTTATGGGGAAGTGTATACTTTTTTATAATAAATTGTCAGAATCGGTCCTTGATATGCCAGACAGAAAATTCAAAGCTTATGTAAAGAAAGTACTTTGTGAGAAGGCTTATTATAGGACCGATGACTATCTTAAAGACAAAAAGGTCTGGCTTGAGCTTGGCGCGGGTCCCTCTTAAAGGTTTGTATACTTAGACATGTCATAATTTAGGTACATTGGTACATACTAAATTTACAAATTGACATTATTTTAAATTTCGTAATTCTTATAATTCAATTTAATTATGAAATAATAAACAATGTAATCTCTGTCCA
This sequence comes from Acrobasis repandana, assembly GCA_963576875.1. Classification (NCBI taxonomy): domain Eukaryota; kingdom Metazoa; phylum Arthropoda; class Insecta; order Lepidoptera; family Pyralidae; genus Acrobasis; species Acrobasis repandana. Next base: position 18,411,697 of record OY756227.1, read on the forward strand.
TCTATATAACTAATTTTAAGTTTTTAGTTTGTTAGTTGACGTCTTTGGAGAAAACGTGCAGTGCAGTTTGTTGCCGCTTCTTCTGCACTTGCGCCTAGTAAGCGGCGTAAACTTAGCTTTAAGTAACGATTTGACGTCAACATTTGTGCAAAACAAAACAAAGTGACTATTATTAAGAGATATTATAAATATCCTATGATAATAAAGATATTTTGAATTGAATTGAATTGAATTGACTCGTTACCTCGTTATTCGACGACCTACGTGGCGTAATGGTTAACACGCTAGATTGCTAATCCGGAGGTTCTGGGTTCGATTCCCAGCCAGGGCAAGTTGGAAAATGGCCTTTTTCAAATTATCCTGGGTCTTGGGTGTTTATTTATATATTTATTTATTATAAAATATAGTATCGTTGAGTATCCCATAACAGAAGTCTAAAACTTACTTTGGGGCTAGCTTAATAAGTGTGATTTGTCCTTATATATTTATTATTATATCGAAATATGTGAAACACTTTTTTGCTTTCCATACAAACTTGGATCAGCTGATCGGTCAACTTGTATAGAATTTACGAGATTATGTAAGTCTCTGACAGGAGACGCGGTTCACTAAGTGCCTGGTGGTAAGATGTTCCTTATACAACGTGGAATGAACATGGTGTATAGATTCTAGATCATTATAGTATGATGAAATTAAAATAACAGCCAAAAAGCAAAAAAAAATCGGCATTTCCGTACAAAAGTGTGTAGCCGCCCGGGCGATTTGTATGGGAATGTAAAATTTTTTTTCTGGTTTATTGACTGTTATTTGTTTTTATTATATTTTAGTGATCTAGTATAGCCCGTAGTTCGATTTATTATGGGTATGTCTCTTCCACGTTGTATAGCAGTTGAGCCAACTCACTTATTCCTACTGAGATGTGAACATAACTTTTGGTTAGTTGACTGAAAGATAAGGTCTTAGGCTTTAAGTCCGCCATTACACTTGTGATTGTATATTATAGTAAAAAAAATATTCTTTCTACATCGCACTATCCAATGGCCGCAGAAGGTAAAAATAAAACTACACAAGTACATTACTGCGTCCATGTTTATTCAGTAAGAGCTCACTGGAAATGAATTATTCACGGCTTTAGGCGGGTCTGCAATGAAATCTGCCCTTAAAGTGGCTGTGTAAGTCTCAAGAAATAGCGGGTTTCAAAATGTGTGGTGAAAGGCATAAGAGGTAGCATGTAAATTAGTTTAACGAACCTAGACATTTAGCTTTTCCTAGTTTTTAACGTCAATGGCAGCAGATTGCTTGAGATAGGTATAGAAAGAGAAAAAGGGGACCGCTTTGCCCAGCAGTGGGACTGTGGGACACAATATCTAGGTATTAAAAAAAGTTGTTTAAGTCACAAAGGAGAACGGATTTCAAGATGATGCTGTAAGGCATAGGAGGAAGCGGGTAAATTGGTACAATCAGAATAGACTTTTTGCATCGCAGTTTTTGTTGGGTTAAGTTCCAAGAGTTTACAAACAAGTCATTTTTAAATGATTTTTTGTTGCCCATTTTCCACTCTCTCACTCACCTTCACGCTATAAGTAGCCTTTGGTTCTTACAGCCCTAAGCTCTCTCTAAAAATGTCACAGGTCATCGGCTGTATATTTTGTTTTCATGTCACAGTACAAAATATAATAGTAAGTACAATTTTTTATGTAAACCCAAAAACCACGAAGGTTTGTCCGGAGAGCATATTTTATATCAAGAAGAAGATTACGTTAATACTTACATTAATATGTATTTATAAATTTATTTGGGATGTCAATCAGATTTTTTCTGGGGAATAAATTTGTGTGGAAAGTTTTGTTCTTTTCTAGTAATTCATGTAGAAGTTTTACAACCGGCTGCCGCCTGGTATCAATCTTCCTTAATTGCAGTTGGTGCATACAATGTTTATGCTTAATCCCTTAGTTGCCTCTTACAACATCCACAGAAAGAGATAGAATAGGTAGTCTCAATTTCGGCTTGAAACCAGACGGTTAAAATAGAAAAACGCTACTCTCTTTAAACGTAAACCACGTGTGGCCACAAAATGAAATCTACCCTTGAAGACCATTTCTGTAAGCAAGCGTTTAGCGAACATACTTAAAAGTTTCTATCTGTTTATTATTATTTTACATGAACCTAACCTTTTAGTTTTCCATTATCATAAACCATGTAAACGTAAACTTAATTAATTGTGAGGTTACGTCGTTATAGGAAAACATCCTTTTTTTTGCACTTTTGTTCTTTGTGTGTGTGTCCAAGACTTTTTTTTAAGCTGACGAAATACACCTGAAATAGGTTGACGGCTGCCATATTGTAGTGCAGCCGATACCAACGGCTTTACATATCTTCCGAATTACGGACGAGCTCGAAAAATTTCTTCGCCATTTCTGGTTACCCATCCAAGTGGGGACCACGCCCGGGGTTGCTTAACTTGCTAAAGGCTATCGCGCTCAAGGTTCCATAGATGTGTTGCTTGGGAGCCGAGTAGCGCGTTTTAGCTGTTTCTTTTCCCAGATAATGGTCAAGTAATAAAAAGTTTAGTAGCTAGCCACAGCTCTAAAGCTTGTACTTGACTGCCAAAATAGGGATGATGACTGGATCAGAATAGTATTATTCTAATTAGTCCGTTAGTAAGATTATCCAAAAATAATGTACCCATATTTTTCAGTTTATCAAAAAAGTAAAAACTCACAAAGATACAGGATATCAAAGTTCGAGAGTGGGGGCTTGTGACGTCACCGATGTGTAAAAATCGTACGAAAGCGTGACGTCATGCCAAATTTAAATGCGCTGTATCTTCGTTATTTATTGTTTCTCAGAGAAAAGAAAAAATACGTGTATAATATCTTTTAATAATCTAACTGATGGGCCATAAATATTTTTTCAGTCATCATGCGTATTGTCACGAAACCAGAGATACGGTGTTCGTACATGCGTGTGCAATAAACGAAGGACTATCGAAGAGCGATTTATTTTACCCGACTAATTCTGTCTGTCATAATTGTATGGCAGTTGTCAAGCTATATAAGATTCAAGAATGAATATAATCCGTGTATTTATCTGTCTGCTTATATTAATAGGTACATGTATGGTAAAATCATGTTAAAAAAAACGTAACAGGAAAATCACCTGGCAAAGGAGACCACAAAAAGGCGTGGAGCCGCGTAGATGTATCGTATGAATTTATCAAGATGACAGACAAGGAACGCCTCCTTCCGAATGTTTATGGAAGGTGAGGTAAAAGAGTGACGTGCCCTTGTCTTTTATTTTTTAAATATATTTTTCTTCCATTTTTTTTATTTATTTGTTGTTGAGTATACCTACCGTATGTCACCGTATGACTGTGAAAGCCGAGAGTTTATAAACAATAAAAAAATCAAAATCAAATATTTATTCAGTAATTTGGTCTTTGCAGGCACTTTTACACGTCAATAATTATAGTGTACAATTACGTGTAACGTTTATTTATATCTAAATTATTTTTATCTTTGTTCAAATTCATCACGAGTAATTATAAACTGTCGCTGAATTGTGAACTGCAGCGAACTTACTGCTTACAATATAACGTATTAATTTGCGATATTTTATAATCTACCCTCGTCAAACCGTCGAATTGAACGCACATTGCGCGCTGTGACGTAACATTTGGCTGTCGAATGAGAGTAGTGGTCGAAAATCAAACAAAACAGTGATTTTTATGGTTTTTAATAATTTTCGTATAGAAAATAACAAGTAAATTACATATATTTACATAAATTACTTATAATTACATATAACAGAATATCATCATCATCCGAGTGTATTCCCGGTTGCATCGTCAGCGGTAACGCTTCAGAGCCCGGGGTCCGCTACCTTACCTAGGTGATTTGACGAGGTTACTGGTTTTTACACAGAGCGACTGCCGTCTAACCTCCGCAACACAAAGGGTAGACCGGAACCAATCCTAGGATAGGAACAAACGCTAGATGGCGTTCGGGACCAACGGCTTTACGTGCCTTCCGAAGCACGGAATCATCTTTCTTTTCGGATAATCAGGTAATTCAAGCCTGCAATATCCTAACCAGACTGGAAACAACTTTTCACAAAGTATGCTACCCAGTGGGATTTGAACCTATGACCTCCAGATCACAAGGCAGACGCCTTGACCACTGGACCACGGAGGCAGTCAAATAGTTATAACAGATGTTCTACCCGTTCTTCATTCTAGGCGTAGCTTCAGAAAAAAAAATGCTTTAGGTTATTTTTTTTTATTTATTCCAATAAAAACGGTGCAATTAGATAATAAAATATTTCAACACCTATCATTGTAACAATACGAGTAGACATCCATGTAGGTAGGTGTAAGTCACTTCATATTACAAAGATTTACATTCGGTGTGCGTATCGTACATGACAAGATAACAGAGGGCTTGTGCGATGAAGCTAATTTGTTTATTATAAAGACGTTTACACTCTACGAAACTCTTTTTCTTCCCACGTAGATCTTAAGGCCGTACCTGAATTTTCCGGGGTATAGTGCCTACGCATGCCTATGCATACATACTACGCCAATGTGCGTGGTAAAGCTTAACGTTTTCACTTTAAACTGTTAACAGTAGTTCATAAAATACTTTGAAGGGTTATCTAGGACTTGGTAGTAGCAAAATTTTAAGTGATGTCTCCGTTTTCTTTAAAATGATTTATTTTAAATGAGGGGAGCACTGGACCTCGGAAAATTCAGGTATGGCCTTAAAAGCCGATCGATGTAATAGATGAAAATGCGAATCATGTTAACGATGCGGCGAGCAACACAACACTATTTTGGTTCCGTTTTCCGCCTTCTTGCCCACCATCACGCTAAAAGTAGCCCTAGGGTCTTGCAGCCCTGAGACCTAAGACCTGCATCGAAGATTTATTTATACTACCTAATTTTTTTATAACAAGTGTAAATATACCGCCGTATACCGTAGTCACCGTCAAGGTGACTCAGCCTGTAAATATGAACAACTTGTAACGATGCTGCATGCATCCTGTTCAAAACTACTTTCTTCATCTCATCCTATCTGTTTTTAGGGTTCCGTAGTCGACAAGGAACCCTTATAGTTTCGTCATGTCCGTCCGTCCGTCCGTCCGTCCGTCTGTCTGTCCGCCCGGGCTCGTACTCCGCCGCTACTGCACCGATTGTCACGAAAATTGGTGGAAAGATAGATATTAAAGTTCCAAAAGTTGATTTCTAAAATTATGAAAAATGTTTTTTTTTTTCCCTAACAACGAAAAGTGAATTTCAAAAATTAAATTGGACTAACCCCAACGTGTGGGGTATCGTTGAAAAGGTATTTTAAAATGCAAAAAAAACTGCTTTGAAACTATGTAGATCAAACCCCGCAGTCTTGAGATAATCTAATACAAAGTTAAAATTTGAGGTGTCCCCCCACCGTAACTTTTGAAATATTACTAATATAATTCTGAAAAAAATGTGGTTTATACCTCTAAGTATGTACTTTCAATTAAAACTATAGCGGTCTCGGTATCATAGATAGTTATTTTTTAGTACGTCTTAAATCGTAAAATGTTACTTGCTGCTACGGAACCCTTCATGGGCGAGTCTGACTCGCACTTGGCCGCTTTTTTATTTATTCTTCATTTCATTTAAAATTCCCTTTCATTCCATTTTCAAATCATTGACTGATCCCTTTTCACTCATTCCACCATCATCTCTTAAGCTGATCACTTGCTCCTCTCTATCTGTTGTACCTTAATATATTAAATATTATTATTAAATTAATGCATACGGGAATTAACGCGAAACGTACCTTTTTTTATTTATTTTGCTGACGTTTCGTTCGGGTTTCACCGAACGTGGTCCCAGCTTGACTGAAGCAGCGATGACGCCTACGCCTCCCCCTGCCCGGTGTGATCTTCGTCCACCGTCATATTGTTCATTCTCCAAGTACATCGGAGTAAAATAAAAGTATTTATTTTATACTCGTATGTTACAGTCAGTATCAGATAATAAATTTCATATAATCCATCGTTTATCCGCCTAGAGCGCCGGGACAGGTCGAGGTCCCACAAACTTAATCTGTAAAGTTTGATTTTGCACCTCCTGGCATATTTAAATCGTGTAATCAGAATCATTAAACACACAATCGTAAGAAAAAGAAAATATCTACATAATAAATCGAAAAAAAAGAATTCTCCTAAATTTCTAATAAATGGCTAACCTAGGTACTGAACACCTATACACGAGTACAAACAAACACAAAGCTTAAGATCTTGTTAGATATCTTTTTAAGATCAAGGGCTTTGAAAATGAGATTCACATAGATGGGTTTTGGATTTAATATTATAATCTATGCATTAGAATATACCGAAAAACATGTTTCTGTATCCTTACTGCCGTACGATAATGATATGGCATGAACAAGGAGCTACTCTTTTTATGAAGTTTGCAGAAGAAAAGGGGGCTCATGTATGAAAAAAGAATCTTCACATTTTAAGTGTACCTAAGTAGATTAATTCAACAAAAATTTTGAACTAGCTTTGGTGGGTCACATGTGCCATTGCTGACTTAACAACGTGCATTTGCATTTTTGCAAAGTAATTTGTTTTTATTTTGCTTTATTCAAATTTTTGAAAAAAAAATAAACACAATGCTGCATTTAGAGAATTTTACAATACTAGGAATACTTTCCAAAGAATTACCAGCAGCTTGTCCTGATCCATAGTCTCTGCCTACCCCTAAGGGAAACAGACGTAATAATGTGTATGTATGGATGTTGTCCGGAAAGCATTAAAAATTTAACACGTACGAGTAGATACGTGTCCGCGTTTAGTGTCAAACAATATGAGCTCTTCGTAATTACGATAAAAGTCTAATTTGGTTTGGCGTTATATTATTAATTATACAAAAGTCGTCCATCATCATTACATTGTGACGAGAGTTGTGTTATTTTTCGCACACAGCTTAGATAGCACTACAAAATCAGAGGTACAAATCAGACTGGGCGAAGATCGAAACTTTTAGTTGTAGGTTGCGTTCTTAAACAGTAAGGACTACTCGTGCAGTCGATTTACTTACTTTTCAACTTCTAAGACTGACACGACTACACAACACATATTACCGAATTTCCGCATTCCGTAGCATATCTGAGAATATTTTTTATATTTTAATTGCGCACTTGCTTCTTCACTTCTGATGACATTTAAAGAAAAAGGCTCAGGTAATGACTTTTTTAATGTCATTACGCTCAAAGCCAGCTTCTCCAGACCAATAAAGGCTTTAGCCTTTTTTGGTGCAAACTCTATTAGGTTTTGAACTTCTGGCACAAATACGACACATATTCCCGAATTTCCGCATTCCAGAGCATATCTGAGAACGTTTGGTATTCTGATTGTGCACTTGCTTCTTATGTCTGAAACGTGATAAGTGGCTTGCTAGCTTTCAAAAGAAAATACTTCATATAAATTCGTTCATTCATTTTTGAGAGACCATGAACTGCATATAGGTCGTAACCTTCTTTTTGAAGTCTTTAAAAGTGGTGGGTGAGATTTGCTTTTTTCCTACAGCTGAAACTATGATACTTAAAAAAAATCTTTCTTTTAATCCACAAAGTTTTATAGTCTGGTCAATAGAGGGTTATATAATATCCCTTATGCGGTTGCTGGAACCTGATGTAATACCCATTTTTGTTGCAGAAAACGATTGAAAAATCGCCTCCAGTAAATATCGATCATGTGGACGTTACCAAACTGCTTAAAGATATTACCGTACTCAAGTTCAAAGTAGAAGAAATCAGCGGTAATTATGTCTCCCAAGAACAGCTCAAGGTCATTTACATAAGATGAATGAATGAAGTACGACTCAATAATATCGTCAAGTGTTCATGCGAATGATAATATCAATATGAAACGAGGTGGTAAATATCAAGTGTATCAAGATAGTGGGCCCATTGGGCTATCTTGTGTCGAGGTTTTAAATCACACTCTACAAGAAATAGATGACCAAAAATATTGCTCTCAACTGGATACAATACCAGATTATGGCAAAAGTACACAAAAATCAATTGATCATAAACATGAGACTCATAAACATGACTAAAATAATAACAGTTATACTGTAAAAATGTCAAACGCAGTATTGACGATATAAGAAAGTTGTGTCGAACATGCGACATTATTTCACTACAAGAGACCTGGCTGTCTTAAGAGGAGTTGCAGTTCCTTGGAACCATAGATGAGGAGTTCGGGTATACGGGCACCTCAGCGATGGATAGTGGAGAAGGCATGTTGTGTGGTCGCCCTTACGGTGGGGCTGCGTTGCTTTGGCGGCGCCGTGTATTGACGAACGTAACAGTGGTATCGTGCGACAACCCGCGAATATGTGCTATAAAAATAGTGATGGGTGATAGCCCAGTGCTGGTGATTAATGTGTACATGCCCACGGATTCTTTACCCAACTTGGCGGAGTTTACACATTGCTTCGGTACGGTAAGCGCTATCATAGACAGTTGTGAGATTGCGAATGTTTTTGTGACTGGTGACTTTAACGCGCATCTCCACAAAAAAATTTTTTATGAACTTATACAATTCTGTGTGGACAATGAATGGTTATGTGTTGACATAGATAAATTAGGTCTGACATCGGGTACTTTTGCATTTATTAGTGACGCCCATGGAACAACTAGTTGGTTAGATCATTTTTTGTCGACGAAATCAGCTGTTCGCTTGGTGGATAATGTTTATGTTATGTACGACATCCTATGTTCGGATCACTTACCATTAGTGGTTGAGTGTAACCTTAATGTTAATAAATCACAAACTTGCGTAAATAAAAACAACTCTGTATAACCCAATATAGTCATATGGGGTGAAAGATCTCCTGCAGATATTTTCAAATATTTACAGGAATGCCATAAAGCTTTGCGCGATATTGATTTTCCCGCAGAGCTTCCTAAGTAATGTGATAAAATGTGTGGTGATCCGGATCATAGGCTTATAAATGACTTGATGTATAATAGGGTAGTGCACGCTTTGAGTCATGCGGCGGCTGTCAGTCGAGGAACAAGGCCTTTAAAGAGAAAATCTAAACGTGTGGTAGGTATGTAAGCGACGCACATAGGGAGGCTAGGTCGAAATTTGAATGTGGCACGGCAAGCCTACTTAGGGCATTGTATATCAGGAGATGCAGGACACTAGGAAGATATTAATGAATGAATAAAATTGGACATCTTAGCCGAAAATCACTCGAAAGTCGATTTTCACGCGTTTTGGAAAAATACCAATAAGATGAATCTTGGACCTGGCCTGCTTGAGTGTGTTGAAGGTGTTAGCGGTGAGAAGGAAATAGCAAATTTGTTAAAAGATGCGTTTACCGTTTTACCTTTAGCTACCGAACAGCAGGACGTGTCCAGTGCTGAGGCCGGATGTAACCAGTTAGGGACTAGATTCACAGCAAAAGATGTTGCTACTGCCATAAAGTCAATTTCTAGAGGGAAGTCCCCTGGTCACGATGGTCTGAGTATTGAGCATCTCCAACATGCCGGCCCACACCTGCCGCGGATACTGGCAATGTTGTACACGCTCTGCGTGGGACATTCTTATTTGCCGGCGGAGCTGATAAGAACGGTCGTAGTGCCTATCGTTAAAAACAAGACAGGCGATTTGACAGACAAAAGGAACTACAGGCCTATCTCGTTGGCTACGGTAATCGCCAAAGTGTTTGATAGCATGTTAAATGCACACTAAAATAATTTTTTCACACCACATGACAATCAATTTGGTTTCAGACCTAAACTATCTACGGAAAGTGCAATAGTGTGCATGAAATATGCCGTCAGATACTACACGGATAAAAACACGCCTGTTTATGGCTGTTTTCTTGACTTGTCGCAGGCTTTTGACCGGGTTTCCTATAAGATACTATGGAAAAAATTAAAAGAAGCTAACTTTCCTCCAGAATTGATCAACATCTTTAAATTCAGGTACGGAACCCAGGTCAATAACGTGCGATGGGCAGGAATTCTGTCGGACTCGTACAGACTGGAGTGTGGGGTAAGGCAGGGAGGTTTGAGTTCGCCGACGCTCTTCAACCTATATATTAGGGGTCTGGTTGAGGCGCTCAGCAATCTTCATGTTGGATGTGCCGTTAATGATGTGTTTTAATAATATTTCATATGCAGATGACGTTTGTTTGCTGAGCGCGTCAATAGGAGACCTTAGGGAGCTGGTTAGCGTCTGCGAAATATACGCTCAAAATCATGGCCTTATATTCAATGCAAAGAAAAGTAAAGTTATTTTGTTTAAGTCAGGTAAGGAGACTCCGACAGAGGTTCCTCCCGTGAGACTGGGCGGAGTGGAGCGTGTACACAGCTTTAAATATCTCGGCCACATAGTGGACGATGAATTTAGCGATAATGCGGATATTGAGCGCGAACGGAGGGCGCTGTCGGTGAGGGCCAATATGATAGCCCGCAGGTTTGCTCGATGCTCGAGGCAGGTAAAAATAACTCTTTTTAGAGCATATTGTACCTCATTTTATACCTGCAGCCTGTGGGTTTGGTACTCCCAACGTTCGCTGAACACCCTTCGCGTTTAATACAACAACGCGTTTAGGACGTTGCTGCGGATGCCTCGTTTCTGCAGTGCATCAAGCATATTTGCCGAAGCACACGTGGATGGCTTTCACGCTACCATGTGCAAGCGCGCAGCTTCCATGATGCGGCGGACTCGGGAAGGCGGCAACAGCCTCCTGGCAGTGGTAGGGGATCGCATGGACGGACCTTTTATATGTAGTTGGGTCGCCTTGCATGTCCCAGTAAGCCGTGAGGCAAGAAAATATTAATTTATATAAATTTTAAAATATAAGTTTTACTAACATTTAGTTTTAAGATTTATATTGTTACTAACACATGATGGACTATAATTGTCTAAATATTAATAAATGAATTGAATGAGGCGTTTTAGTAATTTGAAAGCCTGATAGTATAACCCGGAGAGGTCAAGCAAACCAAGGTGCATTCATACTTCACTTTTTTCGAAGCCATTTGAGGCAATTTTGACACGCCTTTAACTAGCTTGTGGAAGAAGCTAGAAGCTTGAATTTTCAGTGACGAAGAGAACACTAAAATCCTAAATATTATATATCGTACAGTTTCATCATATTCATCATATCAGCTACAGGAAGTCCACTGCTGGACATAGGCCTCCCCAAGGATTTCCAAAACGACCGATCGGAAGCGGCCTGCAACCAGCGTTTTCCTGCAACCTTGCTCAGGTCATCTGACCACCTAGCAGGTGGGTGTCCTACGCTGCGCCTGCCGGTACGTGGCCGCCATTCGAGAACCTTTCTACCCCATTGGCCATCGGTTCTTCGCGCTATGTGCCCCGCCCACTGCCACTTCAATGAGCTAACCCGCTGGGCTATGTCTGTGACCTTAGTTCTTTTACGAATCTCCTCATTTCTGATTCTATCACGTAAAGAAACACCTAGCATAGCCCTCTCCATAGCCCGTTGAGCGACCTTAAGCTTTCTTATGAGACCCATAGTAAGGGACCACGTTTCAGAGCCATAAGTCATCACTGGTAACACACATTGATTAAGCACTTTCGTCTTGAGGCACTGGGGTATTTTGGACAAGAAGACACTGCGTAACTTCCCGAACGCTGCCTAGCTGAGTCGAATTCGTTGAAAGACCTCTTCCTCGAAGTTGAAACTGCCTTCCTGGATCAATTGACTCAGGTAGATATACTGGTCTACAACTTCGAGGGTGGAGCTCCCAACAGAAACAGGTAAAAGCGTTACGTGCATGTTGTACCGTTTCTGTTAGTAAAGCCTAGATTTAGGATCTAGGAAGATAGATGAGATAAAAGAAAGACCAGATATCGGCAAATGAGATAGGTATAATGAACAACTATTACATTACATTAGTTATAAAGATTCACAAGAACACTAGGTACAGATTAGGTAGTCAGGGTCGTGAGTTATAGGCACTAGATCAGTTGAGTAGCCCTTCTAGGTAGAAGAACTACTTGGCTTCAGATGCTGCCGAAGACGAAGAGGACGAGCGCCGGCCGCCGCGCCTTATATATGGCCATGGCCTCCCCCGCTGCGCCTAAGAGGGGCGGAGGAGTGCTGGAGCCCGCGCGATGTCACAATGTTCGACATGACCTTCGTTTTGTCGATGTTCATTTTCAGTTGGGAAACTCGATTTAGGTCTTCAAGCATCATGCTTAAGTCCTCCATCGATTCTGCCATGACAACGATATCATCGGCAAATGATGTTAATGCCCAGTTATTTTCCATTCTAGAAGCTTGAAGGCATCTTCCAGAGCAGCGGTGAACCGTTTTGGAGATATAACATCTCAGTGAGATGTCATATCTCCACGCCTCTTTGCAATGGAATAGCCTTCGTACTGAGCTCCTGTACTCGGACCGACATAATGGCTTTGTTGTTTATACACTTCATCATCATCATCATCATCATTTCAGCCGCATAACGTCCACTGCTGGACATAGGCCTCTCCCAAGGTTTTCCAAAATGACCGATCTAGAGCGGCCTGCATCCAGCGCTTTCCAGCGACCTTGGTCAGGTCGTCTGACCACCTTGTGGGTGGGTGTCCTACGCTTCGCTTGCCAGTACGTGGTCGCCATTCGAGAACCTTTTTGCCCCATCGGCCATCGGTTCGACGCGCTATGTGTCCCGCCCACTGCCACTTCAATGAGCTAATCCGCTGGGTCTAATGAGCTAATCCGCTGGGTCTAATGAGCTAATCACGTATGTCCGTGACTTTTGTTCTCCTACGAATTTCCTCATTTCTGATTCGATCACGTAGAGAAACACACACCTTGAGCCTTCTTATGAGACCCATAGTAAGGGACCACGTTTCGGAGCCATAAGTCATCACTGGTAACACACATTGATTATAAACTTTCGTCTTAAGGCACTGAGGTATTTTGGACGAGGAGACACTGCGTAACTTCCCGAACGCTGCCCAGCCGAGTCGGATTCGTCGAAAGACCTCTTCCTCGAAGCTGGAACTTCCTGCCTGGATCGATTGACCCAGGTAGGTATACTGGTCTACAACTTCGAGGGTGGAGCTCCCAACAGAAACAGGTATGGGCACAACATTGACATTCGACATTACTTTCGTTTTGTCCATGTTCATTTTAAGGCCCACCTGTTGGGAAACTCTATTAAGGTCTCCGAACATAGTACTTAAGTCCTCCATGGATTCTGCCATGACAACTATATCGTCGGCGAATCGAAGGTGAGTAATATACTCGCCATTGATGTTGATGCCAAGTCCTTTCCATTCCAGGAGTTTATACACTTAAACACCTCGATATACCGATAGTCAACACGGCACCGCTGGAGAGACTGAAGCACGGCCCATGTTTCGATCGAATCAAAGGCTTTCTCATAGTCCGCGAAACCCAAGCATAGCGGCTAGTTATACTCCCTCGTCTTCTCTATAACCTGCCGCAGGATATGGATGTGGTCCATGGTACTATAGCCTTTTCGGAACCCGGCAGGCATCAAATCTGTTAGCGAGACGGTTTGTGATGACTCTCGAAACCAACTTATAGACATGACTCAGAAGTGTGATGGGCCTAGTTCTTCAAGAGAGTGTTGTCACCCTTTTTAAAGAACAGAACCACAACACCCCCGTTCCACGCCTCTGACGTCACTCCCTCGAGCAGAATGGCATTAAAGAGCCTTTGAAGGACTTTCAGTACCGACGTTCCGCCCGCGTTCAAAAGCTCTGCTGTGATTTCGTCCTCGCCCGGCGCCTTGTTGTTTTTAAGCTGTTTGAGAGCCATCCTAATCTCGTACAGACTGATGTCCGGGATATCTTCGGTATAGTGTTGGGTTAACTTGGCTCTTGGATCTTTTGCCGTATTTATGTTAGGTCTTGCAACAGATGTAGGTATATAACTGCCCATAGAACCTTTCGATCTCTCCCAGCACTCCCTCCTTTGTCGTTTCCGCCCTCCGTCTTCAGCTTAGTCAATCGGCTCTGCCCAGTAGACATGGCCCTTTCAAACACTTTGGAACCTTTGTTTTGTTCTATCGTCTCCTTAATACATTTAGTATTAAAGGAGCGAATGTCGTTTCGCAAGGACTTTTGAATTTGTCGGTTGAGCTTTCGATATGACTTCATCATATTCATAATAATGTTTTATAAAACATCAACATTAATTTTAATATAAATATTTCTGGTTTTATTTTATAATGACGATATAACTTTTTTAACCGACTTCAAAAAAGGAGGAGGTTATAAATTCGAATGTATGTTTTTTTTTTACGCGATATCTTCGCCAATTGTGAACCGATTTTGATGCTTCTTTTTTTATTTGAAAGCCTTTACTACCAAATTGGTCCCATTTTATTTTTGAGAAGATATGATGAAGAACTTTGGAGATATGAAAGAAACTCCTTAAAATAAAAAAGAAGTCGGTTGTTTTTTGTTAAAAATTTAATTATTATAGAATAAAAATGTAGGATGCAAAAATTGTGAGGAATTTTATTCATTCTTTTCATAGATTGTAATCGCATTACAATCGTGTCGTAATATTAAACAATATTCAAATTCAGTAACACGTAATTGTTAGTAGTAATTTCGCACCAAGGGACGTGTGAATCTATTAGAATGGGTACTTCGATTATTATTCAAATAAGGGAATATTGCGACATATTCTGATTTATTGGCTAAGGGTCTGAGGTTCATCTCTAGTGTAATACAATTCTATGGTATTTAATAAATATGAGTTTCGGTGAACATTACACCACAGTTATACTCGTAAGCCTGTCTTTATGATAAATGTATTGTACCCTTTTATCACAAAAGTAAATATCACAGATATTTTTAGTCAGAAAAAATCTTCTATAATCTCTTGGAAAATATTTCGTGCTAACGACCTCCGTAGCGTAGTGGTTAACATGCCAGTCCGCCATTCTGGAGGTTTTAGGTTCGATCCGCAGCCAGGGAAAGTTAGAAAATGGCATTTTTTAAATTGTCCTGGGTCTTGGATCTATCCTTGAGTTAGTATCCCATAAATGGGTGACCACAAGTGGTACAAAAATTTCTCGAGCTCCTCCGTGCTTCGGAAGGCACGTGAAAGCCGTTGGTCCCGGCTGTCATTGTATGGCAGTCGTCAAGCTATGTCAGATGCCTTTAGGCAGCTTTAAAAATCTGACACCAGTGTTGGCCACTTAAACACACGAAAAACAACAACACAAGTTAAACCTACTTATATAATTATGTACTGTTTGAATCCGAAATAAGCTTGTTCTCCTCTTTGGCCCGACAAAATTAGGTGATTAAGCTAAAAAATGTAGGGCCGTAAGCGTATACGTCTATATGGCACGATAAAATATACGGCATTCTAAATTGGGTGGCTCTTACTGCTGCCATACGGCTTTTTGGTTTGCCAGTGATATCTTACTTTCATCCATACGTCAGATTCTTTTTTCTAATTTTCTCACAAACTAATATCTTAACCACAGAATTGATGAACGTCTTAAGGTTAAAGAATACATACAGGAATGAAGAACAATAGACAGGTGTCTATTGTAAGAAAAATGTAAGTAGCAAAATAATTCCCATATTACCATACGCGTATGGAAATTAGTTTGTATAACGATTTAACATAATAATATTATTAAGTGCAAATATAATTATTATATTCATGCGAAATGCCTAATAAATGAAAGTGTTATTGAAATTAACACTGTATTTGCTTTTGCCTTTACCAAAATAATACTAAAACTAAACTGTAACAATAACATTCAACGATTATTATAATCATTTCTCGTACTAGTAGTTCGCCTCGAACTGTGAACTCGCGACCTAAAGGCTTTAAACATATTTCAGTGGCGACCTCATTTGAAATTAATTAAATTTCCGCCAATCCGGCGGTACTAGGTTCGATTCCCAGCCAGGGTTAGTTGGAAAATGGCCTTTTTCAAATTATCCTGGATCTTGGGTATTTATCTAAATATGTATTTATCTTAAAATATAGTATCGTTGGGTATGTAACCCATAACACAAGTTTAATACTTACTTTGGGGCTAGCTCAATCAGTGTGATTTGTCCTTATTATTTATTTATTATTTCCTCACAACCCAAGTTTGTCAAAGTTATCTCTACAATTTGTAATCAACCTCTCCCAAACAATTGTAGTCTAATGTTTACACTCGCCTGTTTATTAAATCCTGAACAACGCGTGTACTGGACCCATGTTAACACAGCTACATGAGGAGTGTAATGTGTTGATGAAATGTTTGTTAAGGTGGAGGTATAGGCAAATGACCTTGAAGTGGCGCCCTCATCTGAAATAAATTATTAACTCGTAAATATGGAGATAATTTCCATATCGCTCTTCGTCATGCACTAGATAGCCCTTTAAATTATTTTATGACCCACCGTTGAAAGTATTTACATTAGTAGACTAGACGGATCACCAATAATAGTTTCAACGGCAGTTCATAAAATAATTTAAAGGGCTATCTAGTGCATAACGAAGAGCAATATGGAAATTATCTCCATATTTACGAGTTAATAATTTATTTCACACTTCAAGGCCATTTGCCTATATCTTCGCCTTAATGCCGTTATCTGTTAAATTTGTGTCTTAAAGTAATCCTTTTTTTTTAAATAGAAATTTGAGTGCCTTTGACCTCTATCTAGCCTGATGGGAAGCTAAGATGAGGTCTAAGGTGTATCACGCAGAATTAAAAAAATAACAGCGTAATTTTTTTTTTAGTTCAAATAAGAAAAAAAGATTGCGAATCCTAAGTTATTTCTATTAAGATACAGGGTGATTTTAAACCCGTAGCTATAATCCGCTAGATGACAATGAGTCAAATCAGACACTTTTCTAAATGTCAAAACAAACATTTTCTATGGGATTTGTATGAAATACAAAATCGTGACGTCATAGATATTTCGAGTCAAATAACGCTCTTAATATCAGTTTTTCTGTATTAAAAAATGTAAAATCATGTTGAAAATGGATATGATTAATGACAAGTGATACTATTTTGTGACGTTTTATATTCATAATAGTATCAAATAATTCTGTATGTTCAGTGAAAACGGGGTTAAGTCAAAAATCATAGTTTTGAGATAATCGAGTTTAAAGTTTCAAAAAATTCCCACTCATTTTCTACGGAAGTTTTATAATTTTTGGTTTCTATTATTGATAGATAATACCCATTTTAATAAACTACTGAAACAAATATTACGTTATATCTTCTTTTTTAATATAAAAAATTCAAAAAAATTGAGTTATGTCGTTTGACACAAAAAAACAACATTTTATTTGTGCCAATTAATATAAGTCACCTTATAACATTTTACACATTCTGCTTTGCTTTTTGTTAAATGATATACGTTTACTGTTTTCATAGACAAATGAGATCTCTAATAATACAGCGAAAAGTCACAAAATTAAACAGGTTAATTTCGATGACAGCATTTGAAATATGCTGGTTTTATTTTGATAATGTCGAAATAAAAAGAGATATCACTATACACAAATCTGAGTACCCGTCCTTTCCGTCTGTCCTTTTTAAGTGTTATGATTTTCTTTATATCTACTTACACTAACAAAATTAAAAAATATAGTTTAGTTCAACTAGTTTTAAATGCAATTGTATTGAAAAACACAAAACAAGTTGTGGGAACTTGAAAAACCGATACTTACATCACTTTACACGAATCCTAACTTTGGCATTTTAAGCCCTACGGCTATGAAAATAAGACAGGAAAATAGTATTTCTTTTTCTGATTCAGAATATGTAAGAATATTAAAACCGATATTACTCGAGTTAACTCGGTTTTCACTGAACGTACATAATTTATTTTTGACCCAGTCATCTACCCAATTAAGGAAAGTTCTCTATAAGCAAAATAACACATACATTTTCTGACATATATATCTATTGAGGGTCGTGCTCCTGCAGTGGAGACTAAAGAAGACCTGATGTTGATGATGAATGTCCACTGGCTCACACTAGGCGATTGAATATTGCTCTTAGCGCCCGACTGTATTGTCCCCCATAGCTCCAAGGGACAAACTAGTGCCGGCAGCACCTGTCCCGCATGGCCCAAACGGGACACAATGGTGCCGGACAGCACTGTCTCCCATGGCCAAACGGGACACACTAGTGCCGGATAGACTGTTTTCCATGGCTCTAACGGGACATACTGGTGCCGGACAGACCTGTGCCCCCATGGCCCTAACGGGGCATACTAGTGTCGGAGCCCTGTATGATTTGACCTGAACGAAAAGTGAGCGTGTTAGAAATCATGAACACTATTTTTCATTCAGGGAGTTACATTACGAATGATTTGCGCGAGTGTTTCCAAAACGGGTGCATTTTTTATTTGATCGTATGCGAAGGATTTGAAACGAGTGGTTTTGACCACTCGTAATTTTGACATTTGTACCGTACAAATGTCAATTCCATGGAGAATCAGTTCCGTTTCACGCTACTTTTTTATTTTTGTAGAAATTTTAAGAAAACTATTGGAAAATTTATTATTTTTTCTGCGTAGCACAATATTACTTATCGCTGACACGACGGTTTCAACAATACGATACAGTGTGTCGAAACGCGAGTGGTGACTTGGAAAACTACACGTTGTGTGTTTCGCTTAGTCCCTAAATGAAAAACAGCACTCCAAAACTGTCCTGACTATATAGTCTATGCTCAGTTAAAATGTTTTTTTTTTTTCATCTAACTTCACCTGTTATCTCGATACCCGAGACCATTTTGACGTAAGTATTAATTTAGTCGCTACACGAGTTGACTAACAAATTATTCATACGGAATTAAATTTTGGACCAAACCAGAGCAAGTTGGTGCCAAAAGGGTACGCTTACGAAAATGAAACACATTTCCGTTTTACAGCCTTAGACTATTACAAAGGTGTAGATAGATACGTTAGTAAGAATAATTAGGTACTTGACTCATTTCTTTTTAATATTCTGTTTATTATGTAATATAAATACTTTGTTATTTTATTATGTGTAACTATCTTTGATGTACAATAAAGTTTTTTAAATAAATAAATAAAAAAAATAATCTAAACAAAAAAAAAAGATTGTTTTTAAAACCGCTAAAATAAATAAGTTATAAGCCTTTAAAATCTGGTAGAAATGGAAACTGTCAGTAATTGAAAAAGGATGCACATACTTACAAAAATCTTACGTCACTTTCATTAGGTTTCGGGCGTAAGAAAGAGATAGCGACTCGTCCCCACTACACTTCCACTTTTCTTCATACTAAAATTTGAAATGCTAATTACAGCTTCATTCATGAACCAATTTTCTTGCTGTCTTCAGAAAAAGATTTCTTCTAATTGTTAATTGTTGTTTCGTTAAAAATATTGTACAAAATCAAACAGTCAAGTACCCAAATTGAACGAAAATTCCCCCTCTCCTATGGTATTATATGAAGTAATGTGAAACAATGTTAATTGCTATGACATATTGACAACAATCAAACAATAATGACAGGCAGCATAAACCAGTCGTGTGAAAGCGACGGACGCCCTACGTTTTACACACACACGGACGTGTGTGAACGGACGTTTATATTTATGAATGTGTGATAATTTGGTTTTCAGAGCTGCGCATTTAGTTTTTCACAAATGACGCGTCTGTAGAATAAAGGTCATAGTTCGCGCGTCCAGTGCGAAACTTTTTGGGCACATTGTACACTAGGGAGCCCTATTGTTGCCTGTAATAACGACTGAGCCGTAAATTGAGGAACTGAAAATTTTATCCTTTGAGGACTGATATTTCAACTTTTATTTACGTTAAATTCAATCTACTTCTACAACTAAAAGTTTCAACCTCTAAGGTCTGATATCTAATATATCACTTTTGGGTTGCGGACTGGCAGTCGCTCTGTATAAAAACCAGTAACGTCATTTAATCACCTAGGCTAGGTAGTCCGCTACCCGGGGTCCGCCCCGGAGTCTACTTCAGAGCCTGGGTTCTGAAGCGTTACCGCTGAGGATGCAACCGGGAATACGCTCGGATGATGATGACGATGATTGGCCACTTGACAGCCAAGCAATGAACTACACCAGCCGGCAGTAGTTTTGCATGAACTATCTGGCGAAGAAAGCCGAAGTCTTTTTTTAGTCTCCCCTGCAGAAGCACGACCCTCTCTGTACTACCAGAGCCATATATTGGCCAGAGCAGTCAGAGGATTTAGTCTACACTCTCCACGCTAGCCAGACGGGTTAGAAATGCCTTATTGATTAAAAAGCATTGTTCAGCTTATGTTTCCTTCACGACATCCACGGGAAGACTTGGACATCTTATTCTACTTTGCCGGGAACCACACGGCTTCGGGCGCAGCACGGCACTATTAGATTTACAAATACCTATTTTTCAATTCTCTCGACCCTAGTGTTCCACTTTCTCTGAGCGAAGATATGGACTATGTCAGGTGAACAATCTTTTAGACCTGACATTATGATCTAAAGAATAATTTAGTCCGAAAAAATGCCGCTCATTCTTACGACCTCTCTCTCACCGAGGTGCTACCTGCGAGCTTGTTTGAGTCAGTCGACTCGTTTGATAAAACGGTAATATTAGAGATAAAATAAACGACGGGGATACCTCCCCTCAGGTCTGTACTGGAGTGTGTGGTTTAAGTGAAGAGTTCATAGCAACGACTGTTATTCAACTCAACTGAAACCTAACAACTACGCCTCTGTTGCTAGTCCACCACTCCGGAGTTTCTGGGTTTGATCCCCAGCTAGGGCAAGTTAAAAAATGACCTTTTTCATATTGTCCTGGGTCTTGGGTATCTGTCTATGTATTAATCATAAAATATAGTACCGTAAGTGAGTTAGTATCTCATAACAAGTTAAAATACTTTGGGGCTAGCTCAATTAAAGTAGGTACTCGTATTCTCATAATAGCGGATTCCCATTCTTGGTGCATTTTCCGGCTTTTCTTCTTCAAACCAAAAGGTTGGTTGTACAGCTGGCTGCCTGATGTCATCCTTCCTTTGGAATAAATTTAAGGGCTAGACAGAACTAAAAGGGCCGAGAGACGCCAGCATAACGCTAAACGTGGCCTTTCACCACGTTTAGCGTTATGCTGGGCGTGAAGATGGCAATTAATATGATTTACATTTTCACCCGTTTCCTCGATCTGCTTTTACGATCTGTGTAGAAGTTCTTCCCAGTCCAGCATGGAAGAACCGGCCATAAACTGTATACTTATATAAAACAAAAATGATGAAAATTCAGAATTCGCAGTTGCCAACAAGTTAAAACAGATATTTTTTTCTAAATGTCAAACAAATATTTTCTTTGGGATTTCAATAAAAAAACGCAAGGCGTGACATCACAGTTTCTTGGAGTCAAATAGCGCTCTTAACATCAGTTTTTCTGCATTAATAAGCTTAAAACCACGTTCAAAATGGATATGATAAATGACAAGTGACATTATTTTGTGACGTTATATTCTCGTATTATTATAAAATAATTTATTTTTGACTCTGGATACTACCCTATTCTTTTAACATGTACCAAACGGCATAGGTAGGTGAAAATAGGCGTTGCGAAGAGCGCGAGCGCCCTAACAAATGTGTTTGAAGTGGTTTGCTTTCTGATTGTCTACCTACTAATGCTTTAGAAAATAAAGAGCTTGGGCGTAAAATTAAAAGAATAGTGAGAAGCAGCTTTTGGTATTTGGTAATACGTGCGTTATGATGGTAATAACACACGAGGCGGAATTTTAGCCCGAGCCGAAAGCAAGGGGTTAATAGAGCCTAGTGTGTTTAACCAATATACGCACGTATATTAAACGATGTTCTATAACACACTTGTGAGGAAAAATACTTAGGTAATTACCAGATTTTTTTGATTTCAAATAATCTTAACAATAATACTGTGATGCTTACTGTTACTTTCCCGCCATTTGATTTTATTTATCTTGTGGTTCCAAAATCGCCTTCTACGATATCCACGGGATGGAGGAACCCTTGTTTCACAGACAGAAATTTCATATAATATTTAATTCTTATATTTTTCTTTCTAATATTATTGTTTCAAAGACTATTTACTTGAATGAAACATAATTTACGAGTATAGAAACACAGTTAAATAAATTTTATAATCTTGGCCTTTGGGTCTTACAGCCCTGGGATCTGTCTACCTCGTTAGGGATAAAGACGTGATAATGTATCTGTATAAGTAAAGCGTAAGCATTATTTCTGGTCATCTACGTAAAAAGGTGTGAACTTTTAGTGGACTTTTATACTCGTAACTCAAAATTTCCGCCAGACGCAGCCCGGCCAATCAGGGCCTCCCTTTTAATTAACGCCCTCCCTTATTGCTCGGTTAAGCTCCGTGTTGCCCTTTCCTACAGTTTTTAGGGCTCAGTATTGCGAAATGTAAAATTAGATGGTTTTTTTTAGTGGCGTAGGTAATTTTTTTCTCATACAGACTCGTGGGATGATCCAAATTTTTTTCGTGTTTTACTTTATCCATGTTTAGAAATGCAATTTACTTCTTCTTCGTAAGCGTCTAATTCCTGGTTGCATCCTCAGATGTGCTGCTTCGGAGCCCGGGGTGCGCTTTCCTGCTTCTTCTTCAAATATAACATGCATGTCAATGATCACACAAGGATGCCAAAGACCTTGCAAAATTCTAATAATTGCGCAACTATTTATGATTGGTAACATTAAGTACAGATAGCAAACAAGTTATTTTCATTCAGTGTTAGAACACTTTTAATTTAGAAATTAAAATATAAATATTAACACAGCTGTGCTACAGCTGTGATTATTACGAGTAAGTAGAAAGAACTTCCTAAAACCTGTAATACGCTCGCCCTTGGCATTTTTTTCTCCCTGTAAATTATTATTAATGGGACATTATTTCTTCGTTAGTGGGCTTCGCTCCCTTGCGAATGTTTCTTTCTAATTGTATAAGGCTGCTAAAAATAGAATGTATTTTGTAGAATATAGCTCCGTGTATGAGTTATTGTTTATTATTTGGCAAGGTATTATTTTTTGCCTTTTCATTTGTATCAGTATCATTCGTATATTTAAAGATTATGATTTAAACCTTTATAATCAGAAAAGAGATTTATTTATTTTATTTTTAAACTTAATTGCATATATTATGTACATACTGGCTGACTTTTTAACCACCAGCCAAATTTTTGGAGCAATTTCAGTCCATATTACTGAACTATTTTCCATAAAATCAATTACCGAAAAACTAAAATGAAAATTCGTCTTCCCATACAAATCAGCTCTCAGCCTCAAACGGATTTTGTATGGGAGGACGAAAAATTTTTGTCGATTTTTAATAACTTTTTTATTAGAAAGTAGTTCAGTATCATGGACTGAACTTGCTCCAAAAATTTGTCTGGTGTTTAAAAAGTCACCCTGTATTAAGCCCTTTCAATTGATTTGATACACACGGTATGTAGATTTATTTAATTTCTTTAGTTCATTGCTTTATGGCCTATTGTACACAGTAGTACTGTAGATTTACTGTGATGTCATATAATCTATGACAAGCGGAAAGCTAAGACGATTACTACGACGATACATCCTTGTCAAGGTATCATGGATAAGATATCCATAGATATGATATACGAGGGAACAGAAGAATGTACATACATATTATACGTAAAATAAACACGTGCTAAACACACATAGTCGCGAAACACATAACCCCCCTTTTGGCTTTACTGTAGATGGGTAAAAATTCTAGCTGGTTTCGCAGTTCTCATGGAAACTCAACCGCAGGTTACTTAATTCAGCTGTAAATAAAATCTGTCCGTTTTCGGTCCTAATTCAGAATTCTATAAGTTTCCGGTGTGCCAAGTTTTATCTAACACATAACGAATATAGTGTAATTTTTGTGTGATTTAGTGGCATACTTTTTGCAAGCTTTTGTTTAGTTTCACCTGTCCCGTTGTTTATGTGTCCGTAAACAAATCTTGCAAGCCAAATTAGACACTACCCATTATTTTCACTTCCGGTTGTCAGATTGATAAGACTTGTTATTCGAGCTCCTATTATTTTTAAACAATAATTAAAGAATCTTCGAGTTAAGCAGGGAACGAAGATATCAAAACTAACCTCTACAACAGCACTCAAGGTACGACGATAAATTTATATAATATAACACCACATTTACATGAAAAAACTGATAATGAATTTCACTCAGAACAATTAACGGATTCTTTTTTGAAAACTTCATCATTGTTTTGGACAAATATCGACCAATAAGACAGAATTTGTAATTACATCATACGGCGTCCATTAATTGAAACTAAGTGTAAATAAACATTTGACAACATTGACACTTCCAATGCTTCAATCTATCTGACACTGACATCGATGACCATAGACAGCACAAGTGAGGTGAGGCAAAAGAAAATCTGAGAATATTAGCACATGTAGAGCATACATCGTGTATATTAAAAATTAAAAAAAAAATGGCAGATAAATGTTTAAAATGCAATTTAATATTATCTAATAAACAAATATTGAAATGTAAAAATTGCAGTGGAAATTATCATCTACATTGTACCACAGTATCAAAACAGAGGTTCCTCAACACATTAACTGGTGAACACAGAATTAATTGGAAATGTGACACATGTTTAAAGACGAATGCTGATTCACACACTATTTTACCAACTTTGCTTATTAGCGAAAATCAACACACCCCTGAAAATGAATCCAATACACATATAATTAATATCTCGACCGAAAATTCATTTCAATCTCTTACATTAGATTCAGAAGAGGAAATTGAGGAATTCCCAGCTGAATGGAATGATATGTCGGTAGATGAGTTAAGGCGAAGACTATTAAAAGCAGAAAGTAATGTTGAAGCTTTAAAGAAACTTAATCAAGAAAAAGATAAAAAAATACGAGAATTACAAAAAAATCAGTCTACACCTAAATGTGCACAAGTAATCAAAAACAAAAATAAACGTATAATTAAGTCACAAGAAAACACGATTGATGAGAACTACAATACAAATAATAATGTAAAAGATCTAATGAGCAATACAGAAAATGACAATAATTCATCGTTTGGCAATGTCACTCATCGTAAAAAGGAAAACAGGCGGGCAACTACTCCGAAACTGAACAATATTTGTATCATTAGCAGTAATCCAAAAATCAATACTCTAGAAGTTACTGAAAATCGGTTTCATCGTTCCAAAATATGTCATTACCTGATGCCAGGGGCAGGTGTTCACGGCATGTTGAACAATTTAGAAGAAAAACTTAAAGACTTTTCATGTGAGGACTTTTGTGTTATCTTTATGGGTGAGAATGATTTCTTGAAAACAAATAATTATGCTCGTACAATAGATTTTATCCGAGAAAAGATATTATTAGTGCAACATACAAATGTTATTATATGCTTACCTACCTATAAATGTTGCAACTATAAGACATTGTATAACAAAAGAATTGAGGTTTTCAACAATCTATTGTACTTAGATAATTTGACATATGAATATGCTTTCCTATTAGACTCCAACAAAAATTTATCATACAACTCAAAAATGTTTAATGGATTTTATGGTAACATTAACAAACTAGGATTTAAGGTGATTTTTGACGACTTGGTACAACTAATAGATTCCATTAAAGATAATAATGTTAATCATAATAATGATCAGTTAGCTTCAGACTTTTTTCGTGAACAATAGATCTAGAACTATTTCAGAAAAGAATGAATTAGTTATACTTAGTCAAAATATTCAAGGTTTACTGAGTAAAATCAATGATTTGGAAATCAATTTGCATGAAATTTCCGTAAATCATGGTCAAGTGGACATAATTTGTTTGACAGAACATTTTATTTTAAAGGGACATGAAAATAATGTTTATCTCAACAATTATAAGCTTTCAACATGTTATTCCCGGAGCAATAAAAAACGAGGTGGGTCAGTTATTCTGGTACGTAGAGGAATCGAATACAAAGAGTTGACAGAGCTTAATAATTTATCAATTAACTATGCATTTGAATGCAGTGCAATCGAAATTTTGAATTGTAATTTAATCGTTGTTAGTATTTATCGTGTGCCAAAAAAAGAACATCTTCCAGTATTTTTTACTCAAATGGAAATATTGCTACTAAAACTAAGTAATATGCGCAATAAGAAGGTTATTATATGTGGTGACTTCAATATAAATGCTTTAAAAAATGACTTAACAAGCAAAAATTTTATAAATCTACTTAAAAACTACAATTTTGTTCTTCATTTCAAAGAAATCACAAGACCTATTAGCAAGACTTGTCCGGATAACATAGCTCACAATATTCGTGAATGCAGTGGTAAAGTTCTCCATCTTGGCATATCCGATCATTCAGCTTTAATTTTTAAATATCCAATAAAAACTGATTTCACCAGAAAATATTACTATACCACAACACGTGATTACTGCGCTGATAACATGAAAAAATTTAAAGAGAGTCTAAAAAATTTAAGTTTTGACGATGTTTTCTCTTCTGAAGATCCAAATACAGCATATAACAAGTTCCATGACACTTTTAAACTTTTTTATGATCTCTGTTTTCCAGTGGTTCGAAAGCGAGTAAACTTAAAACAAAGAAGTAAATGGCTTACACCTGGATTAAAAAAATCTAGCAAAACAAAGCGAAAACTTTATTGGCAAAGTTTACAAAATAAAACCAAAGAATATTACCGTAGATATAACAAAATATTTAAAAAAGCAGTATTTATATCACAAAAAATTCTGAATCATAAATTTATCAAAGGTGCCAAGAATGTGACCAAAGCTTCGTGGAAGGTAATAAACAGAGCTAAAAACCAAGCAACGAAACAAAATATTGAAAAAGTAATATATAAAAATAAATATTTGACAAAACCACATGACATAGCGAATGCTTTTAATGACACATACGTAGATTTAGTTGACAACACTACACAAATGACATGTAATAAATCATCTAATTATATAAAGCCTAATATTCAGTCCATTTTTTTGACACCAACGGACCCTATTGCAATAACATCAATTATTAAAAACTTAAATAATACAAATAGTGTAGGATTTGATGAAATAAGTACTAGGGTGATTAAGCACTGTAGTAACGAGATAGCGGCTCCTCTATGTCATATCATTAATTTATGTTTATCAAAGGGAATATACCCAGACAAATTAAAAATAACAGTCATAAAACCTTTGCACAAAAAAGGCAGTAAAGATGTTTGCGACAATTATCGCCCGATAGCTTTAATACCAGTTCTCTCTAAATTATTTGAAAAGATTATTTATGATAATCTATATAGTTTTTTTGCTAAATATAAAATAATAAACGAGGAGCAACATGGTTTCCAGAAAAATAAATCTACTCATAATGCTATAGATGATTTATTAAGGAAAGTTACTGAATGTATAAATAATAGGCGTCCAATAACCACTCTATTCATGGATATGACAAAAGCTTTCGATTTCGTCTGCCATGCTATACTATTGAATAAATTACACACATATGGCATAAGAGGACCAGCATTTCATCTTATCAAATCTTATCTTCAAAATCGGAAGCAAGTGACATACGTAACTTATATAAATGACGAAAATGTAGAAACAATCGCCAAATCTAATATAAGGACTGTAAAACATGGTGTTCCACAGGGCAGTATTTTGGGACCTCTCCTATTCCTAATTTACATCAATGATTTGCCGAAACACGTTAATCAAAAAATGGTTTTATTTGCTGATGACTCCACTGTTCTGATAAGTGACGTAAATTCAGATGACCATGAAAAAAGTTGCAATAATGCACTAAAGGAGACTATTAACTGGCTAGATAAGAATAAATTAATACCAAATCTTAATAAAACAAAATGTATGCAATTTCACGTCCCACAAACCAATCCAAGTAATGTATCAGTTAAATACGAAAACAACATTATTGAGTTCGTCAAAGAAATTAAGTTTCTGGGAGTTACCCTTGATCATTGTTTAAGCTGGAAGCCACATATAGATGAAATGATTTCTAAATTAAGTAAATATGTGTATGTATTGAGGACAATAACAAACACAGTGTCTCAAAAAACAGCTGTATGTGTTTATCATGCATATGTAGCCTCTGTTTTAAGATATGGCATATTACACTGGGGTAATGCTGCCAATGTGCATATACTCCCACTTTTTAGAACGCAGAAAAAATGTGTCAGGGCCATGTTTGGTGCAAGGCAAACAGAGAGCTGTGTTCCTTATTTCAAAAAACTTAATATATTAACTTTATACAGTTTATATATTATGGAAGCATGTTTATATGTAAAACAAAATTTGGATAAATTCAAACAGATTACTAATAGGCACCCCAGAGCCTGTAGAAACAAAATACAAATACACCCACAGCAAAATTCCAACATGGCTGCATATGACAAAACAGTGTATATTTTAGGACCTAAATTATATAACAAATTACCTGACTGTTTGAAAGAACTTAATACTAGACTATTTAAATTTAAATTGAAACAATTATTAGTACAAAAATGTTATTATAGTATAGAGGAATTTATATGTGACAAATTATATGATATTGAATGATTTATAATTAAGTAATTATTTTTGCAACACCCGAGAGGGTAAGTAAGGAGAACTGTATATAGTTATAAGACCTTGTGAACTCTTACTATGCAAATAAAGAATTGATTGATTGATTTTATAGAGTTGAAACTTCACAAACTTGTGTAAGTTGGGTGACAATGCAATACTATGGTACCAATGAACTGATCTCACGATGAAGCTGGAACGTTTGCCCTCCATGGCATCTCTGTGATAAAACAACGTAACTTCACCGAGTTTGAGAATTTATCTTGAGGAGCATTTTAAACTATTTAGTTCATTGTTTCAAATAAAAGCTTGTTTTAAATATTTTATAAATAAATTACTTTTTATTTTTAATAGCATTACTATGCTCGGAAATTTATCCAAATTGAAAATATGTGATGAAACTCTTGGCGGATTTTTTCATCACATATTTTCAATTTGGAAATAATTACTTGTTTCTTATTTGCTATTTAAGACTGGCAATCCCTACTTATTTTTCTGGTTTGGTATTTCTAACTTAATGTATTTCTTAATCCACTAAGAAACAATAATACGAGGATTACAGGAGATTAAGAAACAAAAATCCACTAAGAAACAATAATACAATAATCCCAACCCTAATACTAACTTTCAGTTGTATATGGTATCATAAAACAGAATAAAAATCAAATTATCTTTTTGTATTATAGAAACAAAAAATGGCGATGTTGCTTTACAGATACATTATCACATATTTATCCCTAATGGGGTTGACAGAGCCCAGGGTCATAAGACCCAAAGGCCACATTTAGCGTTCAGATGAAAGAAGGGAATCACAATAGTAATGGGTTTCTAGCCGCATCCCTATTTACATGATTCACATTCTCGCCCGGAATGGGCGAGAATCAGTCTTGATCGGCTTTTACGATCTGCGCGGGAAGAGAAGCAGCATTTTAAGTTTTTTCTTTTCTCACAGCATGGATATTTTTTATTTAAATACCTTCAAATCGTAAACCTTTTTGTATGGATGGCTCTGAACTGTTGATCATTAGTCACTAACACCATTTGTTAACCAACTTTCAGCCATGCCTAGGTTTTACTAACAATAAAATGGTCGGTGGTCTTGTAATTCTCGGGAAAACTTTCGGGTAAACTTGACCGCAGGTTAATTTAACTGTAGATTAAATCTGTCCGTTTTTCTGTCCTAACTCAGAATTCCGAAAGCCCGTGCCAATTTTTACCTAACACACCCATTTAGAGTATTCTTTGTGTGACACACTTTTTAGACCACTAAGATCCAAACTTTTATACTCACTAAATAGTGTAATATCTTTGCAAATTTGGAAATTCCAAGACATTTTGTGAACGCTAACACTTAGAAACACTAATTTAGCTTAACGTAAACTTAATTTGAGAAAACATTCAGCGCCACGCTTTTTCACTTTAGTGACTTGGGCGCGTTCCACTGTTAGCGTTAGTTAAAATAATAATAAACTTGTAGGTAGATTAATAAATAAATTTGGACAAATCACACTGATTGAGCTAACTAACTAGCGACTACCTAATGTAAGTTTAAATTTGTGCTAAGTGATACTAACTTAACGATACAATAGTTTATAATAAATACATAAAGGTATAGATAAACAGTAAACACCCAAGACCCAGGGGATTTTGAAAAAGACCATTTTCCATCTTGCCCTGGCAGCGGATCGAACCCAATATACCCTACTACCCTTTGAAATAAAAACACAGCAAAGTTCTTGACTAACTATATACATAATATGTTTCGAAAACACAATAGCTTAAAACTTTCTCATAGAAAAAAATTGCGAAGTTGCCTCTAAATCACCTCAATAAATTTTACTAAAACGGAAAGTATTCAAGAAATACAATAAATTAGCTCTTGTTACTTTGGATTATAATTGTATTAAAAATAAGGCAGTCTTAATATGTCTCGTCTTACTTTTTAAATAACTCTTAAATATTCTTTGTAAAACGAAAAAAACCTCAAAACCAAAACCCGCCTCATTGACTTACCATGATCTTTTCGCCCCGCATGGATTCGCTGTCTCGCTGCGGGTAGAGTAAATTTGTGTGCGTGGAAGCGGGAACAAAACTTATTATCCACTCTACGAATAATAATCCCGAAAAATCATTCCACGTGATATGTACCGCGATGGGCGGGGCTTAAAATATGAACCGCGCGGCACGACAGTTCGCCATAATACTCGAGTCGTGCGGTTGCGTCGTCGTAAAAAGTTTCCTTTGGGAATATTGCTGTGTTTTTGCGATAATCGATTCATTAAAATTGCCGTCATGTGCTGTGAAGTGGTGTAGAAGCCATACTTGGCTCGATAGAAAAAATCACAAACATACCTCTAAATTTGCCTAAATTTGCCTTTATAATACGTATTACTATTTTATACAATCACCAATCTATACGAAAATTATACAAAAAAATGTATTATCTAAATATCTATCCGTTTTGGCTACAGAAAAAATTATAAATATATGGCAAATTTAAAGGTATGTTTGTGATTTTTTTCTATCGAGCCAAAAATGCTCAATCGTGTTTTGGCTATTGTGAGTGTCTGTAGAAAATCCTCAAGATTTTTGTGTAATTTTTTTGAGTAATAAACTGTAGTAGTTTAATAACAGTGATTTAGAGTATTGCAAATTGTGAACCCACGTCGCCTTAACCCAAAGGACTAGCGTGTTAACAGATTGCCTCATACTGTAATACTCGTAGAGAATACATTAGCATTAAGTCCACCTTTTGTACCATTGTGGTCAATAAAGATTTAATAAATAAATAAATTAAATAAAATACTGCAACATTGTAATAGGGATGTGGACAAGGTAAAAAATGTATCATTTAATTTAGTTGGTCAGTCAGATTATTCAAAAATAATGTGGCCACATTTGTCCGTTTAACAAATAAGTAAAATTCACAACGATACAGAGCATCAAATTTCCAGAGTGGGGGCTTGTTACGTCATCGTATTGCAGAAACTTTGACATCATGTGAAATTTAAATGCGCTATAATATTTCCATATTTCCATAAATATTTTAAAGTCACAAAAAAAGAAGTATGTTGTCTTTTCAATATTTTTTAATAATCTACCTAATAAGCTAAAAATTTTAATTCAATAAGTAAGCATAATAAGTTTTTTGAAAAAATATTTTTTGTACAAGCTTTTATTAGATAATATTAGATAAAAGGATAAAAATGTAATTATTGCTCTCCATACAATCAAACAAGTACATACATTTAAGTACATTGATAAATAGGCAGAATATAACACATACATAAGGTTGTTATATATTACCGGTTAGATTGGGGAGACTGGAGACTTATGTAGGCAGCATCTGTATTACAGTTATCCAGGGCTCCCCTTTCTGGATGCGTGGACAGTTATGTATATGTCGCAGTTGAATGGTATAATCCGCTAATTCACGAAACCTCTAGCTGTTTGGCATTACAGCTCGGTTTTGTAAAACAGCGAACCCGCGGAATGGAATGAACGACTTGTATTCATCCATGCGGCTAGAGAAGTTGTTGAACAATTATATCTAAAAAATTATATACAATTTAGAATGCCTACGAAGTGGCAATGTGGCGAGCGAGTGTTCTATCCATTTGACTAGGTAAGGTTAGGATTGACCTACACACGTACGAGCCGAGCGAGCGAAGCGAGCGTGCCGCGGCAGCGGCCGGCGAGTACTAGAAAAGTTCTATCCATTTTACTAGGTTAGGGCAACCTATAACAATAAAAATCTAAAAATAGTTTTCTGGGAAATTAAATTCGATGTCGAAAAAATCTGTATTCTAATAGACACCCAGTTATATTTCATTATGGTAACCCTACACCAAATCCTTATCATGCATGTGTCGCAGTTGGATTGTATAACGGTTTCGTCAAACAGCGGATTACCGCTACTGTTTCACAAAACCGTTTGGAAACGTGGTTAGCGGTTTTAATGAACGTAACACGTTGCGCAATATTAGACAATCCAGCTGAACGATATTCGGCTGTTTAACAAAACCGAGCTGTAATGCCAAACAACTAGAGGTTTCGTGAATTAGCGGTTTATACCATCCAACTGCGACATATATATGTAGGTACATAATATATTATCGTGCTATGAGCTATTATGTTTAGCTTAGTGTGTACTTTAGATTTGTGTGAAAACCAGAAGAAGATCTTACATAGACTTCATTTGTCTTGACAAGTTCAAGAAAAATTAAGTCTAAATACGATTGGTGTTCGTCGTTCAATTACTGAGTTCATTTGGCTACCTCCCAATTCTATTGTTATCCGATTTACATAAGTATGCCAAATTTCGACTCAACCGGTTCAGGATAACTGGTTCTAAATGCAAGATTGAACTGAACAAACATATTTTAAAGAGATTTATATATAACTCATATTTGAACGGGACTCGGCTGTGTGCTTAGGTACCTTCTTAGTTTTATAAAAAAATACAGTGGCTTGTGGCAGTAAAAACTAGGTAACAGTGTCGCGAGTTCAATGGTCTTTTTCTATTTCAAAAAGTGTCCAACTCGCCTAAAGAAGTTTTTACTTCAAAAAGTTAACTCGCGTTCGTAATTTTCTTTCCCAGATAGTAAGACCACGCCCTAAGCTTTCTTAGAGCCAAAAAATATAATTTTAGGTAAACACTGCCCTTGGGTCAATTAGTGTAGATTTTTAATTACGCGAGTAAATGAAAAATGGCTACTTAGGCGATGCTGTGCCATTTATCATCTACTTTACTTACGAAACAAAATAATAAATTATGAGTTCCCTTACCCAAGGGGTTGTGGTTTTTTAATTAAAAAAATAAAAAATACTCTTTAATATTATACCTACTTTGTAATGTTTGTTTGTTGATTGTCCTCTTTACCTAAGCGTTTTTGATAACAAACAATGTAATCTCAGTCCATCCACATAGTTGACGTTTTTGGAGTAAATGCTGCAGTGCAGTTTATTGCCGCTTTTTCTGCACTAGCGCCTAGGAAGCGGCACTAAACTTAGCTGTAAGTAATTATTTGACGTTTACATTACACACGTAGCACGCCACGCCATGTGCAAAAAGAAAAACAAAGTAGGTATATGTAAATATCGGTTTTCTGCCTTTTCGCAGAAAAATGTACGGCCGATTATCACATGTCAACTAACGTTTCGAAGAATTTTATTTCGCAGAATAATCATTTGCCAACTTTTCTAACAATTTTATTTCCCAACCCCACAGTTGCCAACTGTATGTTTGGTCTGCTTTTTATAATGACACCTTTCAAAATGCCAACTTTTATGTAGCGAACGTTTTAGTGTAATATTCATTCAGTTGTTTATTGTTTACCAAATTTTGAATTACCTAAAGGTTGTCCCTAATCAAGTAAAATTGATAGAACTGATCTAGCCTAGACGTGTATTGGTCGCAGTTCTAACATAACCTAACCTATTGGTTTGCCCTAACGGTTTTGATCAAAAATGTTTAAGGTTATATTTGAGATTATTAAATAAAAAATGCATGTAAAAATTGATTTTTTTAAAACATTATATCAATGTACGAAAATGGAACTGTTACAGTGACGAATCGTTATTCATCTAATAGTTGTTTGGCCTATTAAAAGACTTGACAAATAATAAATGCCCCAAACGTTTTGTGTCATTATAATAATCAGCTTAACAATAATCCTAACAAATGAAACGTTGTCATACAAAAATTTGATAATCGTTTGTTGTCAAAGTGAAAAATTGGGGAAACGTTGATTGGCAAGTGATAATCGGCACGATCATTTTCTGCGAAAAGGCAGGATACCGTAAATATCCTGATAATAAAGATATTTTGAATTGAATTTAATTGCATTCTTATCTGCGCTACTTTGGAGCTTAGCGCGAATTATATAGATGCTGCCTTGATTGATACCTTTCATGCTTATCTGGGAGAAAATTAAAAACTTAGAATGTACGAGCTGCTTCTCTTTCTTACCGCGCTAATCAAAAAAGCCGATAAGGGTATGGGCGAGGATGCGAATCATGTTAAGGGGATCATGAATTTTTCGGGGTCCAGACGTGAAGAAAAACGGCCACTTTTGGCAAATGTGCGAAGAAAATCTTCACGTTCCCACTTTAAACTGTAAACAGTAGTTCATAAAATAGTTTGAAGGGTTATATAGGGCTTTCTAGAACAAAATTTTCAATGATATCTTAATTTTCTTTCAAATAATTTATTACAAATGGACCTCGAAAACTTCATGATCCCCCTTAATGGTGAAGCGTTTAGCAACCCATCACTATTTTGATTTCTTTTACACCTTTTTAGCCACCATTACGCTAAAAGTGGACTTTGGATATTGCAGCCCCAGCACTGTCTGCTTGAAGCCTCAAGACAAAAAGAAAATGCTCTGTCTGCTCCATTAGGGATAGAGACGTGAAAGTTTATTTGTATTTAAAGCCTTCACACTGTCCTTTGAAATACATTTTTAAGAAAAGTTTTTCAAACGGCTGCCGTTCGATGGCAACTCTTCGTGTTCTTAGGGACTTTTCGTTGCATCATCATCAGTTTTATAGGATACTAGATTACCTAGCTTTTGCCCGCGTAAAATACACAAATTAGATTGTTTTTTTTTAAACTGTGGTTGCAATTTATTAAAATCCAATTAATGGATTATTATTTTTTACTAACCACTAATTCAAAAATGTCATGTGTTTCACTTTAAAAATAACGAAGTTTCATACAAACTGCCAACCCCTATTTCACCCCCTTAGGGATGGAATTTCCAAAAACTAATAAATGCATTATTATTTTTTACTAACTTCTAAAATACTCGTACATTAAATAAAAATTTCATATGTCTCACTTTAAAAATTACGAAGTTTCATACAAACTTCCAATCCCTATTTGATTAACGGTGGCCCTTAGCGATGGTATATCCGAAAATCCTTTCTTAGCGGATGTCTCCTAGTCACAATCTACCTTCTTGCTAAATTTCATCTTCATTAGCTAAGTAGTTTTCAAGATTTCGTCAGGAGTGAGTGATTTTCGCTTTTATGTATATATATAGATTTGTGCACATTTAGTCGCCTCTTACGACATACAAAGGAAG
This sequence comes from Acrobasis repandana, assembly GCA_963576875.1. Taxonomy (NCBI): domain Eukaryota; kingdom Metazoa; phylum Arthropoda; class Insecta; order Lepidoptera; family Pyralidae; genus Acrobasis; species Acrobasis repandana. The sequence goes on from OY756227.1 coordinate 18,447,410, forward strand.
AGACAGCGGATCATACATTATTACTATGCGCGCAGGCGGCCCCTCCGAGTGGTAAATTCAGTTATACGAATCGTTCGTCCAGAGTAATAAGAATGAAATTGGCTTGCAATGGATTTCTAGGTATCTATACGAAAAGGTGCTGAGTTCTGACGTGAGCTAAATTAAACCATATCGCTAGCCACATTGAGAAGATATTTCTTTGAATTTCTTTGCTGAATGAGACTTCTATACGTTAGTATTATTTATTCTGTGGCACTACATCAAAAGTCTCGCTACAATTTCGCGTTGACATTAAGGTACTCGTAAATTTGCCCGAAAGTACATCACTTTACTACCTCTAAGTAGGTAACCAAGTCACGTATCCTGAGTTTGGAATAAAACGACGACGTGTGTCGCCTCTGTGGATTTTTTCTATTAGTCTCTCGATCTGTGACACGTTTCTACGTAACTTCTTAATGCCGTTTCCTTTAGAGTGTCGCCATACTTTTAGTACCGGATAACAATCTTAAATAGATGCGTAATTATTAGAAGCCGATTTCGCTATATTTTTGATTGAACTCCGTCAATAAATAACGCTACAGCAAAGTTCTCCCTCCCCCCCCCCTATTTCTCCCCAATCAAAAATCGCGATCGGCTAAAAAAATTAAATAAATCAAGGAACTTGTGTGCCAATTTTCGTCAAAATCGCTTATAAAATGTGACCTGTAGACGGGAACAGACAGACGGACAAAAACATTATTATTATTTATGATGTGGTAAAGCCACGTTACCGGCAAAACTCAGTTTTGCTAGTAGCATGAATGGGCCGGCTCGTCCGGGGAAGTACCACACTCTCACAGAAAATCGACGTCTGAGAAGTAGCTTCACCGCTTCTATACTTCGTTCGGTGAGTGAGAGAGCCGGAGTCCCCCCTCATCCCATATTAGTGCAAGACTACCTTAATTTGTTTATCTCTCATCTAACATACACACACACACAACCACTCGCACACACTCACACACCCACAAACCCACTCACACTCTACCCCCCCCACACGTTAACTATTAATATAAAAAAAGTTAGAGATAAGAAAGAGCGGAGTCTCCTGGCACAAGCATATTTTTTTGCTTAAAAGGAGGCAAACGTTGGGCTACCATAAATAGACACATTTTACTCTTTTGGGAACTTGGGATACATCTGGCCGCACGGAACAGCACTCTCCCATGCTGCTATGCTTTTCTGCCGCGGAAAAGTATGAGATGGCACGCTGTAGCGTACGTCCACATTCCAGCGCATGCTTCAGCATGCCGCCGCCTCCGTGCCGGCTATTCAGGTGTGTCCCAACCCTAAAGTATATCATTAAGATAAGATAAAACTTCTTTATTGCACTAACTGAGAGTAACAAAATCAAAAGTAAAAAAATTGGTTGTCTGTAAAGTCGGTTTACGGACGGTAGTTTGACGTGACAACGTCAAACATTCCGAACTGAGCCGATCGCTCGAGCCGATCATGCCTCTCTCTCGTTCGTTCCGCTCTCTCGCTTGCAGAACGCGACAATGAGCGTAACGGGACAAATGACAATGACGTCATCTTTTTCGTGCATGCAGCCCGTAGTATCGAGTTATTAGACGTCACGTCAAAATATAAAGTAGGTACAAAGGCGGGCTTATCACTAAATTGATTTCTTCCAGCCAACCTTTGAGTAAATGTAGACAATTAAAAGATGTGGGGGAGTTGGCGTAGTTTGAGTACTTATTAAAAGTTAAAATGTAAAAGAATATATATTATTGGGTGAAATAGAGAAAGTAAAGTCAAACCACTCCAATATCTCTACCAAAAAATCGTCAATGCGTGCGTCTTTTTTACAGGGACACCTACAACAGGCTTACACTGGCTCTTTTAAGGTGATGTTAGAAGCAATTGACCTTGAAGTGGCGCCCTCATTTGAAATAAATTCTCGTAAATATGGTGGTTTCCATATTAGTAATCGTCAGGCACTAGATAGCCCTTTAAATTATTATAAGAACCACCGTTGAAAGTAATTACATTAGTCTGTCTAGCTTTTAACGGATCACCAATATTATTTTCAACGGTAGTTCATAAAATAATTTAACCCTTTAACCGCGATCGTCGGATTAATCCGACAAACATTTTCGTGCCCATTTCGGGAACGTCGGACTTATCCGACCAGAAACTATGGATATTTACAATTCCTTGCACTAGGAGCACGACAAATGATATAAAGTCCCGGTTGAAAAGGTTAAAGGGCTATCTAGTGCCTGACGATTAGCAATATTGAAATTATCACCATATTTACGAGTTAACAATTTATTTCAAATTATTCAAGGTCAATTGATTCTAACTTCACCTTAAATGCAGAAGAAGAGAAGTATTGACAACCCTTTTTCGTCGAATATTCGACAAGTGTGGCTTAGCCTTTAGGCGCGGGGCGTTCTCGGAAACGAGTTAAGGTGATTTTTCAAGTTTGACTTGTTCGGAGTTTGGTGATTGAGTTGTTTGACGAATGTTTATACCATCAGTCATTTTGGCTGTTTGGATATGATATTGAAGCATGTTGTCTCACTTAGCGTTTTTACTTTTCTTTATTGGCAATCTGTCTAGTGTTGGACCTAATAAATAAATATCCCAATAAATAAGTCTAGTTATTTTTGCTGATTTTATTAATGAAGCATTTTTGGTATCATTGAACTTTCTTTTATTTTTTTAGGGTTCCGTACACAAAGGGTGCCCAAGGGTCCCTATTACTGAGACTCCTATTTCTATACGTCTGTCCTTCCGTTCGTCACAGGGCTCTATCTCTTGAACCCTAAGATCTAGACACAATTTTCAGCGGTTATGTATTATTATGGCTGCTATAACAACAAATACTGAAAATAAAATAAAGTTAAAATTAAAGCAGGTCGTCATACTGAACATAGGCGTTTCTGAATCAAAATGTCCTTTCTTGCTGGCAGTGGCGATTAGGCTTTAATATTTTATATAAATTATTGTTTGTTGTTTTAGGGTTCCGTACAAAAAATGAAAAAACGGAACCCTTATAGGATCACTTGTGCGTCTGTCTGTCCGTCCGTCTGTCACAGCCAATTTGCTCCGAATCTACTGGACCGAATCAGGTGAAATTTGGTAGGATGGTGTAATCCTATGACCCAAACACATATGTGCAAAGTAAATAAATATTTTTAAAATAGGGGGCATTTTCGGGGAATAAATTAGGAAATGGAAGAAAAAAAGTTTTGCAAACCTTACTATGTCATATATCAAATAAAAGGGCTCGTTATGAGGATTTCAAATATATTTTTGTTATTATTGTAAAATGAATAGTTTTGATTTTATTCATGAAAGAAGACAAAAATTGACCATTAGCCCCTGATCTCTGAAACTACTGAGCCTAAAATTTAAAAAAAAATACAAAATATAGTTCATTGCTTGTAGATTACAGGAAAACCTATAAGAATTCAACCAATTGTACGGAACCCTCTCCGCGCGAGTTAAACTCGCACTTGGCCGGTTTATTGATATTAGATTTAATTTAATGCTTTTTTTCAAGAAACATTATTTGATAAAAAACACTTTACCATACTAAAAATCTAAATAAAAACTAAATTAAAAATCTAAATTTTGTTCATGTGGCATGGTGCCAAGTACACTTAAACTTGAATTACGTTACAATCGTAAAAAAATGCTCATAGCAGGGCTTGTTAACGATACCAAATTCACAGTAAAAGTAACGTTAAATAACGTTATTTTCATACAGGTATTAGTGGTAACGTTATAAGGGGTATCGATAATACAGTTATAAAACGTTATAATAACGTTATTAATTAACGATATAAGTAACAATACTTTATTCAATACTTGTAAAATATTATATAAATATTATACAAGTGTATTGTATCGCGCTGGGAATCGAACACAAGGTGGCACAGACTATCACGACATCCGTGTAGCTCTAGTAGCACTCTCATCAATTTATTCTGTCAAATATCGAAAAGATATACAGTGTTAACAATACCTTTTACCGTTAATATCATTGGTAACGTTGTCTGATTTATCGCAAAATGGTTGGAAAAATACCGTTATAACGTATACCCAGCATAACGTTATCTTTGCTGATAACGTTAACGCCATTTGACAGAATTAACGTTACCAGATTTAGTTTAATTTAATAATGCTTTAGTTTATAAAACCTAAAATTTTATACATATGGATCATCATCATCATTCACAGCCTTGAACCTCCCACTGCTGGGAATAGGCCTCTCTCAATGAATTCCATCTACCACGGTCCTGAGCTACTCTCATCCACATTCGGCCCGCAAACTTTCTGATGTCGTCTACCCATAACAAACATATGGATATTTATAGATATTCAAATTTAAAAGCTTAAATCAAGGACCGCTGATTGGAGGCTTAACGCATTTTATCACTGATCGCTTTATTATTCAAAAGTGCCTTATTAATCCCTGATTATCTAAAGACCGTATTTATTGTAGCCCATCAAAGACTTATAGATATAATCAGCGTTTTAAAATGTGGAAAATGGTTAGCCATTTTCTTTATGTTTTTTGTATATACCTAGAATCTTAAGGTGAAGGGTAGGGACGTGCGGTGCCTTCATTTTAATAATGTATCTACATTATCACATATTTGACCACCAGTATGGAAAACTTCTACACCTGCATATTTTCTTTCAAGTTCATATTTGATTCGAAAACCAGTTATATACCTAGGTACATATATAAATAATAATAATAATAAATTTTTATTTCAGACAGATACATCCATATTATGTTAGTGCATATTAGTTATATGCAAAATAAAACTAAAAATAAAGCTTATGGCTTTAAGTTCGCCTATTACGTTTGTAATAAAGTCAAATAAATAAATATTTTTGAAATTACAAAATACTACAAAACATTTGTATGACAAAGTCTAGGGGGCTCTTAATAAACACATTTGTATGAGTTTTGGGAGTTAAAGTTATTGGTACCTCAAGAGGGCCATAAGTTGTACTCTATCCGCATTACCAATTGATCACTTAATATACTAATGACGTCATTTATAACTATAGTTAATTAAGGACAATTGTCTTACCTACAATAAATAACAAGCAATATACTGATGGCACAAACGATAGGTAGCAATTTACTCAATGGGTGATTAAGGGAATATATTGTACTAGTCTACAATTGGATGGTCAAATTAGGAAATTGCCAATGACCTATTGTTTACATTAGTACTGGATCAAAATAAATTATTATAAACCGCATAGGTACATAAACTACATAAACTTTATTAATATAACCTCTGACAGTTTTCAGAGATAGTGTGCACGCACTGCCTTTTTAACCGCAAAACGAGATTAAGCATTCCGGATATTGACTGGGAGGGCATTCCAAAGCCGCACCGTTTTTACGGCAAATAAATCATTGACTTACCCGCTCCGGCAATGTGGAAATGTGTGATTCATCTGTTTAATTTTTAATCTATCTATATATAATTATCTATATATATATATATATATATATATATATATATATATATATATATATATATATGTATATATATATATATATATATATATATATATATATAAAAGCGACAATAAATAAATAGGGACAAATCACACGGATTAAGCTAGCCCCAAAGTAAGTTCTAAACTTGTGTTATGGGATACTAACTTAACGATACTATATTTTGTGATTACCTAATACATAAATAGATAAACACCCAAGACCCAGGACAATTTGAAAAAGGCCATTTTCCAACTTGCCCTGGCTAGGGATCGAACCCAGAACCTCCGGATTAGCGGTCTAGCGTGTTAACCATTACGCCACGGAGGTCGTCAAATCACTTACTCATCACGAAATCTCGAAAACTACTTAGCTAATGACAATTTAATTTGGCAGGAAGGTAGATTGTGACTAGGAGACGTCCCGCTCAGAAAGAATTATTTTTTTAAATGCTATCCCTATGGGGGTGAAATAGGGGTTGGCAGTTTGTATGTAACTTCGTAAACTACTTTTTAAAGTGAGACATAAAATTTTTAATATATTGTAGTTAGTAGAAAATAATAATGCATTTATTATCTAGATTTTGAAAATTACATCCCTATAGGGGTGAAATAGGGGTTGCAAGTTTGTATGAATCTTTGTTATTTTTGAAGCGAGACACATAACATTTTTGAATTAGTGTTTAGTAAAAAATAATAATCCATTAATTGTCTTTTAATAAATAGCGACCCGTTTAAAAAAAAAAAACAATCTAATTTGTCTAGTCTACGGGGGTGAAGCCGCGGGCAAAAGCTAGTAGGTTTGTACACTTAAAAATGCATTTTGCTCGAATTCAATTACACACAGTGGCAACACTCCCAACTGATGACGTATTATTGGGACGACGCCACGTGTCCAGCTATCACGGGAAGAGAATACTTTGTTTTATTATTACTATAATCAAGGCCTCGGTCTCGAGGATAGCAGCTGCGGGACAGGAGCAACGGCGGCGGGGGAAGCGAAGCTTCAACGCAGACATGTTCTTCAAGCCAGCGGGCTGATCACACGACGCTACAGCGAAGTATTGTTGTGTTTATGAGAAATTGGTGTCTGTTAATTGGCGCGCATCGCTTGTACACCGCTCCCTGCGCCACTGCTTTCGAGAACAGTTCCATTTAAATCTATGAAACGCGCCGCTCCTGCACCCGCTAACTTCGTGTCCGAAGCCTTACTCCTCAATCCTAAGTTTTTGTGGTCTAACTTGTTATCGTTAACTACCCGTCTATTGCAACTACTCGAAATTCATGCGTTCAGTGTCACAGTTGACAATAAACAACTTGTTTACGTTAATACTGAGGCTTGGGGTATTTATGAAAAAAAATCGAACTCTCGTCTCATGGTATAATAATATTCTTCTTATCGAGTCGAAATGGTTACACTGTAGCTTCAATTTCAAATCACCTGTGACCAGTATGAGGCCACGGCGATCCCTTTGTCGTTAGCTTTATTAAGGTCCTCTATGGTACATGACAAATACCAGAAGCATATAATAATATGCTTCTGGTATTCGAGAGAAATTAGAAAAAATATAATAAAAGAAAATTTGTTCAGGATTGGAATATCGTAGAAGTCAATGATAACAATCAAATTATTGTACAACATATACCTACTACTCTGTCAAGAAAGTACCGGGAAAAGATCAATTATACACAAAATGTGAATATTGTATCCACATTTATTTTATCACCTTTAAAGTATGCTCCTTCAGAAGCGAAGCGAAATTCTACCGGGTAATTACTGCGTCATCTGTTTGCAATACAGAATCTAATGATTTACTGCATTTCAGTCGATTCAAATGACTTCAATAATGTATCGTTTAAAAAGCAGCTATATCATTATTGTATCTCCCGTAGAGATGGAATTTAAAATAATGCTGAAACACGTGTTTAATTATTTTTGTTAGATAGAATAAAACTACTGTCCTTTCACGTTTATAGCTTTTATGGTTTAGGCTGGGCGTTGATAAATCAGTCACCCTTGTTCTTTTATATATATAGATATACAAAGTGGAAGGGGCATACCCGTAATAAATCAAACCACGGTATATACTGGATCACTAAAGTATAATAAAATTAAAATAACAGTAGAGAAAACAAAAAAAAAATTCGTCATTCCCATACAAATCGCCCGGGCGGCCGCACACATTTGTATGGAAATGCCGTAAATTATTTTTGTTTTTTGGCTGTTATTTTAATTTTATTATACTATAATGGTCTAGTATAGACTGTGGTTTGATTTGCTACGGGTACCCTTCCACGTTGTATAGAAGATAGATAGAATAGAATAGAATAGATAGATGGTCATCTCTTTTTCTTGCAGACTCAGTGGATGACTATTAATTATGTTCTAATACTACTATTATTAACGATTATATACAAAAATCACATAGTAACTACGTTCAAATTGATGGCCTTTTTTCCCCTTGTTACGCCCATAGAGGTAAAATTTACAAAAATGCTGAAACACGATTTCCTTATTTTTGTTAAGTAAAATTTATGGCAAGTTTCAAGAAAATCAGTAAAGATTAATTTTTTTTTTAAATACAAACTGCCTCCAATTTTTACCCCCTTAGGGGTTGAATTTTAAGAAACTTTTCTTAACTGAGCACTATGTAATACTATTTTCCAAATTTCACGTTTATAGCTTTTATGGTTTAGGCTGGGCGTTGATCCTTGTTCTTTTATATATATATATATATTGTTTAATACATAGCCTAGCGTATCACCGAACTTTGGGTAAGAAGTTCTGAAATTTTATAGGACTATAAAATGTTGAAATAGGGCTTAGCCTTCACTAACACAAGAAGAAGCTCAACGTTTATCCGAAATATCCTTGTCCGAAAAACTGTAGGTATAATAACAAAACCGTTCGTCATTGGTTGGTTGAATAAATTATACTTGGACAAGTAACGGTTGGATAATTTTGTTCTAGAACTGAATTCACTGTTAAATTGGTTTAAATATTTAATTAGACCCTATATAATATTACTATGCTCAGAACAAAATCTCAATTAAAAACATGAGTTGAAAAATCTTTAAATAAAATAAATAAATCAGTTTTAGACTCCGTCCGTCCCGTAAAATATTAAGACGTGAGTAGCATTAAATTTTCTTATAACTATAACCATAAAACCCTTTGTTTTGTTTATATAATTTCTATTTTATGAGAATATTAGTTTCCAAGAGGCGTACTAGATGGCGATGTTCAAAATTGAAACAGGTTATGGTTTGTTTTATGTTATTTCTTAATACTTGGTGCATATTTCCAATAAATTTGTGGTTTGAATTCTTTACATCGGTGTGCAGCGGTAGTGACACATACATACATACATACTATCACGACTGTTTCCCCCAGGGGTAGGCAGAGACTATCGACCTCCACTTGCTACCGATCCTGACAGACCTCTTTCGGTTCTTCTTCTTCATCTAAGCGCGTTCCTGGTTGCATCCTCAGCTGTGCTTTTTCTTCTCCAAATATAGCATGCATGCATGTCAATAGTCACCCAAGGATGCCAAAGACTTTGCAAAATGGAGAAGAAATAGCCGGAACAGTTCAAATGATTTGGCTATAGTTTTACGACCGGCCGCCTGCCTGACGTCAACCCTCTTTGGGAATGCAATTGTAGCACGAGATGTGTGTGCTCAGTCCTTTAGTCGCCTCTGACGACATCCACAGGAAGTGATGGAGTGGTCCTATTCTAACCCGGAACCACACGGGTTTCGCTTCATTCATTCATTATTCATCATCATTTAAATACCTTTAATGCATAATTTGCAGATTTACTATCTACTTTTAATTAAACAAAAAACCCTTTATCTCTTAATTATAACAAAAATAATAATTAAAACTTAAATAAACTAAAATAAACAAACTAATTATAAAAAATGGTTTTGCCCATGCGGCATTGTAACAAGAAACATGGCAACAACCTATTAGTTGCTGAATCTCCGCTCTTCTCTAGTGAAGTCTCGCCCTTATCCAAAATCTTCCTCATCCAACATATGACACAAATATAGGTAGAACAAATTCCCCAAGTACTAGTCTCAAACAAAAGTAATTAAGCCACTGCTCGCATCCCTCACGCCTTTTTGCACAATGAAACTAAGAAATCCGTTTCATGAGCCCATAAACCCTTGTCTACTTGTCAAACTTACCTTAAGGACAAGTGGTAATTTAGGGCAGAGGCATCAAGGCGTGAATACATGTGCCATTAACACGGGGTAATTCCGCAATGTGAAATGTGAACGATCTATATACATGGTTATAAAATTATTTCTGTACTTACTGGATGATTTTTACGAGATTCTATTTAACTTGACCTTTTTGTTGTTTACTTGTTTTATTAGGTCAAATCTTGCAAGTTAAATTTGAGCCACTTTCCGATTTTTGATTGAAATGAAATTTTGTGTGCTAATGTAAGTGAGATGAAAATGCAATATTAGTTTAACAAGAAGCTGATCTGACCATGGAGCCGGAAGGTGGCTATAGGTACCCTGTTATAAAACGATAAAACCCCATCGAGTTTGGGCTTATTGCATTATCGTGATAAGTACTTAGGCCGTACAATAAAAGCTGTGTATAAAAAAAAATATTTTTCGAAAAATTATTACTCCACCTTCAAGTCCACTTTTATGCTTTTAGGAGTGGCCAACACTTCCACTGCTGAAAAATGCATCGTGTGTGTTTTTCCAAAGAGGAAAACACATACGGTGCGTTTTTAGCAGTGGAAGTGGTCATGCGGCCGTAGACTCGTTATAGTGATAGCATATCTGTATTACTTATGTAAAAAAACAGAAGTATGTGTATATACACCTTTAGTATAAAAGCCTTAGAATTACGACGCCATAATTTCAAAGACTCGTAATTTTGGTGCCCGATTGAGGCGCAGATAGTGTCGTTAAACTACGCTATGTTGTGATATATGTTAGTGGGGTGTGGTCGCAGAAAGTTGTTTATAAGCGCTAGCGATTCATAAAGAATTGGCGACCTAGGCGTAATAGTTAAACTCGCTAGTGTGCACTTTAGAGATTTTTTGATATATTATGCACATATTGTAATACTGTAACTTGTATTTAATTTTGTTGCACCAAAACATGATACTTATCTGTTTTTCCTTATGGTTGCCTGGGAGAGAACCACAGATCTGTATAGGAGAGAATGCTTTTAGCGTTAAAAGTCCGCCAATCGTTAACAATTTCTTATTGTGATCTTATCTTATAAGAAGTTTTATTTATGATCAAAATGGCCTCTGCTTATAACTTAGACCACACATTCCGCGAGCACACCAAGAGATAGACGGCTCCTCGGGTCGACTGATACAGTAGGCCCTATATATTCACACCACCAATCAGCCTAGACCCTTCAAATTCACTTAAGTTTCCCTATTTCATCCTCACGTCTTTAAAATGCGGGATGAGCGGGAGACCTTCGTAAGCTGGTCATAGGAACTATGGACCCAGTCAAGCGCCTAGACATCTCCTTACTCTCGTGTTTAGTTAGATAGATTAAATTATTAGTACACACTATATTACGTGGGAAATATATGGCCAAAATATCTGAGGGGATAAAGCAATATTGGAGTTTATATTTTTGATATATTTTTCGGTTATCTTTATGAGGTTTTCTTTACACGTGCCTTTCCTTTTCTTATCCTTGCATACGCTTTATATTCTACTACTACGTCTAAGAAAATATACTGAAACAATTTCATGGGTAGATTTAGTCCATGATACTAAACAACTTTCCCCAAGGAACATTATAGAAATAAGAATTTTTTTGCTTTCCATACGAACTCGGATCAGCTGATCGGTTAACTGGTATGGGGTTAAAAAATATTTTTCATATCGACGAGAAAAAAAACTGAATTAAATTTTAAGAAGAAATGTTTAGTTGCCTCTTACAACAGCAACAGCAATATTGAGTTTTATATCTATTTATTAAGTTGAGCATATAGCCGGAAATCTACATTCACAAATAGATCTACATCCTCACCTCGATGAGGCGCGTTGTCATATATTTTACATTTTTTTTCAGCTTTAGCACCCCAAGCGCCTAAAGTTTCAACTCCAAATGGAATGAAGAAGTAATTGTCTACCAAATTTACTTATTTCCTTTTTTACCTGCTTCCGCAGCAAAGGCAGCAGCTTCCGCGGCTTTTGACCTAGCCAAAAGGTGTGACGGTGCTAATATGTATTCACACATGTGGCATCCCAAACCAAACATTTGCCTTGTCTCCAAGGTACTAAAGAAAGGTAGTCTAGACATTGACATCAGGGCGGACGATTCCGTTAGGCTCCAGAAGTACTGGAGCACAACGAATCGAAGGCTTGAAATACCGGTATTTATGGGAACCGGTATCATTGACCTTGGTGAAATACCGGTACCAGACATGGTACCGGTACTATCCTGCAGTACCGGTACTATACCGGTCAGTATCCAGTATTTGCTTCATATTTATATATCATATCTGAGTACATATTTGCGTTAGATTCAGAAAGCAGATTTACTAAAAAGGATAAGGAAAATAATTTCATAAGTCGTATATAACATAAACCAAACTCGGATGACGTCGACTCGTGTCGTATCGAGTGCTACGTGTAAATAGGTACCGATCCCCGGTACCAGTAAAGGTGGAGTACTGGTACTCATCTGGGACCGGTACCCAGGTACCGAAATGAATAAAACCTCTAAATATCGGTATTTTTTATACCGGTTCCACGCCTTATCCAGAACAGATGAAATATTGGCCGTCGCCAAGGCTCTACAAATAATGTCGTTTAGCGAAGCATTCCGTGGGAGTCGTCCTGCGCTTTTGGTGACCAAGATAGCCTCTCTCGTCCACAGATGTACCACAAAGACAAGTGTAAGGTTGGTTTACATAATTGATTCCAAAGCTTCTCATACAATTTCGAACTACAATTTCACGTATTCTGTTACCGTAAGTTTACGAAGCAAAGATCAAGGCGTTCGTTTACGTATTCACAAGGTGTGCAAGTTCGATTCCGTGCGAGACAAATATTTATATCAGGTTTGTTTGTTTATTTAAATTGGATAACGTGGTTTGAGATGTAACTATTTTAGATTATTGTATTGTTTTGGGAACAAATAGGTGGACGGAGAAGCTTTCTTTTCCAAGACAGATGTCATTGCTAGGCTTGTATAATGTGCGGATACTTTTATGGGAAGATGTTTGATCACCATCCAGACTAAAACACATGTAACTAGCTGCTCAGATTGTAATTTCAAATATAATGCTTTTACTTTTTTGGAGGATCATTGGTTCGGCCGTGTTTTGTTTTTGTTTATACATTTTTTGAGTACCTACCAATTGTTTCAGTTCTTAGATTTCATAGAAGCTGCGTTGTTTCGAATTCATTTCATGTAGGTATGTATTTTTTTGCTCATTATGTTATTGTTAATAATCTTATTTTGTTTATTGCACTTATTCGGGTCATCTCACAATAGGTGACAGCTGAAAATCAGCTGTTGCTCCTTGTAAGCAACGTTGTGCTGAGCTGTAGCCTATTTGTGCTGCTGTGGCATACATTTGCTTGTAGTTAGGCTAAGAATGTATTTAATGATAATTGTTATTTCTTTTGTAATGTATAATGTGTGTGACAGCTGTACAAAATAAATGTTTTATCTATCTATCTATCTATCACTGGAAAAATGTTGACACCAAGTTTGGTTCATGATACTATTACATTTTTTTTCAAGATACAGATAGCGAAATACAATTTACTAGTACGAAAATGACTCCAATACAAATAAATAGTTCATATTCAGTATGTCTATTTATAAATAGAATCCTGTCAATAGGCGATGCGGCTAGCGGCACGTTACCATTTTTGCTTCCTTTTTAGGGTTCCGTCAGACGGACAGACAGACGGACAGACAGCGGAGTCACAGTAATAGGGTCCCATTTGCACCCTTTGAGTACGGAGCCCTAAAAATCGCATCAAAATCCGTGTATTCGTTTAGGAGCTACGATGCCATACACAGACACACACACACGTCAAACTTCAACACAAGACAACGTCAACACCACTCGTTTTTGACATGGTTTAAAAAAAAGATGCCAACAATAACCACCATGGAAAAAATACCTTGAACATAAGCACCAAATACACAAAAGCAAGAGCGAGTCACATATATCAAAATCGTAAATACAACCCCTTGCGAATTATTTCCTTGCGTCGACCTTATGCCGTTAATAAGTTAGATTAATTATCGCCGTTCGCCAAAAATATTGCGACGTTTCAGTAAATAATGACTTTATTTATTGTGCTTTGGTTGTTGTTCCAATGTGTGATAAGTGTTATATTAAGAAGGTACAGTTGTACTTATTAATTCTCTTATAATTAAGGTGAAGATATAGGCAAATGACCTTGAAGTGTGAAATAAATTGTTAACTCGTAAATATGGTGATAATTTCCATATTGCTCTTCGTCATGCACTAGAAAGCCCTTTAAATTATTTTATGAACTGGCGTTGAAACTATTATTGGTGATCCGTCTAGCTTTAAAACTTGCCGTGGCCACTTTTGGCGGAGGCAAGTTTTAAAGTTAAACGGACTAATGTAAATACTTTCAACGATGGTTCATAAAATAATTTAAAGGGCTTTCTAGTGCATGACGAAGAGCAATATGGAAATTATCACCATATTTACGAGTTAACAATTTATTTCACACTTCAAGGTCATTTGCCTATATCTTCACCTTAACAAAAAATATTTATATGGCAAGTGTGTAAGGAAGAGCGGGACACGGTCGACCTCGGCAAACATTTTTCGAGCAGATTGCAGACATTCTAAAATAAACGGGCAAGTGCGAGTCGGACTCGTACATGAAGGGTTCCGTAACACCGTACAATGTTTTAAAACGCTAAAGAAACACGATTCTTGTATGACGACCCCCTTTAATTTTTGATTTTTTTATTTTTAGTATTTGTTGTTATTGTGGTTATAGTAATACATAATTGGTGAAAATTTCAAGTATCTAGTTAATGCCATTATAAAGATCTAGTTAAAAACGCTGAAAAAAAACGTTTTTTTTATGACGACCCTCTTTAATTTTTAACTTTTTTTTATTTTTAGTATTTGTTGTTATAGCGGCTACAGTAATACATAATCGGTGTAAATTTAAAGTGTCTAGCTATTACGGTTCAAGTGATAGAGCCCTGTGACAGACTGAGAGACGGACAGACAGCGGAGTCTCAGTAATAGGGTCCCGTTCGCACCCTTTGGGTACGGAACCCTAAAAAGGAGAGGTAAGAAGTACCCGTAACCGAAGGGCATGTATGAAGAGGTTGATGAGTGTAGATGAAGCGAAAGAGGTCTGTCAGGATCGTAGCAAGTGGAGGTCCGTAGTCTCTAACTACTCCTGTGGGAAACAGGCGTGATAGTATGTATGTATTATAATTAACGAAGGAGATAGCATACATACTCGTATACTCGTACTCGTATATACGAGTACGAGTATACGAGTATGTATGCACTACCTGTGTAAGAAACAGGCATGATCATATGATCATGCCTGTTTCTTACACAGGTAGTCATTTATATATATTTGGTTTGTATCACTTGATAATTGTCTAATTTTTCTTTCGATTTCATAATAGTTGTTGATGTCAGATCATTTGCTTCGTCTAAGCGCGTTCCCGGTTGCATCCTCAGCTGTGCTGCTTTGGAGCCAGGGGTGCGCTTTCCTGCTTCTTCTTCTCGAAATATAACATGCATCCTTTTCGTTTGCTAAATGGAGAAGAAATAGCCGTAACAGTTTAAATGATTTGGCTATAGTTTTACGACCGGCCGCCTGCCTGACGTCAACCCACTTTGAGAATGTATTTGTTCGAAAAATTTGACAACCGGCCGCCGCCCGACGTTAAACCTCCTTGGGAATGCAATTGTAGTACGAGATGTTTGTGATAAGTCCTTTAGTTGCCTCTTACGACATCCACAGGAAGAGTTAAAGTGGTCCTATTCTACTCTGCCGGGAACCACACGGCGAAATGTATAAAATAAGTGATGTCAGATCATTTACTTACAGCTAAGTTTTGTGCCGCTTCCTAAGCGTTAGGGTCTGTATACACCGAGACACCACGCGACGCGATGTAGCGTGCATTTTGAAAGAAATATAGAACTTGTCTACTTACAATAAGAGTGACATTTCAGTGAAAGCCCGCTGCGCCGCGCTACGCAACGCTGCGCAGCGCGGCATAGCGGGTTGTCGCTGATATTAGTATCTTTTTGTGTAGTAAACAAGTTCCATATTTCTTTTAAAGTGTGCGCTACGTCTCGTCGCGTCCCGTCTCGGTATGAACTGACCCTTAGTGCACAAGAAGCGGCAACAAACTGCACTGCAGCATTTTCTCTAAATACGTTAAATTACAATTAAACTGATATAAGAATTAGATATGTGGACTGAAAATACATTGTCATGTCATAATTATAAAATTAGAATAATGTCAATTTGTAAATTTAGTAAGTACCAAACGTACCCAAATTATGTAATTTGTGAGTGTACAGATTTTGAAGAGGGACCCGCGCCAAGCGACTCATTCAGTTAGAGACTATGAATCTCTATTTGCTACGATTCTTACAGACTACTCTCGCTTCATCTCGCTCCATCTAAATAGATAGAAGGACATAGGGAGACGACATAAACTGGCCTTGTGGATCCGGGCTAGAATAGGACTACTCCATCTCTTCCTGTGGATGTCGTTAGAGGCAACAAAAGGAATAAGCACAAACATCTCGTGCTACAACTGCGTTCCCAATGAGTGTTGACTTTGGGCGACGGCCGGTTGTAAAACATTTAACACAACAAATTCCCAAAGAAGGTTAAAATGTCAGGCAGTACTCGTAAAATAAATTTAAACTGTTTTAGATATTTCTTATAGATTTAAATACAACACCCTTTATTGCACAAAAGTAAAAAAAACAGGACATAATTATCTTAAAAACTAGGAAATGCGCAAAAGGCGGCCTTATCGCTAAGCAATTTCTCCCAGGCAACCTTGTCACATGGTCTTTGGCATCCTTGGGTAATGCCAAATTGACATTGACATGCATAACATGTTTGGAGATGAAAAACCGGGAAAACGCATCCCGGTCTCTGAAGCAGAACACCATAGGTGAAGGAGATAGCAAGATGACATCAATAGCTTCATGAAGAAATAGCAGCAGGTTGCTATAGATAGGAATCAGAGGAAAAAAGGGATGGCCTTTGCCCAGCAGTGGGACATATCGGCAGGCTGAATAAAAAAGAGTATCTATAACTATAATATATACTTTTAAATATATAACTAAGGAAACGAACAGTTGAATTTTGATGACTTTACAAAGAAAGAGAATTCAAAAGGTGGATGTGTATTTTCCTCTTGATGTTAACGGGTAAAGCATTCCAGAGCCGTGAAGTTTAAAAAGAAAAAGGCATACATGGTCTCTAAGTCTTGCGATGCTGGGCTCTATCAAATCCGTAAGGGTTAAGGGTTAAATTGTATAGTTTTATCATTAATACCCCTAGGCACTTACTTATTTTCTTTTCGCTTCAATACATCAGCGAGGTAAGAAATGACTGAGCAATCAATTTAATAATAAGTGATAAGAGCGAAGAAACGAAATGTCCGAGAAATGACGAAGGCAATAAAACACATTACTAGATAAATTGGTGCTATTTCCTTTACTATTAAAGATATGATTTTCTCACCTTTGTAAAATGTATCTATTTTTAACCGACTTCAAAAAAAAGGGGTAGGTTTTCAATTCGTCGGAATGTTTTATGTTTTTTAAGTCAAAACTTCTTTACGCGCGTTGGGAGTTTTTTGAGATGGGAAAAACCCATTGAACTCGGAACACTGTTACTGTTACCAGTAACTGACATCACCTTGTTCAAGTTTTCACTTCTGACGGCATTCTAGTAGGGGAAGCCCAAGAGGCGGATTTTTGGATTTACTCGAGCGCGTCAGATAAACATGCAGTCGTGTCATGTCAGGGTCACAGTACAATATCATATGAAAAAAAAAAATTCAAACCGTCAGATTAAAAAAATTGTAACTTTTTGTACAATCTTTTATTGTAAGACCAAAGTCAAGACAAATCAAATGAGCCCAAACACGATAGGTTTTCGTCGTTTCATTACTGAGTTCCTATGGCTAACTCCCGGCTCCACCATCAGTTTACCAATATGGTATCGTTATATTGTACTGTGATCCTGACATAACACGACTGCATGTTTATCTGACGCACTCGAATAAATCTAAAAATCCCCCCCTTGGGCTCCCCTACTACCCGAAATGCCACTGTTTTGTTTTTCATGTATGTTCCCCGATTACTCGAAGACGCCTGGATGGATTTGGGAAATTCTTTTTTTTGTTTGAAAGCGTATACTTGTCAAGCGTATCTGGTCCCATAGGATTTTTAACAAAATTGGTTGTGTAATTTGGTGATAAAGTCGGTTTTTAGCTTTGAAAAATTATACAAGCTTTTATTTAGTTTAACCTGTCCCGTTGTCTGTGTGTCCGTAATCAAATCTTGCAAGCTAAATTAGACCCACTTCCCATTATTAGATTAGGTTGAAAATTTACATACTTATGTAAGTTGGGTGACAATGCAATATTGTGGTACCAATAACCTGATTTTATGATGAAGCCGGGAGCTGGCCACAACATCTCTGTAATAAAACAACACCAACCCCACCGAGTTTGGGCTCAATTGATTCGTGTTGAGGAGCCCTTTAAACTTTTTGGTTCAATGTTTTAGATAAAAGCTTGTTTTTAAAATATATATTTTTAATAATTACTTGTTATTGATTTATAGGCAGCTTGAAAAATCTGTCACAAACTGTTAGCCACTAACACACACGAAAAACAAAAAAAAAACCAATCTAAATTTAAAATATCTATGTGATGACAAAAACTACTACGAGTGGCATTCGAACCTACAACCTCTCACGCCTGTAGTTTTAGTGCCCAACGAACTAATTAGACGTGACCCCACAATTCTGAATAGATAAAAGATCTACTTCACAGTTTAGAAACAAAAGAATGCTTATTTAGGTACGTATTGTAAATTTTAATTTAAAAAAAAGCGGCCACGTTCGAATCGGACTCACCCATGAAGGGTTCCGTAGCACCAAGTAACATAATATAAAAATTCTAACGGTAAATTGCGGTTTACGATATATGACGTATTAAAAAGAAACTACTTACTAGATCTCGTTCAAACCAATTTTCGGTGGAATTTTGCATGGTAATCATATTTTTTTTTTAGTTTTATCATTCTCTTATTTTAGAAGTTACAAGGGATATACATTTTACCACTTTGGAAGTGTCTCTCGCGCAAACTTTTCAGTTTAGAAAAAATTATATTAAAAACCAGGGGTTTGAGAAAAAAAATTTTTGAGTTTCAGTTCTAAGTATGGGGAACCCCCAAAATTTATTGTTTTTTTCTATCTTTGTATGAAAATGTACTTACCAAGTTTCAACAGTATAGTTCTTATTGTTTCGCAAAAAAGTGGCTGTGACATACGGATGGACAGACAGACAGACATGACGAATTCATAAGGGTTCCGTTTTTTGCCATTTGGCTACGGAACCCTCAAAAATGGTTTGCATATATTTTTATCAAAATTAATGGATCTTTTATCCATATTGGATATAAGATAATATTAATGTTTATCAGTACATAATAAAAATAATTGTTGATGCACGCAAAATAATTTATTCGAAATTAACTAAAAAGTAATAAACGTCCGTACCAAATATTTGGCGTAAGCATTATTATCTTCAATATTTCAATTAAGGACGGTATGCACAAAGCCACGTGGTCGGATTTGGCTCTGAAATATGCAAAATTTTCCCGCTAGGGGGATAAAAATGTCAAGATGACGTTGCATAGAGTTAATAATGTGTAAACGGGACAATAGATGTAGGTTATCATAAATTGTAACGTAGAATTAGTATACAGCTTACTTTTTTCTTTTCGTCAAGACTTCCAGTCCGCGATACTTATTAAAATTTTCAAAACAATCAAATCAAATAATTATTTTGTTTGAATTATTATTTCTGAATTAAGGCCTTGGCAGACGTCATTAAAATGTACTTAACACTTTAGTAGACAGGCTATCAGTAGAAAAAGTAAAAAATACAGTAGTGTGCGTGAATGCAAGACGTTTATTTAAAAAGCGAGTTTAAATATATGTGAAATTCATATAGCACTTTCTAAAAAATCCAAGTTATAGGTATTCGAATCTTGCGTAAAATTTATTACTTTTTCAATTTATTAGTCGACCTCCGTGGCGATTCCTTAACACGCTAGTCCATCACTCGGAGGTTCTGGGTTCGATTCCCAGCCAGGGCAAGTTGATAAATGGCCTTTTTTAATTTGTCCAGGTTCTTGGGTGTTTATTTTACCCCATCAAAAACATAAATGTAAAAATGCCAAGTTCAAATTCCAACAAAACAATTAAAATTTAAATAGCTGCCAAGTTATGTAGATAGAGAAAACTGAAATTTATCCATAAGAATCTCAACATTTGACTCGGACAACATTAAGATTGAAAGCACGGTCACCCATCCTAACTGTGACCAAGCTAGAAGTTGCTTAACCTGTAAAAGCACGGTCATTCATCCATCAATTTGAATTTATCGTATGCGAAGTGGAGCGAAATATATGCACAAGTGGTTTTGATTACTCGTATTTTGAAATTTGTTAAAGCGCAAATGACAAAGAACCCTTAGAATGGAGAATCTGTTTTGTTTCACGCAGCTTTTTAGGGTTCCGTAGTAAACAAGAAACCCTTATAGATCCATCATGTCTGTCTGTCTGTCTGTCCCCAGTTTTACTCATAGACTATTAGTACTAGAAAGCTGTAATTAGGGTAGCTGTAGCTGTATGGGCATGGATATGTGGTAATAAAAACTTGAAAAAAAAATGTGTGTTGTGAGTCTTCGTTGAATAGGTCTTTCAAAAATATTGTAAGATTATGAACACCCTTTTTCGTTTTAGCAATCCGTTTGTGAAATATTTGGTTTTTGATTGCAAATTTTTGTTAGAATCATGTGTCTCTCTCTCTGTCAGTTAAACGGTTGTATATGGACACTTAAAAAAATTCACGGCAGTAGTAGGTATATAACGTTTCCCTGTACATAAACTAATTTAAGGTGGATTCAGTTCATGATACTGAACAACTTTTCCTAAGGAACACATAATTAAATATAAAAGAAAATGTTTGCTTTCCATTCGACCTCCGTGGCGTAATTGTTAACACGCTAGACCACTAATCCGGAGGTTCTGGGTTCGAGGCCCAGCCAGGGCAAGTTAGAAAATGGTCTTTTTCAAATTGCCCTGGGTCTTGGGTGTTTATCTATGTATGTTTTTATCATAAAATATAGTATCATTGAGTTAGTATTCCATAATACAAGTCTAAAACCTACTTTGGGGCTAGCTTAATTAGTGTGAATCGTCCTTACATATTCCATACATATATTCCATAAATATTACATTTTGCCAAATCTTGTGTGTAAGAGATCAAAAATAATTTATGTATTTCGTTTGTTCCTTGGTGAAAGTTGTTCAGTATCATGGACTGAATTCAGACCTAAAGTTAGGCAGTTGTTAGTTACATAAAACAAGTAGGTACTGACTACGGAACTCTACACTGGACGTGGCCCGTTACGGCACGTGCCCGTTTATTTTGGTTAAGTTGAAATTCTAGGGAACCATAGACAAATTTATGATATTTCTGCGTAAATCAATATTACTTATCGCTGACAGGACGTTCTCAAAAATACAATCAAATAGTATTTTACGCGAGCGGTAACTTGGAAAACTACACGTTTTGTGTTCCACTGACAGAAAATGTACACATTTGAATTTTCTTTGTGAAACAATACGTTTAGCGACCATCTGCAATCGTAACACCTTTCACTTCTATTCACCTTATTATGTAAGTACGGAGGGTAAAAAAGGATTGCACGTTGAACAGATCAACAGTCATGGCTTAGCAGCTGTATGTGCTCAATTAATGACTTGACTGTTTGATTTTGTACAATATTTTTAACGAATCAACAAAGAGCACTAAAAAGAAATCTTTTCCTAAAAACAGCTAAAAAATTGGTTGATTAACGAAGCAGTAATTAGCATTACTACACCCTTTTAATTTTTATCTTCTAATAAGTTTTCCTGTAATCTATAGGTAAAGAACTTTTAACTGTATATTTTTCAAAATTTTGGGTTCAGTGGTTTCGGAGATAAGGGTATTTTTATTATTTATTTTCAAAATTAACTTCAAAAACACAAACTTAAAAAGTTTTGAAAAATATATTTAATATTATCATAAAATGCTCTTTCATTTGATATTTTACGCGATGTAGTTCACAAAACCCTTTTTTTAATGTCTCATTTATCTTCCATAAGTGGCCCCATTTTTTTTAAATTTATTCATTTACCTACATTTTACTTCCGTCTTTGGGTCACAAATTTACATTATGTGCACCACATTTCAACTGAATCGGTCCAGTAGTTTATTAGGGGGGGGTTCAATTTTCGCCCATTTTCTTAAATAACTTAAAAATACCAATCTAAGAAATAATATAAAAAAAATATATATATTTAAAATTGTCATAAAAAGTTCTTTCATTTGATATGTCACACGATTTTATTATAAAAACTTTTTTTTAATGTCTACTTTACCCACCATAAGTGGCCCCCTTTTTTAAATTCCATTTATTTACGTTATACGTCTATCTTTGGGTCACTAAGTTACATAAGTGTAGGTACTAAATCTCAACTAAATCATTTTTATAGTTTCGTAGCAAATTGGCTGTGACTTACGGACAGACAGATAAACGAAACCCTAAAAACAGTAAAAACACCAAAAAAATCGGTTCCTATACAAATTTCCCGGGCGGCTGCACACTTTTGTATGAAAATGCAGATTTTTTTTTTGTTTTTTTACTGTTATTTTAATATCATTATACTATATTAGCAGTCCACCCCGGCTTCGCCCTTGGTACACACAAAGCCCATGTCACTCGGCGATAGTGTACCTTTCCAACGGTGAAAGTTTTTTTTAAAACGTTCCAGTAGTTTCGGAGCCATGTAATGCAAACAAACAAACAACCAAATCTTTCCTCTTTATAATATTAGTATAGATAAATAGCCTACTATAGCCTGTCTGCCTAGCCAAGTATAGATCTAGTATAGCCTGTGGTTCAATATATTACGCATATTGTCAATTCGTATTTTGATATACATTCATGAGGAAAAGTTGTTCAAAATTTCAGACTGAATCACCCATCAAAATAATTGTAAAACCCTAATTAAACAGCAGCTTTTATTACAACAACAGTTAATATGATTCCGCGACCCGAGAAAGTTCCAATCCGATTTTCACCCCAATCGCCAATTAAAAAATATAGGTAATAAATCAAACCAAATTATTTTTTTCATTGACTTAATTTTCAATAAAATTTAAAAAAAAATGTGCGATGCCGTATCTGCGATAGCATTACATCTTTGCTTGAATGTCAACAAAATGTCAAAACTGTACCATAGTGTAGCAAAAGTATGACATAATTTGGCAGTTTGTACATAGTTTTTTATTGAAATATTTTAGACTGTAATGCAATTTTACGTAATTCGAAAATGGATTTTTTTGAAAAATTCGACACGGCCTCCTTCCTGAACGCCCGGCGGGCAACTAAATTTGTATGGAAGTAACATGGCCGCCATTTCAGAGAATTCTGTCAAAAACGTTGCAAAACAACCAATTTTTAAAATTGTTATTTTTATTATTGCGTGATTGCATTGTAAGCAAATATAAAAAATAATGTTTCAAAATAGCCTTTATTTTTATAAAATATATGCAATCCCTTGTTAGAATATTTCTTTACGCTGAAAAACAAGCCAGTTTGTAGCAAGATTTTCTAAAATATTTCTTTCAGGTTTCTTTACAATTATCTTACTTTTTCTGAATGAAAATTAAAAAAATACGGTTTTCGTCTACTGGCTAGTCTATTCACCTATAACTAGGTATGTAATTTTCTTAGTGGTCTTTTCTACTTAAGCCATAACTATTGCCCGCGCAAAGTGCGTTTTGCATGTTTTTGGGTAAATTCAATGCTTGTTTTTAGGAAAACTACAAAATATTTTAAAAAATCCTTTTTTTCGTCTACTGTCCCAACTCTTCCTCTATCTATGTGTATACATTATTTGACTTAAATCAAACGCTTTCTGTACAAACTTGTTGCCCGCGCAAACCCATTTTACATGGTGCCGACCCTTAAACATATCGGAAATTCATAACTTCATAAATTCAATCATAGATTAAAATAAATGTGTAGATTCGTTGCGAAGGCGGCGAAGGTCGTGAAAAGGAAACGACCGCGTTATCACGGCGGCGTGTGTGAAACCATCATTACCCAAGTGCGCCAGATGAGGGTTATTTTTTTCGAGTATTTGTATGTAGATATCTTTAGAACGCTCTGTAGCCTAAACGTTATATTTTAGTAACACTAGAAAAATCTAAAATAAGCATTTCTTAATTTTCTTCTTATTTAAAAGCTACTTATCGAATGGGATAAAGGATTTTGTAAAATAAAATTAGAAAACCATACCTATAAAAAAATGTTTAATAGTGATTTAGAATGAGAAATTCTGAAATCAAAACATGATAAATAACCTCGCTCATCCGAGTGTGTTCCCGGTTACATCGTGGGCATCTGCAATTGTTTCTTTCCAGTTAATTTATTATGTTAGCAAAATTATTTAAGGAGTCAGCTTTTTTGCTGCTATTTACATCATCATATCAGCCACAGGAAGTCCACTGCTGGACATAGGCCTTCTCCAAGGATTTCCAAAACTATCTATTACAAATTAAATTCTATTTAAAATATCATGTTTTCTATTACTATCTTTGATGTCCACACACGAGTATATATAGATTTGCAACATGCCCTATGTAGCTTCGCCCATTATATATTAAATAGATATAGTAATATATTGATATCAACAAAAAGTATTCGACATGCTATATAGTAGTTCCTGTACATATAGATACTCGTAAAATAAAATATGTAATGGTTTACAGAAAATAAAATGTCTTTCAAATGTGCCTTATTTTCTAACAATTAATATTTAATACCTTTATAGTATTTCTTTTACTTCAACAGACTGCTTATGCTAAGCAGTCTTTTGAACTAAAGGTAGGTTACTCAAGATTATTATTAAAAGGATGATTTCCCCAGAATCACAAAGATAGGCAATTTTATTGATATCTCGACGCAGTCTTTCTTCCCGTCTCCTATTTATCTGTCAATTGTTTTAAAAACGGCAATTAGAATTCTATCTACACAATTTGTTTTTATCTTTGAAATTCTTCTCTTCGATAAATTTTACGATAATATTAATTTTCCTTACCTTTTTCGTTATAGCCGTTCTCAGGTCAAATGGTTGTCAAAAAAATATCGTCACGAGGTCGAATGGGCAATAATTTAAAATTTCAATATTCGACGTAAACGCTTGTAATAAAATGGTAATAACTGGGGACTATTTTGGTAATAAAGTCGACCGCATTCTCATTCTATATTTTACGTGATGTGACTAAAAATATTTGTTTTATTATATGAGAGACTTCATTTACTTTGCATAACTATAGTAAGACATCAGAAAGTAATATTTTCTTTTTGAAATTCATCACATTAAATGTTTTCTGAATTAGTTTTAAATCTGTAGAAGTAATATATATATAATATACAGATAGCGGAGACTTAGTAAAAGCATCCCGTTAGCACCCTTTGGGTACAAAACCCTGAAAAAGTGTTTCATTAACCGACTTCAAAAAAGGAGGAGGTTATCAATTCGACTGTATGTTTTTTTTTATTTTTTTATATATGATTGTTACGCGATATCTTCGCCAATTGTGAACCGATTTTGATGATTCTTTTTTTATTTGAAAGCCTTTACTACCAAGTTGGTTCCATTTTAATTTGGTGTAGATATAATAAAGAACTTTGGAGATATGGAAAAAACTCCTAAAAAAAAATTAAGTCGGGTTTTTTTTTGTTAAAAATTTAATTCTTTTTAACTTATCTTGTACGTGAGTTTACAATGAACATTCATTCATCGCAGCCCATCTTCCGCCCACTGCTGAGCATAGGCCTCTCTTCGTCGACGCCACGTCCTTGGTCCTGTGCTGCCCTCATCCAGGTGCCACCCGCGAATTTCACTATATATGTTTCTTGCCTGTTGCATACAATTTTATTGAAGCAATAAATGATTTGTATGGCTGACGTTCTGTTTAGATCATGCATGTTTTCTATTGCTTCAATTTAATTGTATGCAACAGGCAGGAAACTTGCACCGTGTAAATGGACCTTTATTAGCAAAAATAAAACGTATGTCAATATCTAGGTAGGTGTATACTCGTATTTTTAAGAAAAGTTGTTCAATACCATGTTGACGAGCTCTGTGGCGCAGTGGTCAACACACCAGACACGGGGGTCCCGGGTTCGTTCCCCGGTCAGGTCAAGATGGAATATGATCCTTTTCAGTTTGACCTGGGTCTTGGATGTTTATCTATATATGCATTTATTATAAAATTAGTATCGTTGAGTTAGTATCCCATAACACAAGTTTCGAACTTACTTTGGGCCTAGCTCAATCTGTGTGATTTGTCCATATATATTTGTTTATTTATTTATTATTTATGAATTAAATATCTTAGTAAGCGTACCTACATCGTTAAAAGAAGATTATGGTTGCTTTTCTACGTTATGGATTATGGTTGTTTTTTATATATATATTTTATTTATATAACCAAAATCTAGCTTCTCTATTACTTTTCTATGAAAGGAGATTGACATAGTTTCATGTAACGAGAAAAAATAATGTTCATTTAAATGTATTCGATAAATATTTATGAAGCGGATATTGGCAAGGGGCTTTTCTATTACGTCGCATCGCTTTTATATATTGAAATTTTTAGGGTTCCGTTTTGCAACGGGCCAACGGAACCCTATTACATAGTCACCGCTGTTCGTCTGTCGGTAAATAGGCTGGCTGTAATCTCATAAACCGGCATAAGTAAACAGATAAGTATATTATTTCCACTATGACAAGTTTTTTTCGATTAACTTGTCACCTCCCCTTTCTTTTTCTACTGATCTCTATTCGTAGCAGCCTACTGTCATTTATCTTCGTGGTTTCCCTCTAAGCCTGCGCCCTTCTGGGCTATAAACACGTTATAATAAGAATTGAGGAGCTTGGTGGCTCAGTGGGAGTACGCATTAGTAGCGCTTTCACAAGTTAAGTAACACTGGGCGTAGTCCGCACTTGGATGGGTGACCAGAAGTGGCATAAAAAATCGAGCTCCTCCGTACGTTTAGCCGTTGGTCCCGGCTGTCATAGTTGTATTGTCGTCAAGCTATGCTAGAAGCCTTTATGCAGCTTGAAAAATCTGATATCAGTGTTGACACACACAAAAAACAAAACATAAGAATAAAATGATGGTGCGCCTCTGCGCCCGCAACGTTACGAACGTAAAAAGCTACTTTCTGGCATTTCTGCACATGAGGTGTGTTTGTACGCAATTTTCTTAAAATTGCGTACAAACACACCTCAGGTGATTCTGAGAAAAGCCTCAGATTACATACAGGTTGATTTGATTGAACCACCAGTCAAACTTTTGGAGAAAGTTTAATCCATGATACTGAACTACTTTGATCTCATCAAATAAAATCTACCTCCCATACAAAATCCTCTTATCTGACTGCTAAATAGTATGGGAAGGAGATTTTTTTCGTTTTTGTTAATTGTTTATTTGTAAAGTAGTTCAGCATCATGTGCTGAAATTGCTCCAAAAACTTGGCTGGTGGTTAAAAAAGCACTCTTTAATTAGCACATTTCTGTGGTCTTAGACTTTTTCTTCTATCTTTGCCTTTACTGTATAATCTACTATTTTAAACAATCTTAAATGCCCTCAGTGAGTTTTCGCCTTATCATATCACATATTTCGTTCAGGAACGTGTGTTTGGAATATCAATTTTATTGAGAGCAAAAGATATGAGCTCAGTAAATTAGCAAGTAAAAGATATGACTCTTCATACAAAGAACGCTTACACCGTTTATTATAAAACTAGCGTTGGACATATAAGAATAAAAGTTTTTTCAGTAAACTTGTACTGTGTATCCAGATTGTAACTGTTTTCGGACATTTATTTGTCCAGTGAATCATCCACCGACTTAAAATTTCACATTTCGACACCTGCGACTGATTATTGTCCGATTGTCCGATACAACATTTCGACGTCCAACACCTGGCCGACAGTAACGCTTTGTATCCGTACTATTGTCTCACTCAACATTTCGACCTCCGACACCTGGCCGACAGTAAGGCTTTGTATACGTACCTACTATTGTACCACTCAACATTTCAACCTCCTACACCTGGCCGACAGTAACGCTTTGTATCCGTACTATTGTCCCACTCAACATTTCGACCTCCGTCACCTGGCTGACAGTAACGCTTTGTATTCGTACTATTGTACCACTCAACATTTTGACCTCTGACACCTGGCCGACAGTAAGGCTTTGTATTCGTACTATTGTACCACTCAACATTTCGACCTCCTACACCTGGCCGACAGTAACGCTTTGTATCCGTACTATTGTCCCACTCAACATTTCGACCTCCTACACCTGGCCGACAGTAAGGCTTTGTATTCGTACTATTGTACCACTCAACATTTCGACCTCCGACACCTGGCCGACAGTAACGCTTTGTATTCGTACTATTGTACCACTCAACATTTCGACCTCCTACACCTGGCCGACAGTAACGCTTTGTATCCGTACTATTGTCCCACTCAACGTTTTGACCTTCTACACCTGGCCGACAGTAAGGCTTTGTATCCGTACTATTGTCCCACTCAACATTTCGACCTCCTACACCTGGCCAACAGTAAGGCTTTGTATTTGTACTATTGTACCACTCAACATTTCGACCTCCGACACCTGGCCGACAGTAACGCTTTGTATTCGTACTATTGTACCACTCAACATTTTGACCTCTGACACCTGGCCGACAGTAAGCCTTTGTATTCGTACTATTGTACCACTCAACATTTCGACCTCTTACACCTGGCCGACAGTAACGCTTTGTATTCGTGCTATTATACCACTCAAAATTTTGACCTCCGACACCTGGCCGACAGTATGCTTTGTCTCATATTGATACTCATATGTTTTTAATACCTACATAGATTACAGAAAAAAAATACTTGCTGTTACTTCTCTAGAATGGGCAGTAAACATGTAAAATCATGTAAAATTTTCCCCGTGTTATGATTTCAGTCCTACAGTGTGCATGGCCTAAACAAGACACGCCGACAAGTTTTGTCTTGTGTTCCCTTAAGTCGCCTTCTACGACATCCACGAGAAGACTTGGAGTGGTCCTATTTTACTCTGCCGGAAACCACATGGCAAATCATACAAACGCGTGATCTATATTTAAAATAGGTCTATTGAAAACTGTAAATAATTTGGAATACGACTTTGACGAATACGGTGGAATGTCCAGAGTTTTTACGTCTGAAGTCTCTATATTTTGTAATATCAGAATCGGTTAGTATTCCGCCGAGCCGCACAATGATTTAGTAATCGGCTTGTCTGTGCGTAATAAAATTTTGATTGTCGGAAATAAAACAGACTTGTACTGTTTTTCCGAGTGGAAGATACTTTTTGCGCGAACGTGACGGAAATAACGGGGTCGGCCTGAGTTTCTCGATAAATCTTACTTTTTTATGGAAACTAGCTCACAAATAGCGATGTGGACTGGGTCCAAGAAAAATATTTTACTTAAATAGTCCGTCAGTTAGATTATCCGAAAATTAGGGATCCATATTCTAAGGTTTATCAAAGTAGTGAAAAATCATAAAGATATAGTGCATCGAAGTTTTGGATTAGGGCCATTAACGTCACCGTCTAATGGAAATTGAAATCGTCTTGATCGTGACGTCATTATGTGATAATCAGAGGAAAATACGCATACAAAATTTTGACGTGACAACGTCTTAAATTAGGTTGCGGCTGGGAGTCACTTATGAAAAAGTGTAACGCTCGGTAACGTTACGATGAGTCACCGAACGAGAGAGAGGCCCGCCGAATGCCTTGCGTCTCTCTCCCACTCAACTATGATCGGTCTGCCGCGCGCGTTGTCACGTAAAATCTTCGCCCGTAAAACCGACTTTACAGGCAACCATTTTTTTTTTAAAACCTAATCTAGCCTGCTTTTGCCCAACAATGGGACA
This sequence comes from Acrobasis repandana, assembly GCA_963576875.1. Lineage (NCBI taxonomy): Eukaryota > Metazoa > Arthropoda > Insecta > Lepidoptera > Pyralidae > Acrobasis > Acrobasis repandana. Next base: position 18,477,270 of record OY756227.1, read on the forward strand.
CAAAAGGCTAGCAAAAAAAAACTACCTGAAGGGCCAAAAATATTTTTTATTCCACATCCGTAGCTTGTCTTGCGTTGTTCGTACGAACATTATTTTCATGAACTGACTCGGCCAGTTTTCGGTACATAAAAATTAAAAAAAAAGTCTGCCCATAAAATAATTATAGTATAACGATACCCCATACATCCAATCCAATTCAAGCATTTTGAAGTTATGATGAAATAAAAACTAACATACGAACTTACATACATCCTACTAATATTATAAATGTAAAAGTTTGTATGGATGTTTGTTCTGCTTTTTCATCAAAGCGGCTGAACAGATTACAAAAAACTTTATTGCACCAAAAAACATTTAAAATCACAAAATTTACAGAACTGTATATAATTAATAAAGGTACAAGAGGCGGCCTTATTGCCGAAGCAATCTCTTACAGGCAACCATACAGAGAAGGAGTGCGAAGTATATGAGTAAGATAACAGGTAGCGCAGTTGAATTTAAAATACAATCATATATAAAAACCAATATACATTCAAATATTCATCTATTATTCCGAGAGCTAGTTGATTTTTGGGAAGGTATTTGAGGCAAGCTGAAAACTTGTCATATACTTCTCCTATAATACCCTAACTCAGAGCTGCAGACCTGGTTGAAAAGTAGCAGAGCTAAATCCACCCACAAACTATCAAAGATATAATTTTTTTTACAAAAATGTGTCCAAAGCAATCGTGTTTTAGAAACTTGTATGTATGTATAGAGTTAGTCCTGAAATTTGCTGTGTTTTTATTTCATAGTGAGTATTTCGTTAATAATAATAGTAGGTATTTAAGATCGCTCTAAGTACTATCAGGGTCATACGCGTTCTTAAATTACATAAACAAAGAGTGCGGTTAGTAAGATATTTTCAGCATTCTTAATAAAAGAACTCGTATAGTAACTCCCATTTTTCCTCCAGTCGTGATTGCACCACAAAACATTACAGTAATTTAAGTGAACAAATCCGATGGATTCTCAATCAATCTAACATCGTCGACGCTAAGCCCAGCATTGGGAAATGTCAGCCGCTCCATCTGTCTTTGTACAATAATTGTGTTATACGTCGCGAGAAAGTGTGTCTTATAAGACATGCAATATATCTTATAAGACACATTAAGTTATAAGTCATGCAATATATCTTATAACACAATGCAAAGTTTTAAAAGACATTCTGCATAGTGTAAATTTACGAAAGAGGCCTCGATGCTTAGTCTTCATATCTTGCTTTTTGAGTTAATTTTATACCTTCGCTCAAAAATACAACTAGATATCGGTCTTGCGCCGACCGAAACGGCTCGCCAAATAAGAGCGCAGTCCAGGCGATTAAACTTTTATTTCGATTCGTTCAGTCAAGGAGAAGAACACTTTATAAGTAGTGCAATAAGGTTGACTTCATAGTGAATAATATTTGACATTCAAGCGGACAGAATTTTGCTATGGTTTTGTAGATAATGCGGTATCTAGTTGTATTTTTAGTCGAAGTTTCACGCTACTTACACTGTTACTTATATCTGGTGATTTTAATTCTCCAGTTCAGGATACTCTGTTCAGAGGTGTTCCTGCCTCTTGGTAGCAACTTAATGTTGCAGTTTGAAGAGGAAATCTATATATTTATTATATTTATATACCCCTGTGCAAAACATAAAAAAACTGTTCATACGTAACGTTTATAAAAAAAATACACTGCATCGTCTATCTTTCAATATTTTTTTTTTCAGTTTCGAAGTGGAAGTATTGGACTTTTTTAAAAGGTTTCCGTAATGACGTTGAATGAGGGCTAATATAATAATCATATATATTGGACCATGAACAAGAATGCTGCTTGTGAATTTAAAATACGGCGCAAATATAGTATGTAGCCTCGGTAATAATTACTTAGTTGAGCCTTTTGAAGTTGAAAAGTTAGGGCAGTGGGCACCATCAGGGAAAATATACAACATGTAAGTATGTGTGTACCACGGGCTTTGTACTATAGTGATCTAGTGATCACTATAGTATAATTAAATTTGGCTCAAAAGATTAGCATTGCCATACAACGTGGTAATACTGCCAGCCTGCTCGGTACGTCACCACGGGGCAGCGATTTGTTAAGGCTTTTTTTATTCATAAGTAGTCTAAGTAATTCTAATGAATATAGTTTTAGTTACTTGGTTCTCTTTTGTTATTAATTTGTTAATAATTTTCTTGCTCAAAATAAAAACAGTATTGATTTGATATTTCTATTAAAAATTGCATGAGTCAAAATATCTCATAAGACACACGACATCTTCTTATCTTATAGACAAGTCTTGACAATGATCGAATGGTAGTTGTCAACCGGAAGTCTCTTTAATTTACTTTATTGAAATCCACTTAGAGCCGTAGTACTCGTATTATTAAATTTCGTTGATTTTAGTGAATTATTGAAAGGATTCTAATAAAATGTATTAAACTGATTGCTTTTCTTACATTTTATTGCATTAAAGATAGAAATCTTTAAATAATGTGACTATACTGATGTTTCATTACAAAAAATATAATATTGTGATTTATTGTTGTATTGTGCTAACTGTCACCCACTTGATCAAAGGGAATTTGACGAACGGGAATTTTTCCCATATTTTCCTGGATAAAAAGTATCGTATGTGTTAATCCAGCTAGTTTGTTTTTGTTTTTTGTGTGTTTAAGTGGCCAACACTGGTGTAAATTTTCAATCAAATTTTCTGACAAAGCTTGACGACTGCACAAAATTATGCTTTGATGAATAACTGTCAATCTATATGTGATATGAAAAACTAATAGTTAATAATTACAGCCAAGACCAACGGCTTCACGTGCCATCCGAAGCACTGATACATTTTCTTTTTGTTTTATTTATTCAACTTTATTACAAAAATTTCAACGGTGGACTTAAGAACCCCCTTACCCAAGACTTTCCCATACAAACGTAGTCTACGTTTTATTTTGAAACGACATGTTAGATTTTGGTAAAAATTTGTAAGTTTAAAGAAATTGCATATATCTAGGGTTATAATTGGTTTTCAAAGTCAAAATATGAACTTGAAAGAAAATATAAGGGTGTAAAACTTTTCCATACTGATGGTCAAAAATGATATGATACACTATATTTTCTTTCAAGTTCATATTTTGACTTTGAAAACCAATTATAACCCTAGATATATGCAATTTCTTTAAACTTAAATTTTTACCGAAAACTGACATGTCGTTTCAAAATAAAACGTAGACTACGTTTGTATGGGAAACTCGGATTTTGTCTAGGGTAAGGAGACTCTTAAAGCCTTGAGCTTTCCCTACCAGTCACCCCAGTATATACAATATTAATCTATCAACGGACAGGTGGAGCAGAAACAAGTAAGGCCAAAAGTAGAAGCAAAAATAACATTTCAAATGTTTTTCTTTATTTTTCCCAAGAGGGAATTTTGGGATTTACTCGAGCGCGTTAGATAAACATGCAGTCATGTCAGGTCAGGTTATTGGTAAACTGATGATGGAGCCTGGAGGTAGCCATAGAACTCAGTAATGAAACGACGAAAACCTATCGTGGTTGAGCTCGTTTGATGTGTCTTGACTAATAGTTTGGTCTCACAATAAAAGCTTTTACAAAAAAATATTCTTTTTTTAATCTGACGGTTTGAATAGTTTTAGATATCGTTATATTGTACTGTCATCCTGACTTGACACGACTGCATGTTTAATCCCTATCCCCTCTTGGGCTCCCCTACTATTATTGATCTAGTATAGAACGTGGTTTGATTTTTTTAGTTTTATTAATGGCTTGACGCTACTGCGTATTTAGCCAGGAACAAGTTAATAAAACGTGGGAAATTCTTTTTTCCTAACGAGTTACAATCAAAGTTTGATGTAGGACTTTGATTGCTTTAAGGGAGCTTCTGGCGACAAATCTATACGAGTCCACTGGTTTTCATAGCCGATTGAGTGGCGGACGACGCCCGAAGACGCCTACACAGTCCGCGAAAGAAATATCACTACAGCCGTACTATGACTGTCCACTTTAACTATTTCATATATTGTTCAATTGTTCATGACCATAAGCATTTATAACACCAAACAACACCAATTTCATATTATAAAATCCACTAAAATCAATTTGCAAAATAATTTTTAAAGAAAACCCCAACCGAACCCCTCGACTTCCCGCCAAAAAGGTATGTCCCTCCCACGTTGTAATACTGCCTTCGATTAACAATACAACTAGATATCGGGCGGCGCAAAAAAGTACGACTCGTCAAATAAAAACACACTCCAGGCAGTAAGCTCTTATTTTGTTTAGTTTAGTCAAGGAGAAATGTACTTTTTACGTAGTGTAATAAGGTTGATTTCACAGTAAATTTTATTTGATGTTCATGCGGATAGAATTTTGCTTTGATTTTGTAGGTAACGCTTTATCCATTTCCGGTTGTTGATCAAAGATTATACGATGATATTAATAACCAAGTATTACTTGGTAGTTCTTAATATCATCGTACTTTAGCGGTACGTTAGCGGTACTAAGTATTGCATAACCTAAGTGTACTACGTTAGTAGTATTTATTATTCCTTTTTAGGGTTCCCTACCCAAAGGGTGCAAACGGGATCCTATTACTGAGACCCCGCTGTCTGTCCGACTATCTCTTGGGAGGGCTCTATCTCTTGAACCGTAATAGCTAGACACTTGAAATTTTCAACGATTATGTATAATGCCCTTAGTATGGGACGCCACTTGTGTGGATACCCTCGCACCGTCTCATCCTTTGGTCACCAAGTCAAAGGCCGGCGCAGCAGCTGCCACAGCAGAGAGCCTCAAAAGACGCAAATATGATATATATATAATTTGAATCTTTTGGGGTAGAAACTTTTGGTCCGTGGGAACCTTCAGCCCATAAGTTATTTAAATACTTGTCTACAAGATTATCCGAAGTATCCCGTGACCAAAGGGCTGGAAATTATCTGGCACAAAGCATCAGCATTGCCATACAACGTGGCAATGCTGCCAGCCTTTTGGCCACGCTGCCGAGGGGTAATATTTTAGTGGGATTACATAATTTGTAATTTTTTTTTAGTTTTAGTTCTTAGAGGTACTTATAAGTTTTAATTTTTTTTAAATATATATTATTTAGCTTTAATTTAAACTTTATTATAATAAAGATAATATGTACTTATATATTAAAGACTAATTTAACGAATGTCTCAATCACTAAACTGACAACTAAAATTTTAATTAGAAACATAAATTTAGTTTATTTAAATTCATATACCTGTATAATTAATTACCTACTGTGGCCGCTAAAGCAACAAATACTAAAAATAAGAAAAAAATAAATATTAAAGGGGGTCGTCATACAAAAAAGGTTTTTTCAGTATTTATAACTAGATCTTTATGATGGCATCAACTAGATACTTCTTTTCATCGATTATGTATTACTATGACCGATATAACAACAGAAATAAAAAATATGATAAAGTAAAAAATTTATGAGGGTCGTCATACATACAAGAAACGTGTTTTTTCAGCGTTTTAAAACATTATACGGAAGAACGGAACCCTTCATGTACGAGTCCGACTCGCACGCACATGCCTGTTTATTTTGTTCCTAAAGGTACAGTAGTAGAGATTGTATTTGCAGTATAGTCCATATTTTGTACCATTGTGTTCAAAAAGGATTTAAGTAAGGAAATATTTGCAATTTAATAAATTATTTTGTGCAAAATATTGTTACAATCTTAGGAAAAAATGGCAGAGTGCGCATAGTAAAGCAGTATTCAGAAATCAGTACTCTGAGTGGTTGGAATCAAATATAACTTGGCCAAATTTAATCTTATTAAATTAAAGCATACAACGAATCACAATCTAGTGTGTTGCCTCCAAAAAGTCGTCTGGCGGCAGATCAACTAATGTAAGTCCTAGAAAACCTTTTTGTGAATTAGGGCCTAAGCAAAAAAATATTTAAACCTGACGGAGTAAGTAAGGGATAAATATTTATTTACTAATAGACTTTTCCCGCGGCTTCGTTCGGAACATTACTTTTTTCCGGGATGAAAGGTACCCTATGTCCTTCTCAGTACTTCTAACTATGTGTATGCGAATTTTCAAGAAGATTAGTTCAGTAGATAAAGCGTGAAGAGGTAACAAACAAACAAACAAATATACAAACTCACTTTCGCATTTATAATATTAGTTAGGATTAGGATTTAATTAATTAATAATATTTAATAATTATATTAGGTATTATATTAGTTGGGATTAATTGGGATATAGTTAGGATAATAAATATTTATCGTACATTTCTAGCGGAAGATTCAAAGATTATAGGGTAAAACAATCAAACTTGAATTATAAAAGCATAAAATATGTTTATTCAATAACATTTCGTATAATAACAAAACACTTTTAAATAGCAGATGAATATAAACAGTGACTCGATTTGTATAAAATTATTTACATTTTTAATAAAAACGGTTATTGTATTATATCTTGATTAAATTCGGCACAATTTGTTCGATGAAGTGTCCACCTGGAATGAAGAGAGAATTAATAATTTGAATTATTGAAAAAAATATTGGACAAAAGAATATCTTGTTATTAATAATGAATTATGTTATGCTATGTAAAGGTTGTTTTAAAGTAAGTATCAAAATGAAAGAAACCCGTGTGGTTCCAGGTTAGAAAAGGACCACTCCATCTCTTCATGTGGATGTCGTAAGAGGCGACTAAAGGACTAAGCACAAACATCTCGTGCTACAGTTGCATTCCCAAGGAGGGTTAACGTCAGGCGGCGGCCGGTTGTAAAAATTTTCGCACAGATATATTCCCAAAGAGAGTTGACGTCAGGCAGGCGGCCGGTCATAAAACTATAGCCAAATCATTTAAACTGTTCCGGCATTTCTTTTCCATTTTGCAAGGTCTTTGGCATCCTTGGGTGACCATTGACATGCATGTTATATTTGGAGAAGAAAAAGCGGGAAAGCGCACCCCGGGCTCCTAAGCAGCATAGCTGAGGATGCAACCGGGTACGCGCTTAGATGAAGAAGAAGAAGTATCAAAATAAATGAGTAAGATCTTTTAAGATCCTGATCAACTTTCTTTATGAATATAAATAATTAATACATAAATACAGAAAACTAAGCTCCCCGCGAGGCCGAAGGCCGAGCTGCGTGGCGAGGGCAAAGCCCGAGCCCCTCCTTCCTGCCCCCTCCAATATAATTATTATTATTATCCTTGGGAGAGCCCAGGGATTACCATCAGATATACACTTCTTGAATGCTTTGGGCCGGTTTTGAAAATTTAATCTAATCAAAAACAAGATAGACAAGAATCTCGAAAAAAAGGAGATGAAAACCTAATACTCACTTCAAAACACTTGAACCCTATGGTTCTCCCTATCGCACACTATGATGTTCCCTCCTGACATGACAGCAATTCCCTCCAGGCCTTTGAACTCTCCATCTCCAGACCCCCAAGATCCGAAGGCCCTGAGGAAGGTACCGTCAGGGTGGAAGATCTGGATGCGGTTGTTGCCGGAGTCAGCTACCACGATGTAACCTTGGTCGTCCACCGCTACACCCCTGATAACAAATTATGTTATTTTAAAGAAAATATAATAATTTATTTCGTTAAAAAATTCTTGTTCGTTATGCTTGTAATTCAAATTATTTATCATAAAAATTTAAAGACAAAAAGGTCTGGCTTGAGCTTGGCGCGGGTCCCTCTTAAAGGTTTGTTTACTTAGACATGTCATAATTTAGGTACATTGGTACATACTAAATTTACAAATTGACATTATTTTAAATTTCGTAATTCTTATAATTCAATTTAATTATGACATAATAAACAATGTAATCTCTGTCCATCTATATAACTAATTTTAAGTTTTTAGTTTGTTAGTTGACGTCTTTGGAGAAAACGTGCAGTGCAGTTTGTTGCCGCTTCTTCTGCACTTGCGCCTAGGAAGCGGCGTAAACTTAGCTTTAAGTAACGATTGGACGTCAACATTTGTGCAAAACAAAACAAAGTGACTATTATTAAGAGATATTATAAATATCCTATGATAATAAAGATATTTTGAATTGAATTGAATTAAGAGCGACGCTCTTGTCGGTGGAGTTTCTTCCATTCTGTTCTATCTTCCGCTGACCTCTTTACATCTTGTTTCGACACTGCTATCACCTTTTCCTTGAATTGCTTCATATAGCTGTGCCTTGGCTTTCCTCTTCCCCTCCTTCCTTCTATTTTGCCTTCTATTATAATTCGCATAAAATAATCATGACGTATCAAGTGTCCTAACATATTGCCTCGCCTAACATATTTCCGATTACCTCGAGTATGTGTCTCTTTTCACCTACTCTATTTAAGACCTCTACATTTGTTACTTTATCCTTCGCACCACATCTCAAATGCTTCTAACCTTTTAGTTTCCTTCTTCGTTAGTGTCCACGTCTCACAGCCCTATAGAGCAATGCTCCAGGTGTACACCTTAATTATTCTTTTTCGGATTGATTTTGTGATAATTTGATGTAAGTAAACTTTTCTTTTTAATTAATGCTGTTTTTGCCATTGCTATTCTCGTTATTATGTCTTGTGTACATCTCGAGCCACATGTTTATTTTACTCCCTAAATATGTAAACGTGTCAACCTGTTCTAATTGAATGTTATTTACAATAATGGGATGGGTTATTTTCTTATATTCTTGATATTATTGTCTTCTGTTGCCAGTTTCCGTAAAAATATTAAAGAATTAATCTTATCGCGGCAAGTTGATAGTACTGCCATTAATCCCTTCTGAATTATTCCTCACATAGTACATAGTATAATTTCATTTATTAATAATTTAATTTTAGTTTTCAAGTTCATAGATAAATTTGAAAACAGCAATTCCTGTAATTTGTGTTTATGGCTATTTTAATGACTAGTTCCGGTAAAATTCTGTGCAAGTACTGTATTTTGTAAGAGAGTATTGTCGAAGTTATTATGATATTTGGTTTATCAACTTATTGTTTTTAAACCATCTAACCTCTATTTTTGGTACCAGCTGAAAATCAGCGCTGAGGTTCCTACACCACAGCACGAAGCTGAGCTGGCCACCTTTTCGGCATTCATTAGGTATAGTCTAGTTATGTAAGTTATATTCTGTAAATTGCTTGCCGAATAAAGTTTTTCTTTCTTTCTTTCTTTTGAAGTTAGCATTAATTTAGTTTTTTTGTTGTTTATTTTAAGTCCATAGACGTTAAAAGTACTATCAATAACATGAAACATTAACATGAAAAATTACTGCTTATGCAATAAGAATGTCTTAAGATATTTTCTGTTATATGTTCCTAATCTAAAATATTATCAAAATATTATCAGCCTTGATCCATATTGTTTTGCCTCATTGCAAGAGCAAGTCGTCGGAACTTCGAAGTTATTTTTAATATCCCGCATTTGGGTCAAACACCGCTATTTGTATCGGCAAAGAAATTGCGGCCAAGGTACGGTAAATAACAGCTTTTACATGAAGGTGAGATGATCTGCGTTTTGTTCCGTGTATATAATTAACATTTTTTAAAATATAATTCCATTCCATCCATTCATCCCGTCCATTTTTAACATAATAATGAATTAGGACATAATTTTATGAAATACATTAATAAAATGTATCCACGACACGCTTCGTCAATATTTTACAGCTAATAATTCGCAACATGCTTTATCAAATTTATAAGTAAGAGTGAATTTTTTTAATGTTGATTTCTTATACGAATTGAGAGAATTGATAATTCACCAGACTCAAAAGGCATTTAAACATTAGGTTGCTAAATTATCTACTACAATACTTACAATCATAACTAAAAACTTTTAGACATTAGACCTACATAAACAAAACTGTGCATTATATTAAGGACTTTGAGATCGTAAAGGAAATTTACAAGACCACAGTTTATGGGCCATTTGTGACTAAAGCTACAGGAGGATGGTCACAGCTGAAATCTGTAAATACACATAATAGGATGATAAGTCGCTTCCACAAAGGATATCTTAGAGGATGCACTTGTAGTTTAGTGTGAAACGTCATCCTATCATCCACAACTCAATGGCTACTCTGAAACTACAGAAAAAGTTATCTAAAACTAGTACTTAGTAGGTAGTTTTATTAATTTAATTATCATTCGTCATAATAGAGACAAAACTAGTAAAAAGTACTCCTTATTACCCAAAAGTATGTCTACTCGTAAAAAGTGTTTACAATTACGATGTGTCCGGACATAACATAACGATAATTTATGGATGTGCTGTCTTTCGCGTCTCCGTACATTTTGATGCGGTTGGTATGTAATTTACTATGGAGCAGCGGAGTTTTCTTTTCGTGATTTCGTGAGTTCGTATTGATGACAAGTTATCGATATGTCATGCCCGGACACATTGTATAAGCACAACATCTTTTAGTAATCAAAGTGTGTTCATTGCTGATAAATAGCAGAAAATAGATTTGCTGTAGCTCCTTTAATGACTTATACTACTTTGTTTCTGACTGCTGTTGCTGCTCTTGTTCTTAGGCTACGGTTTCTTAGAGAATCTGTAATATTGGGGAGACATCTGATATCTCCCCAATAAATCTGTGTCTTCTTTTCTTATAAGTCTTCCAACCTCCAAATAAATAAGACCGAGAAGTTATTTAAAAAAAGCTGTAAAATTTACCTCGGGAACTTAAACTGTCCATCTTCAGACCCTTCATCTCCGAACGATGATAGAACTCGTCCGTTGACGTCGAACACTTGAATCCTATGGTTGTTGGAGTCAGATACTAAGACTCGATTGGTGCTGGACACGGCGATGTAGTGGGGATGCTCAAGCTGGCCAAGTTTAGAGCCAAAGGAACCAAACTTGCCCACGAACGTGCCATCGGATTGGAACACCTGGTGGAAAATAAATAATGCTTATCAGATGAATAAGGCACCCCTTCCCGAAGAGGGTTGACGTTAGGCGGTCGGTCGTAAAACTATAGCCAAATCATTTAAACTGTTCTCGCTATTTCTTATCCATTTTGCAAGGTCTTTGGCATCCATGGGTAACCATTGACATGTATGTTATATTTAACGAAGAAAAAGCGGAAAAGCGCACCCTGGATTTCGAAGCAGCACAGCTGAGGGTGCAACCGGGAACGCGCTTAGATGAAGAAGAAGAAGATAATTAAGACACCCGAATTAAAAAAAAGGTATATGTGGTTTGATAGAAAAACTAGACAGGGTCGAACAAAATATGTTGAAACTATTTTAGGGCCAAATTCAGACTCAGAACTTTCCTCAAGGAATATAATTTCATGCAAGTTGACCAATCAGCTGATCAAGTGGAACGCAGAAAAAACTTTTTCATTTTTCTATGTTTGTTCCTTGGGGAAAGTTGTTCATTATCATGAACTAAATAAGTATACTTATTTGAGACGTTATATTTTGGTAGGATGTAGTGGTGGATGTAGTAAATATGTTGCATACTATTGTGTAGATGAAGTCTAATAGTTCTTCAGCTATTATAATGCTTTGATTGATCTATTTTTATTGACCAATCTATGTTCTTGTTATTTATTCGATTGAGTTTATAGTTATAATTTTATTTTAAGTCTACTGAATAATCCTTTGAAATGGTGGCGGCGGATATGGCGTGTTATTTTTGACGCCATCGTATTGGCAGATGAAAAAGACTATGGGCGTATGTGACATAATTTTACCCCATTTTTGCTTGTCCGTGTGTAAAAAAATTACACACGGACAGTGACAATTCATCCTGATAATTCCTTGTCTGTTGCCAATATTATTCTTGGATCTTTATAGGTAGAGAAAGCACCTATTTTTGTCTAAAATTTGTACATTCCAGAACGTTTTAAATAAGGTCATAACCAAGGATCACTTAGTTTAGTTGTACTGACATCATGTTTAATTGCGAATGGTTCGGCACGCTGCCAGGTTTGTGATGAAGTGAGACACGTGTCTCCAAGACTGGACACATGACTAGAACACGTGTTATATGTCAGTTATATGTATTTCTCTCTCGCTCTCTCCTTATGTCTACCTATCAGCTCGTTCCCAATTGCGTAGTTAGCCGTGGTGCTACGGACCGCAAGGTTTGCTTGGTTGTGAGTCAGATTCTTTAATTTAATCATCATCATCATCCGAGCGTATTCCCGGTTGCACCGTTGGTAACGCTTCAGAGCCCGGGGTCCGCTACCTAACATAGGTGATATAACGAGTCGGAAACGGGATATCAAGTCGCGCTGCGGATAGCGTCATTTATTATTTGCTAGAGAAAAGCTCTGACCTTTTTAGAAGGCTGAACCGATTTTCATCAAACATTGCTAAGAACCACCGCGGAAAAACTTGTTTTCACGTAAAAAAACCGCATTGAAATCAGTCCATCCGTTCGAGCACTACGATGCCACAGACAGACAGACAGATAGACCAACCGACAGACATTAGCGTCAAACTTATAACATCCATCTTTTTTGTCAGGGGTTAAACATAATATAGATTTATTATTATAGATTTCTTTGTCTTACCTGTACTCTATGGTTTTCCTTGTCACACACGTATATGAAGCCGAGGGCGTCCGTGGTAATACCCCAAGGGTAGTTGAACTTGCCATCTCCAGTGCCTTGGCTGCCAAAAGCTCGCAAGAAACGGCCTGCTGGGTCAAACACCTGCAACAAAACAATCTTTCTTTAATGTCTTTGCCAAGAGTAGTAAGTACATACATCATAAAGATACATTACTATGTCTTTACCCCTAATGGGGTAGACAGAGCCTGGGTCCGTTAGACCCATAGGCTACGTTTAGTGTAATAGTCGGAGTAAAAGTGGAAATAGGGAATCAGAATATATAATATATCATCACTAGGGTTGCTAGCCGCATCATGCACCATGTGGTTAAATCATCATCATCATCATTATCAGGTCTTCTTTTAGTCTCCACTGCAGGAACACGACCCTCTCTGTACTAACAGAGCCATATACATATATATATGCAACAGCAGCCAGAGGATTTGGCCTACACTCTCCACGCTGGCCAGACGGGTTTGAAAGGTCTCATTGATGGTTGTGAGCTTTGTTTAGCTTGTGTTTCCTAAGTCGCCTTCTACGACATCCACGGGAAGACTTGGAGTACAATTTTTGGAATAGTCCTATTCCATGTGGTTAAATAAATAATATTTGGTCTTAGATTACAGGCAATGCTAATACGAGTAAATACGTACTTATATGAAATTATAATCTTTGACTGAAATAAAAATTGGAAAACGGGAATTACGTCACTCAAATAATTTTTTTAATAGTGGTTGAGCCACGCTACCAGCAAAACTCAGTTTTGCCGGTAGCATAAATGGGCCGCTCGTCCGGGGAAGTACCACACTCTCACAGAAAATCGACATCTAAGTAGTCGCTAAAAGTGCACCTCACTAACATTCGAGGTCTGCACTCTAATCTCGTCCCAGTCCACCACCATCTTGAGACTGTAAGGCCGCATCTGCTCTTGCTTACGGAGACGCAAATTACTACCCCTGCTGATACATCCTACTTGAATTACCCAGGATATGTCCTGGAGCACAATTTCCGCTTTAAGGCAGGGCTTTGTTTCTATGTGCGTGATGACATCTGCTGTAAGCGTCTCCGTAACTTGGAAGATCCCTCTTCTTCTTCAATCTGGCTGCTTGTGGACACCGGCACAGAACAAATTGTCTATGTCGGTGTCTACCGATCGCATAGCGGTGACCAGGAGACAACGAGGCTTTTTCGTCACCTAAGTGAGGCTGTTGATGTGACTCAGCAAAGGTATCCTAACGCGCAAATCGTTTTTCTGGGGGACTTTAATGCTCATCACGAACAATGGTTGTTCCCATACCAGAAAACTGACCATGCTGGTAGAGAGGCGTACAAGTTTGCCTTGTCTTTGAACCTTTCCCAGCTGGTCGACCAGGCGACTAGGATACCCGACGTTGAGAATCACATAGCTAATTGCTTGGACCTTCTGCTGACGACTGAACCAGACCGATATCACGTGTCTGTTTCAGCCCCTCTTGGGAGTTCTGACCACTGTCTGGTAAAGTCCGTCCTCATATGTCCTCCACCTGACTCCAGCCCTAGAGGCAATAGACGGGTTTGGCGGTACAATTCAGCAGATTGGGATGAGATGCGACATTTCCTTGCTTCTTACCCTTGGCTGCAAGCCTGCTTTTCTTCTGGCGATCCGTCGAGCTGTGCAAGTGCCGTTGCTGAGGTTCTCGGTCAGGCGATGGAGTATTATATTCCATTTTCTGATCGACCCTCTGGCATCAAAGCTGAACCCTGGTTCAATGCTGACTGTTTAAAAGCTGAGGCTATTAAACAGTCAGCATACCAGGCTTGGGCTGACGCTCGTAAGCGCAGAGCTCCGGATACGCGTAAAAAGAAGAAAGCCTTTAACTTTGCGGCCAAGTCCTGCAAAAAAACGCTTAAAAAGGCTCGCTTCGACCACATAGGCAGAGTTGGTGCCAAACTTGCTTCGTACCCATCCGGTAGTAAAGCATTTTGGTCTCTGGCTAAGTGCGTTGAAGCTAACTTTTGCCGCTCCTCACTTCCTCCTTTGCAGAAACCTGACGGTACACTGGCACACACGGCTTTAGAAAAAGCTAATTTACTAGCTTCACTGTTTGCCGAAAACTCACGTCTAGATGCTAGCAATCAAACACCGCCCCAGTTACCTCCTTGTGGATGTAAAATGCCTGAAGTCCGCATTCATCAAAAGGAGGTTCTCAAGACTCTACGCAACTTAGATGTGAATAAGGCCAGTGGGCCCGACGGTATTCCTGCTATTGTCTTAAGGAATTGCGCACCCGAGTTGTCTCCTGTTCTGACGCGCCTGTTTCGTCTATCTCTTCGGTCCGGAATCGTCCCAAAAATGTGGAAGCTCGCCAATGTTCAACCCGTACCTAAGAAGGGTAGACGTGCCGACCCTTCAAACTATCGCCCAATTGCAATCACCTCCATTCTGTGTAAGGTAATGGAGCGTGTTATTAACAAGCGTTTACTTGCGTACCTTGAGGACAATGATCTCCTCAGTGACCGGCAATACGGATTTCGCCAGAACCGATCTACTGGGGATCTTCTTGTGTACGCTACACATCTTTGGGGTGAAGCCCTTGAAAAATACGGTGAGGCACTTGCTGTCTCACTTGACATTTCAAAGGCATTTGACAGGGTATGGCATGACGCTCTTATAGCGAAGCTTTCCGCTTACGGTATCCCTCCCACCCTTTGTGCTTGGATTTCCGATTTCCTGAGGGAACGGTTTATTCGAGTAACTCTTGACGGCTGCTCGTCTGACCTATTGGCAATTAATGCTGGAGTACCTCAGGGATCTGTTCTTTCCGCAACGCTATTTCTGCTTCACATTAACGATCTGCTAAAGCCCGGTATTTTTGGGTATGCAGACGATAGCACCGTTACGGAAAGATATTTTTCTAGTGCAAGGGCAAAAAAACCGGAAGTAGACGAACTAAGAGAGGCAATGGTGCTCCATACCAATCTTACTCTGCAAGCTGTCTCCGATTGGGGTGATGCCAACCTTGTGAGATTCAATGCCTCTAAGACACAGGCGTGTCTCTTCTCTGCTAAAAAGAGCCCTTTCAACTTGGCTCCCACTTTCCGGGGTGTGCCTGTTCCTATCACCCGTCATCTCGAACTTCTCGGTATCGATCTCTCATCAAATCTTAACTTCGGTAGCTATATTGAGTCCAGGGCTAAGACGGCTTCTAAAAAACTGGGCATCCTCTCCAAGGTCCAACGATATTTTACCCCTGACCAACTGTTGAGCCTTTACACAGCTCAAGTCCGCTCATGTATGGAGTATTGCTCCCACCTATGGGATGGATCTGCCCGCTATCAGCTCGAAGCCCTGGAAGCTATCGACAGACGTGCCAGAAGACTCGTTGGTGATGAGTTGCTTACGGCAGGACGGCTACACAGCCTCGAACATCGCCGACTGGTAGCAAGTCTGTGTGTCTTCTACAGGTTGCACTTCGGGGAGTGTGCGCAGGAATTACATAATTTAATTCCCCCTGCACCATTCCACCATCGGACAACACGACGTGGACAGGGATTCCACCCATTTGTGGTCGATATTCCTCCTCATCGTACCTCTCGATTCGCCTCCTCCTTCATTGTGCGAACCGCTAAGGTGTGGAATTCCCTCCCTGCGTCGATGTTTCCCCATACATATAATTTAGGGATTTTCAAGGCAAGAGTGAACAGGCTTTTTTTGAGTCTGCGTGATACACCTTAGACCTCATCTTAGCTTCCCATCAGGCTAGATAGAGATCAAACGCACTCAAATTTCTAATAAAAAAAAAAAAAAAAAGCTTCACCGCTTCTATGCTTCGTTCGGTGAGTGAGAGAGCCGGAGCCACCCTCCCCCATCCCCCCTCCCAACAAACAGGGCCAGTTAAGAAAAATAATTTCACTATTATATATCACAATAATTGACATTAACTTCTCCTATAAATATTAATCTGTTATTTGCTTTCAGAAAATACAAAACAAACATCTTGGATTTTGCATTATTTTACGCAAAAATCTTAAGACTAGCAACCCCAGCTGGCCAATTAGAATGGATTTCACAAAAATATCCAATTTATCTTTCAGTTTGTTTCTGCATTGTCACTAACTAGTCCCTCAGGAAACAAACAAAATTCAATAAATACTTGAACAAACACTAATTCCCATTCTCATCCTGAGGGAAATTTCGTAGCAAATCGAACGCACGTATGCTATGGGGAATTTTGAGTGCTTCTTCTGTGGCTAGGCCACGAAAATTACAGGTGAGCGTTTTAAAAATAAAAAAATAAAAAAAATATATGTTAATATCTTGACACAAAGTAAACCATCAGAGATTTTCTGATAGGTAATTTAAAGAACGATAATTTCAAGAAGGCAGTTATCTCCAAAGAGCAAAAAAGTAGCTTCTAATAGAGATAATCTGGTTACAACTCCTCTTTTGTCTCTCTCTCTTAACGGTATTTACTGTTGCTAGAATGAGACTTCGCTTAATGTCAAAAGTTAAAATGTAGCCTGTTTTCTGTTTAATACGACAAAATATTAATGACATTGTCTAATAACATTGACTTCTGTTTAGGTGACTTTTCTATTAGTAGCCTCATACAAGTCCTAGCGTACCGCGTTTAAAAAATAGGGCACTACGTTTCAAAACAGGTTACATTTTTGACATTTTATCGCAAAATTACTATAGTATGCTTGTCACATGATGGAAAGATGCAACATTATTTTTTTCAGAGCTTTAACGTTTGTGCAGTCATTATTCCTAGTAAAATTGTTATGATATATTCTCAGATGCAATGTAAGTAGATTAAGTACTTACTAATTTAGGAACTTAAGACAGAAAATAAAACATAAAAGGCATTGCCTTTCAAATAAACT
Organism: Acrobasis repandana; assembly: GCA_963576875.1. NCBI lineage: Eukaryota > Metazoa > Arthropoda > Insecta > Lepidoptera > Pyralidae > Acrobasis > Acrobasis repandana. The sequence continues at coordinate 18,494,736 of OY756227.1, forward strand.
GATTTCGTGGCCTTACTCTATTATACGCTAATAATTCGGTACGTTCTACAAAGCTCTTTTAACTTGTATTGAACACACTAATATCTGATTAATTTTGAAACTGAACAATGTGCTTAGAGCTCAAATTGAGTTACAAGAAATCTTTATTATTATAGAGTATTCTCGAAGGCATTTGTAATATGTTTAATATCCTCATTTGCGCTATTCAATTCGTAATTAGCAAGGTTTATTGAAGTTAAAAGCTTCTAATAGTGTTCTTGAATCTTCCGCCTTATTAATTTATAGTACTAAACGTAACCGTTAATTCGCAGCGTACTGTTAAAATTAGCAGTTTGTAATTGTTCTTCCTTACACAATATTAGTTTTAATATGGTAGCATTTTACTGTACTGACTACAAGTTGTTATTTTAAAATTTACTAACCACTAGCTGTCACACAAGGCTGTGCTTATTTACACGACTACCCCAAAAAAGGAGTGTAATGTTTTAGAGTTTATGTAATGTACTAGTTAGCCCGCGGCGTTGCCCGCGTGGTCAAAGTGTTTTTGACAATCCCACACGAACTTTAAATTTTTAAGAAATATATAATCGAAGGGATAAACAGTTTTATAATTGTTAATTCAGATAATTAATTAGCTTTCTACGCGCCAAGTTTCGTCCCGGTTTCAACCCGTTTAATCTGTTTAACAGTTTTGACATGAAAGCGGAACAACATCAATACATCCCTACAAATTTTTACATTTATAATATTAGTAGGACGAATTAATTAACAAGATCTGGAAGGATAAAACTGACTTATGTATAAACCGTAATAGTAGCAGCAATATCAACATCAATATAAGGGGAGACAGTATGTTACGTTGCTTTGGCGATGATCTATAAATATTAGATATATTTAAGGAAGTTATTTCTACGAAAGGTTCTAACCAGAGATTTCGGAAGTAGGTATACATTCCGCAATGCAGTGTCAGAAGTGTAAACTGTTTGGAAACGTAGTGGCGTGTTGATTCAACGCGGTACGCCAGGTCGTGTATGACGCTTCTAAATATAAAAGTCTTAAGCAGAAGTGAATGTCACTAGACAATGTCATTTTAATTTTGTCGTATTAAGCAGAAAACAGGCTACATTTTTAACGTTTAGTGAAGTCTCATTCTAGCAACAGTAAATGCTGATAAAAAAGAAAGAATCAAAAGATGGTCTATATTAAAATACCTTTTTTACACTTTGGTCTTTACAGTAGAGCAATGTAAGCAAATTGATCTTTTATCTATGGATTGATCATTTATTTAAATGCTTAACCAGACATAGATACCTGACTGGATAAGATCAAATAAAAGAGATAAAACACTCACTGTGGTTTTGGCTAATACATACTAGACTACGAGATGAGACTAACTTAAAAATCGCGAAAAAAGAATATGCCTGGATTTAACATGCCGCCGTTAAAGATTGTCACAATGATTTACCAATCAGAAATTAACAATTTGAAAAATTCAAAGATTCGAAGATTCGAGGATTTGAAGATTTGAGGATTCATAAATTTACTTAAGCAAAAGATTCAAAGATTTAAGCATATAATGCAATAGTATGATAAATTTACCTGTATGCGATGATTGTATCGATCAGCAATGATGTACTGTCCGATGCGATTGACTGCCACGCCAGCCAGACAGTCGAACTCGCCTTCTCCACTGCCGTACTGGCCAAACTCCTTCACGAATATGCCATTGGAATCGAATACCTGTTGAAAGGGAATAAGTACAATGAAATAAGGGCGTATAAGTTTGTTATTTGACGTCTTTGGAGAAAATGCTTCAGTGCAGTTTGTTGCCGCTTCTTCTGCATCAGCGCCTAAGAAGCGGCACTAAACATGTAAGTAAAGATTTGGCGTCAACATTGGTGTAAAACAAAACAAAGTTACTATTATAAAAATATATTTTAAATACATATCCTAAGACAATAAATATATAAATTGGTTTGTTAGCACCATGGAATCTAATTGAGATACTTAAAAATGACTTTAATGTCCTATTCCGTCTCACAAACTTAGATAAAGGAATCTGTAGATGTAGCACTATTACTGTAGTACACATTTACTCATTATTCAGATCATGTTTATGTGAAATTGTATACAGAAAATATTTTAAGTGGGTGCAAAATTTTCATATAATTATTATAGGGTATATATTAAATGGGTATATATATATATATATATATATAAACAAAACTTATCTTTAAACGCCTATCGCTAATAAATTTATTACTGTTCTTCCAAAGGCTGACTGGTAGAGAATGTAACTATCTAGCATTAAATCCACCTTTTTATCTTTGTGGTCATTAAATATTTAATAAATAAACACAATGGTGAAATAAAAAATAGAATTCAGTAAGAAAAGTGTTCTTCTGATCAAAATTCAGTATGAGATTGGAAACTTTTTATTTTCTTTCTTTTTTTATTCAGTGTAAGAGATTAGAAACTTTTTAATGTTTTGTAAAAGTAGCGAAAATATATAAAAAAAATAACATCGCTTACTTTTTAACTAAGAATTTGTATGAAACATACATCTTCAAAAATACGACATTGAACGCCAAGCATTGGCACAAGGTCGAGAAAGACTATTTTTGCACGTATGTAAACAGACAAATTCCAGTCAGAAATAGGACCCGCAGTACTAGTAAACAAATTCGATTACATTGTCAGTTAATTTATTTGAATCGTAACATTGTAATTTATGATTGTCGTATCAGTTTTCACCCGCGACTTTATTCGTGTGTCTATTGAAAACCTTTTCCAAGGATAAAATGTAACTTTTTTTTACTTTTATGTGTCCTAAGTACTCGCATGTTTAGTGAAAAAAATCACATCGATTCTTTGCTTTCTTTTGGACGGATAAACGATCAAAAAACACATTAACACAATAATTTTATTACTCAGGACAGTTTAAGGGTCTGTATCCAAAGAGTATATATGAAACCCTATTACTGAGACTCCGCAAAATTGTATAATAACTAAAAATAACCCACCTGAACTCGATGGTTTGAGGAATCAGCCACGACCATTGTGTTGTCGGGGCCTACAGCGATGCCACGAGGCCATGTAAAACAACCGGGTTCGCTCCCCCGGCTCCCCACGCTGAATTGTAAACGGCGTTTCTGCAGATACTGGCTCCTAGGGGAGGAACCTGCTGCTGCGAAACCTAAGATCAGAAAACATCATTAAAATCAAGTTCCAAACTCAAACACTCCTATTTTCCATAAGCTTCAAACCTATTTACACGCCACTCTTTTTTCTCTAACCTGCTACCGCTGCTGTAGCCGCCGTAGGGGAGATGGGGGAGCCTGCCGCGTTTTTTGAATCGTCATCAGAACTGGCAAGCTCATTAGCTGAGCGCAAGGGCAACCCGAGAGACAGGCGACGTGACGTACTCGACGACGTGCCCGAATCACGCTCCTTGCCGCGCGACCCGTATTTGTTCTTCAAGTATCTAGCCCAAGAACTCAAGGCCGCTCCATCTTTTTCGCCAGCGACTGGACGCTCTGGCGAACTCTCTCTAGATTTCAATGCGTGTGACGAACGGCTGCGAGACAACTCCGAACCACCTGTACCGGAGCCGTATCGAGCCGCAAGGTAAGCTGAAGGCGAAGCCGTGGTTGGAGATACAGGCTCGTCTGCATCATCATCGTCGCCTACCCCAAAACCGGTGTGACTGCTCTTACTCCTTGCAAGACGGTTACGTCTTTCTTTGAGAGCAAGATATCTTGATCGAGCGGTGGGGTACTTTGAGTCATCATCAAATGAGGACGAAGGCTCTTCTTCTTTGGGCTTGCTGCCGTAACGATTGCCGTATGAAGACCCGCTGCTGGTTGCATAACGAGAAGTTGGTTCTTCTTCTGTTTGTGATGAGTTTCTAGAACGGTATCGAGTTGGGGCAGGAGGATCTTTAGCTTTGTTGTCCTGAGCGTCGTTACGAGCGTTTGTGCTGCGTGCCAGTAATGGCCCTATGTCACTACGAGCAATCGCCTGACTCTCGGGATTTCTTTGCGAAGCAGGCTCCTCTTCACTCTCCTCTGACGAGTCCGTTTCTTCTTCGGAACTTGTATCGGAATCTTCGTGAGCCGGCTCGGCGGGCGCCGGGGCGGGCGTCGGTCGCTGAGAGCCGATAAAACGACTTTGTACCCGTTGTGCTCCGCCGGCTGTTCCATTCGTAGTTACCGGTGCCGTTCTCTCGTTGCCTGTGGAAAATAAACGAGTTGGTTTTGGTGGGAGCCCTTCACTGCTATATTTCGCTTTTAATTCAGCAATGCTTAGTATCGCACCTGTGTGTTTTACCGCCGAGCCGGAACTTTCTGTCGATGCGCTTGATTCAGTACTGGGAGCGCGTGCTGCTGGTCGGTGTGCGGCAGGTGCTTCTGATGCGGAGGGTCTCCTAGCAGTGACTGCTGGCTTTTGAGCTGGAGTAGCATTTTTACGCTGCTGCGTACGTTGTAGAGATCCAACAGACTCATCTGATTCACCGTCGCTGGACGCCTGAGAAATATATTGAAATTCGAATTGGACACCAAAACGTTATTATTTATCGTGTTGTGTATGCGTGCAAAATTATGTTAAACGTGGAGTGTATTTTATGGAATGCCGTTAGTTTCGCGTTTTCCTTGTTAGTATCGATGATTTGTCTACGTTCTACGTTGTACTATCGCCGTACACATTTAATCTGTGTCTCCTTCCCAACTCACCTCCCGAGCAGGAGTCGGTGGTTTACGATTAATAGCATTTCTTTCTTCTTCTGCAGCTCGTTGAGGAGCTCGGTCAGGTTCTTGAGAAGAGGCTGCTCCTTTGTTTTGTCTCTTAAGGCGCGTTATTTCATCATCTTCACTCTGTTGTCTCTGTGCAGGTGGTGGAGGTCTGCGTGGTTGAGGTGCAGGTTGGACAGGTTTAGGAGGTGGAGGTGGCTCTTTTTTCTCCTTTTTCTTGCCACTGTCAACATCTAATATCCTTTGCATGACACGTGGACAGTCACTCAATCTGAATATTCCACTGAGCGGACCTCGGGTGGCGTCTTCAGTATCGGTGACCTTTTCTTTTTCTTTTTGTTTCTCTTCCGCTTTTACTGCGCGGCTTGTATGTTCGGAGTCAGAATCGTTATCTTGTTGATGACTCCTGACAAAACGAGAGCGGAATCTTCGCGATGGTCTATGCTCAGACTCGTATCCACTATAATCATCCGCGCCATAATCTCTTGTTGCGTGTTTCTCAGGAGGTGGTGGACGGCGTTCACCAAATTTACGTCCACCCAATATTGGTTCATCATTTTCCATGTAACCCTTAGCTTCTTCTTGTTGGCGGAATTGTGTGGCCAAACGATGGTCACTCTTTGATCGTGTCAAGCCTGACTGACTTTGTTGTATACCACCAGAGTAAGCATTAGGTTGAGTGATGTTCAATTCACCATAGCTTGCAACATGTAACACTAATTGATTAGGATCATGAGTCATTATAAACCTCATTCTACGGTTGTAGTCGCCAGCTTCGTAGTCATAGTTTCTGAGAAATTCAACTGTTTTTAAGAATATTTCTTTAGTGTCTACTAACTCCGTGTCTTCCCACTCGACGTCATCGTTCATATATTTATCAGCGAGATCACAGTTACTCTGTATGTTGCCTAATTCTAATTCTAGATTATCTTTAAGATTTGTTAAGTTTCTAAGCTCAGTTGCAAGGTACCTGTCTACCTCATTCCTTAGGAAATCGGTGCGATCTTTCAATGCTTTCGCTAAGCGTTTATGTATCTCATCGATCTCTCCAGCTACCGAAGCGCAGTTTGTTTGGAGATTTGTCGTATTGCGTTCAACTATACCTAATATATCTTGAAGCCTATTGATTCCACGACGAATTTGATTATTTATTCTTGAGATTTCCCTACGTAGGACTTCCATGTGTGCTGCTTTGCAGTCTTCGCAGACTTTCTTGTCGCAATGAGCACATGGCATGCAATATGCTTTTTCTGAGCAGACGTTGCACCTTTCCATGACTTGCCCAGCAGTGGGATCGGGAAGCTCCCCTGCAATTTGAGCATGCAGTTCCAAGAACCGCTGCAGGGTGACATTCGTTGGGAATCCCTGGACTCCCTGATATGGGATTCTGTGTTCTGCTCGGCATTCTGGACATTTGACCTGCAAAAAAATGACGCGATAAAAACCTTAATTTTTTACACTTAATATTATACGAGTATACTATAACATCTTTATTATAAACTACCACTACAGGGTAGACAGAACCTATTGCCAAAGGCCATTTATAGTGAGATGATGGACGTGAAGGTATAAAAGGGAATCAAAATAGTGACGGGTTGCTACGCGCATCATCTATAATTGGTGAAGGTGAAGATATAAGCAAATGGCCTTGAAGTGTGAAATAAATTGTTAACTCGTAAATATGGTAATAATTTCCATATTGCTCTTCGTCATGCACTAGATAGCTCTTTAAATTATTTTATGAACTGCCATTGAAATTATTATTGGTGATACGTCTAGCTTTAAAACTTGCCGTGGTCACTTTTGGCGGAGGCAAGTTTTAAAGCTAGACAGACTTATGTAAATACTTTCAACGGTGGTTCATAAAATAATTTAAAAGGCTATCTAGTGCATAACGAAGAGCAATATGGAAATTATCTCCATATTTACGTGTTAACAATTTATTTCAAATGAGGGCGCCACTTCAAGGCCATTTGCCTATACCTTCACCTTAAAATTCTCGCTTATAATATCCGGTCAAAATAAATTTATTTAGCTTTGGATGATGAATTTGATCTGATTAAAAATAAAATGATATAAAACAGTTAATTAAACCTTTAAATACTATTAGCATACCACCAGCGTCAATTTTTTTATTTAAACATGTGCGTTGTACGTTTCAGGAATCAACAAGAAAAAAAAGGCTTGTAAGTGTGTCATTTAGTCGCGTGGGACCCAAGATATCATTATTTGTTTTTATGTATATATTTTTACCTGTCGCCTAACGTAGTCGACGAGGCCGTCCATACACGGCTCCATGCAGAAACTGTGCTGGCATGGCAGCAGCTTGGGGTTTCTGTACCGGTCCAGGCAGACACAGCACGTCAACAGCGACTCGAACTGCTCCATCTTTTCTTAGTGCTGCTTTACGTACCTGTGGAAAGAAAAAAAAAACATTTGTTAATAGTACATTTTTTTTTCAATTCGGAAAAAATGTTATGTTACTTCACAAAAATTTTACGGATATTTGCAATACAATGACCTAAATCAAACGGAATCTAAGGGCATTATAATAAAAACTTGAATAAAAAATGTCACTAGGTTTTTAATAATCAACATCCTTGATTAGATGATAATTTGCCAAAACATTGTTAAAATTTCCTTAGTTTGTTTATTTATTAAATTTTTATTTTATTATCCCCATGTACCTATCTACTTATCGTGCCTGTTTTACACAGCGGTAAGTAGAGATTATTGATTGGGCCTTCACTAGCTACAATCCTGATGTAGACCACTTCTGCTTCGTCCCCGCTTCATCACTCTGTTCATAATAAATTAATTAATATTTTTATCAAAAATACGTTTACGTTAGATCCACCTTTTGTACAAATAATTTTTTCCTGCATACTAGTATCATCATCATCATCCCAGCCCTTCTTCCGCCCACTGCTGAGCATAGGCCTCTCTTCGTCGACGCATAGTAGTATACTAGTATCATACGGAAAAACATTTAATTTTAAAGCAATTTAATTTGGCGTTGGCGAGAGTTTCCGCAAAGATTCGGCGATTTATAAATAACCGCGTCTGGTGTTCCACGCGGTTTTACATTCGTATTTATAAACAGTTGCCTCAGTTCTAATAGCTGTTTACGATTCTGAATCTTTTGACGATGAAATTAAATATCAAAATTATTTAAAAGTGGTAACGAATAGTGCAAACAATTTAAATTTTTATATAGGTGTTTAAACCACGCGGGAGACTAACAATTATCATCACGCAATAAAATTAAAATTAAAAATTGTTGGAGCATTACTGTTTATGGATTTTATGTCCTTTGCAGAGGACATTAAATACCAAAATGGCAGTATAGTTATAATAGATAATTATCAAAAAGTAATAGTAAGGAGCAGGTGAAAAGGCCACTTATTATATATTAAATAAAGTTTGAGAAACTAGCTTTGGAATCTATAAATAAACAAAGAAAATACCAGATGCCACTTCTTTCGCGCAAAATATAACAGACGATAACTCAACGGTAAAGTAATTATTAGAAAGATTCCTATATTTCTACCTGGTAGAAATTCTGATAAGGTTATGACTAAAACTTTTTCGGATTCTGGTTTTAATCTTGTAAGGCTTTGTAATCTTTGGCTTTTGTTTCCCTAAGGAGTAAAATGTGATGCTTTGTTTTAGTACGTAAACAAAGATGTTGAGTGCACTAGGTGATACGTAAGTAGGTAATTATTTATGCGCCAGTCGGCCTTGTTTTAAGTGAGTCAGGGTTTCATAAGAATGGCAGCTTTTGGCATTGCAGAAGAATAAAAAAAAATATTAGTCATAAGACATTTAGAGATTTCTTGTAACGTTTTTTTTACTGAGAATGTTGATGTTTTAAAGCGAAGTTCTTTGTTTCTCAAAAACATTTTTGGCAATATCAAATTAACAATGAACGCATGAATTTATGATGACCTCCCTAGTTTAATGGTTAACACGCTAGTCCGCCAATCCGGAGGTTCTAGGTTCAATCCCCAGCCAGGGCAAGTTGGAAAATGGCCTTTTTCAAATTGTTCTGGGTCTTGGGTGTTTATCTATATTTGTATTTATTATAAAATATAGTATCGTTGAGTCAGTATCCATAACACAAGTTTAAAAAACTTTCTTTAGGGTTAGCTCAATCAGTGTGATTTGTCCATAAATATTTATTTATTTATGAATTGCATTGGTTCCATAAAGCGAAAAGTTCTTTATATTGAGGATTTCCTCAATCAAAGTCAAACAAAAAAACCTCAAAGTCGCTTGTTAAAGTACAGTAAGTGTCTAACAAAATATACTGATACTATTTTTAAGAGTAAATTCAGTCCATGATACTGAATCACTTTCCCAATGAAATAGGTATTTAAGATACACTATCACGTCTATAGACCTAACGGAGTGAGGGCGGCAAGGCCCAGGCCGCTTTTAGCGTGATGGTAGACATGAGGGTGGAAATTAATAGGAAATCATAATAGTGATGGGTTGCTAACCGCATCGCCTATTTATATGATTCAGATTCTTGCCCATTCCCTCGATCGGCTTTTACGATCTGCGCGGGAAGAGAAGCAGCTGGTACATTCTATGTTTTTTCTTCTCTCCTAGGCCAGCATGGAAGAATAGACTAATTTATATTTCCAGTAAGTAACTAATATTCTTACATTTCACAGAAACATTTAAATTTATTTTAACAACGGGGAAAAACATTTTTTTCTAGGAACCTCAATTTGTTTTGGATGTTTCATGTAAAATATACGGAACTTTGGTTTGATATTACAATCAAAATTAGCTGACTTTCGTTGATTTTGTACGAAATTAAACTTTTAATGAGTATTTTCATAGTATAGCTCTGAGAACCATTTTAAACGTATTTAAACCTAATGAATTCCGGGTACTGTACTGACTGACAGTTTCCGATATAGGAAACCTTAGTATATTTTTTCATTTTTTTATTTTAAACTAGCTGTACCCTGCGCGCGTTGCTACGCCAATTTTTTTTTCCTAAACCATCCCTGAACTGTAACGAAAAAAACAAAAAATAAATTATCGAAATCAGTCAAGCCGTTAACGATTTTATACAGGACATACAGAGAAACATTAATTTTTATACATATAGATTAATTTGAGATACTGCATTTAGTGATAGGCACTTCGATCATATGATATTCACATGTTTTCCATATAAAATTACATATATATTTATTATCAGGTTTTTTTAATCTCCTCTACAGGAGAATGATCCTCTATGTACAGTGAGCCACATAGAAAAGTATACTATATACCTCTATACTATAGTGGTATACTATTCTATGTGGCCCACTGTACACTATCAAAGCGATGTATTAGTAGCCAGAGCAGTCAAAGAGGTTTCATATCAATGATACTGTTTCATATATATGAACATCAGTTTACAAGCTTTGTTTAGCTTGAGTTTCCTAAGTCGCCTTCTACGACATCCATGGGAAGACGTGGAGTAGTCCTATTCTACTCTGCCAGGAACCACCCGGCTATATATTTTGCCCAACCATGCGACTTAAATAGCTAAAAAAGATATCTTCTTGTAACAATTTTTTCCTTAAATGTAACTTGCTGATTGCCAAAAGGAATTAAGAAAAACGAGTGCCTTCGCCTTTGTTCTTACTCATTAATAATATTCCAAGAATACTACGTTAACAAAAAGATCTGTTGCTTAGCTAAATACGAAGAAATATGGCTGAACGTAAAAAAAAAAATAAGTCTGCCAAAAATAAAAATAAATGTGACTTACACATGGTAAATACAATACGTTGAAAGCTTCCTAGATTCGGAACGTCGTAAACGCTATTTCGGGAATGTGTGCGTGACTCAAGGTCGATAAAGATTCGTTGAACATAAAAAACATACTCCATGCAAACAACTAAAACAAACGCAAATTTGTTGTGTCTATAAGTATTTACATAGGTAAGGGAAGTATAAAATTGTATTTATTAGTGGTCATTATGACCTACACTAATACTGTATTTAGATTCTGTATAACACAAAGGTTGACTGGTAGACAAAGCTGTTAGCGTTAAGTTCGCCTATTGTGCTGTACAATTTGTATTTGATAGACAATAAAGATTAAATTAATATGTTTTTTTATGAATATTTTACACTGTTTACTCGTGTAGAGTAGTCGGAAAAGGCCGACTCGTTTCGATTGGTTTAGACGACCATCATATACACGCCTTTATCTCACATCTAGCCAAATTGAATAAACTTTAATTTAATTTTTTAGGTTAATCATTAATAAGAATATGCACGTAATACCAATCCGGCTCATATTTTTATTTTACAATTTCTGTTAATACGTTACCACGCCTAGTTTATTATTTTTCTTACTTACTCTTATTTAGATTAGAAATAAATTATTAAAAATATGCAAATATTGCGCGGGAACTTTTGACAAACAAAAAGGAAATGACGACAAAGTTCTCAAAAGAAATGACAAGTTCGCGTGCGTTCGGTAGGACTGTCCGTCCATGTAGTTTGACTATCGATGTCATTCGAAATGTATGTACTTTTATACAGAGGTTTAACAAACATCACTGGCTGATAATATCGAAAGTACCCAAAAAAGAAAAACATGCGTTGACAGCTTCTGTCTCTGGCGGATATTGCAGACTTTGACGTCATATTTTAAAATGGCGTGTTTTAGTTGTTATAATCTACTTGCTATTTTTAATATTTATTTTCTACACCATATACATGTTTTTCGGCTCTGATTTATTTTTTACGGCTATTTCTCGACGAGGATCATCGATTAAAAATATAAAAAAAATGCATGCATACTCTCTACGCACATTAGTATATTTCCGAAAACTTAGTTTAGTCAGAACCCCAGGTCGTGCGATAATCAATATCAATTATTAACTATATAAAACAATGTAGCTTTCCTCCGTCTGCTCCTCTGTATATATATATGTGGATGTATGTACGCTTAGACCTTTTAAAATACGCAACAGATTTTAATACAGTTTTCGTCAATAGATAGAGTGATTTCAGAGGCAGGTTTGTATGTTTATGACATACCCGTGCGAAGCCAAGACGAGCCGCTTATCCATGAATTTTTGAAATAAATGATTAATCTACGTTAGTTTTTAGTTTATTCATCAGTCATGCAACAACAAAATTCTTGTTTCGATTTCTTGATAACAGTGTCGATGTCGTTGTGATATATTTTTATTGATTTTAATACATTAAAGTGTTTAAAAGGCGAAGAATCGTGAGGCATTGAGAAGAGAAAGTTATTTATAATATGTTTATCTACTTGAATAATAAAATGACAGAGGGATTCGACGGAATTTCTCAAAACAATATTACGGATCTGCTGGTTGACCTGACAGGTAAATAAACTGTAATGGTCTTAATGAAGACAGGCCATTTTTACACTTACAATGTTTTATTTTAGGATATTCTCAGTCTACTCTGTCGTTAATTCAAAAGCAAGGAAATATCTAATAAACTCTGAAACTTCTATACAAATGACAATGAGTGTGAGAAAACTTTTCTGATCATAATTATGATCAGCCATATGCAATGCCAGAGACAGATTTTTTTAAACTTGTGATAAGGGATACTAACTCAACGATACCATATTCTATTATAAATACATATACTTATACACCCAAAGATAGATAAACACCCAAGACCCACGGCCATTTGAAAAAGGCCACTTTCCATCTTGCTCTGGCTGGGGATCGAACCCATAACCTCTAAATTAACGGACGCGTGTTAACCATTACGCCATGGGGGTCGTCAAAATTCTTAGGTACTTATAAATAAACTTCAGCACTTAGGTATTCAGTTTACGTGCCCCAGTAAACTTTTATAGCCATTTCACACGCAACATGGTTTATTTCTGCTCAACAATGCAAACAAGCGAATTAAAGATCGCTTGAATGCCTTTTTACTATTTTAATGGCCCACGTGTAATGAGTTGCAATTATTTGTTTTAGGTGGTAATTTTTGTTTGAAACTTTGTTGTGACATTTCGTTTGTCATCTATAAGCCTACCATCTTAATAATTGTTTAGGATCTTAAAACTTTTATCAGATAAAAACTTGCGTAATTTAAATGACTTAGTTGCCCCCGTATTATAGGCTAAAACAGTCAGTAAGTCGCTTATAATAAATTGCCGGAATCGGTCGTTGATATGCCTGACAGAAAATTCAAAGCTTATATAAAGGAAGTACTCTGTTAGAAGGCCTATTATGATAGCAATGAGTATCTTAAAGACAAAAAAAGTCTGGCTTGAGCTTGGCACGGGTCCCTCTTAAAGATTTGCATACTCACAAATTTTAATGTCATAATTTGGGTACATATTTGGTACATACAAAATTTGTAAATCGTAATTATTGTCAATTTTACTATACGACATCATTCTTAATCCATAATTATGACATAACGATGTACTCTCAGTCCACATATTAGGAAAGCAGAGGAAGTCAGCAGAAAAGGCTAGAGGACAAAACTAAATGTAGAAATTGTTAAAATACCGTACAGGTCCACTCAATTTCAGTGGAGCCAGACTCGTAAACTTGGACATATCCATGAACCAAGAGCTTTCAAGATACAAAGTAACACACCTGGTGTTTATTTTCGTTCCTAGTTAAATTGCGCATGAAACTATGTGACGTGGAAGAAGCGTCACAGACGTGAGATCATCTGCGATACGGTCAAGGGGAGATGAACTAACGGACAAAAATAGACGAAAAGGAAAGTTTTAATTGGAAATTATGAACATTTGACGAATTGAATATTTTCCTATCAATGTTACCTTTGCTAAGCGGATTATCTCTTTTCGGTTTAATTGTATGGAAAGAAACGCACACAATAACGATTTTACACACTATAACGTCTTTTTCCCTAATGGGTTAAAACCCGCTTTTTTAGAAGTAGAACGGGCACAGAGACACTTGCTAAAAATAATGTACTTCAAAAGTAAACTTTTTCCAACTGATCTACTATATAAATTATGTAACCTATTGTCTGTACGAAAATTTTATATATTACATATTACTTTAAAAACACATAAAACACTAACATATGATCCCAATCAATTGAAAAAAAGGAGAAATCGAACCATCATGAAAATCCCTGTAACTAAAACTAATTTTGCTAAGACACAATTTAAATATCGATCTGCTACATTATGCAATAAAATCTACGAGAAAATAAATATTAATTATATATCTTTACATGAATGTAAAAATTCAGTAATAAATTGGATAAAAACTCTAACATATAAGGAAACTGAGGCTCAATTGAATTTGTAAACAGATTATATATGTAAATATATTACATATTTATTACATAAACAAAACATACACACACACATATATATAAATAAACTTAGTAATTATTCTGGCGTATAAAAATCGTCATATAATTATATAAGTTAAATTGTTTTAGTTTTATTTAAGTATAATGCTAAAATTTCGTTTGATAATATTTGTTTAATAATATCTGTCATATCTTAATATTATTAAGTTCGCTTAATGGACGAAAGAGTGGAGAATCCTGCCACAGGCATATAAATGCTTAAAAGGATTCTCCGACACTGTTTGACTGTATGTAACACAACTTTATTAGCAAGAAGAGGAAAGGGAAGACCAAGAAGAGCATTTATAGATTAATTAAAGGAGAAGTTGACGCCGTGTCGTATAGGGAGGTCAAGAGGATGGCTCAAGAGAGGGAGACATGGAAACTACTCCACCAAAAAGAACGTAGTTCTTAAATTATAGATAGATAGAATACAAGTTAATACTACAAATAAATATTTTTCATTTTTCAATGGGTCAAACAGAGCATTTTGGGTCTTGCGGCTCTACAGACAGAGCCCAGGGTCGCAAGACCCAAACGCCACTTTTAGTGTGCGTGATGGTAGGCGAGAAGATGGAAAAAGGAATCAAAACAGTGATAACCGCATCGTCTATTAACACGATTCGCATTTTCGCCCAATCTCTCGATCGGCTTTTATGATCTGCGCGGGAAGAGAAGCAGCTGGTAGATTTTAAGTTTTTTTTTCTCCCAGACCAGCATGTTTTTCTCCCAGAGCAGCATGTTTTTCTCTTAGTTTTTTTCTCCCAGAGCAGCATGTTCTTCTCCCAGTTTTATTCTTCCAGAGCAGCATGTTTTTCTCCCAGTTTTTTTTCCCAGAGCAGCATGTTTTTTTCCTAGTTTTTTTCTACTGGAGCAGCATATTTTTCTCCCAGAGCAGCATATTTTTCCGCCAGTTTTTTTTTCCCAGAGCAGCATGTTTTTTCCTAGTTCTTTTCTACTAGAGCAGCATGTATAATATTTCGCCAAGAGCAGCATGTTTTTCTCCCAGTTTTTTCTACCGGAGCAGCATAGTTTTCTTCCAGAGCAGCATGTTTTTCTCCCAGTTTTTTTTTTTCCCAGAGCACCTAATAGAGTGGTTTGCCACTACCTTGTCCATTTCACACACCTAGTGCTGTTTATGTTTATGTTTACGAGTTGCGTAGTGAAGATCGAACGCATGCCCCCCAGGCCAGTCATTGCGTAAACCGCTTAACCAATACTGATTCAAATGGATAACTAGTACAAAATCATATTTACTTATTGAGACAGAATGGGCCACCACAATATGTGGTAGTGGATAAGATTGTAAACAGCATATAATAGTGGCATGTTACTTGTATAGTATTTGTGTAGCCATGTCGCCTCCGCCGGGACCAGGCAGACGTAGTAGTAGACTCAAGAATTGCAAACTTGATTGATATGCGTGTTAATGTTCTTACAACCAAGAATATACTTAAATATAACTGATCGGCTGTCTGTACATCTATACTAATATTATAAAGCGGAAGAGTTTGTTTGTTTGTTTGTTTGTTTGTTTGTTTGTACGCGCTAATCTCGGGAACTAATGCTCCGATTTGAAAAATTCTTTTTTTGTTGGGTAGTCCATTTATAGAGGAAGGCTTTAGGCTATATAACATTACGTTCCGACAACCACGCGAACGAAGTCGCGGGCACAGCTAGTGGAAGATATATGAGAAAAAAAATATTGGGGACCTTTAGCAACGCAGTAGAATCCACAGCAATGATATTTGATTTTTTGTTTGTCTATGCTTATCACGGAAATGGCTTAAGACGATACACGGAGTCCAGTGCTGCCCCCATTTGAAATAAATTACGAGTATTTGTAAGGAAACGGAGATTTCATTAAAAATTTTGAGCTAGTAAAACCTAGATAACCCTTCAATCTATTTTATGAACCACTGTTTACAGTTTAAAGTGAGAACGTCAAGCTTTAGTTTGCATTTTTGCCAAAATTGGCCGTTTTTCGCAAAAATGCAAACTAAAGCTTAAAGCTAGCTTAAAGCTAAATAGTTTATTTCAAATGGGGGCAGCACAGGACTCCGTGTATCATCTTAAGTGATTTTTGTGTGGTTTTCACTAATGTATTGTGGTAAGTTTCATTTAATATTAAGTGTTTGTTTTAATTTATCAGTTTAAAAACAAAATAAAAAGTTATATCAATTTAAAGAATCACGTAGAGCATCTGTTCGATAAAAATATTATAAAGTCCACACGGACGTAGTATTAAATTTACAGTTACGTTATAAATAAAATTATAACGTAACCTGGTGCAATAACGAAATGAGATGACAAATTCAAAGTAGAGCACCACTCGAATGCGGAAGAGATCGGGCGTGATATTTGTGCTACAGACATTTGAGTCGCTACCAAGAAAACTCACAAAATGCTACTCACGCAGACTGTAAACAAAGGTAATGATAGAAGAATAACCAGATATATTTCCTGCAGTATAATGAAATAGACTTTGAAACATACGTGATAAATGCGTCTAATAAAGTGTCTGATTTTTCAACTTAACAATTCAAGAAGATGAAATCTAATATTTGTAACACGATATTATTGCAAATTGCAAAAAGTGGGACACGAACCCAGGACCCTCACGTTAACGCCGTGAGTGCACTACCAAATGTGCTATCGTGACTTCGAATCACCCCGACGAATTTTCTCACCACATAGTACAAGCATTTCAAGCATGCGCAATTTGGATAAATTTCCGAGCATTGTAATGCTACGAGTACTCGTATTAAAAAAAATAAGCGATAATAATGCTCATTCACATAAACATTCACGTAAAGATAAACATAAAAAAACATAATACAGTACATATAATATGACGGGGAGTGAAACCAAATCACACGTATTAATTAATACTCCATTTTTATAATTTGTACATCTTACTAAGAAGATTATGGTATGATGTTCCATACTAAATCGAATCTTTTGGCACCTAGTATTTGGTAATAGTCATGTACAGAAATGTAAGAGGTATATTATTCGCTTTTAAGGTTAAATACACATAAAAAAATTTAAATAAAGTTTATGTCCCGTACAAAATTTAAAAAGTCCGAGGTGTAAATTCCGAGTATAAATAAAGCGCACATTTTATTAAGTGCCGTGTCTGTTGCTGTCTTTTATGTATGTCACGAAAATACACAGGAAATTCCTTTGTTAGTTAAGAACGCATGACTTTCAATTTTTGCACGTAAATAAAAAGCACGCATTGCGGGACCGAATACTGCCACATAGCTGAATACTTCATCGTTATAATTCGCTTTTCTACAGCACAGAATAAATAATACTAATGTACAGATGTCTCACTCAGCAAAGAAATTCAAAGAAATATCTACTCAATGTGGCTAGCGATATAGTTTAATTTAGCTCACGTCAGAACTCAGAAACTTTTCTTATAGATACCTAGACATCCATTGCAAGCCAATTTCATTCTAATTACTATTCGTATAACTGAATTTACCACCTGGAGGGGCCGCCTCAGCGCATAGTAATAATGTAGGTACATTTTCGATACCTAAACGGGGAGTGACACAGGCCTGCCTACAGTCAAAGATTTTCCTGTAAAATTACATGAATAAGATGATATACAACGGGGAAGGGACATACCCGTAATAAATCGAACCAGGGTCTATACTAGGTCATTATAGTATAATAAAATTAAAATAACAGCCAATAATAAAAAAAAAATCGGCGTTTCCATACAAAAGTGTGCAGCCGCCCGGGCGATTTGTATGGGAATGTCAAATTTTATTTTTGTTTTTTGACTGTTTTTTTTTAATTTCCTTATACTTTAGTGATCTAGTATAGCCCGTGGTTTGATTTATTACGGATATGTCCCTTTCACGTTGTATGTTAATTTTTTCAAGCTTATAACTGCCGACAATACGAGTATGTCAGCATGTTTAATATTGTTTGAAATGATTGCCTAAGAAATCTTTCACAATTTCATGTGAAATCGTTAAAGATTTCTTAGGCGTGTGTGGTACAACCTACTGCTTTGTGTTACCGGTAGAGAAACAGGGTATCCAGAATCCCAGGATCCCTCCCTGCCATTTTCTGACCCCGAAAATACGGAACACGGTTAGAATACGGAATGCAAAACTTCACCTGCTTGTGGCAATCCCGAAATTAGCCAAGTACAGTCCCGGCATTTTCGAGGTCAGAAAACGGTCTTGATCTCGAAATAAGGCCGCCTAGAACTTAACCGAGGATACAAAATAATAATAAGTTAGCATGGGTTTATTTCGAAAGACAAGATGTATGTAATTTCTTTATTTTAAGGATACACACAAAGGTACAAAAAGAGACAACACAACGGCGGACTTATAAGGGATCTCTTCCAGTCAACCCTAAATGCAGAAACAGAAGTTTTCTTACAACGCACAATATTATAAAAACCAAACACCTACCATTATTTTTATGTTTTTACTTATAAACATAAACCGTCTTATTATTAAACTCAAACGTACAAAGTACTTACTTTACTCGGTTTAAACCATTAGCCGCCAAAAAACAAGAAGACTTCTCGCAATATGTCGCCGTTTCTTTCGTTACTGTCCACTTCATTTGGATGAATAATAGTTTAAATCAAGTCTTGAACTTAGTCTCCGTTTAAAAATAAAACAAGAAAAGTTAAAGAAATTAGTACTTTAACCTTTAACACAATTATGATGATTATAGCAAAAGATTATTTGTTTTAATTTTAGCCAGCATTCTATTATAATATGCAGTTCATGACGGCCTCTTTTGTAATAATTATTATATGTAAGTACTAAATTGAACGTAGATAATTTTACTACTTTTATTATTGATACTCGCCGGATGAAACTCCGTGGTTTTTTGGGGTTGCATAAAAATTGTTATAAATGTTATTTTTTGGAAATAAATAAATAAAAATAAATCCTTCAACGAAAACTAAACTATATGAGTAAAACATTGAAAGAATTCTTAAACTTTTCCATACGCGCATGGCATCAAATTTTGCGTATTAGGAACAGGCGTTTCTGGGCGGGTAACATTTCAGTAGGGCGGAACGGTAACAAAGCATACTTACAGCTTAAATATAGCAATCCAGTTAACACAAGCAAAGAGTTAGGGAATCGGGTTCAAGACACTCCAAAATTACTTGTCATATTGCTGGGTTATCTGGTACCACTGACTAGTTTTATCACAGGCGTTTGCGCACAAGTGCGTGCTAGGAGACACTGCGTGGAACTCGATACTGTGTGCGCGGGAACTTATTTCTGGACACGCGGCTGCGCCTGCGCAGAGTTAAGATTTATTTTCTTCTCGTCACAGTTTAATTTGGACGTGAAAAGGTCATTGCACAGCCGATTGTCCGTTGAAGCTGAAGTGGGCTTAGGCAGTGGCTGTGCGTTTGTGAAGCACAAGTTCGATTCTCACTAAGCGCATGATCTTCTGAGTTTGTACTCATGTACGGTAATTTTCAAATATCACTTGCTTCCGGTGAAGGAAAATTATGGGCACACACTAGTCCACTAGTGTGTACTAATAACTATTGTTTTTTGGTTGAAACTAACGTGAGGCATAGACACCAACCACTTCTACCCCAAACGAATATTAAGTAAACATTCCTCTCAATTACTGGCCGATTGACTGGAAGAGATCCCTATACGGGATAAGTCCGCCGTTGTATTTTTACTTTTCTAATGTTGTATATGATTCTTTTTTGTGTACAATAAAGCTTTATAAACAAACAAACAAACAAACAAACAAACAAACAAACAAACACCGTTTATATGCTATAAACGGTTACTCACGTAAAAAGTCAGCTACCGGCCGACATGTTTCAAACTCTTCCGGAGGCCATCCTCAGGGTGAACAAACAAATGCCCGCGCCGCCCGCGCTACGAATCGCTAACATCAGTACGGCTCGAGTCAAGACGTCTTCGTGTATATGTCGCGAGTCACATTCGCCCTGAGGAATTCCTCCGGATGAGGTCCAAACATTTCGGCCAGTAGCTGACATTTTACGTGATTAACCGTTTATAGCATATTAACAATGACTGTTTTTACTAGATAACAGTCATTGATCTATGTCAATGCTCGAAAAATCTGACACCAGCGTGCTTAGCATGGCACTAGCGACAACGTTTATCGAGCGCTATCATCTATCACTATCTTACTCTACGTAATAATAACAAGCGGGATGGCAATAGTTTAATAGTCCATCGTGCGATATAAACTTTATCTCAGTTTATCAACGGTGATATGCTACGGAGCAGGGTTAGTTATTAACACATTCAATTAGAGAATACCATCATCATTACCATCAGGACTTCTTTAGTCTCCACTGCAGAAGCACAACCGTCTCTGTACTCAGTGTCAGAAGATTTGGGCTACACTCTCCACGCTGGCCAGACGGGTTGGAGAGGTCTCACTGAAGTTTATAAGCTTTGTTTAGCTCGTGTTTCCTTAGTCGCCTTATACGACATCCACGGGAAGACTTGGAGTGGTCCTATTCTACTCTGATGGAAACCACACCTCACGATTACAGAATACTGATTTTTTTTATATTGAAATACGATTTTTGTTACGTATTTTAAGGAAATGCTTTGGCAAAATAATGCATTTTGTTTCCTACTGTTTATTTATTGTGTTGCGTTGCCAGAATCGTGGTCGTTTAGTCAATTTATGGATGAAAGAACACGGGTTTTTACAAATTAATTGCATTATTGTGAAATGTGTTATGTTTATGGTTGTCTTGAAGTAACATTGTCTTTGGCGGCACGGAGTTTTTATACTATTACTTAGTTTTCAGATGAAGTGGACTGCCTCCGTGGTCCAGTGGTTATGGCGTCTGCCTTGTGATCCGGAGGTCATGGGTTCAAATCCCACTGGGAAGCATACTTTGTGAAAAGTTGTTTTCAGTCTGGTTAGAATATTGCAGGCTTGAATCACCTGATTATCCGAAAATAAAGATGATTCCGTGCTTCGGAAGGCACGTAAAGCTGTTGGTCCCGAACGCCATCCTGCGTTTGTACCTATCCTAGGATTGGTTCTGGTCTACCCTCTGGGTTGCGGAGGTCAGACGGCAGTCGCTCTGTGTAAAAAACCAGTAACCTCGTCAAATCACCTAGGTAAGGTAGCGGACCCCGGGCTCTGAAGCGTTACCGCTGACGATGCAACCGGGAAGACGCTCGGATGATGATGATGATGACTTAGTTTTCAGATATTGTATACATAATTTATTTGATGTATTTCAAGTACAGTAGTTGGGTTTTAATGCCACTTCTTATTGTTTATACCTATATGGTAAATGATAGAAAACGATGGAGGGAGTTGACATACAGAGCTGGCCCCAAATTGGGAGAAGACGAGGAAGATGATGATGGTGCCATAGTAAATTAGTTCTATGTAACTTTAAAGTCAATAAGAGAAACTAATTAGTAGTATGTTACTAATTAAAGATTCTGAGTTATCATCGTCATCGTCATTTCAGCAGCAGAACATCCACTGCTGGACATAGGCCTCTATCAGGGATTTCCAAACTGACCGATCTAGAGCGGCCTGCATCCGCTTTCGAACGACCTTGGCCAGGTCGTCTGACCACCTTGTAGGGTAGTGTTCTGGTGGTGTTATAAAAAAGACTATAATTAGATATCTTCAATTAGCTTTTAAAATCTGATAAATGATGGCATCTAACAAATACGTCACTTTGAACAATTTGAGGAACCTAGGTTACTAGGTAAGATAAAGTTATTCAACTAAATCTTATGATTTAGTTGAATAATTTAGTTGAAAAATCAACTACACGTAAACAAGTCAGAGTCAAGATCAAAGTGGCCTCAAAATGCAAGTTGAGTGTCTTCCAAGAGATGTATGAGCACTTCTTCGAACTCGGGCTAAAATATGGCCGCCGGTATTGCGCCTTATTTGCAGAAATAAAGGAACAGTCCAAAATTAACTACGCAAACAACATGCACACGAAAAAAGTTTCGTTTGTACCGAAATAGACGTTTCTAAGTTCTATTTTTGGATGTGTACACGTGTGAAAGTTTGTGTGTTGTTCGTATTAATCAGATAAATGAAAAGAAAAAACAACACGCAGTTAAAGTATGTGAAATAAATAAGTTATTTATAATGTAGGAAATAGGGTATCGCTAAGGAATGTCTTCTAGATAAACTTGAGAAAATGTTAAGAAGAAGTTAGTTCTAGAAGGGATAACCCTTACGGAGAGTCAAAACTACAGGACAAAAGATCCGAAGGCCACTTATTAGTGTCTTAGACCAACAGATGAATTATAAGTAGTGACTGGTTCTTGAAAATGATTCCCAGCTTAAGGTGAAATGCAAGCCAAAATAGATTTGTGACGCGTTTTACCTGCAAGCAAAACCATTTAAGTGCGTTCAAAATCTACGAATTCACCATTAGTTTTGCATGATACTGAAAGTTAAAAATAATTATCAGTTGCTGGCGGAAGCCAAAGCACGATTATTATATTACCTCGAAAGGAAAAAATCAGAAAGTTACATCCTATTCTGCAAATTTTTTGATTAAATTCAAAAAAATAAAAATATAACACATTTTTCAATGTCTTTACGATTTAACACTTTATAAAATAGCGGAAATACTTTTTTATAAATTTAATAAATACCGCGTTTATTTTCACGGCAAAACAGCCGCCCGCCCCAGTCCTTAGTAATTCTGCCGCTACGCATATTTCGCCTTAACACCCTTTCCCTAGATCGACTTTTGCTCTGTCTGATCTTTACCAATCTTGTGATGATAGATATAAATAGTACATACAGTACATCATACTGTATTTACTATTTATATCTCTCGTATCAATGTGAGCCAGATAAAATAAAATCACGGTCTAAATGTAGCCACTACCACTTTCAGTTTCTGTACTACTAATCGCATACCTGGCGTTCGTCATCTATAAATACCCAATAAAGATCCCCCCTGTCCTTTCTGATCCAAATGCCAATGACTTTATACCCGGGTGTGATTGCCAAATTAAAGAACGTCACGGATGTGACCCGGCAATGCTTTGTACAAAGTATGAGCTACATGAAGTTTTTTTGTGAGCAATTTTTATAGTAAAGGTAGGCAAACAGTTTGTTAAACTTCACATTCGCATATAGCGTCCCGCACTAGATCTCAGGGAGAAGGGGTGCCTGAAAAACAGTGTTACCTCGAGCCTTGGTTCGAGGTAACATACGCTGAGGCATTCCTTTGCCAAAAATTAGGTTATAAGAAAAAGTTTTTAATTCAGCATAATTTCTCTGCACCTTTTGGCAATAAATTACTTTTTTATTTTTTACGTTTTACCCGCTACTAGCTTGTACCCGCAGCTTCACTCGCATATCCCAAATCCTACGGGAACGGTACATTTTTCCGGGATAAAAGGTATATCCTTCACAGGACTCCTAACTATTTGTATGTGAAATTTTAAAAAGATTGGTTCAGTAGATAAAGCGTGAAGAGGTAACAAACAAACAAACAGATATACAAACTCATTTTCCCATTTATAATATTAGTTAGGATACGAGTAGGATTAGGATTAGGATTTTTTACGTTTTAATCCCTTTCGAAATGAACAAAATCAAAGTGCAAAGTGCATCATCATCATTGGCAGCCTTCTATATCTCACTGTTGGGAAATAAACGGGCAAGTGCGAGTTGGACTCGTACATGAAGGGTTCCGTACCACCGTACAATGTTTTAAAACGCTGAAGAAACACGTTTCTTATATGACGACCCCCTTTAATTTTAACTTTATTTTATTTTTAGTATTCGTTGTTATTGTGGTCATAGTAATACATAATTGGTGAAAATTTCAAGTATCTAGTTAATGCCATTATGAAGATCAAGTTAAAAACGCTGAAAAATACACGTTTCTTGTATGACGACCCCCTTAAATTTTTAACTATTTTTTATTTTTAGTAAATATTGTTATATCCGCCACAGTTATACATAATCGGTGAAAATTTCAAGTGTCTATCTATTACGGTTCAAGAGATAGAGCCCTGTAACTGACAGACAGAGAGACAAACAGACGGACAGATAGCGGAGTCTCAGTAATAGGGTCCCGTTTGCACCCTTTGGGTACGGAACCCTAAAAAGGATCAAGATATGCGTAGCATCATTTTTAAGCTTATAGGTACGTCTAATAATTTTAAACAAAACAAAAGTAACTTAAATTTTTGGTTTCATGAATTATTCCACTTCACAAAAACTTACTTTCTGAATGCAAATGCTTGTTTTACTGACAAAAACATCAAAATCACTATACGAGTATGTGTGCATAGAATATTTGAGAAGCTCCCTCTATTTCTCAAAGATTCCATGACCAGATCTTCAGCTGGTGATAATGAGACCAACTTGCATGTTTATCCTTTCAAATAAAAAATAATTTTCTAAATCAGTTAGATAACGGTGCAGTTATTGAGAAACATATACAGAAAAAACATATATACATTCGAATAAAGAAGCTTTTTCTAGTTTTAAATCGCTTAAGGTGAATATAGAAGCAAATGGCCTTGAAGTGGCGCCCTCATTTGAAATAAATTGTTAACTCGTAAATATGGAGATAATTTCCATATTGCTGTTCGTCATGCACTAGATAGCCCTTTAAATTATTTTATGAACCACCGTTGAAAGTATTTACATTAGTCCGTCTAGCTTTAAAACTTGCCTCCGCCAAAAGTGGCCACAGCAAGTTTTAATGCTAGACGGATCACCAATAATAGTTTCAACGGCAGTTCATAAAATAATTTAAAGGGCTATCTAGTGCATGACGAAGAGCAATATGGAAATTATTACCATATTTACGAGTTATTGTTTATTGTTTTTAGTTGCCTATATATTCACCTTAAAAAGGGGAATCATGCTCGTGTTGTAATGATAAAGTAAATAAAAAGTAAGAAGTTGTGTTGCGACTTTATTTTTGGGTTTAGTTGCCAAAATAAAGGTATGCTTTGATGTCTGACCAGATGGTTTGTTTCCAGTTAAATCTTAAACCTAGTTCTATTCGATACAGTTGCCAGCTTCTTGGAAAATAGGTAAAATCTGGTTCATCACTTACAATATTAGAACTACAGGTTGGGACGATAAATCATACCTAGTAAACAAACAACTTTTTATATCAGACCACTTATTCTTCTGTCACCAAAAAGTCATACCTGCCGATAGTGTGTAAAAAAAGCTGTAACTTTCTACATAGTTTCCTTTTTTTACAAAATCTCTATATATGTACCATATTTTAAATTAACTAAAGCACAAAGTTTAGGTTAATCAAAACTCAAAGACCTAAGTAGGAATCACGGTACACTTAATGACCATGTTGTAATGGCCAGTGGCAATTGTGACAAGCACCTGCGCCACCCACAGCAATGCGGGCAAACGGTGCGCCCATGGCAATGCGGGTAAACAATATTACCGTAACGTCACGCATTCCCGCAGAGGAAAGTTATGTCAATCTCAACACGTGACACAATCACGAAAGCAGTAACGAAGTGGTGGCCAAGACAGGGGATCAGACCCGTAGGGAAATCACCGGCCCGTTAGAAGGGCGATGTTGTTAGGTTGACAGGCAAGGATTGGATTAGACTGCTACCAAGCCTGTGTCACTCCCCGTTTAGGTATCGAAAATGTACCTACATTATTACTATGCACGCAGGCGGCCCCTCCGGGTGGTAAATTTAGTTATACGAATCGTTTGTCTACAGTAATAAGAATGAAATTGGCTTGTAATGGATGTCTAGGTATATAAACGAAAAGGTGCTGAGTTCTGACGTGAGCTAAATAAAACCATATCGCTAGCCACATTGAGTAGATATTTCTTTGAATTTCTTTGCTGAGTGAGACTTCTGTATGTTAGTATTATTTATTCTGTGCTGCTACAGGGTAGAAAGAAAATGGCGCAAAAAAGCGATCTATGCCCAGCAGTGGGCTTATGATAATGATGAAGAGTTTCATCAGTGGAGCCATTATTGCTTGGCAATGTAATGTCGTTCTCTGTGTTACAAAAAGCTTGAATGGTGTAGCGAAAATCTTTCATACACGTTTTCCCCCCTTTAACCAAGTCCGATTTTGTAAATTTTTGGAAATGATGAATATTTTTTGAAAAACTATGACAGTACGTTTTGATTTTTATGAAATTTCTTATACGTGTGAATTTATTTATATTTTAAATGTCTATTGTTTTCGTATAAAATTCGTCAAGTTAATAATTAAACCATTGAACCAATTTAATAAAAGAATTAGAAAGTGTATGGCTCTAGTTTATATTATTATAATCATGACGTTAAATAATACCAAATTTGGCTTATTTAATCGTTTTGGGTGGAAAACATATCTTATTAAAAATATAATACGCATCTGTTCATCTCTTAGCTCTGAAATCCTATTTTAAACCTATTTAAGGTGAAGTTATAGGCAAATGATCTTGACCCAAGACCCAGGACAATTTGAAAAAGGGCATTTTTCCAACTTGCCCTGGCTGGGGATCGAACCCAGAACCTCCGGATTGGCGGACTAGCGTGTTGACCATTAACCACACACCACGGAGGTCGACAAATATAATAAACTTTCTATACTTGTTTACGTAAACATACAGACTAAAATCGTTCCAGCCCACATGGCTATGAAGTCAAACGTATCTCACTGTTATAGATGTGACGACATAATGTATTCGTAGCGATTAATAAAGTGTTGCCACAGAATACATAAGAGTCAAACAGAATGGTATCTCACAGCGTCTCCCGCAAATTGGCGTCCCCGCACCTCTCCCCCGCACTTTGTGAGCTTTGACAGCTCCAAACCAGGGTTTAATTACTAGCCGCACGCAATACGCGACGACGTGTGTTGTCTTGAGAACTGTCAACCAATAGTAACCATCATGGTGAGAAGGTGCGCGTATAATAATTGTTTATCCACCCAATACTCTAAAGAACGTATATTTCATACATTTCCAAATGATGAAAACAGGTAAGCAAAGCAACAATATAATTTTACGTTATTACCCAGCAACCATCTTGATATATATATCCTTCTCGCTCTCTCGCATTGGCGGGAGATACACAAGAGCGAGAGGGGTATTAGCAATCCGGTAATGTTACATAGGCTCCTCGCTCACAGGTAATCACATACACGCAGGTGCCAACTAGATTTCCGCGGGTTATAGTGCTAAATGCCATTGTTGACAATGACAACTTGACATGTTATGTGTGGAAGCGTGATAAACATTTGTTTATTTTTATTGAATTTATTCATATAATTACCGTATAGTTTTGCGCCGAATATGCAAATTACTATATTACAATAGTGAATTAGTGAAATTAGTGCGTTACATTATAAATGACTCAATAATAATCAGTAAAGTGAACTAATGGTGAAATGGACAATGGAAAATATTTGTGAAGTGATATTATGTAGCTGTTTCCGACTTTTCTGTAACATTTAATACATATAAAACAGAATATTTTTTACGTCATAGTGTTCGCACATCTTCTGGTATGGAAAGATATCATCGTAAATATGTCGAACTTGTTAGTAGGTAAGTATTAAATTAATTCTGCGGTGCGACCCTAAGTATAAAACTCACACATCGACGTGTGTACAGATAAATTGTTTCGTTTGTAGTAGTAGTAGGTATATATGTTACTCTGAATCTATGGAGAGTCATACCAGTGGTGTTGCGAAAACTGAAATAGATGTTAATAGTTTTAAGGCGAAGATATAGGCAAATGGCCTTGAAGTGTGAAATAAATTGTTAACTCGTAAATATGGAGATAATTTCCATATTACTCTTCGTCATGCACTAGATAGCCCTTTAAATTATTTTATAAACCACCGTTGAAAGTATTTACATTAGTCCGTCTAGCTTTAAAACTTGCCTCCGCCAAAAGTGGCCACGGCAAGTTTTAAAGCTAGACGGATCACCAATAATAGTTTTAACGGCAGTTCATAAAATAATTTAAAGGGCTATCTAGTGCATGACGTAGAGAAATATGGAAATTATCACCATATTTACGAGTTAACAATTTATTTCACACTTCAAGGCCATTTGCCTATATCTTCGCCTTAAAACTATTAACATCTATTTCAGTTTATGCAACACCACTGGTATGACTCTCCATAGATTCAGAGTAACATATATACCTACTACTACTACAAACGAAACAATTTATCTGTACACACGTCGATGTGTGAGTTTTATACTTAGGGTCGCACCGCAGAATTAATTTAATACTTACCTACTAACAAGTTCGACATATTTACGATGATATCTTTCCATACCAGAAGATGTGCGAACACTATGACGTAAAAAATATTCTGTTTTATATGTATTAAATGTTACAGAAAAGTCGGAAACAGCTACATAATATCACTTCACAAATATTTTCCATTGTCCATTTCACCATTAGTTCACTTTACTGATTATTATTGAGTCATTTATAATGTAACGCACTAATTTCACTAATTCACTATTGTAATATAGTAATTTGCATATTCGGCGCAAAACTATACGGTAATTATATGAATAAATTCAATAAAAATAAACAAATGTTTATCACGCTTCCACACATAACATGTCAAGTTGTCATTGTCAACAATGGCATTTAGCACTATAACCCGCGGAAATCTAGTTGGCACCTGCGTGTATGTGATTACCTGTGAGCGAGGAGCCTATGTAACATTACCGGATTGCTAATACCCCTCTCGCTCTTGTATATCTCCCGCCAATGCGAGAGAGCGAGAAGGATATATATATCAAGATGGTTGCTGGGTAATAACGTAAAATTATATTGTTGCTTTGCTTACCTGTTTTCATCATTTGGAAATGTATGAAATATACGTTCTTTAGAGTATTGGGTGGATAAACAACCAACCATGATGGTTACTATTGGTTGACAGTTCTCAAGACAACACACGTCGTCGCGTATTGCGTGCGGCTAGTAATTAAACCCTGGTTTGGAGCTGTCAAAGCTCACAAAGTGCGGGGACGCCAATTTGCGGGAGACGCTGTGAGATACCATTCTGTTTGACTCTTATGTATTCTGTGGCAACACTTTATTAATCGCTACGAATACATTATGTCGTCACATCTATAACAGTGAGATACGTTTGACTTCATAGCCATGTGGGCTGGAACGATTTTAGTCTGTATGTTTACGTAAACAAGTATAGAAAGTTTATTATATTTGTCGACCTCCGTGGTGTGTGGTTAATGGTCAACACGCTAGTCCGCCAATCCGGAGGTTCTGGGTTCGATCCCCAGCCAGGGCAAGTTGGAAAAATGCCCTTTTTCAAATTGTCCTGGGTCTTGGGTGTTTATCTATATATGTATTTATTATAAAAATATAGTATCGTTGAGTTAGTATCCCATAACACAAGTTTAAAACTTACTTTGGGGCTAGCTCAATCAGTGTGATTTGTCCTTATATATTTATCTTTGCCCGTTGACATCAAAGAAATTTCCACAAAATTTTCCTTCAAGAGAAGAGTACACTGTCATCTTCTAAATTAGTCTCATTTTCTTATCTACGAGTATATCATCATTCATTGTAGGTATGTATGTATTTGTATTTATTTAATTATGTATATATATTTTATATGTATGCGTATATATATCTTTATTATGAGTATATATGCATGTATGTGTATTATTTGGTATAAGTATGTAATTATTTAATTATTTTGCGCCGCAACGAATTATCTGTTTATCCCTATGGTTGACTGGAAGAGAACGCTTTTAGCGTTAAGTCCGCCAATTGTAAGACAATTTCGTTGTTAAACAATAAAGTTTAAAAATAAAATAAATAAATAAAATAAATAAATTTATTTATTTATCATAATAATAAAAGCTTAAATGATATCACGTCTCTATCCCATACGGGGTATACAGAGCCTAAGGCCACAAGACCCAAAGGCCACTTTTAGCGTGATGGTGGAGAAAGGGAATCAAGATTGTATTGAGTTGCTAGCCGCATCGCCTATTGACATTATTTAGATTCTTCCCCTGTATGAGCTATCATCTCATACATTGTAGCAACCAATTCATACCTACAAACGAGTAGGTAGCACTAATTTAATCTACATTCTAACTAGGTATCTGTATAAGCAACCTTCAATTAAGTAAACTATGTCATTACGTCAATAGAAAAGTAATCTTAGCGTTTAGGTGAGAACAATCTGCAGTATTCAAGCTATAGCTATAGCAAGCTATAGCTATCATCTCATACAATCAACAATCTGCGCGGGACGAGAGGCAGCTGATCATTTAACTTTTTTTTATTTCTCCCAGACCAGCATGGAAGGATTAGGTAATTTATTTATTAGTTATAATGGAAAGTCGAAAACGCCTACTCGTTTTGGTAAAATTAGACTACCATCATCACGAGTATCAGGGGATATTTTTAAATAAATGCAGTTTGTTGCCGCTTCTTCTGCACTTGCGCCTAGGAAGCGGCGTAAACTTAGCTGCAAGTAACGATTTGACGTCAACATTTGTGCAAAACAAAACAAAGTGACTATTATTAAGAGATATTATAATATCCTATGATAATAAAGATATTTTGAAATGAATTGAATTATGTATTATATAACGTATAACCCTCTTATTCATAAAAAATATGATACGTCTGCTAAACCTAATTTATTTAAAATATGTTTTGTATCGTTCCTACTATGTCAAATATTTAAAAGAGAGATAAGGACAAAACATATTTTAACTAAAATAGGTTTAGCAAGCGTTTCATAGGTAACAAAATAGCATCGTCATGCTCAGGTCTTTTTTAAGTCTCCACTGCAGGAGTACGACACTCTGTACTACCAGAGCCATACTTGGCCAGAGCAGTTGGAGGATTTGGCCTACACTCTCCACGCTGTTCAGATGGGTTGGAGAGGTCTCATTGATGTTTATAAGCTTTATTTAGCTTGTAATTCATAAGTCGCCTTCTACGTCATCCACAGAAGAATCCATTGAAACTGTTTTAATTTTTATTGTTCCTTGGGGAAAGTTGTTCAGTATCACGGACTGAAATTTTCCTAAAATCCTGATTGCTCTTTCAGATAGATTTACTGTGCGTGTGTGATTATTTTTAATTACAGCGTCACTGTATACGTCAGAACGACGGCGGATATAGATGACGCTGCAATGTGTGGGATGCGGGAGAAACCGAGTTATTATTTTGATAAACATCCCGTTAGAATGATACAATATTTAATTATAAAACAGGTGGTATTAGGGAACTTTGGGAAAAGCAGGAGATAGAAGACTATTCTTCTATCTCCTGCTTTTCCCAAAGGCCCCTAATACCACCTGTACAACAATAACAGAAACAGGGAACAGAAATAGGTATAGACCTATTTCTGTTTATCCTTATGGTTAACTGGAAAAAAATACTCTTAGCATTAAGGCCGCATCATCATCGATCGAGAGATCAAAGCAGCTCTTCGACGCTTGTCTAGGAGAAAAGTAAAAACTTAGAATTAATTAGCTGCTTATCTACCCGCGCAGATCGTAGAAGCCGATCGAGGGAATAGATGAAAATGCAAATCATATCAATAGGCGATGCGGTTAGCAACTCATCACTATTTTGATTCATTTTTCCATCTTGCCCATCATCACGCAAAGTGGCCTTTGATTCTTGCGGCCCTGGGCTCTGTCTGCTTAGAGCCGCAAGATGAAACATGCTCTATACTCGTATGCCTGATTAGGGGTCAACACGTGATAGTGTTGTGTATGTGTTGACGGTGGAATCACACCTGTCCTTGGAGCTAATATGTATAGTGGACTGTAGACACTTGCTAGTTCTTTTCAATTAAACACTGGAGATTTCTTCTATGGTATATTCACTATTACTACAACTACTGCTTGCTTGGCCGTTGACTGTTGACTAGTCCATGGCTAGTACATGACTGTCGACTATCGGCTGGTAAAGTTCAACTTTTTTTTTTTTTTTTTTTTTTTTTCGATCGAAGCAATACGCTGTATGCTGAAGGCATTTTACAGCTCACCGGGCGCGACGGGTTAGGCGGGACCAACATTGCCAAAATGGCAAGATGTTGTCCACACCGTTAAGTGACAGCACAAAGGGCTCCCACCGGGTGGGAACGAACCTCGGCTTTGGGCGTCACTGGCGATCGGCTTTGACCAAGTGTCAAGCGCCTGAAGGGCTGACTGGCTAGAAGCGACCGGGTACCGTGCGGTACCTCGTGAACGCGCCAGTCCTATTCCTGATCCGCACTCGCCGGCGAGTGGGATTCGTAATCGAGCTAATGTGTGTGCTATGTCTGCGTTGCGCAGGTGACTCTACGGTGGGGGGAATCGCACGACTAATGGGGTCGTCCGGATCGTTGAGTACATGCCTTGGTCTCCTACACCTAAGGAAATCTGTGGGGTTGTAAAGTTCAACTAATCCACGGTCATATATATACAATTCTTCTACTCTCAGGTAGCTACGATATGCGTGAGTGACCCGACCAATCACAGCACATGCTTCCGATTTCACCTATACCTTCTAGAATAGGACCGAACCTTCAAGAAAAGGCCGGGACTTTTGAGAATGGGACCTTGTTTCCCCTTGACTAAATGGAAGCGTTGTGATTGGTCGGTCCTCTTACAAATTCACATGTGGTACGCATTCTGTCGTTGACAGTATGTATGAAGGTCAAAGCGGCTTGACTTTGACCTTTGGGCCACGTGAAGAGGATGGAAGAAGATTGTGCCGTCAAAAAAGTATACATGGATAGAATAACCGGGAAAAGGCCGGTGGGTCGTCGTAAATACCGCTGGAAAGCGAAGTCTGCAAAGACGTCAAAGTATAGGGTCTTACCTCCCACCTTAGTAAGGTGTGGCCCACATATAATTAGATATTGTTGAGCAGGTAACAGCGTAGAACGCTCCAAGAGTAATAAGACGCACAACTCGTGACCCCCAATTAATATGCGATACACGGGTAACTCACGTAAAAAGTCAGCTACTGGCCCACATGTTCAACCTCATCCAAAAAGTCAGCTACTGGCCCACATGTTCAACCTCATCCAAAAAGTCAGCGACTGGCCCACATGTTCAACCTCATCCGAAAATTCTCATCAGCATCACGGCTCGGGACGTCTTAGTATGCGCGTCACGAGTCACATTCACCCAGAGGAAGACCTCCGGATGAAGTCGAAACATGTCGGCTAGTAGCTGACTTTTTACTTGACTTCCCGTGTATTGCATACGAATATCCTCTGGCTACCTGCTAAGAGTGCTAAGTATGGTTCTCGTAGTACAGAGAGGGTCGTGCTCCTGCAGTGGAGACTAAAAAATTAGGAGAACTTCACTCGCTTCGCTAGTTCGAATAATAAGATAAAAATAGAGTAGTAGTAACATGGTGAACTCAACTTGTACCTACGCGTTTTGGCAATGATTCGTACGACGTAGGTACGTTACTCTAAAAAGATTTCAGATATTTATGTGTGTACTTCAGAAGGCCGTTTAGACGTTGGTGGTGGTGGGTGAGCAAATGGAAAAAGGAATCAAAATAGTGATGGGTTGCTAGCTGCTTTACAATCTGCGTGGGAAGAGAAGTGAAAAGAGTTAGGTGCAAGTCACATGTAATCTGGCGCAGGAGGCTTTCCATTTTAATTTTTAATTGTATTACTAGCTGTGCCCGCGACTTCGTTCGCGTGGTTGTCTATAAATAGACTACCCAACAAAAAAAGAATTTTTCAAATCGGACCTGAGATTAGCGCGTTTAAACAAACAAACAAACAAACAAACAAACTCTTCCGCTTTATAATATTTATTGTATTATAATATGTTTGCGGACGCGCACACAGATCGCTTCCACACGACAATGCGCAAGCGTGCCGCGTCCCTGGTAAGCAGGGTGCGAGCCAGCTCCAATATCGTCCTAGCGATGATTGCCAGAAGAATGGACTGCGCTTTAGCATATTTTTGGGGCAATAGTTATAAGTATATAATAATATAAGAGCCTTTTAGAAAAAGAAAAGGACAAATCGCGCTATGGCAAGAACTCTGCCCTGAGTCTTGTATTTATTTTAAGAGATTTAAATTTTTAACTGTGCCATGTTTGTACATTTTGGTTTTTCTAAACAATTTCTACAAACAAAGACATCATTATGAATCAGAAGAAGGAATGATCCGGAGAGAAATAACGCGAAGAAAAGATTTTAAGACATGGATTCAACCTAAACTGAGAATGACAACGCAATGTGTGCGTTAACAAACAGTGCTTTTGTTCAACAAGTTGCCTACATAATTAAAAACAACATGTGGCAGAAAATTATTGAGAAATAAACTGAAGTCTTGTCTTTTGGAAAAATGATTGTATTCGTTGAATGATTTTTAAGTTGTATTTCTATGTCTATGTCTAGTAAGTGTTGTGTTTTATTAAGTATGTTCTTTTTTATGTAAAATACGAGCATTTAATCAAACACAAATATGTTCTGTAAAAGAATTAAATAAATAAATAAAATATAAATCAATTTCCATGCTTTTTAAACGAAATTTCAATGGAATGGAAACGCGCCCGTGGCTTGTCAGTGCCTGTGCCAGATCCAATATAGCTTAAGCCATGTCAGGTAAGTTTAGGAAGCTCGACATCACCTAAATATATCTCTGTTGTCCATTACACAAACCAAACCTCACACATGTGTCTATTACAAGCTTTTTCACCTGTCCCGTTGTTTGAATGTAAACAAATCTTGCACGCTAAATTACACCCACTTCCCATTATTTGATTGAGTTGAAACTTCACATGCTTATGTAAGTTGGGTGACAATGCAATATTATGGTACCAATGACCTGATCCCATGATGAAGCTGGAAGGTGGCTACGGCTCTCTGATATAAAACATAACCTCACAGAGTTTGTGGTCAATTGTCTTCAAACTTTTTAGTTCATTGTTTTAAATAAAAGCTTGTTTTTGTACTTGTTTTCAAATAAAATTTAAGTAATTCTTGGGTTGTTTTCAACACGTTATTTTTTCTTTTGTTTATTTTGTGTTTATCCCCAAATGGCAAGTTACAGCAAACGGCGGACGCTGGAGAAAATGGAATTGTTGGTTTGAACACAATGAGGTGGCTTGTTTGGTTGCGCTACAGTAGAATACGGTAACTGACGTTGTGATTGTGAATGATCGTCTCCGCAGCAAGACTACTTTAATCAAAATTGTAACAAAGCGACAAATTGCCATTATTTTTAATACTTAATTATACTTGAAACAGGAAATTATTTTGTTCTCTTGAGATTGTTACAATTTGTAAAGCTGGGTAAAGGTAGTATAGAACAAAAATCTGTTATTTTACTAGTTTTCAACGATGTTGGCAAGGTTCGTTCACAACAAAAGTTTGTTTACGTAGCTTTACATTTTCATGGTTTGGTATTGGGACACACTTCCAGATTATAAATCTAATCCCACGACTGAATTAGATTGTCTTTGTTTTCACAGTGTTTTTTTTGTAATTTTTAAATACTTCTTACAACTTCTTTTTAATAAAACAAAAGTGTCAGTTACTGCGTTATTCTGTTACAACGCAGCTTTATGCACTCGCAGTCAACTGCTATTGTGCTTTTCATTCCACATTAACTACAGAAAACAAAGAAGAAGTTCAAGGTATTTTCGTAATTAAAAATTACTGTTTCTTTTGGTTTCAATAATAAATAGTATTTTCGAGGAAAAGAGTTCAAAAACATTTTTTGCTGTGCCAATGTGACTAGAAAACATATTCTTTATTGGTTTGTTTGTTTGTTTTTCGTGTCTAAAACTGGTGTCATTATCCAAACTTTTTAAAGGCAACTGAGATGGTTTGACGACTGATATTTAATAATTACAGCTGGGAACACATAGCTTAACGTGATTTCCAAAGCACGGAAAGGCTTGAGATACTTTGTGCCACTTGTCACCAATTTAAGTACGGACCAAGTCTGAAGCTATAAATATGTAGATAAGAACAAATCACACTGATTGAGCCCCGAAGTAACTTTTTAAACTTGTATTGTGAGATACTAACTCGACGATACTATACGAAAGACACTTACATTTATATAGATTAATAAGCAAGAACCAGGTCAATTTAAAAACAAAAAAGAAATCCAACTTTCCCTGGCTGGGGATTGAACCCAGAATCTCCGGACTAACTAGCGTATTGAACACTAACTGTGCCCGCGACTTCGTTCGCGTGGTCGCGAAAAGAAACGACACTTAAGCATGTGTGCACGTAAAATTGCTTGCGGTTATGTGTGGGTGGATGTGCGAGGCGCTTGAGAGGCGCGCGGAGCGTGAAACAAGCTATCGCTGACTGCTTTGGCCGAGGGCTAGTACCTAGTTCGCGTGTCTCTCACGCAGCGCACGATACTTCATTTTGATTCGGTATCAACCCTAGCGTTACGAGCTCAGATCTCAAGGTCACCGGCGTTCGAACTCTCACGTACAGGGAGTGTCGCCGCTGTGCCCGAATCGAGATTTGCAAATAAATGTCTAAGAGTCGCTACGTCCTCAAATATTAAGAGCCACCCTTGATACGCAAACGGTGTGGTTATTGGAATGTTTATAAGGGCAATAAAAACAATCGCTTACCAGATAGGCAGTAAATACGCTTCCATGCCAGAAAAAAGACATTAAATGTGTCACCTGCTTTTTCTTTCACGTTGATTTTAGAATTTTACCTAGCAGAATTGATAAAAAAAACGATATCTTATTCTAAATTGGCGATGGGATGACAATTTTCACAAATTTTGTTTTTTTTTTTTCTTAAAATTACAACAACTGATAAGATTATCATTGATTTAAAACATATATATCTACTATATTTTCTTAACTTATGAAGATTCTCAATAACCGAATTTGATGTAACTCCAAAAATAGTAATTTAAATTTAATCTTTACATCTTGAGTCAGTCAGAATCAGACTTCAAAAAAGCCGTTACCAATTCGACCCGTTTTTTTTGTGTGTACTTTACACGATGTCTTTGATAATTGTAAACAGATTTTGATGATTATTTTAATAATTGATAGCTTTTTCCACCAAACTGGTCCCATATTAATTTGGTGAAGATATGATCAAGAACTTTGGTGATATGGAAGAAACTCCTCAAAGAAAAGGCAGTCAGTTGTTTTATTTGTTAAAAAAATAAATAATGAATAGGTAGAAGAGAGGGTTCACGAGGCATAGCGGATGGAGGACACAAAACCGCCAAGTTGAAATGGGAATTGGACGGGTCACGTCAATAGAATGTCCTCTGATAGATGGGCCAATCAAGTTACTCAATGGATATCTGAAGAGGATAGACACAGCAGAGGTAGACACAGAAAGCGCTGGTGCGACGACCTCGATGTGGTTGGTCGGAGATTGCAAGGATAGATAAAAGTGGAAAAAAATAGGACAGATAGACAGGGCAAATCTAGCCCCAAAGTAAGTTTAAACTTGTATTATGGGACACTTACTCAACGATAGCAACGATAGTGTCTTTGAGTTAGTTATTTTGTAATAAAACATAGATAAACAAACACCCAAGACCCAGGACAGTTTGAAAAAGGTAATTTTCCAACTTGCTCTGGCTGGGGATCGAACCCAAAACCTTCGAGTGGCTGATTGGCGTGTTAACCACTACGTCACGGAGGTCGTCAAAACAACCATTAACGAGCAGTGGGATGGTATAAGTAATACAAAAAAGGAGGGTTGGTTTAGCACTTTGAGAAATTGACTTAGCAAGATATTTTTACAGCGCTTCGTAAAATTACGCACGAGTAAAATCTTAAAATACCTCTTTTATTTTACAACTTATTTTATTTTACAAGTTAGCGTAGACCTGAAAAAAATTATAGATCTATTAA
Source organism: Acrobasis repandana (assembly GCA_963576875.1). Lineage (NCBI taxonomy): Eukaryota > Metazoa > Arthropoda > Insecta > Lepidoptera > Pyralidae > Acrobasis > Acrobasis repandana. Next base: position 18,532,690 of record OY756227.1, read on the forward strand.
CATTTAGAACGATTTTTTAAGAATTTAAAAAGTTGACACGTATATTATGGAATTTAAAGTTATTGAGATCAAGGAAAATGTAAGTGTTCGGAATAAAACAAAACGCTATTTTGCAACAAGTCAAATCAGATACTTTTTTCTTAACGTCAAAAATAAACATTTTCTATGGGATTTGTATGAAATATCGATTTATGACGCCATAGTTCGTTGGAGTCGAATAGCGCTTTTAATATCCGTTTTTCTGAATTAATAAATCTAAAATCACGTTCAAAGTGGATGTGATCAATGACAAGTGGCATTATTTTGTAACGTTTTATTCTATTAACAGTAGGTACCAAATAATTTATTTTTGACCCACTAAAGTACCCAATTTAGATCACAGGTCTTATATTGTAATAAATAGATGATTTATTATTGAGTAATTTTAATAGTTTAGATTTATTAAAAATATTTTGGGGAAATGTGCTTGTATTTTAGAGTTGTTTGTCGCTCTTAAAACTTGAAGAAATTTACAATAACTTACCGATTTTTTTAAACAACTTTATGAACAAGTTTATACAGGGTCTAACAAAATATACTGAAACTAATTTAAGGCTGGTTTCAGTCCACGCTATTGAACAACTTTTACCAAGGCACATACATCGTAATATGAAAAATATTTTTTGGCGTTCTCATACAACGTGACCGATCAGCTAATCCGAGTTTATATGGAAAGCCAAAGATTATTTTTCATATTTCGATATATTGATGTTCCTTAGGGAAAGTTGTTCGGTATAATGGACTGAATTCATTCTTAAAATAGTTTCAGTATATTTTGTTAGACGTTATGTATGTGTTCATAAAAACTTTTATTGTTGTTGCTTTTCGTGTGTAAGTGGCCAACACCGGTGTCAAATTTTTCAAGCTGCCTAAAGGCTTTTGATATAGCTTGACGACTTTCATATCACCATGTGATTCCTGGCAGAGTAGAATAGGACCACTCGAAGTCTTCCCGTGGATGTGGAAACACAAGCTGAACAAAGCTTATAAACATTGATGAGGCCTCCCCAACTCCTCTGGCCAGCGTGGAGAATCTAGGCCAAATCCTCTGACTGCTCTGGCTATGACGACTTTCATAGTATATATATATATATATTAATATAGAATCAATAAAATCCTTACCCTTCCCACCTTAAAATAGAAGTTGTTTTTTTCTGTACCATAAACTTATCAAACAAGGGTCAGCTTCCCCCAAATATTTCAGGTGTACCCTCTATATGTTACGAGCTCTATGTCCATAACTACCAATTTGCGTCTAGGAGCGTACGTTTTACGACGTACTGTGTACCTTATGTTTCCTAAAACCTACTTCAGTACATCTACTTCACAAAGGAATTTAAAATCTCATACTATTCTTTTGGCTTCTTGAAAAATGTTAAGAAAGATGATAAAAGTTTTTAAAAGGAACTAGAATGTGTGACACTTTGTTATCTTTTATTTTTCTTGAAGTTGACTATGTAGAGTCTAGAAGTTTTTGAACTTATGAGCTACTGGTTTATAAATGAGCTTAAGATATCTTTTATATTATTTAAACCAATAATATAATAAAAGATATAACCGAATACACATTAAAACATATATTCTCAGAATCCGCTTTATGACACTATGTCAAATCGGACACTTTTTCCAAACGTCAAAACAATTTTTTTTTATAGGATTTGTACCTACCAATGAAATATAAAACCGTGACGTCATAGATTTTTCGAGTCAAATAGCGCTCTTAATATCAGTTTTTCTGCTTTAATAAGTCCAAAATCATGATGAGAATGGATATAATCAATACAAATGACACTATTTTGTAACGTTTTATTCTCTTAGCAGTACCAAATAATTTATTTTTGACCCAGTCATCTACCCAATTAGAAATGTTATACTTACAGTTACATTACTTATTCCAAAACATTTTTTTTCTTCGCCAATTGGCGTACGAAAAATATATTGAGCCATTCGCCTTAAAGGGAAAATTAAATAATGGAATAAGAAATTAGCACTTAGAGCTCAGTAGCTTAGTTGGTTAAAGCATAGTCGTATTTAGACCAAGGTCACGGGTTCAAGTTCTGCTCACGTGGTATATTTCACCATTTCTTATTTTGTTATTTAATTTGAGTACTTTTAGTACTGCATCTTGAATTCCTAAAAAGCCTATAAAAAAAAAATATTAAAGGGAAAATGCCAATTTAAAAATGTACTTCTACGTTTCGGACCATGGAGCAGACGAGTCGTGGTGCAAAATTACCAAATAGGTATCCAAAATTAGAAAAAACATAAGCAAAATTGTGCCTTTAAAATAAGTCAGCCAAACATCAATAGTAAAGATTTAAAATCGCCTGTATTTCCCGAAAATCACAGATAGGTACATAATCACGTTATTCAAAACGGAGTTTACAGAGCCTTAGGCCTTTAAACCTAAAGTCACATTTAGTGTGATGAGGAGATTTCTCGGAAATTTATTTCATAAAAAGGTAAATTTGTCGCAGGCCTGTGTCGAAAATGTACCTACATTATTACTATGCGCGCAGGCAACCCGTCCGGGTGGTAAATTCAGTTATACAAATCTTATGTCCACAGTAATAAGAATGAAATTAGCTTGCAATGGATGTCTAGGTATCTATACGAAAAGGTGCTGAGATTTGACGTGAGCTAGATTAAACCATATCGCTTACCACATTGAGTAGATATTTCTTTGAATTTCTTTGCTGAGTGAGACTTCTGTACGTTAGTATTATTTATTCTTGACGACCTCCGTGGCGCAATGGTTAACACGCCAGACCGCTAATCCAGAGGTTCTGGGTTCGATCCCCAGCCAGGGCAAGTTGGGAAATGGCCTTTTTCATATTGTCCTGGGTCTTGGATGTTTATCTATATATTTATTTATCATAAAATATAGTGTCGTTGAGTTAGTATCCCATAACAAAAGTTTTAAAAAAAACTTACTTTGGGGCTAGCTTAATCAGTGTGATTTGTCCTTATATATTTATTTATTTATTCTATGGTTACGGCTACTTTTTCTTTATTTATATAAAGAAAGTACTAGTAACTTACAGTACTTCTAAAGTGCCTACATTGTTTGTCACTCTTCTTCGTTAGCTCATAATTAGCATACATGTGTAGGCCTTTGTTCAGGCACGAGTTTTCTTGAGTTTCTTTGATCACAACTTGGGAAGAAGCATCAGGCATAATATTAATTTCTTGTTCAACAACATGTCAAGTTTTTCTTTCATGTCGCACCCATTCGACCATAGTGTTTCCTTCGTTTTTAACTTCTCGTAGTAGGAGATTATATATAAAAATGTATTTTATATCCATTATAAATTTAAATGTTTGCATGCTGGTCTTTTTCCGCGCAGATCGTATAAGCCGATCAAAGGAATGGGCGAACATGCGAATCATGTTAATAGGCGATGCGGCTATCAATCTATCAATGTTTGATTCCCTTTTAGGGTTCCGTACCCAAAGGGTGCAAACGGGACCCTATTACTGAGACTCCGCTGTCTGTCCGTCTGTCACAGGGCTCTATCACTTGAACTGAAATAGTTGTTTTACTACTGTGGCCGCTATAATAACAAATGTTAAAAATAAAATAAAAGTTTTTCACCGGTTATGTATTACTATGACCACTATAACAACAAATACTAAAACTAAGTAAATTAAAAATTAAAGGGGGTCGCCTTTAATTTTTAACTTTATCTTATACTCATACAAGAAACGTGTTTCTTAGTGTTTTAAAACATTTTATGGAGGTATGGAAACCTTCATGTACGAGTCCGACTCGCACTTTCCCGTTCATTTTTCTACCTTCTCGAGCACCATCACGCGAACAGTGGCTTTTGGGTTTTGCGGCCGGGAACTGTGTTAGCTTAGAGCTGCAAGATCCAAAATGCTCTGTATGCCCCATTTGGGATTAAGACATAAATACGTATTTATGTATTGTATCTTGTGGATCCATATTCATCACTTGTTAGTCTTTGTAAACTAAATGAATGAATGTATAAACATCTAAGGGTGTCTAGGGTGTCTAAGATCGAGCAAAGTAGAGAAGAATAAGCTAGAATCATTGCACTAAAAAGAATTGGCTGTAGGTTTATTTACACGCCGTCTGCTTGATATCAATCCTTTTTGTGAATGCAGTTTAGTGCACATGATGTTTGCATTTAGACTTTGGTGACCAAACTTTTTACGACATCTTCAGAAGGAGATAGAGATGAAAAAGACAGATGTTGATAATGATGAACGAGTGCGAGAACAATGTAAGGGCAAAGGCAGACTTTGCTAATAATAGGGATGATGACTGGGTCAGAAAAGTATTATTCTAATTAGTCCGTTAGTTAGATTATCCAAAAATAATGTACCCATATTTTTTAGTTTATCAAAAAAGTAAAAATTCACAAAGATACAGTGTATCAAAGTTCCAGAGTGGGGGCTTGTGACGTCACCGATGTGTAAAAATCGTACGAAAGCATGTCGTCATGCGAAATTTAAATGCGCTGTATCTTCCTTATTATTTTTTTCTCAGAGAAAAGAAAAAATACGTGTGCAGTATTTTTTAATAATCTAACCGATGGGCCAAAAATATTTTTTTAGTCATCATGCGTATTTGCAAATAGTTGAATGAGTGCGAGAACTATGTAGAGTACTTTTGCCTTCACAATTCGATTTTGATATTTCGTGTTCCTTTTGTGTTATTTGTACTTATTTACATATTTGAAACAATGCTCAGAGGGTTTCTTTACAAAGTTTACAGTCATGAGTCTTATTTGAATATTAAACTGGCAAGTACTTATTTAGAAATTAATTAATTAAATTGACTTTGTAGCTGACTTCGTATTATTCCGTGTTTTTTTCAAAGAATAGATGGCACGGTTATCAAGTCTTATTGATAGTTCCGCTACTCATCACTAGATGGCGTTCTTGACAGTCGGGGTTTTTTTTTTAATTTGCCTAGCAAATAAACTTGTGCACCACAAGCATTACGGTAGCCTGAAGTTATACAAATTCTCGTGGATAATCTGGCGTTTGTTTATTTGTGCGAGTGTGTTTGATGATAACATAAGTATCTTTGATTGAAACTTCGTTAAGTTTGGTAAAAAATCAGTCATTAGTTACTAAACTATACCGAAAAATCACACAGACTGAGCCTAGCTCCAAAGTAAGTTCGATACTTGTGTCATAAGATACTAAATCAACGGTACTATATAAGTATTTTAAAACAAATACGTACATATATAGATAGACATCTAAGACCCAAGTCAATCCGAAAACAATCATTTTCCGTCGTGACCTGACCGGGGATCGAACCCGGGATCTCAGGTCTGACAGCCTATCAAAATGACCACTAGGCCACAGATGTCATTAATTAAAGAATCTTCTTACCCTAGACTTTCCCATATAAACGTAGTCTACGCTTTATTTCGAAACGACATATCAGATTTTGGTAAAAATTTGTGACTTTAAAGAAATTGCATATATCTAGGTTATTATTGGTTTTCACAGTCAAAATATGAACTTGTTTTATTTTATGTTCTTATGTTGTGTATTTTCTGTATGTGTGTAACTATGGCTACAAATCAGCATCTTATCTATCTATTTATAACATTGTATGCGTAAAACAATATTTTTAATACCTACATGCACAATATTTTTTCTTAGTAAAAAATCGACTTCAGTACCATTAGTAGTCACAGAAAAGCTAAATACGCAACAATTGTTTACCCAGATGCCATTTATTTCTAGTTATTTTAGTTAGCAAAACTAACTATAGATCCGATTTTAATAAAGTTCCTTTAAAGAATTTGTCTGTATTTTTTATTCCATACCTTACAAGGAACGTAAATCATTATCCCATTTTCTCTTTTCAAACAAAATATGATTCCAATCTCGAGATAATTCCATCCTCATCAAATATTGCGTACGCTGCTTAAAAACATTCCTTTTTCAGGGTTCCGTACCCGAAGGGTGCAAACGGGACCCTATTACTGAGACTCCACTGTCTGTCCGTCTGTCCGTCTATCACAGGGCTCTATCTCTTGAACCGTAATAGCTAGACACTTGAATTTTTCACCGATTATGTATTACTGTGGCCACTATAACAACAAATACTAAAAAAAAAAATAATAATAATAAAGCGGGTCGTCATACAAAAAACGTGTATTTTAGCGTTTTAAAACATTGTACGGAGGCACGAAACCCACGGATTTACAGATATACCATGAGACCCAAAGGCCACGCTTAGTGTAATGGCGGGCGTACAGATAAAAAAAACAGAATCGAAACGGTGATGGGTTGCTAGCAGCAACGCCTAACATAATTCTTTTTCGCGTCCACTCTTTCGATCGGCTTTTACGATCTGCATGGGAAAAGAAGCAGCTGGTACATTATACGTTTCTTGTCCTTGTCAACTTTATCACCACACCGCACGCTCTCTTTGGTCAAATCAAATAGCGCGCACTTCCCCTTCTTGTTACACACTTCTGTCGCATTTCATGAAATCATTCCGACAGATTTTTTTATTAGAAATTTGAATGCGTTTGACCTCTATCTAGCTTGATGGGAAGCTAAGATGAGGTCTAAGGTGTATCACGCAGACTCAAAAAGAGCCTATTCACTCTTGCCTTGAAAATCCCTAAATCATATGTATGGGGAAACATCGACGCAGAGAGGGAATTCCACATTAGCTGTTCGCACAATTAAGGAGGAGGCGAATCGAGAGGTACGATGAGGAGGAATATCGACCACAAATGGGTGGAATTTCTGTCCACGTCGTGTTGTCCGATGGTGGAATGGTGCTGGGGGAATTAAATTATGCAATTCCTGCGCACACTTCCCGAAGTGCAGCCTGTAGAAGACATACAGACTTGCTACTAGTCGGCGATGTTCGAGGCTCTGAAGCCGTCCTGCCGTAAGCAACTCATCACAAACGAGTCTTCTGGCACGTCTGTCGATAGCTTCCTTCGAGCTGACAGCGGGCAGATCCATCCCATAGGTGGGAGCAATACTCCATACATGAGCGGACTTGAGCTGTGTAAAGGCTCAACAGTTGGTCAGGGGTAAAATACCGTTGGACCTTGGTGAGGATGCCCAGTTTTTTAGAAGCCCTAAGATTGCAGGGAAGCGAGGTTTTTTTCGTTTTACAAAGAATATTTAAGAGTTATTCAAAAAGTAAGACATATGATGACTGCCTTATGTTTAATACAATTATAATACAAAGTTACAAGTGCTAATTTATTGTATTTCTTAAATACTTTCTGTTTTAGTATAATTCTGAGGTGAAAAAGGTATAATTTGGAGGCGATTCACAATGTTTTTCTATCGAGAAAATTTTAAGCAATCGTGTTTTCGAAACTTATAATGTTAAGAGTTAGTCCTGAACTTTGCTGTGTTTTTATTTTAATATTTATATATCGCTCTAAGAACTTTAGGGTAGTACGGGCTCTTAAATACTTTAAGATTGTGATAAGTATTACTTTGTGAGACTCGATACTGTGATACCGATAGTAAAACGCGTCATAAACAACATAATCAAAGCAATATTCTTGAAATTCTCCATTACAGAGTCACTGAGTGCTACTACGAAGCTACACACGATTTTGAAGCGATATCGTGATTGTAATTTTTTTTTTTTCGAGCTTGTCTTTCTTTCTTTTTTTCCACCTCACCACCATCACGCTATAAGTGGCCTTTGGGTCTTATGGCCTAGGCTCTATTTGCTTAAAGCCGCAAGATCTAAAATGCTCTGTCTGTCCCATTAGGGAAAAAAACGTAATTATGTATGTATGTCGGGTGGTTCCCGGCAGAGTAGAATAGGACCACTCCAAGTCTTCCCGTGAATGTCGTAGAAGGCGAATAAGGAAACACAAGCTAAACAACGCTTATAAACATCAATGAGACCTTTCCAACCCGTCTGGTCAGCGTGGAGAGTGTAGGCCAAATCCTCTGACTGCTCTGTTCAATATATGGCTCTGGTAGTTAAGTACAGAGAGAGGGTCGTGCTCATGTAGTGGAGACTAAACAAAAAGACCTGATCTGATGATGTATGTATGCAAACAATAGCTTGGTAGCCCGGTAAGAGCAATATCGAAGGGTTAGCAATCTTCGACGTAGTCCGCACTAGGTGAGCACAAGTGGCATAAAAAAAACTCCTCCGAATTTCGGAAGTCACGTGAAGCCATCGATTCCGGCATTCGTCATTGTATAGCAGTCGTAAAGCTATGTCAGATGAAAAACAAATAGACAGCTTGAAAAATTTAACACAAGAAAAACAATGGGGTAGTTTCCTAGGTCAAAAATAAAATATTTGGTACTGATAAGAGAATAAAACGTCACAAAATATTTTCACTTGTCATTGATCACATCCATTTTGAACGTGATTATAGATTTATTAATGCAGATAAACGGATATTAAGAGCGCTATTTGACTCCAAAAAACTATGACGTCACAGTCCGATATTTAATACAAATGTCATAGAAAATGTTTGTTTTGACGTTTAGAAAAAAGTGTCTGATTTGACTTGTTGGAAACTAGATTCAATTGGTTTTGTTTGTTTAAAATAAAGATTTTAATTATTTTAATTGAATCTCTTTCTAATTTACGATGGTACAGGCCCGCGTTTACGACTTTTTCTAGAACGTCGTAAACTGGCTGCAGTTTTATGGAGAAAGCAATGCAGGCTCAGATGCAACGAAGTACATTAGAAACAGTTCAGATGTGTCATTTAAGGAAATACTTTTAACTATCGCGCTGCATTTTTACGAAATTAATGCATACGGGATTTATCTGGTCACATTTTTTTTTAATTTATTTTGCTGACGTTTCGCTAGGGTTGCACCTAATGTGGTCTCAGCCTGACTGAAACAGCGATGTCGCCTACGCTTTCTCCTGCCCGGTGTGATCTTCGTTCACGGTCATGTTGTTTTTTCTCCAACTTCCGTCACACAGTACAGTATACCACACTTTCACGTCTTTATCCCTAACGGGGCAGAGCCTAGGGCGGTAAGGCCCAAGCCACTTTTAGCGTATGGTGGGCATGAAGGTGAAAAAAGGAAATCATAATAGTGAGGGGTTGCTAACCGCATCGTCTACTACAGTATAAAAAAACAATAAAAGGGATACTTTATGTGTTGTGTGTGTCGGTAGTTGGAGAGAAATTAGGAAGTGCAGGGTGGTCAATATAATAAACATACTTAAGACTTATATACATACAACTTACACAAAAAAATAGGATAAATTGAAGAAACTAAATGGAAACAAAGGAAAAAAAATTGTAAACCAATCATTTTCAATTTCATCAAGAATAGAAAATGAGATTTTATTTGGGATTTGAAGCTGGCTAGCGTTTGAGGCGTCAGATAGTAAGTGGTAGTGAGTTTCATAGTCCAGCAATGGATTATGAAACTTCAATGATCGAAGTTATGAAATATTTTATAGGAACATCTGTATCTTCCTTATTTGTAAAGCGTCGACGACAGACCATGGGTTATAAACTATAAAGTTGATGTAGTTTTAAGCCAAATAGGTTATTACTTGATTGTTTTATATGTATAAAGTTAACACATATTTCTCAGGCGATAAGCTGTATTATAAAGTTGGTTAAAGGTGTTTATGTCGTTTGTATATTTAATAATGACTCAAGTATCTTTTATAAGAACTTTATGTAGCGTGTATGAGTGGTTTGTTAATTTCCATTGCGGTTCACAGTTCGCAGAAAAGTACTAGTTATTGATGGATGGATTGATTAATAAATCAAATTATTTAAAACAATACACCTCTACATATACTTATGTTTCACAAATACTGAAACGTTTTTAATCGATTGAAATAATACAGATGTGGACTAAAAAAATTTTAGCTCACCAGGTAGTATAAAAAAATATTGTTTACGTATTTTTTCCTTTTTCTGATTAGCAAATAATATCAAAGATTCAGCTCATTTTAATTCCACATGACGTCGCGATTAAGTACCAATTTCACTTGACGGTGTGGTGTCAATCATCCCCAATCCGAAACCACGACGGCTGTATTTTTATGGGTCCATTATTATTGGATAATCTAAGTGACGGACTAAGTAAAATACATCTTTTGGGACCCAGTCCACATCTCTCTTTTAACTGTGATATAAGTTTTACACGCAGAAGATTAAAACCAGAATCCCTCAGTTTCTTCTAACTTTCGAAATATTTTTTCAAAATCAGTATTCTTCAAAAATAATTTTCAGCTCCAGTGAAAACGGTAGGACTGGTGACATGAACACTGTCAATCTGTCGGGCTCGTCCAATCACGACAGATTGGATCTGAGTTGACAGAATGAAGGTTTATTAAGACGAGCCAGACCGACGTAAAAGCGAATGAATGGTTCAAGTTTTGATGTCCTTTCTCGACGCAGGTAATACGGTTTTTGTGGCTGATTTTACTGCAGATTTATATTTGATAGAACATATATTTAATGAGAAAATAAATAACAAATACCTAATTTGGCTAAGCAAAATGTACCTACCTATTAGCTCAGAACTAGTTTAAGAATAAGGCCATATTGTTATCATCATCATTTCAGCCACGTAACGTCCACTGTTGGACATAGGCCTATCCCAAGGATTTCCAAAATGACCGATCTAGAGCACTAGATGCAGACCGCTGCATCTAGTGCTTTCTAGCGACCTGGGTCACGTCGTCTGACCACCTTGTGAGTGGGTGTCCTATGCTTCGCTTGCAATTACGTGGTCGCACTCGAGAATCTTTTTGCCCCATCGCCCATCGGATCGTCGCGCTGTGTCCCGCCCACTGCCACTTCAACGAGCTAATCCGCTCAGCTATGTCAATGACTTTGGTTCTACAAAGAATTTTCTCATTTATATCTCGGCAACCTACTGATTTGGCACCCATTCGAGTTTAAAAATCTTTCTTTTACCTTATTTCATGAAGTTCTGATTAAAGCTACTACAGTTTCAAATGGTACGACAGTAAATACCCGTGGACTTAAAGAATTTTTGACTTCTTATATTTAAGGCTATACAAGAAATAATAAGGAATATGCATGTAATACCAATCCAGCTCATATTTTTATTTTTCAATTTCTATTAATACGTTACCACGCCCAGTTAATTATTTTTCTTACTGACTCTTATTTGGATAAGAAATAAATTATTGAAAATATGCAAATATTGCGCGGGAACTTTTGACAAACAAAAGGGAAATGACGACAAAGTTCACGAAAGGGAAATGACAAGTTCGGGTGCGTTCGGTAGGACTGTCCGTCCATGTAGTTTGAACTATCGATGACATTCGAAATGTATGTACTTTTATATAGAGGTTTGACAAACATAACTGGCTGATAATATCGAAAGTATACAAAAAGAAAAACATGTGTTGACAGCTTCTGTCTCTAGCGGATATTGCAGACTTTGACGTCATTTTTTAAAATGGCGTGTTTTAGTTGTTATAATCTACTTGCTATTTTCAATATTTGTTTTCTACACCATATACATGTTTTTCGGCACTGATTTATTTTTTGCGGTTATTTCTCGATGAGGACTATCGATTAAAAATATAAAAAAAATGCATGCATACTCTCTATTGATCATTTATCAGATCTTTAATGAAGTTTTTCTTTAGCTGGCCTTGTTTGTTGTTGTTTTTTATTTGTATTTGGGTCAAAACTTGCAAGTTACATTTGAGCTACTTCCCGATTTCTGATTGAGATGAAACGTACTCTGGGCTCTAAAGCAGTAGCTGAGGACATAACCGGTATTGAGGTAAGATCATCATCATGTCTTTTTCAGTCTCCACTGAAGAAGCTCGACCCTCTCTGTACTACCAGAGCCATATATAAGCCAGACCAGAGCAAAGGATTTGGCCTACACTCTCCACGCTGGCCAGACAGGTTGGAGAGGTCTCTTAGCTTGTGTTTCCTAAGTCGCCTTCTACGACATCCACGGGAAGACTTGGAGTGGTCCTATTCTACTCTGCCGGGAACCACACGGCGATAATGCTAGGATGATCAGTATCAAATATCATTTTGTGTTAGAAAATGTTATCTTGAATAGGTGACATTTTTCTAAGAAAAATACTTGTAAACCAATAATTTTATCTTTAAAAACCTTTTCTCAAAAACATTGGCCATGTTTTCACTGATATTAATGGTTTGCAAGCGGGAAGATTATAATCTAAATGTGAATTTATTAAAATATATTGCCGATTACCTTCTGAGATTACAAGGCGCCGGGAAACGCTTGCGAATGTTCAAATAAAGCTTTGTAGGCTGAATTTGTTCTATAATTTTGGAGATAAAGGTAACTTAAGTCATTTTGAAACTTTGCAATGCTCGCGTTTGATTTTCATATAGGGTTAAACAAATATATTCTCAAGGTTATGCAAGCAACGACGAAGTTTTATCAGGCCTGTGTCACTCCCCGTTTAGGTTTCGAAAATGTACCTATGCACCCAGGCGCCCCCTCCGGGTGGTAAATTCAGTTATGCGAATCGTTTGTCCAGAGTAATTAGAATGAAATTGGCTTGCAATAGATGTCTAGGTATCTATACGAAAAGGTGCTGAGTTCTGACGTGAGCTAAATTAAACTATATCGCTTGCCACATCTAGTAAATATTTCTTTGAATTTCTTTACTGAGTGAGACTTCTGTACGTTAGTATTATTTATCCTGTAGTTTTATGTATTCGATATTAAATAAAATTTCAGTTTCATAAAAGATAGGTACTATACAATTTTTTTACGATACTTTTTACGTAAGTTACCCATTTATCTAGTGTGCAAGTTACCTCACAATATTTTCTTTCACCGCAAGTGATTAGAGTTAAAATTACCGTATACAGGGTCTAACAAAATATACTGAAACTATTTTAAAGGTGAATTATGTCCATGATACTGAACAACTTTCCCCAAGGAACATATATCGAAATATGAAAAATATTTCTTGGGCTCCCATACAAGTTGAGCGATCAGCTGATCCGAGTTTGTATGAAAAGCACAAAAATATTTTTCATATTTCGATGTATGTTCCTTGGGGAAAGTTGTTCAGTATCATGGACTGAATTCATCCTTAAAACAGTTTCAGTATATTTTGTTAGACGTTACATAACGTCTACTGAATTCATCCTTAAAACAGTTTCAGTATATTTTGTTAGACGTTATATAACGTCTAACGAAATATACTGAAACTATTTTAAGGGATTGAATTCAGTCCATGATACTGAACAACTTTCCCTAAGAAACATATATCGAAATATAAAATTTATTTTTTTGCTTCCAATGAAACTTGGATCAGCTGATCGGTCAACTTGTATAGGAGGCCGAACATTTATTTTTCATATTTCGATATATGTTCCTTGGGGAAAGTTGTTCAGTGTCATGGACTGAATCTACCCTTAAAATAGTTTCAGTATATTATGTTAGACCCTGTATAAATACAACCTTAAAGGCTAATGGGGATTCTAGTGAGGATCGAACTCGTGCCTCACAGATGCTCAGCCATTGCCTAAACTGCTTAATCACCACAGTGGCGGAGCTAGCATGGGTCACAGAAGGCAGTAGAGTATTTCATACAGAATGGAATCTCCTGAGGTACGCGCAATATGCGTCCCCGTCCCCGTCCCCGCACCTCTCCCCCGTTCTTGTGTCGCCGTGTGCCACCGTGCACACGTCAAAAGGTGTGCGTTCGCCTGCTCTCACCCCTCGACATGGCGAGAACGGGGAAGAGGTGCGGGGACGGGAACGGGGACGCATATTGCGCGGGACCTTAGGAGATTCCATTCTGTATGAAATACTCTTAGGTACTATCTTCTGTGACCGGGTGACACCCCAACAGTAATAGATGTAAACTTTTTTTAGGAGGGGCAACATCTAAATATATCTTACCACGTCCAGTTATTTAGTACGGGAGGGATTCAAATAGAAGTCTCTGGTGTTACCCCAAAACGGTTGGTGACACCCCAAGCTACGCCACTGGTCACTTCTGCTTTATTTTATAATAAAGGAATATTATGAAGGTACCTATGTACATGTCGGCCGGTATCTGATTTTTTTAGTGAGTGACCCGTGTAACATATAGTAGTGGTAGGTACCTATATAGTGTTATTTCTTTTATGTTTGTTTTATTTATTTATTGACGACCTCCGTGGCGTAATGGTTAACACGCTAGACCGCTAATCCGGAGGTTCTGGGTTCGATCCCCAGCCAGGGCAAGTTGAAAAATGGCCTTTTTCAAATTTTCCTGGGTCTTGGGTGTTTATATGTGTATTTATCATAAAATATAGTATCGTTGAGTTAGTATCCCATAACACAAGTTTAAAACTTACTTTAGGGCTAGCTTAATCAGTGTGATTTGTCCCTATATATTTATATTTATTTATTTATGCCTAAAGGATGAGAGCAGCACAGGACCGACATGGGTGGCGTCGACGTACAGAGGCCTATGCTCAGCAGTGGGCGGGAGAAAGGCTGGGGTGATGATGATAATGAGTTATGACTAAATGTATTGTGAGATTTTTTGAAATGGCCAAAAAGGCACGTAGCATCTTACTCAGCCTTTTCGCGTTATTCCAAAATATATAATATAATATTTAAAAATAAAACAAGCTCCATAACCAACAAAGGTCTTATTAAAGTCACATAAAACGCACGAATATCATTGTTTATATCTTTTAAACCTCGTACATATATTATGCATTTTTGTCACATACACTGAAACATATTTATGCATCGTAAAATATGATTTATGTTTGAAGATGGCTCTAAATTTTACTGGATAGGTGCTCAGGTTTATTTTTTGATGAATTTGTAATGTTATTACACGTTTTATGGATCTCAACGTAAGTACAAGTAAAGGTGACGATACCAGTGAAGTACCGGTGACGCTTAGGGGGCTAAGTGTCAAAGGCGTCACCGGTTGATGACCAAAAATCAGAGGATTAGTTTATATAGGTAATGATTATTTTTTGATGGATTTTTAATGTTAATACACGTTTTATTGATTACAACGTTAAGGGAGGGAAACAAGTAAAGACCTAAGTGTAAGTGTCAAGGGCGTCACCGGTCACCGTCACCTAGAGCCACGGGGGGGAGTTTATATATGGGTTATTAGAAATAGAGTATAGCTTTCTGGAGAAGAAAAGGCCGGAAACCGGACCCCGGACTTCGCAGCATTACAGCTGAGGATGCAACTGAATGCGCTGAGATGAGAGAGAGAGAGAAGTATAACTTTTAGGTTGCTAGAACAAAACGCTTTAGTGATAAGTCCGCTTTTGTTCCTAGGTACATACATAACTGAGCTATTTATATTTTAAGTTTTGTTATAGTTAGTACAATATAGAAGTTTAATATATATTTAGGCCAGGGATAGGATAAAATAGCACCAAAAAAAGAAGGGGTTATGCCGAGCAGTGGACCCCTTAAACCTGAAGATGTTGAAACCATTTACTTAAACGCCTTCGTTTCGAAACGTGAAAAAGCCTGAGATATTATAATGTCAATACGGATGTGGAATAAATAAATATTATTGGCTCTTCAGAAACAAAACAAAAAATTTATATGTGTCCATTATGTTTGTATAATCTAACTGACGGACTAAATAAGTAATAAGTTACATATAAATTATTTATTGCCATAAAAATTTCAATTTTAGGTCTGGGGTTGAGCCTTCCTTTTCAGTTATACAACAATTTTTTAGGGACTCAGTCCACAATACCAGTACAATAGCGATTGTGGTCTTACAGTAAACAAAATTTTACTAATTTAAGAACAATATAAAGATATCATCCCTTTTTGAAGAGATTCCAAGTACAAACAAACATCTGAATTTTACCTCAACATTAGAAAGTCTCATTGAGATATTACAATAAATTATTTCCATTTACGTCACGTACATTTGTTTGTCAACTCGTCATATGTTGTTGTGATTCATTACCTTGCATCATAGATAAACATTAAAATGGATACGCAATAGTAGTAAGAATCTGTATAAAATTACGAAATTACTGTACGTAGTAAAAATTGTATAAAAAGTGCCCCACGTACATCTGTTCGTCTGTAAGCGATACACTCAGTAACAACTATTCGATAATCACTAACATTTCGAGGATTTTTTCAGGATATGCACAATTCTAAAATGTGCTGTGAAGCTAAAGCGGGCTGTTTGATTTATAAAATAAAAAAAGCTTTACCAGTTATTAGAACTAGCTTCTTCTTAAAATTGTTATTACAAAGGAAGATTTTATGTGTTTTGTTTTCATCGATTGATTGTTTACTGTTTGGCATTTTGTTAAAAGCAAAAAGCAATATGGGAATAATTCACGGTTGACTGGAAGAGATTCCTATCTGGGATATGTCCGCCTACCTTTTGATGTCTTGATGTTACGTGTAATTTTGTATTTTTTTTTTTAGAGATTTGAGTGCGTTTGACCTCTATCTAGCCTAATGGGAAGCTAAGATGAGATCTAAGGTGTATCCCGCAGACTCAAATATGCCTATTCACTCTTGCCTAGAAAATCCCTAAATCATATGTATGGGGAAACATCGACGTATTTGTTCTTTGTGTACAGTAAAGTTTTAACAAACAAACAAAATGTAAACTGTCCCACAGAAGTCAGTAAGAGTACTCTTACTATCTTCTGTGCCTGCCCCTTGCTTTAAAAGAGCTAGTTTTGCATTAAAAACCTCTTCAACATTACAGATATTAATTTTCGCGCTTATATAAAAAAATAAGAAACATGCAAGATATATAGATTGGCTGGTAATGAATTTTAGTGTCTACTTAACTAAGCCTTGAGTTTGTTTGTTAAAACACTTTATTGCACATTTAAATAAAAAAAAGTTACAAATTAAATGCATCACAAAAAAAAGTGATAATATTAATACAATTTATAAAAAAATAAATTAAATACTTTACAAGTGGTGTCAGCAATTCTAGCACTGTCATGTCTTAGTATAAGCAGTCTACACATTGTACGGATAACTTCGTATCAAGCTGTCGGCATCTGGTGTCAAAAGTTATTTACGACATCGTGTTGAATGCTACTTACTCGTATGTGGAATGTTTTTAGTAATTAATATAGAATGATAATAGGTATCGCTTACAAATAAAAGAAATAGGTAGAAAAAAAAAAGTGAAAGCAAAAAATTAAAATGTACTTACTTATTAAAAAAAAATAGGAAAAACTTCTATACAGCAGTCTTTGTCGGCATTTCTTTTGCCCTGACCTAACCATCTGAAGTATCAAATAACGAATGACAGTTGACAACTTAAAACTGTTATAGCAGAAAAATATTCAAGTATTTTCAAAATTTTAAACCCTTCCTTATTCAAAGGAAACCAGTAAACCATGAAATATCCTGCGGAGCCAACTAATATGCGAAAACATTTTGCAAAAAAAAAAAAACAATTACCTCCGTCCATTACTTTTAACGAGGCTTCTTCGGGTATCCTTTTACATGATCTTAACGTAGCAAAGTGCTTTATGCAAATTTTTAGTACACTAGCAAATTAGAGGGAGCCAGGTCAAAATGGCTTCTTTAGAAATACTGTCCCGTTTGTAACGAAATTGGAACTTATAAAAATGTGAAACTCAATTGCCGACCTTCCAAGAAAGAGGATATTAAACGTGTCTTTGCTGTTTCGTAATGACCAATAGATAATCTAAAAATAAAAAACCTGCTTCAATCAAGCTTATAATCTTTACTTTCATACAGTAACTTACCTTTCGAGTGTGTTAATAGCTAACACTGACGCTAAAGGCATCTGACATAGCTCATATGACTGTCATTTAATCACAACAATCATTATTACACACTGCGCCGTGTGGTACCCGGCAGAGAGGATTAGGAATACTCCAAGTCTTCCGTGGATGACGTAGAATGTGACTTAGGAAACACAAGCAAAACAAAGCTTATAAACATCAATGAGACCTCTCTAACCCATCTGGCCAGCGTGGAAAGTGTAGGCCAAATCCACTGGCTATTCTGGCTAAGTATGGCTTTTTAGTCTCCACTGCAGGAACACGACCGTCTCTACTACCTCTGGTAGAACAGAGACGGTCGTGTTCCAAATGTATGTTTGTGATTTTTTTCTATCGACCCAAATATGCTCAATCGCGTTTTGCTATTGTGGGTGTCTGTAGAAAATCCTTAAGATTTAAGACTTAAGGGATTTTTCAAAAACACGCACAGTATTGCAAATTGTGAACCCATCTCACCTTAAGTCTAAATTGAAATAAAATAATAATTTCCAACCCAATAAAACAAACGCTCACAGTATACCTCGACAATAGCACTGGCTTTCCAACGTGTAAGAAAATTATACGATAAATATCCACCATAACAATAACAGTGTATTGTTATGCGACCCTGTATAATTTCAATTTTGGCTGGATATGGGGGATTTAGACAAAATTGAATTGTACCTAGGCACTACCTTTTCTTTTCTTGTATGGCCCGACGAAAATACGTATTTTTAGCGCTTTTGCAAGTTAAGTGACACTTGGCGTGGTCCGCACTTGGATGGTTGAATGGGTAACCCAAGTGGCATTAAAAAATCAGTATAAAATATATAAAAAGCAGTGGTTAAAAAACCGATTCACCTTGTCTCGCCGTAATTGGAATTCGTTTTATTTTTCAAACGGTCTTTAATTAGTGGTCGCAATAAGACACAAGATTGGCTTCTACTTTTTTATGCGACTTATGTCTCAATTGGAATTTCTTTGTTTTAAAAGGGACAATTGTTGTTTTAAAACTGCATCCTAGGAATACGGGCCATATTACAAAGCGTTTTAGTGAACTAAACATGCGAGATGTACCAGCTGCTTTTCTTGCACAGATCGTAAAAGCCGATCGAAGTAATAAAGAAAAGATCTTTGCGACTGCGGTGCCATTCAGTCGTTGGACCACCGTCTGTCATGTCCGAGCTGCCTTACGTCATGTACCATAGAGGACCTTAATGAGGCTAACGACAGAGGGATCGCCGTGGCCACATACTGGTCAAAGATGATTTGAAATTAAAGCTACAGTGAAACCATTTCGACTCGACATGAAGAAGAAGAAATGGGTGAAAATGCAAATCATCTAATCATCCATCCATCAAATCAACCCATCATTATATTGATTTCTTTTTCCGCCTTCTCGCCCACCACGCCAAAAGTGGCCTTAAGGTCTTGTGGTTCTGCCACTGGTATGACACTTCGTAGATTCAAAGTAACATAATTATATACCTATAATACTACTACTACAAACGAAACAATGTATCTGTACACACGTCGATGTGTGAGTTTAATACTTAGGGTCGCACCGCAGAATTCATTGAATACTTACCTACCTACTAACGAGTTAGACTTATTTACGATTATATCTTTCCATACCGGGAGATTTGCGAACACTGACTGACTGACTGAGAATGTATTAAATGTTACAGAAAAGTCGGAAACAGCTACATAATATCACTTCACATATATTTTTGTGTATTCTCCCGCCAATGCGAGAGAGTGAGAAGGGTATATATATCAATCGGTGTTCAAGATGGTTGCTGGGTAATAACGTGAAATTATATTGTTGCTTTGCTTACCTGTTTTCATCACTCGGAAATCTATAAAATATACATTTTTTGTTTTATTCAGTGGATAAACAATTAATTAATGCGCATCTTCCCACCATGATGGTTACTATTGGTTGACAGTTCTCAAGTCAAGACACGTCGCGAATTGCGTGCGGCTAGTAACGAACCCTGGTTTAGAGCGAAATAAGGGGCACATAGTGCGGGGGAGAGGTGCGGGGACGCCAATTTGCGGGAGACGCTGTGAGATTCCATTCGGTTTGTACTTTTATGTATTCTGTGGTTCTGCTTTGAGCCGCGAGACCCAAAATGCTCTGTCAGCCCCATTAGGGATAAAGATGTGATAGTGTTTGTATGTACCTATGTATATAAACGTGCGAGCACCTTTATTACAAGCTTTTATTTAGTTCACCTGTCCCGTTGTCTGTGTGTCTCTACCAGCTATATTAGACCCACTTCCCAGTATTCAATTGAGCTGAAACTTAACATACTACGAGTACTTATGTAGAGGTAAGTTGGGTGATAATACAATATTAAGGTTCATGCAATCATCATCATCCGAGCGTATTCCCGGTGGCCTCTTAGGCGGTTATACTTCAAAGCTTGAGTGATGATAAAATTGTTATTGACCGAACGAGCGAAGCGAATGAGGTATCTTAATCGAGTTGGGGGCGAAAACACATTGTATGTATGTACGAGTAGAGTGCTGACAGATTGGTGGCCCCTAAATGGTAAACGTAGTGTGGGTCGTCCGAGAGCTAGATGGGTCGATGACATAAGGAAAGTCGCGGGTCGAAACTGATTTCGTAAGGCGCAGAACCGTCGTGGTTGGCATACATTGAGGGAGACCTATTCCCACCAGTGGGATATAGAAGGCTGCCAATGATGATGATGATGATGTATGTATGTATGTTTGTATCGCGATAACTTCCGAACCGATGGTCCGATTTTGATGAAATTTGGTAAGCATGTAGGAAATATTAATAGAATTTTCAAGTTCGTTGGGCATCAAAATCGATTCAGTAGTTTTTGAAATATCAATAAAATCGCGAATAATAATCGCGAGGTCTAAGTTCGCGGCAAACTACTAGTAATAAAAAAAATAGCATAACCCCACCGAGATTGGGCTCATTTGATTCGTCTTGAAGACCACTTTAAACTTTTTAGTTCATTTTTTTAGATAAAACCTTGTTTTCAAAAATATTTTTTAAATAATTCCTTGTTTTATCTCTTTGGTTCCCAAATTAGAAAATATCACAGCTATGTGAGCCTAAAATAGGTCTCCACTTACACATAATCATTTCTGCGAGATGTAACCTTAGATACGAGCTCACGCCCGCCTCATAAAGGCTTCACCCGCCATGAACCCTTCCCTGATGGCTGCTACATTACAATAACATACCTGTCTTCACAGTTAAGCAAGACGCACTTACAGGATAGGTTTTCAGATTTAGTTTTTAGTAAGTGCGAACAGCGAATTTCTGACAGTCAAAATAAAATAACTAATTGTTTACTTGATTTATATATATATGTTAACGGAAATGTATGTAATCCGTCATTGTATACAATTCCTAGCAAATGTATGTAATTTCTAAAATCGCACGAAAATGTGTGAAATAAATTATATTATACACATTACCTAGGAAATCCATGTATTTCCTAAATAGCAATCGGAAATGTAAGACTGCCGCGTAAACTGTCAGTGCGCGTACGTGGGGAAAGCGGTAGCGGCCGGCGAGTGCTAGGAATGTTCTATTCATTTTACTAGGTTAGCACAAACCTATAGGTTAAGGTTAGGTTAGAACTGCGACCAACACACGCACGAGCCGAGCGAGCAAAGCGAGCGTGCCGCGGCAGCGGCCGGCGAGTGCTGGAAAAGTTCTATCCATTTTACTAGGTTAGGGCTAACCTATAGCAATAATAAAAATTATTATTCTCATTTTAACAACGTGTATTATTACAGAAAGCATTTATTTTATAAATTTCCTAATACCAAATTGGCATTATATACAATTCCGAGGAAATGTACACATTTCCTAGGATATCTATGCATTAAAAAGGTTTTTAAACAATATTTTATACATTTCCTAAATAGCATCGGAGTTGTAAACATTTCCTAGGATTTGTATACAATTCCTTGATTTCTTACATTTCCGGTAACATATATATAACTGACTGACTGGTCGCAGACTGAAGATGTAATGTTTTTTTCGAAACGTTAGACAAAACAATAAAAAAGGTTCGTGCTTAGTCCCGTTATATATATATAAATGATGTGTTCAAAGCGCGATAGTTTAAAAACTCCTGGTTTAGTTTTTCGTTTTGCATGTGTGTAAACTGGGTATCAGATTTTATAAATGGCATCTGACATAGCTTGACGACTACCATACAATGATAACAGCCGGGACCAACGGCTTAACGTGCCTTCCGAAGCATGGAAGAGCGCCACATGTGGTCACCCATCCAAATGTGGACCATGCCCAGTATTACTTAACTTACGAAAGCGCTAAAAATGTGTTAGATAATTCATTATTTATTTAATTTTTATTATCATTTATTCTTTTTTTAAAGTTACTTATCTACTGGCAATACTGGCTTGGATATTCATCACTTCCTGTTTTGTTTAATTTAAGCAATTATTTTTATTGTATAGTTTAGTTAAATGGTAAATGCATTGAAACAAATACTTATTTTATTAATCGTTACTGTTTGAATAGGTTGTGATACAAGTAAAGATGTATTTTAATAATAAAATCAATATTTGTCTCTTGCTATGGGAGAAATGGCCGATGGTGGTAGGAAATGGAAGGAGGGGTGAATCTGTAGTTACTATATAAGGGAGGATATTACCTGGGCGCGGCACTTTTTGCTGCTGAGACGCGACCTATCGAGGTGTTGGCCACTTCTTCTACAAGCTGTGAGTAGAGATAAGTGATAACTTGTTATCTTTGTTAAAATAGGTTTACTTACAATTTCTTTTACGAGATATTATTTTCCTATTGTGTTTTTACTGTGATTTTACTAAAAAGGTTATCTTGTTCGAATAATAAATCTATTAATTTTACAATGTTGGATTTCCTTGTGATTAACCTATTTCTTTATAGGGGTATTACATCATTTTAATCTATCTTTTATTTATTTCTTACATTTTTGCCATACTCCTTATTAGGGTAGTATTATTCAAATCCACCTTTTTTAGTTTCTTATTATTTTTGCAGTCCAATTAAGTAATTCTATATTAAAAACATAACTTATCTGAAATGTACTTTAAATTCCTAACAAATGCGTAGGCCACCGAGATCTTTTAATGCTCATCAGTATTACCAGGGCAGTGTCACTCCCCGTTTAGGTATCTAAAATGTACCTACATTATTACTATGCGCGCAGGCGGCCCCTCCTGGTGGTAAATTTAGTTATACGAATCGTTTGTCCAGAGTAATAAGAATGAAATTGGCTTACAATGGATGTCTAGGTATCTTTACGAAAAGGTGCTGAGTTCCGACGTGAGCTAAATTAAACCACATTGAGTATATATTTCTTTGAATTTCATTGCTGAGTGAGACTTCTGTACGTTAGTATTATTTATTCTGTGGTAGGTATTACGGATCAAGAGATAGAGCCCTGTGATAGAGGATGGACAGCGAAATCTCAGTAATAGGGTCCTGTTGGTACCCTTTGGGTATGGAACCCTAAAAAGGAATCCAAATAGTGATGGATTACTAGCCGCATCGCCTCTGTTAACGTAATACGCATTGTCGCCCATTTCCTCAATCGACTATTTTATAAAGTCGGTTAAAAAGACCATCTGCCAATCTTAACAATCTGAAACGGCTCCTTTAACGTTTATGTTACAGTCACTGTAAAGAGTGCGCTGAAAAATATAATTCCCATCGTAACATTTTATGGAGTACGATAGTGGTATCGCCATGTTACTGTAATAAAGATCGTGGAAATATTGGGTTTAAATTTTTATGTACGATGTGGTCGGTTTGTGTAGATACTAGCTGGTGCACGTGACTTCGTCCGCGTCCAGTTTTATTGGCAAATTGAAAAATGTGGTTAGCTTAGTGTGTAATTTACAGTCCGAGTTTTGAAGTGAAAACTTCTTTAGGGGCGTTGGGCATTTTTTGAGATAGGAAAAAACCGCTGATCTCGCCGCACTGTTACCGTGTTACCGACTCCACCTTGTTCAAATTTTCACTTCTGTAGGCACTTCCAGAGTGCCACTGTTTTTAAGGGTTCCGTACCCAAAGAGTGCAAACGGGACCCTATTACTGAGACTCCGCTGTCTGTCCGTCTGTCACAGTCTATCTCTTGAACCGTAATAGCTAGACACTTGAAATTTTCTATACCCTTTTTTTTCGTTATAGCGGCCACAGTAATTATGTATTACTGTGGCCGCTATAACAATAAATACTAAAAATAAAAAAAAGTTAAAAATTAAAGGGGTCGCTATACAAAAAACGTATTTTTTCAGCGTTTTTAACTAGATCTTTATAATGGCATTAACTAGATACTCAAAATTTTCACAGATTATGTACTACTATGGCCGCTATAACAACAAATACAAAAAATAAAAAAAGTTAAAAATTAAAGGGGGTCGTCATACAAAAAACATGTTTTTTTAGCGTTTTAAAACATTGTACGGAGGTACAGAACCCTTCATATACGCACTTGCCCGTTAATTTAATACTGCAGATGGTCAGGTCAGGGCAAAGGAAATACCGACGAAGACTGCTGTATAGAAGTTTTTCGGTCGGTCAGACTCGTACATGAAGGGTTCCGTACCTCCGTACCGAACCCTTCATGTACGAGTCCGACTCGCACCTGCCCGTTTATTTTAGTTTTATCGAAATATGAAAAATATTTTTTCGCCTACCGTACGAGTTGACCGATACTAAACTACTTTCTATAAAAAAAGTTATTAAAAATCGATAAAAATTTTTCGTTCTCCCATACAAAATCCGTTTGGCTGAGCGCTGATTTGTATGGGAAGGCGAATTTTTATTTTAGTATTTCGTTAATTGTTTTTATTGAAAGTAGTTACCGGCTTTGATTTTTTTATAGAAAGTAGTTCAGTATCCCTCCCGCCCCCGCCGCGGCTGCAATAATTCTAACGTACTACGATTACTTTTGCTCTAATAAATGTTAAAAGTGTTGTAATTGTGTTAAAAGTTGTAACAATCTAAAGTTAATCATCCTAATTATTGAACTGTGCAAAAACATTTTTATTCAACTAGCAAATATAGCTATAATTTGAAGAAACGTTTCGAAAATATGTTTTATTCTGTTGTGACTGTGAAGGTGACTCATTATCGTGGTGTTCAAACGAGTGTAGTATGACTCAGTAACCGCCCCAACACTCGACAACAACAACTTCTTTAGCCACATACGTCAAATTATTTCGTCACAATGGTCATCAGCATATTGGCGCAGTGGTAAACGCTCCGAGTTACCAGCGTTATTAGTGTCGCTTAAGAGACCCGAGTTCGAGCCCCGCTTGCAGTGTTTAGAAAAACACTTTTTGTGACTTACAAATATTTACTTTACCGATTCTCAATAATTTTAAAGGAGCACTTGAATGTCTGTTGGCAATGGCCGCTAGGTGGCAGCACTAGGGATTTAGCCGCAAGGTAGCAGCACCTCAAACGAGTCTGACCGACGTAATCTGAGGACGGCGATCTGCAATAATGAATCAAGGCAAGGAAACAAAGATGCAAACTAGGAATATGATCTGCAATACTTGTAAGAAAAAATGCAAAAAAAACGAATTTATCAAATGCGCCTCTTGTAAACAAATATTATGCATTGACGGTTGCTCCCAGGTCACCTGGAAAAGATACGATCTTATGGCCGCGGAAAAAAGATTGACCTGGAGATGTAACCAATGTATCAGAAAGTCTAGCACACCGATTGCAGCAAGCACTGCAAAATCAATGGCTAAAAAAGGAATTATAGCAATATCAACGCCTGCGTCCTCGCATAAAAATATAACTGGAGAACAAGAGACAGTAAATCCTACAGACTCCAGTTTTCAACTTGCTAGTAGTGCAGATGATATACTGCAACTATCTTTAATCGACAGCGGTGATAACGTAACTACACGCAAAAAAGGACATGTTGCAAATATTCCAATTAAAAACTCCATTGACTCCTCATCGAGCAGCGAATCATCAGGAACTGAAGAGAAGCACGGTGGAGTAAATGAAGCCACGCGCGGTTTCTCACGGAGTAAGAGCTGTTTGGACTTAAACAAAATCACACTTCAAAATGAACTTGCTTCGCTTAAAGAAGAAGAGACCAACTTAAGGGTTCAACTTGAATCAGCAGAAGGTGAAATAGAGTCCATGTTATCGGAAAATTGTAATCTGAAACGAGAAATTAATCGATATGTGAAGAAGGTGGAGGAACTTACGAAACTATGTCTAAATACTAATACCATAGGTAGAAAGAAAAATAGGAAAAAGCGGAAGAGCAAAAATCAGACAATGCCTCATATAGAAGTAGGAAAAAAACTACAAGAGTCCGCTGTGGATGAATCTTTGGAGACAAATATAAATCCTAGTCCGATAATCCATGGCAATGCCAATGAAACCACGGAGCAGTCAGCGAATTTACTTAGAACAAAGAAAACACGAGTAAATATTCTAAGCAACTTCAAACGTAGAGATTTGTTAAACTTAGCGGAATCATATTTAGATCAACATCAAATATGCCATTACATGTACTCTGGTGCTGATATACACCAATTGCTTGCCGGGATTGAGACTAAACTGCAAGATTTTACGTTGGATGATTTCTGTGTGGTATTTATTGGTGACAATGACTTTACGGTGTCGAATAACATTCCCTGCATGATTAATTCCATTCGTCAAAAACTATTGTCTATCCAACATACAAATGTTATTATTGTTTTACCTACCTATAAAAATTCTAGCACAAATGTTTTGTTTAATAGTCGCATAGAAAGCTTTAACAATCTTCTGTATTTAGACAACATTCGACATGAATATGCTTACCTTATCGATAGTAATAAGAACCTAGATTATTCCACTAAGATGTTTAACTCTTATACTGGACGTCCTAACAGGTTGGCGATGAAAACGATTTTTACCGATTTGGCTGATCTTATTTCACTTTTCGGGGACCAGGAAACAAGTAAGGCGAAGGACACGTTTTTTCGTGACTACGAATGAAACGAAAATTAATAATTTGACTAAGATATCAACATCTGTAAAATGTAATGTGAGAATTTTTAATCAAAATGTATGTGGCTTAACATCTAAAAAGGACGATTTAGAGATCTATTTGAATACATTAAATGACAAAAAGCCACACTTCTTATGTATAAGTGAACATTTCCTTACAAAACTTAATGTTTCCTTATTTACCTTAAGTAATTATAATCTTAGTGCGTATAACGTAAGAAAATGTAAAAAGAGAGGTGGAACCTTGATATTAGGTCTAAATGACCGTCTTACTGAAGAGTTAGTATTTTGTGAAAAATTATATAAATGTGATTGTTTTGAAATATGTGGTATAAAGGACGTAGAAACTAATCTTTATATAGTATGTTGCTATAGAACACCACAAAGTATAACTCTAAAGCCCTTTATGGAAAAATTAGAAATTTTACTGGATTTCTTATTCGATAAAAGAAGTATTATTTGCGGTGACTTTAATATGTATAGACGTGCTTAAAGATGGAGATGATCTCAATAACTTTAATAACTTACTAAAATGCTATAATTTTCAATGTTTATATAACTGTGTTACTTTTAAACGTGGAAATACACAATCTGGTTTAGACAATATAATAACCAACCTTAGCAGCGATGACATTTTAAATTGCTCCTTGGACGATAATGGCTTATCAGATGGTCATGTCGCTCTTCTATGTGAGGTGACTACTCCTTTGATTAACAGCAAGCAACAAGTTAAAAAGGAATGTACTTGGGTTTACCGCAGAAATTTTAGTGAAGAAAATAATACCATTTTCCGGCAAAAACTTATTGAGTGGAGTCAAAATATCGAAAGCCCAGAATGCTTTATAAATAATTTAACTAAAGTCTTTCATGAGTCATATGTTTTGAATAGACAGAAGATTAACTTAAATAAAAGAAATACTATACATTGGATAACAAAAGGATTAAAAGTGTCGAGTCGCATGAAGAGATTTTTAAGTACGGCTGACAGTCACTTAAATGACCAATCTATTATAATTTATCGTCAGAAATACTTACGTCTCTATCGTAGATTAATTAAACCGGCTAAAAATCTTTCTGTTCAGAATGAAATTAAAAGGTCAAATTACTCGTCTAAGGCTATCTGGAAAGTTGTAAATAGGCATAGGAACAAAAGCAAAAACAGCCATAAAGATAAGTTCTCTCTTAAAGTAAATAACAAAATCGTAGATGATCCAAAGGAAGTCGCGGAAGTATTCTCCAAACAATTTGACAGTAATAATGTTATTAATAGTGACAATTGCAGCGAAGCCATCACAATACTAAGACAGCATACTCCAAGAGTTGAGAGAGAGCTCCGCTGGAAAAAGGTGACCTCAACTGAAGTTAAGAAACTTGTGATGGGCATGACACAAAAGAACTCATGTGGATATGATGATATACCAATATCTATCCTTAAAGAAAATATTGATATTCTAGCCGAGCCTCTGAGCAATATTTTCAATGATTGTTTTACAAAAAATATCTTTCCCGATTAACTCAAGGTTGCGAAAATAATTCCTATTTTCAAAAACGGAAACAAACATAATGCAAAGGACTATAGGCCCATATCCTTATTGTCAGTTAAAATTTTTGAAAAATTAATAAAGTCTAGACTAGTAGATCATTTCGCGGGTAACAATATACTAGATCAGAGACAATACGGTTATCAAAAGGATGTTGGTACTGTTGAAGCAATAGATGCTTTGATAGACGAAGTCGTTGTAATTTTAAATAAACATAAGAGAACTGCTGGAGTGTATCTGGATTTAACTGGTGCTTTTGACAATATTAACCATGCTATCATACTATGTAAATTCGATCACTACGGAGTAAGAAACGAACAGTTGGGTCTTATAAGGAGCTACTTAAATAACAGAAAACAATATGTCGAGATAAAAGGTATAAGTGGTAATGAAGAAATCACACATAAGTCCGCGATTGTAAGTCTAAAAAAAGGTGTGCCACAAGGTTCAATATTAGGGCCACTGCTGTTTGTAATATTTATAAATGATCTTCTAAATTATATGACTGCTGAGGTACAAAATATCAAACTCATACTTTTTGCAGATGATACTAATGCAATAATTGCGGCTGATAATTTA
Source organism: Acrobasis repandana (assembly GCA_963576875.1). Classification (NCBI taxonomy): domain Eukaryota; kingdom Metazoa; phylum Arthropoda; class Insecta; order Lepidoptera; family Pyralidae; genus Acrobasis; species Acrobasis repandana. The sequence continues at coordinate 18,561,597 of OY756227.1, forward strand.
AGGGAACTAAACCGTAACATAAATAATGCTCTAGCTGCTTTTTCGTCTTGGTTTCGTAAAAACGATCTAAATATCAACTCCAAGAAAACCAATGTAATGTTGTTCCAATCGACATGTAGAAGTAGTGACGCTATAGAAGCCAAATTGGACAATGATAGCCTTGTAGCTGTTAAAGATGTGAAGTTTCTGGGAGTTGTAATTGATTCTTTGCTTAACTGGAAGAAAGAGCTTGAGAATGTCGCAAATAATATTAGTTCCGCTTGCCACGTATTAAGAAGTTTAAGAGATGTGGCTACGATCGAACAATTAAAAATGACCTATAGTGCCCTAGTAGACTTACGATTGCGTTACAGTATTAAACTTTGGGGTAACAGCTACAAGTATAATATTCATAAAGCTTTCTCAGCGCAGAAGAGGGCAATTAGGGTAATTTTTAGGCTATCGCAGATTGAGTCCTGTCGAGACTATTTCCGTAGACTGGGAGTTTTAACGGTCCCATGTCTCTACATACTGGTGTTACTATGCGACGTGGTCAAGCACCCAGAAAGGTTTGAAACGGTTCCGGAGAGAGAGTTAAGACTTACTACCAGAAGGAAGGACCTTCCCCTTAAAAATAACACAGACTTGCCTAGATTAGAAATTTTTAAGCATAGTGCTCGTTTCCAAGCTACTCGTCTTTATAACAAGCTCCCAATTGAATTTAAAACAATCAACAAGTTATCAATCTTTAAAAAGAAACTCAAATGCTTTTTGCTCCAGAAGTGTTATTACTCTGTTGAGGAATATGAACGTGATAAGGACCGCAAATAATGAGATAAAATTAGTATTTTGACATTTTATAAATTATAATTTTTGAGATTTTTTATTATTGTTATTTATTCTTTTATAATTATTAATGTAATGACTTGGACATGCAATGATTTGGTTTCCGTCTGATATTTTAATGTTTTTATCTTATTTGTAATGTGTTTTGTTTTTGTATATGTTCGACGCTATAAGTGTTTTGCTATGAATAAATGAATTGAATTGAATTGAATTGAATATCGGTCAACTCGTATGGTAGGCGAAAAAATATTTTTCTTATTTCGATTAATGTTCCTGGGGTTAAGTTGTTTAGTATCATGGACTGAATTCACCCTTAAAATAGTTCTAGTATATTTTGTTCGACCCTGTTATCTAATATATAAAATTCTCGTGTCACAGTTTTCGTTGCCATACTCCTCCGAAACGGCTTGACCGATTTTGATGAAATTTTTTGTGCTTATCCGGTATCTATGAGAATCGGCCAACATCTATTTTTCATCCCCCTAAATGTTAGGGGTAGTCTTTATATGGCAAAACAACGTTTGCCGGGTCAGCTAGTCCCTGTATAAATAAACAGCAAGACTCAGAACATTTTGAAAAAGGCCATTTTTACAACTTTCCCTGGCTTGGGATCGAACCCAGTATCTCCGGATTAGCGGTCTAGCGTGTTAACCATTACGCCAAGGAGGTCGTCCTAGTGGTAAATATTTTGAGGTACGAACACAGTTTTGCATGAACTCCACTGAGAATCGCAGCTTTGATGACTTTGAGTCGAGTTGTATGTACTGCGCAATTTAGTCCTTAAGAATTTCTTGTTTTTTTTATTATTATTTACTTAGTCGTTATTTTTGAGTCTTAAGTCACAGTGGTAAAAAAATTAAAAGAACTAACAAACTGTTGCCACTATGAGAGATATTTGGAAGAACAGTACACATAATAAACTAGTTTACAAAAAAAGTCATTTAAATATAGATGTTTGAACCTTCTTGGGGTTGCGTAGCTCAAAAGGAAAAAAAGGAACCTATAAAGGAATAATTATATATATATAGCTTTATTGTACGAGTACCTTTAAAAGGCAACTTTTAAAATTGAACACTGGGGTACAATTGAAGGAAGTTAGATCAAATGCACACGTATTTGGTCAAAAAGGCATTTTTCCGGAAAGAGGTGTCATTAGAATTAGCATACTTTGGTCGTTACCTTTATAGCCCTTTTTTGCATTTTTTTTCCACTTTTGTATTTTAATTTTGGTCATTGCATACTAAATATGTTTTTATTACTAGCGCCATAAGTAATTTTGGGTCGTGTTACCGTTAAATGAAAAATATTTCTCTAGATAATGTTCTGTACTAAAATTTTTTTTTGCTACGTAAATTATTAGTAATTAACCTATTCAAAGAAATATTATAAAGATATCAAATTATCCTTAAACTGAATTCAATCATTTTGTTTGAATATTATCTAGGGTTATTGGTTATATGCTATCCTCTCTAGGGGTTGTAGGAAGAGGTATTTGCCATTAGACCCAATATTGTATTATGCAAAAGTTAATCATTATCGAGTAAATTAATGTTTTTTTTATTTTATTTTGCCGATTGTTATGTTCAAACATTTATTAAAAAAAACAATAAGATTTAAATTATTGTTACGGTTTAAAAAAGGTATATTACCTATATATAATATATACATATAAAATATAGTATCGTTGATTTAGTATCTTTAAAATCTCGAACTTACTTGAGGCTAACTCAATCTGTGTGATTTGTCCGTATATTTATTTAATTTTGCAAATATACCGTACCCGTCTTGTTATTCAGAATTTTATCAAACAAATATTATTTATCGTTGTATAACCTTACCAAAATACATCGTTCCACCACTTAATTATTACGAGTCAAATATCGTCTATCTCCAAAATATGGTCGTATTATACAGAATAGCGTCTGATGGCACCCAGAAGGGATTTTCTGCAAGATTGCGCAATCATCCCTCGGTTTTTATGCGTACTTACATATTTTTCTCGGGCTAGTTAAGAAAATTCGGCGGCTGAAGTGGGTTTTTGTGTAATTAAGGAAGCTTTGTCTTGTTTGTTTAATCTGTGTTAGTTAGATAAATTTTATTTTATAATAAAAAGATTCAAGGTAATCTTTTTATATATGTATAATAAGTATATATAATAAGTAGTTTAGTATCTGTGGAAATTAAAGTTATTTTTCTATTCTATTCTACTTACAAATTCACCCATGGCATAGCAATCGCTTTTGATTCGCTCTCTCTCTCTGATTTTTACTTTAGTAATTTATTGTAGGTACCCATATTAGGTATTCTAGCTGTTTTATATACCTAAGATAGTTTTAAGTATATACATAAGTACATGACATTTGACTGATTAAAATAAAAATAAAAAGTATAACCTATAAAGTGTTAAATTTATTTTACAAGTATCTACATACCTAAGTCAAAAGGTTCACAAAAATTAAACAAAAAAATATATTTTAAAATAATGTTACATATTCTTAAAAAAAAAGATTTATTTATGTGTTAAAATGTCAAAATTATGTCTACAAATAAAATGTCATCATTTTGATCATAAATTAATATTTAAAAATCGTAAGTCATTTTTCGTCAGTGAAGGGGTGGTTCGGTTGAGGACAAATGGGGCGTAACTTGTATGTGACGCGGCGTTTTAACTGAGATTAATGATTGGGTCCATAATAAATTTTCAATACTTTTCATTGACAAAAATGAAATATATTTATTTATATAATCTTATATAAGCACCTAGTGTTTAATCAATCAATCAATATATGTATATATATTATAGTAATATATAATATTTTATATGTATTCATGTAGGTAGGTTTTAGGTTTAGTTCGTCTATTTTTGTTTATCTATTAATTAATGTTAGGTTTTTGTTGCACTTTACTTGTTTATGCTACCCAAATGGTTTCGTTTTGTTCTCTCAGATGCTTGGTTGGCTGGAAGAAATCCCTCACTGGGATAAGCCCGCCGTTGTACATTTATATATATATATTTTTAATGATGCATATATATAACTTGTTTTTGTTCAAATGTGCAATAAAGTGTTTAATCAAACAAACAATATATTTAATGACTATGTTCTTACCGGTGTAGTATTTACTGCGACTCTGCCGCAATGTAAATTGAGCCTAAAGCTACAAAATTGTAGCCAACTGCAGATAGCAGCAGTAGACACGTCACCAGGTTCGAATTTATGACTGCAGCGACGTGTCGTGGTGACGGGTCGTCTGCTGCTGCTGACGATCTCCCTTAGGGAGTCTGGAAGTCCCTAAACAGGCTCCGGACTGGTGTTGGTTGCCATGAAAACCGAGCAAAGTGGGGTTTCTCAAACAACAATCGCTGTGACTGGAAGAGATCCCTTCTTGGGATAAGTCAGCCTTTGTAAAAGTTATTTCTTTTTCTTTTTGTATTAAATAATGTACATAAATGTATTTTTGTGCAATTAAGAAATTAAACAAACAAACTGTGGAGCAATTCAAACCATGGCCCACCTACTCATCATCCTCATCATCATCAGGTTTTTTTAGTCTCCACGGCAGGTGCACGTCCCTCTCTGTACTACCTGAGCCATACTTAGCTTACAAGCAGCCAAAGATGATCTAAAATCGCCTAATGACAGAGCAGAAAGTGTGGCCACACATTGGTCCATACATTTAATAATATTAGTCATTCTGACTAGGTGAGAAGATGAAGATAATATTAAAAATAATAAACATTATCCGTCTTATTATAAAAACAGGACTAACTTTGTTACTAGGTTTAAACCATTATCCACCCAAATCAAGTTGACATTGACAGGTGAGATAGTGTGATATTACTAGATGTTAACTTGATTTGGGCGGGTAATGGTTTAAACCTAGTAACAAAGTTAGTCTTAGTTTTATAATAAGTCGATTTGTTACTTATATCAAATAAATAAATTCAAATGAGTATTGTAAACGCACAGCTAACTGTAGCCGAGTTGAAAATTGATGATCACCACCGTTCCCTACTTACAAAGTTTGACAGTTTCGCCCAAAGTTACAACAACTATTGTTGTGGTGTTAAGTTTGACATTTGTTATTATTGCTCGGACATTTCGCTACACAATATTCAAATATTGCTGTAAATTTCTAATCGTTTTGATACTATTGTTTACTATTTGTGATATTAAAGGTTCGCGGTCACATTACTTATCAATTTTACTAAATCCTTATTGAACACAATGGTGCAAAATTTGGTCTTAACGCTAATGCATTCTCTACCAGTCAACCTTTAGAAACAGAAAAATTAATTTAATTGCGATAGACGCTTTTAAATGAAACTATACATATATACATACTTAAGTACATATACATGCTAAGGTTGCAGGAAAACGCTGGATGCAAGCCGCTTCCGATCGCTCGTTTTGGAAATCCTTGGGGGAGGCCTATGTCCAGCAGTGGACTTCCTATGGCTGATATGATGATGATGACATAACTACACATAAATACCTACATAAACTACAAACGTGAAGATAATGACTAGTTCTGCTGCAACTAATTGTATGTTACTCGTAACCACTGCCGCGCCACATAGAGGGGAGTGGTCCAGGAGCCAGGTTAACCAGCGTGCAACCCGAAAAATAAATGCTCTTTTTAAGCTTTAGAGTTCGCAATAATAACTCTTTTTTTTCTATTTATAAGGTTTTGGTGAATCTAAATTTTAGTGATTTTTTTTTTGATTTCACTTTGATAGAGTTAAAAAACGCAAAGTTTAAACCGCGTCGTTTCAACCGCTCGGCTATAAATCTCACCTTGAATTACACACTTAATTAGAAGTAACACGCTAATGGCCCTTACTTATACGTTAATGTTTCATTTTCATCGCACCCCACACGATGGGGCAGTATTTCTCAAAGTTTACAAAACTGCTATTATACCTATGTTATAACATGAGAATAAAAAAAAAAAAAAATTGACATAAAAATTACAATAATAAATGATATAAAAACTCATCCTTTGTGTACATAAATTTATTTTCTAGAATAAATACATGTGCAAGTAATTCTGTTTATTTTTGAGGCTTAAGCCATTCCCAGTTGCACCGCTTTGTTAGCTGTGCTTTTTCGAATTCCGGGTATTATATAACCTATCAATTGTCATGAAGTCTCTATCAAAAATCTGCCATTCAGGTCTGGGTGAAAAAAAAAGAATGTACCATCTCCTTATCTTACAGCGCAGATCGTAGAAGCCGATCGAGGTAATGGGCAAAATTGTGAATGATGTTAAAAGGCGTCTTTTAAATAGGCTTTAGATGCGTCTAGCAACCCATCACAATTTTAATTCCTCTTGCACATTCTCGCCCACCATCACGTTAAAAGTGCCCTTTCAGTCTTGCGGCCCTAGGCTCTGACTGCTTACAGCTGCAGCTGCTATTAGGGATAAAGACGTGTTAGTTCATATAATATGTATGTACGAGTATTGGCTATAAAAAAACACGACGACAAAACTTTATCGTCAAATTTACATACATAAGATTGCGAAAGTAGATTTAGAGAACACAACCCGACTCGGTTTGGTCACTAGTTCAAATATCCCGCTTCAAGTCTCCGTATGTCTACAACCTTCACGGCTCCTACCCTAATTAGTCTTACATTCTGAATTCCTTTCTCAAACCACACACTTTGAGAACCGCTGCACCGTTAAATTGGGCTCTGCAAATTGAAAATGGCGAAATAAACTTTTGTTTAGCTTTCGGCCGATTGCGGTGTAATGAATTTGACTTGTTAATTAAGTACCTGCGACTTAAAAGTTCTCTGGTATAAGTATAATTAAAATAAAGTTCAAATTGGTCGCAGTTTAGGGAATGACTGAAGTTTTAGACAAATTTTATTATTAAAATTAATGTAAAAAAAAAAAAAAAATTTTAGACTTAAAACATTAATTCTTGTTATTCATGACAAATTGTTTATATAAAAAAAAAACTATTTAAATTAGGTATAACAATAAATTTAACGACCTCTGCGGCCTAGTACAGTCAACAATAAATTATTTATTTATTGCCAAGAGAGTAAAACAAAATAGTGTCACTTGTGATTGATAATATCCATTTCAACATGATTTTAGATTTATGCAGAAAAACTGATATTAAGAGCGTTATTTGTCTCGAAAAAATTATGACGTCACAGTTGTTTTTCATAAAAATCCCATAGAAAATATTTGTTTTGACTTTTAGAAATAAACGGGCAAGTGCGAGTTGGACTCGTACATGAAGGGTTGCGTACTACCGTACAATGTTTTAAAACGCTGAAGAAACACGTTTCTTGTATGACGGCCCTTTTTAATTTTTAACTTTATCTTACTTTTAGTATTTGTTGTTATAGTGGTCATAGTAATACATAATCTGTGAAAATTTCAAGTATCTAGTTAATGCTATTAGAAAGATCTAGTTAAAAACGCTGAAAAAACAATTTTTTTGTATGACGACCCCCTTTAATTTTCAACTTTTTTTTATTTTTAGTATTTTTTGTCATAGCGGCCACAGTAATACATAATCGGTGAAAATTTCAAGTGTCTAGCTATTACGGTTCAAGAGATAGAGCCCTGTGACAGACGGACAGACGGACAGACGAACAGACGGACAGACAGCGGAGTCTCAGTAATAGAAAAAAGTCTCAGTAAAAAGTGTCTAATTTGACATGTTGTCATCTAGCAGATTGACGAAGATTTTACTTATCTATATTAACGGAGGTCTTAAGTCCAGCTGAGGACTGATACGAGTATAGACTGCGAAGTAAGTGACAAAATACTTCTCTCTCTTTCACTCACAATATACTTAAAACTGTAAATAAGAATATAATACACATATGATCATCGTTAACGCTAACTAGTACGGCTTACTAAAAGGGAATAATTCACATTGCGTGACAACAAAATCAGAAGAAAAAAACCGGCCAAGTTCGTTTCGGGCCTCGCGGAGTATAGGGTTCCGTAGTTGCGAATGCCGACTTAGAGTTCACGCCTCACGGTTTAACGACTAAAAACGTCTAATAAGGTGAATATAGAAGCAAATGGCCTTGAAGTATGAAATAAATTGTTAACTCGTAAATATGGTGATAATTTCCATATTGCTAATCGTCATGCACTAGATAGCCCTTTATATCATTTTATGAACTGCCGTTGAAACTATTATTGGTGATCCGTCTAGCTTTAAAACTTGCTGGGGCCACTTTTGGCGGAGGCATGTTTTAAAGCTAGACTGACTAATGTAACTACTTTCAACGGTGGTTCATAAAATAATTTAAAGGGCTATCTAGTGCCTCACGATTCGCAATATGGAAATTATCTCCATATTTACGAGTTAACAATTTACTTCAAATGAGGGCGCCACTTCAAGGCCATTTGCATGTTCACCTTCAACTATAACTGTTTAATTTGTAAACCCTATTTAGCTTTGATAGTTTTCCTTTTAACTTCGTTATATTATACGTATATAAACTACTGCCGTGTGGTTCCGGGTTAGAATAGGACCACTCCATCTCTTCCTGTGGATATCGTAAGAGGCGAATAAAGTACTAGTCACAAACATCTCGTGCTACAATTGCATTCCCAAGGAGGGTTGACATCAGGCAGGCGGCTGGTTGGTAAACTAAAGCCAAATCATTGAAAGTGTTCCGGCTATTTCTTCTCCATTTAACAAGGTCCTTGGCATCCTTGGATGACCATTGACATGCATATTATATTTGGAGAAGAAAAAGCGGGAAAGTGCACCCCGGGCTCCGAAGCAGCACAGTGAGGATGCAACTGGAAATGCGCTTAGACGAAGAAGATACTACTGCCGTGTTTTTTTTACGTGTCCATATACAACCATTTAGCATTGATTGTAACAAAAATTCACGAACGGATCCTTATGTCGAAAATAATGTTCACAAACTCAGAATATTTTTGATAGACCTATTTAACGACTAATCACCACGAGTTAGTCAAGAAAAAAATACTACTTTACAAATATGCGAGCTACCCTAAAATAGTGGTTTTTTTTTACTTCATTGGCGTGATTAAAATTCATACATTAAAGCTTTCTAGTACTAATAGTCTCTGAGTAAAACCGCGGACAAACAGACAGACATGGCGAAACTTTAAGGGTTCCTTGTTTACTACGGAACCCTAAAAAGTATCAAGTCCAATAAATATTTCAAAGAATAAAACAATAACTCGAACACTGAGCTGTTAGTTATTAATATTTATATGGAAACTTATAAAAACATTAATACAGCATTAAGGGTTAAAACCACTTAGGAAAATTTCCTGTGCCCTGTCAAACTGCCTTGAACAAATAAAAGTTTAGGAAAACAATACAAAAGAAATTTGGTCGCCGTTGAAGAATACTTAAAGTGCTTAAATTGTACTGAAATTTCTTGCCTATAGTTTAATAAGTAATAATAAAATATGTTTTTTTATTTTTATTTACTAGTCTATAGTGTCCCATTGCTGGGCAAAGGCCTCCCCTCCAGCCTTCCATGTATCTCTGTTAGTGGCGACAGTCCTCCAGTCCTTCCTGTACGCCGTTAGTTCGTCTGCCCATCGTGTTCTAGGGCGGCCTCTTTAAAATATGTTTAAATCTCCTTAAAAGAAGTAAAGAGTTGCTTCTTTGATGTACTATGAAATAATTTATAATATCAAATCCTTTAAGACTGCAGTCTTCGACCGTGGGAATTTTTGATTGAACACCCGAATCTATATTTTCTATCTACACATACGCATTGCGCTATTTTGTACATGCACCATGGAGACAAATTTAGACGAATTCAGAAATGCAACGAGCGGTCTGCCTTATCAGCGTTTTCGTCCCCATATTTATTTGAGAATTTCTGAGAACTTTAAATTTTTCTATCTTTTTACAAAAGACAAATTATTTTTATTTATTTATTGTACGTGTTTAAGCATGAATCAATCTTCATATATGTAAATTTTTAATTTTTTAACTCGGTCGTATGCGCAAGAAATCCGACGACATATTCGCTTATATTTTCTTCAAAGTTCAACCTTTTTAACTAAGTTTTTGAATGAATTAAAAAAAGTTTTTATTGACATCTTCTCATTCACTTTTTAGGATTTTCCTTTGTCTTTATTTCTCTGTAATTTAAAATTCCGTGAAAAGAACAATGACATGAACGTCACAACCGTGAAAAATCGAAACACGTCTCAGGTTATTTGGAATTAAACAAACTATTACAATGAAATTCAATAAATTGTCTCATTCACTTTTTTAATTCTTACATAAACTTCAATTTAACTTACCTTTACATATTGTTACTAAGACAGTTTGGCTCCAATCAGCTCCGAAAAAGCAGTCAAAATCATTAAAAATAAGGACTGGGCCCTTAAACTAACCGGCTATTTCTACTCGATTTTGCATTGCACTCTGGAACTTAGATACTCTGTTTCCTTGTGAATTTTTACTTTTTTGATAAACTGAAACATATGGGTACGTTATATTTGGATTCATCACATATTTGTAATTTAGATATTGTTCCAAACATTGTAATGCTGTATAAATAAATAAATACCTTATATATATTTATAAATCTGGTTACTTACTTATGGAAAATTATTTCGTTACACTTTGCCATGTTCTTAAATTATTCTTACTGTATGCACACCAAGGCATTTTTAATTAAGTTTACCATGTTTTCGTATGGTTCTCGCTTATAAACTGTCGAAAGTAATAAGCGTATAAGAGCGTGCACGCAACAAGTTTATAGAGATAGCTACAATTGAACGGGATAAAACAGTGCTATTTATTTATCAAACTTTATTGTCCAAAGTAAAAATATACTTTCAACAAATGGCGGACTTAATGCCTTAAGAGCATTTTCTCCCAGTCAACCAGCGGTAAAAGCAGAGAAAATTGTGCGGCGCAAAAGCTATAAATACTTATATACTTACATCAAAAATACTAAGTACTTCATACACACTATTATATATATGTATATATTATATATAAATATATCAGAGTAAATACCTACTTACACAATGCTATGTGGTGTCTCGTCTAGTTTTACATAATATCTCTTTGAATTAATATGGTCTCTATTATCAAACACCTCAAGAACGTTTTGAAAACATTTTCACGACATTACAACTCAATAAAGGGTTAAGGGGCCTAATAAAAATGTAAATCTCCTTAAAATTTTCTCAGTGACAATGTAAGTAATTACTATGGGTGCTATAAGAAATAATTGCTGGCCTAATCACTGATACAGATTAGTAAAATCCATCCCCCTTTTACGAGTATATTCTCCTAATAAATTCCGAGTCTTCAATTACTAACCCATTTAAATGTTCATTTTAAGGCCTTACCTAAATTTTCCGGGGTCCAGTGCTGCCCCCATTTTAAATAAATCATTTCAAAGAAAACGGAGACATCATTTAAAATTTTGCTACTGCCAAGTTCTAGATAACCCTTCAAAGTATTTTATGAACTACTGTTTACAGTTTATAATTAGAACGTTAAGCTTTACTACGCACATTTGCTAAAAGTGGCCGTTTTTCGCAAATGTGCGTAGTAAAGCTTAACGTTCTCACTTTAAACTGTAAACAGTAGTTCATAAAATACTTTAAAAGGTTATCTAGGACTTGATAGTTGCAAAATTTTAAATAATGTCTCCCTTTTCTTTGAAATGATTTATTTAAAATGGGGGCAGCACTGGACCCCGGAAAACTCAGGTACGGCCTTAATTCAAGAAGAATCAAATATTTATTGAGTAATTAGGCCTTTGCAGGCACACGTCAATAATTTTAGTGAACATTACGTGTAACCTTTTGACGAAGCATGTTGCGGATCAATATTTTGTATTGGATCTTTATCATGTGAAATTAGTGTAGTTTGGTGTTATACAACGTGGAAGGGACATACCCGTAATAAATCAAACCACGGGCTATACTAGACCACTAAAGTATAATGAAATTAAAATAACAGTCAAAAAACCAAAAAAAAAAAAATTACATTTTCATACAAATCGCCCGGGGGGCTGCACACTTTTGTATGGAAACGCCGAATTCTTTTTTTGTTTTTTGGTTGTTATTTTAATTTCATAATACTATATTGATCTAGTATAGACCCTGGTTCGATTTATTACGGGTATGCCCCTTCCACGTTGTATAATACTCATGCTCATGAACAATATGTGAAATAGTTAAAAGTGGAAAGTCTAGTACGGCTGTATTGATATTTGTTAAGTGGACTGTGGTAGGCGTCTTAAGGCGCCATCCGCCACTTAATCGGCTAAAAAGCAATTGCCTCTTATAGATTTGTCGCTAGAAGCTTTCTTGAAGCAGCAAAGTACCTTTATTTATGTATATATAGATACCCTATTTCTAAATATTTGATATAAAATCATAAATGAGTGATAAATTGTCCCAACTCGGTTTCGTCCTGAATAATTTGAAGCAAAGTTTCATCTATAACTTTTGTTCAAAGTTTCACATGTGCAACTCTAAGTTACATTATTAAGCTCTTGTTTCGAGAACTTAGTTGAGAAGAAAGTTCTAACACTTTTAAAGTTTGTTAATAACGTATTTAGAGTAGCAAAGTTGTTGTTAAAAAATAGCTTGAAAGGGTTATCGTGTAAATTTTTGTATTAAATAAATTTTGAGAGTATGTGTGCACTGTTAAAAATTATATAATTTTACAAAAAATTATGTAATTTTACAAAAAATATGTAATTTTACATGGAAAAAATTACATAAACCTGTGAAATTTCCGAAAAATCTGGGAAATTTACGGAAAAATGTGTAAAAATGACAAAATTTATGCAAAATTTCATATTTTTATGTAAAATTTCATATTTTTCAGTAAATTTCCCAGTTTTTTTGGGAATTATACAGGTTAATGTAATTTTTTTGCATGTTAAATTACATAATTTTTAACAGTGTGTGTGTAATTAAGACACCTAATACAGAGTTTAGGTTCTTAGAACAAGAAATACATAACAGGAATAACAAAAAATACAAAAACTGAATTCATTGAGTATTATATTACTAGACGATATATTTATAAGAACCATCTAATTCTGCTTCCTCGATTGTGAAATTTTTGTACAATACAATAAACTTTTCGTTGCACCATAAACAAAAGGAATTACAAAAAACAGAGATAAAAACAGTAAAATGATACAAAGGCGGACATATTTATTCGCATAGCAATATCTTCCAGCCTTTGGTCCCGGCTCTCATCGTTGTATGACAGTCAAGCTATGTCAGAAATCAAAATTTCTTTAATTTTTCTACAATCTATCATCACAGAACATAATGATAACAACGACATACGTACATGGTTACCAGAAGATTGTGAGAGACTGGTATCTGAACTAAGCAGAGCTTGTATCTCAGAACACCAGACCCTCCACAGTTGGAGGAACCATTTGAACTATCAGTTTTAACATTCTTTACAAAATTCAACGGTAATAATATAAATAAGATACAAAATACAATAAATTAACCGGTCAATGTGAAAATTTCAAGTAATTAGCTATTGCCATTATAAAGATCGAGTTAAAAACGCTGAAAAAGATATCATTTTTCTTGTATGATGGACGACCCCCTTTATATTTAATTTTATCTTATATTTAGTATTTTTTGTTGTAGCGGCTACTATAATACATAATCGGTTCAAGAGATATAGCCCTGTTACAGACGGACAGACAGCGGAGTCTCAGTAATAGGATCCCGTTAGCACCTTTTGGGTACGGAACCCTAAAAAGACCTTTGTGTGAGGGTGAAACCTGTCGGCTAGTAGCTGACCTTCGACGTGAGTAACCCGCTCATCGCCTATTAATTCTGTCTGTATCACACGTTAGTTTTAACTAAACAATACTTTATAGTTCATGAAAGGCTTATTATATTTTTATTATTGGTTGTGTCATCAACTGGTGCAATTAACAAATAAATCGTATTTCACTCATTACTCTCCGAACAGTCGGATAAGAGCGTTCCAATTGCCACTATATCTCTGTAATTACGTTTCAAGCGGAAGCGGGTAAAAGTAGATTGTAGAAACTGGGAGATGTGACAGAAATGAAAATAAAAAAAAATCGTGTTATGCGCAAAACCCATTGGACATAGCAGAGGCACAGAAGTGGCGCAGACGTCTTTGTATTGCATTCAAATTTCGAATTCAAGGAATGGAATAAATTCGAAAATTTGTTTGGAATCGAAAGATGTTCGCGTCACGTCGCTGCCTCAGCCATATCCAGTATGGCTTACGATGGCTTACGCCTTATACATCTTATAGTTTATCTTAGCACGTTGCCTGTTGTATAGTTACTTGTATCACTAAGGAACTTGGGGTGCGCTTTTCGGTTTTATTTTCTGCAAAGAAGTCAACGGCTACTTGAAACTGTGGTGGCCAAGCAGTTAAGGCTTTCGCTGTGCGTTTGAGAGGCATGAGCGCTCACTCAAGGATGCCGTAGACCTTGCGAATTGGAAAGGAATATGACAAGAAACTCATCTAATGATGGAGCAGCAAGGTATATAGACCATAGGTACCGCTGTAATTAAATGTTACACCCCATCGAGTTTGAGATTATTTCATTAGTCTTGATAAATACTTTTGCCACACAATAAAAAAATTACAACGAAGTAAATATAGGTAGCTACTATTTCGTTAAACGATTTAACTCAGTCATCAGATATTTTCAGAGTAAAATGTAACTTAAAAACCTGGAACTTATTTAAACTGATGCTTTTTTAAAAATAGGGTGGAGAACATTGAGATAATTTTAATATTATCATGGAGCAGAATAAAATTTAGTTTATAAATATTTTTTTTATCATAGAGTAGTTTGGGAACACTTTTTAGAGTACTCTGGGAATAAGAAAGTACGTAAGTAACACTTGATTGCCCCAAAAACACTACAAATAATATTCAAAAATATGTACAGTATAGATACAATAGGCGGCCCTATCACCAAGGCAATTTCTTACAGGCTACCTTTAGGTGACAGGAATAATCCCTTGAATCTTAATATTTCCCACATTCTCTAATCGTAGTAACACAGTCAGCGATAGATAGCTACGATTTAATAGACGTCTTAAAAATGCGACCGAGCTGTGTAAAATCCTAATTTAGAAAGAATGTTTTAAAATACGAGGGCAACTTAATCACGAAGGACGAACCACGAATGTATGATATACAGGAATATGAAGTTTTTAATCCCAACAGGATAGACAGAGCTTAGGACCGCAAACCCAAATGCCACGTTTATCGTAAGTAAACCCAAATGCCACGTTTATCGCAAACCCAAATGCCTCGTTTATCGTAAACCCAAATGCCACGTTTATCGTAAAACCAAATGCCACGTTTATCGTAAAACCAAATGCCACGTTTATCGCAAACCCAAATGCCACGTTTATCGTAAACCCAAATGCCACGTTTATCGCAAACCCAAATGCCACGTTTATCGTAATGGTGGGGGTAAAGATGGAAAAATGTATTCATGCTATTCGCATCGTTGCACACGATAAATTTTTTTGTTATTAGGCTTTTAGGCTTTTACAATCTACGCGGGAAGAGAAGCAGACGGAATGAAAATCTGTAGAAATGGGATCCTGTAGACATGGAAAATTGTAAATATGGGAATCTGTTAAAACGAAAATCTGAAGATATGTGTTTAATCGATTGCATATAGGCATAATACTAACTGGTTTGTATTTTTTATAAAGTATAGTATCGTTGAGTTAGTATCCCATAACACAAGTCTCGAACTTACTTTGGGGCTAGCTCAATCTGTGTGAATTGTCCGTAAATATTTATTTATATACTTATTTATTTTTCGCAGTCAAAATCTGTACATGAAAGAGAATAATAAATAGTGTATCGTAATATATTTGACCATCAGTGTGGAAAACCTCGAAACCCTAATATTTTCTTCAAGTACATATTTTGACTGTAGAAAACTATTTATATGCCTAGATAGTATGCAATTTCTTAAAAAATTACAAAACACTACCAAAATCTGACATGTCATTTCAAAATAGAACCTAGACTACATTTGTATGGAAAGTCTAGGGTAAGCCTAGGGGACTCTTAACAAACATTTATCAACCATTACTGTTACTTAAAATTTACGAGGGTGCTTTAATTATTATTAATTCTGCAATCCTTATTTTTATTCTGCTCGCAGTTTGAATAATTCACCACGAAAATAAAGTCTTATTAAAAACAAATGAATAATAATGAGTGTTTACGAAAACGAACCGCTAAAGCTTTAAAATTCGTTAACTTTAGAATTTTAAACTTTTTAATAGGCTGGTTGCATTATTGTTATTTTTTTACAAAATCACTAGCGTCCCGCTCTAGCTTTTCACGGGTATGTATTATAGATACACTGAGTTAGGTATATACCTATTTGTCTTGCTGCAACACACACATGAAATTTATAGTATTATAATTATATCATTATTTTCTAGTACTCTTTGCACAAGGAGTTTGTATTTTTTTTTGCGCAAGGTGGTTGTATAGCATTGAGATGGAAGTCAAATAAATTCGTGCGTTCTAAATTCAAATACCAAAATAGTATTAAAAGTGCTTTTTATTCACTGATTTCAGTTAATAAAATAAACTATTTTTACAGAAAATAAATATATAAAGAACTTATTACTTTAACCCGTTCTAACTTAAAAACAATACATACTTAGCCTATACTATATAAGCCTATATAACGTCTTTGTCCCTTATGGGGCAGACAGAGCATTCTGGGTCTTGCCTAAGCAGACATAGCCCAAGGCCGCAAGTGTTTTTTACTTTTAGCGTCATGATGGAAAGTAGGCGAGAAAGAGGAAAGAGGAATCAAAATACTGATGGATTGCTAGCTGAATAGAATAGAATCATTTATTTGCATGATTTAGTGTTCTAAATCGATTATTTGCATGCCTGCATGCAGGTTATGTTTAACCTGCATGCAGGCATGCAAATAATAGCAATATGTATTATAATAAATACACTAATTACACTTACATTATAGTTTAGTCTATGTACATAGTTTGCATTTTCTCCCAATTCTTTTGGTACACTTTAGGGTTTTTTCTAATCTGCTAGACCACATAGAAGGAACCATAAATAATATGAATCCTTTCTTTATTAAATATTCATTAAAAAATAAATTGTTCCCGGCAGAGTAGAATAGGACCATTCCAAGTCTTGATGTTGTAGAAGGCGACTTAGGAAACACGAGCTGAACAAAGCTTATAAACATCAACGAGACCTCTCCAACCCATCTGGCCAGCGTGGAGAGTGGCCAAATTCTCTCGCTAAGTATGGCTCTGTAGTACAGAGAGGGTCGTGCTCCTGCAGTAGATACAAAAAAAAAGGATCTGGATGTTGATCATGAAATAATACAAACGGGCAAGTGTGAGTCGGACTCGTACATGAAGGGTTCCGTACCACCGTACAATGTTTTAAAACGCTAAAAAAACACGTTTTTTGTATGACGACCCCCTTTTAATTTTTAACTTTTTTATTTTTTAGTATTTGTTGTTATAGCGGCCACAGTAAAACATAATCGGTGAAAATTTTAAGTGTCTAGCTATTACGGTTTAAGAGATAGAGCCCTGTAACAGACGGACAGACGGACAGACGGACCGACGGATAGACGGACAGACAGCGGAGTCTCAGTAATAGGGTCCCGTTTGCACCTTTCGGGTACGGAACCCTAAAAACGATCTGGATGACCATGAAATAAAAAAAAAATTTTTTTTTTTTAAAACAGTTAATAATTTCAGCCCTTACAATTTTCATATTGTTTAAAAATATGCTAAGTTGAGCTGAACAAAACATTTTGCGGACGCAAAGAGTTTTCAGTGAAAAACATGTTTTGGAAGGATTCCTCTGATAATATTATGCACGCTTTCCCTTTTATTGGGAAAATTGATTGGAAACTGCTGAGTCACGGACCCATCGCTCGCAAATAGTGAATCTATAGAATATCCTTTCCTTACGGCACTAAAAGATGAATTGCTTGTTGGTAGCATAATACTTGGTTGGTTGGTATTAATGCAATCTTTCAGCAATCACAATTTTTTTATCATTTATATGATAGCAAAAATGCACTATCACTTTATCTCTAATAGGACAAACAAAGCATTTTGGGTCTTGCGGCTCTAAGCCGACAGAGCCCAGGGCCGCAAGACTCGAAGACCACTTTTAGCTTGATGGTGGGCGAGAAAGGCGAAAAGGGAATCAAAATAGTGATGAGTTCCTAGCCGCATCGCCTATTAACAAGATGCACATTTTTGCCCATGCGCGGGAAGAGAAGCAGCTAGTACATTCTAAGTTTTTTTTCTTCTCCTAGACCAGCATGGAAGTGTAAAAATGAAAAAATAAAATAAACACCCAACGGCAAGTGATTCTGAAATTATTTTTGGGAATAAACATAGTAACCTGTCTAATAAACATTGTGCCATGGATGTAATCAAAACTTAAGGCGAAGATATAGGCAAATGGCCTTGAAGTGTGAAATAAATTGTTAACTCGTTTACGAGTATTTATTATTTAAAGGGCTATCTAGTGCATGACGTAGAGAAATATGGAAATTATCTCCATATTTATATGGAGATAATTTCCATATTTCTCTACGTCATGCACTAGATAGCCCTTTAAATTATTTTATGAACTGCCGTTAAAACTATTATTGGTGATCCGTCTAGCTTTAAAACTTGCCGTGGCCACTTTTGGCGGAGGCAAGTTTTAAAGCTAGACGGACTAATGTAAATACTTTCAACGGTGGTTTATAAAATAATTTAAAGGGCTATCTAGTGCATGACGAAGAGTAATATGGAAATTATCTCCATATTTACGAGTTAACAATTTACTTCAAATGAGGGCGCCACTTCAAGGTCATTTGCCTATATCTTCACCTTAAATAACGCCCAAACTTACTGAGGTAAAACTTTCTCCAGTGGCGGGCCCACCAGGCCGGCGGGCCCGCACGATCCGCCTCGTTAGTCGCCTCGCAGCTAAAGGGTTATGCCGCTTCCTGAAATTGAGAAAAAATTCGGTCAACAAGTATTTCAAGATAAATTGATATGCGACCCCAGGAAGGATGAAACGTTTGTGGTTTTGTATGTTTTTTTTTCGTTTTACAAAGGGGTATGTAAAAAATAAGATTTATTATCACCGCCTTATATATAGTTACAAGGGCTATTTTATTGTATTTCTCGAATACTACCCGTTTTAGTATTGCAATTTTTTTCTATAGAGAAAATTTCAATAGTGTTTTTAAGTCATATAGTGGCTAGAGTTATTCCTGAACTTTGTTGTATTTATATTTCAAAGTAAGTATTTATAATTAGTTATAATTATAATACTGAAGATCGTTCTAAGTACTGTGGGGTAGTATGGCCTCTTAATATAGTATTAGTTAATTACATATTATGTAATCCAAGTTCTGAAGACTAATAAGTACCTTGTTTAATTTTGTTAATTAATATAACCGCTTAGTAATAATCACATTTGGATTGACTGAATAATAATTTGATTTGATCAAATCAAATCTAATTCTTTATTTGCTTAATAAGAGTACAATGTTGTCTCATAATCAAAATATAGTCCTTCTTATTGACCCTTTCGGGTATAGCAAAATTTAAACATACTTATCTATTTTCTCATAAAAATATTAACAATATTATTTACATTACATATTATTTCTTTTTATTTCTGTGGAATATTATACATTTATTTTATACATTTTGATAGTACATGCTTAAACTGTGTCTATTGTGTAGCACAAAATGATTATTTGCGATTAATAAAAAAAATGAGAAAATTTAGTTATAGATATGAAATATGTCGTTAATCCTGTTTTATATATCCTATTTTAACCCGTTGACATCAAAGACATTTTATTTAAAAAGAAAAGTACACTCTCGTCTTGTATAATAATGTATTCCCCTTAATTTTCACCATCATAATTCATTGTTTTAATATTCTATGTGTGTATATTATATGGAAGTATTTAAGTAAATTTATAAGGTATGTATTGGATTTATTAATTATTTTGCGCCGCCACAAAATCTCTGTTTATCCCTATAGTGGACTGGGAGAGAACGCTTTTAGCGTTAAGTCCGCCAAAATTGTAAACAATCGTTTATTGTGGATCAATAAAGTTATAAAAAGGCAGTTTTTATCATTAATTCATAGTCAATTTAATCAAAATTTTGTAACACCCTGAAAGTATCTCTAGATAGTCTACATATATTAGTACTTAAATTTCCATTAGCACTACATATACTGTTACATCTTAGTTAAAAATAAACGAAGTGCACCTCATTATCATCATCATCCCAGCCCTTCGTCCGCCCACTGCTGAGCATAGGCCTCTCCTCGTCGACGCCACCCATCTCGGTCCTGTGCTGCTCTCATCCAAGTGCGACCCGCGCCTTTGGTTATATCGTCAACCCATCGCATAGGCGGACGCAGTGTGTGTGCACAAGCGAGTCGATATTTTTTCGTGTTATTTGAGTTCATTTGCAAAGATAACCCTATTTATTCTCTCGTATGGGATTAATATTTTTCTAAATGTAATGTGTTATGTAATATTTTTTCTGTTCATAGTTATTTTTTTTTTTATTTATTTATAATAATTTTATTATGTATTTTCATTAAATTTTTGAATGTCAGCACCATCGCGTTTAGAGCTTGTAAGATATATAAAAATGTCTTCCCAATAGACCTACTAGTTGATTAATAATCAACTGGTAGGCCTAATTGCCTATTATTCCCGTTAGACTCTGGTGGTAATAAATAGAGCTTGTCTTCGTCAAGAAAGAAGTGAAGAAAAGCGCAAGACAGAGAAAAATGGAGCACCGAGAGAGAGGGCTTTTTTCCCTATAATAATATAAAAACTTCCTACTGATTTAGGTGATTAAAAAGAGAAAAAAAAACGTGTGGCACTCGGGGACTGCCGCGGTAAAGCTATTGCATACGACGTTAGACGATACACGGCTATCAACGCCGCGCCGCTGTGCCGGTCGGTAGGCTGACTGGGGGGTGTTAGGTTTATTTTCGTTACGGAATTTCTTCATTTGGTCGCCGAGCTCAAAGCCCGCGATAAAAGCTATGCAATAGCTCGAAAAAATGTTTAATAATTTCCTTCTCAAATTACCTTATTTACTCATAATCGTCTTATATATACCGTATCTAATTTTTCACAGGCATTTCCTAATGAAATTCAAACGCCCCGCGAATCTTTTGAGGCACTGTGCAGTTGTGAATACTCCTTTATCTGGGCCCCCGCAGGCAGCTGGCGGCGCGCCATAAGTGACGTGTGGTCTAATCTTAAGAATAAGCGAAGAGAAGAAAATATTTTAACCATCTCACTCTTATCTACGCCATCGTCTTGGAATTTATCCTCACACATTGCAATCAAAAGCGTCGCAGTGAAATTTTCATCTACATACTTCGATCAACAATTAAGGCCCCGTCAGTTCAGAGCCAAGAATACCGTGAGTGTTTTTGAAAAATACTGTAAATAAACTACTACAGTTTATTTCTCAGGCGCTGTGCATCAGAATGAAACTGTAAAATGTCTATTTTTTCGTCGCGCAGTTAGCCTTTTTTTTCATGGTATACTAGCATGAAAAAAATATGAAGTACAGTTCAAAGATCAAAATAAATGATTTCATCAAAATATTTTCAAATCAAAATCAAAAAATAGTTTGGAAAATCCAAAAGTGCACGCCTCATAATCTCATTTTTCACAATTAAATTGATTTTGATTGTTTTATTGCTAACTTAAAACGAAGAAAAGTATGTGTCGGCTTTAACGCACGACTGGAGATTATTTTTAACTTTTATTTTTAACTTCCCGCTGAGAAAGATATAGCGGGCACTGTGAAGGAGGACCCATTGCAAACCTCTTTGCCTACACCCCGACGATCTACGCGTGCTCGAAGAGCAGCTCAAGTTCTGTCACCCTGATTTGTTTTTACAGTAAGATTTTGATTTGTTACAAAATGGCGAGCTCACGCGCGACGATTTGAATTTTTTTGCTGCTCGCTATAACTAAACTACATTGAATTAGACCGTGATCTTCGAAAGGACTTAGTTTTGGAAAATACTAAAGCGTATAAAAAAAATGGACTTGATCAGATAAGTTTTTCGGGAGTTATCGTGACCACACCAGTTTCCATACGTCCCGACACACGGACGTCCACAAAATGATTTTATTAAACATTGTTTTTGTTTATTTAAAAGGCAAAATGTCTTTTAAAAATGTCATAAGTGTTGAAACTAGTGTTTTTCCTTGACATTTATGTGTGTAAATATTATTGTACAAGTGCGATAGAAAATAAATAGAGACACATTTAGTTAAAAAAATCACTTGATTTTTGCATGGCGAGAGTAGAGCACTACCTCATGCGCTTCGCTTATAAGGCGTGCAATATTTGAAACCTAGCAAAATAATTAAATTATTAAATTAAATAAAACAGCAAAACTAGCAAAATAAAACAGCAAAAAAGCTATATCCAGAAAATGTTTCATCGCGAATCACTTGATATTTTTAGCGACAACTACCAACTTTTTTACGTCCTTTTGAATTACAATATTTGGTTATAATTATTGAATTATTAAATTAAAACTGAAAAATAACAACCAAAATGGCAGACACGGGTTTGAACTGAGACTGGTGACGGTATCGCCACTTTCAACCTTATTTCATTGCGGGTAAGTACTATATCGCACTGCACCCCCTCAGATACCGGAAGGTTGAGAGGGATACAGCGCCTTAAGGCTTTTTTACAAACAACCACAATATCCAAAACACGATTGAGCATTTTTGGCTTGATAGAAAAAAATCACAAACATACCTCTAAAATTGCCTAAATTTACCTTTTACAATGATATTACTTCTTTATACAATCACCTTTTTATATGAAAACTATAACAAAAAGTTAATTTCGCTACACAAAAAATTATAAATATTATACAAAAAAAAAAAACACTGCGAAATATCGTCGAGCACGGGTCCGGGCATTTGTACTTTTCGCTCTCGACGAATATTGACATCTTGAATTAGCGACACCACACCACATTATAACCACATATATCGGTTCGTCACGTTATCTGCCTGACCACTTCTTACAAAATCCAGCTCCTTTGAAATGTCTAACTTATATGGATTAAATATAAACATTTATTATCCTTTAATTTAGACCACACATGTGGAAAGTTATTCATGCACGTCTAACTTCTAAATCAATGTAAAAACATTCATTGATATGAACTGCTGAAAATACATTGTTATAATTTCAATGAGCATAATAATATTGTTCAAGAATAATCTAATTAATTAATTCTATTTATAATATTGAGTAGGAATGAGGTTTATTTTCTTTGATATATGTTAGACTGAGACTATAAAGAGATGTAGGTAGCTATTTTGTTTGTAATTTATTGACATCATATTTTATTTACAATGGAGAATTTTACTTACTTCTAAGTATTCCTTGGGGAAAGTTGTTCAGTATCTTGGACTGAATTAACCCCTAAAACAGTTTCAGAATATGTTGGTTAGATTCTGTATATTTATAACGACTTCTTCTTCTTATTGTGTCGATGGTTATACTTTATTGGACCAGAAACGGGCCTCCTCTATTGCATTCTCGGAAGCGGTGTATAGGTCATCCAAGGTACAGGTGTATGGACACCTCGGCCATGACAACAGGTGGGACATATAGTTTGTTGAGAAAAGCCGCGCTCGCAGTGTTTGTCATGCGAACTCTCCAGTATTTTCCACCTGACCAAATTGTCTTTGCTGCGCCCTACCTGGGTTCGCAGTCTATTAAGCGCTTTCCAAGCGGGCTATGGCAAATCATGACTAGGCGGAAGTTCCTCATGTAGTGGTATAAAACTATTATACCTACTTATTAAAACAGAGTTTATACCGAATAAAAAAAAAAGAAGAAATTAGAATCGCGGTGAACGGCTATCAACAAAGCAACATTCAGCTTCCCAGATAAACAGCTTCCAGCTATAATTTACACTATCCGCTAGATTTACTCCAGAAAAATCGTTTCTTTTATTTTCTGTGCCATTTTCACGGAGCATTGGTGGAAAAACTGGGATGCATTTGCTATGAAATGGGTTTCGCGTCTCATTGAGTGGATTTTGTAAAGTTGCAAAGCTATTTTTATTTTAAAGAGGCAGTTGTAAATAGCAGTTTTGGTAAGTTAAAAATTATAAATGGCATGTTTAATAACTAGTTCAGCAGTTAAAACTACACAGTAAAGTAAACAAAATTGAGTAATTAAAATAATGAACTGGATCAGTAAATATATAATTGAGCAGGAAAATAATAAAATGGGCGGTAAAAAAAACTGAACGAGCGGTTCTATAGGTTTTCCCTAACCTAGTAAAATGGATAAAACCGACCTAGCGAGCATGTGTTGGTCGCAGTTCTAACCTAACCTAACCTATAGGTTTTTCTTAACCTAGTAAAATGAATAGAACTAGTAATATGATAAAATAACCGACTAATTGATTTTTTATTACTGTTCATGTTTTACTGTCGCAATAATTAATCAACCGCCATTAAATTAAATAACTGCTCAATATGTTTTCCAACTGATCATAATAACATCTCGAATATTTAAATAACAGCTCAAAAAATTTGTTCCCTTTTTATTTTATTTGGAAGATCAACTATTCGAATTCGCATAGAAAACTAAATATACGCAGAAAGTCTATTATACGAGTAGGTCCTCGCTGATAGAAAACATTGTCCATCTTACTACAAAAAGATAAACATGTGTTGAGCAAAGATGATACCAAAAATAACACAGTCGTTTTAGCAAGAAAAGTGCTCAGGGCTCCTAAAATCGGTAGCATTGCACTATACAGAATCTGAAAAAAAAAACTATTTTAAAGGTGGATTCAGTCCATTGAACAACTTTTCTCAAGGAACATATATCGAAATATGAAAAATATTTTTTGACCTCCCATACAAGTTAAACGTTCAGCTGATCCGACTTTGTATGGGAAGCCAAAAAGTATTTTTTATATTTCAATATATGTTCCTTAAGGAAAGTTGTTCAGTATCATTGACTGAATTCACCCTTAAAATAGTTTCAGTATATTTTGTTAGACCCTGTATAAGCCGTTATATAACTGATTTAAAGAGTGCAGATTTTTATGAATATGATGGTAACAAATGTGCACTATTTTAACCTATTTAAGTACCAATGTAAATGATTAATAACATAAGGATAAACCTGTGTGGTTTATGTGTGTTATTTCTTTTTTTTAAATCACATGTTACTATGGTAAATAAAAAAAAACTTCTTTTTAACCGTAACAACGTCTTTAAAAGCAAGCCAAGGATACAAAATATCTTTGACTTGCTTTTATATCAAGCGGCGTAGAGTCAAGGCATTTAAGCCGAAAAGGTGAACAAAGCATACACTTACAGTATTTCATAAAGTTGAAATAATATGTAAAGAGTATGCTCATTGCTCAGTCGGTGATGTTGAATAGGTTACAAAGGGAAAAAAAAAAAACAAAAAAAAATGCTTTTCAGCTTCGCCGTAGTCGAGTAGAAGCAATTAGCAATGATAGTCAAATTACTAGGACGTAACGACATCAACAGGGAGGGGTCATCAACTCTACATTTAGGACAGGAACGAACTCAAGATTTAAGGGTCCATCAAACCTTATCGAAACCTCTGAATTAAGATATTGGTCATGAGCGTAAAACCAAAGGGCTGGGTTCTTTTGTGTACCTATGTTTTACTGCGTAAGATTCTAATATTAAGTGTTGAAAGGGGTGTACTTTCTTATACAGATAAAAGTTTAACAGATTTTCGTGTCATATTGATTATTCTATGACATGAAGATTATCATGTCATAGAATAATCAATATGTAGGTTACTCAGTATAAAGAATTTTTAAAAATATAGATTTTCGTTGCACAGAAAATCAATAATTAGAATGTTTGTTATGAATAATTTGAAATCATAGAATTTTATTACAAATAACATTTACTTTTGCGATGTTTCTAATATCAGAATATCAAATTAAATATTATTATTTTTAATAAGTTTAGTTAATATAATATATTTATAACCTATAAGTTGGCCCTATTCTAGTAAAATGGATAAAACTTTCCCAGTTGGTCGCAGTTCTAACCTAACCTAACCTAACCTATAAGTTTGCCCTAACCTATATTGTGGTAGCGATTTATAATGTATTCTAACTTATTATACTCGTAAGGTATTTAATTTCATTAAACAATGTTTTCACTTAATACTTCCTTAAATAATAATTTTCAGTAAAATAAAATTCCATGAAAGATTATACCGAACAAACAATATTCTTTAAAGAAATATTCTAATGTTTGATTAGTTTGTTAAATGAAAATATGAGATTCTAAAATTCATTAAACTGTGTTTCTATACTTTAATTTCATTCAAGCAAATAGTCTTTTAAACAATAATATTTGAAATAAAAATATAAGAATAAAATATTGTATGAAAAATTTTCTGTGAATCGAAATTCTATAAAATTTCAGTCTGTGAAACAAGGGGCACCCTGTTGAAAGTCATAATTCGTGATTTACTCTCAGTTTTCTTATATCTGAGACTATTGAGTATGAGGATTATAAGCATGATGTTTTTTGTTTTGGCATCCAATAAGATTTCGTTGTAAGTCAGTGTCCCACTGCTGGGTACAGACCTCTTTCTGGTTTTAAAAAAGAAGAACATAACAGTAGAGCGTACCATTTGCAGGCTTAAAAGCGCGTGAACCTCACATAAACTTGGTTATCCGCGCCAGCAGTCTACGTGAACAGAAATTATATGCGGGAGTTATCTCGCACTCTATGACAGTCTATCGCACGCTTTTTAACTAAATAACAACATATTTTTGTACATAAACATTGGTATACCCGCATTTGACGACCTCCGTGGCGTAATGGTTAACACGCTAGACCGCTAATCCGGAGGTTCTGGGTTCGATCCCCAGCCAGGGCAAGTTGGAAAATGGCCTTTTTCAAATTGTCCTGGGTCTTGGGTGTTTATCTATATATGTATTTATCATAAAATATAGTATCGTTAAGTCCCATAACACACGTTTAGAATTTACTTTGGGGCTAGCTTAATCAGTGTGATTTGTCCCTATATATTTTTTTATTTATTATTATTTCCCTTTGGTATTAAACTGTACTGTCCCACTAGATGGGTCTTTAAAACATTCTTTTTTAACGGAACTTACCGAGTGTGACAGAAAATGCGAAATAAGTTTTTAACAGGCATCATAAGTTTATCTATTCGGTATTAAAAACTTTTCTTAAAACATATTATCTTAATATAAATGAAACGTTGCACCTCATATATAAACCAATTCAAATGAACATAAATTTATCAACTCTAAATTAGATAAGTTAGATAAAATAAATAAAAGCATACTCGTAAAATCCGTTCGTAGGAAAAGGCAAAAATTGGCTAGCAATCCTCAGTATTTTTAGATTCCTTTACATCATTACTCTAGGCGTGGCCATGTCCCTATTCTATTTTAACCCGTGACGAAAAAGAGAGGTGTGTCTGTATCATCGTAGCTCCTAACCGAAGAGTCCGATTTCGATGCGTTTTTTTTAAATCGAAAGCCTTGTCTGTCGAGATGTTTCGGTATATTTTGTGAAAATCGCTTTAGCCGTTCAAAAGTTATTGGGGGTCTTGGGGTTCAAAAGTTATTGGGTTCTGGGGATCTTGAAAGTCGGAGCTTGTAAGTTTGTGTACTAAATAAACTTGTTCGAAGATGATTAACGAAGGAACATTCGACCATAACAAGCGCATTAAGGGATTGTTATTATTTTTGTTAGCAACATTCTGTATAACATCCGGTAAAAGGGGTCATTAGTTCGGACATGTCCCACGACTTCCTTTTGTATAGTTAGTTACTTTGAAATAAGAATCTTATCCCTTGTTAAGAAAAAATACACGTGACATCGTCTTAAGGCCCCGTCAGTTCAGAGCTGTGAGATGAGCAGATACTGTGAGTGTTTTTCAATAAACGGGCAAGTGCGAGTCGGACTCGTACCACCGTACAATGTTTTAAAACGCTGAAGAAACACGTTTCTTGTATGACGACCCCCTTTAATTATTAACTTTATTTTATTTTTAGTATTTGTTGTTATTGTGGTCATAGTTATACATAATTGGTGAAAATTTCAAGTATCTAGTTAATGCCATTATAAAGATCAAGTTAAAAACGCTGAAAAAAACACGTTTCTTGTGTGACGACCCCCATTTTATTTTAATTTTTTTTTTATTTTAGTATTTGTTTGCACTCTTCGGGTACGGAACCCTAGTAAGACTGCTAATTTGTTTAAAGCATATCAGCATTTATACAAGGTGCTTTTTAATTAAGTACAAATATTTTAAGAGTTGATTCATTCATCATTTTGAACAACTTTTATTCAGTGCATCATTTTGAAAACCTTTTCCCAATAAAAGTACTTATATCGATATACGAAAAAGTTTTTTTCACTTAGATACCACAGTTGACCGTTTCGAGATAGGCCAAAAATGCTTTTGTCCGTAAATTTGTTTGTCAGTCGGTTTGTTCTCGCCTACACGTAGCATTTCTCAACCGATTCTCGTAAAATTTTAAAACCTACATTTTATGGCAATCTAGTGGTTTATTTAGGCAGAAATAGCGCATTAATTTGCTCGCTAAGATTTGCTCGCTAAGAAGGTGATAATTTACTACATTTATATAATTTTTTTTTTTATATACATTGATATTATAGTGCAGTGATGTGCCAGCAAAGACACACGAACAAAGTGCCTTCCCCTTAATAAAGACAGTAAGAAAAGTGCCAATGGACACATTCTTAGTCTATAACGTATAAAACTAGGTAAAATTACTTATTAGTCTAAGTTTAGGCTACATTGTAATATTATTAGCGTACTTGTTTATAGTAGGTACGTTAAGAAAGGAAAAAAAAAATACTACATTTGGTGTTCGAATACAATTTGAAGTGCAGTCGAGACTAAAATCTCTGTTTATCCCTATGGTTGACTGGGAGAGAACGCTTTTAGCGTTAAGTCCGCCAATTGTAAGACAATTTCATTGTTAAACAATAAAGTTTAAAAATTAAATAAATAAATAAAATAGCTAGTACTATTGTAATTTTAGACTTTATTTTTCTGGTGTTAAGTATATATTTTTGGTAAAAGAACTAAGGGTATCAAAGCATTTTATGGTGATCATTATATTTAACCCCATTTTAAAAGCAGGTTTGATTAATATAGATTTTTTTTGTCGATTAAGTTTTTGGAATTTTCCAATATGGCGGAGATATGGTGGGGATTCAAAACTTTAAAATAATCATATTTCAGCCATTTCGAAAAATAAATAAATAAATAAAATAAATAAATATATACGGACAAATCACACTGATTAAGCTAGCCCCAAAGTAAGTTTTAAACTTGTGTTATGGGCTACTAACTAAACGATACTATATTTTATGATAAATACATAAATAGATAAACACCCAAGACCCAGAACAATTTGAAAAAGGCAAATAAGTCTAAGAACTTTTTTGTCAATCTTATTAAGATAAAACTTTTTGTTTGATTAACTTTTTTGTCTGAACAACTTTTTTATTCGATAAACTTTAACGGATAGGGGTGAGTTGCGAGGTTTACAGCTCACAGAGCCCCTAGTATCTAGATTTCATGACTTCTTCGATTTTTATTTTTATTTTGACATCTCTTTATAGTAGATGTAAAAATAGGCCCCTGTCTCTCATTAGAGTCATTAGCCCGCGACAGTGCAGTAACAAGGCAGCTCCGAAATTAGCGGATTTGATGAACAACCTATTTAGCACAATGCTACTTGATTACATCCATGGGGGGAACCGCACGCGAGATATTTATTACCCTTCAATAGATGGGGAATAAATCAGTCGCTTTTGTAGAGTGAATTGATTCTCAATGTTCAGTGGATTGATTCTAGTTCAGTTTTTGATTCTTTCATATGTAAGAAATTTAGTATTTATTTAGATACAGATACTACGTCTCCCTAATGGGGTAGACAGACAGAGCCTAGGACCTTAATAACCTAAAGCCTTAGGCAAATAAGCGTGATAGTGAGCCTTAAGATGGAAAAAGGGAATCAATGGTGATGGGTTGCTAGCCGCATCGCAAATTTCTTTAGAATAATAACTAAAATAAGATACCTAAATGTGTATGGTGTTCAGTGGATTGATTCTTTTTTAGTTTTTTTTTCTTTCATATAGTAGAAATTTATTTGTTTAAATAGGGATAATGACTATTATAGTTCAGAAAAGTATTATTCTAATTAGTCCGTTAGTTATATAATCCAAAAATAATGTACCCATATTTTTCAGTTTATCGAAAAAGTAAAAATTCACGAAGATACAGAGTATTTAAGTTCCAGAGTGGGGGCGTGTGACGGCATTGATGTGTAAAAATAAACGTGCAAGTGCGAGTCGGACTCGTACATGAAGGGTTCCGTACCACCGTACAATTTTTTAAAACGCCGAAGAAACACGTTTTTTGTATGACGACCCTCTTTAATTTTTAACTTTATTTTATTTTTAGTATTTGTTGTTATTGTGGTCATAGTTATACATAATTGGTGAAAATTTCAAGTATCTAGTTAATGCCATTATAAAGATCAAGTTAAAAACGCTGAAAAAAACACGTTTCTTGTATGACGACCCCTTTCAATTTCTGACTATTTTTTATTTTAGTATTTGTTGTTATAGCCGCCACAGTAATACATAATCGGTGAAAATTTCAAGTGTCTAGCTATTACGGTTCAAGAGATAGAGCCCTGTGACTGACGGACAGACGGACAGACAGCGGAGTCACAGTAATAGGGTCCCGTTTGCACCCTTTGGGTACGGAACCCTAAAAATCGTACGAAAGCGTGACGTCATGCGAAATTTAATTGCGTTATTATTTATTATTATTATCTTCGCCATTTATTTACAGCAGAGAAAAGAAAAAATATATGTACAATATTTTTTAATAATCTAACCGATGGGCATAAAATGATTTTTCAGGCATCATGCCTATTACAGACGAGCAGCGAATTGGTTGCTTGATTTGAAATGGAATTCGTTTAATAGTCTTTACATATACACAAAATGTCCTATGTCCACGATAATTGTATTTTAGTCACTAATACTAAATTAATTTAGTATTTCTTTAGTATAATAACTAATTTAAGTAACCTATTGGTATAAATCGCAGTTTAAAAAAAAACTGTTGGCACTAGTTAATCTTATAGCTTTGTCAATATTTGTTAGGTATTTCATGCTGTTTTCATTCTAGGAGAAAAGAAAAAACTTAGAATATACCAGCTGCTTCTCTTCCCACGCAGATTGTAAAAGCAAATCGAGGAATTGGGCGAAAATCTGAACCATGGTAATAGGCGATGCGGCTAGCAACCCATCACTATTTTAATCCCCTTTTCCCATCTTAATGCCCAGCATCACGATAAACGTGGCCTTTGGGTCTTGTGACCCTGGGCTCTGGCTGTCCTGTTAGGGATTAAGACGCGATAATGTATCTTCAATGTATTTGTCAATATACAACGTGTCAATGAACTAACGCAAAACGTCTCAGATGGTACTAAAGTACCATTCATGCCTATGAAACTGAACAACTTTTGTTTTACAACTTTCACGAAACCACGAAGAAATTCGGATTTTCATACAAAATTGACTCAATTTTCATACAGCTTGTACGTAAATTTCAAAAAATATTTTTTGGTTTCGTAATAGTTGTAGGACGAAAGTTGTTCAGTTTCATTGGCTGAGGTACCATCTCATAGGTTTTGCGTTAGTTCATAATCATTAAGGCCGTACCTGAATTTTCCGGGGTCGAGTGCCAAAAGAGGCCGTTTTTCGCAAATGTGCGTAGTAAAGCTTAACGTTCTCACTTTAAACTGTAAACAGTAGTTCATAAAATACTTTAAAGGATTAGATAGTAGCAAAATTTTAAATAATGTCTCCGTTTTCTTTGAAATGATTTATTTTAAATGGGGGCAGCACTGGACCCCGGAAAATTCAGGTACGGCCTTAACACGTTGTATTTCACTCCAAAATATCAATTTATTTTAGGAGCATAAATCAAACTTACCCATTGTAAATGCTTATTATAAAATGAAAACAGTGCATCTATACGTCGCGATAAGAAATAAATATTAAACGTAAAATTTCATCTGTACTAATAAGTAAAATAACATTCTACTTTTTGTTTAGAAGACAAAAAGACTGAAAAAAATATAATCTTAATCCAAAATACCTTTTCATTTCCCATACATGCCACTGTATGACTTGCAATAAATCTATATAAAAACTTCATTGTCTAACAAAATATCTGACCATCCGTCTCAAGTCCATCTCTTGAGATATTTATAAAACCCATGTGTGTCCAAATGAAAAAGGGTTAAGAGGGTGTCAGTTATTATGATATGGGTTCTGTACAAAGTTTTACAAGGTTTTACTAGAATTAATCTTTTCACAAGTGCCTTTCACATTTAAATACTCAGAATGCAGAAACGGAAAGGTTTTAGTAACGAATATATTGTACGAACGATAAGAACGAGAACTTTACGTGTTTTAACTTGGACCCAGATATATTGCTGAGTCTTTTTCAAAGACACATTTTTGTATTTTATGTTAGTTGTTCGTGCAGTGACATTGTAAGGTTTAATTTTTAACCCCCGATAAAAAAGAGGGGTGTTTTAAGTTTGACGCTGATGTCGGTCTATCTGTTTGTCTGTCTGTCTGTAGCATCGTAGCGCTAGAATGGATGGACTGATTTCGATGCGGTTTATTTTACGTGAAAGCAAGTTCCCTTGCGGTAGTTCTTAGCAATGTTTGATGAAAATCGGTTCAGTCGTTTAAAAGTTATTGAGGATAAACGCTTGAAAATCAGCGCGAGCGATAAGTATTGGAAAGATCGGTAGTTCCGCTAGTCATCACTAGATGACGTTCTTGACAGACAGGGGTTTTTTAATTTGCCTAGCAAATAAAATTGTTAATTTTTATTTCATAGGTTCCCAAAGGCAATTTCATATTTGAGCACCATACACACCTTTGCTAAACAATGGGACAAAATAGGCAAACAAAAAAAACGGATAAGCAAGGTATATGTCAATTTTACAAAAAGTTTCCAAAAGAACCCTAAAACATCCAGCCGTCCACACATGAGGTCATTTTTCATGAGGCCCTAAACAGTGAAATCTGACCGGGCGCAATCTCCTCGCCGATTTGTCTTTTTCATATTATTTCCCTGGAGAGAGTCCTTTTTGTTCAGATTTTGAGATAAGTTTTTTGCCATGATATGGTGGCGATGGTGGCGCCATTAGCTTTTTATGTGGAAAGTTTGCAAATGAGGTTGGGAGGTCGGATTATTTTAGATGAGAGTAACCGGAGCGGTATGATTTTAGATAGGATGTCCCTAGGGACATCCTATTTAGATAGTTTGCAGTGTTTTGTATTAGTTTTATATAGTGTGGTTTTTATAAAACTTAATATTTTATTTCATCTTAGGAAGACTATGCGATGATCACCAAGCACTTAGAAATTAATATTAAAATAATATATATATATATTATCATACTTAATTACGAAGAGACTTCAAATTCCTTCTTATGAATGTTTAGAAACCTTTTTATAAACTTTTTTTGGAATTTTTTTTGTGTACACTTGTCTTTTGGTTTATCAAAGTAGTAAACATTTACAAAGATACAGCGCCTCGAAGTTTCGAAGTGGGGGTGATTAAGGCGAGGTGGGTTCACAATGTGCAATACTATGCGGGTTTTTGAAAAAATATCAATCCGTTTTAGCTACAAAAAAAATTGAAATATAATACAAAAAAAAAAAACATTGCGACATATCGTCGAGCACGGCTCCGGAACTTTCTTTGCTCTCGACGAATATTTCACTGTTTTATTTATTATTTTTTTTAATTATGTTTCTATTTTTTTTGTAGCCAAAACGAAAAGATATTTAGATAATACATTTTTTGGTATAATTTTCATATATAAAAGTGATTGTTTAAAATAGTAATATGTATTATAAAGGCAAATTTAGGCAAATTTAGAGGTATGTTTGAGATTTTTTTCTATCGGGCCAAAAATGCTCAATCGTGTTTTGGATATTGTGGGTGTACTGAAGAAAAGCCTAAAGATTGTTATGTAAAAATTTTGAGGAATAGACTGTAGTAGTTTAATTACAGTGATTTTTTTAAAACACAGTTTTCTTGGCTCTGAACTGGCGGGGCCTCTAGTAAAAATCGCACTAGATCGTGACATCACGCGAAGTTTAAATGCGCTGTACCTTCGTCATTATTTGCTTATCAGAGAAAAGAAAATATACGAATACAATATTTTTGAATAATCTACCTGATGAGCTTTTAGTTTTCAGTTCAAATCCATAATATAATCGTATAGATAAACAGCAAACCCGCGACCCAGGAAAAATTTAAAAAGGCCATTTTCCAAATTGTCCTGGCTGGAGATCGAACACAGAACCAAAGAAATTGTATACAATCTAGAATGCTTACGAAGTGGCAAAGCCGCTCTCCCTTCTATTTTCTTGCACTGACTGTTTGCGGGATAGGGACGCTTATAACTTTAGGTACATTTTTTGGGAACGTTAGGTATTTCTTATGAAAATATGAGCTTTATGTGCGTGGCATTAAGTTTAATTTTCAATACTGTTTTTTTGAGATTATCACTCATAGTTATTCTCGACTGTGTTATAAATTCTTTGCTAAGAACCTTCCGAGTGGCGGCTTACCGCATTACGCCACGTAAGTCTAAATATTATATACAAATTTTATTTTTTACCAAGTATGCCCAAAAAATGCCCTTGTGCGAAAAGTTACTACGTGTTCCATTCATTTAGAAGGCAAACACTTCCTGATTTTTCCGTCGCAAGAAATTAATATGGATATTTTGGCTTAATACCGTCGTCTGAAATGCAAGATCTAGATTTCCGCTTGCAGCCCGGCATTCTAATGAGATTAAATCCTGAATTTCCCCCAAGAAATTGAATACAAGGTAGAGACATCGGGAAACCTAATTAACGTAACAATTAACTTTCTTAACTACGTGTAAACTTAACCTGACTTTGTTCGACTTTAAACTTCTCGGAACGAAAATTTTGTTCCTGTAGGTTTTTTTCATTTTGAAATAGAATTTTGTCCTCTTTTTAGTATGTAAGTGTCATAATTTAAAAAAAAAAACAATGTTGTGCTTGCGAGTCGGACTCGAACATAAAGGGTTCCGTACCTCCGTACAATGTTTTGAAACGCTGAAAAAAAACACGTTTCTTGTATACCTATTTAGTTTTAACTTTAATTTTTAACTTTATTTTATTTTTAGTATTTGTTATTATAGCTGCTACAGTAATACTTATCTGTTAAAATTTTAAGTGTCTAGCTATTACGGTTCTAGAGATAGAGCCATGTGACAGATAGACGGACAGACAGTGGAGTCTCAGTAATAGGATCCCGTTGGCACCCTTTGGGTATGGAACCCTAAAAATGGTCATATTATTCTGTCTACTTAAATTTATGTCATTACATTCATAAATTCTAAATTGGCGCGATCTTTATAACGAATAAAATCAATGTTGAAGTAATTTACTACGCCATTTCTGTAAATAAATAGTAAAAGCAAACTATATAAAAGAACGCCAAAAATACATCAGCGGCGGAAAATTGATAATGGCAAAATTAAACTCTTGCTCGTTTTCGCACCCCAATTTCTCTCTCCCCTCCGAGATATAAGAAAAAAAAACATATGAAAAGCGGATGGGGCAAGACAATATAAGGATGGTGACACACAATAGTTTTTCAATTTTTTTCTCTGGAAACTTGTCATATTCATACAAAAAATTCAATTGACCAGACCGGTCAATTGAATTTTTTTATTTTTTAGTACGATAGGTACCTAGATGTCAATGACGAGTATATTTTTGTTTTAAATGTCTCATTTTTTTATTCATTTATTTAAAACAATAACATACCATAAAATCCATGCATATTTAACGCTATAATAAATCTCATTAGAGATTTTCCTTAGCACTGGAATTGCCTTAAAAAGAACTTAAAATTAAACAAACTTCCTAAAATTATACAAACAATACAATACAATACAATACAATACAAAACATCATACCTATGTAGTAAAACTTTAAAACTTGTATTTAAAAGAAGTAAAAAACGGAACATAAAACGAAGCCGAAGTAAAAATTAATACCTGCACAGTGAGTGCATTAGGTTTGCTGCAATGGAAAATGTTTTATACTGCTGCCATTTAACCATTACTTACAGCATTTGTCACAGAATAAATTCTGGACATTATTATAAATCATCTATTTATACACGTGGTTTCTTAGTTACTAACTGTTGATTCCAAATCCAGGTATGATTTTTTTCATAAAAGGAATAAAAATACGGGTGCATGCATTTTCCAAAAGAGATTTCTTCGCTAATCCTGATTAGTGTGTCCGGCCCTAAAATACAATACAATATTGTTCCCGCCAGAAAATTAGGCCATACAATCCAAAGGAAGTAAGAATGCGTTGCGTTTTATAGACGATGTTCCGTATATTTTAATGTTCTATAAAATTTCATATTTATGATGTTGACAATAAGAGTGTATGATGGCAGTGATGGGGCTCATAAAATGGATGCAATAAAAAGTACTCTGCTGTAAAATTTCAGTTTAATACCTACCTATTTTAAACCACCACAGCATTATTATTTATGAAAATGAACAATCAAGCTTTATTATATAGACTCAATCATACGCCTTGGCTATAAAAAAAGTTTTAATTTTTTTTTTTTATACTATATAAGTACCTATTTGTATTATTAATTTGTTTTCTTTTTGTGTTTGTAATGTTTTAATTAGTGTGCTAGTAAATATAAAAAAATATATTTATTTTATTGGCGTATTTATTTGAATTTGTATCATTAAGCCATTTGTTTCTTTTTCAGTTATTATAAACCCTAGGTGTGAGCTCGGTGGCTCGTTGGAGTACACATTACTAGCGCGATTGGAAGATAAACAACCCGCACTTAGATGGACATCACAAGTAGCAAAAACATCTGGCTGACATCATATCAATAAAATAAAAAAAAATAAAAAAAAATATTGACGACCTCTGTGGCGTAATGGTCAACACAATAGTCACACAACTCTAAAGGTTCTGGGTTCGATCTCCAGCCAGGTCACGATGGAAAATGGTTTTTAAACTTTCCTGTGTCTTGGGTGTTTATCTATGTATTTATTATAAAATATTGTATCGTTGAGTTAGTATCCCATAATACAAGTTTAAACTTACTTTGGGGCTAGATCAATTAGTATTATTTGAGTATATTATTTATTTATCATTATATGGCAGTTTTCAAGCTATGTCAGATGCCTTGAGTCAACTTGAAAAGTCTGATATCAGTGTCACACTTAAAGAAACCAAAATGGATCCCTAAAAACAAGAGATTCACATCGGACGCCAGTCTATCACTGATGCTTATCGACTCGGAAAACTGTGTTCTCGCGTTTATTTCACAGATAATATTGCAAGCTTTACCCATTTACGAATTGTTTTGTTTTTTTTTCAGATTATCTTTGTTTTGATGTTACTCAAAATAATTAAATACTAGTGGCTCTGTGAGCTGACCTCGCGAGTCTAAGTTCAATATAAAAAATGATATTTTTTTGAAGTTTTCAGTATCCATGATACCGCCATTTTGAAAATTTTCGAAAAATTGCATTAGTAAAAAAATTTCTTATTGAACCTGCTCATAAAACTTCACGAGAATCGCATTAGAAATGAGACTTGCAGGCGAGCACTGCCTGATATCTGAACATCCGGAATAGGAAAGGGATGAAAATTTTGAAAACGCTTGAATATTTTTCTGTGATTGGGATTAGAAATATACTTCCTCATTTCCTTAATTTTCCTGATTTTTCTGTCCAGTCAATTAATTATAAAAAATAAAAATATTTTTTATCCCACGCCGCCATTTTGTTAACCACCGTCTGACTTATTAAAAAAAATATGTCATATTTTTTATTTTATTTATTAGAGATTTGAGTGCGTTTGACCTCTATCTAGCCTGATGGGAAGCTAAGATAAGATAAGATTTCATATGACATATATGATACTATTTTCTATAAAAACAATTAACAATTAACGAAAAACTAAAAAATAGTTTCGCCAAATGAGCGCTCAGCCAAATAAATTATAGGAGGACGAAATTTTTTTTATCGATATACAATATTTTTTTATAGGTAGTAGTTCCGTATCATGGACTGAAATTCCTAAAAAATTTGGCTGGTGGTTAAAAAGTCACCCTGTTTATTCATTATTTATAACACAAAATCGAAAGCGTTTTCTTCTTGCTTATCTTATTTATTTAAGGCCGTACCTGAATTTTCCGGGGTCCAGTGCTGCCCCCATTTAAAATAAATCATTTCAAAGAAAACGGAGACATTATTTAAAATTTTGCTACTAGTCCTAGATAACCCTTCAAAGTATTTTATGAACTACTGTTTGCAGTTTATAATGAAAATGTTTCTACGCACATTTTTTCAACGTTCTCATTATAAACTGCAAACAGTAGTTCATAAAACTTAGTAGTAGCTATTATGAATAAATACATTTATTTTACCAGTATATTCATGTAAATGTTACAAACGCCGGTACCTACTGTATTATTTTGAACAGTACCGTTGATATCATTAACATATATTTTTGTTGAAACTAGAACTAGTAAACTTTACAAGTAACGATTTCTAAAACCCCACTAAACCTGCAATAAAAATGTAGTTTTGCTATGCAAAAAGAGGCTTTGGGCGTTTAAACTTGGTTTTATTTTAGGTAACCCTATGATCATTATAATAACTTGTTTTGACCGTCTTTTACGTTCGTTTGGTGGGAAATGTACCGCGAACTTTTATACTTTGGCGTTACTCCGTTGGGATAAACTAAAGGTATGTCCCACAGAGTAAGGTAAGAATAGATATGAAAAATCTGCTGAAATATTTATTTAAGTCAAATTTCTGTGGCAGTGTGCAGACACGAACTTATTTTTGGATTCAAATAAATAAAAAAAGTTTAAGGACGTTATTTTTAAGGACTAGGTACAATCATTCGTTAAGTATATTTTTTAAAGATTTAGTGTTTCTTAAAAAAAGAAAATAATGTCCAGTAAAAACATTGTAAGTAATTATTATAAAACTTCTTTTGAATTGTTTGAAACTTAACTTTTAATTTTTTTACGGAGTTTACGTTTCAGTGATATCTTGCATTGGAATAAAATCTACAATATTATTTTGATTTAATATTTCAAGCAATAAGAAATTAAAAGTGTATTTCCTTGCTCAATTCTCACTTATATCAAAAACATAATTCTTGTCCTATCTGTTGTTTCGTAACTCTATTTAACTTCCCATAGAAAATGTCGCATGTGATCGCGTAGTACTAAAACTCAACGGCGCGGGTTAAAATATTAAGCCAGTCGGGTCATCTTTATATTACTGACCGGAAAAATAGACTGAGAGAGGGAAATATAGCTCATATTTAACATAAAGCTAACATTTGAGACGTAAAAATGTGTAACTTATTGTCTGACCCACGTTTAACTATATCTTCATGTCGCAGAAAAAATTTAGGCAAATGTCACCAAGAATTTTTGATTTTAGTATTAGTTGTTGAACAATATTTATATTCTATATTATTGCTCAATACTATAGTTGCTAAGGCAATAGGAGAGAAATTCGCTTAGCAGTTTAATAAAATAAAAAACTTAGGTATGTTAACAAAATCTTTTTGACACAACCTTTTCTATTGAATAATAGGTGCGTACCTTAAACAACAATTCGACCATAAAATATGCAAAAATACAATAGTAGTGTTATCCCATGTAAAATTTATCCATATCGAGATAGTATTAAAAAAACTACTAAATAATGGTTTCTTAAATCCAACAAGTTTTTACTAAGATGAACTGAGAATAACTAAAATAACCAAAACATACCTATTTAAGTATAAACACAACCAAACCAACTCTTTCAATTTTTAAATCAGGTAAACCACTATAAAAAGCCTCATAAATAAACGAGTTCTTTATTCCTTTAACGTACAAACAACCCACGTACATTTTTATCAATGACTGTAAAATAGCTATTAGTAATACGGGAGCCTAAATCGGTTTTACTTTTACTACGACCCATTTTGGTCCCCCATTGGTCCCAAACTTTTATTACCCCTATCCGAACTGAACAATAAAACATATAAAACCATAGAGTTTACGACGCAAAGAGGTGACACTAAAATTGGTTTAAAAATCCACGCGTGTTTGTCTTATTTTCAATTGCAATTGACATTCATTTTTACGAGTCCTTCTATTTTTGATGTCTTAACTGAAAACTTTGTCTAACTATCCGATAAAAATAAAATCATTTTTACCCGAGTACGGCGAATCCAAAGGAGGATTATGTATTTTGCCGCTATGTATATATGTTTATGTATTTCCTCGTATCTTTAATAATATCCATAATACCTTGATAAATGTTAATTGTATGATGATATATACAACGTGTTAATGAAATAACGCAAAACCTCTCAGATGGTACCTCAGCCCATGAAACTAAACAACTTTTGTTCTACAACTTTCACGATAC
Organism: Acrobasis repandana; assembly: GCA_963576875.1. Lineage (NCBI taxonomy): Eukaryota > Metazoa > Arthropoda > Insecta > Lepidoptera > Pyralidae > Acrobasis > Acrobasis repandana. Next base: position 18,602,143 of record OY756227.1, read on the forward strand.
CCAAAAAAAAATTGAATTTTCATGCAAACTGATCTGCTGATCGAATTTCTATGAAAATCCGAATTTTATTTTTGGCATTTGGGAATGTTGTAGAACAAAAGTTGTTCAGTTTTATGGAGTGCGTTACAACTTGAGAGATTTTGCGTTATTTCAATATAGGTTGATTTTTGCAAACACAAGCTATATTAAAATTTTGGAATCATAATCACAAATACAAAACCGTAAGAAAAAAAAGAAAAAGGACTGTTTTTGTATAAAGAAACTACAAACTTCTTATAAATTGCAAACGTACTGAATTTACAATACGCGCGGTTGTTGTCCTTCCCACTCTCCCGGCCACCGCCCGCCAGTCGCCCGGTAGCGAGCGGTGACATTAAAATAGGAGATGTCTGGTATGCATTTGCCGGCTGATATCTTTGGTTTTTATTATAAAACAAGAGTGAATATAAGAGAATATGTATTACAAACTCTAATATGCTTCCCCTGTATGGTGTTTATTTTGTTTGAGTCAAACTTTGTAAGATAAATTCGAGTCATTTCCCAGTTTCCGATTGATATGAAATGTTATGCGCTAGTGTAAATCAGATGACAATGCAATATTATTGTAACAAGAAGATGATCTGATGATGTAGCTGGAAGGTGGCTAGAGGAACCCTGTAATAAAACGACGCAACCCCATCGAGTTTGGGCTCATTAAATTTATCATAATAAGTTTACAAAAAAGTTACTTTTTCGATAAACTTATTTATTTTGCATAAAGAGTACTTTTCTTGAATATACAACATGGAAGGGACATACCCGTAATAAATCGTACTACGGTCTATACTAGATCATTATAGTATAATGAAATTAAAATAACAGCCGTAAAAACAAAAATTAATTCGGCGTTTCTATACAAAAGTTTGCGGCCGCCCGGGCGATTTGTATTGGAATGTCAAAATTTTTTTTTGGTTTCTTGACTTTTATTTTTATTTTATTATACTTACTTTAGTGATCTAGCATACAACGTGTAAGGGACATACCCGTAATAAATCGAACCACGGTCTATACTAGATCATTATAGTATAATGAAATTAAAATAACAGCCAAAATACAAACAAAACACTCCTCGGAGTCGAGATTACCCATGTCTAGTTGACTGACGTCGGGCGGAGGCCAGTTGTAAAACTTTTCGCACAAATACATTCCCAAAGCGGGTTGATGTCAGGCAGGCGACCGGTCGTAAAACTATAAGCCAAATCGTTTAAACCGTTTCGGCTGTTACTTCTCCACTTCGCAAGGTCTTTGGCATCCTTGGGTGACCATTGACATGCATGTTATATTTGGAGAAGAAAATGCGGGAAAGCGCACGCCAGGCTCCGAAGCAGCACAGCTGCTGAGGATGCAACCAGGAACGCGCTAAGATGAAAGAATATACTCGTAGAATAAACAAATGGTTCCATTTAGATGAAATTCTATTCTCATTTTCGCGATATTCGAAAAATATTTGACATAATCCCATAATATTCAGCTTCAACACTGCAAATCGAGTTGGCAACAGTCCAGAACTAGATCTGAATAACCAACATACATGCTCACTACATTATTGAAATTAAATTTGATATTTCTATGAGTACTTGTTTGTACCTTAAATTAATAAATTCAATGGCGTAAAATAATATATCTCTATATACCTATGTAAGTAGGTATATATGGGCGGTTGGTAGTAATGCTTTTGCGGCAATCATCGAAATATAATTCTCTAGAAGCCTAACTTATCCCGAAAAATCATTCCATGCGATATGTACCGCGGCGGGCGGGGCTTAAAATATGAACAGCGCGGCGCGACAGTTCCCCATGACACTCGAGTCATGCGGTTGCGTCGCAAAAGGTTTCCTTTGAGAATATTGCTGTGTTTTTGCGATAATCGATTCATTAAAAATGCCGTCATGTGCCGTGAAGTAGTGTTGAAGCCATACAGACATGAAAAACACAGGACTCGCCTTTCATATGTAAGTAAATAAACATTTTAATAGTCCATACTTGACACTTGTTGACACCTCACCACTCGTTGCGTCGGTCGAGTAGCCGACTCTACTCTAGCTCTGGCTCGAGGCAGCCGGCTGCTTGACCGATGCGACGATGACGCGTGCGTGACTTTGTCGCGACCAATCGCATGCATCTTTGTCTATGTGTGTGTTTGAGTGTTTCGTTGTAATTACTGTACGTTTGTTTGCGTAAATGGAATCAGAATCGAAGCGGTGAATGTAGGAGCGTTAGATTTCTAGAAAATTATTGTTCGTAGGCGGCAATGCAGTAAACTGGTCTACCTTCTCTGATTCAAAAATATTTAGATATGGAATATTACTCATAATATTTTATAATAAAAAATAAACACGAGTTATATTGTGTCGGAGGTCAAAATGTTGCGTCGGACAATAGCACGAAAACAAAACATACTATCGGCCAAGTGAAATGTTAAGTCGGTGGATGAATCGCTGGACAAATAAATGTCGGAACCCGGTTACAATCATATTTTCTTGCAATTTCAGTGATGAATATTAGCTATTTGTAAATAAATAGTAGCTATGTATTTGTAAATAAATAGATCAAAGTGATTTATTAAAATAAAATAAATAAACTTTAATCGAAAACTTATGTAGATTATCCAACCATTTACGACTTTTATAAAGTTAAATTAAAAATTACAATTTTCTTTTATAATTCAAAAAAAAAAACTACTTGGCTAATAAAATGTTCATAATAATATATATCTGTCATAAAGGGACCTTAACCCGATAAAATATTTTATGATGTTACCCCATAGACCCTTATAAGCTGCGGTGAGGTACTGTGGTAAGTAATGCCGTAAGCCATGCCCATGCCATGAATATATATAATATATTAGCTTCCATGCTGGTCTGAAAAGAAAAACTTAGAATGTATCAGCTGCTTCTCTTCCCGCGCATATCGTAAAAGCCGATCGAGGTAATTGGCGATATTTCAAATCATGTTAATAGGCGATGCGGCTAGCAACCCATTACTATTTGATCCCTTTTTCCACCTTCTCGCCCCCCATCACGCTAAAAGTAGTCTTTGAGTCTTCCGGCCCTGGGCTCTGTTTGCTTAGAGCCGCAAGGCCAAAAATGCTCTGTCTGCCCCTTTAGGGATAAAGACGTGATAGTATATATGTATTTATTAGAACTGATAAACCATTGTACGTTATAATGTGGTAGGTACTGTTTAAAGTTTCAAATATATTATTTATTAAAAAAATATAAAGTATAACAGATATTATACTGTACTTATCTACGAGTAGGTATGTTGTTGGAAATGCTGACTTTTTCATAGTCCTACTTTTTCTATTAACTTTATCTAAATCAATGTTCTACGTCCTAACTCTTTAAATCCAAATAATGTGTACTAAAAAACATATATACATACTATCAAGCCTTTTTCCCACAGGGGTAGGCAGAGAATATGGACCTCCACTTGCTAAGATCCTGAATTCCCGACAGATCTCTCTCGCTCTATCTACACAACACTCTACTCTCTTCATGCATGCCCGCCGATAAAGGGTAGTTCTTAATTCTCCTTTTTAGGGTTCCGTAGCCAAATGGAAAAAAACGGAACCCTTATAGATTCGTCATGTCTGTCTGTCTGTCTGTATTGAGGTTTCTAATATATTTATTTTTCTTAACTGAATAGTTTGCGCGAGAGACACTTCCATATTGGTAAAATGTGTCCCCCTCTGTAACTTCTAAAATAAGAGAATAATACATCAAAAAAAAATATATATGGTGTACATTACCAAACAAACTTCCATCGAAAATTGGTTTGAACGAGATATAGTAAGTAGTTTTTTTTTAATACGTCATAAATCGTAAAATGTTACTTGCTGCTACGGAACTGCAAAGTCCGCTTTTTTTTAGGAATCAGTCGTTGAGGATGACCCCGACGCACATATCCACTCACATATTGCTTCGTAGATCCTTTGAGTAAATCTCCTTTCATCCATCCTTTCCATATAACGTCTAGCAAATTTATACTGAAACTATTTAATGGGTAAATTCAGTGCATGATACTCTCATACTGAACAGCTTTTCCCAAGGAACATATCGAAATATGAAAAATAATTTATAATTTTTCAGTGCCTTTGGAAAGCAAAAAAACAATTTTCATATTTCGATATGTTGCTTGGGGAACCAAGGAACATGTTCCTTGGGTAAAGCTGTTCAGTATGAGAGTATCATGCACTGAATTCAACGTGGTCTCTTAGACCCTGTATATATAATATAAAAAAATGTTCACATCGATTTATCGAACCAAATTATATCTGGAATTTAACGGCTTACCAAAAGTCAAGTTATCGAAAAAGGGTTAAAAATATACGAGATTGTATCAAAACATCTTCAAGTGAAGTCCTCGAAGTCGAAACTTCTATTACTTTTGGAAAGTCCCTCAATAAATTCCCGAGGAACGTTCAAAGTATTTCATAAGGAAAATTGTAAATAAATTCGTTTGCGTATAGGGCTGGCGGAGTTTGGATATTTCTTATGATCCGACTAATGCAAAGAATGATACTTGAGGTTCGAGAGTCTTATCGGAAAATGTTTGAGTAAAAGTGAGCATTTTTTCTATACTCGTAACTTAGGATAAAGTGTGTGTAAAGGTTTTTTCATTCCAAAATATAGAGCTCTGGTTACTTAGCCGGGATAACTTAAGGCCGTACCTGAATTATCATAAATGAATTAAAGGGATAACTTAAGGCCGTACCTAAATTTTCATGAATTAATAAAAATTTTGCTACTATCAAGTCCTAGATAACCCTTCAAAGTATTTTATGAACTATTGTTTACAGTTAAAAGTGAGAACGTTAAGCTTTACTACGCACATTTGCGATAAACGGCCACTTTTGGCAAATGTGCATAGTAAAACCTAACGTTCTTATTATAAACTGTAAACAGAATAGTTTGAAGGGTTGGAACTAGGACTTGGTAGTAGCAAAATTTTAAATGTTGTCTCCGTTTTCTTTAAAAGTTTTTAAATGGGGGCAGCACTGGACCCCGGAAAATTCAGGTACGGCCTTAACGCATTTTCATTTACTCTTGTTATATTTGTTGTCAGGTTTGGTGATACAGTTTGTTTGTAATTACTTTGTTGTACCTACCAAAAACATATAAGTATAAAAAGAGAACATAACATGAAAGAGCAAATATAAAAAGGGCAGACTTATCCCATGTATTTTGACTATATTTGTTTACTATAATTACTAAAAAGCTATAATTATTAGGAATTAATGACTTTTTCTAACGGACTCCTGGCATAAACTCACTGCTTTTAATAATCCTGTAATTGTTGTTGACAAGTAAGACCAGGCCTGTGTTACTCCCCGTTTATGTATCGAAAATGTACCTACATTATTACTATGCACGCAGGCGGCCCCTCCGGGTGGTAAATTCAGTTATACGAATCGTTTGTAGAGTAATAAGAATGAAATTAGCTTGCAATGGATGTCTAGGTATCTATACGAAAAGGTGCTGAGTTCTGACGTGAGCTAAATTAAACCATATAGCCACATTGAGTAGATATTTCTTTGAATTTCTTTGCTGAGTGAGACTTCTGTACGTTAGTATTATTTATTCTGTGGTAAGACCAATAAGAGAGAATGGTCGTATGGCAATTTATTGTGTTTAATATTCGAGTTAGTTTTTGCATGTAAACTTGAAACATAAAATAAAAACTTAAAATAAACACAGGTACTTACGAAATGTAGACTTCTCACGTGTGCTTAACACTATATTTGATATTTACCTGCAACAGAAAAAAAACTGCTTGTTTATGTTTGTTACTAGTGTGTGTGTCTAAAACTGGTATTAGATTTTTCAAGCTGCCTAAAGGCATCTGACACAGCTTGACAAATGTAATACAAAGGTGACAGGTGACCAACGGCTTAACGCGCCTTCCGAAGTGCGGGAAATCCCGAGAAAATTTAATACCACTTGTAATCCACCCAAGTGTGGACTACACCCAATGTTTTTAGTTGTGGTAGAGCCACGGCAAACCTCTGTTCTTCTAGTAGTATGAATGGGCTGGATCGTCCGGGGAAGTACCACAGTCTCACACGTCTGAGTAGTAGCTTCACCGCTACTATGCTTCGTTCGGTGAGTGAGAGAGCCAGAGTGAATCTTTTTTTTCGCATATTTGCTAAAAATGGCCGTTTTTCGCAAATGTGCGTACCTAGTTAAACTTAACGTTCTTACTTTAAATCGTAAACAGTAGTTCAAAAAATTGTTTGAAGGGTTATCTAAGGTTTGGTAGAGACAAAACTTTAAATTATATTTCCGTTTCCTTTAAAATGATTTATTTCAAATGGGGGTAGCCCTAGACTCCGAAAAATTCATGTATGGCCTTAACCTCCTTATATCTTTTCACATTTTAATGTTTCTTTTATTTGATCAAAAAATCTTCTTCTGGGTTTCCTACTGTTCTTTTTCCTTCTATATTCAATTCAATTCAATTCAAAATATCTTTATTATCATAGGATATTTATAATATCTCTTAATAATAGTCACTTTGTTTTGTTTTGCACAAATGTTGACGTCAAATCGTTACTTAAAGCACTGGTATGACTCTCCATTGATTCAGAGTAACATATATACCTATTACTACTACAAACGAAACAATTTATCTGTACACACGTCGATGTGTGAGTTTTATACTTAGGGTCGCACCGCAGAATTATTTTAATACTTAACTACTAACGAGTTCGACATATTTACGATTATATTTTTCCATACCGGAAGATTTGCGAACACTATGACGTAAAAAATATTCTGTTTTATATGTATTAAATGTTACAGGAAAGTCGGAAACAGCTACATAATATCACTTCATAAATATTTTTCTTTATGTCCATTGTCCATTTCACCATTAGTTCACTTTACTGATTATTATTGAGTCATTTATAATGTAACGCACTAATTTCACTAATTCAGTATTGTAATATAGTAATTTGCATATTCGGCGCAAAACTATACGGTAATTATATGAATAAATTCAATAAAAATAAACAAATGTTTATCACGCTTACACTCAGAACAATAAAATTACACGCACAGCATGTCAAGTTGTCATTGTCAACAATGGCATTTAGCACTATAACCCGCGGAAATCTAGTTGGTATCTGCGTGTATGTGATTACCTGTGAGCGAGGAGCCTATGTAACATTACCGGATTGCTTATTAGCAATCCGATAATGTTACAATCTCGCTCTTGTGTATCTCCCGCCAATGCGAGAGAGCGAGAAGGGTATATAATCAAGATAGTTGCTGGGTAATAACGTGAAATTATATTGTTGCTTTGCTTACCTGTTTTCATCATTTGGAAATGTATGAAATATACGTTCTTTAGAGTATTGGGTGGATAAACAATTATTATACGAGACGCTGTGAGATACCATTCTGTTTGACTCTTATGTATTCTGTGCTTAAAGCTAAGTTTACGCCGCTTTCTAGGCGCAAGTGCAGAAGAAGCGGCAACAAACTGCACTGCACGTTTTCTCCAAAGACGTCAACTTACAAACTAAAAACTTAAAATTAGTTATATAGATGGACAGAGATTACATTGTTTATTATGTCGTAATTAAATTGAATTATAAGAATTACGAAATTTAAAATAATGTCAATTTGTAAATTTAGTATGTACCAATGTGCCTAAATTATGACATGTCTAAGTATACAAACCTTTAAAAGGGACCCGCGCCAAGCTCAAGCCAGACCTTTTTGTCTTTAAGATAGTCATCGGTCCTATAATAAGCCTTCTCACAAAGTACTTTCTTTACATAAGCTTTGAATTTTCTGTCTGGCATATCAAGGACCGATTCTGACAATTTATTATAAAAAAGTATACACTTCCCCATAAAAGACTTACTGGCTGTATTCAGCCTGTAATACGGGCTAACTAAGTCATTCTTATGACGTAAATTTCTATCTGTAAAATCACTTACTTTATTGAACATGGAAATATTTTTCCTTACATACATTATATTTTCAAATATGAATTGTGATGCAAAAGTAAGTATACCTATTTCCTTGAATAATTCCCTCAGTGAGTCTCTCAATCCTAAACCGTAAATGGCACGAATTGCTCTTTTTTGTAAAAGAAAAATAGTCTGAATGTCGGCTGCACTCCCCCATAGAAGTCTCCCGTAAGACATTAGACTGTGAAAGTAACTAAAGTACACTTGTCTAGCAGTTGCTACATCTGTCAATTGTCTTATTCTCCTAACAGCGTAAGCCGCAGAGCTAAGCCTATTAGAAAGTTTAGTTATATGAGCGCCCCATTGAAGCCTATCTGTTAAGTAAGATTCTATTAATTTAATTGACTTATCATCAAAACCGTATTAACGAAATTTGAGCAAGTGTTGGATGATCAACGCAATCAAATGCTTAGAAAGATCGCAAAATGATCCAATTGCATCATTTCTGTTTTCCCACGCGTCGTAGATATTAGTAATAAGTGCTACTCCTGCATCGGTGGTCGATTTTCCAGCAGTAAAGCCGTATTGTTGGCTATGGAAAAGATTATTGGTCTTAAAGTGAAGTAGTATTTGATTGAGCATTATCTTTTCGAACACCTTACTCAAAACTGGCAGAATAGAGATAGGTCTGTAGTTGCCAGGGTCTGTTTTTTCTCCTTTTTTGAATAAGGGGATTAGTTTACTACATTTCATTAAGTTAGGATTTCTATATTTCCTTCAACTACTGTTTCTAAGAACACATTTGTTGTCTCTGTCGAATAGTTAACAAAATTATCACTAGTATAGTATGCAGGCATCAACCCTAGAATGCAATAGCCGGCGCTATAATCTCGGGACGGAACGATATCACGGTTCACTTTAAACTCTACAAAGCTGGCGACTTTAAAATAAGTTTTTATACGTACATTTAATTTTTATGTAAGTTGGGTACAGCATAGAGTAGAAACTGGGTCATTATCACCTATTATATAATACAGGGTCTAATCTAACAGAATATTTAATTTTTTAGTTTATTACTTAATGGAATATTTATGGCCTATAGAAGGAGCCATATTGAATTTTTGAATTGAATCTACTGGTTTAAGGGTATATGATGACACAGTAAAGTTACTGTGACGTCCCCGCGTTACGTGAGGAACGCCGCACAGTGGGCTGGGATTACAAGGTTGGGTCTTAAGAGATCAAATGTAAATGCAAAATTTTTTTGGTATCTAGGCATAAATTTAAAACGTTTTTATTCTTTGACTTTTTTTAATTTAACGAGTACTTTCGGAGATATAGCCATATCAAATTTGTATGAAGAGTCATGTTATTTTAGTTAAGCAATTTATTCCAATTAAATTGAAATTGAAAATAATGTATACTGAACGGCCTGAAAACCTCAATACCTACTTAGCTCTTTAAAAAAAAACAATGTTTGACATTTTCCACCACCATAGGTAGGTATGACGTAATTTGTTTTGAGATTTATTTCCGGGAATCAAGGGATAAGAGTGCGCGAGCGCAACAACAAGTTATGACGTGTCGTAACGTGATTGGTGCAGCGATAGGGTATCTACGGAATGCTCGGTTGCATTCAAACGTACTTCAGTGTTCTATTACCCACCATAATGGACGCACACACATTCATTACTTACTTATTTGTTATTTTGTATTTGTGAAAATGTTTGAATTAAATTGTGATTTTTACTTATTTATTTTATTAGTCCTTAGTGGATTAGGCCTAAAGGGGAGACCACTACATAAAAACAACGCGCCTAGTTCTTAACCTCTATGGTGGTGTGGAATAGAGTACAAAATTGCGATTTTCTGCGACCAAATCGCAGAAAATTGCAACCCGAGAATAGGCGCTAAAATAGGACAAATATACGTACTATGCATACGTAGAATCAATTCTTTGAGAAAATTTGAGAATTTCGAGATTTTCACATTTTTTTCTTTTGCTTCATACAAAAATTACTTTGGATATTTATATCTCCGAAAATACTAAGTTATCTGAACGACCCTCATAGAAATAATTACTTATAATCGATAGATAAATCCAAAACAATATTTAAAATTTCAAAAAAAGAAACTTTTTTTTTTAAAATGCTAAGTCCTTTACCGGCCCGTTTCAGCCCACTGTGCGCTGTCATCCACCGGGATTTGAAGTGGGAAGGCCTGGACACCTTTGTCTCCCGCTTGGCGAGGGACATGTTCGCCAAGGCGGACCGCTCCGTACACCCCCACCTCAAAGGGATTGCGCCTCTGCATGCCAGAAGGCAGGTGGTACAAGCCCTCGCCACGAGAAGCCATCATCCCGTCGACAGCCGAGCTAGGCGCCGCTCCCATAGCGACGCCTCAACAGAACCCCCAGGACTAGTGAAAATAGACGTGGCCGCCACAGCCACTATCCAGAGACCCGCCTGCAGTCGCAGGCGGCGGCAGCATCCGCTGAAGAGGGCCACAGCCCTGAGCAGCAACCCCGCTTCAGCCTTAAGGCGGAAACGAGAAGTTACAGCGACTCGACTGTGACGTCATATAGCCTTTAACCAGTGGACAGCAAAGACGTTTCCAACGATACCTCACATGTCAAGGTATCATGGATATCATTAAAGATTCTAGGGAACAGATGAACATCATACATAGCGGCAAAACACATAACCTTTGTTTTGGCTTCCCGTAGTCGGGTAAAAAACGTCTACTGTCTGGTCGCTTTGGTATGAAATGAAACATAACTAAGTTAATCCGGGTTTTTTTCCTTTCCCAACCTGTCATCTCGTCCTATACCGCGCGGGCATTAAAGTGACTTCTGAAAGTCCCAAGGGCTGAATCTGTACGCGCTCAAGAAGAACACAGGGGATTTAAGAAATCGGTGATAGGCAATTGTGCACGTACCATTGAATTCTTTAGTCTCTCTGACTCCTTAGAGACCAATATTCAGTGGGTTTTTGAACCTCGTAGCTAAATTCAAGGAAAGTACTCTTTATGCGAAATAAAAAATACATATTCTGTCATATGTATATTGTTTAATAATAAAAACTAAAGATATCAGCTGACAAATTCATACCAAAAATTTCCCATTTGAATGTCACCACCGGGTAGTGAGCTCAATGCAGGTGGCGCGGCAGCCGGTAAGCGGTAAGGGCAATGGTCGCGTTTTTACCCCATAGTAAAGTCAAAAGGTTAGCGCCGCCGGCGCATACAAGAAATTTCGGAGATAAAAGAAATTGCAAAAGTTAAATCTTTTTTCTTACGGTTTTGTGTTCTGTTAATGATTCTGATTTCAATATACAACGTGGAAGGGACGTACCCGTAATAAATCGAACCACGGTCTATCCTAGATCATTATAGTATAATAAAATTAAAATAACAGCCAAAATACAAAAATAATAATCGGCATATCGATAGAATAGTGAAATTAAATCAATAGCCAAAAAATTAAAAATAAATTTCGTCATTTCCATAAAAAAGTGTGCGGTCGCCCGGAAGATTTGTATGGGAATGTTATTTTTTTTTGTTTTTTAGACTGTTATTTTAATTTCATTATAATTTAGTGATCTAGTTAGCCCGGGGTTAGATTTATTACGGGTAAGTACCTTCCACTTTGTATAGTATGTTAGAACTGCGATTAACACACGCTAGCTGCTAGGAAAGTTCTATCCATTTTACTACGCCACAAATATAAATTTCAGTTTGTTTAGTATATTTTCAGTTGAGTATTTTGCTGTGCAATCAGTAATTTTAATTTCTTTTAAAATACTTCCCTTATTCGTTACCTGTGTGGTTCCGGGTCAGAATTGGACCACTCCATCTCTTCCTGTGGATATCGTTAGAGGCGACTAAAGGACTAAGCACAAACATCTCCTGCTACAATTTTATTCCCAAGGAAGGTTGACGTCAGGCAGGCAGCCGGTCGTAAAACTATAGCCAAATCATCTAAACTGTTCCGGCTATTTCTTTTCCATTTCGCAAGGTCTTTGGCTTCCTTGGGTGACCATTGACACGAAGAAAAATGGGAGCGTGGTGGGGATATCTCGCTATCTTTTTCGTATGTGCGAAACTTTACGGCAGCATATATTTTTTCTGTTATTTGACAGTTTCTCTTTTCACCACATTTTATAAATTATTTACTTAGTTTTAGATTATGTTACTTTTTAATATGAATAATAAAAAAATAAGTCAAGTACCGAATTACCTACTATCCTCAAGCGACCGCGTGAGACTCGATTGACGACGATGTCTTGATACTTTGTTAAGTTTTCTTTATTTTCGATACTTTTAAATTAGTGAATTAATATGGATAAGATTTTAATGTTGCATATATACTATTTTCAGCGACTGAAAGGTAAGGTTGATATTTGATTACCATTTGAAAAGTGCTCGAGAACTCTTAGCGAGCCTCTTCTCTATGAAAATTGCCGACTGTTACTGAACGGAAGAGAGTTTTTGCAACGATGTTTATTTTCGGTTAAAATCATCACTAAATACTAAGTCTTTTTTATCGACAAAACCTCCGTTTCCCGGAAAAATTTGACTTTTACCCAATGTTTTTGATCAAGCCCGCCAAGTGTAAAAAACAGAATAATTAAATCAGAGCGGGCCTTTCTTCACTCCACGCGAACCCTATAAACGCTTGCAAATAAAACCGTGGGTCGCCTTTGATATTCGGGTTTATAAATAAGATAAAGCCTTGGACGAGGCACGAAAAGGATTATTTTATTATCCTTATGAAATTTGCCTGCCGCCTTCAATGATGTTACATTTACTGAACATATCACATAGTCACATAACACAACATGTCCTTTTTATTTTAGTTTAGTAACGTTTGAAATTTTAGATAGCCCCGATTCTCAATATTTTTTAAATTAAGAAATTCACATCAGCATATTATATTTGACAGCGAACTACGACTATGGCATACAGACACACATAATACTATTTTGGCATCGAGGTTCTTTTAAGTAATTAATCGAATGTAATGTTTACAAAAGTTAAATCTTTTTTATAGAGTGCCACTAACATAAGCATATAAATGCTTAAAAGTGATGTCCCAGTCCCATTAGATACCACTCAGTAAAATGTAAACTTAAGCACTGAATAAACTATTTATAATTCATCATTATTAGATCTTTTTTAGTCTCCACTGCAGGAGCACGACCCTCTCTGTACTACCAGAGCCATATATTAGCCAGAGCAGTCAGACGATTTGCCCTACATTTTCCACCAGACGGGTTGGAGAGGTCTCATTGATGTTTATAAGCTTTGTTTAGTTTGTGTTTAAAAAGTCGCCTTCTACGACATCCACGGGAAGACTTGGAGAGTGGTCCTATTCTACTCTGCTGGGAACCACGCGGCTTATTTAGAATTATTTTTGTTTTTTTTTTCAAAAATAAACATAAGACCGAGAAATTTGGGTCAACAAAGAGGCAGACAAAGCCTGAATATTATTGTCATCTAATTAATTAATTAATTTATTTATTTATTGTAAAAACTAAATACAACGGTTTTCACCAATTACAGTATATCGAAAGAACTTATTATAGCTAAATGTAATTAAAATATTTTAGTATTGGTACATAGTTGGTACGACGGGTGTCATTACTAATAATGTACAGTAAAAACTTATTATAATATACAAGTTGACTCATTTTCGTTATTCTCGCAATATATTAATAGGTTCCTTACAACCATATTCGTTCCATCAACAAACACATCACACTCAGGTTGCTGATTCAGGAATGTGTTAAGGTCCGTAAGCATGCGACATAGAGGAGATTGCTCATGTGATACCGTGCGTGTGACCGGTGGGGCAAACAGTTTTCGCGGCTGACATGAGCGTTGCACCAAACGTCTATTTGGTACATTTAGGCGACAAAGTTGATTATGAAGCTCGGGGACGTCAATAAAATTACGTAAAATTTTCAAACAGATTACCAATTGCCCAGCATCTCTACGGGTTCTAAGTGAGTTTAACCCGAGAGACCCTAAAAGAAACAACGTAGGATAGAGATAGGGATAATATCCGTAGATACGTTTATAGAGGTATCTTAGAAATGCCTTCTGAACTTTTTCTAGCATCAGCGTGTACGTCGCTTCGTGAGGGTTCCATATGGAGCTACTGGATTCTAGTTTGCTGCGAACCAATGCATAGTATAAAAGTTTGATTGCATACGGATTATTAAAGTCTCTTGAGTTTCGTAAAACGAATCCAAGACGTTTGAAACTCTCTTTAACTAAAGATGAAATGTGATCGTTATAAGTTAATTTTGAATCAAATTTTACACCAAGATAATTTTGGTACCTAAGCATAGGTTTCACTACTCGTATTTTAGGACCTTTACTCCGTAAAATAACGCAACAGACGTCTGCTAGTGTCGTCTTATTTCAATATCCAACCAAATCCGACTTTATAATTTTTTCCTTATCGCTCAATGTAGCTTGACGCTGCAACAAAGACATTTAGCTACGTACGTATGTCGTGTATTTTTTGGTATAAAGTTTTATTTTACTGTTGAGACACAAGACTATCTGATTATTTGCAATCAGTAGCAAATATATGATTTGATTATCCAGTCTCCCTTTTTGTTTTGTTTTCTGCGCTGTAGAAGGGACCATCTGGTGCCTTCCACACACACGCGGCACGCTACATTTTCTTGATTATCTTTGCGATATCTACTGATTTATTTATCAATGGCCTTATGCTCAGAATGGTTTGCTCCATTGCGCTTTTCACTGATGAGGGGTACAAAGTTACCGGTAACGTTCGAAAAGTTGAATTTTTTTTTTTGCGAAAAAAGGTGGATTTTATTTATTGGTGAGTGCCTTTCCCAAAACTAAGACTGTGGTTGTGACTGTTTCCAATAACAAGACCCGGACTCATCGGACGTGTCCAATTATAGGCCGATCTCCCTTGCGACGGTGATTTCAACGGTGCTGGACAGTTTGCTTGGTAAACGACTGAATGAGCACGTCTCACTTAATGATGCACAATTTGGTTTAGGACCGAGCCTTTCTACTGAGAGTGCTCTCCTGTGTGTCAAGCAGACTGTCTACTAAACTGCCAGAAAAACGCCGGCTGATGTCAGAATTAAACAAGGGCGATCTTTAATCATATCTTTTTTTGTGGGACAAGATGAAATCTGAGACGGACCTCTCTGAGGAAATTATTTTACTTTTAAAACATGATGTCAGGTGAGGTATGCCCTGGTACGTACCAGGGCATACCTACGAGTATATAACGTTATCTGACAAGTACAGATTGGAGTGCGGGGTGAGGCAGGGCGGGTTTTGTTCTCCCACGTTCTTTATTCTGTACATTGAAGAGCTTAGCAATACTCGCATAGTTTGTCATATAGATGGGGTATGTATGAATAAAAAACAAATAATAATTTTGCAGATGACATGGTTTTGCTAAGTCCGTCTGGTGGAGCTTTAAAGAAGCTTTTGAGCGTTTATGAGTTTTAGTGGCTCTGTGCTCAGGGGCTTGGATATAATGTTGGTAAAAGTGAACTTATTAATTTTAGAGCTGACAACAAGCGTTACACTAGTGTACCTGAGGTAACACTTTGTGGTTATCCTTTAAAATCGTTTTACATGTATAGTATATATATACTCTAAAGTATTAAATATTTGGGCCACTGGGTCACAGAAGCAGTCGCTGCTGCTCGAATATCCTGATTGTCTTTCAGCTGAAAGACACTCAAGTTATCGAGAGGGAGCGGAGGTCGCTTTCTGTTCGCTGTAATATGTTGGCTCGCAGATTTGCAAGGTATAGGTACTGACGAAATTCTGTCTACACTATAGGGATAAAGAAAATGATGTAGTAACTACATTTTGAATATATTTTGTAGAACATAATAACTATGGAGATATCAATACCCACACATTGGGTCTATTTGCGAACACTTGTATCGTCTCAGTGGTATTGTTCTCATAATTAGAATAGGCATCAATTAGCCAGCTTTGCAAATATGGCGGCTTTGACGACTGGCTCTGATGGAAGTTAAATGTCAGCAGATATTTATCTAGTCAATTAGTAAGTTTATTTTAGCCATGTGGCCTTTGAAAGTGACAATGTTTCGAAGTAGTCAGAGGACAGAATAACAATCGTTATTTTTAAAAATATTCACAATATTCTGCTAATATTCAATTATGGCAACGTTGAATTATTTTAAAAAGTGGCGCCATCTTATAAAGAAACAAAAAAATTACTTTAGAAGGTTGTTATTATCGCAGTATTTGAAAAAAGTGTACATCCAGTGTAATGGCTGGCGTACACTTTGGTCTGGCACTTAATATGATGGTAGCGTTAACGCAGAATACACGTGGAGTTGAGACTAAGACTGGACACGAGTCACAACATTAAATTCATCACAAAAGCGATGGTGGCTATTGGCCCTAGCTGTGCACCTGTGAGACTCAAGTTCGATCCTCACTAGGCGTGACTTGAGTTTGTTCTCATGTACGTCCGTTTTCAACTACCATCACTTCCTTCCGGTGAAGGAAAATATTTAAAAGGAAACTTGCACACTAGTTTACTATGCGTAAATATATCTGTTGTCGCGAGATTTCAGTCAGTGGGCAACGTCAGATGCCTCGAAAAATCTGACACTAGTGTTAAGAGCCCGTATGACCCTGAAAGTACTTAAAACGATCTTAAATATTAACAATATTAACGAAATACTCACTTTGAAATAAAAGCAAAATTTAGATTATCCACATCAGGCGCCGTCTTAACACTACGGTATACGCGCCTCTAAAACGTTCATGAGTACTCGCGTGGGCTACACTTGTAGCCCATTTTAAATTGAAATATCCTGGAAGATAATCGTAAAATTTTTAAATAAAACACATTTATTATTATAAATGACAATTATTATAAAAACTGAAATTAAAAAAAAGTATCTTCTCTTTCTTAAACTTAAAAATATTCACTAAACTTCAGACTTCTAAAAAAATCACATAATTTTTACTTATTTGAGATCAATCAACTTTTGGTTCGATTATTCCATTTTTATTTTTCTATTCTTTTTAATTTTTATTAGGTACACGAAGGACAAATTAAAATTTGGTGATCATTACATATAAGCCTGTAGCATATCGAGCGAGTTTTCGTTGTGCTGCGATCGCGCACTCTGCCAATACGCACAGCATGCGACCCCCCACAAATTGGTATATTTACTTGTTGAGGAGCTTCTCACACATTCAACAATAATTTTGCTTTTGTTTTTATGCTTCTAGAATGAACTATATTTTCTTCTTCCCTCAAATCCTCTTCCTGTTCACTTTCAATCAAATCATCCTGATATTACTCCTCTTCTAGCCATCTCAACAAGTTTCTTCCATTCTGCGATCCATATTTAGCAATCTGTTAATAAAAAATCAACCAACAGTAAGTTTACAGTATATAAATATAATAAATAATACAAAAATTAATAAGAAAAGATAAATATTTACATCAATTAAAAAAATATTTTGCTCCTAAGAAATTCCGACAGTGCACGCGTGGGCTACATATGTAGCCCAACAACTTTAAATCGTTATTTATCGCACGTGCGCCAGCGTTGATTGCTCACGCCACACTGAATGCGTAAAGTAACAACCAATCGAAGATTAGCTAGAGACTCGAAGTTAAATCACGCTATTTCATAAAGTTATAAACAAAAACAATACCCTGGGCTACATATGTAGCCCGCGCGTGTACTCTAGTGTTAAGGCTTAAAACTGACGGACGCCCGTGCGATTCCATACTTGCTCCACGTGGGCGTCCGTCGCGGGGAGGCCAGCCAGGCATCCGACGGGGCCCGCTTCCCCGCGACGGAATCACGTGCGGGGGTACGCGCGATGTCTACCAGCGGCTTGTTCAGCATAGACTATAGAGCAGACAATTATAATCAGCGAACGACTGCCATACATATTTCTACGTAGTAATATATTAAATTCTCTATCAACACGACTGGTACATGTACGTCGTTAAAATTGAACTAGCTGACACTCCATTTGGAAGGCACGTACAGCTGTGGGTCCCGAACGCCATCTAGCGTTTGTTGAAACCTATCCTAGGATAGTTCTGGTCTACGGGTTGCGGAGGTCAGACGGCAGTCGCTCTGTGTAAAAACCAGTAACCACGTCAAATCACCTCCGTTAGGTAGCGGACCCCGGGCTCTGAAACGTTACCACCGGGAATACGCTTGGATGATGAAAACCTTAAGAAAATGGACTATTTTTTTTTTTCTTCCAAATTTCTAATAAAGGACAAACCTACTATCATACTATGCTGATGTTGTTTTTAAAAAGACAAACAAGAACCCAGTTTGCATTAAACTAGTTCCCCCGACGCCATTTCAGCTAATTAGCAGAACAATGAGGCTGTGTACAAAGCTATAGAATCAGTAGCGACTGTTGTACCAAAAGCTCTGGAAGCTTGCTCAAAGCGTGACGTTCATTGAACGTCGATTGCGGAGGTTTCGTTTATATAGTATTTGTGTACTGCCACGAACACAAGTGTCAAAGTTATTAAATATTTTATGCTTTTTTGTATATTGAGTTAGAGTAGCTCGGTGGCTAGTACGCATTGCTTTCACAAGTTAAGCAACCCCGGCCGTGGTCCGCATTTGGATTTGGTGACCACAAGTGGGACAAACATGTTTCAAGCTCCTCCGTGCTTCAAAAGGCATGTCATGCTCGTTGCCGCCTGTCATCATTTTATGGCTTCGGAGCCCGGTAGTGCATTCCCGCTTATTCTTCTCAAAATACTATTATATTTTGTTGCTGCCTTTCTTTCCGCGCAGATCGTAAAAGCCCATTATGGGAATAGACGAATATCCAAATTATGTTAATAGGCCCAACACTATTTCGATTCTTTTTTCCAACTTCTTGACCATAATCACGCTAAAAGTGGCCTTTGAGTCTTGCAGGTCTGGCCTGTCTACTTTAGAGCAGCAAGACCCAAAATGCTCTGTCTGCCCCATAGTGTGTTTGTATAATTAATATTTCTGAGAAATACACTCGAAGTCGTGGGTAAAAGCCAATCATTAATATCTTTCATACGCTCGATATTTCTTGAACGCTTGAGTGAACCCACTTTAATAGTGCTTACCAATAGTTTGGTTTTAAGATATAAGAAGCATATTGAGATGCTGTATGGTTCCCGGCACAGTAGAATAGAACCACTCAAAGTCTTTCCGCGGATGTCGTAGAAGGTGACATAAACACAAGCTAAACTAAGCTTATAAATAAACATCAATTAGACCTCTTCAACCCGTCTGACCAGCGTGGAGAGTGTAGGCCAAATCCTCTGACTGCTCTGGCTAATATATGGCTCTGGTTGTACAGAGAGGGTCGTGCTCCTGAAGTGGAGACTAGAAAAGCCTTATGCTGAAGCATTTTGAGAAACGAATGTACGTACTGTCTACCAACATCGCAATAAAATCATACGTGATAACTTTTTTACCATCAGCCAAATTTTTGGAGCCAGTTCAGTCCATGATACTGTATTTTTATGAAAAAAATTACTAAAATAGACAAAAAATGCTCGCTCCCATACAAAATCTGTTTGGCTGAGCACTAATTTGTATGAGGAGACATTTTTTAATAATTGTTTATGTAGAACATAGTTCAGTATCACAGACTTTGGCTGCTGGTAAAAAAGTTAGCCTGTACAATAAAGGTACATACAAACACCAGACTGTTCAAGAAGCTACGGAAACTTTGCACTATCGTACTGCTATTAGTTCTAGAACTGTAAACTCAATAACAACCCGTAAAACCAATTTGACGTAAGCCGAATCTTTTGATAGGAACTTCATGAAATTATACTACCGCTATAGGTACTCGAGTAATCATTGAACGAACATGCATACAGCTATATTGAAATCTGAGATTAAGAATAAGTAATAGAATCAAAACCCTAAGAGAAAAACACGTACTTTTTCCTACCAAATTTCTAATAAATGGCTAACCTACTGACTTTACTATACGCGTAGCCGCTGCCCACCAACCACGTGGTAGCGGGCGGTGACATTCAATTGGAAGATCTTAGTTTGCATTTATCGGCTGATATCTTTGCTTTTTATTATGAAACAAGTTGCATGTACCAGAATTGTTTAATTTATTTTTTATTTAGCTTACAGAGTACTTTCCTTGTATATAACTAGGAGGGTAGGAGGTTCGAAATCAATACCTCGAATCATACACATACACCCTGTATACATCAATGTATTGTCCAAGTAGACACGGAAACGTTGCCCGCTTCTCCCACGGGTTCTACTATCTTATTTTTATAATAGTGTACATAAATAAAAACAGTTCACAGTTTTCCTCGTGATTGTACCTCCTATTGATAAGATTATTTACCTATCAACCGACAAGGAACCAAACTACGTCCTTCACCATTCATCTATTGATTATCTATACCCTATAGGTACAAGTTTTCGAATTCATTCATTCAATGTTACCCTTCAATCACCCTTCCAATACATTGTTCGCCCATGGTCCCTAAGGGTGGACATTCTACACTATCTATAAAAGATGACAGGTGATGGGTAACCGATATTAACTTGATTCTAGTTTTAGCTGTTTGATATTGACACATGTAGGGTACATGTGTTGTTTAAAAAAAAAGTTGTTTAAAAAAATACTTTGGGGCTTTAGCTTAATCAGTGTGATTTGTCCTTATATATTTATTTATATTTATTTATTTATTTACGTGTGCAAATAAGTTTCTTTCGGCGTTTCTTCTTAGCAGTGGTCGTTGCGAAACGCTAGTATCGGTAGCTTTTGCACATAAAATAATGACCTTCAATAAGTGATATACTTATCCTACATTGAATAAAAAAATGTTGACTTTGACTTTGACTTATGTAAAGCCGTTATTTCGTCCAGTGTCAATTTCTATTTATGTAAGTATCGCGTGTTTTGTTAATATAATATTTAGATTACTTATTACAAAACATGCAATGTAGTACCAGTACATTTAATCCCACGCAGAATTAATAGTCAACGTGTAATAGCGACTTTTTTAGTTATATCTATGTTATTTTATTTATTTCTGATAAAACATGTGATAGGCGGACGTACGACAAAACATGTAAGGCCCAGGGCCTTTTCTACCAGTCAACCTACAGGTATGTTTTGACATTTAAGAGTCCCCTTACCCTAGACAGAATCAGTCTTCCCTATAAAAATGTAGTCAAGCTTTTATTTTGAAACGACATGTCAGATTTCGACAAAATTTTATGATTTCAAAGATATTGCATACTATATCTAGGTATATCACTGGTTTTTACAGTCAAAATCTGAACTTGTAAGAGAATATAGTGTAAGTATCAAATGATTATATTTGACCATCAGTATAGAAAACTTCTTCACCCTTAAATTTTCTTCCAAGTTCATATTTTGACGTCGAGGATTGGGGCAAGTATATTATAAGCCTATATGAGATAAGTCCGCCGTTGTATGCTTACTTTTCTGTTTTATATCTGCTTCTATTTTGTGTACAGTAAAGCTTTATAAAAAAAACAAACAAACAAGTTGGAAATGGACCTTTTTCAAATAGTTTTGGATCTCTACCTATATAACTACCCTAAGATTGCCTTGGTTGAAATAAATTGCTGTGCGATAAGACCGCCTTTTGTAAACTTACATTTACATACATGAGTCTCATTCGTTTAATTGTGTGCAATAAATAGTAAAATAAATGAATAAATTAATATAAACGCACACACACAATCACGTTTTTATGCCAAATGGGACAGACAGAGCCCGAGAGGACAGATAAGTGTAAATCTGTAATCCAATAAAGCCCATCAGGAACCCGTGTGGTTCCAGGTTAGAATAGACCACTCCATCTCTTCCTGTGGATGTCGTAAGAGGCGACTAAAGGACTAAGCACAAACATCTGTTGCTACAATTGCATTCCAAAGGAGGGTTGACGTCAGGCGGCGGCCAGTTGTGAAACTTTTCGCACAAATACATTCCCAAAGAGGGTTGACGTCAGGCAGGCGGCCGGTCGTAAAACTATAGCCAAATCATTTAAACTGTTCCGGCTATTTCTTCTCCATTTTGCAAGGTCTTTCGCATCCTTGGGTGACCATTGACATGCATGTTATATTTGGAGAAGAAAAAGCGGGAAAGCGCACCCCGGGCTCCGAAGCAGCACAGCTGAGGATGCAACCGGGAACGCGCTTAGACGAAGAAGAAGAATAAAAGGTAGAGACCTATACTGAACTGAGTTTCTTTCCGAAACGCTAGTAGTAAGCTTTTGCACTAAAAATAATGACTTTTCAATAAGTGATAAAATTGATTCCTACATTGATTAAAATTTTTTGTCTTTAACTTTGAAGATTCAAAGGTTACTTTTAGCGTGATAGTGGACAAGTTCAAAAAAGGAATCAAAATCGTGATGGGTTGCTAGCCATCGCCTATTGATATGATTTACATTTTCACCCATCCCCTCGATCGGCATTTACAATATGCAAGGGTTCTAGCAGCTAGTACATTCTAAGTTTTTTCCTACCCCAGATAAGCATGAAATACGTGGCTAGGGATTAAACGTGTACAAAAGGTAAGTCAAGGTGCGAGTTGGCGGATTTCCTGCAGCAGGTAATTGCCCCCCAAAAGAGCTCGTGTCAGCATTTAAGACACCTGGAGATCCGTAACGAGACGTATTGTGCTTTACTACGCCACATTTCTTTTCTTTTGTGTTTGAAAAACGGATGGCTTTTAAGGAGCCGTTAAGGATAAAAAATTTGGTTTTTTTATGTGGTTTATTAGCATCATGGAATCTAATTGAAGAATCATTACACTTTCCCCATCAATTAACATGAATAAACAAATTGGTCCATTCTGATATATCTAATCTTATATCATTAAACACACAATTTGAGTAGAACAGATTTGTGGAAACCGGTATATTTTTACTTAAAACACAAACATTGCAAAAGAAATTCGATTGTTATAATTTTTTAAATGCTGTCATTGAAATTAACATGTTAAACTTTGTGACTTTTCGCTGTATTATTAGAGATCTCATTTTTCTATGAAATCAGTAATGTATATCATTTAGCAATAAAGCAAAGCAGAATGTGTAAAATGTTAATGTGACATAAGTTAATTTGCACAAATAAAATGTTGTATTTTTTTGTGTCAAACGACATAACTCAATATATTCAATTTTTTTATCAAAAAAGAAGACGTAACGTAATATTTGTTTCAGTAATTTATTGAAATGGGTATTATCTTTCAATAATAGAAACCAAAAATTACAAAACTTTCATGAAAAATGAGTGGGAATTTTTTGAAACTTAAAACTCGATTATCTCAAAACTATGATTATTATAGATATAGACATATAGACTATAGATATTAACACCACTCTTAAAACATACTTTTAATCTCGGTTAAATGTGAGGTTCCCGTGGGATTGACAATAAAAGTGAGGAATAGCATTGTAACGGGTAACAACTAGTTTTAAATAAGCTTATAAATCTTTTCTTAGTACTAATAGTAATTAATGTTGTTTAATTACAGTAGTAACATTTATGAGAGATTCTAGAGAATAATTATAACATTTCATTTGCAAGATAGACGATTTTACATTTCTATTAACATTTTAATAGCTTTCGTTGAATACAAATTTATTCATTTCAGCAGCGATTGTAAATGGTTTGTTGTGTAAAAATGTCTTTGATATAAATAATATTATTATTTGATTTTAATTATCTTGAACGTATGTAGGTATGTTATACAATTGGGTATTATGGTGGGTCAAAAATAAATTATTTCGTATTGTTAATAGAATAAAACGCCACAAAATAATGCCACTTGTCATTGATCACATCCACTTTGAACGTGATTTTAGATTTATTAATGCAGAAAAACGGATATTAAGAGCGCTATTTGACTCCAAGGAACTATGACGTCATAAATCGATATTTCATACAAATCCCATACAAAATGTTTGTTTTTGACGTTAAGAAAAAAGTATCTGATTTGACTTGATGCAAAATAGCGTATTGTCATGATTTTTAAAAATAGTCATATATTCTGTTAATATTTAATTATGGCAACAATTAATTATTTAAAAAATGGTGCCAACAAAAAAAAACGAATGACATTAAAAATTTTTATCATAGCCGTTTTTTAAAATAAAATGCAAGAGTCGATGATGGGAACACTTGGTGTTCATTCTCTTGGTGGCATTGGTGCAGGATAGATGACTAGTTCTACGCGAAGGTAAAAGGGAGGAAACACGAGGTTTTATGGTTGTATCGCTTTAACCCTAAAAAAACGACTCAAAGTTTGAGGTGTCGTGGTGTACCACGGTGCAAACAAAGTTCCTTAGTGCAAAATCGAATGATTTATGAGCACCTAACTCAAAATTTAAATCCAATCATGTTTGTAATAAAATAATTATAGTAACAATAATAGAAAGTACTTTATATCCAGACTAAGCGCCTATTCACTCAAAATGGAACTAGGTTACTAACTAATTCTGTACAGTGCAAAACAGCTTTGTTTGAAACAAGCGACGCCGTGTGGTGAATGTTAAAGTTCATTACTACTATTGAAACCTGGCACACACCGCCCGCCGCCATTTTCAGATATTTTCTACAATTTTAGCTAGAACACAATCCGTCTTATTATAAAACAGGACTAACTTTGTTACTAGGTTATCATTACCCGCCCTTACAAGTTGACATCTAGTAATATCACACTATCACCTGTCAATGCCAACTTGATTTGGGCGGATAATGGTTTAAACCTAGTAACAAAGTTAGTCCTGTTTTTATAATTTATTTATTTATTTATTTTATTTATTTATTGTAAAAACTAAATACAACGGCTTTCACCAATTACAGCATAATAAGACTGAATGTGTTTTAGTACTAAAACCCAAGCTAATGTCATTCGCTATTCTGCGGCTTCGGTAAAGAAATTCGCCAAGTTTGACACACACGTATTCGCCAAGTTTTACACACACCTACACGAGATTGAGCCGAAAATAGATAGGTTCTTTAATATGAGCAACTTTATAAAAAAATCAAATGTATTTAACATTTTGTAGGCATTTTATACGTTTAATTTAGTGTTCACGAGTTCACGCACGAATCAGCTATCGTTGAACACAACCAGATTTTGTATGCCTTTTGTGCCACCAAAACAGAACTATTAACATACCACCACCTATTAATATCAACCACTTCTTAGAGCCGCTTTAAATGGTAATTATAAGACTCGAAATGTAAAATGTAAATAATAATAAATGTTTATTTATATACAAATGCAAAAAAAAAACTATTCGGTTTTATCAACCACTTACGAATTTATACCTGTGGCTATTGAAACTGCTGGCCCGTGGTGTCCAGAAGCAAAAAGCTTATACGTGAGATGGGCCCTTGAACCACGTACTATCTGAGGCGGAATTTTTGATTCCTTTTTGACCGACTTCAAAAAAGGAAGATGTTATCAATTCGCCGGAATCTTTATTTTTATTTTTATGTTTGTTTGAAAGGGTATGCTTTCCAGGTGGTCTCAAAGAAATTTTATTAAAATCGATTAAGTAGTTTGGTTTTAAACGAAAATAACTGAAAAATATATCGTCTAAGTATACAATTGTTGCGTATTTGGCTTTTGTGACTTTCACTTTACTGTTATTAAAGTCAATTCAATTCAAAATATCTTTATTATCATAGGATATTTATAATATTTCTTAATAATAGTCACTTTGTTTTGTTTTGCACAAATGTTGACGTCAAATCGTTACTTAAAGCTAAGTTTACGCCGCTTCCTAGGCGCAAGTGCAGAAGAAGCAGCAACAAACTGCACTGCACGTTTTCTCCAAAGACGTCAACTAACAAACTAAAAACTTAAAATTAGTTATATAGATGGACAGAGATTACATTGTTTATTATGTCATAATTAAATTGAATTATAAGAATTACGAAATTTAAAATAATGTCAATTTGTAAATTTAGTATGTACCAATGTACCTAAATTATGACATGTCTAAGTATACAAACCTTTAAGAGGGACCCGCGCCAAGCTCAAGCCAGACCTTTTTGTCTTTAAGATAGTCATCGGTCCTATAATAAGCCTTCTCACAAAGTACTTTCTCTACATAAGCTTTGAATTTTCTGTCTGGCATATCAAGGACCGATTCTGACAATTTATTATAAAAAAGTATACACTTCCCCATAAAAGACTTACTGACTGTATTCAGCCTGTAATACGGGCTAACTAAGTCATTCTTATTACGTAAATTTCTATCTGTAAAATCACTTACTTTATTGAACATGGAAATATTTTTCCTTACATACATTATATTTTCAAATATGAATTGTGATGCAAAAGTAAGTATACCTATTTCCTTGAATAATTCCCTCAGTGAGTCTCTCGATCCTAAACCGTAAATAGCACGAATTGCTCTTTTTTGTAAAAGAAAAATAGTCTGAATGTCCGCTGCACTCCCCCATAGAAGTATCCCGTAAGACATTAGACTGTGAAAGTAACTAAAGTCGGCTTTTTGTTTTGAAAAAATATCATTAATTATTAATTAAATTAATTTTTTAGTTTTTTTTTATCTATAGGTAATTAAGCTTTACTTTTCATTATTTATTTTTTTAGTATTTACTGTATTATTTAATTTTTTATTATGAATAAATAATGTATATATTTAAGGTGAAGATATAGGCAAATAGCCTTGAGGTGTGAAATAAATTGTTAACTCTTAAATATGGAGAAAATTTCCACATTGCTAATCGTCATGCACTAGATAGCCCTTTAAATTATTTTATGAACTGCCGTTGAAACTATTTTTGGGGATCTGTCTAGCTTTAAAACTTGCCGTGGCCACTTTTGGCGGTGCGATAGTGCCTGATGATTAGCAATATGGAAATTATTTCCATATTTACGAGTTAACAATTTATTTAAAATGAGGGCGCCACTTCAAGGCCATTTGCTTCTATAATCACCTTAAAATAATGATAGTCGGATTAGTTAACCAACTAAGGAAGGTAGGTACATTTTCGTTTCATCGTAGTACCTACACAAAGTTGCAAGCGACGCCGTGTAGCGAATATTGAAGTTCGTTACCACTATTGTATTTTCAGTTACTTCCCAGAAATACAACAATTGGAAATTTTATTTTTGTACATTTTTATATTTGGTAATTTTTATCATTGGACATTATTATGATTTGGCCATTAGTAGTGTAAATCCAACAGGCTAAGACCATGGTAAGTGGTATTTAGAGAAGCTTATTCCCAACACAAGAGTAGGTGGTGGATTATGGTACTAATTCCCACACAAATAGCTTTTTGCCTGATAATTTGATCCTAACAGTAAAAAATACCAAAATTGTCACAAAAAGGTCATTGCCAATTTTTTTTAACTTTTTCAGCTTTTTCTTCTTGATGTCGCAATCTTCGACATCCTTGGGTGACCATTGACATGCTTATATTTGGAGAAGAAAAACCGAAGGTAAAGCGCACCCTGAGTACGAAACAGCACAGTGACGCGCTAAGATGAAGAAGTAGACCAGCTGCTTCTCTTCCCGTGTAGGTTGTAAAAACGTATAGAGGGAATTAGCGAAAATCTGAATAACATCAAAATAGTGATGGGTTGCTAGCCGCATCGTGTTTTGATGATGTTATTCAGATTTTCGATTCCCTTCCCTTTTTCCATTTTCATGCCAATCAATGCGTTTAAGGCCGTACCTGAATTTTCCGGGGTCCAGTGCTGCCCCCATTTAAAATAAATAATTTAAAAAAAACGGAGACATAATTTAAAATTTTGCTACTACCAAGTCCTAGATAACCCTTCAAAGTATTTTATGAACTGCTGTTTACAGTTTTTAATGAAAACGTTAAGCTTTACTACGCAAATTAGCCAAAAGTGGCCGTTTTTCGCAAATGTGCGTAGTAAAGCTTATCGTTCACACTTTAAACTGTAAACAGTAGTTTCACAAAATACTTTGAAGGGTTATCTAGTACTTGGTAGTAGCAAAATTTTAAATAATGTCTCCGTTTTCTTTAAAATGATTTATTTTAAATGGGGGCAGCACTGGACCCCGGAAAATTTAGGTACGGCCTTAACATGACCCTCGTTTAAGCCCTGGGCACTGTGTGCTCTTTTATAAAAATACGTAATAGTTTATAAGTATATGTACCTATCTTTAATTGTTATCAGGGCAGTGTGAAATACTATCTTCGGGCACTAACACACAAACAATAAACAAACAAAGTTGAGTAGTACGGTGTTTTCGGATTTGCCATACTCCTTGTTTATATTGAACCAAGAGCCGCAGAGGTGCCAGACCTTCCTTTATGTCTGACTAATCATGTGTGTGATAAAGTAGTGTCACAGAAGGCAGTAAGAGTATTACATACAGAACGGAATCTCCTAAGGGCGCAATATGCATCCCCGTTGCCTGTACCCGTACCTCTCCCCCGTTCTCGCCATGTTGAGGGGCGAGAGCGGGCGAACACACACCTATTGACGTGTGCACGGCAGCACACGGCGGCACAAGAACGGGGGAGAGTTGCGGGGATGGGGAACGGGGACGCATATTGCCCGTAACTTAGGAGATTCCGTTCTGTATGTAAAAGTCTTATGACCGTTTGCACTAAACATAAGAATCGCCTAAGTTCTTTCCTAAATTGTTTAGGCTGCTCCTAGCAAAAAATTTGATTGCACTAACCCTAAGCCATTCCTAAGTCCACTTAGGAAACTCTTAACTTTATGAGCCCGATTAGGAAGAGCCTGAGTTTAGGCTATTCTTAAGTTGTGTTCTGTGGATCATTTTTGTGACAAAATATTGTGTTTTGGTTTTGATTTAGTTAGGTCAAGCAGTTTTTTTAAAGTTTTGTAATAAAGTGGCTTTTAAATCAAAATTAGACAGATCGCATTTAACATGATATATTAAATTTCTTTGAATTTGTAAAAGTCAATTTTCATAATGAACAATACGCGAGAATTCGTATAACAAGACCACGACCAAACTGGTTTCAGAATTTCTATGAAATCGACTTTTTCAAGTGGTATCTACTGGATGTGCAAAAGAACAGTATTGTGGATATTAGACATTGCCTGCCTGACATATGAAATTTAAAATCATTCACCACATTTACGAGTTAACAATTTATTTTAAATGAGGGCGCCACTTTAACGTCATTTGCTTTATAAGCAAATGACTTCACCTTAAGTTTATTTGCCATATTATTCCACGATCATATTTGTATTGTAGACCAATTTAACGTACCAAAACGTTTACAATTCAAATCTGCCTGCTCCTTACGGCGTTTTTAGGTTTTCAAACAAAATACATCAAGGTCAAAGACCTTATCTTTTGTCTCCTTTTAACTCACGACTGAATCAATGTAAAGACAAGGCCAACATATAAAAACCATAAACAATCAATCTTTTCATTCATTCAATCATTCTCTTAACTAGGCAATACCTAAGCTACGACATGGTTAAGATAAATCTGTTAGTGCAAACAACATTTTTAGCTAGGCTGTTCTTAGGCTTAGGTGTATCTTAACTAGGACAAGCCTAACTAACGTTTAGTGCAAACGGGTGTTACTGTCTTCTGTGGTAGTGTGAGTAGGTACTTTCAGTTTACGCATACTCGCCAGTTTAAAAACAGGGCCGATTTACTGGTACCGGGGCCCAAATACTTCTCTTACTCTGCTAATTTAATTTTTCAAAAAAATGTATTGATAGTATTCTAAAAAAACTTTTTGTAAGCAGCTAGACCAAACGGATGGGTCAAACATCCTGCCAGTTGCACATTCTGTACCTGATACATATGCACATGTTTGGCAGGATATTTGGCAAGTCTGGTCGGTCTGGCTGTTTATATACGAGTAGGTAAAGTATTGAAATAGTTGGCAGAATAATTAGGTAAATGTATGTTAAAATCAGCTCTGGGGAGAAGTGGGTTTGGGCCAACAGACTAGTAAATCGGCCCTGTTTTTAAACAAGCAAAATGATTAGTGAGAAAATAATTAGTTATTTAAAATCTTAATTGCACCGAAACATTACAATACAAAACAATTAAAACATTTTTTTAGCTATTCAGGACATATATAGTTGGGCAAAGGCCTCCCCTCTGTTGTATAAAACAAAAACAAGTTTATTTGCTACGCAAATAAAAATACCCCCGACTGTCAAGAACGCATCTAGTGATGAGTAGCAAAACTACCGATACGACTTATTATTCGCAGCGCCATCTATTATTTGCTAGAGAAAGCCCTGACTTTTAAGCGTTAACCCCCAATAACTTTTAAACGGCTGAACCGATTTTCATCAAACATAGCTAAGAACCACCACAAGGCAACTTCCTTTCACGTAAAGAAAATTGTATCGAAATCTGTCTACAGACAGTCATTAGCGTCAAACTTATAACACCCCTCTTTTTTGTCCGGGATTAAAAAGATGTTAAAAGGTTGCCTTATCGCAACTGCAATCTCTTCGAGGCAACTGAGATACGTGGAGATGTTTGACGAAAACAAAAATAAGGAAGTTCTGGCACCTCTACGGCTCTTGGTACATATTAATCAAAGGATAGTGAGGAATATATACTCGCGAGATGAAACGCGGTAATGAATTTCCGCGTCTCGCTTCCGCGCTCACAAATCATGTTATTCAGTTAACACTAAATAATGTTACATTACCATCCGGAAATTCTGCTTGCCTTTATTTACATGGTTACCCCATTAAAGGGTTATTTATTCAATGGTTTATTTACATATGTTTTGAAAGGTACATGTACAACATGTACAAATACAAGAGTTGAACAAATAGTATCCTCTATTTTACATATTTTTGTCCGTGTGTGTCAGTGGCTAATACTGGTGTTAGATCTCCTAAGCTGCTTTAAGGCATCTAACACAGCTTGACGCCTGCCATACAATGATGAAAGCCAAAGCACGGAGGAGTTCGAGAAAATTTTATGCCACCCATCCAAGTGCGGACAACGCTCGTGGTCACTTAACTTGCAATAATGCGTTCCCCCACCATGCCACATCATGATCTCATCGGCAGCGGTTACGCTTCAGAGCCCGGGGTCCGCTACCTTACCTAGGTGATTTGACGTACTTGGTTTTTACACAGAGCGACTGTCGTCTGACCTCCGCAAACCAGAGGGTAGACCAGAACCAATCCTAGGATAGGTACAAACGCTAGATGGCGTTCGGGACCAACAGCTTTACGTGCCTTCCGAAGCACGGAATCATCTTTCTTTTCGGATAATCAGGTGATTCAAGCCTGCGATATTCTAAACAGACCGGAAACAACTTTTCACAAAGTATGCTTCCCAGTGGGATTCGAACCCATGACCTCCGGATCACAAGGCAAACGCCCTGACCACTGGACCACGGTGGCAGTCATGATCTTCATCACTATTCAGTATAATAGTGTCTGAAATGGAGAAGGAAATAGCAAACCACTTCATTCTTCTTCATCTTAGCCCGTACCCGATTACATCCTCAGCTGTGCTGCTTCGGGCCAAGTAATCTAAAGTTACAAGGGCTAATTTAATGAACGTCAAGATGACGGGATCACTGCTTGTTTTAAACTGCCTTTCCTATCTTTTTGTAATACTCATTTGGTACCTTTTGATACTTTTAATAATAATTTTAGTACCTCCTTAGTTTAGAAGATATTGAAGGTCCAGACTGATCCCGCTATTTTGACGCTTCAAGATGACGGGATCAAGCTGTTACCACAAAACTACTAATTATTTTATTAAACTAACTACTCTGTTATTTAATACTTATTTAATACCTTCGGAAAAACTTGTTACATTGCTTTTATAAATTATAGTTTTTTTGTTATTTATTTTTTTCTATTTTTAAGGCTTTCACGCCTGCTTAATTGTTAAGAGCAAAGCTTATAGTACAATAAATTTGCTTTTCAAATTAGGTAGGTGGTTTTGCTTATATTAAACTAGCGGCCCGTTCCCGGCTTCACACGGATTAAGGTCAATAATTGAGATAAAAATTTATTATGTATTAAAACTCTTGTTTATTATTTAACTAACATTTTTTTTTTAATTAGGCCAGTATAAAACATGTAACGTACATGAAATTCCAACTTATTTAAAACTGAATAAAAAATACATATTATTAAATTGTAGCAGTCATTGAGTCCATACCACCAATTTTGGGATCAGAAGGCTAGGACATTATAAATGTCACTGTGTTAGGGTGTCAGGAAAATGGAAATTTTATGGTGATTTGAAAACTAAAATACCAAAAATCAGACTTTCATGATCCCAATCCCAAACTGTATAATATACGGCGAAAGCGAAAAGTAGAATATTTTTTACGTACCTACACTTGTCATTTCCTATTATTAATAGGTATACAATATTAATGATATAAATCTGTTTTATTTTCACCTTTATTTTTAAAGTTACATGAATATTGAAATTCCGAAAATTAATTTAAATCTTCATATTTGTAGAATTACCCATACACAAATGACAAAACCTGTAGGTTCTGATTTCTGTTTTTTTTTGTATTTTATGAAAAATATGATTGATGTTTTAATAATGTATTCGAAATAATTTAGTTGTTTCGTTTATCTATCTAAAACATATCAAAAATGGAATGACCGACTGATATTAAAATTACCTATCATAATACATATACTTATAAAAAAATTGTGTCACGTTGTTTGTTTGCGATGGACTCTGAAACTATTGAATCGATTTTCATCAAATTTTGTTACTCTCTGTAATTTGGTACAATTTAAAAGATAGGATAGTTTTTATCTCAATTATTGACCTTAATCCGTGTGAAGCCGGGGAAGGGTCGCTAGTTTAATATAAGCAAAATTACCTACTTGATTTGAAGAGCAAATTTATTGTACTATAAAGTTTTGCTCTAAGCAATTAAGTAGGCGTAAAAGCCAAAAAAATTGAAAAATATAAATAACAAAAAACTATAATTTATTCAAGCAAAATTACAAGACTTTCCGAAGGTATTAAATGAGTATTAAATAACAGAGTTGTTAGTTTAGTAAAATGATTAGTAGTTTTGTGGTAACAGCTTGATCCCGTCATCTTGATGCGTCAAAATAGCGGGATCAGTCTGGACCTTCAATATCTTCCGGACTAAGGAGGTACCAAAATTATTATTATAGGTATCAAAAGGTAATTTGAAAGTAACTTTGCAATTTTTAAGGTTCCTTACAAAAAATGAAAAAAACGGATCCCTTATAGGATCACTCGTGCGTCTGTCTGTCCGTCCGTCTGTCACAGCCAATTTTCTTCGAATCTACTGGACCGAATCAGGTTAAATTTGATAGAATGTTGTAATCCTATGACCCAAACACATATATAGTATGTGTAAATAGTAAATAAATATTTTTTTAAAATAAGGGTCATTTTCGGGGGACAAATTAGGATATAAAAAAAAAAGTTTTGCAAACCTTACTGTGTCATCTCATATATCAAATGAAAGGGCTTGTTTCATAACAAGCCCTTTCATTTGAGATCCTCATGGATCTCAAATATATTTTTGTTATTATTGTAAAATAAATAGTTTTGATTTTATTCATGAAAGAAGACGAAAATTGACCATCCGGACCCTGATCTCCGAAACTAATGAGCCTAAAATTTTGAAAAAAATAGAAAATATAGTTATTGCTTGTAGATTACAGGAAAACCTGTAAGAATTCAATCAATTGTACGGAACCCTCTCCACGCGAGTTTAACTCGCACTTGGCCGGTTTATTTTCTATCAAGAAAATTTTAAGCAGTCGTGTTTTTAAAACATATCAATTATGGATTTATCTCACGTTAGTTTTAATAAAATAACTAACTCTATATATGTTTCAAAAACACGATTGCTTAAAATTTTAAGCAAGCTCAATTAATGTGAGATAAATCCATAATTGATTAATTTAAACTGGTTGACTTACGTGATATAGTCGGAAAAGGCCTAAATCGATCGAAACCTGGTCGGCCTTTTCAGACCATATCACGTAAGTCAACCATTTTAAATTTATCAACTAGAGTTAGTCCTGAACTTTGCTTTGTTTTTATTTCAAAGTGAGTATTCCGTTAGTATTGATAATATTTAAGATCGTCCTAAGTACTATCAGGGTCTTACGCGATCTTAAGACGCGTTTTTGGCAGGATCCCCATGAAATCGTATAAAGCGGGTTTTATCGTATAGAATCGTATCTTTTCCTTCATCCCTCGATAGATTTCAGTAAATGTGCAAACATCACTGTTCGAACGCCTGATGGAATTCGAATAGCAATGACGCACATCTACGTGTTTTACTTTTTTTACTGTCAGTCTCCATTGTGTTCCGCTAATACAAGTTCATACAAACAGCATCTCCAGTTTTTAATTTTTAAATACCCAGTATAAATGAGAATACTTCAAGACATCACAATAATCTAAAAAAAAACAACATTGAAATAATTAAACTTAATGCCACGTAGGTACATACCGTCTTATTATAAAAACAGGACTAACTTTGTTACTAGGATTTAACCAGCCCGAATCAAGTTGACATCTAGTAATATCACACTATCTCACTTGTCAATGTCAACTTGATTTGGGCGAATAATGGTTTAAAACTAGTAACAAAGTTAGTCCTGTTTTTATAACAAGTCAGGTTAAGTTAATATTTTTATCATGCTTATGTTTAAATACCTATAACGTTCCCAAAAAAAGTACAAAAGTTGTAGACATCACTTTTTCGCAAACTGCCAGTGCAATAAAATAGAAAGAGACACCTGTAACTTTCGGCACCATTTTGGGATCGGCTTGTTCACTTCGTAGGCATTCTCGATTGTATATAATTTCTTTGAGTAATCCGCAGTGGCTTACGTGTATTGCGCCTGTTGATGGAGAGATTGGATTACACTATATATTGCACATACATATTATATCAGGAGTACTTGACTGTGTTGGATTTTAAACAATAGTTATAACGAAACAACAGTTTTAACCCTAAAAAGAAATCTTTCAAACAGCAATAAAACTGGTTATAGGCTACTTACTCTACTGATTAAATAAAGCAGTAATTTAATTACAGCTTTATTTAATCAAGACAATGTCCCTTTCCACCAGATTTTAAAGGCCGACAACTTTTACTTATTTCTAAGCAGATAAAAATAAATATTTTAGTTTTTAAGATTATGTTACTTTGATATGAATAAAATTGTGTAATTTCTTAGAGAAATTGTTAGGTTTGATTTGCTTTTACTCTTTTAAGGCCGTACCTAAATTTTCCGGGGTCCAGTGTTGCCCCCATTTAAAATAAATCATTTCAAAGAAAACGGAGACATTATTTAAAATTTTGCTACTACCAAGTCCTAGATAACTCTTCAAAGTATTTTATAAACTACTGTTTACAGTTGATAATGAGAGCGTTAAGCTTTACTACGCACATTTGCCAAAAGTGGCCGTTTTTCGCAATGTGCGTAGTAAAGCTTAACGTTCTCACTTTAAACTGTAAAAAGTAGTTCATAAAATACTTTGAAGGGTTATCTAGGACTTGGTAGTAGCAAATTTTTAAATAATGTCTCCGTTTTCTTTGAAATGATTTATTTTAAATGGAGGCGGCACTGGACCCCGGAAAATTCAGGAACGGCCTTGAGTGATTGAACTGAACAAACCTAACAATTTTCTCTAAGAAACTTAAGTTTTCATAATTACGAACTGAATCAGTTAAAAGAGTTAAAGCTAATCAAAGACATAAAGTCGCAAAAATAAATTGGTAAAAAGGTGGTAAAATGTGCTAGATCTTACAAAATATTAATCGTAAAATCATTACTTAAGAAACATTGCTAAATAAACATAATGAAAATCTCTGCATAAATAACAGAAGTGAAAACCCAAAGTATATTCAACAGAACAAAAACTTAGCAACAAAACAGGCATTAACAATACGGTAAGTTCTTTTGAAAGCAAAACTTTGCGTAGATTTACATCTGCGGGGCATTGATATTACATTTTCTGAAAATGCTACACTAGTGCTACCACTAGTGCAGCAGTAGTTACATGATTTCGAAAGAACTGTCAAACATAAGATTTAAAAATAAAAACAATATAGCTTCTTAAGGATATAGATTTTTTTGTACAAATTTTTGTTACTTTCCATGGCAAGCTAACAAACAAAGATACAGCCGTAGCATACTTTTCTCAAATCAATACGAGGCATTTTTGACGCCCCTGTTATTTCATTGAGGAAAAAGCTAGAAGCCTAAAGAGAGAACGTACTGTAACCAGCTGTATCCAAAAATAACATTTTATTTATACTTATAGTTTGTGAACAATCGCCAGCCAAAGCTCCTTGATTTTGTCACTGATCCCCTCACTCGCTCACCGATCATCAAAATTCTAACCTTAAAACTTGAAATTTGGAATTTAGATAGGAAAAATTGAACATCTTGGAATTTTTGACTTTTTTCTTTTTATTACTGAAACGGTGATAACCTACGAAAATAATAATACTTGTTAAGGAATGCCAGTCTTATGAAATCGCAACGCAGCCATTGTAAAAAGTTTTGAGATCACAATCCACATGAAAACCGTATCAGTTAAAATATAAAATTATTGGCAATACCAGATTCCATCAATTAAAAAACGCTCCGGATGGACTCTATTGTCATTAGACGCTCCTAATTGTTAAATGCTTAACTGAAGACTTGTTAGCGCTGGTGCTACATCTATAGATATATTTATCTTAGTTGTGAAGATATAAAATATGAGTTATATTTTGCTTATTGTTTGAATTTTTTCATTTTAGCAATCCCGTTTTATTTACAGTCTTGCACTACTTTTGACTTTTGTTTAGAAAGATGTAAAAATAAAAAGTTCTGAAACAGTTTTTGAACGAACTAACGACGCAAGTGTCACTAGGCGGCTAGAAGTAAGTGAAGAGACTATATTTTTAAATTTTAATATGAGCGACCAAGGGGTGGTCCTAATATCATGATTTAGTACAATTCGGGCGATTACTTAGTCGTTTGGGTAGATGTACTCGTAGACGATTAGAAGAATACGGTATTTAATTAAATTTTTATTTTTTATTCATATCAAAAAGTTACATAATCTGAAAACAATTTTTTTTATCGTTTCCTTCTTGGTTAACAAAACTTAAAAGCAAAAAGGCTGCCAGCTTTATGGTCACCAGTTCCCTGAAAGAGAAGCGTTGTGATTTTCTTAAAAACCATAATTTTTTTGTATAATACGTTTAATATAGTAAGTATATATGTATGTATATATGTAACAGTGAAGAAGACGGACGCTAATGGATTTTCAAGAGACAGTTTAGGTCGCATTAAAATTCTATCGTATATACCCACCCAGTCCCGTCACTTGGGACGGCGCAATTCAGTAAACTCGACTTCGATGGTCTTACGAAATATTTCGCATAATTACGTTACAAAGAGGTCTACATCCTAGCAGGCCTGTGTCACTCCCCGTTTATGCGCGCAGGCGGCCCCTCCGGGTGGTAAATTCAGTTATACGAATCGTTTGTCCAGAGTAATAAGAATGAAATTGGCTTACAATGGATGTCTAGGTATCTTTGCAAAAAGGTGCTGAGTTCTCACGTGAGCTGAATTAAACCATATCGCTAGCCACATTGAGTAGATATTTCTTTGAATTTCTTTGCTGAGTGAGACTTCTGTACGTTAGTATTATTTATTCTGTGATACTATACACCTTTGATACTAGTCTAGGCTCTAAGCAGACAAAGCCCAGGGCCGCAAACCCAATTGTTGGCGTGATGGTGGGCGAGAAGGTGGTATAAAGGAATCGAAATTGTGATAGGTTGCTAGCCGCATTGCCTATTACCTTTCTACCAGATTTTAAAGGCTTCTAATTATTATTATTGAACCAATAAAAAAAATATTGTTTTCAGATTATGTTATTTTTTCCAGCTGGGGTTCATTTTGGCGTACCTCATTTTCTCTTTGTTTTTCATTTAGCAAAGCTCAGTCACCCATTTACTAATTAATGTGTTTTGCTTTTTGTGATTGTAAGTGGCCAACACTTGTGTCAGATTTTCAAGCTGCCTCAAGGCTCGGACATAGCTTGACAACTGTCTTACAATGATGAAAGCCGGGACCAACGGATTAAGGCTGAATACGAAGAGAACTGCCGAAACTTCATGTCTTTCTGTTCACTAGAACTTTTACCTGAAGTAATTCTAAGCGATAAAACATTTTTTGTAGGTTTGTTCGGGCACATCACAAGGCCAACCTTCTTAAAATTTTAAAATAAATCAATATACCAAATTTAAAAAAAATATTTCTTCCAAAACTCCGTAAATATAAATTGAAGAGAAATCGATCACCGTGACCACATACTGGTCAAAGATGATTTGAAATTTGAAGCTACAGTGAATCTATTTCGACTCGACAAGAATAAGAAAAAATATTTTTACTCAAAAACATTAGTATTGTAACTTCATGTTAGACACAAAAAATTATTTATTAAAATAACTCATGAAAACCGATAAAATCTACATTCCACGTCATTCCGCGTCATTCCGCGTTCATTCCCCCGCTTCACAATCAAACGAAATATGTAAAAGCATGCGGGGTGCTTTGCGGATCGCCTGCACCGCACCTCATCCGCTCAGAGTTTAGAGCGACAGGGCCTTAAAGTATCTTCCGTAGCACGGAGAAATTCCAGAATTTTTGTGCCACTTGTGGACAGCCTAGTCCGGGTCAAGCCCGGGATTTGCTTATTTTGAAATTTTTTTCCGGGGTTTTTCCCGGGATTTTTTTATTTACAAATGCTGTGATGGAATAGCAAAAATTGACATTAATCAAAAAACCTTTGATTATCGTCGTATTTAGTTTTTTTTTTAATTTTTCGAATACCTTTCAGAATAGCACCGCTGAGTATATTTTTAATAAGCAATGGAAACTCTTTTTTATTCTGTAAAAGCTTTCAAGGCCCCCAAGGGAACTGGTGGGAGCGGAACCGGAATGGCCTTTGTTTCTGTTAATTATTTCATTCTCTGTGGTTATTTCAGCGTGAAATTGTTTATTGATTCGTAGGTACCTGTGAGAGGCTTAGATTGGATGGCTTCGTGTACATGTCGTGGCCAGATCGTAGAGTTGATCTTTTCATGTTGTGGACGACTATTTCATGAAATGGTTGTATTTCATGATATGGCCAGCTGAAACTAGTCATATCGTTTGCACGTCAGCGTTTTGTGATATGTTTGGCCAATATACAGGCTCAAACAAAATATACTGAAACTATTCTAAGGGTAGATTCAGTTCATGATACTGAACAACTTTCCCCAAGGAACATATAGCGAAATATAAAAAATAATTTTTGGCTTCCCATACAAGTTGACCGATCAGCTGATCCGAGTTTGTATGGAAAGCCAAAAAATATTACCCTTAATATAGTTTCAGTATATTTTTTGAGACGTTATATACTCGTATGAGTGGTCCACATATCTAATTTTAATAGGTATTAGTTTATTTGCTAATTGACATCTTTGGAGAAAATGCTGCAGTGCAGTTAAGCAGCACTAAAATTAGCTGTAGTTAATGATCTGACGTCAACAACTATGACGATACACATTGTCAATTATCAAGTGATAACAATATCCAAAGATAAATAAATGACTTTGACTTTATCATAAAAATTGAGACAGAAGCACAGACCTACCCTGAGACCTACCACTACTAGACCTGCATAGTGCGTGGCCACTTTAGTGCATCTCTTTCTTTCTATTTTTGATTGTTGCCTCCACCCATATTTCGCAAACGTCACAGAACACATTATGGTTACTAACTTATAATAAGCTCTAATAAAACCCTAAATCACCTTTTAAATAATAAAATCCCTAAAATTAATAACTTTCTTCGATCGTTTTGTGGTTTGTTTGGCCCAGATTTTGACAGTAGGCCAGCTTATAGCAGCCACGCCAATAGAGACAAAAAAACTGGTAGGTCTGTGGAGAGAAGTGTGTGACTGACACTCACTACCCACTCGAACGTGTCTGACAACGTTGTTAGTGGGCGTGAGCGTTGAAAAATACCACTGTGCTATCTAGCTCTTTTGTCGCAGCTTATTCTATTTAATAAGCTATTAACATCCGGCAACTAAACAAACGTAAATGACCTTTTGAACAATATTACTAGCGTTAACACATGAAGGTTGGTAGTCCGGTAATCTTCTTGGCGAGATTTCAAAATAGTAATGGGTGACAAATTCTTTTTTATTGCAAATGTTAGGTTAAAATAACATTTGAATTAACTAAATGTTCAATGTCGTAATTGCTTAAGAATATATTAATAAAAGACAGCTGTTGTTTAGACAAATCGATAGATTAACAGTGCGTCTAT
Organism: Acrobasis repandana; assembly: GCA_963576875.1. Classification (NCBI taxonomy): domain Eukaryota; kingdom Metazoa; phylum Arthropoda; class Insecta; order Lepidoptera; family Pyralidae; genus Acrobasis; species Acrobasis repandana. The sequence continues at coordinate 18,642,491 of OY756227.1, forward strand.
TGTCATAATGTTTCTCGGCAATGAGCAAGCCAGTAAGTTCGAAACTTGTGTTATGGGATACTACTTCAAGATACTATACTTATAGCAAATACATACAAGGTGTAACAAAAAGGGGGTATCAACCCGAATAGGTGTTAACGTACTAACTATTGTGAACAACTTTTACTATGGATGGTTCCATAGTAAAAGTTGTTTAAATCGGTTAGTACGTTAACACCCCTTCGGGTTGATACCCGCTTTTCGTTACACGTTGTATAATGTTCCTTAAGGAAAGTTGTTCAGTATCATAGACTGAATCTACCCTTGAAATAGTATCAATATTTTATGTTACACGTTACCCAGGTCAATCTGACAAAAAAGGCTAAGTAAAAAGTAGGAAGGTTAGTAAATAATAAGATCTATTCCAAATAAATTATAAACAATCTAGAATGCCTACGAAATGGCAAAGCCGTTCCCAAAACAGATACCTAAAGTTGTAGGTGTCCCTTTCTATCTATTGCACTGTCAGTTTACGGGAAAGGGACGCCTACAACTTTCGGTACGATTTTTCGGAACGTTAGTTATTTCATCATAAGCGTTATAAAACTATAAACTTTATGTACGCCGCGTTAAGTTTAATTTTGGATGTTGTTTTTCTGAGATTATTACTTGTAGTAATTCTAGATTGATTTTAATTTCTTTGATCTATTCTGATCCGGAATCGCCAACCTTTGCACGTCTAAATATAGCGGGCGGCAGGTGGGATGCGGAAGTCGCAGGTGCCAACTGACTCAACGGATCACTTGAGTAATTCGGCATCGCAGGTGAGATGTATTAGATGTGGCATTTGAGTTAGTGGGGAACTAGAGATAAATAATAGGTATTATGTATCACTAGTCTAGTTCTAACTAAACAATGAAATAAGATGTGGTAAAATAAACCGGTCAAGTGCAAATCGGTCTCGTACATAACCTACATAACCCCCCCATCACCTAGCTTTTGTTAAATACTTTTAAATTGGATAGTGTTACATAATCTGTTTGCCTTGTTTGTCTTCTAAAGTACTTCACAGATTTTGTATAAATTAATTTAAATTACTTAAACTATTGCACGCCTCATAAGCGAAGCGCATGAGGTAGTGCTCTACTCTCGCCTTACAAAAATCAAGTGATTTTTTTAACTAAATGTGTCTCTATTTATTTTCTGTCGCACTTGTACAATAATATTTACACATAAATGTCAAGGAAAAACACTAGTTTCAACACATATCACATTTTAAAAAGACAATTTGCCTTTTAAATAAATAAAAACAATGTTTAATAAAATCATTTTGTGGACGTCCGTTTGTCTGTATGTATGGAAACTGGCGTGGTCACGATAACTCCCGAAAAACTTATCTGATCAAGTCCATTTTCTTTTTATACGCTCCAGTATTACCCAAAACTAAGTCCTTTCGAAGATCACGGTCTAATTCAATGTAGTTTAATCGTAATTTCAGTTTAATTGTGAAAAATGAGATTATGAGGCGTGCACTTTTGGTTTTTCCAAACTTATTTGTAAATTGTTACTCTTATTAGCTATGCATAAAACCAATAGGTTTCTTTTCATTCCGAAAACCATATTTCCGGAATTGGGCGCAAACAACTGCAACACAGTTTATTACTATAGCGGTTGTTTACGATCTTATATGTTAATTGTACGTATTTTTTTAAGGAATAAATCATTCATTCATTCAAATCATTCATTCATACATGAAGGTTTACCTCCGTACAATGTTTTAAAACGTTGAAACAAGTTGTTTTGCTAGTCAAACTTAGTATGGCACTTTATAGAAGCGGAATATCATTTCACACTACTACAAACGAAACTATACACCTGTGCACACATCAATGCGGGTGTGTTCGTCCGCTCTCGCCCCTCAACAGGGCGAGAACGGAGGAGAGGTGCGGGAATGGGGACGCATATTGCGCGGGTCATTAGGAGATTCCGTTCTGTATGAAATACTCTTATTTATTTTATGCTCAAGTGTAAAAATCGGATAACTATGCAAATTACCTTCTAGCACGAAACCCGGAGCATCTTGTTGTGTCGCACGTCTGCACTTAATTTTCACTACACCGGCGCCGCACCTGTAGACCAAACACGTTCGTTAATTAAATAAAATATCATGTAAATGCGAAAGCAAATGTTTTAGTTTCTTTGGTCTTTTTGTGATACAACGTGTGTGTGAAAATATTGTTTGTTCGGTAAAGTTTTTTTTTTTTTTTGATAGATGTCTTCATAGTTGTTTAGAATATAAAATATACTAGTAAATAGTGGTTGGTTCTGTTAGAACAGGAGACCTTATGTCATGATTTCGATATACAATTATAAACTTGTTAACAATAATATATCCCTTAATCTTATCCCGCATTAGTAATCCCTTATTAATAATCCCGCTTCCGACCGGTCGTTTTGGAAATCCTTGGGGGAGGCCTATGTCCAGCAGTGGACTTCCTGTGGCTGATATGATGATGATGATGATATCCCTTAATCTATGGTTATAGAACCATGCAATGACCGACACTCCCCTTTCTCTGGCTTAGCAAAGTCATTTCAGTGAAGAGAGAAATACGACCTTTAGGCGAGAACAGACAAATGTACACATGTTTGGCAAATCCAGAAACTGAAACGCTTCACTTGCTTCGCCCTAAAAAAAAAATTATCAGCTTTTTTTTAACGGCTAAATCAAATTTGATACAAAGCTAAGATCAGGCTTGATTAAGTCTCGCTTCAAACATAAAAACTATATTAAAATCTCTTTCGTTCTATTAGTTTGTTTATTGATTATTTGAAGCGCTACAGGATATCAGCAATTTGGCATATAATATTTCAGTGACAAAGGATATTAAACTTTTTTTCGTGTGTGTAAGTGGCCAACACTGGTGTCAGATCTTTCAAGCCGCCTAAAGGCATCTGACATAGCTAGACGACTGCCATACCACGATGACAGCCGAGGCCAACGGCTTTACGTGCCTTCCTAAACACGAATGCTTCTTTGCTGGTCTGGGAGAAAAGAAAAAACATAGAATGTACCAGCTGCTTCTCTTCCTGTGCAGATCGTAAAAGCCGATCGAGGGAATGGGCGAGAATCTGAATCATATGAATAGGCGATGCGGTTAGCAACCCATCACTATTATGATTTCGCTTTTCCACCTTCATGCCCACCATTACGCTAAAAGTGGCCTGGGCTTTACCGCCCTTGGCTCTGTCTACCCCGTTAGGGATAAAGACGTGATAGTGTATCTGTATCTAAACACGAAGGAGGTCGAGATATTTTTGCTAAAACTGGCCCGGTGATGCTTCACTTGCGAAGGCGCTAGCGATGCGTTTTCCCTCCGGGCCACTGAGCTCAACAAAAACTCTCCCATAATAATATTTCAGCTCTACCAAAAAAACTGCAAGTTAGCCAAAAATGTATGTGAGTTTCGAGATTGGCCAAAAATGCTTTTGTATGTTTGTCTGTTCTCGCCTACAGGTCGCATTTATCAGCCGATTTTGACGAAAATTGACACACAAGTTTCTTGATTAAAATTTAAAGCGATTGCGATTTTTGATTAGGGGAGAAATAGGGGGGAAAGGATGGAACTTTGCTCTAGCGTTAATTATTTAGGCCGTACCTAAATTTTCCGGGCTCCAGTGCTGCCCGTATTTAAAATAAATTATTTCGAAGAAAACGGAGACATCATTTAAAATTTTGCTACTACCAAGCCCTAGATAACCCTTCAAACTATGTTGTGAACTACTGTTTATAGTTTATAATGAGAACGTTAAGCTTTACTACGCTCATTTGCCAAAAGTGGCCGTTTTTCGCAAATGTGCGTAGTAAAACTTAACGTTCTCACTTTGAACTGTAAACAGTAGTTCATAAAATACTTTGAATGGTTATCTAGGGCTTGGTAGTAGCAAAATTTTAAAAAATGTCTCCGTTTTCTTTGAAATGATTTATTTTAATGGAGGCAGCACTGGACCCCGGAAAATTTAGGTACGACCTTAACATATTTCAATCAAATTTGAAAGGCACACTAGGTACTTCATTCTACACAAGAAGTTTTAAATAAAATCCTGTAATTAAGTTTGCTGTAACGTTATATATAAACGAATTTTAATGAAATGGCTTTGGCTTTGCTAAGCTAGGAGAAAGAGGAGAGTGTCAGTCCAGCTCGCGAGCTCTATTGTTCCCACAGAACAGTAGTTAGCAACTCTGATAAGGTTGCTTTTTACGATTTTTTTTAGCTTTTTTTTGTGACGGAAGTATAGAAGTAAACTAAAATCTGGTTTGCCTAGCTTTAGACGCTCATTTAGAAACAGCAAGCCATTTTTATCCTTTTTATTGCATTGTCAAAACAACCACTTAGAAATCGTCTAATTGCACAAAGTTTTTGGAGCTAGTTCTGTCCATAATGCTGAACTAATTTCCGTATTAACAATTAATGAAGAACTAAATTAATAATTCGCCTTCCCATACAAATCAGAGCTCAGCCAAACGGATTTTGTGTGGGAGGACGAAAACGTTTTATCGATTTTTAATAACTTTTTTATAGAAAGTAGTTCAGTATCGTGGACTGAACTTGTTCCAAAAATATGGCAGGTGGTTATAAACTCAGCCTGTATAATCTCAACTAACAGATGATATAATATTTTTGTGTTTTAGTAAAATTTTATATAAGTAAAAGTTAATCATTTACATTCGTAATTTTGTTATTATTGAGATATCAACACATTCATAACAATTATATTTATGTGTGCTCAAGGCCTCAGAAAATGTTGCCATTGACATAATTATTTTATAGCAAATAGCAAGAATTTCTCGCTGCAATATGAAGTGTTTATCTCGTTTAAAAGCCGTAAAGTTATAATATATTATTGCGAATGTTTCATGTAAAATAAAATCAAAGAGATGTATCAAGGTACTTAGATGATTTTCTTCCAAAAAGTTTTGTCTTTTTGAAACAAATTTAAAGAAAAAATATATTAACATAATACGGTATTTTAGTCTACTTATTAATATGAAAAAAAAACTAAAAATATATTCTTGAGACAGCTAGCCTAATTTAGCCTAAGCTAAAGACAGCCGGAAAATGTTAGTTTTAGTAAAGTAACAAAATAAATAAATTCAATTTAAAGTTTTCACTTTTTTATAATCTGTTTTAAACACCAAAACCAAAACAAAATAATAGTAGCCGCCATACTATTACGTCATACGCTCATCTAAACTAAAAAGTGTCAACTGTCAAAATACATATCATCGCATTTGTTTACATGCATAACTGACGTCATGACCACATGTCCGCTGCTCTAAGGTTTTCGGCATATAACGTACAAAAATAGATGTAATACTTAATTTTTATTAATTTTACTTTTGAAACTTTAATGACACTTTTAATTTCTATTTACCGAGAATACGCTAAGATGAAAAAAAAGAAGAAGTAGGTAAAAAAAACAGACTATTTTACGAATACGACAGTTTATCTGCTAAAAACATCGTCGTTGTCTGTATCGCTGTAATGTCAATATTAATAGCGTTGACATCTGGCAACATTGAGTGTGGAAAAATGTGCTATTTTTTCTGTTGCCAACAGTGCAATAAAAACTGGGTCATTTCATTGTTATGTGAACAGCTGTTCGGACTGCTTTTTTTACGGTCGAGTTTATTACTGGAAATTGAAAAAAAAAATTATGACACCTGCCAGTTACATTTACTTCTACCTCAATATAAAACGTGGACAAACTTTAGTACTTAATTAAAACCATTCTTCTTCTTCTTCGTCTAAGCGCGTTCCCGTTTGTATCCTCAGCTGTGCTGCTTCGGAGCCTGGGGTGCGCTTTCCCGCTTTTTCTTCTCCAAATATAACATGCATATCAATGGTTACCCAAGGTTGCCAAAGACCTTGCGAAATGTAGAAGAAATAGCCGGAACAGTTTATATGATTTGGCTATACTTTAACGTCAAAACTCTTTGAAAATATATTTGTGCGAATAGTTTTACAACCGGCTGCCACCCAACGTTAACCCTCCTTGGTAATGCAATTGTAACACGATATACTTGTGCTTAGTCCTTAAGTCGCGTCTTACGACATCCATAGGGAGAGATGGAGTGGTCCTATTCTGACACGGGGTTACTTACGGGGGAACTTAGTTACTAACTAACACCATTATCTTCCTATGCCAAAGACCTTGCGTTGGAGAAGAAATAACCGGAAGAGTTTAAAGATTTAGCTATAGTTTTACGACCGGCCGCCTGCCTGACGTCAACCCCTTCATGGAAATGTATTTGGGCGAAAAGTTTTACGACCGGCCACCGCCTGACGTTAGCCCTCCTTGGGAATGCAATTGCAGCACGAGATATTAGTTGTCCTTTGGTCGCTTCTTACGACATCAACAGGAAGAGATGAACTGGTCCTATTCAAACCCAAAACCACACGGGGTTAGTATCTACGACTTTTTTTGACTTATGCTGTATATGTCTAATCTATTTTTTAGCTTCTTTTTCATTCTCGTCTTATGACCTGTACCTCTGTTTGTCCCTTAAGGAGTAAAGACATAAGTAATTGCTATATTTTTTTAACTTTATCTTTAAGATATCTGACTTCATTTGAATGCTTAATTTTTTATAATATAAAAAAATTGTTTAAAACAGATATGCATCTCACTTCACCTTATTAAATTGTTTGACAGTTAAAACGGTCGCTGTAATATACGGATATTGTGCAACTATATTACATCGCATTTAATATGAGATAAGTTAGTAAATATACGGCTTTCTTTCAAAATATAGCAATAAATCCATAGGTTCTCGTCTTACAAAAAATAATTCTCTCATACCTACATCTCATACATACAGAAGAATTACAAACCTATACCTAATTCAAACTTTTTCGCAAAATACATTCGAAATAATGTCGTGACCATTTCATTACAAATAAATGGAATCTGATACCATTCAATTTAAATAAAATACCGGTCTGGACCATCCTAAAATAGAAGCATCGCGGCCGGGAACAACTCTCATTTCCCTTCGAAAAAATTGACACTATGTCACTTTACACTTTCACTATAACACTGGCCATCACAGTTTTCACCAAAAAAAATAATCGTCACATTAATCCTTTTTGAATTTCCATTTTTTATTGAGCTGTTTGAATTTCGAAATTAATTAATTTAACTCCAATCTTATCGTTGGTTTTTTTTGGTTTTTTTTTGAGTAAAGGTAGTGTTGTGATTTGGGTGAGGTGAAAACTTTCTGGAAAAATATATTTTTTTAACTTACTGTAGTGCGCGCGCCTAACACAACGATACTGCGTTCGCTAGTCGCAGCGTATTCATTCGCTGAAATCTAAAAAAAGATGGGACACTCATACTATAAGTGTGGTGTTAAAACATTCTTATCTAATCGATAATTATGAATGAGTCTAGACGCATTTGGGCGGAAAAGTTTTACAGACTATTGTAATGACCAGTTAAAGAAATTAACCAACGCCATAATATTTTCAAATAATATAGTGATTTTGGCTTTTAGTTCGTGTGGCTTTGTGTGGTATTATACGCAAAATTTATTTTTAAATTTTCTTTGATGAAGTTATTTATGCGATAATTGACCCTTTTATCTCCTAAACTATTGAACCAAAAATATTAATAAATAAACTGGCCAAGTGCGAGTTAAACTCGCGTGGAGAGGGTTCCGTACAATTGATTGAATTCTAATAGGTTTTCCTGTAATCTACAAGCAATGAACTACGAGTATATTGCACGCCTCATAAGCGAAGCGCATGAGGTAGTGCTCTACTCTCGCCTTACAAAAATCAAGTGATTTTTTTAACTAAATGTGTCTCTATTTATTTTCTATCGCACTTGTACAATAATATTTACACATAAATGTCAAGGAAAAACACTAGTTTTAACACTTATGATATTTTTAAAAGACATTTTGCCTTTTAAATAAATAAAAACAATGTTTATTAAATCATTTTGTGGACGTCCGTGTGTCTGTTTGTATGGAAACTGGCGTGGTCACGATAACTCCCGAAAAACTTATCTGATCAAGTCCATTTTTTTTTATACGCTTCAGTATTATCCAAAACTAAGTCCATTCGAAGATCACGGTCTAATTCAATGTAGTTTAATCGTAATTATTATTATAAAAATACAGGTGACATATTAAAAATAATTTTGGATGTGAGGTTTGTTGAAAGAGTTAATACCTATGTATGATGAGTACGAATGTGTTACTGGCAAGTAAGAAAAGAAGTTTAAAGAAATTTGAATAAAGAATGTTGTGATTTTGTTTGTTTTATTAAATATGAAAGACGAATAAATGTAAAAGAAGCGATAAGTTAGTTAATATTTTATTTAATTTGCAATAACTAATTGAGAATGAAAAGAACAATCAGTGGTAACACTTTTCTTGACATTCGTGACGTAGTCTTGTGTCTTTTTCTTGATTTAGCTTAGTTTTTTTGAGATTTCTCAAAATCTACCGGTCCGAATCGGTTTAAATTCACAGGAAATCTGAGTTGTATAGAACTCTTTGGAAAGCTACTTGTTTGGTTCCGATCGGTTTAGTTGTTCAAGAGTTATAAGCGGGTCACATACACACCCACACACACATACGGATAGGGTGCATGACACTTGCTCGTGAGTGGTCAGGGAAGATTCCTGAGACCTTTAAACGTCGAGATCTGATGAAAACTCGACTTTTCAAAAACGGGGTGAAACTAATAACGTAACTAATATTTCAAAATAACCCGAATTTTGAAAATTTTCAATTTTCTCAGCGGGAAGTTAAAAATAAAAGTTAATAATAATCTCCAGTCGTGTGTCGTCGTCGTCAAAAGCCGTCACATACTTTTCTTTGTTTTAAGTTAGCAATAAAACAATCAAAATCAATTTAATTGTGAAAAATGATATTATGAGGCGTGCACTTTTGGATTTTCCAAAATATTTTGTATTTTTTTCAAAATTTTAGGCTCTTTAGTTTCGGATATCAGGGGGGGGGGGGGGATGGTTGATTTTTGTCTTCTTTCATGAATAAAATCAAAACTATTTATTTTACAATAATAACAGAAGTATATTTGAGGTCCTCTTAACCCTTTAATTTGATATATGACACAGTAAGGTTTGCAAAACTTTTTGTTTTAATTTCCTAATTTGTCCCCCGAAAATGACCCATATTTAAAAAAAAATATTTATTTACTTTGCACATGTGTTTGGGTCATAAGATTACAACATTCTACCAAATTTCACATGATTCAGTCCAGTAGATTCGGAGCAAACTGGCTGTGACAGACGGACGGACAGACAGACGCACGAGTGATCCTATAAGGGTTCCGTTTTTTTAATTTTTTGTACGGAACCCTAAAAATACACATAGTTCTTCATCTACATATACATGGAAAACTTTTAATAAGACTACAGTATTTTAAAAACATAGGAAATTCTATTTATTAACCCTTTTCACTCAAAGCACTCTCAACTCAACTCGCACTTTTCCAGTTTATTAATATGCTATTGTAAAGAGCATAAAAAAATAATAGTAGAAACCTTTAGGTCCTATGTGATATTCTAAATAGGAAAATAACGTATTAAATACTGTAAAAGTTAAAAAAAAGTGCAGTAATTGCACCTTAGTTACAAGACCATTATTGGCAAGCATAACATCCCTGACGACGTCAAGCCTTTTTTTGGGTCTACCACGTCTGCCGGGGTTCTACCTACACAGCCACGATTATGCTAAATGTGGCCTATGGCTCTTTTGGACCAAGGTTCTGTCTAACCTATAATGTATGAAGATGTGATTACTATGTTTGTACTACTCACAGATACTGTGGTACTACTACATACGATATGCATTATAATATTCATAAGCGGTATTTTTTACAAACTGCGAGTAAATTCTAATCGTTTTTAAAAACAAAACCCAAATCATTTTTATTTTCCGGCCAGCGTTAAAGTTCCAAATTCAAACCGCTGAAATGCGCAATACTTTTTTAAACTGACAAGTGCCTTTCCAACCAGTGTTGGGTTCTGGAAATTTCTGAAAGCCCTGAATTCCGTTATAAGTTTACTGTTGAGCTTTGACAGAGCTTAAACAACGCTTCCATTAGTGCTCCGACTGATTAAGGCTGTACCTGAATTTTCCGGGGTCCAGTGCTGCCCCCATTTAAAATAAATCATTTCAAAGAAAACGGAGACATTATTTAAAATTTTGCTACTATCAAATCCTAGATAACCTGTCAAAGTATTTAATGAACTACTGTTTACGTTTATAATGAGAACGTTAAGCTTTACTACGCACATTTGCCAAAAGTGGCCGTTTTTCGCAAATGTGCGTAGTAAAGCTTACGTTCTCACTTTAAACTGTAAACAGTAGTTCATAAAATACTTTGACAGGTTATCTAGGATTTGATAGTAGCAAAATTTTAAATAATGTCTCCGTTTTCTTTGAAATGATATGAATGAGTTCATAAAATACTTTGAAGGGTTATCTAGGACTTGATAGTTGCAAAATTTTAAATAATGTCTCCGTTTTCTTTGAAACGAAAAGTGAATTGAAAAATTAAATTGGCTACTTTTTTCCGAAACTATAAGATCTATACTGTTGAAACTTGGTAAGTAGATGTATTCTGTGATCTTTAATGCGATAAATTTTGGGGGCTTAGAACTGAAACACAATAAATTTTTTTTCATCAAGCCCTTACTTGTGGCATAATATCTATGGATAGGTCTTTAAAAATGATATTGAGGTTTCTTCTAAAATCATTTTTTTATATTAATTTATATGTATTAATAATGTATTGTAAAATGTTTATGTCTAAATTATTTAAATAATTTAAATTATTATTGTTAAAATATTATTTTTATACTTGTAAAATCTCTTTTTATAGTCAACTAAGTTTTACGTGTTAATCGGATAAATTTGAAGTGCCACCAAATATTTGGCAGTCCTCTGAGCTAATGTTTAAAGCTCGTAAAGCTCGTGATAATCATGGTGGACGCCCTTAACCTGCCAGGAATAGATACACCTACTCGTGCCAGCTGAGCAGGTAAAATTCCGAACTGGAATGATTAGTAGTAGCAAAGATAATATAATATATGATTTTTAAATTTGCACTAGTAATGTCTAAAAAGAAAAAATATAGCCAAGTCTTTAAACTCTTCCGGCTATTTCTTCTCTCCAATACAAGCTTTTTGGCATCCGTGACCATTGACATGCATGTAATATTTGGAGAAGAGAAAGCGGGAAAGCGCACCTCGGGCTCCAAAGCAGCACAGCTGAGGATGCAACCGGGAACGCGCATGGATGAAGAAGAATGTCTAAAAAGAAAAATGTCCAACCAGCTATGACCAACAATAATAAAAAGCGGCCAAGTGCAAGTCGGACTCGCCCATGAAGGGTTCCGTAGCAGCAAGTAACATAATATAAAAGTTCCAAACGTGAATTGCGGTTTATGATTTATGATGTATTAAAAAAAACTACTTACTAGATCTCGTTGAAATCAATTTTCGGTGGAAGTTTGCATGGTAATGTACATCATATATTTTTTTAGTTTTTTATTCTCTTATTTTAGAAGTTACTTACAGGGAGGGGGGGGGGGGGGGGGGGGATATTTTACCACTTTGGAAGTGTCACTCGCGCAACCTATTCAGTTTAGAAAAAAAATATATTAGAAACCTCAATATCATTTTGAAAAACCTATCCATAGATAGACACGTAGGGGTTTGATAAAAAAAAAATTAAGTTTCAGTTCTAAGTATACCTAAAAATTTATTTTTCCTTTTCTATTTTTGTGTAAAAATCTTAATGCGGTTCACAAAATACATCTACTTACCAAGTTTCAACAGTATAGTTCTTATAGTTTCGAAAAAAGTGGCTGTGACATACGGACGGACCGGCAGACAGACATGACGAATCCATAAGGGTTCCGTTTTTTGCCATTTGGCTACGGAAGCCTAAAAATGTCCAAGTATATAGTGAGACATAGCACGAACCTTTTTTATTGTTTTGTCTAACGTTTTGAATAAGAGTTATATCTTTCGTGGTCGCAGACTCACTGACTGGCTGGAGAACAGTGGTGTCTTCTTGTTGATGCTAAGCCGCTCGGGCAATTTGTATGGAAATGTCAATTTTTTTTTTGGTTTTTCGACTTTTATTTTAATTTCATTATACTATATTGATCAAGTATAGACAGTGGGTCGATTTATTACGGGTATGTCCCTTCCACTTGGTATATTTTTATTTTGTGACTATAAACTTAGTTGTCCCCTATATGATACTTATCTCCCTCCATAACCGCTCTCTAGATCTAGATGTCCTATTACAACTTCAGATATCCTGGCGTGATAAAAACCAAAGTAATCTAACTTTCCACATTAAAAACTGATGCCTTTATGTCGTTATCCTATACGGAGATTCATCTTTCAGTGACATTGACTAACATGTTAGTAGGAAAGTAAAATACTTCTTTACTAATTGTAATTATTGATATTGTTTCAAAACAAAAATCCGACTTCAATAACAGAAAAGATAAATATTCAAACAATTGTATACTAAGACGAAATTTTTTTCTAGTTATTTTCGTTTTAAAAACAAACCATATTGTTATGGGACCACCTGGAAAGTTCCTTTGAAACAAAAAAAGAATTTTCCTAATCGGTTCAGGCATCTTCGAATAATCGGGGAACATACATAGAAAAAAGCGGCAAAGTGCGAGTCGGACTCGCCCATGAAGGGTTCCGTAGCAGCAAGTAACATTTTACGATTTATGACGTATTAAAAAATAACTATCTATGATACCGAGACCGCTATAGTTTTAATTGAAAGTACATCCTTTGAGGTATATACCACATTTTTTTCAGAATTATTTTAGTAATATTTCAAAAGTTACGGTGGGGATACACCTCAAATTTTAACTTTGTATTAGTTTATCTCAAGACTGGGGGCTTTGATCTACATAGTTTTAAAGCAGTTTTTATTGCATTTTAAAAGACCTTTTCAACGATACCCCACACGTTGGGGTTAGTCCAATTTAATTTTTTAAATTCACTTTTCGTTGTATGGGCCGGCTGAAAAAAAAACATTTTTTTCATAATTTTAAAAACCAACTTTTGGAACTTCAATATATATCTCTCCACCAATTTTCGTAACAATCGGTGCAGTAGCGGCGGAGTACGAGCCCGGACGGACAGACGGACGGACGGACAAGACGAAACTATAAGGGTTCCTTGTGGACTACGGAACCCTAAAAAAGACTCCGACGAATTAATAACCTCCTCCTTTTTTTAAGGCGGATAAAAATAAAAGTAGAGGTTGTCGATCGACGTGTATTTGTTGCTATTTCATGTACGAGTAGGACGCCACTTCAAGGAACTAAATCCATAAGAGAGAAGCTACAACATAGTTCACAAGAAGCGTACTAGATGGCGCTAACAGTATCCTACATCTCGATATCAGAGTTTTGGTTGCAAATTGACATATGCAAGGTCTAACAAAATATGCTGAAACTATTTAAAGGGTTGTTTCAGTCCATGATACTGAACAACTTTCCCCAAGGAACGTATATCGAAATATGAACAATATTTTTGACCTTTCATGCAAGTTGACTGATCAGCTGATACGACTTTGTATGGAAAGTAGAAAAATCTTTTCATATTTTGATACATGATCCTTGGGGAAAGTTGTTCAGTATCATTATCTAAATCCACCCTTAAAATAGTTTCAGTATATTTTGTTGGACGTTATATACAACTTATCCTCAGGCAAAACACCCTCTGTCCACCGTGAAATACAGAAGAGGAATAAAGACGTGTGAGTATAGTATTTTTTTTCTAGCCTGTCGATGTAATGTCCCACTACAACAGAGGCCGACTCCTTCCTCTTCCTCTTTAAATTGTCTCTTGTCTTCTGCAATCTCTTGCCATTCAGTGATATATCTATCGAGGTCATCCCGCCATTCTCATCCTCAGTCTGTCTCTACTCCGATGGCCATCCGGCAGCCAGAACGTGGGACGTTTTGCCCATTTTTTCGGGCACATTTGACAGACAGTGCCCAGCCCAGTTTCACTTCAGACTGGCAGTTGTTACTTATCTGTAATTTGAATTTGGGAACGCAGCTAAATGTATTTTTAACCGACTTCAAAAAAGGAGGAGATTATCAATTCGACTGTATGTTTTTTTTATGTATGTTTGTTACGCGATATCTTCGCCAATTGTGAACCGATTTTGATAATTCTTTTTTATTTGAAAGTCTTTACTACCAAGTTGGTCCCATTTTAATTTGGTGACGATATGATGAAGAACTTTGGAGATATGGAAGAAACTCCTAAAAAAAATTGAAGTCGGTTTTCTTTTGTTAAAAATTTAATTTTATATGATATATTACTGGTTCTGTAAGAAGAGCCTCGCGAGCTCTTATAACCATGCAATATCAGACACTTTCCCATTTCCCCTGGCTTAGCTAAGCAATGACAGTGAAGTTCGTAATAAAATATATAACGCTACAGAAAACTACCCCCTTTTGGATTTTTTTTACAACAGGAGAATAAAGTCCTTAGTGTGCCTTCCAAATTTTATTGAAATCCTTCAACAAATAACGCTACAGTAAATTTCCCCTTTTTTCCCTCCTATTTCACCCCAATCAAAAATCGCGATGGACTAAAAAAATTAAATAAATCAAGGAACTTGTGTGCCAATTTTCATCAAATTTGAAAAATGTGACCTGTAGGCGAGAACAGACAGATGTACAAAAGCATATTTGGCCACTCTCGAAACTGAGACGCTTTGCTCGCTTGGTCAATAAATACTTTTGCAAAATGTCATGTCTATAACTTTAGGAGGTCAATGCTCACATCCATCATCTATGAAGTTGTACTCCAGCTAATGGCGACTTAATGTACCATTACTAACGCGCTCGTAATCACTTGCGGTGTAAAATGCTACCCAAGATGAAACTCCAGATTGTTACTATAATCATCATTTCATAAATAACATACAATTTAGTGAGTCACCTTTAGAGAAACATTTCATAATGTACAGTAAACCGAAAAGGGCACTCTTGACAAGTGAACATCAACCGCAATCCGCTAGTTTCCAACAAGTCAAATCAGATACTTTATTCTTAACGTTTCAAACATTTTCTATGAGATTACTTTATGTTATGTTACACATGGGTAACTCACATGAAAAATCAGCTACTGGCCGACATGTTTTGACCTGGACCATCTGGAGGTCGTCATCAGGGCGAATGTGACTCGTAGTAAGTAGTATGAAAAAATTGTATGAAATATCAGACTGTGACGTCATAGTTTCTTGGAGTCAAATAGTGCTCTTAATATCCGTTTTTCTGAAATCAATCTTAAATCACGATCAAAAAGGACGTGATCAATGATAGGTGACATTATTTTGTGACGTTTTATTCTCTTAACAATACCACATAATTTTTTTTGACCCAGGAAACTACCCAATTCCGCATTCTAATAGATACCATTTTGGCTGCGCTGTGAACTAATATCTAGCTTTAATACGAGGGCTGTTGATAAGTACCCGTTTATGGAAAAAAAAAACATTTTTTTTTGTATATATGCAATTATTTTTCTACGTAGTCACCTTTTAACTCTATACATTTGTTCCACCTATACTCAAGATTCAATAAACCATCCAAAAAGTATGATTTTGGAAAGTCATTAAAATAGGCCTCTGTGGCGGCAATGACTTCGTCATTCGATCCAAATCGCTTGCCACCGAGGCATTTTTTTAGGTTGGGAAACAAAAAGAAATCGCATGGGGCCAAATCTGGAGAATACGGGGGGTGAGACAATAGTTCGTAGCGTAACTGTGCTAATTTAGCCGTCACAACTCTGGACGAATAAGCCGGGGCGTTGTCGTGATGAAACAGTACTTTTTACTTTTTTAAATGGGGTCGTTTGTCCTTCAACACGGCGTCAAATTCATCCAATAAATTGGCATAGTACTGCACTGTTATTGTTTTTCCCTTTTCTAAATAGTCAATATGTATAATACCCTGCGAATCTCAAAAAACGGTCGCCATGACCTTTCCAGCCGATGGGACGGTTTTTGCTTTCTTTGGAGCAGGTTCAACCGGTAAAATCCACTGCTTCGACTGCTCTTTCATTTACGGGGTGTAGTGGTGGACCCACGTTTCGTCCACGGTCACGAAACGACGCAGAAACTCCTTCGGGTTACGTTTGAACACGGCCAAACACTGCTCCGAAGTAGTCAGTCGGTTCCGTTTTTGCTCCTCCGTGAGTAAACGCGGCACCCACCTCGCCGATACTTTCTTCATACCCAATTTTTCTTCTAATATGTGTTATTCCCTCTCGATTGAAACATTTACAGAATCAACGATTTCTCGAAGTTTAATTCGGCGGTCGGCTAAAACGATATTTTCAATTTTCTTAACCATATCGTCTGTAGTCACCTCAACTGGCCGGCCTGAGCGATCCTCATCAAAGACGGTTGTTTTCCCCCGCTTAAACTCGTTATACCAATATCTAACGGTTGTCATAGAAAGAGCACATTCATGGTAAACCGCTTGCATTCTTACTTTTATTTCATCACATGTTTTTCCTTCCAAAAATAAGAATCTAATTACAGACCGATACTGTTCTTTCTCCATTTTAACAATTTTAAGTTCACGCATTCACTGAATCGTTGTCAAATGAGAAAAAAAACAAAAGGATGCCATTTTTTTTTAATTTAAAAAAAGGTATAAAAAAAATATAGTGAAGAACTCTGGAGATATGGAAAATACTCCTTAAATTTTTTTATAATTTTTTTTTTGGTTTTTTTTTTGTTAAAAATTTAATATTCTGACGGCTAAGTTTAGTGCCGCTTTCTAAGCGCAAGTGCAGAAGAAGCGATAAAGTGTAAAGTTCACCTTTATATATTGCCAAAATGAGTGAGTACGTACGATTGAGATATTGATAGTTTACTAGTATAATAGTGATAAGAAGCCTCAGGCCCAACTCTTCGAATTACTGCAAGTCTGAAAGCGCAAATATTTAACACGTTTCCATCCAACCCAAGCTTTTAAAGCTCCAAAAGCTGTGTCCACACTCCGAACTACATCGCATGTAAAACTCTTGACCTTTTAGCAATTTGCCGCGGCGAGTGTCAGGCAAACACATTACCGTACTATTGACACACTTACCGGAGTAAATGACACAGAGGAAACATCACTCAGAGTCCAATGTCTCATATTTTTAGGAGTCAAATTTATAATTTTTTCTTAATAATATGTCTTTAACGAATTAACGAGGTACCGGCCAGGGTGTTACAACCATAACGTGTGAAAACCTGCAAATTACACTATTTAAATTAAAACTCTTGGTTTCTTATCAATTTGCCGCGGCGAATACATTACCGTACTATTGACACACTTACAGGAGTAAATGGTACAGATGAAACATCACTCAGAGTCCACTGACAAATTTTTTGGAGCCCAAATTTATAATTACCTCTTAATTATAATAATCCTTAATAAATTAGCGAGGCACAGGCCAGGGTGTTACAATTAAAAACCTGCAAAATTACACCATTAAATGTCAAATTCTTCGTTTCTTATCAATTTTCCGCTGCGAGTGTCAGACCAACATTACCGTAATATTGACACACTTACCCGAGTAAATGGTACAAGGATAACATCACTCAGAGTCTACTATATCATATTTTGGTTCCCGAAATTCGTAATTACCGTGTTAGTTATTGTCAGTAACAGATCAGAGAACCCCTGAAGAAATTACTGGATTAAACTTATACCTCATTTTTTTTTAAAGTTAAGAAAGTACTAAAAGTTATATAAGTTATCGTGTAAAAGCACCTACGAGTAAATAGGTTTTATTAAAAAAAAACAGTAATGTTGATTTGTTGTAATTTACTATAATAATATTTACCATTTTGACCGTTTATATTAATAAAAGTAAACTTTTTAAAAATATCTACCTGTGTTAAAAATATAATAACCATTTGAGAAATCACCATGATTCCAAAAAATATTAACGTAAAAAAAACTAATTTCATCAACAATAAACACCACATCTTAAAAAAATTTAATCAAACTTTCGTGTACGCAAGTAGACCCTTAAGACGCATAAAATTTTACAGCTTATTATTTAATTTAAAATAACCAAAATAACTTTGCTGTTCGTTATACAGTGCTAACTACCATAAAATCAGTTTATGTGTTTACAAAATATTAATTCCAAAAAGTTTCGAGTTGCAATCTTGTTCACGGCCCTTTAAATACTTAACTTGGAAATTAATGCTCCAAATGAAGATTTTCTTGCAAAATAACATGACTTTACTCTACGTTTTATAACCAAATAAGTGTCAGTTGTAGAGCATTTTATTGTTTAAAGTTTTTGTTATACCAATGTAATTTTTTTTTAATAAAATATATATAGTCCGACTCGCACTTGGCCGGTTTTCATCTTCTTGCCCACCACCACGCTGAAAGTGGCCTTTAAGTCTTGCGGCCCTGGGCTCTGTCTGCTAAGCCTCGAGTCAAAAAAATCTCTGTCTGCCCCATTAGGGATAAAAACGTGATAGTATGTACGAGTATGTACCTATGTACCTTGGATAAGATATAATATATTTTTGATACATTTCAGTTGTCTTTTATCACTCACAAAAATGAATTTTTATAATAAACAACCTCGTACTTCAAAATGTGTCATTTAGTGCTTTTTAGGGTTCCGTACCCAAAGGGTGCAAACGGTTACTGAGACTCCGCTGTCTGTCCGTCAGTCACAGGGCTCTATCTCTTGAACCGTAATAGCTAGACACTTGAAATTTTCACCGATTATGTATTACTGTGGCCGCTATAACTAAAAATACAGATAATAAAAAAAGTTAAAAATTAAAGTGGGTCGCCATACAAAAAACGTGTTTTTTCAGCGTTTATAACTAGATCTTTATAATGGCATTAACTAGATACTTAAAATTTTCACAGATAATGTGTTACTATGGCCGCTATAACAACAAATACTAAAAATAAAAAAAAGTTAAAAATTATAGGGGGTCGCCATACAAAAAACGTGTTTTTTTTGCATTTTAAAATATTGTACGGAGGTACGGAACCCTTCATGTACAAGTCCGACTCGCACTTGCCCGTTTATTTATGATAAATCACTTTAATTTTGTAAAATACACAAAATATATATTAAAAACAGCTATTAGCTACAGCCAGCTATTTTTACGTCAACAGACGCGAACATCAAATATTTAAACCTATGGAACCTAGTTCAACAAGATATTAAAATTACACGTGACGCCATATTTTATTTTTGCCTCACCTCTCCACGACCGTTGTGAGGTATTCCTGAATATATCTCGCAAACATTTCTAGCCAGAATAGACTGGCAATAAAAATAGACAACATGTGTATATTTAGTGTAATGTAGGTGTAAATCATAGACCAACTATTTTAATAGAGATAGTATGGACGGAAAATACAACTTGATACAAATCACAACCTCATTTTAAAGCATAATTCTATTTAAATTTTGTAGCTAGATGGAGCTACTAGTTCGAAAGAAGGAAGTTTCGTAGTAGTGCAGCTTAATTTTGGAAAGATGGCGGTTTATGCGTTCATTTTCTACGAACGAACAAGCGCCATCTCTGGTTTCATGGATACCGCCAGCTGAAGTACTAAGCCTGCTAGCCAACACTTTCCCCTTTCCCCTGGCTTATTAAAGCCACTACAGTGAAATCCGTCAATAAATAACGCTACAACAAAGTTTTTTGTCTATTTTTCCCTCAATCAAAAACCATGACCGAAAAAAATAATTACGAAACTTGTGTGCAAACTTTCGTCAAAATCGTTCGAACAATGCGACCTGTGGGCGAGAACAGACAAAAGCATTTTTGCCCAATCTTGAAACAGACGCTTCGCTCGCTCCGACAATAAATCAGTAGTAGTACAGCATAGGTCTGTTGCATAGGTATACGGAAACTACGTTTAAGGTGAAGGCAAATAGCCTTGAAGTGTGAAATAAATTGTTAACTCGGTAAATATGGTGATAATTTCCATATTGCTCTTCGTCATGCACTAGATATCCTTTTAAATTATTTTATGAACTGCCGTTGAAACTATTATTGGTGATGATCCGTCTAGCTTTGAAACTTGCCGTGGCCACTTTTGGCGGAGGCAAGTTTTAAAGCTAGACGGACTAATGTAAATACTTTCAACGGTGGTTCATAAAATAATTTGAAGGGCTATCTAGTGCATGACGAAGAGCAATATGGAAAGGCCAAGGCCATTTGCTTATCCCTTCACCTTAATTTTATCATTCGTTGAGATGTATTTCGCGGAAAAATAGATAGAAGACTGAGGAACTTTTTACCCATTGAGACTAAAATTTCGCTCGCACAATCCTTACTCCTACCCATTCTCGATTATGCTGACCCCTGTTACCTGGACCTCACTGAAGAGCAATTCGATAAGCTTGAGCGTCTTCAGAATTTCTGCATCAGGTTCATATTTGGGCTACGCCAATATGATTACGTCTCCAACTTCCGCGCGCAACTCAAGTGGCTCCCTATTCAGACTTCGTCGTAATTGTCACATCCTAGCTCTTCTATACTCTATACTTTTTCTACCTTCCTCTCCCAGCTACCTAAAAGAACGATTCACGTTTCTTAGTGATGTCTCAAATCGTAACTTACGCAGCTCCTACAATCTCCGTCTTCAAATTCCCCGCCACTCCTCCACATACTACTCAAAGTCCTTTTCTGTTCAAGCTGTTCGACTGTGGAATTCTTTGCCTATTAATATCCGTAAAGCCAAAACTTTGTGCAGTTTTAAAATCCAAGTAAAAGCTCACTATTTGTCCAAATTATGATTCAGTTTGTACTGGATTGGTTCGCATTATGCTCATTATTTTATTTTATTTAATTATGTTTTCATTACTTTATATATATATATATATATATGTGTATGTATATGTATTTTATTATATCTGTAGGTATTATATATGTAGTATATTTGTTTATTAATTTGTATGTAATGTATTTGTATCTTTTTTCAGTAGGTTCTATTTTATATCTAGGTACTATCAGTAAATCCGACATACTGCATCGCCTCTCTCATAATTCACTTCTCTCTCCACCGGTTCGGTTGACTGGAAGAGATTGCTATTTAAGCGATAAGTCCGCCTTTGTATCGTTTTTGTTTTTTTTTTCTGTAAGTATTGTTGTATGTATTTCCTTTCTTCATGGTGCAATAAAGAGTAATTGTATTATAGTGTATTGTAGACAAACTCTTATAGAAACCTTTATTTAAGGTAAATATAGAAGCAAATGGATTTGAAGTGAAAAATGAGGGCGTCATTTGAAATAAATTTTTAACTCGTAAATATTGAGATTATTTCCAAATTGCTAATCGCCAGGCACTAGAAAGCCCTGTAAATTATTTTATGAACCACTGTTGAAAGTATTTACATTAGTCCGTCTAGCTTTAAAACTTACCTCCGCCAAAAAAGGCCATTTTTGGTGGAGGCAAGTTTTAAAAGATTTCAAGGACTATCTATTGCCTGTCGCTTAGCAATATGGAAATTATCTCCATACATAGGGCGCACTGTAAGTTTCCGGAACTGGCCACTTACATAAACAATATTAAAAAATTTATTGCAACATTTGAAAATAGAACTCTTTGGCTGTAGAATGCAGTTTGTTTCATCTGACTGTCTTTTGTTTTTACCTTGTGGCGCCATTTAAAAAATTGTGTGTCTGCATCAACATGGATTTAACTCGGGAAAATTTTCGTAGTATGATTTTCTACGATTTTAAGTGTAATTTGACAGCTCAACAGAGCATCGCTCGGCTTGAAACAGCTTTTGGCAATGAAGCACCATGCAAGACAACTGTTTATAGCTGGTTTGCAGAATTCAAGCGTGGTCGTATCAATCTCAGTGACGAATCTCGCGATGGTCGGCCATCCACCGCTGTGACCAACAAAAACATCAATGCTGTGCGCCGTATGATTGAAACAGACAGGCATGTGACCTACCATGAAATTTGCGCATCCTTAGAAATAGGCATGAGTCAAATACAATTAATCCTACACAAACATTTGGGTGTGAGAAAGCGGTGTTCGCGGTGGATCCCACACAACTTGACCGAGGCTCAAAAAACGGACCGCGTCACTTGGTGCAGTGCCATGCTTACCAGATTCAACGAAGGTGCGTCAAATTTGGTGTGGGACATAGTAACAGGTGAGAAACATGGATTTATTGCTACGATCCCAAAACAAAGCAGCAATCGAGCGTATGGGTCTTTCAAGATGAGCCGAAACCAACCAAAGTGGCGCGCGTGAAAAGTGCATCTAAGCGGATGATTGCTTCTTTTTTTAAAAAAACTGGACACGTGGCTACTGTTGCTTTAGAGAATCGTCGTACAGTGAATGGTGACTGGTACACGACCATTTGTTTGCCGGAAGTTATTGACGAACTCCGTAAAAATAACCGTAAACGCCGTATCATCCTGCACCACGACAATGCTAATTC
Source organism: Acrobasis repandana (assembly GCA_963576875.1). Taxonomy (NCBI): domain Eukaryota; kingdom Metazoa; phylum Arthropoda; class Insecta; order Lepidoptera; family Pyralidae; genus Acrobasis; species Acrobasis repandana. The sequence goes on from OY756227.1 coordinate 18,665,027, forward strand.
TCACACGGCCAGACAGACAAACGACTTTTTGAAGGCGAAAAATGTAGAACTCATGAGTCATCCTGCATACAGTCCCGACCTGGCACCTTGTGACTTTTTTCTGTTCCCAAAAATTAAGAACCAATTACGCGGTCAACGATTTTCATCACCAGAAGAGGCTGTCGAGGAGTATGAAAAACACGTTTCAGAGGTCACCACAGGGGAGTGGCACAAAAGTTTTCAAAACTGGTTTCATCGAATGAAAAAGTGCATAGACGCCAAGGGAGATTATTTTGAAAAACAATAAATTAATTTTGTACCTTTAATAGTATTTTTTCATATTCATTCCGGAAACTTATAGTGCGCCCCACGATTAAACAATTTATTTCAAATGAGAGCGCCACTTCAAGGCCATTTGCTTCTATATTCACCTTAATAATCAATAACAGTGGGGATATAAAAAGATTCGAGTATTACTATTAGTTTTACAGTTTTGTAGTTTTACAGTTTTGTAGCATCATATTTTTGTTATCAAAATAGTTTGGGTTCGAATATAGAACCATTAGTACCTAGTAATATTCAGTAGTAAACATACGAATATCTCTAGTACTTACACGTATATTTCGTGGCAAATAATTCCCACATACAAAATATTCTTAAATAAGCTTCTATCAGTGTAAAATCCTTTTTAGGGTTGCGTACCCAAAGGGCACCAACGATACCCTATTACTGAGAGTCCACTGTCTGTCCGTCCGTCTGTCACAGGGCTCTATCTCTTGAACCGTAATAGCTAGACACTAGAAATTTCAACCGATTGTGTGTAACTGTGGTCGCTATAACAAAAAATACCTACTAAAAAATAGGTTAAATTAAAAACGGGGTGGTTACCCAAGAAACGTGTTTTTTTCAGCGTTTTTAACTTGATCTTTATAATGGCATTAAGTATCTAGACTTGAAACTATCATACAATGCCATTCATGTACGAGTCCGACTCGCACTTGCCCGTTTATTTAAAACTACTCAGTATTATTTATTCTGTTAATTGGATTTGCTCACTCGTTCGCAAGCTTTACATGTTACCACAGAATACAGTAAGAGTAAACAGAAGGGACTCTTCTAAGGTACGCGCAATATACGTCCCCGTTCCCCGCACCCGCACCTCTCCCCCGGTTCTTGACGGCCAACGTGAGAAATCGAGGCGAAAACGGGGGAGAGGTGCGGGGACGGGGAACGGGGACGCCTGGGTGACGCATATTGCGCGTACCTTAGGAGTTTCCGGCCTGTGATGTTACTTTGTGATAACATTGTATTAGGTAAGTATCTATATAGTCTTTGTAAACTGACAAAGCCCTTCCGGCGAGAAGGCGACCAATATTGTCTTTATTAGTTTCTTTCAGCTTCTTTCGCAGAAGTGATCATTGCGAAATGTCGGTAGCTCTTTTTCAAAAAATAATGAATTATTTAATTATAAACATTACACGTAATGTTTAAATTTATTGACATGTGTCTGCTATTACTAAATAAAACAAATAAAAAATTAGTCACTCTTACTGCTTAGACTATTGATTTTTAGGCAATATGATCAGGAAGGAATATATTTGATTCACCTTTGCAGTAGAAATGTCAAGGGACAGATAAAGAGGTTAGAAATATAGTATTTTATTCAATTGTTAGTTTTTTTTTATAAAGTTAAAAGGTACATAAATGATGTATTTTATTTATTAGGTGTCGGGTGACCAAAAGGCTGGCAATTACTTCGCTCAACCACATTGCCATCCAACGTAGCAATGCAGCCAGCGTTTTGGGCACCCTACCAAAGGGCATTGAACTGCCCGATATTTTTTATTTGTAAATATATTTTTAAATTTTTATTTTATATAGTATATTTAGTTTTTAAGCTCTAGTTTTTAGTTAGTTTTAATTATTTTTATCTAGTTTTATTTAAGATTAAATAATTATTTAGTTGTTATTGTTACTTACGTTCTGAATTATCTTGTTTCAATAAATTTATTTGAATTGTGATATTTAATTCTTGATGTGATTTTTGACACCTAAGACCTAAGATAAGCCCAGTGAAGGTTAAAAAGGGAAACCAAATTTATTTGGGATAGAAAAAGCAGATAAAACTGAGAAACAAGAACATTTGACATAGAAAGAAAAATAGACAAAAAATCTATCGTGAAGACGACAGAATCCGTCTAGTTTCCAACAAGTCGTTCTATGAGATTTGTATGGAATATGGGACTGTGACGTCACAGTTTTTTGGAGTCAAATAGCGCTCTCAATACCCGCTTTTCCTCATTAATAAATCTAAATCACGTTCTAAGTGGATGTGATCAATGACAAGTGACATTATTTTGTGATGTTTTATTTTCTTAACAGTATCGAATAGTTTATTTTTGACCCAGGAAACTACACAATTCTGCTCGTGAGCAATAAAACGTAGTATGGGCTAACTTATAAAAACTTCGACAGTGTTAAAGGTTAGAGCAAACATATTCCGCTTCTCGGAAAACTTTAGATTTATCTAACACGGCTGAACTTTGGGCCATGAAATGAGCGATTTCCAAACATAAGGCTTCATTACCCGACTACTGCCAAAAGTTTTCGCCACTATGTTTGTTTATATGTAAGCATGTATGTATGTATTTAAGTAAGTATATATGTACTTTTGTTTAAATTCAATATGAAAAGAATAAATAATTTATCTTTCTTTACACTTCATCTTTGTAACTAAAGGTAACTAAGTTATTAGCCTTTTTTTATTATATGCTACACAATATTTTTAAATAAGTTTTCTCAAGTAAATAAAATAAATAAATAAATTATCATCATCCGAGCGTATTCCCGGTTGCTTCGTCAGCGGTAACGCTTCAGAGCCCAGGGTCCGCTACCTTACTTAGGTGATTTGACGAGATTACTGGTTTTTACACAGAGCGACTGCCGTCTAACCTCCGCAACCCAGACGGTAGACCAGAACCAATCCTAGGATAGGTAAAAACGCTAGATGGTGTTTGGGACCAACAGCTTTACGTGCCTTCCGAAGCACGGAATCATCTTTATTTTCGGATAATCAGGTGATTCAAGCCTGCAATATCCTAACCAGACTGAACACAACTTTTTACAAAGTATGCTTCCACGGACCACTGGACCACGGAGGCAGTCAAAATAAATAAATAGATAAGGATAAATCGCATTAATTGAGCTAACCCCAAATACTAAGTTTAAATTTGTATAAACAAGACATTTTTTGCGAAAATACAGACCGCGTGCAACTGCTTATATTCGGCGCATGAGTGCGACCACTGAAGGTTAATTCATCCCAAATGACACAGGCCATAAATATTTGTCATTTTTTTCTTTAGAAAATGACTTTTTTTTTTAATCCAAATAATATAGGTGAAAAAAATTAACTTCATTTATTTTAGCTACCTTTAGGAAAACGGTGTGTTAGTGGCCACACAGTATGTCCTTGAGCCTCCCCGAATCTTTTTCCGTCATCACGTGATCGACAAGCAACTAATGATTTGCACCTGTGATGTATTGAGAGTCATACCAGCGTTCAAGCACCACGGTGTTTTGCGGGAAAACGATGCTTTGAGTGATGTTTGCATGTATGTAGGTACTCGTATTTCTCAGCTTTTTGTAAAGGCACAAAATGGTGATTGATTTCCTCTTACATCCGTTTTACTTTTTTCTGTCGTGGTGGCTTCCTAGAATAGGGCCTTAACAAGATTGTTGGTATCAGTTGTGAAATGCTGTGAAATATGGATGGGGACAAAAAAAATATTTTTGACTTATTTTTTATTTTCTCTGATAAGCAAATAAATACTGAATTAAGTAATAAAGTATCTATTTTTGTATGTATAAAGTAGTATATGTAACTGTAAGTATATGTAAGTTTATGAGTATTAAGTATTTGTGTATGTTTATGATGATGTAGCTATGTAAGTATAATCTTTTATTATTATTTATTTTGTACGTATTTGCTTCTACCTGTTGATTGAGTAAATGTCCTCTCAATATATCGCAGGTTGACTGGAAGAGATCCCTATATGGGATAAGTCCGCCATTGTATATTTGCTCTTTCGAATTTTGTATGTTATATGCATATTTTTAGTACAATAAAGTTATTAGAAACAAACAAACAAATAATGAAGAAGATACAGCGCATTTAAATTTCGCATGACGTCACGATCTAGTACGATTTTCGCTAGACGGTCAAAAGGTCGATGCGCTGTATCTTTGTTAATTTTTACTACTTCGATAAACCGCAAAATATGGGTCCATTATTTTTGGATGATCTAACTGACGGACTCAAGTAAAATAATATTTCATTTTATTTACCCAGTCCATGTTTCTAATAAGTGTATATATTTTTAAGGTGAATTCAGTCCACGACACTGAACAACTTTCCCCAAGGAAAATGTATCGAAATATGAAAAATATTTTTTGGCCTTCCATACAAGTTGATCAGCTGTTCCGAGTTTCTATGGAAAGCAAAAAAAATATTTTCATATTTCGATATATGTTCCTAGGGGAAAGTTATTCAGTATCATCGACTGAACCTAACCTTAAAAAAGCTTTAGTATATTTTGTTACACGTTATATAAATCGCGCAAGTGTCTAGTAAGTCATATTTATCAATACTTTGCGAATAGTTCCAAAAAAATATTTTTTGTCCATTTCAGTTATTGGATACACTTATACAACGTGGAATGGACATACTCGTAATCAATTGAACCACAGTCTTTATAGTAGTTATAATGAAAAAAAAAAACAGCCAAATGACTAAAAAAATCAGCATTTCCATACAAAAGTGTGCAGCGGCTCGGGCAATTTGTATGGAAATGTCAATTTTTTTTTTTGTTTTTCGCCTATTATTTTAATTTCATTATACTATAATGATCTAGTTTGGCACGTGGTTTGATTTATTACGGGTATGTCCCTTCCACTTTGTATAATTTCAACATGTTTAAGTACTGGTATTGTATATTTACGGTTTAGGATCGAAAGACTCACTGAGGGAATTATTCAAGGAAATAGGTATACTTACTTTTGCATCACAATTCATATTTGAAAATATAATGTATGTAAGGAAAAATATTTCCATGTTCAATAAAGTAAGTGATTTTACAGATAGAAATTTACGTAATAAGAATGACTTAGTTAGCCTGTATTACAGGCTGAATACAGTCAGTAAGTCTTTTATGGGGAAGTGTATACTTTTTTATAATAAATTGTCAGAATCGGTCCTTGATATGCCAGACAGAAAATTCAAAGCTTATGTAAAGAAAGTACTTTGTGAGAAGGCTTATTATAGGACCGATGACTATCTTAAAGACAAAAAGGTCTGGCTTGAGCTTGGCGCGGGTCCCTCTTAAAGGTTTGTATACTTAGACATGTCATAATTTGGGTACATTGGTACATACTAAATTTACAAATTGACATTATTTTAAATTTCGTAATTCTTATAATTCAATTTAATTATGACATAATAAACAATGTAATCTCTGTCCATCTATATAACTAATTTTAAGTTTTTAGTTTGTTAGTTGACGTCTTTGGAGAAAACGTGCAGTGCAGTTTGTTGCCGCTTCTTCTGCACTTGCGCCTAGGAAGCGGCGTAAACTTAGCTTTAAGTAACGATTTGACGTCAACATTTGTGCAAAACAAAATAAAGTGACTATTATTAAGAGATATTATAAATATCCTATGATAATAAAGATATTTTGAATTGAATTGAATTATATATGCATATTCATGGTCACCCAAGGCTGCGAAAAACCTTGTGAAGTAGTGAAGAAATAGCCGGAACAGTTTAAACGATTTGGCTATAGCTCTTTTGAGCTACATATCCATTTCCAAGGAAGGTTGACGTCAGGCGACGGCCGGTCTTAAAACTATACCCAAATCGTTAGAAGTGTTCCAGCTTATTACGTAGCTTGTCGTAGACATATCGTAGCCTCGTAGCACTTCGTAGCAAAATACGACACACCTCAAAAATACCGGGCACATACTCGACTATTCACATATACTTTCGATACGTGAGTGAAATACGGAATGATTTCAAAACCATATTTCTGTCACAGTGACCGACGGCGAGAGTTCGAATGAATAAATTATTACAGTGTTCCGTATGCTGCGTCTTGTAGGTACTTTTTGTGTGTTGGAAGATTTATTTGCTGGTGAGAAAATTTTTGTAGGTGTACCTCTATAACCAAATTTTAGTTCTTTTTTTCTCCCAGATGAAGAAAGATGATTCCGTGCTTCGGAAAGCACCGTAAACCTGTGGGTCCTGAACGCCATACACTAGTGTTTGTTTAAACCTATTCTAGGATTGTTTATGGTCTACCCTTTAAGTTGCGAAGGTAAGACGACAGTCGCTCTATGAATAAACCAGTAACCTCGTCAATTCACCTAGGTTTAGGTAGCGGACCCCGGCTCTGAAGCGTAAATACATCATAAAGTTACATTTAACAAATTTATACAATTCAAATTAAAAAAAATCAAAATCAAAAAATGTCAGTCTACTTATAAGCTAAATATTCCCTTACTCTATGAAAACATTTATGTAAAACCCATTTTGTCAAATATTTTTGAATGAAGTCCGATTATATTCTTTATTTTCTTTAGGTAGTTTAATATAATAATATTATATAATATAAGATGACAAATGTCGGTGCAGTACTACATGTACCCAGTTAGATTATCTAAACAATACCCATATTACTCATGTTATAAGAATTTCTTTCGTATATTGTTTTAGAATAAGAAGGTCTATAGCAACTTCATGTATTTTTCCTAGTCTGTCTTAAATTATATTCTCCTCTCGTTTTATAATAGCTTGGGTGAGACTTTACAAACCGGGAATACGCTCGGATGATGATGATGATTAGTGATGTGCCGATCCCTTTCCCCAGATTTCCGGGAACGTTCCCGGGAATGTTCCCAAAACATGGAAATGTCCGGGAAAGTTGTAATATCAGACATATTTTTGATCAATGTAAATATATTTTACTAACGTAAATGTATAACTTGATATGGTTATAATACAAATACATATATCCAATATTTCGTAACATTCCCTAGAAATACAGGAACATTCCCCAACTTTCCCAAATTCCCAGAAATTTGGGAAGGTTCCCGAGAACGGCACATCACTAATTGATGATCCAGCATGTCTATCATAAGGACATATTTTTCAGTAACCACGGAACCCCAAACCGCCGACCATTCCCAACAAAAGCATGAATCACTCGGCATGAATGGATTTTAGTCATTCGTCTCTCGTTTCGTAAACAATGTGAATGCGACATTTTATTTTAGCGTTCTCGAATCCCGAAGTGTCGAAGGAGATTTATTTATTGCGTTGAAAAACACAGAATGGTGGCTTTAGAAATATAGTTTAAAACAAAAGAGGACGGGTGAGGAGAAGGTGTTTGAGAACTGGGATGATGTTTCTCGAATGTGGAGTAGTTCATACATATACAATCACGTCTTTATCCTTAATGTGGCAGACAGAGCACTTTGGGTCTTGCGGCTCTAAGCAGATAGAGCACAGGGTCGCAACACACAAAGGCCACATTTAGCGTGATGATGTGTGAGCAGATAAAATAAAGAGTCAAAATAGTGATGGGTTGATAGCCGCATTGCCTATTAAGGCGAGTAGGTGGGTTCACAATTTGCGACACTGTGCGTGTTTTTAAAAAATCACTGTTATTAAACTACTACAGTTTATTCCTCAAAAAATTTAAATACAAAAAAATTTAAGGATTTTGTACAGACACCCACAATATCCAAAACACGATTGAGCATTTTTGGCTCGATAGAAAAAAATCACAGACATACCTCTAAATTTGCCTAAATTTGCCTTTATAATACATATTACTATTTTATACAATCACCTTTTTATATGAAAATTATATCAAAAAATGTATTACCTAATTCCGTTTTGGCTACAAAAAAATTATAAATTATATATAATATTATATATATAAATTATAAAATTTTATACAAAAAAAATGAATAAAACACAGTGAAATATTCGTCGAGAGCGAAGAAAGGCCCGGAACCGTGCTCGACGATATTTCGCAGTGTTTTATTTAATTATTAATTACAGTGATTTTTAAAAACACTCACAGTTTTCTTGGCTCTGAACTGGCGGGGCCTTAACATGATTCGCATTTTCGTCCATTATATCAATCGGCTTGTACGATCTGCGCGGGAAGAGAAGCAGCTGGTGCATTCTAAATTTTTCTTCTTTTCTCCCAGACCAGCATGGAAGAATCAAGACTCAACCGAAACCGAGATAAAAATTGTCTAGAAGTTCCGATGTGAGTTTGGATATTGTTACCCAACTATGCTAAAACGGAACGGATTGGATTGAATATGATACGAGTACTTTATATTATTCCGAAAGAGAGATTTCAGTGGAATTCATCATCCGAGCCCGGGGTCCGCTACCTTACCTAGGCGATTTGACGAGGTTACTGGTTTTTACACAGAGCGACTGCCGTCTGACCTCCGCGACCCAAAGAGTAGACCAGAACCTCAGTCTCAGTAATAGGGTCCCGTTGGCACCTTTTGGGTACCGAACCCTAAAAATTAAATGCGAACAACAGCTACTTATGCTATAGACCCAAACTGTCACTCCTTTTTATCAACTTAACCACACAAGGCACGTAGTCAAGGCATCCAGGATTGATCACTGGATCACAGCCATTCCTCTGAGGTCCCTCGGGAATGAGGAAAATTCGGGAATTATGAGCGTCTTAACAATAATGTTGCGGAACATTCCGTATTTTTGCTTTGATCTGTGGCTTTGGTGTTCGTTTTTGCAGGAATTTTATGTAGACCCAGCTGGTGCCTGCGACTTTGTCCGCGTGTAATTTAGTTTTATTGTGCACATTGTATGACTAATTGAAAAAACATTACAGTTAATAAAAGTTTTACCAAAGAAGCTCATTTTTTAAGCGACATCGAACAAAAAGGTTATCTATTCGACACGTATGTTAACTTTATATACCTATGTATGTTAGCGATATCTTCGCAAATTGTAAACCAATTTTGATGATCCTTTTTTTATTTGAAAGCCTTAGCTACCAAATTGGTTCCATATTACTTTGGTGAAGACATGATAAAGAACTATAGAGATATGGGAAAACCCCTCAAATAAAATTAAGTCGGTTGTTTTTGGAAGTGAAAACTTCTTTAGGCATGTTGATGGGAAAAAGCCATTGGACACGCGACTCTGTTACCGTTACCGTAACCGACACCACCTTATTCAAATTTTCACTTCTACGGCAATGCCAGACATTTGCTGCCCTCAAAATCTGTGCTGTACGAGTATAAACAAACTGTACATAGCATATTTTTTAGTTGTTTATGAATACTACAGTTAAATTATTGACTTAGTATGTAGGTACACTGGCTTTGCAAGTTTGTCTAAGACTGACAATGGCGGACACACGACGACTTTAAAGTCCCCTTCCGTTTGAGATTCCGCTGCACGATAAAGACTCTTTGAGATCAAAGTTTGCCCACTGAAGCTAGAGACTTCGCGAGCGCAGCGCTGGGAGTTATTATTTTTTTCGACCTCGTGACGTACTTAACACGCCAGACTGCCACTCCGAAGGTTTTGGATTCAATCCCTAGCCAGGACAAGTTGAAAAATGGCCTGGTATAAATTGTCGTAGGTGATTTACTGCATCATTTTGAACCACATTTCCCAATAAATGTATATCGAAATAGGAAAAAATATATATTATTCCCATACTAACTAGTTCACGTGACAAAAAATTTTACATCCAATATAAATCGTACATCGATTTATATTGGATGTAAATTTTTTTTTCGTATTTTATAGGTTTTAGTAAAATTTTTTTCAAAATGATTGAGTATATCACCCCTTATAATATTTGTACTTAATTAAAATAAGCTTGTAAATTACTACTTAGGCTACAATACATACTAAGCTTGTACTACGTTACATTACTTCGGATCCCAGGGTCCGCTTTCCGGCTTTTACTTCTTGACTTCATCCTCTTATCGCGTGTTAAGATCGCGTATGACTCTAACGAAATACTCACTTTGAAATAAAAACTCAGCAAAGTTCAGGACTAACTCTAGTCATTATATGTTTTAAAAATACGATTGCTTAAAATTTTCTTGATAGAAAAAAAATGCGAAGTTGCTTCCAAATCACTTCAGAATTATACTAAAACGGAAAGTATTCGAGAAATACAATAAATTTGCCCTCGTAACTTCGGATTATAATTATAAACTTAAGGCAGTCATAATGTCTTACTTTATAAATAAATTACTTAGCTGTTTATCATCATCAGGTCTTTTTTATTCTCCATTACAGGAGCACGACCTTCTCTGTACTACCAGAGCCATATTTATCCAGAGCAGACAGAGGATTTGGCTTACCCTCTCCACGCTGGCCAGACGGGTTGGAGAGGTCTCCTTGATGTTTATAAGCTTTGTTTATTTTGTGTTTCCTAAGTCGCCTTCTACGACATCCACGTGAAGACTTGGAGTGGTCCTATTATACTCTGCCGGGAACCACATGGCTATCGTGAGCTGTATGAATTTCGCTCTTTTTAATTTTTTACGCAGTCCCAAGTTTTCCCTGTCTAACTGTGCATTCTAAGCTACCGTTCCTTTTACCTCTGAAGTCGAATTTTATTGAACCTCGCAAAAAAGCGAAATGCACGGACCTAGTTTCTGTTAAGTTTGTACTGAATGGCATTTTAAAATATATTTTTCAGTTTCCTTCATCTTTAGTCCGATGAAGTCTGACTTTAGATTAAATCAATGTTAACGAACTGTATTTCTGACATTCGAAGTATGTTTCTGTAGGTAAAATTTATATGACTTGGAACAAACTTTTTTCATAATATACGATAAATGGAAGCGACACGTTCTTTTTTAACTGACTTCGAAAAACGAGGAGGTTATCAATTTGAACCATAAGTATTTTTTGTAACAATATTGAGTTAGTTTCCAATGACACAAGTCTCGAACTTACTTTGGGGCTAGCTTAATCTGTGTGATTTGTCCGTAGGTATAACAACGTGGAAGGGACATACCCGTCATAAATCAAAGCACAGTCTATATTAGGCAATTATAAAATTAAAGTAACAGCCAAAAAACCAAAATAATTTTCGGCATTTCCATACAAAAGTGTGCGGCCGCCTGGGCGATTTGTATGGTAATGTCAAATTTTTTTTTTGGTTTTTTGGCTGTTATTTTAATTTTATTATACTTTAGTCATCTAGTATAGCCCGTGGTTCAATTCTTTACGGGTATGTCCCTCCCACTTTGTATATTTTATTAATTTCAATATAAATCCAAACTCAAGGAGTACACTTAGGGCGAAAAGTAGCTTGTTTTTTCGTCTGATCGATAAGATTTAGAAATCGTAGTAGGACTTTTTCGCACCCAATTCGTGAAACGAAAATCTTTTATATGCAAATCTGGGATTTCGTCTTAAATCTAAGACACATTTTCGTTTCCATCTGAAATTTAAATCTTTAAAGTAGAATAGTGAACATAACTGATAGGTTTTTAAGATAGACCTTTTTGCAGCTTTTAGTAAACAATAAATTTTTAAAGATTATTTAATATTTTACCTGGGTCTTAGGTATGAGTCTTAACATTTGTGTGTTTGCTTGCAAATAAAATATTTCATTACATTTATTTATTTACATTAATATAGTATCGTTGAATTACCTCTAGTATGTAATACAAATTTAAACTAACTTTTGAGCTACCTTAATCTTATCTAGCCAAGTAATAAATACATAATCAGTGAAAATTTCAAGCTAGTCTAGCTATTACGGTTCAAGAGTTAGAGCCCTGTGACTGACGGACATACAGACAGACGGACAGACGGACAGACGGACAGACAGCGGAGTCTCAGTAATAGGGTCCCGTTTGCACCCTTTGGGTACGGAACCCTAAAAAAATATTCCGACAAATTGATAACCTCCTCTTTTTTTTGAAGTCGGTTAATAATAAATTTTACCTCGAAATCTTTCATTGCCGTGTTTGTCCACACGTCACCTTTAGGAATATTGTTTTATCAAATGGCTTGCGTCCCCCTTCCTGTGCGCTAAACGTTGCATATTAGTGCCACCTAAGTGCTCGACGTGGAAGGACGTCAATACGTGCCTGCGTTTTCACGCCATTAACGTAAATATTCCATTTTTTTGTTACTGGTCATTTTTTCTTTCATCGCCGTGGATAGCTATAATTTCTATTTGAATAATTTTGTCCTCTTGATTATGCATTCGATAGAACGCCATTTATCTTATGTTTATTTGTGAAGTGTTTATCACGCCGAATAATTAATAGTTTTTTTGGTATTTTATATTTTGCCTTGATTTTCATCACCGTGATTTTATTTCCGTGGTTTCCGTGGCCAAAATTTGCCATGGCAACGGAAAATAAACACAGCAATGAAAAAAAATTCATTGCCATGTCTTAAAAAACCATTTAATTGCCGTGGCCAGGTATTTCATTTTTGTGACTTATGTTTTCATCGCCATGGTATGATTAGGCAAAGAAAACATCTTTACCTGTAATACAGGTAGTACCGAATACTGCCAGTACAAGACTCGTCAAGTTACAAGAATAAATATGTCTAAAAGGCATTAAAAATAGCTGTTCAGTGTATATCTTAAGGCTACCGTAAACTTGGCTTTTATTATCTTGGACTTTAGTTTAAAAATACCGTCATTTGGGTATGTTTTCATTGACATATTTCTACGTGTGAATTGATTGTGATAAAATAAACACTACATTTTAACTGAAGCTTACCACAGTGAATGAAATCGCACCCTAATCGGTTAAGTCGTTTCTGAGATTAGCGCGCATAAAAACACAGACAAACAGACAAAAATTCTAACAATCAATGTTTAGGCTTCTGTTGCATTGATATACTCGTAGACCCCCGATAATATTTTTTCTCATATATCTTTCATTTACAGACAGTGACCAGTTAGACTGTTATTATATATGTATGTTCAGATTTGTTTCAATCCGAAATTACACAGTGGCTATTAAAGTGGTTATAAATAAATAATTAAATATTTATAGGGATATAAGTTAATAATAAAAAAAAATATTTATCATTAGGTCTTTCTTTTTTAATCTCTACTGCAGGAGCACGGCCCTCTCTGTATTCTGATATGGCCTACACTTTCTACGCTGGCCAGATGAGTTGGAGAGGTCTCATTGATGTTATATCTCATTGAGGTGAAGGTTAGCGTGTGTTTTCTAAGTCCCTTCTACAAAATCCACAGGAAGACTTGGAGTGGTCCTATTATACTCTACCGAGAACCACACGGCTAAAAGTTTTTATTAACCCATACTTATTGTAAGAAAAAAATAGATATCGAAACTATAAATTGTACTCAAAAATATAGGACAAAGAACAGTATATAGAATTTATAGCAGAAAACTATACTTAATATTGTCTCCTCTACTAAAATATATAATGTTGAAACTGGAATTTTCCAGTGAAACGTCGGTTTTAACTGGTAAATTCAATTTAGCCGCTGTTTTGTCCCGGATTAGATAACAAACCCCTCGAATTTGTTAACTTTGGACAGAATATTAAGCTAATTTCTATAAGTTCTCTGTTATTATTGAAAAACTGACTTCTGGGTTACTACGCTAATTGCCGCTTCTATTTTATATTTATAATAACACCTCAGTTGTTGTAATGCATATCATTTAGGTTTATTTGTGGTGTAAAATATCTTAGTTTTATTATTTTTTATATAGTGTTTATAATATGTATAATCGCAAATTAACATGGCAATTTCCGATGCACGGTAAATCTCAAAAGAGATTATGATGGCATTGTAAATGGACTAAACATTAATGTATTAAATTTATTGTGTAAATAAATAAAAATAAAAAAATAAAATATTATTCTCTTATTAATTGGACTTTGAATTTAATGCCTCATGTGGAATAATACTTGTACTCGTATTTTTAAAAATGTTAATAAGAATAAGATAACAGGACTTTTTGAGCAACACCAGGAAGGCTATTTTCAGCCACAAACATATTCTTATTTGCCGGTTGACTGGAAAATATTCCATTCTGGGATAAATCCGCCGTTCTCAATTTACTATATATGTTGTTTTTGTCTTAATTTATGTGTTTTCAAATTACAATAAAGTAATTACAAATAAACAAACATGCCCTACCTAGTTCCATTTGGTGACAGTTTTTTGTCCAAAGTCCACGACCCAGAGAATATCTCTGTGTGGAGGTATAAAGGTAGATTCCGCGATGAAATGTCAAAAGTGTAACCTGTTTTGAAACGTATTGGCGTATTTTTTAGCGCGGTTCGCCAGCACGTGTATGACGCTACTAAATAAACAAGCCACCTTAACAGAAGTCAATGTCATTTAAATTTTGTCGTATTATGAAGAAAACAGGCAACATTTGTTACTTTTGACGTTTAGCGAAGTCTCATGCTAGCAACAGTATATGCCGACAAGAAGGAAAGAGACCAATGGGTTTTGACCAGATTATCTCTATAACAAGATACCTTTTTGCTCTTTGATAGGACCTGTATTTAAAAGTCCACTGCACTTTTAACATCAGCGAGTAATAAAAATAATTTACCAGTTTTTTCGTTATAAGCAGATAAGACGTTTATGTTACAATTATACAGGGACTAACAAAATATACTGAAACTATTTTAAGGGTGAATTCAGTCCGTGATACTGAACAACTTTCCCCAAGGAACATATGACGAAATATGAAAAATAATTTTTGACCTCCCATACAAGTTGACCGATCAGCTGATCCGAGTTTGTATCGAAAGCCAAAAATTATTTTTCATATTTCGTCATATGTTCCTTGGGGAAAGTTGTTCAGAATCACGGACTGAATTTACCCTTAAAATAGTTTCAGTATATTTTGTTAGACGTTATATATTGAAGGCTATTTTTAAACCTACGTGATGAGAAAGTTTAAAAACATTTAAAGCAACCAAACGCTAGGGAAATCAAATTTCACAAGTATTCGAAAAATCGGGCTCTTAAACCATAGATAAAGTATTTAATTATAGATGTAGCACCAGCAATAAAAAAAGTTCAGTTTAGTTAACATAAGTTAGAACTCTTGTAGAGATCAAATATGTTTAGACAAACGAGAACATACACATAATAATAATTATTGATATTTTTTCAAAACAAAAAACCGACTTCAATACCAGAAAAGCTAAATATTCATACAATTATATACTTGACGACATATTTTTTCTAGTTATTTTCGTTTATAAAACAAACCACAAAACCGATTTTAATAAAATTTCTATGGGACTACCAGTAAAGTATACCCTTTTAATAAAAAAAGAATTTTCTAAATCGGTCCAGGCGTCCTCGAGTAATCGGGGAACATACATAAAAAAAACATACTTAAAAGATTTCGACGAATTGATAACCTCATCCTTTTTTTGAAGTCGGTAAAAAATAGTTATTAACAAAAAATATATATATAAATTATATAAGAAAACCATACATTGGTTATTTTAAACTAGTTGCAATTGTTAATACTATATTTAAAAGATTTCTGTTTAAAAAAAGTGACTGCAATGATAGATTTTTTCTTAATAAAAGAAATTTTGCCTTTTTTTTCTAAGCACTGACCAAAGGTTTATTTATAATGTCTGGTATGGGGTCAAGGTCAGCAAACTGCTAGAAGGATCAAACCATTTTTCATATAAATCGTATCCTAAACTTTTGGTTTATGCGTTTTTCTTAATGCAACATCTTGATAAAATATAACCTCATTGTCTTAAACTAAGAACTAAGTTTGGTACGTGACTGCTTTGACCAACCACTGGGAAACTAAGTTTTAGAAGTAGTAAACGAAATCAAAAGTCAGGTTTAAATTAACTTTTGAAAGTCAGTGGTATTGAAATATGAATATTTGACATTGTCTGCATTTGGGAAGTCTTTGAGAATTATATGATGAATAAAAATTAGTTTAAAAACTTTGTTTTATTTTAAACTTTTATTTTAGCAAGGCTGGGAAAAAAAACAAAGATTGCTCTAACTGTTTCACAAATCGTAAAAGTTATTGGAGGGAATTGGCTAATCTGAATCATGTTAATAGGCGATGCAGCTAGCAACCCATAATTATTTCTCAGATTAGCAACTTTTGCTTTAAATCAAAACCCTCTCTTCGGCTGTAAATTGCCAGAACGACCGATGACAATGAACCATTACAGTTCAGAGCAAATAGTTAATTTTTATTTTTATAATACCATTTGTGCGAAAATCGAGGCATACAGTAAATAAGCTTTCGTTTTCATGTAACATCGCTCCTGACCTTAGCTCACACGTTGAAAGCTTTCAAGTAGGTGCCATCCGAAGTGTCAAAACAGTTTTAAAATCTCTCCCGATGAGGTACTGCGGGCAACACACTTTTCCAGAGCACCCAACTGAGTAATCGGACTGACAGGCTTTTCATAAAAAGAAAACTTCGAAATTAATTCATCTAAATTCTTATAACTTTCTTGTATAAAGTTTATAAAGTGCAAATAGATATTTTATTCAGTCGACTGCCTCCGTGGTCCAATGGTAAAAGGTGTTTGCCTTGTGATCTGTAGGTAGTGGGTTCAAATTCCACTGGGAAGCTACTTTGTGAAAAGTCTGGTTAGGATATTGCAATTAATCCTTCCATTGAATTACGGCTTCATCCCTTACGGTTTCCTATACCGTACAGAAGCCAGGGTCATAAGACAAACAATAAGCCCAACTAACAGCTGGCCCATGATTTCCTGAAGTCAAAGGCTTTATTAGTGACCAGTGGCGTAGAGAGGGGGTTGCCAGGGGGGCCATAGCCCCGGGCGGCAAAGATAGGGGAGCTGCGGCAAGGCTAAATATTTTTCTATGAGTTTGGACACTTTACTTAAATTTTAAAGTTTAATTACAGGTCTCAATGGGGCGCCTGGTTAAAGGCGGCAAATTTTAGGTCAATCCCGGGCGGCGAAAGCCCACGCTACGCATCTGTTAGTGACATAGGGCGCCGTTTAAGGGACCGCGGTTATGACGAACGCATCCTGAGCATTCGTTGGTACCTGGTCTAAAAAAAAACCATTGCTATACAAAGAGACAACGCAGCTAGTGTAATTGTTACCTTTGAACCAGGTACAATCCGGGGTGGCATATTCAAGTAAGAGTTTTTGTCTTAAAAAAAGTCAAAATGTCAAGTGGTCTGTATTACCTACTGATGTGCAAGTTTTGCCCACTCTGTCGATCAGCCTTTACGATCTGTGCTGTCAGAGAATACAACATTATTAAAAATAAAGTAAAAATAGTCTTTATAGTGAAATTTCATCAGAATCCATTCTATTCAAATGCTACCGGTACCGGATATCCGCTGTGATACACACTATACACAGCCTTGTCATGAATATTAATTCAACTCTACCGTCTACAACGATGATTGTTGTCAATCCTTTGATTGAAGCGAGGAGCAAAGGATTTCAAACTTGACTTCAATGCTACAGCTTTTTTACAGTTGTCGAGGATTTAATTCGTGTTCAAAGAAAAAAACCATTAAGTAACGTTGTTAAAAATGGTGGACTACGAGTAAGTGCCCAGCAAAACGAACGTCATTTCTGCTGCAGAAAATGATTTGCGTAATTTTTGCATTTGGTTTTATATGAAAATTCTGTTTGTGGCCAAGGCAAAACATGAGTTGTGAATTTCTATTAAACAGAATTCGAGAAACAATATTTGATATAAAACAACGTTCCATAATAAAAGCCTTGGCTCGTCAACGCCATTGGTGACAAGAGGGCTGGCTTATATCTCGCGCAGAGACTTGCAGCAGCCATTCAGCGCGAAAATGCAGCCAGTGTTTTTGGCATCATGCCACATGAACAAAAGTTAGATTATTAATTTAGATTTTAGTTATATTTTTATTATGAACAGAAATTGTGCAGATCATTTTCTGCAGCTGAAATTACGCTCGTTTGGCTTGAAAGTTTAACTTAGCGAATAAATATAATGATCACGTTAAAAGAGGCCTTTGGGCCTCGGCCATGGGCTCTGTCTGCCAAGAGCTTCGTCTGTACTGTAGGGATAGATAAATGATAGTGTATACTTATTTACATGTGTATATAAATTTTCACCATAGGGGTTTTCAACCCGTTTCAGCCAGGATTGATAACAAGCAGTTTGTTATACATGAAGTTATCGTGTACTGGGTACGAAGACCCGATGCCAACTTTTGAATTATTTACTAACTTATTAATATTTGAATTAGGTTGGATTTCTCCGTAAGCCTTACTTAAGTAACTTTTTACCAAAACAGGTGTATCCATTTAGGGATGAAACTGTTTTAATTAACTTGTTTCAGTTATACGGGGTGAATTTGAAACCACCAGCCAAATTTTTGAATGAATTTCAGTCCCTGCTGCTGAACTACTTTGTTCTTAGGTCTGCTATTTAGATTGACGACCAAAGGCACCATGGAGTTTAATCTTTTAGTGGGTTCAAGCCCCACACTACCACTCCCATCCCCATGTGTGTGTGATGTGAGTTTGCTATTTCTCTATGTACTCGTAAATAAAAAGTATTACAAAGTTGAATAAACTTACTTTGAACAAAAATTAAGAATTTTATATGTTCACTAGCTGTGCCCGCGACTTCGTTCGCGTGGTTGTCGAAATGTTATATAGCCTAAAGCCTTCTTCTATAAATGGACTACCCAACAAAAAAAGAATTTTTCAAATCGGACCATTAGTTCCCGAGATTAGCGCGTACAAACAAACAAACAAACAAACAAACAAACAAACTCTTCCGCTTTATAATATTAGTATAGATAAGATATTAATAGCAAATTTATTTTTATTTTTTTAGTTTTTCAATAACTACGCATTTTCTACATACATCAACCATAAAACGTAAGCGTGAAAGATATGGGTACTTTTACTGGATAAGAATTAAGTTTTTAGGATTCCCTACTACATTTTAAAAAGTCTTCTTAAATTACCTACCTTATCTATAAACAATCCTTTAATAACTATCAGCTATTTATACATGACTAACTTTCACACGCGGCTTCGCTCGCGTATCCCAAATCCTACGGGAACAGTACATTTTTCCGGGATGTAAGGTACCCTATGTCCTTTTCAGGACTCCTAACTATGTGTATGCGAAATTTCAAGAAGATTGGTTCAGTAGATCAAGCGTGAAGAGGTAACAAACAAATATACAAACTCACTTTCGCATTTATAATGTTAGTTAGGATTAGGAAATGTGCAAAAAAAATTGAAATTTTAGTATTTAAATAAATAGATTTGAGCCAATTCCCGGTTTCCAATTGAGAATAAATTTTGTATCCTCCTGCCTTGATTCCCCAAACATCCGTGGTCTCAAAGGCCGTAAGTACGAACATGTAGACAGTTTTTAGACCGCACCCGTGTGGTGCCGGGTTAGAACAGGACTACTCCCCATCTCTTCCTGTGGATGTCGTAAGAGGCAGCTAAAGAACTAAGCACAAACATCCCGTGCTACAATTGCATTCCCAAAGATGGTTAACGTCGGGCGGCGGCCGGTTGTAAAACTTTTCGCACAAACACATTCACAAAGAGTGTTGACGTCAGGCAGGCAGCCGGTCGTAAAACGATAGCCAAATCATTAAAACTGTTCCGGCTATTTCTTCTCCATTTTGCAAGGTCTTTGGCATCCTTGGGTGACCATTGACATGCATGTTATATTTGGAGAAGAAAAAACGAGAAAGCACACCCCGGGCTTTGAAGCAGCACAGCTGAGGATGCAACCGGGAACGCGCTTAGACGAAGAAGAAGAAGATATAGGCAGTTTTCAGAAATTGATTAAGTGCTTTGACTTAGCAGCGTTTTCAGCAGCTGCACCTGCAGATCAAAAATAAGCATAACGACTGAAGAATCATTTTGAAGAAGAAATATACAAATATACCAAGAAATATTGTACACGTATTTTTTATTTTCTCTGAGAAACAAAAATTGACAAAAATACAGCGCATTTAAATTTCGCATGACGTCATGGCTAAGTTCCAATTTTCAATAACGGTGACGTCACAAGCCCCCACTCTCGAACTTACAAAAATGCTCGTGTCTTAGTGCATTTTAACTTTTGTGATAAACTGGAAAATATGGGCCCATTATTTTTGAGTAATCTACAAGACGGACTAATTTAAATAATACTTTTGAATAATCTACAAGATGGACTAATTAGAATAATACTTTTGAATAATCTACAAGACGGACTAATTAGAATAATACTTTTCACAACCTATCGTCACACTTAATTGGGGTAACTAGTAGATGAAAAAGTTTTTTTTTGATACCATTACTGTATTACACACGAATATACCTATATATAAATATACAAATATAGGTATATAGATTTTACGACTGCCTCCGTGGTCCAGTGATCAAGGCGTCTGCCTTGTGATCCGGAGGTCATGGATTCAAATCCCACTGGGAAGCATACTTTGTGAAAAGTTGTTTTCAGTCTGGTTAGGATATTGCAGGCTTGAATCACCTGATTATCCGAAAAGAAAGATGATTCCGTGCTTCGGAAGGTACGTGAAGCTGTTGGTCCCGAACGCCATCTAGCGTTTGTACCTATCCTAGGTTTGGTTCTGGTCTACCCTCTGGGTTGCGGAGGTCAGACGGCAGTCGCTTTGTGTAAAAACCAGTAACCTTGTCAAATCACCTAGGTAAGGTAGCGGACCCCGGGCTCTGAAGCGTTACCGCTGAGAATGCAACTGGGAATACGCTCGGATGATGATAATAAGGTATATAGATTTTAATATTTGTCTTCTTACAGTGCTATTGAATTAAATACGGAACCCTCAGATCAAGTTCAACGTATACTTAGATAGTTTTACTTAAGGTTGTCTGAAGGGGAGGCATTAAAAACTATTAAATCCTCTCCGACTTTAATCCTGTTTTTGAGAAAATCTCCATTGGTTTGAACATTCCTTTAAATTCAACTTTGCAATTGGTCCCTTAGCACTAAAGCTCACGGGAGCTATCTATCATTTTGTAACCTTTTTGAAGTAATGAAACTTCGAGCTTTCATTTATTTACCAATTTATGTACACGGACAATTTATACAGAGAATACATAAAGTAAAAGTTGTACAAAGGCACTACTTATCTCAAAAGAGATCTCATCCAGTAGGCCCGTGAGAGGAGATGTTCATATACGAAAGGCATACAGGCGTGTTCGTTAACTAAAGGTAGAAGAAGACATTAACATACCATTAACCTACAGATAAACATACATATACATATGCTACATACATACTTAAATAAATACATATGTCTATTTATAAATAAATATTCTTAATATATAAATTACAAATTCTGATAAATAATAATCTCTTACTCGTCTCTCCTTACTCTTACTCTTCATTGTTCTTATTCCTTATTTATTCTTAAATTTGATGTAGTGTAATCAATTAAAGAACCATACACACAAGAATGTTTTGGGTATGTAGTTGAGTTACACTACTGATGTTCTACGTACGTAATTTATCGTATAAAAAAACCTTGTTACAAGCTTTTGTTTAATCTTAATGCTGGTCTGGGAGAAAAGAAAAAACTTAGAATGTACCAGCTGCTTTTCTTCTCGCGCAGATCGTAAAAGCCGATCGAGGGACGGGTAAAAATACGAGTCATACAATACACGCCTATTAACAGGCGATGCGGCTAGCAACCAGTCACTATTTTGATTCCTTTTCACATTCTCGCCCACCATCATGCTAAAAGTGGCCTTTTGTCTTTAGTCTTGTAGCAAAACCCATAATGCTCTGTCTGCCCCATAAGGGATAAAGACGTTACGTAATAGTATGTATGTATGTTTATCTTCAAATTCTTCTTCGTTTCGTGTCGATTGGCTCAAAGACACATTATATTTTGTTCCTCCAGTAAGTCGCCACTCTTATGCCACTTTCCGACGCCGTGTACAGGTCGTGTCTCGTGCAGCTGGTCACAAAGGACACGAGAGAAGGTGATGCATGGTCTGATTGGACTGACCACATTGGCATCGGGCCTCTGTTTTTTCAATATAGCGCCACTTCGCAAGGTCGTGCCCGCATCGGCCTTTCTCAGTACGCAGTCGATTCAGGCACTTCCAAGTTGCCCATCTTCAAATTTTTGTTACTTTATTTGTGGTCTACAAAATTATTCTACTATCGGTGTTTACTACCGACTGCGCCGAATAACGTACCTGCTGCGCCAAATAACGTAAGAGTATATGTTATGCGATATAGGCACAAAGATGCAATGGATTAAGTTCGTGCAGGTAGAAAATTGGCATGCGTCGGGCTCGTCCAATTACGAGAATTCCTGCGGCCCTGAGGAAATTGTAAGGGAGATTATACATAGGTGATGTGAATAAACACTTCGCTTGATATTATCTTCCCGTGACAGCTGGGTCACGTGATTGGCCCAAGAATACATCATCAGTTGGGAGTGTTGCCACTGTATGTGATTGAATTACCTAAGCAAAACGAATTTTTACTTAACAGACCATATTATGAACTAGTAATTCAATATATATATTAATAGCTTTTGCCCGCAGCTTCGCCCGCGTAGACTACAAAAATTAGATTGTTTTTTTAAAACCCTAGTTTTAAAAAAAATGCAATTTATTAAAATCCAATTAATGGATTTTTATTTTTTACTAACCGCTAATTCAAAAATGGTATGTGTCTCGTTTAAAAAATTTCGAAGATTCATACAAACTTGCAACCCCTATTTCACCCCTATAGGGATTTAATTTTCAAACTCTAATAAATGCATTATTATTTTCTACTAACTACTAAAATACATTAAAAATTTCATGTGTCTCACTTTAAAATTACGAAGTTTCATACAAACTGCCAACCCCTAACCAACCCTATTTGTTATTTTGTGAACAATGCTGTGGGCTACGTTATTGATAACTCTTTTTATGTATAAATTGTATATTGTATTGGTATTTATAATGTAGCTGTTTGTTGTTCCCATTAAATAAATAAATAAATAAATAAACCCCTATTTCACCCCTTTAGGGATGGAATTTCCAAAAATTCTTTCTTAGCGGTCTTCTACTAGTCACAATCTACCTTCCTGCCAAATTTCATGTTCATTGGCTTGTTAGTTTTTGAGATTTCGTGATGTGAGTGATTTTCGCTTTTATATAATATAGGAAGATAGATTAAAAATGAAATTGTTAAATTAGTACTTTATTTTATGTCATTAACTAAGACTTTAAAAACATTGTGAATAGACATAATGTGTAAATGTGTGTCATATCTATGCGAACAACAAGCTCAAAATAAATATGTACTAGCATGTAACCAGTGTTTTTTTTTCAAGTATCTTTTTTGAGAATAAATTTCTTTAAACCCAACTAATTAAGAGAGTCCTTAAATTATCTGAAAAGAACAATCAAAAGTAACACTTACCGTGACACTCATGGCATAATCTTGGCCCATCGCGGGAAGAAATGCCCTATTGTACCATGGCAGGCCTGTAGTTGTCAGACAGCAGTCTGTAAACCTCTTTACCCGTTTGACAGGATGACCCTCCCTGCCATCCGGAGTATTTAATAAACACACATGAGAAAGCACAAATGGAAACAAACCCGAAGCAATTACTTTGGACACGTCTTAATAATAATCTTGTTGTTTGTAAAGTGTACACACGCAATGTTACAGTGTTCATATTTCTATATTTTTTATTTACATTTCTGCTTTTTTTTTTATTTATGTCAATTTATTACATTTTTTTTGACAGAAACATTTGTGTTTACAAAACAAACTAAACATTATATCTAATGTAAGCTAATAAAATTTTAAGGGATAATACTTAACATTTTTATAATTTGAATTTAGTATAGAATAATAAATAAAATGTTTTATTAAGGCGAGATGGGTTCAGAGCTCTAAATACTGTGCGTGTTTTTGAAAAATCACTGTAATTAAACCTACAGTTTATTTCTCATAAATTTTACATAAGAATCTTAAGGCTTTTTTACAAACACGCACAATATTCAAAACACGATTGAGCATTTTTGGCTCGATAGAAAAAAATCACATACATTCCTCTAAATTTGCCTAAATTTACCTTTAAGAAAGGCCACCACCCGACGTCAACCATCCCAGGAAATGCAGTTGTAGCGCGAGATTTTTGTGCTAATCCTTTAGTCGCCTTTTACGACAGATAGAGTGGTCTTATTAGGCCGAAAGTCACACGGCCAGCGAATATCTCAATGTACTGAGATAACATGAAAAGTAATAATTAAACAAATCAAAGAAGAATGCCATCAATATATTCATAGCTTTATACCATCGTCCATCATCCCTGTTAATCAATTTCGTTTGACGTAATTATTCATTTTGCTAAATAATTTATGCTCGAGGGTTTGTTTATGAGGTGCGTTTTCAGTGAGAAAAGTAATGGAGGCTTAATTTATAGGATTTAGCAGGCTAGTGGGACTTTGTCACACATATATGCTACATGAAGCCAGAAAATAAGTATTTTAAAAGTTTTTTTGACTACCCCTTCTTATCTCCAAAACTATAGGAACTAAAATTTGGAAAAAAACACACAGTTAATAGTTCTTTACCTATAAATTTCAGAAAAACATATGGCGGTCATCTTTGGGTCACTGAGTTACATAATGTGTACCAAATGGTTTTGTAGCAAATTGGCTGTGACAGACCGACAGACAGACAAGTGAGTGATCCTTTAAGGGTTCCATTTTTCGTTTTAAAGTACGGAACCCTTAAAACAAGAAAGAACTATTCCCAGAAGCAGCCTAAACCCCATGATTTTATCCACTCTAATCAAATCTATCAATCAAAGAAAATAATTAGGTCTTCGCAGGCACTTTTATGCGTCATAAATTTTTCTGTACATTACGATTACATTACGTGTAATGTTTATTTATATTTAAATTATTATTATTTTAAAAAACCAATTTATCCTTAAGCACAGCGGTGACACTCCCTGTACGTGAGAGTTCGAACGCCGGTGACCTTGAGTCAGATCGCGTAACGCTAGGGTTGATACCGAACCGAAATGGAATATCGTGCGGTGCGTGAGAAAGACGCGAACTAGTACCAGCCCTCGGCCAAATCAGCCGGCGATGGGTCGTTCTACGCCCCGCGCACATCCAGTCACCCACACGTAGCCGCAAGCGATTTTACGTGCACACATGCTTAAGTGTCGTTTCTTTTTGCGTAATGTATATATTCTTTGCCTTAAGTAACATATCTAACACAGGGAACACAGGGTTTAATAGTAATAACACAATATCTGATACAATGTAACGAACAAACGTACAAGCAGCTTCTATTACGGTCACATCCAATTATAAATGCAAATATCCGTTTATGTATTCAATCCGCCTGCGATTCCTCGCAGATACCGGTCCCACTACGAGTAATTGTGTTGAGCTAGTGGATTCTAAGAGCTTTTTGTTTCTTATTTTGTACCTATGCTTGATTTTACGCTATCATTTCTATTCTATGTTTATATTATACTAGCTGTGCCCGCGACTTCGTTCGCGTGGTTGTCGGAACGTAATGTTATACAGCCTAAAGCCTTCCTCTATAAATGGACTACCCAACAAAAAAAGAATTTTTCAAATCGGACCATTAGTTCCTGAGATTAGCGCGTTTAAACAAACAAACTCTTCCGCTTTATAATATTAGTATAGATGTTTTACAGACTTTTTATAGTTGAGGTAAGTAACAACTTACCGTGTGGCTTCCGGGTTAGAATAGGGCCACTCCATCTCTTCCTGCGGATGTCATAACGGGCGACTAAAGAATTAAGCACAAACATCTCTTGCTACAATTGCATTTCCAAAGAGGGTTGAATTCAAGCGGCCGGCCTGTTCGGCCTAAGACTGTTCCGGCTATTTCTTCTTCACTTCGTAATGTCTTTAGCATCCTTGGGTGACCTTTACATGCATATTATATTTGGAGAAAAAAAAGTGGGAAAGCGCACACCAGGCTCCGAAGCAGCACAGCTAAGGATGCAACCGGGAATACGTTAAGATGAAGAAGAGATTCTGGTGTATCTTTGCGGAAGTCAAAGTTACATGCTCTTTAATGTAAATGTGACGTTCCACGGGTAAGATACCTTGCGGACGCTGGCGCTTAAGACGTTTAGAAAAACAATTCCTACAATTAACTTAGCTTAAATAAACACAATGTCGTAAGTGCCAGCGTCCATAAGGTATCTTTACCCGTGGAGCGTAAAAATTGTAATGTAGTACACATTATTAGTTAACATAAAATTAATATAATATCTATTGTTTGCAATTTTAAACAAATTAACTTAAAACAAAACTAAAACTAAAATTAAATAAAAGAAAATATATAATAACTAAACCTAATTACAATTAAAATAATAATAAACATATATTTACATTAATACAAATAACTTTTCAACACTTTTTACACCAGAAGTTGGTCAACGCCAGAACGGCTAATACTGCATTAGTGTCTGCAACATGCCGCGTTTTTATGTAGGCAGTTTAACTTTACTTCTTTTGTCGCGATGCACCGCTGGTCGGTCATCATTGGTATCGTTTCCTTACTACGAGCGAGACACGTTATATGTTCTCATCTCAGAACTACAATTGTGATTTGAATTGTAAAAGTGAAAGTTTTGCACTGAATATAACCTAACAATCTAGTCTAACTAAGGTGCTTAACACCTTACTACCTAAGTGCTATTCAAACCCGAAATTCGGTAAGTGGCGAACTGATTTTTAATTTTAGTATCCTTTAGGTAGGTAACCTATCTAGATAAATTTTAAATTGAATTTTGTCAATTAGGATAAGTAGTGTTTCTAGTAATATTTCATTAGAAACAACATTACATCGAGTATAGAAACTTATAGATTTTTCTCCCGGGCGTGGCTATCTTCTACCACCGCCCGGTATTAAAAATAAATTTATTCTAGAATATTTTCCTCTAAATTGTTATTTTTTGAGAACAAGTAGTACTAGTTAGGTTTCTATTGTAAACTCTGTTCATAATGATGTCCAGCAGCCACAGTCATTGCACTAACTAAAAGTAGGTACGTCCTCACCATCACCTCATATCGTCATCATCACCTCTCGTGGCAAAATGGCTGGCCTTCATTATATAAGGCATTTCTCTTACAATGGAAATCACTTCCAGGGTTCCAGATTCAGACCACAGAATACCCGTACGGACATACTACCTTTGGCACCTGATACCTGCCTACTTGAGTACTGGACACAGCCACAACATCACGCCATCGTAAACTCAACTACCCTGCACTGGATCCCAGGACAGTACCTCTTTACTTGGAGAACAGAATAACCGGCATAGTAGGGCCCTTATAACTCCACCCCTGAATTAATATTTTTTTTTAAATAAATTATATTTGTTTGTTGAGTTTGTGTTGCTTATTTTATTTAGTCCTTCACGCGCAACGCTTCAAAATATGCTTCTCGTACGGTATTAAAGGTCGGCAGTACAGTGTATTTATATCCTTGTCCGGTGGAGTAGGATATGCCGTCTGAGGCAACCTATATATGTCAATCATAAAAAAAAAAAAATGTATTTTTATTATTCGTCGTTTGACCGCCGAACAATCAACATCTAGTTTTGTGCCTGAGGATTTTTATTTATTTAACTTCATACACAAATACAAGTGTAATGGCGGACTTGAAGCATAAGGCCTTATCTACCAGTAAACCAACTGGGTGATGTTGAGAAAGGCAAAAACTCAAATAGAAATGAGATGAAAAATGAACAAAGTATATTTAAATATGTAATAATAAACCATAAACTACATACAAATAATACACACTATTATTATACTAAGATATACTACTCACACATACTACATACACTAAGAACTATCTGACAGTTGTTTAAGAAAATGTGCTTGAAAAAAAAAGAAAAGAGCCTGCCTCGTGTAGAGGTGAAACACGTGTCGCGAGTACGGCAGCCGATGTTGCTGCAGCCACAACGGAAGCAGCAGCATAGGCAGGGGCATGCAGTAACTATTGGCGGCGGGTGATCCCGGACTGTTGGTGGCAGGTATGCTAGGAGTAACAGTAGTGGGTGGGCGCCGACCTGCAATAGTTTGCATGAACTAATTGATGGCGGAAGCACACAAAGTATTCTACATGAAAGTATATTTAAGTCTATGCCAGTGAGAGTACGCATTGCTATCGCTTTCGCAAGTTAAGCAACCCCGGGTGTGGTCCGCTTTTGGATGGGTGACCACAAGCGGCATAAAAATTCTCGAGCTCCTCCTTGCTTCGGAAAGCCGTTCGTCTCGGCTGTTATCATTGTATGGCAGTCTTCAAGCTATATCGGATTTCTTTAGGTTCCAGTTTGAAAAATCTGACTGGCCATTTACACACATGAAAAAAAAACAAAACAAACACGGAGCAATAGAGCCTAAGCATGTAGAACTTAAAACCTACAATATTATTATAGGGTTTTTTAGGTATTCAAGATGCAGTACTAAAGTACTCAAATTAAATAATGAAATAAGAAATGGTGAAAAAATACCACGTGAGCTGGACTTGAACCACTTGAACCTATAATAATATTGTATGGCTTTCCTACACTCTAATTGATTTTCAACTTCATTTTAACATGGGTTAAATCAGATACCTTACTTGTAATAGTGGGTAGTAGTGTTGGTGACGCAAGCCTAGTGCGTGTGGGAATATCAAGTGGTGGCGAAATTTGGCGTGCGGAGTCAAATACGTGATGGCTCAGATGGTAAGAGCATAGTCGTATTGAGACTAAGGTCGCGGGTTCAAGTTCTGCTCACGTGGTATTTTTTCACCATTTCTTATTTCATTATTTAATTTAAAACCTACAGCCCATCATATGTATGTCGCAGTTGAATGATATAATCCGCTAATTCACTAAACCTCTAGCTGTTTGGCATTACAGCTCGGTTTTGTAAAACAGCGAACCCTAATACGAAGTGGCAATGGCGAGCGAGCATAACGAGCGTGCCGTGGTAGTGGCTGGTGAGTGCTAAGAATGTTCAATTCATTTTACTAGGTTAGGGCAAATCTATAGGTTAGGTTAGGTTAGAACTGCGACCAACACACGCACGAGCCGAGCGAGCGAAGCGAGCGTCCCGCTGTAGCGGCCGGCGACTGCTAGAAAAGTTCTATCCATTTTATTAGGTTAGGGTAAACCTATAGCAATAAAAATAGTGGAATAGTTGTCTGGGAAATGAAATTCGATGTCGATAACAAATCTGTATTCTAATAGACACCTATATATAGTTATATTTCATTATGGTTACCCTACACCAAACCCTTATGTGTCATTACAAATTCTTATTCATGTGTCGCAGTTGGATTGTTTAACGGTTTCGTCAAACAGCGGATTACCGCTGTTTCACAAAATCGCTAGCCGTTTGGAAATGTGGTTAGCTGTTTAAATGAACGTAACACGTTGCGCAATTTTAAACAATCCAGCTGAACGATATTCGGCTGTTTAACAAAACCGAGCAGTAATGCCAACTAGAGATTTCGTAAATTAGCGGTTTATACCATCCAACTGCGACATGTACATTGCAATCAGTAGATGTTATAAGTATTTACACGGCTTACACACGTAGTGTGGTCGGAAAAATCAACTAGTTTCGTCGGTTTAAAAATCATCATCTGGGCGAGTGTTAGGAGCGGTGACCCGATGAATTCGCTGCCTCAAAGCACTGAGAGGCCAAAAATTGTATTATTATAGGTCTCTAAATATGTATAGCCAGTGGGTGCCAATGTCTACAAACTATTAGAAGGCACGTAAATAGCAAACTGGTAGACTAAATACATATTAGTACTAACTGCTTACATAGATGGCAGCACACAAATGACTAGCAAACCTGCGAAAGGTAGGTAATAGATTTTACAAATACCTATTTTTCAATACGCTAGTTTACAACATGTCAAATCAGATACAATTTTCTTTCAAAAACAAACATTTTCTATGGGATTTGTATGAAATGTCGGACTAGACGTCATAGTTCCTTGGAGTCAAATAGCGCTCTTAATATCCGTTTTTCTGCATTACTAAAATCACGTTAAAAGTGGATGTGATCAATGACAAGTGGCATTATTTTGTGACGTTTTATTCTTTTAACAGTATCAAATAATTTATTTTGTACCCAGTAAACTATCAGACACATATCTAGTAGATATTTATACAAGAAAAAAGTTCATGATTTACTTTTTGAATCTTTCAAAAATTAGGAGAATTCATCGTTTCTTTCTGGTCTTTAAATATATATATGTATGTATGTATATATATATGTATATAATATGTTGAATTTATTTTATACGATATTTATGTATGATCATTTAAAAGTACTTATTATTTCTGGATTGTTTCTATCTATTTTAGACGCCAACTATTCTATCTGTTTCTCTTTTCCTAAAGGTTGACAGGGAGAGAATGCTTAAGCGTTAAGTCTACCTATTGTAGCTTTTGGCTCAATAAAAATTTAATTAAATTAAATTAAACTACCCAATCCTCTCCTTACCTCAGTGTTTCCTCTTAAGTCCGCCATTTACATGTATAGTAATAAAGTTAAATAAAATAATATATAGATATATATCGCGAATAATTACAAAGGGACATGTCTCAATCGCCTCGCTAATTTGCATAGCAAACATATTGCCCTGCAATAGGGTTAAGCCGGTATAACCCGCGGTATTGAGACACTAATAGGCATATATTTGCATAAGGATTTCCATACTAATGACACCCTTCGACGGGATGGTGACAAAACCAGGTCAGCAGTAATATGTAATCTTCTCGTCCTAAATACCTCAGTGCCTTAAGACGGAAGTGTACTATTAATGAGAGCTAGAGTCTGCTCTGCGAGACTGCACGATATTATTTTCAGAATTCTATATATGGCAACAATTTTATCTGTCAAACTAATTGTCAACCTCATTTTATTCTTATTCTAAATAAACTTGACACTTGAAAAAAGGGTAGGTATATGTAATTTTTAAAAAGTTTAAAATAAAACTCAAATCCTATATCCTAATTAGGGTTAACAAACAAGAACTTACACAATAAAAAGGTAGCATGAGCCTATTAATAAAGTAAATGTTATTATATTGATCAAAAGTGATATAAGTATTTCGATCATGTACTCACTGTAAATTTAATTACATTATTTATCACAGACCGACGATTGTTCTACCTCTAATAACCCCTCTAATGTAGTTTACAAATCATTAAAAAAATAGAATTTAAATAAATATTAACACCCAGTATCAAATTACGTTTTTCGCACTATACTTTGTGTTACCAGTTAAGGCCGTACCTAAATTTTCCGGGGTCCAGTGCTGCCCCCATTTAAAATAAATCATTTCAAAGAAAACGGAGACATCATTTAAAATTTGGCAACTATCAAGTCCTAGATAACCCTTCAAAGTATTTTATGAACTACTGTTTACAATTTAAAGTGAGAAAGTTAAGCTTTACTACGCACATTTGCGAAAAACGGCCACTTTTGGCAAATGTGCGTAGTAAAGTTTAACGTTCTCATTATAAACTGTAAGTAAGTAAGATATTTTTCAATTTGCCGCTCTTTTCGCAGCTCGCTGGTTTGACTCTACCAGTGTGACTTATGTCTCTGAAACGTGGTCACTTACTATGGGTCTCATAAGAAGGCTCAAGGTCGCTCAACGCGCAAAATGTGTTACCAGTGATGAATGTCAGAGCTCATACAGATGACCGGCAAGTGTTCAATGGCAGGTCGACGGCAGCTCGACTGGAGATCGGCCGGCAGCCGTTGATACCGCTCGACTGTAGGTTAACGGCAACTGACGACAAATCGACGGCAGCTGACGGCAAGTAGACGGCCGTCGACCTTCGGTTGACAACGTGCCGTTTATTTGTATGAGTGCTTATGGCTCTGAAACGTGGTCCCTTACTATGGGTACTCATAAGAAGGCTTAAGGTCGCTCAACGCGCTATGGAGAGGGTAAAGCTCGGTGTTTCTCTACGTGATCGAATCAGAAATTAGGAAATTCGTAGGAGAACCAAAGTCACTGACCCAGCCCAGTGGATTAGCTCGTTGAAATGGCAGTGGGGAGGCAAATAGCACGACATACAGATGACCGATTAAGTACAAAAAATATAAACTAAAAAAAACAAAAAATAAATCGACCTACCGAGATTAGAACCATGACCTTTTGGATTACAGTCTCTCACGTTATCTGAAATTAACCCTCAATTTTTATGATATTTCTTATAAATTTAAGCTTCAATCACACAAGACTCTTAAAATAAAACCTAGCTATTGATTATCGATTATCAATAGATCGATTATCGATAGATCGATTTTCTGTTTCGTCACTCACAAAATACCAAGTTTTATTAAAATCATTGGAGCCGATTCCAAGAGCCGACATCATTGTTATAAAGGTGTATAAATATATCCAATAATTGCTCGTTTAAAGTAAAAGGATTAGGTATGTAAATTATTGAAACGTATTATTGTATACTATCGTGATAACGATCACCTATATTATGATCATATTCCAGGAGATATTGGTAGCAAAGCGGAGTCAAAATATCGCATTCCTGGAACACATTAGGACTCCAATGTATTCATACAATAAAGTTTGGGAGACTCATTAATATTTAATATATCTACGTGTTGGTTTATTACTGTGTACAAATGTTTGTTTGACCAAGATACAAATATTTTATACAACGTGGATATTAGCGTTATAAATGCAAGCATAATAATATTTGATGACAAGTAGTTATAATAAAATCAATTTTAAAATTTCAGCTGCTTCGAACATACTGAAAACAATACTAATACTAGTAAATAATTTTGTTGGAAAATGTAGTTTTTTAATTTTACTTATTTTACCTTTTTAATCCCCGACAAAATAGAGGGAAGTTATAAGTTTGACGCTAATGTCTCTCGGTCTGTCTGTGGCATTGTAGCGCTCGAACGAATAAATCGATTTCGATGCAGTTTTGTTTACGTGAAAGCAATTTTCCTTGCGGTGGTTTCCAGGTATGTTTGATGAAAATTGCTTCAGCCGTTTAAAAGTTATTGGGGGTTAACGCTTGAAAGTCAGGGCTTTCTCTAGCAAATAATAGATGGCGTTACGGATATCAAGTCGTATCGGTAGTTCCACTACTCATCACTAGATGGCGTTTTGGATAGTCAGGGTTTTTTTAATTCGCCTAGCAAATAAACTTGTTGATAATTTTATATTAATTTACCTAATGGTCTAGTATGGCCTGTGCCATTTAAATTTATAAAAATAAATATCACTATTCAATGTGTGTCGTACTTAAATGAATAAGGTATTTGAATATTAGATAAGTATACAACGTGGAAGGGACATACCCGTAATAAATCGAACCACGGGCTATACTAGATCACTGAAGTATGATGAAATTAAAACAACAGTCAAAAGAACAAAAAGAAATTGACATTTCCATACAAAACGCCCGGGCGGCTCACTTTTGTATGGAAATGCCAAATTTTTTTTTGTTACCTGGCTGTTATTTTAATTTCATTATACTATAATGATCTAGTATAGACCGTGGTTCGATTTATTACGGGTATGTCCCTTCCACGTTGAATAATTTAAATTACTTTAAAGGGTAGTTCATTTAATGCTTGTTTAAGCAATATTTATTTTTATTTCATTTTAACACTTTATTGTTCCGAAGTAAAAATATACTTTTAATACTCGTAAATGGCAAAAATTTTATATTTTTCTAGACCCTGTACATGCATACACTGTCACGTCTTTATCCCTAATAGCACACATATTGTATGTATATGTCGCAGTTGAATGGTATAATCCGCTAATTCACGAAACCTCTAGCTGTTTGGCATTACAGCTCGGTTTTGTAAAACAGCGAACCCTAATACGCGGAATGGAATTAACGACTTGTATTCAACCATGCGGCTCGAGAAGTTGTTGAACAATTCTATCTAAAGAAATTATATACAATTTAGAATGCCTACGAAGTGGCAAAGTGGCGAGCGAGTGTTCTATCCATTTTACTAGGTTAGGTTAGGTTAGAACTGCGACCAACAACTATAAAAGTTCTATCCATTTTATCTTACCATTTTTTAAACCTATAGCAATAAAAATCGTGGAATAGTTTTCTGGGAAATTAAATTCGAAGTCGAAAACATCTGTATTCTAATAGACACCCAGTTATATTTCATTATGGTAACCCTACACCAAATCCTTATCATGCATGTGTCGCAGTTGGATTGTATAACGGTTTCATCAAACAGCGGATTACCGCTACTGTTTCACAAAACCGCTAGCCTTTTGGAAACGTGGTTAGCGGTTTTAATGAACGTAACACGTTGCGCAATATTAGACAATCCAGCTGAACGATATTCGGCTGTTTAACAAAACCGAGCTGTAATGCCAAACAACTAGAGGTTTCGTGAATTAGCGGTTTGTACCATCCAACTGCGACATTCTATATATTTTTTAGAATGGAAACTTCTTTCTCGTTTCCTCTATCTCTAAGTAACTACCTACCGCTCAGAACGAGCCTACAATCTTATAAAGGAGAAAAAAATGTGCAAACGAGGTAGTAATCCGTCGACAATCTGTCTGTCACTGAGGATTGAGCTCGAACTTAAAAAATGTGTCAAGTTGTACAAGGTGTTATTTCTGGGTATGTTTTTGTACGAATTGAGAATGCTACCATATATATTAGAAATTCGGTGAAACGTGGTATTCTTTTTAAATCAACAAAAGTGATTTTTTATTTATCAAGACATTCATTAAAATACGAATGAAGAAATAATGCAGTGGATGGTAACCTAAAAATTTTTGTTTCTGCAATTTATTTTACCACTTTGTGTGTTCATGTAAAATTACAGCTGTCTGTAATACTACATAATTATACATAATAGCCATCCATTTCACAGACCGTCTCTAAGCCACGGACAGCGGACGAACATTGAAAAACCAGACATGGACCATTTATAGACTTTGGAACCCTAAAAAGAGCAATTCATAAAGATAATCTCTTTCTACTAATTCCAAATTGTGTAATTTTTATTTCCTATATGAAGTGTAAATCGTTATACTTACGTTTACTTTAGACCTTTTTAGCAATCAAGCATTGGTTTAATTACTGTCCAGCTCCACAAAGTTTCTCTCAAATCAAGAGCCCGTGTTTGGATTGGAAATTGATTAGATGCTGATTTACATCCTACGACCTTTTTATTATTTTCGTTACATTGTACTCTACGGTAGTTCCCGGCATCGCCGTGTTGTTCCCGGCAGAGTAGAAAAGGACCACTCCAAGTCTTCCCGTGGATGTCATAGAAGGCGACTTAGGAAACACAAGCTGAACAAAGCTTATTAACATCAATGCGACCTCTGCAACCCGTCTGGCCCGCGTGGAGAGTGTAGGCCAAATCCTCTGACTGCTCTGGTTAAAATATGGCTCTGGTAGTATATAGAGGGCTGTGCATCATAATCATTATCAGGTCTTTTTTAGTGTCCGCAGACTAAAAAAGACCTGATAATGATGATGATATCCTACGGTCTCACTGCCAAAATTTGTTAATGTAGGTAAGTAGACGACTAAATAGAGGTTGTAAATAAACGGTCGAAACATTATTTGAAAATTATTGTAACTCAGCTCATCAATATTTTTAAATTTTCTTGTGGAGTCTAGAAATACATTTGGACATTCTCAGCCAAAGTGTCAGCTTACTTCATTATTGTTTGATTAACAAGCTTGTATTTAAAACAGTGAACTAAAATGTTTAAAGTACTCCTCAAGACAAATCAATTGAGCCCAAACTCAGTTGGTGTATGTTGTTTTATCACAGAAATGCTGTGACCACCTTCCTTCCTTCCGGCTTCATCATCATTCAACATCAGGTCATTGGTACCATAATTGACGGCCTCCGCGGTGTAATGGTCAACACGCTAGTCCGCCAATCTGGAGGTTCTGGGTTCGATCCCCAGCCAGTGCAAGTTGGAAAATGGCCTTTTTCAAATTGTCCTGGGTCTTGGATGTTTATTTATATATGTATTTATTATAAAATATAGTATCGTTGAGTTAGTATCCCATAACACAAGTTTAAACTTACTTTGGGGCTAGCTCAATCAGTGTGATTTGTCCCTATATACATTTATAATATTACAATGTCACCCAACTTACTTATGTATGTAAAATTTCAGCTCAATCAAATAATGTAAAGTGGTTATTGTTTAGCTTGCAAGATTTGATTACAGACACACAATCAACGGGACAGGTGAAACTAAATAAAAGATTGTAAAAAACCGAGTCGAGTCACCAGTCCCTTTTTCATTTCCTTTTTGGTCATTTTCAAAGCACATTTATTTTTAAAATTGGAGTATAAAGAAAATCTGATCGTGAGTTGTAAAAGTCCGTCGCTTTACAAGTAGATTTCAATCGAAGTTTATCTAGGATTTGACCAAATGTTGATGCTAGACTTCCAGCAATGTAGGTCGGCTTAGCACCGGATTTAAGTTTTGTTTATAATTTCCAGCTTTGTTGGCATTGTGAGTTAAAGTTTGTTTTGTTTGTTTGTTTGTTTATAAAGCTTTATTGTACACAATAGAGAAACAGATACAAGTTTATTTGGAAGACAAATAAAAAAAACCCTTGACTTTTAAGCTGTCACCCCCAATAACTTTGGAATAGCAGAAACGATTTTCATCAAACAAAGCTATGAATCGTTTCGACAGACAAGGCAAGCTTTCAATTAAAAAGCTGCATGGAAATCGCTCTATTATATTGTGAGCTACGAGGCCATAGACACACAGACAAATAGACACGTCAAACTTTAACACCCCTCTTTTTTGTTGGGGGTTAAAATAGAAAAGTAAACATGCAACGGCAGATTTATCCCATATGGGGATCTCTTCCAATCACCCAGTCGGTACCTTACAAAGTTTTGTTGAAATATTCTCAGCCTTATTATTTCTAAAATATGTTTTTTTTTATATCTGATCAGAGTGATCTAATCATCAAATAAGTTTTCATATCATTTTAGGTAAGGCTACACAACAATTACAACAAAAATTAAAACCTACCTTTTTTTTTGTTAGTAACGATTGTTTTTTAAACTTATCCTTTTTTAACAGGGTCGAAACCAATACAATAGGTAAGAGTCGACCAAGATTCCGTTAGCTGAAGAGTGAATTATGTCAAGTAGGGTTGCGTTTATTGGAGATATAATCTTTTTCTTTGAATCCCCAGCTATCCAATTATTAGAAGCGAAAATTGCTTATTGATCTTTAGAAGTTAGAAGACGCGGAAATTATATAAGTTACTAGCGGCCTGCCCCGGCTTCGCACGCATATGTATTATACATATAAACCTTTCTCATGAATCACTTTATCTATTAAAAAAAACCACATCAAAATCCGTTGCGTTGTTTTAAAGATCTAAGCATACATAGGGACAGACAGTGGGAAGCGACTTTGTTTTATACTATGTAGTGATAATTTTAACAACATCAAATTTTTATTGATAAGTTAGTTAAAATAACAACTTAACTTAGTTACAGTTAGTTTAATAATGTTATTTACATTGACAAATGTAGTGACATTTGTATATAAAACTTAAATAGACTATAAAGTAATGAACTAAAAAAAAGCACATTTCAAAAAGGGATATTATTAATTGCACATCTAATAAATAATGGGTAGTATTTAAACGCAAATCAAAATTACTGATTGCACAGCAAAATACTCAACTGAAAATATTACTAAACAAACTGCAATTTATATTTGTGGCGCAGTAAAATGGATAGAACTTTCCTAGCACTCGCCGGCCGCTGCCGCGGCACGCTCGCTTCGCTCGCTCGGCTCGTGCGTGTGTTGGTCGCAGTTCTAACATAACCTAACCTATAGGTTTGCCCTAACCTAATAAATTTGATGTGCAGTCAGTATTTATTTGCTGTGCAATCAGTACTTATGATAAGATTGTTGATTTATTTGATGTAAAAAAGTATATAAATGATGAGATTAAATTGATGGGTGATTATTTATTAGATGTGCAATTAATAATATCCCATAAATAATCACCCATCAATTTAATCTCATCATTTATATACTTTTTTACATCAAATAAATCAACAATCTTATCATAAGTACTGATTGCACAGCAAATAAATACTGACTGCACATCAAATTTATTAGGTTAGGGCAAACCTATAGGTTAGGTTATGTTAGAACTGCGACCAACACACGCACGAGCCGAGCGAGCGAAGCGAGCGTGCCGCGGCAGCGGCCGGCGAGTGCTAGGAAAGTTCTATCCATTTTACTGCGCCACAAATATAAATTGCAGTTTGTTTAGTAATATTTTCAGTTGAGTATTTTGCTGTGCAATCAGTAATTTTGATTTGCGTTTAAATACTACCCTTTCAAAAATACATACATTACAGCTGTTTTTCCCTGCTATGGTTAAATAGATAAATGTACTTCAGTATGAATTTTTCCGTAGTCTTTTTATGTAAAGAAAACCTTCTGTGTAATTGAAATTATATCTAAGTTATCATAAAAGAGAGGGCCAAAACAAATAGATAAACAGGAGAATATAGTTGGGGTGGGTGGCATTTATAGGTTAGATGATATATATAAATCAACCTATAGTCCACAAAGCTTAACCCGCTTATTCAATCAATGTGTAACGGTGCTGCATACCACCTGCATGTTGCATCTTATTTTTCCATCTAGGACTAAGATACTTTATTCTCATAAAAGATTTACATTCCACTTACATGAGAACATACACACTATAGGCCTAAAAACAGTTACGCGTACAAGCAGTAACATGCAATACACCAAGTACCCGCACAATTTTAACAAAGTTGTGAGTCACAGTCACAGCACCGAACTAAGATGGCCGTTCGATCGATGAAGTTTACGACGTTTTAAGTTTTATAGAACCTCATTTCTCCATCTCATTTTCAAATTCGTGACATTCTTCATCATCTGATTCATTCCACCTTCTCACCCTGAATATTCATTTAGGAGTTACTACCTATGTAAAGTCTAATTATACCGAGTCTAGGGCGGCAAGGCCCAGGCTATGTCACTCCCCGTTTAGATATCGAAAATGTGCCTACATTATTACTATTCGCGCAGGCGGCCTCTCCGGGTGGTAAATTCAGTTATACGAATTGTTTGTCCAGAGTAATAAGAACGAAATGGGCTTGCAATGGCTGGCTAGCTATTTATGCGAAAAGGTGCTGAGTTCTGAAGTGAGCTAAATTTAACCATATCGCTAGCCACATTGAGTAGATATTTCTTTGCTGTGTGAGACTTCTGTACGTTAGTATTATTTATTATGTGGCCCAGGCCACTTTAAGCCTGGTGGTGGGCATGAAGGTGTAAAAAGGAAATCTATATAATGATGGGTTGCTAACCGCATCGCCTATTAATATGATTCAAATTCTTGCCCATTCCCTTAATCAGCTTTTACTATCGGCGCGGGAAGAGAAGTAAGGTCTAATTATAATTTTTGAAAATGAATGAAAATGAAAATGTGAAATATTTATTTGTACCTAGTATTAAGTTGTGTTACATACAGTGTCGGAGAATCCTTTTAAGCATTTATATGCCTGTGGCAGAATTCTCCACTCTTTCGCCTATTTAAGTAACTTGTACAATAAGTAAATTTTTACATTCAGTGACGTAAAAAGTAAATTAAATTATAATAATTATTACGTCGACTTTGTGTTGCTTCTACTGAGGCACTGATCCTACACATACTGTGTTCATAAAGTATTGTGTAGGGCTTCATGTAACAAGCTGGGAGAGGTGGGACCCTACAAGTGTATATCCTGCCCACCATAAACCTAAAGACGATTCTAAGCGTAACAATACATAATCTACTTGTAAGAAGTAAAACGAAGTGTTATTAAATAGAATCACTACTTTTAAAGTGAACCAGGAAAACACTTGTCTAAGGCGTCATCGGGTTAGTCGCTGACCGCTTTCATCTCGGTATGCCATGACTATAAAGCTATGTATGCACTAGCCAGAGTCTAAAAAAAGAAGTATAACCAAAAGGTTGACCGGTAGACAACACTTTTAGCGTTAAGTTCGCCTATTGTTCAGTACAATTTGTATTAAATGGACAATAAATATTAAATAAATAAAAGGCTCAAAGAAGCAGCCTCGACTTATATGTTGTTTGCTGTGAAAAAAAAAACATAAAATTTAGTAGTTCTGTGAGAACTGTAGACTTCGCAAGCTCTTATAACCGATACTCTCCCCTTTTATCTGACTTAGCAAAGCCATTTCAGTGAAATCCGTCCATATATAAGTGTTATATATGGACGGATTTCACTGAAATGGCAGAAAACTTATTATATTAGACAGCTAAATAAAAATACTAAGGAGGTTAAACTTAAAAGAGCATAGTATAGAAATTGCATGCAAATATAATTCGTGTTTGGGACTCTCCATGCCTTAGATCAACATGACATGTGTATCTGGATCGAGGGACCATTTTTAAAATCCTTGCGAAACGAAATAAGACACATACGGAAATTAATTAAAGTTTAAACTTATTATAACATATGGATTATAATAATCTTATGATTTAATAACTCGCACTTTGACGTATTATTTTTAATAAATAAATAACGCGAAATGTCTCAAGGTCCAACGCAAATGGGCACGCAGCCTTAGAACAACGGGCGGATAAAGAATACCATGCATTATTCAGCCTCGCGCATCGTTTATTTTCACTTCGCTAAATGAAATAAATCTACATTTGATCTCATTCTGTACTTTTACCGCTATCAGTGGATTACATTTCGATAGGCGACATTTTAAAATGTACTTTCAGAGTTTTAGTACTTAAATGTTATTTATAACCACCGACAAAAAGGGGGGTGTTAAAAGTTTAATGTGCCTGGGTGTTTGTCTGTCTGTGGCATAGTAACTCCTAAACGAAAAGGCTAATTTAGATACGATTTTGACTATCGAAATCCTTGTCTGCCGAGATGGTTCTTAGCTATGTTTGATGAAAATAGCTTCAGCTGTTCTAAGGTTATTGGGGGTGAACGCTTGAAATTCGAGGTTTTTTTTTAATTTGTCCGGAAAATATTCTTCCATGCTGGTCTGGGAGAAAAGAAAGTTTTTAGAATGTAGATAGATAGATAGATAAACTCTTTATTGTACACCAAAAGAAGAAAAAACAATATAAACAAATAACTTAAAATAACATTAGTACAATGGGCGATCTTATCGCTTAAAGCGATCCTATCGATTAAATGTAGGCCGGTAAGAAAAAAATAGGCAATAATGGGTTCCAAAACTAAAGTCAAACAATTAACGAAAGAAACATTGTCATGGAACGGAGCGTCGGAAGTTGTCGCAGTTGGGAACTATCGTTACGACGGGATAATTTGGGCCGAATCCCCGGATCTGCGCTAAGCTCGGGATATGGGACTTTGAGTTTGAGAACCCTTGTTTCACTGATTGTTTTAAAGCATCTTTAATCTTGTAACTTTCAACTTCATTTCCTTGCCTAAATAATTAAATAAATATTTGAGGTAACCAGAAATACGTTTTTATGATAATCTACGAATGAACGAATTCAAAAAGAATTTAGATTTAACTTATTGTTACAACTCATTCGAATATAATGTGAAAAATATCTATAAAAAGCCGCCTACTAAACCCCTGCAGACATTTTTCAGTTGAGGGGTACAAAATTTATCGGCTAAATTAGCTTGGTATTTTAATGGTTGTAGTTCAAAAAAGTTTTGGACGCCTGCCCGTCCGAGAGTAAATTATTGTTGTCTGTTTGTTTTTTGTTTATGTAAGTGGCAAACCCTTTTGTTAGTTTTCCAAGCTGCTTAAAGGCATCTTACATAGCTTGACGACTGCTATACAACTATGGCAGCAGCAAAAGTTTCTCGAGCTTCTTTGTGTAAAATTTTTATGTCACATGTTTGTGGTTACCTATCCAAGTGCGGACTACACCCAGCATTACTTGACTTACTGCGACTGATAGAATGATGTAACTGTCTCCCAGATATTAACGCGTTTTTGCAATATACTTTATATTATCTCCTCTTCCAAGTTGGTCTGTGAGAAAAGAAAAAAAGATAATGTGCCAGCTGCTTCTCTTCCCGCGCGGCTTATAGAAGCCAATCAAGAGAATGGGTGAAAATGCAATTCATATTAATAGGCGATGCGGCTAGCAACCCATCACTATTTTGATTCATTTTTCCATTTTTCCGCCATCATCACGCTAAAAGTAGCCTTTGGGTTTTGCGGCTCTGGGCTCTGTCTGCTTAGAGCCGCAAGACCCAACATGCTCTACTGTCTGTCCCATTAAGAATAAAGACGTGATAGTGAATCTGTAGTTAATATTATTTCCACTTTTAATGTATTTTTTTATTTACTTGTTAGAAAACCGTATTTTACTAGAAATTCACAATTTCCCAGTTGATTACAGGCTCACATGCCTTGAGTACCGGTAATGAAGAGCCGCCGTCGCCGACCGCGCCACATTCTGCGGTTTCTATGAAACACCTGGACGGCGGTCTAGTAATTTTACTGGAAAACATTATTTTGTAGTACGTTGTAAGTAATTTTATTAATTGTGTAAAAAAAATCACCAAAATACGTTTACAGTCGTTTCTCAGTGAAATACGTGTCCATAACACTTCTGTACATTTATTTTTTCGAACGAAATTCCTTTTCGCAGTTTGCGGCGGTGGATGAGGGGCGGGAGTAATTCCAAGGTATGCCACTTAGGGCACCCGTCCGAATAGCACCTGGCCTATTCCACGAAGAGCACCTTATATTCGCAGGTGCTCTTCGTAGACTTAAATTTTACATTTTAGTCCACAAAGAGCACCTATGATTTAGCAGCTAGTGCTGGGATTAATTTTTGTTACATTTTATTACGAATAAAAGATATCGATACAAATTGCCCTAGAATTTTTATTAATTACGCCATATGCGTATTTTGTACATACAGAATCTGTCTAGCTAGACGATGCGATATTAGAAAATAAAATAATAACAAAATCATTAGTACAATTATATTTATCTTACCCAATAATAACACTAGCTTTTATGATATAATATCACAATTACGCATATGGCGTAATTAATAATCGTTCTAGTGATTTTGTATCGATATCTTTATTCATAACTAGCAGTTCACCCCGGCTTCGCCCGTGGTACATACATAGCCTATGTCACTCGGGGATAGTGTAGCTTTCCAACGGTGAAAGAATTTTTTAAATCGGCCCAGTACTTTTTGAGCCTATTCATTACAAACATACAAAAATAGGTACAAATCTTTCTTCTTTATAATATTATTATTATTATATTATTATTCATAATAAAAAGTAAAAAATATAAATCCCAGTACTAGCTGCTAAATTATAGGTGCACTTTTTGGACAAAATGTAAAACCTCAAACCTGCAAAAATTCGCACCTGCGAATATATTACACCTGCTATTCGGACGGGTGCACTAAATGGCATACCTCATAATTCCGCAATTCATGACCATCAAAAGTCGCAGGCCAAGCCATTCCCACCAAAAGTTTAGCTTTTTTTGTTGTTTTGTTTTTATTTTCATTCTCATTAATCCAAGATGTCCGACAAATATCAACTCCATGTGATTAGACTGAAACTTGGTATCCAAGGTTTTTTCAGGTCGCGGAATCCGAATCTAAACTTTTTTTTGGAATATAAGTAAGATTACGTCTGGTTTATATTTCAATTCTTTTTTAACAAAACATCATTAAATTAAATAAGTTAGTTGTTAATAAAGCTTTTGATTTTGCAGTAAAGAACTTCGTTCCCATTCACACTGGATGTACCAAGACATATCATCTTGGTTTTTTTCTCTTGTCACAAAGAATCTCTCAAAAATATTC
Source organism: Acrobasis repandana (assembly GCA_963576875.1). NCBI lineage: Eukaryota > Metazoa > Arthropoda > Insecta > Lepidoptera > Pyralidae > Acrobasis > Acrobasis repandana. The sequence goes on from OY756227.1 coordinate 18,708,980, forward strand.
TTTTATATCCCAGAAATGGTTATGTAATCCTTCATTTTATGCCGCCATTACGTTCCTAGATCACACTTTCGATATGGAAATCACAGGACCCTTCTGTCATTCTAAGCCGACCCTGTCGGTTAATGTTTTCGCAATTTTCTCCAAAACTCCATTCAAAGTAATGGATAATAAAGAGCGAGATAGCATGGCGAAAGGTATATTACTGTCCTCGAGTTGACATTAGACGTAAAATTAGGCGTTTTTCTTAGGAAATGGCGTAGCTTTTAGACAAACGGTTTAGGTAATGGCGGGATTAATTAGGTGGGGAAAAATGGGCCATATTGTTAATTTAAGAGTTTTTCATTTGAAGCACGTTTTATAATTTAGATATGCAAATGAATTTTTAAAAAAATTTAGGTCATTTTATAATATGTGATTCAGTCTCATTAGTACTAACCAAAATAATAATTGTTCTTTGCGTTTTAATAGGTATCTTCTGGTTAAAACTACGTGAGACACAGACATTAAGTACTATATGTTATAAACGCCTCTGGATGAGGTCGAATTATCGCATATTAGTAATAGGTTTTTTTTTTATTAGAGATTTGAGTGCGTTTGACCTCTATCTAGCCTGATGGGAAGCTAAGATGAGGTCTTAGGTGTTACATGCAGACTCAAAAAATGCCTATTCACTCTTGCCTTGAAAATCCCTAAATCATACGTATGGGAAATATCGACGCAGGGAGGGAATTTCACACCTTAGCGGTTCGCACAATGAAGGTATTTTTTTAAACCATTTTCTTGCTTAATATGTATTTACTATACATTACATTTATTTTTAGGTATTTGTTACAAGCATGACTGCATGACAGAGCATGATATCTTAGTATTAAAAAGAAAATATTCATCAACAGAAGTTCATCGGTGGACATATTATGTAGGCCAAGGATTTCCAATATTACTGGTTGGAAGTGCCGTGCCAGATGCCGGGTGTGCACTAGAGTGCGACTGCTTGCGTGTTACTGCGAAATAGATCGACTGACGATTTTGTTAGTAAATGTTTTTAAAGACTTTTGTGTGCGACTGCTTGCGTGTTACTGCGAAGAGAGCGACTGCTTGCGTGTTACTGCGAAGAGAGCGACTGCTTGCAAGTTACTGCGAAGAGAGCGACTGCTTGCGTGTTACTGCGAAGAGAGCGACTGCTTGCGTGTTACTGCGAAGAGAGCGACTGCTTGCGTGTTACTGCGAAGAGAGCGACTGCTTGCGTGTTACTGCGAAGAGTGCGACTGCTTGCGTGTAACTGCGAAGAGAGCGATTGCTTGCGTGTTACTGCGAAGAGAGCGACTGCTTGCGTGTTACTGCGAAGAGAGCGACTGCTTGCGTGTTACTGCGAAGAGAGCGACTGCTTGCGTGTTACTGCGAAGAGAGCGACTGCTTGCGTATTACTGCGAAGAGAGCGACTGCTTGCGTGTTACTGCGAAGAGTGCGACTGCTTGCGTGTAACTGCGAAGAGAGCGACTGCTTGCGTGTTACTGCGAAGAGTGCGACTGCTTGCGTGTAACTGCGAAGAGAGCGACTGCTTGCGTGTTACTGCGAAATAGATCGACTGACGATTTTGTTAGTAAATGTTTTTAAAGACTTTCGTCTTGCTTGAAGCACTTTTGTTCAAAAATATTTTTGTGTTTTCAGCTTTATGATTCTTAGGCGAACTTGAATTTTTTAACTTATATGGACCGAAGTCATCGTAATAAAGTAACAATTACTTATTTACCGGGTTAAATACGTCTTATAGTAAAAAAAATATTAGTGTCCTATTGTTTCTAAGCTATTAAATATTTGTTTAGGAAAAATGCCTGTGTTGGACACTACCAATATTATTATGATTTTATTAGCCTAATTCAGTGGCAGACTGCTGGGAAAAGGCGTCCCTTTTCTGCTTCCATTCGGTATTAATTTGCTTCTTTTCCATATAAGCTTGTTTACGCTATCTTCTTCTCGACCACTCTAGGAAACCACTTAGTGAGCATCCTGCCTGGCCCACCTACCCTATTACATACTGCAGAATGAACATAAAGGATCTCATAAAATATACTTAAACTATTTTAAGGGTGGATTCAGTCCATGATACTAAACAACTTTCCCCAAGGAACGTATATACAAATATGAAAATATTTTTTGACTTTCCATACAAACTCATAACGAAGGAGAAAACTAAAAATTTAAAAGCATCTTCCTCCTAGCTGAAAGCATTCAGCAAGGAGGAGGTTAGAAGAGATCAATTAGAATGACGAAGTGACAAACGTAGAAATCTTAAATAGAGTAGGTGAAAAGAGACTCATACTCGAGGTCATCGGAAATAGGCGAGGCAATATGCTGGAACAATATAATGCGAATTATAATGAAAGGCAAAATAGAAGGAAGGCATTGAAGAGGAAAGCCCAGGCACAGCTATATGAAGCAAGTCAAGGAAAAGGTGATAGCAATGTTGTATCAAGATGTCAAGAGGTTGGCGGAAAATAAAAAAGAATGGAAGAAACTCCACCGACAAGAGCGCTGCTCTTAAATTTTGATTAATGATGATACAAACAATATATATATATATATATATATTATAGAATAAGCTTATGTATGTATATATATAAGTATTAATATGTAAGTATATAATTAGGTATAGATACTGCGCCCACCTTATTCCGTACTATTAATTTTTCCTCTACCCAAAGGTTGACTGGAAGAGACCTCATCTAGCGATAAGTCCGCCTTTGTACCAATATTTTCTTTGTGTTTGTTATTTTTATTTTATGAATTATTATGGTGCAATTAAGATAATTTGTATTGTATTGTATTGTATTGTACAAACTCGGAACAACTGATCGCTCAACTCGTATGGGAGGCCAATAATTTTCATTGTTTAGACTAGAACAACTGAAACATTGGCGCGAGTCATTACCCCAAACCCTTAGCTGCAAAATCTACAAACAACAAAAACTTTTAACCTTTCCGCAGTCCACTTGATAGTTGCTCTCATTTTAACTTTCCCGACGTTGTCCGAAGGGTCGAAACGACCATGATGCGTGTTATACTAGATGAGTCGGTTAGTTTAAAAGTTTGGATTGATGCTCTTTGTAGACAGTGTCAGTTATATTCATGCTGGACAGGAAGAAATGAATAGTAGATTTTACAAGAGCATAAAATGAACCATCTTACAAAATTTGTAAAATGGGTATATACTCGAGTATTAAGGCCCATTTATTTATAACCTAAATCTCATAAAAATATATCACTTAAATGAAGGTGTATTGTGTATGTGGCTGTAAGGTCTAATTGTCTTAGTCTTAAAAGAAGAAATTACTTTATGCACAAGAGCATAAACCCCATTTTATGCAGCCTTCTCTCGACATAAAGAAAAACTTTACGAGCATGAGAAGTGGAAAAAACTTTGAATGTATCAGTTGCTTTTCTTTCCATGCAGATCATAAAAGCCCATCGAGGGAATGAAAATGCTAATCATGTTAAAAGGCGATGCGGCTAGCAACCCATCACTATTTTGATTCTTTCTCCATCTTCTCACCCGCCATAACGCTAAAATTGGCCTTTGGATCTTGCGTCTTTAGGCTCCATCTGTTTAGAGCCGCTAAATGAAAAAGGCTCTGTCTGCCCCATTAGGGATGAAGACGTATCTGTCAGAATTGTCAAATGTAAAAGGTTTTTTTTTAGTTTTGAATATCGAATATCCCTCTTCGGCCGCCAGTTGTTTGTTGGTTTTTCGTGTATGCACGTAAGTAAAGCAAACTTAAGATTAGTCAAAAAAATGTTTTACGATATTTTTCGAGCTGCCTAAAGGCATCTGATATATGGATGATATATCATGACTTAACTGCCATATCATGTTGAAAACTGGAGTGCCGTTCCAAACCATGGCGGAGCGCGAGAATTTATATGCCACTTGTACAATAGCCATCCAAGTGCGGTCCATGCCTTGGGTTCCTTCACTTACAAAAGCGCTAGATATGCATAGTTAAACCGAGCTACCGAGCTTTCAGAATATCCAGTATACTGCAACAACAGTGGTTCTTGTCAGAATGGCGTTTAATGTGTCGCCGTCAGATGGCGTTAGATGGCGGCCATTACGGCGGTCCCAGGGCTTACGATTGAGTCCAATCTCGGCTTGACCTCGTACGTTTGGCTTTTTATGAAGCCACCCAAAAGGAATATTAGTGAAAGTTTGATCAAGAATTCGCGTTTGTTATATAATTAATTTGAAATTCATATTTATCACTACACTAGCGGCCCGCCCCGGCTCTTCACGGTTCTCAATAATGGATAGTGTGGTTCAAGAGGAAAATTAGTACAGAAAATGAATAAATAATCTTTTTACACTTTAGTGGCATGACATCCACCGCCAACAAACCTTTAAACTCAGACAAACAAACGGAGGCCATAATAAAACTTACAGTGACACAAAGTTGCGTTAAGCTCCGATGGAAGTTCAGTCAAACTGTAGTGAACAGTGATCCGGAATTTACTTAGCTCTAAATGTCGTTTCGACGGATGAGACGATGCGAAGGCTTTTGAGACATAACTAGCTATATACTCGTACCACTTTCAACATTATTGTAAGGGGTTGGTTACGCTTACCAAAAAAAATTTTTGCAGCAATTTTAGAACAAAACTTACAGTTTTGTTTAGAAGCAGGGCTTAGAATACCGCTAAAAATCTGGTAACGTTAAATCTGTCAGACGGCGTTAACGTTATCAGCAAAGATAACGTTATGCTGGATAACGTTTTTTTCCAACCATTTACCGATAAACTCAGATAACGTTACCAATGATATTAACGGTAAAAGGTATTGTTAGGACTGTATTTATTTTCGATATTTGACAGAATAAATTGATGAGAGTTTGTCTAGTAGGCTACCAGAGCTACACGGATGTCGTGATAGTCTGTGCTACCTAGCGCGATGTAATACACTATAATATTTATATAATATTTTACAAGTATTGAAAAAAGTATCGTTACTTATATCGTTATGTATTTCTGTGCACATACAAGTCCTCTATAGGGGATTAGTAGTTAGACCAGGGTTTTTAGGCATTAAATATGTAGTTCTAATGGTAAGCACTTAAACTAATAATGAAATAAATAAAGGTGAAAAAATATCGATCGGAAATTGAACCGGCGACCTGGTTTTTATACGACCGTGCTCTACCAACTGAGCTATCACGCGTATCAACCTCACGTTGAGAAAGATAAGTAAGATAATATATGTTTCGGCTGTGAACATAAACTAAATATTATCCGGCTAAACTTGGGTTTATCTTTCAAGAGAGGTTAATGCTAACATTAGCCGGTTCGAGAAACTTATTTCTTCATCTCTAGCTGGCTAAACTTAAGTTTAACCAAAGGGTCGTTGGCTAAAACTGAAAAAGCGTATAAAAAGGATTGACCTCTTAAGGCTGTACCTGAATTTTCCGGGGTCCAGTGCTGCCCTCATTTAAAATAAATCATTTCAAAGAAAACGGAGACACCATTGAAAATTTTGCTACTATCTCCGTTTTCTTTGAAATGATTTATTTTGAAATGGGGGCAGCACTGGACCCCGGAAAATTTAGGTACGGCCTTAAGTCACGCATATAATTAATGCTTTTAATTATTAAAATAAAAAAATACTTCATTTTAAATTTATATTATATAAATGTGTGTATGCGAAATTCAAAGCCTTGACATGATATATCACATTGCAAATTAGACAGAAAGCATAACAGTAAATAAAACATGACACCTACCATTGGAATGCAAGCCGTGTGACGTCACACCCGGAATATGTAACACGTCACCTGTTGCAAACGTGCGCAATTTCATGACACTCTGGCAGTCGGAATTAGGGCTAGAGCAAACGATACATTTACACGCATTTTGGAAAATATAAAGAAAAGAAAAAACGTAACAAGTGCTTCTGTTCTCACGCATATCATAAAAGCTGACCGACGGAATAGGCAAGAATCTGAATCAAGTCAACAGGTAATGCAAGTAGCATCCCATCAATATTTTGGTTCCCTTTTTCCACAATCACGCCTACCATCTTGCTGAGAGTGACCTTTGGATCTAGTGGGCTTAAGCTCTGTCTGCCCCGTTTGGGATATAGACGTGAAAGTGTATTAAAAACTATACCTTAATACCAAATTATACTATAAATAAAATTAAAACAATTTCTATATAAAACATAAGACAAAACGCGGTCACTTAATCATGGCGGGTTTAAGCGTAAGGCAGACAGATTCAATTAAATTTTATTCGGTTATTATTTACTACGTATCCGTGGTACACGTACTTATCGTATAGGTATATATTAATTTAATATACTATATAACTTTTTGATGTAGTATATGTTACGGCTAACGTTGGGTGTGAACACAAACCTAGGATTAGCCGGCTAAAATTAAGTTTACGTTCACAATTTAGCGGCTAATCCTAGGTCTATGTTCACACCCATCTTTAACCCTAACATATACATAACTGTGTGATGCTCCATTGAATTGTATGACGAACGATATTTGATCAAAAGATACAAATATATCGGATTTCACAGTCTGTGTTGCTTAACTTAACGCTAATCGTGTCTGTTGAAGCCTTTACAGCGCTGGACTGTACATTTGTGTGTAATGTAACACATATAGGGTGTCATCTCTCTGGGATGAATTTTAGATTAGGGTTCTATTTTAAACAACTTTAATTTTGCACATGATCCTTTTGTTTAAATCTCAGTTGTTTCTGCAACTTATTTTTATGTTTCGATGGTGTTTGGTTACAGTGTAAAGTTGGTACATATTGTATGGATTATAATCTATGAAATTACTATTAATTTGGGTTATAGTTGAGAGTTGTAGTACAGTCTAATACTGAAAAGGACACCTTTTCTATTTTTTTAAGTACTTTGACAACTTTACGGATCTTATTTTTGCACGTAGATTTTTGTTCGTATAGTTCTATATCTTCTGTCTCAATTTTTAAATTTATTTATTCAAGTACAATTGAAAATTTACAAACATATATGTAAAAAACCGGCCAAGTGCGAGTTAAACTCGAGTGGATAGGGTTCCGTACAATTGATTGAATTCTTAATGGTTTTCCTGTAATCTACAAGCAATGAACTATATTTCATATTTTTTTTTTTAAATTTTAGGCTCAGTAGTTTCGGAGATAAGGGGTGGGGGATGGTAAATTTTCGTCTTCTATCATGAATAAAATCAAAACTATTCATTTTAAAATAATAACAAAAATATACTTGATCCTCATAACGAGCCCTTTCATCTATACTAATATTATAAAGCGGAAGAGTTTGTTTGTTTGTTTGTTTGTTTGTTTGAACGCGCTAATCTCAGGAACTAATGGTCCGATTTGAAAAATTCTTTTTTTGTTGGGTAGTCCATTTATAGAGGAAGGCTTAAGGCTATATAACATTTCGACAACCACGCGAACGAAGTCGCGGGCACAGCTAGTTTGATATATGACACAGTAAGGTTTGCAAAACTTATTTTTTAATATCCTAATTTGTCCTCCGTAAATGACCCTTATTTTAAAAAAATATTTATTTACTTTGTAATTTCGTGTTTCGGTCATAGGATTACAACATTCTACCAAATTTCACCTGATTCGGTCTAGTAGATTCGGAGCAAATTGGCTGTGACAGACGGACGGACAGACAGTCGCACGAGTGATTCTATAAGGGCTCCGTTTTTTAATTTTTTTACGGAACCCTAAAAATAAGGAAAACAAAGTACTTAGGTGCTACTTATTTCCAAAGAAATTTCTTTCAGTAGACCCGCGAGAGGAAATGGAAAGAAAGAGGTAATTGGCGTGTACCTACAATACAAAACTAAATAAATAAATACACAAGATACATACCTACATAAACATACATAAATTTACTTACATAAATACATAAACAAATACATATTCATAAAGCATATATATAATAAATACATATGTTAAGGAGGTTAAAGGATTGTTACTCAGTGTTACTCATTTCTGTAAATTGGATTTGGCACTCGTTCGCACGCTTTACATGTTATGTTGTGATAACATTGTATTAGGCATAATATCTTTGTAAACTGACAAAGCCCTCGTAGGTGACCAATAATGTGTAAATGAGTTTCTTTCGGCGTTCTTCTTAGCAGTGATGGCGCCAGCAATAAAACATTACACGTAATGTACACTAAAATTATTGACGTGTAAAAGTGTCTAAAAAGGCTTAATTACTGAATTATGTAATTCTGGTTCTTTTGATTCTCTTCCGAATAAAATATTTACCTTTATGGTACTGATACATCCTTTTTTTTGTCATTTATTTATATCCAAAAATAACATTAATTACAATTATATGCACCCATAAACCACGAAAGATTGTTCGGGAGCATATTGTCTACTTTCAATCTTAAAATTAGGTTAATATTCATATGACATTATTATATTATATATATATATATATATATCTAGGTTCCAGTTACAGACTGCTCAGCTATTACGTAAATTGTCTAATATAGAACAGCTGGCTTTATTTACTTCATTTTCCAGCGTAATATTCACGTCCCTAAATATCCTGGTTAAACAGCTGACATATTTGTCCGTCAGCAAGATTACAAAATTTCGTGCCGTGTTCACACGTGCATACGATAAAACTGATATGTGAGACAGAAAGTTTAAATTAAGGAAGAGCACGACAGCGTACTGTATTTATAGACTTCATTTCGCTTAAACATCGTCATGTAAGTGCGTTTCTCCAAGTTGCATTATTAGGCTTGAAACTGCGTTAAGGAAGGCCGTACCTGAATTTTCCGGGGTCCAGTGCTGCCCCCATTTAAAATAAATAAGTTCAAAAGAAACGGAGACATTTAAAATTTTGTTTTTTCCAAGCCCTAGATAACCCTTCATATTTTATGAAGTACTGTTTACAGTTTAAAGTGAGAACTTGAAGCTTTTCTTCGCACATTTGTGAAAAACGGCCGGCCACTTTTGGCAAGTGTGCGAAGAAAAGCTTTACGTTCTCACTTAAAACTGTAAACAGTAGTTCATAAAATAGTTTGAAGTGTTATTAAATGATATCTCCGTTTCTTTATAAATATTTTTTTTCAAATGGGGGCAGCACTGGACCTCATGTATCACCTTAACATCGTCTTGTAAGTGCGTTCCTCCAAGTTGCATTCTTAGGCTTGAAACTGCGGAGACCCGCGACGGTTTCAGTCCGTCTCTGTCACAAACTCTAAGCGAAAAAGACACGTGACCCGCGATGGTTTAGCTATCCCTTTCGCACGTAGGGTTTGTGACAGAGATGGACTGAACCCGTCGCGGGCGTCCACTTGACGTAGTTTCAAGCCTTAGCTCATTTATATCCAGTATGTTAATAGCTAACACTGGTGTCAGGGTTTTCAATCTGCCTAAAGACATCTGACGTAGCTCAATGACTTCTCTATCTAAGCGCGTAAACATAATGTTTTTGTCACAATATAGATTTTATGTAAGTACCTTCAATGTTCAATTACTTTTATTAATAATATAATTATTATATTGTAATAATAACTTCTTGTGACTTGATCAATCTGTGACCCCCCCCTGGCACCAAAGCTGGATCCGCCCTTGATCCTCAGCTGTGTTACTTCGGAGCCCGGGCTGCGCTTTCCCGCTTTTTCTTCTCCAAATATTGCTCCTTGCATTGGAAAAGAAATAGCCGGAAGAGTTTAAACATTTGGCTATTATTTTACGACCTTACCTTACGATGTTTGGGAATGTATTTGGGCGAAAAATTTTACAACCAATGCAATTGTAGCACGAAATGTTTGTGCTTAATCTTTCAGTTGCCTCTTAGGACATCCACAGTAAGAGATGGAGTGGTCCTATTCTAACCTGAAACCACAAGGGTGGTAACGCTGGTGTTGGGGTTTTCAATCTGCCTAAAGGCATCTGACGTAGCTCAATGACCTTCATCAGTCACCATAATAAGATACAAGTGGAATCGCGGTTCTACTGGAAGAAATTTCTTTAGAAATAAGGAAAACATAGTACTTAGGTACTATGTTTTCCTTATTTTTTTATGTGTATGTTTGTTAATTTTCCAAGTGTACTTAAATAAATAAAATAAAATAAATAAATAAGTGGTTTTACTTTGTGAGAAGGCTTATTATGGAACCGATCATCATCGTCGGGCGTGTTCTTGGTTGCATCTTCAGCGGTAACGCTTTAGAGCCCGGGGTCCGCTACCTACCCTAGGTGGCTTTTACACAGAGTGACTGCCGTCTGATCTTCGCAACCCAAAGGGTAGACCAGAACCAATACTAGAAATTAATATATAAAATATGTATGTATATTTATATACGTATTTATATGTATTAAGTGTATTATATGAATGTATTTAAGTATACTTGTAAATAGTTAATTATTAAGTACATCTTTAAAGCGCCTATCGCAATTAAATAATTTCAGTTTTTCCTAAAGGTTGACTGGTAGAGAATGCATTAGCGTTAAGTTCACCTTTTGTACCATTTTGGTCATAAATAGAAACCCACTGCTTTACATGCCTTCCGAAGCACGAAATCATCTTTCTTTTCGGATAATCAGGTGATCCAAGCCTGCAATATCCTAACCAGACTGAAGAAAACTTTTTACAAAGTATGCTACCCAGTGGGATTTGAACCTTGACCAGCCTTGACCAGGGTGAGGTACTTAACGTCAACAAGCAAAATATAACAATACACAAGCAAACTATAACATAAAACAACACACCAATGGTGTTTTGATTCTTTGAAATATTAAGCTGTTGTTTAAACGGTGTTGACATTTTCATTATTGATATTTGCTTGTTGACGTTAAGTACCCCACCCCCTTGACTACTGGACGACAAAGGTAGTCTTTTTTTGTCTCCACTGCAGGAGCACGACCCACTCTGTACTACCAGAGCTATATATTAGCCAGAGATTTGGCCTACACTCTCCACGCTGGCCAGACGGGTTGAAGAGGTCTCACTAATGTTTATAAACTCTGTTTAGCTTGTTTGTCTTAAGTCGCCTTCGACGACATCCAAGGAAAGAGTTGGAGTGGTCCTATTCTTCTCTGCCGGGAACCACACGGCCAATCAAAAAATGTGTGTCCATCAAACAGACGGAATTCAAAGATATATTTCGAAATTCATGCTCGATTCGCTTAAATTTAAGCTAATCGAGCATGAATTTCAAAATTGATTGAATTAAAATTGATTGAAGTTAAATTTAACTTCAACGCACCCTCGAAGCTAACCACAAAACATGTTTAGAACTTTATTTATAATTATATCCACGTGCTTAATTGCCAAATAGTCTGCGCTGAGTCTCTAGTGGTTTGGAAAATAGTTACCGTAATTAGATCTATACGATCCGACAAGTAACTTCTTATTGTTGAAACTAGAGCTTGTATAAATTTTGTATCAGTACAGAACTCCTTAAAGTTATAACGTACAGAACGGGTGCTCACCCCCTCCCGCGTGATTTTATATAATATATAGGTAGTATATTCAATATTATACTTGTGTTTTTATTTTTTTTCCAGCCAGTGCAAGTTAAAAAATGGCCTTTTTCAAGTTGTCATGGGTCTTGGGTGTTTATCTATGTAACTATGTAGTTATTAGGAAATATAGTATATTGAGATAGTATCCTACAATACAGGTTTAAATTTACTCGATCAGTGTGTGTGAATTGTCCTTAGCTATTTATTTTTATTTATTTATTTTTCTGTTCGTAGTTCTGCCTTCTTATTAAATATGTAACAGTAACTGTCCTCTGCCCTACTGGTTGCCTGGGACAGATCCCTTCTGGGATAAGTCCACCATATTGTGTACAACTGCCTTTGTTATCAAGTGTTAATATCGCGTCAAGTGCAAAAGTCCATTCATATCAAAAAAAATTAATCGCTTGTTCTTGACTTCCATAACTCACGCATACAAATTATATGTATGAGTGAATTGTGTGGCTTCCACATACTGTAAAATAAAGGTTTTTTTAATAAATAAATACGTTCCTCAGTGACCCCCCAAACCGGTTTAATATGAAGGGACAAAATAAGGTTTAATGTTAATCTGATAGCTTGACAACTGCCATACAATAATAACAGACATCATAAAGCTGTCCGGTACAACATGTCAAGTCAACACACACCAAGGATACTCAAAAGTGCGAAGTGCAGAAAAAAAAGCCGAAAAGCCGACCCCGAACTTCGCAGCATTATAGCTGAGGATAAAACTGGGAACTAGCTTTTCGGGCGTTGCGTGGGCTGCAAGCAGCCCGCGGTTTTTCATGCAGCTGTTGGAGTTGGTTTGAATCTATGTCCAATTGAGAAAATGGGTAAAACACTGCAGTCAGTAATGGCAACATCAAAAAATAAGTAGGCGGCTAAATCTTGGAATCAAAACTTGTTTGCAGTTTTAAGTTCCGCGGGATGCTTTATCCCAGCATACAAAATTCCAGACCCCTTCGATGTTTGAGTAGGACGTTATGAACGATAAAGTTAAAAAATTTAAAACCAAGACGCCATTTTGGATTCCAAAAATATATCATATTTGGATTCCGCATTCCAAAAAACCCTTGCATACTGAATTTCAGTCAAATCGGAAGCAGTTGACTGTTGGCGGCCATCTTGGAAAATTAAAAAAAGCTGAGGATACAACTGGGAATATACGCTGAGATGAGAGAGAGAGTATATCGTCAAACCACAAGAATGAAATAGATAACACGTCTTATATTGAGTACTCCAGTGCCACATTTCATTAAACCTAGATCTCAAAATACCGAGATAAACAGAAAAATGTTAATGTGCCAAGGCGCCAAGGCGGACCCATCCTAGACGATCGCCTCCGATCCTACAAAATGATCATCCTTTGTCTGGGATACCTATTGTGTCATTTTGTTGATAGATCAATCAATGTAGATCACTTTCAGTGTAAGTAACTTAGAAGCGCAACTAATCCTGAGAAATTTCAGAAATTCCACGGGATATGTACCGCGGCGGGTGGGGCTTAAAATATGAACCGCGCAGCGCGACAGTTCGCTGTGACACTCGAGTCGTGCGGTTGCGTCGCAAAAAGTTTCCTTTGAGAATATTGCTATGTTTTTGCGATAATCGATTCATTGAAAATACCCTCATATGCCGTGAAGTAGTGTAGAAGCCATACAGACATGAAAAACACAGGACTCACCTTTCATAAACATTTTAATAATCCATACTTGAAATCTGTGGAAAGTGTTATGCAAAATGTTCCTAAGCCACGCATTGTACCTCACCGCTCGTTGCGGTGACCGCCCCCACCCGACGACGAAGCGTGACCTTGTCGCGACCAATCGAATGCATGCATATTTGTCTATGTGTATGAGTGTTTCGTTCTTATTACTGTTAGTTTGTTTGCGTAAATGGCATCAGAATCGAAGCGGTGAATGTAGGAGCCTTACATTTCTAGTAGGTAAGTAGGCACATACCGTCCATGTATAAACACTTTCCCTTTGTACCCTGATCAAATAATGTGTGAAAATGGTACCCATGGTATCACGACACGCTGTAGCGCGTCCAGCCAAGTTTAAATAAAATAACTGGCGACGGAGCAGCCCTGTGTATATTAACACGAATCATTTCGAACCGTGACATAATAAAATAAAAGCGGCCAAGTGCAAGTCGGACTCGCCCATGAAGGGTTCCGTAGCAGTAAGTAACATTTTGTGATTTATGACGTATTAAATAAAAACTACTTACTAGATCTCGTTCAAACCAATTTTCGGTGGAAGTTTGCATGGTAATGTACATTATATATTTTTTTTAGTTTTATCTTTTTCTTATTTTAGAAGTTACAGGGACACACACACACACATTTTACCACTATGGAAGTGTCTCTCGCACAAACTATTCAGTTTAGAAAAAAATTACATTAGAAACCTCGATATCATTTTTAAAGACCTATCCATAGATACCCCAAACGTATGGATTTGATGAAAAAAACATTTTTGAGTTTCAGTTCTAAGTATAGGGAAGAGAGTACCCTATGATGCTACCCTATACCCTACGTAAAGTCAATGGTTAGCCATTTCATATAAATGAGGGGGGAAAAAAGTTGACAAAAATAAATCTCTTTTTTTTACGGATTTGTATTCTATTAATGGTTCTGATTCCAAGATTTCAATATAGCTAGAGAATGCAAAATCAATCTGTATTTTGCCGACCGGTACCCGGCATGTGTGTCTTCACGCTTACAACATGCCAAAAATATAATATTGACCCTATGAGCTATATTTAGGGAAATTACTGCGCTAAATAAAATATATGTGTTCTCTTACAATCACCTTGTTTCATAATAAAACCAAAGATAAACGCCCCCAAAGTTGTACGGCAAATTCCCAATCGCAGTGACACCGAACGCCATATAATCGCTTGCCCCGCGCGCCGCCGGTGGGTAGGGTGCGGGGCGGTCGTATTACGGAGGAATCGAGCGACAGCGAGGTCATTGACAATAATAATAATACGTTAGCCATGTATTGCAAATGTGGGGATTTTTCCAAATGAAAATAGTAAAAAAAAATATAATTTTTTTTTGCTATTTTGTGTTCTATAATTGATTCTGATTCCAAGATTTCAATATAGCTCAGTGTTTTAAAATCAACCTGTATAATAGTAGTTAAGTACGTATGAAACGTCAAGAGCTGAAATTAAACCTCTAAAGTTGGATAAAAACCGCGTCGTATCCGAATCCTTTGTGCAAATTACAATAGAAATTAGCAGAGATAATAGAGCCTTTGATAATGGAACTTAATTTCCGTAATTAGGTCTATAAAGTGGCTTAGAAAAAGGGAAGGCTTATAAGGGCTGGCGCACATTAACTTAGTAATTTGCTAAATTTAAACCAGCAGTGAATGTGATGATCTTTCCGCTTATATTTTTAATAATATTTTTATTAAAACCTCTTTAATACTGCTCTGAGATAAGTAGGTACCTAAAGATTATTCTAAAAACCACCAAGTTGATGTTGACCTAGAGACTAGTGTTTTGCAAAATTATTCCTTATTAGGTTGTTAACGACATACATTAATTAGAAAAAAAACGGATGAGTAGCTTTTTTAAATATTTTTAAAAGAAAAAAAATTGTAGTGACATTTCAAGAAAACTGTCAATAATTTTATTGCGAAATAAAACTTGGCAGATCAATAACTAGCGAGAATAATCAATACACAAGATATTATATTAATGTGCAATATGTTCAGGGGTATTTTTTTTTTCCTTACACGTTTATAACCTTTATCGTACTAGGTACCCTTTCTAGGAAAACATTTTTTATTTGAACCACAGTAGAATATAATAATATAATAATAATGTATCGGCGCGTGTAGATACTTTTTTATATTTATAGATCTGCCGTTAATGGTGGTGATTTTTAGAGAAATAAAAATGCAGTTGTCTGATGGGAAGTTTGATGACGAGTATATTTTTGATTTTAAATTTTACATGTATCAGGGATAGAGGTGGTGGGAACAATTTCGACCAATGGTATATGTACAAAATTCGTGGTAAACCGAGCTTATTGGTTGACCGTCAATAACCGCCCGTCACGTGATGAAGATGGGCGGATGGTTGCGAGGTTCCTACTCTTCCTTCCGTCAGGGGGCTCCACTGCAGTGGGGTTGCCATTGCGTAAACATGCCCGCGGCCTTGAAAGCATCAGCTTTAAAAAGATTTATCTACGTCTTCATTCTCCAGGAGGACAAATCTTTACATAGGGGCGTCTGATGATACCCGAGGACGTCTGGATGTCAGCAACTCGTGAAATGCCATCTTTTCCGGGTATGCTTTTGATGACTCGACCCAGTTGCCATTTGAGAGGAGGAAGATTGTTGTCCTTCACGACGACGAGAGTATCTGGGTGAAGCTCGGCTGTATTATCCCTCCATTTTATGCGTGTCTGTAGCTCCGAGATATACTCCTTTGACAGACGTGACCAGAACTGCTGCCGACACTGCTCCACCCTTTGGTAGCGATTGAGGCGATGTACTGGAGCATCCTTGATGTCCTCCGCATAAACAGGAGTGGTGAGAGGACGACCGATGAGGAAATGTCCTGGGCTGAGTGGCTGCAGGTCATCTGGGTCCGTGGATAGCGGTATCAGCGGACGGGAATTGAGTACTGCTTCGATCTGGCTGAGTACCGTGGTAAATTCCTCGAAAGTGAGATGAGCATTGCCTATCACACGTCGCAAATGATATTTGCACGATTTCACCCCAGCCTCCCACAATCCTCCAAAATGCGGACTTTGAGGTACAATAAATGAAAATTTTATGGACTGGCTATGAGCGTATTCAATAATATCTGAACTACATTGTGCAAGAAACTGAGCAAAATCATTACGTAGACCTACAAAGTTACGACCGTTGTCCGAAAATATTTCAGACGGCTTACCCCTTCGCGATATAAAGCGCTTAAGAGCGAGTAGATAAGCGTCAGTAGTGAGATCACTAACCAGTTCCAAATGGATTGCGCGCGTAGCAAAACAAATGAACAGACAAATGTAACTCTTGACTAACTGAGCACCTCTGCCTTTACGGTTTAGAATAAAAACAGGACCAGCAAAATCGCACCCGACTCGAAAAAAGGGAAAACTAGACGTAACTAAACGTTCCTTAGGAAGATCGCCCATAAATGGGTTTAGCGTTTTTCCTCTAAGGCGCGTACAGGTAACGCATTGATGAGACACTTTACGAGCCAAGTTTCTGCCCGACACAGGCCACCAGTTTTCGCGTATAAGATAAAGGAGTGCCTGTGGGCCTGAGTGCAATGATTGAATGTGCTCATGTCTAAATAACAAAATAGTAAAATGGTGTTTACTACACAATAGTACGGGATGTTTTTTGCCATAGTCAAAGTCGGGAGAATTCCTTATTCTACCACCTACGAGTATTACATGGTTATTGTCCATAAATAAACTCAAACTAGCGAGCTTGTGTTTTGGTTTGAGACCCCTTCCGTGATTAAGTAAATAGTAGGTATCTTTGAACGATTCTTGTTGTGATAACCGGGCGAGCGTACTACCTGCATTCCTAAGCTCATCGACAGTGATCGCGCCCGACAGCCTATCTGTTTTGTTGCGCGCATTATGAATAAAACGAAGTAAATAAGCTGTAGAACGTAACATGCGATTGTATTGCGAAAACCTATGAAATGGAAATAATGACTCAGCTTCGTTATCATTATTTTTGACTACCAATGAATTAATTGAGTTTGATTTAAGCTCAGGTAGCTCGGACGAAGAAATATTATTTAAGTTACAATTTAAATTATTAATAAAATCTATTTCGCGTAAAAAATTGGGACCGCTCCACCATAGGTCTGATGTAGAAAGGTCTATTAGACTGGTACCTCTCGAAACTAGGTCTGCTGGGTTCTCCTTACCGCTCACGTGACGCCATGAAAATTCACTCGTCAGATCGTGTATCTCAGCAACGCGATTTTGTACAAAAGTTTTGAGTAAAGAAGGCGACATACGCAGCCAGCCTAAAACAATTGTGGAATCTGTCCAAAACATTACGTCATCGATCGGACGAGTGAGTGAAGCGCGAACCTTATCATAAAGCCTAGCACCTAGTAAAGCTGCTGTCAGTTCTAAGCGCGGGATGCTGACCGGGGAGATCGGGGAGACCTTTCCCTTAGAGATAAGAAGGCGTACGACTACCTGGCTTTCGCGTATAGTACGCACATATATACATGCACCATATGCAGTTTGTGAGGCGTCTGTAAAGATGTGTAATTCTATCTTTGTCGAGTTACATTGAAACGCATGACGCGGTACGGTTATATTGGATAGATAAGGCAGACTGTCGAGAAACCGGTTCCATGCCTTTAAGACATCAGCTGGGAGAGGGTCGTCCCATTGCAATTTTAATAGCCAAAGTCTCTGTAACAACACTTTACCTATCATGACAAACGGACTTAATAAACCTAGCGGGTCGAAAATTTGAGAAACGACTGACAAAATTAAGCGCTTAGTAATGGGTTTATTATCCTTTTGATTTTGAAAAAGCGAATTGAAATTAAATTGGTCAGTATTGTTACAAAAACCCAAACCTAATGTGCGACATTGACTTTGTTCGCCTAAATTTAAGTCTTTAAAAGTGGCTGAGTCTAAGAAGTCACATGAGTCAGCCTCAATTGGAAAGTTGAATTTCCATTTGTGCAGTGGAAAGCATCCTGACCGCAACAATGCAACTGCGCCTTTACAATTTTTTAGTAATTCTATTTTGTCATCATCAGAGGTCAAAAGGTCATCTACGTAAAGGTCATCGCGGACAAGCCTTTGCACGTTGAGGTCAGAGCACTCGGCTGCTAGCTGCTTTAAGCATCTTACGCTAAGATAAGCTGAGGCAGCTTGACCGTAGGTTACAGTGTTCAAGCGATAAAACTGGAGAGGATGAGATGGATCCTCACGCCAGATGATGAGCTGGAGGTCGCGCTGAGAAGGTGTAACTAATACCTGCCTATACATTTTTTCACAATCCGAAATAGCGGTGTACCTAAACTGCCTAAAGCGCAACAGTATGGCTAGCAAATCACCCTGTATAGGGGGTCCTACCATCTCAAGGTCGTTCAACGACTTGGAACTACTAGTTTTTGCACTCGCGTCGAACACAACGCGAAGTTTTGTTGTAGTGCTATGTTCGCGAAACACTCCATGGTGAGGAGTAAAATAGTGAGTTTTAGCTGGTTTGCTAACTTGAGTCATGTGACCCAGCTCGACATATTCTCGCATGAAATTAATATATAATTGTTTGTAACTATTAGGTGCGCGTGATAACCTATTTTCTAACGAAAAGAACCGACGTTCTGCCTGGGAAAGTGATTCACCCAAAACCTCAGGTGATTCTTTGAGAGGAATGCGAACAATAAATCTGCCCTCACTGTTGCGCGTGGTAGTGGTAGCAAATAAGTGCTCACATGCCCGCTCTTCATCTGTTAGCGTATCAAGAGGCTTAGGTAGCTCCTCGAGCTCCCAGAACTTGCGTAATTGTAAGTCGATAGACTGAGAAAAATTACACTGAACTTGCCCATTTTTGCGCGTATTGTGATGGATGGGTCCCGAAATAATCCAGCCTAGTTTGGTATTTTGAAGGAACGGACCGTTTGGTAAGCGCATCTTGCCATCTACTAACAAGTCCCAAAACTTATCAGCACCTATCAAAATATCAATTTTTTGACGACCTAAAAAATTTGAATTTGCTAACTGTACATGGTCAGGAATCCTAAACTGCGCGCTTTGTTCATGTATAGCTGGCAAAGTCGAAGTAATTTCTGGTAGAACATAACACTTAAGGCGCATTGTGCATTACTGTGTGTGCATTACTTAGGCTTGATTTTATACAAATATCACAAGTTTGCGTCGACTGTGATACTGAATTACCTACTCCTCGTATTTCATTAGTGGACTGTAATAATGGAATGTCTAAAAGTTCGCAAAGTGATTGCGTAATAAAACAGCTTTGGCTACCACTGTCGAGTAAAGCGCATACCGTGTGATATTTATTATATTTGTCACGGATCTCGACTAGTGCAGTTGACAAAAGGACTGGTACACTTCCGCACTGTGTACTAGTGTGAGTGTTCATATGGATATCGCTAACCGGATTGTCAACTTGTTTTTTATGATAGATTTGTAATTGAGCCGTAGTGGGGCTAAGCGGTGCATCTTCCGAGGCCGCCTGCAGTCGGTCGGTATGGATCGCGTGGGAACTTGCATTGCAAACGGAAGTGTTATGCGTATTAGGATGAATAAGTGTGTTGTGCTTAAGGTTGCATTGCCTACACGGACCAAACCTACAATCATCAACGACATGTCCGGAACGCAAGCAATTCTCACACAACTTGTGATCGCTTACAAATTTAATTTTGGATTGAAAATCTGAGTTTAAAAATTTTGTACACGAGTAAATTGGATGTTTACCCTTGCACATCAAACAAGCTTTGTGTGAGAATCGCTCGGAAAACTGTGGCTTATTTGAGGAAACGTTACACTGTGATAAATGAGATTTAGTGTGTGTATTTGATTTTTTAAGTTCAGAATTACTCTGATTATCCTTGCTATGTGAAAGTGCTAACGTTTCTAATAAATCAGCCCTGTCCCTAAGAAATTGCAATAATTGATCTACCTTCAACTTGACCTTGACATCAGAGTTAGACAATAGCGTACCTTTATGCTGCTCCCACTCCCGCTCAGTGGTTTTATCTAACTTAGTGACTACAATATATATAAGAAGCGTATCCCAATACTCTGTAGGCTCACCTAGGGTTTTTAGACAGCGTAGGTTATTGATGATGGTGTCAATGAGTTTGCGCAAAAGTGAAGGTGACTCTTTAGTCAGTGCTTGTATAGAAAACAGTGCTTTGACATGGCTGTGCACCAATAACCTAGTATTGTCGTACCTATTTAATAAGAGTTCCCATGCAACCGCGTAGTTGCTAGAAGAAAGTTTAATCCCGCTTATGACTAATTCGGCACTACCCGTTAAAGATGATTTTAAATAGTGGAACTTTTGGATGTCGCTAATTTCAGTGGAATTGTGTACCAGTGAAATAAATGTGTCCCTGTACGACAACCAAGTTTCTAATGACGAGCCATCATATGACTTCAGCGAAATGGTAGGTAATTTTACTGATGACTGTTTGTTAGAACAAGTGCCGTGATTGCATGATTTGGACTCGCTAGTGACCTCACTCTCATTGAGAATAGATTCAGCTCGGGCTAGTGTACTATAGTAGCTATCCTCAAACTGCTGACGTTGATCTAATTGCTCATCAATATAACTGTCGGAAATATTCTCTTCAATTTTAGTTTGAATATTATCGAATTCGGAGAACAAACGATCTGCGCCTTTTATGCGTAATTTTAAATCTATTTTCGATTGAGAGTTTGAGGTCGTAACACTAACGGATTCTAAGTAATTTGAAAATTTGGTAAGCCTTCCCTTTATGATACCCCGTTTTTTAATTAGATCACGAATGATTTGCTCAGTTTTATCGTCAGAAGAATATCTATAAGGGGACCTATCGCGAGATTTAGGTACATTTTCAGAATCGGACGATAACGGCATTTTGGCGGATTATGAGAAGACGAGGTACTTACGTGCGAATATCGTATGCTGGTCAGGACAGCTTGTGCTTGCAGCGGCACACGGCTGTACCGGACCCTGGGTAATAAGCAACACTCACCACACTCACTGGAATTCACTGGGCACCCTGCGAAGATCCGTAGGTGCTGGTTTCTTATCCGGCTCGAAGGACCAAGCGTTGTATCGGCGCGTGTAGATACTTTTTTATATTTATAGATCTGCCGTTAATGGTGGTGATTTTTAGAGAAATAAAAATGCAGTTGTCTGATGGGAAGTTTGATGACGAGTATATTTTTGATTTTAAATTTTACATGTATCAGGGATAGAGGTGGTGGGAACAATTTCGACCAATGGTATATGTACAAAATTCGTGGTAAACCGAGCTTATTGGTTGACCGTCAATAACCGCCCGTCACGTGATGAAGATGGGCGGATGGTTGCGAGGTTCCTACTCTTCCTTCCGTCAGGGGGCTCCACTGCAGTGGGGTTGCCATTGCGTAAACAAATAATAATAATAATGTGAGAGTCGATCAGGCATATAATCTCCGGTTGTTCTCATCTGGCTAACGGCGAGTACTTGCACAGACATAACCTAGTAGCCAGAATTATTCACCAGCAGCTTGCTCTTCGATACGGGCTTGTAGAATCGGAGGTACCGTACTATAAGTACTCACCGGCGTCAGTTCTCGAAAATGATCGTGCCACGCTCTATTGGGATCGATCTGTCATCACGGACAGGACTATTGTCGCCAATAAGCCTGATATCGTGCTGACAGATCGATTGATGCGCCAGGCAGTGCTCGTCGACATCACCGTCCCGCATGACGAGAACCTCGTGAAGGCCGAGAAGCAAGTACCTTGACTTGTCCCACGAGGTGACTGCTATGTGGGATGTGGATTCGACGATCATTGTCCCGATAGTCGTATCGGCGAACGGTCTTATAGCGAAGAGTCTTGACCAACATCTTAAGACTCTCTCGCTAGATGGCTGGATCAAGGGTCAGATTCAGAAGGCAGTACTCCTGGACACGGCACGTATTGTCAGGAGGTTTCTCTCTCTGCGGCCCTAACCGCCGGTAGCTTGGGCCTTGCCCCGCTGCCAGTGGGCAGCTAGGTTAGGTTTTTGTAAATGTTTATATTTTGTAGTATGTTTTACATTTTACTTTTTATAAATGTATACCAAAACCTAGCCTAAGTTTCAAATTAAATAATAATGTTTATTTGCCTCCACAAGATTACAAGAGACAGGATTATACAAAAAATCATATGCTTTTAAATAGTAAGGCGGATGTTTCTGTCCCTTGTAAATCCTGTTTGCGGAGGACTGGTGCCTGAAGGAGGTAAAAAATACCTGTTACACAGGTCGCCAGGTCCCCACGTCATCGTCAGAACTTTAGAGGTGTCTGAAAAGCGGTGCCTATTAAAGATTTATACAATACTGAAGCTTCGAAGTAAACTTATCTCACAAACTAAGTATTTATAGATTTTCCTAAATTACATAAAAAGGAATTGCAGAGCCACGACCAATAAATGGAATTAGTAAGTGTGCTGTGTGAGTGGTGTGAGTGTGTAGTGAATGAGTCAGTGAGTAAGGTAGAAACATAAGTATAAGAATACATGCAGAATAGTCTATTATAACTTAAAAACTAAAACCTTAAATTAAACTACTATCTACAACTTATATAAATTGCCAAGCAAAAAAGGTAAATAATAATAAAAAGCTTTTATGTAAAAAATATCGCGCAAGGCACTGTCCTATTCTTACCACTGTATTATACTGGGTCAAACTAATATTTCTTGTCATGCTTTTCAACTGTTTTGTGGTGAGCTCAGAAACTCGTAGTAGTTTTAAAAACTAGAACCCGACTAGGGTAAGATTCTTGCGTCATTCCTGTTAATGCAAGCACAGCAGAGGAAAAAGCTAATGATGTATATATTTTTAAAATATGCTAATTAAGCCCTTTCATTTGATTATGATTCGAATTATTTTATTTTATTTTTAGTTCACTTCTTGATGATAAACAGTAAATTCAATATGACGCCCTCCATAGGCCATAGAGGGCGTCATTGAATTTTCTGGTTTTTTTTTTCATTTATTAATTTGGACTACAATCAAGTTTAAAGTAAAATATGCATTAAAACAAACTAAAACTAAATAACTATAACAGTGAACTTTGTAGGGTTCCGTCCTATACGCTACTTTATAGGGTTCCGTACCCAAAGGGTGCCGACGGGACCCTATTACTGAGACTCCGCTGTCTGTCCGTCTGTCACAGGGCTGTATCTCTTATACCGTAATAGCGAGACACTTTTCACTGATGATGTATTACTGTGGTTGCTATAAAAACAAATACTAAAAATAAGTTAAAGTTAAAAATTAAAGGGTCGACATGCAAGAAACGTGTTTTATCAGCGTTTTAAGACATTGTACGGAGGTACGGAACCCTTCATGTACGTGTCCTACTAACCCTTGACAGCTTTTTTATAAAACTATTCCTTCAGATTTGACTTTTATCTTTGCATTGTTTGGTTATGGCCTTAGCTCTGTCAATCCGTCAAAGATAAAGACGTGCAGCTATATCATATCTCCTGTAACTTGCAGCTAGTTCGCGATAGGCATCCGCTACTCGCTCAAGCATGGCTGCGTAGTCATACGGTCATATGAAGTTCCAATATTATTGGAGGTGGCACTTCTTAGAACGCGTATGAACAAAAAAAAAAATAAATATAAATAAACATTACACGTAATGTACACTATAATTATTGTGTAAAAGTGCCTGCAAAGGCCTAATTACTGAATAAATATTTGATTTTAATTTTTGATTTTGATTCTGATAGTAATTAGAGCGCTCTTAAATATTATCAATATATACGAAATCCCTTTGAAATAAAAACACAGCAAAGTTCCAGACTCTATATATTATATGTTTCAAAAACACGATTGCTTAAAATTTTTTCTATAGAAAACAATTGGGAAGTTGCCTCCAAATTAGGTACCTCAGAATTATACTAAAACGGAAAGTATTTAAGAAATACAATAAATAAGCCCTTGTTAATTTGGATTATAAATGTATTAAACATAAGGCAGCCCTCATATGTCTTATTTTTTAAATAACTCTATTATTCTTCGTAAAACAAAAAATCCTCAAATATCAGAAACGCGTAAACCAGCCTCATTGACCCGCCGCGATTTTTTCACTCCGCATGGCTCGCTGTCTCGCTTCGGCACAGAATATATCAGAGTCAAACATAATGGAATCTCACAACGCCTCCCGCAAATTGGCGACCCCACACTTCTGCCCCGCACTTTCTGTACCTTTCTGTGCTCTAAACTAGGGTTTAGTTACTAGCCGCACGCAATACACGACGTATCTTGTCTTGAGAACTGTCAATCAATAGTAACCATCACGGTGAGAAGATGCGCATATAATAATTGTTTATTCACCGATTACAACAAAGAACACATATTTCATAGATTTCCAAATGATAAAAACAGGTAGCAAAGCAACAATATAATTTCACGTTATTACCCAGCAACCATCTTGATATATATACCCTTTTCGCTCTCTCGCATTGGCGGGAGATACACAAGAGCGAGAGGGATTATCAATCGACAGCAGTATAAACCGGTAAAAATACGTAGGCTCCTCGCTCACAGTTAATCACAGGTACACGCAGATGCCAATGTCGATTTCCGCGAGTTATAGTGTAGTGCTATAATTCCATTGTTGACGATGACAACTTGACAAGCCGTGCGTAGAAGCGTGATTAGATAAACATTTGTTTATTTTTATTGAATTTATTTAAATTATTACCGTATAGTTTTGCGCCGAATATGAAAATTACTATATTACAATAGTGAATTAGTGAATTTAGTGCGTTACAATATAAATGACTCAATAATAATCAGTAAAGTGAACTAATGATGAAATGGACAATGGACATGATAAAAAATATTTGTGAAGTGATATTATGTAGCTGTTTCCGACTTTTATGTAACATTTAATACATATAAAACAGAATATTTTTTACGTCATAGTGTTCGCAAATCTCCCGGTATAGAAAGATATAATCGTAAATATGTCGAACTCGTTAGTAGGTAAGTATTAAATTAATTCTGCAGTGCGACCCTAAGTATAAAACTAACACATCGACGTGTCTACAGATAAATTGTTTCGTTTGTAGTAGTAGTAGGTATGTATGTTACTCTGAATCTATGGAGAGTCATACCAGTGGCTTCGGCTAGAGTAAATTTGTGTGCGTGGAAGCGGGAGCAAAATCCAGATTATCTGCATCAGGCGCAGCCTTAATTCATTGGGTTCTTACAAGCTTATATTTATTTTCACCTGACCCATTGTGTGGTGTCTGTAATTAAATCTTGCAATCTAAATTAGACCCACTTCCCATTATTCGATCGAGTTGAAACTTCACATACTTATGGCAGTTGGGTGACAATGCAATATATGGTACCAATGACCTTATCTCACAATGAAGTTGGAAGGTGGCTACGACTTCTCTGTGATAAATAACATAATACCGGTGGGATTATGTTGTTTTATCCACGGTAGGGTTTAGTTTAGGCTGAATTGATTCAACTTGAGGAGCACTTTAAACTTTTTAGTTTATTATTTTAGATAAAAACTTGATTTTTTTTACTAGCCTATAAAAAAATAAAATTTATAAAAGCTTGATTATATTATATTTTTTTCTGATTAAGTTAATCCATTCCAAGCACAAACCATCATTATTTTGAATCCTTTATTCCACCTTCTCGCCCATCACCACTCTTAAAGTGGCCTTTGAATCAGACCACAGCAGACAGAGCTCTGTGATTCTTGTGG
The DNA here is from genome assembly GCA_963576875.1 of Acrobasis repandana. NCBI lineage: Eukaryota > Metazoa > Arthropoda > Insecta > Lepidoptera > Pyralidae > Acrobasis > Acrobasis repandana. Next base: position 18,734,949 of record OY756227.1, read on the forward strand.
CCAAAGACTTAAAGGGCTTTGTCTGTCCCATTATGGATAAAGACGTGATAGTGTATTGTATAGTATGTATTTTCAAAGAGGTTTGACGTCAGGCAGGCGGCTGGTCGTAAAACTATAGCCAAAATCGTTTGAATAGTTCCGGGTATTTCTTCTCGATTTCGCAAGGTCTTTGGCATCCTTTGGTGACTACTGACATGAATATTATATTTGGAGAAGAACAAGCGATAAAGCGCATCCCAGCACAGCTAAAGACGCGCGCCAAGATAACGTAACTAAAAACTGGTCCGGTTCTTTTTGTTTTTTTTTCGTACCTATGGGTAAGTGACTAGCACTGACAGCATCTGATTGGTGAAATATTTTTGTGCTACTTGTAGTCACACATCCAAATACAGACCACGTTCGGGGTTGCTTAACTTGCGGAAGCGTTAGCAATGCGTACTCCCACCATACAGTCACCTAACTCTTGTCATGTCCAATTTCTGTAAACATACATACACAGACTGCTCAAATCAATACCCTTCCTCTTGTCTTCGCCTTAGTCGGGTAAAAAAGAAACCCGACGCAAGGCGATGATCAATATAGCTCTACCGTTGTCAAATTTTTTACCGAATTTTTTTCTTTTCCTTCAGCCAGTGTCGAAGACAGGTAATTAAAGTTGGAAGTTAAGCGTATTCTAATTGTTCCAAACTTGAAATTGGTTAAGACGTTCAGAAATTGACTCCAGCCAGTGCCAACTTTACTGGCTTCGTAAATACTTTTTGGTTTGAAACTTTAGGCCATAACTTTTTTGTTTTCACGCAAACAACAACGCCAAACGAAGAAACTAATTAGTTTTAAATTGAACTTTCAAAGGTCACCTTTGAAAGTTCAATTTGATTGGTATAAAGTTGAAATGTAATTTAGATATAGTTCCGAGAATTGTATTGTTTTATAAATCATTAAAATTTGAAATTGGGGGAAATTTGGGGTGGGAAGTTGAGGTATGGTCTTGGTGAGAGCCTGATTAGTGAGTCAAGTATCTCTATAAAATGCCGAGTATCCATCTGCTGTGTCAATGGCGGGACACCTACTAGAGCAGAGCCTCAGCCAGTCCGAGCCATCCACGTCCCCGTCGTCCACCCTGGGACCGGCTACAGCCACGCCGCCGCGTGACCACCATCTATTGCTGTAGTTGCCAAGGATGCAGGGCAAAGGGCGAGTGTTCTGCGCCCGAAAACAGAACCCCTTCACTAGGGAGGATACCTGAACCAAACCGAGTGCGTCTGCGGACTCTGAGGTGGCAGCCCCACCAGCAGACTAGGACACAGTGGGCTAATCACCTGCTTGCCCGAAAATTACGATTCCTGAAACCAATACGCGACCCAATAGAGAACGACCTTTGGCATGAAAAAACGGACACGAATAGCTTACTGGAATGTGCGAATGCTACAGGAAGACTGCAAGTTAGCCCAAGCGGAGAGCGAAATGCTCAAGTACAAGCTGCACGTACTTGGACTCAGTGAGGTGCATGCAAATGGGCAAATGGGCAACGATTCGTCGAGGTTTGCCAGAATTACGATCTTGTCATCGGAGGGACACTGTTCTCACACAAGGATGTCCACAAATACTCTTGGACAGCACCAGACGGTATCTTAAGAACACAGATCGACCATCTTGCTATCAGCTGCAAATGGCGAACATCGCTACTAGACGTCCGCAATAAACGGGGAGCAGACATCGACAGCGACCACATGATGATGGTTGCCGAACTGCGCCTCAAAGTTGCAACTGCGAGGCGACCAGCTGGCGTAAGCAAGGTGGGGCGGAGATATGATGTGAGAAAATTGGACGACCCTGGCATGCGTAATAGATTCGCAATGGAACTCCGGAATCGCTTCTCGAGTCTCCAAGTAAACGAAGGCGCCACTATAGACAAGGAGTGGAATCACATAAAAATGGTCTATCAAGAAACCAGCTCCGTCGTCTTAGGACACAAAAACACAAAACGGGACGATTGGATCTCCGATTCTACATGGGACCTTATTCAAATGCGAAAAGATCTGCACGTTAAAATTTTAGGAGCCCCAAGTGACACTGAACGGACGAGCCTCAGGGAACAGTACCGGCAGATGCGAAGACGCATATACCGCAGTACCCGAAGAGATAGGAGGCGATGGGCTGACGGCTTAGCTGATCGAGCACAAACAGCTGCCGAAACTGGCAACCTGAGAGAGCTATACTAATGCTACCAAAACCCTGGCTGGAAACAAAAGAACCAGTAAGAAGCCCTTACGAGACAAAGAAGGTAAGCTCATTGCGACTTCTGAAGGGCAGTTAGAACGTTGGCGTGAGCACTTCGAAGAGGTCTTTTGCAAGACAAATACAACCCTACCAGACACATCAGCAACCACTACGCCGCCACAGTTGTTGGACATTGACACATCTCCACCTACTCGAGACGAAGTTGAAGCTGCCATTACTTCTCTTAAGAGTGGTAAAGCGCCCGGACTCGACCTTGTCACAGCGGAAATGCTTAAAGCCGACCCACAGACCGCTGTCGAGGTCATAACGCCACTCTCTGAGAAAATTTGGACAACCGAAGAGATTCCTGACGATTGGAATAAGGCAGTGCTGTAACCGTCCCAAAGAAGGGTGATCTTAGCCAGTGCAGCAACTGGAGCGGCATTACACTGCTTTCTGTCCCATCTAAAGTCTGCTGCAAAATTCTTTTGAGCAGAATATCGAAGGCAGTTGAACCCATTCTTCGACGTGAACAAGCTGGATTCCGCCCCAATCGTTCCTGTACAGACCAAATTAACACATTGAGGATCATAATTGAAGAAGCATCAGAATGGCAACGTGAGGTTTTCTTCACGTTTGTCGACTTCGAAAAAGCTTTCGACACTGTACATTGGCCTAGTATTTGGTCTCGTCTGGATGAAATGGGAGTCCCGCCGAAAATCAGAGAGCTGCTAAAAGCCGTCTACAAGAAATACTCCTGCAGGGTAGCTCACGACGGTTTGTTATCAGCAGACATCGCAGTTCACGCAGGTGTCAGACAGGGTTGTCTATTATCGCCTCTGCTATTCCTCATCGTGCTGGATGGTGTGCTGCATAGAGTGAACGACGGCAAGCGACGTGGTATAGAGTGGGGGTTGACAGACCAGTTGGACGACCTAGACTACGCTGATGACCTCTGTCTGCTTAGCCACAAGCACGGTGATATGCAAGCTAAGCTGGATGACCTCCAGCGTGAAGCGGGAAAGGTGGGCCTTAAAGTCAACGCGCGTAAGACCCAAGAGATGCGTATAAAAGGAAAGAACCTGCTGCCACTAACGCTTGACACAAAACAAATAGAGCGCGTGCAGCAGTTTACGTACCTGGGAAGCGTCGTGTCGCAATGTGGAGGAACAGAAGAGGACATCACTTCTAGAGTTGCTAAAGCTCGAGCCACCTTCGCGCAACTCCGCCCCATATGGCGGTCAAGGAAGCTTACTCGCAGAGTGAAACTCAAAATCTTTCGCTCCAATGTAAAAACCGTTCTGCTATATGGGTGCGAAACGTGGAAGGTGACCAAAGACATCACGCAGCAGATCCAAGTCTGCATCAACCGCTGCCTTCGACAGATATTGGGTATCTTTTGACCTGAAAAAATATCCAATGAACGTCTGTGGCAGCTTTGCGGCGAGACACCGATCGACCAACAGATAGCGCGTCGTAAATGGACATGGATCGGCCACACGCTCAGGAGGGAGCCTACTCACATTCCGAGACAGGCATTGGAATGGACCCCTCAAGGAAAGAGGAAGCGTGGTCGACCAAAGCAGACCTGGCGACGATCGGTAGCGGCGGAGATGAAGACAATCGGGCTGTCTTGGCCCGAAGTGAAGCGCGTTGCTCAAGACAGAGCGGGATGGAGAAGCACTGTAGCGGCCCTCTGCCCCACCCAGGGGACATAGGAAAATAAGTCAAGTAAGTCAAGTCAAAATTTGAAATTAAAAAAAAAATTTGATTGGTGATAAAATATATAGGTCTTTTATCAGAAATAAGAGTCAAAGACCACACCTAGCAATATTTATTACCAATCTATATCAGTCCACTACTGGACATCATACTTCTACTAATAAAATATTTGAGCATAACCTGGTTAAAATATCTGGTATAAATGTGATCAAATTTTTACGGCAGCAAAAAAAATTTTTTTTCGTACAAGCATTTATTTTAATGCCTAAGAACTATCAAGATAAATGTAATAAACCCTAACTCGATGAGATGGGATTTCGTCGTTTTATTACAAGGTTCCTATAGCCACCTTCCGGTTCCATCATCACATCAGCTTCTTGTTATAATAATATTGCCTTGGCATCTGATTTAATCTCTCTCAATCAAAAACCGGGAGGTAGCTCAAATTTTACTTGCAATATTTGACCCGAAAAACAGCAAGCTAAATAATATATTAAAAGAAAGCTATGTAAATAGCTCGTATTAGAAAGCAGTGTTCTCAATAGTATATTATGCAATTATTGAGTAAAGGACGGATTTAAAGCGAGGGCAATAGATGAATCACGAGCAAGTGAAGGATTCTAACGACTGAATCACGAGTATCACGACCGTAGGGTAGGTAATCCTGAGCCCTCGATATAAATCCGTTTTATTTAAGAGTTGCATAATATAATTTATACCATGACCAGTGGACTGAGAACCCCTCTTCATCGTATGATGGAATCTTACAACAGTAACTTTGTAAACATTGATATTTTTGCACACAGTGTGTTTAAATTTAAGAATCTACTCCTCCTAGTAAATTAACTTCCCCTAATTAACTTTCCCCCTTTTACTTTAGTTTCTTTTTCTTTTTTTAATCCTGTATTTGCCTGTAAAACATATGTGTCTTCTGTGTCACAGAAAAGCAATTTTAATATATCTACATGTTTATTTATTTAATTAGTAAGCTTGTATGTATTTAGCAGCCCAAAATACTATTTGTTATTTTGTGAACAATGCTGTGGGCTACGTTATTGATAACTCTTTTAATGTATAAATTGTATATTGTATTGGTATTTATAATGTAGCTGTTTGTTGTTCCCATTAAATAAATAAAATAAAATAAAATGACCAAGATAAAAAAAAGATTTAAGCGAAAATAGTTATTTATATGTCGAGTATTATTTGCAGAAGTATTTTGTATCGTTTTTTTTTGTTTGCTTTTTATTCACTGTTATTAGTGAATAAAAAAAACTTTTTAGAAGGGAAATGGTATAAAGTATGTTATTTTACAATTTAACATTTTTTTACCGACTTCAAAAAAGGAGGAGGTTATCAATTCGACTGTATGTTTTTTTTTTTTTAATTTATGTCTGTTTGTTACGCGATATCTTCGCCAATTGTGAACCGATTTTAATGATTATTTTAATATTTGAAAGCCTTTACTACCAAGTTGGTCCCATTTTAACTTGGTGAAGATATGATGAAGAACTTTGGAGATATGGAAGAAACTCCAAAAAAAATTGAAGTTGGTTGTTTTTTTTTGTTAAAAATTTAATTATTCCTCTTATTTCACATCCAAGTCTTCGCATTCTTTGTAAGATTTGAGCTTATAGGGTGTGTTCAGCGAGGCGCGTCGTTTAATATCCGTTGCTGACCAAAGCCGAGCCGGGCTCCATATGTGAATATTTCAACGACAAAAACTAACAAAAATATTTTTGCAGCTAAACTAGTAGCCGTTTTTCTATTTATTTTTAATAATCGTGGAAATGGCTTGTGTCGTTTGAATTAATAATTAAATTTTGAACAAAAAAAAACAACTGACTTCAATTTTTTTTAGGAGTTTCTTCAATATCTCCAAAGTTCCTCATCATATCTTCACCAAATTAAAATGGGACCAACTTGGCAGTGAAGGCTTTCAAATAAAAAAAGAATCATCAAAATCTGTTCACAATTGGCAAAGATATCGCGTAACAAACATACATAAAAAAAAACATACAGTCGAATTGATAACCTCCTCCTTTTTTGAAGTCGGTTAAAAAGAGTCACGATCCATTTGTTATTATTTCGATAGCAAAAACGAATAAAAATAGTTTTCTTACCCATCTGATTCGTCTCAGCCCATAATGTGTTTTCTCAAATTAACAGTATTTTCAAATTTACGTCAGATTTTAAATACAGACTGGCTTTACACAAAGAAAGACGATGCGTACTTACTGCAAGCTAATGTGATCTTTAGCTAGAACTCCATTTATGACTCTTAAATGTACCTGAGAAGAGGTTGTATATACTGTATGCGTCTTTCTTGGTATTTTAATATGTATTTTGTTTACGAGCATGGTAAACTACAGATTAAAAAAAAAACCAAATTCCAAATTTAAAAAAAAGAAGTTTAGCTAGGTTTTGAAATATCGCTAAAATAGTATTACTACAAAGAAAGTCAATAAGACTCTTTGAACTTCAGTGCCATGTCCGCCATAACTAATACCTTCGATGACATAATACAACTAGATATCGGGTCAGCGCAAAAATACGGCTCACTAAAAAAAAGCGCACTCCCGGTAGTGATCTCTTATTTTGTTTAGTTCAGTCAAGGAGAAATAAATACGTAGTCTAATAGAATATCAAACAATATTCAGAATTTTGCTTTAATTTTATAGGTAACGCGTTATCTACTGATCGAAGATTAAAACCTAAGACTAAAAAGAATACAGAGTGACTTTTTAAACACCAGCTAAAGTTTTGGAGCAAATTCAGTCCATGATTTTATTTATTTATTTATATAAAAAGGTACGCTTACAGTGATACATATACTTACAGCATTAAATAAGAAATCAACATATACATTAGAGTTTTATATGTAGACACCAATTAATAGCATACACAGCATGATATTGAACTACTTGCCATAAAAAAAGTTAGTAAAATCGATAAAATTTTCCCATACAAAATCCGTTTGGCTGAGCGCTGATTTGTATTGGAAAGTGAATTTTTATTTTAGTTTTTCGTTAATTGTTTTTATGGAAAGTAGTTCTGTATCATGTCACGTTTTATTATTAAAGATAAATAAAACGGCAAATTTAGATACTTAAGTTTTGTGAAATTTAGATACTTAAGTTACTTAAGTAACCTAAATATCCAAATTGACACGTTTGCTATTAAAGACAAATAAAAATACGACTTTAGACACTTAACTTTAATAAAGTTTAGATACTTAAGATTACGAAGTAGATACTTAAGTTTAATTATAATGGCAGAGTATACGTAATTAATCTCACTAAATCAACAGTAAGTCTCTGGGTCGTAGGTGGGCTTTTACGAGGTTGGATTTAGATGTAGCCGCACTTCCCTTGACCGCCGTCTTCTGCAGCAGCAGCTGGCGGCGAAGGTAACCGAAACGTAGTTCCTGTTAGGACAAATGTAACACTCAATAGCAGAAAACAATATTGACGTAGCAGTCTAGGCGGCTTTAATTATACATAATATGTATATATCTTAAACAAGCATGCATACACACGCTTGTGCAAAACTACTACGGTGTAAGCGGAGGCCTAGGCTCATACAGCTTTATTAAACGAATCTGAGATGAAGTGGCAGTCAAGCAGAAACGGTTACATTAATAACTGTTGGCATTAAAATACGAAAGGTTTAAGTAACATATATGGAAACACCTTTTTAGGAAGAAGTACTTGCAAAATCTAAATTACGAAGGAAAAAATAATATTTGTAAACTACCATCAGTATTGTGAAAAATAAGATTAATACCTATTCTAATAGAACATTTTGTACAACTTACCCAGTACGGGACTTTCCACAAGCACACAAAATTAAGATCTGTGCAGGAATTACTATTTTAAGAAAATAATTAAGTTTAGATGCAAGGCACGTATCGTGACGTACAGTAGCGGCAGAGCGCCGAGCGACGTGCAGTCGCCTTGAAAACAGTCGGGGCGAATGTTGCTTATTCAAAGTGCATCGAGGCTTGTTCTGCGCCAGCGGGGGTGACGATGCTTCACTGCCCCTCTCCCGCATTGCAGACCCCGCTAAGCAGAAATACTGCGCCCGTATAATATTTTAGTTTATATAGGTATTTATTATTTTTATTTAAGTTAGATTATTTTGATTTAAGTTATATTATTTTTAATTTAAGTTATTTAAGTTAGTTATACTAACAGACAAGAACTGTCTGTTACAGTACCCTAGAAAAGGATTTCTTTATACACTAAAATAAAGAAATCCGTACTCAAAGAAAACTTAAAAGAAACTAGATTATTTAGCGTTTACTAATTTTAGATCTTTTATATGCCAGGCTCCCAAGTCTTGGCCAGACATATCTTCGAGGATGTACACTAGCGGAGATTTCTTGTACTTGACCCGGCATTTCAAAAATTTTGGGGCAAGTTTTTTAGTAAAACATGCATCTTTATCACTCTGAAAGTAACACCTCTTCCAAACAATATCACCAGTGTTGAATTCAGCAAATTTTCTCCTCAGGTTATATCGCTGCGTATTTTTCTGATGGGATTCCCACAAAGAAAATTGAACCTTATCAAATATTTTTGCAAGATAACCTATATTTTCTGCGTATAAGTCACGTGGAAGGAATACTAATTCGTTTGGGGTTTCATTTTCAATATAATGAGACCCACACGTCACTAGTTCTCTACCATGGACCAAAAAAGCAGGGGTATATCCTGTAGTTTCATTGACAGAATTGTTTATAGCGAACTGGATTTTTGGGAGATTTACATCCCAAGAACGATGATCATCATCAACGTATGTCGATACAGCCGTAATTATTGTTTTATTGTACCTTTCTACTGTATTTATTTGAGGTGTATACTTGGGTGTATAATGAATTTTGGGGATGGAATATTTTTTAAACAAAGAATCTAGTTCGCGACTTGTAAATTGTGTACCGTTATCGAGAATAATAGTCTGAGGTACGCCATGAACCAAAAAAACGTTATTCTCTAGTAACCCAGATATAATACTGGCAGTAGCTCTTCGAAGCGGGAACATTAGGCAGTATTTAGAAAAGCAACATGTCACAACAAAGATATAGCAATGTTGTTTTCTAGAGGGAGGAAGGGGGCCAACTAGATCAATTGACAGTACCTGAAACGGTCTACTGCATTCTTTTGGTCTACCCATAACTCCTAAGGTACCATGAGTCGGTAGCTTATATGCTAGACAAGTTTCACAGTTATTGACAAAGTCAACAACATCAGAATGCATTTTGGGCCAGTAAAACCTAAGTGACAGTCTCTTGTAAGTTTTAAAAATGCCGAAATGACCAGAAGTGGGTTCTTCATGGTTTTCCTTCAGAATTTTTAGACGTTGCTCCTGAGGGACGACAAATTTCCAGTCAAACTCCGAGGTCAGAATATTTTTACTTTTCATCAACCGATATAAAGATCGATTTTCAATACGATAGTTTGGGCAACTGGTTGGTGTCGTTTTACACTGCTGAAAGATATTTAGATACCATGTATCCTGGGTCTCAGGTTCCATTGTACAATCAGAAATTAGGGCCAGATTAGTCATTCTCGATAGAGAATCGGGTATAACATTGTCCTTGCCACGACGGTGTTTTATATTAAAATTAAAGACTGATAACCGAACTCCCCATCTTGCAAGTCTACCCGTTGGATTAGTTAAAGATAAGAACCACTTAATAGCAGAATGGTCGGTGTAAACAGTAAACGGCTTACTATTTTCCAAATAGCACCGCCAATGTTCAAGGGCCACGAGAACAGCTAGTGTTTCGCGCTCCGTGACGCTATAATTCCTCTCAGGACCTGTAAGGGATCTACTCATATAAGCTACTGGGTGTTCAACGCCGTCTATTATTTGACAGAGCATAGCTCCAACACCAAAGTTACTGGCATCAGTGTGGACCTCAAATGGGCGGTCAAAGTCAGGACAGGCTAGGATAGGAGATTTAATAAGAAGGGATTTAAGTTGTAAAAACGCAGCATCAGCTTCAGGAGACCAGCGAAAGGGTGGTGATTTCTTTTTAGTTGAAGTTAATTTATTTAAGGGCCCAGCTATTGTACTGAAATTGGGAATAAATCTCCGATACCAAGACGCAGTACCCAAAAAGCGTTTAACATCTTTCCGGTTTTCAGGGGTAGGGTAATTAAGGATGACTTCCACCTTTTCAGGGTCAGTTCTAAGCCCTTGCTCATCGACAACATAACCTAGGTACCGAAGTTGACTACGAAAGAACTGACACTTAGAAAGATTGACTGTTAGATTTGCCTTACTTAATTTTTCGAGGACACGGAGGAGTAAGGTCACGTGCTCATCAAACGATTGACTAATTATGATAATATCATCTAAATAAGCAAAGACTTTCAGCTCAAATTCGGGACCAAAAAGAGTATCCACCAGTCGCTGCTGGGTAGCAGGGGCATTTGAAAGTCCGAAGGCAGTAACCTTGAACTGGAAAGTTCCACGACCCGGGACATAGAAAGCAGTCTTTTCTTTATCACTGTCTTTTATCGGAATCTGCCAAAATGCTTTTGAAAGATCAATACTAGATAGGTACTTAGCATCTCTCAGGTTATCAAGTATTTCAGAGACGTAAGGGAGACAGTAAGCATCCTTCTTAGTGACAGAGTTCAACTTTCGACTGTCCAAGCAAAATCTCGGTTTGCCGTCCTTCTTTTTTACAACTAGAACCGGTGATGACCAAGAGCTTTCGCAAGGTTCTATAACGTCGAGAGCGAGCATCTCATCCACTTGATCTACTACAACTTTTTGTTTATCAGGGGACATACGATAATAACGTTGACGGATCGGTTCAGCATCAACAGTATCTATAGAGTGTGTAACAACGTAAGTCCTACCTAACCCTTTATTTTCGTAAGAGATTTCTCTATATTTCTCCACTATGCTGTCAGCAATAGGTTTTTCCAGACTATCTAAATTATCATAGCTGTGAAGGAAAACTTCATTAGGTGTAGATGAAATGTTTAGTAAATCAGGGTGATCACCAGATAAGTAGCTGACATTTCTCAAATGTTGTGCTAAAATATTAAATTTATTCCAGAAATCAATACCCAGAATCAAGGGTGTGTCTACGTCAGGAATAACATGTACTGTTATTGTATGAGTTTGGTTGTCGAATGTTAGCGGTAGAAGCATATAACCAATTGACTGCAATCTTTGGCCACCAGCAGCATTTACAGAAATCAGATTCTTTTTTTGCAATTGCAAACCAAAGGACATTAATATTTCATGAGAATTTTTGCCGAGAATACTTACTACAGAACCCGAATCGAGTAAACCATGTAATTCAAGATTTTTATTGTGATTGACAGTTGCTTTGACATAAGGTCTCGGATCGTTATTAGGTTTAGAAGTGAAAATTGAAGCAATATTATAGGATGAAAAAATTTTTTTTATAGTCAACAACCAATTCTCCCAATCCGAGCGGTCAAAGTTATTGGTTGTTGGTTTGCAGCAATTTTCAGCTATTAGTTTTTTGTAGTTTTATTTTTGTTGCAGTCTGGACAGTCTGGTGAACGGACATCTTTTTTTCCACATTTGAAGCAAAAGATAACGCGTTCGGCGGGACATTCTTTCATGGTATGAGAGTTAACACGGCAACGATGGCAGTATTTAGATTCGCCGATAGCGAAAACCTTTTGTATTTGTGCACCAGCTTGTCTGTTGTTATTGGGAAAGGATTTATAATTTGAATATGTTTTAGGTAAATGTTTATTAGGTGCGTTATATGCGAACTCTGGGGCCAACATTGTTGAGGATGATGGTGTAGGTTTAAATAGTTCAGAGCGAGCTAAAACTTGTTCGTAGTTTCTACATAGATGCTGAAGTTCATCTACTGTAGCAACGTTAGGACTATTAACTAACACATTCGTATAGCAGGGGCGGATATTATGGAGTAAGATCTCCAGTTGATCTTTTTCAGGCACTGGGGCGCTTAAGCGAGAAAACATGCCTTTCATAATAGATAAAAATACAATTATATTCTCAGTTTCCCCTTGTGTACGATTACGGATGTCAGTCATCATTCTGTAATCATAATTGGCAATGTCAAAGTCATTGCGTAGGCGCACTATGAGGGCATCGTAGTTTTTAATGTCTTCTTTTACTGCACGAAACCAATGTAGGGCATCTCCCACAAATATTTCGTAAGCAAATGACATTAACTTATCATCAGGAACATTTTTAGCTGAACGAAATTCCTGAAGCCTTTGTATAAAAGATCTAACGCAAGTTTTACCATCAAATTTCAGCTTTGATATCTCCTGGAAGAAATTGCGATCGCAATTAACAGAAACATTCAATTTATCTGAACTAGAAAGTTTGGATATTTCAGAGCTATCACTTTCAGAGTCCCTAGCCGTGCTATGTTTTGGTTTAACTAGTTTAGAGAACTGAGTGTAGTAATCATTGAATGTTTTTTTTATGGTTTTCATTTGAGATGGATCAGATTGGTCTACACGACGAATTCTATGATAAAGATGATTCAATAAAGAGCGAGTTCAATTACTCAAGTTCTCATCTGGTGATGTGGCTAATACATCCAAATTTGTTTTAGCTTTACTTAAGGAATCTGTTATACCTTTAATGTCATCATTGAGTTCTAGACAAGACTCGGCTATATCGTCAGATGGATAAATCTGAGTCATTCTGCATACTTGACGTCTCAATTCAAGTACAGTATCAGCTGGTATTTCACCACGAATTGTGACTTCATATTGTAATTCCGGTTTTTGTAAATGAAGGAAAATAATAGGCTGAGACATTTTTTCACTAGGTATGTTGTACAAAATTAACTAACAAAACAAAAAATAAAAAATAAATAGAAGAAATGATTGAACAGAAAAGAATAAATAGCAGAAAAATTTATGATAAGCCAAAGCAGTTATATCCGTTCTGTCACAATAATCAGCTTTGATCAAGAACGATGAAGTGAAAATTGTTAAAAAATGAAAAAATGAAGAAAGAAAAATGAGAAAATGGAGAAAAAAGAAAAATAGAAAAATGATAAGAAAATATAAAGAAAAAAAATCTACAGTAAATATTCAAGTAATGTGCTGGTCTAGTCTAAACACTAAATTATTACTTGATTTTGAAGGTACAGTATTCAAATACTCAACAATTACTATATTATTAAAAAAAATACAGGACTTACTTGTTCAGTATTTAATATGGGACTGCACATTTCTTGAATAAATCAAATCTACTATCATCGTTTTACATTTTAAAAAAAACATGCACACTACCATCACCAAAAGAGAGAAAAAAAATTTACAAAATAGATCCAACCTCTCAGCCTTTAAACGATAAGAGTGGGCGCCATTGTCACGTTTTATTATTAAAGATAAATAAAACGGCAAATTTAGATACTTAAGTTTTGTGAAATTTAGATACTTAAGTTACTTAAGTAACCTAAATATCCAAATTGACACGTTTGCTATTAAAGACAAATAAAAATACGACTTTAGACACTTAACTTTAATAAAGTTTAGATACTTAAGATTACGAAGTAGATACTTAAGTTTAATTATAATGGCAGAGTATACGTAATTAATCTAACTAAATCAACAGTAAGTCTCTGGGTCGTAGGTGGGCTTTTACGAGGTTGGATTTAGATGTAGCCGCACTTCCCTTGACCGCCGTCTTCTGCAGCAGCAGCTGGCGGCGAAGGTAACCGAAACGTAGTTCCTGTTAGGACAAATGTAACACTCAATAGCAGAAAACAATATTGACGTAGCAGTCTAGGCGGCTTTAATTATACATAATATGTATATATCTTAAACAAGCATGCATACACACGCTTGTGCAAAACTACTACGGTGTAAGCGGAGGCCTAGGCTCATACAGCTTTATTAAACGAATCTGAGATGAAGTGGCAGTCAAGCAGAAACGGTTACATTAATAACTGTTGGCATTAAAATACGAAAGGTTTAAGTAACATATATGGAAACACCTTTTTAGTAAGAAGTACTTGAAAAATCTAAATTACGAAGGAAAAAATAATATTTGTAAACTACCATCAGTATTGTGAAAAATACGATTAATACCTATTCTAATAGAACATTTTGTACAACTTACCCAGTACGGGACTTTCCACAAGCACACAAAATTAAGATCTGTGCAGGAATTACTATTTTAAGAAAATAATTAAGTTTAGATGCAAGGCACGTATCGTGACGTACAGTAGCGGCAGAGCGCCGAGCGACGTGCAGTCGCCTTGAAAACAGTCGGGGCGAATGTTGCTTATTCAAAGTGCATCGAGGCTTGTTCTGCGCCAGCGGCGGTGACGATGCTTCACTGCCCCTCTCCCGCATTGCAGACCCCGCTAAGCAGAAATACTGCGCCCGTATAATATTTTAGTTTATATAGGTATTTATTATTTTTATTATTTTTATTTAAGTTATATTATTTTTAATTTAAGTTATTTAAGTTAGTTACACTAACAGACAAGAACTGTCTGTTACAATCATGAACTGCATCATAAATTTGGCTGGTGGATAAAAAGTCAGCCTGTATAACAATCAGAAAAGATGAGTATCCCTTTAGACTCGCGAGCACTTGCTAATTCTTCATAAGACTGTCCGGACTTTATCTCTCAAGAGAGAGAGTAAACGTGACTAAAATCTATTTTTATGCCCTGAGGAATAAAAACATTGTTCTGAAAGCATATTTTTATAGTTTTTGCAGCTCAAGTTTACACATGAATGTATCGGATATTTTATTTATATTAATATTAATCTTTGTAATCACTTTTTAGGGTTCCGTACCCATAGGGTGCAAACGGGACCCTTTACTGAGACTCCGCTGTCTATCCGTCTGTCACAGGGCTCTATCTTTTGTACCGTAATAGCTAGACACCTAAAATTTTCACCGATTATGTATAACTGTGGCCGCTCTAACAACAAATACTAAAAATAAAAAAAAAGTTAACAATTAAAGGGGATCGCCATACAGAAAAAGTGAAAAGCGGCCACAGTAATACATAATCGGTGAAAATTTCAAGTGTCTAGCTATTACGGTTCAAAAAATTGAGCCCTGTGACGGGACAGGGACAATCAGCGAAGTCTTAGTAAAAGTGTCTTGTGGCACCCTTTAGGTACGAAACCCTAAGAAGATAAAAAAATTAATATAAAAAGACATGTTGGTACAAATAAGTGTCACGGACACGTACGTAACTGCCGAGTGACAGTTTGAGTGAGTGAGTCGCTACGTGGGCCGTTTTGATTTGAGATAGGTACTGTAAGCTTAGGAAAAATCTTCTATACCATATACATAGATTAACCTGTCCTATGGATGTTTTGACAGTATCACCAATCAGTATTCGTTACATCTTAAGACAAAAAATAGTGAGACAATTTATGCTTCGAAATGCAAGCTAAATGAAAAACAGCTCTCAAGTGTATGATGCAAGGAGGTGGAAATGATTTAAAAAATAAAAATTTATTAAACATACAACATTCATATTATTATTAGGTTTGTACATAAGAATGTTGTACGTTATATAAAATCCTGTCATCATCATCATCATCAAGCTTTTTGACGTGACAACGTCTTATAATTCGATAGAGCCGGCTGCACGCACGAAAAAACATGACTCATGCGGCATTACCTCGCTCTGAGGCGTTCCATGTAAGGCTTGAAGTGCAAGCGAGAGCGCGGAATGAGCGACAAAGAAGCACAATCGGCCTTTGCGTTCGGCAGCGTTCGACATCCGTCTCTCTCCTACGATGCGTCTGCGTGGACAGCTGCTATACTATAGTACATTACAGTACACAGGTTATAGCTGAAAATCAGCGCATTGCTCTTTGAGCAATATTTTCGCTGAGCCTACGACCTTTTTGTGCTGCTGCAGCATACATAAACACATCGCATCGCTATAAAACCTGTATGTAAATAACGTAATATTATTAATTTATTTTTTGTGTGTGATTGTGTATGTGCAGTTTTCACAAATAAACGATTTATCTATCTATCTATCTATCTACATTTACATGTTTTGATCGAGTATCAAGTGCAGTGAAAAGTGAATGTGGTGTCAATTGTTTATAGCAACGGTAATTACAGCGATAAAGGTAATGATTCTTTCGATATTAATTATACGTTGTCACGTTCAACTATCGTCAGTAAACCGACTTTACAGACAACCAAAATTTTTTTAGTTTCTATTGCAGGAGTATGGCCCTCTCTGTACTACCGAAGCCATATATTACCCAGAGCAGTCAGAGGATTTGACCTGCTCTCTTCACGGTGGCCAGACGGGTTGGAGAGGACTCATTGATGTTTAGCTTGTATTTTCTAAGTAGCCTTCTACGACATTCACGGGAAGACTTAGAGTGTCATATTCTATTCTGCCGGAAACTACATGACTAATACATTTGTTGCTTGTGAAAAAACAAAACAAAACTAAAGAAGATTTGATATAACAAGTATCACGTACGAACTGCCTAGCGTAGTGACAGTTTGAGTGAGTGAGTCGCTACGTGGGCTGTTTCTCTTTGTGAAGATTCGAGTGGAAAATGAGGTACTTACAGGACAATCTTTCTGATTTCTTCCTGTAAGTATTGTTTGTTAAATTCTTTATTGTACTATTAAATGCACCTATGTTTAAGGTTGATAATATATTCTATGTCAGTATATAAATAAATATGTCCGATGATCCACCGTTGTGGGCACGACGGGCATGCTCGCAAACCTAAAGCAGAAATTATCACTTTCAATTTCAAATCAGAAACAAAATTTATAATTTGTTTCTGATTTGTAATTGTTTATTCAAATAATTAACGTTGCAGTTAGCTATTATGACCGCGAAACGTAAAATACTAACTAATAACCTTAATATACTGAAGCTTTGCTTTGAAGATTTTTCGTCAAGTTTCAGTTAGGTTAATTTATATCATAGGTATTCACTTCGATTAATTAACTGTTACGCCTCTCTGTGACGGGGATTCACAAACCTGAAATTTGAATCATCAAAAAAAAAAAGCGTTTGAATCTAAGGTGAAGTTAGAAGGAAATGACCTTGAAGAATTGGATTGCAATGGCCAGGGACAGGTTAAGATGGCGCAGACAGAAGGAGGCTTATGCCCAGCAATGGGTCCCTGAAAGCTGACGATGATGATGATGACGACCTTGTAGTGGGGCCCTCATTTGAAATAAATTGTGAACTCGTAAATTTATATATTTCATTTATTCATAAGATAAAAAATAACAACATTAAACTAAAATTAATCTATAACTACATACGTATATAAAACTACTAGCGGCCCGCCCCGGCTTCGCACGGGTATGTATTATACATATAAACCTTTCTCATGAATCACTTTATCTATTAAAAAAAAACCGCTTTAAAATCCGTTGCGTAGCTTTAGAAATCTAAGCATAGGGACAGACAGTGGGAAGCGACTTTATTTTATAATATGTAGTGAAACTAAATAAAAATACTTAAATAACATTAAATAATATAAAAATGGAACCCAAATCGCTGCGCTCGCAGGGTAGGGTACCCAAAAGGCTGGCGGCATTCCCACGTTGAATGGCCAGGCTCAGCCTTTGGCCAAAATATGGTAAAAATTTCCATATTTCTCAATGTTAGGCACTAGATAACCCTTTAAATTGTTTTATGAACTTCCGTTGAAACTATTATTGGTAATCCGTCTATTTAAAACTTGTCTCCGCCAAAAGTGGCAATTTAAGTTTTGGCGGAGGCAAGTTTTAAAGCTAAACGGACTAATGTAAATACTTTCAAAGGTGGTTCATAAAATAATTTAAAGGTCTAACATTGAGAAATATGGAAATTTTCACCACATTTACGATTTAACAATATATTTTAAATGAGGGCGCCACTTCAAGGTGATTTGCTTCTAACTTCACCTTAAAAACCCTCTGGTATCCAAATCCGTAGTTTCCATCAAGGATGACTGAATGCCGCCGATAGTATTGATATGAGAGGCGTTTTATTTATTAATACCTGTAGGAATAGTACCTGTAGATAGTTAATATATAAATATGTTATCGGAAATGTATAAAATTCGTTATGGTATACAATTCCTAGGAAATGTACCTTTATAATTCCTAAAATCGATAGGAAATGTATGAAATATATTAAAATATACACTACCTAGGAAATGTATACATTTCCTAAATAGTAATCGGAAATGTATCAAGCTAGCTTCCATCACTTGGTCACCACTTGACTCGCTTGCTCCTGTGATGATCCCTCCTTGCACTGCAAGTGCACAACCATAAACTAACTTATCCTCCGTGACTATGAGTACCTAAAGTAGATAAAATAGATCCACTACGAAGGATGTGCTGCAACTACAAACTCCAGGCGTCTATAAGGTGGATTGCAGTTGCAGTGCTTTCTATATAGGTCAAACGAAGCGGACTATTAGCTGACAGGATCAAGGAGCACATCGCCGCTGTAAAGAACCGACAAATCACCAAATCGGCCATTTACTCGAAGCAGGCGCTAACCACTGGATTGAATTTCATCGTACGCATGTCCTCGCTGGCGATTGCCACTATCGCACTAGAATGGAACGTGAGGCGAGTGAAATTAAGAAACATCCTAACAATTTCAACCGAGAAGATGGCCTTAAATTGTCAGCAGCGTGGAATCCAGTGATTAACAAAACACACCCCAGTTTGGTGCACAATCGGTTAACCACCAGAATACGGTTGCGTTACGGAATAGGGACACTGTGAGTGTAGTGTGTGACGGTACTTGGAGAATGAACAATGACGGTGGACGAAGATCACACCGGGCAGAAGCAGGCGTAGGCGTCATCGCTGCTTCAGTCAAGCTGGGACCACGTTTGGTGAAACCCGAACGAAACGTCAGCGAAATAAATAAAAAAAGGTACGTGTCGCGTTAATTACCGTATGCATTAATTTAATAATAATGCAACGCGATAGTTAAAAAGTATTTACCTAAAATAGGTAAAAAATAATTCAAATTTGTCACCGTAGCAACATGTTAATCTGTCATACCTTTCATTCTTTTCCAGATCTCCACACGGCATTCTAGGAATTATATACATTGACTAGGAATTGTATATTTTGTAAACAATATTTCATACATTTCGTAGATGAGCTCGGTATTGTATAGAATGTCTAGAAATTGTATAGAATTCCTGAATTATACACATTTTCGGCGACATATAACCCCTAACATAGTTTGAGTATATTTTGTTAGTCGTTATATGTTGCCGAAAATGTGTATAATGTTGGGTGCTGGATCTACTGTAATGACTCATCCCCGGAATCAAAATAAAAGAATAAGTAATTTATAATTAATTTATAATTATTAGTTGAGAGAATTCATCATTTATTAAAATTAAATATATCAATGTAAATAAATTAATGGAAATGTATTTGCAAAACATAATTTGATACTGAACTGTCAATTGAGTATTTTACTAGGCTAACAAATATGGTTACAATTGTAATAATAGTTATAAATCAATGTAATTATTATTATTAATTATAGTTATGAATTGTAAAATATAAAAGGTACCCTTTCTTAGAAATTAACTATTAATCATACTTTATTTTGATTAGTGAGTAATGTTGTCAAGTTGTTGCGAGTCCCCCTCCCATTACGAGTGTTCTTACATTTACAAAATCAGTTCTTGAGTCAGTCTGCTTTGAGTCTTCGAACGAGAAAGATAAGTATTGTGAATTGTGATTATGTGTCGGGATAGTAGTTAACACGTGGCGTAAGGCGCCAAGTGGGCAATTTAAATAATAAAACTAGTTATGTAGCTGTGACTAGGCGTGGCCATGACTCATTCAGATACGATTATAATAGGGAATGCGGATCACCTGACCCATTTGTTATAATGACGCTCTACTTCACCTGGACGGTAAGCCCTGTGAGCACAGGATAACTGTGCGGGCTAGAGAGTTAGTTTAAGCTGTGATGTGGTTTCACAAGGAAGCTTCTCATAGTTCAGCGCGTGGAGGGGCGCTGACCTTACCGTCTCACTTTTAATGAATATCCATTCATTTACCCTCATTGCGATATATATTTGTCAATGTAAAAAAGCAATGTTCGGTGCTAGCAAATTGAAATAAATCTGTGTTAAATGTTGACTTGTGTTTTAAATTATATGAACCTAATCAGTGTGTTGCAACAATAATTCAGGAATTCTATACAATTTCTAGACATTCTATACAATACCGAGTTTGGATTTTTGTTTTTGGGTTTTTGGGCTCTAAGCAGACATATCTTAGGGCCACAAGAGTTCACAAGACCAAAGAAAGCAAAAAGTAGTTTAGGCTTGCAACCCATCACTATTTTGATTCCTTTTTCCACCTTCTCGTCCACCATCACGCTAAAAGTGGACTTTTTTCTTTTTAAACTATCACCATTACAGTTTGCAAACACATTCTCAACAAAACACTCGAGTCGGATCTCAATCTAACAACAGTTGAATGTTTGTTTATTCGAATTACATAGTAAGGGAGTCGGAATCACTCCCTAGGCAGACGTAATACGGATTGAAAATCTCGACGATGTTACGTCAAACGAGAGGTTAGTCTTACACGAAAACATGGTAAGCGACATTTTTCATTTAGGAAATGACACTGCAAAAAAAAAATTAAACATTTCTAAAAAAATACCCACCAAATTCAAACTTAACATGTCCTTAACTTAAAACCAGGTAAATGCATACTTATAAAAGCATTTCTTTTAAGAATATATTATTAAGTACTTACATTTTATTTTCAAATTCTCAACAAAACATTTGACTGAAAGAATCTCAATCTACCAGCAGTTGGAATGTTTGTTTATTCGAATCACAGAGTAAGGAAGTTGAAACCGCTCTCTAGACGTAATATGGATTGAAAATCTACACGCTGTTACCTACGTCAAAATGAGAGGTCTGTCGCACATGAAAACCTGGTAGGTAAGTGACGTTTTCAAGTGATGTTTAAAAAAGACTTTAAAGACGCCTGAGAAAGACACATTTTCGTTCTATCAAGATTGATTTTAACAACAAAACTTTCGCAATAAACACTACCTAATAGTGATTATGCGCATTGGCTTAATTTTAGATGTTGTTTCATTAATTAAAATAAAGAAATCAGATAAAAAAGAATATTTATTATTTTCAGATAGTTTCCGATACACTCGTAGTATGAAACCACACTGCAAACGAACAAACGAACGAACTGTACATACATTTGTTACGTTTCCCTTTTGTTAATAAAAAACTTTTTATTTATAACCGGAAAACATCAGGGAAAGAATAATTCGTTTACCTTGTTCTAGTAGAAGTTAAGCGGAAAGTAGTGCTATCTAGTTAACTCTAAGATAAAATGGGATTGGATACTGATGAATCCAAAGTTAGCGATAGAAAAAACTGCTCGCTTTTGCTTTTTTGTTATTTCTTTTTATTCATAAGAAAGGTTTTATTGTATAAATTTTGTTTGCAATCAAAATAACTACAAATTTTAGAAACCAGTCACATGTTTCGTTAAAAAAAATATACCTATATATTCTTAGAGAATTGTAAAAGTTATTGATAAAATACGTTTAATTGCAAATAATATAATGAGAAATAAATTCCACGCTGAACTAAGATAAAAGAAAAACTTAGAATGTACCAGCTGCTTCTTTTCCCACCCAGATTGTAAAAGCAGATCAAGGGAATTAAATGGCGAAAATGGAAAAACGGAACCAAAATAGTGATGGGTTGGTAGCCGAAATTTTAATAATATCAAGTCGATGACTTTGGTCACCCTTCATTCTTTTTCAACTTTAGAAAGCAACGGTTAATTAGGCGGAGAATAAAACAAGACATTGTATTGTTGAAAGCTTTTTTTACCTTTTTATTGTCAAAATTTGGTGTTAATTTTGACAAAAAGCGACTGGAAAAAAAAGCGTCGCGTTAATTATGTGGAGAAAAAAACCTGGAGAATGACAGACTAATTAACGTCAACCATTTATTCCACCAATGAGGACTTTTTCGAAAGATATTAAAAATAAGTTTTATAACGTAGCCAGTAGTTAGCGCTGCAGTACGACTTATAAGTAAAGTAAAGTTTTTAGTCTTTCTCAGTAACGGTTCGCTTCGCTTTCTGTTTTGATTTGTTTTTTTACTGTACTGATATTGACATGTCTAACAAACATCAAGTGACATTGACATAAGTGTCCTGTGCAGCGCCCTCTCGAATGGAAAGCCTCTCATTACGACATAAATCATTTAATAAACTGCCAATACGTTCACAAACTAAATGACGTCACTTTATCAACATTATATCCGCCTTTTGTTGTCTTTGGACATGAGCCTCTAATCTCTATACTTTGTTAAACCAATTGACGAAGACTAATATTGGAAAAATACGACATTCTAAAACCAACTTTATCACTGTTCATCTACGTTCACATTACTTTGTCACTGGTCCCATAACCTATCGATATTTACTTGTAAAGCAAATTCGTCTTTATGCTTTAGGGTATAGAGTATATTTTTGTATGAAGCTTGTAGGGAGCTTTTAAAAGGCCTTCTTAACATGGCGTGACGTCGTGTATTAGGCATTCTGTATTCTTCACTGACGTCTCGAGTCGATTTCATTTCCTACTGAGGACGGGTCGGATTTCCATTCAGAGCTTTTCCTCGTAGCTTTGCAAGTCTACTCGTTTGACAAGTTCTGTAGAAAATGTTGTGAAAAATTTGAAAATTAGGTTATTTTTGAAAAGTTTTTGCGTTGAATCTGTAATTAATTAAATTGGTATGTTTATATCAGCCGTGTGGTTCCCGGCAAAGTAGGAGACCACTCCAAGACTTCCCGTGGATGTCGTAGAAGGCGACTTAGGAAACACAAGCTAAACAAATCTTATGAACATCAATGAAACCTTTCCGACCCGTGAAGCCAGCGTAGAGAGAGTAGGCTAAATCCTCTGACTGCTATGCCTAATATATGGCTCTGGTAGTACAGAGGGGGTCGTGCTCCTGCAGTGGAGATTAATAAACGGGCAAGTGCGAATCAGACTCGTACAAGAAGGGTTCCTTACCACTGTACAATGTTTTAAAACGTTGAAGAAACACGTTTTTTGTATGACGACCCCCTTTAATTTTTATTAACTTTATCTTATTTTTAGTATTTGTTGTTATAGTGGTCATAGTAATACATAATCGGTGATAATTTCAGGTATCTAGCTATTACGGTTCAAGAGATAGAGGCCTTCGAGTTAAAAACGCTGAAAAGAATACGTTTTTTGTATAACGACCACCTTTAATTTTCAACTTTTTTTGTTTTTAGTTAGTATTTGTTGTTATAGCGGCCACAGTAATACGTAATCGGAAAAAAATTTAACTGTCTAGCTATGGTTCAAGAGATAGAGCCCTGTGACAGACAAACAGACAGACGGACAGACGGACAGACGGACAGACGGACAGACGGACAGACGGACAGACGGACAGACGGACAGACGGACAGACGGACAGACGGACAGACGGACAGACGGACAGACGGACAGACGGACAGACGGACAGACGGACAGACGGACAGACGGACAGACGGACAGACGGACAGACGGACAGACGGACAGACGGACAGACGGACAGACGGACAGACGGACAGACGGACAGACGGACAGACGGACAGACGGACAGACGGACAGACGGACAGACGGACAGACGGACAGACGGACAGACGGACAGACGGACAGACGGACAGACGGACAGACGGACAGACGGACAGACGGACAGACGGACAGACGGACAGACGGACAGACGGACAGACGGACAGACGGACAGACGGACAGACGGACAGACGGACAGACGGACAGACGGACAGACGGACAGACGGACAGACGGACAGACGGACAGACGGACAGACGGACAGACGGACAGACGGACAGACGGACAGACGGACAGACGGACAGACGGACAGACGGACAGACGGACAGACGGACAGACGGACAGACGGACAGACGGACAGACGGACAGACGGACAGACGGACAGACGGACAGACGGACAGACGTACAGACGGACAGACGGACAGACGGACGGACGGACGGACGGACGGACAACACACGTCGCGTATTGCGTGCGGCTAGGAAAACAAAAAGACTACAAATGTAGTACGAGTATAATATATTATGTCTTCACGTCATGTAATTACGTCAATGTCTTATAAACCAAACTGCACACAATACGCACATTTACCTTAACAACAACACATGTGAACAAGTCAGGAATACAATACCACAAGACCTTGTGGAACCATTTGTCTCTACTAAACCCGTTTCTCCGTAATATCTAGCAATTAGCACTTTAGGAACGACCGTATCCATAGTTAGCAAATCGGCAGGGAAATTAATATCTTGGCGGAACAATGTTAAAGTCTGTCACAGTGTAGAATTAGCAGTATGTCTTTATTTTTATCAAGTTTACCATTTTAAAATTAATTTAGAAGAAAATAAAAAACTTAAAATCAAATGCATCGTTGCCGGCGCAGGTTGTAAAAGTCGATCAAGGGAATAGGTGAGAATTTGAAACATCAATAGGCAATGCGACTAGCAACCAATCAGTTTTTTGATTTACTCTTTCCACCACCACGCTAAACGTGTCCTTTAGGTTTCATGGCCGTAGGCTCTGTTTGCCTCGTTAGGGATAAAGACGTAATAGTATATTTATATCATTGCCAAATAGATACGTCATTCACGTCATATGTCTTATAATTTATAATACGCATAATACTCACATTTGCCTTATTAATTACACATGTGAACAAGTCATAATACCACAATACTTGTGAGTTTCTCTGAAACATCTAACCATAACACTTTAAGTTCGCCCGTATCCATAGTATGCAAATCAGCAGTAAAATTAATAATTTGGTAAAACGATGTAAAACTAGCATATAGTGTAAATTTAGCAGTAGGTAAAAATTTCAAACAAAGCTTACCTGCGTCATCATCAAAATCAGGTCTGTTTTTTGTCTACACTGCAGAAGCATGACCCTCTCTATACTGCAAAAGACGACCTCCGTAGTGTAATGGTTAACGTACGCTAGTCCACTATTCCGGGGTTTCTGGATTTGATCCCCAGTCAGGACAACCTTGAAAAATGGCCTTTTTTAAATCCTAGGTCTTGGGGTTTACTGTTTATCTTTATATTTTTGTGGAGGAAAATAAATATACATTTTATTATATTATTATTATATATATTATATTTGTCATAAAAATAGTACCGTCAAGCTGTTAGTATCCCACAACACAAGTTTAAAAGTTTGGATTAGCTGATCCGGGTTTGTTTGAAAAGCAAAAAAATATTTTTCATATTTAGATATATGTTCCTTCGGGAAAGTTGTTCAGTATCATGGACTGAATTAACACTTAAAATAGTTTCAGTGTATTTTTTTAGACGTTATACAGGCTGACTTTTTAACCACCAGCCAATTTTTTGGAGCAAGTTCAGTCCATGATACTAAACTACTTACATAAAAATAATTACCGAAAAACTAAAATAAAAATTTGTCTTCCTATACAAATCAGCTCTCAGCCTAACGGATTTTTCAGGGAGGACGAAAATATTTTTCGATTTTTAATAACTTTTGAACTTGACTGAACTTGTTCCAAAAATTTGGCGGGTGGTTAAAAAGTCTGTATATTTATTTATTTTAAAGCTATACCTACTTTGCCAGAGTAGCCAGAGGATTTGGCCTTCGCTCTCCACATTGGCTAGATGGGTTGGAGAGGAAAGCTAATCAACATTAATCTTATATGTCTTCTTAACCAAACTAAGCACTTACCTAAACAATTACACATGTGATAAAGTCAGGAATACCGCAAGACTTGTGTAACCATTAGTCTTTCCTAAACTCGATTCTCCGTAACTTCTTACAATTAGCACTTTAGGAAAGGCCCTATCTATTTTAGTTAGCAAATCGGCAGTGAAATTAGTAACTTTATGGAAAAATGGAAAAGTATGTCACAGTGTAGGATTAGCAGTACGTCTATTAAAATTTATTAAGTTTTAAACTGTTACACAAATGTTTTTACTTCTTTGTAAAACAAATACCTAATACCGAGCGTAAAAATATTAAATTAAATTGTTTAGTGATTATTTATTTATTTATAGATATTTCAATTAATCGAACAAAATATACTGAAACAAAAAAGATAATTAAATTAAAAGAAAATTAGAAACTACTACTTTTATTGATACTATTAAGACAGAATTTGTTATTTTTAACCGAGTTCAAAAAAAAGAGGAGGTTATTAATTTGACCCGTATGTATTTTTTTGTATCTACGTTACGCAATATCTTCGCCTTCAAATTGTGAGCCAAATTTGATTTCTTTTTATTTGAAAGCCTCTACTACCATGTTGGTCTCATATTAATTTGGTGAAGATATAATTAAAATTTGTTTGTTATTTAATTTGTTAAATTATATTATATTATGAATACATTTTACGTTACGTTACTTTTATTGTTGTAGGTCGTGGACAATGCTCTTATATTTATTATATTTTATTAACCATTTCAATATCACTTTCTAATCGTGTATGTATTACCTACCTCTATATAGTTATTTTTCGAAACACCGGATTTTGTAAAACATATATATATAGAACAGACTTCGATACGTTATTCATGTATATTTTTTTTCTTTTAATAAATGCATTTATTTAACTGGCAATGTTCGAATGTATGTTATTTAGTTGTTCATTATTTATCCATTCCAACATTCGCATAAAAATACTGCGCTGATGCCCTTATGCTACGCTTGGCTTCTTAGGAATGGGGCCTAAAACAAATATATTTTTTTGTAAAATAAAACCTAGTGTTATGATTTTTCTTATCGAAACACCTCTAAACTGTGGCTTATATGCCGCGTACCTGAAAGAATCCCTAGTACTTAATACCTGCAGAAATATAATCTAACACCGCAATGATGATGACTCAGCGATAACTGCAACAATTTGAAAGTTTATTGGTTTATTTTATTTATTGAAACTTTTATTGAGAGAGAAGCTATAATAAAAACGAGTAGGTTGACTTAATGCTTAAGTATTTTCTCCCTGTAAACCAAAGAAACACAAGAAAAACGCATAATTAAGTTTTAATTAATTTTTTTTTATCTATTTGTCCTTTCCACACTGTCTTTTCTATACTGTGGCTTATAAACGACCGGAAATAATCCCGTATAATACCTGCAGAAATATGACACCACACTGACGGCATAGCGATAACTGCAACTATTTCTCACCTCATTGAACTGAGCATCAATTGAAAACTACTTGTCAATGGCAATAATTCTCTAGTGATTTATCCCTTGTTTGTTGTTGTTTATAAATAAAATAAAAAAGCAGCCAAGTGTAAGTCGGACTTGCGCACCAGGGGTTCCTTACAAACCTGTAGTTATAAGTAAGTTTAAAAATATTAAAAATTATTTTATTATATGATACCAAAAATTTATGCTTTTCGCAATATTTCCTTAATCTGTGCTATAAGAGGTTACTTCGCACCAAATTTCAAGATTCTAAGTTCAAGGAAAGTACCCTGTGGGGTTTGATTCCCTTGCGAGTGTCGAAAATTTGTGGCATAAACGGCTGTATCTTTTAATTGCGTTGGCTTACAAGTTTGATTTTTTTACAGCTCCAAGGGACAGTCTTGTTACTCAGACAGACTCGAGTATTTGATATGGATTTCAGCTTGATACCTCCAAGCGTTCCTGAGAAAAAAGGTATTGACTGACAGACGGATAACAAAGTGATCCTATAAGGGTTCCTTTTTTTCCTTTTGTGGTACGGAACCCTATAAGTCATTTATTGCCAAAAGGTATAGAGAACTGCTAAATAAAAACTTATGTTAGCTATTCTTATAACCTAATTTTTGGCTAAGGAATGCCTGCTTGTGCTTGTCTTACCTCAAAACAAACCTCGAGGTAACGCTGTGCAAATCCTTCGCATACGATCAATCATTCTTTGTGTGATTCCCGATTTCCAAAATAGCACTCCTGCATTGATACAGCTTTTCACGTTTCGGTCATTGTTTCCGTCGATCTTACTTACTTTTACTTCAATCGAGGAAATTTTTCCACAATTTGGTCCATTGCTCTGAACCCGTTGTGCGTGGGGAGCTGGCGCCGAGCTCAGTTATCAAGCCAGCCTAGCTCCTGCAGTTGCTGCTGATGTTCCAGGAACCCTCATTATGTGTGCGACGCCAATGCACTCGATGAGGATATGTCTCGCAGTTTCATCAGCTTCCATACATGCTCTGCACAGAGGGCTATCTGTAATACCTAGGGTGTAAAGTTGTTTACTTAGTGCACGGTCACCAGTAATGTTGTTGATTATTCGTATAAAAAAATAATTTCAATTAACCCTTTATAAGGCAGTAGGTATATTTAAAAAAATATGTTTTTGGACCTTATTACCAAGGCATAAGGTTCAATTTTAAGTGGCAATATATTTGCCACTGTTGGGTTAAACAACTATAATTACTTAGATTTCGTCAGATCAACTTTACCTAAATTTTTCAACGGAACTTTACTTTTCCGTATCCAACATTACTAGTTAACAAAAGCCAATGTCTAAGCCCTTTCCAGTAAATTATGTGGCAACAGAGCATTATAATATCTAATGCAGTAAGCCCATAAGCTATGTACCGTAGGGCTGGCGCGGGGATCGATACAATACGTGGATCTATTCCAAATCCGGTGTATTAGGTTTGTACACTATTCAATGTAATATGTAAATGTGGGCCTTGGTATTATAAATTGTAAATAATAATTATATAGATAGATAGGGACAAATCACAATAAATGAGCTAGCCTCAAACTAAGTTTCTTATGGGATAACTTGAATTATGGGATGGGGTATTTTACTGGGTCAAAAATAAATTATTTGATACCGTTAATAGAATAAAACGTCACAAAATATTGCCACTTGTCATTGATCACATACACTTTGAACGTGATTTTAGATAGAAAAAGGTATTAAGAGCACTATTTGACTTCAAGGAACTTTGACGTCATAGTCCGATATTTCATAAAAATTCCATAGAAAATGTTTATTTTTGACGTTGAGAAAAAAGTATCTAATTTGACTTGTTGTAAACTAGCGTTTACTACGCCACACATATAAATTGCAGTTTGTTTAGTAATATTTTCAGTTGAGTATTTTGCTGTGCAATCAGTAATTTTGATTTGCGTTTAAATACTACCCTTATTCGTTTAGTAAAACAGTCCTGCAAATTCCATTAAACAGTATACTAAATTTGATTTATTTAGTGTGCAGTGCAATTCAGTATATTTATTTACCTAATAGTCTCACTATCCCAGCACGAAAATCTAATCAAAGTAATATAATGCCTTAAAAAGTTTGTATTTTTATTTCTAATCTAAAAAATATTTAGAAAAAAGTACTGAATATTTTTTCTGAGCGCCTGAGAGAAATATGAATTCTTTGTATATCGTTTTCATCAGAGTAATGAATTTGATGCGAAAAAATTTAATCCAATTAATGGAATGCACTTTGAGTGAAAAGTGTGTATTTTATTTATGAAATTGCAGACTTAAATGATTGGTATATTTCAATCTCGCAGCTGCAAATATTTCGATCACCAATAATTTTATTGGAAATTTCAACTCTAAAGTGAGAGATTGTTTTTTTTGACAATTACAGATAAAGCAAATCAAAGCTTTACTGTTAACTGCTTGACCGAAATTACACAGATCACAGACAAACAACAGCAGACATTTCTTGAACAAGCAGGCCTGTGTCACTCCCCGTTTATGTATCGAAAATGTACCTACATTATTACTATGCACGCAGACGGCCCCTCCGGGTGGTAAATTCAGTTATACGAATCGTTTGTCCAGAGTAATAAGAATGAAGTTTGCTTGCAATTGATGTCTAGGTATCTATACGAAAAGGTGCTGAGTTCGAACGTGAGCTAAATTAAACCATATCGCTAGCCACATTGAGTAGATATTTCTTTGAATTTATTTGCTGAGTGAGACTTCTGTACGTTAGTATAATTTATTCTGTAATACAAGTGCATTAGTCTACTTTTTTATTATGTTAGGTAAGTAGTCTTCTCCTTGTATTTAAAAATAGCGAGGTACTAGAAAGAGTAGGAGACATCAAATATTTAAAAATCTATTGAAACTCAAAGAGGGAAGATGAGAGTGGATATCTAATCATCATCATTATCATATCAGCCACAGGAAGCCCACTGCTGGACATAGGCCTCCCCTAAGGATTTCCAAAACGACCGATCGGAAGTGGCCTGTATCCAGCGTTTTCCCGCAACCTTGCTCAGGTCGTCCGACCACCTAGCAGTTAGGTATCCTACGCTGCACTTGTCGGTACGTGGGCGCCATTCGAGAACCTTTTTGCCCCATCGATTCTTCGCGCTATGTGTCCCGCCCACTGCCACTTCAATGAGCTAATCCACCGGGCTATGTCTGTAAGCTTAGTTCTTCTACGACTCTTCTCATTTCTGATTCGATCACGTACAGAAACACCGAGCATAGCCCTCTCCATAGCGCGCTGAGCTACCTTGAGTCTTCTTATGAGACCCATAGTAAAGGACCACGTTTTAGAGCCAAAAGTCATTACTGGTAAGGTGAATACCAAGCAGAAGTGGCGCCCTCATTTAAAATAAATTATCATCTCGTAAATATGGTGAAAATTTCCATATTTCTCAATGTTAGGCACTAGATAGCCCTTTGAATTATTTTACGAACTGCCTAGTAGAATTAGTTTGTAGCTTTTGCACTAAAAATAATTAAAAATAATACAGATATACTATCACGTCTTTATCCCTAACGGGGCAGACAGAGCCTAGGGCGGTAAGGCCCAGGCCACATTTAGCGTGATGGTGGGCATGAAGGTGGAAAAAGGAAATCATAATTAAAAATAATAACCTTCAATAAGTGATATATTTATCCTACATTGAATTAAACATTTTGACTTTGACTTTGACTTTGTTGACGTCAGGCGCCTTTAGGCAGCTCGGAAAATCTGACACCAGTTTAAGTAATAAGTATCATACTCAATGAGAAGAAGAAGAGTGTTGGTGGAAAAAAATCAAAATAGTAATGGGAGTTCGCAATACGCTATTTTGCAACAAGTCAAATCAGATACTTTTTCTTAACGTCAAAAACAAACATTTTCCATGGGATTTGTATGAAATACCGATTTATGACGTCATAGTTCCTTGGAGTCAAATAGCGCTCTTAATATCCGTTTTTCTGCATTAATAAATCTAAAATTACGTTCAAAGTGGTCAATGACAATTAAGTGGCATTATTTTGTGACGTTTTATTTTATTAACAGTAAAAAAATAAAATAAAAATTTTTACTCAGTAAAAACCCAATTAAATATTCAATCTCGTGTCCCTGACAGGTAAGGTCGCTTTATAAATTATATATTATTTAATTATATTTTAATTATAATCTTAGACATTTAATCATTATATGACATACTTCGAACTAATAAAATCTGTTTGCTAATTATTTTTATAAGACATTCGTTAATTACTTTCATAATTAGGATTCACACGTCCTTGTGTACTAATGAAAGTGAAATATAAAAATAAATGGCCGGGTAATTAGCAAAAATGTAATTAATTCAAATATAACGCCGTGGAGCGTTTACTGCGTGTAGTTAGTATAGTGAGGCTATGGTTATGCTTTCATACAACAATGTACGTTGTTAAAAATTATGTAATTTTAAACAAAATTATGTAATTTTACATGCAAAAAATTACATAAACCTGTAAAATTAAAAGTAAAAATGACAAAAATTATGTAAAATTTCATATTTTTCCGAAAATTTCCCAGATTTTTCGGGAATTTAACAGGTTTATGTAAAATTACATATTTTTTTGCATGCAAAATTACATAATTTTTAACAGTGTAGGCAATCCATATACGTACGTAGCTACGTTTCCGTGTTGCAGACTTGTTACTGTCATGTCTGAGCTGCCCTGCTTCATGTACCATATAGGACCTTAATGCAGCTAACGACAGAGGGATCGCCGTGGCCACATACTGGTCAAAGGTGATTGAAATTGCTACAGTGTCATTTCGACTCGATAAGAAGAAGTGTCAAGCAACAGTGAGCGCTACGAAATAGACGTTGATTCCACGCCGAGCTAATCACGACGATAGTTCCGTCGTGCGTCGGCTTTAAGTCCGACGTGTACAATTTTTGTAATAAAGTTAAATAAATAAATTGCAAACCACTCCATTATCTCTGAAAATATCGTCATTGTTTGCGTGTATTTCCATACAATAAAACCGACAAGAACCTGGTTCATAAATGTAGACACACTCACACACACTTAATTCCATACTGCCTCTATGAATCAATCTCCACACGGCGATGTCATCGCGGCGAGTTAAAGTATTGACTTATTTATTTATTTAACTTTATTACAGAGATTGTAACAGGCGGACTTAAGGCCGTTGGCCTTTTCTACCATTCAACCTACAGGTGGTGCTGCAATCATATTATTTAGGAAATAGTGCAAAAACTGAAATGCTTGAAACTAGAAACACTTACTACAATATACACCTACCTACATACCTAATAGAACTAATAGACTTATGTCAACTCGTCGCGATTCTCTTTCCCGTGGATTTATAATTTAATTTGGTTTGACTTTGGAATGAAACGATAGTATCGGACGGCTATTGTGTCATTTTATGTAGTAATGATCCTGTTTGTTGATAGGTAAGTGGACAAGGGTCTACTTGTAAGTCCTGCGACACTAGAAGTATCAAACCGGCGTGGCGGACCCTTTTAGTTGTTTTTGTAATAGGTTTTTCTCATTTACTAGGTATTCGAATATGTTATTGATGTTTCTTCCAAAAAAAAAGTGCTAAGTAGAGAAAGAAAAGCCGAAAAGCGGACCCCGGGCTTCGTAGCGTTGCAGCTGTAAATGATGCAACTGAGAATACGCTGAGATAAAATGAGAAAGAATTTAAATATGTATTTTCCGCCTCCGCTTTCCGCTCGCTGATCACACAGCACCGCTTTACTGTTAAATACATCTGCCGCCTACCTGTAATTAGTGGCAAACAAAATGAAGACCATTTTTAATGTAATTTGTAATAAAAAAAATTTAAGTAATTTGTTCTCCAGTAATTTTTTATAACTTTAAACATGGTTTATATATATAACGGGACTTAGCACGAACCTTTATTTTTTATTGTTTTGTCTAAAGTTTCGAAAAAGAGTTACATCTTAATATATATATATAAATCATGTGTTCAAAGCGCGATAGTTTTAAAACCAATATTTAAACGTGGTATTTCTAAGTCACCAGAATTGGGTCAAATATTCTTGTGACTGGTTTATCTGGTAAATATCATCATCATCACGTCTTTTTAGTCTCCACTGCAGGAGCACAGCCCTCTCTGTACTACTAGAGCCATAAGTGGCCAGAGCAGTGAATAACACTTGTCTGCTTACAGTACAAAAACAGGATTCAAACTTAATTACACTCACGTCACTTTATCATTGTCAGCGCATGAGAGATATTACGTTGGCCTCATTTATAATGACGGTAAAGCAGTGCCTCTCCTCGCACTAACCTATGAATTACTACCTTGGGTTTTTACATCCCAGCAACTAATACTCTAGCCCGCACCGTTATCCTGTGCCCACAGGGCTTACCGTCTAGGTGAAGTAAACTGTCACTATAACGAATCGGTCATGTGATCCGCATTCCTTATAATAATCGTAATTAGGTCATGGCCAAACCAGCAGCACAGTAGAATCCAGAGAGTTCACGAGTAGTGCACCGCACGGCTGCCCGAACAAGAATGACGAGACGACTTATGACTGTGTGCCCCCTTTTATACGCCGTTCAAAACAAGTTAGTACTGGGGTTTATGACGTTATTTACTTGTTTCGCTATGAAAATTATGCAGGTGGCGCCTTACGTCATATGATTAATCCGTCATATACAAATTACACAAATTGAGCTAGCGCCAAAGTAAGTTTAACTTTCTGTTACCAAGCTAATATTGTCTAATAGCTGTCATCTAGAGACAATAGTCATTACCTCACGATGGTGTCCTACACCGGAAGCAAGTGGTGGAAGATGAAAATCGCGCGACTTGTACCTCTGAGTTTGTACTCATGTCCAAACATTTTCAACCACCATTTCTTCCTTCCTGGTTTGGGAGAAAAGAAATAAACGGGCAAGTGCAAGTCGGACTCGTACATGAAACGTGTTTCTTAAGCGTTTTGAAACATTGTACGGAGGTACGAAACCACCTCTGTACAATGTTTTAAAACGCTTAAGAAACACGTTTCTTGTATGATGACCCTCTTTAAATTTTAACTTTATCTTATTTTTAGTATTTTTTGTTATAGTGGTCATAGTAATACATAATCGGTGAAAATAATCAAGTATCTTGTTAATGCCATTATGAAGATCAAGTTAAAAACGCTGAAAAAAACACGTTTCTTGTATGACGACCCCCTTTAATTTTTAACTGTCTCTTATTTTTAGTATTTGTTGTTATAGCGGCCATAGTAATACATAATTTATGAAAATGTCAAGTATCTATTTAATGCCATTATAAAGACCTAGTTAAAAAAACGCTGAAAAACATGTTTTTTGTATTACGACCCCCTTTAAATTTTAACTTTTTTTTATTTTTAGTATTTTTTGTTGTAGCAGGTATAGTAATACATAATCGGTGAAAATTTCAAGTGTCTAGCTATTACGATTCAAGAGATAGAGCCCTGTGACAGACGGACAGATGGACAGACAGCGGAGTCTCAGTAATAGGGTCCCGTTTGCACCCTTTGGCTACGGAACCCTAAACACATAGAATATACCAGCTGCTTCCACCACACCAAAAGCCAATCAAGGGAATGGGCCAGAATCTGAATCATATCAATAGGCGATGCAGTTAGCAACCCATCATTATTATGTTTTCCTTTTTCGTAGTGATCCTTTTTGATAGTGTATTATTTGCTTCTGGTGAAGGAAAAAATCGTGAGGAAACTTGCACGCTAGTTCACTAGTGTTTAATAGATAGTATTGTCACTAGATGACGAAACATCTGACCAGTTATCACTAATTACACATAGGGTACACAACAC
The DNA here is from genome assembly GCA_963576875.1 of Acrobasis repandana. Taxonomy (NCBI): domain Eukaryota; kingdom Metazoa; phylum Arthropoda; class Insecta; order Lepidoptera; family Pyralidae; genus Acrobasis; species Acrobasis repandana. The sequence continues at coordinate 18,770,025 of OY756227.1, forward strand.
ACATGATAGGCAAATAAAGAAATTCTAGGCTAGGAACCATAGAACAAGTAAATTCCAGTACCTACTATCAGTTCACAATTTACTACCAAAGAGTATGTAAATGAAACTTGCAAGCTTAAAGCAGGCAAAGCCTTAGAAAGGAGCTTAATGCAGACAGACAGGCTTTTAAGCTAGCTTTTAGCGATCTCTTCAAACCTATGTTGTTGTATCAGATGACGGAGCTTTCTAAGCTTGCATTATTTTTTAAATTCACAGTAATGGTTTGAAAATCTTTGCTTAAGCAATAGTTTTACTATTAACGAAAAAGTGAGAGCTAATTCAATCAGAACGATTTTTTCCAAATAAACTTTATTATACGAAAAAGTTATAAAGGTACTTATAAACCAAATAATTATGAATATCAATGATAACTTTACAAACCTTATAATAAATATATAAGGACGTATAATTCTCTTGGAGTTCGTACTGCTCAAACTAAAACAAGCTTTAAAAATCGTCTCCATAAGTATTACCTGTCGTTATGCCAGTAAGTTTCAGTTCTGTTCAGTGTCACTATACGAGTATACATGTAAATATTTTATTATCGTATATGTATTATATATTAGGTATATATATATTATAGAATACGCTTATGTATGTATGTATATATTTATATGTTAATATGTAAGTATACAATTAGGTATAGATACTGCGCCCACCTTGTTTCGTACAACTAATTTTTCCTCTACCCAAAGGTTGACTGGAAGAGATCGCATCTAGCGATAAGTCCGCCTTTGTACCAATATTTTCTTTGTTTGTTATTTTTATTTTTTATGAGTCATTATGGTGCAATAAAGATCATTTGTATTGCATTGTATTGTATTGTATTGTATTGTATTGTATTGTATTGTATTGTATTGTATTGTATTGTATTGTATTGTATTGTATTGTATTGTATTGTATTGTATTGCATTGCATAACGATTAAGATTGCAAGTCATAATTATGTGATCACCAGCGTATGTGCATGATGTTCAGTAAAAGCGTCATGGGCGTAGATTGGTCAAAATTGGAGATGAAATCTCAATGAGAGAGCTTAAAGATCTATCTCGAATTTCGAAAATACTAAAAAAAACGAAAAAAATTGAAAAAAAAAATCCAACTTGCCAAACAAAAATTTGAATAAGTTTTTTTCGGGGGTCTTAATCAAAATTCCAAAAAAAAAAACATTATCAGGAGATAGAATTGGGCTACAAAATAAGCCCATTGTGTAGATGATCGGACGACAGATGTGAGCAGCGGAGGTTCCCAAAGATGGAAGAAGTTTGTAGTTCGGCCGCATTCAGGAAGTCTATATTATAGCGCATAAACACTCTCCGTGACTCTATCGTAAGGTATCAGTATCATAGAGTAAAGTGTATCTGTGTATGGATAGTTAAATTTATTATTTAACTTACCAAATGTTAGGTTGCGTAAAGGGAAAGTGCACGAGGTATATGTACAAAACATTCCATAGCACATACTCTTTATTGCACAAAAAAAAAATTAAAATAACAATAATTAATCATAATTATCTTAAAAACTAGAAAATGCGCAAGCGGCCTTAGCGCTAAGCAATTTCTTTCAGGCAACCTTGAGTTTTCATTTACGAGTATGTATTCTATAGTGTTAGTTAAATAAAAAAGCGGCCAAGTGCGAGTCAGACTCGCCCATGAAGGGTTCCGTAGCAGCAAGTAACATAATAAAAAATTCTAAAGGTAAATTGAGGTTTACGATTTATGACGTATTAAAAAAACTACTTGCTAGATCTCGTTCAAACCTATTTTCGGTAGAAGTTTGCATGGTAATGTACATGTACATGTACCACTTCAAAAAAGGAGGAGGTTATCAATTCGACTGTAAGTTTTTTTTTTTTTATTATTTTTTTATGTATGTTTGTTACGCGATATCTTCGCCAATTGTGAACCGATTTTGATGATTCTTTTTTATTTGAAAGCCTTTACTACCAAATTGGTCCATTTTAATTTGGTGAAGATATGATGAAGAACTTTGGAGATATGAAAGAAACTCCTTAAAAAAATTAAAGTCGGTTGTTTTTTTTGTTAAAAATTTAATTATTAGTTTTATCATTCTCTTATTTCAGAAGTTACAGGGGGGGGACACATTTTACCACTTTGGAAGTGTCTCTCACGCAAACTATTCAGTTAAGAAAAAAATTAAATTAGCATTTTTGAAGACCTGTCCATAGATACCCCACACGTACGGGTTTGATAAAAAGAAATGAGTTTTGTGTTCTACGTATGGGGAACCCCCAAAATTTATTGTTCTTTTTTCTACTTTTGTGTGAAAATGCGGTTCACAAAATACATCTACTTACCAAGTTTCAACAGTATAGTTCTTATAGTTACGGAAAAAGTGGCTGTGACATACGGTCGAACAGACAGACAGACAGACATGACGTATCCATAAGGGTTCCGTTTTTTGCCATTTGGCTACGGAACCCTGAAATGCAACGACAAATATGTTTCACTCAAAATAAATTTAATTTGACAATTGAAATTTTGTTATTTCTTTATTTCATTTTCAATGTAATAAATAAGTAAAATAAATAAATAATTATACAGGAACAAATCACACTGATTAAGCTAGCCCCAAAGTAAGTTTTTTTCTGTATGTAACTCTGATAGTTGCGTGAAGCGTGAAATCTGTATTTTTTTCTTAATATTTTTAAACGGCACACGTTGACTACGAGTGTTGCCAGAATATCGGAAATGTAATTACGACATCCTGGACCCAACAAACCGCATACGAAAGGCCAACGCAAACATTTTATATGACAGCCAAAAAACAACATATTTTTACTGATAACCTTTTCATTCATTTAACACAAATTATTTTATTAGGTAAAATATACAAAAAATAAATATAAGTTTTTATATAATACATACTATCACGTCTTTATCCGTAATGGGGCAGACAGGGCATTTTGGGTTTTACAGCTCTAAGCAGACAACCCAGGGCCGCAAGCCTCAAAGGCCACATTAAGGCGAAGATATAGGCAAATGGCCTTGAAGTGTGAAATAAATTATTAACTCGTAAATATGGTGATAATTTCCATATTGCTCTTCGTCATGCACTAGATAGTACTTAAAATTATTTTATGAACTGCCGTTGAAACTATTATTGGTGATCCGTCTAGCTTTAAAACTTGCCGTGGCCAATTTTGGCGGAGGCAAGTTTTAAAGCTAGACGGACTACTGTAAATACTTTTAACGGTGGTTCATAAAATAATTTAAAGGGCTATCTAGTGTATGACGAAGAGCAATATGGAAATTATCTCCATATTTACGAGTAAATAATTCATTTCAAATGAGGGCGCCACTTCAAGGCCATTTGCCTATATCTTCACCTTAAGCGTGATGGTTGACGAGAAGGTGGATAAAAAATCAATATAGTAATGGGTTGCAAGCCGCATCGTCTATTACATCATTTGCATGTTGGTATATGCGTCATCATCATCATCAGGTCTTTTTTAGTCTCCACTGCAGGAGCAAGGCCCCTTTTTGTACTACTACCAGAGCCATGTATTAGCCAGAGCAGTCAGAGAATTTGGCCTACACTCTCCACGCTGGCCAGACGGGTTGGAGAGATCTCATTGATGTTTATAAGCGTTTAGCTTGTGTTTCCTAAGTCGCCTTCTACGACATCCACGGGAAGACTTGGAGTGGTCCTATTCTACTCTGCCGGGAACCACACGGCTTACTATACCTGCAGATAATCCTAAAGTTAAAATTGGCATCGTTAAAAGCATTAATCTTTCAATGAGATTTAAACCTGTAGTATGTAAAGCTGGGGAGGATGGTGAATTTAATTATTAGTTGCGCGGCCAATTTAAATTGAATCGATCTGGGTAATCTGATCCGTGCCGCTCGGAGCTTACCCTTAATTTGTGGAACAAGGTGAAAGCACTGGAGATAAAAAAGGGTTTGTAAAATTAAAAAAGTTTAAAAAAAAATGTTCAAGCATAAATTATGGGGCCAAAGCTTTTATCAAGAAAAATAAAATAAGTCCAAACTCGATGGGGTTGCGTTGTTTTATTACAGGGTTCTAATGGCCACCTTTATCAACTTCTTGTTATAATATTGCATTGTCATCTGACTTAGGGTTGGATCTCATCTATCAGCACGGAACAGCACTTTGTTATGCGCTGGTATCCTTTTATGTCGCTCAGAAGCGTCTTTTTTTTTGTTTTAATTTATGGCTTGACGCTACTGCGTATTTAGCCAGGAACAAGTTAATAAAACGTGGGAAATTCTTTTTTCCTAACAAGTTACAATCAAAGGTAGGTGTAGGCCTTTGATTGCTTTAAGGGAGCTTCTGGCGACAAATCTATACGAGTCCACTGGTTTTCATAGCCGATTGAGTGGCGGACGACGCCCGAAGACGCCCACACAGTCCGCGAAACAAATATCACTACAACCGTACTATGTACTACTGTCCACTTTAACTATTTCACATTATTGTTCATGAGCATGAGCATTTATAACACCAAACAACACCAATTTCATATTATAAGGTCCACTAAAATCAATTTGCAAAATAATTTAAAGAAAACCCCAACCAAACACCTTGACTTCCCGCCAAAAACCCCCCAGAGGCGTCATTTGCTTATTATATTAATGTCAAAGGTTTCTTTTGTATGTCAAAGAAACCTTCCATGGAGAATCAGTTCCCTTTCATGCTACTTTTTTTTTTGTTGAAAGTTTTAGAAAACCATTGACTAAATTATGATATATGCTGTGTAACACAATATTACTTACCGCTGACACGACGGTTTCAAAAATACGATGCAATGCGTCGGAACGCGAGTGGTGAGTTGGAAAACTACACGATTTGTGTTTCGCTGAGTCCCTAAATTAAAAATGGCACTTCAGGTCATTTTATTCTCCACTGCAGGACCACGATCCTCTCTGTACTACCAGAGCCATATTATAGAGCCAGAGCAGTCAGAGGATTTAGCCTACACTAGAGAGTGGACCTGGCCAGACGGGTTGGAGAGGTCTCACTGATGTTTATAATCTTTGTTTAGCTTGTGTTTCCTAAGTTGCCTTCTACGACATCTACGGGAAGATTTGGATTGGTCCTATTCTACTCTGCCGGAAACCAAACAGCCAAAAGTAGTTAATTTTTAGGGTTCCGTACCTCAAAAGGAAAAAACGGAACCCTTATAGGATCACTTTGTTGTCCGTCTGTCCGTCCGTCCGTCCGTCTGTCAAGACCCTTTTTCTCAGGAACGCGTGGAGGTATGAAGCTGAAATTTATATCAATTACTCAGGTCTACTGTCCCTTGAAGCTGTGAAAAAATCAAACTTCTAAGCCAACGCAATCAAAAGATACAGCCGTTTATGCCGCAAATTTTCGACACTTGCAAGGGAATCAAAACCTACAGGGTGCTTCCCGTGAACTCAGAATCTTGAAATTTGGTACGAAGCAACGTCTTATAGCATAGATAAAGGAAAAATTACGAAAACCATAAATTTTTAGTTACATCACATAATATATATTTTTTTAATAATTTGAAACTTACTACCCATTTCCTCATAAACGCGTAGAGGTATTAAATTGAAATTCATACCAAATACTAAACCTTGCAGGTTTGTACGGAACCCTCGGTGCGCGAGTCCGACTCGCACTTGGCCGGTTTTTTATTTTTTTAAACAATTAAAAAAAGTTTCAAATGCTCCTCAAGACGAATCAATTCACCCCAAACTCGGTGGCATTTTATTTATTTATTTAAACTTTCTTGTACAAAATACAATTTGTATAGCACAATAGGCGGAATTAATGCTAAAAGCATTATCTGACAGCCAACCTTTGGGTTATTATCACAAAGACGCCATGGCCACCTTCTGGCTTCATCATGAGATCAGTAGGTCATTGGTGCCATAACATTGCATTGTTACTTACATAAGTATGTGAAGTTTCAGCTTAATGGAATAATAGAAAGTAGGTCTAATTTAGCTTGCTAGATTTAATTACGGACACAAAGACAGGACACAATAAATACAAGCTTGTAAAAATACTTTTCTTTGACTGGGCCCTAAATCGCTTTGAGTTTACACCCTGCACCATTTCATTAATTTAACCTTGTTAACTAAGCATACATCTAACGACTTGCTTCGTTTCCAATTAAAAGATTTTCCTTTTTTATTCCAGAAAGTTTTACCAATGATTTTCTGTTGAACTTGTGGAAAATCCGGTCTATTTTGTAGCTGAGTTTATTTTATTTATAGGAATACGTTAACACGGAGAATTCTTACCCCAGACATTTCCATACAAATAGTCTAGTTTTTATTTTTAAATGACATGTCATATTGCGGCAGTATTTTTAACTTCAAAGAAACAAAGTGTTTTTAACCACCGGCAAAATTTTTGGAGCAAGTTCAGTCCATTATACCGAAGTAATTTCTATAAAAAAAGGTATCAAAAATCGATAAAAAATTTTCGTCCTCCCATGCAAATTAGCGCTCAGCCGAACGGATTTTGTATGGGAGGACGAAAAATGTTTATCTATTTTTAATAACTTTTTTTATAGAAAGTAGTTCAATATTATGGACTGAGCTTGCTGAAAAAAATTTGCTGATGGATAAAAATCACCCTTTATTTTCGACATAAGTAATCAAAATAGGTGTATGAACTTGAAAGAAAATATAAAAATGTATGAGTTTTCTATACTGGATGTTTTGAATAAAAGTGCTTTGTTAGGAGACTAGCGCCATCTGCGTGTGATCTTCACAAACACGGGCAAGATTATCGATTCATCGATTTCCCGTGCGCGGATTGTCTTTGCCCGACCAGAAAAATATTCATTGTCGTTATGTCAAAGTCTCAACTTGTCATTCCAGTAATTATAATGAACTTGCTTTTGTGAAATGTAACTGGGTGTGGCAGCCGCGTGCTTTGGAAGCATTAAGTTTGTAATTTTGATATATAAAATCGAAAGTTTCGTGGAGAATCGTCGGTAATTGTTTGGTGGTTAATTCATTTGAACGGCTGGGAGCCGAAATTGTGTGTATTACGTAAAGAACATTAATTTGTGTGACAATTGTGAACCGCGTGTCATGCGCTTTGAAAATTGTTAGTTTGTGATACTGTAAGTGAACAATAGTGAAGTATCGAAAGAAGAACAAGAAAATTATGGTGTTATGGCAGTGGTGTAATAAATACTAAAATAATACGTATTCATCTTGGGGCAAGTACATGAGCTCATGGGTTTAGGTTATTGTAGGGACCCAATTCTTCTGCACCACTGACCTTGGGTCTATGAAGAGACCTGAGGCCGTCGCCAGCCCTGAGGAGGACCTCAGACACGACGCGAAGGCCAGGCGAGGCTGCCTGAAGACTGCGTGGACGCGGTAAGTCTTATAATTAGTGTAACTACTTTTAATTAGAATTAAGTTCAACTCATAATTAGTTAAATTAGATTAAAATAGGCCCCTGTACCTATATACAGGGTGGTAGCAGACTGCGTATGTTGTTTGTGTGTTTGTTTGTTGCCGGTGAGATGGCCGGACTCGTACCAAGAGCGTAGTCACAAAATCTCTCCGGACAAAAACGTAATCTTAGCTAACTGCGCCCACAATTTTTGGTAGCAGAGCGTAGTTAGTAACACTGGATGATCAAATATATACGATATGATACACTATATTGTGACTACGAGAACCAGATATATATAAATTTTTATTTTCAAACGACATGTCGAAATTCTCTGACATGTCGTTTTATAATAAGATGTTGATGATTCTGCCTAGGTTGAGAGGACTTTTAAGTACTTCCTATACAACGTGAAAGGGACATACCCGTCATAAATCGGACCACGATCTATACTAAATCATGATAATATAATGAAATTAACATAAAAGCCAAAGAACAAAAAAAATTCAGCATTTCCATACAAAAGTGTGCAACCGCCCGGATGATTTGTATGGAAATGTCGAATTATTTTTTGTATGTTTTACTGTTATTTTAATTTCATTATACTTTAGTGATCTATTATAGTCAGTGGTTTGATTTATTACGGGTGTCCCTTCCACTTTGTATATATGTTAAAAAATCTCTTTAATTACCTATTTTGTTAACACTTATGGTTTATATTTATAAATTAACTGCATGTCATAAAACTCGGTTGCCGTTCCAATTTTTGTTTTGCGATACCCAACAGGGTTAGTGTGCTTTTATTAAGACAGTGATTTTTATTAGTTAGAACTGATGTACATTATGAAATGCATTATGAATTGAAATTGAACAAAATTAATGACTATAAAAAGATTGGTAAGACATGTAACATTTGTTATATAAGAATAAAATGTGTTTGTTATTCTTCCAAAAAGCCATAAAATTGCCATAACACAAAAATATGCGCAATCGGGTTCACGTGAAATTTATACTAGCAATTTCATGAAAACCTCAACCGCAGTAATGTGAGACGATATTTCTCACGTTAAAATTGAGGCACGTTTCTAATATGGCATTTTTTTATTTCTACGTAGATTTTATTGAGAGCATTGTCATGTTCTTTGTGGTACTCGTATAAAATTGAATTAGATTTTTTTGGTAAAACTAACGTGAGACACAGACATTATTAATATGCGATAAACGAGTCTCTTCTTCTTCTTCTTCGTCTAAACGCGTTCCCGGTTGCATCCTCAGCTGTGCTGCTTCGGAGCCCGGGTGTGCTTTCCCGCTTTTTCTGCTTCAAGTACAACATGCATGTCAATGGCCCAAAGATGCCAAAGACCTTGCAAAATGGAGAAAAAATAATTTTTTGAAATCATCCTTAAACTGATAGTAATAGGAAGAGTTGACCAAATTGTAATAATTCTACTAAATTCACTTTAAAACTGTCCCAAAAGAATAATTCATATAAAAATGCAGTTCACTAAATGCAATTGCAAAATGATAAAGTACTCACAGAACTACTGAAACGTGGGATAAATAAAAAAAACACCCGCGCTGGATGCGCTCCAAAATATTTTACCGAATCTAAAATTATCAGCATTGTCAAGTGCACACTGCAACTTTAAAGTCGACCATTCACTACAATATAATACGCATGATGATTGAAAAAATATTTTTGCCCATCGGTTAGATTATAAAAAAATATAGTACACGTTTTTTTCTTTTCTCTCAGAAACAATAAATAACGAAGATACAGCGCATTTAAATTTCGCATGACGTCACGCTTTCGTACGATTTTTACACATCGGTGACGTCACAAGCACCCACTCTGGAACTTTGATACTCTGTATCTTTATGAATTTTTACTTTTTTGATAAACTGAATAATATCGGTACATTATTTTTGGATAATCTAACTAACGGACTAATTAGAATAATACTTTTCAGACCCAGTCATCATCCCTATTAGCCGCGTGGTTTCTGTCAGAGTAAAATGGTCCTGCAATACTCTAAGTCTACCTGTGGATGTTGTAGAAGGCAACTTATACAAATATATTTTTTTTATTCCACAAGTCATAAAAATTAAATAGGTACAATTTGTATACATTTGAGGGGTAATTTAGAGAAGGTTTCGAACATAACCCACCGTGCTGCTCCAGTGCAGGTAGGTGGGTCGCCAGAGCCCTGCTGTTGGTTAGCAGGATGTACCACGAGCAGGTGAGGTTGGCTTTGGGGTCCGAATACCATATGGTAGATGTTGGTTGGACCCTGTTACATCCCATACAAAAATACATTAAATTAACTTAAATTTAGAACTTATGAGAGCACTGGAGACACCAAACTAAGCCGAAGCCCATATCTTGGGTTAGCAGGTTTAATGAGTTAGTAGGGAGTGTGTACTATTACACCACTATTTTGTATAGTAAGTATGTTTCGTATGGTATGTTCGTACTTATAATAATTTTGAGACCTCCTTACCCATTTGGCTAGCGTTGAGAGTTTAGGCCAGGTACGGCTCTGGTACAAGGAGGGTCGTGCTTCTGCAGTGGAGACCGATAATGTAGTTTCACGACAATACAGTTCTTATACGATGAGACTTAACGCAGCAGTTAAACCTAGTAGTTTACCCGTAACTCGAGACTTTACACTCCCGTACCTTGGCAACTTTGACTGATTTAACGATAAAATAAGAGCATTATTAGCACTATCATTGGCAGCCTTTTTTATAAAACTCGGGAATATGCATCTCTCAAATCATTCAGTCCACCTTGGTCTCGCACTTTGCAAAATCTATTTCGACCCGTGATTATATTGTAATTGCAACCAAATGTGACAAATTTATAGAAGAGTAGAAAAATAAATCTGTAGTACTTGCGATTTGTCGCAACAAACTTTCATTCACAGCGGGCTTTATTCGCAGAAGCCAACTCTGGCCAGCTGCGAGTGACTTTACAAGATTTTAATAAAAGATAACTCCTCTGTATGCATCCCATTCTGGCAATGGCTCCATAGGGGCACTGCTGTCCTGAAAACTTAGTGCAATGTTTTAATCAGTTGCATCTAATTATACAGGAAGAGTTTTCCTGTGGTATTATTAAAAGCAAATTCAGTTCGTGATAGTGAAAAACTTAAAAACTTGTCTTTACGTGCATGGTGGTTAGGGAGAAAAAACTTACAATGTACCAGCTGCTTCTCTTCCCGCGAAAATCTTAAAAGCCGATTAAATGCTAATCGTGTTTATAGGCGATGCGGCAAGCGACCAATCTCTATGTATTTTGATGATGAGTTGAAGGTGAGCGCACCAGAACCCTAAAAGTGACCTTTAGGTCTTGCGATCCTAAGATCTGTCTACTTAGAGCCGCAAAACCCAATATACTCTGACTAAACCATTTAGGGTAAAGACGTATATATAAGTAAATTTATACAATATGTATGTATGTCTTCTAGAGCCCTAAATGAAGTAAACGTTAGTAGCTGATCTGTACACCGGAAGCTCATTTTTATCACGTTTGAAGGAGCCATAAAATGTTTTACAACCACGAGGCTTCAATTAACTTGAACATTTATTGTAAATTAAAATTTTACAACTTCCCCAGGACTTTTCTCGGAAAATTGATAACGTACATCGTACTTATATTTTTAAGATACTTTGTGTCGGTAGTAATAGGTATTTTCCGACTACTATACTGAACAACTTTCTGAACTAAAATATGAAAAATAATTTTTCGCTTTCCATACAAACTCGGATCATCTGATCGGTAAACCACCTTGTACCTGTACCTGTGTATCCAAGGCTTTGCCTGCCAGTACGTGATCACCATTCGAAAACCTTTCTGCCCCATCGGTCATCGGCTTGTCGCGCTATGTGTCCCGCCCACTGCCACTTCTCTTTTGTTCTCCTACAAATTTCCTCATTTCTGATTCGATCACGTAGAGAAACACCGATCATACAGCAAACATGTTACCAGGGAAATGCCAAGATCAAAAGGAATGTCCTAAGAAGTCTTGTTAACTTTTACAATGGTGGAGTAGATCGCGTTCTAGTTGCAGTGTAAATTGAATTTATTGCGAGTCAGTCGACTCGGCGTTTCAGTTATTGCGGAAGACTCAACTAATTGTTTGCTGACTCACGCTTTTAACAATAATTATCTACACTAGAACACGTAGTAATAAAATTAAGAACAATACTCCCTCTAGTTATAATGGCTGTAGCAATAAAATAAGTTCCTATTGTTACCCACTACTGCAGAGCGAAACGGAGGGTTATTTGTTTGTCAGTGTGCAATAGTATGCATTCTTATTAAATGAAATCAGAATTACATAACTTTTAATAAAAAAGCTACTCAATACGGTATTTTTGTACATGAGAAAAAAAAACTTAAGGTGAAGATATAGGCAAATGGCCTTGAAGTGTGAAATAAATGGTTAACTCATAAAATTTATGAGTTCACAATTTATTTCACACTTCAAGGCCATTTGCCTATATCTTCACCTATCTCCATATTTAATATGGAGATCATTTCCATATTGCTCTTCGTCATGCACTAGATAGCTCTTTAAATTATTTTATGAACTGCCGTTGAAACTATTATTGGTTATCCGTCTAGCTTTAAAACTTGCCGTGGCCACTTTTGGTGGAGGCAAGTTTTAAAGCTAGACGGACTAATGTAAATACTTTCAACGGCAGTTTATAAAATAATTTAAAGGGCTATCTAGTGCATGACGAAGAGCAATATGGAAATTATCTCCATATTTACGAGTTAACAATTTATTTCAAATGAGGGCGCCACTTCAAGGCCATTTGCCTATATCTTCACCTTAACTCTCATTGGGAATTCATTCATGCAAAGAGTTTTACAACCGCCGCTGCTCGACTTCATACCTCCTTGGTAACAGATATGTAGTGGCCAGACCGAAATATTACGAAAAAACAAAACATAATATGATAAAGCAAGTTTGTAATGATCTTCAAAGCCTTTCTTTGCTACAATGTTCCGTTTCATTTCACAAAGAACAAGAGACGTTATTTTTTACGACTAATTCTACTATGACTGTTAATATTGAAATTGATAAGTAAGATATGTATTGTGCAATGCTTCTAGTCGTTGTATATTTAAATTCTGAATAAAATAGTCCAAGAGCTAAGTAATTAATACAAAGACATTTTTATTAAATATCAAAATCATCAAAATAAACTTTGTTTTTTTGCCTTCCCTATGATACTTTTATTGATAAATGAAATCATTTCAAAATGAAATATTAAAAGAAAAGTAAAATAAAATGAGGAATTCAATTTCAAATTGAAATTCAATTAATAATAAAGGTATTTGAACAAGGAACTACATTTTCTCATTTACTCTTTTTGATGTATTTTAGGGCCACATGTTAGAAAGGGAAAGAATTTACATCGTTTGGCTTCACCCTTTAGGTAACTTAAAAGGTAGCCAGTTTTTGCCAATAATATACACGAAAAAGGAAAAAGTGTCAAATTATTTAGAAGAAGTCGAGAATCAGATCGAAATTCAATGCAGAACTTATTCAAGCAACCTTTTTATCTGAATAGAATCCAGATAAAACTCAGACGTTTGCTCAAGGCGCTCACTTTGTGTACCGGATCCGTTATTTACGAATCTCACGCCTACACAAGTCTCTGATTTGAACGCCTATTAAATATTACAAAAGATTTTCTGAGGGTTTCGTTGAGCTACGGATGTAGAGCAAGGAACTCGGTACCAGTAGGGAGTACACATTACAAGCCAAGTAAGGTGTACACTTGAATAACTAATCACGAGTGACATAAAATATGTCGAGATAGAAGTCATTTGGTCCCAGCTGTTATCATTGTATGGTAGTCGTTAAACAATGTCTCAGATGCTACGAACAATAATTCTCTAGAATCGTAAGTAATCCCGAAAAATCATTCCACGCGATATGCACCGCGGCGGGCGGGGCTTAAAATATGAACCGCGCGGCGCGACAGTTCACCGTGACACTCGAGTCGTGCGGTTGCGTCGCAAGAAGTTTCCTTTGAGAATATTGCTGTGTTTTTGCAATTATCGATTCATTAAAAATGCCGTCATGTCCCGTGAAGTGGTGTAGAAGCCGACACAGACATGAAAATTAGTTATTAAAAAAAAAAAGTAACACGTAAACAAGGTTATTTATTTTAGTGCAGCGTACTGTAACCATCCGCGCGTTGTACCTCACCGCTCGTTGTGTTGACTGCCCCACCCGACCGATACGACGCGTCACCTTGTCGCGACCAATCGCATGCATCTTTGTCTATGTGTGCGTTCGAGTGTTTCGTTGTAATTACTGTTCGTTTGTTTGCGTAAATGAAATCAGAATCGAAGCGGTGAATGTAGGAGCGTTAGGTATCTAGATAATTATATGTCAATGCTTAGATGCCTTTTAAATAGCTTGAAGATCTGACACTAGAGTTGGCCAATTACACACACGATTCCTACAAAACAATAAAATACAAAAATCTTTATTGCACTAAATACCATAAAATATTTAATTTGGTAATATTTTTAGATACATTATTTTTTTATGCATTAGTTTATGTATTATAGGTATATTATATATAATTTATATTAGATTTAAAACTTTTAATTAATTTTATTGCGATCGTACGTTGACTTTTGCCCGTTATGTCCATTCATTGTATTCTTTCGTCGATACTTGGTTGACTAGAAGAGATCCCATTATGGGATAAGTCCACCATTGTACAAAATATTTTGGTCTATCACTACATAATTAACGGTGACTATTTCTTGTACAATAAAAATATAAAACAAACAAACAAACCATTTCCAATTACAAAATTTACAGAACGTATACCTTAACGTATAAAAATTATAAAAAAATTAAGAAAGATCTAGAATCAGCTCGAAATACAATAACCGAGGGCAACCTTTGAATTTTATCCGGATTCTATTCAAATCTTTTTATTTGAATAGAATCCGGATAAAATTCAGACGTTTCGCTCACTTTGTATACCGGATCCGTTATTTACAAATCTCACGCCTTCACACGTCTCTGATTCGAACGCCTGTTAATATTACAAAAGATTTTCTGAGGGATTTGTTGGACTACGGATATAATGCGAGGGTGGCAGTTGGGAGTACACGTCACAAGAAACTCCGGTTGTGGTCTGCACTTGGATGGATAACCTTAAGTGACATAAAAAATTCTCAAAATCATCCGTACTTTGGAAGGCACATTAAGTCATTAGTCCCGGCTGTTATCATTGTAGTGCAGTCATCAAACTATTTCAGATGCCAGGCAGCTTGCAAAAGGGTTTTGAATATAGTAGCAAGTCGCAAAAAGATATAAAAGTAGGCATTAACATTGTGAGAAAATTCCCGCCAGCCAGACAAAGGATACTGGGTAAGTAGGTATCTAGGCTGACAGTATCCACGAAAAAATAGAGATAGTGCTTGTTTGTTCCTAGAAAATGAACGCTTATACCGCCATCTTCTCGAAATTAAGGGCACCACAACGAAACTACCTTATTTTGAAGTAGTAGCTCCATCTAGCTACAACATTGAAACTCAAAATCAAATTACGCTTCATAGTATGGTTGTCAGTTCTCTTGTATTTTATTAATCCATGACTGTAGTCAAAACAATTGGGTATTTTATTGGGTCAAAAATAAAATATTTGGTACTGTAATAGCACAAAACGGCACAAAATAATGCCACTTATCATTGATCACATCCACTTTGAATGTGATTTTAGATTTATTAATGCAAAAAAGGGATATTAAGAGTTCTATTTGACTCCAAGAAACTATGATGTCATAGTCCGATATTTCATACAAATCCCATAGAAAATGTTTGTTTTTGACGTTAAGAAAAAACTATCTGATTTGACTTGTTGCAAACTAGCGTATTGGTCACAAATGTGTTATTATTAAAGACCTCCGTGGCGTAATGGTTAACAGGCTAGTCCGCCACTCCTGAGGTTCTGGGTTCGATCCACAGCCAGGGCAAGATGGAGAATGGCCAAAATCAAATTGTCCTGGAAGATCCAGGAGTGTTTATCTATATTTGTTTTTTTACACTTTATTGTAAACACATACAAATGTAATAGTACAACAGGCGGACTTAATGCTAAAAGCATTCTCTAACAATCAAACCTTTGGGTTGATTGGTAGAGTTTATGTGGGTGTAACACATAATAAAAAATAACAATAAAAAACGAAATAAAATTTTAAACTTAAAAATAAAATAAAAGAAACATACTAAATATAAATATTATAATAATACTATACCTACATATTAAATACATACAAACGAGCAATAAATATACATAAATATCTCTAAATACATATTATACAATCAAGTCTGTCTCATATTTAATTGAAAATGGAGGTGTCTAAAAATTCTAATTTTAAAGGAGTCGCGGCTAGGAGCCCTTCTGATGGACTCAGGGAGAGCATTCCAGAGTCGTACAGCAGTGACAGAGAAAGAGTTATCGATAAAACATGTACGTTGAGAAGGAATAGCTAGGGTAAGAGTATTTGAAGAACGCAGGGACCTCTCATGAGTAGAACTTAAAAGTTGGAAACATGATTTGAGATACTCAGGGGCCTGGGGATTATTAAGGATATTGTACAGCTGACAGAGAATATGTTGGTTCCTGCGTTGACGAATTGGCAGCCACTTGAGCTGAGAACGAGATTGGGAAACGTGATCGTATTTGCGCAAGCAGAAGATAAACCTAATACAGTAGTTAAGAAGACGTTCTAATTTATTTAGTTGTTCCTCGGTTAAGTCCAGATAACACACATCAGCGTAACTAATTATGGGGAGAATTAAAGTTTGTGCTAGCATGGTTTTTGTTTTCTCAGGCAGAAAGTTTTTCAAGCGCTGTAAGTAGTGAAGACTGGCAAACACCTTTCTGCTTACTTCTGAGATATGAATACTCCAAGATAAAGTGTTATCAATCCAGAGGCCAAGATTTTTGACCTCAGTACTGAAAGGGATATTGCAACCACCAAAAGTAATTGGAGTTACGATACTCATATCTATAGCATTTATTTGCCTCTTGCTTCCAACAATTATGGCCTGGCATTTTTGAGGATTGACCCGCACCCCATAGTTGTTAGACCAATTCATGACACTTGTAAGGTTATCATTCAATAGCGAAATCGCAGTGTTCACGTTCTCCGCGTCGGTCTGCGTATAAAGCTGCAGGTCGTCAGCATACAGATGGTATAAACAAGTTAAACAGTTTGAGAGAAGATTTATAAATGAAGAAAACAAAATGGGAGACAATATACCGCCTTGTGGAACGCCAGCTACAAGCCCGCACCAATCAGATGAATCCTGACTGTTGCGAATTTGCTGCCGACGACCACGAAGATAACTAGAAAACCAATCGATCACCGTATAAGTTACAATTCTACAAGTTTCTGTTTGATAAAAAATATAACATACAATTTTACCATTGTAGTGTCAAAATTGTAAAATTGTACCTACAATTTTACATATTTCTGTTTAAGAAACCTTTTCTCTTTACAGGTGAAACTGGTTTATTGAACGCATAATTGTAATTACAATTTTAAATATTTGCAAATTGTAGAAAAGTTCCTATAGATGGACTCAGCCTGTGCCATGATTTTACAATTTTGTGCCTCAATTTAACAAGTGAAGAAATTTGATTGTTATACACTTAAATTTTATATATATTTGAAACTTACAATAACAAATTTGTAAATACATGTTTGTAATCGAAATCTACAGGCGTTTTCTACATATGTACAGAATTTATAATGGTAATATTTGTAATGTTTTTACTTGTAAAAATCTTACATAATAGTAAGGTTTATTGAACAGCACTTGTCTTTACAAATATGTAACTTATTTACAAAATTTTCGGATTGTAACGTTTATTAAATAGGGCCCTGATTATTTATCCTCCCACGCATTTTCCCCGGGCTATATTAAGATGAGCTAAGCGATATCTCAAATTGCGTAAACAAGGCGCACGAGCGTAAACAAACAAACAAATAGGATCAGAGAAGCGCCGAGTTGAATGACCTCAGCATATGACTGATTGTGATTAGTCAGCAGTATACTTTATAAGCAAGATTTTTTGGTAATATAGTTTCAGTACGTTTTCTGAATTTATTTAAGTAGATTTATTAGATCAGTTGAGTTGTTTGCTTTGATTAAAAAAAAATCTAAGTAAAGAAAAGGCTAAAGAAAGATATTTTAATATAACTTTATATATCAATGCTATTATATATTAAGTCTATGAGAAAAAAAAACTAAGAATGTACCAGCTGCTTCTCTCACCGCGCAGATCGTATATAGATAGAAGCCGATCCATACCTATATTTACGAATGGAGTGCGTTAAGGATATTAATATGGATAAAAAATAATGTGACACGATTCACATGCTGTCCCGACCCCCCGTCAAGTGGGATAAAGTGAGGAAGAGGAGATATAAACATACATATACATAGGACATAAGAAAGGCAGAAAGGTTCTCGAATAGCGGCCTCGTACCGCCAAGCGCAGCGTAGCACACCCTCTTGCTAGGTGGTCGGACGACCACCTAGCAAGAGGGAGGAAAGAGGGTGTGAACTATGTCCTATGTTTGTTGCTGAGGTTTATTGTTTATTCTTTGTGTGTTATAATATTGTGTATGTTTCTTATTGTGCATATGTGTGTGTTTTTTAAGCGGGCCCCGGGCTTAGCAGCATTACAGCTGACGATGCAACTGGGAATACGCTGAGATCAAAGAAAGTGTGTTTTTTAGATCAAATAAATGTATGTCTAATCTAACTGTCCATGTCTGAAGGTTGCAGGAAAACACTGGATGCAGGCCGCTTCTGATCGTTCGTTTTGAAAATCCTTAGGAGAAGCCTATGTCCAGCACTGGACTTCCTGATGCTAATATGATGATGATGACAAATAAAAGCCGGATTGTCTAAGTAGACAAGCGAATATCGTACGTTTAACAAGTTTATTAGCTAGGCAAATAAAAAAATCCCGACTGTCAAGAACGCCATCTAGTGAAGAGTAGTGGAACTACCGATACGACTTGATATCCGTAGCGCCATCTGTTATTTGCTAATGAAAGCTCTGACTTTCAAGTGTTAACCATAGGCCTAGGGCATGCATTTCGAAATTTCGAAACTTCATAATTTCGAAATTTTGGACTATATTTGCATTAATACTTTTAAACTATCGCGTTGCATTATTATTAAATTAATGCATACGGGAATTAACGCGAAACGTACCTTTTTTTTATTTTATATTTGCATTTGCTATTTCGAAATTTGCAGATATATAATACTGACTATCTATAATAATGGCTTGAGATTTAGACGCATTCACCATAAGCCCGAATTTTTTGGACCTTTCTGCTATTGAAGCAAGGTCGGTGTTGATGGTGCGAACAGCACTGTTGATATCTTCGAGAGGGGCGGCGGTATAGATCTGAAGATCGTCACCGTACATGTTATTTTATATATCGATATCACTATTTGTCGGTGGACCGCATTTCTCTCTAGTCAACCGATTCCGTCCCAAAGTAGGGCGTTCTAATCACTGCGAATACTGATCTTAAATTCTATTCGATCTAGCCGTTGCTTTAAAGGCCGCACTACTACCTGCTATCTTCCTGAAAGGCCGGTAACGCTCTTGTTACACCCCTGGTGTTGCAGTTGTCCATGGACAGTGGTGATCACTTACCATCAGGTGACCCGCTTGTTCGTTTGCCGCCCTATAACATAAAAAAAAAAAAAAAACTACTCTTAAATGATCCACGATTTGGGAAGTCTGGTAATTATAATGAAGTGACTGCCGTCTGACCTTCGCAACCCTTAAACAGGGGAACCAGACAAACTGGATCATGTTTAGACATTCACAATACCTAATTATATCAACAAATGAGAAACTATCCATACGTGCAGGTTTCCTCTCGATGTTTTCCCACACCGCCGAGCAAATGGCACATAGAATTGAAAAATCCAGAGGTGCATGTTCGGATTAGAACCTACTACCTCCCGTTCGGACGGCGCACGTTCTTAACCCTTGCGTTACCATCGCACGAATAACTAGATTGATAAATTAGTGATCGGTTATTTGGATTGGATAAAATATACAATACACTATCACGTCTTTATCCCTAACGGGGTAAACAGAGCCAAGGGCGGTAAAGCCCAGGCCACTTTTAGCGTAATGGTGGGCATGAAGGTGGAAAAGGGAAATCATAATAGTGATGGGTTGCTAACCGCATCGCCTATTCATATGATTCAGATTCTCGCCCATTCCCTCGATCGGCTTTTACGATCTGCACGGGAAGAGAAGCAGATGGTACATTCTATGTTTTTTCTTTTCTCCCAGACCAGCAAAGAAGAATACATAAAATATTATATATATATATACAATAAAATATTTATTCCCATTAGACAATAGATCTTTACCTATGAAATTGCCGTTGTGTATAGAGATTTTCTGAGAAGTTGTGTTTGCCATACTAACATTTTTAAATTAGCAAAGTAACTATTAATGCTATTGTTCCATAATTAACTGTGCTTTAACGGACAACGTTTAGGTAAGTGTAGAATAGTATTTCAGAAAAAAAGCAGCCAAGTACGAGTCGGACTCGCCCATGAAGGGTTCCGTAGCAGCAAGTAACATAATATAAAAGTTCTAAAGGTAAATTGCGGTTTACGATTTATGACGTATTAAAAAATAACTATCTATGATACTGAAACCGCTATTTAAAGTAGTTTTAATTGAAAGTACATACTTTGCGGTACATACCACATTTTTTTCAGAATTATTTTAGTAATATTTCAAAAGTAACGGTGGGGGGACTCCTCAAGTTTTAACTTTGTATTAGATTATCTCAAGACTGGGGGGTTTGATCTACATAGTTTCAAAGCAGTTTTGTTTCATTTTAAAAGACCTTTTCAACGATGCCCCACACGTTGGGGTTAGTCCAAAATAATTTTTTAAATTCACTTTTTTTTGTATGGGAAATGGGCTGAAAAAAAAAACATTTTTTCATAATTTAAAAACCAACTTTTGGAACTTCAATATCTATCTCTCCCCCAATTTTCGTGACAATTGGTGCAGTAGCGGCGGATTACGAGCCCGGACGGAAAGACAGACGGACGGACGGACGGACATGACGAAACTATAAGGGTTCCTTGTGGACTACAGAACCCTAAAAAGCCTTGTTTGTCGAAATACGATAATATCTGATCTGCATTTTATATAATATAAATAAAAATATAGTATAGTACTTGTTGGTTATTATAGGAGTTATATATCTTGTTGTGCCTAGAAATAAACGGGCAAGGCGAGTCGGACTCGTACAGAAGGGTTCCGTACCACCGTACAATGTTTTAAAATGCTGAAGAAACACGTTTCTTGTATGAAGACCCCCTTTAATTTTTAACTTTAATTTATTTTTAGTATTTGTTGTTATAGCGGCCACAGTAATACATATTCGGTGAAAATTTCAAGTGTCTAGCTATTACGGTTAAAGAGATAGAGCCCTGTGACAGACGGACAGACGGACAGACAGCGGAGTTAATAGGGTCTCGTTTGCACCCTTTAGGTACGGAACCCGAAAAACCGGCAATTTCAATAGGTAAATTTAAAGATACCTAAACTGCGGTAATAATTTGTGTTCCTTGAATTTAGAAATTTCGAAACTAATGAACCTAATTTCATAAGCCAATTTCGAAACTGAAAATCTATGAAACTGCATGCCCTAGTTAACCCCCAATAACTTTTAAATGGCTGAACCGATTTTCATGAAACATATTATAGCTAACAACAAACAAGGGAACTTGCTCTCACAGATAGACAGACAGACAGACCGACAGACATTACCGTCAAACTTATGACACCCCTCTTTTTAGTCAGGGGTTAAAAATCTCCGCCAAGATTATCTCTCTTGTAGATAGCGCCCAGCTCCTTGATAATGAAGATCACTTTTTAATCTCCGGGTTTGACGAAACACTTTTTTCTTTTTAATTACTGGGCGCTGGAAAGCCACCGTTTTGCCGGCGAATTAAAAATTGAAGAGGTTCCGAGAGAAACGACGAAAAGATTGAGGCCTCCTTATTTGGGCATCTTTTTACATCCGAGACAAAATGAATATTTATGGAGTTTTGCTACCGCTTCTTTATTAAATTGTTTTTGGTGAAAAAAGTTTTGAAGAAATATCTAACTGAATTGAAGCTGAGAGTTCTTATTACCAGGCCTGTGTCACTCCCCGTTTAGGTATCGAAAATGTACCTACATTATTACTATGCGCGCAGGCGGCCCCTCCCCGGAATCGTTTTTCCAGAGTAATAAGAATGAAATTGGCTTGCAATGGATGTCTAGGTATCTTTACGAAAAGGTGCTGAGTTCTGACGTGAGCTAAATTAAACCATATCGCTAGCCACATTAAGGAGATATTTCTTTGAATTTCTTTGCTGAGTGAGACTTCTGTACGTTAGTATTATTTATTCTGCGTTATTACTAAGTTACTCTTCATAGTTAACACTATTTTTATTATTATTGAAAGTCAGGCTTAAGCTTGGCGCGGTTTGACTCATAAATGTCATAATTTGCAGCAAACTATAGTTAGCGCCAAGCTCAAGCCAGACTTTTTTGTCTTTAAGGTAGTCATCGGTTCTATAATAAGCCTTCTCACAAAGTACTTTCTTTACTTAAGCTTTGTATTTTCCGTCTGGCATATCAAGGACCGTTTCTGGGGATTTATTATAAAAAAGTATAAAGAGTTACTCGTAAACGAATAACTGACTCTGCTGAGCCTAGAATACGGAACAACTTATTTATTCATATTACATGAATTGTTATCTGTCAGATAAAGATTACATAATACTGTTTCCCACACACAACAGCAACAACAATGACACTAGCTTAACACATCTTCACCTTATATCAAGTTATACCGGGTTTTGCCACAGTCTGTGAAGCCTGACCAACCTTTGACCATGACATTTCGGAAGATTTTGTCGTACGAGATCCACTTTTCATCATCAATCCCTTCAAAAATGGAGATATTTAAATTAAAAAAAAAAAACAAAAAAATTCGTGGACATGGATATTTCCATGCAAAAGTATATTTTACAAGATAACTTAGCGAAACTGGAATCCTTCGTCTTGCGGCATTGTGTTTAAAGACAATTTGCACGAGTCCCCGGCGAATACCAAAGTAAAATTCAGTATCTTGAAGGCAAGCTGGATCCGAAAAGAGACTGACAGTCCACTTGAAACTTGAATAAGCGTAAAATAACTCATTGTCAAGTAAGTAAAACTGTGGTATATAAGGGAATAAATAACTGAATTGTGATTGTGCATAAAATGTTGTAAGCCAGGAAGTATTTTTAGACTGTGATGCTAAAAACAATGTAACTATCCTTCATCAATCACTTTTTTATTCAAAGAACAAGACAGAGATAAAAATACATTTAATTACAAGCCATACAATAATCCTAGTCTGATGTAAGGTCCGAAAAACAAGGGTATCTCACGGGCCATTAATAAGAGGATTAATGACGATAACCTTTTTTGCTGACGCTCACCTCGTGACAAACTGCCTTGCTTGGATTATTGTCTGTTATGCTAACGTCTCTGGTTTAACAAGAGACATTTTACTTGATTGAAAATTTGAAAATACTTAAATAAGCAAGAGTCTTTGGCGGGAAGTCAAGTTGGCGTTTGCTTTAAATTATTTTGAAATTTTAGTGGACTTTATAGTATATAATTAAATTTTTAACAAAAAAAACAACCGACTTCAATTTTTTTAAGGAGTTTCTTCCATATCTCCAAAGTTCTTCATCATATCTTCACCAAATTAAAATGGGACCAACATGGTAGTAAAGCCTTTCAAATAAAAAAAGAATCATTATAATATTTGAGCTGCAGGTGTCTGGTGAGGAATTTCGGTCTCCAGCTCCAAGATCTTTTCTCCGATCTTAAAAAAAAT
Organism: Acrobasis repandana; assembly: GCA_963576875.1. NCBI lineage: Eukaryota > Metazoa > Arthropoda > Insecta > Lepidoptera > Pyralidae > Acrobasis > Acrobasis repandana. The sequence continues at coordinate 18,793,439 of OY756227.1, forward strand.
TACATGGGACCAACCTTGCAATGCATTCTTTAAAACGAAACATATATTTTTTAAATCGGTTCATATTTGACGGAGGTATAGCACAGGTTATAGGGTAAAATACACAAAAAAAAATACATACACGTCGAATTGATAACCTCCTCCTTTTTTTGAAGTCGGTTGAAAATTGGTGTTTAAATGATCATGTTCATGAACAATATAATATGGAATAGTTATAATATAGAATAGTCCTAGTACGGCTGTAGTGATATTGTTTTAGTGGACTGTGTGTGCTTCTTCAGGCGTCGTCCGCCGCTCAATCTATACTAATATTATAAAGCGGAAGAGTTTGTTTGTTTGTTTGTTTGTTTGTTTAAACGCGCTAATCTCAGGAACTAATGGTCCGAATTGAAAAATTCTTTTTTTGTTGGGTAGTCCATTTATAGAGGAAGGCTTATATATAACATTACGTTCCGACAACCACGCGAACGAAGTCGCGGGCACAGCTAGTTGTCTATAAAAACCAGTGGACTCGTATAGATTTGTCACCAGAAGCTTCCTTGAAGCAGTCAATGGCTTACATCAACCTTTGATTGTAACTTTTTAAGAATAAAGAAGCAAAGGTCAACTAAAGATCTCTAAAGCTCTAAAGGACTTGTATTCCGGCCCGTAAAAGAATTCTTACTAGAACCACATAATAGGTACTAGTACTGCTTGAACATAATAATTTCATTTATACGTCAGAAAATCATCCATAGATTTACGATAAATACAGCAACGGTTTATCAAATGTTTTATTCTAAAAAGTAGCCAGACTATCTTTATCTATTTTAAAACATTTTACTTTTTATTGAACTTCAAAATGGGGTATAATCCGTCAAATTTGAAATGTCTCAGCCTTTAAACCCGGCTGAGTCAGTGCAGGTGCACTTCAAATAGGAACATATCTGAAATGGCCGTATCTAGCGTCCAATCGGATGAGCCGCGAGATTCCTTATTTGAAATCTGTGTTCTCTATGCACGGGCTTTGTAGCGTCACAAACTAGATTTACAACCTAGATACGCAAATATCAACTTTACTACAAACTCTTAAGGTCGTTTTCTATTCAAATTTAAAAGTGTTAGCATAAAAATCCGCTTAGGTGGCGAGCCAGTTCCAATTTTAAAATGGTTTGGCGCGAATGTCGTTGGATTTTATTCTTTTTTATTTGGAATTAGAGTCGGTCTGAAGGTCGCAGAGGTTCGGCTTAGCTGAAATAAATAGAAATTGAACGGTTTTTAGCGTTTGAGTTTGTGGCTTTGATGTTAAGTCGTATTCAGCTATAAATAATTCCGGTACACTATACTATTTAAAGCTGTGTAGTTCTTGGCAGAGTAGAACAAGACCACTCCAAGTCTTCCCGTGGATGTCGTAGAAGACGACTTAGGAAATACAAGCTAAACAAAGCTTATAAACATCAATGAGACCTCTCCAACTCGTCTAGCCAGCGTGGAGAGTGTAGGCTAAATCCTTTGACTGTTAACATACATACAAAAGAGTGCACATATACAGATACATTATCACTTTTTTATCCCTAACGGGGTAGGCAGAGCCCAAAGCTGTAATTCCCAAAGGCCACATTTAGCGTGATGGTGGGCATGGAGATAAAAAAGGGAATCAATGTAGTAATGGGTTGGTAGCCTCATCCTCTAAACATAATTCAGATTCTCGCCTATTCCCTAGATTGGCTTTTACGGAAAAGAGTCCACAATTTATTGTTATTATAGATGTCCTAAAACGGTGTCTTTTCTAATTATATATTGGCATAAGTATTTTTTTTAAGTTTATTAACTACTAGTGTAATATAACTTTCGTTTAGAGCCTTATTTTTCCCTACTTCTAAGGACCTTATTTAAGGCCGTATCTTATCAAATCTAGGCAAAATGTTTTGAAGAACTAGTGACGTCGAATGCGACGAATGAATGAATTCTTTAACAAAAATTCGAGAATGTGGAATAAACGGGCAAGTGTGAGTCGGACTCGTACTAGAAGGGTTCCGTACCTCCGTACAATGTTTTAAAACGCTGAAGAAACACGTTTCTTGTATGACAACCACCTTTAATATTTAACTTTATCTTATTTTAGTAATTGTTTTTATAGCGGCCATAGTAATACATAAGCTGCGAAGATTTTAAGTATCTACTTAATGACATTATAAAGATCTATTTAAAAACGCTGAAAAAACACGTTTTTTGTATGTCGACCCCCTTTAATTTTTACCTTTTTTTATTTTCAGTATTTGTTGTTATAGCGGCCACAATAATACATAATCGGTGAAAATTTCAAGTATCTAGCTATTACGGTTTAAGAAATAGAGCCCTGTGACAGACGGACAGACGGACAAACAGCGGAGTCTCACTAATAGGGTCTCGTTTGCAACCTTTTGGGTACGGAATCCTAAAAAGGAATCAAAATAGTAATGGGTTACTAGCCGCATCGCCTATCGACATGACTCGATCGGTTTTTTTGATCTGCGCGGGAAGAGAAGAAGCTCGTTCATTATATTACTTTTCTCCCAGACTAGCGTCAAACAAACGAAGTCAAAGTGATTGTCAATTAAATTCAAAAAACTTCGCCTCGCTTAGTACTCGGTCAATTACGAGGTCTCTGGTTTTGATCGTATGTCATTTTGCGACTTGTTCCAAATTAGACAAACCAAAATGGGCCCTTCGTTAATAAAAACGGTTGAACGAACAGCAGTTCCATTGGAAGATTTTAAGGGTTTATTTTCCCTGTAACAGTGATTTGTAGTTGTGTTACAATGGAGGTTGTGTAATCAGGCGTAAATTGTACAGTTTATTTATAAAGAGATTCTGTCAAAGGCCAGTTTTTTAAAGGGACTCGAGCAATACCTTATAATAAATAAATTGGTAAGTGTAAGTAAAAATTAAAAAATATTCCTAATTTTTCGTAATGGGGCAGACAAAGCATTTTTGGTTTTGCGGCTCTAAGCAAACAGAGCCCAGGACCGCAAGACCCGGTCTAAGGTGAATATATAAGCAAATGGCCTTGAAGTGTGAAATAAATTGTTAACTCGTAAATATGGTGATGATTTCCATCTTGCTAATCGTCAGGCACTAGATAGCCCTTTAAATTATTTTATGAACTGCCGTTGAAACTATTATTGGTGATCCGTCTAGCTTTAAAACTTGCCGTGGCCACTTTTAGCGGAGGCAAGTTTTAAAGCTAGACGGACTAATGTAAATACATTCAACGGTGGTTCATAAAATAATTTAAAGGGCTATCTAGTGCATGACGAAGAGCAATATGGAAATATATATATATATATATATATATATATATATATATATATATATATATGTATATCACCGTATTTACGAGTAAACAATTTATTTCACACTTAAAGGCCATTTGCTTATATATTCACCTTTTACTGCGCAGGAAAAGAGGCAGTTGATTACATATAACCATTATCCGCCATTTAAATTGACATCGACAGGTGAGATAGTGTGATATTACTAGATGTCAACTTGATTTGGGCGGGTAATAGTTTGAACCTAGTAACAAAGTTAGTCCTATTTTTATAATAAGACGATTTAAGTTTTTTCTTCTCCCAAAATTATCAATTAAGAAAAGTATTAGGTACCTATATCACAGAAATTATCCACACGTACCCAAAGTTTTCCCTGATTAGTAATGGTTTTGTTTCACGTACATTGCGGACGTAAAAATATAGTTTTATACCCGGTGTTAATTAAAATAAATTGTCAAAAGAAGTTTTAAAAAAAATTTTTTTTCGTACTTGCTTTTAGTGTGGGAATTAAGTACGTGTTAAGACAATTGTAGTTGCATCGTTTTGTTACGGGGTTTCTATAGCCACCTTTCAGCTCCAGCATCAGATTAGCTTCGTGATAAAATAATATTGAATTTTCATCTTATTCATTAGAAGGAAGTGGCTTTTTGAATTGCAAGAAGATCCAAACAAAGAAATAAACAACAAAGAAGGCAAACTTAGTAAAAGCTTGTAAAAAACTAACATTATTATAAAATGGATTATTTTTTTAACCCTAAAAAATTTTGCACGAACAGAAAACAAAATACCAGCGCAATTAAGTATTTTACCAATAAACAAAACAATACAAGCCAATAATTCCCGAAAAGCCTACACTTCGGCAGTTTACTAAATAATCAGCTATAAGCGAAATAAATTTATTTATTGTCCCCACTTTTATCAATTTGCGGCTGAATGTTTGGCTATATTTTCTCGCTAAACCTCGATCGTGGCTTGAGCTGTGCTCTCGTTAATGATAACGCATTTGTCCTTTCATGAATAACGGTAAATCATGTTGAGTGGACTTTGCTGCGCAAATATTGGGAAAATAGTTCGATATTAGAGAGGCACTTCATTCATATCGCACGTAATGTTTTCTTGCTGATTTGTTAGATTTTATTCCTTTGGGAGAAAAGTAAAATCTTAGAATGTACCAACTGCTTTTCTATCGTTGAGGAGCTTGGTGATCCGGCTCCGGAGTAAACATTACTAGCGCTTTGGCTATTTTAGGTACGATTCAGACCGACCGGCACGCATCGCGCCGCGTTGGATCGGATCTGACAGCGTCCGACGAGGCCGTACGAGTGCTGCGGCAGCCGACAGTGTCCACGGCATGCGTACACACACCCACACTAGACTCGTTGCATTGCACCGCTTATCTAAGTTTGTATTCCGCAACGGCCGTATGGCTCCGAATGGATTCGAAGCCGATCGCATTCCGCATGCTGCTGCATGCCGAGTCGGTCCGGAGCCGTACGAAGTCGTACAGCAATTGCGGAATGTGAGCGAGACGACCGGGTTTCAATATGCATAATTTATATGCAACTATGAACTGTAATTCATGTTAAACACGTCTTATTATTAAGATATTTCAATTTTCTTTACCGCATTGTAAAATTCCATCCAGCCCGACCCGATGCGAGTCGAACGCTTCCGCTAATTTAAGTGGGCGCACGCGACGGGTTTAGTTTATCTCTGTCACAAACTCTATGTGCGAAAGAGAAAGCAGATCCGTCACGTGATTCCGTGCCTCTGTTGCAAGTAGAATTTGTGACAGAGATAGACTGAACCCGTCGCGTGCGCCCTAATCGCTAAACGTAGTGGACGCTGTAAAGCGACATCGAGCGTGGTCCGCATTTGGCGCAGGACCGAGGTGGTTGACATGCACTAAGAAAGGCCTATTCCTAACAGTGGGATATAAAAGGCTACCATAGATGATGATATTAAGGATCGATTACATTAACTATAACTGAAATATAAATACAGTTGTTAAAGGCGTTCTAAATAACTGGCTTGAGAGGCAAATTTATTGTATCCTGTGTTTCGAGAACAATAAGGCTTTTTGGAATAAAGCTGATTGGGGGACCTGCAAAGCTTCCATAAGAAGCTACCCGTATTCCTAAAGGTAACAATGAATTCATAAAATAATAAATAGTCGTGTTTTAGAATATAGGTTTTATAAGCATAGTTTTACTAAGCATAAGTGATAAGAATCTGTACCTAATTTGGCAATAAATGACCTTTTTTATGTTTTCATAATGAAAAGATAAAGGACAATCAGGTTATCATCAAGAATAAGACTTTCTTTTATATCTCATCGTAACGCGACTCTGGTTGTATCTTTAACAATCCGATTTTTGTTTTTTTTTTTAAATTAAATAGTATACTTTTTGAATAGTATTTTATATATATGTCGCAATGAGGGTAATTCGATGGCTATTCATTAAAAATGGGACGGTAAGGTTAGCGCACCACCTCGCGCTGACCTATGAGAAGCACCATGAGATTCCGTATCACATATTTTACTATCTCTCTAGCCCGCACAGTTATCCTGTGCCCACAGGGCTTACCGTCCAGGTGAAGTAGACTGTCATTATAACGAATAGGCAGGTGATCCGCATTTCTTATAATAATCGTATCTGAACGAGTCATGGCTACGCCCAGTCACAGCTACATAACTACGAATATTCACGAGATGTGCGCCGTGCGGCCGCCCGAGCCAGACTGACCGCTAATCGACCGTACGACGCTTTTATAAGCCGTACACTACCAGGCAATAGTGGGGTTTAACAACTTTTATTATTTAAACTGTCCACGTGGCGTGAGGCGTTAACTACTATCCCGACATATATTTACTAGCTGACCTGGCGAACATTGTTTCGCCCGTTCCCGTTCCGTTTTGCATATTTTCTCACCATATTAACCTTTCCTGGACTTCAAATATAGATAAAATACTACTAACTACTACTACTTAGTTACACAGTTACACATAAAAAAGGCTGGGTTTTCTTTGCTCTGCGGCAACGTTCCCAGAAGCTGATCTTAATTTCAAAAGATATTACGAGGGTGTGAAAATTGTAAAGGCGTCAACAGTTATGTAGCTATTGCTACATAACTGTTGACGCCTTTACAACTTTACTCGCCTTAAAATTATTCAACGTCCAAGAATAATTGAACTTGATCAAAACTTTCATCTTGTTTGTTTTCGCGAGATTTAACTTTAAACAGTTTGTTTTAAATTATTTGTTCTTGAAATTGCTATTTTTGTGGCGTTTTACAAGTAGGGTGACAAAAACGTTATTTTTAAAAACTGTAACAGTGCTACTGGGGACAATCTTTTAATTTTAATCAAAATTATTTGGTACCATATTATAAAGTACTGACATTGTTGTATAAAGAGGGAACGTATTTAGTGTAATGGGCACATTAGAACCGGGTACTTCGAGGAGGCATTTTTGATTCTTTTTAGATATCATTTAGGTTTTAGTTTAATTTTATAGTCTAGTTTGCAACATTCGAGAGCGTTGCAGCAAACATCTATTTGTACATTCAAGCGACAAATATGATTAAGGAGCTAGGGGACGTATAAAATATATTCTTCAACATTCAGAAAAATTGGCTTTAGTTATTGTAGGTAGGGCAAATTTTTCTGAATTTAATCTTTCAAAAATAGAAAGGTCGCGTCGGAAAAAAATATAAAAGAAAAAAAATATTAAATATGTAGGAATAATTTTATTACTGAATAAATTCATCAAATTGCGTACACATAGCACTTGTCAATAAAATGAATAGTTAGCTTAGTACATAAAAAACTTATATTAAAATATAGATGAACTCGTTCTTTGACAAAAGCCATTTCACATTTTTCTTAGGAATAATAGATTTTAAATATTTATCAATAACTTGATTATTGATTTACGGGCTTGATTGGAGATATCTTATTTGGCACTGGCACAATATAGGGCAGAGTGACGTCCCTAATAGGGTACGGTATAGGAATAGGGTCACTGAGGTAGTACAAGGCAGGGCTCTGTCCAAAAGTTTAGGTTGTCTGGCTGAAGACGCGTGTCATAGGCCGCGGTAGACGGGTTTATTGCGGCAAGTACTTTAGGCGGACTTCCATCCAGTAGTAAACCTGCGGGAAAAGAAATTGAATAAAATTGTACTATTGTTATGTTTATTTTTTAAATATTGACTCGCCTATTCAATATAAGCAAGTTTCTTATGGTGGATCCATGAGAATCTTTTCTTTAATAAAAAAAAGTGGACTGTGTACTTTACCATATGATACTGTGTAACTATTAATAAAGGTTAACAAAATAAAATAAAAGTTTAACAAAAATATGCTAAATTGATTAATGATTAACTTGTTTTTGTAAATCGATAAGGACAAATTACACTAATTGAGCTAGTTCCAAACTAAGTTTAAACTTGTACTAATGGATACTAACTCAACGATACTATATTTTATAGTAAAACATATATAGATAAACACCCAAGTCTCAAGTCCATTTGTAATTATAATTTGTAAGGTTATTTACCAACTTGCCCTAGCAGGGGATCAAACCCAAAACCTCCAGAGTAGACTAGCATGTTTACCACTACGCCACAGAGGTCGTCCAATTTCATAGATATAAGAAGTAGATATAGTTTATTTTAATTTGATAAATTTAAATCTTTGAAATTTATACGGCTCACTTTAAACTGTAAACAGTAGTTCATAAAATAGTTTGAAGTGTTAAAACTTTCACTTCACAAAGAGGCTTCACAAAGACAACATTTTAAATGATATCTCCGTTTCCTTTCGAATGATTTATTTCAAATGCCCCCATTTGAAATAAATCTTTCAAAGGAAACGGAGATATCATTTAATTTCAGCACTGAACCCCGGAAAGTCAAGTATGGCCTTAACATGGATCGCATCTTCGCCTATCCATCATGGAAGATCATCTCATTATTTAGTATAGGTAATTTGTGACGTTCCACAGGTAAAGGCACCTTATGGACGGTGGCGCTTAAGGTGACGTGGGTTCACAATTTGCCGTGTGTGTTTTTGAAAAATTACTGTTATTAAACTACTACAGTTTATTCTTCAAAAAATTTACATAAAAATCTTAAGGATTTTCTACAAACACCCACAATAGCCAAAAAAAAAAAACACTGCGAAATAACGTCGAGCACGGCTGTTCGGGTCGAACCGGGCCTTTCTTCACTTTTGACGAATATTTCACTGTATTTTATTTATTATTTTTTGTATTATATTTATAATTATATTTGTAGCCAAAACGGATAGAAGAACTGAACTAAGGTGAACTGGTAGACAATGCTTAGCATTAAGTTTTACCTTTTGTATTATAATCGTTAGATTATTGTGCAATAAATATTAAATAAATAAAATAAAAAATAGAAGTTTAGATAATAAATTTTTTGGTTTATTTTCATATAAAAAGGTGATTGTATAAAATAGTATGTATTATAAAGGCAGGTATTATTTAAGCAAAATTTAGAGGTATGTTTGTGATTTTTTTCTATCGAGCCAAAAATGCTCAATCGTGTTTTGGCTATTGTGAGTGTCTGTAGAAAATCATTAAGATTTTTATTTAATTTTTTTGTGGAATAAACTGCAGTAGTTTAATAACAGTGATTTTTAAAAAACACGCACAGTATTGCAAATTGTGAACCCACGTCGCCTTAAGACGTTTAAATAAACAAATTCGTACAATTGACTTAGCTTAAAGAAACACAATGTCGTAAGTGCCACCGTCCATTAGGTACCTTTACCCGTGGAAAGTCGCATTTGATTTTCGTTTACGTCAGAAGATTGATTTGCGTATAAAGTTCAGAAGTTGGGCTTTTTGGAATATCAAAGGCCCCGGTCAACAGTTCGTGAAAATCTAAAACTATGTTAGAAGTGAGGCAAGCAACCCGTCCCCATATGTTGACTTTAACCTGGGTGCAAAGATTAAGGCGTAGCGATTTATTGTACCTTAATATTTAATTATATAAATATATATATTTTCAAGATGTTACAGATACACTATCACGTCTTTATCCCTAACGGGGCAGAGAGAACCTAGGGCGGCAAGACCCAGGCCACTTTTAGTGTGATGGTGGGCATGAAGGTGGAAAAAGAAAATCATAATAGTAATGGGTTGCTATCCGCATCGCCTATTGATATGATTCCATGCCCATTCCCTTGATCGGCTTTTACGATTTGCGCGGGAAAAGAAACACCTGGTACATTTCATGTTTTTTTTTTCTCCCAGATTAGCATGGAAGAAAGATGATGATTTTAAGATGATCCTTTATTATAACCCCATATCACACCTCAAATAAGAATTCACCTTTCCAAATTTTTCGTCCTCCCATACCAAATCCGTTTGGCTGAGCGCTGATTTATATGGGAGGACGAAATTTTTTTATCGATTTTTAATAACTTTTTTTATAGAAATTAGTTTAGTATCATGGACTGAACTCGCACCAAAAATTTGGCTGTTGTTTAAAAAGTCACCCTGTTGACCCTGTATACCTTTAATAATAGCAAGGACGAACAAATACAAGTGGATGACAACCCCGTATAAAAAGCGTACTCTGCCAGAAAGCCGAAATCCTATATTTTTTTTAGATGGCACTACTATCTCGCCCGCTAGCCATAAAAAGGATGCTGGGTACTAAGGCTGACGGTATCCGCGAAAAATCAGAGATGGCGCTTGTGTTCGTAGAAAACTAACGCATAATGCGCCATCCGCCATCAGACCAAAGCAAAAGAAGACTGCGCAGTAGCTTTCATTATTATTATTATTACTTTATAAAAAAAGTCTGACCAACGTTCTAGGACGACATCGGCATCTCTTTTATATTTTTTTACGTCTATTATCGTAAGGACTGTTTAGATCTCTGAGGGTCGTTTATAATTCTAATTAGGTACAACAAAAAAAATAGTTTTGAACTATGAAATAATCTTCTCTCCTTGCCTTTCCCTGTTCCCTACTAATTCTTTAACGCCATTTTTGGCGATTTTGCGCCATTTCTTATACCCAACGTCCTCATATAATTGAAGATGGTTCGACTCCAGGTAGTACGTAGGCGTCCTCTTCCTCTTTTGCCCCCTGTATTTGCATCACTTTGCGAGTCATGTGGGCTTCTTCCCGATGCATTACAAGCCCGTACCACCTCAAGCGATTTTTCCTGATCTTTTTGAGTACCTATGTATATACTTTGAATGAGCCGAAAATGAACTCATTTTTAGGGTTCCGTACCCAAAGGGTGCAAACGGGACCCTATTACTGAGACTCCGCTGTCTGTCCGTCTGTCTGTCCATCTGTCACAGGGCTCTATCTCTTGAACCGTAATAGCTAGACACTTGAAATGTTCACCGATTATGTATTACTGTGGCCGCTTTAAGGCCGTACGTAAGGGTCCAGTGCTGCCCCCATTTAAAATAAATCATTTCAAAGAAAACGGAGACATTATTTAAAATTTTGCTACTACCAATTCCTAGATAACCCTTCAAAGTATGTTATGAACTACTGTTTACAGTTTAAAGTGAGAACGTTAAGCTTTACTACGCACATTTGCGAAAAACGGCCACTTTTGGCGAATGTGCGTAGTAAAGCTTACCTAACGTTCTCATTATAAACTGTAAATAGTAGTTCACAAAATAATTTGAAAGGTTATCTAGAACTTGGTAGTGACAAATTTTAAATGATGTCTCCGTTTTCTTTGAAATGATTTATTTTAAATGGGGGCAGCACTGGACCCCGGAAAATTCAGATACGGCCTTAACACCAAATACTAAAAATAAAAAAAGGTAAAAATTAAAGGGGGTCGTCATACAAAAAACGTGTTTTTTTAGCGTTTTAAAACATTGTACGGAGGTACAGAACCTTTCATGTACGAGTCCGACTCGCACTTGCCCGTTTATTTATTTTATCCAGGCGTATTACACCACTATAAAATAATAATCTCTCTAAATCCTGTCCCCTCAAAAAAGATTCTAAAGCATGTTTGAATATTGTTCTACCTACGCCTACTAACTCATAGCCGAACATAATTTACAAAATCTCAAATCCTCTATTAAATTATAAATTACGCCGGACACCCAAAGCTATCAAGCGAAAAATTCACCCCGACCCTTTTCAGGAAAATCGGCTATTAAAACACGGACTTTATGCACATGGGCCGCAGTTTGGAAAAGAGATGGAGAAAATGCGGCGTTGGGATCTAGATAAACTTACTGTGGACTTACACTGTTAAAAATTATGTAATTTTTCATAAAATTATGTAATTTTACATGCGAATTCATATATAATATTTTTTTTTTTATATAATTTAGTACTTACATATGTTACTTTCTCAAATAACTAGTTGTCGATTACCTCAACTCAACTCTGTAAACCCTAATTTAATGTAAACTGTGGTTAATGTTGTTGGTGTAGCTTTTAGTAACACTTGATTACTATTAGTTTAAGGTGAAGATATAGGCAAATGGCCTTGAAGTGTGAAATAAATTGTTAACTCGTAAATATGGTGATAATTTCCATATTGCTCTTCGTCATGCACTAGATATCCTTTTAAATTATTTTATGAACTGCCGTTGAAACTATTGTTGGTGATCCGTCTAGCTTTAAAACTTGCCGTGGCCACTTTTGGCGGAGGAAAGTTTTAAAGCTAGACGGACTAATGTAAATACTTTCAACGGTGGTTCATAAAATAATTTAAAGGGCTATCTAGTGCATGACGAAGAGCAATATGGAAATTTACTCCATATTTACGAGTTAACAATTTATTTCAAATGAGGGCGCCACTTCAAGGCCATTTGCCTATACCTTCACCTTAAGAAATCTGTATAGTTACACTGTTTGTTAACCCTATATACAAAAATAAAAAAAAAATAAAAAAAATGCGAAAAATTACATAAACCTGTAAAATATGTAATAATGACAAAAATGATGCTAAATTTTATATTTTTCCGTAAATTTCCAAGATTTTTCGGGAATTTTACAGGTTTATGTAAAATTACCTAACTTTTTGCATGTAAAATTATATTATTTTTAACAGTGTAGTTTATGAATAATAAGGTCTCTATGGTACTCGTACATCATAATTAATATTTTTTTTTATTTAGCTACATAGGCACACGGCACACATAGGCACGGAATAGGCAGAGTAGAATCGGACCAGTCCAAGTTTTCCCGTGGATGTCGTAAAAGGCGACTTAGGAAACACAAGCTAAACCAAGCTTATAAACATCAATGACACCTCTCCAACCCTTCTGGCCAGCGTATAAAGTGTAGGCCAAATCCTCTGACTGCTCTGGCTAATATATGGCTCTGGTACTTAGTACAGAGAGAGTGGTGCTCCTGCAGTAAGGTTAAAAAAGACCTGATGATGATTTTTTAAGAACAAATTAAAGATTTTTTCTTCCAGTGTGAGATTCGAACTCACGTCCTTCACATCTGTACTGTAAGTGCACTTCCAATTGTACAACCGTGAGTACGAATCACTCCAACAAATGTTCTCGTCACACAGTACATACACATTTAAAGCCTGCGTTTTTGTTCATTACTACACACTATTTAGAAGTGTGGTATTCAACTTAAGGCCGTACCTGAATTTGACGGGGTCCAGTGCTGCCCCCATTTAAAATAAATCATTTCAAAGAAAACGGAGACATTATTTCAAATTTTGCTACTATCAAGTGCTAGATAGCTTAACGTTCTTATTATAAACTGTAAACAGTAGTTCATAAAATACTTTGAAGGGTTATCTAGGATTTGGTAGTAGCAAAATTTTAAATGATGTCTCCGTTTTCTTTCAAATATATTAATATTTTCAAATTTAGGTACGGCCTTAATTCATATTAGATGAATTGAAAGTGGATAAGTGAAGTTATTTAGATATTTTTAGTAGGTCTTTTATCAATTTAAGTTATTTTAAGGGCCCAGTCCTTATTTTTAGTGATTTTGACTTCTTTTTCGGAGCTGATTGGAGCCAAACTAACTTAGTAACAATATGCATATTTTTATTAAGTTAGATGTTAAGATATGATCAATTGAAGTTTTTTTTAAATATTAAAAAAGTGAATGAGACAATTTATTGATTTTCATCGTAATAGTTTGTTTAATTCTAAATAACCTATGACGTGTTTCAATTTTTTGCGGTGCGCGACGATCGTGTCTTTGTTGTTTACAGGGAATTTAAAACATGTTGTAAGTAAGTTGTGTGTAAATTACAGAGAAATAAAGACAAAGGAAAATTCTAAAAAGTGAATAAGAAGATTTTAGTACTTTTTTTTTAATTCATAAAAAAACTTAGATAAAAAGGTTAAACTTTGAAGAAATTATAAGCGAATACGTCGTCGGATATCTTGCGCATACGACTGAGTTAAAAAATAAAAAATACACATATATGAAGATTGATTCATGCTTAAACACGTACAATAAATAAATAAAAATTATTTGTCTTTTGTAAAAAGATAGAAAAATTCTCAAATAAATATTGGGACGAAAACGCTGATAAGGCAGACCGCTCGCTGCGCGTCTGAATTCGTCTAAATTCATCTCCAGGGTGCAAGTACAATACAGCGCAATACGTATGTGTAGATAGAAAATATAGATTCGGGTGTTTAAACAAAAATTCCCACGGTCGAAGACTGCAGTCTTAAGTAGATACCTAGTAAAATGCATAATTTGCTAATAACCTTTATCCTATCACCTTTTCATGTAATTAAATTAATCCATTTTACATAATTACCACACCTCATTAACTAATAGCCCTTAATTTAAACGACCCCCACCATGATGATTTAGTTATAAAACTCCGGAGTTTTTAAATTTCTAATCATTCAACACATTGAAGTGACAGTGTAAGAGTTCATACTTAGATATTACATTTTTTATATTTTAAAAAGATATGGAATCTGCGTGTGGTTGCCGCTGTGATCTTGTAAGTGATATGATGATACATTTTTGATACATATAAATGTTTAAGATACAAGTTGATCTATTAAATTAAACTTAGCTAACCTCATCTTAGCTTCCCACTAGGCAAGATAGAGGTCAAACGCACTCAAATCTCTAATAAAAAAAAACCTATTTCGACTTCTTATATCTATGAAAACGGACGACCTCTGTGGCGTAGTGGTTTACACGCCAGTCTGCCACTTGGAGGTTCTAGGTTCGATCCCCAGCCAGGGATCTTTACTTACTATTACTTACTTGGGCTAGTTGAAAAATGGCCTTTTTCAAATTGGCATGGGTCTTGGGTTTTTATCCATATATTATTATTTTTCCTGCAACCTTGCTCAGGTCGTCTGACCACCTGAATACAGGCCGCTTCCGATCGGTCGTTTTGGAAATCCTTGGGGGAGGATTATGTCCAGCAGTGGACTTCCTGTGGCTGATATGGTGAATATAATTATTATTTTTATTTTTATTTAATATTTATTGCACAATTATTATTATGTAACGATTATGATACATAAGGTAGAACTTAATAATGTGTTTATTATAAAATATAGTATCGTTGAGTTAATTACCCATAGTAGAAGTTTAAACTAACTTTGGGGCTACATCAATCAGTGTGATTTTGGTTTGATTTGATCTGATCTACGAGTATCAGATAGATTTCTATGAAAAAAATAATGAAGTTAAATTTAGCTTTTTGTTAAGGGCCCGGTCCTTATTTTTAATGATTTTGACTGCTTTTTCGGAGCTGATTGGAGCCAAACTAACTTAGTAACAATGTATTAAGATATGTTAAATTGAAGTTTATTTAAGTAACAAAAAAGTGAATGAGACAATTTGTTGATATTCATTGTAATAGTTTGTTTAATTCCAAATAACCTGAGACGTGTTTCAATTTTTTGCGGTGCGCGACGTTCATTTTCTTTGTTATTTACACGGAATTTAAAACATAAAGTTGTGTATAAATTACAGAGAAATAAAGACAAAGAAAAATCCTAAAAAGTGAATGAGAAGATTTTAGTAATTTTTTATTTTAATTCATTCAAAAACTTAGTTAAAAACTTTCAAGAAAATATAAGCAAATACGTCGTCGGATTTTTAAAAAAAATACACATATATGAAGATTGCTTCATGCTTAAACACGTACAATAAATAAAAGTAATTTGTTTTTGGTAAAAAGATAGAAAAATTTAAAGTTCTCCGAAATTCTCAAATAAATATGGGGACGAAAACGCTGATAAGGCAGACCGCCCGCTGCGCTTCTGAATTCTTCTAGATTCGTCTCCATGGTGCATGTACAATACAGCGCAATGCATATGTTTAGATAGAAAATATAGATTCGGGTGTTCAATCAAAAATTCCCACGGTCGAAGACTGCAGTTTAATTTAGAACTTTTATTTTATTTTGTTAACCTGTATTAATAGTTACACATAGTCTGTATGTTGGTACAGTGGATGTTTTTTTCATAAAAGAAATCTTGCTTAAATTAATGGGGCAAATCAATTTCTGTATTAATGGTTGAGTTTAAAGGGAGAAAGTAATATAACATATAAACACAAAATATATATAATTTAAGATAAATATCAACAAAATATATAATTTTGGTCAGTACAATTCCGCCCCCCCCCCCCCCCCGCGGAGATGGTTAGTTTCCGAGATATTCATGGTCAAAGTTTGAGGTTATGTCAGTAGCACAAGTGACTAAACGTACCAATTAGAAGGACTTGGGGTTTTTTTTTGGGGAAGTGGACCATGGAGATGTTGGTCGCAGTTCTAACATAAAAAGATAAAAAAAATATTATTTTATTTATTTCATACTTTGTCCTAATATTTACATACAATATTAATAATATTCTCACTTATATATTTTTAATAGGTATACATTTTGATTTCTATAGATTTTGATTGATATAAGTAGATTTTAGATTGATATTTATTGAAAATTGTATACTTTTTGAATGGTATACATTTTGGCATGTATACTGCACAAGTTTTATAACAGGTGACATTTAGTGTTCATAAACGTTATAAAAAATGGGTTTATGCTTTTCGACTTGAAAATTTTAAGAATATTATAGCTTTTAAAAATATAATCAGTAATGATTATGTCATTGAAATAAAAATATATAATTTGTGATTATATCAAACAATACGCACCCGTTTAAAGAAAACTTGAATAAAAAAAATAGCACAATTTTAACCAATTTGTTTTTTCCACAGGTTCACCACTGGATTATAGCGCACCGAAAGTACTTTCCTCAAGCATCCTGTGTACCGCGGTTGATGACACGCGTCTCCAGCCACACGTTTGGACAGAGCCCTGCCTTATACCACGTCAGTGACCCTATTCCCATACCGTACCCTATTAGGGACGTCACTCTGCCCTATATAGTGCCAGCGCCACATAGGATATCTCCAATGAAGCCTGTATACCAATAATTAAGTAGCTATTGCTAAATCTTTAAAATCTATATATCTAAGAAAAATATATATTAAGGTGAACTGGTAGACAATGCTTAGCATTAAGTTTAACCTTTTGTATTATAATCGTTAGATTATTGTGCAATAAATATTAAATAAATAAATAAATATTTGCTTTCATTCTTTTTTATTTCTAACTAGCTGTGCCCGCGACTTCGTTCGCGTGGTTGTCGGAACGTAATGTTATATAGCCTAAAGCCTTCCTCTATAAATGGACTACCCAACAAAAAAAGAATTTTTCAAATCGGACCATTAGTTCCTGAGATTAGCGCGTTTAAACAAACAAACAAACTCTCCCGCTTTATAATATTAGTATAGATACTAAGAATGTGATGGATGAGAAATGGCTATTGTCAAAGAGCGTGTTACATGTATTTTTATAATATAAGTTTTTTTTATATGTACTTAATTAATACATTATAATTTTTTTTGACAAGCAAGTACTATGTATGCAATTTGATGTTGTTTAATAATAAAATTATTTATACTTCCTAAATATTTCATTTACTTATACCTATATGTATTTTTCCTACGTGACCTTGTCGCCTGAATGTACGAAATAGATATTTGTTGCAACGCTCACAAATGATTCATACTAGACTATAACCCGACGTTAACCCTCCTTGGGAACGCAGTTCTAGATCTTTATAATATACCAGGTACCAAATCATTTTAGATTGTTCCCAGTAGCACGGTTAAATAAAATAAAAACAGTAGCAGTAGCACGGTTACAGTTTTTAAAAATAATTACATACTTTCATACTTGTAACTCGCCTCACTAGAGAGGTGAAGATATAGGCAAATGGCCTTGAAGTGTGAAATAAATTGTTAACTCGTAAATATGGTGATAATTTCCATATTGCTCTTCGTCATGCACTAGATAGCCCTTTAAATTATTTTATGAACTGCCGGCAGTTCATAAAATAATTTAAAGGGCTATCTAGTGCATGACGAAGAGCAATATGGAAATTATCTCCATATTTACGAGTTAAAAATTTATTTCAAATTAGGGCGCCACTTCAAGGTCATTTGCCTATATCTTCACCTTAATGTAAAAATAAAATAAAATGCAAAAACATAAATACCTAATTCAAAACTTTAATAAGTTAATTCTCGCGAAAGCAAACAAGATGAAACTTTTGATCAAGTTCAACTATTTTTCGACGTTAAATAATTTTAAAACGAGTAAAGTTGGAAAGGTGTTAACTATGTAGCAATAGCACCCTCGTCACGTCTTTTGAAATTAAGATCAGTCTTCTAGGCACGTTGCCGCAGGGAAAAAAATATACCCAGCCTTTTATATTTGTAAATATTAGAAGGTAGTTCAGTGTAGTGAGTGTGATTCCGGGTTAGAATAGGACCACTCTATTTCTTCCTATGGATGTCGTAAGAGGCGACTAAAGGACTAAGCACTAACATCTCGTGCTATAATTGCATTCCCAGGGAGGGTTAGCGTCGGGCGGCGGCTGGTTATAAACCTTTTCGCACAAATTCATTCCTAAAGAGGGTTGACGTCAGGCAGGTGGCCTGTCGTAAAACTATAGCCAAATCATTTAAACTGTTCCGGCTATTTCTTCTCCATTTCGCAAGGTCATTGACATTCTTGGGTGAGCATTGAAATGCATGTTATATTTGGAGAATAAAAAGCGGGAAAGCGCACCCCGGGCTCCGAAGTAGCACAGCTGAGGATGCAACCGGGAACGCGCTTAGACGAAGAAGAAGTTTAGTGTAGTAAGTTGTACTTATTCTATCTATATTTTGTTTTTAAGAAATTTAATGTTTTATTTTTCATTGTTGTAAATAAATAAACAAAGAAGGAAAAATTGGTTACTAAATTCCAGATCATTTTTATAAAAATATCGAAGATGTTATGATATTATTCATATTAAAAAAAAACCCTGACTTTCAAGCGTTCACCCCCAAAAACTTTAGAACGGCTGAAACAATTTTCATCAAACATAGCTAAGAACCATCTCTACAGATAAGACTTTTGATTTAAAAAAACCGCATCGAAACCGGTCTATTCGTTCAGGAGCACAATAGATTCACTGATACTTTAAACTTATAATACCCCTCTTTTTTGTCGGGGGTAAAATATGTTTTGCAATAAATAGATAAAATAGTATTAAAAAGTATACAATTAAATTAAACAAATAAAATAACTGCCGTGTGGTGTAGGCCTAGAATAAAACCACTCCATTTCTTCCTGTGGATGTCGTAAGAGGCGATTAAAGCACAGAAGGACAAAGCACTTACATATTGTGCAACAATTGCATTCCCGTGATTGACGTCGGACGGCGGCCGTTGTTGTAAACCTTTTGCACGAATGCATTCCCAAGGAGGGTTGGTGCCAGGCAGGCGGCCGGTCGTAAACTATAGCCAAATCATTTAAACTGTTTCGGCTATTTCTTTTCCATTTTGAAAGGTCTTTGACATGCTTGGGTGACCATTGACATGCATGTTATATTTGGAGAAGAAAAAGCGGGAAAGCGTACCCCGGTGTCCGAAGCAGCACAGCTGAGGATGCGACCGGGAACGCGCTTAAAAGAAGAAAAAGAAGAGTAATTATTAGACTCACATGCTGTCCCGACTCCACGTAAAGTGGGATAAGAAAAGAGAAAGAAGACATTACAATACAATACAATACAATACCCTTTATTGCACAAAAGTAAAAAACAGAACATAATTATCTTAAAAATTAGGAAATGCGCAAAAGGCGGCCTTATCGCTAAGCAATTTCTTCCAGGCAACCGCGTTTATATAGAAAAAAAATATGGGAAATTAGGTAGTGCAGGGTGGTCAATATAATAAACATACTTATATACAATAATTATAATAAACATACAAACATCTAATACTTAAATACATACATACAACTTACACAAAGAAAACATAACAAGACAAAATGAAGAAACTAAGTGGAAACAAGGGAAGGAAATTACCTTTCATAAGGATAGAAAATGCGATTTTACTTGGGATTTAAAGCTGACATTAAATAAAATAAAACAAAAATGTAGGTACAGTTTGTATTATTACAGAATAAATACTACTAACGTACAGAAGTCTCACTCGCAAAGAAATTTGGAAACGATATGGTTTAATTTAGCTCACGTCAGAACTCAGCTCCAACTTTTCGTATAGATACCTAGATATCCATTGCAAGTCAATTTCATACTTATAACTCTGGACAAACGATTCGTATAACTGATTTTACCACCCGGAGGGGCCGCCTGCGCGCATATTAATAATTATTCATTTTTATTTACTTATTTTATTTCTTCTGAATAATAATGTAGGTACATTTTCGATACCTAAACGGGAAGTGACACAGGCCTGGTATTATTGACCTAGATAATGTATTAAACAGTGTTAAACTTAAATAAAACTCAAATTAAACTAAAATTGCGATTTTGTTAAATCTTAAGCCAAGAATTTTATAGCAGCAATTCCAGATGATAACTACCCATCGCTCATTAGTGGAGGAAATGTAAATGAGGGAGGGCTTTTTGTGGGAATACAGACGGCTAATGAAAAGCATATTTTAAGATTTCTAGATTAAAAGAAACCGTTAATTAATTTTCTTTTTCCGAGGAAGTACTTATCGTCATCATGTCAACAATAAATAGTTAAGGCCGTACCTAAATTTTCCGGGGTCCAGTGCTGTCCCCATTTAAAATAAATCATTTCAAAGAAAACAGAGACATTATTTAAAATTTTGCTACTACCAAGTGCTGGATAACAATTCAAAGTATTTTATGAACTACTGTTTACAGTTTATAATGAGAACGTTAAGCTTTACTACGCACATTTGCAATAAACGGCAACTTTTGGCAAATGTGCGTAGTAAAGCTTAACGTTCTCATTATAAACTGTAAACAGGGGTTCATAAAATACTTTGAAGAGTTATCTAGCACTTGATAGTAGCAAAATTTTAAAATATGTCTCCGTTTTCTATGAATTGATTTATTTAAAATGGGGGCAGCACTGGACCCCGGAAAATTTAGGTACTTCCTTAATAGATTGTCCACATAACGAAGAGTACTGGTTATAGGTACATATGCTAAAATCAATAATATTATAGAGCTAAAAACCACGCAGATCGTAAAAGACATTGAGGGAATGGACTAAAATGGAAATCATAATGCGGCTAGCAAACCATATTTCGATCCCTCTTTCCACCTTCTCACCATCATCACGCTGAAAGTGGCCCTTGAGTTTTGCGACTCTGGGCTCTGTCTGCTTAGAGCCGCAAGACTCAAAATGCTCTGTCTACCCCATTAGGGATAAAGACGTAATAGTATGTATGTATTTAAAAATCGGTACATTAGAGACATTAAAAAATATCTTCCAAGTTTCTGAGATGTACGTTTCTATAATGTAACATATAACTATCGAAGCTATGATGGGTCAATAATTCATATGTAATAAAAAGCTTTTTAATTTTTACCCGACTGCGGCAAATCCCAAAAGGAGGGTAATGTGTTAAACCTGGTCCGTCTCTCGAGGTATGTTCCCTCGTAAGTACTTAACGACTAAACCGATTTTAATAAATTATACGTGGTTAGATTCGTCTTAAAACCACTAAAGTGTCATAGGCTTTTAGTTTAAAATGTTAGTTTAAGGATTTTAGTTTAAAAAGCTATATCTTGTGTCTACTGGAAGACACAGAAAAACTAACAAACCCACACACGCAGACAGACTGAAGGTATGATCTTATTACTGTCCTTTTTTATCGATATTTACAAATATAAAACATTATTGTATACCACACAGACTGACAGATTATGAGATGTATTTTTTTTTTGCTTTATTTAGAGAATGGATGAGACAGACAAATGACAGAGAATTCATATACCACCGACAAGAGACTTGAACAAAATGGCGGCGCTGCGCACACTTTTTTCTCCTAAAATACCTACGCAGCGCCGCCATTTTTGTTCCATTTGTTTGCTGGTAACTATAAATGTAGCTCCTAAATATAGATTAAATAATAAAAGAGTAGTACAGAATCTTTATATTTTGTTTTCTAAAAATAAATATAACTTTTACTTAGCAGTGGGACATTATAGAAAGCTAGTAAAAAACCTTCCTGATAATATTGCCTAAAAATAAATAGTCTGTAAAACGAGAGTGACTAATTTTTTAATCGTCAACGAAGCATCATACCTAAATTGCCTAATGACTTCTTTTCATAAAGTCGTTACCGTAAAAAGAATAGCTCTACAGAATATTACCACATATCTTATTTTATTGAGGAGCTAATTTACACATCCCAAAAGCCATAGAGTGCTTATTATACTCGTATATACATACAATACAAATTTAATGTATGACATTAACTATTTATTGTTGTCAGAATACATGAACACTATAATAACTAGATCCTTGAGATCCATTACACACCAATTACGACACTTAATCGCAGTTACGCGAAAGATAATCATACTAAATTGACACTTACAGGATCTGCAAGAGTAATAAGGGTGGTTATTTAGAGATGAAGTGGGATCAAAGTCAAAGTCAAAATCATATCTTTGGATCTTTGTATCACTACATAATTGTCATTTTTTTCTTTCGACTTTATAAAAGTTGTTCACGTCAGATCATTTACTTACTTAATTGAAGTGGTAATAATTACATTTTTAACAAAAAAGAAAATCAAGTGACTTCTATTTTTTTAGGAGTTTCTTCCATAACTCCAAAGTTCTTCATCATACCTTCACCAAATTAAAATGGGACCAACTTGGTAGTAAAGGTTTTCAAATAAAAAAAGAATCATATAAATCGGTTTACAATTGGCAAAGATATCGCGTGACAAACATACATACAAAAATTTTAAAAAATTAAAATAAAAAATACCTGAATTGATAACCTCCTCCTTTTTTTGAAGTCGGTTAAAAATGACGAAATTGCAATAAATTTGTTCAGTTTTATGTGCTTTTGATTTTAGATATACAACTATAAAAACCTTTAGGTAATTACGATGCCTCACAAAGTGGAAACTGGCAAGCAATATAGAGCGAGAGGTGTCGTGTTTAATATAAATTGCTCGGTTCAACTCTCAACTAATATAAATAAGAGAACTTTACTTTAATAAGTTTTGTAAAGTTCATCCTAAACAAGTTGTATTACAAAATGCCTTCAGGTGAATATCTTGCTTTAGGTATTACTCACCTTAGGAAATCTTCCAAGATTACTTCAATTTTACATTTTTGATACTTGAAATTTTCACCAATTATGTATTACTATGACCACAATAACAACAAATACTAAAAATAAAATTAATTTAAAAATTGAAGGGGGTCGTCATACAAGAAACGTGTTTCTTCAGCGTTTTAAAACATTGTACGGTGGTACGGAACCCTTCATGTACGAGTCCGACTCGCACTTTCCCGTTTATTAGCTGTGGTTTTCCGGAGCCCGGAGTGTGCTTTTTCAATTTTTCTTCTCTAAATATAAGCCTTTCAATGAAGACCCAAGGATGCCAAAGACCTTGCGAAGTGGAGAAGAAATAGCCGTGACATTTTAAATTTTATATGAAGGACGTCAACTCTCTTTGTGATATATTATTGTAGTACGAACTGTATGTAAATAAATTCTTAACAACAGTGTTACAAAATTGCGAAATACCATTATTACTATTTTTCTTCTTCTTCGTCTAAGCGCATTCCCAGTTGCATCCTCAGCTGTGCTGCTTCGGAGTCCGGGGTGCGCTTTCCCGCTTTTTCTTCTCCAAATATAATATGCATGTCAATGGTCACCCAAGGATGCCAAAGCTCTTGAAAAATGGAGAAGAAATAGCCGGAACACTTTAAATGATTTAACTATAGTTTCACAACCGCCTGCCTGCCTATTATTACTATACTTATCTCCTTTCAAAGGTCCCAAAATATCTTCAAAAACTTAAAACCCTCAAGATCCTAAGCACAAAAATATAAGTATCAGGGCATTAGCAAATATACGGACAGGTTTTAATCCGGCCTGGGTAAATCCGGGTATAAATTGTCGGGTAAAAATGGGACAAAACCGGCTGTATATTGTACTCGAGGATTAAGTGGCCCACGATGTTTGCTCTGTCCTGGGTAATTCTGACCCATATTGTCAAGTCACTTGATGTAAAACCTTTCTTACTAAATGTCGACAAAAAATAGACTTTTTATTTTTAACCTCTCGTCGTGATTTCTTTTTGTAGCCGTTGTTAATCACACATACCTACATCGGAATATTCAAAATTACCTTTCATGTAATTATTCGATAACGCTGTTTTTATCCCTTAATTGTAGGACTTAAGTCACTTGTTGAGCCCACGGGAGTTAACAGTTCAGTAAAAAAGCACAAGAAAACTAAACACGAATGTAATCTATATAAAATTCAAAATAATATTAACAGTCCAAAAAAAAAGAATAAATAAGTTTTATAATCAATAAAATGGCACAGGCTTCGTCATTTTCAAATTTCGAATAAAATATCGTCGTCAACACGATTTACAAGGATGAATGTAAGTCAGCATTTTTAAGTTTCTTTGCTACGGAAATTAAGTAGAGTGTGCTCTGAGTATGGTAATATTTTTACTTCAGGCGATATACTGGTACATGAATCCCTCGCATGAACTTACTCAGGATTTTACCGTAGAATAGCTTGCTACGCTGGTTATTATAAAAATTCGAAAAAAAATCAAAGTGTACTCAAGTATATTTTTCTGCGTAGCAATAGGAATCACTTTCTACTGCGAAATGCTTCGTTTCGCTCTGGATTCAAAGTACACTTATTAGAAATAATTATTCAGTCCACTTGGGGCTAGACAAAGTTTATGATTTTAGACTTTCGCAGTTATATACTGTTATTGACATGCGATTAATTTGAAGCCTGAATGCCGTCAAACATTTCGTCGAAGTTACAGTTGCCATGGTATCAGACAGAGTGCCAAGGTAGTCTTTTATGTAGGTAAGTATTAAGTCGACGAGTACTACTATCGACTTCTTTTGAATAACAGTAGAAGGAAAAATAAAACCTAGGATGAAGTTTTTCTAAAAAAGTTAGGACTAAGGTCCTACCAGGATTTTAGAAAGATGGAAGGAATGAGAGGAATGAAGGCATCTCTCCACTTAACTCTACCGACAAGAGCAAGCTCTTAAATTAAAAGAGAGGGCCTCTATAGCGAGTAGAATTCCGTGGTATAGATGTTTTTGTAAAGTCTACGGTGATATAGATTAAAAAGTTTCTCACAACTTATTTTGAGCTTCTTTTCATAGAATTCAAAGAGGGATTCGAAAGTGGTTTTCTTTATTAAATAAATGTTAATAAGCTTTATTATTCTAATACTTTGCTTTTTGTTCCGCGAAACAAAAGAGTTTTTGTTTAAAAACTTAGCTTAACAGCAAGGAGCTCACTATCCGATGGAGTTTGCACCTTGAAATAATTAGAACTTACTTTACGTACACGTAGGAAGGTGTACAAATATCTCTCATAATCTATAATTTTTACAAATGTAAGACTATGAGTTACCAAAGGCAAATAGAAAACTTTATTTCCGCACTGTAGGTACTCTATATTTCAGACAAAAACCTTATTATTTTACTTATTGCTGTTTATTTCTTAAGAGTTAGTTTCATAATAAAAATACACACCTAGTTGGCCGTTGGCAACAGGACCAGACCCCAGTTTGTCATGGTTATTATCACTGAAATTATATTTTTTTTGTTTCCTGTACGAATTCATTAGAAACCATAGGAATTTCAACACGAACTCCATTTATTTTAAGCTCCCGGAATGCATTCAAATGTAAAGCTCATGGTCCAAGATATTTTGAATAAGTATATTCTTTTTAAGACACTGAATAATGTATTTTTCATAGTCTAATTTACTGTATTTTATTATAGGATACAGATGTACCTCAAGGGCCAGACATAGCCCCGGGTCTTATAACCCAAAGGCCACGTTCAGCGCATTACTGAGCATGGATATAGAAAAGGACAATCATAACAGTGATGGGTTACTAGCCACACTGCCCATTTACTTTCTTCTTCTCTCTCTTTTTTCCTGCCGGCCCTGAAAGGCCGGTAACGCTTTTGTTACACCCCTGGTGTTGCAGTTGTCCATAGGCAGCAGTGATCACTTAACATCAGGTGACCGCTTGTTCGTTTGCCGTCCTAAGACATAAAAAAAAATATTATCATTTTTAAAGAAAACTAAAAAAATGTCATACCTATATAATGCCAGGAACCGCTGCAATCAGATGGTGAGAACCGCCAAAAGGCGATACTTCCATGACAGCATAACTGGCTCTTCACCAGCTGATATGTGGAAGTTTCTTGGAAGTCTGGGCTTTGGTAAGGGTAAAAGTAATGTTTGTACCTCCAAGTTTTCTTTAGACGACCTTAATAGCCATTTCTCCTCAGCCTCTTGTCTTGACCCTTCCATTAAATCCCAGACTATGAAATATATAACTTCTTTGCCTCCCTTACTTCCTGATATTTTCTCCTTTTCTCCAGTGACTGTCAATGACGTTAAAAAAATCCTTCTTTCCATTAAATCCAAAGCCGTTGGCGTTGATGAAATCGGTCAGCGTATGATTTATCTCCTTCTTGATTTCATTCTCCCCGCTCTCACTCATATCATTAACTTTTCCCTGAGCACTGGGACCTACCCATCTTTATGGCGTAAAGCCTTTGTCATTCCTCTTCCAAAAACAGACAATCCCAGTAGCATAAAACAGTTTCGGCCGATTTCAATACTCCCCTTTTTCTCTAAAATACTAGAAGCTGTTGTAAATTCACAATTATCATCACTTATTTTTTCAAATAACCTTATAAGTAATTTCCAATCAGGATTTCGGCCTGGACATAGTACCAGTACTGCGTTACTCAAGGTTACTGAAGACATGAGAAGCGGAATGGAAAATGGCAAGGTAACAGCGCTTGTTCTCATCGATTTCTCCAATGCCTTTAACTCCGTTGACCATGATGTCTTATTAGCTTTACTGTCCCGCTTCAATCTCTCACCAACAGTCCTGGAATGGTTCTCTTCCTATCTTCGAGACCGACAGCAAGCAGTTCGCGTTGATCAGTCCGTTTCTGAATGGCAAAATCTGCATACTGGTGTTCCTCAAGGAGGAATCCTTTCTCCCTTACTATTTTCTATCTTCATTGATTCCCTCACTTCTCTTCTTTCGACCTCTCATCATCTTTTTGCTGACGACCTTCAACTCTATCATTCTTGCGACCGCAGTGATACTGATTCCGCGATTTCCCTTCTTAATAATGATCTTCGGCTTATCACGGAATGGTCAGGACGGTATGGAGTTTCCGTCAATCCTAGCAAATGTCAAGCTATTCTTGTGGGAAGCTCTCGACAACTTGACAACATTGACATTGAAACCGTCACTCCAATACAATTTAATGGTGTCACCATACCGTTCTGTTCCAGTGTCAAAGATCTGGGGCTGCATATTGACTCCACTCTTAGTTGGTCCAATCATGTCGCTGAGGTTAGTCGCAAGGTTACAGGAACACTGCGCTGTCTTTATAGATATAAGAACTTTCTTCCGCTTAAAACAAAAGTAACTTTGACGCAATCCCTAATTATTCCTATAATCGATTATGCAGACGTTTGCTATACAAATTTAAATCAATATCTTCTACTTAAACTCGACAAACTAGCTAACAACTGCATCAGGTTTATCTTCGGACTTCGTAAATATGACCATATCTCCTCCTTTCGGTCACAGTTGGCCTGGCTCCCTATCCCCCAGCGTCGAAACGTTAGAATCCTATGCATGCTTTATGCTATCCTCAATAATCCTTACTCCCCTGCTTATCTCAAATCTCAATTTTCTCTTCTCAGCTCTACACATTCGCGAAATCTTCGCTCTTCTAATCTTCTAACATTATCCATCCCTCATCATCGCACTGAATTTATGAATAAATCTTTTCAAATTCAAGCCATCCTTCTCTGGAATTCTCTTACTGATTCTATTAGACGAGCGCCTAGTCGTCACGCTTTTAAACGGGCGGTTCAAAAACAGTTTCTCCAAGAAGTCTCTTCTCGTCGTGTCCCTGCGCGGTGATTTGTAGTCATCCATATATGTATTTATCTATCCGCATACATATATAATTAGTTCTTTATGTATTATATTTACATAATTATATATTTTGTATATTTATTTTATCTATAGTTATTGTGTTGGTATATATTTCTTTAAAATTAATATTTATGTATATTCTTGATTTATTCTTGTAGGTATTTATAGATACTTTTAAATTTTGTTTACACACTCTGTCGCACCACCCAAATTATTTCTCTACTTGGTCCAATGGTTGACTGGCAGAGAACGCCATAAGGCGTTAAGTCCGCCATTTGTACACTTTTTTTTTATGTGCAATAAAGTTTAAATAAATAAATAAATAAATAAGAAAATTTAAAGCAAGGTATAAAGTTATCAATATATAGAAATGGTTCTCTTTTAATCCCGCGACCCCAATAGGTACTTTAATCCCTCCAAAACGAGTGGATCCAGCGATAACAGATCGGCATTGATTCGTTTTAGAGCACGTAAAATTTTAATAGCCCCATATTTTATTGGCGCACTGTGATTAAAAACCTTTTGTGAATTTCCAATTGCGACGTGATTATAGCCTTTGGTTAGGTATGAATTAGGATAAATTTTTACTAGGGGTTCATTTAATTTTTAGGGTTCCTTAGCCAGATGGCAAAAAACGGAACCCTTATGGATTCGTCATATCTGTCTGTCTGTCTGTCCGTCCGTATGTCACAGCCACTTTTTTTCCGAAACTATAAGAACTATACTGTTGAAACTTGGTAAGTAGATGTGTAACGATGCTGCATGCCACCTGCATGCTGCATCTCTTCCAACCTCATTTCTTTCTCATCCTGTCCACTTTTCATTCCTCATTTCATTTCATTTCATTCCATTTTCAAACCACTACTCTCTCGGTCTTCTCACATTCTACCATCATCTCTCTTACTGTTCACTTCTGTTCCTACGTTCTGTCTGATTATTATATAATATATATAGAAGTTATAAGTCATAAGTTGTGTGACAAATAAATTTAATCTAACTGTTGTGTGGAGTCTCTGTTCTCCACTCCATCTACTTCTTTATATGTGGGAACTCGACTAAGAGCGCCGGGACAGGTCGAGGTCCCACAGATGTATTCTATGAACCGCTTTAAGAATTTCAAAAATAGAAAAAAACAATAAATTTTGGGGTTTTCTCATACTTAAAACTGAAACTCAACATTTTTTTTTCATTAAGCCCATATTTGTGGGGTATCTATGGATAGGTCTTCAAAAATGATATTGAGGTTTCTAATATCATTTTTTTCTAAACTTAATAGTTTGCGCGAGAGACACTTCCAAAGTGGTAAAATTTGTCGATTTTACGTGCACACATGCTTAAGTGTCGTTTCTTTTCGCATCGTTTATATATTCTTTGACACTAGTTCACTAGTATCTGTAACCGGCGCGCATGCATGAAGATAATGATGAGTGTAGATGAGGCGAGAGAAGTCTGTCAGGTCCGTAGCAAGTGGAGGTCCATACCATAGCCTCTGCCTACCCCTGTGGGAAACAGGCGGGATAATATGTATGTTACCTCAATTTTCCGGCGTCCAGTGCTGCCCCCATTTGAAATAAATCATTTCAAAGAAAACGGAGACATCATTTAAAATTTTGCTACTACCAAGTCCTAGACAACCCTTCAAACTATTTGATGAACTACTGTTTACAGTTTATAATGAGAACGTTAAGCTTTACTACGCACATTTGCTAAAAGTGGCCGTTTTCGCAAATGTGCGTAGTAAAGCTTAACGTTCTCACTTTAAACTGTAAACAATAGTTCATAAAATACTTTAAGGGTTATCTAGATCTTGGTAGTAGCAAAATTTTAAATGTCTCCGTTTTCAGTAGGTCGGAATGCACAATTTCAGTTCAGTCTGAAATCTAGAAGTCGACACACTTGCACCTCTCATCTCAGGTAGAGTCTCGAGAGCCGATTCGGCTCCTGAAAACGCTGTGGTCACGAAGCGACTGACTATATTTTGGAGCTGTTTGGCACGGAGTCTTTTAGGCGTTGAGGCTTCAAGACTGATCTTCGCCGCCGGTAACAAGAGAGCTGGATGCTTTTTCGCATATATTTATGACATCAACGATCTCTGTGGCGTAATGGTAGCCACACTAGTCCGCCACCCGGGAAGGGAAAGTTGGAAAATGGTCTTTTCAAATTGTATTGGGTCTTTGGTGATAATCAAGTTTAAAACTTACTTTGGGGCTAGTTTATTAGTATTAGTATAGTATCATACAGCGATCCAACGTGGAAATGTGGCCAGCGTTCTTGGCACCATGCCACATAGACACGACTTTTAGAGTAAATTTGTAATGTTTAAGTCGACTTTTTTTAAATATGTTAATAAAACCATAATGGCCCAAAAGCTTACGCCCATGTGGTGCCGGGTTAGAATAGGACCACTCAATCTCTTCCTGTGGATGTCGTAAGATGCGACTATATAAAGGACTCAGCACAAACATCTCGTTCTACAATTGCATTCCCAAGGAGGGTTAACGTCGGGTGGCGGCCGGTTGTAAAACTTTTCGCACAAATACATTCCCAAAGAGGGTTGATGACAGGCAGGCGGCCGGTCGTAAAACTATAACCAAATCATTTAAACTGTTCCGGCTATTTCTTCACCATTTTGCAAGGTCTTTGGCAACCTTGGGTGACCATTGACATGCATGTTATATTTCGAGAAGAATAAACGAGCCAAGTTCAAGTTAAACTCGCGTGGTGAGGGTTCCGTACAATTGATTGAATTCTCATAGGTTTTCCTGTTATCTACAAGCAATGAACTATATTTTGTATTTTTTTCAAAATTTTAGGCTCGGTAGTTTCGGAGATCAGGGGGGGAATGGTCTATTTTCGTCTTCTTTCATGAATAAAAAATTAAAAACTATTTATTTTACAATAATAACGAAAATATATTTGAGATCCTCATAACGTGCCCTTTCATTTGATATATGACACAGTAAGGTTTGCGAAACTTTTTTTTATTTCCTAATTTGTCCCCCGAAAATGACCCTTATTTTAAAAAAATATTTATTTTCTTTGCACATTTGTGTTTGGGTCATAGGATTCTACCAAATTTCACCTGATTCGGTCCAGTAGATTCGGAGCAAATTGGCTGTGACAGACGGACGGACAGACAGACGCACGAGTTATCCTTTATGGGTTCCGTTTTTAATTTTTTGTAAGGAACCCTAAAAAGCGGGAAAGCACACCCCGGGCTGCGAAGCAACACAGCTGAGGATGCAACCAGGAACGCGCTTAGAGGAAGAAGAAGAATGGCCCAAAAACTTTTTAATTTAATTGCAAATATTAGGTCCTTACATATGAAATTGCCGATTTTCAATACTGGCAACTTTGAAATCAAATATCTTGCGTTTCATTAGGAATTCCAAATTCAAATTTATTTCGAAATAAAGCCAGAAAAATATTGTTTTAAAATTCGTATTATATTTGTTTTAACATCATTTGTTTGAGTTTCAACATTGCTATAACAACAACTATGGACAAATTGAAAATTCGCGGTATTTACGAATACGAGTTCCACCGTGGCACCAGTGCTGCAGAAACGACTCGAAGAATTAACGACGTGTATGGACCAGGCACCGCTAACGAACGAACGGTGCGTTTTTGGTTTCAACGTTTCCGTTCTGGAAATTTCGATTTACACAATGAGCCTCGTGGACGACCTGATACTCAAGTGAATAACGAAGAATTGAAGGCGATAGTGGAAGCGGATCCATCTCAAACCACTTCTGAATTAGCAGCAGCCTTCGGCGTAAGTGACAAAACGATACTTATCCACTTGCGCCAAATCGGAAAAATTAAAAAACTCGAAAAGTGGGTACCGCACGAATTGACTGAAGCAAACCAACAAACACGCGTTGCTTGCTGCGTTTCTTTGATTAATCGCCACAATAATGAGGGGATTTTGAACCGTATCGTGACTTGTGATGAGAAATGGATCCTGTACGACAATCGGAAGCGATCATCACAATGGCTTGACCCTGGAGAACCGGCAAAACCTTGCCCTAAGCGAAAACTGACCAAAAAGAAGATTCTGGTTAGTGTTTGGTGGACCAGTGCTGGTGTTATCCACTACAGCTTCTTGAGATCAGGCCAGACGATTACTGCAGACTTGTATTGCCAACAATTGCAAAAAATGATGGAAAAGCTCGCCATTAAACAACCGAGACTGATGAATTGCTCTAGCCCACTGCTCCTTCAGGATAACGCTAGACCACACACTGCACATCAAACGATCGCCAAGTTAGAGGAGCTGCGACTGGAACCTTTGCGTCACCCACCATACTCTCCAGATCTTGCCCCAACCGATTACCACTTTTTTCAAAATTTGGATAACTTTTTACAAGGAAAAAATTTCAAATCTGATGAGGCAGTCAAAACCGCCTTCAAACAGTTCATAGACTCTAGCTCCCAGGATTTTTTTTCCAAAGGTATCAATGATCTGCCTATAAAATGGTGGAAGTGTATCGATAACAACGGCGCATACTTCGATTGATTAAATAATAATTTCATTAAAAAAAACTTGTTTCACTTTTTTGATACTGAACGTCAATTTCATATGTAAGGACCAATACGTAATAGACCGAAAAACACCGAGACAGATGGACGTAACTAAGTAAAAGGCGGTCGCTCGAATAAAAGGGCTAACAAAAAACATTGACAGGCACTCCCATGTCAATAAAATGTTCCTACAAGGTGACATCAATACTTGTATCTGTATTAATTTCCTAAGCTCTCTGAAAAGAGTAACGAATTACGTAATATTACCTCGAAGGCCGTTTTACAATGAAAGATTTACGACATGATCTTTCATATTTCATTTAAGAGACAAATAT
This sequence comes from Acrobasis repandana, assembly GCA_963576875.1. Classification (NCBI taxonomy): domain Eukaryota; kingdom Metazoa; phylum Arthropoda; class Insecta; order Lepidoptera; family Pyralidae; genus Acrobasis; species Acrobasis repandana. Next base: position 18,826,138 of record OY756227.1, read on the forward strand.
AAGTATACCTACTATACCTCGCCGGTTTCCCTAATGTACTTCCAGATTTGACAGTGAAATGACGTTCATGAAGGTATTTATAAGGTACCCCAATAATACGTCATATAGAATTAGAGAAAGTTATGTAGCGCCCATTATATAACCTGGTAACGTTATCTTGGTCTACTCGTATTTCCTAAAGCGAAAATAGGAATCAACTCATCTTCTTACTTTGACAAACAGAATTTCGTAATAAACTCAATTTCACGCGAACAAAGTCGCAGGCTACAAATATATCTTGATGAAATAGTATTTTTGTTGATTTTGTAGGGCAGTTAAGCTTTCGAATCGACCCTTCTAGTCAGATTTTTATATGCATTTTTTAACAGGCGAGCGGCGTTAACAATGATGCTAACTTTTCCCCCTGACTTCCGATTTTGATGAAACAAAGCCTATATGTTGCTCCGAGATGAGCCTAATCTATTATTGAAAACCGCGTTAAAATCCGTCCCAAAATTTCGAAGATTAGCGTGAACATACAGACAGACAGACAGACAAAAATGTTTTTTTAAATCTTTTTTGTGTTCAGTTACTCTTTTCTAATCGCACACACTAATTTTTTGATAAATTTATTAAATGTACAGACACGCGATTTTTACTGTTTTATTATATGTATAGACACAGAATACAGTAAGAGTAAACAGAAGGGACTCTTCTAAGGTACGCGCAATATACGTCCCCGTTCCCCGCACCCGCACCTCTCTCCCGGTTCTTGACGGCCAACGTGAGAAATCGAGGCGAAAACGGGGGAGAGGTGCGGGGACGGGGAACGGGGACGCCTGGGTGACGCATATTGCGCGTACCTTAGGAGTTTCCAGCCTGTGGTATAGATAAAAGGCGTTTTCTAAGTATCATCGCTTACGACGTCAAGCCAGCACTTCTTGGGTCTACCACGTCTGCCGGGGCCTGGCGGAGGCGGTTTAGCAGTTGGTTGACTGGTAGAAAAGGCCTGGCAATGGCCTTAAGTCCACCATTTATATACATTGTAATAAAGTTAAATAACGACTTACTTATATGGATTTTATATGTTTCTTACAACGTATTATAATAACTATTGCAAAAAAGACACATCGTATAATTTCATTTTGAATCTACTAATTTCCATGAATATTACCTATACATTTACAATTACCAATAATAGCATGGTGTAAAGGACAGCCTATCGGACTTTTTACGTCCTTTCGAGGTTGGGTCAGAATATTAAAATCGGGGATATGAATTATTCAGAAATATCCAGAAAGGACTTCTTAAGGTTCGGTTAAAGAGAGATGATGTAATCGAGAACGCATTATTTTTATGGATATATAATAAAGATGTATCTACCTCTAATGCTTAGGTTTGTACATTGTTAAAATTTATGTAATTTTACATAAAATTATGTAAATTTACATGCAAAAAATTACATAAAACTGTAAAATTCCCGAAAAATCTGGGAAATTTACGGAAAAATATGTAAAAATCACAAAAATTATGTAAAACTTCATATTTTTCCGAAAATTTCCCAGATTTTTCGGGAATTTTACAGGTTTATTAAAATTACATAAAGTTTTTGCATGTAAAATAACATAATTTTTAATTGTGTATTATGTTTCACTTGGGGCTCGGCAGTGCCCCCGCCAAGTCGGGCAAAAGCAAACAAACAAATAAAAGCACAGCCTCAGACCAATCGTTGAGCACGGCTCCGGGCCTTTCTTCGCTCTCGACGAATATTTCACTGTGTTTTATTTATCATTATTTTTTGTATTATATTTATTATTACTTTTGTAGCCAAAACTGATAGATAATTAGATAATAAATTTTTTGGCATAATTTTTATATAAAAAGGTGATTGTATAGAATAGTAATATGTATTATAAAGGCAAATTTAGGCAAATTTAGAGGTATGTTTGTGATTTTTTTCTATCGAGCCAAAAATGCTCAATCGTGTTTTGGCTATTGTGGGTGTCTGTAGAAAATTCTTAAGATTTTTATGTAAATTTTTTGGGGAATAAACTGTAGTAGTTTAATAACAGTGATTTTTCAAAAACACACACAGTATTGCAAATTGTGAACCCACCTCGCCTTAAAGGCTGCAAACACTACGATGCAAAGGGTAAAAAAATACATAGAATATCTTATAATAATCGGTAAGTAACAAAACTGTTTGTTTTAATAAAAATACTTAAAGAATTTTAAAGCGATAATTGTACAACCGAAGTCCGTAATGGCGGCCATGTGTTGTGGTTGCGCTGTTTAAGCGACGCGCAGTTTGTCACTCTTCGTAGTTTGATCGATTTTAAACGGATAGGGGAATTTTGAATCAAAAATTAAGAAATTTTAAGCAAAATGTTCTGATGGGTTTATCCTTAGTTGAAATCATTGGCTGTAGCATAATTTTGGTTTTTTGTTTGAAAAATGTTGGAGTTCGGGACTTTTTTACTACTTTGCTACTGTAATGGTGATCACTTACTTGATTTTTTGTGATCTCAAAACTTTTTACGGTGCAAAAGGCTGTATTACAATTTTGTGAGACTGGCAAATATAAACAAGTCTTTTTAAGGGGATTTTAATATTGAGACATTAATTCATTGAACAAACAAGAGAAGCGTACGTTACGTATATGATGTACTCAGAATCTACTTAAAATGATCAGTTTGTATTGTGTTCATTGATAACCCAATATTGTGTTTAGTTGATATTTATTTATATTTATTGTATATAAGATTTATAGTAAATAAGATTGATTTAAGTTAATATCTACATACTATCACGAAGGCCATATGACCGTGGGGTCACTTTTTTGACAGGACATCGATATGATTATTTGAGATTTACGCACATTCTCTGTGAGAGGAATTTTATGACCTACTCAGCAAGGGAAGCAGCTGGAACAGTATTTTCTTTTTTCAGACAAACATTAAGAATTTTTAAACTTAAAATACGTTAACGCTATATAATAGCGTCTGTCAGTCCATCGACTTTCTCACTTATTTGTATTTAAAAATCTCCAAATTTTTCATACCTACGGTACATCATATGTATTCGTGTGTTGGTATTAAGGCCGTACCTAAATTTTCCGGGGTCCAGTGCTGCCCCCATTTAAAATAAATCATTTCAAAGAAAACGGAGACATTATTTAAAATTTTGCTACTAACAAACCCTAGATAACCTTTCAAAGTATTTTATGAACTACTGTTTACAGTTTATAATAAGAACGTTAAGCTTTACTACGCATATTTGCTAAAAGTGGCCGTTTTTCGCAAATGTGCGTAGTAAAGCTTAACGATCTCACTTTAAACTATAAACAGTAGTTCATAAAATACTTTAAAGGGTTATTTAGGACTTGGTAGTTGCAAAATTTTAAATAATGTCTCCGTTTTCTTTGAAATGATTTATTTTAAATGGGGGCAGCACTGGACCCCGGAAAATTTAGGTATGGCCTTAATATGATTTTTTTACAAGTTTTTACTTAGTTCCACCTGTCCCGTTGTATGTGTGTCTGTGATCAAAACTTGCAAGCTAAATTAGACCCACTTTCCATTATTCGATTGAGCTGAAATGATAAAAAAGCATACTTTGTAAGTTGGGTGACAATGCAATACTATGGTACCAATGACATCTCACGATGAAGCCGAAAGGTAACCATGTCATCTCTATGATAAAACAACATAACTCCACCGAGTTTGGTCTCAATAGATACTTCTTACTTTTTAGTTGATTGTTTTAGCTAAAAGCTTGTTTTTAAAAATATTTTTTAAATAATTTACCTATTACTTACTTGTTTATCTCCTACTCACTTTACTTATCTTATTTTGATGTCGCTAAATTCAGCACTGTATCAGATAATTCCGAAATTCTTTTTTAACCATTTCAAAAGCGCCGAGCAAAATATAATAAAAAATGTTTCGCAATATTTCTCGCTGGGCTCGCAGAATTAAATAATTTTACGACTGTTTATATCTCCCTCAGCGCCTCTGTGTCAAAATACATCAACTAGATAAAATTATTTCTTGTTTAGAAATGACTTGAAGACGCAGCCGTATTTCATTTTCTTTTTAATGTTGTAAAAATAATGTGAGACTGTTATATAACTTGATGGTAAATTACATAGACTAATATTATGAACCTCGAAAGCCGTAAAAGTGCACTTGCTTATTTTCTCACTAATCATTTGTGTGGAATTACGAAGTATCATGTAATATGTAGTACTTTCAGTTGACGCATAATCGCTAGTTTGAAAACAGGGCTTATTTACATAATCATTAGGTCTTTTTTAGTCACCACTGCAGCAAGTACCCTCTCTGTACTACCAGAGCCATACTTCAATTTTCCAGAATATTAGAGTTAGAGGATTTGGCTTACGCTCTCCACGTTAGCCAGACGGGTTGGAGTGGTCTCATTGATGTATATGAGCTTTGTTTAGCTTGTGTTTAAGTCGCCTTCTACGACATCCACTTGGAGTGGTCCTATTCTACACTGCCGAAAACCACATGGTAGATTTACTAGTACAGGGGTCGTAAAGTATGTTTCAAACAGTACCAACTTCTCTTATATAACGTATAACAAAATATAGTGAAACTATTTTAAAGGTAAATTCAGTCCATGATACTGAACAACTTTCCCCAAGGAATATGTATCGAAATACGAAAAATATTTTTTGGCTTTCCATACAAACTCGGATCAGCTGATCGGTCAACTTATATGGGAGGCCAAAAAATATTTTTTATTTTTCGATATATGTTCCTTGGAGAAAGTTGTTCAGTACGATGGACTGAATCCACGCTTAAAATAGTTTCAGTATATTTTGTCAGACCCTGTATATTCTGAGTCTTAATTTTTATATATGATACTCATACTCAGATAATTACTATTTAAATACATTCTGTGAGCAGCGAGACCAATACTGTCCCAACATCCGTCCAACTTTTGAATTTGACGAAAATTATACGGGCAAAAAATTTATGATAACACGGCAAGTTTGGCACGTACTAACAGGTATAGTGGAGGTATGCCACTTAGGGCACCCGTCCGAATAGCACCTGGCCTTTTCCACGAAGAGCACCTTATATTCGCAGGTGCTCTTCGTCGACTTAAATTTATTTTTATCCACGAAGAGCACCTATGATTTAGCAGCTGGGATAAATATTTTTTACATTTTATTACGAATAAAAGATATCGATACAAAATCACCTAAAACGTTTATTAATTACGCCATATTATGCGTATTTTGTACATAAAAAATCTGTCTAGCTAGACAATGCGACATTAGAAAACAAAATAATAACAAAATATGATCTAATGTCGCATCGTCTTGCTAGACAAATTTCGTATGTGCAAAATACGCATATGGCGTAATTTATAAACGTCCTAGAGATTTTGTATCGATATATTTTATTCATAATAAAAAGTAAAAAATATATTTATGTTTTTTACTGGGATTTCCCAGCACTAGCTGCTAAATCATAGGTGCTCTTCGTGGACAAAAATGTAAAAATAAATTTAAGTCCACGAAAAGCACCTGCGAATATAAGGTGCTCTTCGTGGAATAGGCCAGGTGCTATTCGCCCAGCTGCTATTCGGACGGGTGCCCTAAGTGGCATACCCTATAATGTGGCTTGTCTAGACCGAAAATGAACTCCCCTCCATGAATTATGATTCTTTCAATGTGTGAGAGTAAATACTCATTGTGGCATGTTAATTGAGTGCGTGCGAAAATTAGAGCTAGCCCCAAAGTAAGTTTAAATTTGTGTTGGGGGATACTAACTCAACGAATAAGCATTGCTATCCAGCGTGATAATGCTGCCAGACTTTTGGGCACTCAACCGCAGGGCAATGGTCTGCGCGGCTTTTTTTATTTGTAAGTTTTTAATTTTATTTTAAGGTACTTATTTAAGTTGCATATAGCATATTATTACTGCATATTAGTAGTTCTTTTTATAGCTTTTAAGTTATATTTTTAATTTTACTGGCACTTGTTTGTTCATAGAAAATGAAGCTTATACCGCCATCTTTCCGAAATTAAGCGGCACCACTACGATACTACCTTCTTTCCAACTAGTAGCTCCATCTAGCTACAATATTTAAACTAAAAATCGAATCACGCTTCAAAGTACGAAGGTTGTAAGTCCTCTATAATTTGTTAGTCTAAATGCCTATACTAAGGTTACCAGTCATTGCCTGTGGTACATTTACTTACGAGTAATTCACTTGGGTAAACCAGGGGCAAAATTTTCCACCCGTGGCACAGGTATGGCACTTCATAGAACATCTTGTAGACCACATTTTGTGAAACACCAAATCTTGACCCTAACGTCGATATATATTCTGGAATCATACAAGTTTGTAAGAAAATATGAAAATTTATATACGAAAAAGGAAAATAAAAATGAGTATGAGAATGATAATAATAGAAACTTACACAAATTAAAAATATCTTTCACAAAAATGGATTTGATTGCATGTAGTCCCCACCACATGGCAATAAAAATATACAATCATATTCCAAATAATTTAAAAAATATTGAACAAAATACCGAATTTAACAAAAAGCACAAAACATTTCTTGTAAATAAATGCTACTATAAAATATCAGAATTCTTTGGCGAAAAACATAATAAATAGCTTATACATTGCTTCGTTTCTCTACTGTCTCTATCCATAAGCTGAATATATAATATATTAATCTAAATATATATAACTCTGACTGACTGACTGACATAGTGATCTATCAACGCACAGCCCAAACCACTGAACGGATCGGGCTGAAATTTGGCATGCAGGTAGATGTTATGACGTAGGCATCCGCTAAGAAAGGACGCGAGCGAAGCCGCGGGCAAAAGCTAGTGATAATATATTAATCATAATAAATTTAATTTTTTATTTTATTTTATTTATTTATGTTGTTATGTTAACGTTATAAAATTATTATTTTTAATATTTAAGTAACTGGCATCTAGTGCCTCTGTTTGCTGTGCCCTCCTCACTGGGCGTCACTTGTACTGAAAAAATGTAAGATCTAAATGTAAAACAGTGATTTGCAATAAATTATGATTATGATTATACCACCGGAGTATCATTTATCCGTGCACACGTCAATGCGTGTGTGTTCACCGGAGAGGTGCGGGGACGGGGAATGGGGACGCATATTGCGCGGGACCACAGGAGATTCCATTCTGTATGAAATATTCTTATTAATTTCTGTGCCCGTGGTACCTCTTGTGAAAAAGGTGTACCAAGGGTAGCTTTTACTTTCAATTCTATGGGTAGGAAAGGAATCGATAAATAAAACAACATAATATAATCAGCAGTAATATTTAAATTGCTTTAAATCACAATTTTGTAGTGTTTATAGATTATAATAGTTACAAAGGAAGATTCATATATTTTTCAAAGTACACTTATCCAATAGACGCAATGTCTAACACTCTTCAATGTCCCTCATCTGTGTACAAATCCATTAAAAACTATGACAAAGGAATGTAATACTTATTTTTTGTGAGTTAAGGTACATTTCGGTAACTTATAAATTGCTTTTTCATCACATTCAATGTAGTTTTTTGGTTAGCCAATTAGTGTAAAATATTAAATTAAACTAATAAATATATACAAAGAAGAATGTAGCAACTAAATAGTAAAAAGAGAGAAAGCAATTTTTGTTAAAATATTATTAAAAAAAAAAAAGTTACACGAGAAGTTGGTTACTATACTAAATTATACTAACTTAAATTAAGTAATTAAAAACAATGGCAATTACGTATTTTATACAATTAATCACTTTGTTGGTATAATTTAAATTTTTACACTAATTAGTTAACCAATCATAATGTACCGTCAAACATTTTATGACTGACTAAAAATATTTATTATGACGTGATAAATTGACTTAATCATTTAGTCTGTCAGTGTGCAATATTTATTTTTTTCAGATTTATCATTTCACCACAAGAATACATTAGTATCTACAATTTTTTTAAGATTGAAGAGTAATATGAAAAATTTTGCAAGATATTTTACAAAAGATTCGAAAAGTGGTGAAAGAAAGTCTTCTTTAACCAGAGAGTAAAAGAAGTCTCTTTTACTCTCTATTTAACTTATTTTGCAGCTTTTAAAATATAAAATTATTGCTTAATTCAAGGTGCACTTAAAATTTTTTGAGGAAAAAATACTGACATGTTTTTAAAACAAGTATTTTTAATTACATTTAGTAATCATTCATAAATTTGGACATTTCACAAGCCTTTCGTTCAAACATCCTTCCGAAATTGGTGTTTTAGAAACCTTTAAACTGGCAGTACATAACAATTTCTTACATTTGCTATTTAATGACAACTTATTAATATAACGCTTACAATTGCATTAAACAAATATAACTATTTCAAAACAATTTCATAATTTTCGCTACGTGTATTCTACAATATAAAAACATTAATGGCATATTATTTATAATACTTTGAATAAAAAAAATATAAATGTAAAAAAAGGAAAGAAAAAATAAATTATTAAAATGAAACTGTACTAATTACCTAAAACTATCTTTGGTACTAACTATGGATTGCGATTAAAAGAGATGAGTACCTATAAATAATAAGTGTATAAAATAAAAATAAAAATCAAAGTAAAAACAAGCATAAACACCTAAAATAGCAACTATATAAATTAATAACAATTTTTCTAGCATTTTTCAAATAAAAAGGAAATGCACATTTAATCCTTCGATAAGTTACAATTATCTAAAGTGATATGCAATATATTTTAGGCAGGCTCATTTTTTAATAAAAAGTAACACATTTTTTCATCTAAAACGTTTTAAGCAAGCCTTAAAATAACATTCTGTCAAAAAAATATGATCACTATAGTTAACTATCTTACAAATTATACATATGAATAGATGAAACAAATTATTTTTTGTATTATCACAATTATCAAAAAAATGTGCCTTTGGCGTTTTATTAGCATACTACAGCCCACCCAAAAATGATTTTTTTTCATTCCTTTATCCTCCTAGGACTCACTCCAATACCTTTGGTTTACCTTTCTATTTTTAAGTCTTAATTACTCACTAAATATGAAGTTAAAATGTGTGAACAAGCATCTTACAATATAATAATAAAAAGTATTAGTTAAACTTTTAATTTTAAATTCTATGTATAGATTTCAAGATTTTATTATTTCATATATGTAGTAATTCATCTAACTATGTACTACGTCTAGTGCACTATATCTTTTAGCTGTGGTCAAGTACTAACGCTTCACGTCACTGTGCTGTTTTCTTATTATTAGATTTTTTTGTTTCTTTTATTGCTTTATTATTCAAAAGTTGGCAGCGTGACTTCGTGAAAGATGTAGCAATGAAAAAAATACTAGTTTATTTATTAATCTGCTTCAGGTAGTCATTATTATGAATTTCAAGAACTTGAAATATATATATATTATTTTTATATTTGTATATTTTCGTTTTTAATGAAAGCAGCACACATGACGTCTGCACTAAAAGCACCCTATAACTGTCAGTGACGATTGCGGGGATAATAAAATACTCTCTTTACAAACCGGAGTAACTCCACCACAAAAATATTATTGCTTTCGGAGATTTTGCGTTACGATTAAAAATATTTCTTAAATTCCTCGAATCGGCCTCGAAGCATCGTGCACGCTATCAAAAAATATATAATTACGTATGACCACTAGCTAAACGAACTATTTATCCGTTTATAAAGAAAAAAGGGGAGAATAACGTTTTATGGAAAATTAATACATCAAAACTTTGGCGCAATACATCTCGAAATACTGGTATCGTATTCGCCTCACTACATATACATATATAAATATAACATCTTAAAATTAGCGATCCAAAAATATGAAATATACATGTATTCGCGCCCTCAGGTGCCCCGTACTGTTCAAGCGAGTCGCGACTTTATAATCACTGTCAACAAATGTGTTTTTCGCTTGTTTCCGTAATGCGACTTTTGCCGTATTGCCACCAGAGGGTGCAAAAGCCGCCACAACTGGACGGTTTTCTCAATCAACGTCGCATTTCATTCTTCTTTATTTCTTGAACATCTTGGTTTACTCGTTATAACATCAGGTTTTGCTAAACTTACTTGATCCATCAACCCTTCCCTTCAAAATCCTTAACTCCAGCTACTAACTATGCATTTTGTTAAACTATCAGAAAGAGGGCCTACCTACCTGTGGAAAACAGGCGTGATATAATGTATATATGTGTATGTATCAGAAAGAGCCTAATCTTTTCGACTAATCCCACATCAAACTCGAAGTTAACCCAATCTTATGTAACATAGCAAGTCTATCAATTTCTACTTCGATCAACGAGAAATTGTAGCAAGCAAACCAGACGTCCTTCATATCAACACTGGGCCTTTCAAAATCCATTTAAAAAGGAATCGGTTTTAGGATTTTAATTTACTCATACTAAATCCCAATAGAAACTAGATTCAACTAAAACCAACATCAAACCTTCAATTTAGTCCAAGTAAAGATAATTTTAGTCAACTTAAACTAAACTCTGATCTGGCCCTGCACAAGCAAAGCAATCGTACTCTCGTAACTTTTGCCTTATAAAAATACTAATAGAAAATATCTCGACGGCCGTTCGTCGTCTCCTGGTTAAGCTATTCACTATAATATCTTAACTATAAACTATACTACTTTAAAATATCAGAGAATTCAGAAAAGGGAATATTTAGGTAGTTATTTCTATATTAAGTGGTGCACAACCTTTTTTTTCATGAACGCTAGGTAAGTATGGCATTTAGCTTTATCGAGGACCTAAAACTAAAAGTATAGACTAATGAACTAATTGTAGATAGTAGGTAAGAATTCATTAAGGACTTCATGTTTAAGTAGGAACTAGGGGTGGAGAAAATAATAGTAAAATCATAAAAGATGGAGAAAACAGATTTAAGAACATAACAACAGTCGAAATAGATAATATTATTAATAATGATAAACAAAACGGCAAAAAGAAGCTTCTAAGAATTAGATCTAATCTACAGGAAATTTAAATCATGTTCGATGATATCTAAGGCTTTTTTACTGCGTAGACTAAAAAGATAACCTATTAGGCTGGAATGAAACCTATCCTTTCGACCAATAGTCAAACTATAATAACGGCATTATTACTTTTATTATTTCTTAAATACGATAAAATCTCAAAATACTCACAGCTCGTCGGGTTTATTGTAATTAACGCTAGGTGCATCTACATTATAAGAACAGTGGCTTTTTAATAATTTGAATTTGTACTTATCCTACATAATTTAAAATCCATTCTGGAAATCATCGAAAGAATCTAGAATTCAAGTTTTGACTTGACTTTCTAACGTCTCAAGCAAAACAAACATAACAGCCCCAAACATTTGGGAATTATTCAAAATTGCAATCAATTCAACATCCAAAATTATGCTGATTTAAGAACTCTTCGATAAATTTTTCATCATTTTTAAGAAAAATCTATCAATATTGTTGTTCTAGATTAATTACTTTACATTCAATTTAGAGTTTTCAAAAATATGAATCCAATAAATGTCCTAAACAAATGTCTCAAAAATACATTATGAAAATATAATACAAATACGATAAAATTTATACTAAATATAACCCTGTCTATGACCTGAAGAGTTTATAATAAAGGAAAATTTAACTCCAAACTCTGAACAAGTCATTTCTAAGGAAAACTGTTGACTAGTTAAGCAATAAAAACGAAACTGAGCAAGAATCAAATTTCATTTCTGTAGAAGTCAAAACTCTCATTGTGATAATCCTAATAGAAGTACGGTTAAGTTACAACGAACAGTTAAAATTTGATTACACAAGGCCCGAGTTTAATCACAACGCTAAGAAGAAACCTGTTTCGTGTTTTTGTAAAGACGAAGAAACTGTAATTGAAAACACATCAAATAAATTACAACAACCAAAATAGTTTTGTAAAACGATGAAGAATTGAAGAAAACACTAAATAAAAGGTTTCACACACACAATCATATTGATATAAAGAAAATACATACAACGAACACATTGATGTGTTTTCACTTACCTTTACATTTACTGATGGCAGTAAATAGTAACAAATATGACTACTATAAAATAAACATTAGAAACCATAGAGATGTAAAGATGAAAATAAATATTAGGACACTCGTGAACATTATAAATCCAACACAGGAGTAATTTGTACACTGTACGGCGTGGTGCAGGGGTTACATTCTGAATAGAAGCTCCAGGAGTAGGTCTTCGTCTGCATTCATAGGAGACTCAGGTGCTAAATAATCGACAATCCTGTAACAAAACCACATTTATATGTATATGCTTTTTGGCATCTTCATCTGAAATTTTGAACCAATACTTCAATAATTTGCCGTGTGGTTTCCAGCAGAGTAGAATAGAATCATTCCAATTCATCCCGTGGATGTTATAGAAGGCGACTTAGGAAATACAAGCTAAATAAAACTTGGACATCAGTGAGACCTCTCCAGCTTTTGGTCAGCATGGAGAGTGTAGACCAAATCCTCTGGCTGCTCTGGCCAAGTATGACTCTGGCAATTCAAGAGTGTTGTGCTCCTGCTGTGGAGACTAGAAAAACCTGATGATGATGATAACTTAAATAATTAAAAAACAATTCATGTAATTAATTAATACCTAAGTATCATTCGTCATCTTCACCATCATCTGCCTTGAACCTCCTACTTATGGCAATAGGCCTTTCTTAATGATATTATTTACCATTGTCATGTAAGTATAATTACAGTCAAGTAATTTCCATGTGAATGTTACTAAATATATAACAAAACTAAGGACTATACATTTATAAAAACTTAAAAGATAGTGCGTGTATGTACGTTAAAATTAGCAGAAATCATCGTTCCTTACTATTTTCCATATATATTTACATATTTGTAGATATACAACATTAATGTTTATAATAAATAAAAATTGTAAATACAAATAAATAGTCCTATACCAATTTCGACATAGTAATCAATAAAAATTAATAGAAGAAACTATTACAAGAAACTTCAAGTCAAAAGTCAGCAACCATATTTTCATCCTCGCTTAGTTTTAAAACTAATATCTAATATTCTACGAAATATGTATTGTACCTAAAAAGAGAACAATAACTTGACATTCAAGTTTGATTGTTTTGCCATAATAGCATTTTCTCCGATAGAATTTCATTTTATATTTAAATTGTGCTGAATTTATATCTCTCCATTGAAATGTTAAGTAGATTCGGCCGAAACCTATCTCGTCGATTCCCTCAAGAATGCTTTAAAGTGTACGTTCTTAAAGTTTATTGCTAATGACTTGAAATACGTTTGGAAAAATACTACTCGTAGCATCTTGAGAGTAATGTTGACTCTCAATATTCAAAACGTACTTACCTTTTATTGAAAGAAAAGGTTGCTGACATTATTTGGTAGGTATGTAAAAAGACGTACTTTTAATACATATAAATATATAGTAAAGGAAAATGTTATGATCATCTATAAAGGCGACCATAGATATGAAAATGAAATATATTTGTAGACAGAAATTGGGGGAGACCTCGAGAGAGATGAAATGCTCTTATAGGAGTATCGACAACTAAAGTAGATTTTAAAAACGATGTTTATTGGCAGGAAAAAAAGCGGCCAAGTGCGAGTCGGACTCGCCCATTAAGGGTTCCGTAGCAGCAAGTAACATTTTACGATTTATGACGTATTAAAAAAAAACTACTTACTAGATCTCGTTCAAACAAATTTTCGGTGGAAGTTTGCATGGTAATGTACATCATATATTTTTTTTAAATTTATCATTTTCTTATTTTAGAAATTACAGGTGGGACCAACATTTTACCGCTTTGGAAGTGAATATTAGAAACCTCAATATCATTTTTAAAGAGCTATCCATAGATACCCCACACGTATGGGTTTGATGAAAAAAAATAACCCCCAAAATTTATTGTTTTTTTTTCTATTTTTGTGTGAAAATCTTAATGCGGTTCACAGAATACATCTACTTACCAAGTTTCAACAGTATAGTTCTTATGTTTTCGGTAAAAAGTGGCTGTAACATACGGCAGACAGACATGACGAATCTATAAGGGTTCCGTTTTTTGCCAATTGGCTACGGAACCCAAAAAATGGCAAAACCTAACATAGGTAAGAATTAAAAATTGTACTGGAACATTAGTTACTTATTGTTAATACAAGGTAGATACATTGATAAAAATATAATAATAATAATAAGTGCCACTCAATGGTACATTAAGGGATAGACCCAGATGCAGCCATCTCACTGTTTAGATAAAAAGGTACTAAAAGGCCTCTTCATGTTGGCTTTGGCCCCATGAACGCCTCAAAGGACCGGGTCCCCATGGACCCGTGGCTGAAAAGCGTACCGACATAATAATAATAATGTCACAGTCATTGGGTATTATGGATGGGGACATAAAACAGGCAGTGAAGGAACGCTTCTTTGGCAGACTGACAAAAGTACTTAAGTCTTTTGTCAGGTGGCAATAAAACCCGTGCCTTCAACGCTTGGGTGATGCCCCTACTCATTTACTCCTTTGGCATACTAAGGTGGACTCAGACTGAGCTAGATGCCCTAGATAGGAAGGTCCGCCTACTGCTCACAACACATCGTATGCTACACCCACGCTCATCTGTTATGAGACTGTACATCCCACGGAAATGTGGAGGTCGTGGCTTTTTAAACGCCAAGAATCTTCACAACCGTAAGGTGTGCAGCCTTAGGGAATATTTCCTTAGCAATGAGTGTGGGTTGCATCGTGATGTTGTAGCAGTAGACAAAGGCCTCACACCGCTATCCTTGGCAAAAGAGAACTGGCGCAAACCAACGGTGCTAAGTACCGAGGATCGCAAGAACGTATGGAAGAGCAAAGAGCTCCACGGGCGGTTCTATCGGGCCTTAACAGGACCTGATGTGGATCAGCTCGCATCGGTGAACTGGTTACGTTTCGGCGACCTCTTTGGGGAAACCGAAGGTTTTGCCTGTGCAATTGTAGTCGAAGTCATGATGACAAACAACTATCAGAGATATATCCTGAAAGACGGTACGGTTGATGTCTGTCGATCAGGCATATAATCTCCGGTTGTTCTCATCTGGCTAACGGCGAGTACTTGCACAGACATAACCTAGTATCCAGAATTATTCACCAGCAGCTTGCTCTTCGATACGGGCTTGTAGAATCGGAGGTACCGTACTATAAGTACTCACCGGCGTCAGTTCTCGAAAATGGTCGTGCCACGCTCTATTGGGATCGATCTGTCATCACGGACAGGATTATTGTCGCCAATAAGCCTGATATCGTGCTGACAGATCGATTGATGCGCCAGGCAGTGCTCATGACGAGAACCTCGTGAAGGCCGAGAAGGACAAACTTAGCAAGTACCTTGACTTGTCCCACGAGGTGACTGCTATGTGGGATGTGGATTCGACGATCATTGTCCCGACAGTCGTATCGGCGAACGGTCTTATAGCGAAGAGTCTTGACCAACATCTTAAGACTCTCTCGCTAGATGGCTGGATCAAGGGTCAGATTCAGAAGGCAGTACTCCTGAACACGGCACGTATTGTCAGGAGGTTTCTCTCTCTGCGGCCCTAACCGCCGGTAGCTTGGGCCTTGCCCCGCTGCCAGTGGGCAGCTAGGTTAGGTTTTTGTAAATGTTTATATTTTGTAGTATGTTTTATATTTTACTTTTTATAAATGTATACCAAAACCTAGCCTAAGTTTCAAATTAAATAAAGAGAATAATAATAAAAGTCTTTATTTCACTCTTCTTTGCTTACTAAATAATAATAATTCACAACAAAGGAGAATTAAAAGTAAAATAAGTGTTTTACAAAGCGAGGAATTTTTCAATAAGGCAATGAGAGCTAAAGAAGTTGCAATATAATATATAATATAATATCTTTCTATACTTAGTTTATCTGATACATACGAGTATACAACTTATCAACTCGGTTGATGTACGGTTACCTATCAACCTTTAAGACGTTTCACGGTGTCCAGTGCTGCCCCCATTTGAAATAAATTATTTGTAAGGAAACGGAGATATCATTTAAAATTTTGAGGTAGTAAAACCTAGATAACCCTTCAAACTATTTTATGAACCACTGTTTACTGTTTAAAGTAAGAACGTTAAACTTTAGTTTGCATTTTTGCGAAAAACGGCCACTTTGCAAACATGCAAACTAAAGCTTAAGGCCGTACCTAAATTTTCCGGGGTCCAGTGCTGCCCCCATTTAAAATAAATCATTTCAAAGAAAACGGAGACATTATTTAAAATTTTGCTACTATCAAATCCAAGATAACCCTTCAAAGTATTTTATGAACTACTGTTTACAGTTTAAAGTGAGAACGTTAAGCTTTACTACGCACATTTGCGAAAAGCGGCCACTTTTGGCAAATTTGAAATGATTTATTTTAAATGAGGGCAGCACTGGACCCCGGAAAATTTAGGTATGGCCTTAACGTTCTCACTTTAAAGTATTTATTTATTTATTTATTTATTTATTTACACTTTATTGTACACACATACAAATGTAATAATACAACAGGCGGACTTAATGCTAAAAGCATTCTCTAACAGTCAAACCTTTGGGTTGATTAGGAGAGTTTATGTGGGTGTAACACATAATAAAAAATAACAATAAAAAACTAAATAAAATTTTAAACTTAAAAATAAAATAAAAGAAACATACTAAATATAAATATTATAATAATACTATACCTACATATTAAATACATAAAAACGAGCAATAAATATACATACATATCTCTAAATACATATTATACAATCAAGTCTGTCTCATATTTAATTGAAAATGGAGGTATCTAAAAATTCTAATTTTAAAGGAGTCGCGGCTAGGAGCCCTTCTGATGGACTCAGGGAGAGCATTCCAGAGTCGTACAGCAGTGACAGAGAAAGAGTTATCGATAAAACCTGTACGGTGAGAAGGAATAGCTAGGGTAAGAGTATTTGAAGAACGCAGGGACCTCTCATGAGTAGAACTTAAAAGTTGGAAACATGATTTGAGATACTCAGGGGTCTGGGGATTATTTAGGATATTGTACAGCTGACAGAGAATATGTTGGTTCCTGCGTTGACGAATTGGCAGCCAATTGAGCTGAGAACGAGATTGGGAAACGTGATCGTATTTGCGCAAGCAGAAGATAAACCTAATACAGTAGTTAAGAAGACGTTCTAATTTATTTAGTTGTTCCTCGGTTAAGTCCAGATAACACACATCAGCGTAATCAATTATGGGGAGAATTAAAGTTTGTGCTAGCATGGTTTTTGTTTTCTCAGGCAGAAAGTTTTTCAAGCGCTGTAAGTAGTGAAGACTGGCAAATACCTTTCTGCTTACTTCTGAAATGTGAGTACTCCAAGATAAAGTGTTATCAATCCAGAGGCCAAGATTTTTGACCTCAGTACTGAAAGGGATATTGCAACCATCAAAAGTAATTGGAGTTACGATACTCATATCTATAGCATTTATTTGCCTCTTGCTACCAACAATTATGGCCTGGCATTTTTGAGGATTGACCCGCACCCCATAGTTGTTGGACCAATTCATGACACTTGTAAGGTTATCATTTAATAGCGAAATCGCAGTGTTCACGTTCTCCGCGTCGGTCTGCGTATAAAGCTGCAGGTCGTCAGCATACAGATGGTATGAACAAGTTAAACAGTTTGAGAGAAGATTTATAAATAAAGAAAACAAAATGGGAGACAATATACCGCCTTGTGGAACGCCAGCTACAAGCCCACACCAATCAGATGAATCCTGACTGTTGCGAATTTGCTGCCGACGACCACGAAGATAACTAGAAAACCAATCGATCACCGAGGAGTCCACATTGTAATGGGAGAGGATAGCTAGTACTGTAAACAGTAGTTCTAAAGAAAGTTTTAAGGGTTATCTAGGTTTTACTAGCTCAAAATTTTAAATGATATCTCCGTTTCCTTACAATAATTTATTTCAAATGGACTTATATGAAATGCACTGGACACCGTGTATCGTCTTAAGGGTTAACTGGAGGGACGAAATCCCATACAAACGTACTTTCGTTTTAATTTCGAAACCATAAAACTCATCGTATTCATATTTTTTACAAGCATTAAGATGATAAATATCTAGATCTGTAATTAGTTTTGGTTCGAAAATAATAAACAAAAAAAAAGTTATAGCAACTTAAAATTTGCCTTTTTTATCGACGAAATCGAGTAATATTTAGACGCCTATTACACTTATAATTATATTTTCGATCCTTATGGAAACTAATTATACGACTAGAGTGAAGACTCTAAATTCCAAATAATTTAGTTTTATTTGGGTATGTATCGTATTTTGGAAATCCTTGGGGGAGGCCTATGTCCAGCAGTGGACTTCCTGTGGCTGATATGATGATGTATCGTATTTATCGAAATAAACGAAAACTACGAAAACTACGATTCATGGCCTATAACGGCCCGTTTCGCTGGCGTTCAGTGCACTCTCTTGGTCGTACGCGGGGGTGTATGCGGGGGTCGGGACGGAGCTACATTTTTAGCGCCCTTTCTCTTTCTCGACGAAATAGCAACACGACGAAGCGCGTCGGTAGGCAACTCGCTGTGGAGTTCGCCCGCGCCTCCAGTACCACCTTAAGTGCGCAGCTAAAGTTCCGCGGCTAATTTATTTCTTTGTGAATACGTACACCCGTGTGATGCCGGGTTAGAATAGGACTACTCCATCTCTTCCTGTGGATGTCGTAAGAGGTAACTAAAGGACTAAGTACAAACATCTCGTGCTACAATTGCATTCCCAAGGAGGGGTTGACGTCAGGCAGGCGGCCGGTCGTAAAACTATAGCCAAATCATTTAAACTGTGACCATTGACATGCATGTTATATTTGGAGAAGAAAAAGCGGGAAAGCGCACCCCGGGCTCCGAAGCAGTACAGCTGAGGATGCAACCGGGAACGCGCTAAGACGAAGAAGAAGAAAAACGTGACGTATGTTTGGCATAATGTGTTGCGAGTAATTCAAATAGCATTGCAGGCGTAATTTTGACGAAGTTCGGTCGCGCAATTCCGACATAGCTTACCTATTGTGAGTGGGCGTAGTGGTGCGCGGCGACGAGCTTAGGCGGACATCTGGCGAGCGCCGGGCCGCCCTCACGCTTTCGGCTCGCGCGTTCTGCAACCTGCCAACACAGAGGGGTTATTACACTGCGCACTCAATTTTTTTATTTTTATTAGAGATTTGAGTGCGTTTGACCTCTATCTAGCCTGGTGGGAAGCTAAGATGAGGTCTAACGTGTAACACGCAGACTCAATATTTTTTATAAAACATACACAAATAATTTAGCGATAGATATAATTTAGATATTATTGACTTTTTAACCACCAACCAAATTTTTGGAGCAAGTTCCGTCCATGATACTTAACTTCTTTCTATAAAATCAATTATTGAAAATCGATAAAAATGTTTCGTCCTCTTATACAAAATTCGTTTGGCTGAGCGCTAATTTGTATGGGAAGGCGTAATTAATTTTTTCGTTTTTTCTTAATTTTTTTTTAGAAAGTTGTTCAGTATAATGGACTGAACTCACTTGGCTAAAAAAATCACCTTGTATGTATATTCTGAAATACTCAATAGTTTCTCAAATCGACAAAATGTGGATTACGAGTATATAACATAGGTTCTCGTTGAGACCTCCAAAAGTATTTGATACTCCATTTATACTAGAAAACTATATTTATCAAAGTTTAAAACCAGTTATCTCCAGCGGATTCAGAGACTACTGATTGATAGTATGCTACTACGATCAGAAACTTACGTTTGTTGAGAACTCTTCCCAAGTACTTGAAGCGTGAAACAAATACATTTCTATTAGCACTCTTGCAGACGAGCGACCGTTAGCGACCGTCGCGTCGGCTACAGTCAGCAACCGTCGCGCGACAGTTTGCGACCATCGGCTATAGTCAGCGACCGTCGCGCGACAGTTTGCGACTGTCGGCTACAGTCAGCGACCGTCGCGCGACAGTTAGCAACTGTCCTCTACAGTCAGCGACGTTCGCGACCTTCGGAGCCCGGTATGCACTTTCCTGTTTTTTGTTCTCCAAATATAAATTGCATGTCAAAGATGCCGAAACCCTTGCGAAATCGAGAAGAAATAGTTGGATAAAAGTTAAAATGATTTGGCTATAGTTTTACGAACTGCCGCCTTCCTGACGTCAACCCCTTTCGGAAATGCATTTGTACGAAAAGTTTTACAATCGGCCGCCCCTTGACGTTAACCTTCCTTGGAAATGCAGTTGTAGCACGAGACGTTTAAGCTTATTCCTTTGGCCACTAAAGGCCACTCTTAAGACATCCACAGGAGGATTTGGAGGGGCCCCTATTCTAGGCCAGAAGCCACACGGCTGAAAACCCAGGAAAGTAAAAGAAAATATTGTTCTTTTCCCGCGTACTGAGTAGGTATTATATACCTCTACTATAGTAGAAATAAAATGAAGCAATAATCCAAAATACAAGGGTGCTTTACTTAGCTGAAAACGTGACAAAACTGAAATACCCGTAATCAGCACCCCGCCTGATAATTAGAAACTGAAGTTAGGGTTGGTACGCACCAAGTGCGTGTATACGTGTTTTTATTGTAAACTCAGATATTTAACATTCCCATTTTTTTCTTCTCCAAATATGCATTTCAATGGTCACCCAAGAATGCCTAAGTCTATGTGAAATCGAGAAGAAATAGCCGAAACAGTATGTGGGACCTCGACCTGTCCCGGCGCTCTAGACGAGTTCCCACATAGAAGATAGTAGAAGAGGTAGGGAATAGAGACTCGATAACAACACAGATTTATTATCTGATACTGACTGTTACATATAAAAGAATAATATTTAATTTATTACGGTACAACCAACCATTCTATCTGTTTCTCTTCTCCTAAAGGTTGACAGCGAGAGAATGCTTTAGCATTAAGTCTACCTATTGTAGCTTTTGGCTCAATAAAATTAAATTAAATTTAATTTAATTAAGAGATGATGGTAGAATGCGTCAAAAGGGATGAGTAAATGATTTTAAAATGGAATGAAAGGAAATTTGAAATGAAATGAAGAATGAAAAACGGACAGGATGAGATGAAGAAAGGGGGTTTGAACATGATGCATGCAGCATCGTTACAAGTATAAACGATTTGGCTATTGTTTTGCAACCGGGCGGCTTCCTAACGTAAACCGTTCCATGGAAATGCATTAAAGTATGAAATGTTTGTGCAATAATAAACTAGGTAAACTATTTGCCATTTTTGCTAACTAAATTATTTATTCAACTTCGATCATCATCATCCAAGTGTATTTTCCCGGTTGCATCGTCAGCGGTTACGCTTCAGAGCCCGGCAATATCCTAACCAGACTGAACAACTTTTCACAAAGTATGCTTCCCAGTGGGGTTTGAACCCACAACCTCCAGATCACAAGGTAAACGCTTTGACCACTGGACCACGGAGGCAGTCATATTTATTCAACTTTGATAAGTAGTTGAAAAGCAAATTAAAGAGAAAAATAGGAATTTATCCAACTTTGTCGTAAATTGTGTAAAATTATAATATCCGAGATTGCTTCGCAGTCAAGTGATCGCCCACGCAGAGCGCCCAAGATGTATGGAGTGGGCATATCTGGACGGGTTGTATTGCACGTACTCGTATCCGATATTATATAAATAAAATATTTAACTGATACAAGAACCTTTAGAATTCGAAATCATTAATCATGCATGAGATTCGTTGATACGAACATTTACAATATTAGGAATCTATAGACATAGAAATCCGTAAACACGGGATTCTGTTGAAATGAAGATGATCAACATATGCTATGTTGATGTACTATATTTTAATACCATAGTATTAAAATATAGTACATCAACATAGCATAAGGCAGATAGAAAAGCCGCGTAGTTTCCTTATCACCTTGGGCAACAACTGCATTCATATAACTGCAGCCAAATTGTTTTATAGGACCTTTGACGTGCATAACTTCATATCTTTGGAGAAAATCCAAAACGTACACCATAGTCTCAGATTATTATTTTAGCTGCAAGAAGTCTACAATTGGAATAAGGCCCCAAGAATTTCTAAAATAACCGATCGGAACATCCAAGGCCATTTTTAGGGTTCCGTAGCCAAATGGCAAAAAACGAAACCCTTTGGGTCAGTTCACACCAAGACGCGACGCGACGCGACGTAGTGCGCACTTTGGAAGAAATATAGAACTTGTTTACTAGACAAAAAGATACTGATTTCAGCGACAGCCCGCTTTGCCGCGCTGCGTAGCGCTGCATAGCGAGGCGCAGCGCGCTCTCACTCTTTTTGTCTAGTAAACAAGTTCTATATTTCTTTCGTGATCACATGCACGCTATTTCGCGTCGTGTCGCGTTTCGGTGTGAACTGACCTTTATGGATTCGTCATGTCTGTCTGTCTGTCCGTCCAAAGTCAAAGTCAAAAATTTTTATTCAATGTAGGATAAATATATCACTTATTGAAGGTCATTATTTTTAATTATTTTTAGTGCAATAGCTACCGATACTAGCGTTTCGCAACGACTACTGCTGAGAAGAAACGCCGAAAGAAACTCATTTACAGTATTGGTCGCCTACGCGCCAGAAGGGCTTTGTCAGTTTACAAAGATATTATGCCTGATACAATGTTATCGCAATATAACATGTAAAGCTTGCGAACGAGTGCCAGAGTGTCCGTATGTCACAGCCACTTTTTTCCGAAACTATTAGAACTATGCTGTTGAAACTTGGTAAATAGATGTATTCTGTGAACCGCATTAAGATTTTCACACAAAAATAGAAAAAAAAAAAACAAAAAATGTTGAGGGTTCCCCATACCTGAACTGAAACTCCAATTTTTTTTTCATCGTACCCATACCTGTGGGGTATCTATGATTAGGTCTTTAAAAATGATATTGAGGTTTCTAGTATATTTTTTTTCTAAACTAAATAGTTTGCGCAAGAGACACTTCCAAAGTGGGAAAATGTGTCCCCCCCCCCCCCCCACTGTAACTTCTGAAATAAGAGAATGATAAAATTAAAAAAATATATGATGTACATTACCATGCAAACTTCTACCGAAATCTGGTTTGAACTAGATCTAGTAAGTAGTTTTTTTTTAATACGTCATAAATCGTAAACCGCAATTTGCCTTTAGAACTTTTATATTATGTTACTTGCTGCTAAGAAACCCTTCATGGCCGAGTCCGACTCGAACTTGGCCGCTTAGGGCTAAAGGGCTCGTTATGAGGATCTCAAATATCTTTTTGTTATAATTATAAAATAAATAGTTGTGATTTTATTCATGAAAGAAGACGAAAATTGACCCCATCCCCCCCCCCCCCCCCCCCCCGATCTCCGAAACAGCTAAGCCTAAAATTTTGAAAAAAATACGAAATATAGTTCATTGCTTTTAGATTACAGGAAAACAATCAAATAATTGTTAAAATTCAATCAATTGTACGGAACCCTCTCCACGCGAGTTTAACTCGCACTTAACCGGTTTTACTTTTGTCTAGGAACCAATATTTTATGTCAATGTAATAAGGTTAAAACTCCTGCCAGATATGGCCGCTCGAACACAGACGACGTGACAGACGGAGGTGAGAGGTTTACGGCGATCGTACTCAGATCATTTGACCAGGGTATCTTACGCTGCGTAACGTACCCGACGTTACGTGTTCATCATTCGAGAATCTTCCTGCCTAGGTCGAAAACGATTCGTTACACAAATGAATTAATATCATCTAATTAGATTTCTATGCGACCCGCCCCAGCGCCATCCAGCTGTTGCCTGCTCCAATTTGCCCATTCCATAAATATACACTTTAGAAAACGGACGCGTCATCCGGTGACTATAATGGTGTTTTATCAAAAGACGACCCTTAAAACTCTCGATATCTTTGATTATAACAACGGAAGTGAGAAGAAAAAGTTAGAGGAACAACTTTTGGGCCGTACTTAGGAGATTTTAATAAGAAAGTTACGGAGTGTTCTAAGTTAAGTAATGATACGCTTCAGATGTTGATAAAAAAAGTTTTGTAATAATCAATATGACATAAGTGCCGGGTGATGAGTACCTAACATAGATGTCGTTAGATGGAGTGGCTATTTCCTAGGCCGTGGCCCGGCCACATAACAATATAACCACTCCATCTCTTTCTGTCATCTTTTTGTCGTTGAGGCGACTAAAGGACTAAGCAAAAACATCTCGTGCTTACTGCATTCCCAATTGGGGGAATTGACGTTGGGCTGCGGTCGGTAGTCAAACTTTTCGTACAAATAGATCTCCAAGGAGGGTTGCCCTCAGGTATCCAGTCATATTACTACATACTGCCAAATCGTTTTACCTAAATGGTTCCCGACTCTCTAGTTTTAGGGTTGACTAGATGAGATCCCCGACAGGGATAAGTCCGCCTTTGTACTATATGTTTTGTATTTTAATCTGTGTCCTTTTATTTAAAATAAAGAATTGACTTACTTCCGTTTTCTTAAATATTAAAGATAAAATTATGATTTTTGATATGGATATTTTAACTACTCTTCTTCGTCTAAGCCCGTTCCCGGTTGCATCCTCAGCTGTGCTGCTTCGGAGCCCGGGGTGCGCTTTCCTACTTTTTCTTCTCCAAATATAACATGCATGTCAATGGCCACCCAAGGATGCCAAAGACCTTGCAAAATGGAGAAGAAATAGCCGGAACAGTTTTAATGATTTGGCTATAGTTCGACGACCAGCCGCCTGCCTGACGTCAACCCACTACAAGAATGTAGATATTTGTGCGAAGAGTTTTACAACCGGCCGCCGCCCGACGTTAACCCTCCTTGGGAATGCAATCGTAGCACGAGATGTTTATGCTTAGTCATTTAGTCGCCTCTTACGACATCCACAGGAAGAGATGGAGTGGTCCTATTCTACTCTGCCGGGAACCACACGGCGAGATACATATGTTTTACTAGCATGCAGAAAATAAAGGTTTTTAAAAGTTTTTACAATAAAAGACTATCTTAGAAACAAAGAATAATTCGTTAGGAAATTACAGCAAATGACTTTTACTTACAAACAGAGCAAGTAGAAACAAATCCGAAACAAAGCAATA
The DNA here is from genome assembly GCA_963576875.1 of Acrobasis repandana. Lineage (NCBI taxonomy): Eukaryota > Metazoa > Arthropoda > Insecta > Lepidoptera > Pyralidae > Acrobasis > Acrobasis repandana. The sequence goes on from OY756227.1 coordinate 18,851,328, forward strand.
AGTATGGTTTGTTGTAAAGACCTGTTATTGACGGCCGGCGCTCCTCCGATGTTAAATTAATTTGGAGCCACTCAGCCGGCTTTTATCCCTTTATAGTAATCTGTTCTTAGTTTACCTTTGAGATGTTTACGTTAAATAAACTTTGTTTTGTTACATTGAGTTAGATGGGAACAGATGGAACAGCGGGTTTTATTTTTTGCTCATTTACTTTTAATGAAATGGAACGACAAGAACAGACGACCTAGTGAAAGTCAATTATTATATTTACTTTATTTTTATGATGTGATGACGTACGAAAAAAAAATTATATAAAAATAAATATGAAAAGAAAGAAAAAAATATAAAAATATATTTTTCTTTCTTTTCGGTAAGTTTTTACATGGAGATTTTTGCAGCATATTTTCGAGTCGTGATATTTTTACAAGACTTTTTCATGACTGACTGATAATAATATTATTAACAGTTATTTTATCTAAAAGTAGGTTTCTTTGGCATTATTGGTAGCATTCAATTTAGAATTCAATCTTAAAAATTACTACAACCTAAAAATTAAAACCATAATTACATCGAAATATAATTCTCTAGAATTCTAACGCTCCTATTCACCGCTTCGATTCTAATTCCATTTACGCAAACAAACGAACAGTAATAATAACGAAACACTCGAACGCACACATAGACAAAGATACATGCGATTGGTCGCGACAAGGTCACGCGTCTTCGTCGGTCGGGTGGGGCAGTCAACGCAACGAGCGGTGAGGTACAACGCGTGGATGGTACCTTTTATGCAGTACGCTACGCTAAAATAAATAACCTTGTTTACGTGTTACTTTTTTTTTAATAATTAATTTTCATGTCTTGAGAATAGATTATCGCAAAAACACAGCAATATTCTCAAAGATAACTTCTTGCGACGCAACCGCACGACTCAAGTGTTACGGCGAACTGCCGCGCCGCGCTGTTCATAATTTAAGCCCCGCCCGCCGCGGTACATATCGCGTGGAGTGATTTTTCGGGATAAGTTACGATTCTAGAGAATTATTGTTCGTAAAATTGACTTTTTTTGTAAAAATGTATTTGTTAAATGAAGAATTGTCATTTTATTATTAAATTTAATAAGTTTAAAAGTGGTTGACACAGAAATCTAAGGACAGCTTGTCACTTCTACAACTAACCATCAATATCACTTGATCCAAGTTTCTTGTAGGGGATAGATAATTCAGCGAGTTTTCGCGTTTTGTTGATGCTTATATTGCCTATATAGAGGATCTAAGTCCTTCTCTTTCAATTAGGACCTTTTCCAATCCTATAAATTTTCCGACGACTCCGCTGTGAGCAATGATGTTAACTGTTTTGCTTCGGTATTGAATTACAAGTATTAAGTTCTCAATAAGTTAGCTCCGGCTCTCTCACTCACCGAACGAAGCATAGAAGCGGTGAAGCATCGTTTTTGTCTCAAATACTTCATTAAGTTTTCAAATTCTATTTATCTTTAACTATTCTCAATTCACTGTACCATGATGAACTTAAAATAGTGTGCTACTTCTCTATAAGTGGAAACTTATTTATGGCTAAGTTTTATAACTATTTGTGGTTATTGTTTACATAGATAAGACAAGGCTGTAAATTTCCGAAAAAAAATAATAATAATAAAAATAAACACCACGACATGATGACACGTGTTTACAATACGACAAGATGGCATGTGTTCACAACAAAAGACACGATATCTGGGAAACAAAGGGCGAAGTCGAGAGGAAATTACATTTGCGTCTAAATAAATTATTTCTGTTGGCGGGACAATGTGTGATAATTAAGTTTCAGAGAGCGCCATACTTATTTCGAATAAAGCAGAGAAACAATAATATACTCCTCCGATAGCGATCTAGCGATATAATGATTGACAACCTCCGTGGTGTAATGGTCAACACGCTAGTCCACGAATCTGGAGGTTCTGGGTTTGATTCCCAACCAGGGCAAGTTGGAAAATGGCCTTTTTCAAATTGTCCTGGGTCTTGGGTGTTTGTCTATATATGTATTTATTATAAAACTAGCTGTTGCACGCGACTTCGTCCGCGTGAAATTCAGTTTTATTGTGCAAATTGAAAAATGTATAATTTACAGTCCGAGTTTTTTATTGTGATTCGGCACATACATTACTCGTATCTTAAATCTTTAGACAAAAATAACATGACATTAATAGTTTTATTTTTGCTTGGTCTTGTTGGCAACGTACAACTGCCCGTGGTAAAAACATTAACATTAGATAGACCTGGGATATTTTACGGTTGTCGCGAAGTAAAATAAAATGAAACGAATCATACCGTGTGGGATATTAAATTAAAGGGCTTAAAACCACATCTCTAAAATATATACATTATTACTTAGCTGTTGCTCCCTGCTGTTCTCGCATCAACTGGATAAATGTACTTATCAGTAGGTATGAATTTTTCCGTAGTCGGGTTATAATTTTTATATCTTGTTATTGTTAAGATATATATGTTATGTGCAAATATGCTGATCCAAGTCTTTATAAATCTTAAAGTAATATTAACGAACGTCCATGACAGCTCTCTCTGTGGCGAGACACCGATCGACCACCAAATAGCGCGTCGCAAATGGGATTGGCCACACGCTCATGAGGGATCCCACTCAAATTCCGAGGCAGGCACTAGAATGGACTCCTCATGGGAAAAGGAAGCGTGGTCGAACAAAGCAAACCTGGCGACAATCGGTAATGAAGACAATCGGGTTATCTTGGCCTGAAGTGAAGTGCGTTGCTCAAGACAGAATGGAGTGAGAAGTACTTTAGCGGCCCCACCCAGGAGATACAGGGCAATAAGTTGTTGTAAACGTACAGTTGACATATTCTTGAAGAGGTGACTCAATAAATTAATTTAGATCTTGGAGATCTAATACCTTTTTGGAACGAGATCTTTTTGATCCTTAATTATGTAGTACTAGCCACTCAAGAATGAGACAATCAATATCAAATATTTATTCAAACTGTTGATATAAACGGCGTAAAATCACACGGGTCTAATGTGAAAATGGGCGTACCCCAAGGTTTAATTCTAGGACCGTTCCTTTTCTTAGTTTATGTCAATGACTTGCCTTACATGGTTGAGAGAGACGCTGACATGGTGCTGTTTGCTGATGACACCTCGCTAATATTTAAAATATATTTTCATAACAAAGACGCTAGCGCGGTGAACAGCACCTTATCTTTGGTTTCTGATTAGTTTTCAGCCAATAACCTCATGTTAAATGCGAACAAGACAAAATGCATTCGATTCTCTCTTCCTAATGAAGCCTGCGTTGACATACTAATTAATGGTCGGAAACTCGATCTGGTTGAAAGTACTACCTTTTTAGGAATCACAATTGATTCGAAACTTCAATGGGGCGCTCATATAACTAAACTTTCTAATAGGCTTAGCTCTGCGGCTTACGCTGTTAGGAGAATAAGACAATTGACAGATGTAGCAAATGCTAGACAAGTGTACTTTAGTTACTTTCACAGTCTAATGTCTTACGGGGTACTTCTATGGGGGAGTGCAGCCGACATTCAGACTATTTTTCTTTTACAAAAAAAAAAATTCGTGCCATTTACGGTTTAGGATCGAGAGACTCACTGAGAGAATTATTCAAGGAAATAGGTATACTTTCTTTTGCATCACAATTCATATTTGACAATATAATGTATGTAAGGAAAAATATTTCCATGTTCAAAAAAGTAAGTGATTTTACAGATAGAAATTTACGTAATAAGAATGACTTAGTTAGCCCGTATTACAGGCTGATTGCAGTCAGTAAGTCTTTAATGGGGAAGTGTATACTTTTTTATAATAAATTGCTAGAATCGGTCCTTGATATGCCAGACAGAAAATTCAAAGCTTATGTAAAGAAAGTACCATGTGAGAAGGCTTATTATAGGACCGATGGCTATCTTAAAGACAAAAAGGTTTGGCTTGAGCTTGGCGCGGATCCCTCTTAAAGGTTTGTATACTTAGACATGTCATAATTTAGGTACATAGGTACATACTAAATTTACAAATTGACATTATTTTAAATTTCGTAATTCTTATAATTCAATTTAATTATGACATAACAAACAATGTAATCTCTGTCCATCCATATAACTAATTTTAAGTTTTTAGTTTGTTAGTTGACGTCTTTGGAGAAAACGTGCAGTGCAGTTTGTTGCCGCTTCTTCTGCACTTGCGCCTAGGAAGCGGCGTAAACTTAGCTGTAAGTAACGATTTGACGTCAACATTTGTGCAAAACAAAACAAAGTGACTATTATTAAGAGATATTATAAATATCCTATGATAATAAAGATATTTTGAATTGAATTCAATAATAATCCATGTACTTTTACACGTCAATAAATATACATTACATTAATTATTCTTTATTTATGTATTTAACTTGAGTACAAAAAATTAAACAGGCGGATTTAAAAGCTTTCATCCGTTAGAATCGCGCCGGCGTCAAAATTTACGATTTCCGCCTGAAGACAAAACAATGAAAAGACAAGACGCCAGCGCGATTCTAACGGATGAACGCTCTTTGTCGTCAATTGACCTAGCCTGGTCTAAAATTGGGTCATCATGACGAAAGTCTGAACTCTTAATCTCATTTCATAATAAATATGATATACTTACTCTACATATGTGCTCTACATACATACGTACTTGCACATATAGTGCACACGTACTTCTGCCTCTTATTTACCGTTAACCAACGGCCTTATATACGTACTTGCACATACGGTGCACACGTATTTCTCTTCTCTGATTTACCGTTAACCAACGGCCTTATATACGTACCTGCACATACGGTGCACACGTATTTCTCTCCTCTGATTTACCGTTAACCAACAGCCTTATATACGTACCTGCACATACGGTGCACACGTATTTCTCTCCTCTGATTTACTCTTGGCCAACGGCCCTACATACGTACGTATTTCTGTTCTGGTACTGGATCAGGTAAACACCGTCACCAATCTGAATATCGGGTCTAATACCCGCAATGGCCTCCAACCACCCCTTACAGCCATCCCTGACCACACAACTCTGCTCTGATCTGATTCTGTTACTGGTTTGGTCACACTGACGCTTCACACAACTGGTTTAACACATATCTCTGATAGATCTGAATTCTGATAGTTAGATTTATCTCAACTATTCGCGAAATCGCGACACTCGTAACCCCCATGGCTTTTTCTACCAGTCAACCTACAGGTGGTGCTGATAAAAGCAAATTTTGGACGGTTAGCACTTTCTAACTAACTTTTAATTGTAATCTTTATTTAGGTACTCGTACAACTAGAAAAATCCAACACCAGTTTTGGCCACACACACACACGAAAAACCAACAAATACAATAGACACCAATTGGGTACCAATTACTAAGGTTCGCGTTTTATGTAAATTAAAAACATATTTCTCTTAGGCTACGAGTATTGTAAATATAATCTAGCAATACAGGGTGACTTTTTAAACACCTTTTCAGTCCATGATAACTTCTTTCTATAAAAAAAAGTTACTAAAAATCGATAAAAAAAATCGTCCTTCCATACAAAATACGTTTGGCTGACCGCTGATTTGTATGGGAAGGCGAATTTTTATTTAAGTTTTTCGTAATTTTTTTTATGGAAATTAGTTTAGTATCCTGGACTGCACTTGCTCCAAAATTTGGCTGGTGGTTAAAAAGTAATCCTGTATAAGCAGAATTCAACAATAGATTATAGGTTAATCTCATGCCAAGTTAGCCATCTATAGGGTCCCGGTCAACACAATAGTCATATCTTTCTTACGATACGATAATGAAATAACTGAGCCTTACAGTCCATATTTTCATCCCTGGCTATTCAGAGAAGATTGCCTTTTGTCGTCACATAATAGAGTCACGATATTACTTCCGGTCAAACAATTTAGGATTGAGACCACAGATATGGATAGAAATAGATAAAGAACATTATTTGAACACCAATGGAATCTTGAAGGTGATAGATGGTAGAAAGGATGCCGAACTGTATAGGATGTTTAATGAACTACATGTTAAATATAAGTAGGTATACTAGTATAGTGCGAGGAGACAGACGTAACTTAAAATAAGATATGGGCCACTGTAGCTCTAAATAAAATAATTTTACACATTTTAAAAAATATTATAGTATCCTTAAATACTTCTTAGATTCCTGGTTGAGTTATTCATTATTTTATAATTGCATTTTTTTTACCCTAATTAACACGCCTAATTTACGCGTCAAAATTAAATTCGTTCCTCGTGTTTTTTAGTGCAAAGTAGCGAATGCATATGTAAATGAGGTTAAAGTTTTTAATTATTATCACAAGCTTTAATTACCCCCTGATCCAAAAAAGAGATGTTATAAGTTATAAACGAAGGTTATGGTCAATATCTTCGAACTCTCAAATTCTACTGTCTCAGTTGGACATGCTCGAAAATCTATCTGAGTTCTTTAAATAATTAAGGATATGAAACAGACGAAGAAGAAACGATCTAACGCGTCACCTCTCTAATAATTGCGCCATGAAAAAAATAAAAGTTTTCTATTTCATAAACCACTTATATTTATATTAAGCAGGTTCAGTTAGCGATAGGATTTTACATATATATAGGTATATATACATACTAGTATAGGTACATACTGTTATAGTTTTTTTACGTTTGATGTTAATTTTGCCTAAAAGCAAGTGGAAAAAGACCACGCGTTAATTAGGCGGAGAACATATCTTCCTCCCTCCCTATAAAGCCTATGGCTTTAAATCTGCCTATTACATTTGTAATAAAGTTAAATAAATAAATATCTGGAGAATTGCCGTAATAATAATTTACGGAACGGAATTCTCCGGATACTTAATATAAGAAAGACATACCAAATATTTGTTACGTTTAGAATTGAATACCTTATTTCGCATTTATTAGAATACTGTAGAATTCTAAAAGCTTGAACAAAGCAAATTAGTTGAAACAACACATGTGCGCCATGTGTTCAATATTGATTTTGTTCTAAAATTATATGTTCGACTTTCTTAATTACGGTTCTTGGTTCTCAAAACGCCAAATATATGTAATATATATATTTTTTTTACCCTTAGACCACAAAAAAGGTTTGTACTTTTGAAGATAAATTTGAGAAAATTAACTTATATAACTAACTGTTCAACTGACCGGATTGCCTGTCATTTGATCTGATCAAGATTTCATCTGATCATTTATATTTCTCTACAAATCTATGACTGTAGCATCCTCCAAAATGGGTGTCGTGTATAAAAATATATACCAGTGCAAAATCATGGGCTTAAGGCCGTACCTGAATTTTCCAGGGTCAAGTGCTGCCCCCATTTAAAATAAATCATTTTAGAGAAAACAGAGACATCATTTAAAATTTTGCTACTACTCGTACCAAGTCCTAGATAAACCTTCAAAGTATTTTATGAGCTACTGTTTACAGTTTAAAGTGAGAACGTTAAATTTTACTACGCACATTTGCGAAAACGGCCACTTATGGCAAATGTGCGTCGTAAAGCTTAACGTTCTCATTATAAACTGTAAACAGTAGTTCGCAAAATAGTTTGAAGGGTTATCTAGCACTTGGTACGAGTAGTAGCAAAACTTTAAATAATGTCTCCGTTTTCTTTGAAATGATTTATTTTAAATGGGGGCAGCACTGGACCCCGGAAAATTCAGGTACAGCCTTAAACTAGCTAACTATAAAACAAATTTCAATGAAAATAGCCAAAACACATTTGAGGAATTTTCATAAGATCATTTTTTTTTAATTAAAACCTGGACATATTACCCATACATTTAATATTAGGACTTCATATAATGTGTTCATATGTGGAAAATTTATACAGTTCCTCAAAAGCTTCTCAATTACAATAATATGGGCCCAGCATACCGAGTATTCTATTGTGTGTAGTATGTACAGTTGGGCGAATACTTTCATTTCAGGGCACGTTTACAGACACGCTTGGCTTGTCCGGGGGCCATGATGATATTCGTCTAGTAGCGGCAACTTTCTCATTCACGTTTTCTATCGTATGTTTATAAAGTTCGAGTTAACGTGGTCTTATCTTTAGTCCGGAACGTAGTGTAAATAATCTTATTTTATTCAAACTAACGTGAGATAAATCCATAATTGATTAGTTTAATTTCCGACTACATCATGTGAGTCAGCCGTTTTAAATTAATCAATTATGTAAGTAATCTTGCAAAATAATTAATAGGAAGATAATCGTATACTAAGAATATTCGGTATTAAGGCTCATTGCTGGCTTTAAAACTGGTTAATATGATCTATCTACCGGCTCGTTTCACAGTCTGAGTACAGTCACGGGCAATAATATACGTATATATTATTACGACGACGATGACTCGATACGACGAACTCCGTGGCGTAATGGTTAACACGCTAGACCGCTAATCCGTAGGTTCTGGGTTCGATCCCCAGCCGGGTCTTGGGTCTTGGGTGTTTATCTATATATGTATTTATCATTAAATATAATATCGTTGAGTTAGTATCCCATAACACAATTTTAAAACTTACTTTGGGGCTAGCTTAATCAGTGTGATTTGTCCTTATATATTTATTTATTTATTGTCAAATTTTCTAAAATATCTAAACTCAAGAAATAAGTGTACGCCAATTTGTTCAAAATTACCTAACCATCAAATAGGGGATCGAACAGGTCTCGCCAAAAAATCTTTATTGTAATTAGAAATAATGTTAATTAAATAAACTGGCCATTCAATGAGTATTTTTGTGAAATAATAATGATTTATATTTTTAAATCAAGTAATAAAATGCGTTAATTGCAATATTTTTAATCTGTTCGCTACTTTGAACGAAACACCAATCACACCGCGTTATGTCATTCGTTTGTAATTGCCATTTTTGACGGTTAGGGTAACCTCAAAATATCAACATTACTACAACAATTTTAGCCTGGTAGATAATTATAAGTCACCACTTATTATGTGGCACACACAGATGACGTCACGCGGCCAAGGTGCGTTGGAGCGTTTACCCGGCATTTTTATGCATTCAAATTATAAATGTAAGTTATGTATATTGACAGCCTTGTTTAAATAAAATATTATTTTTTATGATAACAAATAACCATTCTAATTACTTTCAAACAGTTTATAAATAGTTGTCCCATCCTCTATTGTGTCAAAACTAAGGTAACACGAAACACACACACTTCCAATCATTGACATATATAAATTGCTTCCAATGTAATTTTAATGTATCTATAGAAATATATCCATATCTATATGGATATGTATCCATAGATACATTAGTAATATTACATTGGAAGTGTATACTTACTTTTTCTGTTTTTGTTTTAATTTATAAGGCTCGCTCTTTTTATTACTATTTGGCCGGCCAAAACAGATGGTTACAATTTTACTAGGAAAACTTGTGCAATAAAAAAATCTGTAAATATTATTTATAAATACAATCTAAAACAAATATGTATAACTCTATTACTTGTAACATATTATATATATATATATATATATATATATATATATATATCATATATGATACAAATTTATTATAATAATATTGTACGCCGTGGGAATGAAACACTGTCTGCTTTAGTTTGACCATTTTACCATCACAATGTTGAGCAAAGATTGTCAGAGCGTCTTTTTAATTCTTCATCAGAAAAACATTTTTTAATACAGTTGCTCAAAAAGTGGCGTATTGCAGGGACGTATAGCGTTCGAGATGTGGGCTATTACATACTCGTGCTTCTTTTTTACCTTTCCCGAACTCGTGCGTTCTCTTTCTCAACTGTCAAAATAATGTCTATTAAAAAGAAAAACCAACCATGAAGATTTAACTAAAAAAATTCATAGGAGTTTTTATGATTCATGCAAATACGTATATTTCTAAAAAGAAGCTACTAATTTGTTTCAATATCAGATTTAATGATTTGATTGAATGAGTTAGGTTAGGTTTCATTTCATTTCATCTCATTAAATTTCATTTTCATTTCATATCATTAAAAAAATTCTACTGAAGACTTGGCTTTATGGGCATACTTCCCTTTGCCTACCAGAATGGGTAAAGAAAAAAAAAACTCTGCTTATATTCTACGGTTGGCGCCATTTTTCAGAAATTTTCTTTGCGAGTTTAGTTGTTTGTTGCACAAAATGAGTAATTTCGACCCTAGTTTTTTTGAATTAACACCACCGGAGCTCAGTATAATTGCACAAAATGCTTCGTAGAACATTTTACCGGAAATGTCAAAAAGTCGCTACATATCTGCATACGACGAATTTATTGCGTGGAGAAAAGAGAAAAAAGCAAATAGTTTTTCAGAAAATGTTATGTTGGCATACTTCTCTGAACTCTCAGCAAAATTAAAACCTTCTACGTTATGGTCGAGGTTTTCGATGATAAAAAGTATGCTGAAAATAAGGAACAACGTGGATATAATTGAATACCCAAAATTAAATGCTTTCTTAAAACGACAATCAGACGGTTTTACAAGTAAAAAGTCAAAAATAAAAATAAAAATAAAGAAATAAGTAGCACCTAAGTACTATGTTTTCCTTATTTTTTTTTAAGTGTATTTTTGTAAATTTCCAAGTGTACTTGAATAAATAAAATAAAATAAATAAATAAAAATATTAACATCGAATGAAGTGGAAAGGTTTTTGAACGAAGCTCCCGATGATCGTTATTTAGCCACAAAGGTAATTTATTAATAAGTAATTATATTTTTCTTTAGTATTACGTATATACGTAACGCAAAAGCGAAATAATAGACATAACGAGTGGGAAAATATGTCTGGCCCATCCGTTAGATTACTAAAAAATATTTTACACATATTTTTTCTTTTATCTTAGAAACAAAAAGTGGCCAAGTGCGAGTCGGACTCGCCCATGAAGGGTTTCGTAGCAGCAAGTAACATAATATAAAAGTTCTAAAGGTAAATTGCGGTATACGATTTATGACGTATTAAAAAAAAAAACAACTAACTAGATCTCGTTTAATGCATGGTAATGTACATCATATATTTTTTTTAGTTTTATCATTATCTTATTTTAGAAGTTACAGGGGGGGCGGGGACACATTTTACCACTTTGGAAGTGTCTCTTGCGCAAACTATTCAATTTAGAAAAAAATGATATTAAAAACCTCAATATCATTTTTGAAGACCTATCCATAGATACCCCAAACGAATGGGTTTGATGAAAAAAAAAATTGAGTTTCAGTTCTAAGTATGGGGAACCCCCAAAATTGATTGTTTTTTTTTTCTATTTTTGTGTAAAAATCTACAAATAATAATCCCTAGAAGCATAACTAATCCATTATTTAAAAAAAATATTAATCAAATCCCTTTTTTTGTAGGTTGCTCTGATTTTTGGCGTTGTTGGAGCTTGCCGCAGAGAGGAGTTAGCCAATATTACTTTAAAAGATATTGAAGCCCATGGAGATATGCTACTAATCAAGATTCCGAACACAAAAAATAAGATACCGAGAAACTTTGTTGTTGAAGGAGATTTTCTTAGAATAGCTCAAAAATATATGAATCAGCGGTCCCAAAAAGGAAAACCCGACTGTTTTTTTCAAAATTACCAATAAGGGAAGTGTACAGCTCAAGCAATCGGGATAAATAAATTTGGTAATATGCCAAAAGAAATAGCTACGTTTCTTGGTCTGCCGGATGCTGAGTATTATACTGGGCACAGCTTCAGGAGGACCTCTGCTACATTATTGGCAGATTCAGGAGCCAATTTGACGTCCTTAAAGCGACTAGGAGGTTGGAAATCAGACAAAGTTGCAGAAAGGTATATTGGTGATTCATTAAACAACAAACTAGAAACTGGGAAAAAAATCACACAATCCATTAATTTAAGGTCCAGTCCGTCTCCTTCACATGTCAAAGAGAACGTTCGTCCATCTACCTTCGTTGATAATGATAATTCATCAGATCCAACTCCATCAACTAGCAAACGCCATTGTATGACAAATATACATGAACAATCATACGAAATTAATAATAGTTTGTCTCAAACAGTAAATATGCAACCTAAAACTTCCCCAGTTAGTATAGAAAACTGTACCAATTTCAATGTATATGTGAATTATAACTTTTATAGGAAACAAATGATTAGTTAGTTGAGTTTATTGTGTTTTTATTATTTTATTAAATTGCTTCATTTTTTCGCAACTGTATTAAAAATAGTCGTTCAGTACCCGTGCGGAACCGTCATTGCAACTTGTTCCGACTGTCAACCCTCGCCTTCGGCTGCGCCTCGGCTCGGGTAGACATTTGTCGGAACTCTTTGCAATGACAGCCTTTCCGCACTTGTAATGAAATACTATTTCTTCTCTTTTGCTAAAATTAAAGAAATCTAGTCAGATGTTTTGATTGACCATGAATTCAAACTCGGCGTGCCTTTTTATCGAAAATATTTTATTTATTCATACTATATCCGCTAGTTGCCTACAAGTCAAAACATATACTTTTTTCTAAACGTCAAAACGAATATTTTCTATAGGATTTTTATGAAGAACGCACGGCGTGACGTCATAGTTTCTTGGAGTCAAAAAGCGCCATTTAATATCAGTTTTTCGGCATTAATAAATCTAAGATCACGTTTAAAAATGGATATGATAAATGACAAGTGGCATTACTTTGTGACGTTATATTCTCGTATCATTCCAAAATAATTCGTTTTTGACCCCGGATACTACCCTATTGCACGGCCATAACCAGTCTTATGTTAATAAGTCTTATTGAATTAAGTCACTTACTTGATTTTGGTTTGCCTCATGAACTGCTGGATTTTTCTGGCGGCCTGATTCTGACGACGCTGGGAATAGGTCCTCCTAAGAGAAAATAATTTAAATGTTAAAATATGTTTAGTTGCTTGTCTGTTCTTCATATCGATAGAATGCAAATTGCCGCGTTTTTTGTTTGCCAGTGTACTTAAAACACTTGAGATGAACAAAGGCAACAATTTGTGTTTTTATAGGTCTACCAAAAACGATAGAGTAAATAACAGTTCACAGTTGTCAACGAATAAGTAGGACCAAAGAACAACAACCCAATTTTGATAAAATTAGGTGATAAGCGTTTCTGTGACTTCATTTTTAGAGTTCCGTACAAAAAATGAAAAAAACGGAACCCTTATAGGATCACACGTGCGTCTGTCTGTCCGTCCGTCTTTCACAGCCAATTAGCTCCAAATCTACGAGACCGAATCAGGTGAATTTGGAAGGATGGTGTAATCCTATGACCCAAACACATATGTGCAAAGTAAATAAATATTTTTTTTTAAATAAGGGTCATTTTCGGGGGATAAATTAGGCATTTGAAAAAAAAAAGTTTTGCAAACCTTACTGTGTCATATATCAATTGAAAGGGCTTGTTATGGTGATCTCAAATATATTTTTGTTATAATGATTAAATAAATAGTTTTAATTTTATTCATGAAAGAAGACGAAAATTGACCATTGCCCCTGATCTCAGAAACTACTGAGCCTAAAATTTTGAAAAAAATACGAAATATAGTTCATTGCTTGTAGATTACAGGAAAACCTATAAGAATTTAATAAATTGTACGGAACCCTCTTCACGCGAGTTTAAGTCGTACTTGGCTGGTTTTATTTAACGTCAGATATCAAATAACGTTTATTGTATTAAATTTTCCGCCTCTTCCTCTCAACTTACACCCTCTGAGAAACTCCCACCAGGTGCTGACCTCACCTGGAGAGTCTGGAAGTCTTTGAATAGACTCCGGACTGGTGTCGGGAGATGTCGAAAAAACCGGGTTAGGTGTTTCTCAAAAAGTTACAAGTGCGACTGCGGTGCTGTCCAGTCAATGAGCCATCTGTCGTCCTGGCCCAAATGCCCTACACCCTTCTCAATGAGGCAAATGATCGGGCGGTCACTGTAGCCAAGCACTGGTCAAACCTATTGTAAATAATAATAATAATAACTTTTATATATATTATAGCCAATCGATTCGAAAGAAGAAGAAAAATTGTATTAATATTGGCTAAAAACCTTTTTATTGAAACACTGATAACTTACTTGTTAGTAGTTTTAGAGATACCTCCTGTAATTGTAAAATTTACAGAGACTTGTTTAAATAAGTCTCTACGTGATAGGTAAAGGCTAAGGTATCGCGCTATGTCATTCACAAGGCGCTGGAGTTGCCCCTCTGCCACGTGGTTGAAAAAAACCTATGTTCTTTTCCACCACGTGGCAGAGGGGCCCAAACAATGAAGAATGAAAATTTAAACTCAAAACAGAACAACCTATCGAAAAATAATTTAGGAGAACCGACCCCACCTAAAGTGAAAGAAGGAAAAGATGAAGCAGAAGACTTTAAGGGTTGGGCTTCATGTGACCTTACGAAACAGCACTTTCCTATGCTGCTATCCTTTTCTGTCGCTCAGAATCGTCATTTGCTAGAGCGAGAAAGAGAGCGGTATGCCGCGGAATCGGTGATGCAGCCGCGTTTCCGCTCTGTATCTCAGCAGCATAGGAAAGTGCTATTCCGTGCGGCCAGTTGTAGCCCAACCCTAAGGTAACTTACTTGATAGGTGTGGTGTTGGAAGCGGCCATCCTTCTCGCCCTCATCGAACGATAACCGCGCTGTATCACCGTGGCTGCTGCGTGCATTTGCTTCAGGTACGCGAACTGGAAACGTTTACAAATATTGTAGAACGATTACCAAGATACAAGATCTGCGTACCTACAACAAATAGGTTTTTTCTAATTTTGATGAGCAGACTATCAAGACGGCTAATGTGTTATTGTATCTTAGCTTATCATAATATTAAATGGAATTGGTAAAATTTTAGTCGACTTGCTTAAGTCAGTTTTTCAGGAGGAAGACCTCAATTTGAGTTGTATATAATGTACGTTTTTATATGTACAAAATCCAAAAAGAGATCCAATTTAATTCAGTATTTCATATTGTTTTCATAGTTTTTTTTTATAATTTTTGTTATACTTGGATGATTTAATGATTGAAGTGCGACATGGTAGTCACTTTTTTTCTTGTTGTACCTGTTTATATCGCCGGTAGCAGTTCTGTATAGTGATTGCTGCTGCCGCCGCCCGCCTCTGCAACTGCCGCCCTCGGTATTGCCGGTATGCCTTTTGTATTGTGATGGCGGCTGAGTATAATTCCCGCTGTTCTCGATCTGACAAAAAAAAGCTTCTGCTCAAGAAAGTCTATACTCAAGATATAATAGTACAGATATAAAAATAAAACAAACTATTTTTGTATTTTACTCAAACTTGAAATACCTAATTATGTCAAAGCAAAAGAAAAATATCGGATCCAGGGCTCAATATTCTTGTTCTTAGGGACCCAGTAGACGCGTTGGTCAGATGACATTGTAAGATTAACGGAAAAGCAGTGGATGAGACTGGCACAGGACCGTGGAAAATGGTGCAAAAAAAGGGAGGCCTATGCACAACAGTGGGTTGATGTGGGCTGAGAAAAGAAGAAAAGAAGGGACCCAGTGTACCACCCTGAGAGACAATCGAATGTCAAGATTTTTATCTATACTCACGTTAAATTTTGTTTTAAACCGATAGGTTTAATATCATCATCATATGATAATATGATCTGAATATTATTCACATTTTTAGGGTTCCGTACAAAAAAATGAAAATACGGAACCCTTATAGGATCACTCGTGCGTATGTCTGTCCATCCGTCTGTCACAGCCAATTTGCTCCGAATCTACTGGACCGAATCAAGTGAAATTTGGTAGGATGGTGTAATCCTATGACCCAAACACATATATGCAAAGTAAATAAATATTTTAAATAAAGGTCATTATAGGGGAATAAATTAGGTATTTGAAAAAAAAAAGTTTTGCAAACCTTACTGTGTCATATATTAAATGAAAGGGCTCGTTATTAGGATCTCTAATATATTTTTGTTATAATTATAAAATAAATATTTTTGATTTTATTCATGAAAGAAGACGAAAATTTACCATTCCCCCCCCCCCCTGATCTCCGAAACTACTGAGCCTAAAATTTTGAAAAAAATACGAAATATAGTTCATTGCTTGTAGAATACAGGAAAACCTATAAGAATTCAATCAATTGTACGGAACCCTCTCCACGCGAGTTCAACTCGCACTTGGCCGGTTTTATTTATCATTTATGTCATAAGGTTTCATCATCAGCATCATCATCAGGTTCTTTCAAATGGTATAAAAACAACATTACACTTATTTTCTATTTATTACTACTACTTTTTATTCTATATATATATACTTTCTATCTTACCATTCAATGTAAGATTTGAAAAATGCGTGGCATTCAGGAATTCTTGTAATGTCGCAGATGGCGCTGCAGTCGTTGGTCTTGGAGAAGGAGGTGGTGGAGATAGAGCTGAACCCGGTGACACAGAACCTGATGAACACGGAGTAGATCCACCGCAGTACCTGGTAAAAAACATAATTTGGGAATCTTGTAACAAAAAAATGTTAATTGAAAAGCACAATTTAATGAATCTTGCAATAGGATTTATTTAT
Source organism: Acrobasis repandana (assembly GCA_963576875.1). Lineage (NCBI taxonomy): Eukaryota > Metazoa > Arthropoda > Insecta > Lepidoptera > Pyralidae > Acrobasis > Acrobasis repandana. The sequence continues at coordinate 18,867,902 of OY756227.1, forward strand.
TTATTTTTAAACTTTATTGTTTAACAATGAAATTGTCTTACAATTTATGCCTTTGGTTTGCCGAGAAATAAATGAGAGCGGCATCAGAATACAAATCCTTTCATACTTTACTGAGGGTACATAACCTACATAGGGATTCATCTTCAGTCTATGTGGATGACATAGTTGGTAATATACGGACGGTAAAATGATCAATTTTCTAGATCGTGATTAGTCAAACAAGCCGAAGGAGATGGTGCAAGTTATGTTAAGTGTACTGAGGCTTTTCTGTGATCCACGTGATCAAAACCAAGGCATAACTCAATTATAATGAGCGATATGAATATTTTTTATTGGGACATATCCCAATACAATTTTACGTCTTTCCCTAAACAAGAATTGGCGATGGGATGTAAGGCTAAACCACAGGATTAAACTGATGAATTTTCGGAAATACTTTAATCGAGCCTACCTGTAAGTATTGTCACAGAACTCAAAACTGAATTCAGCATGGAAGGTGGTGGTGTCATCGAGCAGAGGACCCATGAGTGTGTCTTCGCCGCTGCCCGCTCCGCCGTCGAGTCCGCACCCCGACAGCAGGGACGTGCTCTCGTTCTAAAAACAATCGAAGTAATAATATAAACAAGAAAAATACTGTAGGAATTGTTGTCGTCAATTTGTACAAAGTGGTCCAGTCAGCTCACCGATAGATTCAACAATCTAATAGATCACCAACGAAAATTTCCTAAATTATCGGATCGGCACAGAACTGACGAAATGCAATGGTTTTCCCGAGACATTTATTAATTGTACCTAATAAAAGCCTATGGTTCTAAATTATTTTTTAGATCAAAATACATCTAAATAGGATACCCTTATCATTGGGTCTAATTCGTTTTCTTAAATGAATAAATAGAGTAGTAAGTCAAACCAAACTTACTTTTATCCTCTCTGGCATCGCTGCAATGATTTGTTCGGCTAGCGTGAACACGCGGTCATCCTGCTCCCCTGAAAATTATTTGTGACGTGGAACATCATAGCACATCCATTTTTCACTGTTTACCTCAAATACTTTTAAATAATTATTAAATATATTTTTTTTTACCAAGACTACTTCTTTTAATCAAGTAATAAAGCAATTTTTTGATGATAATGACTCCACAGACTCATATTTTTTTACTTGTAGATGCTTTTGAATCTTGTTAAATTATAAAGCATTTAAATAATTTCGTTTTATTTTCTTCTAGTATAATGAAATCTAATATAATTTCGACATCGTATTTGAGGTAACCAAGAAAATAAACAATTAGCAAGCAACATTGATTCATATGCTGTAGTGTTTCTTTGTAGTTTATTTTTTTTGTATTGTGTGATTTATCTACATCACTACAGCAATTCTAATTACCATTAGCATATTTAAAGAGGTACATTTAAAGAAAAAGAAGTAAGGTGATTTTGAAAATTTTAGAGTGAATTGTCATTTTTGTTTTCTTCAGAATATAAATTTTGACTGTCGTTTTTACTCCGATACCTAATGAGCAAGTAAACTAATTTCAACAAAGTGGGTGTGTTATATCTTTATAAGTATTTTGTGCTTTACAACATTTAGACTTACCTGTGAACAATTAATTCAAAACTACACATAAAAAGCTCCATAATATAAATAGACATGCAAGCAGAGTAGCCAACATGCAGTGTTCACATGTCTCGTTTACTTGTCCAAATAGTGTTCTGACTTTTGACAACGAAATCTGAAGTGTCGAGATTGAAGAGGTAAGAGCCAATCGGTTGAAATGTGTTTGAAGGTAATAGTGATAGTGGATAGACCAGTACGAACCATTGAAAGCGACATCGAAGGACAACATCGAGTAAGCTAAACCGATCTTTATAATATTAAAAATAATGTAAAGAACATTAACACAAAATTAGATAGAGATAATATAATAATAGGTAAAACAGTCGGTTTAGCTTAAATAGGAATTACTACACCAACACTGGGGAACTCCGCTCCTAATAGGATACAAAATACAGAAGAATCTACAAGTGGTCTAACGACTTACAGTGATTCAGGGCTACAGTCTGATAACAGAGAGAGACATAGATATATAGACACCGATATGTTAGAAGAAGAAGAAGAACGAGCGGCCATAGAGGCGATGCAACTACTACAATCACAACATCGATAGATAGGAGCGGAGGGAAGCTGCGAATTGAAATGGTATAGAGCAGTCTTCGTGAAAACGTTTGCCAATTGGAATGGAGACTTTTGAAGAATTTTGTCTTGACTAGTATTTTTTAACATGATCGATCAGTGACCAAATCAATTGTAAAAGAAAATAAATTATGTACTGCGCATGATAACGATATTTTTAAACCTTTTAGTTTTTTGATAACCCGACTAGTACTTAAATAATTTCGGCCATTAATTATTACAAGTCAAGTTCTTGATTTTTGTTGTCAAGAAGCGTTCTATAAAAATTAATTTTAATTTATTACTTTCTTTGCCTTGTTTTCAATTTTAATTTGCATTCTTTAATTTTTTTCTTCAACAGCAATTTATCATGATTCTCAAAATTCGCTCTGTAACACCAATTGCCCTAACCACTTCGCTGGGTATGTACTAGGGGTCAGAATTTAGCGTCACCGTCTATACCGTTTCGTGACTGACCTGTGCTTTTGGCGGGCGGCGGCGGCGAGGGTGGCGGGCTGGTGTCGGAGAGCGCCTCCACGTCTATGAGCGGACTGGCGGCCGCGCGCCGTGCCGTCTCGCCTGGACAGTACCGCCGTCATTGGAAGCGGGCTCTTTCTCTATGGCTTATGGTATATACCCTGACAGACTATTTTGCCCATTATATTTGGAGATTTTTTTAAAATCTTTGTATACAGTTTACTTAGAATGGTTTGGAAATCGTTTTATAAAAAAATCCTGTATTAAAATATAAAAATTGCTTTATTTGTTTTATAGAATGATAGAAGTTTACGAAACTTAAGTTTTAGACGATTAATAATTACTCATTTTTTTAAATTGATTAATATTGAATAAACTGATCTTACATTTACAAATATTGCGTCAAATTTGTGTAGTTACTGTAACAAAGCCATCAAGAAAGAACCCACTTCATCCACCCCAAGACCAACGCCGAAACCCGTTACCATTATCCTTTTTCCGAAAGCGAGCAGCGAAAAAACCTTCGAACCTTCGAAATTTAGGCGCCGTGCCGATAAATAAATAATCATCCGCAAATGAAAACTGAACTCTATGGTGAGATCTGATGGGTTGGAGACTTACAAAGAGCAAGGTCCATACGTCGGCCGATTTTAGATTCGCCGAGACTGTCTTCGGAAGTATCCGAGTCCAGTGGTAAGGACATGCTTCTTTCCCACCTGAAAACATTTCAGGAAGTTATATGGACACCTACCTTAATTACCTAATAAACCTTGATTAATCATTTAGTCATATCTGTCATCAAAAATTTACACAGAATGACTTAAATAATTAGCAATGAACATAAAATACTTCATTATCTTCAATTTTACATCAAGTAAAAACTTAAAATTTGAAACAGTTTTAGGACTTAGGACGACAGAAAGGATGTTAAAGGGGCAATATAAATCTGAGTAAAAGCTGAATCTCTATTTACTCGTTTATACGTTGCAAGATCAATGTCCAACACTAGATCATTCTGTCGTCAATAAGAAGAAATAACCCAGAAATTAAAATAAGATCCTTACCTAGCAGAGCTGGTTTCAGACTTGTCTATTGCCGAACTGGATCTAAATGCATCCGCCATATTGATACCACTGTCTATCGAGGGCCGCTTTACCAGATTACTCTCCAGGCTGCCTGCACGGCCTTTTTGTGATAGGCTGAAAGTAATAACAAATTCATCAGAATAACATATTTCTTTACAAGTATGTAAAAGTATCTTTTTAAAACCGGCAAATCTTTTAATGCTGATTCCTTTTTTTTGTTTGTTACTGCTTTTGTTTTTGCACTATTGTTACATGACGACGTGACGTTATCTCTAACGTCACAGCACAGGGGCTTAGAATATAAGTATTCTATTCTAAAACTTCTTTCATCTGATGAATTTTGACATCCCGTCAAAATCCAGTTCATAACATGACTGTGTTGGTGTGTTCCCAATTTTTCGTATTTAAGGCATGCAAGACTCCTAGCTTGCTTCTAGTGCCAGCTTTGGATATAATATTTTTTTTTTGGAAGAGATGGTGGTCACGCTTTTAGGCACTGGCTGCTCATCTGTGAGGCACTACTTTGATCCTCACGAGTTGTACCTCTTATTTTGGACTCATGTACGGTCATTTTTAACTACCACCACTTGTTTCTGGTGAAGGTGCACTAGTGTGCGATAATAACTGTTGTCACTGAGTCATTGAGCTATGTCAGATGCTTTTAGGCTGCTCACAAAATCTGACTGACCAATGTTTACTATCAATATATTTCCTACTTCAGTGCTTGCCACGCCACGCACACAGTTCCTACTACGCTAGTCAGCAACGGAGGTTCTGGCTTGATCCTTGGCCAGGACAAGTTAGAAAATTTTAATTGTCCTGGGTCTTAAGTGTGTATAAGTATTAATAATAAAATATAGTATCGTTGGGTTAGTATCCCATAACACAAGTTTAAAAATTTACTTTGGGACTAGCTCAATCTGTGTGATATGTGCCTATATTTATTAATTTTCTTACCTGTGTGGCCTGAGAAAAACTCCATCCTTAGGGGGCGGGTGTATTCTGTCCAGTAAAGCAGCTAGTCTGGTATGGCCTTCTCTTCTCGCAGCAGCTGACGCTTGTCTGGCTCCAGCCTCACTTCGGGTGCCAGCGCTCCATCGAGCAAGCACCACGGCAGTCTCCACATGACCTGCTGCACTAGCCACCATCTGTAATTGTTTTAACAATTTTATGAATACTAAAAATGATGATGGATTACTTTGAAAATAATTGTGGTACATTCCTATCGACCACAATTTAGTGTGAAAGTTATTATACTACTCGTATTAAGTTAAAAAAATGTAACTACAATAAAAGTACATATGTTAGCTCACCAAAGGTGTACAATTTTCACTATCCCTCGCTCCCAAATTAACTTCTTTCTCCAATGCCAGACTGCTGTCATCTTGTCTCCACCTCAGTAACGCTGTCGTCAGCTTCGTATAGCCCAGTGCTGCCGCCAAGTGGAGGATTGTGGAACCATCTTCTCCGGGCTCCGTGGTGAAACCTTCGGAGTTTCCGGCGGACCGAGCGCTGAGCGATTGGCAAAAAGACACCAATCGCTCTTCGAACTTTGGGTTCGAATATAATTGGACGTCTTCAATCTGAAAGTTAAAAATAAACTTATATTTTCTTCAGGCCATCAAAATCTACTCGTATTGGCTGAAATTCGATTTATTTTATCATCGAATTCAAGAATTCTAATTCGAATCCTAAAATAACAAAGCTGCTTCCTTACCATTTCTCATAGAAAAAAATTGTTTTCAAGAGAATAATATCAATATCTTTGTATCTTACCTGATTATTATCTTCCATAGGCTCGATCTTGACTTGCAGCCGACCATTTAGCCGCTGCAACCGCTGCAGCAGCGAGAATCTTCTAAAATCCAGTGACGGCAGCGGCGCAGACGCGGGGGAAGAGGGGGCAGGCACGGGGCCCGCTTTATATTCAAAGGCGACCGTGTCCGACACGACTCGACCGCCTCGGGCTACTTGAAGAGCTGCTAAACCCGCTTCGTGGGCTGAAAATGACAATAAATAAATTTATATCCACAAGAAAGACAAAAGTCGACCACGGCGAGCATTCTGCGATCAGATTGCAGATTTTCTAAAAATGTATGAAGACGTTGATAAGTGTAGCTGAAGCAAAATAGGTCTGTCAGGATCGTTTCAAGTGTAGGTCCTTAGTCTCTCTCTCTGCCTAACCAATGGGAAACAGGCGTAATATGGCGAAAGTTAAAAGCAGCGTGTAGGGGTAGTGAATATATTGAAATATGAAAAATATTTTTAGAATCATGGACTGAATTCACCCTTAAAATAGTTTCAGCATATTTAGTTAGACCGATGAAAATGCAACCTCATGAGTATAATCAAATTATATTCTACAAATGTATACCTGGGCAATAACATCTAAGCAGTCCATTCTGCACCAACTTCGACGGCACAGGAAAGTTATCGAACAGCACCGTGTACTGATCAGAACTTTCAGTCCAGGGCCCGGCTATGAGCACCTTAGCTCCACCTTCAGGGTACGCCCATTCTGGTGAATAGTCCGTGATGCTGAGAGCCCCTTCGCTGTTGCAGTCCGTTTGCATTTTCTCGTCCTCAGGGTGTGATTTTTCGCACAACTGAAAAGTTAGAAAAATATTTCAAGCAACTTGAAGTATACACTTAATCACATTTCTAGTAGAACATCCTCATTAAAATATATTTAACAAAATTCTAGTTTGTTTAAAAAGAACAAAAGAGTAGATAAAACATTACACTTTCTTGTAATTAGAGTTATATCAATTATTTATCAATGCCTACACGGTGAGTTAAAGTTTTTTTCTGCAAGTAGGTATCATAAGCAAGTAGTAGGTATTTGAATTTGATGCCTCTAGTTAAACAATTTATCACTGGCAAATTATATATATTTTTTACTTTCCATAGCAATAATTATATAGACTATATAAAATACTCACCACAGGGTTTGTTGAAATAGAACTAGGGTCTAAAACTTCTAATTCCGGGAAATCACCTAACATATCGAAGGCGTCGAGATTCACGAACACATTGTCATCTACCACCTGCGTGGGCGACGCTACAGCCTCACAACTCTCTATAAAGTCCATCGTATCTATTCCGGAGACCATCACGTTAGCTGTATCCGACGTCCGAACTCCATTTCTATCCAATTCACAATTAGGCATATTAGCTGATAGCGTCTTCTGAATATCTTCATGAGACAACTCTAGCGTCTCATCAAAGAAACCACTTGAACCTAAATGCCCGTCCGTACCAAGTAATACTAATGTATCATCACAGTTATCCGTCAGAATTTTACTCTCTAATCTTTCTACTAAGTCTGGATACCTCGAAGGCGTCGCTGGCGCACTCGCTATAATATGATTTCTACTCCTCGGTTCCATTTTAATTTTTCTATCAAAAGCATTAATTTCTACTTTCTCCTCAATCTGAGTCTCGACTTCGTAAGAAGTCGAGTCTGTGTTGTGGAGACATGAAGACGGCTGGCTGTCTGGTATCTCTCTCTTTAATACAAAAGTAGGTTTGTACTGCTGTCGATACCTATCTCTGGGTTCTTCGCATACAAACGACGTCACTGATAAGGGTGATACTAAGGACGAATGTTGTTGGGCGGTGTTGCTTGTTCCGTTAAGTATAAGAAGACCACCACCGCCTTGAATTTGTCCTAGAGATAGTAGTAATGGTGAGGCGGATTGTTGAGAGGGTCTGTGATCTCTGGTGTATTGTCTGGGAGGTTGCGACATTGGTCGTGGTGAGGGTCCAGTTGTTGATGAGACGTGGTGGTCTGAGGGTGGTGGTTTGGCCGCTTGGATCCGCCGTAGCGGATGGGCACAGGTTCTGGAGTCTTGGCAAGTTGAGTCAGGGCATCCGCACTCTAGCTGGCGTGCCAAGGCTGCAGCTCTAGCGGCTCGTTGCTTCTCCATTAGCTGACCCACAATAGCTTCTACCGTTTCCGCCGTCTGAAACATTTTGCCCTACATTTGAATTTGTTAAATATGCTCTTTTATTTTAGTAACTTACAAAGATTTCAAATAAGAAGATGCTTACCGATATTTCTAATTCGTTGTTGATATCTGACTCATCTTCGCTGAAGACTGAAATTGAAAAATATATATATATTACGTTTTTATGGTCAAAGTTTTGTAAGTTCAAATATTGTATGACTAAGTATTTCTCATGTTTAGTGCAGGTTAACGTATTTCTGCACCAAATTGGCAATAAGAAAATTGTGTGAAGTCATTGCAATAAACGTAAAAGTTTTAACTATTCCGCTCAATTTTGTTAAGTTGTAAGGTACAGTTACACTAAAGTTAACTGTACCTTACAACTTAACAAAAAAAAACTTAGTAATTCAAAATAAACTTAAAGCATTATATCTTAAATTGGGGGACGTCCCGGCCTTTCACAGGTAAAAGGGTTTTTTTCTTAAATCATTTTTATATTATACTGATACAAACCACATAAAAAGCTTTCCCTAGTTTAAAAGATATAAGCGTACATACATACATACAGCAGAAAAGACGGCGCGAAGCAACTTTGATTTTTAAAGAGAAAAAGAAGTTTTAGACGATGTGAATCAAGGATAATAATGAAAAAAAAACCATATTCATGACGACATAAAATTTATGCGAGATAATAAAATTAATTTTATTGCTAATTCCATAAATATTCAAGAGGCTAACTTTTCGTGTTTGGCTTCAATTTCGGCGTTTAACGTTTATGAAATTTGGAAAATGGAGTAATCCTTCATTACTCCTGTTATCTGCTACGGTTATTTAAATTTATGGAGATCGGCTTCAAAGGCGGCTTCTTGTCGACTTCTTATCATTATCCGTGTAAATAGTAACTAGATTAATTTCAACGCAGTTTAAATTTGATAGGTACCATTTAAATCTAAATTTTTAAATTAAAATTTACTTGGCATCTACCTGTTAAAAATACAATTTTTGTAAGCGCACATCAACTATCGATTAACTCGACACGAATGTATGTCACGTTAAACTAGATTCAAGGATTTTGTAATGGTTTTAGCTAGATTTTCCGGAAATATCCTCAGTTATGATGCTTGTGATCCAGAGGTCTTCATATCGGCTTTTTTTTGCACTTTACACAATATGCAGCTTGTTTTGAGTAGGGCAAGGCAAATGTCATATTAAGCCACAATGTCAAACAAGCGTTTCTTGGGTCTACCTCTACGGGTATGCTAGATATCCAGGCCAGTGTATACAAGGCCCTGGCAGGGGTTATGGCCATAAATTTATTGCCTATTGAGTATATATATAAATTTCAGAATCCCGCAAGACCTGGCTATATTTAGAAGACTATATTTACCCATAGAGGTAAGATACTTACACATAGGTTTGAGTTGGCTGACCAGCTCATCCTTCGTCCATTCCTTCTTGTCAGCCCAGAGAGCCAGGCTGGGTGCCATCGACGCAAGCTTGTTGTCATCAGGATACGGCACGTTGAGATAATGCACCAGAACGATGTCGGGGTTCTGGAATGTGATGGGATTCATAAGTACATAAGTATTCTAATTTTACATTATTATTGTATTGAAATTATGAGATAACAATAGAACGTAGTCAAATCATAGAACGCAAATATGCTTTCGGTAATGAAAGTAAATAAAGCAGTGTACGGTAGCAGCTAATTGTCTAAAATAATTGGCAAAAGAATAGAATTAAATATATACAAAATTATTTATTAGGACAAAATTTGATGTAATAAGTACATTCAAAAGTCCGCAACATGCTTCGTCAAAATGGTCACAAAACTGTATCCATTTAGGGACGTTAAAATTTTCACAGTTAGTAATCCGCAACATGCTTCGTCAAAATGATCACAACTAGTAATCAGCAACATATTTCGGCTTTTGTAAGTAAAATAGCAATGGACAGTGAATTGGCGCAATAATGGCCTAACATGTGGAGGAGATAAAAACAAGGGTAGAAACAGGTCGCATCAAGCGCTTAGCACAAGGCCGAGGATCGAAAAGTTTGACGCATACTCCAACAACAAGATAAACTCTCTTCTTGATGAAGTAACGCTTAAATGAGAGGAAAAAAAAAAGCAGTTGCAAATTTTATAGGAAAGGAAGCTATAAGAGATGCCGCAGCGATAGCACCAAAATCACAAATGCTGTTGCAAAGGAAACCATTCTCAAGTTTTTTTTTTTTGCAATTCCGGACTCGCAATATCGTACGTAATCCGGTATTGCAAAAAAAAAAACTTGAGACCTACCTAATACCTATTGAGCTTACCCTATTTAAAATATTTAAGACAAAAAAGTTTAAGATAAAAACTCATAAACTGCAATAAATCTTTAATTAATACAAACACAAAATAATAACAAATGAGCCATAATAATTAAAACCTGTTTACAATTCAATAAATTTAATACTTTGTACACCTGTAGTAGTAATAACACTTTAAATCCTCTTCAACCGAGAGCACCATCTCATTAACTAAGAAAATGAGAAAAGCCATTAATTAGAAACGAATGAGGATAACTAGACTAGGCCCATAAAACTGGAAAAAGCACATTCCGTGGAGGAAATTGCAGTAGGGTTGGCAGTCAAGTGGTTTTTACGTCACTCGAATATTTGGCCTGTCCAAAACCAATCCATAAAATGTTTTTGAAATGGAATATAAAAAAAAACTATTAATTAAATGTACATATTTTTGTCTTTGAAGTACCTTTTAATATCTGAATGTGTTTGTTCAAATTTCAAATATTTTATTGCTTCATTTATTTATTGATCTATTAAAACTTTATTGATCCACAATAATAATCGTTTACAATTGGCGGACTTAACGCTAGTAGCGTTCTCCCCAGTCAACCATAGGGATAAACAGATAAAATTCATGTTCAGTTCATGTTGATGATAAGTATATTTTAGGCAAGCACCTAAATAGAATTGATATGTAGGTATTTATAATGCTTTCTTATCTTATGTTTTAATTGTTTAGAAAAATTTACTGCGATTTATTGCCATTTTACTATCTGATCATTATTTTACTGGGATTAACGTCGAGATTTTATATTAAAAATAAATTAATAAAGAAAGTTTTAGCATCATCTTTTATATTTTATCGTGCCAACATCAGTTGCACAGAAAAACAATCTTACTGTTTTTTTTCATGACTAATAGAAAAAATAAAACGTACACAAAAATTATTTTTAGTGAGATTTAACTTTATCTCTTGACTTGACAAATAGGCAATTATGTTCGTTGGAGCATGTGTTTGTTTATGACCAAACAATAAATACGAAGTTCTGCTTTTATTTTGAACATCGCAATAAAGTGCTCGAATAACGAGCGAAATATGTAAACATTAAAACTTGCACACCGCCTTACACCCCATAACGGGTTAAGGGTGCCCCTCTGTCGTTGTTGTTTTGAGAATGTGCAAAGATAAACAGTAAAATTTAATAAAAAATCTTAAGCGTAATCGAGAAAAAATGCAGCCATTCTTCTTGGCGCCATATCTAAAAGGCAAACCCTTTTCTAATTTTAACTTAAAGTTTTGTTTCTTATCATGATATTTTATTAAAGTACTTAATGAAATCATTGTAACTTTGTTTATCTCATATCATGCGCGTTATTAAATTTTTAACCGATTTCAATAAAGGAGGAGTTTATCAATTCGACCCGTTACCGCATTAGGTTTTTCTTTGTTACGCGATATCTTCACCTTAAATTTCCTACAATTCTTGAACGGGAAATTTCTCTACGCTTGTATGTATAATAACCTTAATAAATAAGATTGAAATACTGAAATTGACATATTTTATTGCAAGCGATTGCCACGCTCCTCTACCGTTGCGGTCCAATGTAAGAAATAAGTAATAATATTTTAATTTCCTACCAAAGAGCGAATGTAAAACGGAGTGCACCGTAATAACTATCCATTTGTCTTCAAAATGGCGCAATAAACATGGCGACATAATTTATGTAATGGCCGCCAGGGCTAGCACATGTGTGTTTTATATAGTTGTGGTTTTTCATTAACTCGTTAACGGGGTTGGAGTTATTAATATTAATTGTTATAATGGATATAATTGCTTTTTAATTTATAACTAATTATGTTCAAATGAAGTTTTACTGTGTTTGTTTAAATAATGTGGTTCGTTTAATTTATTTATTTGAGAAGTTTATTCAACACGTATTTCGTTTTGTAAACTCGTGATATTTCTAAAAATAATTACACATGACAAAATCCAAAAAAGGAAAATTAATGCAGAAAAATACCTAGCTGGGAATTAAAACTATTGTTTATTATTTTCTTTATGTACTCGTACCTGTAGAGTTTTCCAATTTTAAGATTTTCTTATTTTTGCAAAAAAAAATCACTAACTACATTTTGTCATAAAAAAACATAAGAAGTACCTACTATTTCATAGTTAACATCTTAGTACTGCTACTGCTTAACATCTTATTTATTTTGTAAAGTATATTTTTTGATACTTGTTTGAATTAAAAATATTATGTAGATTTTAAGTAGGTAGGTACAAAAAAGAACACATAAAAAGATGTATTATTTTAAAATACAAAATTAAACTACCATTACTATAATTTACGAGAACAATACGTGTATAACTGCTAAAATTGTCAACCCTAGTTGTAATGATAACTTCAGAATGTGTATCGTCGGCTTAGAAGAGTGCAGTCTGCCGACAGACTAAAATAGTGGACCAGTTGTGAACTGAATTGGTTTACAGAGTTTGAAAATATGTTTTGTTAACATTTCAATATTTTTTCGTGTATTATCGGTTTTACCCATGATATCAATAGGGATGTAGACTGACTACGCCATCTCTTCCTGTAGAACGTAAGAAACGTATTGTGTGTTCACCAATACTACCTTTAGCCTTACCACTGTCAATAAAGTATCAATAATTTGTACCATAACTAGTTTTTCAGGTCTGCAACGTTTACAAAACTATTAGCTGGGTGCATTATGAAGCGCTCTGAAATGCCATCGCCGCCGCAGAGCCGTAATTGAATTTCTGATTGTGCTGTAACAGGTGGCGATTGGCCGTGCACTGGCAGTGTATGAGAATATTCCTGAACCCTCATAAATTATATTAACAAAGACAATAAAAAAAATGTATTGTTTACGGTCTAGAATAGGACCACTCCATCTCTAAATGCTAACCGGGCTTCAACAAATGGATTCAGAAAGACCAAGGACGAGATGGGCAGAGGATTTGCGTGCGTTTGATAAAAAATGGAAAGTAAAGACCAAGGAAAGGGAATTGTGGAAGGAAATAGGGAGGACCTTTATCAATTATGCCCAGCTGTGGGACATAATTGGCTAAGAAAAAAAAGCTGCTAACAGATCGAGTACACCTACTTAAGTCCTTGCTTTCAATGTTACGTACAACAGGAAAAGGGGATATTTAAGTTCCAGTGCTGCACCGAAGGCTAGTTTGATCAAATATTAAATTTAATCCCGGCGCACTGGGCTAAGACCACCTCAGCGACGTACTTTCCGAGACGGGTGGTATACAAACATTTTATTATTATGACACAAACAAATTACCATGAGTACCCAGTGCCTAACGTCTGACTTCTTAGTTGAAAAATGGCTTTAAAATTCTTAACACGGTTTACTCCCAGACCAGCATGAAAAAAAGACTTTATATGCACGTCACGTCTGGGAGAAAAGAAAAACATAGAAAGTACCAGCTTCTCTTCCCACGCAGATTAGTAAAAGCCGATCGAGGGAATGGGCAAGGATCTGAATCGTGTTAATAGGCGCGCGGCTAGCAACCTATCACTAAAATATTATTTGAAAGAAAACGGAGATATCATTTAAAATTTTGTGCCATACGGCTCTACATAACCTTCAAACTTTTTTATGAACTACTGTTTACAGTTCAAAGTGAGAACGTTAAGCTTTTCTTAGCATTTTTGCAGAAAACGGCCATTTTTGGCAAAAATTCCACACTAACCATGTGATCCGATTTTTAGTAGTTTGCTTATGGATGCTCTGACTTAAAACTTTTATTTAGTATTTATTATTTGTGACTTATTTTATTTAATTTCTTGATTACTCTAAATATTTAGTAAAATATAGGTTTGGATAGTTTTTGTTAAACTGTATTTTTCTTGATCCAGTTATAAAACTGAAAAGAGATAATATATTTTATTTGAATAAAACTAGCAATAATTTATCATTTTTGTATTTAATTTTCTCCTTAGTACCTAAACAAAAAAAAATTTAACTTTAGTAGCAATTCAAAGCTTATAAATGATATAACTAAGACATACTATAAATGAAAATTTTAAATTATATAAAGTTTAAAATTTTCATTTATACCTCGTACACCAATAAATTAGTTTAAACAAGTTCAAAAGTTGCCCAACATACATACAACTTTCATAGGCGCATTAAGGGTCGGCACCATGTAAACTGGGTTTGCGCGGGCAACAAGTTTGTACAGAAAGCGTTTGATTTAAGTCAAATAATGTATACACATAGATAGAGGAAGAGTTGGGACAGTAGACTAAAAAAAAAGAATTTTTTAAAATATTTTGTAGTTTTCCTAAAAACGAGCATTGAATTTACCCAAAAACATGCAAAACGCACTTTGCACGGGCTGGCTTAAGTAGAAAAGACCACTAAGAAAATTACATACCTAGTTATAGGTGAATAGACTAGCCAGTAGACGAAAATCGTATTTTTTTAATTTTCATTCAGAAAAAGTAAGATAATTGTAAAGAAACCTGAAAGAAATATTTTAGAAAATCTTGCTACAAACTGGCTTGTTTTTCTGCGTAAAGAAATATTCTAAAAAGGGATTGCATATATTTTTTAAAAATAAAGGCTATTTTGATACATTATTCTTAATATTTGCTTACAATGCAATCACGCAATAATAAAAAAAATAATTTTAAAAATTGGATGTTTTGCAACGTTTTTGACAGAAATCTCTGAAATGGCGGCCATAATTCTTCCATACAAATTCAGTTGCCCGCCGGGCGTTCAGGAAGGAGGCCGTGTCGAATTTTTCAAAAAAAACCATTTTCGAATTACGTAAAATTGCATTACAGTCTAAAATATTTCAATAAAAAACTATGTACAAACTGCCAAATTATGTCATACTTTTGCTACACTATGGTACAGTTTTGACATTTTGTTGACGTTCAAGTAAAGATGTAATGCTATCGCAGATACGGCATCACATTTTTATTTTTTTAATTTTATTGAAAATTAAGTCAATGAAAAAAATAATTTGGTTTAATTTATTACCTATATTTTTTAATTGGCGATTAGGGTGAAAATCGGATTGGAACTTTCTCGGGTCGCGGAATCATATTAACTGTTTTTGTAATAAAAGGTGCTGTGTAATTAGGGTTATACAATTATTTTGAGGGGTGATTCAGTCTCAAATTTTGAACAACTTTTCCCCATGAATATATATCAAAATACGAATTGACATTATGCGTAATATATCGAACCACAGGCTTACCTAGATCTATACTTGGCTAGGCAGGCAGGCTATAGTAGGCTATTTATCTACACTAATATTATAAAGAGGAAAGATTTGGTTGTTTGTTTGTTTGCACTACATGGCTCCGAAACTACTGGACCGATTTAAAAAAAACTTTCACCGTTGGAAAGGTACACTATCCCCGAGTGACATAGGCTTTGTGTGTACCAAGGGCGAAGCCGGGGTGGACTGCTAGTATAGTATAATGATATTAAAGCAACACTCAAAAAACAAAAAAAAAATCTGCATTTTTATACAAAAGTGTGCAGCCGCCCGGGAAATTTGTATAGGAACCGATTTTTTCGGTGTTTTTACTGTTTTTAGGGTTTCGCTTGTCTGTCTGTCCGTAAGTCACAGCCAATTTGCTACGAAACTATTAGAATGATTTAGTTGAGATTTAGTACCTACACATATGTAACTTAGTGACCTAAAGATAGACGTATAATGTAAATAAATTAAATTTATCAAATGAAAGAACTTTTTATGACAATTTTAAATATATTTATTTTTTATTATTTCTTAGATCGGTATTTTTAAGTTGTTTAAGAAAATAGGCGAAAATTTAACCCCCCCTACTAAACTACTGGACCGATTCAGTTGAAATGTGGTGCACATAATGTAAATTTGTGACCCAAAGACGGAAGTAAAATGTAGGTAAATGAATAAATAAATAAAAAATGGGGCCACTTTATGGGAGATAAATGAGACATTAAAAAAAGGGTTTTGTGAACTATATCGCGTAAAATATCAAATGAAAGAGCATTTTATGATAATATTAAATAAATTTTTCTATATTTTTTAAGTTGGTGTTTTTGAAGTTATTTTTGAAAATAAATAATAAAAATACACTTATCTCCGAAACCACTGAACCCAATCTTTTGAAAAATGTACAGTTAATAGTTCTTTACGTATAGATTACGGGAAAACCTATTAGAAGATAAACAATAAAAGGGTGCAATAATGCTAATTACTGCTTCATTAATCAACCAATTTTTTTAGCTGTTTTCAGGAAAAGATTTCTTTTTAGTGCTCTTTGTTGATTCGTTAAAAATATTGTACAAAATCAAACAGTCAAGTCATTGATTGAGCACGTACAGCTGCTACGCCAAGACTGTTGATCTGTTCAACGTGCAATCCTTTTTTACCCTCCGTACTTACATAATAAGGTGAATAGAAGTGAAAGGTGTTACGATTGCAGATGGTCGCTAAACGTATTGTTTCACAAAGAAAATTCAAATGTGTACATTTTCTGTCAGTGGAACACAAAACGTGTCGTTTTCCAAGTCACCGCTCGCGTAAAATCCTATTTGATTGTATTTTTGAGAACGTCATGTCAGCGATAAGTAATATTGATTTACACAGAAATATCATAAATTTGTCTATGGTTCCCTAAAATTTCAACTTAACCAAAATAAACCGGCCACGTGCTGTAACGGGCCACGTGCAGTGTAGGGTTCCGTAGTCAGTACCTACTTGTTTTATGTAACTAACAACTGCCTAACTTTAGGTCTGAATTCAGTCCATGATACTGAACAACTTTCACCAAGGAACAAACGAAATACAAAAATTATTTTTGATCACTTACACACAAGATTTGGCAAAATGTAATATTTATGTAATATATGTATGGTAATGTAAAGACAAATCACACTAATTAAGCTAGCCCCAAAGTAAGTTTTAAACTTGTATTATGGGATACTAACTCAATGATACTATATTTTATGATAAATACATACATAGATAAACACCCAAGACCCAGGACAATTTGAAAAATACCATTTTCTATCTTGCCCCGGCTGGGGCTCGAACCCAGAACCTCCAGATTAGCGGTCTAGCGTGTTAACAATTACGCCACGGAGGTCGAATGAAAAGCAAACATTTTCTTTTCATATTTAATTATGTGTTCCTTAGGAAAAGTTGTTCAGTATCATGAACTGAATCCACCTTAAATTAGTTTTAGTACAGGGAGACGTTATATACTACTGCCGTGAATTTTTTTAAGTGTATGTGTGTGTATCATATACAACCGTTTAACTGACAGAGAGGGAAGACACATGATTCTAACAAAAATTTGCAATCAAAAACCAAATATTTCACAAACGGATTGCTAAAACGAAAAAGGGTGTTCATAATCTTACAATATTTTTGAAAGACCTATTCAACGACGTCTCACACCACACATTTTTTTTTTCAAGTTTTTATTACCATATGTCCATGCCCATGCCCAATTACAGCTTTCTAGTACTACTAGTCTATGAGTAAAACTGGGGATAGATAGACAGACAGACATGACGAAATTATAAGGTTTTCTTGTTAACTACGGAACCCTAAAAAGCTGCGTGAAACTAAAAAGATTCTCTATTCTAAGGGTTCTTTGTCATTTGCGCTTTAACAAATTTCAAAATACGAGTATGTAATCAAAACCACTTGAGCAAATATTTCGCTCCACTTCGCATACGATAAATTCAAAAATTGATGGATGAATGACCGTGCTTTTACAGGTTAAGCAACTTCTAGCTTAGTCACAGTTAGGATGGGTGACCGTGCTTTCAATCTTAATGTTGTCCAAGTCAAATGTTGAGATTCTTATGAATAAATTTCAGTTTTCTCTACCTACATTACTTGGCAGCTATTTAAATTTCAATTGTTTTTCGAAATTTGAACTTGGCATTTTTACATTTATGTTTTTGATGGGATAAAATAAACACCCAAGAACCAGGACAAATTAAAAAAGGCCATTTACCAACTTGCCCTGGCTGGGAATCGAACCCAGAACCTCCGAGTGACGGACTAGCGTGTTAAGGAATCGCCACGGAGATCGACTAATAAATTGAAAACGTAATAAATTTTACGCAAGATTCGAATAACTATAACTTGGATTTTTTAGAAAGTGCTATATGAATTTCACATATATTTAAACTCGCTTTTTAAATAAACGTCTTGCATTCATGCACACTACTGTATTTTCGACTTTAGCCTTTTTCTACTGATAGCCTGTCTACTAAAATGTTAAGTACAATATAATGACGTCTGCCAAGGCCTTAATTCAGAAATAATAATTCAAACAAAATAATTCTTTGATTTGATTGATTTGAAAATTTTAATAAGTATCGCAGACTGGAAGTCTTGACGAAAAGAAACAAGTAATAGAGTTAATAATGTGTAAACGGGACAATAGATGTAGGTAATCATAAATTGTAACGTAGAACAATTTATGATTACCTACATCTATTGTCCCGTTTACACATTATTAACTCTATGTAATCTCATCTTGACATTTTTATCCCCCTAGCGGGAAAATTTTGCATATTTCAGAGCCAAATCCGACCACGTGGCTATGTGCATACAGTCCTTAATAGTAAACTCACATTCAAACGAAAATATTTCCTCAAAAGCTTCGTCCAATAAAAACTTTGGCTTAACCACTGAAGACTTTCATGCCATATAAATCGGAAAACTCATACTCTCATTAATATAAGAGATTCGAGATGTTTCTGAAGTATTGGCGCGAATTTGAGGTTATTTCAATTCCGCGGCATCGGAAACGAATACGTCTAGATTTTGTAGTTTAGAGCTCGTTGCAAATTGAATTGGAAGAGATTGAATTAGTGTAAATAACCATATATTTGAACTTAGCTACAGCTACATTTATTCCTAGTATCTGATTTTAGACTTTGGTAAAGTAAGTAATACTTTATTGTACACCAAGAATAAAAAATTTACAATAAGAATAAAAATACAATACAATGTACAATGTCTTATCGCAAAAAGCTAAAAGTAATTTTTCATACATTACTAATTTGATAACGGGACCTAATAAGGATATTTGGGTTAAGAAAACGAAATTTATATCAATTATAACTGGGCCTCTATGAAAATCTATTTGCCCTAAGTAGTTAATTGTGCTACAAGGCATAAAGGTGATATGGCGAGGGCACCAATTTGAATCCAGAGCGAAACGAGCAATTCCATAGCAGAATCACGAGCGTAGCGAGTATTTCTATAGTTGAAGCCTGAGTGAAGCGAGGTATTCATGTATATCACCCTACGTAAAAATATTACAATACATCGAGTAGCACATTTTACTTTTCATCTAGTTATGAAAAAAAATTGCAAATACCAAAAACCTATAAAGAAAACTAGAACACCTAAAGACATATATATGTACACCTGATCAAAGTTTAACAGGCAGTTTAACTGGTCACTTTTTAAAACTTTTTCACTAACATTGTATAAAGAGAATGCCGATTTCATTAATGCATACGATATTTTTTTGTTCATGCAACTCAAATTATGTACAAAGCAAATTAAAATAAAAACATATAAAACTTATAAAAGACATAAAAATTACAAACAATCTTTAATTGTATACTTGTGCGTTTAGGGCGTCCGCTACGTAAGCCGGCGCGGGCGCACGGGACGTGTTCAGGCTGAAGTCAAAATCATTTGTTTATTTTTTGATGTTTCTATTACTGGAAAATTGTCAATTTTATCTTTCGATTTCACTAAGTCTGCGTGTGAAAGAGATAGTAGAATCTGTCGCGTAATGCCTTGTCTCTGTGGCACCTAGAGTCTGTGTTAGAGGTGGACTGAACATGTCGCCTGCGCCCGATTAACGTAGCGGACGCCCTTAGGGACTACGGTATGTTATTCTCTTTGCTAGCTACCTACTTAGTAAGTAGTATTAGTAGTGAAAAGAGTAGAAAATACAAGAACACTTGACAAACCGTACATTTACCTGTAACAGCCAGTAGCAGCGGCGGTGGAAGGTTGGCAGGATGGCCGAGTGCACGTAGCAGCCATAGATACACTGGAACAAACAAACAGAAGCTGTTATACTCGTAATATGCTTAAGGTCGGCAAGGAGATCATTTTTTATCATTTTTAGAGTTCCGAACCTCAAAAGGTTAAAACGGAACGCTTCAAGGATCACTCACTTTTCTTTCTGTCCGTCTGTCACAGCAAATTTGCTACGAAACTACTAGACCGATTGAGTTGAAAGGTACACATATGAAGGTCAGTAACCCAAAGACGGACGTATAAACGTAAATAAATGAGTTTAAAATTTGAATTTCATTCGTTTAGATTCATTAAACATTAAATAAAAAGTTGTGTGAACTATATCGTGTGACATATTATTATCAAATAAAAGAGCTTTTGATGTGAATTTTAAAGCTCTCGAATTCTTGAGCTCCTCAAAGCGAAAGCAATTAAAAAAAAGAAACTAGCAATACTTTTTTACTGGGCCAGCGAGCTCCTATCAATCAGGTATTGCAATGAAGGCGTACTGTAAAACAAACTGCAAAATGCCTTCATAACTTCCTGATGGCAGATATTATTAGAATTTCACATACTTTGAATATTTAATTCCGTTTCAAAGTTAATTTTCATAGCGTGTTGTGTACAAAGCCTTTATGCACGTAGCATCCGTAGATAAACTGCGAATGAACGGAAACTGTTTATCATGCTGTAACAATGTCGTATATGGCCTGGAAAAGGTTTGTTTTCTTGTCTTTTTTATTTCTGAGTCAACAGGTATGGTCGCTTTTCTTTTTTTGTATATCGTAATAGAAAACTTAAGGTATTTAGAAGAGGAATAGGTAACAGATCTTCTGTGTAACAACAGGCTGGGTAACCATCAGGGTAGGTAGGAACCTATACTGAACTAGGTTTCTTACGGCGTATCTTCCCATTAGTGGTCGTTCTGAAACGCTAATAGTGTAGCTTTTGCACTAAAAATAATGACATTCAATTTAAAAATGAATTTCTGTTCGTTAGTCTCGCTAAAATGCGAGAACGGCTGGACCGATTTGGCTGATTTTGGTTTCAAAACATTTGTGGAAGTCCGCAGTAGGTTTGTATGGTGAGATAATCGGGCGGAACGAACGCCAGGTCAGCTAGTAAGTGATATATTTATCCTTATTTGTTTTTTTTTAATTTGACATCTTCGCACAATAATGGGAATCGGCTCGGCACCCCTTTTCTCTAACACTAAGGGAGTCATAGACAACAGATAATGGGCAGCAGCGTTTACTGTCATCACCAAACCATCTGCTAGTTGTAATTAAGTGAGCAAATCTTTCCTTTACTGGAAGAGGCGTTTAGACTATAAAGAAAGCTTATTTTATTGAGAAATCGTAGGTTTCCCACCATCTCGAGTACTAGCAAGTGCATAGACACCAGGTGCTTGCCAATTACTCTAGCCGAACGAGTACAGATGTCCAAAGAGGCTAACCCAGAATTGGCACCTGCACTAACTTCGTTGCCCGAAAAGCCTCCCAGTGTAGCGGTTGGTCTAAGTAAGAAGAAAACGCGGAGACTATCGGCTGTATATTATTTTCTCGTCATTATCATCTTCCTTGCCTTCTCCCTATTTGGTGGCTCTATATGTCAACTCCCTCCATAGTTTTATATTATTTATTATATCTGTACTAACCGCCCTGTACATCATGTTCCGCTTAACACATTCCCCCCACGTCTTTCTAGGTCGTCATGTATATTATTTTCTATTATATATATATTATTCCCTGAACTATGTTCGTGAATCAATTAGTATGAAATAATTATTTTATGAAACTAGAGATAAAGACGTGATAATTGTTTTACTATTTTTCTATATTAATAAACAGCGAATGGTTAAAATTGGTTCGATATTACCGTGTCATGGCGAAGTCCATAATCCGCTTCCTCTCATATTACGCACCACAAAAGTTTACGCTCCACGATCACAGTTGTGCAAAATGTATTATTCAAAATACACGTACGTGGCGACTACTATATCTCAATATCAATATATACACTGGTATCAGTTGCTTGCTACTCCGCTTGCCGGTCACGTGGGAATTTGCCTTCAACTTCGGGAAACTTGCGAAATTCTTGGAAATTCCACTTTTATTAGTATTTACAGCGTGGTAAATGTGCGGTATTATTTATGCTTAGTGTGTATTAAATTCTTATAAGGTTACGCGGTACGCTCTTACAGAATACAGGAATATATAGAAAGGAATTTGTTTTTCCTACTTACGGGCGAGAAAAAAGTATATTCTATCAAGTCATTATAGTATTAAAGTGAAATATGTACGTGTTAGTTTTAGAAAGAAATATGTTACTACAGTTGCTTACATAATACTAAACAATTTAGTTATTAGCCAAAATATTTTTGCGTCTCATACAACCTCTGATCAGCTGATCACTCATCTTGTACTGAAAGGCAAGATTTTATTTGCTGTATGTTGCATGAGGAAACTTGTTTAGAATCATAGGCTGAATCTGCCTATCAAATTGTTTAAGCAAATTTTGTTAAATACAAATCATTATATTTAACGCCTATTATCACATTTTTGAAATGCAAACGTTTTTACAATGATGTTCTAGATGATCTATCTATAAACCGAATAGAACAATCAAGGATTAAAGTATAAAAAGGCCTCGCACCATTTCATTTAACCATCTCACTTATTCCTCAAATCTCTGCGCTGTGAACCAAACTTAAAACATTTTAAAAACAAAACGCTACTTTAAATTTAAATCACGTAAATAGCGGACGTTTAAAAAAATACAGGACGTTAAAATCTTGGTTCAAACTGCAGTGAGAGCGTTACACACATTTGGAGAGGTCGTTCGCTTTTACGATATTTGTAAAGTGTAGAGCGGAGCCGGGCTTGACCTGACGTACCGACCATTTCATTATGTTTCACTGCACAATCGCATTTTTAACACAATCAATAAACTTCTCTTACGATTAAGGGAATAGGCTAGAATTTTAATCATGTCAATAAACGATGCACTATCGTCTTTATCCCTAATGGGGCAGACAGAGTATTTTGGGTTCTTGACTGCCTCCGCGGTCCAGTGGTCAAGGCGTTCGTCTTGTGATCCGGAGGTCATGGGTTCAAATCCCACTGGGAAGCATACTTTGTGAAAAGTTGTTTCCAGTCTGTTTAGGATATTGCAGGCTTGAATCACCTGATTATCCCAAAAGAAAGATGATTCCGTGCTTCGGAAGGCACGTAAAGCCGTTGATCCCGAACGCCATCTAGCGTTTGTACCTCCTAGGATTGGTTCTGGTCTACCCTTTGGGTTGCGGAGGTCAGACGGCAGTCGCTCTGTGTAAAAAACCAGTAACCTCGTCAAATCGCCTAGGTTAGGTAGCGGACCCCGGGCTCTGAAGCGTAACTGCTGACAATGCAATCGGGAATACGCTCAAATGATGATGAGAGTATTTTGGGTCTTGCAGCTCTAAGCAGCAGAGCCCAGGGTCGCAAGACTTAAAGACCACTTTAAACGTGATACATTCATACATACTATCACGTCTCTATCCCAAATGGCGTAGACAGAGTCCAGAGTCGCAAGACTCAAGGGCTACTTTTAGCGTGATGGTGGGCGAGAAGGTGGAAAAAGGAATCAAAATAGTAAGCTAACCGCGTCGCCTAATAACATACTTTGCTTCAAACATTTCCTTGATCGGCTTCTACGGTCTGCGTGGGAAGAGAAACAGCTGGTACATTCTATTTTTTTCTTTTCTCCTAGACCAGCATGGGAGTGGGTGAAAAGGTGGAAAAAGGAAAAATAAGCGATTGATTAGCATTATACGAATATTTTCCTTTTCCACCTCTCCTCGCCTATTATTATTTTTGCCTGTGCGGCTATGATTTATTAGATAATATTATATTGGACTATATTTGACCGTGTGGTGACGGTAGAATAAAATACGAGTACCTAAATACCTATAATTTGTCACCATCCCCTTCCTCTCCCACATGTGTCGTAAGAGGCGGCTAAATAACCTGTAGGTAACAGCGAACAGGTAGCAGTGTCCTCTGCGTAACGTATTAATGCCATCTACTGCGATCACCAACCCATCTGCCCAGCGTCGTGATTATGGGCATTTGCTTTGGGCAAACTTCTCCTCTAGTAGAGAGAGGATTTCTTTAGAGGCCTTTCATTCAGAAGTGGACAAATAAAGGCTGTACAGACTATTGGATTCAAAATACTATTTCTGGTTTTTTGTTTGCGTATCTGATTTCACCAATAACAACTTACTTAAGTGCAATGTGGTAAAGTGCAGTGAAATATATAATTTTTTTTATTACAATTTAATTTTGAAAGAATAAATTAAAAATGCGGTACACATAAATAAAATAAAATAAAAATAAAAAAGCCTTTTTATTTCTGAGTTATTATGACTATTTACAATTTTATGTTTAAATAAAAGTTTAAAAGTTAAATGATATATATAAAGAGAAATTAAAGTTACAAAAAAGAAAAATTAAAATGTATGAAAAATAAAACTAATATAATAATACTTTTTTTTTTTTTTTTTCGTTAACTCAGGACCCCTATTTGGGTATAGGCCTCCTCCAAAGAGTGCCATCTCTCTCTATTTTGAGCTGTTTCCATCCAGTTCTTCCCTGCTACATGAACAATATCGTCTTCCCACCTTTGCCTTGGATGGCCCTGCTTTCTTTTTCCTTGCGGCCCTTTCCAAGCGGTCGCAGATTTCGTCCATCGGCCGTCTTTTAAACGTGCTATGTGTCCCGCCCATTTCAATTTAGCCTTCATTGCGTATTCGACGGCATCTATAATTTTCGTTTTTTGTCTTATCACAACATTTTTTACTTTTTGAATTCTTCTTATTTTTAGAAGTGACCTTTCCAGGGACCTCTGGCATACATTTATTTTGTTTGTAATTTTTTTTGTGAATATCCAAGTCTGGCAGCCGTAAGTAAGACAAGGTAAAATAGACGTGTTCATTATTCTTCTTTTTAATGAAATGGGAAGACTACTTTTGGTGATTTCTTTTAAAGCCCCAAATTTATTCCATGACTTTGCGATTCTTCTGTTTACCTTCTGTAGGCATGTATCCTCGTCAAATGATAGTCTTTTTCCTAAATATATATATTCTTTGACATATTCGAGTGGTGTATCTGATATAGTAATATCAACTGTCTTGCTGTTTGTCAGAATCTTCGTTTTGCTTAAGTTCATTTTTAGGCCTATCTTTGCGCTTTCCTCCTCTAGAAGGAGTATCATATCTTTTAGGTTTCTTCCACTCTGGGCTAATAAGACTACGTCATCGGCAAAACAGAGATGGCTTATGTATTTTCCATTTATTAAGATTCCCTTGTTCTTCCAATTGATTTTTTTCATTATTGTATCCAGAACGGCTATAAATATTTTTGGTGAAAGCGGGTCACCCTGTCTAACGCCCTTTTTTATTTTTATTTCAGGACCTCGAGTTTCCAGTAAGACTCGACTAGTGCTATGTTCATATATTTTTTTGATTACATTGATGCACGCTTTAGGGATATCGTTTTCTTCTAGTGCCGTCCAAATAGCTTTGTGGGAGATGCTATCAAAAGCCTTTGTATAATCAATGAAACCTATATATAGATTGCTTCTAAATTCCATGTGTTTTTCTATAATTTGATCTACTGTGTGTATGTGATCCATCGTAGAGAAGCCTTTCCGGAATCCTGCTTGCTCTACTGGTTGTTGGCTTTCTATGAAGACGCTGATTCTTTTCTCTAATACTATCGAAAACAATTTGTATATGCAGGATGATAAACTAATCGGTCGATAGTTGTTAATGTCTTTAGGATCGCCCTTCTTGTATAATAATATTATATTTGACTCATTCCATTCGAAAGGAATTTCGCTGGTTTTTATAATCAAGTTAAATAGGTGTGAAATTGATGTGGCCAAACTAGGGTAAGCTATTTTTATTATGTCATTTGATATCCCGTCTGGACCTGGACTCTTTTCCGGTTTAAGTTTCCTCACAGCCTCAATAATGTCTTTTTCGTCACATACATCTAAAGAATTTTCTTCATCTTTTAATTCATATAGCGTGTAGTTAAGGTTAGAGTCATTTTCATAATATAAATCCTTGTAGAAATTTGTGGCTTGTTTGATTATTTCATCTCGAGATGTAGTGGCCTGAGAGTCCTTATAAAGGCTAGGAATCCATGTTTTATGGGTGTTTAATTCTTTAAATGCTCTTTTTGTACTACCTGTCTGTGTAATATGCTTTTCTAAAATTTTGAGTCTGTGTTCTTTGTAATTCTTCTTTATTTCCTTGTTTGTTTTTTTGTAGAGCTCGCTTAGCCTCATTTTCATTTCTGATGTTTTGTTTTTTTGTTTTTGCAATGCTTGTCGTTCTTTAATCAGTTCCATAGTTCCCTTCTTTATAATTTTTAGGTTAGAGTACATCTTGTCTGGTCTTTTTTGATGTAATGGCAGACTTTTTTTGACAGCTGACATAATTTTCCCGTAGTATTTCTGAACTGATTCTTCTGGTGGTGGGATAAGAGAATCTTTGCAGTTTTCCTTCAAATTATTTTTAAATGTTTTTAAGTCTTCCTCTTTTAGTATAGTTTTTTGGAATTCTACAAAAGTTTGCTCTACTCTTCTTTACTTTATTCATGATAAAATTAGCTCTAACTGGCCTATGATCTGTTGGGTAGGAGATGCTCGTCAATACTTCAACGTTTTGACATCGTTGTGGAGTGTTTGTAAGTATGTAGTCTATTTCGTTTTTTACAGTACCTCTTGGTCCTTGCCAAGTCCATCGTTGTTTCGGTTTTTTCTTAAAGAATGTATTCATAATAGACAGTTTGTATTCAAAGGCGTGTTGAAGTAGAAGCTCTCCTCTTTCGTTTCTCTCTCCGTATCCATATGGACCCAAAGCTGTTTTCTCTTCTTGATTTCTATGTCCGATTTTTGCATTATAATCACCCATTTCTATAACGTATCTGTAGCTTTTTTCATGGGCTTTCTGTAAAGTATTATAAAAGTTTTCTATCTCTAGTATCGGGGCTTTCTCTGTCGGAGCATACGTTTGTATAATGGATAGGTAGATTTTGTCAAATTTGAGTTGAAGTACTGCCACCCTTTCGCTTAGTCCGATGAAATCTACAATATTTTGTTTGAATTTCTTTTTTATCATGAAGCCAACACCGTACAGGCCCGGCGTCTCTCCCATGTAGCATAGTATAAACTCTTCGTACTCTTCGATTTGGCAGCCCATGCGTCTAACTTCCGATAAGCCAATTATATCCCATTTTATGTTTTTGAAGGCTATTGTTAATTGCAATAATCTTTCAAAATTGGATAGGGATCTCACGTTGTAAGTGCATACGAGTATATTTAGTAGGTTTTTACTCTTTGGAGGGTTTTGGTCTACATACTACCTTACATATTGTGTGTTGTTGTTATTATAATTATCTTGTGTACCTACGAGTATAATGTGACTTGTGAGTGTAATCATGTGTGTCTTTTTGATATCAATAAAATAATTATCTTTCTAACTAGCTGTGCCCGCGACTTCGTTCGCGTGTTTGCCGGAATGTTATATAGCCTAAAGCCTTCCTCTATAAATGGACTACCCATCAAAAAAAGAATTTTGACGTGACAACGTCTTATAAATTGGTTAGCCGGGTGACACTTCAAGAAACTGCGTTACGCTCCGCTCACGTTATGCGCTCACAATGAAAGCGAGTGAGAGGCACGCGTCCCTTCCACTCGGGCATGGTTAGCCCGCCTAAGAGCGAGAGAGACAGACATAAAAAGACTTGTCACGTAAAACTTTCGCCCGTATACCGACTTTACAGGCAACCTATTTTTTTTTCAAATCGGACCATTAGTTCCTGAGATTAGCGCGTTTAAACAAACAAACAAACTCTTCCGCTTTATAATATTAGTATAGATAGGTGCTTTCATCTTCGGCTGTTTCTCTCCATTCTTTATTAAAAGCGGTCAAATCAGACGATTTGTCCGATTTTAATACGAATCAGACGACCAAAAGAAAACCTAGGATGAGATAGAGAGACCACCATCTCATCCTAGATTTTCCTCTGGACCTCTTACCGTCTCTAGGAACCGATGTTGTTGTTGTGTACCAATATGACCTAAAAAGCTAAAAAATAGGTACTCAGTTAAAACATAACTGCTCTTACGGCAAAGTTGGTACGTCATTACGATACGTGGAATCGATTCGTGGATTCGATTCCCATCGTAAAAGTCTAATTCACTCACAGACCGCCACTAGCCCGGATATTAGTGTTTGGTCCAAGTCTAAAGGTTGATTCTGATAGCCTATGTCATTAGTGACTAGACACATTTTTGATCAATTAGGTGTTATGATAATTTTATATTACCCACTTTCATTATGCTTTTTAAACGGCTTGTATGATGAATGTTAATACTATACATACAATCCGCTAAATAACAAGAAGTCAAATCAGACACTTTTTTCTAAACGTCAAAACAAAACTTTTCTATAGGATTTAAAAACAAAACCGTGACGTTATAGATATTTTGAGTCAAATAGCGCTCTTAATATCAGTTTTTCTGCATTAATAAGTCGAAAATCATGTTGAAAATGGATATGATCAATGACAAGTGACATTTTTTGTGACGTTTTATTCTCTTAACAGTACCAAATAATTTATTTTTGACCCAGTCATCTACCCAATTCTCACAAGATGCAAATAGATCAAATGAGGTACGATTAGGAATCAAACTACTTATCATCTACGAACAGAATAGAAAATGCTAATTTAAAAAAATCCAAATACACTTTCTGTACTAAGAAAGTAATATTTCTGTATAACATAAATCATCCAAAATCATAAATCTTAAAAGGGTCGTAAAAATAAAATATTACCTAGTTAATAAAAATTATGTATTTAATAAATCTTCGCTTGAAAACAATGATTTGAAAAGAAATATTTAAGTAAAATATGAAATTAGAAAGTGTTGTGTAAGTAAGTATTTACCGGTCTACGTCGAAACTAAAAGGAAGGTTATGTGTTTCGCCGTTATTTATATATATATTCACCTGTTCCCTGTTATTTTCAATGATATCTATGATACCTTGATTAATGAGGTATCATTGGAACCATCTTCGCTGTCCGCAATTTATAAACTAAATTCAATATGGCATCATCTATAGGTCAATTAAATAAAACGTCACACTAAATTCAATATGGCGTCCACTACAGACCATAAAGCAATGAACTAAAATATAAAATATATTGAATCCATCGAAATATAATCTCTAGAAATCTAACGCTCCTTCATTCACCGCTTCGATTATGATTCCATTTACGCAAACAAACAGTAATTACAACGAAACACTCAAACACACATATAGACAAAGATGCATGCGATTAGTCGCGACAAGGTCACGTACGCGTCGCCGAAGCTGGCTGCTTGACCGACACGGCCGCGGTCAACGCCACGAGCGGTAAGGTACAATATTAAAATGTTTATTTACTTACATATGAAAGGTGAGTCCTGTGTTCTGTATGGCTTTTACACCAGTTCACGGCACATGGCGGCATTTTTAGTAAATCGATTATCGCAAAAACACAGCAATATTCTCAAAGGAAACTTCTTGCGACGCAACCGCATGACTCGACTGTCACGGCGAACTGTCACGCGGCGCTGTTCATATTTTAAGCCCCGCCCGCCGCGGTACATATCGCGTGGAATGATTTTTTGGGATAAGTCACGATTCTAGAGAATTATTGTTCGTAGATCGATTCATAACGTGTAGGCTATCAAATGAAAGAGTATATTTAGCCCATTTCAAAAATATATACATAATTATCTGTTAATTCTCCTGTTGTGTTTGTATAATATATATTACTTAGATAAACCAACGTAATCTTTAGTAAGAATTTTCCCGTAGTCGAGTTTTAGTTTTTTTAAACTATATCTGTTTATGTCTTACCTCGCTACGAAGCAACATATTTTTTGCGATAACTAAATCTAATCAAACGACATATTCCGTGAACAAGTCAAAATCCATTATAATTAAACATAAAACGCTGTTTGCCTATCACTTGAACCACCAAAAATCCTGCTAGACATCCGGATCACCCCCAAAACCCACTACTACCCGGTTATTGGCTCAAATAGTCTCGCAGAAATACGTTTCCACTCTATAGCTGCGATTTAGATTCGAGTATCCGCTTAGGGAGGGCCGTGATAGGTAAATTGCCAATCTTAGTTAGATTTATTTATGCCTCTTCTCATTTTGGCTTCCGGAATAAGGATGAAGACTGGGTCCGAAAAATTGTATTTTATTTAGTCTTTCAGTTAAATTATTCAAAAATAATGGACCTATATTATTCGGTTTCTTAAAGTAGTGAAAATTCACAAAGACACAGAGCGTCGAAGTTTTGGAGTGGGAGTAATTGACGTCACCGTCAAGTGAAAATCGTACTTGATCGTGACGTTATGCGGAATTTAAATGCGCTGCATCTTTGTAATTATTTGTTGAACAGAAGAAAGAAAAAATACGTAAGTATACAATAAATACCTGATAAATATAAATATAAATGTTCCACATCCGCATTGTATCAAAAAGTTAAGGTAAGTAGCCCGACATCTCCTGAATAGAAACAGATAAAAGAAATATGTAGGAAAGTTTTATCATTATCTTTTAAATACCTACCTAATTTATTAAGACTTAAGGCCAAACCACACAGTTTGAGCTAGCCCTTAACTAAGTTTAAACTTGTGTTATGAGATGCTAACTCAACGATACTATATTTTATAATAAATAAGTAACCCAAAACAATTTGAAAGGTCATTTCTAACTTGCCTTGGCTGGGGATCGAACCAAGAACCTCTGAGTGGCGGACCAGCACTTACCAATACGCCACAGAGGTCGTCATTAGTTAGATTATAAATGTTCTCAGTTGTAGAATTAATTGATCCTTAAAAATATTCTTTTAATATAATATCCTTAAGCTCTTCAACAAATCATTATTCACCGTCTGCCCAAGCAAATCCACGTCAGTAACCAAGACGGTGCCTTTGTTCATCAAACCCTGAAGGCTTCCGTAAGCCGAAGGTTTGACGGGATAATCTTACAGGAAACCCATGTAGAATGTTCAATATGATATTATGTGTGGATTACGTGTTTGGATTTATGTTGAGTATTGGAATAATATTAGTATGCCTACTAATTTACCTTAAAAGTTAATCATGGCTAAATTAACTCTGTTTATGTTATAGTAATAGTCGCCTAAATTATAAAATATATCTACTAAAAAGATTATTCAAAATACAAAATTGTAGTATAATAATTACTTAGATTTTATTATTATCAAACATGCGAATAACCTATCTTCCCATTTCTTTTGAACTATTAATATAAATAAGACCTCTCAAATATAAAACAGATAGCTTATTTTTTACACGACTGTTCCGAAAAAAGTAATGTTTTCAGGGAATGTATTAAGTGAGTGCCTTTATCTTGAGCTTATAAATGCCTGAACACATTTATATCTACATATGTATGGAACCGAGAAGTTTGGCGCATACTACACCGCCAAGAGCCACTAAGCTCTTAAATAAGAAGAAGAAAGAATGTTTAGGGTATCGTTGTTTTATCCCGAATGATAAAGTCTATTAATTATTTAATGATATGCGATAAACGGGAAACTCAGGTAAAAAGTCTGCCACTTCTTCGTGTATGCGTCGCGAGTCTTATTCGCCCTGAGGAAGGCCTTTGGATGAGATCAAAACATATCGGCCAGGCTTACTTTTTACGTGAGTTACCCGTTTATCGCATACTAGCTGTGCCCGCGACTTCGTTCGCGTGGTTGTCGGAATGTTATATAGCCTAAAGCCTTCCTCTATAAATGGACTACACAACAAAAAAAGAATTTTTCAAATCGGACCATTAGTTCTTGAGATTAGCGCGTTTAAACAATCAAACAAACAAACTCTTCCACTTTATAATATTAGTATAGATTAATAACGTCTGTGTCCCACGACTTTCACGGTAGTTTTAACTTTAAATTCTTTTGGAAAATGTAAGGCGATTCGTGTATTTGGGCAGTATATGTTTATTTATTATAAGAAAAAGCAGGGGTTACGTCGTATCAAGCACTAAAAAGTAAGGCAGAGAACCGAAAAGTTTGGCGCATACTCCACCGCCAAGAGCCACTAAGCTCTTAAATAAGAAGAAGAAGGAGACGAAGAATGTTTATTTTATTTTTCTCTTCGTATAGTTCATCCACTAGCATGGGTAAATTTGATATTCTAACCCTTTTTAGGATTCCGTACCCAAAGGATGAAAACGGGACCCTTTGGGGACCCTATTACTGAGACTGTCTGTCTGTCTGTCCGTCTGTCACAGGGCTCTATCTATTGATTGATTATGTATTACTGTGGCCGCTATAACAAAAAATACTTACAATAAAAAAGTTAAAAATTAAAGGGGGTCGTCATACAAGAAACGTGTTTCTTTCAGCGTTTTCTCGATACTCGATATTTATAATGGAATTAACTAGATACTTGAAATTTTTACCGATTATGTATTACTATGACCACTATAACAACAAACACTAAAAATAAAATAAAGTTAAAAATTAAAGGGGGTCGTCATACAAGAAACGTGTTTCTTCAGCGTTTTAAAACATTGTACAGTGGTACGGAACCCTTCATGTACGAGTCCAACTCGCACTTGCCCGTTTATTTTTTTACCTTATTCTCCATGTTTGTAATGGTACCATAGATCACGGAGACCATACTGTGGTCACGCCGAGCACCGCTGGTTTCTCGGCTTTGGCAACTTGCCAAACCACCTCGCAAATAGGCTTAGTTATTGCTTTAAGTTTAAAAAGTAAACTTAAGTTTATTTGAACGATCCAGATTAACCATTGTAGTAATTAATTTATAGCCGAAATCTTTGAAGATTTATTTCATAGTAGCTGTAACCCGCGGCGTTACTTAAAAAGGTAGTAAGTTCTTTGAAAATACCTAAATAACGAACTATCCACTTTACCATTATATGTCATTACAAGAAAGTTTCATTCCTATAGCGGGCTCAAAAGGACTCGTGTCCGGAGCCGTAAAAACTGACTGGGAGGAAATACTCTTAGCATTAAGTCGGCCAATTGTTTAAAGTATATTTTTACTTTGGAACAATAAAGTTTGATAAATAAATAAATAAAAAAGACAAATGAAAAAGTACTTAATTTAGTTAATTAGGAAAAGGAAGACCAAGAAGAGCATTTATAGATCAAGTAAAGGAGAAAGTTGACGCCGTGTCGTATAGGGAGGTCAAAAGGATGGCTCAAGAGAGGGAGACATGGAAACTACTCCACCGATAAGAACGTAGTGCTTAAATTATAAATAGATAGATGTTATATTTGTAAAAAAAAACTTAATAACATTATTTTATTGAAGGAAGTGTTGTGAAGTGATTCTTTATTAAAATTTTGGTATTGTAAAGTAACCTCGTTTAAAAGTTTATTGTTAATTTTTTATAATATAAAATATAAGAAATGATGAGTTTAGGAGAAAAATTGAAGGAAAAAGAGGCAGAGGAAGACCTAGAGATAGTTTAATAAAACAACTAAAAGATCAAATCCATGTTTCAACCTACAAAGATTTAAAGGAGTTGGCTTTGGACACATAGAGATGGAAAACATGGGTTGCTCTATAGACAAGAGCTAGATAAACCAAGACTATTATATTACAAATAAATACTTATAAACTATCGCGTTGCATTATTATTAAATTAATGCATACGGGAATTAACGCGAAACGTACCTTTTTTTTTTTTTTACTATGATTAAGGTACGTTTCGCGTTAATTCCCGTATGCATTAATTTAATATTATATTACATATATTACATAAAAATACAAACCAAGTTATGAATTCAACCAAATAAAACAAACTTATCAAAATTTATTCGAATAACCTAAATAAGCCAAAGTTTAAAGTACTTCGAAAACCATAATTTGGCAACAAAAAACGACATCTTAACGAAGCTCACGAAATGCCAAAAAATGGAGATTGTAAAATGCACTCCCCAAATTTTACTAGCATTTGCATGTGAAAAATGAAATTTGTGCCACTTAAAACTACATTAACATACATTGTGCCTATTTCATTATAATTTTTACTACTTTTCTAATATAGAACAGAAGAAGAATATTTAACAGAACTTTTCTAATATTTAATATTTAACGTTAGTCACAATTTATTATGTAAATATAGGTTTTCCGATATTTAAGTATGCATTGTTGTAGTTTGCTTTTCTTTTTAACGTTATATTTATCGTAGCTAGACTTGTATAACTACCGCTGTATTCATAAAAAAGCCGCACTTCTTAAATCAGTTATATTATAGTATACCTACAGATTTAAGGAGTTCTGTTTTTTCTGACTATTTAATAAAAAAGTGTGGTTAAGTTCAACTATGCTGCCGAGCCGTAGCCAAAAAGACAAAAAGCGCAAAGTAGTCAAAAAGCGCTTTTTAACGAATAGTATTTCTTATTACTTATTTATGTTTGTTCGTTCGTACGCAAGCATTACATGTGCTACCGTCAGACATACGACAAAGCCCTTCTGGCGCGTAGGCGTCTAA
The DNA here is from genome assembly GCA_963576875.1 of Acrobasis repandana. NCBI lineage: Eukaryota > Metazoa > Arthropoda > Insecta > Lepidoptera > Pyralidae > Acrobasis > Acrobasis repandana. The sequence continues at coordinate 18,902,539 of OY756227.1, forward strand.
TACTGTAAATAAGTTTCTTTCGGCCTTTCCTCTCAGCAGTCGTCGTTTCGAAACGCTAGTATTTGTAGCTTTTCTTTAAAGTTATTTATTTATTTTACAAGTAATGTATACAAAACTTATTGTCGTGTATAAGTGCGCAAGGCCTAACTACTGAATAAATATTTAAATTTTCAATTTTGTATATACTAAATAAATATATAAGTTCAAATCACACTGATTGAGCCAGCCCCAAAGTAAAATTAAACTTGTACGAGTATTAGAGTTAGTAAGTCAACGATTCAATTTTTATAATAAAACATATATATTAAACACCCAAAACCCAGAACAGTTTGAAAATTACCCTTTTCCATATTTCCTTGACTGGGGATCGAACCCAGAACCTCCGGAGTGGCGGACTAGGGTGTTATACATTACGCCACGGAGGTCGTCAGATATATAGGAGCATCGAAATATAATTCTCTAGAAACCTAACGCTCCTACATTCACCGTTTCGACTGATTCCATTTACGCAAACAAACGAACAGTAATTACAACAAAACACTCGACCGCACACATAGACAAAGATGCATGCGATCTGTCGCGACAAGGTCACGAGTCGTCGTCAGTCGGGTTGGGCAGTCAACGCAACGAGCGGTGAGGTACAACGCGCGGATGGTGGTCTATTATGCAGTACGCTACGCTTAAATAAATAACCTTGTTTACGTGTTACTTTTTTAATAACTAATTTTCATGTCTGTTTGGCTTCTACACCATTTCAAGGTACATGACGGCATTTTTAATGAATCGATTATCGCAAAAACACAGCAATATTCTCAAAGTAAACTTCTTGCGACGCAACCGCACGACTCGAGTGTCACGGCGAACTGTCGCGCCGCGCTGTACATATTTTAAGCCCCGCCCGCCGCGGTACATATCGCGTGGAATGATTTTTCGGGATTACTTACGATTCTAGAGAATTATTTGTTCGTAGTATAGGAGGGTAAATTTAAAGAATATGGGGCCTAATGTTTACATGTACTATATATACCATTCATTTAATTAAATGGCAAATGCAAACACGAAGGCTATTTATCTGGAAACTACAAATCTTCGCGACAGACGTTACGTCACGGCTTAATCTCGAGGACTGAACTTACGCTTTTCACCCACACTTTGCACGGCCGGACGGCTTTTTGCCCATAAAATGGTGACATGTTGCGTGCTTGGGATTGTTTGTGGTCTAACTTACGAGATTTAGCAATCAAAATGGAAAATATTTCTTGACTCATTTTATGTTTTGGGACATGTAGATTTAGGAATATTGCAGAATCTTTCTGTAATACGATAGTTTACACTATATAAAATAAAAAAATCTAAAAATATATTCTTGCGATTAAAAAACACTCGAAAAATGTTAATTTTAGTTCATCTATACTAATATTATAAAGCGGAAGAGTTTGTTTGTTTGTTTAAACGCGCTAATCTCAGGAACTAATGGTCCGATTTGAAAAATTTCTTTTTTTTTTGGGTAGTCCATTTATAGAGGAAGGTTTTAGGCTATATAACATTACGTTCCGACAACCACGCGAACGAAGTCGCGGGCACAGCTAGTAAAATATAAAAATAATTTTTAAAATTCAATTTGAAGTTTAAATTTTTTAATAATCTGTTTTGAAACACCAAATAGTAGCCCCCATGCTATTACGTCATCCGCCCGTGTAAATTAAAAAGTTTCGACGCATTGGTTTACATGCATAATTGACGTCATAACCACAGAACAATATGGCGTCCACTGCTCCAACGTTTGCGGCAAACTACGCGTGAAATTTGAAAATGTAAAAATTTAATAATTTTTATGGCACATCGATTGCACCATGTAATCTAATTGAGACACTTTTAAAAAATGGGTGTAAATAATGGGTAACCTATTCTTCTCAAACTGGCCAGTTGACTAGAAAAGTTCTCTATATGGGATAAGTCCGCCGTTGTATGTTTACTATTCTGTTTTTGTATCTGCATTAGGATAAAAATTAATATATTAAACAAATACAGCGTAATAAACAAACAAAAAAGAATAAACATACGCTTTTAACCGACACCGTACAACGGCTTGGTGTTAGGCCTACTTGTGGTCTAAATCCTAAGAGAAAAGTAGTTTTAGTTAGTTCACTACTAGGCATAAGTATAGCTAAATCTCCTTTGCGGTCTTTTGCTCATTTCTTTTATAATTTGCAAAGGTTGTCACTTAACTGGGTCACAGACCTCTTTTTGAATCTTGACTTTATGACATTTAAGGAAACGTTATTGATTCATTCAGGAATAAAATTATATAATTTATCGTTTTAGCAACCATTATCAACCACCAAAAATCAAGAGAAATAAATACATGCTGCCCTATTTCCCAAAGTTAATAAATCACCTTGTACACCAACCGTATAAGGCAGGGTTAACACATAGCAATAATAATTCTAACTAAGACTCCTCCAAGGCCGTTTGCTTCTAATTACTGTGCGAATTAAATTCACGCGTTTAGATTAGACCGACTGAAAAGAAAGCACTTCTTTTCTTTTCTACTGGAATCACAGGTCTAATTCAAGTTATTTTCAAAATAAGTTTATTTTCGAGTGATTGCATAACATAAAGTTCGCATGTTTGATATTTAATCCCAAGAAAAAAAGAATTATAAACGAGTACTAAGTTAGTAAGGCAACTTGATTATCTAATAGAACAACTTCTTACGTATCTGATTCGGTCTTTCGGTCTCCTTTTCGGTTTCCCTTTTTCGATTTTTTCTTTATTTTTTTGAATGGATCATTTAATAGAGAAGAAATATGAGGTGTTCGGCCACACCTCATAACGTGGCCATACCAGCAAGTTCGAAAATACAAAAAAACATTGACTTTGTATAAAAACTAATTGACATTATCTAAAAAACTACCAGAAAAATTGATATTTATTCGGACAAATACTAACTAAAAATCCGCATGTCGTTCCATTGTTTTCTGTTGCAATACTCTATCAGGGTTCATGTTGTACCTACTAATTTAAGAAGTGACTATATAGTGTAGTGTAATATATGTACAATTCGAAAAGCAATAAATAAATTGGATATTGAAAATGAAACGTATGTAAATACTAATCACGTCTTTCCCTAGCGGTGTAAACAAAGATTAGGACCATTAGACCCACTTTCAGTGAGATGCGCCCAAACTCTAGCCAGCTTTAAATCCCAAGTAAAATCGCATTTTCTTTCCTTATGAAAGGTAATCTCCTTCCCTTGTTTCCACTTAGTTTCTTCATTTTGTCCTGTTATGTTTTCCTTGTGTAAGTTGTATGTATTTAAGTATTAGGTGTATGTATGTTGGTTATAGTTATTGTATATAAGTATGTTTATTATATTGACCACCCCGCACTACCTAATTTCCCAATTTTTTTTCTATTTAAACGAGGTTTCCTGTAAGAAATTACTTAGCGGTAAGGCCGCCTTTTGCACATTGCCTAGTTTTTAAGATAATTATGTTCTGTATTTTTCTTTTTTTCAATAAAGGGTACTGTATTGTATGATGGTAGAAAAAGTAATCAAAATAATGATAGGATGATAACCACAGTCTTCGCCGAATCATATGATTCCGAGTCTCACCCCTACTCTCTATTGATATGCCTAAATCGGCATAAAAAGGCCATGCCATGTCAGAACCCTGGAAAGATGCCAATTGTGTGAAACTCATTATGAGCGTCCTTGGATCTGGGAGTTATTGTTGCCAACCTATACTTGTACAGTTTGGGAATAGTTGTATGCAAATAAATAACATATCCGACTTCGGAACAAGTAAACATTGTTAAATAAATAAAATATAAAGAGAAATGACACAGATTGAGCAAGCCCCGAAGTAAGTTTAAACTTGTGTTATGGAATACTAACTCAAAGATACTATATGTAAACACATATATAGGTAAACACGCAGGATCCTGCTTATTTGAAAAAGGAACACAACTTGCCCTGCCTGGGGATCGAACCCAGAACCATCTGTCCCTGTGGATGTCATTAAAGGCGACTAAATAACTAAGCACAAAGTTACGCCCGATCCTCGGCATTCATGGGTGATCAAACCACTGTCATGCGTATCAATCAGTAGAAAAAGCCGGTGCAGTAAACATGCTAAGATAAGAACTGCGATAGTAGAAATGTCTCCTTAATTGTTGACTTTATACATTGAAAATGTATATAGCTTAAAAATGCTTTTATACTATGTCAGAAACCTGGAAAGATGCCAATTGTAAGTGTAATTATGACCGTCCTTGATTCTAAATTCTAACAGAGAGTTATCGTAGCTATACGTAACCCTGACTTGCCGTACAGTTTGGGAACAGTTGCATGCAAATAACATATGAGACTTCAGAACAAGTAAACATTGTAAAATAAATTGTCAATTTTGAGATAAACGAAGAGGAGAGATATTCAGCTCACAGAGGCACTAGTTTTTCATATTATGTAAATACATACATACATGCATACTATCACGTCTTTATCCCTAATGGAGCAGACAGAGCATTTTGGGTCTTGCGGGTCTAAGCAGACATATCCTAAGGCTGCAAGACCCAAAAGCCACTTTTAACGTGATGGTAGGGCGAGAAAATGGAAAAAGGAATCAAAATAGTGATGGGTTGCTAGCCACATCGCCTATTTACATGATTCGCATTTTCACCCATTCCCTTGATCAGCTTTTAAGAACTGCGCCGGAAGAGAAGGAGCTGGTATATTCCAAGTTTTTTCTTTTCTCCCAGACCTGTATGGTAAAATACTTAATTGATAGAAACAGCATTAGTTATGCTTTTGGCTTAGGCACATTTGATTCCAATGACAGGATTTCATGTCGTAAAAAAAAAACGTTTTTATCTGTAACCTGCATAAACCGGGTCAGATCTGATGGCGGTTAGACTAAAAGAAAACAAAAACAGAAAATAAACGAGGCTTGGTCGGAATCGACACGGATTGATGAATAAGTAAATGAATTTATTCCAATTAAACACTGCAACCACTAATTGGAGGGTGCGGTGGTTTGTTTTGAGAACCACTGGTTTTTGAAGATTTGCTGGAGTTCAAGTTTCGGACTGTGTTTAAATATGTTATGTTCAATTTTAAAAATGATAACATAAAGTAGGCAACGTTTGAAGATTTTTTTTTCCTAAGTAGTTATCAGTAATCAGTAGTAGTTATCAGCTAATCAGTGTGATTTGTCCGTATATATTTATATTTATATCAGGTTTTTTTAAATAGTTTTCTAATATACTTACTTTAATTCTCCTTCTTCCTTCCATTATAGTCTGGGAGGAAAAAAAAGTAGAAAGTACCAGCTGCTTCTCTCAACATGCAGATTGTAAAAGCCGATCAAGGGAATAGGAAAAAAATTGAAACAAGTTATAAGCAATGCTAGCAACCCATCACTACTGGGCGCCACGTTGAATTTACTGTGACACAGGACAGTTAAGACGCTTCCAATGTTTCATGGATATTACTGAAGACGTGATAGACCAGATGAACATTCATACATAGCAGCGAAACACATGACTCTCCTTTTGGCTTCGTTGTAGTCGGGTAAGAAGAACAACATTTTTTTAATATCTCAGCGTTTATAAACGAGTCAGCCGTTTAAGTATGCTGATCCGTAGCTGTGCCCGATGTTCTGACCAAGTTAAAATTACTATATTTAAGGCTTATTCTCAAAGTATGTACACGGGCGGCCTATGGTTTAAGTTTGCCAAAAAGTCGCTGGATACACTACGCATCCAAAATAATGACATTTTTTAGGATGATATTGAAACTCCCTTGATTTTGCAGCGCCTCCGAAATGTTTTCTCAGGCCCAAACAGACGGTTTTCACGCCATATTTCGAAAGAAAGTAGCGGCTTTGGTAAGGGTGCGAGGGAGTGTCAACGGCATCATGAAAATGATAGCTGAGGACGTACACGCCTCTGACGAGACACTTCGTCCGGACGATGGCGGAAAGACAAGATTGTCGTCTAGAAGTTCGGTCTCATCCGCACGGAGTGTCTCGGAGGTATATGATCTATTAATATCAAATAACATTTATAGATAAAAACAAATTTGTGTAATTTTAATTTTATAACTAAAATATAATAATTGTATGTATCATAACTTTGTAACAAATGGATCTTGTTATCCGATAATAAATAAACTTGATTTGATTTGATTTGATTTGATTTAAGTATCTGTGGGAGTAAATAAAAATACAGTATGTGATGAAAAATTTAACAATGAGTGAGATTCGTACTCACGCCCCTCATATCTGTACTGTCATCAATAATTATATTTGGGTTGTACATGTACCCCCGGTAAATGCTATAAATACCTAACCCCCTATTAGTTGATAGCACCAGCGAAAAATTGACATTAAAACTTTACAAAGAGTATGCAAACCTAATTAGTGATTGTGCACGAACAGCAATTTTTGTCGATAATTGGATTAGGGATAGTTAAGGGATAAAAATGCATATGCGATCCAGTAATTAAGTTTTGGAATAAAACTCAATGGAGTTTGGAATGATTTGGGGAAAATAACTAAAGGTACGTTTTTGATTACTGCTTTTAAGTTAAAAATTTTACCTAATTGAAAAAAGGCTAATACTTTAATTAGCCTGTTTTCAATTCGGTATTTTTTTTTTGTGAAATCTTTTGCTACAGCCTGCCCCCTTTCCCCCCCTCTATTCCCCCCTTTGTCGATGTGGATCGAATAACTCTTCCATGCTGGTTTAGGAGAAAAGAAAAACTTACATTGTACCAGCTGTTTCTCTTCCCGCGCAGATTGTAAAAGCCGATCAAAGAAATGGGCAAAAATGCGAATCACGATAATAATAATAGGCGATCTGCCCAGGGCCGCAGGACCTATAGGGCTCGGTCTACCCCACTAGGGAAAAATACGTAATAATTCATAGTATAGTTTATCGAGATAAGCGACCATTCCCTTGAACGAACCTTCGTGCGTTTCTCGTGTAATCTTTGCTTTTTAAAAATAAACAAAAACGGAACATTTAACCTGGAACATAAGAGCATTTAACATCAACTCAATGATTGCAAGATAGTCAAAACCAAAGCAATATTTGTTTCCAAAACCGCGGTGGTGTCAGCTAACAGAGACAGTTGAATTTGAGTGGCGTTGAAAGGGAAATTGGAAAATGCAATACACTTTGGAACGCAACTTCAACTGCAAATGAGCTAATGTCTTGTGCTGTGCCAATTATTTAAAGTACTGTGCGGATTGCTGGCTAGAAAAGGCCACCCAGGCTATTCCTGTGGATTTTCTAAGATACGACTAAAGCACTAAAATCAAACATCTCGTATCACAACTGCATTCCAATAAAGAGTTGAAGTCGGGCAGACGTTGGTTGTTAAACTTTTTACCCCACTATAGCGAAGCCAAGAGAAGAGTTATTTATTTCACCGCTATGTATGTTTGAATGTATGTATGTTCACCTGTTCCATAGTATCTACCATGATCTTCTTCATCCAAGCGCGTTCCCGGTTGCAACCTCAACTGTGCTGCTTCAGAGCCCGGGGTGCGCTTTCCAGCTTTCTCTTCTCCAAATATTACATGCAGTCAATGGTCACCTAAGGATGCCAAAGAGCTTGTATTGGAGAAGAAATAGCCGCAAGAGTTTAAAGATTTGGCTAAAGTTTTACAACCGGCCCCCTGCCTGACGTCAACCCTCTTTGGGAATGCAATTGTAGCAAGAGATGTTTGTGCTTAATCCTTTAGTCGCCTCTTACGACATCTACAGGAAGAGATGGAGTGGTCCTATTTTAACCCGAAACCACACGGGTGCCCTCCCTCGCCCATAACAATGAGGTATCATTCAATATGGCGCCCTTTATAGGCCTAAAAGTAATGAATGAAAGGCTCAAAACTAAATAAATTCAAACGTACTGTCTTTGATATTAACTGAAAGGGCATTAGCACATTCCAAAAATAAATACGTTAGTAGCTTTTACACCCTGCGTAGAATTTATTAGTCGGGTTTTAGTTTTCTAAACTATATCTTGTAAAAATTATCGCGGGAATGGACGAGAATCTGAATTATGTTAATTGGCGATGCGGATCGCAACCTATCACTATTTTAATTCCTTTTTCTATGTTTACGCCCACCATCACGCTAAATGTGGCCTGTCGTGTGGTCGTGGCAGAGTAGAATAGAACCACTCCAAGTCTTCCCGTCGACATCGAAGAAGGCGACGACTTAGGAAACACAAGCTAAACAAAGCTTATAAACATAAGAGAGTGTGGGCTCAATTATTTGGCTGCTCTGGCTAATATATGGCTCTGGTAGTACAGAGAGGGTCGTGCTCCTGCAGTGGAGACAAAAAAAAGACTTGATAGTAGATGTATCTGCTTCTTTATAAAGTATTTCCAAATCAACAAACAACAGGAAACGATCAAAAACGATGCGATATTTCTTTCTAAAACCGTGGTGGTGTCAGCTAACAGAGACAGTTGAATTTGAGTGGCGTTGAAAGGGAAATTGGAGAAAGCAATACACTCGGAACGCTCCAAATGAGCTAAGGTTTTGTGCCAATTATTTCGGAGTCTTTCCACGAGATTCGGAAATGAAATAAGGATTTCTTTCTGAATTGTATCGCGTTTTGTGTAAACGCTTTTGTTTTTTGCTTTGTTGCTCTTTCGTTATTATTTTGTGAAGTATTTTGTAAGTACTTAGTTAAAAAACGTTTGCATTTTATTAACAAATAGCTCAGGTAGTTGCGTTTTAGACGAGATTCTACTGTAGACTATTTGCATTTGCGATCATTCGATACTGACTCTTAATTTCATTATATAAGTAATGTATACTCCACCGACCAAAACATAGCTCTTAAATATAGATAGATAGAAGAACGTCTCAGTAAAACACGTACTGATGGATCAGTTCTCCAATAATAATAATAAAATCTTCAAAGTGTCTATACAATATAAAAATGTTATTTAAAAATATGAAGAAGCCGTGTAGTTCCCAACAGAGTAGAATATATAGGACCACTCCAAGTCTTCCAGTGGATGTCATAGAAGGCGACTTAGGAAACACTAGCTAAAAAAGCTTATAAACATCAATGAGACCTCTCCAATCCGTCTGGCCAGCGTGGAGAGTGTAGGCCAAATCCTCTGACTAAGTATGGCTCTGTAGTACAGAGAAGGTCACACTCCTGCAGTGGAGACTAAATAAACGGGCAAGTGCGAGTCGGACAAGTACATGAAGGGTTCCGTACCACCGTACAATGTTTTAAAACGCTGAAGAAACACGTTTTTTGTATGACGACCCACTTTAATTTTTTACTTTATTTTATTTTTAGTATTTGTTGTTATTGTAGTCATAGTAATACATAATCGGTGAAAATTTCAAGTGTCTAGCTATTACGGTTCAAGAGATAGAGCCCTGTGACTGACGGACAGACAGACAGACGGACAGACAGCGGAGTCACAGTAATAGGGTCCCGTTTGCACCCTTTGGGTACGGAACCCTAAAAAGATCTTGATGATGATGATGGTGATATAAAAATATAATCATAACAGCGAACATGAAGCAAGTTTCTAGATAAGCATGTCACAACATGTCGTTGTTAAAGCCTTGTAGCATTTCTGGCTTTGACTTGCTAAAAAACTGTACAAACCTCAGTCCCCTGGACTTTGAGTTTCATGTGGTCCTCCCTGGTGGTCTTCCCATCCTTCCTCTTCTTCCAGCAGTACCCGTCACGTCGGTAGCGCACCTTCTTGCGGCTGTACAGGAGCATTGAGCCGCTTTTGGGCCTGGAACAATATGGAGAATACATTATTTTAATTGTTTTATTTATTTCTAACTTTATTACAAATTTAATAGGTGGACTTGAACGTAGATTTTATCTATCAGTCAACCGACTAGTCATGCCGAGAAAAAATAACTTAAGAAGGAAGTGCAAGTTATGTTACCATACCATTTACTTATAAAACAAAAAGAAAGAAAAAAAAAAATATTTATACATATATTGTAATATCAATATACTACATTAAAAATGCACATGGATATAAGTTTTATTAAACTATACGCATTGCATTTTCATATATATTATCTATATTCTATCTGATAGTTCCCGAAGATAGTGTGCACGCACTGCACTTTAATACGCTACACGAGCACGAGCCTTCCGGATATTAATTGGTAGCGCGTTCCAAAGCTTTACTTACCGCTTGCACAGTAAATAGACGTAATTGTTCTTTATTATATCATATACCTAAGATCCAGTAGGTATATATTTTATAGAGTACTAGCTGACCCAGCAAACGTTGTTTTGCCATATAAAGACTACCCCTAACATTTAGGGGGATGAAAAATAGATGTTGGCCGATTCTCATAAATACCGGATAAGCACAAAAAATTTCATCAAAATCGGTCAAGCCGTTTCGGAGGAGTATGGCAACGAAAACTGTGACACGAGAATTTTATATATTAGATTTGGTACCTTAAAGTTGCTACACACATATTCGGGCCGGCATTAATCGGCACAACCGGGCGGTAAAATCGAACATAATGTACTTAGATGAATGTTTGGGGGAAAAGCCGATATAATTTATTCGGGTAGGCTTTGTAGTTCAACAAATACTACCAAACCGACAATGCCGGTCCGAATGAGTGTGTAGAAACCCATACACGATGATTTACGAGTATTATGATTCATTAAGAAAGTCACATTCTTACTATGCTTACTTATTATACAGGCTGACTTTTTAACATCCAGCCTTTTTGGAGCAATTTCAGTCCATGATACTGAACTACTTTCCATAAAAACAATTAACGAAAAACTAAAATTAAATTAAATTTTAAAAAAATCAGCGCTCAGCCACACGGATTTTTATGAAAGGACGAAAAATTTTTATCGATTTTTAATAACTTTTTTATAGAAAGTAGTTCAGTATCATAGACTGAACTTGCTCCATAAATTTGCTGGTGTCTAAAAAGTCACCCACCACTCACCAGTATTTGTACCCATATTAATGTCTGGTAAAAATATTATATTAATTTTTTTTTTACCATCTTGAAACATAACAAGTACATCTAAATTATGCCTAGGTTACATTCAAAGTTAAAATTTCATGAAAACCCTGCTAAAGAGTGATACGATATGCCACGCACATTTTGAAGTCAAAATCGTGAGTATATAATGAGATAAGTTTACGATCCAAGTTGAGCCGGGAATCGGAATCATTTGAATTATTATAGACAGGGCCCGGAAACGGATTTACTACGACCGTAAAACGCCGGTCCAGTTTATGGCCGAATTATCGTGTCTGCTGTAAATAATGCTGAGTGCACACTGACTTAGTTTACAATTTCAGAAATCACAGAAATTCGACAGAGATTGTTTGAAGTGGTAACTTTTTAAGGCGACGTGGGTTCACAATTTGTAATACTGTGCGTGATTTTGAAAAATCACTGTTATTAAACTACTACAGTTTATTCCTTTACATAAAAATCTTAAGGATTTTCTAAAGACACTCACAATAGCAAAAATAAGATTGAGCATTTTTGGCTCGATAGAAAAAAATCACAAACATACCTCTAAATATGCCTAAATTTGCCTTTATAATTCGTATTACTATTTTATACAATCACCTTTTTAAACGAAAATTATACCAAAAAATGTATTATCTAAATATCTATCCGTTGTAGCTACAGAAAAAAATATAATAAATAAAACACGTGAAATATTCGTCGAGAGCGAAGGAAGGGTCGGAGCCGGGCTCGACGATATTTCGCAGTGTTTTTTTTTTTTTTTTTTTTGTAATATATTTATAATTTTTACTGTAGCCAAAACGGATAGATATTAAGATAATACATTTTTTGGTATAATTTTTGTTTAAAAAAGTGATTGTATAAAATAGTAATACGTATTATAAAGGCAAATTTAGGCAAATTTAGAGGTATGTTTGTGATTTTTTTCTATCGGGCCAAAAATGCTCAATCTTGGTTTGGCTATTTATTTATATATTTAATCTTTATTGCACAATAAAATAAAAGTACAAGTGGCGGACCTAATGCCATATGGCATTCTGTCGGCACTCCCGGAGTGCCACTGTTTATTTTTAATTATGTTTCATAAGAAATTCTTCACCGATAAGTAGATTTTTCTTAATTGATTAATTTAAAACAGTTGACTCGTGTGGTATAGTCGGAAAAGGCCGACCAGATTTCGATCGATTTAGACGATCATCTTTAGAGCGAGTGTCAGCGGCGACCCAACGATGTCGCTGTCCGCTCAGCACTGAGGGCTGTCTCGCTATATCACGTGAGTCAACTTTTTTAAAATTAATCAATTACGGATTTCTCTCACGGTAGTTTAAATAAAATAGATTTTTCTTGTTATTGAGTTATTGTTATGTCATAATTTATTGATCAATACTTAGTTTATGTGAATTAATAATCGTAAAATATTCCACATTATTATTGATTTAAACAGCATAACAATCTCGGAATAATATCTAAATTAAAAATATGTGATAAAAATTTCGCTACGAGTCCGATTCGAAGTCACACTCATCACGTTTGTTTACAATCAGAAGTGCACTTAAGATACAAACATGAGAAGCGTGATTTCTAATTGCACTCGTGGCGAAATTTTTTACCACATATTAATATTTCCGATAAATTCCACATAATACGCTATTTTACAACAAGTCAAATCAGATACTTTTTTTTAACGTCAAAAACAAACTTTTTCTATGGGATTTGTATGAAATAACGAACTATGACGTCATAGTTCCTTGGAGTCAAATAGCGCTCTTTATATTCGTTTTTCTGCATTAATAAATCTAAAATCACGTTCAAAGTGGATGTGATCAATGACAAGTGGCATTATTTTGTGACGTTTTATTCTATTAACAGTACCAAATAATTTATTTTTGACCCCGTAAAATACCCAATTTCTATGTCTATGTCGATCTACATTTAAGAGCCCGGCTCTTGTCGGTGTTACTGTATGGAAAGAGACGAGCACAATGACGATTTTTGGCAGAGATAATGGTGTGGTTTGCTATTGCCTTTTCCATTTCACACACTAGTTAACTTTATAGTCACTAGTGTGCAGGTTTTCTCACGATGTTTTCATTTCATTCCACTTAGTTAAATATAAAGTCCACTTGTACGTTCATTTTAATGTGCAATAAATATTAAATAAAGTCCTTTTGTTGTTTGTAAATAGGCTACTTATAGTTAGTCTTTATTGTACCTACATATCAAATTATTTTAAATTAAGGCATGTCACTATATGATACTTGACTTAAGAAGATACATCATAAAGAATCTAATACAAGTGTTGGCTACTCACCCTTTAAAAAAACAAACAAGAATGTAACAACATCAGCAACAACCAATAGCAGTAGTAAAATTGTTATAGTGTGCACACCTTTTTAGAGAACGTATCATAAAAACTCGAATTTGTGACAGCACAAAGCAACAATGTAACTTAACGCTTTCCCATTTTCTCTTTATCAACATTGTGACTGCGATGAAGACGCCGCTTTACAATTTACAACTTGGGATTCCATCAAAATATAACTGAATATGTAAAAATTGTATTAGACAGTCATGAGCAGGCCGTGCTCTCAAATCTGACTCATGTTTATTGCTAATATAAAATTTATTGTTAAAAATGTACGATCAATACTTGTATGACAGGTCTTATCTTAAAATTAAGTGACGAATTTCGTACGTTACGTACTGTCTTCAATGTTTATTGAATTAAAAAATATTTGTTTATTCCATAAACAACTAGAATTCATCGGTTTTTACTACTTTTCAAATATGTATTAATATATATATGTTGGTATATAATATGTTGTATATCAAGCCTGCGTTGACATACTAATTAATGGTCAGAAACTCGATCTGGTTGAAAGTACTACCTTTTTAGGAATCACAATTGATTCGAAACTTCAATGGGGCGCTCATATAACTAAACTTTCTAATAGGCTTAGCTCTGCGGCTTACGCTGTTAGGAGAATAAGACAATTAACAGATGTAGCAGCTGCTAGACAAGTGTACTTTAGTTACTTTCACAGTCTAATGTCTTACGGGATACTTCTATGGGGGAGTGCAGCCGACATTCAGACTATTTTTCTTTTACAAAAAAGAGCAATTCGTGCTATTTACGGTTTAGGATCGAGAGACTCACTGAGGGAATTATTCAAGGAAATAGGTATACTTACTTTTGCATCACAATTCTTATTATTATATTTGAAAATATAATGTATGTAAGGAAAAATGTTTCCATGTTCAATAAAGTAAGTGATTTTACAGATAGAAATTTACGTAATAAGAATAACTTAGTTAGCCCGTATGACAGGCTGAATACAGTCAGTAAGTCTTTTATTGGGAAGTGTATACTTTTTTATAATAAATTGTCAGAATCAGTCCTTGATATGCCAGACAGAAAATTCAAAGCTTATATAAAGAAAGTACTTTGTGAGAAGGCTTATTATAGGACCGATGACTATCTTAAAGACAAAAAGGTCTGGCTTGAGCTTGACGCGGGTCCCTCTTAAAGGTTTGTATACTTAGACATGTCATAATTTAGGTACATTGGTACATACTAAATTTACAAATTGACATTATTTTAAATTTCGTAATTCTTATAATTCAATTTAATTATGACATAATAAACGATGTAATCTCTGTCCATCTATATAACTAATTTTAAGTTTTTAGTTTGTTATTTGACGTCTTTGGAGAAAACGTGCAGTGCAGTTTGTTGCCGCTTCTTCTGCACTTGCGCCTAGGAAGCGGCGTAAACTTAGCTGTAAGTAACGATTTGACGTCAACATTTGTGCAAAACAAAACAAAGTGACTATTATTAAGAGATATTATAAATATCCTATGATAATAAAGATATTTTGAACTGAATTGAATTTGAATATAAATATATTATAGTTTTTATACGATATTTATGTTTAATTATTCAAAAGTACTTATTATATATATCTGGATATTGTATCTATCTATTTAAGACGCCAACTATTATTTCTGCTTTTCTTCTCCAAAAGGTTGACAGGAAGAGAATGTTTTGGCATTAAATCTACCTATTGTAATTTTTGGCTCAATATTTATTTTAAATAAATAAATAAAAAAAATCTTTATTGACCACAACAGTAAATTCGTTACCAATCAGACTTTAGGTAAAACAGAAATTAATTGATTAGCGACAGGCATTTAAAGATAAGCATGTAATGAACTATACATAGGTACTATTCATTTATTTAGGCCACAAGTAAATAGCGTAGACACGTGGCGTTGATAGACTTTTTAATGTCATTATACACCAAAACTCCTAATTTAGATTAATTTTTCATATCATCATCATCAGATTTCATAGACGAGTATCTTGAAACTTATACAAACTGCTCCTTGGTGTATTTTATAGAGCAGTATACTTATATAATTCTTTCTCTCTTTCATTTCCTCTATATTTTACTCCCTTTATCTACATTCATGCGTGATAGTGGGTCACGCTTATCATGGCTTTTAAGTCTTACTGTCTTCTCTGCTTGATAGTCTATTTTCTTCATCTTACATCCTCAGCTGTTTTGCTTCAGAGCCCAGTGTGTGCTCTCCCACGTTTTCTTTTACAACTATAATATGCCTGTCAATGGTCACCCAAGAATGCCGCAGACAAAATCGAAAAGTAACGGCCGGAACAGTTTTAGCTATTTTTCTTTTTTTTCGTCATTTTTCTCTATCAGTATTTACCTACATACTAGGTTATATGTTTTTAGGTAAATACAGCTAGAGACAAGAAAAATAATCATAACTCTCCATTTTACAAATAAAGTGGGTTAAACTCATTTTAAACCCTATTCCCCCAACTTAAAAACAAAAGGTTAACTATCGTTATTCACTGACGCAGTTTTATTTATTTATGCAATAAGCCGTCGATGGTAACTGCCAATATATCCCGTACGTCACAACCATACGTAGATGGAAAAATAAAAAACGCCGATCCATTAGTTTCGGCGACTAATAAATCGCGAATCGAACGGATAAATCTGTTGTATCTGTGTTAGTTACGACTTTTTGCGTTTTAAATTGAGTTATTTGTCAGAGGGATAGCGCGTGTCGACGCTTCGTTTATCTAATTGTGACTCGTTTAGAGGTTTCCGTCTAACATTTATACGTTTCTTTTTTTATAGTTTAATGTCGCTGACAGGTTTGAAATTCTATCTAATTGAAGTATCGTGTTATCACGATATTTATTTATTAAAAAAATCTTTCCTCAAGTTCCTTTCTAAAATTTGTTGTCCTCCAATACAAAATCTATTTGGCAGAACGCTGATTTGTATGGGGGGACGAAAAATTTTTATAGATTTTTCATAACTTTTTTTATAGAAAGAAGTTCAGTCTTGTTCGTCTTAGCGCTTTCCCGGTTGCATCCTCAGCTGTGCTGCATCGGAGCCGGGGTGCGCTTTCCCGCTTTTTCTTCTCCAAATATAATTTACATGTCAATGGTATGATATGATATATGATGCCAAAGGCCTTGTAAAATGGAGAAGAAATAGCCGGAACACTTTCAATGATTTGGCTATAGTTCACCCGGCTGCCTGCCTGACGTTAACCCTCTTTGGGAATGCAATTGTAGCACGAGATGTTTGTGCTTAGTCCTTTAATGGCCTCTAACACATCCACAGGAAGAGATGGAGTGGTCCTATTCTAACCCGGAACCACACGGGTAGTAGAAAGTAGTTCAGTATCATGGACTAAAGTTGCTCCAAAAGTTATGCAGGAGGATAAAAAGTCAGCCTGTATATACTACTACCGTGATTTTTTTCACGTGTCCTTAAACAACCGTTTAGCTGACATGGGAGGCGCACTTGACTCAAACAAAAATTATTCCCACTTTACATGTATAGGAGCTACCCAATCTTTTACAGGATTTTATTTTATTACTTTGTCGGCACGACTAATATACATACTCAATACTCAAGCCAAATTACAGCTTTCTAGTACTTATATTCTCTGAGTAAAACCGCGGACAGACAGACGTACAGACATGGCGAAACTAGTATAAGGTTTCCGTAGTAAACGAGAACCCTAATTAGCCCCTAAAATTCCTTGGTTTGGCCAATGTCCAATTTCCATATTCACAATTTGTATTGATAAAAGAATCCTTAAATTCTAGAATTTTCCTCAAACAAATGTTAACAAAACTACCCCAAAAATTCCAACATAACATAACCTCCTGTTAATCGTTTAAACAAGCCCATAACTAATCTCCGTTGACTTTTTAGAACCGAAATTCTCAAAATATATTCACACGCGTAATCCTACTATTTAGTCGCAATAAACAAAGCTTGTTGGGAGCCGAAAATGCCCGAAAAAGCTCGAAAAAGCTCGAGCATATTTTAATTAACGTCGGGAAAGACAATAAAAATAATTTATAGGAAGCGCAGCGGGCAGGCATTACCGACTCGCTTTTTTAATCTGTGCGGACAAATGGCTGGTTTAAGGGACATGAGCCGCAGACGATTTGTCAAGTGGAGCCTCAGATACACTGAAATATTTTTAATAAGTATTATCATTATTTATATTTTTTTAATAAGTATTAAGCCGTGTGGTTCCCGGCAGAGTAGAATAGGACCACTCCAAGTCTTCGTGGATGTCGTAGAAGGCGACTTAGAAAACACAAGCTGAACAAAGGTTATAAACATCAGTGGGCCTCTCCAACCCGTCTGGCCAGCGTGGAGTGTACAGGCACAGAATACAGTAAGAGTGAACAGAACGGAATCTCCTAAGGTACGCGCAATATGCGTCCCCGTTCCCCGCACCCGCACCTCTCCCCCGGTTCTTGTGGGCCAACTTGTGTCATTCAAGGCGAAAACGGAGGAGAGGTGCGGGGACGGGGAACGGGGACGCATATTGCGCGTACCTTAGGAGATTCCGTTCTGTTTACTCTTACTGTATTCAGTGGTACAGGCGAAATCCTCTGACTGCTCTGGCTAAGTGTTGCTCTGGCAGTACAGAGAGGGTAATGCTCCTTCAGTGGTGACTAAAAAAGACCTGATGAAGTATTTATCATTTTTGTGGTGCTGGCGGAAGATGGAACGGATCAGCTGGGTTGGAAAAATTACCACCTAATGAGGAATGAAAAGAGTAGGAGAGAAAAGACATATAATATATATAAGTATCATCAGGATTGTGGTGTTCCACAGGAAAGAATAACAGCATTCGAGATGTGGTGCTGGAGGAGAATGGAGAAAACAAGCTGGATGGATAAAGTAAATAATAAGGAGGTACTAGGTGAATAGTAGAAAAAAGAGAACTAATTTTAAAAACTATTGAAAATAGAAGAGGAAAGATGATTTGACATCTAATAAGACATGACAATCTCTTTAGAATAATAGTAGAAGGAAATAAAAGGGAGACGAGGAAAGGAAGACAAAGGATGAAGTTTTTCCTACAAAAGAAAAAAAACTAAGAATTTACGCCGCAATATAGTGAAAGTTTTATATTCTTCTTCATCCAAGCGCGGTCCCAGTTGCATCCTCACCTGTGCTGCTTCGGAGCCCGGGGTGCGCTTTCCCGCTTTTTCTTCTCCAAATATTACATGCATGTGAATGGTCACCCAAGGTCGCCAAAGACCTTGCGTTGGAGAAGAAATAGCCGAAAGAGTTTAAAGATTTGGGTAAAGTTTTACGACCGGCCGCCTGCCTGATGTCAACCTTCTTTGAGAATGTATTTGGGCGAAAAAATTTACAACCGGCCGCCGCCCGACGTTAACCCTCCTTGGTAATGCAATTGTATTATTGTAATTATTGGGTCTTAGATTTAAATCTATACAACGTGGAATGGACATACCCGTAATAAATCGAACCACAGGCTATATATACTTGTAAAATAAAATTAAAATAACAGTCAAAAAACCAAAAATAGATTTGACATTCCCATACGAATCGCCCGGGCGGCTGCACACTTTTGTATGGAAGTGCTGATTTTTTTTGTTTTTTGGCTATTATTTTATTTTATTATACATACTATAATGATCTAGTATAGTAGTAGTGCTTCGACTAATTACGGGTTATACGTTATATACAACGTGAAGGGGACATCCCTTCACGTTGTATATAACGTCTAACAAAATATACTGAAACTATTTTAAGGGTGGATTCAGTCCATGATACTGAACATCTTTCCCCAAGGAACATATGTCGAAATATGAAAAATAATTTTAGGCTTTTCCTACAAACTCGGATCAGCTGATCGGTCAACTTGTATGGGAGGTTAAAAATTATTTTTCATATTTCGGTATATGTTCCTTGGGGAAAGTTGTTCAATATCATGGACTGAATCCACCCTTAAAATAGTTTCAGTATATTTTGTTAGATCCTGTATATATTTGTTATAAAATATAGTATCGTTGAGTTACGACATCCACAGGAAGAGATGGAGTGGTCCTATTCTAACCCGAAACCACACGGGGTGAAAGTTTTATATTTGTATGTTAGTCTATAATGTATATACAACGTGGAAGGGACATACCCGTAATAAATCGAACCACGGTCTATGCTAGATCATTATAGTATAATGAAATTAAAATAACAGCCAAAGAACAAAAACAAAACAAAAAATGTTTTGCATTTCCATACACAACTTTGCAGCCGCTCGGGCAATTTGTATGGGAATGTCAATTTTTTTTTGGTTTTTTGAATGTTATTTAAATTTCTTTATACTATTATATAATGATCTAGTATAGCCCGTGGTTTGATTATTTACGAGTATGTCCCTTCCACTTTGTATATGTATGTTAAATATGTATATGTAAATTTGGGCCTACTATCACAGAAGACGGTAAGAATATTTCATACAACAATGTAAATGTTCATTTCGTTGCCTGAAATAAATGATATATTATTATTATTAAATTTAAAAAAAAACGGGCAAGTGCGAATCGGACTCGTACATGAAGGGTTCCGTACCTCCGTACAATGTTTTAAAACGTTTGTAAGGCGTCCCCCTTTAATTTTTAACTTTATCTTATTTTTAGTATTTGTTGTTATAGTGGTCATAGTAATACATAATCGGTGAAAATTTGACGTGTCTAGCTATTACGGTTCAAGAGATAGAGCCCTGTGACAGACGAGTTAAAAACGCTGAAAAAAACACGTTTTTAGTATGATGACCCCTTTAATTTTCAACTTTTTTTATTTTTAGTATTTGTTCTTATAGCGGCCACCGTAATACATAATCGGTGAAAATTCCAGGTGTCTAGCTATAACGGTTCAAGAGATAGAACACTGTGACAGACGGACAGACGGACAGACAGCGGATTCTCAGAAATAGGGTCCCGTTTGCACCCTTCGGGCACGGAGCCCTAAAAAAGAACAGAGGCTAATGTTTGCAATAGCAGCTGGTCTATATATTCGACTTCAATGATCGTATCGCGCATACAAACTTTAGGTAACAAATAAAACGGCACAACCATCAACAAAGAAAAACTAATTTTTCGCGACCTATCGTGGAAGTTGTGCATCGCATGCCATGTGATTGCAATTAATGCTTCGTGCAATCGGCGTCGGCGGCGAGGTTGTGTTTGGGCATTGTTGTGTGGCGCAAAGCACAGGCTTCAAGGTTATACGTCACTCAAACCATCTTTTAGAAATTATGACGACCTCTGTGGCCTAGTGGAATAATATTTTGATTCCCTTTTCCACCTCCACGCCTACCTTAATGGGGACTTTGGATCTTACGGCTCTTGGCTCTGTCTATACCGATAGGGAGAATGTATCCCTATTGTGACAAGATATAGGCCTGGCTATCTCGAGATAACAGCCATGTCAAGTTAGATATTCACTTAGAATGGTAACAGTTTTGACCAGCACAAAACCTTACCATGAAGAAAAACCTTTTTTCGATTTAACCTCTCAGCCCCCTAGCGGCCGATTCTGGGTACCAAGCGGCCCTATTCGGCTGGATTCTTCATACTAAAGTATTCTGTAAGTACTTGAAATAAAAGAGGTTAAAATAATAATGCTTAATAATTGTGTAGCGATAAAAAGCAAAAGTTTATTCTCTACTCTTTACACTATCTAAGGTATCAAGCACATAATTAATATAAGTACTACGTACAGAACGGAAACTCCCAGAGTCCCGCAATATGGCGTCCCGCACCACTCCCCTGTGTTTGGGTGCGTTTGATGGTTTTAAATACTGAAACTCACACATTGACGTGTGCAAGGATGTATAGTTTCGTTCGTAGTAGTAGCAGGCATAAATGTTACTCCGATAGTATGAAGCGCCACACCTATGGTACAAGTTTAACTTTCTAGTCTATTTTCCTAAGTCTAACTCATTGAGCCAACTGATGATCGAAGAGCTGGCAGCTTTTTCGCTTAGCGTAGGTAAAGTTATAGCGATACAGCGAGGAAACGTTGCCAGTATTCTGGGTACGTTGCCTCAATACGGTGCGTTGGAGGAAGTATAGTATTCGTAACTTTTTTTTAAATTTATTAATGATATGCATTGTTTGAATAAACGAGTTAAACTTTTACACCTAAACCACAATCATTAGGCCACACACCAAAAATTTGACTCCACCGCGTTCGTGTGTTCCCGACATAACTCTTATTTCGATAGGGATATTTATTTGCTATTTAACAACTCTTTATCGCGGTGCATGCCCGTAATTTTGACGATTTCGCCGATAAATCCGGAATGTGGGTGAAATTGCTCGCTGATTTATCGGTTAGCCTATCAGCGATATTGGAATATGCAGATTGGTGCTAAGTTTTGATTTTGTTGGGCATTAATCGGTTATGCAATATGGTTTTAAAGCCTATTCACACAGAAGCGGTACCCGCTACCGCGTGGGTAATCATAACCCAATGGGTATGCAAATAACGCGCTGTTCAAACCATAGCAGTATCGGCTACTGGAGCCGGTAGAGGTATTTCGACGACGCTCGAACTGTAGTGTCGTCGTAGCCGTCTTGTTTGTCCAATCATGTCAAAATGATTTTCAGTATAAGAGGCGTGAGCGAGCGCTGACTACGGGCGGCACGGGGCGCATCCGTGGGGGGTGAACTAAGTTTCACCTAACACGCGGTACGCGGTCCCGTAGGGTTACTCCAAACATTAGTTGCTTTAGTTTATCATAGGTGCTCTTCGGGGACAAAAATGTAAAAATAAATTTAAGTCCACGAAGAGCACCTGCGAATATTAGGCGTTCGTATCATAGGCCAGATGCTATTTGCCTAGGTGCTATTCAGACGGGTGCCCTAAGTGGAATACCTCACTTCAAAAGCGGCACGCAAGATGTACATAACTGCGTATCCGCGTTTCAGTGTCAAGCAACATTAAGCGTAAATACATGATGATAAAGTCTTACTTGGTTTGACATAGAAATAGGATATCACAATCGAATGACTATCCTAATATTTTATGAAGTAGAGAGCCCCTTCGGTTTCGCGACAGCTGCGGTAATCAGTAGAAAGAGCGATAAGGCTGCCTTTTGTATACAATTGTCTCCAAATATATGTATCCTTTTTTTTGTTAAACCGTCTGTTATAAAGTGTAAAATAAATAAATAAATTCCTGACGCTAGCTTTTATGAACCCAACTTCAATGTTTTTTTCGAAAAAGGCAAATATATTTTCACATTAAAAGAATGTTTACCTATCTTCACAATTAGAACATTACATGTGTGACGTCACTAAACGCTGATAGGTGGATCAAAGGCGCACCCTGGGCAATCTTCAAGGCCAGTTAGTCGGTAACGCAGATTGGCTGATCCTTCCGCTACGAAATAAATGGTTCAAAATAACAAACGGCTCTACCAAGAGCCTTAACAACAAAAACGGCACTTTTTAGCGCCACTAAACCAAAAGCTTGCCACATACTGGTCAAAGATGATTTGAAATTGAAGCTACAGTGAAACCATTTCGACTCGACAAGAAGAAAAAGGTGGATTAAAACGTTTTGTTTCAAGTACTTAAATAAAATCAAAACCGTAATTAAATATTGTTAAAAATCAATATCAATAAAACAAAAACGATGCAAAGGCTTTTATATTTCTTTTATCATTTTAGTTACAAAATATTGATAAATATTCCATCTGCATCTTCTCTATGGTAAACCACTTCATTATCTCTGAAAACAAATCATCGACAAATTTTGAAAAATCATAAAATAATTCTTTATTAAATAAATATATCAATATTTCCTACAAATAATAAATAATGACTAAACTAAACTAAAACTAAGTAACTAAAAAAAAAAACTTAATACAACTTAAATACTAAAAATAAATTACTTACTATTAATATAAACTATTATAAATAAAAAATGTCCCGCAAATTCTGCCCCTGCGAAAGAGTGCCCAGTAGGCTGGCAGCATTGCCACGTTGGATGGCAATGCTTATTCTTTGTGCTAAAAAAATTGCCAGCCCTCTGGTTCCTTATATATAATTAATAATGTATTATCAATGAAACTCAATGTTGAAGTTTAAATTTCCACAACTGCGCCAAAAACGCTAATTTCTGTCACGACAGCGGTCATTTGTCAGATAACGTCACACATAGGTGACACAGGAATACGCGCATACAGAATGTCCGCCAAAACACCACGTTTACTATCGTGTGCAAAAAAGGAATGGAAAACTACTTAAATTTCTGCCAAAAAATCATCATTGCTTGATTGATTTGGAAGAAAAGTAACTTAAAACTAGTTAATTCCAGAAGAAAACATTTGACCTAAATGGGAAGCAATTCGACGTTTAGTTCTCCAGTGATTCTATGAATGCAGTGATCTAACGATCTACGTTGTTTTGTTGTGAGAATGACTCGGTCCAACGGTTTTCAATACTCGCCAAAGCGATACAATGAGCTTTAATGGCGGACAAAAGTTTGTGTTAAAAGAATCTTGCTTCTGGGTCATTTTCAGGAACTAAGATATCCAATCTTTTCGTTGATTTAAGCAAATAAAAAGAAAATGGTAGAGTTCTATTTTATTTTTTTCTTAAAATTTACCAAATTTACATACCAAAATGAAAAATAGACAAAATTGCAATAGTTTTTATTATACACTAAAAGAAGTGGATCACCCATCATTAGTGGCGCTTATTTGTCTAAACCTTGTTGTGGATAAAAGCATGTTTTAAAAAATATATAAACGGACTTCAAAAAAGGAGGTTATCGATTCGTCGGAATTTTTTATTTTATTTTTTTATGTATATACCCCGATTACTCGAATACGCCTAAACCGATTTGAAATTTTTTTTTTTTTTGTACAAGTATATTTTACAGTTTGTCCCATAGAAATTTTAATAAAATCGGTTGTGTGGTTTGTTTTTTAAACGAAAATAGCTAGAAAAAATATGTCTAATGAATGATAATGAATATTTAGCTTTTTTAGTATTGAATAATATATAGGTAAATATTAAAAAAAAAGTAATGTGATTATGCATGAAAGTTGAATTACCCAACCCTATCTACCAGTCAAACAATAAGACGTAGGTATTAAGAGACCCTTCCTTCGCAATTGGAAACCACTTACTAATTCCCATTGTAAGGTGCCAGTCGATAGCCGCCCAATATTTGTTCTGCAAGCTATTACCGAGTTGACCCGGCTAATATGATACCACGCAAATAGGGTCGTGTCTACAACATAACTTACGTATGTTATGTGTTGGTATGCGCTTATATGCACTTAGCACATTTTTATCCTATTTAAATTATAAATATATATCTAAGTTGCAAGAAAACGATGGATGCAGGCCGCTTCCAATCGGTCGTTTTGGAAATACTTGGGGAAATACAGAAAAAAAGTTATCTTAAAATGTCTTTGAGATACGTATAGAAAGGTAGAAAGGAAATAAGTAAAAAGGTACAAATTTTAAAATAAAATCGGTAAATTCATAATAGAAAAAAATGCAAATTCTTAAGTAGTTACTTACTCAAGTGATAATTATGTGATTTAAACGCTAATACGCGTACGTAACCGTGTGGCTTTCGACAATAAAATAGGACTCAAAGTCCTCCCGTGGATGTCGTTAAAGGCGACTAAGGATATGCAAGTGAAACAAAGCTTATAAACATCAATGAGAGTTCTCCAACCCGTCTGATGGTCAGCGTAGACAGTGTAGGCCAAATCCTCTGGCTGCTCCGGCCAAGTACGGCTCTGGTAGTACGGAGAGAGTCACGCTCCTGCAGTGAAGATTAAAAATGACCCGATGATTATGGTGATGATAATGCGTACGTCTGCCGAGCAATCGAGTTCCCTTATAGCTTGCACATAAATTTTTAACCGACTAAAAGTTTAGAATCGTCCAATTTGTGATCAATTAGACCGCTCGTGCGTCCAAATTTAATTGCCTCGTAGTGTTCACGTGCGATGCATTTTGAGCCGAGCCCCGCCACTCGGTGGACCTGTTTGTCTTTCATTTACACCGGCCTATTTTTGTTACATTTACATTTACTAATACATGAAGTGCAATTCTAAAACATAACTCTGAACTATGTAGAAAACAAAAGTGCACTGTCTTTACCCTCAATTTTAGGCTTATTTACCAATTCTCTGATAAATTAGGTAGCTCGCGCGTCTATATTTAATTGTGTAATAAGTGTTCACGTGCGGTGCATTTTGAGCCGAGCCCCGCCGCTCAGTGGACCTGTTTGTCTTTCATTTACACCAGCCTATTTTTTTTACATTTAAATTTACTAATACATGAACTGCAATTCTAAAACATAACTCTGAACTATGTAGAAAACAAAAGTGCACTGTCTTTACCCTCAATTTTAGGCTTATTTACCAATTTTCTGATCAATTAGGTAGCTCGCTCCTCCATATTTAATTTCCTAAGTGTTCACGTGTGGTGCATTTTGAACCGAGCTTCGCCACTCGGCTAAGCTGTTTTTCTTTCATTTACACCGGTCTATTCGTGTTACATTTACATTTACTTACACATGAAGTGCATTTCTAATACGCAACTCTAAACTGTAAAAAAAAAACAAAACGGCAGTGAGTTTCGTACACCTCAGTTTTAGACTAATTTTCTGATCAATTAGGCCGCTCACGCGTCCAAATTTAATTGTCTTGTAATGTTAACATGCGGTGCATTTTGAACCAAACCCCGCCACTTGGCTGAGCTGTTTGCCTTTTATTTACATCGGCCTATTTATGTTACATTTCCTAACACATGAAGTGCAGTTTTAAAACATTGCAGAGTTTCTTTACCCACAATTTAAGACTAATTTACCAATTATCTGATTAATTAGGCTGCTCGCGCGTCCAAATTTAATTGCCTCGTAGATTTCACGTGCGGTGAACGTGATGAGCCGAGCCCCGCCACTCCGGCCGAGCTGTTTGTCTTTCATTTACACAGGCCTATTTGTGTTGCATTTACAAATTGAGTGTTAAATTAGAGTACGCTATGTATGTAGCTCTAATAGCGCACATCACTTTTGAGACTGTTTTTAAGGCACAGAGTGTATGCCTTCGTAGTCTGTCAAAAGGTCCGTGTTTAATAAATTAAAATGGCAAAACCATAAAATATACACTGGCTGGATAAAAGTAGTGTTGCGGACGGGGAGGCTAGTGAAATGATATAAATAAACGTTTTTAGCGAACAGTCTTGTTTTATTCTAATATTTTTCCAAGAGACAATTTATTATTTATCCATTTTGGGTATAGTCGTACTAACGATTAAATTTTAGTTTCAAAAGTTTCAAAAAAAATATTTATCAAACTAAACTAATATCTAAATTTAAAACTAAATAAAAAAATAAAACTGAATTTAACTTTGCTTATAAAAAAGTAATACATAGTCAAAAAAGAGTCTATGCAGAATAATACAAAATGAGTTCGGTTTGCCAGAAGTAAAATGTGGCTATTTTTACTTCCCACTACTTTTGCTATAATCATCTTTTCATCACAGCGTTGTTTCGTGTGCTGCTCCAAAGCCCGGAGTGCCCAGATCAAAGATGATAATGCATTTTGAGGTATTGCCCATTAATTACGTGAGGCCCCAAAGGGGGGGAAACCACGAGGGGAAAGGGGGGAAACTTTTTCGTTGAAAGTACGATTTCTATTTCGAAAAGTAGCGCGTGACCTTTATCATCGTTGCCAGGCAACGATTTATTTAAATTAGAGGATGTAATCATAGATTTAATCCTGAATCCTGTAAATTTGAAATTCTTTCTACAAAAAAAATTGAAACATTGATCATTAAAACATCACTAGAGGGGGCGGGGGGGTTAAAAAATTGCTGAAAACATCACGTGAATAATGTGCGAGCCCTAATGGTCAGTCAAGGATGCTAAAAACCATCCGAAGTGTAGAACAGAAAGCCGGAAGGCCCTAATGTGCATCATAAAAACCTGAAAGAGCTGGAATGTAAACAGGAAATTATATATACATTTAGTATATCCGAATTCACGTCACTACCCGGGTATTGTTCCCAGCAAACGGCCCGGACATCCGGGGTCCGGTTCCTACAAACCCACAATTGGAATCCCTACTAGAACCGGCGTATAATTTGTAGACCGATTTAGATGCCAGTAGGGTTGTGAAGAAATAGGTATATTTACAGCAGCAAAAGATATTTAAAATAAGAAATTAACAAGATAGAGTTCTAAAAACTACCCGTGTGGTTCCGGGTTAGAATAGGACCACGCCATCTCTTCCTGTGGATGTCGTAAGAGGCGACTAAAGGACTTAGCACAAACATCTCGTGCTACAATTGCATTCCCATGGAGGGTTAACGTCAAGCGGCGGCCGGTTGTAAAACTTTTCGCATAAATACATTCCCAAAGTGGGTTGACGTCAGGCAGGCGGCCGGTCGTAAAACTATTGCCAAATCATTTAAACTGTTCCGGCTATTTCTTCTCCAATTGCAAGGTCTTTGGCATCTTTAGGTGACCATTGACATGCATATGTATTTGGAGAAGAAAAAACAGGAAAGCGCACCCCGGGCCCCGAAGCAGCACAGCTGAGGATGCAAAGGTATATTTTTTTGACAACACAATGTACATTGTTTAAGAAATAAATAAATGAATGAATGTATCAACCAGGAACGCGCTTAAACGAAGAAGAAGTTCTAAAAACTAAAAACTGAAAAAGATCATACTGAAAAGTACATTTATCCAGATATTACAAGCACAGTGGGGAGAAACAGCTAATACTTTTGAACAAAGCTATTCGTAAGCCCTTTCATTCGATACCCCACTCGGTACGATTATTTTATTTATTTTATTTTTTATTTCATTACTGGCCGATAGAGGGCAGATTTACTGTGACGTCACAAAGTTATAACCAGCGGGCAGACAAAACGATTCCGACGATTCCTCATTTGTCAAGGTATTATGAATATCTTTGAAGATGCCAGGGAACAGATTAACATACATAGCGCCGAAACAGGTAAGGGTTGGATCTCATCTATCAGCACGGAACAGCACACTTTACTATGCTGCTATCCTTTTCTGTCACTCACAACAGTAATTTTCTAGAGCGAGAGAGAGCGACGGAACGCTGCAGCACGGCTGGTGCTGAAGCGTTCCATCGCTTTCTCTCGCTCTAGCAAATGACGCTTCTGAGTGACAGAAAAGGATAGCAGCATAGGAAAGTACTGTTCCGTGCTGATAAATTAGATCCAATCCTTACCCTTCTTTTGACTTTGCCGTGTGGGGTAAATATAAAATCAAGAAATATAACGTTTTTAAAATGAATTCATAATAGGTTGAGGAAAAAGTCTTTTCGCATTTTATATGAAAATTCAAAACATTTTTTAATATAGTATATTTACATTTAACTAAAGTATGTAGGTACCATTTTGTTCGATAACTTTTTGCCAACTTATAGGTAGGGACATGATCCCATTGCTATAGAAATTTTGGGGCTTCTAATCAAAAAACTAGTCATGTAGTTTTGGCAGTCCTCTCGTGATGTTAACCTGACACTGCCTAAAGAATTCTGAAGAGACTAAAACAGGTGGAAATCTGAAGGTGCCAGGTCAGGACTATACGGCGGATGCATTAACACCTCCCAGCCAAACTCTCTTAATTTTTGCTGAGTGGTTAAAGATGTGTGAGGTCTAGCGTTATCATGATGAAAAACCACACCCCTTCTGTTGATTAATTTCGGCCGCTTTCCCTCAACTTTTTGCTTTAATCTTATCAGTTGTTCGCAGTAGAGTTCTGAATCGATGGTCCTGCCTGGTGGTAAAAGCTCATAATGAAAAATGCCCTTCCAATCCCACCACACACACAGCATCACCTTGTTGCGAGTTAACCCGGGTTTCGCCACAGTCTGTGAAGCCTGACCGGCCTTTGACCATGACCTTTTTCGCACGTTCTTGTCGTACGTGATCCACTTTTCATCACCAGTTATCAATTCTTCAAAAATGGTTCGGTCTCATTACGTCGTAATAAAGAATCACAAATGAGTACACAATTCATTAGGTTTCTTTCAGAGAGCTCGTGAGGTACCCAAATATCGAGCTTTTTTGTGTACCCATTTTTTTTTAATGCGCCAAAACTGTTTTGTGGTCAATTCCCAGTTCTTCAGCTACGTCGTAACTACTGATATGCCGATCTTGCTCCACTTTTTCAAAAATAGCATCCATTTTATCCGTAACAGGGCGACCAGAGCGACAAGCATCTTTGACATCAAAATTTCCGGATCGAAAACGCTTAAACCAAATTTGTGCTACTCTCACAGACACTGCACTAGGTCCATAAACATCGCAAATTTTTTTCGCGGCTTGCTTTGCCTTTTTACCTTTTTAGTAGTAAAATTTTAAAATGTATCTAATTTCTTCATTAGATTCACTCATCTTGACGGTAAGAAAATCTAATGAAAACCACGCATTTTCCTAATTTGAATTTGGAATTATCTTCTTTAAAATTTAAACTTTTAAATGATACCAAAACCAGCCAGGTACAAATAGTATAGCCAAAGTGGTTTTATTACAAGTTCATACATACTATATGCGAAAAGACATTTTCTCCAACCTAATATATCTTTCCGAAAAAATGCTTAACATATTAGTGAAAACCGCATTATGGTTAGCCCAGTGGTTTCAGAGTCAGAGAGTACAGACATACATTTATTTCATAGTAAGTTTCTTTTCATAGCTTTTATATTCCAACAACTTTTTAATGAATCTATTGTTGGTAGTGTCTTTTTGTGACACGAACGCCTCTTCCAGCTTTTTCCACTCTTCCGATATTTTAGCTGATCAATAATGGACATTTCATGATAAGTACAAAAATATAAATAAATATATAAAAAAGTAAAGATAGAAATGAGGTGTCCCTACCACGAAGGTAAATAAATACGAGTAGCACCAACCCTACCACCCTATTTGAGAACAGTGATTTATGCAGGCTTGCCTCCTATTAGGGAACGTGGTGACCTCTGATCTCAACTGATTAAGATCTTCATTTTGTATATGTCTACGAGTATATGTAGATTGATAACTACTGCTATTGTTTTTGTTGCAGCAAGACATAAAGAACCAGATGATGATTAAGACTGCCTCCGCGGTCCAGTGGTCAAGGCGTTTGCCTTGTGATCCGGAGGTCATGGGTTCAAATCCCACTGGGAAGCATACTTTGTGAAAAGTCGTTTCCAGTCTGTTTAGGATATTGCAGGCTTGAATCACCTGATTATCCGAAAAGAAAGATGATTCCGTGCTTCGGAAGGCGCGTAAAGCCGTTGGTCCCGAACGCCATCTAGCGTTTGTATCTATCCTAGGATTGGTTCTGGTCTACCCTTTGGGTTGCGGAGGTCAGATGGCAGTCGCTCTGGGTAAAAAACCAGTATCCTCGTCAAATCACCTAGGTAAGGTAGTGGACCCCGGGCTCTGAAGCGTAACCGCTGACGATGCAACCGGGAAGACGCTCGGATGATGATGATGATTAAGAACGAACAAATATTAAAGGACTGACAACATTTATACCTCGAAGCGTAATTTGATTTTAGTTTAAGTGTTGTAGCTAGATGGAGCTACTAGTTCGAATGTAGTTCGTAGTGGTGCCGCTTAATTTCGGAAAGATGGCGTTACTAGCGTTCATTTTCTACGAATAAAAAGTGCCATCTCTGATTTTTCGTGGATACCGTCAGCCTAAGTACCCAGCATCCATTTATGACTAGCGGGCCAGATATTAGTGGCGTTTAGAAATAATACAGGATAGGCATCCTGTATTATTTCTAGCAGAGTATGTTTAACTAGTTATAAGTATAGTGTAGTTATATTTCAATTGAAATAAATATTCGCACCAGCCCTAACAGCACCAGCCACCCTATTTGAGAACTGTGATTTATGCAGGCCTGCCTCCTATAAGGGAACGTGTTGACCTCCGATCTCAGCTGATTAGGGCACTCATTTTTTATAAGTCTATCCGTAGATCAATAACTAGTAAGTATTATGTGAAAATGGAAATGATGACGAATATCCTGTACTGTTTAGACATTCAGTATAGGTGAAATTGTGTTCATACCACAAAATAAATACACCACTGATCCCCAGCAATGTCCCATCCCAGTTATAGTGCACAAAAATTCCCATAGCTGCTTATTTCGCGCCAACCGTTTTTTTTTTATGTTATAGGGCGGCAAACGAACAAGCGGGAAATGTCCCAGGTCGATTTAAGTCGAAATGTTTTTCCCACAGGCAGTTGTACGTTGCCTGCTTGCAGGTGATCTATGTGCCCAATCGAATCGCATTAAAAAACTCGGACTGTAAATTACGCACTAAGTAACTAAATTTTATAATACGCCAACCAATGTGCAGAATAAAACTGAATTTCACGCGGACAAAGTCGCGGGCAGCAGCTAGTTAGGAATAAATATAGATACATGAAAGAAACAACAACACTAAACTAATTAAAACTAAATTATATCTAATACGGAAAACTCCACATAAAATTAAAAACTTTGGGTACATTTTCACGATTTCATGAATACATGTCACGACAATATGTACCTATATTGCATGTTTTTATTTATTTTTTTATTATACATATGTATTTTGGGATATTACATTCTTATGTAGGTACCTAAGAATATATACGTAGGTACAAAGGTTTATATAAGTGGTACCTTTTTATTTGCATTTTAAATATTGTATTGTATAGAATATATGCATATATTTAAATAGTTTAATTTACGATGCACCAATATAGATAACTTACCTGTTTATCCCTATGGTAGACTGGGAGAGAACGCTTCAAGTCCGCCAATAATTGTTTATTGTGAAACAATAAAGTGTGGTTTCCAGCAGAGTAGAATAGGACCACTCCAAGTCTTCCCGTCCTCATAGAACGCACCTTAGGAAACACA
The DNA here is from genome assembly GCA_963576875.1 of Acrobasis repandana. NCBI lineage: Eukaryota > Metazoa > Arthropoda > Insecta > Lepidoptera > Pyralidae > Acrobasis > Acrobasis repandana. Next base: position 18,934,876 of record OY756227.1, read on the forward strand.
AGCTAAACAAAGCTTATAAACATCAGTTAGACCTCTCCAACCCGTTTGGCCAGCGAGGAGAGTGTAGGCTAAATCCTCTGACTGCTCTCTAGCTAATATATGGCTCTGGTAGTATAGAGTATAGAGAGGGTCGTGCTCCTGCAGTGGAGACTAAAAAGACCTGATGATGATGGTGATGTAAGTTATTATAAATAAATAAAATCAATCAAAAGTTTTCAACTCCTCAAGCCATTCGACCATCGATCTAAAAACGTTTCGTTCCACGTAACACCCCAGTTAACGTTCAGCCTTTCAATGCTCCCGCATTTGTATTCAGCTCGCACCCGAGCCTGTGCTAATTGACTCCACTACGATTTAAGAGCTAGTAACCAGCCAGACAGCTCTGCTGGTGCACTTAACGCACGTGATGACCTCCGTGGTGTAATGGTCAACACACTAGTCCGCCAATCCGGAGGTTTTGGGTTCGATCTCCAGCCACTGCAATTTGGATTTTATAAAAAAAAATCTTAATAAATAGTACAGTACATGTTGTACTGACTCAACGTAAAGTAGGATAAGTTGAAGAAGAAAAAGAATCTTTATCAGCCTTTAACAGTCCACACCAGAACTAAAGGCCTCTCCTATTAAAGGGAGGGTTTCCCCATAATCACCACGCAGAGCAGAACGGGTTAGTGATCGCAGTAGATTGTACAAGAATAAAGTCGTTGCACAAAGTACGCTGCTGCCCGTACCTGCCTCCCTTAGTCGCCTCTTACGACACTCATGGGAGCGAGGAAAGTAGTGTATCATCATCAGGTCTTTTTAAGTCTCCAATACAGGAAAACGACCCTCTCTGTACTACCAAAGCCATACTTGGCCAGAGCAAGGATTTGACCTACACTCTCCACGCTGGCCAGACGGCTTGGAGAGGTCTCATTGATGGGTATTAGCTTTGTTTAGCTTGTATATCCTAAGTCGCCTTCTACGACATCGACGGGAAGACTTGGAGTGATCCTATTCTACTGTGCCGGTCACCTCATGGCATTGTACACAAGAAGTGTAAAGTACTATTCAGACGATTCTCAATTTTTCATCAAATCATTTCAGAAAGATAAAACTGCCACAAAACGTTCCGTTCCCAGTAAGGTGAATACATTTGTATGCAGCTGCACCCTCGCCCCACTAATTGACACCGACTACGTTCGAGCCGTTTGCTTTTCAAGAACCGTTTTCAGGGAATATCTGCTGCTGGTTTTAATATTCTTTTGCTGATTGATTTGGGTATTGGGACCTGTAGTGTTTCTCTTTATATAATGCAAATGTTTGTGCTGTATTATACATACTGTTATCAATCTTAAATAGTGGCGTTATTATTAGAAGCCGGTTTTACTAAATCTGTAATTATTAGAATGTGTATTCATTATTTTCATAATTATTTGATTTTTTTGATTAAACGTCAACTGCCAGTTTTAACTGACAGTGACTTATACGCTTCGTTCACTCACTCATACTTCACATTAAAATGGTTTGAAAATACGTTAAACAATTCCATCCGCTGTTTAATTGTGATCCCGAGCTTTGATATTGGCTGTAGTGATATTTGTTTTGCGGACTGTGTGTCTTCGGGCGTTGTCCGCCACTCAATCGTCTATGAAAACCAGTGGACTCGTAAAGATTTGTCGCCAGAAGCTCCCTTGAAGGAGTCAAAGGCCTACACCACCCTTTGATTGTAACTTGTTAGGATAAGGTTAGGTTAGTAGGACTTAGGATTAGGAATAAAGAACAAAATTAAAGATAGGCTCTAAAGGACTTGCATCCAGAGCTGATAACTTATTTTAAAAAAATTAGACCAAATATTAGCCAAAAACACTTTAAAAATTATATCAGTAAGACACGAAACATATTCAGAAAGCTCATTTTTACTTCTATTCAAAATCTCTTAGATTTACTTTCATCTTATCTCGTTTTGCGATTCACGGAAGAGAAGAGAGAAACATCTGACATATTTTACGCTTTTTACTAGAATAATGTGTTTTAAAATATTAACTTAAGACCTAAAGGAAAATATGATTTAGCTTTTCAAACAGAAAATGGTTTTTACGCCGCTGCAGCGAAGTTAACACATTTTTCATAATTAAATCGGAATCAGTGAGTGGTAATTACAAGTGACGTAAAGTCATAACTTACGACCGGCGGACCTATGACTAATGACTTTATTTTTTATTTTTTTAAAGATTGCTTCAAGAACGATGTATGATGGTAAGATTGACTTGTTGGAAAAGTAAAGAGTAAAAATAATGCACACTAGGTAAGGTTCAGTGCGGCTCTGGACATTTTTGCGCGTCGCGAGTCACATTTGCCCTGAGGAAGGCCTCCGGGTGAGGTGGAAACATATCGGCCAGTATCTGCCTCTTTACGAGAGTTACCCGTGTATCGCATATTAATGATTACTACTACATTCTTCTTCGTCTAAGCGCGTTCCCGGTCGCATCCTCAGCTGTGCTGCTTTGGAGCCCAGGGTGCGCTATCCCGCTTTTTCTTCTCCAAATATAACATTCATGTCAATGGTCACCCAAGGTTGCCCAAGACCTTGCAAAACAAGGAAGAAATAGCCGGAACAGTTTAAATGATTTGGCTATAGTTTTA